>OZ007587.1:281867543-286685043 GCA_963931845.1 Maratus michaelseni
GCCTCAATGTTGGTAGGAAATATTCTGCCATTATTTAGCCAATATAGGTAAGAAATATTGCGACAATGTTGGTAAGAAATATTGTCCCAATATTGGAGTGTGTACATTCTGCCCTTATTTAGCCAATATTGCGCCAGTGTTGGGAAGACATATTGCTCCAATATTGGAGTGTTTACATTCTGCCCTTATTCAGCCAATATTGCACAAATGCTGGTAGGAAATATTGCCCCAATGTTGGTAGAAAATATTGCCCCAATATTGGGGTGTTTACATTCTGCCCTTATTTAGCCAATATTGCACAAATGCTGATAGGAAATATTGCCCCAATATTGGGGTGTTTACATTCTACCCTTATTTAGCCAATATTTGTAGCCAAAATTAGGAAATATTGCCCCAATATTGGGGGTTTACACTATGCCCTTATTTAGCCAATATTGTACAAATGCTGGTAGGAAATATTGCCCCAATATTGGGGTGTTTACATTCTGCCCTTAATTAGCCAATATTTGTAGCCAATATTGCCGCAATGTTGGTAGGAAATATCGCACCAATATTGGGGTGTTTACATTCTGCCTTTATTTAGCCAATATTGTACACATGCTGGTAGGAAATATTGCCCCAATATTGGGGGTTTACATTATGCCCTTATTTAGCCAATATTGTACAAATGGTGGTAGGAAATATTGCCCCAATATTGGGGTGTTTACATTCTGTCCTTATTTAGCCAATATTACACCAAATTTTGCTCTTATTTAGCAAATATTTTTAGCTACTATCGATGTAACGGCAATGTTGGTAGGAAATATTGCCAGAAATGGATTAATACAAAATATGAAGACCACAATATTGGTATATTGGCTATAAATATTCGCTAAATAAGTGCAAAATATAAACATCCCAATTTTGGGACACTCTTTCATGCCAATATTTAGCCAATTTATAACCAATATTGGCGGCTACAAATATTGGCTAAATGTTTTCAAAATGTAAACACCCCAATATTGGAGCAATATTTCATGCCAATATTTAACCAATATGCCAATATTGCCCCAAGATATAGCCAATATAGGCCCAATATTGGTTGGCTACTAGGGCAGTGTCGGATTACCAAGGCAGAGTAAACAATTGCCTATGAGTCCCGCAACTTCCAAAGGCCCCATGGCCTAAAAAATTCAAACACATTTCCTTTCCCGCTCGCATTTGTTTTATAAGAAATATACAGGGTGATTATAAAAAAACTAACCCGATATATGAGTCCTTAACTATCACACCGTTCACAGAAACTGACTGAAATTTTGGTTTTAAGTATTTTGAGGTATGCGCTCAAGAATCGTATGAAAAACAACAGTTAAACTCTAACTGTTTCGGTTACAGTGACAAAATTTTGAAAATTTCAAATGGCAACACCTATTTTTTTTTAATGCGATCTTCTTAGTGAAAAACCCTAAAAAGCGTTGAAACGGTAACCTGTAACACGAAAATTGCCGGCGCTAGAGAGACTAAGAAGAAAAGTGAAAACAACCAATAAAGGACAGAGAAGCAACAAAAAGTAAAACATCTTATTATTCAGTGCTATCCACCATCTGCCGCATGCAACGTGTCTTCGTGTGTGACGTGGAAAATTTGTGAAACACAATAAAATGTTTTGTTTTCTCTTGATTCTCTGTCCTTATTCGTTGTTTTCACTTTTCTTCTTAGTCTGTCTAGCGCCGGCAATTTTCGTACTACAGGTACCGTTCCAACGCTTTTTATGGTTTTTCACTATGAAGATCACTTTCCAATAAAAAAGAAAATAGGTGTTGCCATTTGAAATTTTCAAAATTTTGTCACTGTAACCGTAACTGTCAGAGTTTAACTGCTGTTTTTCATACGATTCTTGAGCGCATACCTCAAAATACTTAAAACCAAAATTTCAGTCAGTTTCTGTGAACAGTGTGATAGTTAAGGACTCATATATCGGGATAGTTTTTTTATAATCACCCTGTATACTAAAATATCCTAACACTGTCCTATAAAGCGTTGTTATAGGTTGAAAATCGATGTATAATGTTTATCAAACGTCAACATCTTAAAGTCCATGAAATCTCTTCGAAATATTTTTACATGGACAATAGATATGTGTTTGTACACTTCTTTCACTCAGAAAAAGGAATTGATTAAAACTACAAAACATGTTTTGTTGAGTACATTTTGGTTGTTTTAGCAAAACTCAAATAAAATTGAACCATTTTACTTCAATTAAGAAAACATTTTTTGCTGACGATACAAAATTTTTTTTTTTGGAATTGCAAAAAAAAAAAAAAAAAAAAATTTTGTTGATTCAAACAAAATTTCCATTGACCTATATTTAAACAAAATTTTTGTTTAAATATAGGTCAATGGAAATTTTGTTTGAATCAACAAAAAATTTTTTTTTGTAATTCCAAAAAAAAATTTTGTATCGTCAGCAAAAAATGTTTTGTTAATTGAAGTAAAATAGTTCAATTTTACTTGAATTTTGCTAAAGCAACCAAAATGCACTCAACAAAACATGTTTTGTAGTTTTAATCAATTCCTTTTTCTGGGTGTTCTCTTGCATTGTTTTATAAAATGAATAACTAACACTAGATTTATGAATGTTTAACACTATAGAGATAAATTTTTAACGATTATTATTAAGTATGTATTGCACAAAGCATTACACTATCTACTTTCATGAAGAAGCGTATCGATAACTTTAAGGGGGGGGGGGGGGTCATCAGTTATACGGTACCTTTAATTGCAAGATTTTTTTATGTTTTTTTTTCTTGTATCATATAGTTTTCTTCAGATTTATTTGATTTAAACCTACTTTTCAGAAATTATTCTTTACCATATCTTCTAAATATAATAAAACGCAGTGTGTTGATTCCTGTGCGAACCCATCCATATTACAGCAATGGATTCACAGGAGTTAGAAAAAAGAAATGATGAAAACTATTCAAACAAGTCGATTTTTGGACGTATATTTTTTTAATTTGTAGGTTTCTTCACGTGTACTTTGTTTTTAGAAGTGAATAAAAAATCACATTTACTGTAACGTCACGAGAATATTGACTATTATTGGGTTTAAACTAGTAAAATGTCAATGATTTGCGCAATTCACAAACCATTTCAGAAATCGTGTTTAATTTTGGTAATGTAAACAATGAGCTGTGTAGTGAGTCATTCATTTTTTAGATTCATTGATAAAATTAAAAAAATAAAAACTTTCGCGCATTGAATATTTTAACTCCTGTAGTATTAATATTTAAATTTTGTGTATTTTAATAGTTCATATCCAAATCATCGTGTTTAATTTTGTTAATGTAAACAAATGTAAACAAACAATGAGCTGTGTGGTGAGTGATTCGTGTTTAACTTTCGCGCACATAATATTTTAACTCTAGTAATATTAATATTTAATGTTTGTGAATTTTAATAGTTCATATCAAATCATCGTGTTTAAATTTGCTGTGAACAAACAATAAGCTGTGTAGTAAGTCATTCATTTTTGAGATTCATTGAAAGTTTGTGAAGTGATCTGGCAACGTCTAGAATAATAGATTAGTTTGTTTTGAAATGTTTTTCAATGTTTTATATGCTTTAACTTAATTTTGTTGTTTATAGCGTACAGAGAAATTTTATTTTTTGCATAAACTTTTTTATTAATACATGGCAGATGTTGAAACCCCTTTTGAAAGGAAACGCCGCGCCGTTTAAATAGAGACAGCATGCGACGTCAGAGAAGTACGAACAGAGATAAAAGACTGAATACCACAAGGCAACAAGTAGCTGCTGCGAATGGACATGTCGTTACATATAATGTTGAGCATCATTACTCTGCTCCTACGAATACAAAATGTCAGTTTTGCAAAGCATTGCATTTCGAAGTTGAAAAACCAACAGATGGTATATGTTTAACTTTTGCTCTCATAAACGACGTGTGAAATTATGCCTGGACAACAATTCTCTGCCCCTTTACAGAGCAAAATGAGTAATCCACACGATCCAGATATCAAAATTTTAAAGAAAACATCCGCCAATATAACAACTCAATTCATTTTGCTTCAATGGGAGCTAAACTTGCTGGAAACTCACCAGGACAGGGACCTTATTATTTTAGAGTACAAGAGCAATTTTACCATCGCACTTTGAATTTACATCCAGAAGAAGGTCATCAGAGAAAATATGCACAATTTTTAGATACAACAAAAGCTGTACAAGAACGACTTAATATTGACCACAATGAAAATTATTTACCGCATATTTAATGTGAATCAGATGAAATCATGAGACACAATCCTTTTGCACAAGCATATAAAATGCTTAGGGAGGTTGAACGTGAACAGCAGGAGCATGCAAGACGATACAATCTTCCAATGCCCCGAGTGAATATGGTTCTATGTCGGTCGGGATTGTCACTCGAACCAACACCGATACAATTTTCCAACATGCAATGAAGTAGCTATGATGTTTCAAAATGATGATGGGGAACCACCTTTTGAAGGCGATATAAGAGTATATCCACAAAACAGTGAACGACCATATTTGAATCTAAATATACTAAGTCCAAATCTTGACCCTATGACATATCCATTTTTTTTCTCCAATGGTGGACCAGGATGGAAACCACAGTTATTATATAGCCCATATCCGGGAGCTTCAGTTGGGTCTACACCCAGAAAAAGGAATTGATTAAAACTACAAAACATGTTTTGTTGAGTACATTTTGGTTGTTTTAGCAAAATTTTCAGTTGAAGTAAAAAAATTGGTTTTGATGCTTAGACAAAAAAATATTGTTAACACTCTTACAAAATTTTAACAAAATTTCATCAATTTTACTTGAATTAACAAAATCTGTTATTTTAATTTTACAATAATTTTGTAATTTAAACTTGTAATTCCAGCAAAATTTAGTTGTTTTTGCAAAATTTAAATTGTTGTGTAGTAGCCATAACTCTCTCACGTAACTCGATTTATTTAACTTATATAGTTACATAATTAAAGGATTAACATAATTTTTGGATAATTAAAACTTTTTTCATTGGAACGGACCAAGTTAGTTTTAAAAATCCCCTTGTCCCATTTATTACTTTCTTCTATCTTTACAAGAAAAAAGTATTGGAATCATGAAAATTTTCGACTTCCGTTTTCCGACGGATTTTAGAAGGTCCTGAACACGATTTGACTGGTTTTAGAAAATGACTGCCAATGACTCTGTCTGTCTGTGTGTGACAAACATTTTGTTGGCGCTCTATCTCAAGAACTAAATGCACGGAATTTAATAAAACTTTATATTCAGTTATTTCCTGATATAAATTGTTGCTAATTAGTTTTTGGTGTAAATCGCGCAACAGGTGGCACTGCTATGTTGTATTTTTCGCGAGTTCTGCAATAGCTCTATCTCATTTTCAGCAGTGAATTACGCCTGTAATCTTTGAATAATAACTAGTGAATTTTTATCCTGCTTTTTGCAGACGTAATTCACTGCTGAAAATGAATTAAGAGGACCGTGGACCTTCAGTTGGGTTAAAATCGACTAAAAAATCTTTTTTCTTATTTTAGTTTATTACTATACTTCAATCTTAACTGCAACATTTGCAAAAAACCGCATGCAATTGCAAATATTCCTATCAAAGTTACGAGCATTTCAAATGTGACACCGTATTTGAGTTACACTAAAAAATAAAAAAATAAATCACGTTTTCTATAAATGAGAATTTTCGCCGAGTTAAAATATTCAAAATGTTCCAGGCATCTGATGTTTTATCCAATTTTCGTAATATTAAGTATTATTGTTAGCAGTGAGCTTTATTTCAAAACTTGATATTAATATGCATGCATTACTGTACATAAAAGGAAAATTTCGTAGTTATATAAATTTTTACGGTGAAAAAAAAAATTAAATATTATTAAAGTTTTTTTATTAATTTTTCTCAATATATTGATACAATTTTAAAACGCATACCAAGTTTTGTTGCAATAATATAAAGCTACCATTTAACAAAACACCATGTTCCTTAAGCCAAATATAATGCGCATGGAGCATTTTTAATTAGAGTAATTAATTAATATATTTTAATTATTAAATTAATTAATTATACACATTTTTGAATAAAATTGTTTAATTTATTTATAAAATGTATTGTTAGAGATTTTTTAATTTAAGTTGTGCAATTTAAAATTTATTTTGTATCTTAAAACATTTCCTTTTTTTAAACTCATTCTTTTTTAGTATTTAATTAAAACCCCCTCTCCCTTTTTCTCATATTTCTTAAACATTATTAATTAAAATTCTTATTTCCAAAATTTAAATATCTTTGTTTTTCTGTAAGTAAAGAGAGACCACCCAGGATTTTGTTTTCCTTTTTAAACCTCACATGAAGCTGAGAAGATAGCTTCCCACGTTTGCAGTTGTCACGTAATTGCATTTCTAGTCATTCGGACCACACACACACAAACCAGACAACGTACACAACACCTTTTGTGAAAATTCATGGGAATAGCAGAAAGCCTCGTTTCACTTGTATTGTTCGCAATTTTATTACCCTGTGAATATAGCCATTAAACGATTGTAGAATGCAATTTTATGACCAGGATTGTAGGCATAAAACCGTGCTAGTTGGTTGTTTAGAAAAGATAACAACAAGATACTGTTTTCCAAATTTCTACGAGCTAGGCAGGACCCACCCCAGCGGACAGCTGTTTTTTTTTAGGAGAACCCAGCGGTTGCTGATTTCCGAGAATTGTAGCAGTAATCTCCCCCTCACCCAATAAGCGTTTAGCTTTTTTTTTCTTTTTTTTAACGCGTTGCCATGGTGAGTTGACCAGGCTAGTAGAGGGAGGGATGTTTTGAAGCGCGTATGAAAAAGTCGTGATGTGATACGCGAAGTTGAAGGGTGTGTATGTGCGGGTGGTGGAATTTTTCCCCACCCCACTTGAGCAGGCTGGGAAGATGTTTTTAGAAAAGTGTGCGAAGAGGTCGAGTTAGAATCGAACTGTCCAGAGATGAGTGAGTTTGGAATATCTTCTAGAGAGGGAAGTACAATCATTCCAGCTGTAGTAGTAGTAAGAGAACGTTTATGAGAGGTGTTTTCCCGGTAAATAATGTTGTTGCGTGGGCTTAAAAAGCATAGTCTAGATCGATAACAAAAAATTACGTTGCTTTGTATTTTCGTGACTTTCTTCAGAAATGGCTAATTGTATGGAATCATCTTGTAAAGTATCGATGAGAGAAGACAGATTCTATTGAATCTCTAAGTTGTTGCAACCCGTACTCTACGAATCATATCCTGCGGATTTGCAAACTCCAGCACCGATAATGATTTTCAAATCTTCATGTAATCTTCTTCAATGCGTCGACGGGAAATTTTTCATTAAAAGTTAAGATGATGTGTGAAATAACGAAATAAATAAGATCAGAAGGGCCAAATCCTTTCTAAAGACTAACACTGTGTTATGGATCCAAATGGATCAAGTAAAAAATTACTAAAACATTGCCAACATTTCCAAAAACTGAATCTTCAACTAGTGACCTGTGAGTCATTGTTTATGTGTCAACAGTCTGCATCTACTGTGTTCATTAGACCATCAAATTTGTGAGTAAAATTTCAATTATTATCATTATTTTTATGAATAATATTATTTGTCTGATACTACGATGATATTTATCTGTATTTTGTAGTAAATGATATATATATACATCCTAAAATGCTACTTGTTAATAAATACTCATTTTTTTTTTAGAAAACCTTCTCTGTTTTCTTTTCTTTTTATTTTTCTTTAATTATTTCAAAAAGTTTTCTTTTCAGCATTTTTTTTTAATTTTATCTTTAAGAATTAATTTGGGAATACTATGTGTAGTTTGAGTCACTAATTTAAAATTATATATTTTAATATTTTATCTACTTTCTTTTATTGATTAAATTTTAACGTTGGTGAAAGTTTAAACTAATTAAAGTAATTTATTGTATTCCCTAATCATGAAATTAATCTTATACTCAAAATTTATTGGTCTTTGAAAAATAGAGTAATTTACTCTTTCATTAATTTTTAAATCTAATCTGATTTATCTCCTTAATTTTGATTCATAAATTTTGAGATTCTAAATAGTGTTTCACTGAATGTTGATATTAATAACATTCAAATTACTTTTTTTATTTTAAGTGAGACCTTTTCCATTCTTTAATTGATTACATGGCATACATGTCTGAATTGATTTTTAAAGTAATTTTAATATTTTAATTTAAAATCTTATGAGAAGTATTTTATTACAATGAATTACTTTATTCAAAATTTAACTATTTACTTATGGTCTCTTAAAATTTTATACGTCTATACGATCACAGCTTCAGTGTTGTGAGTACTTAAAATTAATATGGTATTTTTAATATTTGTTAAATATCATTTTGTTTAATTTATATCATTAAATTCTACCCCTCCCTCTTTTGTACTTTCTTTAAAAGAAAGGTTTTTGTTCCATTATTCCAAAATTTTCATTTAGTCCAATTTACCGTGTTTATAAAAATTCCTAGTAATCATATACCATATTAATCCTTGAGTTCACAATGCTGATTGTTGGGGAATTGGATGTAATGCAAATTGATAATCTTGTCAGTGTTTTTAAATAATTAATTCTAGTATTGTTTTGAATTCAAGATTTAGAATTCAGGTAACTCTAAATTCTTTAAATTTTAAATGTTTCTGTTTAAATTCATTTCATTTACTTTCTTCTAAATTCATATAAGTTTTGAAATAAATTTGTAAATGTATATATTGACAGGATTCACTTCAATTTTAAATCCTTGGTAATTTGCATACATTCATATAAGTAGAAGGTATTAGGTTTTTTAAAATAAAATAAAATTTAATCCCCAACAGTATGAATTACTATGTAGGCAAAACTTCAGTACAATTGAGTGAAAAATGAAAAAAATGGTTTTGAACGTCCACTGTTCCCTTAAAAATTAACTATGTGTTGCCGTATACTGGGCTTTGTATTGTCGTCTCATGTTTGCCGCAGAAATTTGCGTGCTCCTGATGACATTTCTATCTTGTGCTGCGGTTGCAGCCGGCCCGACATATTTAAGAGTGACAGTTTTTTGCCTAGGGTCTTTTTTAGGCCTTTCGTAGCCCTGCGCCCTGTGGTTTTCGAGTTTTTGAGGTTACATAGATACGCGCACGGATTTTAATAGTATAGATTTTAATAAGGGGGTCTTGGATTTTAGATTAGCCACACAAATTTCGTGAATCATGTCATGTGGACCGATTAATTAAAGCAGAGATACCAGATAAATTGCTTTCCCACATGTTTGTGAAATTGTTAAACGCCACATGATTTACGGCCCTTGTGGTAATTTAAATCCTATGTCACCCTGCATGGTGGATGCAAATGTTCAAAAGATTTTCCAAAAAAGTTTCAACAAACTAAACAAGTTAATGTTAATGGATGCCCATTGTATCAAAGACGGAAAACTTCTAATGTTCTGATGAGAGGGAAGCCTGTTGATAATTGTTATGTTGTTCCATATAAAATCACTTTTAGTTGCAAAAATATGATGCACACATCAATGTTGAAGTTTTCACATAAATAAAATCAGTTAAATAAATATATATAAGTATATGTAAAAAGGATACGATTGTGCAAATTTAGAAATTAAAAATATTAACGATCAACAAAATGTTATTGTTCGTGATGAAATAGCTAACCATGTTGATGCTCGAATATGTTAGTGCTCCCGAAGCAATCTGACGGCTTTTGGAATTCAGCATGCACAGTAAATCGCATAAAATCATTCGCCTTGCTGTTCATTTGCCTTGAAGATAAAGTGTTTATCTCATAAAAAACGTCACCTGTAAAAAACGCAGCCAAGTCTCGTGACTCTTTTTCCGTAAAAAATTCTGAGATCGTGTAAAGCCAAGTTTAGCTATGTTATTAACTCTGAAATTTTCATTCACAAATCACTCCTAGTCTCTACATCTTAGTTAAATATTATTTTGTGACTTGGCAATTACGCAGCACAGGGAAGTTATTACACCTTACTATGTTATGGGATGCGATGAGATAATATGATTAAGGCTAATTATATACGCACAGGGAAGTTATTACACCTTAATATGTTATGGGATGGCATGGTATTATTTGATTAAGACTAATTATATACATCACATTCTCGTGCTACGTAATTGCCAAGTCACAAAATAATATTTAACTAAAGATGTAGAGACTAGGAGTGATTTGTGAATTAAAATTTCAGAGTTAATAAGATAGCTAAACTTGGCTTTACACGATCTCAGAACTTTTTACGGAAAAAGAGTCACGAGACTTGGCTGCATTTTTTACAGGTGACGTTTTTTTATGAGATTTC
Source organism: Maratus michaelseni (assembly GCA_963931845.1). Classification (NCBI taxonomy): domain Eukaryota; kingdom Metazoa; phylum Arthropoda; class Arachnida; order Araneae; family Salticidae; genus Maratus; species Maratus michaelseni. Next base: position 281,877,911 of record OZ007587.1, read on the forward strand.
ACTTATTTTTGTAAGTAATCCTCCTTTTCTTGATTTTGGGTTCTTTTTGGAGATCATCCACTGATTTTCGCTAAGCCCACACTCTGTCCCTATTATTTACAGGTATAAAAAAAATTGAAGCTTTAGTTTCTTTTGCAAAGTACTGTAGATAAAAAGAAATTTCGGGTTCCTAGGCAAGCACTAAGTTATGGGAGGGGGGGGGGGGTCAAAAGTACTCTCAATTGCTTCCAGGAAAGGTGCTATCCATCTGAGATATTACTCGCAGCCCTAGATACATGATATTTAGCATAAAAAAACTTTTTAGTATAAAAAGAAAGCCAAAATTAAAATTTCCGGGAATTTCCAATAAATCAAACTATATTCATTTTTTCGATGTTTTTTTTTTTTTTTTTTTTTTTTTTTTTTTCATTTAAGGATTTTTTAATTTTTCCTTACTTTGTATACTAAACCCTACCTTTCTGCCAAATGTCAAGCTTCTAGGTGTACAAAATCGAATTATTTTCAAATTTTCGACTTTTTATAAATTTATTGATTTTTCTATTTTAATTCTAAGTTACCTGATTGTCATGCCAATATAGTAATTCTTTGATCCGTCTTCTTAGGATCATTTAGGTTCAATTTAGAGATAAATCAAGTGAATCTTAGAGTCACCATGATTTTATTTAGAAAGGACTATCAAGCCATAACCAGCCAGTAATGTCGGGAGGGTAGGGGGAGCTGTGAAAATTTTTGTGGGTTTAACATCATTTAACAATCCATATTTCATATGCGAAGTAAATAGAGTATAACCTGTGAAAAAAAAACCTGTCTATAAAGAAATCGCCTATAACGTAGCCAGTCTATAGCGGAACTTTTCTATAAAGAAATTCGTAAACGAAAGAAAAAAAAAACATAATCCGGGGGGAATAACATAAAACAATTAGGGACGTTGTACTAGCTAATAGGACAATTATCTTAAAACTAATGTTTCTAGCAGTACAAAATCAAATTGTTTTCGAATTTTCGATTTTTTAAAGATATTTCGATTTTTCGATTTTATTTTCGAACTTAACGAATTTTTTAATTGTTCCTTTTATTGAATAGTAAATACTACCTTTACACCAAGTTTTAAGTTTCTAAGACTACAAGGGAAAATTATTTTCAATTTTTGATTTTTTTTTCGAATTTTTTTTTATAATTTTCTGGATTTTTTAATTTTTCTTATTTTGTATCCTTTATTACAAATTTCAACTTTCTAGCGCTACAAAATCGAATTATTTTGAAATTTCCGATCTGTTTCGATTTTTTTATTCTATTTTCGAATTTATTGTGTTTTAATTTTTCCTTTTTCTGTATCCTAAGCAATAAGTTTACGCCGAATTTTAAGTTCTAAAGCTACAAAATCGATTTTTTTTCAATTTTTCGAGTTTTCGATTTTTTTTCGAATTTTACAGATTTTTAATTTTTTTATTTTTTTGTATCCTAAATACTACCTTTATTCCAAATTTTAAGTTTCTAGCTCTACAAAATCGAATTATTTTCAAATTTTCGTTTTTTTTTTTTTCAATTTTTTTATTTTATTTTCGATTTTTGTTGTGTTTTTCTTTTTCTGAATCCTAAACACTACCTTTACACCAAATTTTCTTTTTCTAAGACTACGAGATTATATTATTTTCAATTTCTCACTTTTTCTTTTTCTTTTTCTTTCTCTTTATTTATTTATCTATTTATTTATTTATTTATTTATTTATTTATTTTTGAAATTTTCGAATTATTTTTTCGAATTATCCATATTTGTTAATGTTTCCTTATTTAGTATCTTAAATATTACCTTTATTCCGAATTTCAAGTTTCCAGCGCTATAAAATCGAATTATTTTCAAATTTTCTTTATTTTTCGATTTTTTTATTTTATTTTCGAATTTTATTGCGTTTTTCATTTTAACTTATTTTGAATCCTAAACACTATCTTTACCGCGAATTTTAAATTTCTAAGGGTAAAAGATCAAATTATTTTAATTTTTTCATTTTTTTTTCGAATTTTTTGAAATTTTGAAATTTTTTTTTCGAATTTTCCGGATTTTTTAATTTTTTCTTATTTTGCATCCTAAATACTACCTTTATTCCGAATTCCAAGTTTCCAGCGCAACAAAATAGGATTATTTGAAATTTTTCGATTTTTCGATTTTATTTTCGATTTTTTTGGTGTTTTTGATGTTTTTTTTTTCTGAATTCTAAACACTACCTTCGCACCAAATTTTAAGTTTTTAAGACCACAAGATCGTGTTAAATTTCAATTTTCAATTTTGTTCGAATTTGTTGAATTTTCGAATGTTTTTTTGGGGGGGTGGGGAGGGGGTGGGGGGGATTTTCCGGATTTTATAATTTTTCCTTTCTTTGTATCCGAAACACTAGCTTTATTCCAAATTTTAAGTTTCTATGGCTGCGGGATCTACCCAGTCTTTTTGATGACGCGAGAGTGAGTGAATGTGTGAGTAACAAAAAATCGAAACTTTGAGTTCATATATCGTCTGCACTAATTTATGGGTATTTTTCGAATTATCCATATTTTTTAATTTTTCCTTATTTAGTATCTTAAATATTACCTTTATTCCAAATTTCAAGTTTCTAGCGCTATAAAATCGAATTATTTTCAAATTTTCCTTATTTTTCGATTTTTCCGATTTTTTTTATTTTATTTTCGAATTTTATTGCGTTTTTCATTTTAATTTATTCTGAATCCTAAACACTATCTTTACCGCGATTCTTAAGTTTCTAAGGCTAAAAGATCAAATTGTTTTAATTTTTTCAATTTTTTTCGAATTTTTCGAATTTTTTCAATTTTTTTTCGAATTTTCCGGATTTTTTAATTTTTTCTTATTTTGCATCCTAAATACTACCTTTATTCCGAATTCCAAGTTTCTAGCGCAACAAAATCGGATTATTTGGAATTTTTCGATTTTTTTCGATTTTTTCGATTTTTTTCAATTTTGCTTTCGATTTTTTTGGTGTTTTTGATGTTTTCAATGTTTTCATTTTCTGGATGTTAACCACTACCTTCACACGAAATCTTAAGTTTCTAAGACTACAAGATCGTATTATTTTCAATTTTCAATTTTCATGGAATTTGTTGAATTTTCGAATGTTTTTATTTTTGGAATTTTCCGGATTTTATAATTTTTTCTTTCTTTGTATCCTAAACACTACCTTTTTTCCAAATGTCAAGTTTCTAGAGCTACGGGATCTACCTAATCTTTTTGATGACGCGTGAACGAGTGAGTGAGTGAGTGACAAAAAATCGAATGTTTGAGTTCATATATCGTCTGAACTAAAAAAGACAGAAAGTTGTAATTTTAAATTTTGGTCCTGTGTCCCAAATACTCTAGAAAAACGAAGTTTCAATTTTTTTGGATACTCCAGAGCGGAGATATGGAGGGGTCAAAAGTGCCCTGAGTTGCTTCCAGAAAAGTATGCTTACGGCCGTGCTTTCTCGACTTGGCGGAGGCACTGCCGTGTCTCCAGATTTTCAAAGTGGTCATGAAAATAATGCAGTGCAAAACGTACCAGAGATCGTGATACACTTCTCACAGCATGGTTTAAGTTTTGCTTAATTGATGTACAGGCTAAGCAATACTTTTATCTTGAAATTCCATATCATTATGTACACAGAAATGGGTCTTGGCATAGACGGAAGCAAAGAAAAGGAAATATAATTCATCAGCTTTATGCTGTAAGCCCAACTGATATTGAACGTTTATCACTTCGACTGTTATGACTTCATGTACCTAGCGCAACCTTTGAATATTTACTAACCCATAATATCTATCCAACATTTCAAGAAGCTGCCCGAGCACGTCAATTATGGGCTGATAATCGAGAATGGAAAAGATGTTTGGAAGAGGCAGCCACAACTCAAATGCCAAGACGTCTTCGGCAAACATTTGGTTCATTTGTGTCTTTTTTTGATCAGCAAGTGCTCTTGCTTTATGGCAAAATTTTCTTGCGAACATGTGTGAAGATTTCAGGTTAAACTTTTCTAATGAAGAAGCTGTCAATATAGATCTCTGTGAAATACAAGATATTTTAATGATCCAATGGTAAAAGTTGCAGTGATTTCCTTTTATCAAATCCGCAAAAACTTACAATATAGCATTTTTATGCCAGCCTTTGATCCTCCATTACTGAAGCTTCAGAAGCCACTGCAAAGATAGCTACATTAAACTCACAACAAATACAAGCATTTAACAAAGTATGTGCTGCACTAGATACTCTATTGATAATGCAGCGTGGCTTTTATTTTGATGGTCGTGGTGGCTCAGGGAAAACTTATATATATAATACACTAATGTGTTTCGTTAGAGGGCAAAATAAAGTTGTTTTAACTTATGCAACCACTGGAATTTCATTAATTTTACTAAAATCTGGTCGAACAGTACATAGTGGATTTAAATTATCTGCGCGAATTACAGAAACATCTACATCATCAAGGAAATTTTTATCACCAGAAGCACGTGTTCTTCGAGTAGCAAAATTAATAATTATTGATGAAGCTACAATGTTGCCAAGTTATGCTCTTCACTGCATTGATAATTTATTGTGTGAAATAATGTGTAATGAATCGTCTTTCGGAGGAAAAGTAATTTTACTGGGAGGAGATTTCAGACAAACGTTACCAGTTGTTCCCAGAGGAAATCGGATTAAAATTGTAGAAACATACTTGAAATCTAGTCCACTTTGGAAACATTTTGTTCAGTTGCAAATATGCAATCGAATATGAAAATATGCAATCTGAAGGACAAAATAATTTTAATAGATGGTTCCTTAATATTGGCGAGGGTAAAACTCCTGTTATTCCTAATTTGGTACAAGACACATTGAAATTCCCCAATCAATGATTTGCAAAGAATATATTATATCTTAAATTTATGGAAATCAGCTGAATATTGAAACAGCTCAAAATTTAGCAACTAAAGTAATTCTTACAACAAAAAAGCAATGAACACCAATAATGAAATTTTAAATCTATTTCCAGGCGAATCAGAAGTATATTACAGTGTTGACTCTATAGTATCAGATGACATAGAATATAAAATAAATTATCCACCTGAGTTTCTGTATGCTCAGATCCATCAGGAATGCCCCCACATAAAATTACATTGAAAATAGGTGCAATAATAATGCTTATCAGGAATGTAAATGCAAAACAAGGATTATGTGATGGAACATGTCTAATTATACAAAATTCACACACATTATACAAAATTTACATATTATACAAAATTCACACACATTATACAAAATTTACATATTATACAAAATTCACACACATTATACAAAATTTACATATTATACAAAATTACATCATTACAAAAATTCATATACAAAAATACATATGCAAAAATACATCATTATACAAAATTTACACACATTTTCTAGATGTCAAAGTTTTGACAGGAACTAACGAAGGAGATAGTGTATTTATTCCCAGGATCGGTTTGGCATCAAGTGAGACACCACTTCCATTCATACTTAAACGAAGACAGTTTCCTGTGATAATCGCGTTTGAAATCACAATATGCAAATCACAAGGTCAAACATTTGATTCTGTACGTATTAAAGAGCCTGTTTTGAGTCCTGGTATGTTATATGTTGCTTTATCGAGGTGCAAAAATGAAAGCAAAGTTAAAGTATTTATAAATCCAACTGAGAAACAAGGAAAGCTACTTCATGACAGCCGAATTTTCACAAAAAATGTAGTTTACCTAGAAGTATTGTAAATGTTAATTGTGTGTTTCTTAGAATATAAATATGAATAGTATGTGAATATACAGTGAAACACGTTTAACACGAAAACGCTTAACATGAAAAATCGGTTAACACGAAACGATATGGCGGTCCGGGCAGTGTACTATGCAATGTAATGCATTTTTTTCTTTTAACACGAAACAAAAATCGTTTAACACGAAAAGAATTCGCTTTCGAGCTTCAGTGATGTTTGCTACGTCTCTGTAGAATTTATTTATGCAATTGTTTAACTTCCGGGAATCGGTTCTTCTTCCTTCACGACCTTTTCCCCTCTCTTTTTCTCCCAGTGTTCATCATCCATCATTGCTATCCCCCTCCCCCAATGAACAGTGTTTCTTTCAGACAATTTGCTTCGGGGGGGGGGGAGGGCATTTGAGGGGTTTGGATAGGGCAGAGTAAATAAAATGTTAAAGAAAACTTAGGCTCCGATTTTCTGCGGTGGATTTGCTTCGGGGGTGCACTGCCCTCCCGGAGGGATGCCTGAAAGAAACACTGCCAATGAATAGAATCCTTATCTGTACCAAAGAATTGCCGATTGTGGGAACCCAGTTTGGTTGTGCTTTTCTCGCCCGAAGAAAGGAATGTCGGGAGTTTGGTAATAAGAAATTCTCAGGCATTTCAGGATTAGTACTGCTCTTCAGTTCGTTTCCAAAGTCGGTTAGTTTGAGTTGAAATTCGTGAATTTTGTGTTAAAACCTTGAATTTTGCGTGAAAATCAGTGAATTTTGTGTGTTTTGTAAATGAAAAGGAGGGGTATCAGGTTTCACTCTCGCTTCGCTTCGGAGAGGAGGGATGAAGGGGGGAGGGAAAAGTACGTTGAGAGCAAGGTTACTATATCATAAGGTTGAGCCATTTCCCTCTGCAGCCAATGGGGAGCCACTCGCTGCTTGACGTCACTCGGCGTGCTCTGTCCACTTTTCCAATTGATTTGAATTAGAAACGCTTTATTTTTAATTGAAAAGTATCAGTCGAAATTTTCATTTGAAAAGAAATTTAAAAATTAAAATATATTCTTTATACATAGGACTTGCATCACATCTAAAATTTAAAGTATTATCTCTTTTCAATTTGCCGAAATTTGGTTGTTAAATTGGTTATCTTTATCATTGCATTTCGTTTGCGCCTCAGTATGAAAAGTTCATTTTCATAAACCTAAAAATGCAAAATAGTAATTTTTATAAATAAAATCTTAAAGACCTACACGAGTATCAAATTTAATGTTTGTATGAATGCAGTTAATAATTTTTAATATAGTATATTTATAATATTTGATCGGTATTCAATTTGAAATCTATAATAATTCTAATATTATTGTAATTTCGACGTCTTTCATTAAAAAAAAGTATAAAAAAGTTTAAAAAAATAATAATCATTCAGATTTCAACCTCACACCACAGATACACAATATTGAGTTTTCCTTGATTAGATTTAAAAGACAAATAAAATAGAAATTTTAATAAGTAAACAGCTGAATATTTAATATTTTTAAACTAAAATATTCATGCGGTATAATTATATGATTTAGTAGAAATAAAATTTGAAATTCGAAGTAATATATTTTATAAACACATTCCGAAAAGTTTATTTAAAATGCTATTTTAATGCCATATAATAAACATAAATGCACATAATAAACATAAAATAATTAAAAAAATAATAAGGTAAATTAATACGTGAAAGAGCGTTTAAAGTTTAAGCAACTTTTTTTTTTATTTCCAAATAATATTTAAAATTTAAAATCACATCTCTTTTTAGCGTTTTAAAACTTAATTTTAAAATTTAATGTTGTTTCTTCAAATTCCATTCAGATAGTTGATGTGAATGAATATCAAATTGATATATATACATATATATATTAGAATAAAAAGGAAGACAGCAGTATTTATAAGGAAGATCTAAAACACAAATAAAAATAGAAACTTTAATTTTTAAATTACCTATTTTTTAAAACTGACAGATTTATGAGATATAGAAAAATTATATTTGAAATTCAGAATAATGTACTTTTATAAAAACTTCCAAAAGGGTTATATAAAATTATATTTTAATGCTGTAGGATGAAAAAATTATATAAAAATATTTTAATAATTAATATATTTTAGGTTTTTACCCTCAGAATAGGCTTTTATTTCAAGAATTTTATTTCATCACAGGTTGCATTTTGAAGACTCATTTTAGATGTGCGTTCCATTATTTGCTATTTTTCGTTTTATCGTGCAATCAAAGTTGATTGACTCCACATTTTTGATTTTCTGACAGCGTATCCCTTTTTATTTCTGATGAATATATTGTTGTGAGCTCGGGGTTCGAAAGGACTGATGCCAATATATAAGAACAATAAAAAGGCTTTATTCACTATAAACAGTGCAATACGATCACAAATATCTTCTGAAAATTACAAGATATTCAGTAATCTTCAAATCCAATAAAAGCGCAGCAAAATTTCACACAGAAACAATGCGTTCAATACGACGTATCAATGACAAAATCGATCCGAGAAACACAGTTCTCAATGCAAAGCCTCTCGTATGAATTCAATCGCAGTTGACAGACAACTCACTAACTAACTGAACTGATGGAGGTCCTTATATAGGTTTCAGAGATCATTCCAGATTATTCCAGAGCCTTCAGATGCTAGAAATTACCAGAAAGTGCTTTAACTTTCGATAGAGAACCCAAGCAAGAAAGGATCCCAATGTATAGGTATAAGGGGTGTGTGGTTGCACAAAAAGTCGCCAACTTGGCGACATTTGGCGATATATCGCCAAATTTGGCGACAAAAATAAGTCGCCAAAACCATCGCCAACTTGGCGAAAAACCCATTCCTTGGCGATTTCCCAATAGAACTCCATTATAAAACCGATGCTGTAAGGTTGTTTTTCTTGCAAAGCACCTGAGGCCTTTAGCATTGAGTTACATGATGCTCAAGAAGAAATACATTAATAATACTGCAATTTTCACAATAATAAAATAAAATAAATTAAAAAGAATGAAATATTTACAAAATTCATAACATTGCCCCCCTCTCAAGGACTGCACGTCCCGGGCAGTTCAACCTTTGATCGGAAAGCAAACCCGTTACCAACAAATGCTATACTATTCAAAGCACTTAAAGCAAATATGGAAAATAACAATTAAACACATTCATAATGCTGAATTATAAAGCATAGACACCATTACATACAAGTATTTAAATAATAATAACAATAATAATGATAATGCTAAGCAAAATAAATAATTACATTAATTTATATACAAGACCATGGTCATACTAATTTACATTATTTACATTACACTATTTACAATCAATGAACTAAGTACTATGTGAACTATGTACTATGGCCATAGTATGGAGCTAGCCTGTCGTAATGAACGACTCTAGGCTTCGAATTTGGTGACTTTCGGATCCGAATTACGACATCGTTCAGTCTGTTTAGGACTGTAAGGACCGTCCCAGTGCGATTGCAGTTTGGGAGAAAGTCCTTTACGTCGAGTCGGATTATAAAACCAAACCTTGTCACCTTCTTTGAATTGATGTCCCGCGGCTTTCGTGTCGTACCTGGTCTTCATCTTCTCCGTCTGTATATTGATCCGCTCTCGAGCCAAGTTATGGATGTCTTCAAATCGTGCCTGGAGATTCTGCACATATCCCTCTGGCGATGAAGGCGCATCTGGAGGGCGACCAAAAAGCAGATCACAAGGTAAACGAAGATCACGACCGAAAAGCATCTGAGACGGGGAATAGCCGGTTGTTTCATGGACGGCGCTGCGATAGGCGAGAAGAAACAAGGGAAGTTTTTGGTCCCAGTCTTGTTGGTTTCTTGAGACTAGCAGTGAGAGATTGTTGAGGATGGTACGATTAAATCTCTCAACCATGTCATCCGATTGTGGATGTAAAGGCGTCGTCCTAGTTTTCTCCATTCCGAGAAGTTGACAGAGACCCTCAATCACAGCAGAGATGAAATTTCTCCCCTGGTCAGAATGCATTTGGAGAGGGACTCCTCCTATCATACCTTGATATCCACTGGTGTACCAAGGCATCCGCAACCGTAGAAGCTTCTTGATCAGGGATGGCATAAACTTCAGGCCATTTTGTGAAATAGTCCATGACAGCAAGGAGGTATTTGTTGCCATCAGCACTTCTTGGCAGAGGACCTAGGATGTCAAGGGCGATGCGTTCAAAAGGTGCTCCTACATTGTAGAGATGTAGTCTTCCTCGGCTACGTTTCTTTGGTCCTTTCCGAGCTGCACATGCATCGCAAGATTTGCACCATTGTTCGACGTCAGCTCTCGCTTTTCCCCAGAAGAAGCGCTCTCGGACTCTGTGTAATGTTTTCATGACTCCAAAATGGCCACCAGTGGGACTGCCATGTAATTCTTCGAGGACCTCTGGGATTCGAGATCGAGGAAGTACCAACTGCCACCGAGATGTTTTCCCATCTTCCGATTCGAATTTTCGGAACAGGACACCATTCTTGAAGTGGAGGGAGTTCCAAAGAGCCCAATATTGCTTTGTCGTAGGACTTTAAGTCGATATGTCTTTCCAACTGGGCTTCGTGCTAGAAGATTCTAATAACTCCAAGATTGGTTTGATGTCAGAGTCTGCCATTTGATCTTCTCGAATCTTCTCATCACTCCAGGGATCTGGTGGCGTTGATAGTGAAGTCTTCGTCTGGCGTATGACATGTTCGGGATTATACTTGTTCTCCGCTCTGGAACAATAGCGACAACTTTCGGGACACGGTCTTCTTGATAAGGCATCAGCATTTCCATGCGATGAGCCTTTACGATGCCTGATGTCAAAGTCGTATTCCTGGAGTCGTTGTATCCATCTGGCTACTTGGCCCTCTGGGTTCTTAAAATTCATCAGCCATGTTAGGGATGCGTGATCAGTACGAAGGAGAAATTTCCTGCCATAGAGATAGTGATGGAAGTGTTCTATGGCTTTTACTATAGCTAATAACTCCTTACGAGTGACGCAATAATTCCGCTCTGGTTTCGATAAACATTTGCTCCAGTATGCTACGACTCGTTCTTGGCCATCTATTTCTTGGGAAAGTACAGCACCGACACTTTCATGACTAGCATCCGTGTCCATAATGAATTGTTTGTCGAGGTGTGGATAGGTTAGGACTGGAGAGGATGTGAGAGCTTCTTTCAGCCGCTGGAAGGAATTCTCGCATTCTTGTGTCCATAGAAACTTCTGCTTGCTTTCAGTGAGCCTATGCAATGGTCTTGCGATGTTGGAGAACCCCTGGACAAACTTTCTGTAATAAGTGCATAGTCCCAGAAAGCTTCGCAACTGATGGACATTTTCCGGACGCTTCCAGTTCTTTACTGCGGACACTTTTTCAGGATCTGTTCGAACACCTTCAGCTGAGATGATGTGTCCTAAATAGTTTACTTCTCGTTGGAAGAACTTGTATTTCAAAGGGTTCAGCTTTAAATTCGCCGCTCTTAGTTTTGTTAACACTTTTCGAATATTCTCTAGATGTTCTTCAAACGTGCGGCCACCAATGATGACGTCATCTAGGTAGATGAGACAAGCTTCAAAAGTCAGACCTTTTAACACTGTCTCCATGAGGCGCTCGAACGTTGCTGGAGCATTGCAGAACCCGAACGGCATAACTTTAAATTGCCAAAGTCCTTGTCCAGTAGTAAATGCGGTCTTCTCTTTGTCATCAGGATGGATCTCTACCTGCCAATATCCACTCTTCAAATCCAGTGTGGAAAACCATTTATGTCCTGAAAGAGTATCTAGCGTGTCGTCTATTCTTGGTAGAGGATAGCTGTCCTTCTTCGTGATATCGTTAAGTTTACGATAATCCACACAAAATCTTGTGGAGCCATCTTTCTTTCGGACCAACACGATGGGAGAGGCCCACGGACTTGATGACGGTTCGATGATGTCACTATCCTGCATCTCTCGTAAGAGCTTAGAAACCTCTTCTTGTTTTGCGAACGGCAAGCGTCTTGGATGCTGTTTAATCGGTGGATGGTCGGCAGTATCAATTCTATGTTGTGTCAGTGAAGTGCGCCCTACATCACTCTCGTTTTGTGAAAGCACATCCTTAAATTCCTGGAACAGTCTTTCTGCGGCATGTCTCTGTTCAGGAGATAAATTTTCATTTCGTACAATTACAGGTGTTAAACTTGTAGGCGGCTCCGATAACGTCAAGCTCGGGTCTTTGCAAACACAGGTGACTGGAGCACAGGTTGCAAGCACTTCACCTTTCTGGATAATTCTAGACTTTTCACTTACGTTCGCAATCCTCACAGGTATTACATCTCTCGACAGATCTACCAGCACTGATGCTATTAGCACTCCTTTTGGGCTCTTCTCAGGATATCCAACCAAGCCACTCTGAAAACTTCTTTCGTTCTCAGTTAATCCAGGTATCATCATTTCGGTCCGAGGAGCGATGATAACATCTGCCATGGCTGTGATCTGTTGAATAGATTCAGACTCATTTCCTAGTTTGAAAATAGTGACATCTTCTTGAGCAGAGCGTAACTCATTATTCTTAAAGTCCAGTGTAAATCCATGCTCTTTTAAAAAGTCCAGTCCGAGTATGAAAGGGTCTGAAATATCGGCCACATAGACTGTATGATGGTAAGCGGCGTTCCCAAACTTTATTTTCAGTTTCATTCTTCCATGTATGTCGATCATATCCCCGGTCACGGTTTGAAGGATAACACGGGGCGGAGTCCAGAGGAGTTTTTCTTTTAGCCGCAGAGCTAGATCTTTCCGAACGATGGTCACATTGGCTCCTGTATCGATGATCATATTACAGGGCAAATCATTCACACGCCCGACTATAAAAACTCCGTTCTCGCCGCAACTTCTTGCAGAAATTTGACACACTTGATAACACATTTGACACACTTGGCTTCTCAAAATCTGGCAACCTCCGCCCCGCGAGATGGCCATTAATTAGTTTTCCTGCTCCGCCGTTCGTGGGGAGCTATTACCTTCTGTGCTGGGTCGTTTTAGGCAGTTTCTTTGAATATGGCCTTCTCCACCGCATTTCCAGCACTTGATCTTTCTGCCAGGTTTGTTGTCCATCAAAGAGTTCATCTTTCTCATCATGTCCTTAATCTGCTGCTGTAAACTCTCCACAGCTCTATCCGACGTCTCAGGCATGTTGGCTACTCGCACAAAGTGCCGATCTTTCCTTGTAGCTTGCTGGGCTGCCTCGAATTTCAGGACATAAACTAAAGCCCCTTTTAAGTCACTGAGATCTGCAATCCGGAGTTGTTTCTGGATCTCAAAGTCACGCACACCATCTATGAAATGTTGCAGAGCTAAACTTTCTCTCGTTTCAGTCGGGCAGTCAGGATAAGCAAGATGGGAAAGTCTCTCGACATCCGTAACAAGCTCTTGCAGGGATTCAGTGGATTTCTGCTGTCGAGATTTGAGCTGGAGTCTGCTATATTCCTTCATGCATTTCTCGCCAAAGCGCAATTCTAAGGCACTGACGAGCGTTTCAAAATCCAGCGGTTCATTTGCAGGCAAAGTCTGTAGGACGTCGGCAGCATCAGCTCGTAGAGAAGCAGCTAACTGGCAAGCCTTTGTCTGGGAATCCCATCCATTGGCGTCCGCTACGATCCCAAATTGTGTCTTAAAAACTGGCCATGAGGATTTTCCGTCATAGGTCGAGAGTTTAATAGAGGCCCGAGGAAGCATAGCTTGATACTTGACATCTTCGGGATAGTTTTCGGCAGTTATCTTTTGTTTCTTCACATTTTCCAACTCCTTTTCTACACTCTCAATCCTTTCTTCGACGGTCTTGGCGATCTTTTGAACTTTTTCTTCTACTCTTTCTTCAACGGTCTCGGCGATCTTTTGAACTTTTTCTTCTACTCTTTCTTCTACGGTATTGGCTGTCCTTTGAATTTCTTCTACTTTTCCTTCTATTTGTTGAAATCTTCCTTCAACTTTGTTTTCCACGCCGTCAATTCTGTCATTTAAAGATGTTATTTTATCCTCTATTAAGTCTTTCAACTCTCCAAGGTTGGTTGACATATCCTTCTTCATTTCATTTTTTAAGTCGCCAAGGTTGGCAGTCATTTTCTCGTCTATCGCTGACATTTCCTTCTTCATTTCAGCCTGGTTTGCAGCCATTTTCTCATCCATCGCTGACATTTCCTTCTTCATTTCAGCCTGATTCGCAGTCATTTTCTCATCCATCTCTCCTAATTTCTCCAATAATTTAGTCAGTTGCGCCTCCATTGCTCTGGTAATCGGCATTCAATCCCACTTCTGACACCAAATGTTGTGAGCTCGGGGTTCGAAAGGACTGATGCCAATATATAAGAACAATAAAAAGGCTTTATTCACTATAAACAGTGCAATACGATCACAAATATCTTCTGAAAATTACAAGATATTCAGTAATCTTCAAATCCAATAAAAGCGCAGCAAAATTTCACACAGAAACAATGCGTTCAATACGACGTATCAATGACAAAATCGATCCGAGAAAACACAGTTCTCAATGCAAAGCCTCTCGTATGAATTCAATCGCAGTTGACAGACAACTCACTAACTAACTGAACTGATGGAGGTCCTTATATAGGTTTCAGAGATCATTCCAGATTATTCCAGAGCCTTCAGATGCTAGAAATTACCAGAAAGTGCTTTAACTTTCGATAGAGAACCCAAGCAAGAAAGGATCCCAATGTATAGGTATAAGGGGGGTGTGGTTGCACAAAAAGTCGCCAACTTGGCGACATTTGGCGATATATCGCCAAATTTGGCGACAAAAATAAGTCGCCAAAACCATCGCCAACTTGGCGAAAAACCCATTCCTTGGCGATTTCCCAATAGAACTCCATTATAAAACCGATGCTGTAAGGTTGTTTTTCTTGCAAAGCACCTGAGGCCTTTAGCATTGAGTTACATGATGCTCAATAAGAAATACATTAATAATACTGCAATTTTCACAATAATAAAATAAAATAAATTAAAAAGAATGAAATATTTACAAAATTCATAACAATATGATTACTATGTCTCAATCGAATGAAAGTTCTTGTTTTCACAAATGTTTTTATTATATTTTTATGCATTTATTATGTTTTTGTGCATTTATTATATTTTTGTGCATTTTTGGAAAAAACAGTTGGATTTTTTTGCATGCATTTTCGATAAAATTAAATTTTTTCGAAAGTGAGCTGTCGTGAATCTCATTAAAATATAACCTTATATAACCTAATATGTCTAGGTGTTTCTTTTATGCTTGGAGAGGAACTGCTACAAGAAAAATCAATTCCGAGTGAAGTTTCTTTTTTAAAATTCACAGCACATGTTTCTGGCAATTTTAAAGTTTGCACAGCACTTTCATGCAATATTCTTTTAGCAGGAGCGTAACCCAAAAGTTTTGCTTTCAAATTTCGTATTTAGCAAAACTGACCGGAAGTCTCTCTTTCTGAGAAGCAATTAAAGCTTCGTGTTAGAGAAAACTGCCCTGGCTGTCAAAGAAAATGACAATAAATGTTTACTTCACAATCCCGTTTCTTTCAAAGATCGACCAAAGATAACAAGCAATAAAAACTCCATATCTTAGCAAAAAAGATACACGATTATTTCATTTGAAGGAAAAAAAAAATCCTTTAAATCGCTTTATTCCTAGCAAAAAAATACTTTCGCTAATGAAAAATGTTTTAGTTTAAAGAAGCATGCTTTCATATGACCAAAGAAACGACTTTTTTAAAGCAGAAATACTATTTTAAATGAAAAAAATGCGTGCTTTCCCGTTGAAAGAATCGTTCTTAGCACGCTCAGTGACGTCAGAAAAACCGAAAACTTGATACCAGAACTAAAGGGAAATGGCTCCCCCCTGCGTTGAGAGTGGTTTAGGTTTATGTTTCTCCTCAGTGACGCAGCTGTCAGGGGGGAAGGAAAAATACGTTGCGCTCTGACGTCACGCGCCAGTTCTTGTTGGGAATTGAAAGGGTGTTGACTCGTAACATAGCCAACGGTAAGATTTTATTATAGCTTATGTTTTATGAGCACAATGGCTGAGAAATCGGTACGAAAACAAACCGCTATTTCGCTTAAAATGAAGATGAAGCTGCTTAATGCAGTTGATGAAAAACGCAGGACGAAAACAGAAATCTGAAAAGAGTTTGGCATTGCCAATTCTACTTTATCAACGATAATAAAAAACAGAGATAACATTACGTTAATGTTTGAGTGCAGTATGTTTGAACCAGAGAGAAAACGCATGAGAACTGCTAAGCACGAAGATTTAGAGACAGCTTTGCTTATTTGGTTCAAATAATCTAGATCTCAGAATGCTCCTATATCAGGTCCTTTATTGCTGGAAAAAGCAGATGAACTGGCAAAACAAATGCGTATTGAATTTTCGGCAAATCCAGGCTGGTTGGAACGTTTAAAAAAAAGGAACGGCATTGTGTTAAAAAATGTTTGTGGTGAAGCTAATAACGTTTTACCAACTATGACCATAGAATGGTTGCAATCTACGTTGCCTTCAATAATTGAAGAATATGACCCAAAAGATGTCTTCAACGCCGACGCAACTGGCTTATTTTACCGCTGCTTACCCAATAAAACTTTATCGTTTAAAGGACAGTCGTGTTCAGGAGGAAAAATCTCTAAAGAAAGAATTACAGTATTGGTTGGATGCAATTCGGATGGATCTGAAAAACTACCCTTATTTGTCATTGGTAAAAGTTTAAAACCGCGGTGTTTTAAAAATGTAAGAACATTACCAGTTGAATATATGGCAAACAAAAAAGCATGGATGGTGGCCACTATTTTCAATGATTGGCTTATCAAATTGGATAAGCGATTTTTAGGAGAAAAGCGTAAAGTCGCGCTTATCATTGATAACTGTCCAGCACACCTCTATATTGAATTAAAAGCTATAAAGCTTTTATTTCTGCCTCCAAATACCACAAGTGTTTTACAACCATGTGATCAAGGCATTATACAAAATTTGAAATTAAATTATCGAAAGCAATTGCTTCGCAAATATTTAGTCGCGATCGAAGCAAAAGAAGATTTCTCCATTAATTTATTTGATGCATTACATATGTTGCGCTCAGCATAGAATTTAGTGAAGCCTACGACAATTGAAAATTGTTTTCGCCATGCGGGAGTGTTAAATTCTTTGGCACCTCAAGAATCAGCCGACATTTAATGAAATGTTTGGAAAAGTCTCAACATTACTAGACTGTCCTACAATATCATTAAATGAATATGTTGCAGTCGATGATGATGTGCCTACAGCACCGATTCTGACAGACACAGACATTTTGGAGATCGTTCATAATCCAAATGATTCCACCTTTGTAGATTCCGACGATGAATCTGACAACGGAATCAATGATGCAGTTCCTGTCCCCTCTTCTTCAGAAATGCAGAAAATGATTAAAAGTATGCGCAGTTATTTAGATGCGCATTCGAATGGAGAGATGAATAAAACAATGGACGATCTCGAACAATTTGTGGACAATATGGTTCTGAAAAAGATATCTGATTTTTCCCCCAAAAACCAATAATATTTTTGCTTGTTTTTTTTCTAATGGATGTAACCTACTAGTATAGTTTAACTGGAAATCGAAATAAAATTTCGCGACATCGAAAATATTGGTGAGTTTTGTCCTTTTTTTATGAATCTGTTAACACGAAAAAAAATTTCGGTCCCCTCAGTTTCGTGTTAAACGTATTTCACTGTATTTGTTTTTCTAACAGTAAAAGTCAATAAAATCTATTTATACTGATGTTGCATAAAATCTATATCTATATCTATTTCCTTTTACTTAAATATGTAATTTCTCCTCTGTTTACATCAGATTACAAATTTGTTGTTGAAACCTCAGAGGCACATGCATTAATCAGGCCCTGAACGTAAAGTTCCAGATCAGTTGTCGTTATTGTCGATGAATAGTATCTGAATACTTTTATCAAGTATAATTGTTACGCGCAACCTTACACACTCTCAGAAATAAAACACTCAATTTTGACGATTCCGCAATCCTCAGGCCTCATTTCGTTATTTTTTACAATCATTTCGTCACAGAATCACGTGGTTTTTGACGAAACGCGAATCCTCAAATATCTTGACGAAACTGTTTCCTCGCTGTCAAAAATGAAACTCTCACTTTTGACGATTCCGCAATTCTTGAGCTATATTTCATCATTTTTGACAATCATTTCGTCTCAAAATTAAGTGATTTTTAATGAAATGGAAAACCTCAAATTTTTGACAAAAATGTTTCCCCATTCCCGGCCAGATTATTTTTGTTGTTACAAAATCGTTCAAAAAAAAATTACACGAAAGTACTAAATTTACAATATATTAACAATATATTAATGAAAACAGAAACAAAAATATTTCATCCTTGGGGGCCGCTATAACGCGAATGTACCAAATTTCTACTTTATTTTTTATATCTGATAATTTGCGTCTATCCTTTTTGTAACGATTTTATGCATTTCTATTGCCTATTCGAAGATAAATTTTTCTGAAGTTACAGAATTTCGTTAAAAACGCTTAAAAAATTCTTCTAAAGTAACAGAATTTCGTTAAAAACGGTTAAAATAGTAAAATGCGAACATCATTTGGTCCATTTTCGACCGAAAGCATCAACATTTTCCCAATGATTAAAAAAAAAATCACAATTTTAGGAGCTCTTTTTTATTTAAGAAATATATTCATATTACAATCAAATTTAAAATATGTATAACTGACCCCTTCCCCTCTATAAACAGTAATCTTATCCGCTAAAATTGATGAACTCGCCTCCAAAATATGCACTTCAAAATTAATTAATTCTGATCAACAAATTAACTAGACCATATTTTAATCATTCATTGCACAAAGGAAATTTCTCTAATAAATTATATTAATCAAGCCATTTTCTAATTATTTATTAACCATAGAAAAACCATAATAATAATCTAGCCTTATTAATTAAAACATGCAGAAATTATAACAGCACCGATAAAAATACAATCTGCTTTCTAAAAATATAAACACACATCAACATCCCGTAAATACATTTAAAATCAAAAAATTTCAAAGTCCCAATGGCTAAGTGGTCAGAGCGTTTGTCTGCCAAGCTAAAAGTCGTGCGTTCGAACCCCTTGAAGACTTGTGAAAAGTAATCTTATTTTTCCCCTAGTCAATTAAAGATGCTTCTAAAATCTCCGATAGATGGCACCACCAAACTTTTTTTGGAACTTTCAAAGAAACAATTTGACGAAACCAATTTCTTCATAATTTTGAGGATGCAAATTTACTCGATTTGACGAAATATTTAATCGGAGCATTTCTCAGGAAACAGTTTCGTTAAAAACGAAGAAAATTTCGTGGAATTTGAGTATCCATTTCTAAGAGTGCAACCACAAAAACTAATTATTAGTTTCAAGTTTGTTTTTTTATTAATGAAAATACGTTAGACATAAACCTAGACCTAAAGGTTATAAAAAAAATTAATGGGGAAGAATATGTAATTAAACTATGGAAAAATATCACATTCAAAAACACATTCTAATCACAACAAATAAAATTTACATCACATATTTTACAAAACAATAGGTCTAAGTCTACATCTAAACTGAAAAAAATAATTTAAAAAAAAACATCAAAACTGAAACTAAAATTTAGTTTTTGTTTCTGTATTGCTACACGCAACAATTGCATTAAAATTAATTTTTTTAATAAATGATGAATGTGTTTTGTACCGTAAAACAAAAACGGATAATTTTTAAGCATTTTATCTGATTTTTTTTCACTTGTAATTTCCTGTTTATAAACGTTACTGAAATATCCCCTTCAAAATGACTAGTAATTAAATTAAAGCATTGTTTTTTTTATTACATTTTTTCTTAATAATGTGTGGCTTGAGAAATTGTCTCGTAAAAAAAATGAAAATAATTGCAATTTTAGTTCCGATTTTGAAAGACAAAGATGCAAAAGAGGGCCTCTAGACGGCTTAATACGACACTGCGGAAGACTAGTGAAAATATATGACTAAATAAAACAATATTTCAGATTTTTTTTTTTTTTTTTTTACAAATCAAATCGTATTATTTTAAATGCCAATAGATACAGATGATCTTTTCGTTCCGACATTTCCAAAAAAGGAAGTCTTTTCTTCAAAGACTTTCAATTTTGATTAAAAAAAAAAGAAGAGTAATATTTCCAAATATACATTTTTCAGATAGCACATCGTAAATTTTATAATAATCTGATCTATTTATCGCCAAAAGTTATGCAACAAACACAAAATGCTAATTTTCGAAAACAAAAGTTAATTGAGAGTATTCAAAAGCAAATGATAAACACAGAAAACAAACAGCTGATGTAGAACCCTAGCAGATCAGCCTGAGATTCCTAAAAGGATTATTATAGAAGCTCTAGGTCAGCCATTTGATCGGACGTCACCTTGACGCCACAAATGACCACGAGTGTCACAGTCACTATTGTGAAATGGAGAGTGATATCTTTCATTCGTCTCATTATTACTCTCAAATGACCGTAATTTGGTGACTCCACTGAGAAGTCACCGTGACCCGTGACTAAAGCTTTTGCTTTGCGACGTGTTCCCAAATAACATCAAAATGAAATCATTTGATGATTTGTCACAAAGATAACCATAGTGACTTTACAGTAGTCTCCAAAGGTCGGTTACCTGAGAGTCACCATTGTGACTTTATTTGGCTACTCATCTCGCAATACAACAGTCATGATGACTTCACAATAGAGTCTCTAAATGACGGTCACGCGAGAAATCACAATTTGATTTCATTGTTACGTCATCTGGTATGACTCGTAACAAAGCAACAGTCACAAAGCTTGAGCCATTAAATGACGATCCCTTGAGAGTAATAATGAGACGAATGAAAGATATCCCATTTTGGTTCACAGTAGAGACTGACTATTTAAGACGTCAAGGAGACGTCAGATCGACTGGATGTGTAATTAGGATCATACCTATTTGCTACATCTGACATTTATATAATTTTCTTTCGAATACTCAAAATTTACTTTTGTATCCGAAAATTATCATTTTGTGTTTGTTGCTTAACTTTTGGACACCAGCGTATTTCCCGTCCATACTCTAACCATTTTAAATATATATATACAACTATCCGGTCTTCGCCCGTTCAGCCGGTCGCTTCAAAGTGGGGCCCAGATACATTCTGCAGCTACTGCCTTGACTTCGCTTGGGGCCCAGAAAATACATTTTATATGTAAACAGAAAAATGTAAATAAAATACTTTATTTTAAACTATACGAAAATAACTAATAAAAATAAATTTAAAAAAGCACGTAAATAAATATTTCGCGATATTAATTTTTTTCCCATGACCCCCCCTGACAAAGTACTGCTGGGTTCTGCCCGTGATTTTCTAGGGTAGGCGGAAAGATTTCAGATAAAATAAATAAAAATGGGATTGCCCAAGATACATGGCGATCATTGTAAATTGGCACTGTGGTTTCACGACCATAAATTATTAATGCGGTGATCAAAACAACGGGGCCCTGTGTATTTCTTAGCCACATATCGTTAATGCAGCGATCACTGTAACGTGGTTCAGTTATTTTGCGTGCATAATTCGTTAAAATGAAATCATTTTAACAGGGCAATTGGGTTGCACGCCAATAAACTGATTATACGGCAATCACTATGAGGAAGCCTTGTGCATACCCGAGCCCATAAATATGGCGATCAGTATTTAAATCGCAAATCTTTACTTCCAAAAAATGCATTTTGAAAAGAAGGGGAAATGTATTATATTTTCTATAAAAAATTAAATCCGATCGCTAAAAGACGAAAAGCGCAAAAACAATTTATAAAATATGAAAAAAATAAAAAAAAACTTTTCCTTGGAAAAATGTCGCGCGAAATATATAATAAAAAATCCGCATTAGTTATCTTATTCGTCTAATCTTCCACAATCGGGGTCGTATCCGATGTTGCCCAGAAACTCGCAAGTTCTAAAATCCCTGAAATACACGTTTAACTATTTTTTAGTAGATTTGTAATGCTGAATTTCACGCTCCTACTTAAAACTGCTGGTAAAATATAGCAAAATTACCTAAAACATTCGACACCCCATGTAACCACCTTGGTGGATTAATATCTAAAATCGCTGAAATGCCTATTTAACTATTTTTTAGTACATTTCTTATCATGAATTTCATGATCATACATATAACTCCTACTGAGATGTGGCAAAGTGACATTAAACATTCGACCCCCATTTAACACCCCCTCCCCCCCCTTAGTGGCTGAATTGCTGAAATCGCTGAAATACATGATTAACTATTTTTTTTAGTAGATTTGTTATCCTGAATTTCACGCTCTTACCTAAAACCGTTGATGAGATATGGAAAACATTCGACCTCCCATTTAAACACCTTACTGGTTGAATATCTAAAATCGCCTGAAATACATGTTTAACTATTCTTTAGTAGATTTGTTATCCCGAATTTCATGCTCCTTCCTGCAACTGCTGTTGAGATATGGCAAAACGATGAAATGAGCTAAAGCTTTCGACCCCCCATTTAACCCCCTTATCGTGTGAATTTTCAAAAGTCCTTTTTTAGGGGGGTGCCTACACATGTGTACCGTGTACCAAATTTCATCGCCCTAGGACCAACGGTTGAGGCTCGGCGTTGATTATCAGTTTGTCGGGACATGCTCTTTTATAAGTATATATGCGCAATATCGAAACCCGTTATTTCAGCAAGCATATTTTATTTCAAAATCACAATTACATAAATATCCCTAAGAATAATACTCAATGCCCGATTCTCGAAGCAAAAAAACGTATACAAAAAAAAAGCCCGAAAAGTGGCATTATTGAGATTTCATCTAATCAAAATATCAGGTAATTTTTTTCGTATCCAGTATCTTATAAATCACCAAGTATTGTTTGATCTTTAATAATGACGGATGTATTTTAGAAATTATCACTTGGCGATCACTGCAATAAATTTTGAGGTTATGTCGCGAAAGACATCGTCAAATTCGAAACTGTGCAATATTTCACGAATTGTTGGACTTAGAATATTTTATTTCGTATTTTTCGATTCAGCATGCAAAAATACATTGAAATATGTTATCGTTTGACACATAACTATAATACCCGATTTTTAAGGAATTTTTTAAAAGTAGTAGAAGTTTTAAAAGTTTTAGAAGTTTTTACCGCTTTTAGGGGTAGAATTTTAGAAAATCCTTTCTTGGTGCGCCTCTACATCCTAAGAAGTATTTTCCCCGCAATTTTCGTGTTTGTAGGTTCAGTATTTTGGGTTGTGCGTTGATGACCTCCCCAGTCAGGACTTTCTTTTATGGAAAACAGGGCGTCTTCCAACTGATTGGAAACGAGCAACTGTAATCCCTTTAAAGAAAGCTGGCAAAAAGACTTGGGCGCCAAAGGATTTCAGACCTATCGCACTGACAAGTATAGCTTGCAAAATAATGGAGAAGATGATACTAATCAGAATCCAATACATTTTAGACAGCAAGAACTTAATGCCACGTGAACAGTGTGGTTACAGGAGAGGCCACAGTACTGTAGATCAAATTCTTTTTTTTTTTCTGTCAAAACATTAGGGATGCACAAAATCTCAAGCCTACTCACCACACAATTGCTGCTCTCTTAGATCTTACGAAAGCGTTTGACAGAGTCTGGAAGGACAAGTTATGATACTTTCAACGTTCGTGGTAACACCTTGGCGTGGATTTCGGACTTCCTACATCACAGATCTATCAGAGTTAAATTTAACAAGACCTTTTCGGACCCAGTTAAGCTAGGACAAGGCGTCCCTCAGGGCTCAGTCCTCAGCTCTTCTCTTTATATTTAGCAGGCATTGAGAAAACACCTCCTAGTGCGGTAAAAGTGGGCTTGTTTGCTGACGACATCGTTCTCTGGTGCTCTGGAAATGATTTGATTGAAATGGAAAGGAATCTTAACAACGCTCTTTCTGCTTTTTCAGACTTTGCTTTGGAGTTCAAACTTTGTTTCAACCCTGTCAAGTCTATTGTCACTTTCTTTACAACCAATAAAAGATTGTACAACTATCAGCCAAAATTAAAGTTGGATAACAAGAACCTTGCTTATGAAAAGCACCCAAAATATCTCGGATATATTTTAGATCCTGAATGGACAAGTCACAAGCACATCGAACATATTGTTTCAAGGTGTAGAAAATGATTAAATATACTTAAATATATAGCAGGCAAAGACTGGGGAGCCGATGCAGTCACTTTAAGAGATACCTATATGTCACTCATTAGGCCAATCCTGGAGTATGGTTTTCCTGTGTACTGCTGTGCTTCAGCCACCAACTTGGATAAATTGGAGAGGGTTCAACTCAGTGCTGCGAGAATAATTACTGGGCTGAGACGTAGCTGTCCTAAAGAGATAGTTCTCTATGAAGCTGACCTACAACCTCTCCAAACTAGAAGAAAGGCTAACCTCACCAAATATTTCGACAAACTTTCTAGCTATGGTCAACATAACAAAACGTCTCTATACCTAAACAATTGGCGTAATAATCAGCGACTGAAGAAAAACAGCCCATTCAGTCATGTTGAACTCCTGCACTTACCTTATAGTGGGGTTGAACCCCACTCCTTAAAATCTTTTCTGAGTCCCTCAGAGGGACTCCCCAGAGTCCATTTCCACTTCGGCTTTTCCGCTCCGGTCACTAAGAAGGCCCTTATACCAGCTCATCTCAGGCAGTTGGCATTAGAAGTTATTAATGAGATCCCTGATAACGCCATAAAATTATATACGGATGGCAGTAAACTGGACGACCACGCTGGGAGTGGGATCTACATTGAGAAACCAGGGCAAAATTTGTCCATCAGTCTCCGTAACCCTGATTTCTCTTCAGTCTTTAAAAGCGAGCTTATTGCAATTGAACAAGGCCTTGAGGCTATTCTCAGCGAGCGGGACTTCGGAGACCTCTGGATTCTTTCAGACAGTCGCAGCTCCCTTCAACACCTTCACAATTGGATTACAGTTGGAGATAAAACTAGTAATTCCATCCTTCTTAAACTTAAAATCATTTCAAAGCTCCATGATGTTCATTTTCAGTGGATTCCATCCCATGTTGACATTTATGGCAATGAGCAAGCTGATCGCTTGGCCAAGGAGGGTTGTTGTCAATCTATACCTTCCTCTTCAGCCCTTGCCTACTCAGAGCATCAATCTAGAGCTATATCTAAAATTTCAAAGGAGTGGAAGGTCCCTCCCAGCCACCACTGGTACACGGGCAAAGAGCCGGGCTCTTCGTTCGCTATCAACTGTGACAGAGCCTCTCGAACGGCGAAGATTGGCAAGTGGACACACAAAAAGTCTCTCGTTCTTTGAGGGCAGAAAGATCTTCAAAATCTGCACTAAATGTCAAGCTCAACAGGCCTCTGCTGAACACATCCTGGACTGCTTAGGTCTTTCCAGAGAAGACTTATATGCTTCCCCCCTTCTGGTTCTGGACTTTCTTAGGATTAACGGAATATTGGATCTTGTCTGACTTCGTCAGACACTTGGAGGATAAGCCACAACAACAACAACAACACAACATATAGAGTTTTATGTACAGATAAAATTAACCATTATTATTACCTAGCAGGCTCTGCCCGCTACGCTGGTCGATTTCTCCAAACGAACCTTGAACCAAACGTCACATATCGGCGAATTTGATGTTGTGTTTTAAAGCAACATGAACCTTTACCTTGCATGTTCTTTCACATTGCTGTAAAATTATACGACCGCCATTGCGCTGTTATATTTTCTAATGTATTACACAAAATTTAGGCTGTTAAAGACCAACTCGTTTATTTTATCATTTACAGTAGGATTCTCTAAAGAACGATATAACGATATGCAATATACTAAAACTATTCCTGAAAAATTAACAATGCAAGTTCCCTCGAAATTCATTCCGTAAAGTCTTTTAAAAAAGCTAATGTTTCATAATCGGGTTCAATTTATTATAAAAATTGCCCCCTAATTCTATAACTAAGCAACGTAGAACGATCATGAGAGAAGGCAGTATCTCGAGTGACGCAGCAAAAACCGAAAACCGAACCCCCAAAACCGAAGATTTCCCGAAAACCGAACGCCCAAAACCGAAGATTTCCGTCACTCTATATATACGGCTAGAAGGACATCAAAGAGAAATCAAAACGCCGACATTTAATATCTCAGCAAATATGAGGCATACCGTTTTGATTTTTTCACATTAGTCTTATATCTATGGTCTAATTCAATCCTGAAATTTATACATTTCTACGTGCAGTAGATTTTAAGAACTCGAAGTCCATTTTTAACTAAATTTGGGTAAATGTAAGGCCTCTGAAAATTTATCTTCACAATGGCTCGGGCGATTTTTTTAAAATTAATATATTATATTAATCGGTTTTAGACTAAGCGAATGTCGTTTCGCGTTAACGTAGGAAAACTCTTGTCTTTTAAATAATCTGGTTTAAAAATGGGACTATTTTCTTAAGCCTATTGCGTAGACTTTTTACGCATTTCTTACGCGCATGGTAATAGAATACCTCAGGTAGGGGAACGCCGTGTTTGGCCGGAGCGCCATCTATTGTCAGTAATTGAAGTTCAGCAAATCGAAAACTTTTTTTTTTCTTGAGCTGTATTTAAAAAGAAATTTTGTTATGTTTTTTTACGAGTTTTTTAGTTAACAGAACAGAAAACGAACTATTTTAAGAGTTTGTAAAATATTTATGTTAAATTTTACAAATTGTAAATAATATGTATATTTTTTTTCCCACTGTATTATTAAAAAGGAACAAAAAATATTCATTTTTAATCAAAACAAGCCTGGAACTCAGATGTATCCTTTTTTCTTTTAAATTTTATTGTACTTTGATATCGGGGATTTATCACGTAATTCTCGTAAATATTTTATAGAATAACTTTTTTTTTCTAATTAAAACAAATGATGCAATGATTTTATATGCTTTTATTTATTTTTTTAAATAAATAAAATATGAAAACCAGGACTTTCAGTTTAAGAATTCGTTAAATATTCATAATAAATTTTACAAACTGTAAATAACTAAAAATTATTATTATTATATATATAAATATATACATTCTGTTTCCCAGCTGTATTATTTAAAATGAGCCAAAAATATCAATTCCTATTCAAAGCAAGTAATTGGAATAAGGTAAATTTTTATTAGCATTAATTTTATTGTACTCAAACTATTTAAAGAGCGTAAGACAGTAGCTAGATTTAAAAAATATATATGCCTACTGCAAATGTAAAATAAATTTGAAACTTGTAGCAATTGTGGGATTGCACGCTAATTGGGCCCTCGGTCCCCAAATTTAGCATGTAATTTTCAGTTAGAGCTGATATTTTATACTAATAGAGTAGGTTAATAATAAATATATTTATCTAAAATTTTTTTTACATACTCCCATCTATACTTTGAGACATTGGAAATGCTCAAATTTTTGTGACAATAAAGGAAAGGGGACCCTGGAAAAGAGAAATAGGGTTTCATATATTGCTGGATTATTGTAATTTTATTCTTATATTAAATGTAATATAAATACAAATACAACAAGTTTTTTCTGTAAATTAATACACATGTATAATATGAATCATTTTCTACATTTAAGACTTGTTGTCAATAACTTCCTATTTGAAATATAGTTTTTTTTTTTTTTTTTTTTTTTTTTTTTTTGTTAATCAAAACATAACTTGATTGTCTATGTATTTATTGCATATGATCAAGATATTTTTATAAATTAAAAAACGTTTGTGCCTATGTGTGTATATTTAAATAAAGATTACACAAGAAAAATTATATATCTTTATTTAATAAACAAACATTTATTTAACAAAGACAAATACAAAAAAAAAAAAAAAAAAAAAAAAAAAAGAAAAGTACCCAGTTAAACTGATGGCATTGAGCTCACAGGCTATTCACACTAATTGTATGTTATACTCTTATTTCAAAGAATAATACCCCTCGAAAAATAAAGAGATCGACAATAAATCAAGAGGGGGGGGGGATTGGCCCGCCGTTTCCCCCCTTTATACTTAACCAATGAACCCCCAAAACTAATCAGGGAAGCGTCTTACCACAATGAATCTATATACAAAATGTGAAGCAAAAAATTTGAAGCAAATTGGGTAATTCTGCATGAAAAACCCATTTATATAAATTAAGGGGGGGGGGGGGTTAGTACCCCGCTCCCCCCTTTATAATTAACCAATGAACCCCCAAAACTAATCAGGGAAGTATTATCACTATAAACATATAACCAAAATGTGAAGCAAAACGGATATTTCTATCAAGATTTATCGCATTACGTACATACTTACATACATACGTACATACAGAACCGGCTAAAAATATAATTTCAAGAATTACTCGGATATAAACATTTAAAAATCACAACATTCATCTTAGATTTTCAAAAAAAAACCTATATGTATATATATATATATAATTCCAAAAAGACGCACAAAGGCTATCCATTTTATTCAGTTAATTTATCTGATGAACACCCCCCCCCCTTTTTTTTTCGGAAAGGGTGGATTCATTTTTTGAATTGGTGAAAAGATAAATTGAAGGCCCGCTAGCGAGCGAAACCACTAAGTTTTATTCTTATAAATTTATACCCTATGCTTAATTTCGACTGATGAAATTTTTATCAATAACCGCACAAAAGTAATGATATCAGTACAAAAACCCTTAACGGGTTAAAAGTTGTGACGCAGCACTTTCTTTTGGCTTTAAGAATTTTAAATATGGGTCTTAAAAGTAATGATATAAAATTTGAGTGACGCTATGTTAATATTTTTTTTAAAATCATCATTTTCTTTTTAGTTTTATTTATATTCACAGGTGCAATTATTATCTTAACATGAAAACATATATAAAATTTATTCGCTGATGCTTTTTCATTCAGATCTCTCAGGAATTCAAAATATGGGTTTTAAAAGAAATGATATCATAATTTGAGTGCACTTTGACGTGAATTTAATAGGATTGTTTTAAAATTCAATTTAAATTATTTTTCGTTTGTCTTCTAAAGTATATTTACACATACAAACAATATTTTTAATTTTTCAATACACTGTTAAATATATTACTTTCACTGAGCCTATATTATGTATTCAAATGTATTTATTTCAATAAACTGATTTATGTTTTGTGCCACGCTATCCAAAATCATAAGTAAAATTTATGTAAATGATTATTTTGCCACATAGTATCCAAACAAAGGAAAATGTATGCAAGTGGACAACGTGACCTATGAAAGTGATTCAACCGCACGTAGCACGGGGTCAACCTATACAATGAGAATCTCATTCATCATTCCACGCCAATTTTCTGGGAGAAGAAATACTTTTACTTTCATTTGCGTTTCAAAAAGTCTGCTAAAGATGGTCCCCTTTTAAAATAAATCCCTTCGGGGAAGAAGGGCAATAGGATGACAGTTTAGACAAATGACTGTGCTCTGCTACAGTTGACTTTCGAGACTACAAACACCTTCCCAATTGCAACAAAAAAAACATTTTTGCGGATAGAGTTGTGCAATACTTATAACTATGATTTTTCACTATTTGTAAGCTATTTATTTACATATTAATAAAGAAAAACATGGAAAAATAATTGAACAATCACAATTTTCAAAAACTTAGTTTCTGAAGAATTCTCAATGAAATCAAATTAAATGTTCTTATTAAATTGAAATAAATGAAAATATCTTATCCATGAAATATAATGAAGAATTAATGGTCAAAATACATGTTAAAAAAACTAGGGGATTCAACACGGTCTTTCCGTGTTACTGAATATAGGTGAACACCATTCTTTTAATTGAAAATGTAACAGATTTTTTTACATTTAATATATATATATTTTTTTTAGATTTTTCACTAATAATATCAATATTGGCCTCGTGCCTAGAGTTAACAGCAGAAGAAATCGCTTAGACAGCAACATTTTGATTCTGATAATTTCAATGATTTAAGTGCGTAGTTCGATTGCATCTTTTTTATTTATATATTTATTTTATTTTATTTAGTGATGAAGTTTCAATATTCGTTATGGAATATAAGCCGGAAACAAATGCTGAACTGTTTATATTAATAGAAGTGAAGTATTAATCTTTCACAATCGTCTTTAATTATTTTAACACTCAGGAAAAATCATGCGTCAAGGAATAGATTATGTAACACTTTCCAACACTCCTAAAATAACTTTTTGCAAATTTTTACGGTAATGTGTAAGGTGATATCTAACTAAACAATTTTGAAAAATAATAACATAGTTAAATATCCAATTTCAGGAATTACCAACACTATTCGGAAAAATAACCGAGCTCTTTTGTGCAGCACTGTATAGGATCTATAGATTTGTATATATATTAAATAGAATGCTAAATTTGAGTTCAGTTAGGAAACGCGTAAGCACAGTTTAAAATTCCCCTTCTGCAATTTCCGACATTAAACGGAAATGTACTCGAAAATTTTTGTGCTGCCCTGTATACAATCTATACACACCAAGTAATAGACAAAAAAAAAAAAAAAAGAGTTAAATTTAAAAACGGGTTCAGCAACTGAAAAAACATTCTCAGGAATTATTATTAATAAGCAGTACTTTAACCGAATTCTTTTGTGTGTCCCTGTAAATGAACGATGAAAGCAAAAAACACAGTATTCTATAGTATTCCTCTTGTAATCCACGTTAGTGATATATATCAATTTTAACAGGTTTGAAACAGTGAAACATTATTAAAATAAACTGCAAACGATTTTTCTTCATAGACCGTGATGTAACGTAATTATTTTGAGTGTCTCTGTAAAAAAAAAAAAAAAAAAAAAAAAAAAAAAACTATAAGTGCTGCACACTTAATTTTCAATATGGACCATGCCACAGTAAGCCCCAATAACACATATCAATTGCATGAAGATCCGAGTATATTTACGCGAGTTAGAGCACGGATAGACAGACGACAGACAGACAGACAGATATACCGAATTCATAAACACTTTTCAACTATGTTGGAAAGTGTTAAAAACCATAAAAAATGAG
The DNA here is from genome assembly GCA_963931845.1 of Maratus michaelseni. Taxonomy (NCBI): domain Eukaryota; kingdom Metazoa; phylum Arthropoda; class Arachnida; order Araneae; family Salticidae; genus Maratus; species Maratus michaelseni. Next base: position 281,908,768 of record OZ007587.1, read on the forward strand.
TAAATGGCAATACAGTTTTCAAGCAAATTACGATACAGTTTTCAAACAAATAGCATTTGAAAGTAGATTTTTTTCAATTGAAAATGTGCGATGTTTAGAAATTAAAAAAATTGCAGTAGCAAAAGTCGCAAAACCGAAATTTTCATTGTCAAATGTTGCCATTCGCAAAATGACGTCAGCGTTACGCACGGACACGTTTGTCCTTTATAATATAGATTGTATTAGTAAAAAATCCACAGAATTTAGTTATTACGCTTTTTTCTCTTTAATTAAATAAATTTATTGGCATCGAATTATATAGTTATTTTATCTAATTTGCCACTATATTACATTATGTCATGTATTGTAAAAAAGGGTTTACAACTTTAATAACCAGCTTTAAACAATGGATTTTTTTCTGCATTTCAGTTTCTGCATTTAATATTGCATTTGATATTGAATTTAAATATGAACTGAACAATTTAAATATGAACCTCTCAGGGTTAATATTTGAATATTTCCATAATATACCCTACCATAACATAACCTAATACAATAACATAAGGATAAAGCATAAATGCATGAATGAAATGCATGAACAGCACAATTTTCATGATATCTGTCACTCTTACATACTGATTTCCAACAGGTCAAAAGTAATTAAATTTTGATTCATCTAAAAATATTCTTTGAGACCAATAGTTTATCATGCAATTTTTAAAGTTTCTTGAAAAATTCAAGTTTTTTTTTTTTTAATGCGGCTTTTTTTTCTGCTCCTGGGTTGCATTTTATTGTTGCATTTAACTGATGAGTAAATTAAAAAAAAAAAAAAAGATTACTACGAAATGAAAGAAAATATCTTGATTAAAAAGAATTATTTCAGTGAAAGATAAAACAACAAGATATGTTTAAATGAGATTAATTTTTCAGTACATTAAAAATATCTTACGTACAAATTAAATGTACATGAAGCATTTTCAATATTATCAATATATTGGCATTTAAAAAGTAACAAGTGATTATTGTTTATTTAAAGTCATAATTATAACAAAAATAAGAAAATCAATCTTAAGTTATCAATTATATTATAGCACAATTGAAGTTTATGATTTATGTTTGTTATCCTTTTGGTCCGTGTTTTTTTTTTTTTTTTTGAACATATTTAATTTATTTGTATGGTTGTAAAAATTCGGAAACGCATTGTAGTGGAAGGCTGCAATTGATTATTGAAAATATCATTTTTAGGGTTTCGTTCATCTCGCGAAACCCTATTACTCCCGCTTCGTTGTCTGTCCGTCACAGAGCCGGTTCTCAGAAACTATGTAGCTTACAGTCATGAAATTTTGTGTACTTATAGCTAAATACGTATTATGAAGCTCAAAATCGTATTATTTTTAATATGTAGAGATAAAAAACCAAAAATCTAACAGCCTTTTTCTATTAAATTTAAACATTTTACGTTGTAGCAGTTGCCAACAATTAAAAATCCACAATCAAATTATTTCTACAATAATTAATTTTCTTTTGAAAGATTTCCACGTGAAAAATGAAAATGAAATAAAAAGTTTCACCAATTGAAGAAAAGATTAATGTGACATCATATTGGTAATAAAAAGGAAATTTTCCAACATTTCTCAATAATACAAGGAGTATGTGTAAATACAGAAATTTACTTAATAGGACGTTATTAGAGAATTTAAAAGAAATTAATCTGACGTCTAACATTTTGAAAGTCTCTATACAACATGTTTAATTTTGAAATTGATATTTTTTTAATATCGCATTTAGTCGCCACATGACAGATATTATTATGACAGAGTATAATAGCGGGCTTCGCCCGCTATCGGACTGGTTCAGATTTTCGAAAAAACGAGAAAAATAGACCGGTAAATTATTACTTTATAAAAAACATGATTTTTTTTTTTTTTTTTTGAAAATGAAATTTATTTGGATTTATTAAAGGAAGGATAAAGTGTTTTGAAAGGAATATTAAACGAAACCATTTGTGCTATCTTCGATCACACTTACCCACTTGTTGATTATTTTACAAGACTAAAAAAGTGAAATAAAAAACTTGCATTTTTATCTGAGAAAGGACGTTAAACTTTTCAAATTCATTAAAACGCACACTACTTATAAAAATCTTTAAAATCTGTTTTCGTAAAATAAGAAACTATAGCGATGGTATTTACATTTATTTATATTATTAAATTTAAAGCTTTTAAAAAGAAAAGGCTTTATTTTTAATTAAATACTTGGGGGCTCTGTTTCCCGATAGCTTACACCTGACAACCCCCTGAGGTATGCTTTAAGCGTCACTGTAAAATTCAAATAAATCATTTCATTACAATCATTTTTAAGCACATTACAAAATACTCGATTTCATTAGTTTCTATATCAAATAATCTTTTTGTATATTAAATTATCAATTTTCTTTACTCTGATTTACTTGCAAATATGCAGTTTAAGTACCTGTACGTTACAGAAATAAAATCTAATGATTACTGAGAGAATAATAATAAAGCATTTTATTTTAATGGATGAAAGGTCTCTTTTTCTTTTGAGAATGACGTCATTATCACCACGCTTCTGTTTGAGTTTTATTGAATACCTATTCTGATTTCAGGAAAATAATGTGTAATTTTCGGAAACATTTTATTCGGTGTATATAAAATTTATTAAAATGAAAAAAAAAGAAAAAGAAAAAATTGTAGGAACTTTACGTGCAGAGCTAAAGATTGGTGAATATATACGGACGCAATCATACTAAATTATTTTATTTCCATAAATGAAACTGGTCTTTTCTTTTAAGAATGGTGTCAGTTTTACCATCCAAACCAAACTGAGAATCCAATTATAGGTTATCCCTTGAAAACAATTCTCAAAAAGAAAGAAAGAAAAAAAAGAATTCCTGCTCAACATTGCGAAACATTCTGTCTAATTTACGGATTCATTTTTAAACACAAAAGAAGAAATTAAAAAATAAAATTGGAATCGAACATTTTTGTTGTGTTATAAAGGAATTACTTATCGAATTATAAGCGATTGTTGTCAGGTGACGACAATTATTTTTCTACTTTCCCGCGCTATTGCGTCTGAAAATTCGGTTAAAAACTCTGACAGTATTTTCTGAAAAACCTTCAGTCCTAATTAAAAAGTAGAAAACACCATTCGATTACTTAGTATGCAATGGTCGATCCAGGCAAAATTTGAGACCTATTTAGGGCCCTTCACAAAAATCTACATAATAAAACAGCTCCTTTCACAAAAATCAATTTAATAAAACAGAACCCTTCACAAACGTCAATTTAATAAAATGGATCTCTTCACAAAAATAAATTTGATAAAATGGGACCCTTCACAAAATTCTTTATAATAAAATAGGCCTTTTCACATAATTCCTTATAATAAAATGGCGCTTTCACAAAATTCTATTCCATAAAAACTTACTGTTTACTAATTATTTATTATTTTGTGACATTTTAAAATGCTTAATTTGTAAACAACAAGTTCACCAGAGAGGAAAACTTCAGCAAAATGATTTTAAAAAGTTTTTTAATAAAGGCTTGGCTTGAATTTGAGTAAATAGATTTCAACTTTCGATACAAAACGTTATTTTTCACAAAAAATATAATACATTTCACAAAAATAACCTTTGCTTTTCACAAAATGGGTACCAAAATGGGTACCATCGACGCCTAGTATCTGAATAAGAGCATCGGCCAATTTCATGCGTTTCCGAACAAAAATAAATTCAGAAATGTGTCAGAAAATAGCTTCTTTGAATATGAGAACAACCTTAATGCAGTCTTTTAAAAATATTAGTTTTATGAATGTTAATACAATGTTTCTTTAAATATGACGTCATTTTTAGTTGTTGAAGCATTATTCTGATTGGTGAATTATGATCAGACAAAGTGAATTTTATGTTGTAAAAATATATTTATTGTTATTACGATACTTAAACTAAGTATTTTAACAACTTATTTAGCAAGAGGAGGAGCAGAAATTTACTGACATATTAAAAAAAGCTTTATTTTTATTTTCTAACATTTCTAAACATAGTAAATTGTATGTAAATCCCGATTTGAATCTGGGAATTTAACTTGAGGAATGTTATATTACTTTTAAATGCTAAAGGTGTAAAATTAACAACATAATATAAATTAAAATAACTTTTATTAGTTGTTTTACATGTTTAGACTCTTTCCGAGTCATTTTCAAAAACAAAATGAGAATATTCTAAAGCTGCACGGGCTTTGAAGTTATTATTTTCATGTACTTTTTTTTAAAATTACGCACGTTATCTATTATTTTTTACTTGATTGTTTATTTTCATATCTTTGACCATGGAGTAACTCTAGCCACAGTTTCGGTAAATTAAAAGATGCCGCATTGTTACATATTGTATTTTTGCGCGTGAGTATCTCTATGGTTTCTCTTATTATGGATGGATAGTATAGACTGGAGGGAAATATTATTTTACTTTCATTGAAATTTATTTGGATGGTTTCTTCTTGATATAATCCTGCCAGGGCTGTAGTTTTTCTATTGTGTTTAATATCAGCTATATGCTCTTTTTTTCTGCAATTAAATTTCCTGCTGGTCATGCCTGTAGTAACTCTTGGATCCGTCTTCTTTAATAAAAGGTTATAATAATGGTTTTAAAGTACACCATATTAATAAATTAATCATGGATATCACCAATAATAAGAAACCAGAAAAGAAAGGTGATTCGCAAAAATACAAACTTTATACTCTACAATATTATCCAAGCTTTTTTGAAAAATTAAAACACCAGCCTTAAATGTTTCAATATCTGCTTAATAGCCAAACCTCCTAAGAAATTAAAGAATATCATTTGCAGTATAATTGACCCAATTAATTTTGAGAATTATTCAGGAGCATATGAAATGACAGGTAAAACAGAAATAGCGGCTTAATGCCTTATATGATCACAAGTCACACCGCTGGCATGTTTAGCTATCTCGTGGGAATAAAGAAAAGATTTTTCCTTCCGTTTACAAATTCTTAAACGTTAGCCCAAAAATATTAATGCGACATGAATGACCAAAAAAGAAAAATGAAGTAGGAAACAATGTTAATTTTCTCTCCATACATAAAATATTTTTTAAATGAAAACAAAGAGAGAATCGACCAAACAAAAACTTATTCTTGATTCAGTTATGCGTACATAAATATACATACATGCAAATCTATATAAATCATGCATTCTTCTAAATGGAAAACATATATTTGTCACGTACCCCCCCCCCCCCCCCCATTAATGCATCAGAAAATATGCGATTTAAAAAAAAATATTTAGAGTGCCAGTGCAAACTTCTAAGCATACGTTAATAAAACATTTTAAAGAAGTTTATAATTAAGAAAGTGTTAATTGAATACAGTTTAATTAAATATGTCACTTATTCTGTATCATAAAATCGAAATGAGTTTTCTATCTTTTTTTTATAAATAAAATACATTATCGAGTCATACGTGACTCGCATCGCGTGACAACACGTTTTCTCCTTGCTCGCGGTGTTACGGCGAGAATTCGGTTCAAAACGCAGACTTTGACAATAATTTTGAAAGATTTTCTTCCTTTACCAAAAAATAGAAAACTTCTTTCGATTAACTAGTTTCTGAATAAGAACACTTCCCAATTTCATGCGTTTCCGAAGAAAATTTGATTAAAAAATATGTCACAAAGTAGCTAGTTTGGATTTGAGCAAACTTACCATATAGCCAATTATAATTAGCTAGATAAGCGGAGAAGGAATAGTTCTTAAAAATTAATGATGGTTTTAGAAAAATAAAAGTTCTATTAGATTTTTAAATATTTTGTTTTAGAATAGAAGAAAATTGTATTAATTTCTTTTAATTGACTGTCAAAACGACAAAATTTAAAAGTTTTATTAATTGAACAAGCTTTAAGATTAGCCTCTTAAGGCTCAAATCCAAAGACGCTACTTTCTGACACATTTTTAAATTCTTTTTTGTTCGGAAATGCATGAACTTGGCAGGTGTTTTTATTCAGAAACTGTGTAATTGAAACACGTTTTCCATTTTTTTTTTCTTTTTGATAAAGATAGACGATTTTTCACAAAGTCGACGTTTTGAACCGAATTCAGAACCGAATTCAGAATTGAAACGCGAAAAATGCGTCGTCACATGATCAGAATTACTTATAATTCGATAAGTAATCTATTTATAAAAAAAATGGAGGACCAATTTCGATTTCAAATCACTTCCATAGTCAGGCCTGCCAATTGTATGCATTTGCGTTTAAAAATGAATCAGAAACTGTCAGAAAATTTCGCGTTGTTGAGCAGGTCATTTGAAAACAACCTTAAATAATAACTCAGCATTTTTTTTCTTTCTTTAAGGCTGTTCTCAAATCCAAAGGGGCTACTTTCAGACATATTTTTTAATTCCTATTTGTTCGGAAACGCATGAAATTGACATATGTTCTTATTCAATTAATTTCAGAACCACCTTATTCTACTGGGGGCACTGTTCTCTACAAATTACGCCCGCCAACCACCGTCCAGATATCGCAGTATCTAAAAATACGGTATTTTGCGCTGTTTTACGCAATAAAACCCAATTATAAAAGATTGGATGATATTACACAAGTAAAAATGACGTCATATTTAAATAAATATTGGAACGCATGAAATTAGCAGGTGCTCTTATGCAGATACTATGTGATGGAATGATGTTTTTCACTTTTTGATAAAGGCAAAATATCATTCACAAAATACTATCAAAGAAAGATTTGTGGTCACATGAAAACAATCGCTTATAAATATATAAGTAATTCGTTGAAAAAAAAATGGTCAACACTATTCGATTTCAAATAGCTTTAATATTCAGGCCTGCAAGTGTCATCATGCTTTTGCCTTAAAAGTAAGCCCATGAATGTTTCAGAAAGTTTCGCGTTGTTAGTTGGGGGAAAATATTTTTTTGACAACCGCCTTAAAAGATGACATCGCGGATACTCAGATAACTGACATCAATCTCAAAAGAAAAGGTCATTTTCATTTATGGGACAAAAACAATTTAGTATGATTACATCACTGCGATATCATATCCAGTAACGTTTAGTTCTGTATATAAACTTCCTACATTTGCCACATTCTATTAAAAAAAAAAAAAAGGAAAAAAGAAAAAACTTTATATGCACTGAATAAAACGTTTCTGAAAATTATATCATTAAAAAAAATCATATTAAGTATTCAATAAAACTGAAATATTAAAAAAATGATTGAAGTAAATTATGCACTAACCTAATCTCAGAAAAGTGGACTAAGGTAAAGTGTTCTAAAGCTGATACCCAAAAAATAGCTCCTAAAGCTGACATCTTTAAATAAAACAAATATTTAAAGCATTACCAATTTTCTAAAATAATTTAGAATAGAGTTTTTCTTTCCTCTTTACCTTAATTCTAGTAGTGATAATGACATAATTAAAAAATGCACTTTCATTCATAAAAATAAAATACTTTATTATTATTGTGTCAGTAAACATAGGATTTTATTTTTGAACGTACAGATACTGAAATTGACAAGATGTTTTAATATAAAAAGTACAACTCCCTTAAACAGATAATAATGCATTATTCTTATTATTATTTTTAATCTTGTTAAATAATAAAGAATTATGTTTAAATCTATTATATTTCAAATTATATTTACACATTCGGGTTTTCTTTGCAAACTCTTAATGATTTGTGGGAAAAAAAATTAATTGAAAAAGATATATTATGATTAGATTGGTTAAAGCAATAGTTTAAAAAAGACAAAATGTACATGATTGCGATTTATTTTGAACAACATAATTATATAATTATTTTTATTATCTATATTATATAATTATTATTATATTCCATTATTACGAAGTTTTGTTACAGAAATATATAATTATTATTGTATTCCATTATTACGAAGTCTTGTTACAGAAATATATTTGATATAATTTATCAAAATAAATAAATAAATAAATAAATAACAAATTTCCATAAAAACATAACGGCATAACACTACAGGTGCATTTTATTTTTTTAAAGAAACTGTAAATTTTTGAGAAATTCTTTGCTACAACTTACATGCTTACATGCTTGTAAGGTATTGTAATACATAGGTACTTCATTTTCTTTCCATTGACAGCCACCACACACCTCGCGCATACAATGTGCTGTGTAAAAAACTGGAAGTAACTATCTTAGGGGACCATACTTAAATGAAAAAAAAAAAGTTTAGATCTCTTTCTCTGAGGATCAGACGCACCAAAAGTGAACCATTGTTACACATCCCTTGACAGCCAGCCACTCCCCACATGACCCAGACCGTGCTGGGTGAGATTACCCCATGAAAGTACACTTCTTTTAATAGTAACATTTGTAGCTTTTTCTGTAATTGAAATTTTTAAATTCTGCTAGTTTTCATATATAGCACCTTTTTTAAAATAATGTTTAACATATGTCAAGTTTTATTTTAACTTTTAATGAATTGTTTGATATTTTATTTAACTTTATAAATTTGTTCTTAGTAATATTTCTTTCTATATTTCTTTGTAAACTTTTTTTTACAGTAAAATTTAGCACTGATTTTTACAACTGTAAAAAAATAAAATAAGAGTTTATTTTTCAAAACAATTTTAAATAATGAAGTTACATCAAAATTGAGGTATAAATTTTTTTTATATTCTATTTTATTTTATTTTTATTATTATTATTTTTTTTTTGGGGGGGGGGGGGGGGGGGGATTGAAGGTGAGTGAAAATTATGACTATAAACTCATTACGCTGGTCTTTATATTTTAATTTCTTCATCTTTTGATCCTTAACCTAAAAAAAGTAATGATATCAGTACAAAAACCCTTAACGGGTTAAAGTTTGTGACGCAGCACTTCACCTTTTGTCTGTAAGAATTTCAAATACGTGTCTTAAAATTAATGATATCAAATTTTGAGTGACGGTATGCTATAAATTAAAAAACTTATCTTTTTTTCCCCCTACTGCTATATTGATATTCAGTGGTGCAAATATTATTTTTTACATGAAAAAATATATATAAGTTTTTTGCTCATGCTTTTTCATTCACATCTCTGATAAATTCAAAATACGAATTTTAAAAGAAATGATATCAAAATTCAAGTGACGCCTTCATGTAACTTTAATGGGTTTGTTTTAAAATCCAATTTAATTTATTTTTGGTTTGTCTCCTAATGTATATTTACACATGCTAACAATACTTTTAATTTTCTAATACATCATTAAATATATCACTTGCAATGAGCCTGTATTATGCATTGAATTTTGTGCCATGCTGTCGAAAATTGAAAGAAAAATTTATGTAAAGGTTTATTTTGCGTCATAGTATCCAAACTAAGTGAAATGTATGCAAATGGATAGTATGATGCAAAATAAACCTTTACATAAATTTTTCTTTCAATTTTCGACAGCATGGCACAAAAGATAAATCAATTTATTGAAATAAATACATTTCAATGCATAATACAGGCTCATTGCAAGTGATATATTTAATGATGTATTAGAAAATTAAAAGTATTGTTAGCATGTGTAAATATACATTAGGAGACAAACCAAAAATAAATTAAATTGGATTTTAAAACAAACCCATTAAAGTCACATGAAGGCGTCACTTGAATTTTGATATTATTTCTTTTAAAATTCGTATTTTGAATTTATCACAGATGTGAATGAAAAAGCATGAGAAAAAAACTTATATATATTTTTTCATGTAAAAAATAATATTTGCACCACTGAATATCAATATAGCAGTAGGGGGTAAAAAAAGATAATTTTTTTAATTTATAGCATACCGTCACTCAAAATTTGATATCATTAATTTTAAGACCCGTATTTGAAATTCTTTCAGACAAAAGGTGAAGTGCTGCGTCACAAACTTTAACCCGTTAAGGGTTTTTGTACACTCTAAAATTGGAAGGAGTGAGAAGTTGACTCTTTGGAAGAGTGAGAGGCATTTTCACTCTTTTAGGAGTGAATTTTATAAATATGCACTCTTTAAAGAGTGGAACTTTCCACTCTCTAGAAAAGAGTGAAATATCTCACTCCGTTGTCGAGAGTGACTGTTCACTCCGTTGACAAGAGTGAGATATTTCACTCCGTTGAAGAGTGAGGAAAAACAGTTTTTTCCAATAAAATCACAAGATGGCGCCAGCTGACGGATGAGAATCCGAGTAATCTCCGTTATCGAAACGAAACACCTAAAATGAAATCCTTTATATATAGTAGCACGATTTTAAAAAAAAAAACTGAAAAAGGCATTGAAATAATAAATGAATCGATAGAATTATGGACAGGAAATATATTTTATGCTTTACAAATTGCAGGATTTGCCAATGCTAAGAAAAGTGCAGGGAAAATAAATATTTGAAGTAAATTTATGCTTAGCTGCAACACAATTTTGCTTCTATTTTATAAACAGAAATTTAATATCTCTGAATGCTAATTATTTTCCTCTTTATTTAAATAACCTATTCTACATATTTTATATCATTTCTAACCTCTTTATGAATGTAAACAAAATATAACTATACAGATTAAATTTTCTGGTATTTTTAGCACGTTTGAAATTAAACATAAGAGAAATGAAAAACGTTGTATTTAATCACTGATTTAATAACATTTATTATAGAAAAAAAAAAAAAGAGTATAAATGTGTCGGAAATAATCTTAGGAAAAATTTAACAGCTATAATTTAAGAAAAAAGAAAACGTTTTTTACCCTGACTAAAATTTCCCCTCTAAAAATTAGTTTTGAAAAGTAAATTTGGGGGCCCCTTTGTATTTCAGTGAGTAAACTTCGGCTTCACGGGCCTATTTGGTAAACAGGCCCTGGGCCTCGGACAATCTTAATCGGGCTCTAATTATGAAAACATTATTAGCAAGAAAAAAATGAATGAATAAATAAATAACTGCTTTGTTGTAACGGAATTTTTGTCATAGCGGAAATGTACAGACGGGTGTTCGCACATTTTTTAGACGATTTCGGCGTTGTTGTTTTTAACGTTTAAAATATGAACATTGCTTTCTGAAATAATCTGTATGATAATCTTGTTTCTTGATTCTAATTCTGCATAATGCTTTCGATGGATATCGATGGATGTTTTCGATGTAAGATAAATTTGCGATAGTTATAAATCCTTACTTGAAACTTCGTTTTCCACCTTGAAATGGGCTCTTTTTTTCCCTGTTTTTTTTTTTTTTTTCATCTGATATCTTTTTACTATGTATATGTACTGATTTTTGGAATAGCACTTTCCAATCAATTGTTATGTTTATTTCGCACTAAAAAGTTTTTATATTATGCGCTTTGCAATCATTTTAGACTGTGAAATTAGCATACTTCTGTTCGGAAGAAGAAAAAAAAAAACGCAAACGCATCTTCCCATTCACAGCTTTTTTAGCATGCGCAATCTTGAAATAAGAATAAATTTGAAATTATCAGACGATAATATAAATTACACATAATAAGTTGTTGTCAGAATTTTTTCCTCTAAAAGAATTCCATCTTTTTAAATAATTTATCAAATTTGTCTAAAAAATGTGCGAACAGTCTCTGTATTATATGATACAAAAAGAAGGTTTCAGTTTCTTATTTACACAGTTGAGAAACACCGTAAATATTTATGATTTCTACACAAATTTAATAAGTGTGTTCGAATATCACAAAAGAAACAAAGCTAAAATAATGTAATAAGAACTTTTTAAATTGTAAGCGGCCGTAGTAAGCTGTAGGTACCAGTTCTCGTCCGAGCGCAGAAGTCAAGCAGCAGCGAGCTCGGTTAATACTTGGGAGGGTGACCGCCTACGAACAAGCGTGTGTAAAAATGAGTTTCTCTTTTTTATTCAAGAATTTTAGTCACTCCTGAAAGAGTGACTGTTCACTCCTATCAGGGGTGAAAAAACTCACTCCTGAAAGAGTGAGTATTCACTCTTTCAGGGAGTCAAGAATTTCACTTTTTCCTAGAGTGAATAGTCACTCTAAAGAGGTTGGGCAAATTTTGACTCTGCGATAGAGTGAATATCCACTCCTCCAGAGTGAATAGTCACTCTTTCTTATTTAGAGTGTACTGATATGCTATACACTAAAATCTTCCTTAAAATTTAGCTAACTAGCAGTGCCAGTCCCATCAAAATCCATTCAGCAGAATTCAAGTTATAAGCGGCCGGATCGAAATTCCCGGTCATCGAAGTCAAGGCAGTACGCTGCAGAATGTATCTGCGCCCCACTCGGAAGCGACCGGCTATTCTTTCATAATCGGGTTCACCTAATTTTACCTATAACTTCCTCCCGTAGCTCTATAAATAAGCAATGTAGAACAATGTGCTTTATTTTGAAACATTTCTAAAACAAATTACCTAACAGTGAAATCCTATAAAAATATGTTCGGTAGAACCTAGGTTTTAACCGATCGGAATGAAATACGAATTTGCGTTTTATAAATATAGTAGATGATGATGATGACATGATTTCTGTAATCAGATTCATTGTTAAGCTTTAACTTCAGAAAAAACAATGCAAACGAAAACTATGTACCAACCATCCCCACAAAATTGCCTAACTAACAGTGTAAATCCCACCAAAATCCGTCCAGCAGAACTCAAATTATAAACGGTCAGAAAGAAATACGAATTTGTATTTATTGAATTTGTTGTTATATACAGTGGACTCTCTCTATTCTGAATACTCTACTCATGGGACCGATCAAAAATGTTCAGATTATGGGGGTGTTCATTATAGAGGGAGATTAGGAAATGTATTACTTCTACTACTATGGTGTTCAGTTTATAGACTGTATAGAAAACTTAGCCTGGTTAGCCATGCCAGTTACCGAGATGGAGGTGCTAAATTTAGAAAATATTAAAAAAGTTATATTAAAAAAGTTTTACAAAATATACAATTACGTATGTACTGTACAATACGTTACTTGAAAACATAATCGGTACATTACTTAAAAAAGTGAGTAATTTTAGTCTGTTTTTGCATTGTACATACTCGTGCAGTGTACAAGTTATCCAGCTTTTTAAGCCGTGGAAAAACTTCCAGATGATATTCAGCCACATACTTCAACAGGTCTTGAATCCCTTGATATTACTTGAAGGTAATCGTACTTCTTGTTTCATCGGTTTCTTCTGATTTTGCTTCTTCTTCACTATCCTCTTCCTCTTCAACGATGTTGTTGTCGCAAACCGGATGGCTTCCATTTCCACTGGCTTCGAGATAAGCTCCAGGTTCAATTTCAGTATGAATCTCCTGAAGAATTGACCCCAAGTCACTCACAGCTGTTGTTCTTGGTCTTCTATTTTTGATTGCTCATTCTCACATGGGAATACAGATTTATAGAAGCATCTTTGGATGGTGTAGGAGAGACTTTAATTCCAAGCAGTTGATATCCAATGGAGAGCATCCACGATGTTGACCTTCTTCGTGAGTTCGGTGCCGAATTTGCTTCCTCCACCAGGGTCATTTTCTTCAGAAAATGGATTCGATAGTGAGCTTTAAAAGTCTTGATTAATCCTTGATCCAGTGGTTGGATTATAGAAGTTCAGACCACTGGCAGGAACTTCAGGCTCACGTTGCTCAGCTGCATGTGATCTAGCATTATCCACACAAAAAAGAATTTTTCTTCCTTCTCTCTTCATCATCTTGTTAATGATCTCCAACCATTGTGAGAAGATTGTGAATGTCATCCAGGCTTTTCGATTTGATTTATAGTGCACAGGCAATGATGCGATCTTCCCATTTTTGAAGCATCGTGGTTTTCACTTTTTCCACTCACAAGTGGTTTGAGCTTCTCACCTGTAAAATTGCCACAGAGCATGACGGTTCGACATTTTCCCGCCCATGCATTTCTCGCTTCTTTCTGCTAGGGTTTTATTTTGAAGATCTCTAAAAAACAGGCCAGTTTCGTCGGCATTGAAAATGTCAGTGGCGTCCAAATCCTTCGTTATGTTCGGAAGTTTTCTTTTCCATTCCTCCACAGGGTCGATTTTTACATCTGCAGCTTCACCATTGATTATTTTGAATTCGATGTTATGTTGACTTTTGAAGCGCGTCAGCTATCTTTCCGATGTCTTGAATTCTGCGATTTACTCCTTTTCTGCAAAATCTAGAGCAATCTGCTTTAACAAGGGTCCAGTGACGGGAAGATTCTCGTTTTTATTTGGCAAAAAAGCTTCCAGACGTGATTGCTTATGTCTTGCTTCCCATTTTCTTTTTGAAAATTCTACACTTTGAGGAAGGTTTATTTGCTTCAAAAAACGGCTATAAATTCTTTCTCTTTCTTGCTGATGGCGTTGACTTGGCCTAAAATTCCAAACTCAGATGCAATTTTCCTTTGACTTACTTTTAATTTTAATTTTTGTACAACTTTGTATATTTCCTAAAGCTTCAGTTCTGTTTTTTCATTTTCCTACTTATTTCTGACATCTCGGAGTAAGTGTTGTGTTTTTTTCTCTGCAACGATAGCGAAATGTTGAAAAAAAATTACCTTTGCCAAGCAAAAAGGATGAAAGAAACAGTGTGGAAAAGAAACCATAATCCTTTTTTAACCACTGCCTCTAACACCTGTTTTCTCTTAACTGTCACTGGGGGGATGGGGCATTTCCGCTGCGTAAGCTTTCTATTTTTATCTCACAAGGAAGGTCTCCTTAACCCTCTCACTGACAAGGCCGTGTTAACACGTTCAGAAAACTGTCATCCGAAAGAGGCGAGCCCTTCTTAAGTCGGTCTCCTAGAACGGCTTTTATACCGGCGAAGCCGTGATAAGTCGTTTGGAGAAAATACCTCCAATACTGGCGTGCCCGTGTGTAAGAAATATGCCTACCCCCTTTCATTAGGCGAAGTATCTTCTCAACAATAGATAATTGCTACAATCCCCGACCCTACCTCAGGGGGGCGAGGGGCAGTTTCCTGTTTCTTTCAAATTGTCCCTTCCTTTCGTTTCCGGAGATAGATGACCAAATGGATCAAGAATTTCGACTAGATTTGTAAAAAAGAAAAATCTTATCATTGGGAAGAAATGTTTATTTATGAGTATTGAGTTATATAATAATATTATTCTATTTTTCTATACATAATTACAAGTTTTATTTGTATGAGTTCATTGCAATAATGAAATCCCAAGTATTTAAAAATCATTTAAAGATGTGATGTGTACGAAATTTTAAAGTTTAAAATTTGCACAATTTTGCGAAAAGGGGGACAAATGGAACCTTTATTCCGGAGCTCGGAAAATGAGTGGATGCCGAATTTTTACTACTAACCACGGTTTTAATAATTTATTTATTCATTTTTTGACCGGCGATCATTTACCCGGGGAATTTCTTTTTCTGTTTTCGTCATTTTTTTTTTTTTTTTTTTTTTTTACAGTCGCAAGACATCATGATTTCTCTAACAAATAAGAGCAATTATCTGTAAAGTTATTTATTAGTTGTTTAAGATTTCTGAATTAAAATTAAACCTTTTAAAGTTGCAAAATAAACGCCAAATATTTATTAAATAGAATTTAATTATGTTTCTGTACTTTATCAGTTTTGTGACACAGTTTTATTACAAAGAGAAGTGGAGGGGGGGGGGGGGATTGAAACTTGCGCTCAGTTTTCTCTTCGCACGGTCCTGCCGAAATATACCAGAATTTCTAGCTACTTCATGCCTTGTCGAAAAATTATCAAGTAACAGTCATTAAAATAATTTGTAATCTTTGCATAAAAAGAAAACAGAAAAAGTTCTGTGCCCCGCATCAATCACTATACAGTTAGCAACTTAAATTATGCATCTTCCGTTAAAAATTACTTTGCATTCCACAAATGTTAATTTCATGTTAAATATTAAATTTTACTTAATACTTCAATTTTAAATAGTTCGTATACTATAGTCTTTCTAAGGTGGTTTCTAAGGTAAGTCACGTTACATCTAATGAAAACCTCCCAAAATTCAGGACAACGAGATCGACCGTACAAGAGTACACAAACCTGCCTTACACCATCACATCGGTCAACCAAATTTTCAATTCTTGTAGCAACCCCTGAGCTTCATAAAACTTTGAACAAATTGTAACACATTTCGTAGCTGCCAACAGTTCTGGAAAAGTTTTCGTTTCTCTGCACTTGCTCGAATTTTGCAATTTGAAACCGTTAATCAAATAAAGAGAATAATAAAATCAAATAAAGCAGGTCCATAACAAGAAGGGTCAGGAGGTGATTCGCCCTCCCTCCACACTTCCTTACACTCTCCCAGAATTTTAGAACACTAAAGTAAAATAAAATAAAATTTTGAACACCCCCCCCCCCCCCCCCCCGATATTTTCAACTAGAAGCACCAAACGTAGGTAATTAATTTTTTTGTTAAATTATGTTTTGAAAGTATGTTATGTTTTATGGTGCTAATGCATCCTAAATACCATATTTATCAAGTAATAAACCTAACATGGCACCACATTCCTTCAAAATGTTTTTCGTTATGAATTGCATTCCACGTTTTTGCTACAATTTTTATGTGCAGTTTAACTCAGTTTCTTCTATTTCTTACTTAAATATATATATTATTTCTAAAGGCTTATTTCTGTGCATACTGGTGAAAAAGGGTAAAAATTGGGGGGGGGAGTACAATTATAGGTCTCCTTTAATTTCATTCCCAAGATATTTTTTTACAGGGTAAAACTTTAGTGTGTATTAAATTTAAACTGTTATTTTTTTGTAATGGAATCAAAGTAGATCGAGTCAGCTCTCCCATGTGTTGGAAGAAAGAATGATCAAGAATTAATCAATCGCATTCCCAGAAGTTAGTGGAGAGGGGACAAAACACATTTCCTAACTATTAGGAAGAAGGAAGTCCCGTGTTGTTTATATCACCTACCAAGACAAAATAATCAATGTCACCGTCGGCACTTGATCGTAAAAGCCAGGCCCCACAAGGCACAAAGGTATATTTTCATTGGAAACCAATATGACTTCAGGCCGTTTGTTCAAAAATTTAACATTTCTTTCAGGACTTGTTTTTTCAGATCTTATCTTCTAATGATTTTTAAGAATTCGAGCTTGACTACATGTAAATTCCTTTTGACACTGTGTGTGCCATGTGCCGTGTGTACTCTATTACTATTTACTACTTGTCCTCATTTGTCTCTGAGCAAATATAGTCAAAGTGATACCACTGTGATGTTAAATTTTTTTGAGGGACTAGTGTTGAGACAACTACCCCCCCCCCCCCTCCCCAACCAAAATATAATAATGTGCAAAAATTTATTTTTCCCAATAGGTACATCCTCTTTCCCTACCCCAGCCAAAATTGAACTCTTGGGTGAGTTTCTGTGGTTAATAATTTAAAAGCCCGTCTCACACTGTACAAATTTGCTGCGAAAAAGGAAAAAAAAAATAAGTTGCATCCTCTTTAGAGGTAAATAAATTCACACCCCCTTCCTTCCTCGAAATGTTAAAAAAAAGGAGGGGGGTGGAAGAGAAATCAATACAATAGGTATTTCTAAAAACTGTTCAACATTTTTGGATGTTTGTACTAGTTACTCCCCCCCCCCCCCACCACCACAAAATAAATTCTGCATACGTCACTAGAATTGTGGCATCAATCAGACAACTCACGGTGTAAATTGCATAAGAAACGCTTTGGCAGGAAAATAGTTTACTTATAATATAATCGAAATTGCCACGCTTTCGTTTTTATATACAATTTTGCATAGATGTATTCTTTTCATTTATCATCCATTTTCTGAAATAATGATTTTCCCGCTCTTTTAAATAACTAAATTAACCCTATACCTTTTTTCTATATTTTATACGTGTAAAAGTGGCCTTTTTTCCGACCACGTAAGAAATACATGATATTTTAATTCTAAGGTAATTTTTTTTTTATGCTTCCTAAATACGTTTAGGAAATAAATAAGTTTTCCTTAATAAGTTTAATTAGTTCTGTGGCAATTGTAACAAACAGTTGAAGTTCTTGCAATAAAGTGCCCTATTTTACATGATTTTATAAACTATGATATGTCCGATTAAGGGGGGAGCAAATTATTAACATATAAATATAAATATATATGGATTAGAGTTCGTCGGATTATATACGATTTTTTTTCAACCCAAAACATTTTCATCAACCCATAACCCAATCCGAATCCGACATACTTTCACCCAAAAACTACCCGAACCCGAATGAAGGAAAAGTACTCCATATTTTAACTCAATTATGTAAAATTAGTATACAATTGTATATCTAAATTTCATTTTAAATTTTTAGAGGAAAATGAACATATATAACAATATTTTACCCTACCCTCTGTTCGGTGAGGTCGGGTTGACCTATTTATTTTCACTTCGGGTCGGGTTCAGGTAAGGCTCACTTTAATTGTTTCAGATTCTGTTTGGGTATTGACACTTGCAGTCCGTGTTCGTGTTGATCCAATTACTCAAAAGAAGCTCCAAAATACTTTCTCAGGTGGAAAACTATATATTTGAATATACTAATGAGTACATATTGATTTTTAAAGATAATATTGATACTAGAGATACGACTGAAGACTACTTTTCCATCCTTGCATTAAAACATGGAATAATTTTCTTTCATTTCGGGTTGAGGTCGACGAAAGTTATTTAAAAGTATTCGAGTCTCGTTGCGGGTCAACTAATTTTGTTTGTCTGGTTCGAACGGTTTTCGGATTGACTTGATATAGAATTGTTGGGTTCGGATTTGCCATAAACCGAACTGCGAGGATGTCTAACGCCTATTATGTTATTTAAAATAGGGTATCCAGTCCGAGTTTCCCAGGTTACAGAACATATAGGGTTTTTGGTATATATATATTTATATATATTTTTTAGATTTCCCTCTGACAAAACCAAAGAGCATTTTGTTTAATCAAAAATCGCAATAATGTATTCAAATAAAATTTTTAAAGTGATACTTTCGTATTAGCCGCATGCCAAGTGTAAACATGTGAAGAAATCACAAAAGAAATGAGCTTTTTGCCATGATGCGGTAGTTGGAACTGCCCACTTCGAAACCTAACTTGTTTGCTGGCGGAGCGGGCAGAGATTTTTTTGCTATAAGGATTGGTCCTATAAAAAACTTGTCAATATAAAAGTTTTAAATAATATTAAGAGGATTTATAATAAATTTAAGCAGATTTGATATCTTGTGAATTGACGAAGTTATGAATTTTTTTCTTCTAAACACCCCCTCCCCCCCTTGGGGCCATTTTTAATGATATCAAAAATCTGTCATACATAAAGTTTTGCCCTTTTCCTAGAAGTAATAATAACTTTAAACGGTTTCGATAGATATCATAATTAAGAAATTATGGGTTTTTTTTCTGTTTTCACAAAAGTCCCTCCATACCCCCCCCCCCCCCCCTTGGTTCGATTTTGCCCATTAACGACCTAGACCAAGATTTTATGCCCCTTGATTTTATGTATCAGTTTGGAAGAGATTTGTGCAGAATTATTGCAGTTATCGTGTCCATAAAACAGTGACTATATGTATATAAGTTTTGAACTGGGGGGGAGGGGGGGTGGTTTTGGGCTCTGGGAGTCATGATCGGCGTAGATTAGCAAATATTTTTCAAAAATTCCAACTTAGGTTAGAATTTAATAGGCAGTATTTCTTACGAAATCTACCTAAAAGAGAAAGAGAACATTTTTACTTGGTCGACAACGAGAGACTCTAAAAGCACAGAACAAAATGATAAATGCAAAATGACAAATGCAGAGATAACTATGTAAATAATTTGGGATCCAATAGTTTTTTTTTTTTTTTTTTTTTTTTTTGACAAATGAAGTCTTGAGTTATAAGCACATCTTGAGTTATAAGTGAGTTTTTTTCATGATGACATTTATTGGGCTGTCGCGTGCAGAAGTTATATTCAAAACGACAATTTTCACAGCATTTTCTAAAAGACCGCCTGCCTTTTTCGAAAAATGGAAAAAACTGTTCGACTTCATAGTTTCTAAATAAGAGCATTCGTCGATTCCATGTGTTAATGAACGAAACTGAATTCAGAAATCTTGTTAGAAAATAGTCAATTTGGATTTCAATATAAAAAGATTATACGATTTCTCTATGGGCAAGTTCAATTTTAGTAGCATACTTTTTTTTTTCTACTTTATTCGAAAAACATAAAAGCCTTTATAATATATTTTATGTGATCTCTACGCAACCTCTTATAAAAGTATTTTTTTAATCATTTATTATATAGTATTAGTACTAATTCTAACCATGAAATGCATTTAATAAAGTTCTTTTTTCCTTCTTTGTGTGTGTCTCTTATTTTTATCTTCAAAATGTTAATGCTTGGTCATATATTTATTTAAATATTTAAAAGGATTTCCAGTTGAACATTATATCATATGTAAAAGATTTAAGAATAGGATTTGGAGAGGTATTTTATTTATTTCTTTTCTCTCTCTCTTTAAATTTAAATATATTATCATTGATGATTTTTTTTTCTTCTGCAGTTGCTTCGTTTTTTCCTAAACTCTATTAGACAAAAGCTATCTCTTAAGACTGTTCTCAAATCTAAGCAAGAACGAAAAATCATGCGTCAAGCATAGATTATGTAGCACTTTCCAACGCTTCCAAAATAATTTTACAAAACATACCGTTTAATAAGCTAAAAGATAACATCTAAGTAAACAAGTTGGAAAACGCATAACATATTTAAAAACATAATTTCAGGAATTTCCAACATATACAATATTCGGAAAAATATCCGAATACTTTTATTCAGCCCTGTATATGATCTATAGATTTGTATATGCTAGGATGCTAAATTTTAGTTTAGTTAGGAAACGCGTAGCATAGTTTAAAATTATCTTTCTGGAGTTTCTGTCAATAAACGGAAATGTGTTCGCGAACTTTTGTGCTGCCCTGTATAGGATCTACAGAATTTATACACACCACGTAATAGACAAAAAGCGAGTTAAAATTAAAATCGCGTTTAGTAACTTAAAACGCACTTCCAAGAATTAGTGTTAACAGACAGTAGAGAATTCTTTTGTGTGTCCCTGTAAATGAACGATGACTGCTATACACACACTATTCTGTAGTAAGCCTCTTGTAATGCACCTTAGATATATATATATAAATTTCAATGCGTTTAAAATAGTGAAACATTATTTAAATAAACCGCAGACGATTTTTCTCCATAGACGTCATGTAACGGAATTCTTTTGACTGTCCCTGTAAAGTAACTACAAGTGCTATGCACACCCTATTCCATATTAAGCTTCTTCTAATGCACCTTAGTGATATATATAAATTTCAATGCGTTTAAAATACTGAAACATTATTTAAATAAACCGCAAATGATTTTCCCCATAGACCGCAATGTAACGGAATTCTTTTGAGTGTCCCTGTAATAAAACTATAAGTGCTACACACTTCCGTTGAAATAGGGAACATGCTATAGATAACGACAATAACATATAAAAATTTCAGAGCAATCCGAGCATATTTACGGGAGTTAGAGCACGGACAGACGGCCAGACTGCCAGACGGCAGACGGCCATACGGCCAGACAAACCGAAGTCATAAGCACTTTTCAACTAGGTTGGAAAGTGCTAAAAAGCCACTTTCTGACACATTCCTGAATTCAGTTTTGTTCGAAAACAAATGAAATTGGCAGGTGCTCTTATTCATACACTATAAAATTTGGCAGTTTTTTCCATTATTCGATAAAGGTAGGAAGTCTTTTAGAAATTGCTGTCAAAATTGGTGTTTTGGATAGAATTTCTGCACGCATAAAGGTCATCATAAGAAAATATTCGCTTATAATTCATTCGTCGAAAAATCAAACAAATTGGAAAATGTACGCCAAACGTGACAAATGAGGTGCGTTCGCACTGTAACTATTTTCAGTGAAATGTATTATATCGTCTGTTATTATGATATGATTAATTTCCGTAATGAAATATGAATATTTTAAACTGGCAACATTTTATCTTTTGTTGATATTTACAGAAAATTCCAATGGGAAGCCTAAGCCTAGCTTTGAAAATTTCAGATCTTGAAATCCTTATTTAGAGTCTTTTTTCCATTTAATATCTATTTCTCCGGAAACATCTATCCAAAAAACTATTGGTAGATTATAGGATTGCTATAATTAAACAATTTTACACAAATTTTATACAAATTTTGTTTTTAAATTCTGTAAGACGGAAGTAATAGGACTCCATCTTAAATAGGATGTAATCACCATGATGGCAACCTAGAATCATTACCTATCATGGGATATCACTGAATTAAGCGTATGATAGGATTTAATAGAATGAAGAATGCGACTATAACTTGTTCATAAAGTTTATATAATGTCATGTACGTCATATATGATTATGACGCCATACATGTCAGATAAATTCAATTTTTATATTAATTACATGATATAGTTTTAATAGTCAAACTGAAAATATAATAATTATGTAAATGCCTATATAGAGTAGTTAATTGAACAGTGAAATAATGGATAATAAATAAAATATTTCTTTGCAAAATGCATTACATTTCCAGCTTACAAGGGAATATTTTTCGGATTTGCGCACCTGTCTAGTATAATATGACAATATGAGACAAAATATTCTTCCACTCCCCTTTACATTACAAAAACCAACTTATTTAAAACCTTTCTCAAGTTGAATCCCAGAGTGGAAAGTAAAGGGGGAATAGACAATGGGATGTGTCCTGCCTTCTGTTGCTAACTTGTTTGCAATAACTTTCAACCTATTTGGATCATTGGAAATGCAATTACATGCAACCTGCAACTTGTAAATAGTAATGTTAGGGTTACAGATACACGTTCTTAAATAACACGTGCTTTACTTGAGAAAACATAGAATCGGTTTTCTATAACTGAACTTATATACATCTCAATAAATAATCTATACCAATTTTATGTTCAATGCTATGTAATGTATTATCTTTATTTTGATTATTGCCCTTTTTACCTATTGACGTTATTACTGTTGCCCTTTTTACCTAACTTCGAACCTGCGTATGCAATGTCAGACTTGATAGCCTGTAAGCTAAAAACTTACATCCATTTAATGCATGTCGTTTTAATGAGAAATTGTTTCAAATTCACAATCAAAACATAATTTTGTGTTTCATATTAATTAAAATAATTTATATTTTAATTTACAGTGTATTTTTTTCCATATGAATTTTTATCTGATGTAGGTGTGCTTTCTTCAAGCTGCGATTGCTTCAAGGTGCGCTTTTTTCCGGTGTGCTTTTTTCAAGTGCGCTTTTTTCTGTGATTCCATAAATCTGCAAATATTGTAAAATTTCCTTTTAAAATAGCATTCTAAAACTGGAAAAGAAAAATAAGATTTCTGCTTCCCCTTTTATTCATTCTGATGAAACTAGCATTAAATGACTTAAAATGAAATATGTAATTTTTTAAGGGAAAAAATGTTATTTTTATTTTTACGATATGAGAATAAATAAAATTGTCAGTTTCAGAAAGAATGAGCCCGCCCGGGCCCGAAGACCAATATAAAAATCGAGCCCGAGCCCGTGTCGGGTCCGGGCTCTGGCTTTCGGGCTCGGGCTGAGCCCGTCTCATCTCTACTAGGCACCCCCAGAGGTATAATTATGAAAATTATGGTGCACTTTGAAACATCGAGATTTTCTTTCAAAATATTGTAGATTAAGGATTATAAAGTAAAAAAAATCCCTGACGGCTCGGCCTACAGGCACAGGTAGATTTCGAAGACGCAGACCGTGGGGCGCCTGTTTGTCGGGAATTGCGGAAGAAATGACCTTTTTGCGATGATGCTGCAGTTGGAACCGCCTACTTCGAAACCAAACTTGTTTGCAAGCGGAGCCAGCAAGGATTTTTTTTTTTTTTTTTTTTTTTTTTTTTGTTATAAGAGTTGGTCCTATAAAAAACATGCCAATATAAACGTTTTAGATAATATTAAGAGGATTTATAATAAATTTAAGCGGATTTGAAATCTTGGGAATTGACGAAGTTATGAATTTTTTTTTTCAAAAACCTCCCTCCCCCACCCCTTAAGGCTATTTTTAATTATATCAAAAATCTGTCATACATAAATTTTCGGCCCTTCTCCTAGAAGTAATAATAACTTCAAACGGATTTGATACGTATCATAATTAAGAAATTATGGGGGTGTTTCTGTTTTCACAAAAAGTCTACCCCACCCCTGGTTCGATTTTGCCCATTAACGAACTTGACCGAGATTTTATGTATCAGTTTCGAAAAGAAGCGGGAGTTGGAATCGCCTACTTCGAAAAATAACTTGTTTGCAGGCGGAGCCGGCAGGGATTTTTTTGTTTTTAATTTTTTTTTTGCTATAACGGTTGGTCCTATAAAAAACTTGTCAATATAAAAGTTTTAGATAATATTAAGAGGATTTATAATAAATTTAAGCGGATTTGAAATCTTGGGAATTGACGAAGTTCTGATTTTTTTTCTTCTAAACCCCCCCTTCCCTCCCCCTTAAGGCAATTTTTAATTATATCAAAAATCTGTCATACATAAGTTTTTGCCCCTGTTCCTAGAAGTAATAAAAACTTTAAACGGATTCGATACGTATCATAATTAAGAAATTATGTTTTTTTTTTCTGTTTTCACAAAAAGCCTCCCCCCCCCCCTTGGTTCGATTTTGCCCATTAACAAACTTGACCGAGATTTTATGCCCGTTGATTTTATGTATCAGTTTCGAAAAGATGCGTGAGTTGGAACCGCCTACTTCGAAAAATAACTTGTTTGCAGGCGGAGCCGGCAGGGATTCTTTTTTTTTTTTAATTTTTTTTTGCTATAACGGTTGGTCCTATAAAAAACTTGTCAATATAAAAGTTTTAGATAATACTAAGAGGATTAATAATAAATTTACGCGGATTTGATACCTTGTGAATTGACGAAGCTATAATTTTTTTTCTTCTAAAACCCCCCTTTTTTTCCCCCCTTGGGGCAATTTTTAATTATATCAAAAATCTGTCATACATAAATTTTCGGCCCTTTTCCTAGAAGTAATAATAACTTTAAACGGATTCAATACGTATAAAAATAAAGAAATTATGAGGGTTTTTCTGTTTTCACAAAAAGCCCCCCATTTCCCCCCCCCTTGGTTCGATTTTGCCCATTAACGAACTTGACCGACATTTTATGACCCTTGATTTTATGTATCAGTTTGGAAGAGATTTATGCAGAATTTTTCCAGTTATCGTGGTCAGAAAAAAGTGACATATATATATATATATATAAAGTTTTGAACTGGGGGTGGTTTTGGGTTCTGGGAGTCATGATCGGCGTAGATCTGCAAAAATTTTTCAAAATTTCCAACTTAGGTGAGAATGTAATAGGTAGTATTTCTTACGAAATCTACCTAAAAGACTAAATTTCATAAAACGTATTTATCAAAAATGCATATAAAACAGACATTTCCAAAGGAGGAAAAACTGCGTCTCGTAAAAACCCGCGTTCAACTTTCCACTGGTCATAATAGAAAGGAAAAGTAACGCACAAAGGAGAGGAGGCAATTAGGGGAGAGAATGATTTCTAAGAATTTCCAAACTCTCCCCATACCTCCTGTGGTTATCTCTGCTGCTGTAACTAATTGGATTGGGGGGTGAAAATATATGGTCCATTTTGAAAAGGAAATAGTAAATAGACGTTGGTTTTTTTGGCATACTATTTTATCTTCTTTGAATGAGCATTTCATTTCCGTGACCGCTCAAATGCCTGGTCAGTCAGAGGGTTAAAGCGCATACTCAGAAAATTTTGAAAAAATTGCTGATGAAACTACTTATGTATGTGAAAAACGAACAGTCAAATTTAACTGTGGAATCCCTGTAGAAAATCTGCAAAAAATAAAATACTTTCGAGTATTTGGCACAAAAAGACGCGATTTGGCAAGCGACACTTTTTCGCAAACGATCGTTTGCATTTTGCGTTCAACATTTTGAATTTTCTATACATTTGCAGTAATATTAGTTTAAATATTCAATAAATCAGTCACCTTTTTTTTCTCTCTCTCTACTTATTACTGATTGAATGAAATTTTGCCATTTTTTTATTCTCTATTCCACGACGTTTTCTAATTTAAGCGGCTTCACCGGTTATATAAGTAATTTAAACTTTATTTTAAAAGAAAAAGCCCGATCCCGAACGCATTCGTTATACACTTCCATATCGAAGAAGTTGTTTCCATAGCAACAGTACTTTTTTAATTGACGATGTTCAGAATTGGGCTTATTTTTGAGCTTCAAACAATTTCAATCAATTTAAATCGTAAAACAGAATCGTTAAATTTCGTTATATATGCATATAACTGTGTACACAAAACTGTAGTTATAAAAATTTATTTATTATGTAAGTTAAAATTACACAAACAAGTTCAGCATGAAAAAGTTTTTCCTTAAAGGGTATGTGACAAAAAAGTATATATTTTGAAATTTCATTCCGTCGCCAACCAGCGATAAATCGCCGTATAAACGAAATTTTCATAATTTTTTATGGACATTATATCGAAGTTCTGCAGAAAAAAATTGTATAGACATATATCCTCATAAGAAGAACATTCTGTAATTTTTTCAAAACTTTCTGAGTATGCGCTTATGGAGACCTTCCTTGTCAGCTCGGGAGAGGGGGAATCACGTGACATGGTTTCTGCATTATTTTTTTTTGTGTAATCCCTTTGCATAAAAATTTATTGTTAATTTGATTATCATGATTTACTTATTGTAAAATGGCAACAGTTTTATATCTGAACTTTTTTGTTTAGTTAAAACATAAGAATGTTTTAGTTAGATGAGATGTAGAACATGTATGGTAAATATGTATCTGTTTGAAAAATATTCTTTCGATTTTTTTCATTTTTTATAATAAATGTTTTGTTAACTGAAGATTTTATCTAAATTATTCAAACAAATTGCAGCATCGGGTAGATGCTTAAAATCTAGCAACGATTTAGTCTGTTTATTTTTAAATCGAGTTCGTTTAACCTTTTTATTCTTCTGCAACAAATCCGAATTTACATGATGGGGATTTCCCCGAATTCCGATTGCAAACACACGTTCAGTTTACAGAGAAGCGGGGTAGAATGGGAATCAAAAGAAGCGTTCATAATAGTGGGGTGTTCAGAATACAGAGAGTTCATCTTTTGTTAAGTCTATGGTGTTTCGCCGGGATCGTCAGAATGCGCTCATAATACCGAGGTGTTCACATTAGAGAGTGGTCAGATAGAGAGAGTCCCCTATCTACTTATAATAAAATCCGAAGGCAAGAAAGTGTCTGTAACCATTCCGGGCGGGACCACTCTGATCTGCGAATCGACCGTAGTTAAACGCCATGTTAGGCTTAATGAAAAACCTATACTTGAAATCATGTCTGTTCAGGATATTTTCCTATAAAACACGTATGTCATATCTTGTTATAATGTTTTAAGTTCTTAATTAAAAATCCAGATTAAACATCCGTGTCCCAGATATAAACAAACGAACACCGTTGCCATTCACAATCACAAATTCAAATTGATCACAAATGAACAACTCTTTGAAAGCTTCATTAAAAAAAAATATAGTTTAACATACGATTCTACTCTTAAAATATTTGTAAAAGCATATTAAAGCTTTTAAATATTTTAATTTTGTTTAACACCTTCAAAAACTATTTCATATAAAACATGTATATCAACATTTCTGTAAACAATTTTTTCTGTAAACGCTTTTTTTTTTCAGAAAGAGCGATGATTTCTTTCATAGAGATGCTTTGAGGTGATCGATTCATTATATTGGCGCCATCTACCGGCGGACTTTGAAATTTTGTTTCCATTGTAAATAAAATGATTTTAGGTAGATTTCGTAAGAAATACTACCTATTACATTCTCCCCTACGTTGGAATTCCTGAAAAAATTTTTCCAGATTTACACGCTCCTAGAACCCAAAACCACCCAGAGTTCAAAACTTTATCTATCTATCTATCTATGTCAGATCCACTTTTTTATGGATACGATAACTCCCATAATTCTGCACAAATATCTTCCAAACTGATACATAAAATCAAGCGGCATAAAATCTCGGTCAAGTTCGTTAATGGGAAAATCGAACCAAGGGGGAGGGGGGGGGGCTTCTTGTAAAAACCGAAAAAAAACCATAACTTCTTAATTTTTATACATATCGAATCCCTTTAAAGTTATTATTACTTCTAGGAAAAGGGCCAAAAATTTATGTCTGACAGATATTTGATTTAATTAAAAATGCCCCCAAGGTGGGGGGGAGGGAGATAGTGGTTTCAGAAGACAAAAATTTATAACTTCATCAATTCGCAAGATATCAAATCCACTTAAATTTATTATAAATCTTCTTAAAATTATATACAACTTTTTATATTGATAAGTTTTTTATAGGATCAACTCTTACGGTAAAAAAAAAAAAAAAATTAAAAGCAAAAAATCCCTGCTGGCTCCACCTACAGGCAGAGGTATATTTCGAAGTGGGTGGTCCCAACTGCCACATCATGGCAAATAGATCTTTCTTCTGCAATTTCCAATAAACATGTGCCCCACGGTCTGTGACTTCGAAATCTACATGTGCCCGTAGGCCGAGCCGTTAGGGATTTTTTTATTATGAAACATAATTAAAATATAAGGAATACATAGTACAGCGTTTTGCTTATGTAATCAAACAATGAGTTATGTGCTGAGTCAAGCTGTTTAGAAACTCTTTTATAACACTTTTTTACAAAAACTTTCGCACATGGATTATTTTTTAATATTTAATTTGAATGTTTTGTCCAATTGTTGAACTATTTCAGAAATTTAATATTGAGTAAATATATATATATATCCTCATCATTTTTATTTGTAGAAATCATTTGTCATTTTTAAAAAGTACTTTTCTACAATACAAACCTTTCAATAATATAATATTCATGCCGTTTCTTTGTATGAAGTCTTATGAAAATGGAACGCAGATCAACAATCCGTCATTTTTGACGGGGGTTATATACTAGTATTACAAATAAAGCACAAGTTTAACAGACACTATGCACTTAAACCACTGAAATTATCAATATCAAAAACGCTGCTGTAGGGTAGCAAAATTTTTGGAGATTTCTTCGGCTATTAACTCCTGGCATACGGCTAAAACGTTAAGTATTGCTTTTAATAAATTTCAAAACTTTATTTGTATACTTGATATAAAAATGCTTTTTGGCACTGTTAGTGGGCAATCTAAAAAAATATATTAACTGTAAAAAATCTATTAGGGTTAATGGTTTCCACCATTTATACTATTAGGAAGAAGTAACGTTTGTTTTAGTGATGGGCATAAAGCATTTTTCATTTTTATCTGGCGTCTAATTCTATTTAAAATTAGAAACTTCCAGTCTTTTTTTTTTTTTCGAAATTTATGGTAGTAGTTTAATAAAAAAAAAATTGAAGTTTGACAGATATGCTTCTGTGCATGCCCAAATCTAAATAATCCTTATGCCCATCACTAGTTTGTTTGTAGGGAATAATCTCTGGAACTATCGAACGGATTTCAAAAGTAATGGTGGCAAATTGATGGTGACCAGAGTTGCCAAGTCTCCGGCTTTTTGGACACCAGTATATTAGTACAGAAAATTTCGTTTTATGTAATCGGAACTTTCTGAGATTTAAAAGAACAACATTTTCTCTAACATAATACTGGTGTGCAAAAAGCCGGAGACTTGGCAAGTCTGGGTCCAAGGGGAGCAGTCCTTGCTCCAACATAGGCTATATTTTATGTCGATTCAACTACCCACATGGGGGGTGCAAGAGCGAAACATGTTCAAAAATTGCAATTTTTGTGATACTGAAAGGGCTAGAAACTTAAAATTTGTCATGCTAGATACTTATAAGACACAAATGCTCGCTAAGAACAGTTTTTAAATAATTCGAAATTTAAAAGGGTAAAATGAGTGAAAAAAGTTCTAAATTCCAATTTATTTGGAACTGTTAAGGCTGTTCTCAAATCGAAACTGGCTACTTTATAACATATTTTTTAATTCATTTTTCTTCAGAAACGCATGAAATTGGTAGATGTTCTTATTCAGAAATTTTGCAATCAAAACACGTTTTCCATTTTTCGGTAAATACAGAAGATAATTCAGAAAATATTGTCAAAGTTGGCGTTTTGAACCAAATTCCCGATGTGACAGCCCAAGAAGCATGAAAAACATGTCACATGACCAGAATAGCTTATAACTCAATAAGTAAACTATTGATCAAAAATTGAAAAATTAATTTCGATTCCAAATCACTTCAATAGTCAGGTCTGCCAATTTTATGAATTTGACGTTGTTGAGCAGGTCATTTGAGAATCACCTCAAGCCTTGAAACTTCATATTTGGCATGGTTGTTACTCTAGAGACATGAATGGTCGTCCATAAGTTTTCTAAAAATTTGAAATTTTAAACGGTACTGGAGCAAAAAATGTTCTAAAATTGCGATTTATGGGATAAAGTTGGTATAGAAACATTAAATTTGGAATGATGGTTACTTTTAAAATATAAATGCTTGCTAAGAACGGTTTCTAAAAATTTTGAAATTTAAAAAAGTGAAACGAATAGAAAACCCTGATTTACATCAGTAATTCATTCCAAGACTAGTGACTAAGTTGAGAATTTGGATAAGCAATAAAAATTTACCAAAATCTAATGAGCAAATTCTATTGTATTTAAGGATAATGTTACATAATTATCAGTCACAAAAAATGCGTTTGCAATACAAAAATTTTGAACAAATCAATAAGTCGTTGCTAATTTATTGTTCTTCTAGCTGCCCCGTTCGAGTCTTTGATAATTTAAAAAAATCCCACAATGTAGTTTGAACTGGCAAACTTTTCTTCTGTTACACAGAAGCTCCATGTAACAGCAGAGTGAGTTTTCTAGGTTTTTTCTAGTCATTGCTACATTTTGATCGTCCAAATCAATATGTTCAAGAACATTCATTCCAGCTTCAATAAGATTCATCTATCTCTGAGTTCAATTCCATGTAGAGATGTAAAATTTCTGAAAATTTTGAAGTATCGGAAAAAAAAGTTTTATTTATTTATTTATTTTTTTTTTGAAAAATTGATTTCTTACAAATGCTCTAAAAAATAAGTTATATTTTCTTAAAAAATATAAAATAAACATTTCTTAAATTTCTGCATACTAAAAAAAGAAAAAAAAAAAAAGCTTTTAAAAGTTTAGCCTTTTAGTCATAGAATTTTGACAAAGCTTTTCTTACTTAATTTAACACCATTGTTTGTAATATATCATGTATCTTGTGAAATGATATTCAGTTACATTTGTTTAATTACCAGTAAAGCTAATTAAAAAATAACAATGAAAAAAAAATTATGAGTTTCAACCAATATCACTACAGTTTGAAAGCAAATTTAAATTCTTCATTATACATCCCCTCTAGCTCTCAACATATTGTTTTTTAAGTTATATAAATGGTGCCATTTTAAAGAAACAAATTTTGTAGTTGTGACATTATAAATATTATCATTTTTAAATCTTCCATTACTTAAAAATTGGTAATAATTTACACTAGATCCCCCCCCTCCCTTACAATTAGAATTTTCATTTCCTGTATATTTAGTTTTGGTATAGCTTTCCAGTCTAAACCCAAACCAAAACTATGTTTTAGTTTAAGTTTCTTAATATATATATATATAATGAAAGATATAAAACAGGTGGATTTTTTTGGTTTTCAACAAAATTTTTCACAGAAAATTGTTTACATTTTTGTTAATTTGTATGCATTTATATTTAAAAACAACATCGTTAGACAAGTTTGAGAATATATATTTAAAGGAAATAAAAGAGAGCAAAAAAGTTTGAAGAGTAAATAATTTCAATTGCATGTTATTGAAAAAAAAAATATTTCTAATAATAGTTAAATATATCTGGTGATTATCATCTGATTACATGAAAAATTGCAGCTATGCCCCCCAAAAAAATAAAAAATAAATAAATGCATCTATCAAATTTTATATTAAATTTTCATCTTATTGATATTTTTGGAATAATTTTGCACTTGAATTTTCATTTTTAACAAGAGAAGTTACATTTAATTATCTTACCAGAGGTCTGCTCTCTGTTTACATTTTTTTCACCTGACCCTGTATTTGCAAACTACTGTATGTGTGTTCTACTGAACTAAGTATTCGTGTGTATATAGTTATAAAAAACAATAAGAATTTTGTGAGTTAGAAATTATCATTATAATTAGGTTCCTATTTAGATATTTTTAATAAGGTCCTTCATACATATATACAGCTAGATAATAGATTCATTGGTGATTTCAGCTGTTATGTGACATATTTTGTTATTTTAACATCATCACATTTGTGAAGGATTCAGTTTGGAGATAGAAAAATGTTCTGCATTTTCTGAAAGGTCTTATGTTTTAAGGTGAAAAAATTGTAAAGGGTCCTTTCAAGCTAAATTGCTTACAGATCATATTTTCCATATTAACGTTTTCATTTGGGACACTGAACATGAAAAAATATAAAAAATAATATCAGAATGTAGCCTTATAATAATTTTTTTAATATATTATTTAATAAATAAAATTTTTCAATTTTTCTAATTTGGAAAAATTAAAAAGTACTTTTTCGGGAAAAACCGCCAGTTTTTTTTCTCCCAACGTTTCTGGTTTTTTTCCGAGCATTCCCATCTCTACTTGCATGTTTGTCAATTTCATCCATAAGGAGAATCCATAATACAGAATAACAATTTTCAGATGTTTTCTCGGTCACTGTAAAGAAAAATAGACAGTTTTTTCAAAGCATCTCTCATTGTTTTTCGTTGAACTTCACTTCATTAATCTCCTATGATTATGTACTTTTTATGACTTGGATTACATTATTCCAGAAGTCTCCCATTGTCAATTTTGTAACTTGTTATTGCTGCATTCATTTTGGAAAATGAACATCACATGTAATAAATATGCTTTAAACGTCCTGCGTCATCTGCCAAGAAGTAGAGTTAATCTATCCTTTACCACTTTAAATTCAGGAAACGTTTTCTCTTCCTCTGCAATAAATATTCTTTTTGGCATTTTTTCCAAAAAAAACCCCCCTGTTTTATCATCAGAATTTGCTGTCTCTACATGAAACGCTATGAAAACTACATCCAGGGCCGTAGCGAAAGAAATTTTTTGGGGGGGCAAAAGGCAAGATTGGCCGACTCAAAAATGTTTCAAATCCGACTAATGTAAAATAGTCAATCTGTCGCATTATTTCTTAATTAATAGTTTTTACAATTAATTTTAACTGATTAATTATAATTGATAGTTAAAAATAAAATATATGATTTTGTATTACTAAAATGTTTCTTTGATATAACTCAGTGATTATTTAAAAGATTTACCAAGAACTTTACTGGAAAAAAAAAAGAATATGTATTGATAAGAAAAAATCCTACAGTTATATTTGTGAAAAACACATTTGTTTAGAATGATAGAATGAAGTGATAGTTTAGTAAATAGAACGTAGTGATTTTCAACATAAAAGCTAAATAAAAATGTGATCTCTTAGTTCTAAAAATTATGATAATGTAATGAATGGGAAGTACTTTCAATATTTTATTAGCATGCGATACAAAATAATTTGAACTTTATATTCCAATTAGAGATAATATCGTATGGAATTAACAATATACACTTTCAGTAATTCTAATTGTAAAACTAAAAAATGCACACTAGGGGTACTGAAAATATTCGGAGGGCCTCAAAATTTAATTGCGCCTGGGGCCTCTTGAGTGCTTCATCCACCACTGATTGTGTTTTATAGGAATGTCAAGGGACCGATAGAAACATTTGAATTATCCACGATTTCGAATTATACACGTTCGAATTATTCAAGTTTGACTGTACTATTTTTACATGAATTACACATCACACTGAATAAAGCAAACCATTCATACCTTTCTTATCACCAGTCCCTGTCGAGTGGTTTCCACTGTGCAGCCATGTTGATAACTTCTTCGAACTTTTTGCAGCCTCCCAGTTTCTTCTATTTAGAGTCTGTCTTTTTTTATTTCCACTTGGCGTTTCATAATATAAACTATTATCTCAACACAAGCAAAGTAAGATTAACCCCTTGGGGACGAGCAACACGTTTACGTGACGCATAAGATGCTCAGAATTCTCGATTATTCCCACCAGTTAATTTTTATTGTAAGCTTTGCCTTATATAATGACAGCATTTCTGTGATTCAATTAGGGGAAATTTTCTGTTTTGAAAAACCGGTGGTAAAAGATGAAAAATTCCGTAAAAGACTCTCGTCACGAAGGGGTTAAGTTATGAACTATCGTACTATCACTACTATGCGACTCTCAACTGATCTGACAGTCCGATATTGATGAGCAGTTAGTAAACGAATGACTCATCATGAATAGCACTAGCTCACTGCACGTCCTAGCTTGCACTTGACTCATCACTCGGCAGGCACCGGGCGCGACATGACACATTTGACTCGACATTCTGCTGTCTACTCTAGAGATGCTTTTGCATGCGAAGCGTATGGAGTATTTGAACGGATACGCAAAAACATTTACTCTAGCACTTTGAGGGATTTTTTTTTATTAAAGTTAGATTAGATATTAAAATACAATAATTTTTTAACCATTAGTTTGGGGCTCCGGGGCAGTGCCCCGGCGGTAGTTACGGGCCTGAAACGCTGAACTATTTATATTGTTTTAAGTGCAAATGTGTTAATGTTCCGCAATCACTTCAAGTTTTTTTTTACCATAAAACTACTTTTAATAATTTAATTTTTCCTGAAATCCTCTACTTTCTGAATTCTTTATTAAAAAAATAATTCATCTTACGTATGATTTAGTTTTTAAAAAAAGTAATCGCTAACATGTACCATAATTTCCGGCGTATAATCCGCGGATCAAACAATTATGTTTAGACCCAGAAATTTTATTTAATAATTGAAGTAAAATATTTACAGCGATCTAGTATGTTCCATTATATAAAATAAAATTTCTGGGTCGAAACATAATTGTTTGATCCGCGGATTATACGCCGGAAATTACGGTAATCAGGGTATACAATAAATATTAAGTAATTAATAAAGGCTCCAATTCTAATTTTTATAATAACAAGTGAAAAATCAGTGAAAATTATGTAATTATGTTATGTTGGCACAAGTATATAAATTTAATTTTAGATTTATCAAAAAAAAACAAAAAAAGTAAGAAGTTTTTAGGTATTAAATGTTAAATGCACGGCTATTTTTTTAATTTATTCATCTTCTTTTTTTAAATAGTTTTAAAAATTCTTCGTTTTTATTTTCCAAACGTTCCTAAAACAGTTCCAAAAGCCGTAAACATCATATCGCTGCTAGAACCTACTATTTAACAAGTATAAAATTTCTTGAATTTTCTGAAGCGACTTTCGCATTCGGTCGACCTAGTTTATACACTGGCCTCCAAAAGTTAAGGTACAAGATGTTTTTCGAAGCTCACCAGACAAAAAATGGCAGTCAGATTAATCTTCATAGTTTATATGAATGACAATAAGCTTTAAAAAAACTTATGCAAAAATTACCGCTACCACTTTTATTTTATAGAAAAGAATAGCTACTTGTGAATGAGAGAAAAATATGCAATTATGAAGCTTTCATAATTTCGCGTGTAAGTTTTGTTGCATTCGAACTATTGTTGTCAGTTTTGTTCACAACAGCCACAAGTCTAGAAATGTCTAGAAGAAGTCGTTTGCCCAATTCATTAAGGTGGCGGACGGTAGGATGGATGGAAATGGGGTTGTCACAGGCCGCTACTGCTAGGCGGCTCAATGTGTCTCGCAGTGTAGTCCAACGACTCTGGGATCAGTATAAATCCGAAGATTCTGTGTCCAGAAGACATGTTCCAGGCAGCCCACGTGTTACAACACCTGCAGAAGACCGGTTTCTAGCTCTTTCGGCCCGAAGGAGAAGACGCACTACTGTGCCGCAACTCATTGCAGACCACTTTGCAGCATCAGGGAGAAGAATCTCCCCTACTACGGTGCGAAGACGTCTTCACAATGCA
The DNA here is from genome assembly GCA_963931845.1 of Maratus michaelseni. Taxonomy (NCBI): domain Eukaryota; kingdom Metazoa; phylum Arthropoda; class Arachnida; order Araneae; family Salticidae; genus Maratus; species Maratus michaelseni. The sequence continues at coordinate 281,944,825 of OZ007587.1, forward strand.
GGTCTCTATACAAGGTGACCAGTTGTGTGTTTCCCCCCTCAACAGACGACAGAGAAGGGCCCGCTTATGTTGGGCAAGAGAACATGTTTCCTGAACCAGACAAAAGCGGGCTTCTGTACTCTTCACAGACAAGTCCAGATTCACACTGGAGAGCGATTTAGGATGTCTTCTGATCTGGAGAGAACAATGCACTCGATACCATCAATCAAACACTGTCGAAACACACAGGTACAGAAACGGTGGAATCATGTTTTGGGCTGGGATCTCACTCGGAGGCCACACTGACCTGCATGTGTTCAATGGAGGAACTGTGACTGGTGCGAGATATCGGGATGAGATCCTTGATTCATATGTGTGCCCATATGCCGGTGCTATTGGCAATGGTTTCATTCTAATGCATGATAATGCGAGACCACACCGAGCTGTGGTTGTTGAGGATTATCTTGAGGATCACGGTTTGGAGAGAATGAAATGGCCAGCTCACTCTAAAGACTTGAATCCGATAGAACATCTTTGGGACTATCTTGGAAGACAGGTTGCGGCTTTAAGTCCTCCTCCAAGGTCATTAAATGAGCTGGAACAAGGCTTACTCCAAGTCTGGTCAGCGTTACCTATTTCGGTGTCCGACAATTTAATTGAGAGCATGGAAAGTCGATGCCGCCAATGCATTCAAGTCTGGGGTGGGCATATTCCGTATTAGAACCAGTTTTTTAATGTTTCTGTCACATTTTACTGCATAATACTGCGATGTACTGATTTCTCCAAGAATGGAATTTTCCACCATAAGGGCTTTTTTGTTGTAGTTTCATTTATACGTTTAACTTAAGTAAATTTCTATGTCGCATTTAATAAATAACGGTTTAGCGCACATTTCCTCCAAATTTGTTGTTTATATATTCATTCATTTGCAAATTAGACGCAAAAAACCGGTTGTACCTTAACTTTTGGAGGCCAGTGTATATTGATAGTTTTTATCTATGTAAGTTGCGAGTGTTACTGTAGGACAAATTTCTGATATTTTAAATCAATAGATCAGATTCATTTTTTTCCCCTATTGGCCCATGTATCGACGGCCGACTTAGATTTTCCATGTGTGAGTAAGGTATAGTATATGTCCAACATTTCCGGCTCTGCAGACAAAATTTATACATGATAATTTTTTTTCAGTGGGTAGACCGACTAGCTATTTATGTGATTCGAAAATGTGACAGAACACGTGACTTTCATACCGGCTGACCAGATAGATCTATTGAAATCATTACTTTTTTTACTCATAACCTAGATAGGTTGACTGACCGACTAGCTCTTGCCATATGATTGTAAGGGTGTAGTGAAATGCATTCTGAAGACTTAAAGTCCTGCCAACCAGAATTTTTCCGAATTGTTTTTATTAATCGGCCTACTGACATACTACAGAGACACTAATTAAATCTGCTGATAAGCCGACTGAATCCTTTTAACAAACATTGGGGGGGCAGCTGCCCCCCCGCTCGCTACGCCCCTGACTACATCATTGTTTGAATAGATGAAATGAGCCGTTGCTAGCAATAAAAGATTTTTCACTCGTTTCATTTGATTTTTCTTTCAGTTTTTTAAAAATTAACCTGACTACTGTAACATTGCTTAAAACAGATGGCTTCTTAAGTGCTAGTTAACATTCTTATTTGCTTCTGCTCAGATGCCCAGATGCCCTCTCGAAATCTCACAAAAATCCAGCTGGACGATATAAACAATTTTAACGAGATACTTATTTTCCGTGCCAAAGTGGATTGGTGACAGTTCAGAAATAAACCTTATTAATAAGACCCTAGATATACCACGTGGTCATCCAATTAAAAAACTCAGAGAACATGAATCAGAGAAGCCCCGTTTGAGATGTGCTTTTGAGACGAGAGAGTTCGGTTGCTTAAGTTTAGCACCGCAAAGTGCATGGGGCGCCATACCCCACACACTTTGCGTCATGCTCCTAGAAACTCTTAAGAAATTACCTTTTCATGTAAATATACAGTGTCTCACATAAGTGATGGGACACTTGTGCTTTACAAAAGGAAACTAATCAAATAAATTAAAAAAACATGTACACATTTTTTTGTGGGTGTGTTTGATACTTAAATTTAGTAAAGATTATTACATAACATACATTTTGTCAAAATATTAATTTAATAAAAATACAAATGTTTAGAACGGAGCAAAAAATAGCTCACATAAGTGATGGGACACCATTATATATGCAACAAAAATCGTCTGAAATAAGCAATAAAAATATTTTTTGGGGTTTTATTTTTACTTAAAAGCAATTGGCAATAATTTATAAAATCGTCTGCAGTATTTCGCTCCAGTTTGTTTTGGAATTTGTGTTTTTTAGCTCTGTGTAGCCATGAATGCTAAACGAAAAGAAACTTCGCCTGAAATTCGAAAATTAGTTATTAATTTGCATATTGAACGTGGAAAATCTATTAGAAAAACTGCTGAAACAGTTAACTTGAGTCGTTCAACAGTTTTCAATAATCATTAAACGATATAAAAAGAATCATATGATTCAGGATAAAAGAAGACCTGGCCGACCATCAAAGCTATCCAATGGAATAAAGCGAATTATCGTTCGAAATATTAAAAAAAATCCAAGAATTAGTGTTTCAAAAGTTGCTGCTGATTTACAAGCATTATATGGAATAATTGTTAATCCTGAGACTATTAGAAGGGTAATTCGATCTGCTGGATATCACGGTAGAGTAGCCAGGAAAAAATTCTTCGTAAGTGAAAAGAATAGAAAACTCAGACTAGCTTTCGCAAAATCCAACATAAATAAGAATTCTGATTACTGGAATAAAGTTATATTTGCTGATGAGAGTAAATTTAATATATTTGGTTCTGACGGTAGAATCTTGGTGTGGAGAAAACCCAGGGAAGAATTTCGCAAACAGAACTTGGTACCAACAGTAAAACATGGTGGAGGAGGAGTTATGGTATGGGGGTGTATGTCGTCCGCTGGAGTTGGTAATCTTGTTTTTATTGACAGTATAATGGATCAGTACAAGTATATTGATATTTTAAAGCAAAATTTGAAATCTTCAGCACGAAAATTGAACCTTCATAACGATTTTAAATTCTACCAGGACAATGACCCCAAGCACACTGCTCTGAACGTTAGACTCTGGCTGCTATATAACTGTCCTGAAATAATAAAAACACCACCACAATCTCCAGACTTAAATCCCATAGAGAATATTTGGCAAGAATTGGAATCAAGAATTCGCAAACACACCATTTCTTCAAAACAACAACTAAAATCGGTGCTTCAAGAAGAATGGGGTAAAATCACTCCAGAAATCACAAAAAAATTAGTCGAATCCATCCCAAAAAGATTAAATCATGTTTTAAAAGTAAAAGGAAATCCAACAAAATATTAAAACCTTTTAAAAAGTAAAATTTTTGGATAAATATTTGATGGAAAAGTAAGTGTCCCATCACTTATGTGAGCCATTTTTTGCTCCGTTCTGAACAATTGTATTTTTACTAAATTAATATTTTAATATTTTGACAAAATGTATGTTATGTAATAATTGTTACTAACTTTAAATATGAAACACACCCAAAAATTTTTTGCACATGTTTGTTTATTTATCTTATTGCAGTTTCTTTTTATAAAGCACAAGTGTCCCATCACTTTTGTGAGACACTGTATATGTTGTGTGGTGTGTGTGTTGTACGTAACGTAAAATAAAAAGTAATAGAAAAGAACTCTGTTTAGTTTAGATTATTTTACGGTACAGTTTATTAGATATTGTGATTTGGACGATAGGACAATTTTTGACCATCACCTGATTCTCACAACATATTATCAGCAATGATACCATTTCAGAAACCAGCTGCATTGATTGCAAATCATCACCATATTCATTAGGCGAGTCTTCTACACATACGGTAAGTATTTGTTTTTTATCTTTGATGATTGTTCTTATAGTTGTACAAGCTAAATTAATCTGGCATGATTTTATGTTTCATTCCTCCTTCGTAAAACTTGATAATCTCATGTAAAATACTTCTGTTGATTCTTGTCCTCAGATCTTGAATCACTAGTTTTCCATTTAAATGCCATCTTTAGAATATAACTGTTGTGCCGCGTTACATAAACAAAGAATGAGTGAATTTCTATTACACATTTCTCGCAAACAAAATATTCTTTCTGCGTTGTGGAGGGAGGGATGATCATATTCTCTTTTTCAATCTCATCTATTTGTCTCTATCACTTGACTGTTGAAACACTTGAAGAACCCTTCACAGAATGTAAAGTCAAAAAGTACTAACAAATGTTCAAAGTGCGTCAAATTAAAGAAATTTTCTTTTTGGACCAAGCTACATAAATGCGGGGTGATGTAAGTAGGGATACTACTGTATAGTGGTTACTTTTAAGATGCAGATGCATGGTATAAACAGTTGATTAAAAATTCGAAGTTTAAAAGGTGGGAAATGTTCTAAATTACAGTTTATTTAGAACTGTTAGGGATAGAAACTTAAAATTTGACATGCCTGTTATTTTTAAGACGTAAATGCTTCCACAGAACAGTTTTTTACAAAATTTGAAAGTGTGCAGAAGCAAAAAACATTCTAAAATTGTGTTTTTTGTGATGCTGTTGACTAGAAACATGGCATGGTGGTTGTTTTTAAGATCCCAATGCTTGCTAAAAATAGTTTCTAAAAAAATTCTATATTTAAAAGGGTGAAATGAGCGGGAAATGTTCCAAAAACCTTCTAAATTATGATTTATCTATAATTGTTAGGGATAGAAACTTGAAATTTTACATGGCTATTACTTTAGAGACAAATTCAACCACAGAACAGATTTTATAAACGTTAATGTGTGCAAGAACAAAAAAAAGTTCTAAAATTGCAATTTCTGTGATATAGTTGTTATAGAAGCTTGGATAACTAGAAGCTTTGAATTTGAAATGCTAGTTATTTTAAAGATGTAAATGCTCTTCAAAAACAGTTTCAAATGAAAAGAGCAGAAAAACTTCAAAAAACATTCTAAATTACCATTAATTTGCAATTAATTTTAGTTCTTCTCATTCAAGTCTCATGTTTGTCTAATGCAATAAAAGAATGAAATTTACTCAAAATCTGTCTTAATTAGTAATTTTTTTAATTATTCATAGCAGTATAATCTCCTATAATAAAAATAGGCACATGAATACCACTTGAGATATTTCAACAATCATGCTAGCTAAGCCATGGGTTTTGCTATGCCCAGGTTGGGTTCCCTAGTTGAAATAAAAGAAATTGCTTTTACATTATTTATTTACAGTTTGAAAAGTCACACTGAAGAACTATTAATGACAACCTTCATAGAAATTATAGATGTTAAAGATACATAAATACAAGTTTCCAAATATTTTTTGGTAATAAATTGCTTATTTTTCCACAAACAGGATGTTTCTAAACAAAATGGAACAAATTTCCAGGGGGGGGGGGGGGGGGCAATTGACATCAAAACAAACAATTTTTGTATAGAAAGCCAGATCACAATCCACTTATTCAGTCAAAAATACAGTCTATCTCCTCAAAGCTGAAGTTAGATTTTCATTTTTAACAATAATGAAGATTTTGTAATGATATTTTCAACAGACTACTTTGCTTTCAGTGGAATATGATGACATGACAAGAAATGCTGAAAATGGCCACCATTGACATCCAAACAACACTTAGCTACACATTCCATTATTCAGAATACAGCTACCAGTATATATACTGTGTACTGACCAAAATTTAGTCACTTCCAATGATGTCATCACATTTCAACAAAGCAAAGTTATGACGAAAGTGTCTGTACTAGTCTTAAAAGGTGCATAAAAATTCAAATCCAGCTTGCAGTAAGACACACTGTATTTTTGTTTGAATAAGCAGATTGTGATGCTGATTTTCTGTACAAAAAATGTTTGTCTTGAACACATTATCTTCCCTGAAAGTTTGCTCCAAAATTTTAGGAATACCCTGTATGTTTCCAACCTCTGAAAATAACCACTCACTATAGACTGCTACCTGATGCATTAAAAAACTTCCTAAATTAAATTAATTTTATTAAATCAAAAGGAGTAGGAAAGTTATTCTTGCTGAGTTGCCACCGTTTGTATAGATTGTTGCTGTTTACTTTAGTCCATTTCCTGCCAAATAAATACTACATGACTATTCCGTTCTAATTCCTTGAAAATATCGGTTTTTAAAATATTTGTTTTATAATATTAAAAAAAATTATATTCATTTATTTTAATTCATAGAATAAAAAATTTAATAAAAAAGAAAATTTAATAAAAAAGAAAATTTAATATTTTTTATTAATTAAAAAAGTTTTATATATATATATACATATTTAGTGCGAAGTACATGTGAAAAGATCTTGTTCATCAAAATGGAAGTATGTGTTATATATGATGTAAAATTGTTTTAAAATTTAACTTTTCAATATATTTAAACCCTGAACTAGGAATATTTCGCCAACTGAACATTCTGCATTCAGTTAAGGGGCTACTTCACTCAGACGAAAAAACCCGCTCACTAATGTTAATCCTATGGAGGAAATTTTTTAAGATATCTCGTTCGCATCTCAATATTTTTTGCATTGGATAGCTGAAGTCAATCTATGCACGCTCCTTTCTACTTTTTCGATTTTGATTACAAGTTTTTTTTACTAAGATACTTTCACTTTCAAAACCGGTTTTGAAAGTGAAAGTATCCTCAATAAAAAAAACTGCAACAAAAATCGAAAAAGTAGAAAGGAGTGTGCATAGAGATTGACCTCAGCTCTCTTATGCAAAAAAAATCATTTAAAAATATAGAAATGCGAACGAGATATCTTCAAAAATTTCCTCCATAGGATTAACATTAGCGAGCGGGTATTTTCATCTGAGTGAAGTAGCCCCTTAACCAGTGTGCCGAGTATTTAATATGCAGCTAAAATCACTATTCAGTGCATCCCTAATACAGATTGACCAAATAAACCTACAAAGTTTTAAAATCAATAAGCGAAATAGGGCCAGTTTCAATAATCAAACTCAAACAGATTATCATGAACTGAAAGCAGAGACTTCATTTGCTAGTCTCCTCAAACATTTTAAAATTTTCTTTATTTTTGTGCAAATCCTGAAAATTTGAAACAAATATTTTCCCTTTCAAAAGTCATTCAATTGTTTAAAAAATATTCAGACTCTGTGAAACAGTAAATGAAATGAAAATGCTTGTTAGATAAGAGGAAAAAAATAAGTACCTATGCATTGTGGTATAGTCCAAGTCCATCATCTCTAAAAAAAATACAGGTACCCCTATTATGTTATTAAAAATTCTTAATCAACTATTTATTTTTATTTTGAAGTTGTAGCCTTTTATAAATAATCACATTAATCATGTTATAATATGAGCAAATCTTGTGTGTCTGCTTGTGTGTATACAAATTTTAATCTTAAAAAGGTTCTAACGATTTTGACGAAATTTTGTATCCTGCCGTTTTAGATTACGAGAAGACCATTGGGCTGGATAACATGTTAGAGAAAATTTGATTAGTGGGTCATTTTGAGATCACTACAGGTCAATGCATTTCAATGTGAATGCATGAAGGTTGAAAAAGCTATTAAGTTGTTAAACAGTAGACATTAAACAAAGTCGCAAAGTTGCCAACATTTAGCCAATATCGCCAAATTTGGTGAAATGTTGCCAAGATTTGGCGGTAAAATAGACTTTCATCAATGCCAAAGCACATGCTAGTCACCAAATGAAAAAATGTTCCGCTTGCACCTTTTTGCCAAATTTTGCAACATTTGACAAAAAAAATTGGCTTTTAGAATCTGAAGGAATTTTCTAGGAATTCCCGATAGCAGCTGAGATACATGATTCAAACAATCAGCGTCCATAGATCATTCTCAAAATCAGAATTCTACCAATCAGGGTGCGTAGATCTGATTGTTATATGTTATACAGAGAATTTATTGTTATATCGAGTTGAACAAAAAGCTAACCTTATCCGAGCATAGCTGTCTTCCCCATTGGTATGTCTTCAAAAAAGAGCATGCTTTCCAGTTTTTTATTTTATTTATGTCTTTACATGTTTCAATCTGGGATTTGAAATAGTGTGTGAGGATTGCACCAATTGAGCACAAAATTGGAAACTCCTGCAGAATGAAAAATGCTATGCAGGATGTCTTCCTCCATACCTGTTAAATTCTTTTAACAGGCATGTGATTCTTCTGCAAAAATAAAAAATAATTCACAGAAGTCTGCACTTTTTTTTTTTGCAAAATTTAGCAACATCAATTTGGGAACAAGTGGGTATGTGTGATCGAAGATCGCAGAAAGGGTTTCGTTTAATATTCCTTTCGAAACACTTTATCCTTTCATCAATAAATCCAAATAAATTTCATCCCCACCCCCTCCAAAAAAAAAAAAAAAAAAAAAAAAAAAAGTCATTTTTTTTATAAAGTAAAAATTTACCGGTCTATTTTCTCATTTTTTCGAATATCTGAACCAGCCCGCTATTATACTCTGTCATAATATCTGTCAGGTAGACTAAATGAGATATTAAAAAAAATCAATTTCAAAATTAAACATGTTGTATAGAGACCTTCAAAATGTTAAAATATGCTAATATTTCCATAATCAGGGTTTTTATCATACATTCCTTAAACTCATAAGACGTTATAATCAGTTTCTGACGTCATATCTATTTGCTTTCTCTATTTACTCATATTGATACAAACATTTGAAAAAGTCCGTTAAACTTCCAATATGACATCATATTAACTTTCTTTTTAATTCTCTAATGACATCATATTAACCTGTTTTCTGTACTTACACATATTCATACTCCTTGTATTATTGAGAAATGTTTGAAAATTTTCGTGTTATTGCCAATATGACGTCATATTAATCTTTTTTTCAATTGGTGAAGCTTTTTATTTCAGTTTCATGTGGAAATCTTTCAATAGAAAATTAATTATCATAGAAAGAATTTTATTGTGGATTTTTAGTTGTTGGCAACTGCTATAACGAAAAATGTTTAAATTTAATAGGAAAAGGCTGTTAGATTTTTGTTTTTTTATCTCTCTATATTAAAATAAGACTTTTTCAAAATTTTATGATTTTCAGCATGACAGTATGTATTCAGCAGTAAGTACACAAAATTTCAAGTCTGTAACTTATACAGCTTCTAAGAACTGGCTCTGTGACAGACAGACAGAGAAGCGAGAATAGGGTTTTGTAAAATGAACGAAATCATAAAAAAACTGCAAATTTTGTCAACAATCATAGAAAAATATCGCGAATTTCTTCAAATGATCATGGAAAAATATCTCCAATTTTGTCAAAAGATTGTGGGAAAAGAACATGAATTTCAACAATCTAACACGTGGGGAGGGGGCGGGATTTTTAAATTTCAAAAAATGATCGGGTGGAAAAAAAAAAAATGCAAATTTTATAGACTGAGTGTGCAAAATAAACCTGTTAATTTTAAATTACAGAAAAAAAATAAATTTCACAATAGAGTGAACTTTGTCAACAGATCATGGAAACAAATAGCGAATTTCGACAGTCCATGGTTGTAAAATATCACAAATTTTGACAATTGGCTGCGATAAAATAGCAACAATGTCATCAGAAGATCATGGTAAAATATTGCAAATTTCTATAATCTGTCACAGAAAGATACAAAGAATTTCGTCAAAAAACTTGCAAGTTTCTGCAAACGATTGCACAAAAAAAAAATATGTAATTTTGTTGGTTTCATGAAAGAAAATCTGTCATACAGTCATGGGAAAATATCATGAATTTTGTCAAAAGATTGAGGAAACAAATAGCAAATTTTGGCAGTTGATCAGCAAAAAAAATATGAATTTCAATAGTTGGTCTCAGAAAAAAAAAAAACCTATTTTGTCAATCGATTACAGGAAAAAATTATGAATTATATAAAGGATTGCAGGAAAAAAATCCAATTTCCCAAATTGGTCACAGAAAAAAAACATGAAATTCAATCGGTCATGAGGCAGTCAGCTAGAAACTTGCTCAATTGGTCATAAAATTTGCAAATTTTTTTGCCCCATACGGATAGGTTCTTTGTTGACGATTTTCTGTCAGTAAAATTGTTCAAAGACTTTCTGTCTTCTTTTTCACTAATGATCTAAAATGCGTTTCATTCAGAAATCTGCAACGTCATTAGTCCCAGGATGTGCATATTTTTAAAAGTGTACTGTATAGAATAGTATTTAATAAAGTAGATAATTTGATAGCATTGTAATGATTGCAGTAAATATGCGACTATAATAATGATACACTAATTAATTTTTCAGCAGAGCTGAAATTACGCGGTAAATTATTGAAATACAAAGGATGTGAATTATCACTTTACTAAACAGCCTACAACCATTAGAGTGAAAAAATGTCCAGACCGGGGTACGACCCCGGATCCCTTGATATAGCGCACCAAGTTCTTTACCAATTAAGCTATCCAGACGACATCCAGTCTAGCACTGTCTCACTCTTATATGGCAAGGCTACAACCACGCAGCACAAGATGGAGAGTCAATCACTAGCACAACACCGTTGGCATGCATGAGACAAATTAAACCCAGTATCAGTGAATATTAATAGACTAATTAATTTTTCAGCACAACTGAAATTACGCTGTAAATTAATGAAATAAAAGGATGTGAATTATCACTTTACTAAACAGCATACAACCATCAGAGTGAAAAAATGTCCAGACCGGGGTACGATCCTGGATCCCTTGGTATAGCGCACCAAGTGCTTTACAAATTAAGCTATCCAGACGACATCCAGTCTAGCATTCTCTCACTCTTATATGGCAAGGCCACAACCACACAGCACAAGATGGAAAGTCAATCATGAGCACAACACCGTTGGCATGCATGAGACAAATTAAACCCAGTATTGGTAAATATTAATACACTAATTAATTTTTCAGCAGAGCTGAAATTACACTGTAAATTAATGAAATACAAAGGATGTGAATTATCACTTTACTAAACAGCAAACAACCATTAGAGTGAAAAAATGTCCAGATCGTGGACACTCTAATGGTTGTACGCTGTTTAGTAAAGTGATAATTCACATCCTTTGTATTTCATTAATTTACAGTGTAATTTCAGCTCTGCTGAAAAATTAATCTTCTAAAATAAAAGCGTAAGTCATGTGACTGTCATCAACAGTTCCGGGATGGCCGTTTCACTTTTTCATATGCCAGGCAGCCATTTTTATTAAAAATTATTTTTTCAAATAAAACTGCATAAAAGTTACATTTTAAGAAAGATCGTTCAAAATAAATCAATATTTGAGAGATGACTTACGTTCAATTATGTATATATTATGCAATAACTTCAGCCGAAATTAGGTTCGCAGTTCAAATTCTCTATTCATGAAAGTAAACAAACAAACAAAAAAAAAGATTGATTCATCGTGAACATTTAAAATATTAAATCATGGAGGTAATCATTCGCAAAGCAAGTTCTCCGCAAATGAATTTTGGACCGCTGCCTCGCGTCAAAAACATAATTCGCACCAGTGATACAATCAAAGTTTATCATAATTATGTGCTATACAATATACAACTCAACTTCCTTCCGGACCTTTTCTTGACGTAAATTGAATTCATGTAATAATATTTAATGAATCAGATTTTTCGAATTTTTAAAATAGCTAATACAGCTTTTATTTATCACGTGTACAAATTAGAAACTATACTTTGATTTTGAAATCAAATGTTTTGATTTATAATATTATTTCTTATTTATTTATTTATTTTCTATTTAAATGAAAAGTGTGAAGTATTTTAAATTTATGTAATATAAGCATTTTAGATTAAAGTTAATTATTTTAAATGAAATGAGTGACAGGTTTATAATTTAAAATTAAATTAATGTAGTATGAATGATGGTGATGGGAACAATATTTGGCGATTTATCATCTGCTCCCGGCTAACAAAAATACTCATAAATAAAAAAGGAAATAAAAATAAATAAATGATAGTTTGATGTAAATAAATATTGATATACATATCAAAAATAATTTGTAGAACTAAAAAAAAAATAAAAGTAAATAAACAACAATTTCCATAACAAAGTTTTCGCCAAATTGGCGGGGGGGGGGGGGGGGGGGGAAAATAGCACCAACGTGCGTATGGGATACCTGTGCCCAAAAAATATGAGAAATGCTACCATGATCGCAAAAGTTCATGATTTGTCTATTAGAATCTTCCGATTTGGCGAAGGATTAAGAGAAAATTAAATTATGAATAAATGTAACGTGTTGCAATGTTTAACATACATTTAAGGGAGACCAAACTGGTCGCCAGTGGCGGCTAGTTAGTGTATTAATATTTACCGATACTGGATTTAATTTGTCTCATGCATGCCAACGGTGTTGTGCTCATGATTGACTTTCCATCTTGTGCTGCGTGGTTGTGGCCTTGCCATATAAGAGTGAGAGAATGCTAGACTGGATGTCGTCTGGATAGCTTAATTGGTAAAGCACTTGGTGCGCTACACCAAGGGATCCGGGATCGTACCCCGATCTGGACATTTTTTCACTCTAATGGCTGTACGCTGTTTTGTAAAGTGATAATACACATCCTTTGTATTTTATAATAATGAAATAAGAAATTAAATAATTAAGAACTTGAGTTATAATTCCCATAAAATTTGGACTGAAGGAGAAAATTTCCTCCTAAAATTCAAACCCTTCAAGGTTGTACAATATTATAATTACAGTAATGCCATCTGATACAGATTAGTAATTATGTTTTAACCAGAGATGCCAATCTCTGGAAATTGTTTTTTAATAAAAAGACCTTAAGTTTAATTAATTTGAAGTAATCGCCCATTTTGATGTTGTAATTGATCAGTGAAAATTAACTTTTAACAAGATTCAATAACAAGTGGCATTTCTGTACATAAACACTGTTGAGTTAAAAATCAGGATAAAAACTTTAAATTAAAATAAATAAATAAATAAATAAATAAAAATGGCAAATAGTATTTTTTACTTTTAAAGACACAATAAATCTTATGCATTCTTCATGTAAATCCTGCACAAATGTAAAAGTCAGGAATGAAATTAAGTCTTCATTTCCCAGTCAAAAAATAGGGAGGGGCTACACTTATTTTTGTGAGAGAAGGGCAATTTTCTACATAGACAATGAATTTTTAAAAATTACTATCTACTGTGAATTTCTAGTCATTAAAAGAAGACAGTTATTAAAATTCCTTTTTAATGATAAAAGCAGATGAAATAAACATAACAAGAGTTATGAAAATGAGATGAATCTTTATGAACTAAAATTTTACAGAAATCGCCACTGTTTAGAATATTTTCAATACAAAAAGAAAATGAACAAATTTACAGTACATGAATGTTCCGAATTATACAATTTACATCAACATTATAACTAGTTTGGCTATACAGTTAAGATCTAGATGCGAAGGACAAAACATATTGAATTTTAAAGAAACAATGAAACTATCATATTAAGGACTAGTTAAAATTAACATAAATTCTCTCATAATTAAGAGAAAAAAAATTAAACTAATCATTCTTCAAATTCTTAATTTTTAAAAAATCAAAACGATGACCAAAATAATAAAACAACTAAAAATCAATCACATATAAATGAAAAATAAGTTGCTTTTAGCATAGTTTTACTTGAAATACACAAGCAGAAATTGACATACAATTAATGAACTGAAAAAACATGGAATCCACAGAAGTTTACAATTTCCTTTCCTGGCTGATAGCCTTAGTTCATAACTTAAAATTAACATAAAAATAAGACTCATAATTATATTACACATGATTATATTTATCAATATTAAAGACAAAAAAAAAGGAATTACCAATAAAGATTTGGAGTTTATTTAACAAATCAATATCTTCTTTTAATTTTTCCCCATAACTCCCCCTCCTTTTTTCTTTTTCTGGAAGCGAGCAAAGGGGACGATGGGAATAGAGCAAAAGCTGCAATTATATGCAAAAAGAAGATTGATCATAAAATAATTGATGAATAAACAACCTTTACTTTATTAGCAAGTTTCCCCAATTTTTTGCAGTTAACCCATTTTCTAAATTGTGGACACCATAAAAAGAAAATTCAGCTGCAACTAACCAATCAATTTATAAATTACCAAATCAAACAGAAGATAAATGAAATATTTTTAACTAATGTGTGCTTTATCTTTTCAAATAACACATACCTGAAATTAATTCAATTAGTATATTATACCCTGGGAATTAATAAATTCAGTGCAACTTCTAACTATGTAAGATACAACAAGCACAAACAGTTATTAAATCATAAAAAAAGGTGTAAAAAAAAAGGCACTACAAATTTGTTTTTTGAACTATAAAAATTTCATTAAACTCGAAAGCAACGTAAATTTTCTCAGCAAATCAATTTTTACAAAATATATAAACAGTATAAATGTAGCAAATCCTTTAAAAATTACAAAAAATTAGAAAATAGCATAATATAGTAAACAACGTTATATTTGCACCACAATTCTCTTTAAAACAACCCATCTTGTAATTGATGTTGATTGAAAGTATGTAACAGGATGGTCACAAAGCAAGAAAACGGAAATTTCTGAAAGGAAGTTGAGCGATTTAGATGGAATTTAAAAACAAGAAGGAGAAATCATGCGTCAAGCATAAATTATGAAACACTTTCCAACACTTCCAGTGTCTGTTCCAGATCAGCAACGAATTTCTCTGACATTTCCAGGTGTTCCATACAAAAAAAAAAAAAAAAAAAAAAAAAAAAAAAAATCCAGGTATCGAGATTTTGTGATGTGTCACACAGAAAATCTTAAAAGTTGTGAATTTGAGAGTGAAACTTTTACAACTGATTCTGAGGCACAAATTACCGATTTGTTAAACATTTTTTTTCAAAATTTTATAAATTGTTGAACATCTTACATACTAAACACTTTGCAGATACACACTTTTAGCATCAAGTTCTACCCATTTTGACTAATCAGGATAAAATTCTTTATCACATCAGTCACAGAAAGATAGATACAGATTTCTTTGACATATTTTAATACAAATAATAAATATTCAATAAATTAACATAACAAATGTTCAGTTCCCCAATCCTACAATGTTCAGTAGAAAGTTTCAGTGAAGCTGGACCTGAAAATCTCTAAGTTACAAAGAAGGACTGAAAGAGAGACTAAATCATTTGCACGAGAGGTGAAATACTATTTACAGTACTTATGAAGAGCAAAGTTTGATTTCAATGGCGCTGCAATTTCAAATCCTTAGTTTTATAAGAAACATTTTCTTATTTTTTTTCTTGGAAGTTTTAAAAATTTTCTAATTTTTTCTCAGAATTTTCAAATTTTCCTGACTTTCCCAGTCCATATAAATTTTCTTGACTTTCCCGGTCCATATAAATTTTCTTGATTTTTCCAGGTGGCTAGACACCCTGTGTAAAGAAGCTTAACAGTTTAAGGTGAAAAAAGATATACAATTTAGACAATGAATAAAACATCTGAAAAGCCTATTTCTATCCATAGTTTTAGAGGTAGTTGAATTCATGGGAAAGTCACATTTTCCATGACTGAAAAAAAAGTTAACATTTTAGTCAGATTTCAGTCTATTGTAATAGTAGGGAGGACCATGAAATATTTTTGTTAAAGGCGGATTTAGTCACATATACAGGCTCTGTTTCGACAGGTTTTACTGCAATATGTACAAACCTGTCACATATTCTGAATAAAATGCAGGGGAGCCCACTGACCTTATCGCTAAATATCGCTGGATAGTGTTTTATGGACTTGATACACTTTGGTTCTGAACACATGAATTGTGAAAGTGCTATGATAATCCAGTCAGCATATTATTATTCAAAGTAACAATTTAAATTTTCTATTAACTAAGAATGGTGGTATTAATACCAATCAAAAAGTAAAAACAAGGAAATTTATAAATTAGATACATTTCTATGCAAGTTGTCATCTCCCACCTCTCTTTCAGATTACTATGATAATAAAAAATTAAAATCAAAACAAGTCTGCGCGATTTTTTCATTATATTTTCCAATCAACAAAATTCGACATTTTTATATATTCCCAGTTTCCTCCACCCTGTGGCCATCCTGGTAAAGTTTCTCAACCACTTTTTTTTTGTTTTTTTTTTTAATAACCTGCACTAAGCAGATATTTTTATTAATATAAAAAACAACATGGAATAAAGGCTCTTGTCAATGAATAAAAATAAAAATGTAATTGCTCTAGGAAGAGAGAGAATGTACTGCTGTTATTTTATTTATTTCCTTTTTTGATTATGGATTGAGCTGTTCTAAAAAAATATATATATATATATCTGAAACTAGAGGTAGTTTGAACCTCTAGCTGAAAAAAGAAAAATGCATTTAAGAAAATGTGACAACACAGACAAATTTATTTGTTACTTCAAACACAGTAAAAATACTTAGCAAACTAAGTAGTTAAAAATGCATTTTAAAACATTCAATGAACCGATTTTTTTTTCTGTTCTGAAAAGGGGGGGGGGGGAATTGTTAGAAAAGTTTAAAACTATGATAAGCAAGAATTAATGCATTTATACTGTACAATTCTTTGCTGACAAATGATTAAGAGATTTCTCAAAACTCTTTTTTGCCGTCTAGAAATTTTACATAATGTCTTTAAAAATAATAAAAACTTTAAAAGGCAAGGGAGAAGTTTTAGAGATTTTAATCTAGCAGGAGAAAAAAAGAAAAGTATAAACACATTAAAATATTAGCCATCTCCAATAAAGTCCAAAATTACATTTATTAAGCACCAAAAGCTAAATAGGAGGGTTAAATGACAACCTGAGCAACAGAAGATACAAAAATGAAGCAAAAATCTGCTTTATTTTTTAGTTAAAACTTTAATGAAAACCTATATTTACAACAGGTACACAAATTTAAAATGTGACGGTATGTGCGATTTTATACAGCATCACAGAAATGCAACACAAATATGCACATTGCTTTGAGCTATGACATATGAACAAGATGAAATTTAACAAAAGTAACAAACTTTATACAATAATCAACTTTCTATTTGCAATCGTACAATAATTGAAGCTATGTACAAAGTTCAGGTTTGTAAGAACTCCATATATTTAAAAAAATTTACACTTCAATGAACACTGTACATCAAAGAGGATTTTAAATGTAAAAAAAATTATAATCTTATAAACTATTAAAAGGGAAACTATTGAGAGGGCAAAAAATGTCCATAACTACAACTGAAATGTTTTATTTATTAACTTGATTAACTTTACAAGTAAAACTTGCATTTATAGGAGTCATAAGAATATTGCATAAATAGAAAAACAATGTGAAAACAACTAATTTTACATAAAAAAGCATAAAATGTAAACAAAATCTCTAAAATCAAGCACATCAACTTTTAGGTTTTAAACCTAGAGCATCTCGTAGCAGCATTGCAACACTTGCAGTATCATTTTCTTCATTATCTAAAAGATGAAAATCAAAAATTAAAAAAAATATATACAAAATATTTTCTAGCAGCAAAATATATATTATCCTGTGATTAAATCATTATTCATTTATGAGTATTCATAAATTGTGTCATTACTTTAAAAACTAACAATTTTGAAGTTTTAAATGTATATATTTAATTTTTTTGCAATTTATACATTAGTATTAAATTCTTTTATACATTAAAATATATTAACAACATTTTAAAATTAAATCTATACATAAATATTCCTGTTCTTACAATAAAGTGTTTATTTTTCTTAGCAGCAAAGTCCTATTTCACTATGGACTTTACTCATCAAAAATATGTAGGCCAATTTGGATACCTGCTAAAAAACATGTATTTTTAATCACTTATGCATCACTTTAAGTATAACATAATTTAAATTTTTATTTCATCGAATAGCTGTGGAAGAGGGGGGGGGGGTATACTTTCCAATGAAATTTATTTGAAAACTAGCTCAATTTAGTGACCATAGTAGCTTGAAGTAATTTTCAAGCATGAATTTTTCTTTTTTTAATCTACCTCAACAAGGAACATTTGTTTGCTAGAATAAGGTAAAGTAATTAGTGACAGAATTACCACTATTGCAAATTAATTTCTCAGAGCAAATTTAAAACACTTGTTACATTTGGTGAAATTGAAGGGGAAAAAAGTTTTACTTACCATATAAAAAAAATTACATTTTAAAAGTAGTCCAATGATTTTAATGTTTAATACTAGTTTTTGGCTATAGATTTATTATTAGTGCTATGCCTGTGCTGCTCTGATCAACTGACATTTTGAAAATTATAATCAACCTAGAATTGTAAATATGAACATTTATTAATGGTAGGTAAGAGTTGGTTAAGTTTTATTTATTTAATTAAAGTAATTTAAAATATGCTGTCTCCAACGACAAAAAGGCTTCCCCCCCACCCCCAAACACCAAGAGTTTACTCATTTGCTAATTTTAAGCAGATGAGAGGGGGATATTTGATGAAATGCTTGAGCACTAAAACATTAAAAAAAAAGAGAATCATCAGACACATGCATCTTTTCAAATATATATTTAAAAAATAAGAAAGAAAGAAAAAGTAAGATTGATTCATTGATTCACCTATCCGATAATCACAAATATATATAAACATATAATATAGTGTAGTTGAAATGGTCACTTATTTTAAAATGGCTAGTTTCGATTGGATAAAGGGATTATTATTTCTTTTAATTAAATTATTTTATTTCAAACAATAATTTTCTCAAAATAAACTTTGCTGTTTATCATAGTTCTTACTTACATTTCACCTATGGCTGCAGGTTAATAATGTTTTAATAACTATAAAGCTCCTTTGTTTTACACTTACTTTTATACTGGTTTATCGTGAAGAATTTTCTCCATGTATCTCAATACACAAAATATAAAATTTTGTAGGAATTTGAAACTGCTTCTTTAAAATATAACAATTATGCATTAAGCTAGACTTCAATGTGTGCACAAAAATATACTAAATTAAGGTGTGTTTAAGTGTGGATACTTTATTTTATATGTACTGATCTTTTAAATGTGTTAACAATCTACATATAATTTTATTGTTTCATTTGCCAGTTTCATAAAAATGTATGAAAATGTCGGCTTCAAAAGAGAAAATAAAGAAATTCTATTTACTTCTACCTTTAAAAGAAGAAAGTATTGAATTTATAAAAATTTTTTGACTTCAGGTTTTAGAAGGTCGTGAACATGATTTGGCTGTTTAGAAAATGTTTGTACGCAAGAAATTTTGTGGGTGCTCATCTCAAGAACTAATGCATGAAATTTTAATCAACTATCGCACGAAATTTAATCAAAATTCAGATTCGGACTGACATAAATTGATGCTTGTTAGGTTTTTGTGTAAATTGATCAACAGTTGGCGATGCTATGCTGCATTTTTCACTATTTCCGCGATAGTTATATATATCTCAAGAACTAATGCACGGAATTTCATCAAACTTCATATTCTATTAAGACTTTGACATAAATATACACTGATTAGGTTTGGGTGTACTGCTTTTACGCTGTGTTTATCCCAATTTCCTTATAGTTATGTCTCAAAGAATGAATAGATTGTCATTTAATTTTGATTGCAGATGATTTGATTTATATAGAATAAAGTTTTGTATTAGCCATAAAATATTAATTTTTTACTGTAGTATGTTACAATGGATGTAATTAAAAAAGAGGTATAACAATTGTTTCAAGGTTATAAATTCTATTAACATGTCTAGAGTTTAATCTAGGAAAAAGAAATTTGTAGCTTTTTGGCTAATTGCAGCCAATAACTGTTAGCCAAATAAAAATAGCTTTAGCCAAGAAAAAAAAAACTTTTATTTATACAAAATTTCTGTATAAATGAGTATTATTTGTAATTATACAATATACGAACAGTACATCACTCTGTAAGATTGACCCTCTCGAGATTTGGCCATACATCACACATCAAATGTTTTTTTTAAATGGAAATTCTTTTCAAACTTCCCTTTCCAAATTAATCACCATTAAGTTACTTAAATTTTTGATTGTCAGTCTATTTCTCAAGTCAGTTTTTGTTATATTCACGAGACTCAATCCCCTTTCACAATCTGCTGTAGACAACAGAATTGTTGATACAAATTCATACAAAGAAGTCACATTGGGAAGCATGTCAGTAATGCCATTTCTATGGAAAAAGAATACAATCAGCTGGTTTCATTTCTTTACCCCTTGTAGCCAGAACCTGCCTGAACAACTTCCATTCATGAACCGTTTTGGTTTCATTTCCTAAGTTGGGATCATCAACAAAAAATAAACAAACTCTTTTAATTTCCTCAATACTTGTTTAATGCGAGGCTAACTAAAAATACAGGCTACCGCGGTGCATTCCACTTATCTTTTTTTACAGACCACTAGAGTGACGTAATGCTCTTTTCGTACACCTTCATTGGTGCATTCAAACATCACGTGACTCTGGGGGTCTGTAAAAAAAGGTACGCGTAAAGCACTGCGGTAGCCTTTCTTTTTCGTTAGCCTCGTGTTTAATGCAAATGACGTCATACTATTTGTAAAATGCTTGCACAGAGAGGACGAGACAAATTTTGAAGTGAGTTGCCGGGACAGAGGTGGTTTGAGATTTTTTTTCACGCGGCAGCTGCAGGTTTACGAAAGGCAGGAACAACAAAATGGATATTATATATATTTTTTTGGCTGTTGCTATTTGGCTAATCCACTAAATGCTTTGGGGGCAAAAGGTGCTTTCAATTAGCTTTTTGGCTAGCTCTAATAACAAAATTGGAGATTTAAAATTGCGAATAGGAGTGTGTGTGTGTAGAAGATTTAAACCACTAAAATTCATAAGAGTTTAGTCATAAGAAAGAATTGTGAAGATTTAAGATAAAATCTCTATAACTGGTGAAATATACAATTAAACCAGAAAAGTTTGTTAATAAATGCATCTGAGGGCAATACAAGCTCACTAATTAAAGCCATCAAATAAAATGTTAAACAGGATTCTATCACCTAAGCATAGCAATTCTAGAAGTTGAGACAATCAAAATACAAATATAATTATTGACTTTGAAAAATTTTGATAATACAACAGATTGGCAGACTACAATTCTACCAAAGTAAAAATCAAGAACTAGAAGAAACTGCTAGGATATATATTCAACCAAATTTGTAATATCATTATGAAAACAAACTTTACAAACCTTCATATACATTACTTAAATTCTATTACATAAAATCCAGTTTTATCTTCTTAATGCAAACTCTAGTATAACAGCCACCAAAAAGGTATGTACAGCAATATAGTTAAATTATATTTTTTCTAAATTTAACAATAAATGATCTTTGACAGCATTCAATAACACTTAATATGCCCATGTATGTAGTATGACAAAATTGTTTTCAAAGGGCAACTGTCCAAGAAACAAAATAAAAATGCAAGCTGTACTCTGATATATCAATTTATAGGCAGATTTGATCCAATTCACACAGTATAAGTGCTAAATTTCCATAAAAAATATGTAGTGTAGTGTATGACACCATTTTTATTGAAAACTGAATATCCTTTAATTGCAAATACATTATACCTATGCTAATTCTTAAATATAACAAGGCTCTTTAAACAAAGAAAAAAAACCCACAATCAAAATATTGATGATGCTCCATACTTTAAAATGAATTCAATACAACTAATTTTGAGTCATAACCACTGAATACTGGTTTTTAAGCAAGATAAAACAGTTGAAATTTAAGGAAAGCTAAATACACTTTAGACAGAGTTGCTACTTATATAGGGGAATGAAATTCTTTGACTTTTCCAGGTGTATTTTAAGAAATTTTCAGTAACAGTGTAGTGTGTGCTGAACATGCAAGGGTAAAATACCTATTGGCATCACTCGAAAATAACTAAAATTTTCATTCCCAAAAACATGCTCTTAGGATTATAATTAATAATTTATGATAGTAATAAACTTTGAAATGAAGTTTGCTCCAAACAGTTTTTAAAAAAAACAAGCTACACAATATTTGTGTACTGAAAAAAAAAACCTTAGTTCATTTCAGCCACTATTACAAAATCACTAAAGCCCAATTTAAGAAGGCGGGGGGAGCGCGGGCGCTTATATTTAAGGGTGAGAGTTGAAGAGATTTGAAATGATTCATTAATATTAATTATCACTTCAAAATAACATATCGCATAAAATTTTTAAAATAGTGCATTAATAGTAATAAATAATTTATTAATAGTATTTATTAATAGTAATAAAATTTTTAAACTGGGTGTGAGGGTGATGAAATTTATGGTAAAAATAGGTAGTACAAATTTCAGGAGGAGGGAGATTTAGATGAAATTGCTAAAGAAAACAAAAACTGGAATCTGCAAAAACATGGAAAATTTTCTTCACATGTCATGGGACAAAGCTTACATTTATGTGGCAATCACCATGAAATTTTATCAAATTTCACAGAATTTGCCAGATTTTGGATAAAACATTGAAATTCCTGACTTATTTTGCAAATTTCTAAATTCTGTGACTTTTCCAGTTTTCTCGAATTGATGTATTATTGGTTGCATTAGAAATATTTTAAGAGATTTTGTATGTATTTTTTTATTTATTAAAATTATAAGAATTTGTCTTCTGGTCAGAAAGCTAGAAAACTGTTCAAAATCGGAAACATTTGGGGTAAAATGAAAGCTATGACAGTTAGGCAGATTGGCTTAGTCACATCTCTCCTCTTAGGTGAGTTAGCATAACAATTTCTGAAATCCTACACAGATCAAATAGCTACTGACTATGAAAATGTAAATAAAAAGTATGATCATGTTGTAAAACCTGCAATCAAGAAAGTTGTGCATTTTAAGCTGCAATTAACATTTCATATATACATACAAATTTACCTTAGACTTTTTTCTACACTTTTAAAACATTTTATGTTATTCTTTATTTATCTCCACCTCCCTAGCTCTTTCATTTCCCCTTTTCCTTTTCAACATTTGTTTTATGAAAAATGATTTCACAAAAGAAAACAAAAATGAAACAGACATATTTAAGTTAGCTTAATATATTGGCTCAATCTAAAAATGAAAATTTAGAAATCAATTTATGAATATCATGCTTCCATCATATAACAGATAAATGTAAGTATCTGACAGATAGTTCTGAGAAAAAACAACATCTTGCAAAAACTCAGAAGGAAACACACAAATTTTCAGTACATGCAACAAATACCTCAGAAAATATTCACTAAACAATCTAAATAGCACTAGACAGAAAACAAAACAAACAACTTAACATTCTGCATATAAAGAAAAGAAAGCTGCTTTCAAAATGTAAAATACAATTAGAGTACATTCACATTATGATCTAATTTATCAAAGCATCAAGATGCAAGAGATTTGCATGAGGTATGGGGGTTTTTATATATAGCCATCGCTGGAATAAGTTGCATTCAGTGAACAAGCTTCACTAATTAGCATGTTTATGGTTACCATGTTAAAATGAGATGAAATTGCAATAATTGCCATACTTTATAAAGACTTACACCGATTAGTTATAAGTACCGATAAGTACACAATGTAGTGTTTGAAAAGAAATGTTGACAAAAAGTTAAAAAACATTTATGACTGGATTGTTGAATTCCTACTTTTTATCCAAGGATATAAAATTTATCATTATCTGAGAATGGCTCCAATATTCATGTTTGGACTGAATAAAATCTCTTGCATTTCAAGATGCTCAAACAACTTAGACCTTAATATAAACATACTTTTACTTATTTCTCATGCAATATTATATTTTTATCAGAAAGAAAGAACATATTATAAATACCTTGATGAGACTTTTTCTTGTTAGTTTTTCCAAAGACAGTTTGGAATACTTTAAACAAAAAAATAAATGAATAAATTGACAAAAAAATGTACAAAACGGTACATCTACTTAGCGTATTAGTGTAACTTATTTTGTCTTTATTTCATTTTTAAAAATTAGCACCACTCCTACACCTTCAACTTGCAGTGAAAATTATTTGTAAATGAAATCTAATGCATTAAAAATGTAGTAAAAATTAATATTCAATACTACCTACCTCCTTCATCATGAATATCTTTTTCCAATTTTAGCTTTTCTGTGGCTCTTTGTAGAATTCCCTCTTCAATAGTCTTCTCACTTATCATTCTAATCACTCTGACATCCCTTAAAAAAATACAATATATTGAACTATTTTTTCTGAAATTAAGGCACTATTTTATTTGAGATAGCTCAATCAATATATATATATATATATATATATATTAAATACAGGATACATCTGAAATTTGAGAACATTCAGTTTTTTGCTACTTTTATGAACATTACCAAATACTTTTACTATCGCCATCATTATTATCATCGATACTATCGCCATCATTATTATCATCGAACATGGAACCCACTAGAAGTAGCATAAGCAGCTAGTTCCGTTCTCATTTCAGTCGGGAATTCTGAGAGTAGGATTCCAATATCTGTCTTCCAGCAAGGAAAATTTCAAGGACTTTCAAGCACTTTTTGAAAATTTTGCATAAAAATAAGTACTTTCAATTTGTTTATACACATGTATGTGTATGTTAACAAATATATATATGGAAATGAGTTATGCGCATTCATACACACATAGAAAGTAAATATAAGAATAGCCAGTTATACCAGAAATCCTCAAAATATTAAATAGCAGCAGCATTATTACCACTCAACAGGGATTATTAGCATTCACTAATTAAAAAAAAAAAAAAAAAAAAAAAAAATTGCTGCCTTTTCAATTTTTTACTAATTACTTTATTTGGTCTAAATGAGTTCAAAAGACAAAAAAAAAATTAACCAATCATCCCCCCCCCCTCTTATACACTCTTTTGCAATAGCTGTTGAGCAGATATAATTCTTTCCATCTTCTTTAGCTCCAATTTGCTATAAATTTATTATTGCCAAAGTAGAATGAGAAAATAAGAGATTGGCTATTTATTATTTTACTTGCAGAAAGTTATTATACTTGCTATGCTTATTTTATATAAAATAATTAATAATTTGATTACTTAAAGGAAATTATGACATTGCAAATTATATTAGATTTAAATATTTTTAAATGAAAATGCCTTTTCATACTTACTGTACTTAAATTTTGTTAGCCATATCCCAATTTTTCCTATCACTTATAATATCTTAATACTTTATTTTTATTAGTTTCATTTATTACTATATACTTTTCTTACCTTCTTTATTTCAGCTGTCTTATTTAGCAGTTTTTAATTATACCACAGTTCACTTTTGCGAACTTCGTCATCTTCGCTGAGTCATCTTTGCTTACAAGCCCTTTTTCTACCACGTTTCACCGTAAACGATGTTTTGAATGAGAGGTAGCTCACTTAGCCACGAGATGGCGCTACCGTCTCACGTGCTGACGTTTTTCCACATCGGCGTATGCGATGCTTGTTCATCCAGTCACGTTGTTTAGAACGGGGGGAGTTTCCCAATTCCGGTTTCCACGACGCGTGCTCGATTTCGGCCGATATGTGTATATTATGTGCTGAGTCTATCTTGCTCCAGTTTCGTTTTGTTTTCGCCGGTAAATGATGAGATGACTTTCGTGGTAAAGTACTCTGTTTTTAATATCACAGAATTAAGTAAGACCATTTTTAACTTGGATACATCGTTTTTGAAGACCTACACTCATGAAGTTTATTTGTTTTAACATAATGTAATCTGAATCATGCCTTTTGAAAGATGCATCGATGGAGTTTAAAATAGTTACAAGATAATAAATAAAATTACATATGATTAGTGTATTTTTGATATAGCCTTTAAATAAATGAACTCCCAGTACAGCTCCTGAGTGATACTTAATTTCTGTTATGAAATATATTGCTGGCCAATCTTTTTTTTTTGTTTATATTGAACATTTTTAATGCATTAGTTTTTCCTCATATAACGATACTTCTATATTTTTTATCTTAATAAAGCTGGTATTTTATTTAAATATTTTTGTCATCATTTAGTCTTTTTTTAAACACTTACTGCAATAGATAAATTACTTTCTGCAATTAAACAAGGATCATTTTTCAGCAAAGGCTTTCACAGTGCATACTCTTTAGTAATAGGAAGTAAAAGAAAAGGGTGCAGTAAAATTTATATATATCAGATTGAAGTTATACTTTTTCACAGCATTCTTGTTGTATGAGTAGTCTCATACACCACAATTTTATTTAAAGCCTAAGGATTTACGTTTAGAAAAAAATATTTAAAACCTTTTTTTTTATTACTAGGGTGCTCTGCCCCCTATGAGCTAATCTCGCCAACCCCCATTCTGACTCTGCAAACTTTAAAAACACTGATTTGATCAACTCTAAAACGATTACGGAAGATATAATTAAATCGAGGCTAACGAAAAAGACAGGCTACCGCGGTTCATTCCACTTGTCTTTTTTTACAGACCGCTGGCGTGACGTGATGCTCTTTTCGTACACCTTCATTGGTGCATTTAAGCATACACGTGACTCCGGCGGTCTGTAAAAAAAGATATGCGTAAAGCACCGTGGTAGCCTTTCTTTTCCGTTAGCCTCGTAATTAAATGACCAATGGCGATCTGCTGTAATACGGTTTCTATTCATTTTCCTTTGAGTGAAGGATTTTAAAGCTGTTGAAACAGCTAACAACTGTTTTTGTGATTGATTACATAAGATTAAACATTTGAAAACCAACTTGTGTAAAATGGTTAAGTAAACAATGTCACTGCATTGGGGAATTTTATAACGATGCTATAGAAAATTGGGTACTTTTCCATTATCTCGTCGATTATCTATATATATAAAAGAAAGTCCTTTCCGGCTAGATGATCAACGCACAGCCAAAACTACTGAACCTACAAAGACGAAACTTGCAGGAAAAATACTTCTTAGTATGTAGAGGCGCACTAAGACGGGATTTTCAAAAACTCCATCCCTAAGGGGGGTAAAAAGGGGAACAAACTTTTAAAAAATTCCTTAAAAATAGGGTATTATAGTTACGTGACAAATTATAACATATTTTAATGTATTTTTGTATGCTGAATCGAATGGTATCAATTAAATACTCATAAGTCAAGTAGGTCGTGAGATATTGCACATTTTTCTAATTTCGCGAAGTCTTTGACATCAAAATCTAACAATTCTAACAATACAAGTGATAATTTCTAAAAATACGTCCGTTACTATAGCAATGGAAGAAATTCAAATTAAATCTTTTTGTTTATTTTTGCAGCTAGAAACATTAACTGCTCAATTAGGAATTGAATATTATTCTTACGGATATTTATGTAATTGTGTATTATTATTAATTCTACAAACGCCACGATTTAAAATAAAACGTGATTGCTAAAATAAAGTTTCGAAGGTCTGTTTAGTATTATATATTGCTTCTTTTTTTTCAGTCTTCAGTCATGTTTCCCCTTTTCTTTGGGTAGTTAGTTATTTATACGATTTCGGGCTAATTTTCCGCGATCAGATACCTCGCCAATTGGCATTTTAGCTACCATGTTGGGTACTTCTTTGTTATCCCGTCGACCACTTTTCATAACAAAAAACTATCGCCAAACTGTAACGCCAAATAAACGGGAGAACGTTGCCATTGGAATATCAAAATAAATAAATAAATAAAATATAAGAATGTAAGGACACAATTGTTATTTTAATTAATGAAATCTATACTAATATTATAAAGTAGTAAAGATTGTTTTTTTTTTCGTTTGTAGGCGGTATTCTCTGGAACTACTGAAGCGATTTCAAAAGTTATGGTGGCAAATTGATGGTGACAATCCCTGCTCTAACATAGGCTATATTTTATGTCGGTGCCACTATCCCCAGGGGGAGGGGAAGAAGCAAGAAACGTTCTAAAATTTCGATTTTTTTATACTGAAGTTGTTAGAAACATGAAATTTGGCATGGTAGTTACTTATAAGATGTAAATGTTCTCTAACAACAAATTCTAAAAAAAATCGAAATTTAAAACTGTCAGATGAGCGAAAAGCATTCTAAAAACATTCTAAATTACAATTTCTATGGAATCTCTGGAACTACAGAACCGTTTTCAAAAGTGATGATGGCAAATTTTTGATGACAATCCCTCATCCAAAATAGGCTATATTTTACGTCGGTGCACTAATCCCAGAGTGGCGCAAAAGCAAAAAACGTTCTAAAATTGCCTTTTTTTTAAACTGAAGGAGCTAGAAATTGGAAATTTGGCACTGTAGTTACTTATAAGATGTAAATGCTCTCTGAGAACAAAATAAAAAAATCGAAATTTAAAATGGTGAAATGAGCGAAAAGCGTTCTAAAAACATTCTAAATTACAATTTCTATGTAATCTCTGGAACCACAGAACCGATTTCAAAAGTTGTGGTGGCAAATTGATGGTGACACTCCCTACTCCAACATAAGCTGTATTTTATGTCGGTGCCATTAACCCCAATGGGGTGCAGGAGTGAAAGGTGTTCGAAAATTGCGACTTTTTTTTATACTGAAGGAGCTAGAAACTTGAAATTTGGCATGGTAGTTACTTATAAGATCTAAATGCTCTCTAAGAACAAATTCTAAAAAAATCGAAATTTAAAAGGGCGAGATGAGCGAAACGCGTTCTAAAAACATTCTAAATTACAATTTCTAGGGAATTTCTGGAACTACAGAACTGTTTTCAAAAGTGATAGTGGCAAATTGATGGTTACAGTTCCTGCTGTAACATAAGCTATATTTCATGTCAGTGCCACTCATACCAGGGTGGTGCAGGAGCAAAAAACTTTCCAAAATATCGATTTTTTTACACTGAAGTTGTTAGAAACATGAAATTTGGCATGGCAGTTACTTATAAGATGTAAATGCTCTCTAATAACAAATTCTCAAAAAATTCGAAATTTAAAATGGCGAGATAAGCGAAAAGCGTTCTAAAAACATTCTAAATTACAATTTCTATGAAATCTCTGGAACTACCGTACCCTTTTCAAAAGTGATGGTGGGAAATTTTTGATGACACTCTCTGCTCCAACATAGGCTATATTTTATGTCGATGCCACTAATGTCAGGGGGGTGCAGGATTGAAAAACGTTCAAAAATTGCAATCTTTTTTATACTGAAGGAGCTAGAAATTTGAAATTTGGCATTGTAGTTACTTATAAGATGTAATGCTCTCTAAGAACAAATTTTAAAAAAAATATTTGAAATTTACAATGGTGAGATGAGCGAAAAGCGTTCTAAAATCATTCTAATTTACAATTTCTATGAAATCTCTGGAAACACAGAACCGATTTCAAAAGTAATGGTAGCAAATTGATGGTGACAATCCCTACTCCAACATAGGCTGTATTTTATGTCGGTGCCACTAACCCCAATGGGATGCAGGAGTGAAAAATGTTTGAAAATTGAGACTTTTTTTATACTGAAGGAGCTAGAAATTTGAAATTTGGCATTGTAGTTACTTATAAGATGTAAATGCTCTCTAAGAATAAATTTTTAAAAAATCGAAATTTAAAAGGGTGAAATGAGCAAAAAGGATTCTAAAATCATTCTAAATAACAATTTCTATGGAATCTCTGGAACTACAGAACCGATTTCAAAAGTGATGGTGACAACCCCTGCTCCAACATCCTCTTTAATATAAAGCTATGCGTTGCTGACAACGGGGTTTTTCGCTAATCTTTGCCACAGATTAATCTCGGAAAATGAAACATTTGAAGTTACTGAAAAAAGTAATAGCTGGAAAAGTATTTGTCAGAAAATTGTTAGACAAACTGCATTAGAAAGGTAAAAAATTGTATATTTCTTGATATAAATTTCAAATCTAATGATTATGCCATTTTTCAAATATTTAATTTTAAAAATTACCAAATTTCACAATGTAGTACCATAGCGAAACCTTCACGCGTAAAAAGATAATGATAAGGGCGACGTGTCTTGACGTGTATATTGGCTATAGAACGAGTCACAAATTATAGTAGCCTTATTATTCTGTTAAAATATAAAAGTTAATTATGAAATGTCAATATGTTGTTTGATTAAAGGTTCTTTAAGAGAAATTGACCAGCGTAGCATGCTAGTTTTCTATAAAAGAAAAGTCGCATTCAATTGAAGTCAGATGCATTACACGTGTCAGTTGGGTCATCGAGTGATTTTTAATGATATTTTAACAATTTATTAGTTATTTTGTTAATTTAAATGTAATTATGATAACTATAATGTAATAACTATATAATAATGTAATAATATAATGTAATATGTATAATATAATAATTATAATAACTATCTATATATTTAAAGCTAAAGCTATTTTCTGTCAACTCGTGTGAAATTGGGTTCTACACGCATGCGTCAGCATTCAGCCAATCAGCTGAGGGACTGTTACTGTCCAGAAACAGATACAGATTCTGGGATGTTTCAGCCAATGAGGTGAGGGCTTTTTCCTGTCTAGAAGCGTATTGGGATCGTTCATTCATCTCGAGTTATTTTAAGACTTTTAGCACGCTGCGTTAAGCCTTGGATGATTTTGGTAGGTAATTAATAAAACTGTGGACGGTTTTAAAGGTATTTATTTTATTTATTTGTATAAATACTTAGGTTTCCATTTTACTGTTATTTTAAATATATAGATAAATGAATTTAGAGTCATTTAACGTTCGCGATATCGGCGCTGATGGAAATTGCCTATTCAGAGCTTTGTCATTTTGTTTATATAGTACAGAAAATAATTATTCATTCGTACGTCAAAATATTGTAGAAAACGTAATACGAAATTGGAACTCTTATAGCAGAGCTGCCAACCTTAGCAAGAGAAAAGACAGGAGATTCTTCACAGTTTAAAGGGAGAAAAAGGGAGATTTTTTTTAGGTGAATTTATGTAAGAATAAAAAGTTATTTTATAATTCATTTAGAATAGATTAATGATTGACTCAATAACTTAAATAATCCTTAATATATATATATATATATATTAAGGGGGGGGGGGGGGAAAATACACTTCTGGCACTAACTATGCATTTTTCCCGCGGCCCTTTGATGCTTATTCACAATTCTTTGACGAAATTTGCATTTTTTTCGCGATCTTTTGATGAAATTTGTGTTTAACCCCGATTTTTTAACAAAATTTGCAGTTTTTTTTTGACGAAATTTGAGGGTTTTTTTCGCAATTTTTTGACGAAATTTGTGTTTTTTCGCGATCTTTTAACGAAAGCTGTGGGTTTTTTTTTTTTTTTTTTGCAATCTTTTGACAAAATTTGTGTTTTTCTCCCGATTTTTTGACGAAATTTGTAGTTTTTTTGCTGTTTTTTTTTACGAAATTTGAGGGGTTTTATGGTGATTCGTTGACGAAATTTGTTTTTTGTGATCTTTTGACGATTTTTTTTTTTTTTGAGATTTTTTGACGAAATTTGTGTTTTTTCGCTATCTTTTCACTGTTATCTACGGCCATGGGGGAAACCACCTTTATCAGGATTTTATTTTTTTTATATTTTTCCCATTCAGTAGTCATATTTACATTTTTCCTAGCAAAAAAGCAGAAGCGTGAATATTTGTTAATTTTAGGAAACTGATGTTAAGTATGCATCGCAACATTTTATCAAAGCTTTTTCTCTTTTAATATCTTGGTGATGCACTTTAGACGTAATTGTTACTTTTATTAATGAAATAACTAATAAATTGTTAAAACATTAAATATGCAGATAAATGTCAAATTAAAAGTCTATTGATGACATAAACACGTGTAATTTGGCGATAGGTATTTTTTTATGAAAAGTGGTCGATGGGATAATCGACAAGTACCAAAAATTATTTTAGCATAAGCCTAATAATTGTTTGTTTTCTAAGAGAAATAATAGAAGAAAATCTTTTATTTGTAAAAAAAGTCGTCTTTTTTTTCAAAATTTCTAAGTTTTCCAGAGAAAAGTTTTTTCCCCCCTGACCACTTCAAAATTTCAAGACCATTGACCAGTGATTGACCTTGGTCGCACTTTGTTGAAAACTTTTCAATAGCATGCATGCTGGAAGGTTCTATACAGTAGACTCCCTCAAATCCGTAACCCTGAAATCTGCATATTCCTCAAATCTGCACATCGTTTCTGATGTCAATGAAACTTACAGTTAAGTTGTAGGTGAAAAGTTTTTTTAATATAATTTTGTACACATTTTAACATTAAATTCTGGTTAATATGATTGAACTTATGTTTTCTCATGAAGAAAGCATAAATTTATTTCTGAAAATTTTCAAGATGGCGCTGATATCAGTGGCGAACACATCTTTTGACCAAATACATTTATGTATTAATCAAGCTTTTTGGTTATTAAGCATTGCTAAAACATGAATTAAAACTTTATTTTAAAATTTTGATGTGGATTATTGGTGTATATTTATAAAGAGAGTGTCATTGAATAGTTCAAGAAAGAACTATCGCATAATTATACATATTTAGTTATGCATTAATTATATACTTGATCTTTTCCTTTTAATCTAAAAAAATAATAATTTTCTTAATTTTTATAATTTTACTTTATTGTAAGCATTCATTATAATTTCAAGTGCATTATTGAATTCAAATAACTGTTTAAAAATGTAAACAAAACAGTGACCAGAAATCCACAAAATTCTAAAATCCCCACCAGGGTTGTTTGATTTAAATCGTGATTTAAATCATGATTTAAATCAAATGATTTTTTTAAAAAAATCTTTGATTTAAATCAGTATTTTTAAAATTGATATTTACAAGTTGAATAAGGATTAAATTAATCATTCATGTTCAAATAAACGTTATAATTCATGTCAGATTAAAATTAACTTTTAAAAATTAAATAAAACTTTCATAAAATAATTATTTTCAACTCATAAAAGTAAATCAACACTACATTCAATATATTATTTATCCATGATGCATCCCAAAACAAATACTGATAAATGCTCTCTCATTTTTAAACTTTTGTCTTTCTTAGATGATCACTTCATTTTTGCAAGTTAGATCTTGAAGTTAAAGTTAGATATCTACCCTATATATATAAAATCCTAATGAAACAAATTTGTGAAACGATTTTATGAAACGAATTTATGAAACGATTTTATGAAACGACTGATTATGTTTCAGGGATATTTTTAATAAAATATTAAACGCTTGATGGTGAAATTAATACCAATTGTCCATAAAAATCCGCGGATGTCAAAACTGGTATTCAATATAAAAGTATTTAATATATTAGTAGTTTATTTCATAGCATTTTCAGTGAGGAGTTACTTCCTGTAAAGTGGGTTATACACGATGCAAAAGTTTGTTTTATGTTTAGTTGCTTAGACCTGCAAATTTCAATATCCCATATGTTGATGGGGGGACGTATTGATCATATAATATGATCCATCCAAGGACTAAATTGTAACATAATAAATATTTAAACTGCTGGTCTAACGTAAAATTATAGAATTCCAGTTTCATGTTTCTTCTATAACTGAAAATAATTTAATCCCTGAGACATATCCCTTTGCCCTCTCCTTTCCTAGAATTCATTGCTTACTGCAGTGGAAAATATAAGATATGTTATTATACCTTATTTCTAAGCTAAACAGTCATTTCTACTGTTAAGTAAGCATAATTGATTGCTGAAATTGACTGACGGCTGGATAATGCTGACAGCTTCGTTCTTTTAGTTATGCAATTACTTTGCATCTTGTAACTGTTTTGTAATCATTAATGTAGTATAGTGTGAAACACAAGTTGGACAAGAATATCAGTACAGAGAGCTTTAGGATACATTAATACATAAGAAAAATGGCTGGCAAAAAGAAAGATCCAATGTGGCTTTATTTTACAGGAGAAAAAAAAATCGGGAAAATGTGCGAAAGCAATACGTAAACCATGCAGTGTAGTAGAAATGGCAGAGATTGTGGCAAAAAAAAAAAAAAAAAAAAAAAAAAAAAAAAAAAAAACTCAAATAAACTTAGTCTATGGGATAAAGATAACAGTGAATCTGAATCTGCTGAAATGAGGTTGGTTTTTAGGTAGATTTCGTAAGAAATACTACCTATTACATTCTCACCTAAGTTGGAAATTTTGAAAAATTTTTGCAGATCTACGCCGATCATGACTCCCAGAACCCAAAAACACCCCCAGTTCAAAAGTTTATATATCTATCTATCTATTTATCTATCTATGTCACTTTTTTCTGACCACGATAACTTGAAAAATTCTGCATAAATCTCTTCCAAACTGATACATAAAATCTCGGTCAAGTTCGTTAATGGGCAAAATCGAATCAAGGGGGGGGGGGGGGAAATGGGGGGGCTTTTTGTGAAAACAGAAAAATCCTCATAATTTCTTTATTATTATACATATCGAATCCGTTTAAAGTTATTATTACTTCTAGGAAAAGGGCCGAAAATTTATGTAGGACAGATTTTTGATATAATTAAAAATGGCCCCAAGGGGGGAAAAAAGGGGGGGTTTTCAAAGAAAAAAAAAATCATAGCTTCGTCAATTCACAAGATATCAAATCCGCGTAAATTTATTATTAATCCTCTTAGTATTATCTAAAACTTTTATATTGACAAGTTTTTTGTAGGACCAACCGTTATAGCAAAAAAAAAAATCCCTGCCGGCTCCGCCTGCAAACAAGTTATTTTTCGAAGTAGGCGGCTCCAACTCCCGCATCTTTTCGAAACTGATACATAAAATCAAGGGGCATAAAATCTCGGTCAAGTTTGTTAATGGGCAAAATCGAACCAGGGGGGGGGGGGGGGGGGGGGGGGAGCTTTCTGTGAAAACAGAAAAAACACATAATTTCTTAATTATGATACGTATCGAATCCGTTTAAAGTTATTATTACTTCTAGGAACAGGGGCAAAAACTTATGTATGACAGATTTTTGATATAATTAAAAATTGCCTTAAGGGGGGGGAGGGAAGGGGGGTTTAGAAGAAAAAAATCAGAACTTCGTCAATTCCCAAGATTTCAAATCCGCTTAAATTTATTATAAATCCTCTTAATATTATCTAAAACTTTTATATTGACAATTTTTTTATAGGACCAACCGTTATAGCAAAAAAAAATTAAAAACAAAAAAATCCCTGCCGGCTCCGCCTGCAAACAAGTTATTTTTCGAAGTAGGCGGTTCCAACTCCCGCTTCTTTTCGAAACTGATACATAAAATCTCGGTCAAGTTCGTTAATGGGCAAAATCGAACCAGGAGGGGGGAATGGGGGGGGACTTTTTGTGAAAACAGAAAAAAACCCATAATTTCTTAATTATGATACGTATCGAATCCGTTTGAAGTTATTATTACTTCTAGGAGAAGGGCCGAAAATTTATGTATGACAGATGTTTGATATAATTAAAAATTGCCTTAAGGGGAGGGGGAGGGAGGTTTTTGAAGAAAAAAATTCATAACTTCGTCAATTTCCAAGATTTCAAATCCGCTTAAATTTATCATAAATCCTCTTAATATTATCTAAAACTTTTATATTAGCATGCTTTTTATAGGACCAACTCTTATAGCAAAAAAAAAAAAAAAAAAAAAAAAAAAAAAAAAAAAAAAAAAATCCATGCTGGCTCCGCCTGCAAACAAGTTTGGTTTCGAAGTAGGCGCTTCCAACTGCAGCATCATCGCAAAAAGGTCATTTCTTTCGCAATTCCCGACAAACAGGCGCCCCACGGTCTGCGTCTTCGAAATCTACCTGTGCCTGTAGGCCGAGCCGTCAGGGATTTTTTGCCTTTCAAAAATGTATTTTGGAAATATATTTTTGTATTTTCAGAAATGTATTTTTGTCAGGACAGTGGCAAAAAGTGAAAAAAAAACGGAAGTTGATCACGATTGTAATTTAAATCACCTATTTTAATCTGTTAAAATTATGAGTTAAACATTGAAATAATGTAATTTAAATAAAATCCTTAAAACCCTGTTTTAAAATACTAGCAGTTTTTCCCAGTGGCAAAAATTATGGCAAAAAGTATTTTTGCTGGGACAGTTTTTTCCACTTAGGCAAATATTGGCCAACTCTGGTTGAAATACACATATATATATTTAGAATTCTTTGCTGCATTTATTATGTGATTAGATATTATGTATATTATTGGAGTAATACCTTAATGAAACATTTAATAAATTAACTAGAAATTATTCATACAAGACACATAGGTATATCTCATCTATAACAATTTAATAGTAGAAAAATATGATAGTCAATCCGAATTTGTTTGCAACAATCTTTTTTTTTATTTTGAATTTTTATCTAGGAACTGTAATAAAATTAATAGAAATGTGTAAATCTATGCAGAGGAAATGAATTAATACTTACACAGTACACAAATAATATTAATAAAAAAAAAATCTTATTTAAATCAAAAAAATCCGATTTAAATCAAATAAATCAGATTTTTTTGATTTTTTTAAAAAAATCGCGATTTTTATCAACCCTGATCCCCACAACCTCTGGTTTTAAGCTTTGAGGATTTAAGGGAGTCTACTGTATAAGGGTTAGTGCGTACAAGCACTCGACCTCATGGGTGTACTTGGAAGTGAGTGCAGTATTATCTTCTATTGGTAGTATGATGATAGATAATGCAGTTAAATGTTTATATTTGGGAAAGATCATCAACACCTAAGTATTTATACACAATACAACAAATAAAAAAAAATACCTTCAAAATATAGGTGAAAATTAACTTTTTTACTCACTGGCCACTGGCCAACACATGGATATTTTTACTCGCCAGTGTTTTTCAGCACTGGCCAATAATAAATTTACAAATTTACAAATACT
Source organism: Maratus michaelseni (assembly GCA_963931845.1). Classification (NCBI taxonomy): domain Eukaryota; kingdom Metazoa; phylum Arthropoda; class Arachnida; order Araneae; family Salticidae; genus Maratus; species Maratus michaelseni. The sequence goes on from OZ007587.1 coordinate 281,981,646, forward strand.
TGATAAAAAATCTGCGAAATTCATCAAATGGTGTCGGGAAAGAAATCGCGACATTCGTCAAATGGTCTCGGGAAAGAAATAAGGCATTGCAGGAAAAAAATTAATTTTGTCTAACTGTCGTGAAAAAATTCGAGAAATAGGTTCGGGGGGAAAAAAAGTCGCAAAATTCGTCAAATGATCTTGGGAGAAAAATAGTGAAATTTATCTAACAATCGTGGAACAGAATTGGAAAAATCGTCTAACAGCAGCATAAATAAATTGCGAAATTTGTCAAACATTAGCAGAAATAAAGTGCAAAATTTGTCAAACAGCGGAAATAAAGTGCGAAATTTGTTCGCTCATGGAAAAAATCGTGAAATTCGTTGATCGATAGCAGAAAAATTGCAAAATTCATTAATCGACAGTGGAAAAATCACAAAATTCATCAACTGGTTTAAGGGGGAAAAAAAATTTCGAATATCGTCGAATGGCTTCGAGAAAAAAAAAAATCACAATCTGTCAATTTCGGGGAAAAAATCGTGAATTTCGCCAAATGGTTTCGAAATTTGTCGAGCGACAGCGGGAAAAAAAAAAAATCTTTTCCCATTCAATCATCGCAATTGGCAAGTGTGACTATTATGTTTGACCAGTGGTGGCAATAAAGTCCATCGCCAAATTTTCAGTATTACCTGCCGATTGGCGAGTGCTAATTTTGTCCTATACTTCAAAACCCTTTTGACCATCACATCAGCGTACAGGACAATTTTTTTTTACGGGAGACCATTTGATGAATTTCGTGATTTTTCCGTTATCGATTGACCAATTTTACTGCTATCGATTGTTGAATTTTATAATTTATAGACTATCGATTGACCAATTTTACTGCTATCGATTGTTGAATTTTATAATTTATCGACTATTGATTAGCGAATTTCATGATTTTTTTCCATGAACGTTTGATGAATTACGCAAAAAATTTAAGAATATCGCCAAATTGTCTCGGGTAAATAAAAATTAATATTGTCAAATGCCTTCGAGAAAAAAGTTGCAAGTTGAAAGGCCTGTGACCGCTTTTTCATGTTGTGCATCTCTGGGGTCCACCCCCCCCCACCAAGTGGGACACTTTTCTAAATTTTGCACACACCCCTCATGTGATATATCGCTGGAAAAGTCTTTGACCGCTTATTCATGTTATGCATCTCTGGGGTCCATCCCTCCCTTCCAAGGGGTACTTTCTAAATTTTTCACACAACCCTCATGTGATATATTGCTGGAAAAGTCTTTGACCCCTTATTCATGTTGTGCATCTCTGGGGTCCACCCCCCCCCCCACCAAGTGGGACACTTTTCTAAATTTTGCACACACCCCTCATGTGATATATCGCTGGAAAAGTCTTTGACCCTTTATTCATGTTGTGCATCTCTGGGGTCCATCCCGCCACTTCCCTTATTTTTCTAAATTTTGGGACACTTTTCTAAGGAGGGACTTTCTTTTAGGGGGGACACTTTTCTAAATTTTGTTGACACCCCTCATGTCATATTGTTGGAAAGGTCTGTGATCGCTTAATCATATTATGCGTCTCTGATGTCCATCTCCCCACTTTGCCCCCCCCCCTCCCCAAGGGGTACTTTCTAAATTTTGCACAGAACCCTCATGTTATACATCAGTGGAAAGGTCTGTGACCACTTAATCATATTATTCATCTCCCGTGTCCATCCCCCCACTTTGATCCCCCAAGGGGGTACTTTTCTAAATTTTGCACACACCCCTCATGTTACATATCATTGGAAGGGTCTTTGACTGCTTATTCCTGTTATATGCATCTCCGGGGTCCATCCCGATACTTTGCCTCCAAAAGGGGTACTTTTCTAAATTTTGCACACACCCCTCCTGTGATATATTGATGGAAAGGTCTGTGACCGCTTAATCATATTATGCTCCTCACTATGAAATTTGTCAAGCGGCAGCAGAAAAAAAAATCTCGTTTTCCATTCAATTGTTGCAATTGGTAAGTGTGACTATTAAGTTTGGCAATAAAGTCAATCGCCAAATTTTCAGTATTACTCGCTGAGTGACGAATGCTAATTTTTTACTATATCACAAACTGTATTTAGATGCACTATAATGACAAAATGTTTATTGGATCAGTAGATGGAAAAGTGTGTAGTGTATATAAATGCATGTTGCATTAACCATAGGCGTAACCAGCTTATTACGTGGGGGGGGGGGGTGATAAAGATATATCACAGTTTTATCTTTTTTTAATTATTTTATATTTCAGCTTATCGTATTTCTGTATTTTACAACCTTTCCAGTTTATTTGCTGCTCATAAATAGCTTTTAAATGAGCAGCAAATAAACTGGAAAGGTTGTAAAATACAGAAATATGATAAGCTGAAATATAAAATAATTAAAAAAAGATAAAACTGTGATATATCTTTATCACAGGTTGCCCATATTTTTATTTGAAACAGATAACAGAACTGAAAACAGACACATACATACATTAGAGATGAGTTCGAGCCCTCTTTTCGGAGTCCGCAATATTTTGTGTCCCTACAGCCCGAGCCCAATACTGAAAATATGCAATAGAAAAAAAAAAAAATGCATAATATTTAAAATTTATTTTAAAGTGATAGTATCTCATTTTTAAACATCTTACATGAAAATAACTGATAATCTCAAGAACATAATTACTTTTTTGGAAATTTACATTCAATCTTATCAAAAGAGAAGTTTGGTACCAAATGAAATTTTACTTCCGTAAAAGAATTCTCATATCCCCCCCCCCCCCCAACAAACAAATCTGAAGGACACATTAACGAAGTGCGTTTTATGAATAAATGCATGATATTTGTAGAAATTACCATTAATATGCCGAAGAATCGAACAGTGTTTTTCTATTTCCTATAAAATGTGTGGATTTTAAATTTTAATAGGTTCCTTCCTCAAAACAATCTTTTGTGATTCTAGCGCCCCCGACAATCAGGTTAAATATTAACACTGTAATTGACACGTTATCTGAATGATCCGATGCTTTTATAGGAAAAGAGGAAACACTGCTCTATTGCTTTCTATCGGAATAACAATACATGTTAATAGTTATCTTATATCTTTTTACGAATGAAAGTGACTTCAGACAATGTGCATAGCAGAGCCGCAGCATGAGCAGAGTTCATGATGAAAAATCGACGTAAGAATCACTAAAGTTATTTTCATATGAAGAGCGATTATGATTCGCCCACTATAAAAGACTAAAAAATTTGCAAACCTTAAACTAATGCTGGCTGACTAAAGATGAAATAAAATATTCATTTTGCAACAGATCTCCAAAAGAAAAAAAATAAATAAACGTATCAATTAAAACATTTCCTACTGTCATAAACGAAAATCGAAAAACAAATTATTCCCGCTCTTCGGATTGGCATCATTTCAACAGCCGCCGTCAATGCCAGACAATATGAAAAATTCTCTTTTGAAATAGCATTCTAATGCTAAAAAAAAAAAAAAAAAAACAAGATGTCTGTTTCCCTTGATTCTGATCAAAAGAGCATTAAAATGACTGCAACTGCAATAAGTAATTTTTAAAGAAAAAAAAAATTAAGTTATTCTTTATATATACGAGAATAAATAATATTCTCAGTTTCAGAAAGTGAGTCTGAACCCGAAGACTGGTTTAAAAATCAAGCCCGAGCCCGTGTCGGGCCTGGGATCGGACTGAGCCCATCTCATATCTAACATACATGTGTTTGCGTATGTGTATGTATGATAATCTTCAGCTTTTATTTCATAACTCCTGATCCCATTGAGATACCACTCTAAAGATTTCAAAATTTTAAACTTATAATATTAAAAAAAAAAAAAAAGTTTTAAAAATGTATTTGTTTTTTTAATCAAGCAACTTGCATATCAAATGAAACCTTGTGAAATTCTCTTTAAAATGAGTGGTCAAACAACACCCTAAGACTGATACAATCTGAGAAAATCAAAATTGAAAATGTTTATGCAAGCCAAAAGATGACGATTTTTCGAAATTAAAAAAATTGTTTGTAAATCTAATGAAATAAAAAATAATTACAGATATATTCTCATTTATATTATCAGGGAGAATGATTCCTGACGGTAAAATTAAAATCCGAAATGGTCAGGTTGAATATTGAAATTTTTTGGTTGATTTGGCATAATAAAAAAAAAAAAAACACACACAATCTAAAAAAAAAAAAAAAAAAAAAAAAAAAAAAAAAAAAAAAAAAAAAGTGCTTATTACATTCTACTAAGTAAAATTTTAAAATTAAATTTGATTAATTAGCTTTTCAGTTAAATAAAAAGATTTTATGCATTACTGAAATTACACTTTTAGTACTGGCCACATGGGGTGTCTATTATTGGAAAGAGACTAATTAAGCATTCCAGTAATGGACACCGGTCCTAAAGTCTTAACAATAAATGAAATTTTGTAAATGGCCATTGATAAATGAAATTCAAAGTTTTATATTACTATCTAAACAAAAACATGCAATTTTTGCAAGAAAATACTGTGAAACATTATTTTCTGCTTCCTGATAGGTTTGATTAAGAGTGTCAACAATAACCCAGATTATAAAACATACAAGGGGGAGTTATGAAAAAATAAAATAAAACAAAATTTTTATCGGTTATTTTTTATAATCCAAAAACATTCAGGGGTGTCCATTACTGGCACATCTACCCAACATCAATTTTAAATACGGCATACATTAGTTTTTAAAAATTAAATTTTATTTTTTTAAATTTACATTCGGAAAGGATTTGAATATGTAGATTTTTAAAAAATAATAATGAAACATACTTATAAATAAAATATACATATATAAAAATTTATCCCAGACCACCTTAACAAAAAATTATTGAATTAAAAAAAAATCAATTTTTTTTCCAGAATTCATTGGTTATTTGTTCATAAATCCAAAGGGACACTTTCTGACATATTTTTTAATTCTTTTTTATTGGAAAATGCATTGACACATTTTTTAATTCTTTTTTGTTCGAAAATGTATGAAACTGGCAGGTGTTGTTATTCAGAAATGCTGTAATCGAAAGTTTTTTTTCCATTGATTGGTAATCGCAATGTTCAGAAAACACTATTAAAGTTGGTGTTTTGAACAAAATTTCCAGACGTGACAACGAGAGAAAGGAGAAAAACTTGCCGTCACATGACTAAAGTCACTTATAACTCGAAAAGTATTTTATTTATCAAAAAATGGTAAACGTAATTCGATTCCAAATCGCTTCAATAGACAGGCCTGCCAATTTTGTACCTTTACGTTTAAAAATAAGTCAGAAAATGTGTCAGAAAATTTCGCATTTGTTGAGCAGGGAATTTGACAACAGCTTTAAGAGAGTATAAACTATTCTTACTTTCTTTGGTGACTGTGGCTTCTGACAATGTTGGACAATTATTTTCTGTTTTAAAACATCCTCAATCGTCTTGCATTTTTTGCAGATTTTTCTAACGTTTGTTTTCTCTTTGCAGGCCGCCCCATATTTTTTAAATACACATGATAAAGTGTGAAGTATTAAATAAATTAAATATAATTTTCATTTGGCCTATTTCGGAATGATACAAGCACAAGAGCATGAAAAACTAAAACTGAACAAAACAACAGAATTTTCTCTTCTCGAAAACCCTCAAAGGATTGGCTTTATAATTTACCACTTTGTTGCGTCTTTTATTTCTTTTCTTTTACTTAAAAGATAAAAAAATAATTAAGCATAGCTTCCATATGTAAATGGAAATACTTCTGTTTTCCGCAAATACTTTCAGTGAAAAAAAAAGTCTATTGTTAGTGTGAACATCTAATACGACTGACGCCTTGCAAACGTTACCAAAAGGACGCGCCAGTAGTGTCTGGCGCCTGCGTACGGAATATTTCACATCCTAAAATATTTTACTTTATAAAACTGACTGCTGAATGAGCACAAATGTAAATGAAAAATATTAATTATCAGTTATTGTATCATGATACTTGAGAAATGATTGTGTTCTACAGGAGTGATGATATATGAAAAATAAAAATAACATCTATTTCTTTTTTGTAACCTTGCTTTCATTGGTTTTTATGAAATTTGATTATTCAAATTCGATTTAAAAATCCTGCATGTATCTGCATGAGCGGGGGGGGGGGGGGGGCACCCCCCCTGGTTACGCCTATGTTAACTGACATCATATAATGACAATTGTGTATGATTTATCACTGTTCTGCCATGGTTTTCCATTTACTGGCACAACAGTGCTAAATGTGTCAGATGAAAGAAATTCTGTGAGTGCATGTGCCAGTGAAACTTAGCCAATTGCTGTTCTCCAATCTAGCTTTAATTTGAGGTGGGTTTTTTATTTATTTGAATTATTGTGCAAAAGTTTCAAACATTTTAAAGCAGCTATGAATTTTATTTTTATAGTACTATCAAGCTGTTTGCCGTCAAATTTTGACGGGTTCCATCTGGTACATGTAATTATAGTAACTATATTTAAAAATATAGTTTTAATTGAAGGGAAATATTATTTACGCTGTTTTAAAATTTGCAATAATTGGTAAGATTTTGTCGAAATAAATTAATCTCTCGTGTAAATATATTTTTAAATTGAAACTGTTTGGAAATATTGTTATTTGAGCATTTTAAATATGACACAAGTTTCCCCATTTAATGCTGGGAACGTGTAATAATTTCATTATTATTTTAAAGTTTTATTTCTCTCTTTTTTTTTTATATTCACATGCAAGTATATTTTTCTACATTTAGTGCTTTTAACACGTGATCATTTAATTATTATTTTAAAAATTTCACTTCTGTTTTTAATAGTCACGTATAAATACATTTTTTAATTGAAAGAGAATATTTTTACAAGTTGTGTATTTTAAACAATGAGACTGGCTGTTGGGTGGCGAGGCAGTCGCTATAATGCAATCTCCATGGGCGGGAGATCTAAGCTAAGCAACACACCATGCATCAGTTGGCTCTGAGCTGTGTATCACTAGTGGTGCGGAGTGCTTATGTGAATTTTGGTCACAGAGAAAAATGACAAAAATATAGCTTTCTCTCGAGCAGCATTACTTAACCAAATTTTGCATTCGCTTGGGCAAATCATCTAATGAGACGCTTTCCCTGATCAAGAAGGGTCTATAAGGAAGAAGCCCTATCAAAAGCACATGTTTTCCGCTGGCACAGTGAATTTCGGAAGGGATGGGAAAACATTGAGGACATGCAGAGAGTTGAACGCCCTTCAACAGTCACCACTTATGAAAAATGTGACAAAAGTGAAGAATTTCTTTGACACAGACCATCGTTTAATTGCTAGCTAATTTATCCATCCAAGCAGCCGTGCCCAAAACTCTAAAGGACATGTCGGAAACTGACTTCCAGGGAGCATTCAAAGCGTGGAAATCTCGCTGGCAGCCACTGCATTGACACAAGGGGATGCTAATAACGATCGGATCAATAAAACATTGTTTACAGACACTGTCTCATTACTTAAATTACAGACCTTGTATGTGTGCTATTTTACAAATTGGCAACAATTCAAATAATGGACTTTTTGAAATATGAAATACATCTCCATCAAAATAATGAAAATTTGAATACAAAATTGAAATAAAGCCTAAAAAAATTAGTCAAATTAAAAAAATAATTGCACTCTGCAAGTTTATCAAGTATATCCTTTCAAAATATTACTAAATTCCTACGTATAGTTTTTGTTCCTATAAAACTTTAAGAAAACTATTTTGACTGATTTTAATATTAAATATATCTTAAAATAATTCTTTGATTTTCAACTGCTTCAGCATGTTTATCGAACATTTCTCTATAAAGCTACCAATTTTTATATGTAATTGGATATTTTTGTCTGTTTTCTGAATATTAGTCCAGCAAGACATCAAGGCACAAAAACTTCATTGACAGCAGCGGCGGCGGTTACTTTTTTTTAATTATAGAGAGATTCATAAGGCAAAATACCTATAGAAACTTTCCAAATTATTTTCATCTTAGACTTTAATACTTTATGTCAGTTTAAACATTTAGAAAAACTATGATTTTAAACAATGATTTAAAAAAAAAAGCAGTTGATTAAAATCATCTGATTAAAATTGTTGACACCCTACATAAAAAAGCAAAACAAATACTATATACGATATACTATACCTATATAAAATAGAAAAAAATACATATTATTGATATATAAAGTGTTTTGGAACAATATTTAAAGAAAATTGCAAAATTAAAATAGAAAACATGGGTGCAAGTTTGAAATTTGGCCAAGACTGAAAATTATTTTTACCCACCCTCCCTATACATACGCATAACTCGATATTTTCCCACTACCATTTGACAAAATTCACTTCCCCCCCCCCCACAATCTTAGGGGGGGAGGGGGATTTCCACTCCCGGCAGTTACTGTGCTTTCTACCTTTTGAGTCTTCTTTGACAAAATCTGCATTTTTTTCGCGACGTTTTGACGAAAAATTCTATTTTTGTGATTTTTGACGAAATTTGCTGTTTTTCGCGATTTTATGAAAGAAATTTGAAGTTTTTTTTCACGATTTTATGAAAGAAATGACATTTTCCCCCAGATTTTTTTAAGTAATTTTCCGTTTTTCACGATCTTTTGACGAAATTTGCCGTTTTTTGCACGATCTTTTCATGAAATTTGCCATTTTCACGATCTTTTGATGAAATTTGCCATTTTCACAATCTTTTGATGAAATTTGCCATTCTCACAATCTTTTGATGAAATTTGCCATTTTCACAATCTTTTGATGAAATTTGCCATTTTTTTTTCACAATTTTTTTGAAGAAATTTGCTGTTTTTTCTCATTTTTTTGGCGATCTTGTGCCGAAATTTGTCTTTTTTTCATGATTTTTTTGACGGTCTTTTTTTTTTTTTTTTTTATGATTTTTTGATTCTTCTCGATTTTTTTTGGCAAAATGTGAGGATTTTTTGACAAATGTGCCGTTTTCCTGCGATTGTTTGACAAAATGTGTCATTTTTTTCGCAATTTTTTGACGAAATGTGCCTTTTTTTGGTGATCATATGATGAAATTTGCCATTTTTTACGGCTATATTGACGAAATTTGTCGTTTTTCCTGCGATCTTTGACAAAGATTGACGAAATTGATTTTTTTTTTTTCAAGCGACCATTTGTTGAAATTCTGCTCTATTTTATGTCGAAATTTTCTGATTGATGGCAGATTTTTTTCTCTCCATTAGGTTCGGACCAGAATTAACCCTAGACAAAATCTGCGTGTTTTATGCGATCCTTTGACGAAAAGAGTGTCTTTTTCACGATCCTTTTTCGTCCTCGGAGATTTTTCCATCCCGCTTCCGTCTTCGGGAATTTTTAAAAGACAGAAAACTTGCACCCATGAAAGAAAAGAATATTGCACTATAATAAAAACAAAATTATTTTATTTGATAAAGAACAAAATGTCATAAAAGCGCAGGAAAAACTGTGCTTCCAAGAAATTAATTTTGATTATGTTTTAGCTTGAAAAAAAAAAATTTTTCTTTGAAATATATTGCTCTTCTCTACGCTTTTACGATGTTTTGTAGTTCAAGGGATTTTTAACTAAATTTATTTCTTCACAATTTTAATTTGGTATGTAAAATGTATTTAAAACAATGCTCTAAATTAGAAGTGCACAACCTTTTAAAGCGAAAGGCCACTTACAAAAATGACTGGGTTGTCCAGGGCCACCATCAGTAGCACAGAGAGGATTTTGTTTCGAGGAGGTGTGACGGGAGGAGATCTAAGTCTACAATCAGATTAAAAATTAAAGATTTAAGATTAAAGATTTTCGGAAGGGTAGTTTTAGCCTCCTAGGTTCCTTCCTTCCCAGTCAACATATTCAGTTCTGTTGGCAAGGATATATCAACAGTTTACGTTTGTATTTATAAAAGAGATATAGCTAAGATTATATTCAGAGAGTGAAAATACTCCTTGACTTTATTTGAAGGAGTAAATTTAGCTTTAAAGGTTGCCTGTGCCAAAAAAAATTGTGCTTTCATGAATGAAGGTGGGGAGGAGGAGAAACATATATTATTCTAAATTGTACTTCTTAACATATTCAGTCATAAAATGTGGATATCAAGTAGGGGTGCACAACCTTTATAAGACGAGGGCCAGTCACAAAAATGACTGGATTGTCGAGAGCCAACATCCGTATAGTGTGGACAAAATTTTGTTTCGGGAAAGAGGGGGAGGATCGGCCTAAAAGTTCATAAAAATGCTAGTTTAAAAGGAGGCCCCTGTACTCAACCACCTGCTTGGTCAGCATAACCAATTCAGTTGGCAAGGAGGAAAAAAATGTGCATTTTTATTTCCACGTGCGATTGACAATAGTCACAGTTTTTTCCTAGTGATTGACAAAATTCATGATTTTTACGCACTCGTTTGGCGAAATTTGTGATCTATACTCACCCGATCGGCAAAATTCACGATTTTTATGCACCTCACCGGCAAATTTTACGAGTTTTACGCTCTCGATCGGAGAAATTGGTGACTTTTTTTGCACACGATCAATGAAATTTATGATTTATATGCAACTGATAGACAAAATTTGCGATTTATACACACCCGATTGAATTTACGATTTTTATGCATCGGGTGGGTGAAATTCATGATTTTTACACGTCCAATAGGCGAAATTTGGCAAAATTCTCGATTTTTACGCACCCGAATGGCGAAATTCGCGATTTTATCACGTCCGATGGGCGAAATTTATAATTTATACGCACCCGATGGGCAGAATTCGTGATTTTAACGCGTCCAATCGGCGAAAATTGGCAAAATTCCCGATTTTTATGCACTTGATCTGTGAAATTACCAATTTTTTCATGCCCGATCAGCGAAATTGATCTACGGGCCATCACTAAACCCATCGCGGGCCATAGGTTGTGCATCCCTACTCTAAATGTTTGATGAAATAATAACCATAAATTATTAATTAAAAAGATCATACCTAACTTGACCAACACGGTGGCAGCGATCTTCAGCTTGTTTATCGTTGTAAGGATTAAAATCTATGTCATGTAAAATAACAGTATCTGCAGCAGTTAAGTTTATGCCTAAGCCACCAGCTTTGGTGGATAAGAGAAAAAATAATATCTCAGGATCATTATTAAATTCATCAATTAGTTGCTGCCTGAAATTAAAAAAAGAATCATATCACAAAACATAGAAAAAAATTAATATAAAATAGGTAAATTATAAAATACAGTATAAATAATAATAAAAAAAAAATCAAATAATTACACTAAAACTTGTCAATGCTGAGAGTAGTCAGTACCCGAAAAAATATTCATTATTATGTAAAGAGATAGTTGGGATTAAAGAGAATTGAAGTTATAATTAATAGCAAAAAGGTAAATTAACTTTTAATTCTATTGTTGCTAATTTTAATGCACAGTAGACAGACAATCCAATATTAAAACTTTTATTTGATGTGCGCCTTTAAAAAAAAGTATACACAAGATACATAGAGATAGATAGATAGATAGAGATAGATAGAGAGAGAGAGAGAGAGAGAGAGAGAGCCAAATTTGAAATGTACCTTAATTTTTTACCTGTTGGACATGCACAGGCAACGTACATTGCAAAAGTGTTCAAAATAAGATAGGATTTAAGATTATGTAATTCCGATAGTTCTGTCATTAATTTTCAAAAAATTAAGCTTTTTCAATTTTTATACATTCTTTGGATCCTATAGGTTATATTTAGAAAAAGTTTAAACATGCTCTGACAAGTGAAATAGTAAAAAATATGTTTTTCTACAACTAAAACTCAACAAGTTATGAAATTTTTAATTTTATGAAATTTCTTAACTTCTGGTGCTAAAATCTGACAGACAATTTTCAAAATTTCATAACTCTGTGAGTTTAAGTCATAGTGGAATGGAATTTTTACTATTTTATTTGTCAGAGCATAGTTAATGTTTTTTATAAATATAACTTATTGGACACAGGGACCGTATAAAAATTAAAAAAGTATCTTTTTGATAATTAATGATAAGAGTATTTCATCAATATAATCTTAATTCTTACCTTATTTCAGACTTTTACAATTCACATTGCTTACATATCTTCAACAAGGAAAACAATTACAGCACATTTCAATCTTTGTGGACACACACACACACATATAAAAAAAAATCTAATTGTATAACACCTTTTGTTGGAAGGTGGTTAAAAGTAAACATACTCTCAAATGCTCAAAGGTCGTAATTAAAAGAGTTAGGACACTGAATGATAATTTTAAGTTACAAAAATGAGTTAAAGGATGAAAGAAAATGCATAATAAAGTATATTTATAATATTTTATGTATAAATATCCATTTCCCTTAATAAGATACATATTTATTATAAAAAAAGGGGGGGGGGTTAAAACTATTAGAAACATATTTATTTAGATGATATTTTCACTATGTATCAGTTAACAATAAGCAAAATAAAATTTTTATTTAAAATTTTACTTTTTTGGAAATTTCCAAAGTTTCTAAAATTTTTATGCAAATTTGCAAATTAGTTTGCTTAAGGAAAAAAGAATAAACATTTAGCCTTATTAGGAAAAAAATAAGATAAATTGAACATATGAGGAAATAAACTAAAACATTTGACAAAGGAATAAATGACATTGTTGGTATATTCAATTTAAAACTATTGAAGCAGTATTCATAATTAAAGTAGTAACATGTAAATGAAGTACATAAAGATTAAAATATTTAGATTTAAAAAGAAAAATTAACCTTTCAGGAACTGGAACTTGCCCATCAAGTCTTAAGAATTTAAAATTCTTTATAATCATATATTCTTGAATGATATCCAAGACCATTGTGAACTGACTAAACAGAAGTATGCGATGATCCTAAAAAAAGATGATTTTTAAGCATACCGATACAAAATTTCTAAGCAGAAACACAAAACACTTTTTATGTTAACAGTTTTACCATAATTAATATATTTTTGATGAACTTTGAAAATACAGCATAAAAAAATATGCTTTTCTTTTTACCTCTTTTATCAAATCTGGCAAAAGCTCCTCCAATACTTTCAGTTTTCCAGAATTTAAAATTGCACTATCGGGCAGGGCATAAGAGTTTAGAGACTGGAAAAAATTAACACAATTATTATTATTATTAAAGCAAGACAATAACACAATTATCATACACAGAATTATTTTTGATATACCTTATACTGGCGACATAATTTATGCAATTCAAAATCTGACATCACAGCCATGTCTTCAAAGATAATATTAGGATCTGACATATTGTGCGTAGGCTCCTGTAAAAACAGAATGGACTTAAAACCTTCTTCAATATAAAGTTACAAAAACATTAACATATTTTGAATTTTCATATTAAGAACCAATTTCTTTTTTCTACAAATATTATTAATTTCCTTTTTTACATTAAATTGATAAGACAAGTTCAATGCATTCATGTTGATTTTTTTTTTTCTTAAGTAAAATAAGTTCATTTCTAGGCATATATAGCTTTATAATATATATATAAAGTAACTGAATAAAAGCAAATGGTCTGAACAGTGTGTGTGTGTGTGCGGGGGAGGGGGGATGATAAAAAATAATTCATTCAGAATACTAATAGAATAGTTGGTAAGTATACAATCTAATGAACAGGGCTTGACAAATACGGTCTCCAGGTCGCCGTTGACGACCAAGTTCTGTTATCTGGCGACTAAGTTCTTTAATCTGGTGGGGGGTGTTTTGTACAAAAATGGACTTAAGAAATGAGCCCATACAGAAAATTTCCCCAGTCCTACTCTAGCACTCAGTTTTATGCTAAAAAAATGCCAGTTTTTTCTGCTATAACCAGCTGGCATGTCTTGTTAAAATGTGGGGGGGAGGAGGGGAGGTTTCAGTAAACTTTTCAATTTAACCTTAATTTTTAATTTGGCCTAAATAAGTTCATGAAATACAAATTTGAAAATATCTGAATTATTTGACTGACTTGACAGGGAAATAACCAAAAATTTGTTTTCCTGCTTCACTATTTCATCGATGCCCCCTCATAAGATTTTTTAGCATTCAATTATCCAGACATTGAAACACTCGGCAATCAGCATTTTTTGAACATGCCGGTTAATTCTGTTGTTACAGTATTTCTTTCTTTTCAAGAAATATATAATGTTGATAAGTTTAATTAGAAAACTTAGTTTATATTATTTCTCTAAATTATGTACTATTCATTCTATGTAACTAGTAATTTTAAACTATGCTTGTTATTATTTTTTTCTAAACTAATTCATAAAAAAATGTGCTTTTTGAAAAACAATGATGGAGAGGAGGGTAAATATTTTTTACTGGCAACTAGAATTTTGTGCTGGCTACCAGATTTTATCAAATTTGTAAAGGCCTGCTAATGAAGCAATATTAACTTTAAATTCTGTATTTAACTAGGAAAAGTACAATGGACTCTCTTTAATGCGTCTCCGCATAAGGCATATCTCCAGTTAATGAGAACAATTTTATTTTTCCAATCATTTCCTATTTGCAATTAATGTTAAAGACATCCCTTAACCCTTTCTCCGTCTGAGAATTTTCCTGCAATTTCATAAGTATGCTTGTAATATATACATTTTTTAATTGCAGTTTGATGATATATCTTTTATATCCCCTCATTCTCCATACAGTTCAAAACAGAATTCTGTTGAAATATGTTTGTCTACAGCCATTTTAACATGATTTCTAGAAACAGAAAAACACAGGCCTAATGGTAAAAGGGTTAAAGTGTATTGTCTGCTCATCAAATAATGCAGACAATTTTTTCACATACCAAACAGAATTGAAATAGCTATTGAACAGTATTACATTATTTTTTAAAAAGCAACTTTGATTTGACTTTGACTGTTGAGAGACCAAGATCAGGGGTGATTGTGACTCAAAGGGGGAAAACCCTGAAAAAATATTGACACAAAATAAAAAAAACCCTGAAAATTATCGATGTAAAATACCAATATCAGTTTACATCACAACTGATACTGTAACATCATGACAACCAAACGACATAAGAATAGCATAATTTCTGCTACAGTTTGAGATGTTCAATTTTAGAAACACATAATTTGATAAACTTACATTAATTTCATTGAAAGCTGAATGGCTTCATCAAATGGAGAATACAATTTGTCTTACTAAATATGAAGAGTTCAAATTCTATAACCAGTAAAGAAATTTATTCCAAGTATTCATGAAACAAGCACAAATTATGTGCAAAGAGCTCTTATTAGATTTAATGCAATTTTATGACACCTAGCTACTTGAAAACAGTCTGAAAAAGTCAAGAACAATTTTACTTTTAAGTGGCTAGGTATTAGTAGAAAAAAGGAAAAAATCCAATCCTTTTTTTTTTTTTTTTACAAACTAGTTTTAACAATTTTGTTATGCTTAGAGTAAAAAATGTTTAACTGATCAACTAATTTTGCGATTTTTTTGGCTGCGAGATAGACGAAATTTGCGATCGACTGACGAAATTTACGATTATTTTTAGACAACTGACTGAAGAAATTTAATTTTTTTTTTTTAAACGATTGACTAAATTCGCAATTTTTTTCAATGATGGACAAAATTCTTGATATTTTTTTTCTGTGACACATTAGCGAAATTCACAATTTTTCCTACGTGAACGATTGGCGACATTCGAAATTTTTTCTGCGTATGATTGATGAAAATCCCAATTCATTTTTGTGCCTGACTTGCGAAATTCGTGATTTTGGTGGCGACCGATTGGCAAATCTTTTACAATTATTAATTTAAAAAATACTGATTTTGAGGAATTTCGCCAAAAATGAAAAAAATTCTAAAACTCCTGAAAGTTTGCAGAAAAATCACATTGCGGACTTGGAAACTTTGGGGAAAAATGAAATCAAATTTGATAGGGAAATTAATATTTTTCTTAAGGCGCAAATTTGCTTATTTCAACTTTGTTAGCATACTGCCGTACTTTATCCAACATGTCTGGAATAATCTCCCTACCCCGAGTCTGTGAAATCCGAAATAGGTAGTTTTCACTTTTTTTTTTTTTTGCCATTTATCTGCATTTTTCGGGTCTGTGCGAATTGAAGTAAAGTCAAAATAGTAAATTTTTTGCCTTTTTTTCTCTTGAGCCCACTTGAAATAATGCCAAAGTAGTAAAATTTTGACTTTTTTCTTCCTTTGCATAAGATTTCCTGGGTCTGAGAGACCGAAAAATAACGCCGAAATCATTAAATGTTCCCTTGTTTTCCTTAGTTTGCGTACTCCGAAATAATGCGTAAAATGGTAAAGCTTCCGCTTTTCTTTTCTCTCTTTCCCTCATATTTTTCGGATCTGTATGACCAGCAGTAATGCCCAAATAGTAAATTTTTTGCCTTTTTTTTTTTTCTTGAGCAATTCGGACCTGATATAATGCCAAAGTAGTAAAATTTTTACTTTTTTCTTCCTTTGCGTCAGATTTCCCAGGTCTGAGAGACCTAAAAATAATGCAGAAATCATAAAATTTTCCCTTGTTTTTCTGAGTCCGCGTAATCGAAATAATGCGGAAATGGTAAAGTTTCCGCTTTTTTTTTTCTTTCCTTCATATTTTTCCGGATCTGTATGACCAGCAGTAATGCCCAAATAGTAAAATTTTGCTTTCTTTTTTCGAGCCTATAGGATCCTGAATAATGTCAAAATAGTAAAATTTTGTCTTTTTTAGCTCCAGATTTTTAGTGTCTGAACGACCGAAAAGTAATGCTCAAATTATTACTAAGTCTGCGGGACCCGAAATACCGCAGTTCAAAAGACAGATTTCTGTTCTGATGATGGAAAACGCACCTATCCTATCCACAATTGATGTAGGTCAGATGATTTTAACAGGTGATCTGTCTCTGCATAAGTAAAATGTTTATCACTAACAATATTTGGTGAATTTTTTGCTCTTATTTATATCACATTTTCAGTTTTGATTTTGAAGTTATTGATTAGCTTTTTCCACTAAACATAACCTCAAAAACCCAGAAATCCAGGATACACCCTGAACACAACCACCCCTGCAAGATATTGTCAGTGACAATGATGAAGAAAAATACAACTTTCCATAACCAAAAAACATGAGATTCAAAAACTGATAATAGCTATTTGCAGATATTACCAATGAAAGTGTGATAAAAAAAACATTTGGGTTAAGTCACAAAACAGAAAAATGTGGTTAAAAAAAACATTTGTTCAAGTAACGCAAAGAAAAGTGATAATTATTTAAATTTAAATTAACTTATGTTAAATCTACATAAATAGAGCAATTTTGTTTGCCCTCAGAAATTTATTCTTTTGTATTAACAACTTGTGACTAACTTGTTTAACTAAAATTATTAAATTAAAGAAAAAGTTATTTATTTTAGCATTAAGTTGGTAACCTATATAATTTCTGTCAAAAACTGAATTCAATTTACTCAATGAAAGGGATTTTACACCATTCAAATGTTTTCATCATATAATGTGAACAAAAAGTATGGTTATTAGTGCAGACAAGAAAACTGGAAGTTGAAACTTTTTCACGAATTCAATACTTTCTTCTTGAAGAAAGTAAAAAACTTTAAATGCCCAGTAAAGATTTTTTTTTTTTAATTTTAAGGAACTGATAAATTTTTTATCTCACACTAAAATTTTGGACAAAAGTATGTTAAGATAAAGCAAATACTATTTTGAGTTTTCACAATATAGCACATATATAGCCTAGTTTTAACGTTTAATTTACAGATCCTACAAATGTATGCTACTACTTTCAGCTCCTAACTGTTGATTTTAATGAAATAAAAATTTTTTGGCGATAATATTATGCATACATTTAACATTAACTTTGACATCGACAACAATTTTTCATCATCAAAAAATCTTCTCAATAACAAAGGATGATTAGCTGCTCTTCGTAATTGCATCATCATTCCAGCACCACTAGTACTTGGATCTTTTTCTCGCTCTTCATTTGATTCCACCTATAACAAATGAGTAAATATGAATATAACAAAGTATTTAAAAAATTTTAATTTTATTTATTATTTAAAAACAATTATTTTAAAAACCGAAAATTTAAACTTAATCCAAATATTTTTTGTTTAATATTTTACAAAGTTATTTAATTTTATTATTAAATCAATTTTATATATAATATTAATTTTATTTATTATTTAAAACAATTATTTTAAAAACCGAAAATTTAAACTTAATCCAAATATTTTTTGTTTAATATTTTACAAAGTTATTTAATTTTATTATTAAATCAAATAATAGAAATTACAAATATAATTTTTCAAATGTTATTGTTATGGACAATCTATGGTGCATACAGAGTACACCCTTTGAACAATATTTTAGAAAATTATTTGGTTTTAATACTAAAAATTCTAATAAGACAAATTACAAAATATTATTTTTCAAATCATATCTTTATGAACATAAAATGTAGCAATGTAAAGATGTAAAATGTAGTAATTTTTAGATTATCATTGATGATACTAATGAGTAAAATAACAATATAAATTAATGAAAATAGTCAAAATGCAACTGATTGAAACAATTTTGCCAGTAATTTTTAACTTGTTCAATGCACATTACATTTTCTAATCCACAAAATACATTTTAAAATATTAATCTGAAAAAAGATATTTGCCAAACAAAAAGTATGAAAATCCAGAAGACAGCAAAACTAATCTAATCACTGACAAATTAAGATGATACTTAGCACAGTACAATATAAGCAGATAAAACAGCACCAGAACTTTTTAACTAATTGCAGACTAGTTTCTGTATCAATCAGCATACTGTCATCAGTGCAAAGAATGATGGAATATTGCCCATGGAATAGATTGGAGGGATAGGTTTATTGACCAATAGAATTGTCAGAAATTACAGAAAACTTCAATAAATTTTCACCTTTTTTTTGGACTCGCTATGTTGATGACATTCACCTTAATTTACACCCGTCTTCACAACATTGATAACATCCTTAACATTATGAACTCTATCAATAACAATATTCAAATCACTTATGAAACAAAAAATAATGGTTCACTCTCTTTTGTGACTCCCCTTGTCACTCACATTCAGAAAAGATTCTATCGCAAAAATTTCACTGTATCTCTACCATCCCTGCTCACTCATGTCATCCTTGTAGCTTTTTATACACTTATAAATCATGCCATACTCTGAAATTCAATATCTTAAAGCCATTGCTAATGACAGAGGTTACATCGGTATCATCGATACTGCTTAATTTAAACTAGAGCCTCCTCATTCCTCATATTCACCTCAAACTTCTTCTCTTTCCAATATTAGCATTGTTTTACCTTACTTTCCCAAATCCAGCTTTCCCATTGCTAAAGTACTTAAATATAATGACTTCAAAATAATTTTCACCCATCCCAATAAACTTACTCTCTCCAAACTGAAAGACACTATCGAGTCATCTAATTCCTGCAGCATTAAATGGAATTGCAGCTTTTCCTATATTGAACAAACCAAACATTGTTCAAAATGTCGAATTAAAGAACACAAGCAATATATTCAAAAACAAGAAACGAACAAATCGGTCATTGCACAACACTGTTGGAAAATTAACTACACCTTTGACTTTAAGTGAGCTAAAATTATCTCTAAATCCACTTCTATACTTAAACTTAATTTTCTTGAGGCATTTTATATCTATAAAAATCATAAAAATATTGTTAATTGTGACTTTACTAGATATATATAGGCCTGGATTTAATTAAATTTGAGTTTATGTATTAAAGTGATGTTAAAGATAAGATGTTATGATATTAAATTTATAGAAATCTAGAAATTTTGTAGAAGGGCGACTGGACTTAGGAAAATGTAATGGATAAGATGGAAATCAGGTCATCCCGGTATCTGAGAGTTTTATATTTTTATGGAGGTCATCATGAACCTATATACCTGGACTTCTAATGAAATAGCCTTTCCAAGAAGGAAATCGTTCCTCGAAAAAAGCCTGAAATAGGTGGCGCATGTGAAGATGGTTTCTGCCTACGTCACTAAATTCGTCTGCTTCACCGTTTGACACTGACAGTGACAGCCGTGGTTCATGGTGGCGCTAGTGCAGCACGGTTTCTGGCCAGCTGCGCAGAACGGTGCGCGTAGCTGTGCAGCTGCCATTTCGTGCCGAAGTCTCGGCACGATGTTATCACACGGCGTTAGAAGTCCTGTATAGAGGTTCATGGAGGTCATTGTGGGGCAAAGGTGAAATTGTTTGCCTTTTTTGTCCTTGATTAGTTGAGTGTTGACGTGGGCTTGATGGGGAAGTGACGATATAGGATTTTTGTTTTCCTAATTGTTTTGTTAAGCAGTTAAATGAGTGTCCTTCCAGTTCCAGATAGTTGGTTTTAACACTTAACGACGTGTTTTCCAGATTGGTTGGGATGAATGGTTTTTGATTTTGTAATTCCTAGCAATTATCATAGGTATCCTAATTCTTTTAGATTTATCTTGAGGCATGGGATGCTATGGAGCTAGATGAACATTTGAAAATAGAGGATTTGGATTTTGGCCGTTCATTGTACTTATATGCTCTAGTGCTGTTTTCATTTAATTAAAGCAGTATTTTTGGATATTGCATTTTGTCCTGAGCAACTTGCATGTTTTTTGGGAGAGTTTACTGATACGGTTTGAGCAAATGGTGTATAAATCTTAAATACCTAAGTATTGTCAGGAAAATCACATGCCTCCAGAATATTTGTTGGTCTTATTGACTCAAGCAACACATAAAAACTACCATTCATTATCACTCATACACTCTTAGTATTCTTCATATTAAGTAATAAACATTAAAGTTTTACCTTTATTAAATATAAAATACACTTCATAAATATAATTTACTTTTGTAAATACATCGTTTTTACTTACCTTTTGCACTTTATTCTTTCCATAATTTGAGCTGCTTTCAGGAACAAATACTTTTTATTTAGTCCATCATTAAAACGTAACTACAGAAACACAAACACATTTTTACTTCTAACGAGAACCGCACTACATCGTAAACATCCTAAATACTTCTGAGGTAGTGCCTCTGCCACTCACTAGATGGCGGCACACGTAGACCGTTCGGATTGGAAGACCGAACGTCGAATCAACAATGGCACGTGTATGCAAATTTCGATGGATCGTTCTAGTAAAGTGGGTGTTTCTAGTGATTAGCCGACATTCTACCAGTATAAATAGTTGCTATATCTCTGCATAGGTCGTATATTGGAAATCAATTGATCAAGTAATCGGCGGTGTTCTTTCAATAGACATCGTCGTAGTATTAGAATATCTGGCTTGTTAATGTGATATAAAAGTAAACGATGATCGTTGTGGTTGATGGCGATAGTATTTAAAGTTCGAGCAGCTTGGTACAGTAAAGTATAAATATATTTGATGTGTTTAATAAGTTTATCTTGTTCTGTTTACGTCTATTTGCTAAATATCCGTGTTCTGTGAAAAGTGAAAACGTTACTGTCTTCAAAACGAAACTGTTTAATATCAAGTTATTAGAATCAAGATGCTGTATTATAATATGTGAGTACTTTGAATAAATCTCCTGTGTTTGAATAACTTTTTGTCTTCATTGAATTCTATATATATTCTGCATTTCACTATTTAACTTTTATATGATAATCTATCTAAAACCAGCAAAAGCTTCTCACTACGCTATAACTAAAAGTTATACTCTGCTTACTTCGAAATAGACTGCCTACATTATTTAAACAAGTATGAGGAAGAATGAAAGGGATGTGCGGCACCGTGCAGTATTTCATGAATGTGCTTTGAATGATTTGAGTATTTATTTATTTATTTTTTGTTTTGTGGTTAAATTTTAAGTATTGGGTAGCCATTAGAAGAATTTTTGCAGAAAATAGTTTATTGGACCTGATGTGGTTGTGTAGGAGCAGAGCCGTCCTTAGGGGTGTGCGACAGGTGCGGCCGCACAGGGCCTTGCGCCTAAAGAGGCCTCGCACCCGGATGCAAAATATGTTTTCTTTAATAAAAAGAAGAAGGTATAATAGAAAATCTCTAATATAAATTTATGATTTTAGTTAAGAAAAGATAGTGGTCTTGACATAAAATATAGCCTATGTTGGAAGAGGAACGTTCACCATCAATTTGCCACCATTACTTTTGAAATTGGTTTAGTAGTTCCAGAAACTATCTCTACAAAACACACAAACAAATGCTACTTCTTTATAGTAGCTAGGGGATCGAACCCGGGCTCCCCGGGTTACAGTATATAGGTGAAAACCATTCTTTTTTATTGATAGTATAGATAAGATTATGTTAAGAATCTGGAAGGAAAGGGCCTCGCAAAATCCCTGCACCGGGCCTCGCTTTAAGTCGTCCTCGCTAAGGACGGCTCTGTGTAGGAGTATAATTTGCACTGATATAGATCAATGGCTGAGGGTTCAAATTGGTAGACCTAAGGGATCCTCATAATAAATCTGGAATTTTTCCTTTTGTGAGTATATTCAAATCTACATTTATAGAATTAGTAACAGAGAGTTGAAAGTTTTGGTATTTTCCATGAATAAAGTCGGGTTTGGTCATTCCATAAATGAATTAAATGTTTTCAATAAGTGAATAAATTTTTCATAAGATGTATATAAGTGTTCAGAGTAGGCTGAAATAAGGAGTTTTAAAGTTAAAGTACAGTACAGGATCTAAAGTCTGGACTGGCTTGTGCTGCGATCGTTCCGGATTTTAGGTACTGCGTATTAGCCTGCAGTATGGTGTTGATTTCGAGATCGTTGTTAGTACATTACGAAGAAACACAATTTAAGTGGAGGAGAGCATGATAACAATTAACACAGATAGAAGACAGCTGAGCAGGCCATGGTTGTCATGATAAGATGAAAAAATGTGTTATAAGGGACTGGGGTGTGTGGTCATGCTTTAGTTAAAAAAATAAGCACCTATAAGCACTTTTAAACTCATTCGCAAATGGAAAGTAAGCACTAGTTTACAAAGTTTTATTATATTTTGAAAATTACTAAAACAGAACACAGATTATTATTAGTTTTTAAGTAAAAAAGTTCCTATGAGTTTATTTTTTTAAGATTTTAATATGGCTTACTTAATTATGCAATCAACAAATGATGAATGCTCTGCGATTAAATTCTTCCAAGACAAAGGTATAATTAATATTGTGATATTTTTTCATAAAAACATAACACTGAAACACAATTTCACAGAAATTCGGTTTCAAGTCTTCTGCATTCTGCTACTATCTGCTCTTTCACTTATTTACTGCTGGTGAGCTCTGCAAAAACTATATGAAACATAAATAGATTTATATAGCGACAATTGTATGAAAAGCAGAAATTTTCAGAATCGAAACAATCAACTTTATGCCAGTTGTGTAATGAAACATTAATTATATTGTTTCAGAATTTTCCATTGTATTTTGTGTTTAATAAAATAGGTTTTCTTTTTTTTTTTTATTAAGATATACATATATCACTGGCTTATCATTCCTGTCACTAGTTAGCTTCACAGTTTATTTTTTTCTTTATATTTGGGTCTGGCATCTTAAAACTGACACCAACATTTGGGCTTGGTACAAAGTGGCGTTTATCTAATAGAAAAGAACCTGTTTTTACTCTATTCATACCACTTTATCAAAAAATAATCTTTGCTATACACTCCTATGACAATTTCAAGAGAAATCTACCAATTTTTGTTTAAAAAAAAAGAATATAAAAATAGTCGTCAGCAGGATGTATGCATCCTGGTCCATAGACAAAGGATTAAACACATAGTTTATTCTCAGGCAAGCTTTTCAAACTAGTTATTACTCAAAAATGCTATTTATAAAAATATCAATAAGCAGGAAAAAATTTGTTTTAGAACACATTAATATATGTGTTTATTTCGATGCACATAATTATTGCTGCATCGAAATTCTAACATATGTTTCATTACAACAATAAAAGCTCAGTACAGTGCAGTTCGGACACACACAGCCATTTAACAGCCTCAATGAATTAAGTGTGGGTCTGTTATAAGGTTAATTGAACTTGGCAATGTTAAGATAAATAAGAAAAAGTTATTTTGTATTTTAAATTGATTAGTTCCAAATTAAGAGAGAAAAATAAGCACTTCACTTAAAAAATAAGTACTTTTACTTATAAGCACCATAAAAACCTATTTTTAAAATAGGCACCTATAATTACTCATGAGAACCACTATGCACCCTGGCAATGAACTGTTGATTTATTTTACTGCAATCAGAGCACAATAGATTAAAACTGAATATTTAAAAAATAAGTACAACAAGCCATTCTAAATGAAGAGAGACTGAAAATAATTAAGTTAATTCTCTTTGATCTTAATTCGTGTTTAAAATAGATAAAGAAAGAAAATTGCATGATCCTTTCATTTTTTTTCCCTAAATAGATTTTTTCAGTAAAACAAATTTTTTATAAAATAGCCAAATTAGTGACAAAAGTGCAAATTGGAACTCACTAAATTAAATTTGCAATCCTTGTGTTGACTTTGAGTTTCTCTTCATCTTGAACTAATTATACTATTAAGATATTTAAAAAGATTGTTGCACCAACAACCTACCTGTACCTGAGCAGAAAATTTAGTGATTAATTCTTCATATTTTTTAGCCTGATCTTCTACCATTGGACAATACTTAGTTTCATCCTGCTTTTGAGGAAGTTCTTTTAGAACCTATAGGGATTAAAAAAGAGAGTCACAAAATTGAAAAGATAATAAGAATCAGAGAGAAAAAGCAATTTAGTAAATAAATTTTAATTTAATGAAGTTGCAGAAAAACATAACTTTTAAACAAACTAGGCTGAATCAAGTACTCATAGCTGAAGCACAACAAGTTATCTTGTATGTATGAAATTCAGAGACAACTCATACCATAGCTGAAAAGTAGATCTTAAGAGAATACTAAATCCAAAAGAAAATGCTGTATAAAATAAATGTGTAAAAATGAAATACCACACAAGTTTTTGACGGATTATGTGGGTGATTGAAATGAGTGTAGTTGTATTTTTTAAAAAGTCATAATTTATTATAAATTTAAAAGATGCTGTAACTAAGTGTTGGGGAATCATTGACTTCTTCGAGTTAAGTGAGAATTTGTTTGTACCAATCTCCACAACTGCTTTATCAAGTGGAAGTCTCTGTGATCGCTGAATTCTTATGTCAAATGCCAGGGACAAAGATTGGCTATAGGGTTTGCATTAGAACTTTGACCTTTAATTACTCAGGCTACAAATCAAATTTAAAAAATCATGTGCCATCTTAGAACATGTATTATACAAACGGATGCCCAGAAAGTAAGTTCCATTTGTAGTTTATGCAATAGCTATTCTGAAATTCCCAGAATGAGCATATGTGCTGAGTCAATGAACTTACTGGCAAAGCAGAGACATCATTGTTAGAGGGAAGAACAGTGCAAATGCTGTTATGGGTTGAGATCATGTGTGTGAAGTGCGACTAAATAGTTTGGAGGCAGGTGCGACAGTTAAATGGACAGATCAGTTTGGGGACTGCAGTGAGGGACCACTTCTTGAGACTATTCTCATCCACCTTAAAATCTAAACGACTGCCCGATTTTCATCTTTTTTTGCACTTGAAAGCTTTCTTGTTGGCTACAAATTCCAAGATAATGATGCTGCCAAAAATTCTTGGTTATCATCAAAGGCAGCAACATTCTTTGATAAGAGAATGCAACTTATGGTGCCTCTAGTCTTGCGAGGTATACTGATTTTCAGGGGTTCAAAGACCTGTCTCACGTAACTTCTGGGCAAGATGCCAAAAGTCCCGATTTTTCATGATGAACAAATTCTTTTCGTACCATGCTATTTGTTAGTTTGCATCTAGTAGAATTTAAAAGAGTCCTTCCGGCCTGTACCAGGAGGAAAAGATAGCTTTCCTATATCTTCGTTTTAAAATTTTAGCTAATGTTACTCGAAAACAGCAAGCTAAAATGCAAAGAAACAGTTTACAAAAGATTCGTTAATACTGAATTTGAATAAGAAATTTGATAAATTATTGAGCTACAGCCAAATTGGCTTCATTTATGAAAACGCATTTTGGTCGCCAAATTTGGCGAGAATTTGGCACTAACGGATATGAATGCATAGTTTTATGCGTATGATTGGGAAAATGATTGCAACAATGAAAGAAAATAATTTGCGAGAAATCGTGTTCTCTAAAACTCATACATTGTTTTTTTTTTTGTAATGTGCTGTCTTGTTTCAAAATGTCAGCCACCCTAGAATTTCAAACTGCTCTATCTCAGCCATTTTTTAAGATAGAGGTAAAACAAAAAATGCTCTTTAATCCTTATATCAAGGCTTAACACTTAATTAAAAAATAAATTTGAATTTTTAACTTTTTTGTATCTTTATTTTAGTTTTAAAATTTTCAGTAGCCGCCATCTTGTTTCAAGATGGCGGACCAAGCTGGAAAACGAACTCGGTCGAGGCATTGGTGAGCTTAATACACACAATTAGTTTCATCTAAATTAATTTATAAATACGAGTGTTATCGTATGACATAGATCAGATGTATATATATATATATATATATATATATATGGATCTATCTATATATATAAATCAACATTTGAACGTAGGATGGTTTTGGGGTCTGGGGGTCATGATCGGTGAAAATATATCGAATTGCTTTCCTCCGAACGGCTGCAATAGGTAGCATTATACTTTTTTGTATTGAAAGCTACCTAACAGTAAAACCTATTTTTATAGTCCCAGACCTGCCAACCTTTAAAAATGAGAAATAGTAGCACACCAAATTCAATTTTATCTGAAAGTTGGTTGGTTGGTGGCTGTTTTTTACACTGTAAATTTTAAGCGAGCAAATACTAATCAATTAAACGCATGTGTATATCCATAAGCACACAAAGTAGGAGACTCTTTTGTTTTTGCTAATTTTTTTGTTGCGGGTGGGATTGATTAAACATAATTATTCCTATTCAATTAATGCTCTGTCCACGCCTAAGCCAAATTTTTGAACTTCACAGTGAATTTTCTGAAAGATTCCAAGGCAGTTGGGGGGAGGGGGTGATGGAACTACGGGTATATCTTCCAGAGAAAAATGTCTGAGTTAGAGTCCTTCAACAGGTCGAGTAAGCTGATACAACCAGGAGTGGGGGTGTCCACACCCGCCACTTTTTTTTGCATCCCTTTGACGAAATTTGCATTTTTTCGCAATCTTTTGACGAAATTTGCGTTTTTTCGTGATCTTTTGACGAAATTTGCAGTTTTTCGCAATGTTTTTTACGAAATTTGTCGTTTTTTTGACGAAATTTGCCAATTTCGAAATGTTTTCGACAAAACCGGCCGTTTTTTCACGGTTTTCTGACGAAAGCCATGTTTTTCCCGCGTTCTGTTGACAAAAATTTGTTGTTTTTTCGCAATCTTTTGACGAAATTTGCCGTATTTCACAATGTTTATGACGAAATTTGCCGTTTTTTCGTGATTTTCTGACGAAATTTGCCGTTTTTTCGCAATGTTTTTGACGAAATTTGCCATTTTTTTCGCGATTCTCTGACGAAAGTCACGTTTTTCCTGCGATCCTTTGACAAAATTGGCAACTTTTCTTCGAACGAAAGACGAGATTGCTTTTTTTCGGCGATCATTTGCCAAAATACCGATACATTTAATGTCCAAATTTTCGGATTTATGACTTGTTGTGAAAACCTTAATGTGGAAGCTTAACTTCCCCATATTTGTTGTTTTTCTTTTAGGTCTTGTGCCACTGAGATATTCTACTTTAAGTGCTTCTATCACGATGATCCTACGTTCTCGTCGTCGATACGCGATCTCTTAGTGTAAACAAAAACACACATTTTTCTTGCTCCTACGTATGCATTGCTTCATTGCCAGGTGCCGTTTCCTGATTGGATGCCATGAACAGGGCTGCCACTGCCTAATGACACTGAAAATAGTAGCTTTAGTAGCCTACAAAGAAAGAAATAGTAGCCAAAATAGTAGCATTTGTACAAAAATAGTAGCCAAAATAGTCGCATACTTTACCTAAAAAAAAAGGACAATATTAAAAAGTTTCTATAATAACTGAAGGGTCTTTATGAATGTCCACATCTTATTTCAGTGTTTATGTTTCTGCCCAAGTCACTTTTTATACTTTTATTATAAAAAAAATACACATTTCTATAAAAATGAATATGATATGAATGAAAAAATGCTACGAATTGTGTAAACAGTTCTGAACTCTCCTTAATAAATATAGACGCCAACATTGTAAAAACTACATCAGGAGTAAAATAGTTACATTTCAGGAGTTTTGGACATCCATCAGGAGTAAAATTTAAGCAATTCAGGAGTCATACGAGTGTTTTGAAGATATACTTTTTTAATAGTTCGGCGTCATTTCGAAGATCAATAATGATAAATAAACTAATTTTGCAAAATTTTTGCGAAAATGAACTTGGTAAACAAAATAAAGAATAAAATAAGAGTCCTCAGCTTTGAAAGATAAACTAGGAATCTGTGAAGGAAAATTGATTCCACGGGGTTTTGAAGTTTTTTCTGAATATATGAAAAAAAAAATATTCTGAAAAAAAATTCGCCGTTTTTTTAAGATCTTTTGACCAAATTTGCCGTTTTTTCAAGATCCTTGGACGAAATTTGCCGTTTTTTCGATATCCTTCGACGAAATTTACCGTTTTTTCGATATCCTTCGACGAAATTTGCCGTTTTTTGGCGATCTTTCAACAAAATCTGCCGTTTTTTTCGAGATCCTTCGACGAATTTTACCGTTTTTTCGAGATCCTTCGACAAAATTTGCCGTTTTTTGGCGATCTTTCGACGAAATTTGCCGTTTTTTCGCGATCCTTCGACAAAATTAGCCGTTTTTTCGCAATCCAATGACGAAATTTGCCGTTTCTTTGACGAAATTGGACGTTTTTCCGTTATCCTTCGACGAAATTAGCAGTTTTTTCCACGATCCTTTGACGAAGTTGGCGTTTTCTCCGTGGCCCTTCGGCGAAATTCGCATTTTTCCGTGATTTCGCCGAAAAACGCGAAA
The DNA here is from genome assembly GCA_963931845.1 of Maratus michaelseni. NCBI lineage: Eukaryota > Metazoa > Arthropoda > Arachnida > Araneae > Salticidae > Maratus > Maratus michaelseni. The sequence goes on from OZ007587.1 coordinate 282,010,712, forward strand.
AAATTCGCCGAATTTCCGCCGAAAATGCAGTTTTTTTACGGCCTTTTGACGAAATTCACGTGTTTTCACGGTCCTTTGACTAAATTTGCGTTTTTTTCGCAATCTGTCAACGAAATTAGCCATTTTCCGCGATCTTTTAATGAATTAATTTCGCGTTTTTTTCACGATCATTCAACGAAATTCCCCGTTTTTTTACGATTCTTTGACGAAGTTTGCCGTTTTTCGTGATCCTTCGACAGAATTCGCCATTTTTTAACGATCCTTTGACGAAGTTTGCCGTTTTTTGCAATCCTTCGACAAAGTTTGCCGTTTTTTTCGCGATCCTACGGCGAAATTTGCCGTTTTTACGGATTATTCGACAAAATGATTTCGCGATTCTTCGAAAAATTTACGCGTGTAAAAATTGCACGTCGCATGGGACGCGTAAGAACTATTTTTTTGCGTCCCAATTCCAATTTTTCGCGTAATTTACGCGCTATAGCGCGTCCGCGGCATCGCTGTAAAAGACGCAATTTCCGTATTTTCAACGTTATTTCCGTACTACCGTATTTTACCACGCATTTCCGGAGTTGTTGGCATCTATGTATACTAGACACCAAGCTTTTCTGGGCTCCAAAACTACCTACCACCAAACGTGATTTCCACCTACTAAGCCAAACTAGTTTCTCTCCGACCAAAATCTGCTTGGAATTTCCGTATTCCTGCCGAAACTTGAACATTCCCTGGAATTCAGAAACGATCCCATCAGCACAGTACCTGCCTCCCCTAATTTGCAAATAGAAGCAACCGCTTGCGTACGTACGGAAGGAGGAAACAGCGAGGCAGGTGACCGAGTGCGTTTGGGAAGATGACTTTACAGGCGCTTTGAGGGAGAAAAAAATGATCGATTCTTCACTAAAAATAGTCGCTGGAACCTGAAAAAAGTCGCCGTTTTTTGCGTTTTAGTTGAAATAGTCGCTTTTTAATGGTTTTTGGCCTATAATAGTCGCCATAGTCGCCTGATGCTGAAAATAGTCGCTTTTAGTCGCATTTTAGTCGCAAATGGCAGCCCTGCATGAATGCACATGTGTTGAACAACTAGCTTAAATACCACTGCATGACTTGTCTGCTCTCTTCTCTTTTTGCTTATTTTCGCTCTTTTTGCTTTATTATCAGCTGCATATCATAGGATGTTTTGTTTTAGTTATTTTTAAATGTCTGTGCAAGTATGGCAGACTGTTTGTTGTTAATTCAGTATGTTTAATAAATGTTATTTATTAACTTAAGCTATCCTCTTATTCAGAGTCAGTTTACTTTTACTTTACCATTTGCAGGATGTGCCATAGATAAAAAAGGAGGGAAATTTGTTGGCAAGAATGGAAAGATTTTCGTGTATAATAATAAAGGAAAATTGGACTTCTTTGCAAAAAGAGAAAATGGTTTATATTTTCTTAGACCAAAATACCCCGGTATTATCAGAGAGCATGTAAATCTAACTCAGTCTAAGGAATCAAATCTTGAGATTTGGCATAAGAAATATTGTCATATCAACACAAATTATATAGTTGATACCAGTATAAATAATGTAGTTCGTGGGTTACCTAAGCTGAAAAATCAGGAATTAAATTGTGAACCTTGTCGTTTGGCAAAGACACGAAGAGTAAGTTTTAAGCCATTGCCGGGAAACAGAACACGTAGGCCTCTTGAACTTGTTTTTACCGATGTGTGTGGCCCAATGCCAGTGCCTTCAATTGGGGGATCACGGTACTTTGTCTCTTTCATAGACGATTTTTCTAAAAAGGCTGCCGTTTTCCCAATTAAACATAAAGATGAGGTCTTTGATACTTTTGTTCGATTTAAAAACAGAGCAGAAAGGTTCATTGGAAAGAAAATTAGGGCCATAAAATCAGATAATGGAAAAGAATACTGTAATTACAAATTTAAACAACTTACTGAAAAAGAGGGAATAGATCATCAGAAGACGAACCGGTACACGCCGGACCAAACGGGGTCGCTGAGAGATTTAATAGCACTATAAATAATGGGATTCGAACAATGTTGAAGGATAGTGGTTTAGAAGAAAAATTTTGGGCTGAGGCAGCTGTCTGTTTCACATATGTTTGGAATAGAGTTGTCCATCAAGGCCAATTAAAGACACCATTTGAATTACACGGTGGGAGACGTCCTTGTGTGAGTCATTTAAAACCGTTCGGATGCACTGCATTTATAGGGATTCCCAAGCAACTGCGAAAAAAATTTGATATGCGTGCAACTAAAGGTATCATGGTTGGCTATGCAGGACAGACAAAGGGATACAGAATTTATAATCCTGAAAAGGGTGTTGTTGAGGAAACTTTAAATGTGAATTTCAATGAGAAAGAAATGTACAGTGGTCGCGTCCTGGGCACCATGGACTGTAATTCTGATAATCGGAAAGTTTTGTCAGCAGTTGAAAATCGTTATATTGATAATGAAGAATCTGATTCTGAATCTAAATTTGATCAGATTATACCACAAAACTCTATAAAGTTACAAAGCACTCCCAAAAAGGAAGCTGAAGTAAGTTCCGAAACTGAAGAGTCAGGAGATGAACACCCAGACCAGGATGTGAATGAAACTGAAAAAACCCCTTGTGAAGCTATTAAATGGGTCCGAGAAGCCATTATGAGAAAAGATAAGTCCCGTAATGATATATATTATGGTGTGGAGGGTTCCAATACTAAACTTCGATCTTATAGAGATGTTGAGAATTACTGTAAAGCCAGAAATATTGATTATCGAAAGGAATTTTTTAGTTTTAGAAACAAAGATGATTATTCTGGTTCAGAACCACGTCCCAAAACTCAACACTATGAAGCTAACATAACTGAAATAGAAATACCATCTTCTTATTTTGAAGCTATGCGTTCTCCTTTTAGAAAAGAATGGTCTAAGGCGATGGATGATGAAATAACAACCATGAAGGAAAGACAAGTATGGGAACTTGTCCCCAAACCTAAAGAAGAGAAAGTTTTAGGTAACCGCTGGGTATATTCCATTAAACGTAATGAAAAAGGTGAAATTGCTCGTTATAGAGCTAGGCTTGTAGCACAAGGCTTTAAGCAGGAAAAAGGCATATCTTACGAGGAAGTATATAGCCCAGTAGTTGATTTTTCTCTTATTAGATTATTTTTCAGTATACTAGTCTGTTTTTTCGGTTGGATTCATCATCAAATTGACATAAACTGTGCATATTTATATGCGAATTTATCTGAAAGAGTCTTTATGAGTCAGCCTTTGGGCTATGTCAGTGAAAAGTCAGAGTATGTTTGCCGCCTGAAAAAGGCAATTTACGGCCTTAAACAAAGTGGTCGTGAATGGTATTTTGAGCTTCGTAATGCACTTGAAGGATTAAATTTTAAGAAATTAAAATGGGCAAATTGCATTTTTATATTTAAAAGAAAGGTTCTATTATTGTTGTATGTGGACGATATTATCATTTTTGGACAAACAGAAACATTGGTTTCTGAAGTCATAGATCTCTTAAAATCTAAGTTTGATCTTAAATTGTTAGGACGCACTAAGAAACTCCTAGGTGTAGAGTTTGAAGAGAGGGACTGTAAACTTTTCATTCATCAAAAGAGTTACATTGAAAAGGTTTACAATATGTTTAAAGAGTATAAACCTCCAATTACATCTCTCCCAATTTCTAAAGGAGTTGTGTATTCAAAGTTAGATTGTCCAAAAGATGATATAGAACTAAATGAAATGCAAGATATTCCATATCGCAGCCTTGTTGGATGTCTCGCTTTTATAGCTAACAGGACTAGACCTGACATTTGTTTTGCAATAAACCTTTTCTCACAATTTCAGGAAAACCCTGGGCCTACTCATTGGAATGGGTTAGTTAAGCTACTTGGTTATTTGTATACAACCAGAGAAAAAAAGCTCGACTTATCTAAGATTGATGATAACCTTAGTGTCACATGTTATAGTGATGCAGATTATGCCACTAATTGTGATGACATGAAGAGTATGGGGGGTTTTGTGTTGTTTATTGGTCAGTCACCTGTTTCTTGGAAGACTTTCAAACAAAAGTCTGTTGCCCTTTCCACAATGGAAGCTGAGTTTACTGCACTTACTGAGGCTGCAAAGGAAATCACTTGGGTTAGACATATACTTCTAGAGTGTTTTGAAATGGGGTTATTTGGGAATGAAATAACACAATATGAACTTTGTTGTGATAATAAGTCTGCCATTGACTTTTGCAAGTCACCAATTGAAAATGCTAGGTCAAAGCATATTGATGTCAAATTGCATTTTCTAAGAGATTTAGTGTCTGAAAAGCTATTTAATTTATCTTATGTAAGAAGTACAGATAACCTTGCAGATATTTTCACAAAAGCTCTGGTTAAAATGTCTGTTGATAATTTCATTTCCAAACTATTTATATAAGTGTAATAAAATTTTATGGCATATTTTTGAAATTTTAAAGTATATACTCTGAGGTTATGATATAATTGTAATGTTTTAGGTATATCTCCTGGTGTCTCATTTGATATTTTTGAATTGTAAAGATTTAATTTTTTTTTTACATGTAATCTCTTGATGTTTTTATGCCACTTATTAAAAGGATTTTTTTTTAAATGAAATGTTTTATGTATCCTTAAATGGGATTGATGTAAGCAGTCTTGGCTTTTGGATCAGGAGCGGATTTGGAGGTATTTGTTGCAGTTTTTTTAAAATTTAAGAGTCCTTTTGCAATTTCGTAATGCTTTTTTTTTTAAGGAAAATTTGTTATATTAAATATTAAGGGGGGCATGTCTTGTTAGACATTTGTGTTTTTTTTCTTGGGATCTCAGTGATCACGAGAGGGGGGCCTTATGTTGTGAAAACCTTAATGTGGAAGCGTAACTTCCCCATATTTGTTGTTTTTCTTTTAGGTCTCGTGCCACTGAGATATTCTACTTTAAGTGCTTCTATCGCGATCGTACGTTCATCAATACGCAATCTCTTAGTGTAAACAAAAACATATGTTTTTCTTGCTCCTACGTATGCATTGCGTCATTGCCAGGTGCCGTTTCCTGATTGGATGCCATGAGTGCACATGTGTTGAACAACTAGCTTAAATACCACTGCATGACTTGTCTGCTCTCTTCTCTTTTTGCTTATGTGGCAGCAGGGGCGGATTTATAAAGTGAGGGGCCCCTCTCGCTGGAACTTTTTGGGCCCCCCTCCATCTGAAAAATTGGGTATCTTTATCATTTTAAAATAATAAACAGTCGTTAATTAGAATAATTACAGATTAATTAAAATTTATTGAAAGCGTTAATTGTTAATTATACAAAATTCCCTTTATGCAAAGTTTCCCATCAAGACCGCTTAAGCTGTGCACAACCGGATTCCTCGTTTGGAGTGCATAAAACAAGAACAAAGAACTATACCTTTATGACCCATTGTTTTCAAGTAAAATGCGAAAGAAAAGTGTGACATATCCGGTGCAAGCAAAAAAAAAAAACTTCATTGGAAACATGAAATTGGTATTTCCATATGCTTGCACACGAAGATGCGCAAAATGTCTACCGTGCATATCGAGCATTCGCGCGCCGTGGAATGGCTAAGTGCACACATTGCTGCAGCGTGATGTTCACTAAAGAGTAGTTACTAGATGCAGCATTTTAAATACGCTTCAAATAACGGCTTGACATCCTTCCACGGTGCGCGCATGCATCCCTGAATAACCGCGGTGGATATTCTGCGTCTGAAAACATATGCAAATACCGATAATCGTGTTTCCAATATTTTTTTCTTGCACCGTATATGACGTCATACTTTTCTTTCGTATTTTTTTCGAAAACTATGGGTCGTAGAGATGTAGTTCTTTGGTCTTGTTTTATGCTGTCTAAGCGAGGAATCTGGCTGTGCAGAGTTTGGGTGGTCTTGATAGGACAACCTATATTTTAATTACATCAAATTTAAATGTTATAAAGATTTTCATCTGGCTTTAACTGCAGCAAAATTGTCTATGGCTTCATCATAGTTTACAGAGTTTAGAGAATTACAGTCAATGTATAATATTGCGAGGTTATTCAAACGCACTTGAGAAAGAGTTGAGCGTAGATAATTTTTCATTCTTTTAAGAGCACTAAACGATCTTGCTCCACTTGCATTTGATACGGGTAATGCGAGAAAAATTTTCAAAATTGTTTCCACATTTGGAAATATTTCTTTCAACCCGTCACTATTTACTAGCAATTTATACCATTTTTCGGGCTCTGCCGAGTGCTCATAATGCCCCATTACACTGAGAAAATAACGGAAATGCTTCAGTTCATCAGTGAACTGTTTTCCGTTTATATCGTTCGTATATACTTTATAAATGGAACTGGTGTTAGTTTTACAGGAATTATGAGATTCATCAACAAAAACTTCTTTCAATACATTAGAAAAATATTCTAATTTTTCCGTTCTTTTCTCAAGTTTTACTACTATAGGCTGTCGCAAATGACATTCAGAATCTCAATACGTACTCTCTCTGTTCCTTCTAACTGTATTTCGCCATAAACATTTTCGTCTGGAAATCTTTTCCATTTTCTTTTTCTCTTATTCTTGCCATCATCTGATTGCAGAATGGATGAAGATAAAGTTAAAACTTCTGCTTCAATTCCCGAATAATCATCACGCACTTCCTCAAAGAATAGCCTTAAGGAATGAATCTGGTTTATGGCCATCTTTAAGTTCGTCTTTTTTTTTTTTGCAAAAATTTGCTAACTTTGTGCATTCACCTTAATATTCTGTCCCACAAAATTGTCATAAAAGCAATTTCATGTTTATCAATTTTTTTTTGCTAAAGAGTTAGCCTCTAATTTGGTTGATGGCCTTTCAGTTTCACAGTCAGAAACTTTGATCAGTGCTTTTTTAATTTCGCTGTAACTTTCACGTAATACTGATACAGCATCGTCTACTGACCGTCGAGTGTCACTCAATTGTTTTACTGCACGCTTTGCTAGAATATGATATTTAAGAATCTCCCATCTATAGGTTTAAGCTGTAAAAAATGTATATATATTTTGCACAAAATCAAAATTACTTACGCATATCTGCAGCATTCAACAGCATTATTCCCTACTAAATTCAAAGAATGGTTTGAGCAAGGCACATAAAATGCTGTCGGACTTTCTTTGAGTATTTTTGACCGAAGGCCACCATAAATTCCTGACATGTTCGAAGCATTGTCATAACATTGACCCCTACAGTTTTTTATGTCGAAACCAAGGTCTGAAATCTTCTTCAAAATTATATCTTTGATATGTTCTACTTTATGAGATTTAATGGTTACAAAACCAAAAAAATCGCTCAACTATTTCTCCATCAGCTTTTACATATCGAAGAATAAAAGTTATTTGATCCACATGACTTACATCGGGGGTTGAATCGGCAATTATTAAAAAATATTTGGAACATTTTACTTCTTCACAAAAATTCTTCTCAACTTTATCTGCCATTATATTTAGGTTTCATCATAAGTTTGATGAGACAAATAATTTGTATTTCCTGAACCGCAATGCTCATACTTTTCTAAGTGGCTTTTCAGAAAATCATCAAACTCGGCGAGATACTCCCATACAAGTTAAAAAGTTACCTCTTCTTGTATTTTCTGGTAATTCTGTATCTCTATGACTTCTGAATGCTTGGCCAAGTCCAGAAAGCAATTTTACCGTAGCAACTACTCGACGAAGCACTTATCTCCAATAATAATCTCTTTCATTTTCAATTTGATTAGCTATTTGACAATCAAGTCTTTTAGATAGTTGAAGTCTTGTCTGGAAGTTTGCAATAGCCGATAACTTGGACTTCGAAATTTCATGGTTATTTAAAACTTTTTCAGACCTAGACCAATCAGAAAACCCTTGTACCAGATTTGGCTGAGGTAACTTAAGATTTGGGAAAAGTTTACATACGTAACAGTAAACTGATTTAGATGTTTCAGAAAAAACCATCTAGCTTCTCTTTTCTTCAGTGCCGTTTGCTTTCACCCTATAAAAATGCTTTTCTTGTAAATTTCTAAAATATTTCTTTTTAGAATCAGAAAATAATTATTTAGATTTTTGAGCTCTCCTATACAGTGCAAAAAAAAAATGTTGATTTTACAATATAATACTGGCATCCTATCTGCCAGTATTATACTGTAAAATTAACAGTAATAAACAGTAATATGCTGCCGCGCATGCCCGGTAGCGTATTACTGCTTATTTTACTGTTTATTTTACGGTATAGTACTGGCAGCTGTGATGTCAGTATTATACTGTAAAATCAACAATTTTTTTTCAGTGTATTTTGGGGTTTATTTCTAATAAATAATTCTATCATAGCTGAAGAAGGATTTGAAGGCCATAGAGCTATATCAGACGGAAAATCTTCATTTAAAGAACATTTAAGCAGCTGATTCATTGGTTCAGAATTTTGGTTCAGTGTTCCATATGAATCACAGATGGAGATCTTAGGTTGAGGTAAATAAAATAAAATAAATGCTTTGTAACTCAAACTTTATCTGGAGTATTGACGTAAACTGAAATCTGTAAAAAAACAATTAAAAAGTCATCATTTTTTATTATTCTAAATAAAATATTCAATCAGGTAAAGTTAAGTCGTTCTATACAGTCCTGTCTAACCTTTAATTAAGTAGGGGCGCATCTCAGCTAGTGGCAAACATTGAAGGGACCCATTATTCACATGATTCAAAACATGCAACAAATTTTTTTTCTCTGTAATAGTGGTAGCAATACACACAAGTCTGTGTTACGAATTTAACGCGTTTTTTGTTGAAAATATCTACCACTATTTTCGAAATGTATTCTTAGATTTAATCTCCTAACGGCTGAAACTAAATAAAACTAAGATCGGTGTACAGAAGTAATGATAGATATTTTGAGTAAAAATGCCTTAAATTGGCAAGACAACGTCTTATAAGATAAACATCATCTCATCTCATTAAGTCCATGTACATCAGTAATTGCATGTAAAAATAATTTGCAGAATAAACAAACAAACAAACAAACAAAAAAACCATTAACGCTTGTAAGTTTAAAAGTATGCACTTTTATGAGAGGAGATCTGTCTTCAAAATTTTTGTAGGGTAAAGAAACCAAACACCTTAAAAGTGCTCTTAATAACAACAATATTAATAATTTTCAAGTACAAAATAAAAACTTAATCTTTAAAAGATTCTACTAAACTTTCTGGAAAAAAATTATTTATAACTCACAGAGCTCAGTGCTTTCGCAAAGCTAACCCCAACCACTCCGTAATTTTAGCACCGAGCAGCTGTAGCTGCTCGGTATTGTTAATGGGCATTCTAAAAAGCATATTAAATGAAAAAAAAAATATGTTAGAGTTACCAATTAAAAAAAAAATCCGTGCGATGCTGTCTCCCCGTAATCTTTGAAATTATTTGTTGATACATTTTTTCATTAACTGCAGTTTTTAAAATTAACGTGTTTTAATAATATACAATTATACTACATCAAAAGCCGCTTGCAGAACCTTTCGAAAAATACCACATTCATCGATGTGCCTTTAGTATGTGCAGAGAAAAAAAGGATGTTGACATCAAAAATAATATATGTGGTGGTATTTTACCTATATTCTGTAACCTGGGTTTATCTCCTAGTTTGAATAATGTTGCAACGATTCGAATGGTGACCCCTAATTTATCTTTGCCCAGGGTCCCAATTAGTCATAATCGGGGCCTGATCCTACTCTAGAAATACAAAATAATGATTATAACCGGTAACAAAATCACAATAGATTTCAAATATCAGCTTTATGAAACTGCATATCAAGCTTAAGAGCCCTGAAATCAGGAGTCTCAGAGTCACGACTCACTTGGCCCTTATTTTTAATAACGTATGTTGTCCTGATTTCGGGGCCCCCCAAACTTGGTATGCCGTATATCTATATTAAAATACCAGCTGTAAAGGGTCTCTAACAGGGTTCCTTTCAGCTCAGAGAAAAGCACATTTGTCTCCCTTAAACTCCACCCCATTCCTTCACAAATGTTCACAGACTTAATGAATGATAATAGAAAAAAAAGTTAAGGAAAAACTAAAATATTTCTGGAAATAACAGATAGTAGAAGAAATATCCTATTTATTATATTTAAATGATGTAGTAAAAATTAATTGAAAAAATAAAATACAAAAATCTTTGATCAAAAGTCAATTTTTCTCTTTGAACATAAAAGAAGATTTGGGGGCCCTTGGGATGCGGGGCCCTTCGCGATTGCGACCCCTTAAATCCGCCCCTGTGTGGCAGCTGCATATCGTACGATGTTTTGTTTTAGTTATTTTTAAATGTCTGTGCAAGTATGCCAGACTGTTTGTTGTTAATTCCTATAATGTTAAAGTATGTTTAATAAATGTTATTTATTAACTTAAGCCATCCTCTTATTCAGAGTCAGTTTACTTTTACTTTACCATTGGAGCCCGGTGGATTAACCACCCAAATTCTTTAAAATGACTGATATTTTTTTTTTCGGAAATCATTGCTTTAATTTTTTTGGAAAATTCGGACCAGAATCACCCCTGAACGATCTTTTGACGAAATTCACATTTTTTCAGCAATCAGTTGAATGAAACGCACGTTTTTTCGGCGATACTTGACGAAATTTGCTTTTCCCCGCCAATTTTTTGACGAAATTCGCGTTTTTTCAGCGATCCTGTAATGGAATTCGCATTTCTTAGCTCGATCCTATGACGAAATTCGTGATTTTTCGCGCGATCCTATGACGAAATTCGGGATTTTTCGCGCGATCCTATGACGAAATTCGGGATTTTTCGCGCGATCCTATGACGAAATTCGGGATTTTTCGCGCGATCCTATGACGAAATTCGGGATTTTTCGCGCGATCCTATGACGAAATTCGGGATTTTTCGCGCGATCCTATGACGAAATTCGGGATTTTTCGAGCGATCCTATGACGAAATCCGGGATTTTTCGTGCGATCCTATGACGAAATTAGTGATTTTTCACACGATCCTGTGACAAAATTCGCGATTTTTCGAGTGATCCTGTGACAAAATTCGCGATTTTTCGAGTGATCCTGTGACAAAATTCGCGTTTTTTTTTCCCAGAAAATTTTTAGATAGGGTGTAAAAAAAAAAATTAAAATCTAATTATTTGGTTAAAATTAGAGTTTTTTCTATTTAAATCTGATTTTGATCCCCTCCCCCCCCCTGCATTAAAGTATCGAATGCCTACCAAAATATGTACATTTCCAGAACAGTTACACCTCTAATTACTTGATATTAAGGAATATAATCCACATTTTTATGCTTTAATCTATAAAATTATAATTAGTAATTATAAACATTTAATTGTTGTTGTTTGACGTTGTTTCATTACTCATTAGTTATGTTACGGTTAGTTTTAACCATTTTTTTTTTATCTACATTAAATTCCTTCATTCACTTGAACATTTATTTAAAAGCACTCTTTTTTTCTGTTTCTAATAAAAATTTAAATAAATAAAAGTAATTGTAATAATAATAATAATAATAAAATCAGTTTTTATTTTTTCTTCTTTCTTTTTCTTTTTGCAAAGTAATTTCAACGTTTATAGTCTAGCTTTGCTTCCTGTTTTCAAATACGAAAAATATATAGCAGGGAGGGAGGTTTCTCAGTAAAAGGCCACACATATTGTATTGGGCAGTCGTGTACGTTTTCTCCCATACCCTTGAATCATGTGTTTGTAGTCACCTAGTCTGGCTTTGGTTAAAAGAAAGACCGACCGCCCTGTATGAGAATTACGTTATCTTATGTAAAGGCGACGTAGGGACGCTGGCATTGTATCTTATAACCCGATACAAAGGCCCTGTTTCCCTCTTAATCAGAATGGTGCGAATGTAAACAGACGGTCATGGGATCCTTTTTGGCACGGTGTGGGGTGAGACCCGGTAAGTTTGCTTTCCCACGAAACGGCGAAACCAGACAGTCGCCTGGGTCATTCCATTCCTTATTGTTTTTACCCCGAACCCCCCTTGGAAAATAACTTTTTGGTTCCACCCAGTTTGGAGGCGGTGAGGGAGAGTGAATTTTTACGACACTTGTTGCTTGGTTGAGACACTCATTACTTGGTTCGTAAACTTATTAGGTATTGCGTAGCGGCGCTCGAAATGATGTATTCTGTGTTACTGAGTTGAAGTAACATTAGCAGAGACATGGTAAAGGTCTAGAGCTATGAATACTCGAGTTTGTGATCGGCATTTTGCTTAAATAGAATGATCATTGTCTTAGAATAGAGATGAATCTCTTACCAGGACCACTGCTAATACCCTATAGTCTCCAATGTGAAGGGCGAAGGAAATATTGTTAAAAGCTGAGAAAATTAATAGTCCTGCTCCAAAAATCAGGCTTCAAAAGTCCTCATCATGAGACTATTCTGTCCCTATTAAGACGAAGATTCCAAGTATTGTTCGTTATTAGAAGGCAACTAGATGTACGGAGGCTACCCAACCCGTTGAAATTAGGTGACCTATCATATCCTATCATAGTGTAAGCCAAGAACGAAAAGAAACCTGTCAGCTCGCCTGCTGGTATATAGCAATAGTTTTTTCTCTCAAAACAAAGAGGAAAGAGAAGCATGTTGTGCAATCGGCTGCAACATTAAAAGAGGAAAGGGGAGTGTAAAAACCTGCCCACTGATTCAACCATTGAATTCTTCATCCTCTGTAAGTAGACTTTACATAGTTTTTATTTACATGTCTCCCTGATGAGGGAATATATTTGTATGACTCAGAGTTGGAGAGTAAAATGCAAAATAAGCAAGAATAACTTGTAAATTCATATATGTATATTTATATTATGATATGTTAAGAATTACAATGCGTATTTGAAGGGTAATTAATGACTTATCTCAGAAAAGTTGATCATCCTTTAATTTATGATGTTATGTTAGTCTTGAGAACCTTAATATTTGATTTAAAGATATTTAATAATCAATATTGATCAACTTTTATTTGGTGTTATTATAGTAAATTTTTTTTTGGGAATTACATTGTTTTTATAAATTTTAATTATTCAAATAAAGATTGTTTTTTGTTCATTCTCAAATATGGTATGTTCTTCTTTATATGATCTTTAATTAGTATTCTTATATCTACAGCAATCCTATGAGAGAGGCTTAACCTCTCAATTGTTGTGAGTAAGGTTATGAAAGCTATAATCTTACTAAATTAATATTTTTAAATTTCTTAAATTTTAAATTCATAGTAATAGTTTATTTGAAAATTAATTGAGGTTTACGTAAGGTTATTAGATGTAATTATTGTTCCTATCTCAGTATTGGATATACTGATAATTGATGCTAAAGTAAAATTAAGTCTAATTTCATAATTGATTAATTTAATTTTTAATTATCCTTTCTTTGAAGTATTATTCAAAACAAACAACAAAATGGTTGTTTTTTAAAAAAGGTAAAAAAAAAAAAAAAAAAAAAAATCAACTTTATTAAATTTAAACTTTGAAATTTCTTAAGTTTAAATTCATAAATGAGTGTTTTAATAAACATTAATTGAGGTTTACTCAATATTATCCAATCGTATTTTTGATCTTGATTTAATGATGGATAGATTAATAAGTGAAACAGTAATATTAAATTTAATTTCATAAATGTTAACTTAAGCTTTAACTTTCCTCTCTCAGGTATATTGTTATCAAAAATAAACATCAAAATGTTTATTTTAACAAAGTAAAAAAAAAAAAAATAAAAAAAAAAAGTATTCAGTTATTTTATACCACTATACGATTTTCGGTTAACCGATCTGATCTGGTTCAAAATCTCCAGAGTTCTAAAATTTTGGTATCTCATCATATCTCTATTTTGTTAAACTTTCTTTTTCCCTTCTGGTCCTCATATTGGAGGAATTTCAGATTATCTTCTTTTTCTAAATTATATGATGATTAAATTTTGCTAATTTACTGTGTATGGAGATTTAAGCTTGATCGGGTTGTTGTGGAGTTAGGTGTTCTTTGCGCATCTCAGTATGCTACTTGATTTAGAAATCTGTTGCCCCTTACTACATTTAGTATTATTCTAAAATGATGAATTCAAAAATATCATGTTATATTAACTTATAACAGTTTTTCTTTGTTTTGTTATTTTGGTAAATTTATTCTAAATTGCTCCTTCATTTCATGGCAACAGATTTCAGTGGAGTTAATCAAGGCATACTTATTTTTTAAAAAATATTTAATTGTCAAGTGAAGAGTTGTAAATGAGTTTTTTATTTTTTTTTTTATTTAAGTTAATTGTTTAGAAAGAACACCAAAACACCACAACAGTTAATAGCCCAAATAACAAATCAAAGGAACATCATGACAGCTCTTTCAGCACTTGTACTTTGTAAAATTACAGTAAAATCACATAAATCTAAAAAATAAAATATATACTCATTAAAAGTAATATATATTTTCTGCAACCTAAACCAATTAACGAATTATAAATTTTCAATATAAATTGAGCTAACAAATGTACAGTTTCCAAATAAATATAAACAAACAGACTGAATCATTTATTCGATCCTAAAAAGCTGTATAAAGATTCAGTGAAGATAGTAAGAACTACAAGAAATGACTGAAAGGGGGTGGGTAGACAAAAGGAATTTCACAAGAGGTTGAAACTCTTTAAGGTGGAAGATAAAGATAATAATATAAAAAAGTAATATAAAGTAATATATCAAGAATGAAGATAAGTTTTTTATAAAGAGCAAAATTAGATTTTCCTGGCGCTGCAATTTCACATCCTTAATTTTATGATCAGAAAAACTTTTCTGAATTTCCCTCATAAGTTTCAAATTTCTTTGACTTTTCCTCAGCAATGATAAAATTCTCTGATTTTTACTAAGGAATCATAAAATTCCCCGACTTTCCCAGCCAATAAAACTTTCCCTGATTTTTCCAGGTTTTTCAAATGGCTAGACATCTTAATTAAAGAAGGATAATGAGGTAATGAAACAAAGGTAATAAAGGAAAGTAAGTAATTTGTATTTAAAAGATATAGATGATTAATATAACTAAATGTTAGGGAGAGGGGACAAAATTGAGATGAGTATGTGTAGAAAAGTGGTGAATGGTATAGTAAATTCAGGGGTCACATTCACTCAGGAAGAATTGGAGCAGGTTTTGGAGCAGCCAGAAACGGCTTTTGGAGCAGGAAAGTGAGTTTTTGGAGCAACAAAAAATGACTTGTGGAGCAGGAAATAAGTTTTTAGAGCAGGAAAATGAGTTTTTGGAACAGCATAAGCCCTTCTTTTGAAAATAAATTCAGTATCGCCATTGTACCCAACCCATATGTTGAAATCTCATACAGTACAAAATCTATACTCTGGACCTCAGCGATTACAAATTTCGAATGATTTGTCATAAAAAACAAAGAAATGAAAACTAATTTAACCCCTCCCTTACTCCATGAAATATTTATATCAGGGGTGCATTAGCAATACTAACTAGTATGGTGTGGTCATCACAAAATATTCTTCTATATAAATCAAATTGTCTGCAACAAAAATTAAATGTCAATGTATTCGAGCTTGAGATATAGCTATCGCAGAAATCATGAAAACAAAACATAGCAGCGACACTTGTCGGGCAGTATGCACCCAAAATTAATAAGGATCTATTTAGGTCAAGGTCTAACAGTCTGAAATTTCATGAAATTCTGTGCATTAGTTCTTGAGATATAGTTATTGCAAAAATCGTGAAAAATGCAGCATAGCAATGCCCCTCTTATTTCGCGGTGAATTGCTGAAAATCCCAGTCATATTTCGCAGTTACTTGCCGAAAATCGAGGTTTTATTTCGTGACAGTCTGACGAAAATTGCAGTTTCAATTTGCGATTGTTTGATGAAAATCGCAATATTATTTCTCTATCACTTGCCAAAAATCATGATTTTACTTGAAGTTCGCTTGCCGAAAATCGAGGTTTTATTTTGTGAGAGTCCAATGAAAATTGCCGTTTTTTTCTGTGATCACTTGACGAAAATCTTTATTTCAGATCGTGGATTTGATTTTTAAAAATTAAGAAAGGGGAAATCTGCCGTTTGGCGGAAAAATAGCATTCCCGGGAAGAAAATGGCGCAAAGAAATCCGATTTCACCGTAGAAAAGAAAAAACAAAATGTTCGTTTTGGAGCAAAAATAGTAAAAAAAAAATGCATTTGTAGCAGATATTTTCAGCAGGTCTGAGACCCCTGTAAATTGGGAGGATAAAAGTATAATATATACCTTTGAAATCAAAATACATCAAACAAGTTCTATCATCAAAATCTGACTATATATAACTGTTAAAAGACAACACAGAAACATCACACAACAATTGGGGAATATATATAGAAGGTGCATTCAAAAAGTTCAGTGAATGGTCTAATAAAATAAAGGAAACAAGAGTTACAAACAGGGTGGTCACAAATATCTTATATTAAAATATTTCCAGGTTAGCGTTAAAAAAAAAAAAAAAATCACACTACAAGTTTTTGCATAGTTAATCAAACTATGCAAGAACTTGTAGTTAACATTACTGCTTGTTAGATCTTGTGGTACTGTACAAGTTAAGAATACTGTCGTATCAAAACAACATCTAGTGGGGAGCTGAATAAAAAATTACTGTGCATCATGATAATGACAATACAGACAAACTTCAAATAAGATTAATTGGTACTTGCCTATTATCCTGTCGACCACTTTTCATAGTGTAAAAAAAAAAAAAAGAGTTTACACATGTTTGTTATGCAGACCTGCCAACCTTTGAAAATGAGAAATAGTAGCACACCAAATTCAAATTTATCTGAAGGTTGGTTGGTTGGTGGCTGTTTTTTACGCTGCAAATTTTAAGCGAGCAAATCAGGGGTGATTCTGAGTAAAAAAAAAAAAAAAAAAATTCTGAAATTCACAGCAAATTTTCTGAAAAGTTACAACAGAGGGGGGTCCACTACCAACACTTTTTTTGCGTCCCTTTGACGAAATTTGCGTTTTTTCACGATCTTTTGGCGAAATTTGCAGTTTTTTCGAGATCTGTTTATAAAATTTGCATTTTTTGGCGAAACTTGCCATTTTAGGCGATTTGTTGACAAAATTTGCCGTTTTTTCGCGATCTTTTGACAAAATTTGCCGTTTTTCGCAATGTTTTTGACGAAATTTGCCGTTTTTTCGCGATTTTCTGATGGAAGTCACGTTTTTCCCCGCAATCTGTTGACAACATTTGTTGTTTTTTCGCGATCTTTTGACGAAATTTGCCGTTTATTCGCGATCTTTTGACGAAATTTGCCGCTTATTTGCGATCTTTTGACGAAATTTATTGTTTTTCGCAATGTTTTTGACGAAATTTGCCGTTTTTAATGATTTTCTGACGAAAGCAGGGATGAGATTGACAAAAAAGCAAAAAAAGCTGAAAACTGCGCAAACGACATTTGAGCAATAATTATGAATTTGAAGCGCAACAAATATTACAATTGCTATTAAAAAAATATATTTTTAACTAAAATAAATATATATAATATAAAAAATCGCGTTTTTACGGCGATCTTTCGGCTAAATTCGCATTTTTACGGCGATCTTTCGGCTAAATTAGTGTTTTTTCAGCGATCTTTCAACTAAATTCGCGTTTTTACGGCGATCTTTCGGCTAAATTAGTGTTTTTTCAGCGATCTTTCGGCTAAATTCGCGTTTTTATGGCGATCTTTCGACGAAATGCGCGTTTTTACGACAATCTTTCGGCTAAATTCGCTACGGCGATCATTTGGCTAAATTCGCATTTTTACTGCAATCTTTCGGCTAAATTCGTGTTTTTTCAGCGATCTTTCGATGCAATGCACGTTTCTTCGCGCGATCCTGTGACAAAATTCGTGTTTTTTTTTTTTTTTCCAGAAAATCGCAGTTTTAGACAGATTTTCGTAGCATCGTAGTTTGTGGTTCAAAATCGTAGCAACTACGATTTTTTCGTAGCAGTTGGCAGCTCTGGTTATGTCATCAAGAGATTTTTAATTCGATGTTTTCTCTGTACTTTTTAATGATATTTTACTATTTTTTTAGTTTTTTTTTGTTAATTAAAATAACGATTATGTCATAATAAAACAGAAAAACACTGCAAAAATATTTCAATTCGTAGAATCTATCAATTTTAACTGCCGTCACAAACATTTATCCACAAGACGAAATGATAATTAAAATAAAATTAAGAACTGTTGGATTTAACTCAAAAATAACAAAAGGGTAAAATAATGTTTGATTTTAAATACAAAGCTAGTATGTGATGTACATTTTCCGTTTTTGTTTATTTTGAGGATAAGTCAGTTTAGTGTTTCTAATAAACGATATTAGTTAACTTCTATTTCCATGCTTTCTCTTGCATTTTGAGAAAAAATAACACAGATCTGTGATTAGCCATCTAAAGAAAATGAGGCAATAACCTATTCTCAAAAATATGGAATTCTGCCATGAAATAAGTGTGTATTGATGGGCATGATATGAGACTATCTACAAACTGATAAACAGTGACGGTCTAATGTGAAAAACTGTGATAAAAGAATATCCATTAGAAAAGGAAGCTAGTTGGATGGCTCTAAATTAACATTTGTAACTGCATTAAAGTTCATTTATACCTGGTCTGATGAATCAACTTAATAAAATGGTGAAAAAAAGCAATTGGATTTAAGTCATTGTATAGTTATTGATTGGAATAATTATCTCAGAGAAGTTTGTATATTTAACCTACTAACAAGAAAATCTGAAAAAATTTGACGGTCAAAAACAATTGTAGATATTGATAAAAGTTTCTTGTAAAAGCGAAAAGAAATTAAGCTGGTTGAATTCTTTCTCAGCAATAGTTGTTTGGAGGGGCAGCGGCGGATCGTCTATTGGCGCACATGAGCACGTGAATCCCCAAAGATAAATGAAAAAAATATATATTAGCAAGTTAAATAAAATAATTAAAGAACACATATCTATTTTTTCCCATTTGCAGAATAAACTTCTTTCACGCCCCCCCCCCCTCCTCTTATACATGACAAAGACAAAACGACACTGTAATAGTGCAAAAATTAACAGTTTTCAACAGAGAGCTCGACCACTTGCACATGCTACCGAAGATATGCTCTTCAAAACAACTTTATGCGGACGGAACCCAGCAGACATATGTGAGAGGAACGCATCATTCCTATCCTGCAATTCGCATAGTCTGTAATGTGTGGGAGGTTGCTTTTTTGTCAGTTTCTTTCGCGTTTATTCAATTTCTCCCTTTGTTTTCAATGTTCGGATAATTTATTTTAAACTAATTATTAATCTGTTTATTCATTTTGCCTTTTATAGATATTATTCTGTTTAAGAATTAGTTGTATACAGTTAAGATGACACATACTAAAATTAGTATTTGAGTACTAGAGTAATTTAATTTTTCAACACGGTCAATGAAAAGAAAAATTGAAATTACATTATTTAATATTATTTAAAGGAGGTTGGTCAGTCAGATCTCAAAGTCCCTCGTTAATGTTAAACCTTTGGGAATAGAATACATTTTTATTTTCAAAATATTTCATAAGGGAATTAATATTTTTAATTTCTTTTTTCTGTGTATTCTCTTAAAGGATGTCTCCTATTTTTAGTTGTCGAAATGTTTTGATATGCTTGGAATGTTCCCAAACGTATTTTAGTTTGTTTTCCAGCTATTAAAAATGAATTTAGCAATTGAAGCTCAAAATTTTACATAGGCATGATTACTAAACTAGTGCATCGAAGGACTTTCCATTTGATATTCTAATATAAAAATTTTCGAGGATTCCAAATATGTAAAAATTAGATTTTATGTATTGAAAATTTGTTAGAATTGCAATATAAAGACGGCTCTCTAAGTAGGGATGAACCGGATATGGATTTTGCCGGATATCGGATATCCGAAGCTCTTTGCCTTCCGGATATCGGATATCCGGCCGGATATCCGGTACTAGATATGCTGTTTTTAGTTATGGTGTATGCTTACTTATTTCTTTATATAATGCCATCTCAGAATAATAAATTACAAACATGTTTCACACATCATTAAAACATTTTAAATATATTGAAATATAATTTACAAAAACTATATATCTTTAAATATATGTATATTAATAATGTTGCTTAAAAAATGTAATTTAAACATTAAAATATTCTATTTATTTGTTTGTACAATGCTGTCAGAAGTAAACAAATTTTAACCATAACACATTTATTAATATACCTATAATTGTAGAGTATTTTCACAAAAAAATACATACTTTTTTAAAATTTTTATTTAAGCATAAAATATCTACTAATATGGTTGAAGAGTTATTTTCTTCAAATACAGGTTTAGTTGATGTTTTTTTTCTGTTTTAATTATTTAATACTGGTTTACTTCAAGTCACATTTAGTTTTATTTTAAGTTAAATTACTTTTAGAGATTTATAAGTAAAAAGAAAATTACTTTTAATTTAAAATATTTATAATGAAGTTATATTTTCCCTTGTAGTTTTATACAGTTATGAAACAGAATTTCAGGTTATGCATTAAAATTCCTTTATTAAAAATTAGCTGACCCACCCAGCGTTGCCCGGGCCCATGATAACCTTAACAGAATTGAAGTTTGAATGATTTTTTTAAAAAAGAAGCTGCACCAAGGGCCCCAAGAAGGAGATGATTATTCAAAATTGGTTGTAGCTGAGGTGCGAGAAATTTTTTTTGTCTTTCAAGGCACAAAAAGTCAAGCGCCCCAGACCGGGAAGCAGGGTCCTAAGTGGAATGTAGAAATGAGGGAATAACTAAATAAAGAAAAGGCCCCCAAAATGAAGAAGATCTGATTAAAAAGGGGCACGTTATTAGCAACTTAGAAATAAAAACTTCAAGGGGCCTTGTACTGGGCTCCAGGGAACTAGGGTCTTAACTGTTATGTAGAAATGGGCAAATAATTAAATGAAGAAATGGACCCTAAAAATAAAGAATATCGGAAAAAAGCAAGGGGCAACTTATTAACAATTTACGGCACAAAAATTTAAACGGTGCCTGGGTCTTGTCTGAGAAATTTTTTTGTTCATGTAGTAGCTGGAAGTTCTAAGAAGTTGTTAGAAAAACAAGTTGGAAATCATACGTCAAACATGACAAATTAGGTGTGTCCGTCCTATAACTAGTTTCAGTGAAATAAATTATACCGTGTATTATTATGATAGGATTAATTTCCGTAATAAAATGTGCATTTTAAGTTGGCAACATTTTATCTTTTGTTGATATTTACTGAAAATTCCAATGGGAAACTTAAGCCTAGCTTTGAAAATTTCAGAACTTAAAATCCCTATTTACACATTTACACTCTTTTTCCATTTAATATCTATTTCTCCGGAAACATCTATCCAAAAAACTGTTGGTAGATTATATAATTGCTATAATTAA
Organism: Maratus michaelseni; assembly: GCA_963931845.1. Classification (NCBI taxonomy): domain Eukaryota; kingdom Metazoa; phylum Arthropoda; class Arachnida; order Araneae; family Salticidae; genus Maratus; species Maratus michaelseni. The sequence continues at coordinate 282,032,116 of OZ007587.1, forward strand.
ACAATTTTAGTATAAAAATTCGGGTTTTAAATTCAGTAAAAAGGAAATACAGTGGAACTCCAGTTATACGTTTTGCTCGGGACCGGACAACGAAACGTATAACTCAGTAAAACGTACAACTCAATTAATGGTCTACCAAAATCATATTTTAAATATATCCTAAAAACTTTGCTCCGCTGAGGGGCTGAGGAGTTCCAGTTACCTTTTATATCGAAAACGGAAGTTTCCTAAATATTACTGCACCCATGACATAAAGTTTCGAAAATGGAACAGAGTAGATAAAAAGTACATAAGAAAAGTATACATGAAGTTATTTTATTATAAAAGTTTTATTAAAAATATTTTTAATACACATAGTGTACTTAAAAGAAATTATTGGAATCGCCTTGAAATGAAAATCATTTATGAAAAGACATTTCTGTAGTTTACTGAATCTTGTAGAATTAATCACTAATATTCGATTGTTTCTTTTCGGCAGTGCCGACAGTAAACAGTAAACTTTGCATTTGTGTTAATAATGCAGCCGCCTTCTGTTACTCTTTTTACTACTGACGAACTGATTTACCACGTCAAAAGCCCTTAGTTAGAGTGGGATCTTTCAAATCATGCTCATCCGACGCATCGTCAATGTTTCCGGTTACAAAATGCATAAATGAGACAAAATTTTGGCCGGGGCCACAAAAACGCAACGTATAACTGAGGAAAATGTACAACTCAAAACGTATAACTCAGCTAATTTTTAATGGCAAGTGGCCGGGACAACTGAGTTGTAACGTATAACTGAGGGAAACGTACAACTCAGGTAACGTATATCTGGAGTTCCACTGTAATATGACTCCATCTTAAATATGATGTAATCACCATGGCAACCAAGAATTATTACCTATCGTGGGATATCATTGAATTAATTACGTATGATAGGATTTAATAGAAAGAAGAATGTGACTATAACTTGGTTATATATGACTATAAACGTCATACATGTCAGATAACTTGGTGATACATCTCAGTCACTTGACGAGTAATCCTCGAAAGCTGCTGTAACAAAGAAGTACCGATTTTTAAAAGATTCAAATTACTTACTAAATATTTTTATTAATATCTTTTTAAGTTTTGATTCAATTTTCATAAAACTTAAAATGACTTGCCAAATATTGCATTGATTATATATATATATTAAAATTCAAACCATTCGGTTGGGTAGTTTTTGCATTGTTATATGCGGACAGACCAGCAGATGACTATAGGTGTTACGTATTTATATAATTACGAACACACCTAAACAGCTAGTGAATCGGATGATTTTTAAGAAGCTATCGTAGACGACCCAAAAGGAACCAACTGATAGTTTTGAGCAGGGCCGCAAGAAGAAAACATTTTAAAAATTTCCTAGTATTTAGCACTTTAGATCTTCAATTAGTCGAAATTAAGCATAAGGTATATCATTAGAATAAAATTTTAAAGAAATGCTTCAAAAATTGGGCCCTAAGAACCAATAAAATTATGAGGGTAGTGGCCTTGAGAGAAGTGTCAAAGACTCACCTTTAAAGTTACCGTACATACTCGCGTATAAGCCGACCCTCATATTCAAGATGAAAACATGTTTAATTCAGAATGGTTTTCTACGTCTTATTTCACCCCATTTAATTCTAAATAATTTAAGGTGCGAAGAAAACTACTGCAAAATATTGGTATTAAACCTGTTTTTATCTCGAATTTGGGGGTTGGCTTATATGCGAGTATATACAGTATGCATTGAGAGGATAACACAATTGGGTGGGTGGGGGGGGGGGGGGGGGGGGGGGGGGGGGGGGGTAAAAACGCATGGCACACAATAAGTTCAAGAGGCCCGGGTTCTAACTGGAATGTAGAAATGGGGAATAACTTAATGAGAAAATGCCCCCAAAACAAAGAAGATCGAATTCAAAGGAGGCAAGTTATTAACAATTTAGGTAACAAAAACTTCAAGGGTGGGCATACCGGGCTCCAGTAGGCCAGGGTCTTAACTAGAATGTAGAAATGGGGGAATAACTAAATGGAGAAAGGACCCCAAAAACGAAAAAGATCAGATAAAAAGGGGGCAAGTTATTAACAATTAAAGGCACAAAAACGTAAAGGGACTCAGGTCACAAAAAATTAAGTCTGATCCTCAGGTGCATCAGGACCTGCCGTAGACTATCCTCACCCAAATTTTCAGACTCCTATGTGATTTTGGTAGCCACCACATACACACAGAGCAAAACTTTCTTTTATTAGTAGATAATAAGTATAAAGTTTTTTTAACATACAAGTTAAAAAACAAAAAAATAAAAATAGATCTGTTTAATTGTTTAACTTAAAAGTAAGAAAGAAAATAAAGTCATACTTTAATAAACAACTTCATATTTTATTTTACAATCTGACAGTAAAGGAACAATTTTCTAAAAGATGTAAACGTAAATTCTTAAATTTATTATAAAGAGTTCAAATGTCTATATTAGGAAAGCTGACTTTAAACTTTTGAGAGTTAGAACCTTTTACTCGGGGATAAGGAACTTACTATTATATTTCATATTTTGCATTATAAACAAACGTCACTTTTATCAAGCATGTTTGAATACAATTTGCCATCATGTCCTATGCATATTATTGATAGAACTTATGTAATAGAGAACCGGATATCCGGCAGAGAAGTCGGATATCCGATGATTGTGATTCGGATATCCGATGATATTTCGGATATTGAAAAATCAGCCGGATATGCCGGATATCGGATATTTACCGGATATCCGTTGCATCCCTATCTCTAAGTATATATTTTTAAACCTAATTGAAAGAAGACATTTTTCCCAATCAAAAGATTATTTGTTTTTTCTGCAACAATTAGACGAATAATAATATACATGGAGTATTCTCTTTTCTTTTCCCCCTTCCGTACTGTAATTTCTTTTGTAGAAAGTAAAATACAAAATTTTCTCCAATGAGTACGGGTTTATTTCTTATAATTAAATTTTTTTTAAACTTGCAACAATACAATCTGTACGGCTGCACATACACAAAACATCGAATGCCTTTGGGGCCGAGCTAAATGGTGAAATAAGAAACACTGACGAACAGCACGTCAACACTTAAATTCTTGTTTAACTGTGTTTATATGGCATCTAATGCATAGAAAGGATGATTTATTTTGTCACTATTTTGAATGGCATTAGAGATTTTTGGCCTATGGAATAACTACCACAAATTTTGACTTTCGTTCAGGCAATTTTGGACAAAAGAATGTTTAGAATACTTGACGTTACATTATGAGTGCTAAATTTTTGCTATGCAATGTCTTAAACTAATCAAATCTATCAGAAATTTCTAAAGCACCCTATTCTTCAATGATGTTTTAAACTCTAATTTCCTTAATATTCTTACATGTAAAAGTTTGGAATGACAACATTCTTAAATTTGTTTATTTGACATTATATTTTGGCACTTTTTTTTTTTTTTTATGGAAGGTGGTTGACAAGGAAATAGACAAGAACCGGATAATTAATTGAAATGGTTTCTGTCTTCCATAAAGTGTCAAATGTGTAAAATATAGAGACAGGAAATATACTCACGTAATCATTACATTTGTTCTAAAGCTTTCCAAATCTTAAAAATAAGGATTTCAATTAATAAATTTGAAGTTTGGGACAAGCCTTGGCAATGACATTTACAACTTTACAATTTTTTTAGATATTGATTTTTTTTTCATATTTAAAGTACATAATGTAGTGAGTGCTTAAAAACCAAACATTCATAGTTCACTTGATTAATTCATATTTTTTAGAGAAGAACATAAAATTTCCCATATCTGAGAATGACTCACATATCAAGTTTCACCAATTAAAGATTTGTACAAGGAAAATACAATCATTCATTTTCATCCTAAAGATAAGTTCAGATTTTTTTTTTTTTTGGTTGAGACGGATATTGAAAGCACACAGCAGAAATTTGTTGACAACGTTATAACATTTTATAATTGTTTCAAGATTAATATTTTCATTTAAAAGCCTCAATTTTTATGTTCCTGAAAATAATTTAAAATGGCAAATTGTCTTATTTCTAACCACTGGCAAAAATCTGTAAAAGTCACTGTTTCATTCTACTAAAATATTGTACAACGGCAGAAAGACATTAGTTCTGTTTTCCAATAAACAAAGGACTTCAAACAGAAGAGAAATATCTCAGGGCTTCTTTATGTTACTAACAGTGACTGTGAAAAGGCTTCAAAATCAGAAAGAATGTGTCTCTTTATCACATTATTATCAATTCAGTTTACTTTCAGTTTTTAAAAGATTGCAAAAAAAAAAAAAAAAAAAAAAAAAAACACTAAGAAATTTAGGCCTCATTTTTGTTTTTCAAATAACGAGAGATTTTTTTTTCCTCTTTTTTTTCCATTTTTGCATAAATAAAATTTTCCCCATGAGGCTGTGACCGAAGACTGGTATAAAAATAATGTCCAATCTGGTTTCAGGCACGGACTGAGCCCGAGATCTGAGATATTTTTTTTTCTTCCAGATTACCGCAATCGCAATGAAAATTAATATTTGTTTCAATGAATTTCCCTGATTTTTCCATAATATTTCCAGGTTAACAAAACCCTGATATTTCCATGTTTTCCAGGTCTGTGACCACCCTGAACAAAGTACCTGTACTTTTGTTCAAAATAATCACCATTAGCTACAACACACTTTTGACATTGGTTGTACAGCTGCTGGAAACTGTCAGCTAACGCTTCTTTTGGCAATGTTGTCACACATTGTTGAATCTCTGCAGTGTCTGCAAAGCATAGGCCTTTCAGGACTCCTTTGAGGTGGGGGAACAAGAAGTCTGCAGGCGCTAGATCTGGAGAATATGGAGGGTGAAAAGAACTGTCACATTTCCATCTCTAAACCGTTTAAACCACTCAAAAATACACTTTTTACTCATGGCTTCAACACCACACACTTTTCCTAACATTTCATGAGTCTCCGTTGCCATTTTTCCTAATCTGAAGCAAAACTTTTTGTTCATGTGTTGCTCCATTTTGCAATGACACGAGTTCTCATACTGACTGTGTTACATTGATCAAACTGACCAACTTTGCTTAACTTTAGTGATTTGGACACCAGTTGACATGTCTCTCAAGAGTATGCGTTTACGCAACATCCTAATCAGCGCAGTTAATAAAATATGGGACTAATCAGTCAAACTTTTAGAATGCACCATGTGTACATACATACATATATATATACTCTTGCATGCAGCCGAAGTGCCAACATGTTGCAGCAATAATAATGATAGTTTGTTTAAATTACTATTGAGGAAAAAAACAACTTCATACATGGATCTTTCTGAAAATTGAGATTATCTTTATTAATACTGTACAAATATACTTAAACCGAAAAATAGATAAGATCTTCACAAAATTTAATAAATTCAAAAATTAATTTAATTTTGACTTATTAAATCATAGTGAGGAAAATATCAAGCTTTCAATTGAAATATCTATGTATGCAATAGCATTATTTAATGTTTTATTTTTAAATATAAATAAAACTTACATCTCGCTTCAAGCGACGAAGAACAAAGGGTTTCATTATGCGTTTGGCATGCTCTATTCTGTCTTTCTCATAAGTATTTTTATTACCTGTTGCTGTTTTCTAAAAAAAAAAAGTGTTTAATTGAAAAATCTGAAGTTTTCAAAAAATGTTACCATAATACAATAAAAACTTATAATAATAGAATTATAACAATAATATTTCATAATTAAAATCCTCAGCAATGAACTTAAAATGTAATATGTGGAATAAATTGACAACAAAAATTTATACAAAATCATTTAAATTTTTTTTTTTTTTTTTTTTTTAAATTTAGCATGCAGTTATGTTAGGTGTTGACTTTAAAATCAATAGATTAAAAATCTTTTTCTCAATTCATAACATTTCTATTTGGCAAAAATTTATAAAAAGGCGTTTCCTTAATAAGCAGGCATAAAGTGGGAAATAAGAAAAAAGGTAGAAAATTTTTCCTAACTATACAATGGTGCCAAACTCTTATAATTCAGACACATTTTAACAGTTATTTATACAATAAAATGAAATATAACCATACGTATGATTGCTATTTTCTTTTTCTAACTTACAAAGTATAAAATAATAATAATAATAATAACAATAATAAAACCAACCATAAATGTATAGGTTCATTGAATCAAAAAAGAAAATTGAAGACCGTTTGCTAAAGGTGTAAATCAAAATATATATCTGATGAACTCTGTGATGTACAGTAATAAATTTTTCAAAACAAATATTATTCTGGATGATTTAGCTGTTTAAGATTTTTCCTCTTCTTTCAAAAGAAAAAAAATGATTCTCCATGCTAAATATATGCACATCAAATTGATCTTTGCTCCAAAAATACATGTCCACTACATGTCCAAATTTGCAGCTGCAGCATTCCTTATTTTTTTCAACAGCTGCAACTAGTATTAAACATATACTGTTACATAGAATTTTGTTGTTTTTACTATCAAATTTTTTAAATAAAAAAAAATAGGTTATAATTTATTGATTCTTCAAAAATAATGCCATGACTGTATAATTTACTTATGACATTAATTCTGTTTCAGTTAAAAATAAATATTAAGTACAAAATATCACTTTTTATTATTTTATTCTCAAGAAAAAATTGTTACTTACAGAAACACATGAAAACATCTGTTTTATTTGGTCAATTTTACCCGAAAACATATGAGGCATTGCAAAAATAAGCAATGACATCAGTTCAACTAAATTATTTTGCAGAGGAGTACCCGTCAGAAGCAGCCGTCTTGGTGCCTATTATAAATAAATAAAAAAGTGCATTTCATATTTTTTCAATAGAAAGAATTCAAGTACAATTTTATTTTATTAATTAGTATCTTGTCATCAGAAGTATTTTTAATTAGATGTTAAAATTCTACATTTTCTCTGCCCAAAAGCAAAAAATACAAATCCCTTACATAACTGTGAAGTAAGGATTTGTTTCTAGACATAATATCTTAGAATATTAAAGAAGCCAATAAAAAACTCCTGGAACTGTAACGATATAAAAATCAATAATTTAACCATGGATCCATGGGAAATGGATTTTGTTTTATGGAAAGCTTCTTTACGAATACAACAGTGATTTATTCTAACCTTTTATAAGAAACATGTACTCAATCAGCTTCAAATATCTAATTAAATAAACAGATTTGTTTAACCAAAGTCTGTCAATCAGGTATAATGTTAGTCTGCTTCCAGAATTTTAGCTTTGTTTATCATTATAATTTTTTTACTCCTTTGTATAAAGCCTGAACTACAGTGTTTTTATGCAAGACTATATGATAAAATATAAATGAAAAATAATTGTTTATACAATGTTATGTATAAACAATTATTTTTCAATTAATTAATCACTACACTTATTTTATACAACGCTTATGTCTAGTGTTCATTTGGATAAATGGACACCGTAGCAGGTGTAGTTACCTACTGTTATAAATCTAAAAGAATCAGGCAGTAAATTTTTTTTATAAAAATTTAAGTGACTGCCTTGGTTATTTTAATTTTAGATTATTTTTTTGTTGTTTTCTGAAATTTATTTACTTTTAATTTTTATCACTAGAAGTTATGTATTTCCATTACAAATAAACAAAGCATAGAATAAAGAATTTTAAATTCTAATATGGGTTATTATATTAAAGTTATCTGAGTAAAGTATGCTTCAAAAATTAAACACACATAGACTTACATATATTGAATCCATTAAATAATTTATAAAATTGCTAAAAACGATTGAAAAACTTGGCACATTAGTTGTAAAAATAACAGTACATTCTACATACAGAAGCAAATGTGTTTGTTAGATTCTTTTTTTAACACTATTTCAACTAATGATGTCAAAATAACATCTTTTAAAATTTGAACCTTTTAAATTTTTGTCACTTTATTTGTAATTTTTAAATTAAAAAAAAAAAAAAAAAAAAAAAAAAAAAATCGGAAATTACCCTTTAATTTATTGAACATATAAATTCACAGTTTTCTGCTTTCAGAAATAAAGAAATCAATAGAAATTTTTTGATTTAAAAAAAAAAAAAAAAAAAGAAGAGTATAAATTAATGAACGATAGAAATAGTATTAAGTATTTTTATTTAATTTGAAGAATTATTTAAAAATAAACAAATGCAATTAATTATATTAAAAAAAATATTTCTACCTTGATTCGCATTAGATGTGTATAGCGTTGAGAGGCCATATTTTTCAGCATATGAGCTTCGTCAAAAACTACATAATTAAATTCTAAACGCTTAAAGAACATCCTATCTTCAGCACTACTAGTCACCATGTTGTACCTAAATAAATATAAAAGTACATAAAAATGCTATGTTTGTTATAACTACTGAAAGTTTCAGTGAACAATAAAAGCACAGTAAGCCCACAAAAAGCTTACTGAAAGCTAGTTAAGAAAATATGTACAGATTTTGTCATCTAAATTATCAGATACCAGCATTGAACTGAACCCTTTCCAACAAAAAAAATTTTCAAAATCAGAGCATGTGTTCAAAAAGTTATGCATAAGCATACATTAAAATATATATACAGGGTAGTTTGGTTTAAACAAAGTGTTTAAAAAAAAAAAAAAAAAAAAAAAAACATGCTGGTTTTTTTTCATTTTCTCTAATGTTTTCATTTATTTTACACATTATTGAAAAATGCAAAATCCAAGTTATGCACAAGCTACAAGCAAAGCAAATCTTAAAAAAAAAAAAAAAAAAAAAAAAAAATGATGAAATTTGTAAAGCGACAAACATTTTTAATCAATCCACCCAGGGATGGGGAATTACATGACATTACCTGCCAGTGGCTTTTAAATTATCTAACTGGGCGAGTAAGTTTTCAAACAGTGTATTAAAAAATTGCATTGTATAAAAATTTGCCATAAACATTCCTAATTTCCAAATCATTGGCCATATTTCGCATTTTTCTCAGTTTGCTGGAATGTAAACATGGCACTAAGTTCTGTTCTGCACTTGCATATATTTTTTAATTGTATGTAACAATTTTACAGAAATGTCAATATGAAAGTGCATTTTTGTAAAAAAATATTTTAGACATTAATTCTGTCTTAACAATGTGATTGTTGCATCTTACTAGCTGGCTGGTAGAAAAAATCCTTGGCTAGTATGATTTTCTGAAAATTCCCCACCCCTAAATCCAACTTTTCTTATAAGCTGTAATCTACATGACAAAATATTTTTTCTAAAATTAGCTGGGGAAAAAAAACAAAAAAAAAACAAGTAGTAATTTTTTTTTTTGTCTTTTTTGTAAGCCTTTTATTTTTAAAAACAACCAAAATGACAGATTCCAGTTAAAAATGCCCTTTTACTATTTAGATTGCTTGATTAGTTAAGATTTACTAAGGATTGCATCATGCATCAAAGAATCAATGATGCATAATCATACTTCCCATTGGTTACCCTTTATTCTGTAAGCTTTGTGTCTGTATGTTCTGAATGATTGGCTGTGAGTTTTCTCTGCTCTATGCCTATTGGGTTTAGTAAGCCTTTGTTCTTCTTACATTCCTACATTGGGATTGGGGATTTTGCATTATAATTTTATTTTATTACAAGCTATTTTGTATTTAATTTAAGAAAGTTATTTATACTGATTTGTGAAATAAAAGAATGTCTAGCCTGGAAGAAAGAAAGATCTAATTTGGCTTTCATTTGAAGAAATAAGAAATACATCAAGAAAAGGCTTAAGAGCCAAATGTAAACATTGTGGCCATGAGATAGAAGGCCAAGTTAAAAGAATAAAGGATCATCTTGGAAAATGTATAGAAATAGAAAAGAAAGATATTTTGGATAAAACAAGTAAGTAATTATTTATCTATACTAATAAAAGAAAGTTTCGCTCTGTGTGTGTGTCTGTTGGCGATGGCTAGGAAAATCTAGCCACCTAGAAGGCTGGAAATTTAGGTGTGGATAGTCCAAGGTCTGGCCATGTGCACCTGAGCCTCAGAATTTTAATACTTTGATAATTAGCCTAGATATTAATTAGATTCTCATTAACCATCGCTTCTAAAATATCATCTTTTAAATCAAAATGACGAAAGAAGCAGACAGGCGCATTGGATTTGCAACCGGAAATGAACGAATTCGAAATTATTTAACTAATTAGCGAATTTTAAGAAAACTAATTGAGATATCAAATTGAAAATTTCTGGGCATATGTAAAAAAAACAATGGCACTCCGGGAGTGCCGACAGAAGTGAAAACTTGAACAATTACGTGTGTATTTTTTGAATCGTCAGGAAATGTTTTATTGTGCAGGAAATACTTTTAAATGAAGTTTTTTTTTTTATTATTCATTATTATAAACTACTACTACAAAAATTATATTACAATTTTCATTTAATGCACTATTGTACATGAAAAATAATGCATATTATTTTACATACAAAAATTGCAATCTGTTGCTTAAAACGTAAATTTACAAATACATAAAATATGAAATTTAATTAATTGGTATTCTTTGAAATGAATACCAATGAAACTTATGAATTTTCATCCACAATTTAAACAACTCTCAATACATTCATCATTTCTTCCATGAGATGTAGTTTCATATCTTTTGTAATAACATTTATCTGTAAAATAGGGTTCCCGCTTCCTATCACTCCAAAAATTATGACTTCTTTGCTGCCTGTCTTGTTTACGGTATTCGTGAACATTATGCTTAGTTCTATGTTCATACTGCGTGTATTGTTTGTGGTATCTATAATTTCACTTCATTTCCGTATCAGTAACCACGTTTCTTAAAACTTTCGTGAAATATTTCCTTGTTTTAATTTTTACTTTTTATATTACTTCTGTCTATTTTTTTTTTTCTCGTGCTCGTTAAATTATAATATTTTCCGTGTTTTGTTATTTCATTTTCATCTTTTGATTTGATCTCGCGAGTTGAGTCACTTTTATCTGTTTTCACCGCACGTGCTAAATTTATCTTGAAATAATTTTCTGAATTATTTTTATTCATAATACCAATCATTTCGTTTTCTGCACGTGAACTATTTCCTTTTGATACTTTTGCTTCATTGTATGAATTGGCAACATAATTTAATTTGGTGTCGGTGACGGTAATGGTGTCGCGAATTCAATGGTTTTTTCCCATCTCAAAAAATGCCCAACGCGCCTAAAAAAGTTTTCAAAAAAAAAAAAAAAAAAAAAAAAAAATATTCTGTATCTAACTATGTGATTTTTGAAAAATTCGGTTAGTAATTTTTTTAAATTTACGCAAAAAACTGCCAAAAATCTGCCGGCGCCAGTGAAAACGATCCGAGAAATTTTCAGACAGGGATCGGCTTTCATTAAAAACTGAACTACAAAGAGATCTGTTTCTCTGGCCGATCCCTCTCATTTAGTTTGCGAAAATGAAAGGAAATAATTGCCAAATTTTACTAATGAACAAATATTTAGGTAACTAATTAAGATATAGATTTGAAATTGAAGTCGGGAAGGGGTGTCATCTGCCGGCTATTTTAGCATAGCGTCTTCGTTATGTTCTAATTATCAGAAAAATGTAATTCTTTTTTAAATGATCGCGTTAATGTACGCGACGGTGGTTCTCTTGAACAAATTATTCAGTATATTTGCGGGTATGGGGAGGGAGAGGGTTAACGCCTTTCTCTGAGATTGTAATTATCTCGGGCCCGGGCAACGCCGGGCGGGTTAGCTAGTTATTTATAAAATATATTGGTTGTTATGTGCATAAATCTTTTATGAGAACACAGAACAGAATTACAAATTTTAAATTTTGTTTTCAAAACTGTAAAATGTACCACTCCATTTAAAATAATCTTAAACAAATACATTATTATAATTATTATTATTTAATCAAAAAGTTTTAGGTTTTGAGCATCTTTTAACAAATTAAAAAAGGTGTAAGAACCTAAATTTTTGTAAGTAGTAAAAATAATAAGCATTACACTGTTTTAAACTTCGTACAGTCTTCTATTATATTTTCATTCTTTTGCTACAAATTGAATTTCAGATTTTAAAATCATCAGAGTTGCATTAAGATTAGGCCAGATTTTGATTTTTAATGTAGGGTTAACAAGGGATTCTTATATAACTGCCTCTGCCTCCTCTCAAATTCTAATTAATACTTTACTTTGATTGAATTTGATTTTTAAATTTTTGTTAGATTAATTTAAAATCTTACTTAAATCTGATCAATTAATTTTTATTCAGAAATAAAAGTAGAACCATGTGCATTCTACAAGTTTAATTGATGGGTGTGGGAGTTTGGAACCAATTTTCGAAAAAACAGCTATCCACAATTATCTGGTCCCAACAATTCCAATTAATATGGGTAATGTAACTTTTTTCAATGGGACAAATACATTTGACCCATTAACATTATTCTCTTTTATTTCTTGCATTAGATTAATTAATAGTCAGTCAGTAGTAAGTAGCAGCATTTAAATCGCATGAAATGATTTGCAGTCAAATTAAAAATATAACATTTAAATTTTCTAGAACAGATCCAAAACAATTAATCTTTTACTTTTCACTTTCAGGTGATATTTTGAGCTCTCAGTCATCAATTTCTTCAGAAATGTCTGACTTAGAAAGAAATTTAAGCAGTGGCTCACAAAAAGAAATTTCATTCATACAAAATAAAAAGCAAAAAGTCGCTCATTCTTTGGATTCATACATTGTCAGATCAACTGCAAGCCAAAAGAAAGCTTTGGATGAACAAGTGGCTCGTTTTGTGTATTCAACAAACACATCATTTCGAAGTGTGGAACATTCACAATTTATAAAATTAATGCAGCAACTTCGTCCGGGATACAACCCTTCTAATAGACATGATATTGGTGGACATTTGCTAGATACTATTTATAATGAGGAAAAAAAGAACTGTGCTGCAACTCTAAAGAATGAAATTGTCTGCCTTTGATTTGATGGTTGGTCAAATATACTCAATGAATCAGTTATATGTGTAACAGTGACCACCAAATCAGGCAATGTATATTTAGTTGATACAATTGATACAAGTGGAAAAGCTCACACTGCAGAGAATTTGGAAGAAATGGCAATAAATATCTAGCATAAAAAAATGCCAGTCTGATATGCAATGTTCTATCCGATCAGTTGTGACTTATAATGCTAAAAATGTTAATAAAATGCGGGACTTCTTGAGCAAAAATGATGAATTTAATTTGATAACATACGGCTGCTCAGCAACTGTGCTGAATTTACTAGCAAGTGATATTGAAAATGCTTATCCTGCAGTTCAAGAACATTTATTAGAAATTGCTTAAAAGTTTTTTTCACAATAATCAATTTGCAAATGCATGTTACAGATCGCATGAAAATGTTGTCAAATTAGTTCTTCCTTCTAATACTAGATGGAATTCTTTTTCAGATGCTTTAGACGTTTACCTTAAAAATTGGCCCACTTTAATTAAAATTTGTGAAGATAATAGGAATGTTATTGATAAAAACAGTCAAAAACTCGTGTCTAATCTAAATCTATAATGAAATGTTGAAGACATGTTTGAACTGTTAAAGCCTATTCAGGGTTCATACTCATTTCCCCTCAAAAAATCCCCTGATGTATTTTCCAGAATGAATAATTTTCCCATGTTGACAATTAACGATATTTTTTAAAACTTAGTAAGTATCCCCTCCCCCCAAATAAATAAATAAATAAAGAGGTAATCACAAAAGTTAAGTTTTTACATCAGAAGGTTAAAAAACAAATATGTATGTGTGTGTGTATATATATATATATACACAGGTATGTATAAAAAACCTGTATGTATTTTTCCCAGATCAGCAGCAAAGTTTCTAGGTATCAAGATTTTGTTATGTTACACACAAAAATCTTAAGAGTTGTGAAAGTTCCACTCTCAAGTTCACAACTGATTCTGAAGCACAAACTACTGATTTGTTACAGATTTTTTTTGCAAAATTTACAAATTGTTGAACATTTTGCAGATACATGCTTTTACTTCACAAAGCATGCGAATAGCAGCAAGTGCCCTCATTTCCCAGAGTAGCAAATTGTTTTGCCAAATTTTGCCAGGTTTTTGGTATTTTTTGGAAAATCCCGAGATTCCCCTGTTTTTTAGGACACAAAATTTATCCCCTGACTTTCCCCTGATTCCCAGGTTTCCCCTGATGAGTATGAACCCTGCTATTGCAACTGCCTTAGATAATATCCAAAGTAATAATTGTTCCATTGCTGATGCAGTTTATATTTGGAAAGATCTTCAAAAAATATTAAACGAGAAAAAGGTAAATAAAGAAGTCTCGCAGCTTTTTGAATCCAGGTATAAAATGGTTCTAACACCCACGCACTTTTTGGCATATATGCTTGATCCACGGTAAAATCAAAGTGAACTATCTGAGCATGAAAAAAAAAAGATGCATTAAATTTTGCAAAACAAAAATATCCATCTAACTCTATGCTTGCACTGATTGTAAAATTTAACGCCAAATTTTCACCTTTTGAAGAACATTTTTTTTGAGCAGACTATAGTAAGAGAAGTCACCCCATATGAATGGTGGAAGAGTGAGCAAATTCAAGTAAATAAATTTAAGTCTTTACTGAAATTGAACGACTTATAACAGCAAAAGCATGCTCAGCAAGTGTTGAAAGAATATTTTTAACATTTGGATTAGTTCAATCAAATATACGAAATAAGCTAGGATTGGAAAAGGCTTCAAAACTTGTCTTTTTATTTAAAGCTTTTAATTAAAATTAAATGCATGGAGTTGCTTTTATAAAGAAATTGTTTTCCTAAATATATTTAAACAAGAAAAATAAAGTTAGTATTTTTAAAATTATAAATGATTTTTTTAAGTCTATGTCTCAATTTCTATGTTACACTCACAAATAAATCAGGTAAGTCAATGCATATGTATTTTCCCTTTTAGTTAGAAAAAAATGATTTTTTGATTTTTAAAGTAAATATATATATTAAGAGATTGTGTAAATTTGTTGATGTTGATATTATTGATACTGTAAATAATTTTTTGGTTATGAACGCAAATTATGCTTATGAAAATACTTTCTATTTTAGCTTATTTTTTGTTGGTTCAGTAAAATATGTTTTTTTTTTCCCTTTGCCCCTCATTATGTTTTGTATCAATACTCATAATAATTTCTTTAATTATTTTCCAAAAGTTTTATATAAGTATAGTAATAAAATAATAGCTAAGTTTTTCAAACAATAAAACTTTCTCTATAGAAATCTATATGAGGTAATTTAATTATAAATTTTTGTATTTATTAATTATTAAAAAAATTACGCACTAATCTGAATGTTTAACATTTATTAACTATTAATTATAAAAAATCATCATGACTTACTAAAATCCATACTCTTTTTCTTAAAAATGCTATTTATATAATAATTTTTAAAAACCTGGTTTAACCCCCCCCCCCCAAAAAAAAAACCTTTTTTTTTTTTTTGGTTTTTTCCCAACCTTGTATATATATATATATATATATATATATCAGTGATTACGCGAAAAATTGGAGTTGGGACGAAAAAAAATAGTTCTTACGCGTCCCATGGGACGTGTAAATGCTTCGAAGAATCACGAAAACCGGTGAATTTCATCGAATGATTGCTGAAAAAAGACAAATTTCGTCGATGAATCGCAAAAAAAGGCATAGTTCGTAGAAGAATCGCAGAAAAAAGACAAATTTCGTCGAAGAATCGCCGAAAAAAAGTGAATTTCATTGAAGGATTGTGAAATGCAAACTTTGTCTAAGAGCTGCAGAAAAGAAGTCGTATTTCATTGAAGGATCGCGAAAAAACTGAATTCTGTCGAAGGATTGCGAAAAAAGCAAATTTCGTCAAAGAATCGCAGAAAAAACGGCGCAATTCGCCGAAAAATCATGAAAAAATGGCGAATTTCGTTGAAGAATCGCGGAGAAAAATGCGAAATTCATTAAAAGATTGCAGAAAATGGCTAATATAGTCAAAGGGCCGTGGAAAAACGTGAATTTCGTCAAAAGGACATAAAAAAAACACGAGTTTCATTGAAGTATCGCGGAAAAATGTGAATTTCGCCTAAGGACCGCAGAGAAAACGGCCAACTTCGTCAAAGGATCGTGGAAAAACTGCTAATTTCGTCAAAAAATCACGGAAAAGGTAAATTTCGTTGAAGAATCTGAAGAAACGGCGCATTTTGTCGTCGGATTGGGAAAAAACGGCACATTTTGTCGAAGGATCGCGAAAAAACGGTGCATTTCGTCAAAGGATCGCCAAAAAATTGCAAATTTGGTCGAAGGATTGCCAAAAAACGGTAAATTTTGTCGAAAATCCCGAAAAAATGGCAAATTTCGTCGAAGGATCTCGAAAAAACGACAAATTTCGTCGAAAGAGCTCGGGGAAAAAAAAAAAAAAAGACAGCAAATTCCGTCGAAGAATCTCAAAAAAAAAAAAAAAAAAGGGAAATTTCGTTGAAGGACCGGCAAAAAACGACAAATTTCGTCGAAGGATCTCTGAAAAAACTGTAAATTTCGTCGAAGGATCTCGGAAAAAACTGCAAATTTCGTCGAAGGATATCGAAAAAAAAAAAAAAAAACGTGAGTAACATCCAAAAGCAAAGGAAAAAATGCGAAATTCACTCAGCCTGAAATTGAATCAAAAGCAGAGTTAATCGTTAATCTGACCTACAACAACAAAAATAGTGCTGAAAGAGGATCCCCCCCCCCTTTCTGTTGTAACGTAACCTTTCAGAAAATTTGCTGTGAATTTCAGAAAATATTTTTTAAAATTCAGAATCACTATTGAAACTCCTTTCCAAAGAAAATGTTTGATTCCAACACTGATCTATGCTGACAAATAATCCAATGGGAAGTTTAATCAAAGCATCCATCCATTCATTCAACAAAACGTGCCCCTTTATTCAACAAAAGTATTCTTTTATCCAAGAAAAATGTCCTTTTCAATAAATCCGTCCTCCCCCTTTTAAAAGAAATGTAAATATTAGTGATACTTGAAGCATTTACATTAAAAACAAGAACGAAAAATCATGCGTCAAGCATAGATTATGTAACACTTTCCAATGCTTCCAAAATAATTTTACAAATCATACCGTTTAATAAGCTAAAAGATAACATCTATCTAAGTAATCCGAATACTTTTATTCAGCCCTGTATAGGATCTATAGATTTGTATATATACTACATAGGATGTTAAATTTTAGTTCAGTTAGGAAACGCGTAGCACAGTTTAAAATTCTCCGTCTGGAGTTAAATAATACGGAAATGTGTTCGTGAACTTTTGTGCTCCCCTGTATAGGATATACAGAATTTATACACACCACATAATAGACAAAAAGCGAGTTAAAATTAAAATCGCGATCAGTAACTTAAAACGCACTTCCAGGAATTATTGTTAACTTACAGTAGAGAATTCTTTTGTGTGTTCCTGTAAATGAACGATGACTGCTGTACACACACTATTCTGTAGTAAGCCTCTTGAAATACACCTTAGTGATATATATAAATTTCAATGCGTTTAAAATAGGGAAACATTATTTAAATAAACCGCAGACGATTTTTCTCCATAGACGTAATGTAACGGAATTCTTTTGAATGTCCCTGTAAAGTAACTATAAGTGCTATGCACACCCTATTCCATATTAAGCTTCTTCTAATGCACCTTAGTGATATATATAAATTTCAATGCGTTTAAAATAGTGAAACATTATTTAAATAAACCGTCAATGATTTTTCCCCATAGACCGCAATGTAACGGAATTCTTTTGAGTGTCCCTGTAAAAAAACTATAAGTGCTACACACTTCCGTTGAAATAGGGAACATGCTATAGATAACGACTATAACATATAAAAAATGCAGAGCAATCCGAGCATATTTACGGGAGTTAGAGCACGGACAGACGGCAGACGGCCAGACAAACCAAAGTCATAAACACTTTTCAACTAGGTTGGAAAGTGTTAAAAAGGCAAAGAAAATTTCTCTTAATAGTTTAAAAAAATATATATTATTTGATTGGGAAATACTGGTTTTAATTATTATCAAAACAATAACTATTGCATTCCTCTTTTCCAAATAAACAAGTTCACTTGTTCCTTTAAAATATGAATTTGAATTATTATGAATGGGGACCCGCTTTTATAAAAAAGGGACCCAGATATTTCAAAATCCTGGGTCCCTGGGACCCAGGATTTTTAGGATCCAGTGACATCACTGTGTGTGTATATATATATATATATATATATATATATATATACACAAATTAATTATATAAACTCCCTTGTTTGAAGTTGGTTAAAAAAGAAAACTATTTCATATACTTCAGAGGACAAAAAGGCAAGATTTCTTTTGGGAGAAAATTTAGTCAATAATAATAAAAAATTCCTTCCTTAATCTTGTAGACTACATGTGACCAGGGGTGCAGAAAATGTTTTTACTCCCAACATTTCCCCCAATCCATATGAAAATTTCCCCTAAATGTTACGATATGTTATAGGCTTACATAGGCTTCTGTATTACCGTAGGTATAGTAAATTTTGCAACATACAAGTTGCATCTTTAAAAACCTATAGACTGAACTTGTAACATGCCTAGTTATTGGAAAGGTAAATTAAGTTAATGCAATGTAAGTTTTAATCTAATTCTTATGCCATGCCTAATATTTATTAATAAATGCACAGTTTTAACCAACAAATACAATGTTTTTGATTACCTTTTCTGATAAATTGTCAATTATTGAGAAACTGCAATCTTCCACTCTCTTTGTGGATGTTGTCAATCATTTTTGATGTTTTGTAGATCTTGAGTCTGTTTCTAATCTAGTAAAATGATAATTTCCAACCTTGAAAATGTCTGTTTAAGGATGCTTTTAATACTTCCATAGCTTTATGCACTGGTGGTCATTCCATGATATAAACACTTCATGAAAGAGATTATCAGATTTTAGGGTTCTGTTATAAATGTGTTTTCCCAGGGGCCGCGCTTGTCTTTCGCCTATGCACCAAATACGAATACATCACGACATTGGCGAATAAAAAATTATTATGGCGAAAAGACTGGTGAATAATTTATCAGGAGCTTTTCATTCTTGTAATTATGTTTTGAAACGCGGATGATTTTCTAAAAAAGTTTGTAGTGAAAAATATGTATGCTATGCTCACAAAAGTAACAATAATAAAACAGTACTAAGTTCAAATTTAATCAGCAGTTTTTTTGGGTTTTTTTTAGTTAGCGACAGTTTAATTTTAATCTTTACTTTAAGGCAGAACTATTGGCGCAACTTGTCCCTAATGGGACCTTGCGCCATTAAACCCTATACAACCAACCAACTTAAGGCAGAACTACCAACTCTTCCAATTTTTGGATACTACTAAAATTTAATAGAAATTTTTGCCTTATTTAACCACAGCATTTCGACGATTAAATAAGGCAAAAATTGGAACAGTTGGCAGCCATGCTTTACGGTAGGGGTGCACAACCTGTGGCCGCGATCGGACGCGAAAAAAACTCGAATTTCGCCGATTGGGTGCATAGAAATCACGAATTTTTCCAAATTTCGCCGATCGGACGCGTAACAATAGCGAATTTCACCCATCGGGTGCGTATAAATCGCAAATTTCGCCGATTGGGTGCGTATAAATCTTAAATTTCGCCGATTGCCTGCGTAAAAATCGTGAATTTTGCCGATAGGATGCGTATATTTCGAGAATTTTGCCGATCAGGTGCGTATAAATCGTAAATTTCACCGATCGTATGCGTAAAAATCGCACATCTTGCCGATTGGGTGTGTACAAATCGTAAATTTTGCCAATCGCCTGCGTAAAAATAGTGAATTTTGCCGATCGGGCCCATAAAAATTGTAAATTTTGCCGACAGGGTGCGTATAAATCGAGAATTTTGCCGATCAGGCGCGTATAAATCGTAAATTTTGCCGATCGTATGCGTAAAAATCGCGAATTTTGCCGATCGTGCCCGTAAAAATTGCGAATTTTGCCGATACAGTGCGTATATTTCGAGAATTTTGCCGATCAGGTGCATATAAGTAGTAAATTTCGCCGATCGTATGCGTAAAAATCGCAAATTTTGCCGATCAGGTACGTATAAATCGTAAATTTCGCCGATCGCCAGCGTAAAAATCGCGAATTTTGCCGATAGAGTGCATATAATTTCGAGAATTTTGCCAATCATGTGCATATAAATAGTAAATTTCGCAGATCGTATGCGTAAAAATTGCAAATTTTACCAATCGGGTGTGTATAAATCGTAAATTTCGCCGATCGCCAGCGTAAAAATCGCGAATTTTGCCGATAGGCTGCGTATAAATCGAGAATTTTGTCGACCAGGTGCGTATAAATTGTAAATTTCGCTGATCGTATGCGTAAAAATCGCGAATTTTGCCGATCGGTCCCGTAAAAATCAAAAATTTTGCCGATTGGGTGCGTATAAATCGCGAATTTGGCCGATCACGTGTGTGTAAATTACAAATTTCGCCACTTGTCTACGCAAAAATCGCGAATTTTGCTGATCAGGCGCGTAAAAATCGCAAATTTCGCCGATTAGGCGCGTAAAAATCATGAATTTTACCGTTCGGGCATGTAAAAATCGTGAATTTTGCCAATCGGAGGCGTAAAAATCGCAAATTTTGTCGATCGGGTGCGTATAAATCGCAAATTTTGCCAATCAGGCGCGTAAAAATCATGAATTTTGACGTTCGGCACGTAAAAATTGCGAAATTTGCCTATCAGATGCGTAAATATCGTGAATTTCGCCAATCACTAGGAAAAAACTACGAATATTGTCTATCTCGCATGGAAAAAGTTTTTTCCATGCGCGATTGACAATATTCGTAGTTTTTTCCTAATCCGTAGTTTTTTAGTTCAAGGATGGAAAAACTTTTTTCCATCCTTGCCAACTGAATTGGGTTATGCTGACTAAGGAGGTGGTTGAGTATAGGGAGCTAGCCCTCCTTTTAAAATTAGCATTTTTATGAACTTTTAGGCCGATCCTTCTCCGAAACAAAAATTTGTCCACCCTACAGATGTTGGCTCTCGACAATCCAGTCTCATTTTTGTGACTGGCCCTCTTCTTATAAAGGTAGTGCACCCCTACTTGATATCCCCATTTTATGATTGAATATGTTAAGAAGTATAATTTAGAGTAATATATGTTTCTCCTTCTCCCCACCTTCATTCATGAAAGCAGAATTTTTTTCGGCACTCACAATCTTTAAAGCTAAATTTACTCTTTCAAAGAAAGTCAAGGAGTATTTTCACTCTTTGAAAATAACCTTAGCTATATCTCTTGTATAAATACAACCCCCCCCCCCCCCCAACACACCTCCTCGAAACAAAATTCTACTGATGGTGGCCCTCGACAACTCAATCATTTTTTTAAGTGGCCCTTCGCTTGAAAAGGTTGTGCACCCCTACTTTACGGTAATACTTTTATTTTTAGATGGAGTATAACTAAAAAAAAATTAAAAAAGAAAAAAATGGGCAAAATTTTTGGACACACAGCAAATGTAATGCAGTTAGAAAATGCTTTTTTACCCATTCAATAAAGTCAGGGCTGAAAGAGTTAATGATAAAAAATACTAGGGATGAACCGGATATGGATTTTGCCGGATATCGGATTTCGGATATCCGAAGCTCTATGCCTTCCGGATATCGGATATCCGGTACTAGATATGCTGTTTTTAGTTATGGTGTATGCTTAGTTATTTCTTTATATAATGCCATCTCAGAATAATAAATTACAAACATGTTTCACACATCATTAAAACATTTTAAATATATTGAAATATAATTTACAAAAACTATATATCTTTAAATATATGTATATTAATAATGTTGCTTAAAAAATGTAATTTAAACATTAAAATATTCTATTTATTTGTTTGTACAATGCTGTCAGAAGTAAACAAATTTTAACCATAACACATTTATACTTGAATACCTAGAATTGTAGAGCATTTTCACAAAAAAATATACTTTTTTTTTATTTATTTAAGCATAAAATATCTACTAATATGGTTGAAGAGTTATTTTCTTCAAATACAGGTTCAGTTGATGCTTTTTTTCTGTTTTAATTATTTAATACTGGTTTACTTCAAGTCACATTTAGTTTTATTTTAAGTTAAATTACTTTTAGAGATTTATAAGTAAAAAGAAAATTACTTTTAATTTAAAATATTTATAATGAAGTTATATTTTCCCTTGTAGTTTTATACAGTTATGAAACAGAATTTCAGGTTATGCATTAAAATTCCTTTATTAAAAACTAGCTGACCCACCCAGCGTTGCCCGGGCCCATGATAACCTTAACAGAACTGAAGTTTGAATGATTTTTTAAAAAAAGAAGCTGCACCAAGGGCCCCAAGAAGGAGATTAATATTCAAAATTGGTTGTAGCTGAGGTCCGAGAAATTTTTGTTGTCTTTCAAGGCACAAAAGGTCAAGCGCCCCAGACCGGGAAGCAGGGTCCTAAGTGGAATGTAGAAATGAGGGAATAACTAAATAAAGAAAAGGCCCCCAAAATGAAGAAGATCGGATTAAAAAGGGGCACGTTATTAGCAACTTAGAAATAAAAACTTCAAGGGGCCTTGTACTGGGCTCCAGGGAGCTAGGTTCTTAACTGTTATGTAGAAATGGGCAAATAATTAAATGGAGAAATGGACCCTAAAAATAAAGAATATCGGAAAAAAGCAAGGGGCAACTTATTAACAATTTACGGCACAAAAATTTAAACGGTGCCTGGGTCTTGTCTGAGAAATTTTTTTGTTGTTCATGTAGTAGCTGGAAGTCCTAAGAAGTTGTTAGAAAAACAAGTTGGAAATCATACATCAAACATGACAAATTAGGTGTGTCCGTACTATAACTAGTTTCAGTGAAATAAATTATACCGTGTATTATTATGATAGGATTAATTTCCGTAATAAAATGTGCATTTTAAGTTGGCAACATTTTATATTTTGTTGACATTTACTGAAAATTCCAATGGGAAACTTAAGCCTAGCTTTGAAAATTTCAGAACTTAAAATCCCTATTTACACAATTACACTCTTTTTTCATTTAATATCTATTTCTCCGGAAACATCTATCCAAAAAACTGTTGGTAGATTATATAATTGCTATAATTAAACAATTTTAGTATGAAAATTCGGTTTTTAAATTCAGTAAAAAGGAAATAATATGACTCCATCTTAAATATGATGTAATCACCAGGGCAACCAAGAAACATTACCTATAGGGGGATATCATTGAATTAATTACGTATGATAGGATTTAATAGAATGAAGAATGTGACTATAACTTGGTTATATATGACTATAAACGTCATACATGTCAGATAACTTGGTGATACATCTCAGTCACTTGACGAGTAATCCTCGGAAGATGCTATAACAAAGAAGTACCGATTTTTAAAAGATTCAAATTACTTAATAAATATTTTTATTAATATCCTTTTAAGTTTTGATTCAATTTTCATAAAACTTAAAATGACTTGACAAAATTCTGCATTGATTATATATATATATTAAATTTCAAACCATTCGGTTGGGTAGTTTTTGCATTGTTATATGCGGACAGACCAGCAGATGACTATAGGTGTTACGTATTTATATAATTACGAACACACCTAAACAGCTAGTGAATCGGATGATTTTTAAGAAGCTATCGTAGAGGACCCAAAAGGAGCCAACTGATAGTTTTGAGCAGGGCCGCAAGAAGAAAACATTTTAAAAATTTCCTAGTATTTAGCACTTTAGATCTTCAATTAGTCGAAATTAAGCATAAGGTATATCATTAGAATAAAATTTTAAAGAAATGCTTCAAAAATTGGGCCCTAAGAACCAATAAAATTATGAGGGTAGTGGCCTTGAGAGAAGTGTCAAAGACTCACCTTTAAAGTTTTACCGTACATACTCGCGTATAAGCCGATCCTCATATTCAAGATGAAAACATGTTTAATTCAGAATGGTTTTCTACGTCTTATTTCACCCCATTTAATTCTAAATAATTTAAGGCGCGAAGAAAACTACTGCAAAATATTGGTATTAAACCTGTTTTTATCTCGAATTTGGGAGTTGGCTTATATGCGAGTATATACAGTATGCATTGAGAGGATAACACAATTGGGTGGGGGTAAAAACGCATGGCACACAATAAGTTCAAGAGGCCCGGGTTCTAACTGGAATGTAGAAATGGGGAATAACTTAATGAGAAAAGGCCCCCAAAACAAAGAAGATCGAATTCAAAGGAGGCAAGTTATTAACAATTTAGGGAACAAAAACTTCAAGGGTGGGCATACCGGGCTCCAGTAGGCCAGGGTCTTAACTAGAATGTAGAAATGGGGGAATAACTAAATGGAGAAAGGACCCCAAAAACGAAAAAGATCAGATAAAAAGGGGGCAAGTTATTAACAATTAAAGGCACAAAAACGTAAAGGGACTCAGGTCACAAAAAATTAAGTCTGATCCTCAGGTGCATCAGGACCTGCCGTAGACTATCCTCACCCAAATTTTCAGACTCCTATGTGATTTTGGTAGCCATCACATACACACAGAGCAAAACTTTCTTTTATTAGTAGATAATAAGTATAAAGTTTTTTTAACATACAAGTTAAAAAACAAAAAATAAAAATAGGTCTGTTTAATTGTTTAACTTAAAAGTAAGAAAGAAAATTAATAAAGTCATACTTTAATAAACAACTTCATATTTTATTTTACAATCTGACAGCAAAGGAACAATTTTCTAAAAGATGTAAACGTAAATTCTTAAATTTATTATAAAGAGTTCAAATGTCTATATTAGGAAAGCTGACTTTAAACTTTTGAGAGTTGGAACCTTTTACTCGGGGATAAGGAACTTACTATTATATTTCATATTTTGCATTATAAACAAACGTCACTTTTATCAAGGATGTTTGAATATAATTTGCCATCATGTCCTATGCATATTATTGATAGAACTTATGTAATAGAGAACCGGATATCCGGCAGAGAAGTCGGATATCCGGTGATTGTGATTCGGATATCCGATGATATTTCGGATATTGAAAAATCAGCCGGATATGCCGGATATCGGATATTTACCGGATATCCGTTGCATCCCTAAAAAATACATTATATACTTTCAGCTAATTATAGATAAATTTGGCTAAAAATATTTTAATTTGGCTAATTTATTGGCTAGCATTTTGAAAATCTTAGCGCGGCCCCTGTTTTCCAATAATAGAGCCAACAGATCCACAAACACAGTCACTGTAAATTTTCAAGCAGTTTTCAAGGAGCTAAAGTATTTCTGGTACCGCTGTCTTAATCTAAAAGTGATGGTTTCTTTTCAGAATTTAAGAATATTTTATTAAATTAAGTTTTTAGAATAATTTTAAATTAAATTCAAAGTTGTCCATAGATTAAAAATATTTTTCTCATTATTAAATTTAAATTATTTTCTATTTTTTCTCACCCATTCAGTGAGAACTTGTAGTGAGTTTTCCACCAGTGATGGGTGTGAGATCTTCTTGATTTGATTCTCTTTATAAAGTTTTCTCTTTCCTGATTTTTTTTCTGGTCAGAAAATTATTATCTTTTAAAAAAATTTTCTAAGGTAATTCATTAGAAAAGAATTCAGAAATTTCGATTATTGCAATTGCATAATTACTCCGGAACATCAGCGTTTTTCTACTCTAAAAATAAATTTGGCATTTTTGTCCCATGTATAAAGTTGACCCCCCTCCCCCACTTTGAAGCAGATTATTTTTCCAAAATTTCTCGACTTATACATGAGTATATACGGTACATATTATTCTCAGATCGATTTTGTGAAAGTCACCATAGGGATCTTTTTATTTGTAGGGAAACATTTTTCTATCTCGGGGAATTATGTAATTAATTGTTAAAATTGAAATCAATTGTATATTTTTCCGAAAATTTTCCCCAGATGACTAAAATTTCCCCCAATCCTAGATCGCCGGATCGGACATATTCTGCACCCCTGCATGTGACAAAGAAAAGGTTTACGAAAACAATTTACAAAAAAGCTGGAAGATTTCAAATAATCTCACAAAATCTGTATATTTTTTAATATATTTTTAGTACATTCTTTACACAAATAATTTAAAAATCACAGAATTAGTGTGTTTTTTCTTAAGTTTTTTTTTTTTTTTTTTTTTTTTTTTTTACAATAATTAAATTTTGCAAATTATTTGAAAGAAATTATTTTAAAGTATCTAATTTATATATATTTTATTTTCACACACATAATTTCATTTCTTATATATATATATATATATATATATTTATTAAGAAAAAACACCAAGAATAAATAATTAATAATCAGTTAATAAATCAACAATAAAAACTCTTAAATCACTAAAATTCAGCATTTTAAACAAGTAAAAAATTTCTGTTTGAAATTACTAGTTTCAAACTTGTGCTCCTTAAACAGCACATATACATGCCACTTGCCATGAAGGAATTAAGACGGTATTCAAAAAAAATATTTTTCCATGCTCAACAACTCAAAATTTTGAGACACATTTTCAGACTCATTTTTTAAAGTAACAACAGGAAACTTGGCGGCGTGATTTATACAGACATTTATAAGGGCCACATGTTTTTATTTTTCGTTCAATTAATTAGAAATTGATTTACAGACAATTATTTTCACAGTACGATAATTCTTTTTTTTGTTTCCAGTGCTATCGCTTCGGGAAATTCGGTTAAAAATGTCCACTTTGACAGCATTTTTTGAAATATATTCTGCCTTTATCAAAAAATCGAGACAATACGGACATTATAAAGTTTCTGAATAAGAGAACCTGCCAATTGATGCATTTTAGAGCAAAAATGAATTTACAAATGTGTCTCAAAATAAGCAGTTTGGATTTGAATACACCCTTAAAAGATTTAGTCAATTACTACATACAGGAGTGATTGTGGATTTATGGAAAAAACCCCTGAAATTTTAATGAGAATAGTGCTGATTCTAGAACAAATGATCTCCAAAATCGGGAGAGGGATTTAAAAAAGAGGGACAATGTTTTATAAAAGGGCACTCTTGTGTTCTGTTCAAAAACATATTTTGAACTGGTTTGTTTAGAGGCCTTTTTTATCCCAGTATTCATTCACAAAAACATACTGGGTTTGACTATTTTTAAAGGAAAGTGTTTAGTCAAACCTTTTATAAGGTTTGTGATACTGGTGTTTTTTTACCCATAATGCAATGTGATGCTTATTTCTTGGTCTTCCTTCGTCTTATGAGAAAATTTGACATGAAAAAGCATGGGATCTAGGATTATTGGTTAATAGACAATTTTGTCCTAAATACCATATGACTAAATCAGGATTCATAAACAATTTTGAAAATACAGTAGGAGTTTTACAGGGAAAATAAATTCTATTTTTTAGGAATAATTTCGAAATCATAAAAAAAAAAAAAATCATTAATCAATTTATAACAGGGGAGAAAACAGAAAAAACAAGAATTTCCCCGATTTTTCCTCGCGATTGATAGACAAATTTCGAGACATTTTCACATGACTGACTGGCAAATTGAGCGTTTCTTTCTTCCCCCACAATCAATGAACAAATTTTGTGATTTTTCTCCCGATTGACCGACAAATAACACAATTTTTTTTCCGTGACCGATTCACGAATTTTGCAATAATTTCCAGTGACTGATTGGCAAATTTCACAGTTTTCTCTGTGATTGATCAACGAATTTGGAATATTTTTTCCATGTCACCAAATTGATGAATTTTAACGCTTTTTTCTTGCGACCGATTGGCGAATTTGTGGATTTTCTCCCGCAATGCACTGGGAAAATTTGCATTCCTCCCCACATGGACGGCTGAAAAATTTCCCAATTTCTTATGCAACTGACTGAGGCACAATTTCATGCGATCAATTGACAATTTTCACGATATTCTCCCATGACCGATTGAAAAATATCACAATGTTCTCCCTGAGATTGAATAACAAAATGTTACTATTTTTTGCCCTGTGACTGACTGATAAATTTTGCAATATTTTTCTGCACAACCAATTACAGTAACTCAAGGGTCTATCAGAAAAATCGGAATTCGAGTATTAAAAATGAAAAAAATACCGGAATTCCGGTTAATAACCGGAACATAATCACCCCTGTACATATTTTTTTTTAAATATGTATGTGTGTGCATATGAAAAATTCATTACATACGTAGTAATCATAATATCAAACTCTTCAACTTCATCATTTAAAATTTGCATTCTCAGTTCTCTTCGACTTTCTTGGGATCCATGGTAACAAATGACAGATACCGAAGGCCACCATGTTTCCAATTCTTTTCTCCAATTATCTAAATAAAATGTTTCAAAAATCAATACAGGCAGTGAAGAAAACTGAATGCATATAAATTCATTTTAAGAAGATTTACAACACATTCATAAGTAAATTTATATGTACTTATAACAACATTATTTTGCTAATGAAAACTTTTTACAACAGTATTTTTTAGAGACTGCACTATGTATTTCATTACCTCACTATATGCAATGAAATCTAACTAATAACTGTAATTTTATTAATTAAAGCATAAAAAACATAGATAACGTTACTAATTAGAGGGTTAATTGTTTTGGAAAGCTGAAAACCTTGGAAGCTATTCTGTATTTTAATGCAAGAAAAAAAAAAAAATAATAATAATTAAAAAAAAAAAAAAAAAAAAAAAAAAAAAATCAATTTTTTTGTACACTCTACAGAGCAAGAATTCATCTGAAACTCTGTTGAATCAAGAAAATTGATCCACTTTGGTTGTGAATGCCTCAAATTATTTCCTCCCTCCCTCCTGGAAGAAAAGGTTGGAATTCAACACTACATAAAAACACATTCAGATTATCTAATTATTCAGAATAGATCAAACTATGCCAGTTTTCTTTTTCGAAAAGCGCTTGGGAAAAAAATGAAAGAAAAAACAGTGACTTGAGGCTATTTTTTTAATCGAGAACATATTTATACAATATCCATATCCATAATAAAATAAAATTCATCTACACAAATATATTATAATTCAGATTTTAAATTAAAGATTTTTGCTTGTATGCATGCAAAAATAAAATCTTTAATTGTAGAATATTTATTTCACTTTGCCACAATATCTTGAACAAAAACACTAAAAGCTCATTTTTGATAAATTAGAATTCTAATTAGCTATTTTGAATCTAAATAAAAATTATCAATAGAAGAATTATGATAAACTCCTAAACATTTATACATAAAAATTATTTTACAACTAGGCTTAAAATATGTGATACAAATAAAATATATCTTACCTAATGTTGAGGATGGCACAACAATTAAATGAGGTCCTTCCTCCTCCATTTGTTTTAAATATGCTAAAAATGATATAGCTTGAACTGTCTTTCCTAAACCCATTTCATCCGCTAGGATTGCATTAACTTCTTGGTTATGCATTAATAAAAGCCAATTCAAACCAAGCATCTGGTACGCAGTCAAATGCATTCTATTTAAAAAGAGAGAAAAGAAAGGGGTGGGGTCACTTATAGAATATTATGAATGGAACATTTTATCTGTAATAATTTTGAAAAAAAATGTCAATTGTAATAGAAAATGTGATTTTAATAACAAATTTCTCTAACTTTTCCAGGTATCGAGATTTTGTGATGCGTCACACAAAAAATCTTAAAAGTTGTGAATTTGAGAGTGAAACTTTCACAACTGATTCTGAGGCACAAATCACTTGTTACATCATTTTTGCAAAATTTACTAATTGTTGAACATTTTACATGCTAAACATTTTGCAGAACACACACTTTTTGCATCAGGTTCTATCCATTCTGTCAAATCAGGATGAAATTTTTTATCACATAAGTCACAGTTAAATACAGACTACAAACATATACACAGTTAAATACATTGCTTTGACATATTTTAATACAAATAATAAATATTTAATAAATTAAGCTAACAAATGTTCAGTTCCCAAACAAGTATAAGTAAGCAGAGTGAAACACATAATCGATCCTATAACATTCAGTAGAAAGTTAAACAGAGTCACAAACAGAGTCAGTCATAAACAGATATGGGGCTAACCGGTTCGTGTTTCATATGCCAGGTAGCGATTTCTACTACATTTTTTAAAAATAAAACTGCATAATACATTTTTAGAAAAATAGCTTATAAAAAATTAATGTTTGAGAGATTAGTTATATTCAAATAGGTATAGAATATATGTAATATGTAAATAATTGAAATTAGGCTAAGTGTCAAATATTCCTTTCTATGAAAGTAAACACGAAAGATTAGTTCTTCAGCGAGTGAAAAAATTTATAGTGGTAATGATAAACATTTTCAAAGCAAGTTATTTTTCCAACAATGAATTTTGCAGTGCTGTCTATTAACAGAAAATAATTTGCGGCTGTAAGCCAATCACTGTTTAGCTTAATTCTGTTAGATGAAGAAAAAATCAATCAAATCAACTTTCTTGAAGATCTTTTCTTGATGTAAGTTAACAAACTTAACTCATGTAATAATATTTAATAAATCAAATTTTAAAACTAATAGGGAATTAATTTTTAGGAATTCAAGAAAGAGAGCTTTAAGTGTTGTGAAAACTCCTGAACAGTATCAAGAAAGACAAGTTAAGAGAAAACAATGGGTGTCTAACAAGAAGGTGAAATTCCACATCAAGAGAGACAAATAGTCAAAGGTGTGAGATATTGACAGAAAATGGGGTTTAAAATGAGTGAGGCTGCCATTAAATGGCTTCCATAAGTTCTCTATTTCACCAAATCGCATTCTCTAAACACCAATAAGTGTGCAGCCCGATTATGAAAGATTAACCAGAAAGCTTAAGTGAGAATAGTAATTTTTCTGATATTCTATAAATCTAGTCCACAAGCAAAAATAGCACCAAAAATTAAAGATACTAGCAACAATATGGGTACTTGCATATTATTTGTACCAGATCAGATTCATTATACCAAAAATATTAATTACAGTAACCCTTTATTTTCTTTTATTATTATTTGCTTTCTTCATTGTAACTGCATAGTTAATATTAAACAGTTGCCATATTAAAGGCAATGGCAGAAGTATTCAGGGGTCCATCCAGATTTTTTTTTCCCCCCAGAGTCCTATTTTTGTGAATTTAATTATTATTTTTGAGAATTATTTTTATTTTTGTGAAAAAACCAATTTCACAAAACATTAGTTAACACATTTATG
The DNA here is from genome assembly GCA_963931845.1 of Maratus michaelseni. Taxonomy (NCBI): domain Eukaryota; kingdom Metazoa; phylum Arthropoda; class Arachnida; order Araneae; family Salticidae; genus Maratus; species Maratus michaelseni. Next base: position 282,063,389 of record OZ007587.1, read on the forward strand.
CCCAGTCTCCCAAAATTGGGAAGTTTTAATTTTTCGGAAATAAACTAGTATTATGTTAGACAGATTTCTTGTTCCTTTTTTTTTCTTATGATTATATTATACTACACAAACCACAAACAGAATATTCAGATTAGTATAAATAATGCAATAATTATTATTAGATATATATATATATATATACCGTAAAATCCCGAAAGTAAGCCGTCCCTCCCACTTTTAAGCAATTTTGATTTTCTTTTCCATTCCCAAATATAACCCCCCTCCCCTTCACATACACAAAATTTTTTATGCACAAAAAATTTATTTTAAAAATCTAAGGGACGCAATTTTCATTCTTTTGATAATTTTGGCAGATTTCCACTTATGTTTTTATATGATGTTAATGAAATCCCTCCTCTCACATGAAATGTCTGTTTCCCTTCTATGCCCTCTCTAACATAAAAAGTTTGAAAACTTTATAATCTTAAATCCTTCTGTACTTTTTTCTGCTCACTAGTAATGTAACAATTAGCAAAAACATGGATCCTCTACACTACAATCTCCCTTTCCATCCAAAATTTATGCCCCTTCCCCCTCAGCATATAAAGTTTAAAATCTTTAAAACTCTTTAAAAAAAAAATTATGCTCTATTTGTTGCAATCTACTAACAATAAATAAATAATCAGCCATCTAAATTATCTCTCTACCACCAAGATGTCTGCTTCCCCCCAGCAAAAATATCTTTAACACTTTATTTTAAAAAATATATTCTGTCTTACATGTTGCTCTCTGGTAAAAATAAGTAAATAATCAATTATATAAATTACGCTCCACTCCACTCCTCTCTCTCTGAAACTTACACTTATCCTTCCTTCCCTCCCTCTCCTCTCAGGATACAAAGTTTAAAATCTTTATTAAAAAATTTGCTGTCTAGTAACAATAAATAACTAATCAATCATTTCAATTATCTCTTTACCAGCAAAATGTCTGCTTCTTCCACTTAGCTAACCCCTATCAAAAACAAAATAGTAAAAAAAAATTAAACTATTTATAAAAAAAATCTTCTGTCCTCTTTGTTTCTCTTCCATTAACAATTAAATAGATAACGAACCATCTAAATTATAAACTCCTTCCATTGAAATTTATATTACCCTCTCATCCAAAGAGTACAAAATTAAAAATTTATAAAACTCTTTATGTGAAGAAGTTTTATGTCCTACTTGTTGCCTTCTAATTTGTCACCTATGTTGTCTCTCTACTCCAAAAGTGTCTGCCTCCCCCCCCCCCCCCCCACACACACAAATTTAAAAATCTTTAAAACTCTATTATTATTTTTTAACTGCTATATTTATTTCTCTTTAGTAACAATATTAATGAATAATCAATCATCTAAATTACCCCCCTTTCTCCCAAAAGTTCCACTTCCCCCTCTGTCTTCTCACCCAGCAAATACTTTAAAATCTTTAATATTATTATTATTATATTTTTAAATGTTGATATATTTCTTATTTTGTAGTAAGGTAACTCATCACATTTACGTCATCTCATATAAGTATCACTCATCTAAAATCATCATCCCTTTTGAAATGTTTGCTCTGTCCTATTCTCCCAAAGAAGAGGAGTGGTTTTCAAAATATGTGAGAGGAAAGCAAAAATTTTCATATTTTTTGCAGTTTGGCTGTTCTTCCCTGAATCACATGTATATTTTATGTTTTGAAATAAATATGTTCTCTAAAATAATTCCCCATCCATTAACAATCAGCTGTGAGAACAATCAAACTACAAAAAATAAACAAATTTTCTCTTTGCCCTTGCCACCTCCATGTCTAGAATTTCACCCCTTTTTCTGGGGATGGAGAATGGAACTGTAAGGGGAGAGTTAGATGATCATTTATTTATTGTTTCTACAAAGTAACAATACCACATAAAATCTTAAAAAATTAGTTTTAAAGATTTTTAAGTTTGCGGCTGGGGGAGGGGGGCAAGCAATTTTTTTTGGGGGGGGAGGGGGGGGGAGTGAGAGGCAAGCAATTTAGTTAATTATTTTAGTTAAGTGGCAGGATTTTAGGGTTGAATTTATTTATTTGATTTTATTTATTTATTTTTTAATCTGCCGAAATAAGGAAGATTCTCACACTTTTTTTTTAATTTTACAGATTTTAAATTTTACGAGATGCATTTGGAGGGGGAGGATCTTCATGAGATAAGGTTGAGGAGCAGGGGTAGAGAAGCAGAAATTTTAGAAAGAGCTGTTAATTTAGGTGGTAGGTTGGATTTATTTATTTTTAATATAGAGTATTTAAACAATCTGAAAAGTTTAAAATTAAAAAGTTATAAAGGTTAAACTATGCAGTTTTGGTACCAGAAGGGGGACAAAAAGGGGGGGGGGGGGAAAGGACAGTAATTTTGAGAGCAGATTTAGACAGGGTTGCGGAGTCGGTGGCAAAAATGATAGACTCCGACATCCTCCCAGATACTCTATGTACAATCACACAAAAACACAATGTGCATTAAATTTTATATAATGGTAAAATTTAATTACGTCAAAACTGTGCAAAAACTGTATGTAAAATATTTATATGCATGTAAATTGCAATTGAAAAGTTAAATTTGAAGCCATTTAGATAGAAAAAACAGTTGAAATCTAATAAATCTCCAAAATTTACTTTGAACAACACACATAAAGATCTATCGATTGAATCCAGACAGCATTTATTATGTTGGTATGTCATTTTAAGACAATAACCAACATATTTTATGCCAAACATGGGGCAATATCAAATATATATATTATACCAAAATATGGGCGAAAGGATGTTTACTTTTGGTTTTATATCCATTCCTGCAGACCCAACAAATAGCAGGCGAAAATGTTACAATTTACACATCATTTGAGGTCTCAAGAACCTGAATAAAAGGGAAGAGAAAATTAATTTCGGCGTTACTCCTGGTCCCACAGACTAGAAGAATCTGAGGAAAAATAAGAAAAAAAAAAAAAAGGAAAAAGGTTTCTATTACAATGATATTTTGGGTTCTGTAAACTCCAAAAATAGCAGATATTTCCAATTTTCGTATTACCTCGAGTTCCGCAAACTAAAAAGAATGTGATAAAGGACTATATACTAAATATAAAATACCAACTAGAGGTTTCAATTAAAAACAGTTTTCATATATGCTGTACAGTACATTGGGTCTGTTTAAACTGGGTTGCCTGGTATATCTAGTCCAAAATTAAAAATAATAATTCAGTTCATAAATTTAAAATTACATAGAATTGGTTTAATTTCACTTCAAACTGTCTAAAAAAACAAGCTGGAGTCTGAGTCGGCCTGTTTTTTAGTGACTCCGACTCTTTTGCTCCAAAATTGGTCTGATTCCGACTCTGCAGCCCTGGATTTAGATGATTGATTATTTATTGTTACAATAAAATAAGGAAAAAAAAATTGGGGTGGGGGTCAGGATTTTAGGGTTGGGAATTTATTTTTATTTTATTTATTTATTTTTAATCTGCCAAAATACGGAAGATTCTCGCTCCTTTTAAACTTCTAAATTAATGATAAAAACAGGTTTCTAAATGATCTTTTTAAAAAAATCCCGATTATAAGCCCCCTCCCAAGTTTAACCTTTTTTTTATTTAAAAAGAAAGGGGGGGGGGGCTTACAATTGGGATTTTACGGTATATATGTATGTATGTATAGTAATTAAAAGTTTTTTGCTAGTAAAATTGCTATTTATGCATATAAAGTATAATTTACTATCACTCAAAAATTTCTCCAAGACTGAAATCAGTTCAATTTTGTACCATATTGTGATAAAGATATATCACAGTTTTATCTTTTTTTAATTATTTTATATTTCAGTTTATCGTATTTCTGTATTTTACAACCTTTCCAGTTTATTTGCTGCTCATTTAAAGGCTATTTTATCGGCAGCCGTCGCCGCCGCGCAATTTGTTTTCTCTGCAAGGCATTCTGCGTTCGTTTCAATCGGCGCTGAGCTGTGACGTCATCGTCATTCAACGGCTCTCACCCCGCTCCTGCGTTGTGCGCATGCGTCACCGCCGCTCTTGTTCGGTATGTTTTTGGGAGCTGTTTTGTTTTGGCGCTGCATGCGAAAGGGGCGTGTCTTTCAAATACAAATTAGAATGGTTCTTTTAATTATTAAATGTTAATCATTTTCTGATTTGTTATTTTAATTTTCACGTAATTCCTAATCATCAAATTAGTTTAAATTAATCTTGCTCTCACATTTGTGCACCCCTTTTCTGGGTATAAATACTAATGTTGCGCATTTTTCCAACAGAATTTTAATAAAAATGATGCTGTAATTTTATGCTAAACGTCATGTGGTCTGGAGGCCTGCTAGCCTGTGCTGGCGCTCGTATCCTAGAATCGCCGTAGCGCTGATTCTTTGGAGATCAATTTCACGTTTTCAGTTTTTAATTATTCTATAAAAATGCTGTTGTAAATTTTAAGTTTAATATTTTAAAAGTTTTAAATCAACTGGTAATTTAATTCTGCATTAATTCTACATCCCTTATTGGATTCTGCCAGAAGGAATATTTTAAAGATTCTTCGAATTTTACGAAATTTGAGCCAGTACTTTTTAAAGACTTGATGTGCAGCTTTCATCTCATCCTTCCTCCTTCTTCAAGAAAATGTAATAAACATTATTGGATCCTAACCTAAACGAGTTCTTATTTCAAGTAGTATGAGTCTCTTATTTTTCAACAAAGAACAAGTAAGAATGTTTAATTTATTTTATATTTTTGATTCTCTTCTCAAAGAATATCGACCTAAAGAACAGATGCACAAATTGTGCAGGGTTAATTGCTATTTAAATCACAACTGCAATAATAATTTAAAAGTTCACTATACGATCCTTATTCCTCCATCCATTAAGATAATAATATTATAACGGCACCTACAATTTTTTTTTTTCACCGTCACACATGTGCATAATCTACCACAGGATTGGCCAATTTTTGCCAAAGTGGAAAAAATCGTCCCGGCAAAAGGCTAATTCCGTGCATGAATGTAGTGTAAGTCACATAGCCGCAAAAGTTTACCGTTCTTAGCCATCGGTATTTAAAAAAAAAATTCTTCAGTGTATTTAATTTTACATATATGAGATTGTGTAAGTCATTTTTTCCTTTATTATAATACTGGTAGTCAAACATCGCAGTCATTTATATCTCTGTGACTGACACTACATCCACGCGTGGAATTAGCCAAACAGACTTTTTGCCACTGGCAAAAATTATTAATATTTCAAAACAGGGTTTTAAGGATTTTATTTTAATTACTTGATTAAAATGAGTGATTTAAATTACAATCTTGATCAACTGTTTCTTTTGTAAATCATTAAAAAATGTATTTTAAAATTTCTTTAAATGATTTAACATCAGAAATTAACGTCATTTTTTTGCATTTCTAAAAATGTTTAAATTGCTTTCTGAAAATATATTAAAATATTCTTCGATATTAAAAATAATGTTTGCATAAATTATAGCAAATTTATGTGGTATAGAAACCATTTAGATATGTAAAATGTATGTGTTTAATTATCCATTATATTTTATATGACTTTATACCTTACTTAAGTAATCACATTCCTCTTTAAAAAAAGGTTTGAAATAGGTAGCTATTCTTCCTAAAGCCTAGAATGCCAATATTTAGTATTTTGTAAAAATAATGTAAATTGTATTGTACTATTCATCTCCCACAAAAACAAAACTAGGGGAGATTCTTTTCATTATCTACTTCTCTATTATCAAGGATAGACTCGTCTTATCCAGACCTGTGAGGCCAGTCTTTAAAGCTTGGCTCAGCAGTAGCGGCATTCTTTTGAGTGCCCCTGTACACAAAGCATAAGTGCAACATACTTCATTTTCAATACCGAATATGCCATAGTAAACCTCAATAACATATATCAATTTCATGACAATCCGAGTATATTTATGCAAGTTTAAAAACATCTCCTTTATGTTTTATCCACCCTTGTATTATATGCATTTAAAAAGATAAGGGTTAGAAAACACATAACATATATAAAGTAGACGATCCTTATAACGCAAACTTAAAAACACGAGGTTGTGCGTTATATAGATCACATTTAACACATGACCAAACATGTCTGTAATATATAAAAGTATAGTAGAGTATCTTTATATTGCAGTCTTTGGGACCAAGAGCTGTTCATATTATACATTTTTACATAATAGATCATTTCACACATTGTTAAATTTATTTTATAAGCATGTTCGAAATATGCCTGGACCAATTATTCATTATAATACTCCTTTAGAAACATTTTTACTGTAATAGTAATTTTTCATTAAAAAGCTCTGAATTAAGATAACAATGAATTAATGTATCAAATTTAATTCTCCAATTTTTTTTACAATGTGGAATGCAGGTGCTTCTTAACTGCAAAATTCATTGTTTAAGGCTAAGTTGTGCGTTATATAGAAAATTGCATTATATAGAATTGCGTTAAAGATCTTCTACTGTATGTAAAAAAAAAAAAAAAAAAAAAAAAATGCAAATACCTTTCATTTAACAGTTCTGGTTGTTTACTGACATAGTCAGAAGAGGTTTCTTTATTTTCTTTTAAATTTTCCACAAGATCTTCCATATCCAAAGAAATTCGCTGGCATTTAGTCATAAGTTTTGTAATGGCATTTCTCATGTCCAGAACTTTTTTGGCACCATTTAACAAATCAGTTGATAAGCCTTTGTCATTCCTTAGTTTTTCAACCTGCATAACAAAATTTAAACAATTGTTCAAAAGTATAATTTTTAAGAAAAAAAAATTAAAAATTGTTTTTATAATTGTAAAAAATTAACTTGACACAGTTTTTTTTAACTCTAGAAAGCTCTGGTCTATTTAGACCAATACATATGTTTCAGCCTGTGTGAACCAAAAACTACTCAGAATTTCATGACTTTTCAAGATTTTTTTAAAAATTAAAATCTACTAAAATTTGAAATGAATGGGACTTTCAGTTTTATTGCAGCAAAGAAACACCTTAATCTGTCCCATGGGTCTATTTTGGCCAAGCATAAAAATACATTTACTTAGTTTTTTGAAAATGTCAATATTGTTTTATTTGTGCTATACAGCTGCAAAAAGGTAAGGGGGATAAAAAAGGAAGACTTGTTGGAGAGGGAATGAAGTTATGAGACATTTGGCACCAAGTGATAACAGAAATTCATTTTGTTTGTTTATTTTTCTATACAAGTAAAAAGTTTACTTTTAGAATCATATTTGAGGAAAACAATAGCGGATGTTTTATTTGATTTCATGCAAGGCTATACAGACGATTAAAAAATATCTCATAGGGATGAAGATGTATCAAAGTATCATGTAGGATCATGTAGGGGAGATGGGGGATAAATGGGACATTTTCACAAAAAATATTTAGTGTAAGTATTTTATTTAAGTTATTATCATTATTATACAGGGTGGTCCTAAAATATATGTCAAAAATGTAAAGGTAGGTAGAAGGGACCTAAATAAGCATATTTTGTATAGGAATGTGGGTGCGGAAATGCAGCGTTGAGGCAGTAGAGGGTGCTGTTGAGTTCGGCGGATGAATGCGTTTCGCTGGCTTGAATCGTCATTCCCTGCACGGATTTCGAGCAACATGCATCGTTAGACCAATGCGGAACTTGTCGACATGCATTTCATGTATGGGGCTGTACAAGGAAATGGAGCGGCTGCTCAAAGGATGCGCACGTTCAACGGTTCTCGAGCTTGTCGAAAGACTATCCTCTACTGTGCATAATACTTCTACTGCTGGCATTCTGCGATATCTTCCAGTGCCCGTATCACGCCTGCAAGCATGAAATGATTCACTCGTGCACAACTGCCGATGAAGACGCTCAAATGTTCGGCGATCCGGCAGATTCCTACCCGGGAATCGTTCCACGTACAACCTTTGAGCAGCAGCTCCATTTCCTTGTGCAGCCTCATACATGAAATGGATGTCGACAAGTTCCGCATTGGTGTAACGATGCATGTTGCTTGAAATCTGTGCGGAGAATGACGATTCAAGCCAGCGAAAAGCTTTCATCCGCCGAACTCAACAGCACCCTCTACTGCCTCAACGATTCATTTCCGCACGCACTTTCCTACATGAAATCCGCTTATTTTGGTCCCCTTTACCTACCTTTACATTTTTGACATATATTTTAGGATCAGCCTGTATATTACATTTCATACATTAGGTTGACTACATCTTATGCACAATATTTATTCATGATTATTATACTGAAATATATTATGAAATTAAAAAAAAAAGTTCTCTGTCCCAATCATCCCCACAGTAGGGATGAATGGGACACTAATTGTGATGGATGGGACTAATATTTTCCTCCCTGAATTCAATGTTACCAAATTAAAATTTATAATTATAAACTTATAATTGTAATACATACATATTTGTGCCACGCTATCCAAAATCATAAGTAACATTTATGTAAATGATTATTTTGCGTCATATTATCCACTTGTATACATTTCCCTTTGTTTGGAAATTATGGCGCAAAATAATCATTTACATAAATTTTACTTATGATTTTGGATAGCGTGGCACAAAAGATAAATCAGTTTATTGAAAAAAATACATTTCAATGCATAATATAGGCTCAGTGAAAGTAATATATTTAACAGTGCATTGAAAAATTGAAAGTATTGTATTGTTTGTATGTGTAAATATACTTTAGAAGACAAACCAAAAATAATTTAAATTGAATTTTAAAACTATTAAATTCACGTCAAGGTGTCACTCAAAGTTTCATCAATCGGGCACAGAAAAAACATGAATTTTGTCGATCGGGGGAGGGGGGAGGTATCATATATTTTCTCGAACGGGCATGTAAAAATCATGAATTTTGTTTATCGATCGCATAAAAATCACGAATTTCTTCAAATAAATACATAAAAACCAAGAAATTCCTTGATCGGCAAGTAAAAATCATCAATTTCGTCAAACGGATGCATAAAAATCAAGAAATTCATGAATAGGCACATAAAAATTATGAATTTCATTAATTAGGCACGGGAAAATCATGAATTTTGTAGAACGGACGCATAAAAATTACCAATTCGTCAAGTAGTCGTATAGAAATCACGAATTCGTGAAGTGGGTGGTTAAAAATCACAAATTCATCAGGTGGATGCATAAAAATCGCAAATTTCATCAAAAGGTTTCTTAAAAATTAATAATTTCGTCGATCGGGTGCAGAAAAATGAAATTTCGTCGATCGAGCACGAAAAAATCATGAATTTCGGTGATTAAGTGTGTAAAAATTCAGAGCTCAGATGACAAAATGGAAAGTGATGAATGTTAATTAAATTAGATTAACTGGGAGAATTGAAATAAAAAATATATCGCAACACGATAACAGGGCTCCCATTCAACTTTTGCAGTTAAAAATGGACCATTTTTTTCAAAAAAGGGGACCAAAAGGGACTATTTTTTTTTTTTTAAAAAGGGGCCGAAAAGGACCACATATTTGTTAAGAAGGGACCTATTCCGGCAAATCACAAATAAAATAAACACAGAACACCGCCCCCCTCCCTTATTTGTTACTTATTTATAAATGTTCAAAGTATAATTTGTTATATTTGTATATTTGCTCCGATTCAAATTCACTTAATTCTGAAATTCATTATCTGAAAGCCATTGCTATTGGCAGAGGTTACAAACTTCTATTATTAATAACACATTATTGGAATTACAAGGGTCAGTCAGTAAGTTAGTTGCACTGCTTAAGAAAACAGGATCGAAATTTTACAATAACTTTATTTGCATCCTAAAGTTTCATGTAAAATCTACTTTTCAACATCCATTATTTAAACATTTATCGAGACATGACAAGTTTTTTTAATGGCTTCTGCAAATAAATCCCGTCCAATGTCCAGCAACAATTTTATGCACACTTACATGAGAAATATTCACTTCATTTGAGATTTCGTCTATTGTTATGAGTTTTGCAAAGATACATTCACGAGAGCAGCGATCTCATAATTTTATGCAGGTCTTCTCTTGCACTCAGCGTCGTCAATATCTGTACGTCCATTCTAAAATGTGTTGCCCTGCTTCTTGATAACTTTATGTGACATTGCATTTTCACTATACACTTCATGAAACTGATGATAAATTTCAATGCAGTTACACCTTTTCGCCCACAAAAAACGAATCACTGCATTCATTTCCCATTTGGATGCCACTTGCAGCTGCCGAGATATGTTTACAACTGATTATCAGATAAACTAAAACTGCTGTGTGAAAGCCAAAAATCATATTTACACAAAATGAAAAACGAAAATTTTCATATCCTTATGATGGAACAAAAAATTTGAAAGTTTTGTAACCTATTGATGATGTCTGTGCGCTGATTTTAGCACGACTGATTGAATTTCACGAATTTTCCCATGATCATTTGAAGAAATTCATGTTTCTTTTGCAATCCTTTGACAAAATTTGCATTTTTTTTTTGCAATCCTTTGACGTAATTCGATCTTTCTTTCGCGGTCCTTTGACAAAATTTGTGATGTTTTCGCGATCTTTTGACGAAATTCACGATGTTTTCGCAATCTTTTGACGAAATTAGAGTATTTTTTGCGATGTTTTGCATTTTTTCGACGTAGTTCGCGATCTTTTGACGTAGTTTGCGTTATTTTTGTTATCTTTTGACAAAATTCGCATTATTTTTGCATTTTTATAGCGATCTTTTGACGAAATCCGTGTTATTTTCTCAATCCTTTGACGAAATTTGCAGTTTTTCTCGATTTTTTGCAAATCTTTTGACAAAATTCGTGGTTTTTTTAGCGATCTTTAGACGGAATTACTATTTTTTCTCAATCTTTTGACGAAATTTGTGTTTTTTCGCAATCTTTTGACGTAATCCGTGTTATTTTCTGAATCCTTTGCATTTTTTTTAATCTTTTGACGAAATTCATGTGTTTTTTGTGATCTTTTGACAAAATTCGTGGTTTTTTTAAACAATCTTTTGATGAAATTTGTGCTTTTTTTTTGCGTTCCTTTGATGAAATTTGTGCTTTTTTCGCGATCTTTTAACAAAATTCGTGCTTTTTCTGCGATCCTTTGATGAAATTCGTGCTTTTTTCGCGATCTTTTGACGAAATTCGTGCTTTTTCGTGATTCTTTGATGAAATTGTTGTGAAAAACCTTAATGTGGAAGCTTAACTTCCCCATATTTGTTGTTTTTTCCTTTTAGGTCTCGCGCCACTGAAATATTCTACTTTAAGTGCTTCTATCGCGATCGTACGTACGACGATACGCGATCTCTTAGCGTAAACAAAAACACATGTTTTTCTTGCTCCTACGTATGCATTGCCAGGTGCCGTTTCCTGATTGGATGCCATGACTGCGCATGTGTTGAATAACTAGCTTAAATATCACTGCATGACTTGTCTGCTCTCTCTCTCTTCTTCTTTTTGCTTATGTGGCAGCTGCATATCGTACGATGTTTTGTTTTAGTTATTTTTAAATGTCTGTGCAAGTATGCCAGACTGTTTGTTAATTCTTATAATGTTAAAGTATGTTTAATAAATGTTATTTATTAATTTAAGCCATCCTCTTATTCAGAGTCAGTTTACTTTTACTTTACCATTTGAGCCTGGTGGATTAACCACCCAAATTCTTTAAGACCGGTTATGGGCCAAATGAAGTCTAAATTTAAAGAGTTTGTCCATTTTTGGTAATGTTTAAATGTAATTTTTGACTCTGAGGTGTTGGCCTGAATTTATCATAATGAGGTCATCTTTAATGGCAAAGATGGGGGGCCTCTTCCAGAGCTACAGTATTGATGTTTTGACAAGCAATGGCAGACAGCTAATTTGTTTTTATCTCCACCCTTTCCTTGTGAATGAACTTCAAGGCTGCTCCTTCCTGGTTTCTGACTAAGATAAACAAACTTGCCTGTTACGTGAATGTTGTTTACTTTGTGAACAGCTGTTAACTTGGAATGGAGTAAAGTTTGTGGTTTTTTAGTGAAGTTATTATGGATTGATAAAACTTGTGCTGTTTGTTTTATTGGTGAAGTGTTTTTGCTTGTTAGTCTTCAGTGTTAAATGAATGTTTTTCATCTCATTTAGGAAAGTTATTTTTTCTGAGTATTATCAAATGAATAATTTATTAATTTAAAGTTTTTTAATGTTAATAGTATACTGTGATATGTTATTTGTTATGAATTAATTGTTAGAATTTGTTTTTTTTAGAATTTTAAAATTTTAAATAGATTTAAAGAAAAAAAAAGAAAGATTTGTTAAAGTTGTTAATTGAAAGTTTTTAATTAAAGATTTTTATATTGAAATGGTTTGAATATAGAATTGTATTTTAATAAAACAGTGAATAATTAATTTAATATGGATAATTAATAATTAATGGTTGATTAAATTTGAGTAATTAATGGTTGATTAAATTTGAGTAATTAATGGTTGATTAAATTTGAGTAATTAATGGTTGATTAAATTTGAGTAATTAATGGTTGATTAAATTTGAGTAATTAACGGTTGATTAAATTTGAGTAATTAATGAATTTTTTTTGTACTTCATTTATTTTGTATATTTAATGTATGTATTGTTGTTAAATGGTTCTTTTTGAAGGGTTAGTAGGTTTTAATATTGTTGAATGGTTTATTAATATTGTATTGAGATATGCATATTTAATTATCCCCATGAGCTTATAGGATGGAGTTTGCTATCCAAAAACTTAACAGTAGCAATTATGCTACTTGGGCAGAGGAAATACAGGTGTATATGATGGATCGTGGAGTTTGGCAATTTGTAGAAAAACCAGACCTTGAAACACCTAAAGATTTAACTGGAAAGGAACTTCGTGACTTTGAATTGTGTAGGGATAGGGCATATACCTCAATTTATTTAAATATTGAGAAACCATATCGTAGTATAATAAGTGACACTAAAAATGCTGGGGATGCATGGAGGAAATTAAAGGAGCGTTACCAGCCAACGTCTCGCAGTAGGATTGTGAGTTTATTGGACAAATTTTTCTCATTGAGGTTTGGCACAGGGGATGACATTAGTATTTATGCAGCTAACCTTAAAAAGGTAGTTAATGAATTGGCAGACGCAAAACATGTAATGGAAGAAATGTACCAGTCTTTTCAACTTATCCGGTTTTTGCCATCCAAATTTTCAGGGATTGTTCAGTCAATTTATAGATGGGATGACAAAACATTTACTTTTGACAATGTATTAAAAGAGTTGTTGGTTGAGGAGGATAGGTTAAGACAGTGTAACATTGACCTTGAACGTGTAGATGCATCTGCTTATAAAGTCAAAATTAATAAACAAGGAAATAGGAATAATAGCAATTTTAAATTTAATAAACAGAAAGACATTAAGTGTTTCCATTGTTCTAAATTAGGCCATTTTGCTTCTAATTGCCCAGAAAAGAAGCCAAATTCTGGTAAATTTCAGGTTAAGAAGTTTAAACCAAAGGGGAATTTTAACCGAGACAATTCAAGTTACATTGTAGAGGCTAACTACAGTCAAGGTAGTAATGGTCCTGATGATTTGTCTTGGGTTGTGGATTCTGCTGCTTCTTCTCATTTTTGCCGCAATAAAAATTTGTTTGTTGAGCTTAGGCCAGTAGTAGATACAACAGTATCAGTCGCTATCGGTGAAGAGTCTTGCTCAGTTGAGGGAATTGGCAAAGTGGAATTTTTGGTAAATATAAAAGGTACCCAGAAGAAAATAACATTGAACAATGTTCTTTATTCACCTAGATTGAGGAGAAATTTATTTGCAGGATGTGCCATAGATAAAAAAGGAGGGAAATTTGTTGGCAAGAATGGAAAGATTTTCGTGTATAATAATAAAGGAAAATTGGACTTCTTTGCAAAAAGAGAAAATGGTTTATATTTTCTTAGACCAAAATACCCCGGTGTTATCAGAGAGCATGTAAATTTAACTCAGTCTAAGGAATCAAATCTTGAGATTTGGCATAAGAAATATTGTCATATCAACACAAATTATATAGTTGATACCAGTAAAAATAATGTAGTTCGTGGGTTACCTAAACTGAAAAATCAGGAATTAAATTGTGAACCTTGTCGTTTGGCAAAGACACGAAGAGAAAGTTTTAAGCCATTGCCGGGAAACCGAACACGTGGGCCTCTTGAACTTGTTTTTACCGATGTGTGTGGCCCAATGCCAGTACCTTCAATTGGGGGATCACGGTACTTTGTCTCTTTCATAGACGATTTTTCTAAAAAGGCTGCCGTTTTCCCAATTAAACATAAAGATGAGGTCTTTGATACTTTTGTTAGATTTAAAAACAGAGCAGAAAGGTTCATTGGAAAGAAAATTAAGGCCATAAAGTCAGATAATGGAAAGGAATACTGCAATTACAAATTTAAACAGCTTACTGAAAAAGAGGGAATAGATCATCAGAAGACGAACCGGTACACGCCGGAACAAAACGGGGTTGCTGAGAGATTTAATAGCACTATAAATAATGGCATTCGAACAATGTTGAAGGATAGTGGTTTAGAAGAAAAATTTTGGGCTGAGGCAGCTGTCTGTTTCACATATGTTTGGAATAGAGTTGTCCATCAAGGCCAATTAAAGACGCCATTTGAATTATACGGTGGGAGACGTCCTTCTGTGAGTCATTTAAAACCGTTCGGATGCACTGCATTTATAGGGATCCCCAGGCAACTACGAAAAAAATTTGATATGCGTGCAACTAAAGGTATCATGGTTGGCTATGCAGGACAGACAAAGGGATACAGAATTTATAATCCTGAAAGGGGTGTTGTCGAGGAAACTTTAAATGTGAATTTCAATGAGAGAGAAATGTACAGTGGTCGCATCCTGGGCACCATGGACTGTAATTCTGAGAATGGGAAAGTTTTGTCAGGAGTTGAAAATCGTTATATTGATAATGAAGAATCTGATTCTGAATCTAAATTTGATCAGATTATACCACAAAACTCTATAAAGTTACAAAGCACTCCCAAAAAGGAAGCTGAAGTAAGTTCTGAAACTGAAGAGTCAGGAGATGAACACCCAGACCGGGATGTGAATGAAACTGAAAAAACCCCTTGTGAAGCTATTAAATGGGTCCGAGAAGCCATTATGAGAAAAGATAAGTCCCGCAATGATATATATTATGGTGTGGAGGGTTCCAATACTAAACTTCGATCTTATAGAGATGTTGAGAATTACTGTAAAGCCAGAAATATTGATTATCGAAAGGAATTTTTTAGTTTTAGAAACAAAGATGATTATTCTGGTTTAGAACCACGTCCCAAAACTGAACACTATGAAGCTAACATAACGGAAGTAGAAATAGCATCTTCTTATTTTGAAGCTATGCGTTCTCCTTTTAGAAAAGAATGGTCTAAGGCGATGGATGATGAAATAACAACCATGAAGGAAAGGCAAGTATGGGAACTTGTCCCCAAGCCTAAAGAAGAGAAAGTTTTAGGTAACCGCTGGGTATATTCCATTAAACGTAATGAGAAAGGTGAGATTGCTCGTTATAGAGCTAGGCTTGTAGCACAAGGCTTTAAGCAGGAAAAAGGCATATCTTACGAGGAAGTATATAGCCCAGTAGTTGATTTTTCTCTTATTAGATTATTTTTCAGTATACTAGTCTGTTTTTTCGGTTGGATTCATCATCAAATTGACATAAACTGTGCATATTTATATGCGAATTTATCTGAAAGAGTCTTTATGAGTCAGCCTTTGGGCTATGTCAGTGAGAAGTCTGAGTATGTTTGCCGCCTGAAAAAGGCAATTTACGGCCTTAAACAAAGTGGTCGTGAATGGTATTTTGAGCTTCGTAATGCACTTGAAGGATTAAATTTTAAGAAATTAAAATGGGCAAATTGCATTTTTATATTTAAAAGAAAGGTTCTATTATTGTTGTATGTGGACGATATTATCATTTTTGGACAAACAGAAACATTGGTTTCTGAAGTCATAGATCTCTTAAAATCTAAGTTTGATCTTAAATTGTTAGGACGCACTAAGAAACTCCTAGGTGTAGAGTTTGAAGAGAGGGACTGTAAACTTTTCATTCATCAAAAGAGTTACATTGAAAAGGTTTACAATATGTTTAAAGAGTATAAACCTCCAATTACATCTCTCCCAATTTCTAAAGGAGTTGTGTATTCAAAGTTAGATTGTCCAAAAGATGATTTAGAACTAAATGAAATGCAAGGTATCCCATATCGCAGCCTTGTTGGATGTCTCGCTTTTATAGCTAACAGGACTAGACCTGACATTTGTTTTGCAATAAATCTTTTCTCACAATTTCAGGAAAACCCTGGGCCTACTCATTGGAACGGGTTAGTTAAGCTACTTGGTTATTTGTATACAACCAGAGAAAAAAAGCTTGACTTATCTAAGATTGATAACCTTAGTGTCACATGTTATAGTGATGCAGATTATGCCACTAATCGTGATGATAGGAAGAGTATGGGGGGTTTTGTGTTGTTTATTGGTCAGTCACCTGTTTCTTAGAAGATTTTCAAACAAAAGTCTGTTGCCCTTTCCACAATGGAAGCTGAGTTTACTGCACTTACTGAGGCTGCAAAAGAAATCACTTGGGTTAGACATATACTTCTAGAGTGTTTTGAAATGGGGTTATTTGGGAATGAAATAACACAATATGAACTTTGTTGTGATAATAAGTCTGCCATTGACTTTTGCAAGTCACCAATTGAAAATGCTAGGTTAAAGCATATTGACGTTAAATTGCATTTTTTAAGAGATTTGGTGTCTGAAAAGCTATTTAATTTATCTTATGTAAGAAGTACAGATAACCTTGCAGATATTTTCACAAAGGCTCTAGTTAAAATGTCTGTTGATAATTTCATTTCCAGACTATTTATATAAGTGTAATAAAATTTTATGGCATATTTTTGAAATTTTAAAGTATTATACTCTGAGGTTATGATATAATTGTAATGTTTTAGGTATATCTCCTGGTGTCTCATTTGATATTTTTGAATTGTAAAGATTTAATTTTTTTTTACATGTAATCTCTTGATGCTTTTATGCCACATATTAAAAGGGTTTTTTTTTTTGAATGACTTGTTTTATATGTATCCTTAAATGGGATGATTGTTGTAAGCAGTCTTGGCTTTTGGATCAGGAGCGGATTTGACGGTTTTTGTTGCAAGTTTTTTTTTTAAATTTAGGAGTCCTTTTGCAATTTCGTAATGCTTGTTTTTTTAAGGAAAATTTGTTATATTAAATATTAAGGGGGGCATGTCTTGTTAGACATTTGTGTTTTTTTTTTCTTGGGATTTCAGTGATCGCGAGAGGGGGGCCTTATGTTGTGAAAACCTTAATGTGGAAGCTTAACTTCCCCATATTTGTTGTTTTTTCCTTTTAGGTCTCGCGCCACTGAAATATTCTACTTTAAGTGCTTCTATCGCGATCGTACGTACGACGATACGCGATCTCTTAGCGTAAACAAAAACACATGTTTTTCTTGCTCCTATGTATGCATTGCCAGGTGCCGTTTCCTGATTGGATGCCATGACTGCGCATGTGTTGAATAACTAGCTTAAATATCACTGCATGACTTGTCTGCTCTCTCTCTCTTCTTCTTTTTGCTTATGTGGCAGCTGCATATCGTACGATGTTTTGTTTTAGTTATTTTTAAATGTCTGTGCAAGTATGCCAGACTGTTTGTTAATTCTTATAATGTTAAAGTATGTTTAATAAATGTTATTTATTAATTTAAGCCATCCTCTTATTCAGAGTCAGTTTACTTTTACTTTACCATTTGAGCCTGGTGGATTAACCACCCAAATTCTTTAAGAGAAATTAATAATGTTTTCTCGATCCTCGAAATGCGCGATTTTTCCGTGAGGCTCGGCTAAATACAGAACATCAATAAAATTTAAAGTAAAGGTCGGTTAATAGTATCGAGAAACAAACTTTACGGACCTAATATTGAAAAAACGGACCAAAAAAGGGGCCAATTCCCTAAATGAATAATAAAAAAAAAGGGCCAATTCCCTAAATACAGACCTAGTTAGAGCATGACTACGCAGCCGGTTCTCCCACGCATGCGCGTAGGGATTCTCTTCAGTCTTGTTAGCAATTCCCTCAGTTTTCATATCACTTATATTTAATTGGTTTATATATTACATTATATTTATTTATAGTTATTTTACATTTTGAACTTACCTTTTTGCTTTGCAGCTTTTCATATTGTTTCGTTTATCCATACAGCATTAACGTTATGTTTCTCACGTACTTTCAAATCGCGTTGCGATGTTGTTTTTCCTGCCGAGCACGTTAAAGATTGGTAATTCGAATGGACAATAGCTGGGTTTGCTACGAGATGGCGCTGCTAGCCCGTGAACGCACTTTCGTTTTCGGCCCGTGCGTTGGAGACGACCTTGTACCGTATTGGTTGGAGCTGGGGGCGGTTCCTGTTTACGTTTTTCATTCACGGCGTGTGCCGGCTCAGACGATGTGTATATATATGGTATCAGTCACGGTAGTTGATGGTGGCTGATATGTTGTTTTGGAAATATGAAACATCTGTGGTTGTCTAGACTGTGTTTGTTTTTTGAAGGAGCTCTGGCTTATACTGGAAGGCAATGATGAATGGATTGATAGTTAATGGAGTATTTCTTTTTGGGCTTATTTATCAGCACGTTTTTAATTTGAATATTGTTGCAATTTAATGAAATACTTAAAGTTTATGAAGCTTTTAAAACTTTTAAGATGAGCATCGGAGCGACATGTTTAGCGATATATTTAGTAATTGTTTTTAACTTTTAACATCATCATTCTTTTGTTTCATCATCTAAATTATGTTTTAGTTTCAAGAATATTTTTGTTTTACAAATGCTGTTTTTGTTTCTTAACGATTTAATAAAAGCTGATGTTTTATTTTAACTTATTTGGTCATCATTTTAGTTTCTTTTACACTCACTGCTCATAGAAATTATGAATAGAAACAACTGCATTTTTAACTACATTTTTACATGGTCTTTATTTCAGCATACGCTTTCATTTGCAAATTATTCTCTGCTTAGTTATAGGATGTATTAATATAGTGCAATAATATAAATATTATAGGAGCTTTAGTTTTTGCACTAGTTATATGAGTAGTCTCATATAACAAGTCTTCTCTTTGGCGCGATGTCTAGGCGAGCACATTTTCTACTTGGTGTGGCTTTGGCGGTTTTTAGCTTCCGTAAGTACGGCACGGCAATCACGTTTTCTCCTTCTGGCAGTCAGTCTAAGAATAAGCACCAGAGATGTAGGTGCTCTCTTCAAGGTAGCGTGTCCGGGTTTACCCGGCACAGCACGTAACAGCATGTGCTATCAGAGCACGTACGGAGTTCTATAGTTTGTTTTGAGAAGTAGTGACTATGCAAGTTATGTCAATTGTCTCTCATTTGAAGTAGAGACAGACAAAAAGAAGCACAGAGTGATCCAGATGCCAAGATGGACCCCCCAAAGCACACCATGAAGTGATTGAAAAATAAAATCATTATTTCCAGACAACAATCTGTCTTTATTGTGTTTCTAAAAAATACAGGTATGCATCAATTTTTTTATTTTATAAACGTTTTTCAAGACATTTAAAGAACCTGTTACTTCATCCACTATTAATTAAAAATACGATCATGTAAGATTTCTGCCGTAATTCTTAAGTTCCGTAGCAGAAAGTCCCTCTATAGATGGAATTAGTGTTTATTTCGTGATTCTTCGAAGAATTTACGCGTGTAAAATCGGATAACGGCGTAAGAACAATTTATTTTTTGCGCCCCAACTCAAATTTTTTTGCGTAATTTATGCGCTATAGCACGTCCGCGGCATCGCTAATTGCTTTGGTGCGTGCGATCGGGCAAGTGGAAGAGAGAGCAGGGGAAAGAGAAGGTCGGAAGAAAGCGAAAACAAACTCAATTTGGCAGCCACTATTCGTTCTCCCGTTTTTGTTTTTAGGGTATTTTGTCTGCTTGCCCCCCACCCCCTTAAGATATAGATTTTGCACATCCTGATGGTGGAAATTGGAACTAAAAGATATTGCAGCACATGCGTAGCATGCCTGCTATATGGTGCCATAGGCAACAAGTGCTAGAGTCTCGTTTTAGAACAGAATGCACCCCCCGGGCAGTGGAAAGCAAAACTAAAAGATTTTGCAGCATGTGCACAGCACACCTGCTATACGGTGCTGTAGTCAGCATGGATGCGTGTCGGAGGTTCGTTTAGTTGCACCCCTCATGGTGGAACGAAAAGATTTTTCTATGTGTGTGGTGTGCCGAAAATGGCTATTTTTTTTTATTAAAACTGCAAAAAAAAAAAATTAGCAACTTGATAATCTCAGACAACGGAATATTCTCATTTTAATTCATTCTCGAATATTAAGAAAACTGTTGGAAGTATTGATTCAAAACTCACAGTATATACATAGTTTATTTTTCTGGTTCTAAAAATGCAAATTTTGTGAAAAATTGGACGGTAACTTTTCTTAATTTTGGCTAAAAACTGACCCGCTTTGAATCAAATGACCCAGAGATTCGAGGCGGTGGTACTGAATTTACTTCTGCTTCGTGGTCTGTCTCTTTATTCAATTTCTGAAAACAGAAAAGGTTACCAGAGGAATGGTTTCGTGCAGCAATTTCTAGAGTGATTTCGCATTTTGTACTATTTTTTGACGAGACAGGGAAATGCCAGGGGGATCAGCGAGTTTATAATAAATTAAAAATAACATACCAAGTCAATCCACTTTGAAAAGGGCCTGAGATTAGTGATAGCTTCAATTTTCTTTTTGCTGCATCCTGGGATTGATGCCAGTTCTTCAGGAGATGCTTCCTGGAAATATTTTAACACAGCACTATGAGCTGATGTTAGATTTTCTTCACAGTCACTATCTTCACTATCATATATATCTTCATTTCCATATTCTTCGTCATCCTCTTCATCAGAACTAAATCTTTTGCGCTTGCCACTATGTTTTTCATGTTTTCGATGACGACTTTTTTTCTTCTTATTTAATTCAAACAATTCATCTGCTTCAGGCAATCTTTCTTTACCATTTGAATCATTTACAACATTTACTATCTTGGATTTCTTCTTTTTTTGTTCATTTGATATTGATTTTTCAACTGAACTATTAGGAGATTCTTCTTCTTCTGATGAGTTAGCTGGAGATTTTGCTTTTAATGAAGAGTCTTTTGAAGATGAACTATTTACAGGGGTAATACTCAATGTCTTTGTCTTTGGATTGTTTTTAATAACATTAGCAGTCTGATTTACAGGAGTAAGACTTACTCCTTTACCCATTGGAATATTAACAGTTTTACTACTGCTGACAGGTGTGATAGTCGCAGAAGAGGAGGATGCTACAGCAGGTGATGAGGGACTTGACGAAGCTGTAACCTTATTTGATGTTTTTATCCTAATTAACTGAGCAGATTTGCTAGCATTTGGTGGAATGTTAGATGCATTTCCATTCATAGGCGTTTCTTCAGGCTTTTTCGGAAGGTCGTCTAAATCACTAACTTGAAATAATACAAGACCTTTGGGCAAATTAGGCATTGATGAAGTAGATGCTTTTACACTGAGGGTAGCTGATGATACAGATGCTTTTACACTGGAGGTAGCTGATGATACAGATACTTTTATACTGGGGGCAGCTGATGATACAGATGCTTTTTCACTGGGGGCAACTGATGATGCAGATGCTTTTTCAGTGGGTACAGAAGATGATGTGGGTACAGGTTTTATAGATAAAGCTTGGGAAGCATTTATATTTTTATCTGAAGACGAGCTGCTCTGGGCAGAACTAGGTGTTTGAACCGATGGCTGAAGTTTCTGTTGAATTGGAGCTTGTGATGTAGGCTTCTTTTGAACGGGAGCTTGTACTGTTGTAGTAGGTTTTTGTTGGACAGGTAAAACATGAGATTTTTGAGGAGGTACATTCACAGGCGATTTTGCTGAAGTAGCCATCTCGTCTTCACTACTAGTACTAGTGGAGATTAGACGTCTTGCTCGTTTTGCAGGAGGTAAAGAAAGACTAGATACATTATTAGTAGACTTAGATAATCTAGATTGTTGTGACATACTGCTATTTTCTTCATCTTCATCACTACTGTCAAGAGTGATAATTTCTTCAGAATTATCTTTTTCAGTTTGCTGTGAATTTGACATAGTTCCCTGATTAGTGATATTAGGAGCAGGAGTATGTGGCACAGAGTTTCCAGGAGATCCTCTTTTTCTTGCAGTTCTGAGAGGCTGATTACGAGCTTCAATTATTGCTTTATTTAGATCCCACTGGCATCTCACTAAAATATCTTGAGCTTCCTAAAAGAAAAGAACAATTTAGTTATGCACAAAATAATATTAAATATACTCTATTACAATATTTACTTTTTGAACATATGTGATATCAGGGTCCCTCCAAGTAATGGAAATAAATAGAATAAATGGGGAGTGTGGGAGGGGGGGGGGGAAAAATCATCAAGTTTCAATGATGAATTTTTGGAAAATTCGGGCAACATCATTTCATAGATTAACCTAGATCAAAAAGATATTAATTTGTTTCCATTTACCACATGGTCTATTGTTGTTGCATGCAAATTTCTTTCCTTCCGATAGTCATCCTTTTATAAAATTTGCCAAAAGGTGTTTTCTTATTTTTTAATTTGTATAATGTTTTTTAAACATGTCTAAGAGTGTCTAATATAGGGATTCTCAGTTTTAGGTTGGCTTGCATTGAGAAATGTTATTTTGGTACAAATTTGAAAATTGCATCAAGAATAGCAAAACAGTACACCCACATAACACATTTGTTCCTTAACTTTGAGAAAAAATGTTAATCAAACAAAAATGAAATTAATTTTATCCAATTAGTCATTTTTATACAAGCTAATATTTTTACATTCTATATCCAAATTAGTTTTAATATTGTTTTTACAAATACTTCTTGAAATAAATAAAAATTTAATTTTATAATCAAATTTTGATACTATAGCACTTCTATAATTAACATTTAATTATTTAAGTGTTTTTAAGAATAATGATAATAAAACTACTTTTTAAATTGTAAAATTAAAGAAAAATATTATATATATATATATTTTTTTTTTTATCTCCAAAAACATTTCTAGATACTTTCTTATTCTTATAACAGTCCATGCAATTATAATTACACTAAGGTCGTAGTTACATTTTGCCAAGCTCAATGCAAACATGTAATAGAAAAATAAAAATAATGTGCTTTATGCTTTTAAGAATATTTTTACTATGCTTCATAAGAATAATTTAAATTATCTTTATATTGTACTATAATATATTTAAAAAATTGTTTTCAATAATTAAATATATATCTGTACTAATTATTCTATATTATATTCGTTCTTGGTATTGCCCTCGATCATGGACAGTGCATTCTGCGATGGTTACTGTCGACACTAGGTATTTGTAAATACCATACTATAGAAAGAAAAAAAACATGATTTACAAAAAAGAATATGAAATCTGCAAAATTATGTTCTAGAATGTTAACAAAAATGCAATATAATATAAACACACATTGTTTCTTTAACTCTGAACATTTGCCAAAATTTTAGTCTAACTTGGCAATACATCTTGATCACTTGGTGATTCACCTTTGAAAACTGCTATAATAAGAAGGTACCCATCTGTCTAATATGATTCCCCTTTTATGTTATTAGAAATAAAATGTTTGAAACATAGCATTACAATTGTTAGAAAAAAGTTAACTTTTCAAGATTTTATTTAAAATCCACAGTAGCTATAGTATCAGACCCATTACCCATCAACTTCGGGATTGGCACAATTCCAGTTTTGAGAATTTCTAGGTCACTATCAAAGTTTCAATATTGTATTACCTTTAAATGGCTACTCTCCTCTTCTATCCCTAAAATAATTAACCCATAACTAGCATTGGTGTGATCATTAGAGAAAAGCCTTAAAAAAAAAATCTTTTTAAAAACAAAGTTGAAAATCTATTTGACATCCCCTTTTATTTTTAATTTTCTCAATTTTTATTATCTTACTCTTCTGTAAGCATTCATTATAATTTTGAGTGCATTATTAAATTCAAATTACTGTTTAAAAATGTAAACAAAACAGTGACCAGAAATACACACAACCTTCAGTTTTAAGCTGTGGATTTAAGGAATCTACTGTATTACATTTTTATTGATGTCATTTTCTCATTAAAATTGAAAAAGAATTTTTTTTTTTTTTTTTTCAATTTGAAGATTGTGAAAAAAAAAAGAGGGAATGATTGTTTTAGATGAGTGATACTTATATGAGATGATGTAGATGAGCTGAGTTTCCTTACTGTAAAATAAGAAATAGAACAGTGTTTAAACAAATATATATCAAAGATTAAGTATTTGCCGAGTAGGGGGAAGGATAGAACTTTTGGGAGAAAGAAGGGTATTTTAGATGATTGATTATTCATTAATTGTTACTAAAGATAAACAAATACAGCAGAGTTTTTAAAAAATAGTTTTAAAGAATTTAAATATTGTATGTGTGTATGGGGGGGAAGGGGGGGAAAGGGGTGAATTTTTGGAGTAGAGCGAAAACTTAGGTGACAAATTATCTACAGTAGAAGATCTTTATAACGCAAACCTAAAAACACGAGGTTGTGAGTTATATAGAATTTTGCATTATATAGATCACATTTCACACATCATTAAATTTAGCTTGTAAAACATGGCCAAATATGTGTGAAACATACCTAAACACATTAGACTATCTTTATATTGCATTCTTTATTACCAGGAGTTGTGCAGATTATAATTTTTTGCATAATATAGATCATACCACACATTGTTAAATTTACTTTATAAACATTATTCAAACATACCTGTATCAAATCACAGCAATTTTTTCAGTAATTAGCTCTGAATTAAGGAGATAAAGTTGAACTAATGTATCAAATTTAGTCCTCTAGAGAATAACAACTATTTATAATGTGGGAATTCAGATGTTTAACTGAAAATTCATTGTTTACATCTGAGAAGTTGTGCGTTATAAAGATATTCTACTGTATTTATTTTTACTAGAGAGCAACAAATAGGATAAAAGATTTCTTCAAATAAGAGTTTTACAAATTTTAAACTTTGTATTCTCGGGGATGAGGGGGTAATATGAATTTCAAAGGAAGGGGGTTTGTAATTTAGACGATTTGTTATTTATTTATTGTTAATAGAGTGCAACAAATAGGACAGAAGATTTTTTTTAAATAAATAGTTTAAAAAAATTATAGCGGGTGACAAAGAGAGGGAAGCATATTGGGGGTAGAGAGGTAATTATAATGGTTGATTATCTATTTATTGTCACTAGACAGCAGCAACAAATAGAACATATATTTTTTAATAAAAAGTTTTAAAGATTTTAAACTTTGTTGAGGGGGGAGGGGGTAACATAAATTTTGGATGGAGGGGGAGATTGTAGTTTGGAGGACTGTTTTTTTACTTATTGTTGTTATATTACTAGCGAACAGTAAGAAGACCAGAAGAATTTAAGATTCTCAAGATTTTGAGCTTTTTGTGTTGGGGAGGGCAGAGAAGGATATCAGACATTTCATGGGGAAGGGGGGGGGGGGGGGGGGTTCATTAAAAAACATGAAAGCAAAAGTGGAAATTTGTCAAAATTTTCAAAAGATTCAAAATTCTCTTTCCTGGATTTTTAAAACCAATTTTTTGTGCAAAAAACATTTTTTTTTTTGTGTGTGTGTAAGGGGGGGGGGGGGTTATATTTGGGAATGGAAAAGAAAATCAAAATTGCTTAAAAGTGGGAGGGGGGCTTACTTTCGGGATTTTACGGTAAATAAATTTTAGAATAGAAACTTTAAATTAGACATGGAGAACCTTTTTGATATGCAAGTGGTCTGATCGTACCCAAGCAGTTTCTAAAAAATTCAAAAGTTAAGGAACTAAAAATTTTCTAAAATTGCAATTTCTGTGATACTATTGGGTTTGAAACTTCAAATTTTGCATGGTGGTTTCTTTTAAAATACTCTCGCAAAGAAAGGTTTCTATAAAATTCGAAATTAAAAAAATTAAAATTATCAGTAATTGTTGTGTATGATTCTAAATAAATTTATTTAGAATTTATAGGGATAAAATATTGATGTTTGACACTGGGGTTACTTTTAAGTCGCAAATGCTCGCACAGAGTAGCTTTTTCTTAAACAAAAATTTAATTTAAAATGTGGAAATGAATAGAAAAGTTCTAAAATAGAAATTATTTTTGACAAACTAAACTGAATCCAAAATTTCTTTCAGGATAACACTGTTACTCAGGAACGTAAAACACATGATGATTTCTGATTATGATTTATTTGGAGTTGATAGGGTGATTGCTAAATACATGAAATTTGACAGGGCTTTTACTTTTAAGATGTAAATGTGCCGGCAGATCACATTCTAACATATTCAAAATTTAAAAGAGTGAAATGAATAGAATAGGGTTTAAAATCACGATTTCTTTTGTACTACAGAAGCGATTTCAAATCTTGTCCTGGGATAAAAATGATGCCGTTCTCCACTTAAAAATAGGCTATATTTTATCTCTGTACATATGACCTGATAAAATGAAAAATGTTCTAAAATCCCGTTTACTTTGTATTTGTTAAGACTACGAGCAAGAAACTCCTTATGGTGATGGACTTTAAGACATAAATGCTCATTAAGAATGTTCATCAAAGTATTTGATATTTAAAAGAAAGAAACTATGGGAAAGCGTTCTATAATTATGATTTTACTCCCAAACTGTCGAGGCTAGAAATTTTAAATTCGACATGCAAGTTTCTATGGGACGTGATGCTCCTAAAGATGACTCTATTTTAAAGATTTTCAAATAAATGAAGTGGGAAGAAAATGTTCTACAGTTATATTTTTAATATGATTTCTAAAAAAAAATTTAGCCTAGAAACTTTAAATTTGGCATAGAAACAACTAAGACATAGATGCACAAGAACAATGTCTTTTTAATATTTTTTTTTAATTTAAAAGAAAAGTAAAATTAAATAGTTTTTCATATCATGTTAGGAATAACTTTTCTGAGCAGAGGGATAAACATAGGTACGAGCAAACATTATAATTAATTCAAATGATAGTAATAAAGAAACATGATTTCCAATAAAGAAAGGAAGTATTTCATATTCAGCCGTACACAAATGACAATTAAATACAATAAACTAATGTTTTCCCACTTATTTCTCGGTGTTTTGATTTTTATGGTGCATAAAGGTACATTAATATTGTAAAAAGAAACATTTGATTTTTATAGAAAATAAATTCTGAAACTACTGAACTGATTTTAAAAATTCTTCCACTAAACGATAGCTTATAAACAGTTTTTAAATGCATTGCAATGACGATTTTCGCATATTTCAAGTCTCACATTCACCTAATGAGGTACAAAATTGACGTTTATTCAAATTGTAACTTAATTTAGTAATATTTAAATTATTTGCAAAAGTATTATTTCTCCTAATGTTAATTGGTACACAAATACCACTTGCCATATTTCAACCATGCATGCAAAGCCGTTGGTTTTCATAAAAGAAAAACTTGCTACCTGCTTGTTTTATCCACTAGTTAGCCGCTCTATTAATAAGAGGCTAAGTATAATGGGATTTAGAATCCTTTTCGCAGCCTCTATTACACTTAAATAATAAAATAATGAAGCTTTCTGCATGTGTCACTTTTAATTGAACTGCCACATTAAAATTTACATTACACAGAAAATTAATTTGGTTCAAATGTAAAGAGGTATTGTGTTATTAATTTCTCGTAGTTTAACACCTATAAAGTAATCATTTATGAGACAATATCAAAAATTTTTAAAAAAGGTGTTTATGATTGATGATTTTGATTGACATTACTTTGAAAAAAAAAAAACACTCATGAGAAATAACTTGAGATTCCCAGAAGAATTTCCAAAAGTATGCATTTATACATGGCACTGTTAAAAATGTTTGCTGTTTTTAAAAAGTTCTACTTTAAGCTATTTACAACCATCAGGGAAGATTGAGCTATGCTCGTTAAAATTATCTTTGTGTTCAACACGATATAACAATAAATTCTCTGTACAACCTATAACTATCAGTTCTATGTATCCTGATTGGTTAAATTCTGTTTTTAGAACGTTCTATGGACGCGGATTGGTCGAATCATTTATCTTTGCTGTGGGATTTTCTAGAAAATTCCTTCAGATTCAGAAAACCAATCTGTTCGCCAAATGTCACCATAATTTTGTGAAAATTTGACACAGTCTTTCATTTGACGGTAAGCATGTGCTTTGACATCAGTAATCTTGAAAGTAGATTTTTTTGCTAAATTTTGCCAATGTCGCAAAACTTTCCCCAAACTTAGCAAAGTTGCGAAATATTGCCAACATTGGAAATTCGTTAACTGTCAACTGTTCAACAACTGTCTCAACTTTCATTCACAATGAAATGCATTCACCTGTAGTGACCTCAAAATGACCCACTAATAGAATTTTCTCAAACCTGTGACCCAGCCCAAGGATCTTTTTGTACCCCAAATCAGTAGAATACAAAATTTAGTCAAAATCGTTGGAGTCGTTTTTTAGATAAAATTAACTGGACCCATAATGACCTTCAAATGGTCTTCTTGTACCAAAAAATGATGGGATACAAACTTTAATCAAAATCCTTAGAACTATTTTTTAGATAAAATTAGCTTGACCCATAGTGGACCCCCAAATGACCCACTAATCGAGTTTTCTCGAACATTTGACCCAGGCAAATGGTCTTCTTGTATCCCAAAAAGGTAGGACACAAAATTTAGTCAAAATCGTTAAAGAAATTTATCTAGATAAGATAAAATTACCTTGACCCGCAGTGACACCAAAATAACCCACTAATTGAATTTTCTCGAACATGTGACCCAGCCCAATAGTCTTTTCGTACACCAAATCTGTAGAAATAGTTTCAGCCATTTTTTAGATAAAATTAGCTTGACCCATAGTAACCCCAAAATGACCCACTAATCGAATTTTCTCAAACATGTGACCCAGTCTAATGGTCTTTTCGTACCCCAAAACGGTAGGATACAAAATTTCATCAAAATCGTTAGACCTGTTTTTTAGTTAAAATTTATTTGACCCACTAATGAAATTTTCTCAAACATGTGACCCAGTCCAATGGTCTTCTTGTATCCCAAAATTGTAGGATATCAAACTTAGTCAAAATTGTTAAAGCCATTTATTAGATAAAATAAAATTAGCTTTACCCACAGTGACCCTAAATGATCCACTAATTGAATTTTCTCGAACATGTGACATAGCTCAATCATCTCATAACCGAAAATGGTAGAATGCAAAATTTAGTCAAATCTGTTAGAGTCGTTTTTCAGGTAAAACAAAATTCTGAAGTGCCGACAATTGGTTCAGTGATGGCAGAACATTAGATTTAAGGTGGCCGACTATTGGAGAAGTAGCCCTTTTTTAACTTAACTTTGTCTAAAAAAAAAACTATTCCCGTGTTTTTTAAAAATAATTGCTTAAACATAAGAAACGTATGTTTTAACATATATCACTGTTAAAAATGTTGTCATTTTTTAAAAATTCTACGTTAAGATATATATATAACAAAATTTAAAATTTATCACGATAAGCCAAAGTATTTTTATTTCATCCTATTCTAACTTACTCTATAATATTTATTTCCTCCGTTTAATAATGTATTTTAACTCTGTTATTCCAAAAAAACCTCATATCTAAATTCAATATTTTAATGGCTGCTAATTAGTTCAATAAATCGCGTCTTTATCTTTAAAAGCTCCCTAATATTAATACTTTTAAAAAACCTGCATAATTCCCTTTTAATTTTCTAAATTCCTAAAGAGACTGTATTTATTTTAATAAGTTCCGATATTAAAAATAATTTGCCAGATCATAAAATCTTTTTCTTATATTAAAATGTAAAAACATTTATTTTAATTCCATTCTGGCTGTGTTCCAAGTTCCATTTTTCTTATTTTCTTTTTTCCTTTACCTAAAAGTCAAAATCATTCCATATTCTCGAACCAATTAACTAACGGTAATCAATTAAACTAAAACACTCTGGGTCATAGCTAATCATCGAACATCATGGAATTTTCTGGAATCTTCCTTCGCGCCAAAAAATTAGCGGAAACAATTTTATTCAAATATTCTGGAGCCGTCGCATAAAATCCCGGCTCACGATTGGCGCACAGGCCCTCACGTGACCCATGTATTCCTACTCTTACTGAAAGGATATATCGCCGCTTTTTCCGCTTCGGAGAAGATTCGAGCATTCGAAAAGAGGGGCGCTGGATCGGTGTTTGGTTTGTTAAATCGAATCTCTGCCTGGTATTGGCGAAGCGACCTATAGTTTTTTCTGATGCTATTCGGAATGAATAATTACAAAAGCTAACCATCAGACTTCTGCTGTAATGAAAATTCTGTCATCAAAACTAAAAAGATGACTCGTGTGAAACCAGATCTACAAATGATGTCGTTTACGCTTCTAAATAAAAGTTTGATTGTGTTGTTGGATGAAGTCTGGTTCTTATGCAGACGCACACACGCCATCTACTGTGGATAATACGACTGCCATAAATCCGAATGCGGAAACTTCCTCTTCGGTTGATTATAAAAGAACATCTAATATTGAAAACCACCATTTATTAAAAAATGGTATTGCTCAATCATCTCGGCCCTAAATATCATCATATATATATATATATATATATATAAAAAAGCAGTTAAGTGGCCGACTATTGGTACATTTACCCCAGGTTTAAAATAGGGCAGGGTGCTAATGATGAGAAAAGGGCACTTTTTTATTCTTAAGGGCACTTCTTTATTCTTAAGGGCACTTCTTTATTCTTAAGGGCACTTCTTTATTCTTAAGGGCACTTTTTGGATTCTTGAGGGAACTTTTCAGATTCTTCAGGGCACTTTTTTTAATTCTTAAAGATAATCTTTTGGTTTTTAAAGTCACTTTTGATATTTAAAAGTCAGAACACTCTTTTCAAGACAACATTGTGTCAATTTTTACTATGAAAGCAAATTTTTTAATGCAAAAATGAGAAAGGGCACTTTTTTTTTTACTGAGGGGCAAGAAGGGTGCTAATTCTTTTACTGAGGAGGCAAGAAGGGTGCTAATTCTTTTACTGAGGAGGCAAGAAGGGTGCTAATTCTTTTACTGAGGGGGCAAGAAGGGTGCTAATTCTTTTTATGAGGGGCAAGAAGGGTGCTATTTTGTAAACCAAAGGGCAGGCAGGGTGCAGCACCCTTCTGAAACTGTCTGGGGGAAACTCTGTTTACCTTATATGTTACAAGGAAAATTTAAAAGCCCAGATTTTGCACATCATTGCAAATTCATATATTTTAACCCCCTTCCAAATTTTCAGGTCATGATTTCTTCACGTTTTTGCATCAATCTCGGAAACAGCCAAAATGACATTTAAAAAAAGCTGATTTCAGTGATAAAGCTGAAAACTTTCATGCCTAAACAAAAGAAAATGGTTAAAAGTTCTTGATAGTAAAATTGCTATAATACAAGTATATAGAGTAGAAATTATCAGTCAAAAATATCTCCAAGACTGAAATCAGTCCTTAGACTGAACGTCTTGCATCTACAGTTATATTGTGTTTATTTGTCAGGAAGGGACTAAACTAAAACAATCCATTAAAATGGTGGCAAATCATCAAGAATAACTTTCCTGCTCTTTTTGTTTTGGCAAGGAAGTTTTTTAATGCAAAAGAGAACAGTGTCTAGAATGGACGTTGGATGATCATTTTCAGAGGTTGTAAACATTCAGGGTGTTCCTAAAATCTTGGAACTAACTTTCAGCAGAGAAACATTTTTTGACAAAGGTCAAGACAAACATTTTTTGAACAAGAAACAACATCTAAATCCATTTGTTCCATCAAAAATACAACATATTCAATCAAAAATACAGGGTGTGTCACTACAAGCTGAAACTGACTGAATTTTTGTTCACAACTTTAACAATAATGAAGATATTTTAGCAAGATTTGTATCATATTAATTTTGTTGGTAAGAAATATGTTATTGGAAGTGGCTGAACTTTGGTCAGTGACACAGTATAAGTACTTGTCAGCTGCATTCAGAATATCTAGCTGTGTTGACTGTTTAGATATGAATATCCAATTTCCAGTACTTCCAGGGCTGCCATTCCAAAGATTATTCAAAATAGTTGCTTTAGTAGCCTTTGGAGCCAAAAATAGTAGCATATCATGGCTGATTTAGTAGCAAAATAGTTGCATATAAAGTATTATCCACAATAGTAACAGTGTAAGTGTTGAGATCAGGGTAGATAATAATTTCCCTTTTACAAATTTTCAAACTATTCCCTAATCTTTCCTTAAAAATGATTAAATTTTTCTGATTACAACGATACAACATTTTATATACAATCTGCACAAATTCAATACTACTTTTACAAATTATCTAATTATTATGTAACAAAATTTTTAAAAGTACACCCATTCAAGTTTTCATGACATTTGAATTTAGTTTGCCGCAACTTTCCGATGAACACTTGATATAGCTCTTGTTAGTTGTAGATGTAATGGTGATATTTCCAGCATTTCATTTTTGCTTTCATAATGAACTTAAAGAAATCTTTCTTGAAACTTTTCCTAAACTGCAGATTTAAGACATTTTAAATATTTTAAAGAGTTTGAAACTGCAGTATAAGGCAAGTTTTTATTTTATGTGTATATTTGCTAACTTTGAAATGACGTATTTTGTAGAATACCACAACATAGTCAGTGTCCCGATTTAGAGTAATGCACTACACATTACGAAAATCTATTTCAAAAATTATTCACAAATGAAAATTTTCAGGGAGGAGGAATTTAGGCCATTGATATTTATCATTACTACAAAGTATCAAATACAGCATTTTTTTTTAAATTAAAATTTTAAAGAGTTTGAAATTGCAGAGGTGAAAGAAAACAAAAATTGGGCATTGGGGGGGGGGGGGGGGGGGTGTTTTAGATGACTGATTAATTATTTATTGTTACTAGAAAGCAATGGATATGACAGACTTTTTTAAAAATAAAGAGTTTTAAATATTTTAAGCCTTTATTATAACACAATTAGGTGATACTTTTTCTCTAAATAAATATTTTAAACCTCTTTCTATACTAGAGGCGGGGGAGGGGAGAAATGTAAATTTGAGAGGGAGAGGTGGATGATTATTATTTTTTTTATTTAATGTTATTAGTTAACAACAAATAGGGCAGAATTATTTTTCTTAAAATAAAGTTTTGAAAATCTGCATGCTGGAAGGGTTGGGCAAAGGGGAGAACCAAAAATTTTGGAAAGAATGGATAAGCCTGATTATTTATTTCACTAGAGAGCACAAGTAGGACAGGAGAATTTTTTAAATATAAAAATATAGATTTTAAATTTCTTTGTATTCTGTGAGAATAGAGAAGAGTAAATTTTCAAAGAGGGGGGGGGGGGATTTAGATGATTGTTATTTGTTTATTGTTATTAGAAGCAGTGATCAGTAAGTAGGGCAGATATCTTTTCTTTAAGAAAAAAATAGAGATTTAAACGATTTGAAACACAGCATAAGGATGAAAATGAGGGTAAAGGAGGAAGCAGAAATTTTTTTAATGGAGGAGGTTATTTAGATTATTTGTTGTTATTAGGGAGCAACAAGTAGGGCAATTTTTTTTTTCGTTTGAGAAATAGAACTTTATTGATTTAAAACTACGTATGCTGGGAGAACAAAGGATATAATTGCTTATTTGCTCACTGTTACTATGCAGCAGAATTAGAACAATAGAAAAATGAGTGAAATTGACTCTTGGTCAAGAAAAGTGCTGTTTGGTAGTGGTATTGAACATCTGGAAAAATTGTACTGGAATAGTAAAAAAAAAAATATTGTTGTTTCATATTTCCTGCAACATGCATTTGAAAAATCTAGAATACAATTTTCAAAAAGTCTCCTTTTTCATAAAATAGTTGCCTATTTGTCAGAAATAGTTGCTTTTCAAGCCTTTTTTGCTTAAAAAAGTTGCCTTAGTCTCCTGAAACTGAAAATAGTAGCATTTTAGTAGCAAATGGCAGCCCTGTACTTCTCATCATTCACAAAAACCAAAGTAACTCTCTTGAAAATAATAGTTACAATATCTTCAATATTAACAAACGAAAATTCAAGTTTGATCTGGTGAGAGGCACTGTATTTTTGACTGAATAAGCAGATTGTAATCCTGGTTTCCTGGACAAAAATTGTTTGTTTTTATGTCTATTATCACCTCCAAAAGTTTATTTTTTTTTTGTTTAGAAACACCCTGATTGCAAAAAAACAGATTTCTACCAGACAATAAACAGAAACTTGCATTTGTACATCATTAACGGTTAATTCCCTTTAGTGACACTTTTCAAACAGCAAATAAATAATGTAAAAGCATTCTCTATTATTTAGATATGATTCTATTTCTAATTATTCTGAATATCTTTCTTAATTGACAGTAAGAAGTTGTGGGTTTTAATTTTTTTTTAGTATTTGGTTTGGTCGAATATTTCAAAAATATTCAGATATTCAGCCTAACCAAATTTTTGGTAGTATGGCCGAAGACCGACTATCCGGTGCATACCTAGCAATCACATTATACTGCCTACCATGTATAACCAAGTCTATCACTAAACAACAGATGTTTACATCCTTACTTAAAAAAGTTTTAATTAATACCTAAGAAAAACAGGTTGGGATTAAGGGTAAATTCTTTTTAAATTCCCATTATGTAATAGCAGTCTCTAAACAAGTCATTGAAAATTCAAAAAACTTTTGTAATCAGGAAATACATTAGGTGAAAATTCCTAAAACCAGGTGAAATTCCCCACAAACACCTCGGTAACTGTGTATCAACACAAATTGAAACAAATAAAATAATTTGATGTTTTATTTACAGTGTCTAACAAAGTTATTGCTCCATAATTTATCTCTGTGCTTTTTTAATTTACAAATTGAAAATACCAGTAAAAATTTTTCAACTGGGCATGCTATTGAATAAAACTATTTAGATGCATAAAGATAATGGCTACCAGATTTGTATAAAACCAAAAACTTTCTGCGCACATAAATATTGGGTCCAAAACTTTCTGAAAATTAATTTAATTTTTAATAAAATTACTTGTTATATTATTTTGATGATATGAATTAAAAACAGTACTTTAAAATAATTACCATTTAAATTTAAAATTAATTAATATTAATTAAAGAATAATTATTTTGGTTAAAAAAAAATTTCCATGATAGGAAGAGCTGAATTCTTATCAATTATTTTGTCAATGCATTTAGAAACAGCCCAATCTTTAATATATTGACCTCTTCGCAAGCGTCTGTAATGTCACAACAATGTTTTGCATCTTCAAACTTTGAATTGTGCGCAAGCAGTAAATAAATCATACATAAATTTGGAATATTTTTTATTTTTTGGTATTAAAACAAAAATTACGTTTTTATTTTCTAAATTTTTTTCTTCAAAGTTCCGTATTTTGCTGAAAATTTTTTGTGCACGGCGTGCGTCTATATTAGCCATACTCAACCTATGGCCCGGCGATCTTTTATGTGCGGCCCGAGACACATAATCATTCATTTCTATGTAAAAATTTAATGGAGATGTGCATGAAACGTTTTTAAGACTTTCACTTTTCTTTTATTTATTTTCACGAGAAGACAAAATATGTCCTGTTATTTATAATTACTAGAATAAAATTATGTTAAAACATCTTAAATGCCACTTCCTTAGTTAAAAGTACTTTTTATATGTAGTCTTATTGCTGTTACAGTGGTGTACACATTTTTTAATCTTTAGAACTGATCAAACATTATTCCAAATTAATTAAATTTGCACTATATTAAACAGCATTAAAAAAAAATAGTAAAAACTTTTTGTATTGAGCAAAAGACTGACTTAAAGAAAATCTCCTACTTTTTTAAAATTTAGAACTTGGAAATGCTGCAATGTTATATTGTTACTTTTTATATTTATCATATAGCTAATAATGCTTATTAGGGTCAAACGTTTATCACGGCAAAAAATTGGCAGTAAAAGGTTTTACATCACTATTTACACACAAGAATCTTCGCGGCATATTTCTACATCATTTAAAAAAAAAAAAATCAGGAACAAAACTATGTGAAAATAGTGGTGTTAATTTTTTTTATAACATTTCTTTCACGACAAACGTTGAATTCTACTGATTACACTAACTTTATTACATTGCTTATGCTTTTTTATACTACTTTTGTTATTGCACTATTTTAATAATCTATTTTTACATTGTTATATAAGTGTGTTGCTGCCCGCAAGAAAAGAAGGTTGAGTAGGACTGGTCTATATTATACAGCTCTGATGGCTACCATAATTTTGGAAGCAATATAAAGATACGCTGTTTAATAATTTTTCTAATTGCAGCTCTAATTTGCAATTATGACTCTAGGCCAATGAAAAATCTTTCAAAGGATACCGTTTCGGAAATAATTTCTAAAATGCCACTAATGTCCAACAGTGTTCAATGATAGACATTCTTCAATTAACATATGTATTATTTTATAAACTAATGGGGTATCTGTTTGAACTGACAATTTAGTACAAATTAAGGACATTTGTGAATCATATTTACTTCCTGTATCTTCATAGATTGCCATAAACCATTACAGAAATTGACAAAATTATCAGTTTCATAAGAGAAGTTTCTGTATTTTACTTATAATATGAAAATAGATTAAGAAAAGCAAGAGAAAGTTATTCCAAACAGAATCTTAACTAACACTATTTAAAGAATGTGCTGAAAAACCCCCAAAGATAGTTAGCTACATTAATAACGAGATGTGTATATAACTTAGTGTTGGAAAATCAAAATTTCTCATAATGAATTAGTTAAGTTATTACGTTTTCAGAAAATAAATTTAAAACCCTCATTCCTTCCCCAAAAGTTCCTTTATGCTTACACATTTTATCCGAATTTGCAAAGAATTGAAATAAATGTGCATAGAAATATAAGAGTCCCATGTTATTTGTGTAGAAAATATCTAATCTACATTACGTACCATAATATCAGCACCAGGAAATGTCTGTAACATTTTCCTAAGACATTGTTCCTTTTCACAAAACTCTTCATAATCATCCATTGCACCTTGAGACTGATCTCCAAGATTATTATTCAATGAGCTTAATGAGCTTTGGTTTACAGTATTTTCACTTGGTTTATTCCTTGAATATGTTCGAACGGGTGGCTTTTGTGGCTTTTCAGATGTTAATTGTCCATTTATGTCAATTGAAAACTTAGATTTCAGTTCATCTGCGACACATTTAAGAAGTTCATGAATGTACATACGTTTAATTTTAAGCAATTTGCTATTAGAGTCTTTAGCAGCATGTTCACTGATACTGGTCGACCATTTTACAGATACAGCTGGTTGCTGCAGAACAGTATCTTTCAGCAGCTTGGTTTCCTCAACTGTTAATGTTAAGTCTATAACAGAAAATGTAGAATTGTTTTTAAATGATGCCCGGATTTTTCCCCAAATATTTCGGAGGGACTCTGCAGTATTTGTATTTTCATACTTTCTGTAACCGAGTGGATTATATGAACTTGATGAAGATCTAAATTAAATTGGAAAAAAAGGAAGAAATTAATAAATGTGAATTTCATAAAATCGTTCATGAAAATTAACTAAATTGAAATTACAATTATTTGATTGAAAACATGCTTGAAAAGTCCATGCAACAATATATATATATTTTTTACTTTCGTTTGTTTTAATAAGTAGCTCATATTACAATTTGAGGGGGAAAAAAGAAATTAAAAGGAAAAAAAAAAAAGACAGAAAAAAGCTTAAACAGATCATGCAATATTTCGATTTTGCTTTGCAGGAGGGAGGTGGGGCAAAAGACAAATGTAATTTGCAACAAAAAACTTAAATTTTTAAAACTACAGCTAATAAGAAATATTTTTGTATGAAAAATACTGTATTATACAACCTTAACAACATACTCAATTTTTAATGATCATATGATATGCATTCAACTTTCTGTGCGAGATTGAAAAAGTAGTATAAATTTTTGACATTTTTGTACTACATACTACTTTAAAATAATATCCAATTTTATACTAATCGGAGCATTCTTAGAATTAATGTGTGGGTGAATAGATAAACAAGTAGACAGACAAGCCATCATACAAATAACAGCAGGAAAAATTTACTTTTTTAAAGCAAAAATTTATTGAAAACATCAGTTTTAAAGATGTGTAAATGTGAAGACAGAGTTGCTACACTACCAGAAAAACCTGGAAAAGTCAGTGAATTTGGAAAATACCCAAATAAGTCAGAGAAATGTCATGAAATTTCATGGTGATTGCCAAATAAGCACAAGCTTTCATGGAATGAGAGGTGAGCATATTCCCCATTTTGGCAGATTCTAATTTTTTTTTTTTTTTTTTTTTATATGAAATTTCATGTAAGCTACCTTCTATCTGAAATTTCCCTTTAATATTCCTACCAGCATACAAAGTTTAAAAAATTAAAACTCATTAACATACTTCTTTGGAAAAGTATTTGAATTAGCAATAAATAAAACTAATCAGTCATTTCAAATCTCCCCTCCTCTTTTGCCTACTGTATAAGAATATTGTTTAATTGGACTTTTGTGATAAAGTTGCTGAAGTGAATGGTTGATCAGTATACAAATATTTTATAGCAAGTTTTTACAGTTAAGAGAAAACTTTATTAGATAGTTTGTAACTATTATTAAGCACAGCAAATTCCTGTTATAGCCCTGATAAGAATATTTTTTTTGTTTATTATTATTATTTTGCAAGAGGGGGTGGGTGGGGTTAAAAGTACAGCTTTTAATCAATATCTGTTTTCGGAATTAAATGTTTAGTGTTTTTGAATGATGAAATATTTCACCCTCAGTGTATCCCACATACACTACTTTGCTAGACTACAATTTTCTTAAAATATACCTAGAAAAGTCAGGGATTTGCATTTTCCTGTATGAGTAAAAACCCTGACAAGTGTGCGTATATTAGAGATACTTATTAATTACACCAGTCCTCTCCAACATCATAATTATTAGACAATTCACCTAAGCAAGATCTTTTCCTTTTATGCCTCATGATAAGACACATTAAAAGACACACATAAGACACATAAGTGTGATCGAAGATCGCTCAAAGGGTTTCGTTTAATATTCCTTTCAAAACACTTTATCCTTTCTTTAATAAATCCAAATAAATTTCATTTAGCAAAAAAAGTCATGTTTTTTATAAAGTAAAAATTTACCAGTCTGTTTTTTCGAATATCTAAACCAGCCGATAGCGGACGAAGCCTGCTATTATATTCTGCCATAATAATATCTGTCATGCGAACTAAATGCGATATTAAAAAAAATAATTGCAAAATTAAACATGTTGTACACTTTCAAAATGTTAAAATAGGCGAATATTTTCATAATCTGATTTTTATCATGATTCAATATGTTTCTCTAACTCATATATTTGCTATTCTCTATTACTCATATTGATACTCGCTTTGTATTATTCTCAAACATTTGAAAAATTCGTTAAACTTCCAATATGACGTCAGATTTTCTTTTTAATTATCTAATGACGTGATACTAATCTGCGTTGTGTACATACTCATACTCCTAGTATTATTGAGAAATCTTTGAAAATTTCCGTTTTATTACCACTATGACGTCAAATCATTTTTATTTCATATTAATATTTTTTTCAATTGGTGAAACTTTTTATTTCATTTTCATTTTCACGTGGAAATCATTCAATAGAAAATTAATTATTGTAGAAAGAATTTCATTGTGGATTTTTAACTTTTGGCAACTGCTTTAACGAAAAATGTTTAAATTTAATAGGAAAAGGCTGTTAGAATTTTGGTTTTTTATCTCTATTTATTAAAATAATACAATTTTTTCAAATTTTAATATTTTGAGCTTCACAGCTGATATTCAGATATATATACACAAAGTTTCAACTCTGTAAGTTACATAGTTTCTGAGAATGGCTGTGTGACGGACAGACAACGGAGCGGGAGTAATAAGGTTTCATGAGATGAACGAAACCCTAAAAAAGATAAACGTGTCACTACACCAGTACCTTTTAAGATACTGCTAACTACAGAAAATAATTCAAAACATAACAGTGACAAAATAGTTAAAATAATTTTTAATTAAATCTCAAAATTAAACCTGTCCGCATTTATAACACCTACTTTATAGCAACCATACTTCAGCAACAATTTTATGAAAGCATAAAAAATATTCCATTTGACATACAATCAAAACAAACTGAGATAAGATTTTATATAAAAGGTAACTCTCAATTTTCAATGTTTCCTTTCATGCTATTAAGCAAAATCCAATAACCTTTTAATGTGCTCAATAATGAAATATGGCAAACAAAACTTACTGATCTAGTGATTTAGCAACTAGACATGGCAGTTTCTATACTAAGAAAGCTTTTGTCTGTTCTATACTAAGAAAGTCTGTCTCTGCATTTGTGCATGATGGTTAGGGAAATTTATTGCATGTAGGGGCTGCAAATTTGGTTCTGGATCGACAAAGACAGGTCCAAATGCACCTAAGCCTCAGATATTGATATTTTTTTAAAGAAAAAAAAAATAGATAAAAATTCCCTTTTATTTGTTATTTCTGTTTTTTTTTTATTGAATGGAAAATTTCCCATATTTTTCCAGCAATTTTGAGTCACTTATAAAAGCAATCTAAATTAGCCCAATATAGTAAATTTTGTTCTCTTCTCAATAAAGTTTATTTGGAATTCCTTCAGTGATTTTTGAAAGATCCAAAGAGAGATCTTCGCATTGAGTTTACTAAAATAACCTTTTTATCTACTAAACCCTGTTACTATGATGACAAACTTCCTTGAAAATGGATAATGCAAAAGGAAAAATTAAATTGATCACTCCCCATCTGCTGAGCTTTTATTTTCAAAAGATTTTTTTTCATGTTTTTAACAATTGTGCATTTTAATAAAACATGTGTTTAAGGAAATAATGTATCTATCATTTTTGCTTTATTGATTAATCAGGCATAATCCTTTCGAGTTAGTTTTTTTTATTATTATTTGGTAAATTGCCTGCACAGACTTAGATTAGTCCAAAGTTCAAACTCAAAGCGAGTCACAGGCCTGTTTCAGACCAATTTTCTTTCACCAGACTGGGAACAGGCCCAGGCTTAGTTTTTCTCGGCAGATTCAGACCAAGTTGAGATAATGGGAGGCAGGTCTGCTAGCAATGTCATAGTGGATGAGAAAAGTATAATAAACAAATACTTAAAAGAGTATGTATTGTAAGCATGCATCTTTCCCTTTTTTTTTAAATGTATTAAATATATTAAAATTTAGCATAATAAAATAGAAGAGAAAAAAGGAATTAAGAATTTAAAAAAGGAGAAAAATAGAACAAATGTGAATAATTTAAATTTGAATGATATCAAAGTAAGCAATATAATATGAGGAACAAACTCACACTAAAGATTGTAATTAAAATGTCAACTGAGAGAAGAGCATTCTAAAGAAAATTCATCTTATATTTTTGTGATCAATTTTACTTAAGTATTAATCAATTAGACAGTACCACAATTTTCATCTTCAATTAAAAAGCTAAACTGATATACACCTACATTTGAAAATAGAGAAAAACTGATAACTGAATCTACCTATAACAAAATCCTGTCTTAAACGAAAAAGTTTTTATGTCCCGGCAATAATAATAGAATACAACTATACCTGTTAATACAGAACCGGGTCCTAAAACCCTAATTTTTTTACTAGTGATTCCATCTTAGCAGGTTTTACTGCATTTCATAAAGAATTGTTTTAAGTTTATATCATTTGAATTTGTTTAAAAATTTAAAAATAGATTTTGCCTACACCACTGTATGTGTGGATTTCAAAAATACATTATAGCCTATTTAATGATCTATTGTTTTTACATAAATCTTTTCAAACTACCAAACAAATATAAATTATATTAAATAAAATTTACTTAAGATGCCAATCTAATTAAAGAAATCTTGCTGAAAGCCTAAAAGGTAGTATATAATAATGCTACATAAACCATCTTCAGAGAACATGCTGTAGTAAACCTCAACATATCAATGTCATGGAAATTGAAGTATATTTACAAAAGTTAAGCAGATGGACAAATTCCAACATAGCTGAATAATGTTAAAAACTAAGTTTCCTTTACTATTATTAAACATACAAATTCAGAAAAATAAAAATAACTCAAGTTATTATTTTTTTCAGGTTTTTTATTTATGCAGCCTAAAAACCAATCCTAAGAATGCTGAATTAAAGTTCTGAACACTCATTTTTAAAAAATGCTTAGCTTTGTTATAAGACCAAAACTGCTGCTATGAAAGTATTGAATAAAAAGAAAAATTTATTAAAAATATACATATATTTTATCCTATAATATTTGATGATTTATTATTATTTTTTTAATTTCTCTATTACTATGTTTAAAATATATAAGGATGGTATGTAAAACCCCAGCTTTAAAAGAAAAAGAACTTTCCAAGAAAAAAACAAGAATTTTCAACTACTGCCTAACCGCAGGGTTAGAAATTAGGAGTCATTAGTCGTGAAATGTAACTAAAATTATTGAATTTTACGACCACAAAATTAAGCCTGATCGTCAAATTTGATGCCTATCTTTCTTTCACTTTAATTTTTGTTTAAGAAATGTTCTCATTCGTACTTTAGCGTAAGTTTCCCCCCCTGCTGCACGCACTTCAAGAGTACCTGTTTTCGGCAAAAGATCAAACAGCGGCATATCTTGGACTCCTTTGCACCTATCAATCACCTCTTAGTTGGCTTCATTTTAACCAATGATTGATAAAACTGACCTTAGAGATTACACACCTAAAACTCTTGCACACCTTGTTCAAAAGAATGATTCAAAATTGAAGTTTTAATTCAATGTAGTGCTGATTCATAGCTTGGAGGAGAGCATGTGCGTTTTAAAATAGTTGGTTGGCTGATTTATGATGGTCGATTATCTACACGAAGGATATAGGCCCTAATGGGGGGGGGGGGGGTCTTTCTAAGGGATCCTAACCCGTATTTACGGCAAGGTTCACCACGTAAAACTCCGAACGGTTAGGTTGATGAGTTTTAAAATGGCGAAACACAATGTATCTTCCTACGTTACATTACATTAGTTTAAAAATAAGTGAAGAAAATAAAGAACTGCTGAATTATGGCAATGCGAATTCTAAAACAATTCACAAAGAAGTGAGTAATTAGACTTCAATTTTAAAATCTAGTTATTTCCCCCTCTAAAAAGAAAAAAGTACTTATGTAGGATTTGTGAATATTTGTAAATGCCACATTATAATTAGTATCCAAAGGTTCATTTATTTGCTATTTTTTTATTGTCTGATGTACTTATAGTCACAGCATTTTTTTTTTTTTCTAACTAGGCTTATCCCTGGTTGTATCTAAAGTTCATATTTTCTTTCTTTGGACATAATTGCTTGATAATCTGTTTTGTATGCTTTATAAAAAGAATAAGTTAAACTTTTTTCTAGAATCCAAATACTGTAATTTAACCCAGGGCTCTGGAGTTTGAGTCAGCCCCATTTTTGGGCAAAAGAGTCCGATTTGCTAAAAAACAGCTCAACTCCAGCTTGTTTTTTGGACAGTTTGAAGTGAAATTAAACCAATTGTAAGCAATTTTAAATTTATAAACTTAATTATTTTTAGACTGTATATACCAGGCAAACCAGGTTAAAAGGCCCAATATATTGTCCAGAGAACAGCAAATACGAAAACTGTTTTTGATATTTTACATTTAGTAGTATATAGTCCTTTCTCTAAGTTTTTGGGGTTTGTAGAACCCGAGATAATGCAAAAATTGGAAATTTCTGGTATTTTTTGAGTCCACAGATACAGAACCTGAAATATCATTGTAATAGAAACCTGTTTCCTTTTTTTTTTCTTGTTTCCCTCAGATTCTTTGGGTCTGTGCGACCAGGAGTAAAGCTGAAACTTTTGTAAAAAATAGGAAATTAAAATGTTTTATATCTTTCCAAATGATGCGTAAAATGTCCCAATAATTCATACAATTAATTTAGAAATTCTACAGGGCTAGCACTAGGATTTTTCAAAATTTTAGGGAGGAATTTTAGGAATTTTTTTCCAAATTTTAGGAAAATTTTAGGGGCATTTGCGATATTTTTAACATTACAAGTATGTAATAACAGTATTTTCGTGCTAGACAGGCACATGTGGTACACTGCCAAAGAATATTCCCCCAATGAATTCAGCCCTTGTTCCATGTGCTTGTGTTGTTTGTTGCGAATGAGGGCATTTAAATTTGCACAATAACCGGCTTGATATTACAAACCGTTTTGACAACTTATGTTTACTGCAATTATATCAATTAGAATTTTTAATTCCTGTATCATTGAGCCTAACCAGAATGAATGCTCTCTTTCTCTCTCTTTTGGATGTTCTCGGTGAACCTAGAGAACAAGAGGCAGGAAGCAGGGGTGATTATGAGAAAAAAAAATTCTGAAACTAACAGAAAAACTTCTGAAAGGTTTTTTTCACACTTGTTTGTCGAAATTTGCATTTTTTCAGTGTTTTTTTTTGACGAAACATGCATTTTTTCGCGATTCTTTCATGAAATTTGCCTTATTTGCACGATGTATTGACAA
Organism: Maratus michaelseni; assembly: GCA_963931845.1. NCBI lineage: Eukaryota > Metazoa > Arthropoda > Arachnida > Araneae > Salticidae > Maratus > Maratus michaelseni. The sequence goes on from OZ007587.1 coordinate 282,108,150, forward strand.
ACTTACACGTTTTTTCGTGATCTTTTGATGGAATTTACGTTTTTTTCAATAACTTTTGTCGGAATTCGTGTTTCTTTCGCAACCTTTTGACGGAATTTGCTTTTTTCGCGACCTTTTGACGGAATTTGCTTTTTTTCGTGATCCTTTGACAAAATTCACGTTTTTCTGCAATCTTTTGATGAAATTTGTATTTTTGTGCGATCGTTTGACGAAATTCGCCTTATATGCACGATTGAGAGACACAATTTCATGATCCTTCAACGAAATTGGCGTTTTTTACCACAATTTTTTGATGAAATTCACGTTTTTTCCGTGATGCTTAGACGAAATTATCTTTTTTCCTTGATTTTTGGATGAAATTGGAGGGGTTTTTCACGATTTTTTTTTAAATCGAAATTCACGTTTATTCCACGATCTTTTTAAGAAATTCTAGTTTTTTTTCCCGAGATGTTTTTAAAAAATTTACGATCCTTTGAAGAAATTAGTGTTTGTCACGATCCTTAGATGAACTTTGAGTTTTTTTTCAGGATTGTTTGTCGAAATTAGCTTTTTTTCTTCCACGATATCCTTGGATAAAATTTAACTTTTTCCCCTTATTCTTTGTCGAAATTTGCTTTTTTCCACAATCTTTTGACGAAATTTGCGTTGTTTTAGTGATCTTTTGACAAAATTTGCGTTATTTTAGCGATCTTTTGACGAAATTTGCGTTATTTTAGCGATTTTTTGACAAAATACGTGTCTTTTTCGGTGACCATTTGTCGAAATTCGCGATATTTTTCGGTGAAATTTTGTCGATTTCGAATTTTTAGGAACAAGAAGAAAATTTTAGGAGAATTTTAGGAATTTTAGGGGATAAAATAATATTTAGGAAATTTAGGAATTTTAGGGGGAATGCTAGCCCTGATTCTAATAAATATTTTGGCAAGTTTTCAAAGCGAGCAGATGAAATTAAGATCTTTATTTCGTAAATTTAGCATCCATAATTTAACATTTACAATTATTCCAATGCGCGATTTTCTTTTCGGTGAATGGTAAATTAAAAAAATCATGTGACTCCCCATTGAAAAGCATTCTGACTTAAAAGAAAATGTTCTATATTTTTCGAACAAATGAACCAAAAACTAAACAGCTAATTACAGGTACCTCACTAACATACCCACCAAAAATCAACCTAATTGAGTCATTTTTGCAACAGACGGACAAACAAACTGTTCGACCCGTGTACCGGAATTGGTCTAAAACAGATATTAAATTAAAGCAGAGTTGTGAAAGCATAACAGGTAACCTAGGCAAGGTATTGACAAAAGTGTGTAACGTAGATTAACACAAAGAAGAAGCAGCTTTAAGTTTGTATTTAGCTAACGTTTATTAAAAAACATAGAAAAAAAAAAACTTCAAATAAATAAATACAGTTATAAAAATAAAGACAATTTAATGAAACGTAATCATAAAGACTTGACAATAAAATTCGGTAGCAATGAAAAACGTAAACACATATGCTTAGCATTTAGATAACAGAGTTTCATTTGAACTTTCAGAAAACATAACTCACATTTTAGTAGATTCTCAGTTGATATACACTTCCATGCACTTCCTTTTCATATAATATCTTATTTTTTTAAAAATCAGACGACAACAGGAAGAAGCAATTTAACGAAAAATAATGGTGAAAGATTTTCAATTTGCATAATGATATACAGAAAGCTTTCAAATGAAAAAAAATATGCAAAACCAGTCATAGCTATAATTCAATATTGATGAGAAAGAAAAACAGGACAGTTCCAAAACATCGCCAGAACATAAGACTAAAACAAAATGTCAACAGTAACCATTTCACTTAACACATCTTACATAGCGTATCATTTCATTTACTTAAACTCATCACCTAGCTTCATGTCTGTTATCGCTTTTAGCCGCGGCGTCTAAGATTTACCATCCCTTTAAGTAATTTTCAAAACAAAAACACCGCTCACTGAGAAAATGCCCCCTTTTGATCGTATCTCAATATGAGAAATTGAGTAATCGTCATGTTGCCTTGTGGCAAAATAATTAAAAACTCTGATACGGGAGAACAGAGATTATGAAATGAGATCAAATGATATGACATCACTAGCGAGCGTAAGGAGCAGAGTTGATCACGGAAATGAACGAGCCGAGGATGAGAATCGATTTACAATCGAATCGGAAACGAATAGTCAGAAAAAAGTGTCTAGCGATTTGAGAACAAAACATAACAAGGAGTGATGAAGTTATATTTGAATAAGTGAAACAGAAAACAAAAATGGAAATAAGGATTAACCACTGAAAAGAATTGCTGCTCAAAAGAAATGTTGAGGAATTGAATGGAAATAAGGTAAGTACCATTTTGTATAAGTATCAAGGATCAAATAGGGCTAACACAAACAAACCAGAAACCAAAAACTTCATATCTCCACAGTGAATATTCATTGATGTTTCGTCAATTATAAAAGATCAGCGATGCCGCAGACATGCAATAGAGCATAAATAAGGCAAAAAAAAAAAAAAAAATCTTACGCGAACGTGAATAACGTAAATTTCGCCAAAGGATCACGGAAAAAAAAAAAAAAAATGCTAATTTCATCAAAGATTCATGTGAAAACGTGAATTTTGTGAAATAGTCGCGGAAAAGATGCAGCATCCCTTTAGAAAACAATAGACACACAAAGTTCTATGCTTATTAATATAGGCATAGTTTTTAATCTGAAACAATATACTAAACCAACTTTTGAAAAATCGGGTTAAGCCAAGTCCAATTTGCAGGAATCTACATTCAGTCTGAAATCGACTTGAATCAAAAGTAGAGTTAATTCGAGGTGCAACAACAACAACAAAAAAAATAGTGCTTAGAGAGGATCCCCCGCCTCCTTTTGCTGTAACCTTTCAGAAAATTTGCTGTGAATTTCAGAAAATACGTTTTTAAAATTCAGAATCATTCTTGAAATTCCTTTCCAAAGAAAATGTTCGATTCCAACACCGATCTATGCTGACAAATAATCCAATGGGAAGTTTAATCAAAACATCCATTCATTCAACAAAAAGTGCCCCTTTACTCAACAAAAGTATTCTTTTATCTAACAAAAATGTCCTTTTCAATAAATCTGTCTTGTTCCTTATAAAAAAAACACAAATATTAGTGATACTTGTTATCTTCTACACTCAAATAATCATTATTTTATAATTAAGCATTTACATTTAAAAAAGTAAAGAAAATTTCTCTTGTTTTTTATTAAATATATCTTATTTGATTGGGAAATACCGGTTTTAATTATTCATTATTTAAATATTATCAAAACAATAACTATTGCATTTCTTTTTTCCAAATAAACAAGTTTCACTTATATTCCTTTAAAATATGAATTTGAATTATTATAAACTAGCAAAACCCGCGGCTTTGCTCACGTAATTGTTGAAAAATGCCAACTGGTATTCGTTGGCCTATTTTCATTAGAGGAAATTTTACTGCCACAGATAATTCAGAAATTACTAATTAAGGCACACTAATTAAGCCTATTTCTGTAATAACTATATCACAGAAATTGCAATTTTAGAACTTTTTTGTTCCCGCTGACATTAAAATTTGAAAATTTTTAAAAACTCTTCTGTGTATGAATTTGTGTCTCAAACGTAACAGCCATGTAAAATTTCAAGTTTCCATCCCTAACAATTTCAGATAAATCACTGTTTAGAAGGTTTTTAGAACTTTTTCAGCTTATTTCACTTTTTTTTATGGAACCCGTTTTAAGCGAGCACTGAAATCTTAAAAATAGCCACCATTCTAAATTTCAACTTCCTATACCAGCAGCATCACTAAAATCCGAATTTTGGAATGTTTTTTGCTTCTGCACTTTTTTTGAATTTCGAATTTTGTAAAAACTGTTCTGTTTTACTGCATTTACTTCTAAAAAATAACAGGCATGCATGTTCAATTTTAAGTTTCTATCGATAACAATTAAAAAAAAAAACAAAAAAAAAAACAATTTATAACATTTTCCGTTCATTTGACACTTTTAAATTTCGAATTTTTAATAGACTGTTTATACCGAGCGTCTGCATCTTAAAAGTTACAACTATACTAAATTAACAGTTTCTAACCCAAATAAATCAAATTAAATCATAATGTAGAATGTTTTTAGATCATTTACCGCTCATTTCAGCCTGTTAAATTTAAATTTTTTTAAAAACCGGTCTTAACGAGCATTTGCATTTTAAGAGTAACCATCATCCCAAATACTAAGCTCCTGTAAGACATAAATTGCAATTTTAGTACTTTTTTTTGCTCCTGTCCTTTTACATTTCGCATTTTTAGAAAACTGTTCTAGTGATCATTTACGTGAGTAACAGCCAGGCGAAATTTCAAGTTTCTAGACTTAATAGTTCCAAATAAATCGTAATTTAGAACGCTTTTCGCGCATATCACTCTTTTAAATTGTTCTGTACGACCATTCATGTTTTAAAAGCAATGGCCATGTCAAATTTAAACTTTCTACACCAAACAATTCCATAGTAATTGCAATTTAGAAATTTTTAAACGCTTTCCACTCATTTCACCTTTTGAAATTTTGAATTTTTTTACAAACCATTGTTAGAGAGCATTTGTATCTTAAAAGTAACTGCCATGCCAAATTTAAAGTTTCTAATCCTGTCAGTAAAATAAATAAATCCTAATTTAGAACATTTTTCCTCCTTCACTCTTTTAAATTTCGATTTATTTTAAAAAACTGTTCTGTGTGTGCACTTGTGTTTTAAAAAGTGTCAGCCATGTCAAATTTCAAGTTTCTGTCCTTAACAATTCCATAGAAATCATAATTTAGAATGTTTTTAGTACAGTGTTCCCTCATATCACTCTTTTAAATTTCTAACTCTTTAGAAACTGTTCTTATAGAGAACATGTATATCGTATAAGTTACTACGTTGCCCAATTTCAAGTTTATATCTCCTTACCTTCAGTATCATACAAATTGCAATTTTAGGACATTCTTCGCTCCTGCAACCCCCTGAGGGTAGTGGCACTGACATGAAATATAGCTTGTGCTACAGAGCACAGACTGTCACATTAAATTCGCACCCATTACGTTTAAAATCGGTTCGGTAGTTTCAGATTCTATAGAACTTGTAATTTAGAATGTTTTTAGAACACGTTTAGCTCATTTCACCCTTTTAAATTTCGAACCATTTAGAAACTGTTCTTAGAGAGCATTTACATTTTATATATTACCATGCCAAATTTTAAGTTTCTAACTCCTTCATTTAAAAAAAAAAAAATCGTAATTTTAGAATGTTTTGTTTGTTTTTGAACCCCCCCCCCCTGGGGGTAGTGGCACAGACATGAACACCGACATGCCAATGTTACAGCAGGAACAATTATCATCAATCTGACACCATCACTTTTGAAAATGGCTCTGTAGTTCCAGAGATTCCATTAAATATGTAATTTAGAATGTTTTTGGAACGCTTTTCGCTCTTCTCACCCTTTTAAATTTTGAATGTTTTTAGAATTTGTTCTTAGAGAGCATTTACATTTTATAAGTAACTACAATGCCAAATTTCAAGTTTCTAGCTCTTTCATTATAAAAAGATCCGCAATCTTAGAACTTTTCCGCTCTTGTATCTCCCCCGCGGTGTAGTGACAACAACATGAAATATAGCCTACTACTGTGGGCAAAAAATAGTAAGACTTCGTTCATAATTTTAAAATTCTTAATTTATTCTTCCAATCCTTGAAACAGTTGTTAAAGTCAATTTCTGGAATAGTCTTCAATGAGCATAGCGATTCACGTTTAATGTCTTCAATTGACTCAAAACGGTTTCCCCGGAGCGGTCGTTTGAGTTTTCTGAATAGCCAGAAGTCACACGGAGCTAAATCAGGTGAATACGGTGGTTCCGACACGATATTGGTTGAAAATTTGGCGAAAAACTCACGAAGAATTAATGCAGCATGCAACGGTGCATCTTTCAAAATGGTTTCACTGATCCTACCGATATTCCAACGATGCCAGTAAGGTCTCTGACTGTTAATCGTCGATTCTCAAGCACCAATTCCTTGATTTTATTGACGTGTTGATCATCAGTTGATGTTGATGGCCGTCCTGGACGTGGTTCGTCGTCAACCTGCTCTTGACCCTCTTTGAATAATTTGTACCAATCAAAAACACTTGCTCGCGACAAACAATTATCACTGAAGGCCTTTTGCAACATTCTGAACATTTCGGCACCAGAAATTTGATTCCGCACACAAAAACTTCTTTGTTGAATAATTTCACTCATTGTAAAAATCGCCGAATGCACTTTTTGTACTTCAGAAAGACAAGCATATACTAAACACTAATGATTATTTTGATGTGACATTTGGCACAGATGTCACTGACAGTCATAACAAACTAGAAAAAAAATATTTCGACGAATGGGTTTTCGCGCGAAATTTAAATTAAAAAATCTTACTATTTTTTGCCCACAGTAGTATGTTACAGCAGGGACTGTCAACATCACATTTGAATAGGGTTCTGTAGTTCCATAGATTCCATAGAAATTGTAATTTTGAATGTTTAGACCGCTTTTCGCTCATCGCATGCTTTTAAATTTCGATTTTTTTTAGAATTTGTTCTTAGAGAGCATTTACATCTTTTAAGTAACTACCATGCCACATTTCATGTTTCTAGCTCCTTCAGTATAAAAACAATTGAAATTTTAGAACGTTTTTCGATCTTGCACTCCCCTGGGGGCAGTGGCACTGACATAAAATATAGCCTATGTTGGAACTGGGATTGTCACCATCAATTTTGAGAACGGTTATGTAGTTCCAGAGATTCCATAGAAAGGGTAATTTAGAATGTTTTTCGCTCTTCTCACACTTTTAAATTCAGATTTTTTTTTAGAATTTGTTCTTAGAGAGCATTTACATGATCTTATAAGTAACTACCATGCCAAATTTCATGTTTCTAGCTCCTTCAGTATACAAACAATTGAAATTTTAGAACGTTTTTCGGTCTTGCACTCCCCTGGGGGTAGTGGCACTGACATTAAAATATAGCCTATATTGGAGCTGGGATTGTCACCATCAATTTGCCACCATCACTTTTGAAATCGCTTCGGTAGTTCCAGAGATTACCCCTACAAACAAACAAACGTTATTTCTTTATAATATTAGTATAGATCAGGACCCGCTTTTATAAAAAAAGGACCCAGATATTTGTAAATTTTGGGTCCCTGGGAACCAGGATTTTTAGGATCCAGCGACATCACTGAAGACCCATATCTATACTAATAAAAGAAAGTTTTGCTCTGTGTGTGTGTGTGTTTGTTTATCTGCAATGGCTAGCAAAATCTAGCCTACCTAGAAGTCTGAAAATTTAGGTGTGGATAGTCCAAGGCCTGGCCTGGTGCACCCGACTCTCAGAATTTTAATAGTTTGAAAATTAACAAATATATTAATTAAAAACTGATCAATAACTCATAAAAATTAACAAATATATTAATTAAAAACTGATCAATAACTCATCTCTATTTTTCCGAGCTGGCTTTCAGAACTCGAAGATGCCCAGAATCTGATTTACCGCAGTGCTTAAGAATGAAGACTCATTTGCATGAAGAATGCGTTTATTTCGCAATTCTGTTTTAAATTCTATCAACTAAACCATTTGGTTTATTTAAAAATGAAAAGCATATTCTGAAAGATCACACTTTTACGGCTCCGATGCCGTAATCAATTAAAAAATAATGCATGTTAACCTTTTGAAAAAGGGTTTTCCTGGGCTTATGTTTTTTCCCTTACGTCAATGCCCCTGAATAGCACAATTTTAGATATACAGACAAACCAAACATATGCTTTAGAGCTAAAACCTTCTTCTAATAGACAATATATATATTTTCTAAATACGGATTTTAACCCTTTCAAAAACACCTGCGAACGCAGGTCATTTCTCACATCACAAGAAGATTTTTTTCTTACGCTAAACGTTCATATTTTAACACATTTTTTTTAGAACATCTCGGTAGACCAGATTTACATCACCTACAACAATTTCGAAGCGTTCATATAAGAACAAGTATTTATAAAAATAAAATAAAATTGAGATATTTTCAGTGAAAACCCATAATAACAGGATGTTTTCCGCTGTTACGTTCGGCTTCAGGTAACGTTTTCACTATTTAAAATGCATATATTTTCACATAATTTTATAGAGGACTCGGAAACAGTTATATTTATAGACTACTAAAATTTCAGAGAGATCGGATGATGAATACTATTTTTTTTATTTTAACAGACCCGTCATAAAAAGAAAACATTTATTTTACAACCAGATAACAATATTTCTGACGTAATTTTTACACAGGCTGTAAAACCGTTATATTTATGACCACTGAAAATTTCAAATTTTTTACGATTTTGTCATTAAAGCAGGGTTGGGTTTTTGACATGACAATGGTAAAAACAGTGTGTTTACCGGTTTATTCCGTCAAAAACCTACCATTTTTGATTGTCCTCCGATTTATGGTGTAAGTGTACAATACATTTCTAGATTGATTTTACCTTGTTGTTCTTGTTATTATTATTATTTACAATTACATTTGTTAAATTTATTTAAAAGAAGATCATTTCCTAATATGGGAAAGATTTAAAAATACAAGAGTAAAAGAAAAGAACAATATTTGTCATAATCTTCACTAATATAGATTTATTAACTGCAATTAACATTAATATTAAATGATAATAAAAGGTTATTATAATTATTAAATAACATTCAATATACATTTTTAATAAAGTACATTAAAATTATTTTAGAGATGCAAAAATGCTGTTACATTGTATGACAATAGATGTTAAGCATAGACTGACAGTGAATAAATTTGAATATTCTTCGAAATAATATTTTAAAATGCATATCTTATGTATTTCATAAATGCTATTATGGTGATTTTCATTTGCACTTCAATAAGTAGAATCTTAAAGTTTTGTTTTCAACTATGTAATAAATTGTACCAAAATTATACACATTGTTTAATCTAATACTTATAAGTTACAAGATTTCTTCAAAAAATCTAATTTTTTTAGACTTTGCCAAATAGCTTAAGATTATTGTACAGATCTTCTAACAGAGATGTACACGTATTATTCTAATGCAATTCTTTTATGTTTTTCTTGGATGGATAAATATAATTTAGAGTCTTTTTGTTACTGAATATTTTATGTAAAACAAGTTAGTATTAAAGATAGAATGAAAAAAAAAAAAAAAATGTAAAAACAACTACTAAAATATGGGTTTTTGACATGACGGTAAAAACCATGGTTAAAACCGGTAAAAAACATCATGCGTCAAAAACGTGCCAACCCTGCATTAAAGATATAAATTCATACAAAATTGGGTAAAATATATAAAATACAAATTTGGGGTTTATTTAAGGTTTTCTCACGGGCCCAGACAATGCTGGGCGGGTCAGCTAGTGTATAATACAATAAAACCAAGATGCCCCCCCCCCTAAAAAAAAATAAAAAAATTCACATAATAAAGATGAAATCATAAGAGGTAAAATACAGAAAAAATGAAATTTAAAAGAAAATGAGAAAATAAGGAATGCAAGTCTAAAAATTAGAAAAACAAATACCAGAGTTTTTAAAAAAAATTAAATTTTAAATAATTCTTTTCAAGTAATACTACTGATATATATATTTTCAACCTAACAAATATTACAGGCAACAGGTAGTTCACATGAAAATACATAAAAAATATCTGCAGTAGGTAAAGTGAATAAAGAGAAATTTTCTTGCAAGAAAAATTCCTTTCCAATCTAATACAAATTCATTTTGCAGATGAAGACTGGCTTTAGAAGGCTAATGCTGGGTATTTTTACAGTTAAAGTTTTTTATGTATGTTTTGTTTTCCCTTTATAATCTGATAATCAAGTTTTCATCACAAGTAACTGCTTCAGATATGTCTTTTTATTGCCTTAACTACTACTTTTTTAACAATAAGAGTGTCAACACAGGGAAAGCAATCTTACATAACTTCCTCACTATATTCTAACTAGCTGCCTCTTGGGACCAGTTTGGTGTCTAAGCATTGCAAGATGTTACTTTTTTTCATAATTCAATTTACTAGCTTAATCTTTCACGAAATCTGAAGATTCTGATACAGAAATCAAGAATTCTTCTGTGCTCATGGCAGCATTTCATACATTTTTGCTATGCATTTCATCTTTCTGGTATAAAGTTTGACAAAAACCACTTAACTCACTTATTTAGGCATTTATGCTTCATGTACATTTGCTTATCAGTTGCAATAAGTCGTATTTTTAAACCTATTATTAAGTAAGCTTCAGAGTGGCCTACTACCAATAGGTTTAATTTAGCTAATATGATTTGGTGCAATGAATGAAGTTTTTTTTTGTGAAAACCCTTTAACGGTATCCACATTCACATTAAACCACATTGTTTCATGCTATCCTTGGCAATAGACTATTACAAAAGATTAGAAAATCTATCATTCTCATCTAATCTTCTTGGATAATGTGCCATAATTGGACTGTGTATTAAGTGACATATTTTAGTGAATATGGTTTGGTGAAAATAGAACTTTTGGAAGCCATTTAATGTTAATCTCATTCCTTTTAAATCATATCTGTCAATAGCACACACTTTTGACCATTTTTCTCTCTTAGTGCGTAATCTAATTAAAATTCACCAACTTTCTTCTAGATACCAATCTCTGCCCAATTTTGTTTTCGGTTTGCTCTTTCTTGATACATTCAGGAGTTTTTTATAACTGCATTAATTCACTGATTTCAGCATTTATGCTTCAAAATTAACTCTTATGTTACAATATGTTCATTTATGCAGAAAATTTAAACTTATTAAGTAATTTTCTGTAATTATGTTCCCATCAGCAACAATATGGTTATATTGTTGCTAGTATATTTTATGTTTGATGAGAATTTTGCTTTTGTGGACCTGATTATGGAATATTAGAAATTATTTTTTTTTTTTCTCTCGGATACTTTTTTATTATACCCACAACATTGTTGCCAAGTGTAATAGTTAGCGCTAAATAAAACATTTGAAAAAGCTACATTGTTTGCGCGAAAGTGATAATTTAAAAGTAATAACATTTGAAAATTACAGACTTTCACAAACTAATTTATTAAGTCAATACAAATGTATACAATTAAAAAACAAATAAATATTATACAATAAAATATTATTCAAATTAAATGCAGACATGAAATTGTAAATGCCTCTTTCCATTGCATTAAAACAATCTTTTTTTTTTAAATAAAGATGTGTCGCAACATTAACTCTATGAGATAGGATTGTAAATAATGACACGCAGTGCTGAACTATCTTTTATGCCATTTTGAAATGTCTCACAATCTCTCAACAGATTGGGTATGGCATCCAGTGTTAGGATCAACAAAATTACATTTGGGATTTACTGGTAAATGTTCATAGCTAGCATATCACAAAAAAGGACTATGTATAATTCCACAGCCTGAACCAATTTTATTGTAACTTCCTTATCATTAGTAGTGTTTCCCCTAGGTGTTTTCGAGAGTGTGCAGCGCCCTGCCTGTTTTTTTAATAGTTGTAAATGTGCCCTATCCATTTTTATATAGCTGGAAATGTGCCCTGCATTATTTTGGATTCGCAAAAATTTGCTGTAGCGAATTTCACCATAAGGTTGCGGCAAAATCAGGGTTGTAAAAAACCCAGCTTGGGCGGGTTTTATTAAAAAACCCGGGCTAAATGGGCAATTTTTCCCCGGGTAAATTGGGTTAAAATGCCAAAATGTGGACTATGATTCCACCTTCCTCACAAATAATAATCTTCAGGGTTGCTACTGTATAGGAAAAACTGGAAAAACTGAGTGAATTTAAAAATGAGTATTAAAAAAAAAAAGAATTTTACTAAATTTTGGTATGTAAAATTTATCCATTGAAATTTTGAAAATTCTCAGAGGAATTATTGAGGGCAAATTAAATTTTTTGCTCAGGAAAGCGGAAGGAATTTGATTGTCAAAATAAGTAGCAATCCTGATCTCAAATACAATCTTTGTGAACACTTCATAGTCTAATAGATGGGAATGACTTCATAGTCTTAATAATGATCTCAATATTTTTCTTAAAATATTTCTTAAAATACACATTATATTTCTTAAAATACATATATGATCCCTTTAATTTAAATAACAAACAAATTTTAAACTGCAAAGCTATCAATTGCATGTTATTTAATAATAAAATATAAATATAACTTTAAAAAAAAATTACTCTTTTGAAATTATCATAAGATTAGCAAATGTTGATAAAAGAAAATATCTTACTACAAAAATTTTTCTTATATGTATGTATAATCTATTCATATATGTTAAATTTTTAGTTCTTAATACAATTCATTTAGAAGAAATTATTCCTATTCAAAAACTTCACCTAATATTACCATGTGACCTCCATTTTGTTTTAGCCTAAATGCATTTCTTTTTTAATTAAAACAGTAGCTGTGCACAACTATCCTTAATAGGCTATTCTTATTTTAATAAAAAAAAAAAAAAAAAAAAAAAGTATATCCATTATAAATAAGATATACATATGTATATATATCACAAACACAAAGTAGATTACTTTAATTTTTAATAGGCTGATGCAATAAGACTAAATATTGCAAATGATCATTTGTTAAGTTTAGTTTTAAACATTTACATTTTGCCTTCACTATTCAATAAAAAACAACTAAAAAATGATACAATCTGTAGAAGGATTATCATCACTGTTCATTGTTATTACTTGTATTTAAAGTTCCAACACATCTCTCTGATTGGTTAATGGCATTGCAATATATTATAAAACGTTTTTTAATGGTAATTCTATAACTAATTTTTTTTTATTATAACTATGAATAAAATATTTTGTGTAACTAAATTTTATTTTTATAACTATGAATAAAATATTTTTCTTGCATATACTATTCTAATTAATTTAATAAATATAATAAGTTTAGTAAATATAATACTCTTGAAGCTAACTGAAAAGCTTAAATTTACATTTTAAATTAAAATCTAAAACGTTTTAAAATTACAGGGATCCCAATCTAAAAGTGCAAGTAAATTAGTACAAATATATTTTCTAAGATTCAAAGAAGAGAATAAATAAAACAAAATAACCATAAACTGTTAACAAAAACATCGTTTGTTCCTTTCCAGAAATATATTTTTTTAAAAGCCCGGGTTTTTTAAAAAAAAACCCAGCCCGGGTGGGCAGCTGGACGGGTACCCGGGCAGACCCAGCTGCCCACTACAACCCTGGGCAAAATATCGCAAAATTAGTCTATCGGTCATAGGAAAATATTGCAAAATTTGCCACTCGGTCGAAAAAAAAAAAAAATTGCGAAATTCGTCCATCGGTTGCCGGTAAAAAATTGCGAAATTCAGCAGTTGGCTGTAGAAAAAAAATTGCGAAATCCATCCACGATCACATGAAAAAAAAAAAAAAAAAAATTTTGGTTTCAGCATTAAGATGCGGAAAAAATCAGGAAATTCGCCTATTGGTCGCAAGAACACCCTCCCCTCAAAATTTAGCAATCGGTAGCAGGAAAATATCCCAAAATTCATCAGTCAGCTGCGGAACTATTCACTCAGTCATAGGAAAAAATAGCGAAATTCGTCCATTGATCGCATGAGAAAAAACATTAAATCAATTGCGGCAATAAATAGAGAAATTATCTATTATTATTATTATCTACTTATATTATATATCTGTCATGAAAGAACATTTATTTTCCTTAGAATGCTGTATTGAAATTTGTGAGGAAAAGTAACTAATTAGTGTTCCAGATTTTTTTTTTTTTTTTTTTTTTGAGATAGTAAATATTAAAATATTTTGAAATAAATTATATTGTTTTAAAGAAAAATGTTCTTGAAAGAAATGGCTATTTATTGGAGGGGTGGGGCCAGGTAGTGGATAAGCAGCATAGAAATGCATGAAACAACTTCAACGTGCAAATTGATCTCAAGGAAATGTGTATTTTGGAATAAATATTTTTTTAAACAAATGTTTTGAGTAAAAAATAAAAATCTGTAAACTACTAAAATAAAAGGCAATTAAGCCATATTTGTAATGTTTCGCATTTCATTTGAAATAAAATATTACTTTTGTTTGATAGACACACTTAACTGATTGATGTATTAAAAAGGATTATACCGAAATTTCTCTCTATTCTAAAATTAGTCGTTGGGGGCCACCGTAATGCTTATCCATCATGGATATGCATAATATAAAATATGAAACTAAAACATGAGTACACTATTTATAAAATGCATTGCAATTCGAATAAAATCGTTGCTTGATGACGTCATAAACTTTAAATGCTCTATTACTGAATTACGTAAAAGAAACATCCTTATAACCCTAAAAATGATATTCATATTAACTAACGGTTTACTGCGTCGGATTAAGCGTCTCATTTCTAATTAAAATATATCTTTGAATTGAAATTGGAATGAAATACAGGGTCATGAAAAATCGAAGAATGTGGAAACTATAATTACAAATATCTTGGCAACTAATTATCCGATCAACTTCATTCTTTATGCAAAATTTAAGTTTTTTTTTTATTGACTTTTATATTCATTCCTTAAAATAAACAATTTCGAGAGTCCGAAAAAAACAGTTCCAGATAATTGAAGTTACTGAAATTCCATAAGCTTCTTTCCATTATCACATGCTAAGTACATACCAAATTTCAAGTCTCTATCTCAATTTGTTCGGGAGATAGAGCGTTTACAGGCACACAGACAGACAGTTTGTTTTATTTATTTAAAAAACAATTTCATTTCTTAAACTAAATCACTTTCTACTGTCCTTCCATTTTATGCACTTTTGATACTTAACTTTAGAAATAATAATAATAGAGATACTTTTCAATCAAGCATTATTTTTTTTAAACTATTTGAATTACACAAGTCATATTGCAAAAATTTTCTTTAGCAAACTGACTGAACATATTTCTCTCTTCTAAAAAATTTCCTGCATTTTCTGTTTTGTTCTGCTACTATATGATATCCTCTTGCAAAAATATTCAATTACTAGAGACGGTGAGAGTTAACAATTAAATGTTCAATGATGCAGCTGAATGTATCTTTTGAAAGTAATGCTTATTTAACTGATGCAGGGTGTCTTCATTTCATAAATGCACAATAATGCAAAATTACACAAAAAAATTGGAAAAGGGATGCAAAAGAAATAATATGATGAGTCCTTTATAATGCAAAATTTTCCTTCTAAAAAATAAAAAACTTTCTTAAAAAGGACATATTTCAAATTTAGTAGATTTAATTAGTTTTACTACTGAAAAAGGATTCATTTTCATGCATGTTTAGAAACTCCAGAGGTTTTATACCTGAAATTCAAATGGCATAAGTATTATTCTTTTATTATTTTTATTCATAATAAGCTGTCTTTTTTGCCTCGTTTTAGTACAAGAAATAAAGACAAATTAATATATAGTTAGGAACTTTTTACATATTTCAATGAAGTCTAATAAGGAAGTTTTAATAGTAAAATACAGTTATTCAGTATATAACTTCCTTACGTTTAATTTCCGTAAAGTATAATAAAAAAAAAATATATATATGATGTTAAAAAAAAAGAAAAGAAAAGGGGAAGGTGAAAGAGAGAGAAAATGCGTGGGGAGGAATTAAGATAACTTACTTTTGAGATGCAGGAGTATTGACACTTTTAGCAGGACCAGGACCTAAAAAGAGGAGACAAATTAAAAAAAAAAACATATGTTTAATTACTTAACAACTGCAGTAGCTATAAAGACACACAATTCAATCATGATTTTAATAATATACTAGTATATAACCCCGTCAAAAATGACGGATTGTTGATCTGCGTTTCATTTTCATAAGACTTCATACAAACAAACAGCATGAAGATTTATTATTGAAAGGTTTGTATTGTAGAAAAATGCATTTTAAAAAGGATAAATGATTTCTACAAATAAAAATAATGAGAATATATATATATATTTACTCAGTATTAAATTTCTGAAATAGTTCAACGATTGGACAAAACATTCAAATTAAATATTAACAAATAATCCATGTGCGAAAGTTTTTGTAAAAAAGTGTTATCAATGAGTTTTTAAACAGCTTGACTCACTAAATAACTCATTGTTTGATTACATAAGAAAAATTAAATGGAAATTACGCTGTATAATGCATTTCTTATATTTTAATTACGTTTGATAAGAAAGAATCATTTTACAGTATATGACCCATACCCACTATCCGGAAAAACCCGAAGTCCAGAAAGAAAAATTCGAAAATTTTCTAAATTTGTAAATTTTTACTAAAATTTTAGATTTTCTGAAATTTTTCGAAAATTTTACAGATTCCAATTATTTTTTTTTCAGTCCATTGTTTTTCAATGTTTAATCACTAAAATATTGTTACTTCGGTGGCGGGTGAACACGGTACACCCCCCCCCCTTCTCTTCCCGAAATTAAAAACAAATCATTTTTCTCTCAAATTTTAGTTTAAAATTAATTTATATTACGATTCGTTAGAAACAAAAAATAGTTATGTATTTATTTCATCAGGGGTGATTCTGTTCCAGTTTTCTTAAAAATTTAAGGCATTCAATTTCGAAAATATAAGTCTTCAGTCCAAAATTTCGAACATAAATATTTCGAATTTTGAATGATACTCGCCGAAAAAAATCAATTATGTCTATCGTTCGCAGAAAAAATAGACAATCTCTTCAAAGGATTGCGGAAACAACGTGAATTTCATCAAAGGATAAAAAAAAAAACGCAAATTTCGTTGCAGGATTGAAAAAAAAAACCCACACTAATTTTGTTAACAAATTGCAGAAAAACGCGATTTCCATCAAAGGCTTACGAAGAAGACACAAATTTCTTCCCAGGACTCCGAAAAAATGTAAAATTTCATCAAGGGATCACAAAAATTGGTTAAAGGATCGCAAAAAAAAAAAAAAAAAAAAAAAACTGCGAATTTCGCCAAATAATCGCAGAAAAAGATGAATCTCTTACAAAGTCTAGAAAACAAAAAACACAAATTTCTTCAAAGCACTGTGAAAAAATTTCTAATTTCGTTAAGGGATCGCGAAAAAAGTGAAATTTCGTCAAAGGATCGGGAAAAAAAAAAAAAAAAAAAAACCCGCTAGGTTCGTCAATCTCAGAAAAAACTAATTTTGTCAAAGGATCGTGAATAAAAGGCAAATTTTGTAAAAGAATAGCAAAAAACGCAAATTTCCTCAAAGGATCGCAAATTTCTTCAAAGGACTACGAAAAAAAATGAAATTTCGTCAAAGGATTGTAGAAGAAAAACGCACATTTTGTCAAAGAACAGCAAAAAAAAATGCAAATTTTGTCAAAGAATCACGAAAAAAAGCATCAATTTTCTCAAATAATCGTGAACTTCGGGAGGACCCGAAATCCGGAAAATTCCAAAACTCTGAAAGCCTTTGGTCCGGAAGATTCCGGATAATGAGTCTATATTTATGATGGAAGCCAATTTCAACATCCGCCAGTAGATGGCGCCACTCTCCCTACGAAATAAATCACCACTGCTTCTGAAAAAAAAAAAAAAAGCTTACAGAAATGTTAATATACATTTTTTTTATGAAATAGTTTTTTAAGGTTTTAAACAAAATTAAAAGATTTAAAAGCTTTAATATGCTTTTACAAATATTTAAACAGCAGAATCGGATATAGCATAATTTTAGGTAGCTTTCAATACAAAAAAGTATAAAGCTACCTATTGCAGCCGTTCGGAGGAAAGCAGTTCCGGAAAATTTCGATATATTTTCACCGATCATGACCCCCAGGCCCCAAAACCACCCTCCGTCCAAATGTTGATTTATATATATAGATATATCCATATATATATATATATATCTGACCTATGTCATACGATAACGCCCGTATTTATGAATCGATTTTGATGAAACTAATTGTGTGTATTAAGGTCACTAATGTCTCGACCGAGTTCGTTGGCCAGCTTGGTCCGCCATCTTGTTTCAAGATGGCGGCCACTTAAAGATTTAAATTAACTTAAAATCTAAAATAACTATACAAAAAAGTTAAAAATTCAAATTTATTTTTTAATTACGTGTTAGGCCTTGATACAAGGATTCCAGAGCTTTTTTTTGGTTTACCTCTATCTTAAAAAATGGCTGAGATAGAGCAGTTTGAAATTCTAGGGTGGCTGACATTTTGAAACAAAACAGCACATTAACGCGATTACTCGCAAATTATTTTCTTTCATTGTTGTAATAATTTTCCCAATCATACGCATAAAACTATATATTCATATCCGTTAGCGCCAAAATTGGCGACATTTGGCGATCAAAATAAGTCTTCATAAATGAAGCCAATTTGGCTATTGCTCAATAATTTGACGAATTTCTTATTCAAATTCAGTATTAACGAATCTTTTGTAAACGTTTCTTTGCATTTTAGCTTGCTGTTTTCGTGTAACATTAGCTAAAATTTTAAAACGTAGATATAGGAAAGCTACCTTTTCCTCACGGTACAGGCCGGAAGGACTTTTTTCATTAAGCCTAACATGGCGTTTAACCATGGTCGATTCGCAAACCAAAGTGGTCGTGTCCGGGAGAGTTATAGACAGTTTCTTGCCTTCAGATTTTATTATAAGTAAGATGTATGAAAACAATTTCCTGATGATAATAAAAAATAATAAATAGCATAATAATAAAATTTATTTTATTTAGTCAGCACATTTTTTTATCTAGTCCTCATGTGGCAAGTGGCGACTGAATATTTGAAAATCTAAGATTAAAGGAAACAGTCTTATTTCAATTTGACAACCCCACATCATAACACAATAGGAAATGTATATTCAAACAAACCCTACATTTTAATATAGTATAGAAAGAGCTTAATCTTAGTATTACTGGCAAACTGAAAAATCAGTTAAAATTGTGTTAATTATGAGACAATCATAAAATATATGTTGTCTGAATAATTTTTTTTCAAACATGGCATTACTTTCATTAGTCGATGCTGTATGTTTATATTAATATTGTTGATGAAATGGTTTTTATTCCTTTTTCATTATTCACATATAAATATACAGTCAAACCTCATCGAACTTCCCCATATCGAAATTTTCTATATATCGAAAAAATCTATATAGCTAATTTTTTTTTCAAGACATATTGGGAGATTTTCACTTCAGACCGTTTGTCTGTTGCCTCAAGAAAAATAAAAGTCAGGGGGAAAAGGAAGTTCAGTGAATGCCTTTATGAACCCCAGCTGGGGTTGCAACCTGTCCTGTAGTAAAACCAGTTTCTAGTTATCCCTTTTGTCTCATGGTTGTTCCTCACTCCTAAATCTGCTTAGTTTCAGTGAAAAGTTAGTTTCAGTTAACTAATGTTTTATAAATTCGTTTTGAACTTGAACTTTTTCTCTTGATTACAATGTCAAGAAGAAAATCCCTTAGTGTTGTGGATAAAATTTGTCAGTCAGTCGAAGAAAAATTCTCAAACATATTGCAAAATTCGTCAAGTGGTAGCATAAAAAAAAAATCTCAAAATTTGACAGTTGATCAGGGAAAAATCCCAAAATTCTTCAGTCGTTGATTTAAGAAGATAGTTGGGAAAAATCATAAAATTTTTAAACCAGTTACAAAAAAAGAATGCAAAATTCGTTGATCACTTGTGGAAAATACCCCGCAATCTTCAATTAGTCGCAAGAAAAAAAAGTAAAAACTGTCAATTGATAGAAGGGAAATATCTCAAAATTTTCTAATCGGTCATGGGTAAAAAAAAAAAAAAAACCTGCCTGCAAATTCATCAATTTGTTGCGAGAAAAAATTGTGAAATTTGCCAGTTGATTGAGGGAAAAATCTCAAAAATATTGTGCACAAATTGTCAATTGGTCCTGAGAAAATTCGCCAAATTTGTCAGTTGATCGAGGAAAAAATCGACAAATTCATTGATCAGTTGTGCAAAAAAAAATCTCGAAAGTCGGCAGTCAATCAAGGAAAAAAATCTCAAACATATTGCAAAATTCATCAATTGGTAGCGAGAAAAAATCGTGAAATTCGTCAGTTGATCAGGGAAAATCAGAAAATTCTTTAATTGTTCATTAAGAAGAGTGTGAAATTCTTAAGACAGTTGCAGAAAAGAATGCAAAATTCGTCGATCAGTTGCGGAAAATACCCTGAGATTTTCGCCAGTCGGTCGCAAGAAAAAAAAACACAAAATTTTCCAAACGGCAGGAGGAAAATATCTTGAAATTCGCCAACTGGTCACAGGTAAAAAAATGCGAAATTCAACAGTGCATTGTTAGAAAAAATCCCAAAATTCTTTAACTGCGAGAAAAAAAATCAAGAAATTTGTTGACCAGTCGTGAGAATAAATCATAGAATGACAAAATTCATCAGTCGATCGAGATATATAGGTGAAAATTAGCAGTCGCCTCTCGCTATGTGGCGATTAAAAAATCTGTCATTGATCGCCACCCCTGCGCAGTCCTTTTCCAGTTACATATTCCATTGCAATCCATGAGCGACTGACGAATTTTGAGATTATTTTCCCACGAACAAGTGAAGAATTTCGTGATTTACCTCCCGATTGATTGATGAATTTTGCAATCATTTCCCGTGATCAACTGGCGATTTTCGCAATAATTTCTCATGACCAATTGGCGAATTTTGAAATGACTGACATGATTGAATGTCGCAAATGTTGTTGGTTAATGTTGGACTGAATGTCTGTTAATTGGAATGTCCATAACTGACTGGCGAATTTTACAGTTTTTTCTGCAATTGATCGACGAAGTGCATGTTTTTTTCTATGATCAACCGACGAGTTTCATGATTCTTTTACTTGTGAGAGACAAAAGAATTTTGTGATTAATAGGTAGCTTTCAATACAAAAAAGTATAAAGCTACCTATTGCAGCCATTCGGAGGAAAGCAATTCCGAAAAATTTTGGTATATTATCACTGATCATGATCCCCATACCCCAAAACCACCCTCCGTTCAAATGTTGATTTATATATATATATATATATATATATATATATATCTGATCTATGTTCAAATGTTGATTTATATATATATATATATGATCTATGTCATGCGATAGCACTCGTATTTATAAATCAATTTGGATGAAACGAATTGTGTGTATTAAGCTCACCAATGTCTCGACAGAGTTCGTTGGCCAGCTTGGTCCGCCATCTTGTTTCAAAATGGCAGCCACTGAAAGATTTAAAACTAAAATAAATATACAAAAATGTTAAAAATTCAAATTTATTTTATACTTAAGTGTTAGGCCTTGATACAAGGATTCCGGAGCATTTTTTGTTTTACCTCTATCTTAAAAAATGTCTGATATAGAGCAGTTTGAAATTCTAGGGTGGCTGACATTTTGAAACAAGACAGCACATTACGAAAACAACGATTAACTTACGAGTTTTAGTGAACGCGATTTCTCACAAATTATTATCTTTCATTGTTGTAATCATTTTCCCAATCATACGCATAAAACTATATATTCATATCCGTTAACGGCAAATTCTCGCCAAACTTGGCGACCAAAATAAGGTTCCATAAATGAAGTCAACTTGGCTATAGGCCATTAATTGGACAGATTTCTTATTCAAATTCAGTATTAACAAAGATATAGGAAAGCTACCTTTTCCTCCCGGTACAGGCCGGAAGGACTTTTTTTTTGAATGATCAACTGACAAATTTTGCAATTTTTCCCACAACCCGATTGATGAATTTCTCAATTTTTTTTCCTGCTACCAATTGGCAAAATTTGCGGTTTTTCTTGTGAGCGATTGGAGAATTTATGGATTTTTTGCCAGAGCCTACTGGCAAAATTTACAGTTTATTAAATTTACAGTTATCTTTCAGCAAAATTTACAGTTATCTTTCAGCAATTCTAGCCGGAATAAGTTCTACCATAAAACATTTGAACATATGAAATTGACAATTTTTTTTAATGTAAAAAAGTAATTCTCCGTTGAAAACAGAACTAAAAATGCATTTAGTTGGCGCTACCAATGGGCATATAAATCATTTAAATACTATGAAAAAGGGATCTTGGAAACATAATTAGTTTAAAACTTATTGCACGACAATTTATTTTTTAATGTAAAAAAACAATTCTCCGTTGAAAACACAACTAAAAATGCATTTATTTGGCGCTACCAATGGGCATATAAATCATTTAAATACTATGGAAAAAGGATCTTGAAAACATAATTAGTTTATAACTTGTTGCACCTATAATATTGTACAGCGCGGCTTAAATTCATGAGGAAAAAAAAAAAATGATTATAGATTTTTACAAAAAAAATTACTTTTTACTTCAATTTACAGCAATAGATGGCGGCAGGTGCAACCTAGACAGCTGATTTTTTTTTTTTTTTTTTTTCGATTTTTGAGTGAGTGAAATCTGTAAATGAATTCTAAATAAGAGTTGAGAATTCTTTTGAAATTAACGATATTACTCATAATTAAAATGAGGAATCAACTCAGACGCTTTGGATTACGTACATGTTATTTTATTTTTAATAATTGCTAGTTTGAGTTTCATTCTATGGTTTCACTGCTCTTGCAGTGACCGCCATATTGGATTGGAGGCGGAGCTGATCTAACACAATCTAGTCTGTTCATTGGTCTGAGCTTTGGAAACTACGATTGTTGCCAAACCATAAGCTACAAATTCAGCCCTATTTTCACGCCACGCAAGACAAATATATATATACTAGGGGGCTCAGCCCCCTACTCGCTAACGCTCGCCAACCCCCCGTGAATTGCGAAGCAATTCACATTGAGACCGCTACGCGGTCACAGCTCGCTTCGCTCGCTCGCTCCTTTTTTTCAGCAATTCTAGCCGGAATGAGTTCTACCATAAAACATTTGAACATATGAAATTGACAATTTTTTTTTTAATGTAAAAAAGTAATTCTCCGTTGAAAACACAACGGTGAAAATGTATTTAGTTGGCGCTACCAATGAGCATATAAATCTTTTAAATACTATGAAAAAAGGATCTTTTGTACAGCACGACTTAAATTCATTAGAAAAAAAAAAAACTATGTAGAAATTATTTTTTACTTCCTCATTACATCAACAGATGGCGCCAGGTGCAATCTACAAAATTGATTTTTTTCTTGTCCGACTTTTGAGTGAGTGAAATTCGTAAATGAATTCTGAATAAGAGTTGAGAATTCATTTGAAATTAACAATATTGCTCATAATTAAAATGAGGAATCATCTCAGACGCTTTGGATAACGTACATGTTATTTTATTTTTAATAATTGGTAGTTTGAGCTTCATTCTATGGTTTCAATGCTCTCACACTGACGGCCATATTGAAGGTGGAGCTATAATCTAACCCAATCTAGTCTGTTCATTGGTCTGAGCTCTAGAAACTACGGTTGTTGCCAAACCATAAGTTACAAATTCAGCCCTATTTTCACGTCACGTAAGACAAATATATATATAGATAGATACTTTTAATTAATAGATAAGCGATAGCTTGGCTTTTTCGATGTAAGCATAAATTTAGAGATTGAATGTTTTTTATAAAAAATGTTGTGTGCACTTAAAACATTCATACAGGAACAACAAAAGTTTCTATTTTCATTATTTATCTATTCATACTTTCAACGCTATGAGTAGAGACCTAAATACCGTAATCTGTTAAGGCCATAAGTGAACGGGGAAAAAGTTCTGTTTTCAACAGGTTTCATTTTTAGCAGATACACTGTTCCCTTGTATTGTACTGTTTTAACCAGAATAACAAATCTGATTGAAACAATATATATAGCACAACGACAATTCTGTTTTCACAAGATTTATGATAGTACTTAGATTACCTTGATTTTGGAGCAATTGTCTCTTTTTTATACTAGACGTGGCAACACTAGGGATAGGAGCCCCCTAAGACACAACGTCAAAGATCAGGGATAATTCAGGAACATATAAAGTGCAGGGTTCACATTACAGAATAAGGGCAATTTTGTAATAAGTGCGTAAATCAATATATCGGCTGTGGGAAAAGTTGCGAATTGCCAGGAGCACAAAAAAAAAAAAAAAAAAAAAAAAAAAAAAAAAAAAAAACTAGTTGGATGTGTCAATCCCAAAACTTTCTTCTATCTCACACAGGTTTCACATACACTAAAAAGAATCAGCACCCATTTATATCAAGGTCTAACTGAAACTCAAGTTTTATTAAATTCCGTGCAATATTTTTTGAGATATGACTATCGCTAAAATTGTGTAAATCCTGCAAAATACTGCATAGCAGCGGTAGAGGTCCGCACGGGCCTGGTTCGACCCATACAAAATTTTTTTTGGCCCGGCCCGATACAAAAATTAAAAGTTCGGCCCGAGCCCAGCCCGAACAAAAAAAATATTGGCCCGGCCCGATTTAAAAGTTAAAAGTTCGGTCCGAGCCCGGAAAAAAGTTAAAATCTCGGCCCGAGCCTGAGTGAATTTCTACAAAACATAATTTTTACGTCGGTTTTGTTAAAAATTTGCCTCGTAGGAGGAGATTTAACCAAAAATTCCTATCTTAGCCTTTTAGGTAGCTTTCAATACAAAAAACAGGGTTCCCAGCAAAACATGTCTGGCAATTTCCCTGACTTTCCATGATTTTCCCTGACCAAATCCAAGAAAATTCCATGACCCCAGTGACAGAACTATCTTCAGGTGTCTGCAACGCTAATAATGTTTTCAAAAATAGTCTGCAATACATCATGTAAATCTATTCTTGCTGCTGTTGTAGTTGTAGTGCTAATTAATTCAGGCATCAGCATTTATCAGCCTTTCTGAGTAAAAGAAAACTGAAATTCACAGCAAATATTCTGAAAGGTTACAGCAGAGGGGGGGGGAGGGAAAAAATCCCCTCTTGGGTTGGGTTGATTATTGACGGCCAATTATCGACACTAGGGATATAGGCCCGGGGGGAGTGCCCTTCGTGGGGGTCTTTCTAAGGGAACCTAATCCGTATTTACGCATGGAGAAAATCCACGGCTCGAAAGAAAACCACGAAAACTCCGAGCGATTAGGCCGACGGGCGCGATTGGGATCGAACCCAGCAATCCCCTCTTGGGAATAATTATTCTTGTTGCAGGTCGGATTAACTCTGCTTTTGATTCGAGTCTATTTCAGGCTGAGTGCAGATTCATGCAAATTGGGTTCAGGTTAACCCGATTTTTCAAAAGTTAGTTCAGTATATTGTTTCACATTAAAAACTATGCCTATATTAATAAGCATAGAACTTTGTTTATCCGTTGTTTTCTAAAAGAATGCTGCATCTTTTCTGGGACTATTTCACAAAATTCACGTTCATTTGACGAAATTTGCGTTTTCTCTGTGGCCCTTTGATGGAATTTGCATTTTTTCCACAATCCTTCAACGAAACTCATGGGTTTTTTTCTTTCAGTCTTTTGACAAAAATCAAGTTTTTCCGCTGCCTTTTGATGAAAGTTGCGTTTTTATCGCTATCTGTCAACGAAATTAGCATTTTTTCTTTAGCCTTTGGACAAAATTCGTGTTTTTTTCCGCGATCCTTCGATGAAATTTACCGTGTTTTCAAGATCCTTCAACGAAATTTTCTGTTTTTTGAGATCCTTTGACGAAATTTGCCAATTTTTTTGGCAATCCTTCGACGAAATTTGCTGATTTTTTGGCAGAACTCTCCATTTTCAGACGACGAAATTGACCGTTTTTCGTGATTCTTCGATGAAATTAACAGTTTTTTCCACAATCCTTTGACGAAGTTGCCATTTTCTCCACAGCCTTTCGACAAAATTCTCATTTTCCCGCGATCCTTCAACGAAAGTCATGTTTTTTTCACGACCTTTTGACAAAATTCACGTTTTTTGATGGCCTTTTGACTAAATTTGCATTTTCTTCGCAATCTCAACGAAATTTATCATTTTTCGCGATCTTTAAAGGAATGAATTTCGCGTTTTCCCCGCGATTCTTTGACAAAATTTGCAGTATTTTCGCGATCCTTCGACGAAATTTGTCATTTTTTCGGCTAATGTACGAGCTATAGCACGTCCTCGGCATAGCTGTATGTTTTTAGTCTGCAGGTGACCTAAAGAGTCTGCGACGCCCATCGCAGTGTCGTGTACGTTCTGCCACGGGGTCCATGACCAAACGGGCATACACAAAATCTGCTTTAAATAACACAAAATAACAAGCAACATAAAAAAAATATATAAATCAGAAATTTTTATCGTAATAACAGTGTTTATAACTCTTTTCCCAGGAGAAAATTCAAGCACTTTTCAAGAAAATTGCAAAATGAAATTCTATAAAACATTATAATTTAAAAAAAAAAAAAAAAACATCTTTGCCAGTCTTCAAATGAATGCCATACGAGATACAACAAAGTCTAGAATGTGAAATGTCATGAAAAAGTCTAAAAAATATAGAAAACTTTTGTACATATTATGGTTTTTCTGCACTGCATTTGAAGGAATTTCTCGATCTGGAAACCGACAAGAGTCGAGAGATTTTTCAGAGCCACCATGTAGCGGGAAACATAACTTTTCTGAAAAAGAAATTATTTCAATTTTTTTTTTTTTTTTTTTTTTAAAAACCTTCTTCCCCAGCCCTTTCCATGACTTTTTAGGAAATATTTGTAAATTCCCTGACTTTTCCTACATATTTTTTAATTTCCATGACTTTCCCTGACTACTTTGAAATTCCCTGACTTTCCAGATTTTCCATGACTTTCCATGTCGCTGGGAACCCTGAAAAAGTATAAAGCTACCTATTGCAGCCGTTCGGAGGAAAGCAGTTCTGGAAAATTTCGATATATTTTCACCGATCATGACCCCCAGACCCACCCTCCATTCAAATGTTGATTTATATATATATATCTCCATATATATATATATATATATCTGACCTATGTCATACGATAACGTTCGTATTTATAAACCAATTTTGATGAAACTAATTGTGTGTATTAAGCTCACCAATGTCTCGACAGAGTTCGTTGGCCAGCTTGGTCCGCCATTTTGTTTCAAGATGGCAGCCACTTAAAAATTTAAAACTAAAATAAATATACAAAAAAGTTAAAAATTCAAATTTATTTTTTAATTTAGTGTTAGGCCTTGATACGAGGAATCCAGAGCATTTTTTGGTTTACCTCTATCTTAAAAAATGGCTGAGATAGAGCAGTTTGAAATTCTAGGGTGGCTGACATTTTGAAACAAAACAGCACATTAACGCGATTACTCGCAAATTAGTTTCATTCATTGTTGTAATAATTTTCCCAATCATACGCATAAAACTATATATTCATATCCGTTAGCGCCAAATTCTCACCAAAATTGGCGACCAAAATAAGTCTTCTTAAACGAAGCCAATTTGGCTATTGCTCAATAATTTGGCGCATTTCTGATTCAAATTCAGTATTAAGGAATCTTTTGTAAACGTTTCTCTGCATTTTAACTTGCTGTTTTCGAGTAACATTAGCTAAAATTTTAAAACGAAGATGTAGGAAAGCTACCTTTTCCTCCCGGTACAGGCCGGAAGGACTTTTTTTTTTTCATGTTTATAATCTTCATTTTCATAGAGGTGCAGCAAGCTGGAATGTTTATTTTTTTTAAAAAATAAATCTCTATTTGTTGCATGTATGTGTTTAAGTTATCATCAATATTGTTAATCCATATTCCATTTATTGAAGTGTTAAAAATCAGAAAAATGCTATACAGTAAAATCTTCTAAAATGGAATTGCATAGGGAAGAAAAAAAAAATGAGTTATAGACAATTTGCCTTCTTATCAGGTGTAAATGTATTATATATTCTTTTCTTACGTTTCATTTTTAATGGATTAACACATTTTTCAATTTAAGACAGGATTCCGTCATAAGCAGGTTCTTTTTCACACGTTTTACTATATTTTAATTTAGCCATATTTTAATAAGTGTATAAATCTACTATTCTTTAAAAAGAATACATTTTAATGTTTAATTATAAAATAATGGCGATTTAAAAATGTATGCATGTTTTGCAAAGATTTTTATGCCAGATCTTATTTTACTGACCTTCGAACGGTCCAGATACGCCGAGACGACGATTTTCATACGGGTCAAAACCAGGACTAAAAATTTTGAGGCGTGAAGACTAGGAAGAATGAAACCAGTCCCGGCTCTGTACGGAAAAAATAATTTAAGACACAGCCTTATCATTCAGGAAAAAAGTAAGGCCCGGCCCGAGTGCTGCGAAGAAAAATAGGGCCGGGCCGAGTACGGGCTTCGGGCCTTGGCCCGTGCAGATCTCTAAGCAGCGGCACCTGCTGGGCGATTTTTACCAAAAACTAATCAGCACCCATTTATATCAGAGACTAACTAAATATAAAGTTTTGTTAAATTCTGAGCATTAGTTCTTGAGATAGAGCTATTGGGGAAATCGCGAAAAATGCTGCATAGCAGCGCCACCTGCCGGGTGATTTTTACCAAAAACTAATCAGCACCAATTTATATCAGAGACTAACTGAATATAAAGTTTTGTTAAATTCTGAGCATTAGTTCTTGAGATAGACCTATTGGGGAAATCGCGAAAAATGCTGCATAGCAGCGCCACATGCTGGGCAATTTTTACCAAAAACTAATCAGCACCAATTTATATCAGGGACTAACTAAATCTAAAGTTTTATTAAATTCCGAGCATTAGTTCTTGAGATAGAGCGTCCACAAAATTTTTGTCACATACAGACAGAGTCACAGACAGACATTTTCTAAAAATAGTCAAATTGTGTTCAGGACCTTCGAAAACGTATAAATCCGTCGAAAACCGGAAGTCGAATATTTTCATGAATCCAATACTTTCTTCTTGTAAAGATAGAAGAAAGTAAAAAAAGTAGCTACTAAAGTTCATGCTGCTTACAAATACAATAACATTTATAATTTACACATTAAGAGCCTACGCTAGTCACGCGAAGAAACGCTCAAGCTAATGTTAACCCTCTGAGCGTCTGAGGGCTTTGCTGCATTTTCATAAAAATATTTGTAAAACTGAAAATAATTTAAACTTTCTTTCCCCGTATGTTTCTAAATTATACTTCATATCTCTTTACTTTAGATATATCTTAAAATACAATTTTGTTAAAAATATTTTTTGTCTAGAGTCATTTTAAGTTGTTTTTGGGAAACGGAAAAATACGGGCAAAACGCTTAGAGGGTTAGTCTATGGGAAGGTTCTTGTGCGACTTCTCGCTCGCATTTTAATATTTTTAAATGATTTTTTTTGCATGGGATAGTTGAGGTCAATCTCTAACGTTGTTAGTTTTTACTTTTTTGATTTTGGTTACAGTTTTTTTATAAGCAGATATTTTAAATTTTGAAATCGGTTGGAACCGCTTCTGAAAGTGAAAGTACCCTTATATAAAAAAACTAAAACCAAAATCGAAAAAGTAAAAACTAACAACGCTAGAGATCGACGTCAGCTTTCCTATGCAAAAAACATTTAAAAATATTAAAATGAGAGCGAGAAATCGCGCAAGAACCTTCCCACAGACTTAACATTAGCTTGCGCGTTTTTTCGCATGACTGATGTAGGCTCTTAACTTCATCATATAAAAAGTATTATAAAAAGTATTAAAAATAGTAAAATGAGACTTACATTCTCAATTTTTTTTTTTTTTGTAAAATAGTCTGTCATTTTCCCCTTTTTCTATGATCGTTAGAAACTTTTCTCTCTAAAACTCATCTGGTCAGAGGACAGAACAAATGATCAGAATGCCTGATGTAATACTATTTAATTAGAGACGGTAAAATGAATTAATGACCCTTAGTTACCCTTTATGTCTTGTTCAATGGAAAGAGTGAATCACTCAAAATCTAAGATTAGTGACATACCAGGACATTTTACAGAGAAATAAAGAAGATGGGTGGGAAAGAAAAGATTTACTCCTGAAGTACCATACTAGCGTTCTAAAAAGAAAAGATTGGGTAAAGAATTTTTTAAAGTACAATGCAAATACTGCAGAATTCTAACCAAGAATAAAATGAGGGTGGTATTCTACCTACAAAGAAAGCAAGTAGGGCAGGTATGACTTCAGATTTTTTTTTTTTTTTTCTGTGCTCAACCAACACGACTTTCTGACATATTCCCAGAGTCCTTTTTATATGAAAAAGAATGAAATAATTTGTAGGCATGACTACCGAAATGATTTGGAATTGAAAAACAATTGAAATCTTTTTTTGATAAATGTATTGCATCTTGAATTATAATTGATTGCACCCTAATGGTAATCTTCACCAGGCTGCCACGTAAAGGTGAAAATAAGCACTTGCCAGTTGCCACTCTGTGATTAAACTTTAAATACTGGCGATTAAAAATGTGGAACAAACTGGCCAAATGCAGGATCTTGCAATTTCCTTTTTCCTGAAAATTCGCTATTTTTCTGTGCATGCCCGTTTGACGAAATTCAAGGTTTTTCTTGCACAACGAAATTAATGATTTTTCTGTGCTCATTTGACGAAATTCATAATTTTTATGCACGTGATTGATGAAATTTATAATTTTTTTGTGTGCAATCAATGAAATTCATAATTTTTATGAGTGTGATCGAATTAAATTCATGATTTTTATGTACCTGATGGAATTAAATTCATGATTTTTATGTACCTGATCTGCGATGTTTTTTCGCTCCCAAATGACGAAATTTGTAATTATTTCCGAAACTAATTGGCAAAATACACAATTCCGGAATTTCTGGAGATGTTGGACACTTTTGACCCACGGGCCACAGGTAATGCATGTGTAATGTATATTATGTTGTGGGTTATTATTTAGTGCATAAACATTCCTATTTTATTCCTATTTTATTAATGTCAGATCTTAATTCTATACAAAAAGGTACTAATGTAGTTATTTACACAAGTACCTAAGCTTAATGGGACTTATGTAGTTAGCTACATAAGCATGTTGTGTATAGATTTGTTGTTAACATATTTTAAATTTTTAAATAGATTAGAAATTAATATCTCCAGTTTATTCAAAACAGTATAAATTAAAATATTTTTATTTAGCACATAAATTACTTGTTTACTGTAAAGTCATATTTAAAAAAAATTAAATATTCAGTGACAAATGTACATACTGGCTACTAAATAAATTATTCCCACTAGCCAATAACTGGCTACTAAAAAATATTAACCTACCGGCCAGTGGCAACTAAGTAAAATTCCTTACTTTCACTTTTACTGCCAAGTCTTGAAAATGAGTTCAAAATGCCAAATTTGACACTATTTCCTGAAAGATCCTTTATTTTTTCCTTTCTAGAAAAAAAGAGAAACAGTACTCATTTTCTTAAGAGAGTAGAAGACTACTATTCCACACAGCTTGGTTCCAAGTGTTTTACAGATTTGAGACTTATTGTGGATTACAGGTATACTTAATCTTTGTTTACATTTTTTTTAAATTCACACTTTAAACCAATTTAGATTGTTAATACTTAAAAATAAACAAATTGCACATTTAGAAATCAATAAAGTAAGACATATATAAAAAATAATTAAATCTATTATCAATATTTGTTTATATTAAAACATTTATTTTTTTGAATATTGCAGTCTATTATTAATAAACTAGGGGGTTTTACCTCCTGCTTGCTAACGCTCCCCAACCCCCGTGAATTGTGACGCAATTCACATTGGGAACGTCATGCGGTCCCAGCTCGCTCGTCACGTTTTTCAGCAATTCTAGCCAGAATGAATGCTATCATAAATCATTTTAACATATGAAATTGACAATTTTTTTAATGGAAAAAAGTAAATGCAAACTTCGTTGAAAACACGGTTAAAAATGCATTTAGTTGGTGCTACCAGTGGGAATAAATCATTTAAATACTATGAAAAAATGATCTTGGAAACACGCACGGCTTAAATTAAAAACACTGTGATAGGAAGATAATTTATCTATATCATCAATCATTGTATATTATAGATATTTGGAAAAGAAATTATTTTTTACTTCATCAAGATAGCAACAGATGGCAGGAGGTACAATCTAGACAGTTGATATTTTTATTATCTCAGATTTTCGAGTGACTGAAATTTGTAAATAAAGTCTAAATAAGAGTTGAGAATTCAATTGAAATTAACAATATTACTCATAATTAAAATGAGGAATCATCTCAAACGCTTTGGATTATGTACATGTTATTTTATTTTTAAAAATTGTTAGTTTGAGTTTGACTGCCCTCACACTGACCACCATATTGGAGTTGGAGGCAGATCTGATCTTACCCAATCTAGACTGTTTATTGGTCTGAACTCTGGAAACTACATTTGTTGCCAAACGCTAAGCTAGACATTCAGACTTATTTCCGCGCCACATAAGATATATATATATATATATCAGAGTTTCCCCCAGACAGTTTCAGGAGGGTGCTGCACACTGCCTGCCCTTTGGTTTACCAAATAGCACCCTTCTTGCCCCTCAATAAAAAAAGCGCCGTTTCTCCTTTTTGTATTAAAAAATTTGCTTTCATAGTAAAAATTGACTCAATGTTGTCTTAGAAAGAGTGCCCTGACTTTTATATATCAAAAATGGCTTTAAAAACAAAAATAATACCTTTAACAATTAAAAAAAGTTTCCTTAAGAATCTGAAAAGTGCCCTCAAGAATCCAAAAAGTGCCCTTACGAATTAAAAAAGTGCCCTTTTTTCACCAACAGCACCCTGCCCTTTTTTAAACCTAGGGGAAACTCTGATATATATATATATATATAGATTTTAATAAAATGTTTAAAGTAAGGAGGTATACCCATACTTTTCTGGTATGGGTATACAAAGTTTAAAGCTTAATATAAACATTCTACTTCAGAATTAAGATCCAAGAGGTCAGCTAAGGAATGAGCTGGTATTAATGCTTGTTTATATGATCTGTTAACTAATTTTTTGCAACAATTAACAATCTTTCAGCGTTTCCTTCAGATTTCTCTAGACATTGACAACATTTGATATATTACAATTATATCTCTGAACTTTACCTTATGTCACTGAAATGGGTTTCAAGATTGAAAGCATATCTTCTGCATTTTTTTTAATTGCCATATCCATGACTTTTGGTCTGATATTGGTGTTAATATTATCTAGTTATCTTCACAAAGTTGCATAAAAACTGTCCAATTTTTAATGTAGCTTTCTAAAGAATCACATAGAGTTCCAACGCACTTCAGTTGACCAAATTAATCTAGTGCCTTTAAGCTCATTATTGTTAACTCTAATTATCTAACGATTTTGGAAATATCTGATGATTTATAAAACATGTTCTGTTACATTGGGCATAGATAGAAAGAATCGTGCAAAAGCTTTTGCCAAAAGATTGAGCAAGTAAGCTGAACAGCCATAAGATATTAAATTTTGGATTTAATTCTGTCCTCATTGTTGCCATATTAGCAGTATTATCAGTAACAAAGCTACACACTTTGCATTTAATTTTTACATTTATTATTGTTTCTGCAACAATAGTAGCTAAATTTTCTCCAGTATCTGATGTTAAGGATGTGTCAGCTAGTGTGACCAGTTTTTCATCAGTCAGCACTTATGATTGGTTCTCTGAGTTATTCTTAGAAACAAATTTGGACGATCAAGATAAGGTAAGTATATCTCATAAAATATCTCATTCACAGTAGCAAAAACGATAAGCATAATAGACCAACACACAATTAAAGATTTTCCAAGCTAACAACAAATGAGTCACATATTAAAAAGTAGAAGTGTTGAATTATGAGGGAGATCCGAAATCTACACATTAAAGTCTCCTTATTTTTCTGTTTATAATTGCATTTAATAACCTAGGAAAAATATACAGAATATGTAAAAAGAAATACATAAAATGGATTTTTTATTTATTAAAATCAATGATTTTTTTTTAATCATTTACACCCTGTGAGATGAAATCTCACAGTGTTTAAATCATGTTATTTTTTTTATTTCTTTCGACCTTTCACATCAATATTGTTTGGATTTAATTCCATATTTATTTTTACGCGAGTGTTTTGTATCGGGCATGGATCGGCGTTTTCCTCTGTATCGCACTCTCAGCTGATATGCTCTCTCTCCCATCTGCATGTATTGTGATGATGTCACCGAATCGCTGTCTCCCTCCCTCTTGTGACGTATGCATTAGGTAAAGGCTCACGCTTTCGGAGGTGTGTTATTTGACGATCGCTAGTGCAAATTAAAATAAATGTTTTTAAATGTATTCTTTCGGATTTGCTTATTAAGATATTGCTTAATTTTTTTAATTCTCTAATAGATTTCAATCTTTTCGTTCTGATATTTGTCATCCCCGTTAGTTACTATAAATTAAAAATTTCGTTATTTTTAAATTAGAATCTCTTTTGTTGGTGAAGCCATCATGATATAGTTTTTGTTTTAAAAGATCGCAGGGCCCAGGCCTGCCTGTCTGCCAACGAATGTGGGGTCCGGCGAAATTCTAAGAGACGAAGTCTATGTAGTTAATAATCCTGTTCGAATTTATTTCCTGATGGCGTGCAAAAGTTTTAATTGCAATTTTCATCTGTAGAAAATTGACTTGATGCTGCACTTTAATTTTTGAAGACATTTCTTCAAGTGGAAAAGATCATCTTTATTGGCCAACAAATTTATTAAAAAAAAAAAAAAAAAGGTGACCAACGGGGTGAAGGCCTTTTTCTTCTCTTCTGAAAAATGAATTAAGTTTTGATTTATATTGTTAAAAAGACTCCTCTTCATTTGTCTATAGCTGACACCATGCAAGTAAGAACTTTCCTTTATTTTTATTCTTATAACTGCTTGACCGCAAAGAACGCTATGGGTTTTGCAGATACAACGCAACATTTAAATAAAGAACTTCAAGGCTATTTTCCTTTAATTAACGGCTCATATTATTTTGTAATACCACACACCCTGACCACCAATTCAAACAGCATGTTTTGAACCATAAATGTTACTTAATAAATGAATCCAAATATGTATTTGCATAGAAAGGCACATTTTGTTAAATAAATTTTTGGTTTAAAGCATGCAGGGGGCGATTGTGGGTTCATGAAAAAATACCTGAAATTTTAGCAAGAAAATGTTTCTGTATGGTAAGAGGGGGAGGGAAGATAATTTATTTACAGGATGGTGAAATTATGAAAAATAGTAATTTTAATTATGTTTAGCAATTATATGAAATATATATCGATATTTTAGTCTTATTTTATGAATTTAACTATCAGAAAAACCAGAATTTCTGTACTGAAAATGAAAAAAAAAAAAAAACCTGAATTCAGGTATATAACCTGAACACAATCACATCTGCACTTGTTATTTGAATTACAGGGGTAGTACTAGCCCTAGGTGATATTTCAGGACATACTTTTTTCGATATTTCCAGACACATTTGCTTAGCATACTAACCAAAAAACCCTTAACTTCCTCTTCAATACATTTTATTATCATAAATAGTACACTATATACAATTTTTTTTTGTTTTAAAAGTATACATTTAAAAGAAAAGTATTTTTACCAGAACCCTTTGCCCAAGCTGCTAAAAAACTGATTTTTGCATTAGTTAAGGACGAAAATCTATATTTTTTTTTTCTTCACTCATCAACAAAAGTTGCAAAATACTTTCTTTTTTATAACCGATTGGTAAAAATTGTGATTTTTTGTGACTGACAGACGAAAATAGCAAACTTTTTTTAAAATGAAAGATTGAAGAAAATTGCAACTTTTGTGATCATTTTGCATCAGTAAAAAGGTACACTTACCCCCTATTTGATGATTTCAAATGCCAATATAGCACAAAACTCGCAAAATTTCAGGAATTTTAGGACAAACTACCATATTTTAGGACATTTCAGGACGTTTTAATTTTTTTCAGGAATTTAAAGACATGTACGACCCCTGGAATTAGTCTTACTGACACAGTGCTCTATATAGTTGGCAATTATGTAGTATAATGATTACCATTTTCAGTAATAACTCTCAAATTTTTTAGCAGTAAGGCAAAATAATCAGATTTGCTGTGTCAAATAGAAACATGCTTCTAATGTTATAAGATAAGAAACCCAAACAATTACAAAAAATATCCTAGTTATACAGAAGATAATCAGTATAATTAACAAATACTTAGTGTATATAATAGTTTATATTTTTATGGAGAAATAGAAAAGTTCATACCACTGTTGCTTTTACTAGAGCTTTGGGCAGAAGTATCTACACCTTGAGGTTGCTTGGATTTATTCTGAAACCTGTACTTCCGTAAACTAGATATCAAACTAGAAGAATTTTGTTCAGACTCGCAACTACCAGGCATCTTGACTTCAACAAAGCTTGTACACTAACTTCTCCCACATGCACTATGAGACAAAACAGTATTCATTAAAATACTTAAATCATTTTCAAACAAAATTATGCGTACAAATACAAAACATTTTTATTTACAAAATCTCGGTACTTTTCCATTATATGGACACCATTGTCGCCAAGCATACATTTATGGCATGGTGTCCGTATAACGGAAAAGTACCAAAATCTCATACCAAATTTTACCATAAAAGTATAAAAGATAAAACAATTATTAACTTTATTATTTCTGTTTTATAGTATTTGTCACCAAAAAGCCGTTTCACAAAAGTAGGGTCATTCCATGTCAAATCAACACAGCTAAAAACTTGACCAAGAATATTATGATATTAAGCTCAGTTGTTAGGATCATAGAGAAGTGAATAAATACATCGTGATAAATCTATCTCTCTTGGTTTTGGAGATAACTTAAAAAATTGACAAAAATCATAAAGTTTTGTATTTTTTGCAATACAAATTTTGTCCTGTTTGGTTCCCTAATTGTCACAGGGACTTACTTTTGATGTCATTAGAAAGTGTTTGAATTGGGCTTTCATATGAAATATTACATGCACATATTTTTTTTGAATTTTTAAGTTCAAGGTCAAACATTTTGACCTTTCATAGCTCAAAATAGGACATTTGAATTTTTTAAAAAATATATATAAGTTACTATTATACTTAATTTCTATAATATCTGAAAGTATCATTTTGGGACAATCATGGAATGCTGAGTTATAAATTAAAATGCAAACTGCTTGTCCTACTTTCAACACCAAAATCGCTCATTAGGTGACTTACCTACATACCATAATATCTGAAAGTATCATTTTGGGACAATCATGGGACGCTGAGTTATAAATTAAAATGCAAACTGCTTGTCCTACTTTCAACACCAAAATCGCTCATTAGTTGACTTACCTACATACCATATCTTTACCCCCCCCCCCCCTCTCTCTCTCTCTATATATATATATAACAGGGATCTGTTTAGGAAAAAATTGGGTCCTTTAAAGGACTCATCACAAAATTATTTTCCCTAAAACAGGACCCTTTACAAAATTATTTGTCTTAAAAATAGGTTTATCACAAGTTTTTTCAATCTTTAAACCAAACATTTCACAAATTACTGATTTAAAAGTAAAATCTGACCTGTCACTTTTACATATATAAAGAAAATATATATTTTATATCCATATGTCTTCTTAAAAATGCATCAACAAGAATCTGAATATAACGACCATTTCAAATTCACAAAATTATGATTAGATTTTTCACAAATATAAAAAGCTTTTCACAATAACAGGACCCTGTGAAAAAAGTCTGGACAGACCTTTGTATAAGGGTCATTTCCACGTCAAATCAACCAAAAATTTTCAATACTCAACCTTCAGGAATCATTCTCCCTGATGATACAAATGAGAATATACTTTTATAATTTTTTTTTATCTCAGTAAATTTTCATACTTTTTTTTTTTTTATTTAAAAAAAAAACATAATTTTTTGGCTTGTATAAATGTTTTCAATTTTGAATTTCTCAAGTTTTATGAGGCGTAGAGAGTTGTTTGACCCCTTATTTTAAAGAGAATTTCATAAGTTTTAATTTGATATGCAAGTTGACTATGGTTGGTTTTAAAAAAGTTCATTTAATTTAAAATAGTGTTTTTTGTAATATTATAATCTTTAAATTCTGAAAGTTTCTGAGTGAGATCTCAATGGGATCAGCAGTTATAAAGAAAATAATTTTAAAATGAATAAAACGATGCTATCTTTAGCAAAGTTGTCGAGGTGCCAACTTTAAATACCAGCCCCAATTGGTATATAACATTAGTTTTTTTAACATAAGTGTTGTTCTCATTGAGATCCCACTCTAAAACTTTCAGAATTTAAAGATAATATTACAAAAAAACATTTTTTTCAAAATTTTTAAAAAACACTATGTAATTTCTTTAAAAATTAAATTAACTTTTTTTTTTTAACCAAGCATAGTCAACTTGCATATCAAATTAAACCTTAGGAAATTCTCTTTAAAATGAGGGATCAAACAACTCTCCACATCTGATAGAACTGGATAAATTCAAAATTGAAAACATTTATACAAGCCAAAAAATGATTTTTCAAAATTAAAAAAATTGTATGAAAATTTACTGAGATAAAAAAATAATAAAAGTATATTCTCATTTATATCATCAGAGAGAATGATTCCTGTAAGTTTCATCAAAATCTAAAATGGTCAGGTTGAGTCACTGGTTGATTTGAAATGGAATGACTCATTGAGGCTGGGGCTGTCAGGTTTACTGTATTTTAAGTAGAAAAAATAATTTTATGCATAATCAAATTAAAAAGCAGTAGTGGCAGTATGAACTATTTTTTGATAAAATTTTCCTCTTATATTAGTACCATTGTTGAATTGAGACATCCCACATCCTTCCAAGACGAAGTTTTTAAACTCCCTAAAGAAGAAAGACTGCAGAGTTTCACAATATATCTAAGCATTCCTATGATTTATGTACTATTCTATGATTATCTGAATAAGTTGTCTGTATGTTTGACTCTTGACTGAGTAAGTTGTCATCAGAAACTCTGGTTACAGACTATGCCACAAGCTCAGCAGTAAGAGAACTACATTATTCTAGTCCAGCTTGTAATGTATATGTGACTCAACCACCTGAAACTTAGCATGTCAAAACAGAACTGATAAGAATATTCTATGTTAAAAGAAGTTATTTTACAGTTTACAGGGCTTGAAATTCAATTTTTCCAAGGAGGGGAGTCTCCCTACCAACATTTTTAAATGGAGGGGAGTTGTAATGTTTGGGAGGGAGAAAAAAAACTTTAAACCCCACTATTATTTTACGTGCTATTTAAAGAATTACATTAAAAAGGAGCGTCAGATATTATGAAAATCACCTTTACTCAATAGATGGTGCTGACTTTCGCATGGGCGAATAACTTCTGTTCTTGGTAGCCCTATTTTCTAGGAAACGTCACTTCCCGTTTGAAGCCGATTCTGAGTAAACACAGAGGCTCTGTGCCAAGTAAATGTAAGTTAGAAGATTAGAGATTAGCTTTTGGTTATAGATCTGCATAGAGGATGGGTTTTGGTTTTGGACTTTACTTTCTGGGGACTCCGGAACAAGATGGCTTAATTCGGGCCGGGCCCAGTTGTGAATATTTCAGCCCATGCAAATCTCAGCGCGGTTTAAGCCAGTTTTTTAATTTAATAGATATCGACTGGTCAATTGTAATCTCATGTTATTGAGAGAAACACAGGGTTTAGCTATAATTAAAAAGGGATTTTGTAATGTAACAGGAGGAAAATAGCTGCGCTAAATAACAATAACGCTTTTAAATTAAAGGATCTAGATTCAGAATTTCCGAAATATTGATATGTTTTAATTATATTTCCTCAAATTTGGAGTTAAATTGCTAATGTATTTAGCTATCCAAATTAATGGTTCAATGTTTTTTTTTTTTTTTTTTTTTTTTTTTTGGGGGGGGGGGGGGGGAGCATTGTACATCAATATTTCTGCTTACCCATATCAACAGAAACCCAGTAATTGAAAAAAAAAGTAATCAAGATTAAGCGAAGCTTTGTAAATATAAATTTAATTAAACACAAAAAAATATTTGGAATTTTAAATATATGATAATTATCAGTAAATATATTTTATTAAATATTATTACATAATGCATTTGTTTTATTTTCTGACTTAATTTTTTTGCATATACGTTTTATGTACTTAAGGCTGTTCTGAAGTCCAAACTGTGCACTTTCTGACACATTTTTTAATTGATTTTTTTAAATTCCTACTATTAGCTCACACTCTCTCTATATATATCTTGTTCAAATTTTCAATCGTTAATAAAATATTTTCTATTCATCCACTCAAGTTCAAATAATTTT
Organism: Maratus michaelseni; assembly: GCA_963931845.1. Taxonomy (NCBI): domain Eukaryota; kingdom Metazoa; phylum Arthropoda; class Arachnida; order Araneae; family Salticidae; genus Maratus; species Maratus michaelseni. The sequence continues at coordinate 282,148,428 of OZ007587.1, forward strand.
TTTTAAACTTGTAGTGGATGACACTTTATGTTAATACAGTTTTTTCAAATATTAATTCATTCATTAAATTTAATTAATTAATTTTAGTTTTAAATGGGAGAAAAAAATTCCTCCCATTGTTTTCATAAATGAAAGATTTATCTCAAATGAGTGATGCCACAGAAATAAAATACCGCAACGATGATTATAAAATAATGTTCAATAAAGATAACATGGGACATTAATGCTGCACGGGTTTATTTTATATATTTATGATTAAAAAGTAGGAATTGACTTTTTTTTTTAAATTATATTACTTGTTATTCACAAACTTATTAAGAAACTATGTAATATATATTTTTTTCATTTTCCTGTAAAGGCAAAAGATTTTCAAATAATGCTGTCAAAGTTGTCATTTTAAACTGAATTTTAGGACGTGACAGCGCAGGAAAGGAACAAATTGCCGTCCTTAGACAATAATAGCCTATAGCTCAAGATGTAATTCCTTTATTTGAAAATAAAGAACTGTTCAATCATTTCAATAATCATGCTTGCAAGTAGTATTATGCTTTTATGCTTAAAAATGAATCAGAAAATCGCTAGCAACAATACATTTACTAACAGTACCATTTGATACACGTGAAAGCTATTCTACGATGTTTGCATAGATGCCAACTTTTACGCTGTTTTCCTTCTATTATTTTTTAACATCAAAATCACCTTAAAGTAATAAAAAATTTAAAACACAGTTTGATTTATTACAGGAATTATATAAACTAAAAATAAATTACAAAATAACTGTGATAAGAGACCGATTTATTTTTTAGGTAGATTTCGTAAGAAATACTACCTATTACATTCTCACCTAAGTTGGAATTTTTGAAAATTTTTTGCAGATCTACACCGATTATGACTCCCAGAACCCAAAACCACCCCGAGTTCAAAACTTTATCTATCTATCTATCTATCTATCTATCTATGTCACTTTTTTATGGACAAGATAACTGCAATAATTCTACACAAATCTCTTCCAAATTGATACATAAAATCAAGGGGCATAAAATCTCGGTCAAGTTCGTTAATGAGCAAAATCGAACCAAGGGGAAGGGGGGGGGGGAGGGCTTTTTGTGAAAACAGAAAAAAACCCATGTCTTAATTATGATACGTATCGAATCCATTTAAAGTTATTATTACTACTAGGAGAAGGGCCGAAAATGGATGCATGACAGATTTTTGATATAATTAAAAATGGCCCCGAGGGCGGGAAAAAAGGGGGGTTTTAGAAGAAAAAAAATCATAACTGCGTCAATTCACAAGATATCAAATCCGCTTAAATGTATTAGTAATCCTCTTAATATTATCTAAAACTTTTATATTGACAAGTTTTTTATAGGACCAACCCTTATAGCAAAAAAAAAAATAAAAACAAAAAAAATCCCTGCCGGCTCCGCCTGCAAACACGTTATTTTTCGAAGTAGACGGTTCCAACTCCCGCATCTTTTCGAAACTGATACATAAAATCAAGGGGCATAAAATCTCGGTCAAGTTCGTTAATGGGCAAAATCAAACCAGGGGGGGGGGGGGGGGGGGCTTTTTTATTAAAACAGAAAAAAACCCATTATATCTTAATTATGATACGTATCGAATCCGTTTGAAGTTATTATTACTTTTAGGAGAAGGGCCGAAAATGTATGTATGACAGATTTTTGATATAATTAAAAATGGCCCCGAGGGCAGGAAAAAAAGGGAGGTTTTAGAAGAAAAAAAATCTTAACTTCGTCAATTCCCAAGATTTCAAATCCGCTTAAATTTATTATAAATCCTCTTAATATTATCTAAAACTTTTATATTGACAAGTTTTTATAGGACCAACTCTTATAGCAGAAAAAAAAATCCCTGTTGGCTCCGCCTGCAAACAAGTTAGGTTTTGAAGTAGGTGGTTCCAACTGCCGCATCATGGCAAAAAGGTCATTTCTTCCGCAATTCCCAACATACAGGCGCCCCACGATCTGCATCTTCGAAATCTACCAGTGCCTGTAGCCCGAGCAGTCAGGGATTTTTCATATATAAATTACTTGAGTTGCAATTATACCTAATTGCATGTATTTTAATATTTTATATAGGCTTTCATTTTAAGAATAAAAATTTATGTAATTTTTCATATTAGAAGTTTTAGATTTATCATACAATGAGTTATCATTTCTGACTTCCTTGTACTTACATATGCTTTAAAATTTTACATGAGTTAATCATATGTATTATTTCTGTTGCCAACATCCCTTTTTCTACGCATTTACAAAATGCACAAAAATGAATGAGCTATCATTCGAAAGGTTTTTGAACAGGCTTCTGAGATAGTATACTCACATTTCTTTAAAACACGTTTTTTGATTAAAAATTACAGTTAATTAAAAATTATATCAGCATTTTTTTTTTCAATGAAATGATTTTTTTTTTCTCAAATCATTGTTGTCATAAAAAAATATATATACTACATTATATTGTGCTCAACAATAATTAAAGATAAATAAATAAATAGCACAATAAAAGATAAAGCGGGACGCACGGGTTTATTTTATATTTATGATTAAAAAGCAAAATTCAAATTCAAATGTTTGGAGAAAAAGACACCATCGATCGATCGAAGCAGTGGTATTTTACGTGTAGTCTAAAATGTATGTTATGTTATATTATATTAAATTCTATTTTATATGTGCTCAATTTATTTTTTTTGTCCCGTGTTTTTCCCGAAGTGGATGACGTCATCTTCCAATGAAGTTAAATTACGATTGTTATTTTTTTTTTCTCGTGCGTGCCTCTTGCTATCTTTGATTAGTTTTTACTTCAGTTTTGATGGGATGAATGACATGATATTCTGGCTTGACTAATGTTGTTTGCAGATATTTTCATCCTTAATTTTTCTTTAGAAATTTAAACTTGCATCTAAAAAATATTAGACTGCAGTGCGAAATCATCGCATAGGTGTACCGGTAAATTTATAATTAACTTATCTGTAGAATTTATATTTTCTTTGGTACACGTACATTTTAGGATTGTGTGGCATCAATTCATGTGTATATTATATGATATTTAAATCTGCCAAATTAATTTTTTTATAAAGAAATCTTAATGTTAATAAGAACATAACTGATGTGGCCAGTGATTCTTAGTTTTTCATTTACATTTTTACTTTTCGATCACATCTAGTGCTGGGAAAATGGTTGTAATCATTATAAAAACCTTACTATGGAAATATTTATATATCTTTACATTTTGAGGATGTCTTTAAATGTTGAAGGTTTGATATTTTTTACAATTATTCCGAGATGTATACGTGAATGTTGGTATTTTTTCGTTTTCAGACCATGTGTGTCTTTTTATGGTACTTTTATGATGATGCCTATATATGTATTTGCATATATGTGAGTGAACACAATAGCGTCTAAACGTTGCTTTTGATTGAGCTCCCATTTGGCGCATATGATATATCAACTGTCGTAAGAACTGTATACTCATTTTTATCGGACAACGTGTTTAGTGTTTGATCATTTTTTTTAAGATTTCGTAAGAAATACTACCTATTACATTCTCCACTCTGCTGGAATTTCTGGAAAATTTTTGCAGATCTACACCGATCATGACTCCCAGAACCCAAAACCACCCCCAGTTCAAAACTTTATCTATCTACTTATCTATCTATCAATCTATCTATGCAACTTTTTTATGGACACGATAACTTGAAAAATTCTACATAAATGTCTTCCAAACTGATACATAGAATCAAGGGGCATAAAATCTCTGACAAGTTTGTTAATGGGCAAAATCGAACCAGGGGGGGGAGGGAGGCCTTTTGTGAAAACAGAAAATCCCCATAAATCTTAATTATGATACGTATCGAATCCGTTTAAAGTTATTATTACTTCTAGGAAAACGGCCAAAAATTTATGTATGACAGATTTTTGATATAATTAAAAATGGCCCCGAGGAGGGGAAAAAGAGGGGTTTCAGAAGAAAAAAATTCATAACTTTGTCAATTCACAAGATATCAAATCCGCTTAAATGTATTATTAATCCTCTTAATATTATCTACAACTTTTATACTGGCAAGTTTTTTATAGGATCAACCCTTACAGCAAAATAATAATAATAATAATAATAATAGAGCTGCTTATAAATAAATAAGACATAATACATTTTACACATTTCACGCAATTGAATAATCTATACTATACAAAGAATTCATAATGTAGGTTATACTTTACAGTTTCATTCGAAATACATATCCGTTTCCTTCAGAAATTAAAAAAAAAAAGTGTTCGAGGATTCAAGAGTGCAGCCGATTATAAATAAATAAGACGTGATACAGTTTACACATTTCACGCAATTGAAAAATCTACAAAGAATTTATAATATAGGTTTTACTTTACAGTTTCATTCAGACAGTTTTTGTATAGGAAACCAGGTTCTAATCCATTTATTCAAATACAGAGTATTTCACTTCAAGCCGAACTTGAATTTTTTTCCCAACTTTAATTATAGTAAAGATATTGTTACGATATTTTTATCAGACTTACACTGCTTTATCTGAAATATGATATTACGAAAAGTGGTAGAAACAAAATTTGTATTAATTTATTTTAATTCACATAGAAAGCCAAAGTTAAAAGCGTTATTTACAAGTATTAAAATTATAATCTTATTTAATAATTCGAAACAGATTTTTTTCCCTTCTCTTTTTAGTGTGAAGTTTACTTGTGAGAAAGTAATGTTCATAAAAATAGGAATAAAGTTAAAAGTTAGAGAAAAAATTAAAATTGAGGCAGCATTTGTATTAAATATGAGATAAAGCGATTTTAATATTTTGACCCTGGAACATTGGAGTATTCAGCCGACCGAACATTCGGTATTCGGCTTACTTGTGTGTGTCGAATTTACATTGGGCGCAATTTACATTGTTTAGACGTTAAATTCTCTTTCACACAAAAATGTACATTAATTTCTTTCAATTAAAAATTGCGTACATCTAATGCAATGTCAACTAAAGGTAACAAGGAATGAAAACTATTTTTTTAAAGGGAAAAGTTATACAATGAATGTATTTGAAGGGAAAAATCAAAGAAACAAAAATCGCCTGCTTCACTTTATTTTTAGAAAGTAAAACTTTCGCTAACAGAAAGTTACCCATTTTGAAGATATCCCTTCGCAAACCTAGTGATACTGAAAATTTGAAACCTTCGGAACATAGAGAGTGAGTGGGTCAGGAGGTCAGGGGTCAACCAACAGTTCCCTTTCCCAGATTCAATAAATGCTTTCTACAAAGCAGACAAATTTCCTTTTACAGAGAGAAAAGCAAATGACCACAAATGTAACCCCCCTACCTCCTCCCGTTCTCTTCCCTTTCAAAGGCAAGCGTAGAGAAAAAGGTGATATCGGAAATCTCAACGGAAGTGTTTTAGGGTTGCTGAAAATTTGGAAAAATTTGTCTTTCTGACATGGCAGCTGGGAATGAAATTACTGCAGCAAAGGCAAAAATGCTTGTTGAACGATATTTTTTATATAATATCGTGTAAAAAATACCCCTTATTAAATTTATAACAAGATAATGATAACAATTAACAAGAAAATATATAAAAACTGCCTGAAACAATCGTTTTGTAACCTATGCCGAAAATCTGCAGTACCCGTAGTGCCCTCTGGTGAAATCTATTGGAAACAAATTAAAATTTTTTTAATTTAAATTAAAAAAAGGGTAATTACATCTCACTTATGAAATTTGCGTCGTTTCAAAGAAATAAGTCATATTTATCACCAAAATTTTTTTTTAATAAATCGGTTCAATAGTAAATGCACAATTCTGATGTTAAAAATATAGCATTAGCAGTATAAGGAAAATATAAGTGATGATCACCCTTAATGCAGACATGACAAAATACCATTGAAAAAATTAAGTCAACTGAGAATGATTATGTAAAATGTTTATTTTTATTATAAAAAAGAGAAGAAAGTTAAGTTTTATATATACAGTGTATTTTTCAAGTTCCATTAAATGTGTTAAGGACCCTTAACAATTAGGTTGTTAAATAAATTTCTGAATTTAGATTTATTTGATTGAGATTCACCGATCGATCGCGGAAAAGAAGCAAAGTTCGTCGATCTGTCACCAAAAAATGCAAAGTTCGTCGATCAGTCGCAGGAAAAAAAAGCAAATTTCGTCGATCGATTGTGGAATAAATGCAAAGTTTGCCGACCTGTCCCCAAAAAACGCAAGGTTCGTCGATCAGTTGCTTAAAAAACGCAATGTTCGTCGATCTGTCGCAGAAAAAACGCAAAGTTCGTTGATCAGTCATTTTAAAAATGCAAAGTTCGTTGATCAGTCGTTTAAAAACGCAAAGTTCGTTGATCAGTCGTTTAAAAACGCAAAGTTTGTTGATCAGTCGTTTAAAAAACGAAAAGTTCGTCGATCTGTCCCCAAAAAACGCAAGGTTCGTCGACCAGTCGCTTAAAAAACGCAATGTTCGTCGATCAGTCGTTTTAAAAACGAAAAGTTCGTCGACCAGTCACTTAAAAAACGAAAAGTTCGTCGACCAGTCGCTTAAAAAACGAAAAGTTTGTCAATCAGTCGTGAAAAAAATGCAAAGTTCGTCAATCTGTGGTTGAAAAAAAACGAAAGTTCGTGGATCTGTCGCAGAAAAAATGCAAAGTTCGTTGATCTGTCACCAAAAAATGCAAAGTTCGTCGATCTGTCCCCAAAAAATGCAAGGTTCGTCGATCAGTCGCTTAAAAAACGCAAGGTTTGTCGATCTGTCGCAGAAAAAACGCAAAGTTCGTTGATCAGTCGTTTAAAAAATGCAAAGTTCGTCAACCAGTTGCTTAAAAAGCGAAAAGTTAGTTGACTAGTCGCTTCAAAAACCGTAAGTTCGTTGACCAGTCTCTTAAAAAACCGTAAGTTCGTTGATCAGTCGTGAAAAAAAATGCAAAGTTCGTCGATCTGTGGTTGAAAAAACACAAAGTTCATGGATCTGTCGCGGAAAAAATGCAAAGTTTGTCGATCTGTCAAAAAAAATGCAACGTTCGTCGATCAGTCGCTTAAAAAATGCAAAGTTCTTCGATCAGTCGCTTAAAAAATGTAAAGTTCGTCGATCAGTTGCGGAAAAAACGCAAAGTTCGTTGATCTGTCGCGAAAAAAAAACACAAAGTTCATCGATCAGCTGCGGAAAAAACGCAAAGTTCGTCAATCAGTTGCAGGAAAAAAAATCACGAAATTTATCGTTCGGTTGCAGGTAAATTAAATAATGCAAATTTCTCCGAAAATGCTGAAATTTTTTGGGCGGGAGTCTTCCGCTCACTAGATTTTTTTGGGCGGGATTTCAAAATTTTCGCCGCGAATCCCGCCCTGAAATTCAAGCCCTGGTTTATGTAGTAGTATATAAACCATGTTAAATGAAATTGACCTGCCTCTAGAAGGATATTTGCCCCCCCCCCCAAAAAAAAAAATCAAGTAGGCGAGTGAGATTGGCGATCGCACTAAAGGTTTATTAATATTCCTTTCAAAACAATTTATCCTTTGTTTAAAAAAATACCCTTGTTAGATTTTTGGTTTTTTATCTCTATATTAAAATAGGATTTTTTCAAAATTTTATGATTTTCAGCATGACAGTAGGAATTCAGCTGTAAGTACACAAAACTGCAAATCTGTAAGTTTTACAGTTTCTGAGAGCGGCTTTGTGACAAACAGACAGAAAAGCAGGACGAACAGGAGAATTCGGGCAGGACGAATATGGGGTGAGATGAATGAAACCCTAAAAAAGGATTTTATTGAAGATTTTTAAAAAATTGATAAAGTCTCTTTATACTAAAGTATTATTAAATGAATCTATTGATAATTACAAATTATAAAACGTAAAAAAAAAAAAAAAAAAAAAAAAAAAAATCAAAGCAGTTTTTTATTTAAAAACTATATATATATTAAATTGAAAAAAAAAAAAAAAACATTTTACCCATTGTGTTAAATAGCATTTAAAGTTCACAAAACAAGCTTTAAAATGATACTAAAACTGGCTCTTTAGTGCAAGTGGATTACTTGCAACAATAAGATAAAGAAAATCCATCTCTTAACCAATTTTTAAAATTTGAACTGGCTCTAAGTTTTTACCCTGTAACTTCAGGCACCTAGTTTCTAAATTTTTAATTATGTCATGATTAAGTATCCCAAATTTCATTGAAACATTAAGAGGTTAGGCTGTGTGTTGATTTGATTCAGAATGTTTCAGTAGTTTGTTTACTAAGATATATATAGATTTACTTGCTCCATAGCTACGAAAGCACCTTCAGCCTCCCCCCTCCCCACAAAAAAGAAAAGGAAAAATTTGTTTTGTGAACTTTACAATGAAAAAAAAAATTTTTTTATCATCAATACTTATATGTACATATAAGTTAACAGATGAGTATAAAATTACAATATAACCTTAAGTGGCCTAAATTTGTAACTTGAAATTAGTACAGCAGTTTGCACTTTAATTTATAACTCAGTGTCCCATGATTGTCCCAAAATGATACTTTCAGATATTATAGAAAACAAGTATAATAGTAACATATTTTTTGAAAAAAAAATTAAAATGTCCCATTTTAAGATATTTAAGGTCAAAATGTTTGACCTTGAAATTAAAACATCAAAAAACCAAATTCAAACACTTTCTAATGACACCAAAAGCAAGTCCCTGTGATAAATAGGGAACCAAACATGACTAAATTTGTAATGCAAGAAATGCAAAAATTTACAATTTTTGTCCATCTTTGAAGCTAATTATCTCCTCTCCTAAACCAAGAGAGATAGAGACTTATCACAGATTATTTATTCATTTCTCTATGATCCAAATAATTGAACTTAATATCATTAAATTCTGAGGTGGTCAGGTAGAAAATGTCCTTGTTGATTTGACATGAAATAACCCAGTAGTTAATATTCACAAAATTGTATGCCATATATAGTTTCTTAAATGATAACCAAACATTAACCCTTTACTCATGTTACTTCTTGAAATTAAATTTTTTTTCTTGAAAAATACTAAATATCCATGAAATTTTTGGCAATATTTAATTTTAAATCACTCAGAAAATATTTATTTTGTTCGACTGATTTGTAAGCAAAACATTCACTGACATGAAATATCAGAACTTTTTTCCTCTGCATGAGTAGTACTATTGTTGTGAAAGTAGATTTACAAGCATTGATATCTGTAATTGCAAACATGAATGGATCAATTTTTGTGACTTGGGACTCATTTAGAAAATCTGAAATGGAAGTTCTATGCTGCAGGCTGCACTACTAATATGGGTACTTTTCGGTTAGCCGGGCGCCAGAGATATATGTACATATATAAATATATATGTAGGGGAGATGGGGGATGAATGGGACAGTTTCACAAAAATATTTATTTTAAATATTTAATATAAGTTATTATCAATATTATATATCGCATGTCAAACTTTAAGTGTTTGACTACATTTTATGCACAATATTTGTTCAAGATTATTATTATACAGATATATAAATTAAATTTAAAAAAAAGTTCTATGTCCCAATCATCCCCACAGCAGGGATGAATGGGACACAAACATTTTCCTCCCCGTATTCAATGTTAAGGACTAAAAGCTGACAAAAATTCCGCCTTGGCAAAAGCTGAGAGATTATAAATTGTAATATGATCTCCAGGAATTATTTGTTAGTCAATGATCTTGGACTCATCTCAGCTTTGCCTTAAAAGGCCCATAAACGGTGGACTGAAGACGATGGCTAAAAAGAGGATGAAATGTTGAAAGAAAGTTACCATAAAGTATTAATTTATCAACCTACATAATATTATTTAGTTAATAAAAAAATTTCAGTATTCTCTAGGGACGAATGAAGCAGTCCCATTCATCCCCATTTGAAATGTCCCAATCATCCCCATGATGCATATATTCAATTGTCAGCTATTTTGTCTCAGAAATTATTTTGTCACAATGGTTAATATGCATTCATTTTAATTACCAATATTGAGCCTTTAAATAAAAAACTACAACATATCTTAATTGTTTATATTGCATAAGATATTTAAGTAACTTCAAATGTAAAAAAAATTACTTTTAAGCAGAGTTTTCAGGAAATGCACATTTGAAGAAAACTGAAAACTGCCAAGCAACAGGTATTGCTTTTGGTTCTGAAGAACACTATGGTAGTGAAATCTATGAGGATAGGAAGCAACTAAAAAAAAATATTTATTCCCTGAAATATTGAGAGCATCCCATCCATCCCTTGTCCCATTCATCCCCCATCTCCCCTACATACATACATATATATATTTTCATAGATATAAGTGTATATATATACATATATGTATATGTGTAGATATATGGGTCCAATATATGTATATGTGTAGATATATTGGTCGATGCAGAGTTTTTCTTCTTGGGGCCCATTTTGTGAAAAATAAAGGTTATTTTTGTGAAATTTATTATATTTTTGTGAAATATAACATTTTATAACAAAAGTTTAAATCCAGTTAATTAAATTCGAACCAAGCATTTATAAACAAAAACTTTTTAAAATCCTTTTGCTGAAAAGTTTTCCTCTCTGGTGAACTTGTTTGTTTACAAATTACACATTTTAAAACATCACAATAATAAAAAAATAATAAATAGTAAGTTTTTATGGAATAGAATTTTGTGAAGGGGTCCATTTTATCAAATTGCTTTTTGTGAAGCCCATTTTATAAAATTGATTTTTGTGAAGGGACCCATTTTATAAAATTGATTTTTGTGAAGGTGCCCATTTTATTAAATAGATTTTTGTGAAGGTGCCCATTTTATTAAATAGATTTTTGTGAAGGGACCCTAAATAGGCCCCAATTTTTTCCTGGATCGACCCCTGATGGGTATATATATATGTATGTATATATACAAGTATATATATCACTGGTGTCCGGCTAACCAAAAAGTGCCCTAATATGAATTAGATATTAAGAAAGTTTATAATGTATTTTATAGAAAAGTGTTGTATTTGTATGTACTTTAGGTGGTACAAAGGTACTGTAGTATTTAATAGTACTTATGTTTTGTGTAATTCTGTCAAAAATTTTTGATAAACAAAATCAGTCTCCAAAAAGTTTGATTTAATACCAATAATGTATAAGTGTGTAATATTACAGTGATTACCAATCAGTGATCAGAGAGAAAATTTTGGTGGTTCATATAAAAATCTGAATATTATGTGCATTTTTTTTTTATTAACCCGGGAGAACTCGCGCGTGAGATTTTCTCTCACCATCATACTTTTTTTTGTCCCAGCTGTTGCAATAAGACTCTTATTTAAACCCTTTATTTCATTTTAAATTAAATTTTAGAAACTTTTTTTTTATCATTTTACATCTTTTTGTGAATAAAGTATTAAGACTAAGAATAAAGTATTAAGTTCTGGTGTGACAAGAAATCTAGCGAGTTCTCGCAGGTTAATAAAACATTCTAAAAAATTCTTAAATTTATGAAATTTTAAAAATTTAAATTGTAACAGGTATTGTTATTATGCAAGATGTTATTTTTACCTGCAAAACAAATATATATATTTTTTTCTTTTCTGTCGAGACCTCATTTATAGCTTAATAAATAGTGGCCCATAAAGTAAAAGTATCTACAGCCGAGTAAAAATTCAATAACATTTTTATTCAGTTTTCAACAACATATTTTTTGTGAAAGTCATTTTCATTTGCCACAACAATTAAAACCAGTTAAATGCTGTTCCAGTCTCAGCTTTAAATATAAATGACTCCTCGTCTTGCAGTAATACCATTGGAACCAAAATCCATGAATTTATTTCACACAAGAATGAATAAATATCACTCTAAAAAATGTGTGAAACTTAAATAAGATTTTACTATTTTGTAACAATTAAATTAACTCTTAACAATTTCGTCACAATTTAAAAAACTTTAAATATCTTTGTTATGATTAAGCATTTACAAATTTCTTATTTAAAAAAGGATTCACAAAATTCTTAATTACATATGCATTTCACTTTTATTTTTTATTTTTATTTTTTATAATTAAATAAGTATTTAACAAATTTTTGATTAAATAAGCATTTACGGAATTCTTGTAATTAAACAAGAGATTACAAAATTCTTATAATTAAAAAAGCATTTATATATTTTTTATATTAAATAGCTGCATTTCATACTAATAAAATAGATGGCCTTTAATCAATATTGTACAAATGTATTTACAATTTTTAAAAATTCATATTAATAGTACACAGGATCCAAAATTATGAATTTAATAGTCAGTCCGAAAGGTTGGCGATTGCTGATTTTTTTTTTTTTTTTTTTTTTTTTTTTTTTTTAAAGGATTAAAAATACAATGAAGTTATTTGGATTTATAATTATTTGATCCACTGAATGTTTTAGTTGTTGGCATATCATGATCATGTAAAGAATTTTTTTTTTTTTTTTTTTTTTTTTTTTGGGGGGGGGGGGGGGGATTTGGCACGGGAATGTGAAAAGGTTTGCTATAGATGATAACTCAATAGTCAATTTAGAGCAACCAATAACTTCTATAAAAACAATTACAAAAATTGGAACACATATTGAAAAGGGGGAAATAAAGTGCATTAGAGAGTTAAAAGAACTATTTTCAAATTTGCATTTGCATTTAGTCAAAAGTCAGTGAAAAGAGAACCCTGACTAAGTATAAAATGATCCAATGGGAACTAAGGAAAGTGCTCTTATAATAAATCCACTCAGCTCCTTTTAAAAAGAAATGTGAACAAGTACCTATTTGATTTATCAGTACTGTTGCACAACTTTAGTAACATTTCCTATCAGTAAAAATATACTCAAAGCGACATGAAGCAACAAAACACCTTGCATGTAGATGGATTTCTAGATGACACCAACAGACTTCTACATTATAAAACTAGTCGTTGGGGGCCACCGTAATACTTACCCATCATGGATATGCATAATGTAAAGTATTAAAATAAAAATGCGTAAACTACTTATAAAATGCAGTGCAATTCAAATAAAATCGTGGCTTGATGACGACACAAACTTTAAAGGCTCGATTACTGAATTGCTTGAGAGAAACATCCTTATAACTCCAAAAATAATAATCCTATTAACTAGCGGTTTATTGAATCTGATTAAGCGTCAAATTTCCAATAAAAATATATCTTTGAAGTGAAATTTGCAGGGTTGCAAAAAAGCCGGCTAAAATTAATAAAAGCCAGGCCAGCGGCTTTTATTGGTTTTAACCGGCTTTTTTTGGCCGAAATTGGCCTTTTTTGGTCAAAATTGGCTTTTATACATTGAAGCTATTTATTTATAAACTGTAGATTTTTAAGTATTTTTTAACTAATTTAAAAGACATTTTATTGAGTTAGAATTTAATAAATAACTTAATTTCTCAATAATGAAGACATTAATATTTTAATAACACATAGCAGACTGGTGATTTGAGTCAGAATTGTAAATATGTTACCTAAATTTTAACAAGCCATACTCAGTGCTTAACTATTGCTATATTTTTTAAATAAAAGCTTTTTTTTATTATTATTAATTTAATTTACACTTTTTTTTTAGTTTTACTTTTTTAAATAATTAAACAGGACAACAGTTGTTTAATTACATATTTATTAATCAACTAATTTTAAAGGCTATTAACCCACTAGTAGAAATAATGCAACATGACAGTGGGCAATGCAGATTTTTGAAGATTAATCTAATAACTTAAAAAAAGCTAAATTTTACTTTGTCTCTGGATTACTGTAATCTTCTTACTGTATTTTCGGTACTTTTTGGTTAGCCGGGCGCCAGTGATATATATACATGTATATATCACACATATACATATACACATATATCTACACATATGCATATGTATACATAGACATATATACACATATATGTATGAATATATATATGTATGTATATACATATATATTTTTTTTTATGTACATATATCACTGGCGCCCGGCTAACCGAAAAGTACCGTATTTTCTTTATAATTGAAAATTTTGCTTATTTAATGGCTATTATTTCTTGTGGTAGTAGATATTGTTGCGTCATAGATAAATTTTGTTTCGCTGCAGATTGATACACACGCACACACACACACAAATTAGTTACTGGGTCTACTGATATGCAAGTTTTAATATTTCTCATATCTTTAAAATCATACATACAGCAATTTAATAAAAACACCATTTTATACTGTTAAAAACAGTAATATGAATAACATTTGTTTTTCATTTCAACAAGTTTTATTTATTTTTTTTTTTAACTGTTCTCTCTTTTTTTATACACTTACATCTACTAAAATCTCCTCAAATATTAGTATATATTCTTCCTAATTCCTCATTCAGCGTTGATCATTCCATAATTTAATCTCATCCTATGGACTTATCTGGCATGAGTTTTGTAATTGCTTAGTAGAAAAAAAAACTTATTAAAAAATATTTTTATAAGACATTAGAATACTGATTACTAACTAAATATAGATTCTCATAAGTATTATATATGCTAATTTTATTTATTAAATATATAAATTATTAAGTTTTAATCCACAACAATTTTAAAAGTAAAATGCAGTCTATGTAAGAATTTTTCATTTTTGATGGTGATGTTTTGTTATTGTTTAGTTAAATATAATCTTTAAAATGTATAGTATATGTCGAGCTATGTAATACAGAATTTCAAAACACCACCTTGCAGTCTAATTTAATATATTCTTTTCAACGAGTATATAAATTTTTTAGAAGGAAATATTTTTTATTGCATTAAAAATAAATTAGTGCAAATTTAATGTGAATTAGCTGTAAACCACTTTTTTTAATAAAAGCCAGCCTTTTTCAATTAAAGCCGGCTTTTTTTAAGTGGTTAAAACCAAAAAAAGCCAGCCGGCTTTTTTTGGTCTGGCTAAAAGCCGGCAACCCTGGAAATTTGGATGAAGTACAGGGTCATGAAAAATCGAAGAGTGGGGTAAATAGGATTCCAAATATCTCGGCAACTAATTATCCGATCAACTTCATGCTTTATGCAAAATTTATGCTTTTTTATTGTCTTTTATATTCATTTCTTAAAATAAACAATTTTGAAAATTTTTATATACCTTTTATCAGAACGAATATTTCGAGAGTCTGAAAAAAATAGTTCCGGTTAATCGAGGTTATTGAAATGAAATAGGCTTCTTCCCATTATTACATACTAAGTACATACCAAATTGCAAGTTTCTATCTTAATTTTTTCGGGAGATAGAGCGTTTACAGACACACAGACGGATGGCAAAATTTTTTTTTAAAAATATGTTTTTCGGAATCTCCAGTGTCTGAAACGTGTAAATAGCCGTCAAAAATTTTTTTAGATTTTCAAAACGATTACAAGACTTACCCTATACTACGTATGATGGGTAAGTAATAGGTAGGGTTGGGCAATTTGCCGGCAAAATGGTATTTTTGCCAGGACAGTGGCAAAAACTGGAAAACCTGGTAAAAACCTGCAAAATTGGCAAAAACTGGCAAAAAGGCTGGATTTAATAAATATATTAAAATAACATAATTTTGTATGTATTATAATTGAGACCTAAATCAGAATATTAATTAGATGTTTCATTAATATTAATTTAACTAAAATAATTTTCATTGGTAATATGAATAAAAAAATATCTATAATCAATCATAATCAATTTTGTAGATAAATTTATGTGATGGTGACAGGTAAAAACTTTTTACTTTCTCAAATTAATGTAGTAATGTTGCCTTTAAAATAAATATATATTAAAAAAAAATTAAATCAACAGTTTCTACATTTAAAAAATCTATAACAAAAAACAATATTAATGCATAAACATTGCCAAATCAATCTTCATTTTATCTTTATTTGAGCCTTTAGGTATAACTTTTACAAATACTTTATAGAAGTAAACTACTTGTATAGAATGTATTATTATAGAAGGTACTACTTGATTATCCCATCGACCTGTTTCGCCAAATTAAACAAATCGCCAAACTAGTCACCAAATTATACAAATGAAAAAATATTGCCATTCTAAACTTTTAAGTTAGGAAAATGAATGAATTTTAATTAAAGAAAAAAAAAATCCCTAAATAATAGGGTTACTTTAATGATAAAGTTCACTCATGACGCAACGACATTGCAAATATAAAATTTGATTTATGCAGATTATTTCGGACAAAATAATACTAAGAACAGTTTATGTGTTTAAATGCAGAATTATTAAATTAAACCATAAGCAAACAGATATTTTTAAGATATTGAATTTGTGAATTAAATGTAAGTATTTTAACTGCAATAATCGAATTTATTAAGGAACATAATAAGTATCATGATAACGGAAGATTGTAAATAATTCAATCCTCTTTATTTAGTCAAAAAACATAGAAAAAAAACCTATAAAATGTATGTAAGCATTAGATATAGGCTTGAAGCAAATATAGAAAAATAAAAATATTTTGTGGACAAAAATTTGTGCGGCAGTTGAAACTAATCTGTTATATTTTTGCTTTTTTAATATCATGAGATAATCATTTATTGACATAATTTTCACTTTAAATAACAAAAGGAAAAACAAATTAGTATAACCTTAATTAAAATACAAATAAAATAAAATAAAATTCACATGATGATGTAACAAACATGCATAACATGTTTAATGTTTGTTTTTTTTTGGGGGGGGGGGGAGAGTTATAAAAAAAACACATGGATTGGATGACATTAATATGTATAAGAGAGGAAAGGGTAGAATAATTTTAATTGATTATTTAATGTTGCAAATATAGGCAAATTAATCTTTTAGGTAATTTTTCTTACAATTTTCCCCATTGTCATTATACAAAGCTACAGACTTGAATCTTGATTTGATCTTAGGAAATGAGAATGTTCAAATCTCAATGAGAATCTTTCAAAATGTTTTGTTTCTATTGTTTTTACTTTAACTTCAAATTACTGTTGTTCTCATAGCATAGCAAAATTGGTAAGTGCTATTTCTCTCTCAGACTTTGCTACAAAATTAACTGAAGCATAAGGATTGATTGTTTAATAATTATGACAGTTTAAACCAAAGCTAATAAGTTATTTACTAAAAACTACAAACTACTTACATTATTGTTTTAATGATGCATTGAATATTCTAAGGTAAATAAAAAAAATAAAATTACATATTATTGGAGTTGAAATTATTAAAAACTAAAATATAATAATTACATCGCTGTAAATAAAACATATCTATTTTTGCCACTTTGGCAAAAAGTGGCAAAAATGTATTTTTGCCAGGACGGTTTTTACCGGTTTTTTCCATGGTTTTTACCACCTTTGGAAAAAACGTGCCAACCCTAGTAATAGGGTTATAAAATAGGCATTAATGGAAGTGATGAACTTGCTTTTATCTCAGACGGATAACCGACCTTTTGTACACTTCTGTTGCCAGGTGTCCCAATTTTCTGTGGCTCCAAGACCTGTCCCCCATAACCACTGCACAAGACACCAAAAGTACTGATTTTCCATAATTCACAAATTCCTTTTCACAACATGCTATTCATTAGTCTGCAGATCAAGTGGAACATAATAAAGTAAAACCTGTGTAAAACTGAAAATTTTTATATGATCTCTTCGAAAGGAATACTTTACAAATGTAGCTACCAAGATAGAAACCAATCTAAACTGGAATTTTTGCAATTCCTAGAAATTCTGTTTCTATAGATTTTACTGTACTTTGTTGTCACAGCAAACCCTGTGAAAACGGAACCTGTTTATAACTGAATTCTACTTTAAAAGTAACAATTTCATTGTCCCTATGATGGGAATACTATATACAATTCAGGGGTGATTCTGAGTAAAAAAAAAAATTCTGAAATTTACAGCAAATTTTCTGAAACGTTACAACAGAGGGGGTGGGGGTCCACTCTCGCTACTTTTTCTTTTGCGTCCCTTTGACGAAATTTGAGTTTTTTTGTGATCTTTCGGCGAAATTTGCCATTTTTTCATGATCTTTCGACGAAATTTGCCATTTTTTCGCAATGTTTTTGACAAAATTTTCCGTTTTTTCGCGATTTGTAGACGAAATTTGCCGTTTTCGCAATGCTTTAGACAAAATTTTCCGTTTTTCGTGATCTTTTTATGAAATTTTCCGTTTTTTCACGATTCTCTGTCGAAAGTCACATTTTCCCCCACCATCCTTTGACAAAATTGACGACTTTTCTTCGAACGAATGACGAGATTGATTTTTTTTTGGCGATCATTTACCGAAATACTGATACATTTTATGTCCGAATTTTCGGATTTATGATCGATATATTTTTTTAATTTTCTGAAATCATTGCCTTAATTTTTCAGAATTTTCAGAACAGAATCACCCCTGATACAATTATACACTTGCTAATTTGGAATTTTGTCTCAATCCTTAGAGATTCTGCTTTTATGGATTTTATTGGATTAGATTCTTATGTCTATTTATGTTATAGTAAAATCTGCTAAGACTGAATCACAGAGGAGAAAAATTCAGTTTTTAAGTTTTAAACAGGTTTACATCCTAGCAGGTATAACTGTTTAGTATTCCCATCATAGGAACTAGGAACCAAGACATTATTACATTTAAGGCAGGATTCCATAATAGCCAGGTTTCTTTAATAAAATGTACTGTAATTTTATGTCCCGATTCAGCAGTAGTTATCTCATTTTTTTGCTAGTTGAGCTTAAGTCGAAAAGTAGGCCACCCCACCCGGTTTGACCTTGACCTTGTTTCTCTGTCCCGCTTTTTGTAACACTGGACCTAGCAAAGCTTTAACCTGATGCAAACTCTATAAATTAAATGTGTAATAAATACAGTCACCTCTCACTTATACACGTTTGAAGGGACTGATTTAAAATCGTGCACAACTGAGAGCCGCGCATAACTGAGAAGATGTCGTATGCAGTAATTCTTTATACACATTATTCGAAAAAAAAAAAAAACCCATTAAATATAAGAATTATGATTAATGACATTTTATAAAATAAAAGGGGTGTAATATTAGTATAGTGTACTAAAAAAAAATCCTTACACTTTCATTGTAAAATTTAGTTTAAAAAAATACAATAAAGTAAAATTTCATTTGACATGGAAGATGATATACACATAAAAAAAATGCCAATTAGTCATTTTTTAAGGCTGCGTTTGTACGACCTTTTCTAATGCATTAAAGTGCGTCATTGTATTTGATGCTACATCAGCATTTTGCAGGTAACATCTCAAAGTGTCCAGGGCTCCTAAAGCAGTAGCATAAGATGAGACAGTTACAGTATCAGTTTCATCATTATCAGCATCTTCTCCTTTTTAGCTGTCACATCATCAAAAACAGTTTCAGTATCTCTTATTGCCGTTGATGTTAATTTTTCATCAACTCTGACGAAATCTTGAAAAGAAAGAGAATCTTTGCCTATTCTATTCCATTCTTCTTCGTCTATGTTAAAATCATTGTTGTTGTTTTCATTTTCCTGTAATGGAATAACTTCAGCATCATTTGAATGAAAAATACCCGCTTTCCTAAAGCACTTAGAAATTGTTGTGGCTGTTACGTTATTCCAAGCGGAAACCAACATATGCATGGCATCCAGAAACCAAATTTTCTTGAATTCTTTTTTCTGCTCTAGTGATATAAACATTCTTCGCACCAAATCTTTCCTATACTGTGCTTTAACTGACCTTATTATACCGAGATCTAAGGGCTGGAGTCTGCTAGTACAGTTAGTAGGGAACAATATAACTTGTGTATGTGTCAGCAATGGGAGATCTGAAGGATAGACGGGACACTGCTCGATAAATAGCAGAACTTTTCTTTTTTTTTAGCCATCTTCATATCAAATTCTTTCAAAAAGTCTAAAAAAATGTTCGATGTCATCCAGGCTTTGGTGCTACTTGCAAAGAACATGGTAATTTCTTGACATTTTTTAAACACTGTGGATTCTTGGATTTACCGATCACTATTAGCGGTAACTTTTCTGATCAGTCCCCATTGCAACATAAAAGCACAGTCAGTCTTTCTTTGCTGTGTTTGCCACCATGGCATGTTTCTCCCTTAATCCCTCATCGTTTTGTTTGGTAAAAGACGATAAAATAAACCTGTTTCATCACAGTTAAAAATGTTCTTAAGATCAAAGTTCTGAATTAAATTTGGAAGGTCTGTGATCCAACCACTCAGACAATGATTTGTTAAACCGTGTCTTTTTTTAAGTTTTTCTAACCAACCCGAAGAAGACAAAAAATTTTCGATTCCCATTTTGGATGACAAAGTGAGTGCCTTTTCTTAACATAATTCACCACTAATGGGTAAATTAGAAGATCTCATTTCTCTGAACCACTGAATTAAAGTGGTTTCTAAAATCTCAAATTTTCCATTCGGAATTCTTGATCGTTTTTCTTTGCTTGTGTAGAATATTCACTATTCATTTTTTTTGATAGAGTCCTTGTTCTTTAAAATCCCCCTGAGTGTTGATTCTGGCAAATCGAATTTTCGAGCTAAACTTATTTTTGACAGTCTAGGATCATTTTCTGCTGCTTTTATAATTTCCATTTTGAACGAAATTGTTAACTTTCTTTTGCTCATTTTTATTGCAAAAAATAAATAAATAAATAATAATCTAGATGCTACCGCAAGGACGAAATGTAATACGCAGGTGACTTGATAAAATTAAAACAGAAAGAAAAGAAGGAACCATTAGAACTGAGGGAGGAGGGGAGGGGTGTAAAATCAAACTGTAACATCTTCTCCACCCTCTCCATCCCGTTTTTCAGAACGGTCTTTTGACCTTGACAGGTGCAGAAAATTATGTATTAAAAAAAAAAAAAAAAAAATATGTGAATTGCGCTGTTATTTCCACGTATAACTAAGAGAGACAATTCAAAGTGGCGCTTATAAGTGAGAGATCTACAGCATTATTTTCCTATTTCTCGTGGCGGGACCATACGAAATTCGTGTATAACTGAGAGGCGCATAAGTGAGAGATGACTGTAGTAACAAAATTCCATTATAGCATAGATTTTGGCGATCCCATGCAGTTTGTTCCAAGAGGACTTGACTATATTACTATACTACTGAAAATATAGATAACAGTAAGTAGGCACTGCTTCTATTTTGAGAAAGTAAATATTTAGTATTTTGCAAGCTATCAATATTCATGATTTCTCAAGTATTTATGCAACACAGTGTTAAAAGTTCACAGCTTAATTTGATTAGCACTTTACTTTAGATCAAGGTTGGCAAAAGCACAGGTTTTTTACAAAATAAATAAATAAATAAAAACCTGGGGGTTTTTGTTTGTTTAAACTGGGTTTTGTTAAATATCATTTCCTATTATATGTTCATGTATATTTGTTGATCAAAATAAGCACTGTTGGGTACTAATTAGGTAATAATTAAAGTCATACTGAGCTCTCACTATTCAGCCAATTTGCCGAGTACTCGGCCAATAAAAAATAGTTGTAAGAATTTCATTTTTTAAGCATATATGAAGACAAAGGAATTTATAACTGATCTGTAAAAAGTTATTTGAATATAAATGTATAATATATACAATAATAATTCATAAAAACCAATTACTCGGTACATAAAAATATCTCTAAAAAATATAGAAAAAGGTAAGAAAAAACCCTATCTAAAACTAATGCAGATTAAAACTAATTTAGTTTTATATTTATACAAATAAAAAGAAGACATTTTTAAATCTGTAGGAAAAAACTAGAATTTTGGATAAATAAACAGTATATAGAAACAAGAAATACAATACAAAAATTAATTAAATTTGTTATTATATTGCTATTTATGGTGCAAAAACACCATTTGCTCTACATTTTCAGGAGAAGACATTTCTTCTATTCCTGCAAATTTGGCCTGCCTCAGAAAAAAATTGTATTCGCTGCAAGCATGACTAAAGTAACACCTTTGTATGCTGTACATATGAAAAAATGAAATGAAACTGTAAAAGTAAAACCAATTACAATTTATTTTAATCAATAGAAAATAAAGTACAGTTAGAAAATGTGACACATTTTGCATTATTCAATGAATTGTATGTATATATAATATATATATAAACACACACACACACAGGGGTATTACCTCTAAGCTCACTTGTTGTGTGCATCAGTGATTCTTTTTTACACACAATTACTCAGTACTTGGCCAAAGTACTATTCGGTACAGCACTAATATTTAATCTTAAAGTAATTTAAATGATGGTAGTCAGTCATGTAGAAAATTCCAATCATTTACAATTTAAACATTTATTAGTATTTCTTATGTTCGAAAAATAAACTGCTGCACATATACACAGTTAAACATGGATATTATGAATCTATCAAGAATCCTCTGATAACTAAAATAAATATTTGATGCAATTTTATGAATAAAATTTATTTTCCCACAGTTACTCAAAACATATTCCTTGAAAACCTTGCTATCAGGGATTGGAATAGTTCTTTTTGCTGTCAAAGCATTAATGAGCGATTATTATATTTTCTGATTAAATTCAAATATTAAAAAAGAAAAAAAAAATCATTTCATAAGGAATTCTTGAAATGATTTGTGACAGTAAAAGCAGCCAAAAAAAAAAATCTATTTACCAGCTTTTAGACTCTACTGAAAATATTGTTCTTAAAATACACAGCAACTTTACAAAAAGTTGTCATGCATTAAAAAGATTTAAACAGCTATCAAACTAGACTTAATTAGCATGTTGTGTATTCTTTATCAAATTCTTAGAGGATAATTTCCCCAATCGAGTAACTCTTCAGAGCATCAGATATATTAATCAACACATGTTAATTTTTGTTCTCTACACACTACAAACATGACCCAGATTTCACTACTATGTATGATTTTGACTGCGTTAAAAATTGAATTTATTTATATCCAATGATTTGAAATACATAAATTACAAATACATACATATATATACATATTAGCATATTCAAGTTAAAAAAAAAAATAAAAAAAAAAAATAAAAAAATTAATAGAAAAAACATTAAAATCATGACAACCGTTCTTTAGACCAAAAGAAAACAACACAGAGCTGAAACAGGATTACAGTGGAACTTCGATTTTATGGTACCCGCTTCGTACGTCATTTTTCAATGGTCCGAACAAATAACCTATACTGATATATTAAAAAATTCAGGACATCCATTTTGAAGATTTCCCACATCGTATGTTTTTCTATCGAGAGGCAGAATTTTTTTTCTCGAATTTTACTTGTTAGAAACAAGTATGCCACGTTTCACTCTATACTCCGTTCGCTGAAATGAGATAACGAAAGTAAACAAATGCACATGCGGATTGGCGATGCTTAAACCTGGCGCTGTGCAGAAGCGCCAAACTGTCTGAATTGTTTGAGCTCCAAACGGCTGTTTGCTTCTTGTCTTTCACTTTTAAAATTGACGATTTTTTTCGATTGATTTGGTATTTTATATACACAAATGGAGTGTGAAAATTCTTCTTTGAGCCCGCCTAAGAAGAGAGTAAAAAGAAAAGCTTTGAGTAAGGTGGAGAAAGATATGATTTTAAATGTATATAAAACGGAACTTGAATCTAATCATGAACTTCCGATTTCTCATATAGGAGATAATGCTGCTCGTATAACAGGCGTAGGTAAAGCTTCTCTTTTTCGAGTGTTAAGAGAGTATAAAAAATGTGATGTGTTAAACTCGCCGAAGAATATAAAATTACGTAAACGTGTTTTAGAAAATACAGATGATTTTGATAGGAATGCTATTAGGAGAAAAATCCACGAGTTCTTTTTGAGGAATGAATTGCCCACTATAAATAAAGTTTTGGAAGTTGTAAATGATGACCCTGATTTGCCTCCTTTAAAAGGACAACATTTTATCATCTCCTGAAAGAATTAAACTTTAGATATTCACGAAGAGGACGAGACAGTACTCTCATTGATAAAAGCGAAATAATTGTGTGGCGAAGAAAATATTTAAGGCAAATCAAATCTTTCAGAGAAGAAGGGCGCAAAATATATTGTATGGATGAAACTTGGTTGAATGCAGGCCATACAGTTAGTAAAGTTTGGAAAGATACCTCAGTAAAATCATCAAAACAAGCATTTTTGTCTGGTCTTTCTTCCGGATTAAAATCTCCTTCCGGAAAAGGAAAACGGATGATAATTACCCATATTGGTAGCGATTCTGGTTTCGTGGATGGAGGGCTTGACTTATTCGAATCAAATAAAAATAAAGATTATCACGAAGACATGAATTCAGAACGTTTTGAAAAGTAGTTTGGTGATATCTTATTTCGACTGGAAGATAACTGTGTGATAGTAATGGACAATGCTCCTTATTTCCGAAAATCAGAAAAAATACCGAATACTTCGTGGAGAAAACAAAAATTGCTGATTGGCTTTCAACAAAAAATATCCCTTTTGAGGACAGAATGTTAAAAGTGGAACTGTTGCAGTTAGTGCAGCAAAATAAAAATAAATATGACAAGTACACTGTCGACGAAATGGCAAAAGCACAAAATAAAACTGTCTTACGATTACCCCCCTATCATTGCGAGCTTAATCCTATTGAACTGATTTGGGCACAAATAAAGAACTTTGTTGCGAAAGAAAACAAAACATTCAAAATGCCTCATGTAAAAGTATATTCTCTCAAAGTATCAACAAAATTGGCACTATAGAATGGAAAAGATGCATTCAACATGTAACAAATACAGTGGAAAAACAAATGTGGGATTTAGATAATGCTATAGATAATATAGTAGATTCCATGGTAATCAATCTAGATTCTAATAGTTCCGATACTTCAACTTCATCTTCTGAATGATTTATGAGGTAAGTGGGCTTCAATAATGTAAGATATAAATATTTTTGTACTATTTTGTATTTAACAAAATTAACTCCTGATGATGGTTTATAACAATGTTGAATTCAGATGGTTTGCCCCGGGAGGAAATTCCGTTCGGGACATTAAAATGTCCCCTCCCGGAATATTTCAGATTTTATACTTTTAATGGTCAAAAAGTATAACCCCCCCCCCCCCCCGAAACTATATAATGTCTCGCCTGGAGGTACAGAAATCACACCAGGAAAAAATATGTCTGAATTCAACGCTGTTTAAAATAAATAGAGAATAATTTTATATTTTGACGTCTTAAACTTTTACATTTTTGTTTAAAATCTCGATGTAAGTCAGTTAGGAACTTGTATTGTTTTCATATAGTTATCAAAATAAATGTTTAAAAAATTAACAAATCGAAATAAAAAATAAAATTCACCAACCTAGGGATTTGTGCCAAATGTGTGGCTCCTTGGCGATTTTTCCGCAACCCGTTTGTTTACTTTCGTTATCTCCTTTCCCTGAACAGACTATAGACCTCAATACAGGATAAATCAACACCGCCATTCAAAAAACCTTCGACCAAAAACAAAGTTAAAACCAGTTAGTGTCAGCCAATGGCAGACAGCAAATGCGTTTTGTAGCTAAAAGATTAAGAGATGACGTCACATCATCTCTTTTAGGGAAAAATAGTTTTTCACATTTCTCTTCTTTCCCCTGAGAAAAGTGGACGACTAATAGGTTTCACAGCTAAAAGATTAAGAGATGACATTTCACCACACCATCTCTTTTAGGGAAAAATAGATTTTCACATTTATCTTTTGTTCCCCTGACAGAAGGCAGGACAAATTTCAGATCAGTTTTTGTCGCGTGGGCACCAGTCTTATTCTGTTGCTGTTAATGTAACAATGTCTAAGACAAAGTTTTTTTTTCTGTAGCCAAAAAAGCAGAAATTATTGAAAGGCTAAACATTTTCACGGCAGTAAAGTAGATCTGACAAAATCTTTGAATATTTCTTATTCCACTTTACAAAAAATTTTAAAACAAGAAATGACATTGGAATTACATTCCGAAAAACTGGGAAAATTTGCTAAGAAAAGAAAAACTCTCAAAACATCTCCATAGGGAGAACTTGAAAAAATTTTACTTGAGTGCTTCAATGACGTGCGGTCAGCTAACATTCCGATAAACGGATTCATTTTAAAGGAAAAGGCACTAGAAATTTCAGCTAGACTTCAACTGAAAGATTTCACAGCATCAAACAGTTGGATAGACCGATTTAAAATAAGAAATAACTTATGTTTCAAATCTATTTGTGTAGAGTCAAATAGCGTAGAGCATGTTATCGTTCAAGAGTAGATTGAGAACATTTTTAACGCTGATGAAACTGGGTTATTTTTTAATTTGTTTTCAGACAAGGCATACATGTTTAAAGAGGAAAATTGCCATGGTTGAAAACTGTCAAAGATGCGTTTGACTGTTTTGCTGTGTACAAATTCAGATGGAAGCAAAAAGCTGACGTCATTTGTTATTGGAAAACCAAGAAACTTTGCTGTTTCAAAAATGTCAAAAGTTTACCAACTGATTACGATGCCAAAACAAAATCATGGATGACTCGGTCACTTTTTGAAGATTTTCTTCGGAAATTGGATAAAAAGATGCGCATAAAAAATTATTTTATTTGTTGACCAATGCAGCTCATATTGATCTCAAATTAAAGAATGTGTGTGTGGAATTTCCCCCCCCCCCCTCCCCCTTAAATTGTACAAACAAACTTCAGTTGTGTGATTTAGGAATAATCCGAGCATTTAAAGTGCATTATAGAAAGGCACTAATAAAAAGGGCACTTCTTGCACTAGACTCTGGTGATCTCCAAGATGGCTGGAAGCAAAGGATTAATGTGTTAGAAAAGTCTTTATTTGATGTGTTCGGCGTGGGATAATATTGGAAAAAAGTACATTTCTAATGCTTTTGTAAAATCAAGATTTCCGAAGTCAACCGATTAAGGATCCAGTGAATCACATCCAGATGAGACAAAAGAGGAAGATTTTATTTTAAATATTGAATTTGATCATCCAGAAATCAATGTTCATGAATATGTTGAATGTGGTAAAGATGTTGCCACTTCAGGAATTCAGACCATATCTGATTTCATTCCATGTTATGACAGTGGAGATGATGAAGATGACGAATCAACAGATAGTGTGTCTTCATCGCAAAAAGTTAAAAGTTTGAAAATTGCAAAAAACTTTTTATCTGCTAATGTAAAACAAGAACTGAATTTACGAAAACATGCAAGTATTGAAAATGCTGTAAATGACATTGTGTCTAAAAACAAAAGACAAGGTAAAAAAATAACAGATTATTTTTAGTCTAACAAAGTAAAATAAGATTATTTTTAATATAACAAGGTAAAATAACTGATTATTTTTAGTGTAACAAGGTGAGTGTCTGTTTCATTTATTTTCTTTTCAATGTGTTAGTTTTCCTTAAACCACGATTTTACGATTTCCCGTTTAGTACGTTATTTTCTATCGGTCCGGTGAAAAACGTAAAACCGGGGTTTCACTGTACAACTAAGTAGATATACAGGAAGTATACAGTAGTATATACTGTATACAGTATATGTATACTCCTGTATACAGTAGTATACAGGAAGTTTGGAACAGATGTGTTACACTCACGCTAAAATGTAAACAAAAGATTGGCCACTGTTTGGTTGGCGCGATTTCCAAGACTGCGCCAAACGTATAACTTAATACAATGGCTAGGTTGCCATTAAAGGAAAAAATCCCCTAAATTTGGCGACTTTTTTCTTTTTTTTAACAGATTAAATTTTTTTTTTTTTTAGCGTGAGTGTAAAGCATCTAAGCCAAAATTTTAAACATCAACTAGATACAAAGAAGTTTAATCATGTCAAGCATATTTTTTAGATTAAAAGATCTACTAACTGATCAAATATCAAATACTGTACAGATAAATGATTTTAATTACAGGTTGAATAAAAGAATGGGGGTGATGTTTGCACTACATGTTTAAATGATAGATCTTCTTGATGAGTAATACTTTTAATCTAATTCCTTTTAAATAAATAAGAAATAAAAGAAAAAAAGGGTAATTTTTATAATGACTTAAAAGCTTATTACATTTTTTGCCTGAATAAATCTAATACATAGAAAGTAATCTTTCACATTAACAACATATATTTTAGATCACGACATTAAAAATCAAAATTCCAAGCTCAAAATATATTTCTGAATAGAGTGTTGATACTAGCATAAGGAAGATGAAAAATTAAAATTAAAAATATTGATAAAGAATAAAACATCAATACCGCCAATATAATCATAATCGCAGTACAGGTGTACAATAGATCATGATAACCGTAACATTGAAAATAAAAAATAAACTTCTATTTTTATGAAAGAAAATAACCTATAATTGAAATTGTAAAAGAATACAAATATTATGAATTTCAACAAGCAAAAAATGAGAAAACACAAAAATAATGGCAACAATATTTTGACCAGAATAAAAAACAATCAATCATCTCTTTAAAAGATTATACTTACTTCTTGATATGTCTAATTTTAAGTATAAAATGCCATCGGAATATTAAAAAAAAACTATTATTAACGCCTGTATCCTTCAAACACAACCAGGATGGTGTTGAAAAACTTCCATTTGAGCCTTCTTGCTCTGAAAACCGATGCCACATTTCTAAAAAATAAAATGGGTAAAAATAAGGATCGATTTAAAAAATAAATGAATTTTTAATAAAATTAAGGAAAATTACACAATTCTATATTACTATTACCTTAAATAACTCAAATTACATCAAACAACAGAGGAATCGGGACCTGAAATTTGCTTGGTTTACGGTACATGAACAACCACGGAGCATATAGTTCTCTACTCTGTTCTCTGTCCCATCAACACAAAACAACTCCCTGACCATGATCCAGCCAACCGCAGCAGAACGCGCGAAAGTGAGTATAGAAAAACAACAGCAACTGTGTTTTTTAATTTGAATGGCTGGTTGTGTCGTCGTTTTAATGTGATTTGACAATATGTTCATAAAAACCCTATCAATTGAAGGCTTTAAATCATATGGTAATCTCACAATAATTCGTGATTTTGATCCATCGTTTAATGCTATAACTGGTTTAAATGGAAGTGGAAAATCCAATATCCTGGATTCGATATGCTTTGTGCTGGGCATCTCCAATTTATCTCAAGTAAATATTAATATTAAGCTAGTTATGTGATTCTTTAAGCAATGTAAAATTTAATTACTTGTTTTCTACTGTGATTTTATGCATTTTACAGGTAAGGGCTACAAATTTAAATGAGCTGGTGTATAAAAATGGACAAGCTGGTATCAGTAAAGCAACCGTTACTATAACTTTTGACAATAGCGATGTTAGGTCAAGTCCAATAGGCTATGAATCTCAGAAAACCATTTCTGTCACTCGAATAGTAAGTACAAGAAATTTTAAATATATTTCACTAATCCTTTGGGGAGTGATTTTTGTTGTACTATTACTATACCTAACTAAGTAAACAATCAAACGATAATTTTAAAAGTATCGGAATAAAACTGTATGTACGAAAGCTCCTTATTACGATTTTTTATATTGAAATTTTCTTGAGGGGCTGTGTACATATTCATTTTTGTATGATTTGAAGATCTCAATATGAACTCCTATTTTTGGCTTAGCTGTCCAACCACCGAACACTACAGGGGTAGTACTTGTCCTGATATTCCTGAAAAAAAATAAAAACGTCCTGAAATATGGTAGTCTGTCCTAATATTCCTGAAATTTTGCAAGTTTTGTGCTATATCGGTTATTTGAAATCATCAAATAGGGGGTAGGTGTCAGACTTCGAGTCGATTACAGAGGACTGTAATCGATTACGATTACGATTACTTCCAATTTCTAAAAGCAGATTACGATTACAGTATGGAACCGTTTATCCGAAATCCAGTTAACCGGAAAACCAGTTATCCAGAATGATATTTCCAACTGACTGGTTTCAGAATTTCTCCAAAAGAAAGTGCCACAGTGCTAGTTTGACATGTTCATTGTTTGATTACATTACTCACATGCATGGTATAATTTAATGCCAAATATCTAGGATTTTAAATGGAAGAATATATAGTTAGATATTGGGAGTTTTGATTTTTATGCAGAAATGTTGTTGTGGAAGTGGTATGCAGAAACAAGGGATTCTAATAAATTGTCCTTTCTCAAACTTTGAATGAATCTTTGATCTTATTGGATCCAATTCTTAATTTGTGTAGTCTAATAACTAATTTGAAATCAGAAACAATGCCACAGCCGCATATATTCTACAAATATATGTTGCTTTAATGACCAACCAGTTATCTGGAATACGTGTGACCCCAACCATACCGGATAAATGGTTCTGTACTGTATATCTCTATTTATGCAAGTTGGATTACGATTACATTTGTGATTATCTCTTTTTTAAATTCTAGATTGCGATTAATATTGTTTTCCTTCGATTACGATTACTGAACCAGTCGATTACGATTACAATTCGATTACATGGATTTCGTAATCTACATATTACAAAATAAGAGTTCAGCATCGTGTTGGAAAACCGGATTTTACCCGGTATATGTATCATTTTTAAAGCAATCAAAAATGTATTAATATAATATATTTGGATGTAATATTAAAATTTATATAGTTTCACAGATAAAAAAGCTATTGCATGATAAATAATAATAAAAGTATACACAGCGATGTCACGGACGCGCTATAGCGCGTAAATTACGCGAAAAATTGGAGTTGGGACGCGTAAATTCTTCGAAGAATCGCAAAATCCGTCCAAGGATCGCGAAAAAACGGCGCATTTCGTCAAAGTATCGCCAAAAAACAGCAAATTTCGTCGAAGAATCTTAAAAAAAACGTTAAATTTCATTGAATAATCTCGAAAAAAAAAAACGGCAAATTTCGTCGAAGAATCGTCAAAAAAACCTTAAATTTCATCGAATAATCTCGAAAAAAACGGCAAATTTCGTCGAAGAATCGTCAAAAAACGTTAAATTTCATCGAAGAATCTCGAAAAAACGGCAAATTTCGTCGAAATATCTCGAAAAAACGGCAAATTTCATCACAGGATCACCCCAAAATGGCAAATTTCGTCGAAAAATCTCGAAAAAACGGCAAATTTCGTCGAAGAATCTCGAAAAAACGGCAAATTTCGTCAAAAAATCTCGAAAAAACGGCAAATTTCGTCGAAATATCTCGAAAAAACAGTAAATTTCGTCGAAATATCTCGAAAGAAACGGCAAGATTCGTCACAAGATCGCCCCAAAACGGCAAATTTCGTCGAAAAATTTCGAAAAAACGGCAAATTTCATCGAAGAATCTAGAAAAAATGGCAAATTTCGTCGAAGAATCTCGAAAAAACGGCAAATTTCGTCGAAGGATCTAGAAAAAACGGCAGATTTCGTCGAAGGATGTCGGAAAAAACAGCAAAATTTCATCAAAGGATCTCGAAAAAACCGCGAATTTCGTCGAAGAATCTCTGAAAAAACGCGAATATCGTCCAAAGGCCAAGGAAAAAATGCGAAATTCACTCAGCCTGAAATCGACTCTAATCAAAAGTTGGCCTACAACAACAAAAATAGTGTTGAGAGAGGATCCCCCCCCCTCTTTCTGCTGTAACGTAACCTTTCAGAAAATTTGCTGTGAATTTCAGAATTTTTTTTTTTTAATTCAGAATCACTCCTGAAACTCCTTTCCAAAGAAAATGTTTGATTCTAACACTGATCTATGCTGACAAATAATCCAATGGGCAGTTTAATCAAAGTATCCACTCATTCAACAAAAAGTGCCCCTTTACTCAACAAGAGTATTCTTTTATCCAACAAAAATGTCCTTTTAAATAAATCCGTCCTCCCCCTTTTAAAAGAAATGTAAATATTAGTGATACTTGTTATCTTCTACACTCAAATAATCATTATTTTATAATTAAGCATTTACATTAGAAAAAAGGCAAAGAAAATTTCTTAATAGCTAAAAAAAAACTTATTTGATTGGGAAATACTGGTTTTAATTATTTATTATTTAATTATTATTAAAACAATAACTATTGCATTCCTCTTTTCCAAATAAACAAATTCACTTGTTCCTTTAAAATATGAATTTGAATTATTATAAATGGGGACCCGCTTTTTTAAAAAAGGGACCCAGATATTTGAAAATCCTGGGTCAATGGGACCCAAGATTTTTAGGATCCAGTGACATCTCTGATACAAAATTTTACCTTTTGTGATATACCATTAAACATTGTAAAATAGAATCGCAAGAGGTGGGGGATTTCTTTCGTTTTAGATAAGTTCTTGTGTTGGCAATGAAATCTGTAATGTACGCTGCCTATTATAATTGTATTGTATTCTTTTCGGCGGCAATATGAAAATTTTCCATTTAAAGAAGATTCTGCTATAGAAATTTCCCTTTTTACACCGTAAACCGTTTTTAAATATTTAGGTTAAAAAAAAAAAAAAAAAAAAAAAAAAAGATCCAGTTTGAAAGTTGTTCGATAAAATGTAGTTAATTATTAATACACAATACATTTAAAAGTTATAATTCAGATTTGTATTTTAATTAATTTTTCAAATATAAATTTAATATTGTAAAATTTGTGAAAAGTGGCCTGTGTATAACAGTATTCCGCTTAAACGGAAATTTTCATACTCCCTGAGAATACAATATATAACAAAATCTGTGTATAATGGAAATTTTTCGGATTACGAGGAATAAAATACAACACAATCATAATAGACAATGTATCTTCTACGACGAAAATTGTTCTATAATGGTCAATTTCCCCGGTACTTAGCTTTTCCGAATCAGCATTTCGCTGCATTAATTTTTCATTATACCATAATTGATCTAAATATTTTTAGACAATATTCTAAAACATATTACATTCTTAGAATACAGTAAAACCCGGTATTACGGAATAGCAAGTGCCTGGGAAAATTTTCCATATTAGCAAATGCATTGTCTGTTGCTACTGTATTGTCTTCATCGAGATTCTATACTATAGAATTATTCTGTTTTAGACAGGACTCCAATATACATAAGTTCCTTTTTGACAAGTTTTACTATATTCTAGAAAAACCTTGTAAAAAAAAATACAAAATGTATGTCACTATTTCTTTTTTTAAGGATCATTAAATTATTTAAATTAAAAGGGCTGTTTCTTCCTATTTCAATATATGTTCTCTAATCTGCATATTTTGGAATTGATTTCATTAGTACAAAGCCATTATGAAACTAGGAGCATTTTCATGGATGTTTGACTGATGTAATAGTCAAATTGAGGATTCAAAATTCTGATTTGAGATTCATTGACATTCCCCGGGGAGACCCCCCCCCCCCCCCTTAAATCTTAAAACAAAAATATGTGCTCTTGATTCTCAGCCTTTTTATAAAATGCAGAATATAAACACCAAATGAGTTTAACTATGATTTTTTCCCAGAATCCTCACTGCAAGACATTTCGGCATACAAAGCAAAACAAAAATTAAAAAATTAAGAAATACTAAATATTCAAAAATAGGTTTCTGCCAAAATTTTATAACTTGGAGAATTGAAACAGTTCATTCTGTTTCTTTTGTCTGGACGACTTTGCCTCCTTGAACTCCCCCCCCCCCCCCCCCTTTAAAAAAAAATTAGGTTTCATGAAACACATGAACTCTAAAACGAAAAAAGACTCAAAAGTTTTATTTTGGGAAGAGACCTCCTAACAACAACAACAAAATCTTAGTTCCCGTTTCTTTTAATGTTTAATTATTAAGTCACTTAATTAAATATGAAAAATATTTCACTGCAATTTGAAAAGAAAAAACAGGTTATAAATATACAATATTTCTAAAATAAATTGATAATTCATACTAATAAAAAACATACCGGCATGTGGGCGTTCAGGTTCGATTTTGTCTTCACGGAGACCCGGACATCTGACGAGCACAGTTTACATTTATATTTCAGAAACGTTACGCCTTTTTCATTTAAATCTGAATTCGTTTCCTTAAAAAATGCCTCAAATTTTTTAGTTTTTTAGACATTTCTGCAATATATACGAAATATACGGAAAATTTAAAAGCATAAACAATCTCTAAGAAGAGCAAAGTGAGAATGAGTTGTTAGATAAATTGCCGTATCTCGTGTGACGTTTAAAACCTTTTTTTTATTGCTAAAACCAAGACTACCATACTGATACTCCCACATTTAAGGGTGTTGTGTTATTATAACTATTATAGTGTGTTACAGTGAAATAAATAGCCATAATATATGCTTTCTTCTCTCCTTTTTTATTTTTTATACTTCATCACTCACTGCCATTCAATGAGTTTGACACATGACTCTTGGAGTGACCACATGCCAAGATGCCATCCCCAATTCTCACATCTTTAACCAAGTCAAATCATACTACTTCTATGTCACAGTATACATCCCATTAAAGGCCATTTACTGCCAGGACTATACAATCTCTTATCTATAGTTCTGATCTACTTCTACTGTCCCCTGTGATCTCTGACCTCCCCAGGCTCACCACTTTAGACTGATTTTAATGAGCTGAAAACGTGAACCTATCCAGATCTTAGAAAAGTCGAGTATTTTTTGGATGGAAAGCTAAAGGGAAAATAAGGGTGTAATCGCATGTTTATGCGAAATTACGACTACAGAGCTTTTCGATACGATTACATTATGTAGCGATTATGATTGTAATCTGAGTGAAATTGTTTGATTACGATTACTTTGTGAATATTTCGAAACCAACATTTATGATTACGATTACGCTGCGATTACACAGTTTTTGTAATCGATTATAATCGACTACGATTACACGATTACGATTACTCGAAGTCTGGTAGGTGTACCTTTTTACTGATACAAAACGATCACGAAAGTTGCAATTTTCTTCAGTTTATCGTTAAAAATAGTGATTTTTGTCAATTTGCAAAAAAAAGAGAAAAAAAATCGCAATTTTTGGTGAACAATTACCAAAAATCATAGTTTTTATCGATTAGTCATTAAACAAAAGTTTGCTATTTTCATCTGTCAGTCACAAAAAATCACAATTTTTACCAGTCAGTTATAAAAAAAAAATCTTTTGCAATTTTTGTCGATCAGTGAAGAAAAAAAAAAAAAAAACGAGATTTTTGTCTTTCCTTTGAGTAATGCAAAAATTGCAGTTTTTTAGCAGCTTGGTCAAAGAGTTCTGGTAAAATTACTTTTTTTTAAAGTATACTTTTACAACAAAAAAATTGTGTATATAGTGTACTATTTATGATAATAAAATGTATTGAACAGGAAGTTAGGGTTTTTTGGTTCGGTTTTCAATCAAATGTGTCCTGAAATTACCCTGAAATATCGTGTAAAGTATGTCCTGAAATATTTCCTGGTAATGAAAAACCTGTTTTATCATTAATTTAGAAGTAAAAAAGTGACAAAAATCTTCCGTATTTCGGCAGATTAAAAAAAAAAAAAAATTCCCCCTCCCTTTTATTATCGCAATTCCTTGATGAAATTTGCAATTGTTCAACGAAATTCACTGCTGTTTTCCTCAACTAATTGACAGAATTCTCTTTTTTTTTTAGATTTTTTTATGTAGTTAGCTACACAAGTACCTAAGCTTAGTGGGACTTACGTAGTTAGCTACACAAACACATAAGCTTAGTGGGACTTATGTAGTGCCTTACAAGTGCCTAAACCTAGTGAGATTTACGTAGTTAGCTATATAAGCATGTTATGTATAACTTTGCTGTTAACTTATTTTTAAATTTAAAATAGATTGGAAATTAATATATCTCAAGTTTATTCAAAACAATATCAATTAAAATATTTTTATTTAGTACATAAATTACTTGCTTACTGTAAAGTGATTTTTTTTTTAAAATTAAATATTCAGTGACATAAATGTACTTACTGACTACTAAAGAAATTATTCTAACTGGCCAGTGGCTACTAAGCAAAATTCCTATAGGTGCAGATTCACAGTCGCCACGTGGCGACTAAATTTTTTGCTGTGGCCACTAACTTTCGGTGTTTATGTCGCCATGTGATTTAAAAGTAATCAATTTCAGGTATGCCCAGTCCCCATCGTGAAATGTTGATATATTTTTTTAAAGATTAAGACCAAAGCACATAACAAACATTATTATTATCTTTTAATAACATTTCAGAATGATCTGTTTAACACAGCAAACTTATAAATATATTCGAATAGCAATGTTATTCGTAACAGTTTGAATCTGATAATTTTACATAGACTGTGATTTAAATATATATATATAAACAAATGTTTGAAGTGTGTTTTGATTTTTATAGTGCAAAATATTCTCACAAATTCAGATTTTCTTTCATATGTACTTTTGTCTGGCAAAATCAAAATAAGAAATATTGTTTTTCTGATATTCCCCGCTACCATGATTGCTTAGCTTATACATTTTTTTTTTTTTTTAATCGTATCTTGCCCAACTATATCTTCTGACTGTACATGATTTAAGATTTAATTAATATTCAAATTTTGTTGTACATGTGTTTATATTAAATAAATTACTTTACACTTTAAATTCCTGATTTTTTTTTTTTTTTTTTTTTTTAGTTTTTTACCCCATAGGTCGAATTGTTTTTACTAAACACTGTTGTTTTTATGCGTTTGTTTTACAATTGTGGCCACTGGATTTTTTGGGTTTAGGAGCCAGTGACTCCTTTCAAATCATGGGAATCTGCACCTATAAAAATTCCTTATTTTCACCTTTACTTCAGCAAGAAATATATTGCTAATACAGTCTTCTAAATGTCAATGTAATCTGTAATTCAGTCAAACTCTCCATTAAGTTTTGTGAGGTTATCAGTTTGTGAATATTTTTTTATAAAATCATTGTTATTAGTATAGTAATTTTATTTATTTCATTCTTTTCTTTAGGTTCATACTGGTGGTAAAAATAAATATCTCATTAATAATGTTAGTGCAAACAACAACCGCGTTCATGATTTATTCCAGTCAGTGCAACTGAATGTTAACAATCCTCATTTTTTAATTATGCAAGGCCGTATCACAAAAGTGTTAAACATGAAACCCCTTGAAGTAAGTGATTCTTTTTTTTCTCACATATAATTTCAATTTTATTTGCTATTTGATACAAATATATCTCTTATTGTATATTTGTTAATTAAATGATCTTTTCCAGATGTAAAATTTTGTCTGATGTAAAAATTTTTACAAAATTTACTCACAAAAATGTATATTTTTCAGAACTATCTAAATTGAACCAAATATTTTTTAAATACCTAAACTTATACAGGGTTTGCATTTACTTATATTTTATGCATAAATCTCGGAAAATTCATAAAAAATGACTTACAGATTTTATAATAATGAATCAACAAATGACTTGCAAATGCAAATGATCACCTAATTATCTTGAGCCATTTTTTTTCTTTGAAACCTTTGCTTTCTCAAATTTGTATCTCTGACAGAGCAATGAGTTAGTGCTTATGACCAGTTCTATGCGAATTAAAGAACAGGTGGAACTAAACTGTAGAAGATATAAAATTCCCATCTGGTTCTGATGATAATGATGGAGCAAAAATAGAGATTTATTTATTTAATTTTTTTTAATGGTTAAAAAAGCAGAAAATATTTATTATACATTATGTATTTTTTAGAGTCTACTGAAATATTTGTGTCTATTATTGATTCATTGCACTGCTGTTTGAGTTGACGCTCTTTGAAAATTCCCTTGGAGCCTTTTCACATATTTCCTTTTTCTAGATTTTTTGAAAAAATTGCAATTCTTAGTTAAAGGGGCTTTGCTTTTAAAATCATTAATATTTCAAGGAGTAAAATTTAACTCTGTCACTGAAAGGGAAATTCCTCTCCAACATTTGTAAATGGAGATCACAGTTAGTTGGTAGGGAGAGAAGTTAGCAATGTTTTTTTTTTTTTTTCTGCCTTTTATACATCACACAAATGTCTTTTTTTTTTTTCATTTTATGCCACATGTTGATGTCACAGATCCTTGCAATCCGTGCATCTAGCAATTTTTCAGGACCATTTTCTAAAATTCACATCAGATTATTCAAATTCTGATTGCATAATAAATTCTCAAATTAATTTTCAATTCTTTTGGGGGCTAAGTCTACGTTTACAGATTAAACACTCAATATTTCAAGCTTAAACATTCCAAAATTATTTTTGCTTACACTTTTAATGCTGTTATGATCATCCATCATGTAAAAATGTTTTATGTAATAAACAAATATGATTTTTTAAAAGTGATACAGCAATTTAAATTGATTGTGGTAAAACAGTACACAGATTCAATGACTTAGTAAAGAATTCAGGTATTCATTTACTAAGTTTAATCCTAGTGTGCATGGTGTGGGTATTTTGTACATGGCTGCAAATGTATGATAATATGGTGATCAATGTTTTCATGCATCCTATAGGGTTAAAAAAAAAAAAGAAGAAGATATCTATAAAAATAAAAGAGATAAGCAAGTAATATATTACAATCTCATTTCATTTTGAGATTTTACAGAAACAAATTTACTATAAATACGAACATTTATACTGTGGATGAAGATGAAGAATGATTGAAAATTAAAAGCCTTTATGTGACATTTAACACAGCTGCTGAAACACAATTTTTTCATGACACTTTGACTAAATTTCTGTTTTTTAATGACCAAATAACTTTATTTGTAACATTTTGTTAACTTCATAATTTTCAAGATCTATAGCAGGCATGTCAAACTCATTTACCACCAAGGGCCAGATAAAGCATTGTATACAAAACTGCGGGCTACAATACAAAACAGTAAAGAAAAGCATTTTTATTTTATTATGATTGCACAGAATGAAATTTGTACTTACATAATATAACCTATCTTTAAAAATATGCAAAATTACAATGCTAACCATTGGAAAAATTTCAAACCTGCACCGGAAAATTTTAAGTGGAATATTTATTAAATAAAAAACAAATTTTTGTGTTTTTGTACTTTTACTATTCAGTAAAATTGAAAACAGTAATGATATCACACAAAAGTGCATTGCTGAACACACAAAAATATGTTTAGATATAAATAAAAAGATGTTTAAACACATATTTGTCCTTTAAAAATTTAAATCACAATTAAAATGTATAAAAATATATTAAGTGTTGTATTACTTTGATCTTTCCATTTTTATTTTCTTCATTTTTATAAAGTCAGTCATTGCAGAATCGTTATTATTTTCAATGTAAAACTTTCATAAGTGAATCAACAATATCAGAGTTATAGTAGTTGTAATGAACATAGTTTCACTGCATTTCGCAACGGCCTACGTCATCGACATGTGGGTTCAAGGTTAGAGGGTCCACAGGTGGCGGTCCTCTGACCGGCCGAAGCGTCACAGGGAGATAAACCTGCTGGCACGATATAAGTCCGTCAGGATTTGGGTTCGGTGGTCGCCTGACGTGCAGGGCGCCTGCGGTGCAGCTTACTTTTATCATGGAATGTCTGATATTAAATAAGGCATAGATTACTATTCTGAAATATTGGTAGTATTTTGAATTCTTAGAAAGAATTCTTAAACTTGGCAATACTGCAGTCACGTTTAGTGCAAGTGAGTTCATGCAAAATGTGTTTTAGGCATCCTGTAATCCATTATAGTTTCTTTTATGCATCTTTTAGTACAATTGAAAATGATGCACTATAGCACACCTGTGCCCTCGCTGATTTTTAATTTTCTGTAACAAATTTAGTTTATTAACTAAATTTAGTTTATTAACTCATTAAATCATGTCTTTTTGAGAAAATATTAAAAGCATGATTGATAATTATATTTATTTAATTAGCATAATCTGTATTATTTTGTTTTAGATTTTATCAATGATTGAAGAAGCTGCAGGCACTCGGATGTATGAAAATAAAAAAGAAGTTGCCTTGAAGAGCCTAGAAAGGAAGGAATCTAGACTAAGAGAAATCCAAACTGTATGTTTAAATTATAAGAATTTTTCAGTATCATTTAATGGATTATTTTATTTTATTTTTATAATGTTCATTATAATAAAATTGTCGAATTTGATATAATTTCCGTAGCTTTTGTTATTTTTGGTGGTGGATATTGAAGGGGTTCTAGTTAATCTAAGATAAACCAACTACTTTGAAGGTCTTTGAAAATTTTTCCTTCCAAGCATTTTTACATGAAATGAGTTTTTGCAGAAAATAAAACACAGTTTCGCACAATATGTTATACACAGAGTTCCCACTGTCCTTATAAAGTTCTTAGAAGTCCTTATTTTGACTTTTCATTTTTATGGGGGCCTTTTAAGTTTTAAGTACTTATTTTTCATCAATAATCCTTAAAATATATATATATATATATTTTTTTTTTAAAATTGATATTTGAATTTAGTTTTCAAGTGACATGATTTTCTTTCAACAATTTACTTTTTACCAGCCTTAGAGCAGTGTAAAATCTGTTTACTAGCTTGGGATTGGCAATTATTTATATAGTGTTTAATCTAAAAAGAAAAGGGCAGGTTACTAGTCACTGAGGAAGGCACTAGTTCAGTAGAAAAGATGCACATTATTTCAAGAAAAAATGTTAGTAACTGAAAAATAAATTGATAAATAAAAATTGTGTAATTTTGAGGTATATAATAAAGTAACATTAATTTTGAATAATCTCCTGTATTTTCCTAAAAAATGGTTAAATTCTATAATTTTTGCAAGCTCTCGGAACACAGATTTAGAAATGCGGGGGGGGGGGGGGGGGCTGATTTAAAAAGGGCAGGGCGCTGTGCTCTGCCCATTAAATAATAGCCTAGAGGGAACAGTAATTAAGAAATATGTTTGAATGGCAATCTTTAATAATGCAAAATTAAAAGGGAGAACAGGTGTACAAGTGCAGTTGTTGTTGCATTATTTTTTTTGTGATTTTGTCATCCTTAATTCTCATGCAAAGTAAATAGTCTTATAGTCTTTAGTCTCTCTAGTCTTATAGATTTCCCTTTAATCAGAAAGATCACCAAAGTTCATATACTGCAGGCTTTTCCTTTGTGCTTTTCGGCCCTCAGGATAATCTCTCTTTCAAGACATGGGTTTTAACCTGTGATTCCCACTTCCAAAATATGTGTTCCTTGTTTCTTGATTTGATTTTAAAACCATTTCTCCTGCTTACATTGTTCTTTATCTTTTCAAAAATTTCATATATTGTGTTGTGACTTTCCTTTATCAAGATCTGTATGGCAGGTGAAAATTATTTTTTTAGAAATAATTATTTCCAAGGAAAATTGGAAAAATTACAGATTATACAAAGAGGATGGACAATTCCAAAGATTTTAATTCTCTTAATGATGTTACAAATAAAAGCCTAGGGAACTACTGCATTTTTTTTTTTTTTCATTATGCAAAAAGTGTCAAATTTTCGCTCAAAAGTTAATTTCTAATTTTTATGCAAATGGTCGTGGGGAAATAATTATAAAACCCTCTGAAAACATTGGAGATCATTATTTTGTTAGGCAAAATAAGGACCAAGTATAAAGAATGCACACTTTTGCAGTTATTGCAATTTTTACATGAAAGTGAAATGCAGGATGATTTTTCTCTACTATGCTTCATAACAAAATATACTGTAAGCATACCTGTGCATACAGCAAATTATGAAACAACCTTTTCTCAAATGAACTTAATAAATACAGATATAAGAAATTGTCTAACAACAGAAAATTTAAGCAAATTATTGACTATAAATATAGAATGAGCTCC
Organism: Maratus michaelseni; assembly: GCA_963931845.1. Lineage (NCBI taxonomy): Eukaryota > Metazoa > Arthropoda > Arachnida > Araneae > Salticidae > Maratus > Maratus michaelseni. Next base: position 282,190,085 of record OZ007587.1, read on the forward strand.
AGACAGTAAGTTTAATTTTGAGTAAGGTTTGAAAATCTGGTGTTTAGCTAAGCCAAGGAGAATTTTGCAGTAATTACACTTTGTTCCCAGCATTTGGAATATATTAAAATGTATTATGTGTCAAAATAAAATTAACATTGATTTGTAATTTTAGATTTACGTTATTTAACAGTGAGAATTGTCGTAATCTTTCTCCTTTTACCTAAAGAAAAAGCTGAAAGATATTGATAAAAACTAAAATACTTATTAGACATTTTAATAAAAATGCTAAAAAAAAATTATCTGCCATGTTTAATCCCATATAAGTCATACTTACTGATGCCATTTGATTGATGCATATTATGAGAAAATGTTACCATACTGCTCAGATATGAATAGATTATTCTGTTAGTTGTATGTATTGTTTAATGCACAGAAGCCTGTGTGATGGATTCAGCGTTTTAAATTATTTGTATAAAGTTGTGAGAAAACTAAAGCTCACAAACTTGCTTTTAAAGCTGCAAATCCAGACATATATTGTTAAAATTTTGTCAGTGTTCAAAATAGAAGTTTACGAAAACTGTCATTGATTTTTGTTGTTATTTTACAAATGAGACAAGGATTTTACATAAACAAATTTAATTGTTCTAAAAATCATCAATATTTTCATCAATATGCATTTTTTTTAAATGTCTGAATATTTGAAATTATTTATATGTATCTTTATTGGTATATCTACACATGTGTACATACTTTTTTAGTAAACATGACTAGAAAATGTGATATTATCCATTATCTGAAATCACTATGTCAGTGGTTCTTTCTGATTTTTTTTCTCTCTATTTTTATCTGACCAAATTAGTGTTAATATTTAAGCAAATTTTGATCGTATCCATAAAATGATAAATTAAATAATAAATTGAAAAGTATTTTACTTAAATTTTTTTTTAATCTAATCGGCGATTTCTGCGGAAACAGGGTTGGCAAGTTTTTGACGCATGACGGTTTTTACCGGTTTTAACCATGGTTTTTACCGTCATGTCAAAAACCTCCTTGTCAAAAATGTCAAAAACTGTCAAAAACCCATTTTTTAGTAGCTTGTTTTTACATTTTTGTTTTCATTCTATTTTTAATATTAAGTTGTTTTACATAAAATATTCAGTATCAAAAAGACTCTAAGATATATTTATCCATCCAAGAAAAACAAAAAAGAACTGCATTAGAATAATACGTGTACATCTCTGTTAGAAGATCTCTACAATAATCTTAAGCTATTTGGCAAAGTCCTAAAAAATTATTTTTTTTGAAGAAATCTTGTAACTTATAAGTATTAGATTAAACAATGTGTATAATTTCGGTACAATTTATTACATTGTTGAAAACAAAACTTTAAGATTCTACTTATTGAAGTGCAAATGAAAATCACCATAATTGCATTTATGAAATACATAAGATATGCATTTTAAAATATTATATCGAAGAATATTCAAATTTATTCACTGCCAGTCTATGATTAACATCTATTGTCATACAATGTAACAGCATTTTTGCATCTCTAAAATAATTTTAATGTATACTTTATTAAAAATGTATATTGAATGTTATTTAATAATTATAATAACCTTTTATTATCATTTAATATTATGTTAATTGCAGTTAATAGAATCTATGTTAGTGAAGATTAACAAATATTGTTTTTTTCTTTTACTCTTGTATTTTTAAATCTTTCCCATATTAAGAAATGATCTTCTTTTAAATACATTTAACAAATGTAATTGTAAATAATAATAATAACAAGAACAACAAGGTAAAATCAATCTAGAAATGTATTGTATGCTACACTTACACCATAAATTGGAGGACAATCGAAAATGATAGGTTTTTGACGGAATAAACCGGTAAAAACACGGTTTTTACCACTGTCATGTCAAAAACCAGTTTTTGACGTCAAAAACCCAACCCTGTAGCGGAAAACAATCGCAATTTTTGTCAAGTGATCATGTAAAAAACAATTTTTGTCAAGTGATCATGTAAAAAACATACAATTTTCGTCAAACTATCGCGAAATAAAATCACGATTTTCGGCAAGGGACCGCGATATTAAACCGGGATTTTCGTCAGATGATCACGAAATAAAACTGCGATATTCGTCAAATGATCGCGAAATAAAACCATGAATTTCGTCAGACGGCAGCGAACTAAAACCACGATTTTCTGCAAACGATCATGAAATAAAACCGCGATTTTTGGCAAGTGACAACGAAATAAAACTGCAATTTTCGACAAACAATCGCGAAATAAAACCGGGACTTTCGTCAAACGACCGCGAAATAAAACCATGATTTTCATCAGGCGATCGTGAAATAAAACCACGATTTTCATCAAGCGATCGTGAAATAAAACCACGATTTTCATCAGATGATCGTGAAATCAAACTGTGATTTTCATCAGATGATCGTGAAATCAAACTGTGACTTTCATCAGACGATCGCGAAATCAAACTGTGGTTTCCATCAAACGATCGCCAAATAAAACCGTGATTTTTGGCAAGGGACCACGAAATAAAACTGCAGTTTTCGGCAAGCGATCTCGAAGTAAAACTGCAATTTTCTATCTTGGGAAATTATGTAATTCATTGTTAAAATTGAAATCAATTGTATATTTTCCCACAAAATTTCCCCAGATGACTAAAATTTCCCCCCGATCCTAGATCGCCGGATTGGATGTATTCTGCACCCCTGGTTTTCCTCTCGACCAAACAAACTCTCTGGCAAGTGCTTATCAACCCTTATTAAAATCAGTTCAATAAAAATTGCAAATTATGATAATCTCCATAATGCATCAATTAGAGAAGCAATCAAAATTAATATGTCAAGGAGTGAAATGTGTCATGACATTACCCATTCAATGATCGATAGCTGTTGGCACCAAATAAGAGAGATAAAGAGGGGAAGCAGGGAAAACCTTCAATTTCAGCTTTAAAAAAAAAAAAAGGAAAATAAACCATTTGAAACTGAGGAGGCCTCAGCTGAGGCGAAAACATTTTTTCATGGGGAGAGGAAAGCTGCACGGTATAGATTCGATCTAATGTATTTGTGATAATTTGTTTTATGAATGTTTTTAACAACTAAGGCAAATCGATCTACTGTTCTTGAATACTCAGATCTACTATTTTTGGATGTACAGACACAGATATGAAATCGAAGAGATTTGAAAATGAACTGTACACGTTTTACAGGCATGTATGTATAATTTTTATCTTAAAAAAATATAACTTGTGATGAATACTCTATATATTGCGAATTGAAATATAATTAATAGAACTATAATAGCAATCTAAGGGAGATAAAGTTGTGTGTTTATAAAGTGATGATAAATGTATTTCGAAGGACATTATTAAAGATTTTTTAGAAAACTACAATACTTCTTTTTAATAATGGAATATAATGGATACAATTATGTATAAGTTAATCTCTTTCCTATAGGATAATGTCTGATGAAGATTGGCATGTTTTAAAAATATATAAATGTATTACACACATTAGCTAAATAACTATTTTGTTTTTATCTGTCTAAAAATTAAATTATGAAACTAATGAATGTAAAACTGTAAATATTTTTTATATACATTTCTTATTTTTTTTTTTTGTTAGATGCTATCTGAACATATTTGTCCTCAACTGGATAAACTAAAAGAAGAACGAAAAGAATATACTGAATTCACTCGAGTATCCCGAGATCTAGAAAAATTATCAAAATTATATGTTGCTTGGGATTATATGAGGACTGAGGTAATTAAAAAAGCTAACTTCTTGTTTAATTATGTTTGATATATATCTCTTTTGTTTCATTTTACATTGTAGTTAGTTTTGTAAATTGATCCAACATTGTTTATATTGCAGTAATACATTTGAGTTCTGTTACAAAGTATAAAATAGTTAACAGTTCCCGCCAATATCCTTATTAATGAAATATAATTTCTTTACTAAAAAAATTCATTATAGTGATTAGATTCTTAAAGTCCCATGTAGTTTTCTCTAATTGTACTGTAAATAGATAATAAACAATTTTTGTTTTGAGTGAACAAAGTTAAATTTTAAAAAAATGTCTTTTAACAGACTAAAAAAAAAAATTCCCTGGATAGTGTTAAAAAGCAAAAACTCTTAAGTGAATAGTTCACAGAATTTATAAAATTCAAATTTTAATTTATAAATTTTGAAAAAAAAAAGACATTCCTTTAGGAAATTTTCTTCTTAGTCCCCTGAGTTCTTAATCAGCTTTATTAGTGCTGGAATCATTGCTTTTTTCTTTTTTACTGGCACCTGGATCCCACATTCTTCACATAGATGTATGAGATTGCTTCTTCTAACCTTATTTAATGTTTCCATGTATATTTTTCAGTCTTGAATAGGTATGATTATGGATTTCACACTTAATTATCTTCACTTGTATAACATTATATCATCTGAATCACCTATATCCCGGCCGAGCTTCCAAATTGTAGTATGGTTATAGGAAAAGTGAAGATAGTATGTGTAATTATAAGTCTGTCAATCAATACAAACTGTAATTTAATACTTGGATATATAGAATTTAATTTTACAATATGATACATAGTCTTTTAAATATATTAAGATAATCATTTAATAATTGGTATTTACATAATAATTATAAGACATTCCATTTAAGCCTAACATAGCATATTGTTTTATTAATCAGAATTCGTTCAATGCTTCACAAATGATGGAAAATAGTAGACTGATCATTTCAGATTTTGAAAGTCTCAAGTCACTGTGCTAGTGATCCATGAACTTTGCTTTTTGCATCTCATGCGTTCAAGACATTGACAATAAATATAGTTTTTTTTAATTTATTGATATGTCATAAGATAAATTTAGATCCTACATATATATGTAATACAATGGGGAATTTTATTTCTGCCACTTAAAACTTGAGTTCTGCTGAATGGATTATGATGGGACTTGCATTGTTGGTTAGACAAAATTGCATAAAACATTCTGAAACCCCATGTAGTAAGATATTTTCTATTTGTTTGACAAAATTTTGGCTATCATCAAGTGGACTTCTTCGAAGACCTTTTTGCATAATTATTTGAAAACTTCTATTTTAAGTCCTGTGTGAATAAATGGATGAAGGGAGGTGATTGCCATTGTACGGAAATGTTATATTAGAGATTTTTGACTGATAGCCGTGGAAATTAGCCTCTCAGTGCATCTAATAATGGTATAAAAATGTTAATAAGTCTGTGTGATCTATCAGCCTGCTGCTTTTTTTTATTGGTGGAAGTTTTCTAATGAATTCCTATTCCTTGCATTGAGCTAAACCACAATTCAATTGCATTTTTCTCTTGCCACCTGATTGTACTAGTGAGATAAATTGTATGACTGCAATCATAATTACTGAGAGTTCTCTGCAGAACCACCTCCAAATCATCATTATATATTATATATATATGTATGTGTGTGTGTGTGTATATAGGGATTCTTAATTCTTATGTCGTTATCAGACTTGACAATTTTTCAGACAACCATCTTTTGAACAAATTTTAACTGAAATTTCTCTGCATACGGACAGAAAGAAAAAATGATGTTGCAAAAGCTGCATTAAAAACTAATTATTAGGTACTATTTACTGTTTTTTTATTGGTGCGTTGAAATAGTACTTACTAGTAGGGATACACCAAATATTCAGTATCTATTCTGTATTCGGCCACACTACCGAATATTCAGTTAAGCCGAATAACAAACTATTCGGTCTACTGAATATTCGGCTTGGCGGAATATCAAACTATTCGGCCTGCCGAATACTTAAAAAAAAATTTTTTTTTTAACTTTACACAACTTCTGCTTTGAAAAGTATCACGTAATAAAATTAACCACTTATGACAAACTTCATAGTACTTAATGATGTACAAATGCAAGTTCCTGAACATTGTCTATTAAATAATCTTATTCTTGCTTTTTTGCAAACAGAATGTTTATAAACAAATGGAAAATCTTTCATGAGTGATAATAGACATCAAGACACAATTTTTGTCCAGAAAACCAGGTTCACAATCTAATTATTCAGTCAAAATTTCAATGTATCTCACTCCAGGTCAAACTTGTATTTTCATTTGTTATTTTAACAATAATGAAGGTATTGTAACTATATTTTCAACAGAGTTACTCTGATTTCTGTGAAATATGATAACATGACAAGAAGTACAAGAAATTGCAACCATTCATATCTAACTAACACTGAGCTAGACATTCCTTTATTCAGAATGCAGTTGACAGTACTTATACTGTGTCACTGGCAAAATTCAGTCACTTCCAATAACATTGTCGCATTTTATACAAGTAAAACTAATGATGCAAATCTCGCTAAAATAACTTCATTATTGTTAAAGTTGTTAATGAAAATTCAGTTTCGACTTGTAGTAACACGACACAACCTATTTTATTATTTTTTTTTTGAATAAGTGGATTGAGATGTTTTTGTTCAAAAAATGTTTGTCTCGACCACATTATCTCCCCTGAAAGTTTGTTACAAGATTTTAGGAACAACCTGTATGTTTGCAACCGCTAAAAATTATCACCCACTCCAAACCCTGCTCTTAGGTGCATTTATTTTGGTGCAAAACTTTCTTTCGAAATCAAAAGGAACAGGAACATTATTCTTGCTGAGTGCCACCATTTGAATAGATTGATTGCATTTATTTACTTCAATCCCTTCCTGTCAAATAAACAGTATATGGCTAAAATTTTTCTTCATTTGTGTTAATTCACAGAAGAAACCATAAAATTTAAAATTTTATTAATTAAAAAGAGTTTTAAAACTATCTTTTCCTTAAATGATAACTCAAAAAAAAATTTTTTTTTTTGGTGTAAAGTTTACTTGTAACAAGGTTTTGCTTATCAAAATGGAAGTACTGTGTTAAAAATATTATGTGAGATTGTTCTAAAATTTTACTTTTTATTACCTTTAAACTGTGAAATATAAAAGTATTAGGCAAGCCGAATATTCGGTATTTGGCTTACCTTTAAGCCGAATAGTTACTATTGACCTGGCCGAATATTTTGTATTCAGCCTAACAGTTAGTATTCGGCTTACCTTTAAGCCGAATATTCAATATTCGGCTTACCTTTAAGCCGAATATTCAATATTCGGCTTACCTTTAAGCCAAATATTCAATATTCGGCGCATCCTTACTTACTAGTGAGATAAATGGTATGACTGCAATCATAATTACGGAAAGTTCTCTGCTGAACCACCTCCAAATCATCATATATATATATTATATATATAGATAGATAGATAGATAGATAGGGATTCTTATGTCGTTATCCGACTTGACGGTTTTTCAGACAACCATCTTGTGAACAGATTTTAACTGTAATTTCTCTGCATACGAACAGAAAGAGAAGTTGCAACTGATGTTGCAAAAGTTGCATTAAAAAACAATTATTAGGTACTATTTACTGTTCTTTTATTGGTGCGTTAAAAAAATGTTGTAAAATGCCTATCTGATTAGGTTAACAGTAGGGAAATTGGTTGAATGAACAATTTTTTGTGTACAGTTGGTAAAAAATTGCATGCAAATTCTTGATTGCTATCACGTTCTGTGTAAAGCAATTTCTCTTCGAAAAATAGATTCATATCAAGGGTTGATTTTAAAATTGCCTAAACTCGGAAAGTTTTGAATTGGGTTTCTTACAAGTTGTATTAATAAAACCTTATACAAAGAATTTGATCACGGTACCTGGTGATGATTATAAAACATAAATGAGGCATTAATGGAATACATTAACATAGAAATAGGTAAGGACTTCTAACAAAACAGCCTTTTGAAGAAGAAAACCGTTCCTCGAAAAATGCTTTAAATAGGTTGTGTCTGTGTAAGACAGATGCCCTATATGTCACCAGTTTATCTGCTTCTTCAAATAGTTTGCTTGACATTGCAATACAAAATATTGTTTGTGACAGTTTCGGTTTGTTATTTGTAGGTGGTGCTACCTCAGCAGGGATGCTCGCTGGCTGCACAGAACCATGCACATAGCGATAGCTGCCATTGAGTTCAAAAGTCGCAACATAGTAGTAACACTATTTCATTAGAAGTCCTTATCTATTTCTATCTTCATGATGGAATAGCACAGAGTTCAGAGTATAATTGAGATGCACTATACTGTCAAAACTAATTGCTGTATGAAGGCAGTTATTACTCCAATCACTCGGCCCAAGAAAGACAAGCACATGGAACAAGGGCTGATTTCATTTGATGCAGAGAGGTTTTCAAAGCAAGCCGCCAGTATTTGGGCTGACTTGTGACTGGTTTTAACCGATTTCAGGGTTGCATTTTAACTGCATGTTTCAGCACATCCAGCATCTCTATCTTTCTCTGAGCTCTATGTTGAATAGAACTATGGTTTTACCATGGGTTCCAGCACATACAGTTATGTTACTGGTTATATCTATTTTTATTCTTTTTTATTTTATTTATTATTATTATTGTAGAGTAGTTCATTTCTAGATCTTGGAAAATAAATAAATAAAATATTTGTTTCACCCCCCCCCCTCCCCCTTCTTTCCTTTTTTTAAAGTGTGGTGTTAACAAATAATTCAAATGTTTATAGGAAGTAATTCAAGCTTCTGAAGAGAAAAAAAGACAAATGATAAGAAACTGTGAAGAGCTCAAAAATTCTATTGTGGAAATGAAACAAAAAATTACAGATGCTGAAAAACGAATAACTGAATCGGAGAAAGAGATGGATACCGTATGTACTAATTGTATTATTCTGTTATAATTTGTGATATTCATCAACTGTAAACTGTCATGGATCTTCCATACATTGTGTGAACATTATAGAACATTGTCAATAGAAGTATTAACATAGTAAGAACTAGTGTATTATGAAATGCTTGTATTGCAAAATAACATATAATCTACTTATAATAAAATCCGAAGGCAAGAAAGTGTCTGTAACGCTTCCGGGCTCAACCACTCTGGTCTGCGAATTGACCATAGTTAAACGCAATGTTAGGCTTACTGAAAAATCTATGCTACATCCGATTCTGCTGTTAAAATATTTCTAAAAGCATATTAAAGCTTTTAAATATTTTAATTTTGTTTAAAACCTTCAAAAACTATTTCATATAAAACATGTATATCAACATTTCTGTAAAGATTTTTTTCTGTAAGCACTTTTTTTTTATCAGAAATAGAGCTGATTTATTTCGTAAGGAGGATTTGCGGTTGATTCAGTATAGTGGTGCCATCTACTGGCGGATTTTGAAATTCCTTCCATCGTAAATACAGTACAGGACTCATTATCCGGAATCCTCGGGACCAAAGGCTTTCCGAGTTTTCGAATTTTCCGGATTTCGGGTCATTCCGAAGTTTACGATTATTTGACAAAATTCATGTTTTTTTTTTTGTTTTTTTTTTTGTTTTTTTTTTTTTCGGATTCTTTGACAAAATTTGCAATTTTTTCTGTTATTCTTTGATAAAATTTGCGCTTTTCTTCTATGATCCTTTGACGAAATTTCATTTTTTCGTAGTCATTTGAAGAAATTTGCGTTTTTTTTTTTTTTTTTTTTTTTTTTTTTTTTTTGCGATCCTTTGAAGAAATTTGCGTTTTTCTGCCATTCTTTGACGAAATTTGCCTTTTATTTACGATCCTTTGACAAAATTAGAGGGTTTTTTTTAGATTCTTTGACAAAATAAGCATTTTTTTTTTTTCCCCGATCCTTTGACGAAATTTCACTTTTTTCGCGATCCCTTAACGAAATGAGAAATTTTTTCGCAGTGCTTTGAAGAAATTTGTGTTTTTTGTGATCCTTTAAAAAAATTTTTTTTTTTTTTTTTTTTTTTTTTTTGTGATCCCTTGATGAAATTTTACACTTTTTTGTGTCCTTGGAAGAAATTTGCGTTTTCTTTGCAAGCATTTGACGGAAATCGTATTTTTCTGCGATTTGTTAGCACAATTAACATTTTTTGCAATCCTGCAACAAAATTTGCGTTTTTTTTTTTTTTTTTCCCGATCCATTGACAAATTCACGTTGTTTCCGCAATCCTTTGAAGAAATTGTCTATTTTTTCTGTGAACGATAGACATAATTGATTTTTTTTTTGTGACGATCGTTCAAAATTCGAGATATTTTTTTATGTTCGAATTTTTGGACTGAAGACTAAAATTTTCGAAACCAAATGGCTTAAATTTTTAGGAAAACTTGAACAGAATCACCCCTGATGAAATAAATGGATAACTATTTTTTGTTTCTAACGAATCGTAATATAAATTAATTTAAACTAAAATTTCAGAGAAAAATGATTTGTTTTTAATTTTGGGAAGAGGTAGGGCTTGTTCACCTTCCACCGAAGTAACAATATTTTAGTGATTAACTATTGAAACACAATGGACTCAAAAAAAAAAAAAAAAAAATAGAAATCAGTAACATTTTCGAAAAATTGCTTATGTAATCAAACAATGAGTTATGTGGTGAGTCCAGCTGTTTAGAAACTCATTGATAACACTTTTTTTACAAAAACTTTCGCACATGGATTACTTGTTAATATTTAATTTGAATGTTTTGTCCAATCGTTGAACTATTTCAGAAATTTAATACTGAGTAGATATACATATATATATATAAAATATATTTTAAAAATGAAGATTTCTACAAATAAAAATAATGGGGATATATATATATATATATATATATCCTCATTATTTTTATTTGTAGAAATCGTCATTTTTAAAAAATATTTTTCTACAATACAAACCTTTCAATAATAAATCTTCATGCTGTTTGTTTGTATGAAGTCTTATGAAAATGAAACTCACATTAGCAATCCGTCATTTTTGACGGGGTTATATACTAGTATATAAGAAAAAGTGAACACCATATAAAACATTATCTAATGATATCCAGAGATATTACTAGAACTTTTTTCAAGGAATGAAAGTACTACTTGACTTATTTTGGAAGAGTGAATTTAGCAAAGAGTACAAAAACATAGACATTTGAAAGTGTCTAGTGCAAAAAAGATTGCTCACCGAGAGGAAAATTAGAAAAAATGCATCCTATTCTAAATTTTAATTCTTGACACATTAGTCGTACAATGTCTGTATCAAGTAAAACGATCAGGGAAGACCGAGCTATGCTCGGTCAAAATTAGCTTTGAGTTCAAATATCATGATCATGACTAAAATGACCCACTAATCAAATTTTTGCGAACATGTGACCAGGCCCAATTGTCTTCCCGTGCCCGAAAGCCGTTGGATATGAAATTTAGTCAAAATAGTCAGAGTTTTTTTTTAGATAAAATTAGCCTGACCCAAAAATGACCCGCTAATCAAAATTTCTCATTCAAGTGACCTAGCTCAATAGTCTTCTCGTTCCCTAAAACTGTAGGATACTAAATTTAGTTCAAATCCTCTGAGCCATTTTTAAGATAAAAGTAGATTAACCCATAATGACCCATGACCACAATGACCCACTAATGAAATTTTATTGAACATGTGACCTAGCCCAACACTTTTCTCGTGCGCGAAAATCATAGGATGCAAAATTTAGTCTAAATAGTCTGAGCTGTTTTTTAGGTAAAATTAGCTTGACACACAGTGACCCAAAAATGACCCACTAATCAAATTTTCTCGGACATATTACCTTGCCCAATGATTTTCTCATGTCTGAAACTCGTAGGATACAAAATTTAATCAAAATTGTTAGAGCCGTTTTTTAGATAAAATTAAGTTGACCCGCGTTAACCCAAAAATGACCCACTAATCAAAAGTTCTCGAACCTATGACCCAGTCCAATAGTCTTCGCATGCCCGAAAATGGTAAGATACAAAATTTAGTCAAAATTGTTTGAACCATTTTTTAGATACAATTAGCTTGACCCCGACCCATGATGACCCAAAATGACCCACTAATCGAATTTTCTCGAACATGTGACCTAGTCCAATGGTTTTCTGGTACCCCAAAACGGTAGGATACAAAATTTCATCAAAATCCTTGTTTTTAAAATAAAATTTGCATATATATATATAACCACACACATACAAGATTTGCTCGTTTTAGAATATGATTTATATTGCAAGAAATAACAAAATTTTAATAATATTACTTTCAATGTATTTTTTTGTAGTATAGTATCAGAACCTCGTAATATGCACTAAACTCTCACTTAACCTAAACAAGTTCACCAATTGGTCAGGCGAAAATATTGCAAAATTCATCAATTGGTTGTAGGATCGCTATGTTTGCCGACTGGTTACGGGAAAATGTAGCGAAATTTGTTAGTCGGCTGCAGGGAAAAATCATGAATTTCGGCAATCTGAGGCAAGAAAAAATAAGGAAATTCACCAATCAGTTGCGGAAAATATTGCAAAATTTGTCAATTCGTCGCGGGAAAATATCGTAAAATTCGTTGATTTGTCACGAGTAAAAACATGCCAAATTCGTCGATCGGTTGCGAGAAAACATCGTGAAATTCGTCAGTGGGTCACAGGACTTGATTGTCATTTCAAAAAGCAAAATTCTCTGGAAAATGGGGAAATTTTTGTGGGTAGGAGACTCCTGCCCACGATATTGTTTTGGGCATGAGTTCAAAATTTTGGGCACGAATCCCGCCCTGAAGTCCTGTATATATATATATATATATATATATATATATATATATATATGTAAATAATTATGATTTTATTTTTTTTGTTTTTTTTTTTAACACTCTACATGTAGATGCAAGTGTGGTAGTAGCTTAAATCTTTTTTCCTTTTGCACTTAAAAATAGGATAGTGGCAGTAAGCTTAAAGCTCTTGAGGAAGAATTAAAGAAGCGTCAAGTATCTGAAACTAAGGCTGATACTAATCACAGAAATCTTCAGGATGCCTTTAATGAGGAAAAGAAGAAGAATGCAGAACTCAAAAAGAATTACAAAGAGGTAATTATGTATAGTTAAAATAATTAAACTTGCTGATATGTTGCATTTTTGTTATTTTGAGGTTTTATTACTTACCCATCATATATAGTATAGGGTAAATCTTGTAATCGTTTAATAAATCTTTTTGACTGATTTACACGTTTTAGACACTGGAGATTCCGAAAAACATATTTTTAGAAAAAAAAATTAGTTGTCCATCTGTTTGTATGTATGTGAACTTTCTATCTCCCAAACAAATTGAGATAGAGATTTGAAATTTGGTATGTACTTAGTATGTAATAATAAGAAGTTTATTGAATTTCAGTAACCTCGATTGTCCGGAACTATTATTTTCGGACTCTCGAAATATTCGTTCTGATAAAAGGTATATAAATTTTTTTTAAACTGTTTATTTTAAGGTGTGAATATAAAAGACAATAAAAATATATAAAAATTTTGCATACAGAATGAAGTTGATCGGGTATTTGGTTGCCGAGATATTTGGAATCCCATTTTCCACACTCTTCGATTTTTCATGACCCTGTATTTCATTCAAATTTCAATTCAAAGATATATTTTAATTGGAAATGAGATGCTTAATCCGACGCAGTAAACTCTTAGTTAATGTGTTTATCATTTTTGGAGTTATAAGGATGGGGTTTTTTACACAATTCGGTAATAGAGCATTTAAAGTTTGACATCATCAAGCCAATATTTTATTCGAATTGCAATGCATTTTATAAATAGTTTACACATGTTTTATTTTCATATTTTATATTATGCATATCCATGATGGGTAAGTATTATGTTGACCTCCAACGACTAGTTTTCTTTCTGAATTGTGATTAGGTAATTTTAGAAAAATCTTGTGGGTGCTGTGGTATTTCAATCAAAAATGCTATTCAGATTTTCCTTGATGAAATGGCCATTTCTTTTCTGAATGAATATGAGCTCATAAAAATTGTCAATTTTATTAGTCTATTAAACGTGTATGATTCTCAGAAATTTTAATTTTCATATTAATCATTAAGTAAATATAAAAAGACTCGCTACTTTTTAAGAATGTAAAAATTTCAACTTCGAAATCCAAAGTTAGTAAGATGCTGAGTAAGCAGATTTCATCTTACTCAAACAAGTGTTTTACCTCATATTGAACTTGACTCATTTGTAGTAACTGAGTGGGGGAAAAAATGTGTAGCATACCTACCAACTTGCTGATAATTTTCATTAAACTATAGCAGGGCTGCCATTTGCTACTAAAATGCTACTTTTTGCTACTATTTTCAGCTTCAGGAGACTAAGGCAACTTTTTTAAGCAAAAAAAGCTTGGAAAGCAACTATTTCTGGCAAATAGGCAACTATTTTATGAAAAAGGAGACTTTTTGAAAATTTTATTCTAGCTTTTTCAAATATATGTTGCAGGAAATATGAAGCAACAATAAAATTTTTTTTTACCATTCCAATACAATTTTTATGCATATTCGATACCGTCACCAAACAGCACTTTTCTAGACTAAGAGTCAATTTCACTTTTATTTTCCTCTTTACCTTTTTGTTTCATCATGGAAAAACATGAGTATAAAGAATAATTCCTGATATTGTGTGTGTGCAGTACATATCTGAGAAAATGTACTTTTTAACAATTGTAATTGTGTATTGTAACAATAAAGGTAACTTATAAAACTTTTTCTGATTTATTAGTTTTTTTATGTATTTGCTTTTTTTATCATGTTACTTAATGACTGACTACCTGATCTAGAAATTTATAGAAACTAAAGACTAGAAATTTTATAAAATGTTAGGTGTTGGCAAAAGTCTAAAGAGGCATTTAAAAGAAAAATCAGTTTCCAGGAGGAATGGGATGGAACAGATTTCATCTTGGAATCTATAAAGACGATAAATTTTGCAGAAGGGCTAATATCAGCATATAGATGAAATACAGGAGAAAATTTTTGAAATGCATGCCCTTCTCATTTCTTTTCCTCCCCTCTGCTTTTTTTCCATACAAGGCGAGTGTGGGGATCAAATGATCCAAAAGCATGGCACTTTTTTTGTTGTTTATTTTGGACATGGATAAGCACATTACCCAAGAAGTCAGCACATAAAATGTTCCTTAAAAATAATCTCTTGAAATCACAAAGCCGGGTTTTTCTAAATGTTATAATTAATTGGCTTGTCACCAGATCGTAAAATCTATCATTGCTAAACATAGCACATTTTGCAATTGCATGGGCTTGAAAGCAAAAGATAGGGTGAAATTTTTACCAATTTAGAAACCCCATCACCTCCCACGTCTCTTTCATTTAACATGCTAAAGGGCTAAATAGCAAATTGAGCCCAAGCTGCAAAATTCTGCATGTGTTACGATAAAAAAAAAAAGTGATTTTTAATTACTTTGATGCTTTTATACTCTATATACTCTCAATGGTAAACAACTGGGGAAAACAGAAAAGGTAGGAAATTTCACATTAGTGGAAAAAGGCAGTTAAATTCTTATTTGTGGAAAAAGGCAAGGAATTTCATATTTGTGGAAACAGGCAGGGAATTTCATATTTGTGAAAAAAGGCAAGGAATTTCATATTTGTGGATAAAAGCAGGAAATTTAATTTGATTATTGGTCAGGAAAAATTTTAAAAGTGATAAAAAATAGTGCATCTGGAAAATCATACAGGTTTTGGAAAATATCGGCTTATAACTTCATTGAAATTCTATTTTTGTTTACTGTCTCTAAAATAATAATAAACAACAAACAATCATTTAAATTACTCTCACACCTTCATGCAAAATTTACTCCTCTTCCTATTTGCCCCCTTCAACATACAAGCAAGTTTAATATCTTTATGTATATATATATATAAAGTCATCTATCTTATTTATTGCTCTCTAATAAATAAATAAATAAATACTCATATAAATTATACCTTCTTACGAAATTTTTGCTTACCTTATATCCTTTGATCTCCCAGCGTATATAGTTTTAATTCATTAAAGTTCGTTTTTTCAAAAAAAAAAAAAAAAATCTGCCCTATTTGTTGCTCACAAATAACAATAAATAAATCATCTAAATAAGGTCCTCCTTTCAAAAATTTCTGCTTTCCTCTGCTCCTTTGCCCCTCCCCCTCCCCCGCCCTCTCATCCTGCATGCTGTTTTTCAAATCGTATAAATATCTTCATTTAAAAAAAGAAATCTGTCCTACTTACTGTTTACTGCCTCTAATAACAATAAATAAATACTGTTCATCTTCAGGATCCGCATTTTTAAATCTTTCAAAACTTCATTTTAAGAAAAATAACTCTGCCCTATTTGCTGTAAACTAATAACAATAAATTAAAAAAAATAATCATCCACCTCTCCCTCTCAAATTTAATTTTTTTTCTCCCCCCCCCCCCCCCCCCCCCCCCTCTAGTGTACAAAGCAGTTTAAAATATTTATTTAGAGAAAAAGTCTCACCTAATTGTGTTGGAATATGGGCTTAGTTAAAATTCTTTACTTAAAAAAAAAGTCATTCATATTTCTTGCTTTCTAGAGCGATAAATAATCATTTAAAATACCCCCCCCTTCTTCCTGGCCCAATTTCTGTTTTGTCCCACTTCTGCAATTTCAAACTCTTTAATTTGAATTTTATAAAAGAAAAAAATTGCTGTATTTGATACTTTGTAGTAATGAAAAATATCAATGACCTAAATTCCCTCCCCACTTGAAAATTTTCGTCTGTAAATAATTTTTCAGATAGATTTGCATAATGTTTGGTGCATCACCCTAAATCAGGGTGCCAACTATGTTGTAGTATTCTACAAAAAAATGTCATTTCAAAAGTAAGCAAGAACACGGGGGAAATAAAAACTTCCCTTATACTGCAGTTTCAAACTCTTTAAAATCCCTTAAATCTGTAGTTTATGAAAAGTTCCAAGAAATATGTCTTGAAGTTCATCACGAAAGCAAAAACGAAATACTGGAAATATCACTATTACATCTGTAACTAACAAGAAGTATATCATGTGTTGATCCAAAAGTTGCAGAAAACTAAACTCAAATATCATGAAAACTTCAATGGAGTTACTTTTAACAATTTTGTTACATAATATTAGATAATATGTAAAAACAGTACCGAACTTTTGCAGATTGTATATATAAAATGTTGTATAGTATTGTTGTAATCAGAAAAACTTAATCATTTTTAAGGAAAAGTCAGGGAAAAGTAAAAAAAATTGTAAAAGGGAAATCATTCTTTACCCTGATTTCAACACTGTGATTATTTTGTATAATACTTTATATGCAACTATTTTGCTACTAAATCAGCCATTATGCAACTATTTTTGCTACTATTTTTGGCTCTAAAGGATACTAAAGCAACTATTTTGAATAATTTTTGGAATGGCAGGCCTGCTATAGTGATGTTTTAAATCAGAAAAAATATCTTACAAAGTGTGTTGTCTTTATTTGTGGTTTTTATTTAAATTCATTTATTAGGAAATTTTTGCAGTGTGTAAAACGTGTTTATTTGACGTAGGTCAAATTAAACACAATTTTATGGAAATTATTATTATTGATCAGTTGGCAGCTTTGGAGTAGACATTTTCCCTGTATTATCCAGTTTGAGTATACATGATTTTGAACATTTGAAAAAATATCTGATAAATTTTCATTTTACAAATAAAATCAATTTTAAAAGCACACATTCTATAAAACTTTTGAATAACTCTGTTAATAAAATATGTATTTTATATTATTTCATGAACAATTATTCTTAAACAAAAATTTAAGTTTTATGTTGCATATCCTTTCTCTGTTTCTCGTTTTCCATGTCCTACACCAGGCATGTCAAACTCGTTTACCACCGCGGGCCGCATTTAAAAAAATGCAAATACCATTGCACAGGATAAAAAATTTGTACGTACCAAACATAGCCACGTTAAAGAAATATTCACAAGTTTTAAAGTTATTATTATACATAGTTTATTTTATCTTATTTTTCGAAAAAAATACTCAAATTTCATTTTTATCAACGAAATCTATAAAATTTAATTGAATTTTCTAAATTGTATTTATTTAAAAAAAAAAATTATTGTACATGCTGATTTGTTAATCCTGATCTGATCAAAAGCATAGCTGCTAATCTTCCGCGTTTCCTTAGAGTAAAAAAATAAAAATAAGCATATATTGGAACAGAAAAATTATTTAATAAAATGTCTCTTGTATCCATGCGCTACTTATTTAATTTGATGTATTAAATAGATTTTCTGGTTCAAATTTTGTTTATTTGATTTTTAAAAAAAGGTTGGTAGCTAAGCAAAGATGTATAAAAGTACACTGCCGAATATAGCCAAAATTAAGGCTCCTATAAGGGGAGCTGACGCATATCCATTCTGTTGCCCAAAATAACCGTCATATTGCAACCTAGCTCAGCATTAGGAAACCACCTGAGCAGGTGTTTGCCGTCCCTGTTACTGTCACTCGTCGTCCACTAGTACGGTAAGCTAACCGGTTTTAGCTTGGTTTTTGGTCCGCTGGGTTATTAAGAGGCGTTATTTTGAAAATCAGACAAAGTGTGATAGTTGTATTTTTTGATTGGCTTGATTTTTTTTTATGTTGAAGTAGGTCATATTTAGTGAATACTGTGCAATTTTGAAGCCCTGAAAAAATTTCTCCTTCCCTGTAGAAACTGTCAAAGTTCAAGGTCATGTATCCCATTTTTCATGAAAAGTGAAATGCGAGTATGTTCAGAGTGCCTGCCTGCTTAAAAAAAATAAGTTGTTTCCATGGGGCATTGTTGCTTTCCATTGTTATGTTGCCACAAAATGCAAGTAAAATGCCGTTTTTGCCCATTTTCTGCGCTTATTATCTTGTTTAAGCAATAGTACCCCAAAGTTTTTCTTATTGAACATGAAAGTTTACTATTAGGACAATCTAAGTAATATAAAACTTTACTGGGATATTGATGCTTTTAGCAGATATAATCTGTTAAATATGCAAAAGTTGCAAAATCTGCAACTTTTTAATTAGGCCTATCTGAAAAAAGCATCAGAGCAGAACAAAACCAAATATATGATGTAGTAGTTAAATATATGTACTAATAGATGGAAAAGAAAAAAAAGTGGGGTCTCATGCCATTTTCAGAAAATAAAATGACAAAAACATACATTTTCGAACAATATATTTACGTAAATGTATACACGGGAAAACTGTTAAACTTTACATATCAAAAGTAATAATAATACTTTAAAGAAAAAAAGCACATTCTGTAAGTCAGAACACCTATTTCTTGTTCATCTGCTCATGCAATTTGCAGACAGTTTTAAAATCTGCTTGGGATATACAAAAAAAAACATGCATTCGTTGGAACTGGAGCACATATTTTGCACAAGATTTCACCACCCTTGTACCAGTAATCATCATCATCAGAGATTGTAAAAGTGTTTCTTCCATGCCTCTTCATACACTTCACCTTGATGTCATTGTTCTCAATTTCAGTAATTTCTCCAGGATACTACATATTATTAAATAAAACTGTAACCCAGTCTGTTACACTGTACTGACTTCCATTGCACTGTCTAATGGATCTCAATACTTACTGTACAGACATTTCTGCTTCTTCATTATCATCTTCGATGGCTTCATGAACATGCTGATCTTCAGTATTATTTGATACAGCTGGAAGAATACCTAATCTCTGTTGTTTTGTAAACCGAGTAAATAACGATTGTATTTGATTTCTTGAGCGATACTCATCAGGATAAAATACTTTCTTCCCTTCCCATGTCTCAGTTCTCATAGCATAATGAACTTGTTCAGGAGTCTGCTTTTGACCTGTTGCTTCTCCAAAGGTAAATTTTGCAAGTATAAACTGCTTCTTTTTCTCTGTAAATCTAACTTTTTTCCTTTCATTGCGAGCCCAGCCTTCTGATAATACCTCAGACATAATGTTCTCATTGTATTTTTCAGCAAGTGCATCAGCAGATGATTTGTACATTTGAGGCTCACTTAAATTGATTTTGTACCCTTGCATAGTGTTTATAAAACTTTGCTTTATTTTATCGTAAGAAGATACTACTCTTGCATAGTCATGTTGTTCACTATAAATATGCTGTTGTAGTTGCTCTTCAGTATGAAAGGAACCTAGGCAGTTTTGGTCTGAGCAGAAGTAGCTTGCTACATATTCCCTGTCCAGTCTTGGTCGTTTAGGTGTAGCACCAAAATTATTCTGCCATGATGAAGAAAATTCACTGACCACATTATGCCCAGAAGAAAATACTTCTCCTTCACTTAGGGCAATATCTTTCCCAGGACCAATACCGAAGTACTGCCACACTTTTAATCCAGTCTCTGTGGATTCTGCTGAATGATATGCACTAATATTCTCAATTTTCTGATATTTAATATGGGTGTTTGAATCATTGATTTCAATCACAGACACCTTGGAATTTCGGACGCCACCCATGTACAGTAAGCTTTCCTTTAGCTCTAGTGCATTGCTGATATTCTTTCCAGAATTTAAGTATGCTGTACGACAATGCTGTGCATTTGCAGCTTCTCTGTCACACTGATCCTTACCACGTTGAGTCTCGTTTTAGTCATGCAGAATTAATTTTGGTTCAAACTTTTGTAGTATTAGGATTTCTAACTGGATATGTCCATTTCCACTGTAGCAACCCGCATTATCTGACTTCATATAAATATGATGAATAGTTGGAAAATCTGCCTTCAGCTGTTTTGCAACATGCTCCAGAACACATAATGTATGTTAAAGTCCTTGATCACTATGCTCTAAAATCATGAAGTACACTTGCTTTTCTAAATGATCACCATTTTTAAAAAGTAGTACATCAACATGTAGGCTCATTCCATTTTTACCAAAGTATTCACCTCTGAGATTCTCGAAATTTTACTGGGAAATTACTGAAATTTAGAACAATGACATCAAGGTGAAGTGTATGAAGAGGCATGGAAGAAACACTTTTACACTCTCTGATGATGATCATTACTGGTACAAGGGTGGTTAAATCTTGTGCAAAATATGTGCTCCAGTTCCAATGAATGCACACTTTTTTCGTATATCCCAAGCAGATTTTAAAACTGTCTGCAAATTGCATGAGCAAATGAACAACAAATAGGTGTTCTGACTTACAGAATGTGCTTTTTTTCTTTAAATTATTATTATTACTTTTGATATGTAAAGTTTAACAGTTTTCCCGTGTATACATTTACGTAAATATATTGTTCGAAAATGTATGTTTTTGTTATTTTATTTTCTGAAAATGGCATGAGACCCCACTTTTTTTTCTTTTCCATGTATTAGTACATATATTTAACTACTACATCATATATTTGGTTTTGTTCTGCTCTGATGCTTTTTTGAGATAGGCCTAATTAAAAAGTTGCAGATTTTGCAACTTTTGCATATTTAACAGATTATATCTGCTAAAAGCATCAATATCCCAGTAAAGTTTTATATTACTTAGATTGTCCTAATAGTAAACTTTCATGTTCAATAAGAAAAACTTTGGGGTACTATTGCTTAAACAAGATAATAAGCGCAGAAAATGGACAAAAACGGCATTTTACTTGCATTTTGTGGCAACATAACAATGGAAAGCAACAATGCCCCATGGAAACAACTTATTTTTTTTAAGCAGGCAGTGTTATACTAACAGTTTATGAAAACAGAATTATGGAGTGTTGTTGCTTTCCAAAGATATAGCACTCTGAACATACTCGCATTTCACTTTTCATGAAAAATGGGATTCATGACCTTGAACTTTGACAGTTTCTACAGGGAAGGAGAAATTTTTTCAGGGCTTCAAAATTGCACAGTATTCACTAAATATGACCTACTTCAACATAAAAAAAAATCAAGCCAATCAAAAAATACAACTATCAAAATGTCACTTTTTTGTCTGAATTTCAAAATAATGGCTCTTAAATGATGGTATGATTCAGCCTGTATTATAGGAGCTCTAGCTAAAATATGCCTAATTGCACACTATAGTTTTAAAAAAAATCGGTCGATTGATGAATAATTACAGAAATTTGGAAACCCCATATCCAGAGGTGTAAAAACTGGGCGCCAATGGGCCGATTGTCTCCACTAAATTTTATTAGCATTATTTGCCTACATTTTATTACTTCGCCTAAATTTTATTAGTATTCTTATTAGACGAAGAATACTAAAAATTTAGTGGTTGCAATCGGCTCATTTACCACCAGTTTACCCCCCAGAGGAGTACTCGATAAAATAAGACACCAAATTTCTATTAAAGAAAAACTGGTGTTACATGCACTCTTTCCCATTTTACTGAAGCATCGACGCTAGGCATAAATGAGTTAATATGAAATCGAACTGAATTTTGATTAACCGCGCCGTGATGAATTCTGAAGAATAATTTCAATATCAATGATTAGAGTTGAAGTAAATAGATTAAACTGATTTTCATATTTCTTCAAATTCAAAAATCCTATTTTTCAAAAAAATTAGTTTTTGAAATTTTTTTAGTATATTCTAAAAATTTCCACTTCGATGATTTTTGAAGTAATGCCTGACAATATTTAAATTGAAATACAATTTCTTTTTGAAAAATGTTTTATCAAAATAATAAATTCTATTTGAAAATGCTTATACTATCAAATAACAAGATAACATTATAAAATTTGTCTTGAAGTTGAAGTTTACTTGGGTGCTTTGTAATTTCAAATGAAAACTTCAAGTACTTTGTCTAGTGGTGGACTTTTAATAATCCACATTCATAATTTGTCGATTTAAAATGAAAATTGTAACATTTTTAACAGTTCAAAAATAACAGTTAAAACTTTATAATGGAAATGGAAAGCCATCAAATTCTGTATAAGAAGGTAGATCTGTTTATCGTCATACCCATATTTCCAAGATATTTTCTAGATTGATGATTATTAAGAATACGAATATAAGTTTAGAAGCACTAAGTTTTTAAGCACATATCCGGTTTTTTAGAAATGAATTGTTATAGAAATATCTTTCTAACAATGGTACTTATGCTTATAGTATTTTCAGATTTCTTTAACTGCTTTTGACATCATTTCTTCAATTTCATTTTGAGTGATTTCGACATCATTTCTTCAATTTCATTTTGAGTGATTTCGACTTGCAGGACATTTAATGTAATAAAGACAATAATTAGTTTTTTTTTAAAACAAATGCATTTCATTCAATAAGCTTGGTGAAAGCAGTTTGATTCTCTTTTTAAAAGTATCAGTTTCAATTCTGACAGTTTATCTTTTCGATGTTTAGCCAGATTTTTGTAAGTTTTCTTTATACTTTGTGCTGTAGCACCTCTTAATGTTTCATTCTTTTCAAACTCCAACAGTGTCTGCATATCAAACATAAAATTTCAGTTTTCCTTTTAATATAACTGTGTTGTAAATCATCTTTAAAAAATATGCGATGTCCATCTTCAATTTATCATATTTATTCATAGGGTAAAGAGCTTTAACATATATATTTTTTTAAATCATGGGTTGTATGAGAGTATGTAAATAAAAGTGAGTATATCAATAAAAAATGAAAGAAAAGTAAGAAAGCTCACGTAGGATTCCAGATAGACCACACACAATTACTAACCTAAGTAATGAAAATTATTAAAGAGCTAAAATTCAAAATTTATATGTTCGACTAAAGTCCAAGTGAAGAACCTGCATGGCATATTCGGGGGTTTTGTGTCAAGCACAAAAGTAATAAGTTATGAAACATTCAAAGCAACTCATTTAAATATATTGAATTTTAAATTATGATTTTTAAAAAAATTAACTGGTTTTAATTAGCGCTGAATTTTATTAATTTTATAATACATTTCTTAGTACTTAATAAATACAGTATGTTATTTTGTAAAGTGGTGTAAAGTCTAAGAGAGTAGTAGTAAAGTAAAGTATTAGTTTTCAGCATAAACATATAAAAATTATAAGTAGAATGCTTTAAAAATTTTACGAATCTTTAAATTTTCAGACTCAAGATACCGCACTTTGTTACGCTCCAATTGGTAATCTTTGTATCCACCTTTTTTTTCTTTTTTTTTTTTTTTTTTTTTGCTAAAATGTAAAGTTATATCTGTCTATAGATCATTGTTGCCAGATGAGCAGGAATTTTTCTGTAATTTTCAGAATGCTACCACATTCTGAAGACAAATATTACCTTTATTTAATGACATAATAAATACGACAAATATTACTGTTCGAAAATAGTGGTAGCATTCTGAATAATAAAAAAAAGCCCATCAAAATTGTAACACTGATATACATATCTTTATGTTGCCATCTCTGAGACCACAATATGTACAAGTGCGTTCGTGCAAAGTATATTTTTATTATCCGTGTTCTAACAACTAAATTAAACATAGGTAAATTGCCAAAGGCTTCGCGGGCCACAGATAAATTGTTGGCGGGCCACGTGTTTGACATGCCTGTCCTACACTTTTTGGGGAAAAAAAAATATTTTTATTTGCAATTGCATGGATTATTTAGTATCCACATTTTTTTTTTTTTAGGATGCTTGAACGCTGGATCATCTATACACCAAGGATTTATTCAAAAAATGATTGGAGATAAACCCACTAATGACTTAACAGGCACAAATTAGAAATGATTAGAGTTATACCCATTCAAAACGTATATTATTGACACCTGGTCAACTGATACTTTTAAGTGCATTGCCTCAAAATCAGCAGAGGTAGTTTGGCATGCCCATAGCAAGTCTGAATGGATATTTACGTTTACTGCCACTTTTAAAATTTGATTACCAGAGTTTGCTAGACTATAGTGGGCAGATCTAAGTAGATAACATTTTAAAATGGAATGTTTATTTCTCGTTTAATGTTGACTTGTAGTTGTGTTTCACTTGAAATAGATATGTCTTCCTACCCAAATTTTTAGGCAATTTTTTATTGTGAATGATTTTGAATATTTCTGTCTTCTTTAACTTTCTACTTCATATTTATATTTAGGAAAAAGCTACATTAGCATTAAAAGAAAAAGAATATCAGAATTCTACAAAAAAGTTGGAAAGCTTGAAGGAGGAAGCTGATAAAGATACAAATGCAATAGCTGCTGCAGAAAATCATTATCATGCTGTAAATGCTGGTTTAAGTGGAGAAGATGGACAAGAAGCCAGTCTTGCTGCTCAACTTATCAGTGAGTACCTTAATTTAAATAAAATTATTTAAAGACAGTAATTTAGGAAAAAAGAAAATGAATGTTTTGTATTGTTTTTAAGTAAATGCAGAAAATTGCAAAAATTGCATTCTACATAAAATCCCCATGGCAGAATGTATGCGACGGACGTCGCAGACTTTTTAGGGCACCTGCAGACTAAAAACATACAGCGATGCAGCAGACGCGCTATAGCGCTTAAATTACGCAAAAGAACGGCAAACTTCGTCGAAGGATCGTGAAAAACCGACTAATTTAATCAAAGAATCGCAAAAAAAAAAATTGCGAAATTCATTTAAAAATCGCAAAAAAAGGCTAATTTTGTTGATAGATAGCAGAAAAAACGCAAATTTAGTCAAAAGGTAATGAAAAAAACGTGAATTTCCTCAAAAGGCCGTCAATAAAACATGAGTTTCATTGAAGGATTGCGGCGTATTTGGCCGAAGGGCTACGGAGAAAGCGCCAACTTTATCAAAGGATCATGGAAAAAAACTGTTTATTTCGTCGAAGGATCACGAAAAAACAGTCCATTTCGTCTTCTGATCACGAAAAAACAGAAAATTCTGCCGACAGATCACGAAAAACGGCAAATTTCGGCGAAGGATCTCGAAAATGCAGAAAATTCTGCCGACAGATCGCAAAAAAAAAGGCAAATTTCGTCAAGTGATCGCCAAAAAACGGTAAAATTCGTCAAAGGATCTCGAAAAAATGGAAAATTTCGTCAAAGGATCTTGAAAAAAAACAGCAAATTTCGTCGAAGTATCTAGAAAAAAAGCACCAAATTTTGTCGTCGGATCATGGAAAAAACGCGAATTTTGTCTAAAGGCCAAAGAAAAAACGCGAAATTCATCAAAGGATCTGGGAAAATGGCTAATTTCGTTGACAGATTGCGATAAAAACACAAATTTCGTCAAAGGACCACGGAAAAACTTGATTATTGTCAAAAGACTGTAAAAAAAATTCATGAGTTTCGTTGAAGGATCGGGAAAAAAAATGCAAATTTCATCAAAGGCCCACAAAGGAAACGCAAATTTCATCAAATGGCCGCAGAATAAAATGCCAATTTAGTCAAAGAATCGTGGAAAAAACCGCTAATTTCGTCAAAGGATCGCGGAAAAAGTGCAAATTTCGTCAAAGGGCCACGAAAAAAAACCCCCGTGAATTTCACCAAAGGGTTGTGGCGGGAAGAAAGAAATGCAAATTTCATCAAAGGTTCACGAAAAAAAACATGAATTTTGTGAAATAGTATAGGAAAAGATGCAGCATTCCTTTAGAAAACAGCAGACACACAAAGTTCTGTGCTTATTAATATAGGCATAGTTTTACCTACCCATCATATGTAGTATAGGGTAAGTCTTGTAATTGTTTTGAAAATCGAAAAAAAAATTTTGACGGATTTACACGTTTCAGACACTGTAGATTCCGAAAAACATATTTTTAGGAAAAAAAAAATTGCCGTCCATCTGTGTATTAGTGTATCTGTAAACGCTCTATCTCCCGAGCAAATTGAGATAGAGACTTGAAATTTGGTATGTACTTAGTACGTAATAATGGGAAGAAGCCTATTGAATTTCAGTAACCTCGATTATCTGGAACTATTTTTTTGAGACTCTCGAAATATTCGTTCTGATAAAAGGTATATAAAAAATTTCGAAATTGTTTATTTTAAGGAGTGAATATAAAAGACAATAAAAAAATATAAATTTTGCATAAAGCATGAAGTCGATCGGATAATGAGTTACCGAGATATTTGTAATCCTATTATCCACACTCTTCGATTTTTCGTGACCCTGTATTTCATCCAAATTTCAATTCAAAGATATATTTTAATTGAAAATGAGACGCTTAATCAGATGCAATAAACCGCTAGCTAATAGGATTATTGTTTTTGGAGTTATAAGGATGTTTCTTTTAAGCAATTCAGTAATCGAGCCTTCAAAGTTTATGATGTGATCAAGCCACGATTTTATTCGAATTGCAATGCATTTTATAAGTAGTTTACACATTTTTTATTTTAATTTTTTAAATTATGCATATCCATGATGGGTAAGTATCACGGTGGCCCCCAACAACTAGTTTAATCTGAAACAATATACTGAACTAACTTTTGAAAAATCGGGTTAACCCGAACCCAATTTGCAAGACTCTACCGTCGGCCTTAAATCGACTCTTATCAAAAGCATAGTTAATCTGACCTGCAACAAGAATAATTATTGCTGAGAGGGGATTTTCTCCCCTCCACCCTCTGTTGTAACCTTTCAGAATTTTTTTTTACTCAGAAAGGCTGATAAATGCTGATGCCTTAATTAATTAGCAGCATTAACTACAACCGCAGCAAGAATAGATTTATATGATATATTGCGTATTGCAGACTATTTTTGAAAACATTATTAGCCTTGCAGACACTTGAAGATAGTTCTGCCACTGGGCATAAAATATAACTTGTTATATGGAATAATAGAATTAAAAAATTATTTTTCTCTTACAGAATGTCTTGAAAGGAGGGAGAAGGGTGGGGGGGGGGGGCAAAAAGTATTACCCCTTTTGCTATAAAAATTATCCAGTGCTGCAAATGTATTTTTAAAAATTGAGGCAAGCTTACAATAAAATGAAATTAGTGCAAATACACTATATTTCCAATGATGACCGGTCACTTGCGATTTTAGACGTTTTGTTAAATATCTGGAAAGATACATGAGGAATTATCCTGGAACTTCAGGAGTGTAAACAACATGATAAACGTCATATTCTTCCGCGAAGATTTTTTCCTGAAACCCCATAAGGGGCCGTCAACAAATTGAAGAAAAACGAATATCTTTTGGATAACCCTGTAAAAACTAATATAGCAAAAGCATTCAGACTGTAGATTATGATTAAGTGGCTTATTGTAATAATTTGGGTTCATTTTTATGAAGATAGCATGTATACTCGAAGAGAAATTCAGGTTTTTATAAAAACAGTCCCAAATTTTATCAAGTTTTTTGCTTATAATTTGCAGAGTTTTTAATATAAAAACAAGTTATTTTCAGAAAATATGACAAACAAAATTGTACACAACACCCTCTAATCAGAATTAAAAAATAAAAAAAATTGTATGAAAAATGAGCAGGTTTACTAAATTTTGTTTCACTGCGGATGCACGAATTCAATCAAAATATTCTGTGCATAATATATTAGCTAAATGTATCGACCAACTTTTGTGAAAGTCTCAAAAACATAGCTTAAAAATTCTGATAGTAATCATCGATAGCATAAGCTCGAATTTCGCTATTCCCAAAAGGAAGCAAAAAGATGAGGGGTTGTATCCAAATATACTAGCTTATGAAAGTTGACATAATAAGAATGAAGTGTCTCTCATTCTATATTTGATACAACCCCTCATCATTTTTCTTCCTTTTGGGAACAGCGAATTTCGAGCTTATTCTATCGACGATTACTATCAGAATTTTCAAGCTATGTTTTTGAGACTTTCATAAAAGTTGGTCTATACATTTAGCTAATGTATTATGCACAGTATATTTTGATTGAATTCGCGCATGCGCAGTGAAACAATATTTAGTAAACCACCTCATTTTTCATACAATTTTTATTATTTTTTAATTCTGATTGCAGGGTGTTGTGTACAATTTTGTTTGTCATATTTTCTGAAAATAACTTGTTCTTATATTAAAAACTCTGCAAGTTATAAGCAAAAAAACTTGATAAAATTAGGGAATGTTGTTATAAAAACCTGAATTTCTCTACGAGTATACATGCTATCTTCATAAAAATGAACCCAAATTATTACAATAATCCACTTAATCATAATCTACAGTTTGAATGCTTTTGCAATATTAGTTTTTAGCTCACAGGCTATCAAAGCCTGAGAGCTTATGTGCCCGCCGGTTCTGTATGTACGTATGTACGTACGTAACGCGATAACTCTTCATAGAAATATCCGTTTTCCTTCAAATTTTGTTTATAGGTTCACTGTGTTAAGGCGCTTCCCTGATTAGTTTTCGGGATTGATTGGTTAAGTATAAAGGGGGGGAACGGGGGGCTAATCCCCCCTTAATTTATATAAATGGGTTTTTCATGCAGAATTATCCCATTTGCTTCAAAATTTGTTTATAGGTTCATTGGGTTAAGACACTTCCCTGATTAGTTTTCGGGATTGATTGGTAAAGTATAAAGGGGGGAACGGGAGAGCTAATCCCCCCCTTAATTTTTATAAATGGGTTTTTCATGCAGAATTATCCCATTTGCTTCAAAATTTGTTGATAGGTTCATTGGGTTAAGACGCTTCCCTGATTAGTTTTCGGGATTGATTGGTTAAGTATAAAGTGGGAAACGGGGGGGCTAATCCCCCCCTTAATTTATATAAATGGGTTTTTCATGCAGAATTATCCCATTTGCTTCAAAATTTGTTTATAGGTTCATTGGGTTAAGACGCTTCCCTGATTAGTTTTCGGGATTGATTGGTTAAGTATTAAGGGAGGGAACGGGGGGCTAATCCCCCCTTAATTTATATAAATGGTTTTTTCAAGCAGAATTATCCGATTTTCTTCAAATTTTGTATATAGGTTCGTTGTGATAATGCGCTTCTCTGAATAGTTTTGGGGTTACATTGGTTAAGTATAAAGGGGGGAAAGGGGGCTAATCCCCCCTTAATTTAGATAAATGGATTTTTCATGCAGAATTATGCGATTTTCTTCAAATTTTGTATATATATTCGTTGTAATTAGAGACTTCCCTGATTAGTTTAAGGGGTTCATTAGTTAACTATGAGGGGGGTAACGGGGGGATGACCCCTCCTTAATATATTGTTGATTTCTTTATTTTTTGAGGGGCTTATTTCAAATTCTTTGAAATTAGAATATACTATACAATTAGTGTGAATAGCCTGTGAGCTCAATGCCCTCAGTTTAACTGGGCAGTTTTCTTTTTTATTACAGGGTTATCCAATATATATTCGTTTTTCTTCAATTTGTTGACGGCCCCTTATGGGGTTTCGGGAAAAAATCTTCGCAGAAATATATGACGTCTATCATGTTGTTTACACTCCTGTAGTTTCAAGATAATTCATCATGTATCTTTCCAGATATTTAACAAAACATCAAAAATCGCAAGTGACCGGTCATCATTGGAAATATAGTGTATCTCTCCTTTCCTTAAATTTAGCTGAAAATAAAAGAATGAAGGAGAAAACATTTTTATAGTAGTTTCTGATTGTATGAATCACTAGTTTATTGAATTGACTGCTTTTATAATTTAAATAACCATAGTCAGAGAATATAGATGGAAGTGCAAATCAGGGCTGCGGAGTCGAAGTCATGAAGCTGGAGTTGGAGTCATGCCCTTTTTAGGGCAAAAGAATCGGAGTCACTAAAATACAGGCTGACTCCGACTCCAGCTTCTTTTTTAGACAGTTTGAAGTGAAATTAAACCAATTACATATATAATTTTAAATTAATAAACTGAATTATTATTATTTTTTTCTTTTGACTATATATATCAGACAACCCAGGTTAAACAGATCCAATATACTGTCCAGTCTACAGCATATATAAAAACTGTTTTTAATTGAAACCTCTAGTTGATATTTTCTATATAGTATACAGTCCATTCTCTCGGTTTTTTTTTGGGGGGTGGGGGGTGGGGGGGGGGGGTTGCAGAACTTGGAAATATCTGCTGTTTTTGGGGTTTACAGAACCCAAAATGTCCTTGTAATAGAAAGATTTTTCCTTTTTTTTTTTTTCCTTATTTTTCCTCAGATTTTTCGGGTCTGTGGGACCAGGAGGACACCAAAATTATAAATCTCCCCCACCCCTCCAAATATACTTTTTTTTTTTTTTTTCCCTTGAGTTTGCAGTATGTAAAATACTGATGAAATAGTGAAATTTCTGTTATCTTTCTCCTTTTGATGTTCGTGTCTTGCAGCCCCGAAATAAAGCCGAAATTGTAAGATTAATGCCGGAAATATAAAATTTTCATCTTTCCTTTCGAATCCACATAACCCAAATTATGTCTGAAATTGTAACATATCTATCTTTATTTTTCTTCCCTTACATCGGAATTTTTCGGGTCTGGAAGACACACTATAACTTCAAAATTGCAACTTTTTGCATTTTCTTTTCCAAGTGAGCAGGATCTGAAATAGTAAAATTTCCATTTTATTTACTTCTTTAGGTTTCAATATTTGGATTTTTCGGGTCTGCAGGACCCAAAATTGTATAATTAATAATGCTGAAAATATAAAAATTTTGCCCCCTTTTTTATGATGCCGTGAGCACATAATTAATGCCAAAATAGTAAAAATTTCAGTTTTATTTTTCTTGCATTCCTTCGTAATTTTTCAGGGTTCTGGAGACCCCAAATGATGCATAAATTGTAAAATTTTCTCCTGCTACTTTTTGGGTTTGCCGGAATCGATATAAAACCAAAATTAAACATCCTTCGTCCATATTTTTGTATAATAATTTTTAGGTAGCTTTCAATACAAAAAAGTATAAAGTTGCAGCAGTTCGGAGGAAAGCAACTCCGGAAAATTTTGGTATATTTTCACCTATCATGACCCCCAGACCCCAAAACCACCCTCTGTTCAAATATTGATTTATATATATATATATATATATATATATCCATATCCATATATATATCTGACCGATTTCATACGATAACGCTCGTATTTATAAATCAATTTCGATAAACCCATTTGTGTGTATTAAGCTCACCAATGTCTCGACCGAGTTCGTTGGCCAGCTTGGTCCGCCATTTTGTTTCAAGATGGTGGCCACTTAAAAATTTAAAACTAAAATAAATATACAAAAAAGTTAAAAATTCAAATTTATTTTTTAATTAAGTGTTAGGCCTTGATACGCGGATTCCAGAGCATTTTTTGGTTTACCTCTATCTTAAAAAATGGCTGAGATAGAGCAGTTTGAAATTATAGGGTGGCTGACATTTTGAAACAAGACAGCACATTACAAAAATTTTCATTGTTGTAATAATTTTCCCAATCATACGCATAAAACTGTATATTCATATCCGTTAGTGCCAAATTCTTGCCAAAATTGGCGACATTTGGCAAAATATTGCCAAATTGTCTTTATAAATGAAGCCAATTTGGCTATTGCTCAATAATTTGGCGAATTTCTTATTCAAATTCAGTATTAACAAATCTTTTGTAAGCGTTTCTTTGCATTTTAACTTCCTGTTTTCATCTAACATTAGCTAAAATTCTAAAACGAAGATATAGGAAAGTTACCTTTTCCTCCCGGTACAGGCCGGAAGGACTTTTTTATATTATGCCCCATATTTGGCATAATATATGTTTATTGGATTCAACTGATAGATCTTTGTGTGTGTTGTTCAAAGTAAATTTTGGAGATTTATTAGATTTCAGCTGTTGTTTCTATCTAAAAAGCTTCAAATTTAACTTTTCGATTGCAATTTACATGCATATAAATATTTTACATACAGTTTTTGCACTGTTTTGACTTAATTAAATTTTACCACATATAAAATTTAATGCAGATTGTGTTTTTGTGTGGGTGTGCAATAAAGCATCTGGGAGGAGGAGGATGTTAAAATATTTTCAATCTTGTCCAGAGCCAATTAACGCAGAGGCAAAGTTCCACACGCATTTTATATAAGAGTATTTTTGCCTTATTTAAAAATATATATATATCTGCATTTAAAAAAAGTGAAACTTTTTATACAAATGTACTTATAATAATTGCCGCTGCAATAATCATATGCTTCAAGGTCAAACAGGAATGCACCAGTAGGTTGCAGTGTTGCCAGTTTTTTTTTAATTATTCGATTGCTTGATTGCTGCCACTTTTTTTTAATAGTAATATTTCCTTTATTTAATGACAAATTTAATAAACCGACTATTACTATTTCAAAACAAATGACAGCAATGAAGCAATCTGAATTGTAGGAATCAACAGGCAATACTAGTACTTTAGTTGTCCCGGAGTCAGTCATTTTTCCCACCGACTCCGCAGCCCTGTTGCAAATGCTGTTCACAAAAAGTTATCTGATTTTACAAAGAAAATATAACAAAAACTAACCTATGTCTTCTGGTTGATTATAATTTAATGAGAAATATATAAGATTCACAGAAACATCAATATTCATAATAACAAATAATACTAAAAATTCTACCATGGTTTTTTGTTATTGTAAGCAGTGCATATGTATTGTTGTATATTTATTTATATATAAAATACTTCAATTTTCTTAAAAGTATGTATGTATTGAGTGATAAATGATGGATTTATTGTCACTTAGAAATTATTCATTTGAATTATAAAAATCAATGATTTTTAACATAATTGATCAACATTTTGTTTGTAGAGGATGGATTTATTTCAGAATTGGTTGACAAGCTGATATGAATAAATTTCTTCTATTATGAATTTGTTGGGTTATATTTTTAAATAATATTTTTTAATCTGATGAAGGACTCCACATTTTATTTACCAAGATTAAAAAATAACAAGGCCAGTCTTGAGTAACCTTGCTTTTAGTGTGCCTGAAAAATAGTTATAATTTCTTATTAGTAATGATTAATTACTAAGTATTTGTCATTAAAGAACAAAAAAATATGTATATTTTTTTAATCTGATGAAGGACTCCACGTTTTACCAAGATTAAAGAATAACAAGGCCAGTCTTGAGTAACCTTGCTTTTAGTGTGCCTGAAAAATCCATATACTTAAAGCTAACCTGCTTTTTAGTTTTCCATGCAAAAATGCCTTTTATACGCGTGCGCGAGCATTCAGCCAATCAGCTAGAGGCTTTTACTCTCTACAGACGGGATGTTTCAGCCAATGAGGTGACGGCTGTTGTTATTCTCCAGAGGAAGATTCAGATTGACAAAACAGATATCGCTAACTACATGGCTGATCTGTGTTTTGAAGGTATTTATTTTATTTATTATGTAATTTATATAAATAACTAGGTGTCGAAACTAAATTTAGGCTCATTTAATGTTAAGCATAAATATCTAGGTGTCGATTTCGATTCTATAGTTTTGCCAAATCCATATGGAATATCTATATGGAAATCGAATTTTTCCTTCTGTTTCTATAGTACAGCAAATAATTCACGTAATTCTTATTATACATACATGATGCTTCACACTTCACTAAATGTTTTCATTAATTTCGAATGTTTTCATTAATCTTGAATGTTTTGATTTGAAATATAATAAAAATATACAATAAATCTAGAGACACTAAATTTTAACTTGTGTGTGTAAATGACTTCAGGGGAAATGAATGAGGTTATTTCGTTTTTTCTTTTGTATATAAAAAATGTTATATATAAAAAAAACCTGGCCATTAATCACATTGTTTTTTGTATATTTAAAGACGATTACTTATTCTTTGTAATTATTTTGTTGTTGGGGGTTTTTGGGCGAAATAATATACTTCATAGATAGAACCAGTTCCGCTAATCATTAATGTTTACTTTAATCATCTGACCGCCGAGCAAATCGGCAAATTTGTAATATTTTTTCTGTTATTTTTTTTTTTTTAATGTCAAAAAAAGATGAATTTTCAAACTTGGTATAAAAAACTTAATTACGTATATGAGTATATTCCTTGACAGTAATAATCATTAATTGATATTTTAAAACTGCATCATATTTGTAGAATTATATAAATTTAAACAATGCCTCTATTGCAGTGAAACCTGAGCATAGTGAACGGATATATCACTTCACGACGGTGGGAAGGTTAATGTTTTATACAAGATTTGTATACATACAAACAATATAATGGGTACTTTTCCATTATATGGACACCATGCCAAAATGTATGCTAATGCATAATGTATGTAAAATTAAAGCATTCAGTGATGTGTTAGATGTATGCTTTTATCAAAACAATTATAATTTGTAAGTATGAGTTAAAAAAATATAAAAAACCCATTTTCTCGCATATTATGAATTTTACTGTAGTAATTGGAACACCGTATGAATAAATAATAAACAATTTTGTATTATGTGAATTATTTTCTGTACTATACAAACAAAAGGACAGAGCTTAAAAAATGCAATTTCCATTTGGATCGATTTGGCAAACTATTAAATGAGCCTAAATTCATTTTTAACGCTAAAATTAAAATCGACACCTAGATATTTATACACAATACAACAAATAAAATAAATACTTTCAAAACCCTTTTGATCATCACATCAGCGTGCAAGACAATTTTTTTACCGGAGACCGACGAATTTTACGATTTTACCGCAAACGATTGTTGAATTTCGCAATTTATCGACTATTGATTAAAGAATTTCATGATTTCTTCCATGAGCGTTTGACGAATTTCTCAAAAAAATTAAGAATATCGTCAAATTGTCTCGGGTTAAAAAATAAAATATTGTCAAATGCCTTCAAGATAAAAGTCGCAAAATTTGTCAAATGATTTTGAATAAAAAATCGGGAAATTCACAAAATGGTTTCAGGAAAATCTTCGCCAAATGTTTTAAAAATTATTTGAGTGACAGCGGGAAAAAAAATTTCATTTACATTCAATCATCGCAATTGGCGAGTGTGACTATTAAGTTTAGCCAGTGGTGGCAATAACATCAATCACCAATTTTCAGTATTACTCGCCGATTGGTGAGTGTTAATTTTGTCTTATATCACAAACTGTATTTACATATACTACTAGATATAATGATTATGAACCATGATTTTTCTGTTATTGGGCGAGATTCATGTTTTTTCAGCAATTCTTTGACGAAATTCGTGTTTTTTCAGCGATCCTTTGAAGAATTTCGCATTTTTCTTGCGATCCTTAACGAAATTCGCATTTTCCAGCAATTCTTTGATAGAATAAATATTATTCCGCAATTTTTAGACGAAATTTAGTAAAAAAGCATGAGTTTTTGGTGAAATTTCCTTTTTTGCGATTCTTTGACAAAATTTGCTCATCTTTCGCAATCCTTATGCATAATTCACGTTTTTTCTGTGGTCTTTTAACGAAAGTCATGTTTTCCCATGATCCTTTGATGAAATTAGTGTTTTTTCCTCAATCATTTGACGAAATCTGTGATTTTTTCCCCTGCGAAGATTGGTTAGATGTTTTTAGTCTGCAGGTGCCCTAAAGAGTCTGTGACGCCCGTTGCTGCATCGCGCACATTCTTCCATGGGGCATCGAAAGAAGGAAATTCATCCTAAAGAATCATTGTTTCATTCCTGACATTTCTGGAAAGAAACAACGTTCAACTCATTTGCTGAATTGTAAAGGGCGAAATGTGTCAAACATTAGCGAAAAGAAAGTGCGCAATTTGTTCGTTCATAGAAAAAATCGTGAAATTTGTTAATCGATAGTCGATAAATTGCGAAATTCGTCAATCGATAGCGCAAAAATCGCAAAATTCATTTATCGACGGCGCAAAAATCGCAAAATTCATCAACTGGTTTCGGGAGAAAAAGTTTTCGAATATCGTCGAATGGCTTCGAGAAAAAAAATCACATCCGTCAATTTCGGGGAAAAAATCGTGAAATTCACCATATGGTTTCGAAATTTGTCGAGCGATTTGTACCCCCCAAGGGGTACTTTCGAAATTTTGCACACAACCTCATGTTATATATCATTGGAAAGGTCTGTGACCACTTAATCATATTATGCATATCCGATGTCCATCTCCCCACTTTGCCCCTTCCCAAGGGATACTTTCAAAATTTTGTTGACACCCCTCATGTCATATATTGTTGGAAAGGTCCGTGACTGCTTAATCATATTATGCATCTCCGATGTCCATCTCCCCACTTTGTCCCCCCTCCCCCCAAGGGGTACTTTCTAAATTTTGCACACAACCCTCATGTTATATATCATTGGAAAGGTCTGTGACCACTTAATCATATTATGTATCTCCCATGTCCATACCCCCTCTTTGCCCCCCCAAGGGGTACTTTCTAAATTTTGTACACAACCTCATGTTATATATCATTGGAAAGGTCTGTGACCACTTAATCATATTATGCATCTCCCATGTCCATCCCCCCTCTTTGCCCCCCCGAAGAGGTACTTTCTAAATTTTGCACACAACCCTCATGTTATCTATCATTGGAAAGGTCTGTGACCACTTAATCATATTATGTATCTCCCATGTCCATACCCCCTCTTTGCCACCCAAGGGGTACTTTCTAAATTTTGTACACAACCTCATGTTATATATCATTGGAAAGGTCTGTGACCACTTAATCATATTATGCATCTCCCATGTCCATCCCCCCTCTTTGCCCCCCCAAGAGGTACTTTCTAAATTTTGCACACAACCCTCATGTCATATATCATTGGAAAGGTCTGTGACCACTTAAGGCTCTGCATCAGTAAGATTTGAAATTTCCCCCTGCCATGTTAAACCAATGGTCGCGGATTCCATTAGTTTTTGTCGAAAATCTCATTAGGAAATTAATATTTTTGACTTATTTTTTTAGTTTCCTCTTCTTAAAGGATGTCTCTTACTTTCTGTGTGGACAAAATATTTCTAAATTACATATATATTTTTTTAATTTATTGCTAAAGTCTTAAGAAGTCAGCGAGATGTGAATAAAACTAAATAACTCCAAAACTATTTGGAGTTTTAAAAACTGGAAAATACTGAAATAAAGTGCATGGTCTCATCTATTCATATAAATAAAAAAAAATCGTTTAAGTTTATTTAAACTCTGGATAATAGACAAATAAGCTGAAAATTGTTGAAAATTTCATCCCCTCACTAAGCAATAAATCAAGGCAGGAGGAGGACCACAGTTGACCTTTGACATCACACAGGTCGGGAGAAGGGTGAGATATTGGAAACGCATGGGCTTTCAGTATGTTTGTAATTGTTAATACAGAACAGAGTCTGATATAGTGAAGATCAAATTATTTTTACAAACTAAGAGAAATATATATATATATATATATATATATATAATTATAATATCTATGAATTTCAAAAAACATATCAAATTCTATTATCATTCTACTTAAATCTCCAAAGAGATAATTAATGATATTGTGTATACAGAATACCACATAGCTAATAATTAACATGTGCAAACATAATATTACCATAGCTTGTGCTTCAATGGTAATTGGCCAAATTTTACTCATACCTAAAGAATATTGAAAAAAGAAAAAAGAAATAGAGAGAAAGGGAAAAAAAAAATATATATATATAAATTGGAGTTGCAATTAAGTAAATACAAATGGATTAATAAATTAAATATGAACCATATACAATGGAAAATTGGACCACATGAGAATTAAATATGAATTGGATATGAAAAAACACATGCACATGTACTCATCCGCCTGGATGCACCCACATGTGTTTTAAATAATAATTCAGTGTTTCATAATTCTACTGGCATAATGCTAAGATCAGTAGAATCATCCAGGTACACTGAATTATTACCAGACAACAATTGGAAATATTAAAATTTGGAAATATTTAAATAGGAAATAAAAAACCATTAAGAATATACAATATATTTCACTCACATCGATTATCCAAAAAACTGTATTTAACACCTCACGAAATTACAACGAGATAACAGTTTTGAAATAATAAAATTGGAAATATGAACGCGTAAAGTGTAGATAAAATATTTTACTCACAATAATTATACAGAATCCTTAAAATGTCACAACTTCTGCATAATATTCACATCCACATGGCAATGCATCATACATGTTGACAAAGTTGAGTTGAGAGAAATGATTTGAAAGACAAGTTGAGAGCACACTTTTTTTAAAACACAACCCCATCGATGACACCCAAACACAAAATGATTCAAAAACACACAAAATAATTCTGGTTTTAATACACTTATAACAAAATTATATCCGTGAATATATATTACTTCATCCAATTTTAATTCCTGAAAGTAAAATTAATATATATATATACAAGTATGATTATATATATTTTCTTTTTTCGCCAGGGCTTTATTTAAAACTGATTCATATATAAGTTTAATCTTTATTGTATAGGATTCCCTTCTTTATTAAAAAGTATAAAAAATCTCAACTGAAAACTTTAAAGATCGGCATCATTTTAATTGACGTAATAAATTAAATATCTTTTTAAAATAAAGATAAAAGTACAGAGAGAAGGTATCTTGCATAGTAAAAAATATGTTTGAATAAAGGGTTTATCAGATTATAAATTATTTATAATATATTTATAATTATACAGGGTCATCCATAATTCCCTCCGGGGTTTCGAAACGTTATAATAAAAAAACGAAGACGAATATGAAAAAAAAGAAACATATGAAATTATTCCGAAACTATTCAAGTTTTACTTACATACATTACAAGTGTTCTATGTGTGAACCCTTGGTCACACGACATACATCCATGCGATAGTCCAGTTCCTGCCATACTCCGTTTCTTTAAATCTGAATCAGTGGTGTCAGTTCAACGGGCCTTTCATAATAAATATCGAAAACAGGGACCAACTGACAAAACAATTCATGTGTGGTACCGGAAATTTAAAGAAACGGAGTATGGCAGGAACTGGACTATCGCATGGATGTATGCCGTGTGACCAGGGGTTCACACATAGAACACCTGTAATGTATGTAAGTAAAACTTGAATAGTTTCGGAATAATTTCATATGTTTCTTTTTTTCATATTCGTCTTCGTTTTTTTACTATAACGTTTCAAAACCCCGGAGGGAATTATGAATGACCCTGTAAATATTTTACAATAATTTAATATAAATTATTATTTATTATATTTGTATGTTATATTATAATTTATACTTCCCAATTATGACATGATTATTATAATTCTCTGCCACATTGATGTAAAAATCTATGTTGGTTATATATTCAGTGTCAATTTTCTTGGTATACTGTCGCTTGATGCTGCAGCATAAATTTGAAATAGCATATTTAGTTGCTAGAATACACCGCGAGTAGGGTTGTGCCTGACATTTGACCTCCCCAAGTCAACCCCAACCGAACCAAAAAAAAAAAATCATCAACCCAAAATTCAACACAATTTGACCCGAAACTTATCTGATCCGAGCCGGAAGTGAAAGAAAATTAATACACATTGGAATACAGTAATGGAAAAGTAGTCCGAAGTTATGCCTCTAATATCAATATTATCCTATTTGTATAAAAATAGACATATATACACTCATTAATATTCTACTTAGTATTTTTCATTTGGGTTGGGTTGGGTTGATTATTGACGGCCAATTATCTACACTTGGGATATAGGCCCGGGGAGAGTGCCCTTCGTGGGGGTCTTTCTAAGGGAACCTAACCCGTATTTACGCATGGATAAATCCACGGCTCGAAGAAAACTCCGAACGATTAGGCCGACGGGCGTGATTGGGATCGAATCCAGCACCTCCCGTCTACCAGCTTCGAGAGCAGAACCTCTCAGCCACTGATAGGGCTATTTTTCATTTGGGAATATATATATACAGTCAGTACCGGCTGTATGGTCACCCGCTTATAAGGTCACCCCGCTTATATGGTCAGTTTCTAAAGTCCCGTCTAGCTTAATAGGAAAAATGTGTTAAAGTGCACCGCTTATATAGTCATGTTATTTTCCTGGTTATCGGTTATATGGTCGTTTTTTAAATCTTTTCAATGAGGTTTTCGGCTATTTTTTTAAAAAATAGTCACTTTCGTAACATTTTTTGAAGTGGAGAGAAACGGGAATGACAAAAAAAAAAAAAAAAAAGATTAAAAGTCTGTGCGACGCCAGAGAGGACTTGAATTCATACTTTTACTTCCCTCCCCTCCCCTCCACTCCCCGGCAGTCTCATTTCTTTTTTACGTTGAATAATCGTCGACGGAACCCCTCCCCCCCCCTCAATTCTCTTCCTCCCCGCGGACAACAGGTGGATATCTGTTTGTTTATTGGTTGGTTTGTTTATTGGTATCTATCTTTGTTTGAAAAGTGCATTAAAATTGAGACAAAAAGAATAAAGGAAAATTTTGTGTCATATGGATCAAACGTGTCGAATAAGAACGCTCATTTTATATTATGGCTTCGAAAAGAAAGAGTTTATCAATTGCTGAAAAAAATGAACTTATTAAAAATTTTAAAAATTCTAATCTTTCAAAAGCTGCATTCGCCAAAGTAAATTCGATACGTCGAACGACATTAAACAACATTTTAGCAGCCAAATGTTACTCCTCAAATGTTCAAATCTGTGATCAAGAAAGAAAACGCCAGCGCTTGTCATCTTATGAAAATGTGGATAGGGCTCTTTTATCATGTATTAAATATGCACAATCGCAAAATGCTCCTATATCCTGGAATATTTTGAAAGAAAAATCCTTGGAATTTGCTAATGAATTTGGCGAGTCAAGTTTCGTTGCTAGCAATGGCTGGCTACAGTGATTTAATTCAAGGCATCACCTATGCTTCAAAAAATTGTGCGGAGAAGCTGCTGATTTTGACAGGAGTTCCTTAAAACAATGGAAAGATGTAGTATTGCGGGACATTCTCGAAAGATATGAACCTGCCAACATCTTCAACGCTGATAAATGCAGACTTTTTTATAGGATCTTGCCAGATAGAACTCTTTGTTTCAAAGGTGAAAAATGTGTAGGGGGAAAGAAAAGTAAAGAACACTTAACCGTGTTGTTAGCTGCAAATATGGATGGATCGGAGAAAATTATTCCTTTGGTGATTGGAAAATTTTTTAATCCTCGGTGTATGAAAAACTGCAAACCTTTGCCTCTATTTTACGATGCTAATTCAAAGGCATGGATGACAGTGGACATCTGGGAAAAAACGCTTAGAAGGTGGGATCAAAATTTTTCAAAACAGAACAGGAAATTTGCACTAATTGCAGACAATTGTGCCGCGCACTCCACTCTTGATGGCTTGAAATCAATTGAACTCGTTTTCTTGCCTCCAAAAAGCACGTGTGTATCGCAGCCTTTAGATTAAGGCATAATCCAGAACTTCAAGTCTACCTATAGAAAGCTTCTTCTGCGAGATATGATTTCTGCTGTTGACCGAAAAGAGCAATTCCAAGTGTCCCTGTTAAATGCAATTATTTATATTGACCAAAGTTGGAATATGGTGTCACAGAAAACTATTGAAAATTGCTTCCGACATGCTGGATTTCACAGTTCACTAAAGTCTGCAGAATTATCGGAAGACGAGGATGAAGAGCTCCCCTTAACTGAACTAGCAGAAAAACTGCGGAATCGAGGTTATTCAATTCCAGACGAAAATCTGTATGCAAAGATTGATGAAGATCTCACTACTAACAGTGAAGCTTCAATACAAAATATTGTTTCTAATGTGTTAAATTTGAATGCTGAAGGAAGCGATGATGAGGATGACAGTGAATGTGAAAAGAAATCAGTATCAACATCAGATGCGCTTAAAGCCATAGATGACCTCAGATGTTTTTTTATTAATTCCGAAGCAGCAGATGAACATTTAAAAGCTATTAGGGACTTAGAAAGATCTTTATTAACAACCAAGAAAAGGAGGCAATCTTGCATACCTGAATATTTTAAATAAGTGCATTGAATATGGGTGCAGTGCACGTATGTATGCGTAGTGTATTTTGTTGGAAAAACTAGATAGCTTTCCCTTTACTAATTCTTTTAGTTCTTATCACTCATTCAAATCATATCTTAATTGACCTAATTCATCCATTCATGCTTTATTATATTTATTCTGTTTATTTAATATTTAACTCCTATTCGGTTATAATCAGTAATTAGCTCAGTCATATTTCAGTAATTAAATCCTTCAGTTTAATAACCTTGGTTTACAATATGAAAGTATATTTTTATTTAAAATAATTCATATAGTTTTAAAGTAAAAATATCTTTATTTAGTTACTTACCATTTGGCCATATTATCTATTTTAACGCTTCAGGCTTTTCCATTTGCTTGTATTTACTTTCATTTCATCACGTTTTTCACTTCCTATGGACATCGTTATCGCTTGTTTACATTGGTCACATCTCCTCATTTCTCGCGGTTTTCGGTAGATCGATTACGTCACGATACAAGTGATTACGGCAGCTGGTGACAGATGGCTCTAATCTGTCATTACCTGTAGTATCTGTCTGTGACCGTGATCGATTGTCACGTACCTTCGGGAAGCCGGAAGTGACCTGTTTGTTGCGGGATGAGGAGGTTACGTCATTGACCTTGACACGAGGCGGTAAGGTATTTAAGGAACGGGACGATCGCGTGTGGATATCTTCTAGCTGGCTGGAAGCCGTCTCGGTTGTTGTTTTGGTGTTTGTGTTGTCTGGAAATGTTTAGTCTAGTGCTGTTTGTCTTTAATAAGGAAGTGTTTTTAACTCGTGTAGTGATGTATTGTGGTTAATGAAATGAAAGATGGTGTTGTTTTTCAATGAGGTTGGATCGGCAAATGAATAAACATATTTCTTTTAAAGAACGCCACGTATTTCGTTTTTCGAAAGTGAACTCTTGGATTTCATCATGCATTAAAACAACCTGTTCTTCAGAAATAGTTAGATAATAGAAAGGCAGATTTTCTTATGTTTTTCGTGCAGCTAATTTGTTATACATTGGTTTAGTTTCTTAATGGATAAAAATGCTTTTGTTTAAAGTTTGTAATGCTTTTATTTTTATCCTGTTTCATGGTTTTTAGACTTTCATAGTATTATCTTTCGCTTTCATCAAAAGACTACTTGTATCTTAATAGTTCAGAACGTGATTCCATTTTTAGTATGT
Source organism: Maratus michaelseni (assembly GCA_963931845.1). Taxonomy (NCBI): domain Eukaryota; kingdom Metazoa; phylum Arthropoda; class Arachnida; order Araneae; family Salticidae; genus Maratus; species Maratus michaelseni. The sequence continues at coordinate 282,233,870 of OZ007587.1, forward strand.
TGACACGATTCTGTCTATTATTCTAGCATCAGTAATTTCGGAAGCCGAAATTACATGTTACCGATTTGCTATTGAAACACCAAATACGATGGCTCGGTTTGGGTTTCAACGGATAGCTCTTTATACGGGTAGATCGTTTGCCATTGGGACTATTACTAAATGTATAGTTAGTACCCTGGAGTGGCATGTTTTGTCCGGCGATTCAACGTACTACTGTTTCGTGGTCGAGCAGGTGCGGTTGGTCGTTACTGACAAGTTGGTGAATGGAAGTTGTATTTGGAAGGATAGAGAGTAATGAATTGGGAAGTAGGGAAATATATTGTTTTATGTTTGGTTTTTACATTAATGGAATTTATTTAATGATAATATAATTTGTATATGGTTAAGTTTATTTAAAAGGTTATTAAAGTAAATTAGATGTTTCTTTTGAATCTCTATTAAAGTATTTAATTAAAAGTAATTGTTTTTCCTTGTCAGTTAATTCGGTAATGAACTTAAAGTAAATTTGTTAAATAACTTTTCCATCGGTGCTCCAGTTTTCACATCTTATTTATGAGATATAAATTTAAGAGTCTCAATATATATTGTGTAAGTTTTTAAGCATTCTGTTTTTACAAATGCAAATATAGATTGAATAGTAATGTGATATCGTTTTTACTCTGGAATATTGGAAATATGTATTTTATTCTGAACTTAGTAATTTGAATAAATCTTGTTGAGTTTAATTCCTTTTGTCTGTTATTTCATTAATATCTTAGAACTTTCAGTTAACTTTATTTTTGCTTTTGAACACTTTAGATCCTTGGTCTATTACAGCATCAACGCACCACTTGTGCCAATGCTCTGCTTACTTCAATTAATTACCTTAGGGTTTAATATAACATATTTAGATTGGTAAGATAAGCTAATAAATTTCCCTAAAAATATTGCATATTTGTTACTGTAGTTTTTACTTCGCAAATTAATTTTTAAAAGTTTAATTATTTGTTTGTGAGCAGTATATTTTGATAGGTGAATATAATCCTGCCATAATGCAGGGTTCATACACTTCAAGGACTTTCAAGCACCTTTTATCAGAATTTTCGTAAAGTAATATTTGGCTTATTTAATGGGAAAAAAATTCTATCTTCACATATAGCGACCAGTACTCTACGAAATTTATGGTACTAAAACACTTAAAATCTCCTGAATCCCCCGATGCGTACGAACCCTGTAATTAAATAGTGTAATAATTGTAGTATTGTTCCGCATATATGGTCACCCCGCTTATATGGTCTAATTTTTCTGGACCGCTCAGCTGACCATATAACCGATACTGACTGTATATATATATATATTGAAAAATCGGATCAACTAGACTTGAACCCAAAACATTTAAAGTCAACCCCAAACCGATCCGAAACGACACAAATTAGCGTCAATTCGACCCGAACCACGGGTCGTACAATCTACTTACCCGACCCGATGCAGGACTCTGCTACGGGTTATTTAATAATTTATGACATGGTACTTTTAATACTTTTTTTTTTTTTTTTTTTACTTTTTCCCACAGACACACCAATTTTAAACTCTTGCTCTTTCCTGGATTTCGTTCAACCGGCTTCTCCTCACAGATCGCAAAATTATATATTAAATTATGATGAAATTTAAAAGCATGATTACCTATGTAACACTTTCGAAATTTATTTGAGGATATCGAGGCAAGAGGGTGCCAAGCCACATTTGTGAACTTCTGAGATATTTCAATTTGAAAATTTGGTGAAATACTCAAATCAAGATATATAACATAAAGTTTCTTCGCCAATGTCTTAGTAACATTTGAGATATTCTGAGTAACAATATGTCATTACTTTCATGATATTACTATTACGTTTTTTGTAAATTAGCTATCTTCATTGGGGGCTATAGGTGAAAACTGGGAAATTTAGTTAGTAGCCAGTGGCCAGTAGACTCAGTTTCATTAGTGGCCACTTTTTAAATTTAGTGGCCACTATTATATTTCAAACTTTCTTGACATCTAGATAAATTATAATCGTTGTATATAAACATATTTTTCTATAAGAGTTTTATACCTATTGTATGAGTATGATTTTCGCATGTAGTATGAGTATGATTTTCGCATGTAGTATGAGTAGTATTTTGCACGATTAAACAGTATCTCTTGAAGAAACAATCCAACTGGTGAGCATGAGTCGAAATATTGAAGGTACTGAAATGTCCTTAAAATTAGTTTGTATCCGGTGGGGAAAAAGGGAAAAATTACTTGAAATGCATGTGGAATGAATCAAAGCTGATGAATATATTTTACAGAATAAAACTGTATTTCTTAAAAAAATAATCCAACTAAAGAGTAAAGCACATGAGAAAAAGCCGAAATATTGAAAATACAGCTAAGTCATTGAAATCTGTTTGCATCTGGTAGGAAAAAGAATTAACCAGTTCTCTAATTAGATGTAATCAGTGTAGAGATGCATATTTCCATGAAAAATGGTGTATTTCACTTGGCGATCGATAAAATTTTTTTAATCGCCACTTGGCGACTAAGGTGGCGATCGATGGCTGATTTTTTAATCGCCACTTTTTTAACTTTAATCGCCACGTGGCGAGTGGCGACCGCTAATTTAAACATCTGGGGCAAAAACGAAACCTGTCATATAAGGCTGCCATCAAGTGACATTAGAAAAAAAATTATATGTTAGATTTTGTAATTTACAATATTAGGCAACAGATTACAGTGTTAGATTTGTTTCACCAAAAACTGTGGCTTGGCACTTTTTTACCCTGACCCCGTCATTTTCCCTATAAAGAAATGTACAGCCACCCCCTACTTTCAAAAACTTTTTTCTTAAACTAAATATTTTTTAAAAGCCAAAATCTTATTTCAAAATTTAATCGCCTACTGGCAGAGTTATAGCAAAAACCCGGATTTTGGGTTTTTTTTTTTTTTTTTCTTTTTTTAAAGTTAAAATAAACAAGTTTTTTTTTTTTTTTTGGAAAAGTTAAAAAAAAAATTAATATTTTAAAAAATTTTGTTTTTCTTTCTTTTAAAAAAATAACAATTAATAATAATAAATAGTTAATTATATAGTTTTGCTTTATGATATTTTTGTTATTCAATAGAATTTCATAAAATGTTTTAAATTATTATCCTACAACTAATTAGCAATATTTTACGGTTAAATTATTAAGATAGTTTTTTATTTGATCTGTTAGTTATATATAAATGTGATAAGTAGTAGATTTGTTCATATAAGTTCAAGTTTTTCCTCATATTCATATTTACTTACATGTAATTACTATTTACAAATATTTTGTCTGTTTAAAAATGTATGCAATACAAGAAAACTTTAAAATAATTAAATTATTACATGTGAAAAGCATTAAATGGAGAAAATTACGCTATATTTAAAAAGCCCAAATAATAATATTGCCAAACACTTTCAACTGAGTAACATTAAATTAATACTCGTGAATAATAAACGAGAGAAAAAAAACTTTAAAATAAGTAAATTATTACAAGCGAAATGCATTAAATAAGAAAAATTATGTCATATTTAAAATGATTTTCTTATAGCGTCTGAAAATAAAACTTTTCTTCTAGACGTTATTATAAAAGTCCGGAGGCAGCGACATGTTTTATTTTCAATTTTGCTGATTTTTAAATGTGTGATAGATGTTATAATAAGTAATTACTAGTGTAATTACTAGTAATTTAAAAGGAGCAGATTAGCAAACGCAAATGGAGCGTATATGCTGGCGATTAGTTGCCTAGTATATGCATGAGAAAAAAACTGAAAAATAAACTAGGTGAACTGTGTCTTGGAATAAACACAACTGTTTTTAAGAAGTAACTAACGTTTATTAAAATAAAAACAGAAATAAAAACTAAAAAGACAAATACAATTTCAACAAATTAAACAAATGAAAAATATACTTAATATGAACTGGAGCTTAAGAAATAATATATTTTTCATAAAGCAAATTACTTTTAAACTTTATATACTTTAATGACTAATAAAACTTTATATTCCAAATTAAACTTCAATAATCAAATTATAACTTTAAACCACTTAACTTTAATTTAAAACAAGATAAAATAAACGCTAAACATCTCCCCCTCTTTCAAACTATGATCTAATTTAAAAGATCGTTGATCTCTGTTTCTACTTAACATCTGCTATATGCAAAACATTCCGACATACCACGCACTAACCGTCATTAGCATGCTGAAACTAACAAAGATGACCAAACATGGCGAACCATACGGACCTTCACCTAAAGCAAGGGAACATGATGAGTTCCGTAACACCATGATTAAACGTCAGACTTTTTAGAGCGAGAAAATGAAACAAGAGACTTAAATAGATGTTAAAAACCATATGAGGGAAGAAACGTAAACTAAAACTTTATTTAAAGAAACTTAAACTATCACTTAAATAAAGTTATATGGATATAGAAGCAAACTCAAGAAAAGCTAATTTAAAATAAACTTAATAAAACTTCAGCATGTATATCTCTTCTCTTGGCACTCTATAAACACATGAACACGACTCTCTGAAATCCATCTGATATTATTCAGAGGATGAATGAAATGTCGGTTTAAAAATATGAGAAGATGGAAAAACTATACTGATAAAACAAGCTGAACAATAAACTTAAAATATTATGTGCTGAACTCAAACTACTAAATGCTGACCTCAAAAATATATCATACTGAACTAAAAAATGCTACTAGCTGAACGTGTTGCTATATCGGCCAAGATTTCTAATGCAGGGTATCGACATACCGCCATTTTTATTCCCAGCTATCCAACTTGCTTCAATGGCATAGCTAAATCCTCTTGGAATATAAAATGCTTAAAAATTGTCGAATACACATTTTCTTAAACTTTATCTGGCCGTCACATTTGTTGAAAGTAAAGTCTTTACTTTTATAAAGAACTGAAAAACACCATTAAACTAAAACAAGACATCTTTAAAAATATATCATCATTACATCTAGCCGTGACTAGAAGGTGACATCGTTCCTTGCCACAACGTACTGAACAACTAAGCGAAGCTGATGAGAAATGACCAAGAGTCAGTATATAAATGTGTCTTTCCAGATGAGCTTCCAATCACACAGCTTTCCATAATTAATGAGGATTACGTCACTGCCGGCATCCCGAAAGATCGAGAAAACGAAACGTGCTCAGCAGTGACGAAAGAGAGAGCGATGAAGGAGAAAACAGATGGTCACGCCATCTGTTGACGACTGCCGGAATCGCTCCGGAACATCGTAGCACTAGAGTGTGTACGGGAAAAGAAGCCGGTAGATTGTAAACAAAGCTACGTGTGTTTTAAAGATGCCGTGTACGAGTGGAAATGAATATGCCAGGGCAATTAAAGACATTAAAAAGGTAAGTAAACTAAATGAGATATTAATTACGATATTTAACTATTGAAATAAACAAATCATAAACCAAAGATAGGTATGCTTAAGCCAGAACTTAGAAATAAATATGAGACTAATAGAAAATTAAGAACTTAACATGAAAGTTAAATGAATGACTTTAGATGAATATTTAAAAAGAAGTGACAAGACCAAAAGTGTGGACTTGTATGGAATTTTATTCCAACAATAGAACTTACTTAATCAGTCACGAAATAAGGCGTCAATACTGTCATGACCATGAGGAATGCAGTCTTGAGAACCGAAAAATCTTCAGTTAAATGGAAATGAATGGCAACCCGATTACAGAAGATCACCACTGGTAATGAAATCACCACTGGTACTTAAATGAAATTTTGTTTGCTTATTAAGAGTACTTTTTGAAATATTACTCACGTATTTCGAATAGTTTAATCTTACTGTTCTGGAATCCATTTGAATATTTCACTAAAAAGTTTTAAAATGTATAAACATTTCTGAAGAATAAATTAGAAATATTCATAATGAATAGGGATTCATTCAATATGCTATTTATTTGCAACTAGGATATTTTTTCATGTAACTCTCTCTCTCTCCCCCCCCCCCTTTCTCTTTCCCCCCTCCTCCCCCCTCTCTCTCTACAGTATTTCTGGTATAGTGATACTTTTTTATGGGGGATTTGATGCAATGCATTTTTGATTCAAAATATTTAATTTGATTATTATGCGTATCATGAACTTGTCTTTCTGAATTGTTTAAAATTTTTAATATGCACTATTTTGATATTAGCCTATACTGCGTCTCTTTTTATGTAATAATAAATAAAGGCTGTTTCATAATTTGACTATTTGTGCATCGGGTAAAATTTGGATAAACAACATATGTATAAAATTAAAATAAGGTGAAGCAAATAAAAATCAATAAACAAAAAAAGTTAAAATATGTTCATTAACTTTTCTAAGAATTTATCCAGGAGAGAATTTTTTACATCTATTTTCATTATTCAAATTGTGCCTTCCATCTTGATTTGATTATAAGCAACAAATGTTAAACAATTTGAAAGAAGGATATGCGAATATTTGAAATACATATTATTATATATGTACCAACATGTATCAAAGTTGTCCAAAGAGCTTGCGCATCAATGGAAACAAAATTCCAAGTTATGTACAAAAAGTGCAAAAAATTTAAATCTGACCGCAATCCTCTTTAAGCGCTAGAAGACAAATTCAGTCCAAAATATGCAAAATGCTCCATAATATCAATAAAAATATTAAATCTAATATTGCAAGATGGTAGAATTGGAAACGATCATAAGATTGATTTAATGGATTTTGAGAAAAAAAATATGTCTTTTAAACGATATTTAATCTGTTATGTCAATAAATGTATTGCAGTTTTCAGTTTCTAATCACCTTTGTAATTTTTCATAAAAACAGAAACTGATATATTGAAGATTAAATCATTTTGATCAACTGCAGGGCTGCCATTTGCAACTAAAATGCTACTAAAAGCGACTATTTTCAGCATCAGGCAACTATGGCTACTATTTTAGCCCAAAAACCTTCAAAAGCGACTATTTTAGAGGAAAACCAGAAAAAAGGAGACTATTTTCCAGTCCCAGCTACTATTTTTGTAAAAAAAAACTCAGCACTGCAAATTTTTTAACCCATTACCCCAATCTAATATTTCCGTATAAATTTTTTAAGTTTTTTATGCAATTTTTAAAATATGTAAAAACTTCCATTTGAAAAAAAAAAAAAAATACTCTTTCAATATAAATGTAGTGCAAAGATACCAACATCCAAATTTCAGTGGAAAACTAATTACTGATTTTTGGTTTGGCTACCATCCATAACCCTTATGCTTTACAGTATATTTGTCCAATTTTTTATTGTTTTTAAAGGCATTTAACCCTTTAACTGTCGTATGAACCACAAACGATTAACTGTAGATTTGTTCACTATGCTGCGTGAATTGTATTTGTTTCTAACCTCGTATAAATGCTTCATTCCAAAAATTTAAATTAATAAACTAGCTGAAATAAATGCTACTTAGAAATAAGAAAATCTTGTTTTCTATCGCAGTTTTTCAATTTAATAACAGATTTAAAATGTTGAGAAAAACATTTAGAATATTGCCTTTTTTACTTATTTAGATAGCTTTATTTGGCCCATTGGTGTCTATAAAATCAGAATTTAATTTTTACAGACGATTTTGCTATTTTATTTTACAAAAATTTCTTCTAAAGAATAGGTTAGTATGTACACGTATTTTCTTTATCAAATGCATCCTTTTTTGATAAAACCACTTTCAATTGGTTCAGTTAATTTTTTTTACAAAATGGAATTAAAATTGCAGCTAATAACATGCAATAAAAATTGTATTGTTTTTAGTTGCCTCACAGTAATGCTCAAGTACAAGATAAGAATATATTCAATTTAGTTTGTAAAAACAAAACTGCATTCTGATCGTATATCTCAGATGATAATTTAAAAAATTTCTTCTTTCTTTCTTTTCGTTTGTGTGTGTGATTTTATAATTAAAATACAAAAAGTAGAAAATTTGGGTGGTAGTAAGGGAAAATGTGGATTTTCATGATGTTATTTTTATGGGAAATAAGGATTCTTGTCCCTCTTTTCTTAAGTAAGCATGCAACTATTTTGGCTACTATTTTTGTGCAAATGCTACTATTTTGGCTACTATTTTTTTCATTGTAGGCTACTAAAGCAACTATTTTGTATGCCATTTGGCAGTGGCAGCCCTGCAACTGACAAAATATCTAATACCTTTTTTTTCTAATTTTGAAGGCTTCATTTAAAACTGATTCATAAATTGGTTTAATATTTACTGTACAGGGTTCACTTCTTTATTAAAAAGTACAAAAAATATCAACAACTAAAAACTTTAAAGATTGGTGCCATTTTTATTGACGTTTAAATTAAATATCGTTTAAAATAAATATAAAAAATACAGAAGCATAGTAAAAAATATGTTTTGAATAAAGAGGTTATCAGGTTATAAATTATTTATAATATGTTTTTAATTATAAATATTTTACAATAATTTAATACAATTTATTATATTTATATGTTACTGTAGCTATATGTTATATTCTAACTTATACTTTCATAATTATGACATGACTATTGTTATTCTTTGCCCCATCGATGTAAAAATCTATGTTATGCTTATAGTATATTCAATGACAATTTTCTTGGTATTACAGTCGCTTGATGCTGCAGTATAAATTTGAAATAGTGTATTTAGTTATACGGAAATAAATATATTTTAGGCTTTATACATTATATACTCATGTATAATTCGAAGAATTTTAGACAAAATTTGGGAGTTGAAAAGGGAGGGGTCGACTTATATACGAGTTAGTAAAAAAAAATATGTCACACTCCGGAAGAAGTGTGAAATATTAGGTTAGAGAGAAAGCAAAAAGCGGACAATGGTCATTTCCCTGTGATTGATAAAAAAAAAACTCAACAATTGTTTTACACCCATTTTCTCTTGGGATAGAATTCCCTTCAATACAGAGGCATTCCTTTCAGCATTTTAACCCCCTTTTTAAAAAGAGTTCAACTTGAAAATGCTTCTAGATTTCTCTCCTAAAAGTCCTACAATACAAAGATGTATATTTTAGCAGTTCTAAGAAGTTGTTTACCTTTATAAATAAGGCTTGAATAGATTTTTCAAAGATTTTTTTTCGTTTTAAGTATCATTAAATTGATGTGAATAGAATTCAAAATAGTTTAAGCTTCTTCAGTTTTAAAACATTGAATTAAAAAAAAAAATCTGATTAGAAACGTAAAAAATGTTTACTAATTTAATGAAAATTTATTAGTATTTTTTTTATCCTCGATTACAAATCATTTTTCAGCATACTACCAAATATGTAGTTCGACTTTTACACCAAAATTATTTTTTTTTCTCAAAATTTTGTGTAAGAATTGGGGGGTCGACTTATACACGAGTCGACCTATACAGGAGTATGTACGGTAAATCATTCCTGTGTAATTTTTTTCGTCTTACATATTTTTTGTATTTACATATTTTATATTTATGATAATAAAAGAAATACATAATCAAATAAAAGATTTATTGGAAATTTGGAAAAGATTTATTGGAAATTGTTTTATAAAACAATTATAGCAAAACAACAAAGTTCTAAATGACCAACAGTGGAATTGGTTTTGGGATAAGCATTTTATACGTTGAACCGGTAAATCTATCCCCTACGAGATGGGAATGACGCTGACCACAAGCTATTTACACCCCTTCCTGGATTCTAGAACCCCTGTTTCTACCCCTTACTGCGTTGACAGCCGAAGAAAGAGATGGGCGTGTTTAGAAAGGGGGAATGAAGAAGCTGGTTGAGGACAAAAATCCCAAAGAAAAATTTACTGATGCAGAGCCTTAATCATATTATGCATCTCCGATGTCCATCTCCCCACTTTGCCCCCCCCCCCCCAAGGGGTACTTTCTAAATTTTGCACACAACCTCATGTTATATATCATTGGAAAGGTCTGTGACCACTTAATCATATTATGCATCTCCCATGTCAATCCCCTCTCTTTCCCCCCCCCAAGGGGTACTTTTGTTAATTTTGCACACACCCCTCATGTGATATATCGATGGAAAGGTCTGTGACCGCTTAATCATATTATGTTCCCCACTATGAAATTTGTCAAGTTAAAGCAACTATAAATTTTATTTTTATGGTACTATCAAGTTGTTTGCCGTCAAATTTTGACGGGTTCCATCTAGTAGTTATAATTTCTTATTAGTAATGATTAATTACTAAGTATTTGTCATTAAAGAACAAACAATTTTGTATATTAAACTTTTTGATGCAATGTTAGAATTTTTGTTTTACACTTTATATAATCATACAATTTTCAGCAATAGTGGTTCTTTCAGCTGAATGTTCGATTTATTATACTTTTACCTTTTAGTAATGTATATTGCTAGAAACCTATATCTGCTTTTCATTCACTTGTTTGGTGAAGGAGCTAAGCTAACTGGGACCTTTTTTTTGCCTGTTACAAAGAATTAATTATGAAAAACACTGTTTTTCTTTTCACTTCTGAGTAGGGATATAACGAATAGTAATTTGGCTGAAGACCGAATATTTGGCCAAATACTGAATATTCGTTGCCTGAAAACTAACTTTTAAAAAAATGTAATTTTTAAAAATGTTTAATTGGAAATAAGGTAAAATAAAATTTGATCTTATATTATTTGTATGTTTAAAAATTTTAACTGCTTGATGTATTTTTTGTAATATTTGTAACACCTTGATGCTAATTAATAAAGCAAGACTTTTACTGAATCTAAATTACTAGTAGTGTAGTTTTATGTATATGCATTATGTTATGCATATTTCATATACATTTTAGGTAAAATGGGAATTCATTATTATTGCTGTTAAATGTACATTTTTAATTTATTTTTTATTTTAAAAAACTTTTTTTAATTCAAAAATTTAAGAATTTATATTTTGTCATTTTATACTCAGATATATCAAATTGATTTTCTGTAAGTGAGGATGGCATGTTTTCATTAAAATATGAAGAATATTCTTCATTTCTACTATCCAGTTATACTTTTATAATTTTAACACTTACATATAATTTAAAATTGATTTAGAGACTTTTTAATATACTAAATTATTCTTTTGAAATATTTTGAATTAAATATATTTAAGGCTGTTCTTGAAAAAATTAGTATTGCTACACAGTGCAAATCATCTTGGCACACTATCAAATTCATTTTATATGTGCATGAAATTTGTGACATTAATATTCAAATGGTTTAGAATTGAATAGTATTTTTTAATTTTACAACAGTGATACATCTATAATCAATTGTTCCCCAATAGTTGTGTGTCACAATAGAAATGTGACATTCATATCCCTAATGTGTAACCACGTGTTTAATTTCCCATTTATAATATTAATTGTAATTATTTTAATAGTTTATCTTTATTTTTCATTTAAATTGTTATTCTCATTATTCGGCATTTTTAATTACCTTTAATTTAACATATAATTTATCTTTTTATGATGTTTAGTTCAGTTTTCTATCTGAACTATTATTTATAATTCAATTTATATTTTTATAATTCAATCAACTGCCTGTTTTTTGGCAGTCGCCATTGTTCTCTCGATTCCATGTGGTTGAAAAATATCTTTTCCCCTCGTGCGATCGCCCGGAGTATGCTTCTTGATTCATGCTTTTGGGAATGCACGTACGACAGTTTTGACTTGTCTTCGTGGATTGGTCGAATCGCTGGTTGATTGGCCATCCCTCTTTTTTTATACAGCCTTTTCGAGCAGGTTAATGCAGTTCCAGCAAAAATCATCAGAGAGGTTTGTAGCTCTCATATTTCTGGCTGGGCGGTAGCCCCACGGCTCCGCGGACGCTGTGTTTTGATGCAAGCCCTTATCTTCATGTTATATTGTGTCATCATCACCAGCCCTAATCTCACTAGTTTAAAATTATTAATAAAAAGAAGTTTGCTAGTAAAACAGCTTTATTCTTGAATGTGACTCCACATGAAGCTTTTTGTTACCAGCGTTTTCTTTGCAAAGTTTTACCTCCATCACAAATCTTCAAATGGTTGTCTATTTGATATGGGTATCCTCCTAAACTGTAAGTAACATTATTTTATTCATCTCCTCTTCGTATTTTTGTGACAACACCAGCGAAATCAGAGTCTATAGTCATTGAGTTTGCCGTTGATGGAAGACTTAATGTACTATCACATGCACATTAGGGTTAGTGAACCTTGCACATGGCTAGCTCTTTTATTTCCCAGCCTCTTTCTTGCAGCAATTTTACCGGAACTGTTTCTAATCAAGCACTAGTCTTTTGCTTGCCTAGATCTCCAAATTTGGTACCATCTTCTAAAAATTTCTTAACTTTTAAAGAAAACAGATAAATGCTATTTGACTTCTTAGTATATACATAAGAATACTTGCAAATTTTGTGCATTTAAGCATGAAAATGACTGCATAAATGTGTCAGAAAGTTCAGCTAAAAGACATGTCATGGGTTTTGTTGCATAAATAAGTGTTTTACTTCCAAGTGTGAAGGATGATTTTGCTGCCGAAGAAAAATATCTGATTACATCTGTGTTTTGTTACAAAAATAAATGTTTCACTTCCAAGCATGGCTAATAAGTTAAACTCGTTGCCCAGGATTGTGCAGTGTCCAGACTTGCCAAGTCTCCTGATTTTTACATGTTTTCCCATACTCTTGATTTTTGACTGATTTCTTCTTATTTCTCACATTTTGCAATATTCTGTTATTTTATCCTCAAATGTACAGGGATGAAAACTTCAATGCAGGTATACTTATTCTTTAGTACAATTGATCAGTAGTATTTTATTTGATAAAACTACACTTAGATCATTATAAATTATGAATCTTTAAGACTTTTTCTGTTACTGTGGACATGTTTTTTATCAATAATTTGTGTCGATTAAGACTTATTTAAGACCGTTGCTATAGTTTTATCTTTGTGTATGGAGAAACAAAACCTTGTAATATGTAGTTATTTTTAAAGTATGTTAAAACATCATACGCTTAAGCTATTCTTAATGTAAAAAATACTTATTATATTTTTCTTATTTGAGTAAGAGTGATATACTTCTTTTCAATCTTCAATAATAATCAAATCGTGTTTAAAATTAAACATGTTCTAAGCATGTTTACATTTATAAAATTAAAAAGTTTCACTGAAAAAAAATATTTCCAGATTTCGGAAATAATTTCTCCTGATTTTGGCTTTCAGAACTTGATAAGTCTAAGTGTGCTTATAGAAGGTTTCTTAAAAAAAAAAAATTCTTCAGAAATTTGAAAAATATTTTTGCATTCCATGGCCATGGCATCTCCGCTCTGTGTTTAACATTAGAGGAGAGAATTTGAGATCTGGCTGATTACAAACTTTAAAAAAAAAGGAGCGATAATTGTGAGAATGTTTTTATTCCTGACCAAGAAGTCAAAAACTCTCACAGGTGTGGAAAATGCTGTAGTGTTCATCTTAGATAAAGTAAATTTTAAATGTACTGAATATAGTACTCCATCCATTGCATTATGATTTCGCAGAAGTAAAAAACAAATAGACTAAAATGAATTGTTATTATTATTATTATTTTATAATGAAATCCTCCTTTTTTATTATAAATTTAACATTATTAAGTACTATATTGCTAAGTAAAATTTTATTCTGACAATGTTAAATAAAAAGTTACTGTATAAATGTTCAATTCTCTGTTATTTTACATAATATGGTATCTTACAAATCCAATTTAACTGGGCTGACTGAGACTGAAATATTTCTGATATAATATATGAAATTACTACAGTTTGATTTATGTGGAAATAAAATGCTATTTAATTCTTCTAGCTGCTAATAAGGATAAGAAAAGTGCTGAAACTGAAGCTAAATCTCTTGAAATGTCACTGAAGCACATGAAAGTTGAACTGGAAAAGAAACAGTCAGAATTAAAGAAAGTCGATAAAAGCTATTCACAGGATATGGCTTCATATAAAGCACTTGAGAATGAAATAAATAAGTTAAAGGTAAGTTATATTAAATATCTGTTTTTCATATAGTCATTTTAAGGTTAGAATTTTTTTTTATATATTTTATGAAAATTATTCATTATTATTATTATTATTTATAATGAGTAAAACATGTTAACCGAAAAACAGACTATACAAGATTACCTTTAGAGTATTAGCCTCATACATAAATATGATAGGATTACCAAAATACAAAAGAACTACTGATTTATAATCAATGTACCAATTAACAATATAGCATAATCTATACAAGATAAAAGAAAAATATGTAGAGTAATAACATTTATTTTTACTATTGTCAATTACATACTACAAGAATTATGAAAGAACAAAGATTCTTTTGGGTCCAATAGATCCATCTTGGTAGTTTGAAGGTTAATATATTCAAAAATAGAAAGAAGAGAAAAGAAAACTTATTTAAATTGAAAAGAATCTATTATCCTATATCCATTGGATCTTAGAACTAAGTTAACGGGATTTGTAACAATATATTGTTGCAAATCCATTCACAAAGCCACATTTATCTACCCTTTTTTTCCCTCACCCATTCTATTAGTTGTGCTGTTAATAATATATAAAGAGCTTTTAATAAATAAATAAGGTGCTGTGAAAAATAATTATTTGGTGGAAGAGTGAAAAAGACATTACTGTTGTGAGAAATCTTTATGTGAGAGCAACAACCCGATGCAACTAAGGTGCTATTCTTTTCGGTCGATGTTACGTTGTAATATGAAGAAAAGATAATAAAAGAAGTAGATCTTACTTGCTGTTGAAGAAAGACACTAGAAGGCTGTAGATTGAAGACTCTAGTACTGTGGTATAATCCAAATTTTATTAATCCATCAACAAAACATAGGAAGAATTAAAAGAATCGTGTCTTTTGGTCACTGCACTGCTAATTTCCTTAAGAATAGAAATCTTATTCTAAATATTTTGAATTCTTGACAGATGACATACGTTGAAATTAATGTCTCAAATATACTAGTGAATTTCTGTTGGATCAGCAAGCTCTTTGAAATTTAAAATAAAATAAATTCAGTTCATAATAATTTAAAGTAAAATAAAACTGCAAGATTATTAAGACATTAAAAATGAATTAGAATTCGGCTTGTTCGGCATGCTCTGACAATCGGAAGCTTGCGTCGAAAAACAAACAGTAATAAAAAGCTACATCATCAAGAACTAATTTTTTTTTTCTCCTGAAATGAAATGCCGTTACATTTTTATTTATATGAACGACATGGGAATTCTAAAAGTGAAAGCACAAGAAAATTAAATTCATTAGATAATTAAAAATGGCAATTAACGTTAATGAACAAATAGATTAAACCAAAACCAGCACATGAGTTATAATATGTTAAAGTAAACACACCCTTAGCATCAGCGCTAACATGGAGGGAAAATGAACTAATAAGCCATTCCTCCAGGCTGCAGGCAGAACGTACGCAATGTCAACGAGGTAACATCACTGGTGAAAAACTTCATGTTTTTCAGTAATATTACCTAAAATCTTAAAACCAAGGAATAGGAAAGCTACCTTTTCCTGCCGGTACAGGTCAGAAATACTTTTCGTAGTTTTGTACATCGGCTGCTCGCATCCAGGTAACCTGACGATTCGCAATCAGCTGAAGTACAACAGAATGACTACAAATAATTATTGGCGATGTGATAGAGACTTTTAAAATGTATGAGAGATATGAGTGTATGTTTTAACATGTATGAGATAGAAGAAAGTTTTGGGAATGGCACATCCTACTAGTTCTTATGGGACTCAAAAATTTCATACTTTCCTGTTTTGAATGTTTTAGGTATTTTGCATGCACTTACAATCACCTTTGTTTATGGTTACAACTGTATATGAGTTACAACAACATTGGAGTTAATTGTGTAGTTAATTTTGTGTCAAACCACACTCCTGAAATTTGCCAACTGGTTCTGAAACTGCAACAATGAAATATTTTAAACACTAAAATATAGAAAATATAAATAAAAAAATCCCTGACGGCTCGGCCTACAGGCACAGGTAGATTTCGAAGACGCAGAACATGGAGCGCCTATTTGTCGGGAATTGCGGAAGAAATGACCTTTTTGCGATGATGCTGCAGTTGGAACCGCCTACTTCGAAACCAAACTTGTTTGCAAGCGTAGCCAGCAAGGATTTTTTTTTTTTTTTTTTTGCTATAAGAGTTGGTCCTATAAAAAACATGTCAATATAAAAATTTTAGATAATATTAAGGGGATTTATAATAAATTTAAGCGGATTTGAAATCTTGGGAATTGACGAAGTTATGAATTTTTTTCTTCTAACCCCCCCCCCCCTTAAGGCAATTTTTAATTATATCAAAAATCTGTCATACATAAATTTTCGGCCCTGTTCCTAGAAGTAATAACAACTTTAAACAGATTCGATACGTATCATAATTAAGAAATTATGGGTTTTTTTCTGTTTTCACAAAAAGTCCCCCATCCCCCCTTAGTTCGATTTTGCTCATTAACGAACTTGACCGAGATTTTATGCCCCTTGATTTTATGTATCAGTTTCGAAAAGATGCGGGAGTTGGAACCGCCTACTTCGAAAAATAACTTGTTTGCAGGCGGAGCCGGCAGGGATTTTTTTGTTTTTAATTTTTTTTTGCTATAACGGTTAGTCCTATAAAAAACTTGTCAATATAAAAGTTTTAGATAATATTAAGAAGATTTATAATAAATTTAAGCGGATTTGAAATCTTGGGAATTGACGAAGTTATGAATTTTTTTCTTCTAAAACCCCCCTTCCCTCCTCCCCTTAAGGTAATTTTTAATTATATCAAAAATCTGTCATACATAAATTTTTGGCCCTGTTCCTAGAAGTAATAACAACTTTAAACAGATTCGATACGTATCATAATTAAGAAATTATGGGTTTTTTTCTGTTTTCACAAAAAGCCCCCATCCTCCCCCCTTGGTTCGATTTTGCCCATTAACGAACTTGACCGAGATTTTATGCCCCTTGATTTTATGTATCAGTTTCGAAAAGATGCGGGAGTTGGAACCGCCTACTTCGAAAAATAACTTGTTTGCAGGCGGAGCCGGCAGGGATTTTTTTGTTTTGAATTTTTTTTTTGCTATAACGGTTGGTCCTATAAAAAACTTGTCAATATAAAAGTTTTAGATAATACTAAGAGGATTAATAATAAATTTACGCGGATTTGATATCTTGTGAATTGACGAAGCTATGATTTTTTTTTCTTCTAAAACCCCCCTTTTCCCCCCCCCCCCTTGGGGCCATTTTTAATTATATCAAAAATCTGTCCTACATAAATTTTCGGCCCTTTTCCTAGAAGTAATAATAACTTTAAACGGATTCGATACGTATAATAATAAAGAAATTATGAGGATTTTTCTGTTTTCACAAAAAGCCCCCCCCCCCCCTTGGTTCGATTTTGCCCATTAATGAACTTGACCGAGATTTTATGACCCTTGATTTTATGTATCAGTTTGGAAGAGATTTATGCAGAATTTTTCCAGTTATCGTTGTCAGAAAAAAGTGACATAGATAGATAGATATAAACTTTTGAACTGGGGGTGTTTTTGGGTTCTGGTAATCATGATCGACGTAGATCTGCAAAATTTTTTCAAAATTTCCAACTTAGGTGAGAATGTAATAGGTAGTATTTCTTACGAAATCTACCTAACATAGAGTAATATTTCTTTTAATGTAATATGCTTATATTTGTTGAATTGGAATTCATATTTAAATTTAAGCTGTAAAATTTTAAAAAGATACATACATTTGCATATTATAGGTTCTATTTCAACAATTTGATTTTTTTTTTTTTTTTTTTTATGCTGGTTACATTTATAGCTAATAAATAAAGTGAATATCTAGCTCTATATTGAGTTATGTTACTTTCTTCTTTTGTTTTATAACAATATATATTTTTTATTTTATAGAATGAAATAGCAAAGTTGAAATATGAAGAAAATGCATTTGAAAATCTAGTTAGTGAAGATCGCAAGCTTACTAATGAAATGGAGCATATCAGAAATAATTTAGATAGTTTTTTTGGCCGGTATTAATGTATTAAAATTGTATTAATATTTAATGAATTAATATTTTAAGTTCATTTGCTAATAACATTTCATTGATTTCTATCTGCAGAAATCCACAACTCTCATTTGATTATGCTGATCCAGTGCCGAATTTTGATCGATCAAAAGTAACTGGTCCTGTCTGTCTACAGATTGAGCTCACTAATCCTAAGTATGCTGTTGCTTTAGATCTAGCTGCTGGTGGAAAGGTAAAGCTATAAGATAATATTGAATTAGGTGTTTTTGGGGATGATTGTTTGGGAGTTACTTAAAAAATAATTTTATTTTGAATAAGTCTCATGAATAACATTTTATTTTTCAATTTTATCTTTTTGATTATAAAAATATTATGCAAATAGTCTGCAAAAATGTTAGGTTTAATCTGGATAAACGGTATATTAATATATTTTTTTTTTTTCTAAGATATCATTTAACATTCTGATGTTCCTATTACTTGTATAATTTGATTCCGGAATAGTTTTTAGAATACTGCTGATATCATGCCTTTCAGATAAACATACACATACAAAAAAAAATATATATATATATATATATATATTATTGTATTTGCATTATTGTATTGTAAAGCATTATTGTATTTGATATAATTTTTATTTTATTTTACTTATTTTTAATTTTATTGTATGTTTTTTTTTTTTGGGGGGGGGGACGCATGGGTATGCTTACCCTTAAAGATTTTTTGAATCTGTCAAGTAAAAATGAAAAATGAAAAATTTTGGAATTCCCAGTAATGCAACGGTAAAAATATTGTGAACATTTATTAAGTTTTATTTTATATAAAGTTTGCTGACAACTAGGGATGCACTGAATATTTGGTATATATTCAGTATTCAGCCATACTACTGAATATTTGATTAGGCTGAATATAAAAATATTTGGCTTGACTGAATATCAATGTATTCAGCCAAACCAAATGCATAAAAAAAAAAAAAAAAAGGTATACATAACTTCTATTTTCAAATGCCAATGCCAATAAAGGTATTCAGAATAACTAAGAAATAGAATCATATGTAAATGAAATGGATTATTTATTTTATTTGTTGTTTGAAAAGTTACACTTAAGAAAATATAACTATTAACGACAATATTAATAGGATTTAATGATAAATGGAATTCTTAAATATTGTCTGGTAACAATCTGTTTCTCGATTTTTCACAAACAATTATGTCTCTATACTAAATGGAACAAATTTCCAAGGTTAATAATACACATGAAGGCAGTTTTTGCATAGGAAACCAGGATTGCAATGAACTTATTCTGGCAAAAATACATAATCTCTCACTTTAAGGTAAACTGGGCAGTTTGTTTGTAACTTTAACAATAATGAAGATTTTGTAACAACATTTTCAACCAGGTTGTCTGGTTTTTTCCAGAGTGGAAAAAATCGGCGGAAAAAAAGATTCCCAGACAAAATATAATTTTGTCCACTTTTAATAAATTGAAAATTCTAAATTAAAAATGCAGAGTTTAACAATAATAAATAAATAAATTGATTCTTCCCATTCAAGAAACAACTTTCATATAAAAAAAAATATAACACGTACATATTTATATACACAACAGTATGCGAAATATTTTGCGTAAAAATGGAAAACTAAGTTCAGTTCATCTAAAAGCTTTTTATGCAAACATGTTTATAAATAAAATGTATATCAATATTAAGTTATTATGTATTAAATAGCAATTGTAAAACATATACATTTGCAGTAAATTTTAACTTGTTCATCTGCCGTATGGCAGTTCCATTGGAATTAATAATCATTTTACAAAATTAAACATTTTAAAATGTTTGATAGCCTCAAATCTTATTTAAAAAAAGAAGTCATATGATGAAATAACAAGTTAATTTTAATTAAGAAAATGTTACATTGTAATGAAACTTGTGCTTGTAATGACATTAATAATTTAATATATGCATAAAAACATTCAGTATATGTACATTTTACTATGGCGGAAACATCAATAAGAAGTAGAAAATGTAATGATAAAAATTTTCTTTTAGTTAAAATATCAAATTCAAAATAAGCAAGAAAAAATACAGAAATTAATAGAAATGCATACTATGAAATTTTGTTATTCAAGATACATAAAAGTTTTTATAAAAAAAAAAATATTTAATAGTTGTCAAATGCTTCAGGATCAGGAACAAGTTGTTTGTCTTTAGAATTTAACATTTTATAAGCCATCAAAAATTTTATAGCATTTTGTAATCCAAGCTTATTTCTAAGTTTGTTTTGAATCATGCTGAATTGGAAAAAAATTGTTCAATGCTTGCTGATGAGGCTACGCAATGAAAAAGATGATATGCAAAATTGGAAATAATTTTTAAGTCACTGTATCTTTTCAGTGATTCCAACTGTTATGTTGATATTTTGAATTTTGCTAAAAAAAAAAAAAAAAAAAAAAAAAAAAAAAAAAGTTGATAATTTGGGTTTTTCTAAATAAGTAATTAAATTTAAAAAAAATTATTAATTAAATTAATAAATAAAAGGGGTTATGGTATCTTTAGGCTGTTTTATTTACATAGTTACTTTTTCTAACTTTAGGATATCTCTAATTTTCTGTCAGGCAATAATTGCAAATTGCTCCATATTATATTATACTATATTTTGTAGTGTTCAATAACGTTTTGAGGAGATTTTTTTTTGTATTGGCTCGGCACCCACCGATGTAAAAACTTTTTCCTCGGATATTTATGAATATTATGTATGGAAAATTCAAGTTAATAATATTTCAAAATGTATAAAAAAAAATAGCTAAAGTTATTTTTGGTTTGTAATTTAACTTTGAAAATATGTATTTAAATGTAAAAATATTATTATTTTAAAAGTTTCTAGAGATGTTCTGTTAAAAAATATATGTCTAATTTTTCATTTCACATTTTACTAAGCATGTGGTTCCGCGGCAATCGGACCACGTTTTGTATGTGTTTTTACTCCATTTTTGAATTACTGAAAAATAAAGTATACAAAATATAAATTGTGCATAAAGTAATCAATTTTTAAAATGTTTTAAAATGAACAAGTTAGATCGTCTTGGTTTTCGGCGTGCGGTCGGACTCTTTGACAATGCATGAAATGAACGTGCACTAAGGCAGAAGCGAGAAAGGAAGTTAGAGAAACCGTGAGGGGAGCATGGAGAACTTCGACGGCGATCATATTCGAAGGTTTAGTAGCGATGGATGGAGAGAAAGAGAGAATCACTACATGAGAATGTCATTAGAAGATTGAGAATTCCATCAAAAGATTTTAATAGTGGTCGACCACATGATAATATTTTCATAACTTAAAATTTTTCAAATGGCAAAGAAAATCTCTGTCATTTTTTTACTATTTTCCTAGAGCAGCAAATAATATTTCATCCTCTTTTATTTAGGCTTTTGAGTGAATATTTATGTAAATTCTATACGATCAGGGCTTTTTGTATTCAACAGTAATTTCAAGTGTAAACAAAATTTATAGTTTGGTAGATTGATTTTTATCTACCACCTATCTTTATCTATCTACTTATTCTTACCACCACTTTTTTGTGTCTGTCTAGGGAAGTTCTAGGTACGACACAACACCACCATTCTGCTGGTGATAGATTATTTATGATTGCATCAGAAAAATATGTATCAGGAAATGGAGATGCCTTAATGAAAAATTTAACAATCAATGGAAATTTTTTTGTATTAATTCAATGTCATTCACCCATTTCCTTGCTATTTCTTCTTTGTCATTAAGTAACGTATAAATAAGTGTAATATAGTCATAAATAAGTCCCTCACCCATGTATTTTGAATGCAGCATGTATGATAAAATGCGAGCTACGTGATACAGTCATCAAATATTTTCTGTAAACATTTATTATAAATTTCAAGTTGTTCAGATTTCAAAAGTGTCAAGAATTCATTGGTTACATCTGCAATAGTAGAGGAATCTCTCTGCACATCCAGTACATCCAACACATCCTCCAGGATGTGCAATAGGACATCCAGTGAAATACTGATAGGTTTCAACAGACTGATTAGATGTTTCACTTCCTTATATAAAGCAATATTGTTTATTATATTCCTTATGTTTATATCTACTTCTTCTTTATGTTCATCAATAATTTTCAAGAAAACATTTTTGTTTTACA
The DNA here is from genome assembly GCA_963931845.1 of Maratus michaelseni. Lineage (NCBI taxonomy): Eukaryota > Metazoa > Arthropoda > Arachnida > Araneae > Salticidae > Maratus > Maratus michaelseni. The sequence continues at coordinate 282,256,097 of OZ007587.1, forward strand.
CATACGTCTCCAAGCATTTAATGTGACTGCTCCATCGAGTTTCGTTAAGAAGTTGAGGCATTACACCACCATAAGAATTTAGAAACCCTTTAGCTATGTGATGACTGGAATTCTTAGACAGAACTATAAGCTAAAATAAAAATAAACTCCACCACTGATAAAATTCATTATGAATAAAAAAGCCTAATTTTAAGTTCAGCATCTTCAGTTTTGGTTTTTAGTTTCTGTTCCAGTTTTCAGTTTTGGTTTAGCTTCTGATTCAACTTAATTAAAACTGTATCATTCTATTTTAATTAAATAATTAATTGAAAAAAATGTATTTTATTATTAATAAATAATGCAGGAATATAACTCTATTATATCATAACAATAATTTTATATGTCAAATGTCAAACATGGAAAATCAGCATATTTTCATTTCATCCAATTTTGTCCTTTTCGTGAAATTTTGTCCAGTTTCTTCCGGCATCCCAGACTTTTTACAAAACAGTGGAAAAAATAGCAGCCCTGTTTTCAACAGACTTACTTTGCTTTCTGTGAAATTCATGACATAACAAGAAGTGCTAGAAATTGCTACTATTCATATCCGAACAACACTGAGCTACTTGCTCCATTATTCAGGATGCAGCTGACAGTACATATAGTGATTTATAGTGATTTATTGATCTTAAGCATACTACTTAACTTCTGACTCTGACAGTTTGCAGATGTCCATTTAAACTTTTATGTATGTACTCTAGCGATTATGACCAAAATTGAAAGAGGTCAAGCAGGAGCCTCTAAGCCATTTGACATGGAATGACCCATATTTATCCAAAACCACTATTCGGTGCTTCCCTACAACAGCAAACATGTTTACATTTACACTGGATATAAATCACTCAAAGACAGACCACCAAAATGGTAATTTTCTTGAGTCAAACTGAAACCTAAATATGACCCATGGACATCTAAAAGTTATTTTCACAACAAGGATGAAATTATTTTATTGATGATGCAAAATTATTTTTCAAAGAATTTCAAAATTTCTTTAAAGTATACATAGAAAGGCATTTCATGTCCATAGGTTTATCATTGGTGAGAGAAATGTGAGGTTTGACTGATTAAAGGCCTTAGTGAATTGTAAATTATGGATGTCTGCATATTATCAGAGATGAGAATCTTCAGCATTTTGATGGATTTACCTTTTTTTGTAAAATTTTATCTATTTTGCTAAGTTGTATTTTTTACTAGTTGACCAGCCCCTTGTTGAAAAATTTTTAGTTCTTCTTTCTCTTAGTGTTTTAAAAATTATTTTATGTCACTTACAAAGAATAAATGAAACTATTTTTTTTCCAAAATCATCAGAGGTAAAGGAAATTTAGTTAATTAAATTTCAAACCCAAGGAGGAGCAACGGCTCTATCCTGCCACTCCTCTCCCTGCCAGCACATATGGTAACCTAAAAGAGAAAAATATTTCAAAATACCATAATATTAAAACTTGACAAAGATAAAATTGATAAAAAAATGTCCCTTGCAATTTATTAAACAAAATTAAATTTAAACATAGCAGAGTAGTGTTATCCAAAAATTTCGTTTAAGAGATATACAATATCACAAATTTGTATCTTCTATTTTTACAGTATAATGTATGTGTTACTGATATCTTACATGTCTTATCATTTTTAACAACAATAAATATCAGCATGTTTTGTATAAATACAGTTGGCACAGGCAGAACTGTTAGCTTTTTTACTGGTCTGGGACCAGGCCAAACTTTTAGCTTCTATACGGGACCAGAGCAATACATTTTTTGTACAGGCTGGGACATGGCTGAATTTTTAGCTACCAGGCCGGGGCAATAAAGTTTTTTGTACAGGTCAGGGTTGGCTCAGGCTAAACTTTTAGCCTTTATAGGCCTGGAAATTTCGGCATGTGTAGATGTTTAGTGCACACCCTTGAATTTTTATGATTTTAATGATTTTATATTTTTAAACAAAAATCTATTCAATTCTAGAGTTTGGGCACCTTTGGCAGCATAATTGGGAGGAGTGCTATGAGCTATGCTCCAGCATTTTTTGCAAACAAACCCTGAATTTGTATGATTCTATATTTATTAAACGGAAATCTATCCAAATGAACTAAGGATCCCTGTTATAGTGATTGCTGATTTAATTTCTGACATTTAAAATCATACATATTATTTCTGTTTTCTGTTGCCAACCTCCCTTTTTCTATGCATTTACAAAATGCATAACAATAAATGAAGTATCTTTCGAAAGCTTATTACATCAGCATTGTTTTCAAAAATGAAATGGAAGGTTTTTCTCAAATCAATGTTGCAAGAAATGTAAAATACTGCATTATATCATGCTCAGCAATGATTATAAAAAATTAAATAGTACAAAAAAGATAAAGTGTGCACAGGTTTATTTTATGTATTTGTGATTAAAATGCAAAATACAAATTTAAATGTTTAGAAGAAAAAGACGCCATCGATCAATTGAAGCAGTTGTATTTCTTGTAATGCCTAAAAGGTATGCTTTGTTATATTAAATTGTATTTTATATGTATACAATTTATTTTTCTTTGTCCCATGTTTTTCCCGAAGCGGATGACACCATCCTCTAATGCAGTTAAAATACAATTGTTAATTTTTTTTTCTCATGCTTGCATTTTGCTATCTTCATTCAATTTTTACTATAACTTTGATGAAATAAATGAGATGCTATTCTAGCTTGACTAATGTTGTTTGCAGATATTTTTATCCTTAATATTTCTTTACATGTTTAAACTTGCATTTAAAATATTAGATATTGCTAAAAAAAAAAAAAAATATTAGACTGACGTGTGAAATCCCCGCACAGGGCCACTGGTATATTAAACTTTCAAATCTCACCAAAAGTAACTGAGAAAACCTAAATAATATAAAACAAGCACCATACTCACTCTTTTCATATGCAAAATCAGGGGGTGATTCTGGTCCGAATTTTCCGAAAAATTAAGGCAATGATTTCCGAAAATTAAAAAATATCGGTCATAAATTCGGACATAAAATGTATCGGTATTTTGGCAATTGATCGTCGAAAAAAATCAATCTTGTCATTTGTTCGAAGAAAAGTCACCAATTTTGTCAAAGGATCGCGGGAAAAACGTGACTTTCGTCAGAAAATCGCGAAAAAAACGGCAAATTTCGTCAAAAGATCACGAAAAAACGGCAAATTTTGTTTAAAAAAAAAAAAAAAAAACATTGCGAAAAACAGCAAAGTTCGTCAATAGATCGCGAAAAACGGCAAATTTTGTCAAAAGATCGCGAAAAAACGGCAAATTTCGTCAAAAAGATAGCGAAAAAAACAGCAAATTTCATCAAAAACATTGCGAAAAACGGCAAATTTCGTCAAAAACATTGTAAAAACGGCAAATTTCGTCAATAGATCGCGAAAAAATGGCAAATTTCGTCAAAAAATCGTGAAAAAACAGCAATTTTCGTCAGAAAAATCGTGAAAAAATGGCAAATTTCGTCAAAAAATCGTGAAAAAACGGCAATTTTCGTCAAAAAATCGTGAAAAAATGGCAAATTTTGTAAAAAAACATTGCGAAAAACAGCAAAGTGCGTCAATAGATCGCGAAAAACGGCAAATTTCGTCAAAAGATCGCGAAAAAACGGCAAATTTTGTCAAAAAATCGTGAAAAAACAGCAATTTTCGTCAAAAAATCATGAAAAAACGGCAAATTTCATCAAAAAATCATGAAAAACGGCAAATTTCATCAAAAGATCGCGAAAAAACGGCAAATTTTGTATAAAAAAAACATTGCGAAAAACAGCAAAGTGCGTCAATAGATCGCGAAAAACGGCAAATTTCGTCAAAAGATCACGAAAAACGACAAATTTCGTCAAAGAATCGCGAATAAACAGCAAATTTCGTCAAAGGGACGCAAAAAAATGGCGTGAGTGGACACCCCCCCCCCCCCCCCCCCTTCCTCTGTTATAACAACTTTTCAGAAAATTTGCTGTGAATTTCAGAAAAATTTTTCTTACTCAGAATCACCCCTGCTTTTCATATGCAAAATGATATCTTCCAGTGTATTGACAATCTGTGTTGAAAATTTAGAGGTGTCCCCGGACAATATGCATTAATGAGAACCCCTCCGAAAATGTTTTTCAGCAAATAGAACAGGGAAACGATATCTTAAAAGGCACTAGGGGGGGGGGGGGGGGGAATCTGGCGAATCTGTGAAATGACTTGAAGAAAATAATTTTTTTGAAATAGTAAATATTAATAAATATATTTTTTAAACCAAAGATATTGTTGGAACCAGAATAGTATCAGGAGTAAGTAGGTATTTTTTGTATTTTTGTCCACAAAAAAGGCGATGGCATATTAAAACTGGAGAAAAAAAATGGAAAAGATGAAAACGAACGCGAATCAACCTCTGAAAAATGATTTTTTAAAAAAAAGTAAATATTAATATTTTTTAAAACCAAAAGTGCTGCCAGAACCCAGAGCTGCCAACTGCTACGAAAAAATCGTAGTTGCTACGATTTGGAGCTAAAAACTACAATGCTACAAAAATTGGTCTAAAACTACGATTTTCTGCAAAAGACGCAAATTTCGTCAAAGGATCGCAGAAAATGTGCAAATTTCGTTAAAGGATCGCAGTAAAATGCAAATTTCGTTAAAGAATCGGATGAAAAATGCAAATTACGCCAAAGGATCGTGAAAAAACCACTAATTTCGTCAAAGGGTCGTGCAAAAGTGCACAAATTTCACAAAAGGATCGCTGAAAAAACGCGAATTTCGTCAAAAGATCACTGAAAATTTTGTATTTTGTTAAAGGATCATTGATTAAATGCGAATTTTGCTAAAGGATTGCGAAAAAAACAAGAATTTCGTCAAAGAATCGTGTCAAAATCAGGAATTTTGTAAAAGGATCGTGCTTTCGAAAGCAAATTTCACCAAACAATCACAGATAAAAACTCTAATTTCACCAAAAGATCGCAGAAAAAATGAGAATTTTGCCAAAAGATCGCGGGAAAAAAACATTACTTTTGCCAAAAGATCGCAGAAAAAATGTTGATTTTGCCAAAGGATCGTATGAAAAACGGGAATTTCACAAAAAGGATCGTGTGAAAAATGTGAATGTCGCCAAAAGATAGCTGAAAAACACGAATTTCGTCAAACAGGCACTGAAAAACGCGAATTTCGTCAAACAATCGCCGAAACAACGCGAATTTCATGAAAAAATTGCTGAAAAAAACGCAAATTTCTTTAAAATTTACCGTATTGGGTTAAAAGATTGAAATCGGATTCCTTTTACTAATCTAGAAAATTCGCCGCATAAAAAAAATTTATTCAAAAAATCAAAAACTGGCTTCAAGGTTCATAATTTCAGACATATGGTTATCTTACAGCCAAATCTTGTAGCTCTGTGCGCATTGCAGTAGTGTCACGAAACAGCACACACAGAGACAAACATCTATGTTTATTATTATAGATACAGTTTTCAATCTAAAACAATATACTGAACTGTTTTTTGAAAAATTGCGTTAACCCGATCTGCAATAAAAAAAAGAAAAACAATTAGCACAGATCCGTCATGCAGGGTTGAGTCAGCTTACTTGACCTGATGCAGGACTCTTTTTCAGACATTTTTCTCCAGGAGAAAAAACTGTAGTTCCTTCAGGAGAAGGGAATCTCTCAAAAAATTTATTGTGAAGTTCAGAAATTTGGCTTAGGAGTGGACAGAGCATTAATTGAATGGAAAGAATTACATTTAATCAACCCCACCTGCAACAAAAAAATTAGCAAAAACAAAAGAGTCTCCTACTTTGTGTGCTTATGCAAAAACAAATACGTTCAATTAATTAGTATTTGTTCACTTAAAATTTTAAGCGTAAAAAACAGCAACCAACCAACCTCCAGATTAATTTGAATTTTGTGTGCTACTATTTCTCATTTTCTACGGTTGGCAGGTCTACAGAACCGGAAAAATATGCTGAATAAGTCGATAGTTTTTGTTTTCTATATTTCTGGAAGATGCTTCAGTTTAAAAATATAGAAAAAACAGAAATCTTCAAAAGGAATCAAAAGACATGATAACCAACATGGAATTGAACTTCAGAAAATATTTTCTTTTGAAATAATAAATATTAATATATAATATATATTCTTTAAATACGCCATTAAAGAAGGAAAGGTACCCTAAATAAATAAATGGGTATTTTTTCTTTTTTTCTATTTTTGTACTGGAAGGTATGCAGCAATTTCAAATTGCAAGAAAACGGAAAATTTAAAAACTGACGAAAATTGAAGTTTAGTACAAATCTTTTTAAAAATAATAAATATAAATATTTTTTTTAACAAAAGATACCATTGATACCACTGGTAAGCCAAAAAATTTTGTGTTTTCTTTTTTTGTAAATTTTACGGAGGACCAGACAATCACAATTTCAAAGTGCAGAAAAAAATTAATGTTTCGCTTTCATCTGTGTGAAGAACCAAGGAACATCCAGAGATGTGCAGACACAATCGGTGGAATGAAGGAAGCTCACCATTTTGCGATGTTCATTATGATTATGGTTTTTAATTAATATCCAAGCTAATTATCCAAAAATGAAAAATCTGAGTCTCAGGTGCATTTGGACATATCTTTGTGTATCCTTATCCACATTTTCATACCTCTATGTGCATTATATTTTCTTAGACATCACTTACACACAGACAAAAAGCTTTCTTTTATTGACATGATTAATTTATTATACATGATTCCTGGAAATTTTAATGTACCAGTTAAATGATACAAGTTTTTAATAAATGATAGTTCATTGTTATTACATCAATACTAATTCATAAAATCTTGTGAAATTATTTTAATATGAACATCTAAATGTAATTGAAATAATTTTCATTTTAGCTTTATCAAATTATTGTGGATAATGAACAGACAGGTAAATTATTACTGTCTCGCGGTCAGTTGAAAAGAAGATGCACCATGATTCCACTCAACAAAATCAGGGGAAATGTTATTGATAACAGAACTGTTCAAGAAGCAGAAAGTCTCGTAAGTAATCAGTTTTTAATCATATGATTACTTTATCTTTTTCACATTTATCACCATAGTTGAACAGTTTTTATGATTTTGCTTCTCTGTCTGTCCATCTGTGGCCTAATTTATTACTTGAATTGCCACGAAATTGATATATATCTAATTAAGGTCAAATACAGTATGTTATCCATTGAAAAAAGGTGTATGTAGCATTTATAGTTCATTTACTGGGGCACACATTTGAATACATTATAGTCTACAGTCAATAATTGTTTGAAGTTCATTTTAATGATGTTACACTGCATCAAACATTACAAAATCAAATATTCACTATAACATGCTCCATAAAAATAAAAAAAAAGTTTTGTGCATTTACAAAGATACATAAAAGAACTCGATTGCATTGCTGTGTGTTGGCATTAATTGTTTGAAGTCTGCTTTATAAGATTGATATACATTATTGAGGAGTGCAATAATATTTTCTGTATGGAAATCTACAAAAACAACTTTTCAAAAGTAAAAAAAGGCCAAGCGTGAAAAAAAAAAAAAGTTGTGGCTAAAAAATGGTGTGATATCAAATTTCCAAGCTATTATATTGCTTATTTAACTTTTTTCTATTAAATAAGTTATCATATATATAAGTCGAGTGCCTACGTATATGTTAATAGAAATCGTTTTCTCCTGTACTAAATAGATCCTAATGAGTTTCTGAAAATTCAATTTTTTTCAAATTATGCATGATGGGCTTGGCGGCCATCTTTGCATATTATTCACAAAATTCTAACCACCCAAATCCGTAGTTAAAATCCGAAGTTCAAAATTGTTATTTAAGCAAATATTTTAAGGGTTTCATTTATAGACTTGTATGCTCTGAAAATTGTGTCTCAAGATAATGATGACTTATCTTAAAGATTCATCTTATGATTTATTTTCTAGAGTAATTATTAATTTCAAACTAGTAAAAATCAATTTATCAAAATATCAGTCTTATCTAATTTATCTGTCCGTAGTTAGAATCTGAAGTTCGAAATTTTTATAAACATATTACATTGCAAACATATTACGCTTTTACTTTAGAAATTCGGGTGCTTAGAAATATGGAAAGATGGCCGCCAAGCCCATCATACATAATTTGAAAAAAATTGAATTTTCAGAAACTCATTAGGATGTATTTAGTACAGGAGAAAACGATTTCTATTAACATATACGTAGGCACTCGACTTATATATATGATAACTTATTTAATGGAAAAAAGTTAAATAAGCAATATAATAGCTTGGAAATTTGATATCACACCATTTTTTAGCCACAACTTTTTTTTTTTTTTACGCTTGGCCTTTTTTTACTTTTGAAAAGTTGTTTTTGTAGATATCATTTCTTTTTTTTTAAATATATTGAACATAATTTAAATAATCTAAACATGAGAAATAATTTAAAAATACATTTTACTTTCAGTCATTGTTTAAAGGGTTAACTAGAAATACCAGTAGATTTTTCAATTAAATTAATTACACTCTTAAAAACAACATACTAAATGTGGCTTGTTATAATACTTGTTATCCTCCGTTAAAAAATATCACTGACTAATCCATTAAATGAATAAAAATGGAATATGTACATAGCGTGTCAGCGCTGCATTTGAAATCAAACGTGATATCACACTCTTTTATTATTAGCACTACAGGGTTCGTACGCCTCCTGGAATTCCTTGAAAACTCCTGGAATTCCATTTTTTTTCTCAAGGGCCCTTAAAACTCCTGGAATTTACCTGTGACTCCTGGAAATTAAAAAAAAACTCCTGGAAAATATTAAAAATACGATATTTTTATTATTTTTTACTCTCCATAATTTTGAGAATATTAAAAATTAAAAATTTATTGATTTGAAGGAAAATCGCAGAAAATCTAATTAAATTTCGTCATGGAGCAGTATTAACTGCAACTGGCACGGTTTGCACAACCGGCGCGAAAAGTGTATTGCGCAGTAAACATGCGCGATCGGCCGCTAAGAAGAACGATTGAACTCGTGGAGAAACATGCGAACATGTTCGCATGTTGGGTGTTTACATTTTATTCAGCATAGAAAAATGCCTGGAGGAAAGTGTATATTTAATGAAATTTGTATTCAGAATGAAAGATATAAGGACTGGTTTGGTTGCTACAGAGTGCTTCCCGTTTTAAAGCAAAATGTTTAATATGTAAGCGGTCTATAGACATTTCAAATATGGGCGAGTCGGCTCTCGGTACATCGGTCGAGTACAATGGCGAGTCGGTACATCACATTTAAAATCGAAAAAGCATAAAAAGCTTAAAGCAGAAAGAGATAAGGCGTTGATAAAAGACTTCCTCAATGCAACTGAGCCGAGTGTTTCGGTCATGAAATACGAAACGTTCCATAATGCTTCTGTGGTCCCGGCAGCAATCATTAAACAATCAGAAACTCTTGATTCTACTGTAGTTAGAAATGAACATTTAAAAGCAGAAACAGTTTGGGCGTTGAAAGTTTTGAGTGGCGATGAGAATATTCAATGAGAATATCGACTTAAAATTTCAAAGGATGTTTCCAGATAGTGAAATTGCCAGAAAATTCACATGTGAAGAAAGAATAATTTTGACATACTTGGCAATTTTATGATATAAAAACAAGGGATGTTTGCAAGATTTTGTTTTGAAGTAAGTGTTGAACTTTAAAATATTATAACTTAAATCTGAATTTCTGATATGTTCTGAAATTGCATATTAATTTCACTGTAATTTTATTTGTAATTGTTGACTACAATCATAATTAAGTTTAATTAAAATGTTATATGCTTGAAAAAAGGTAATCGGATTGTATTAAAAACTCAAAGTAAATCTCCTGGAAAAAAAATTTGAGACTCCTTGAAAACTCCTTGAAAACTCCTGGAATTTACTTTGTTAAAAAGGGTATGAACCCTGGCACTAGCTGGCTTCGCCCGCTAGCGGGCCCCTAATTTACACCGGAGCCTCAATCCTTTTAAAACCTTGAATAAGATAAACCACGAACCTCCGACCTGGTTCCACGCTGCCTTCGGCACCGGATAATCCCTTAATTTGCACATCGAATTGTATAAACCTGTAAACAAACGAACTTCCGACACGGACAGCAGTCGTGCTGCGCACGCTCAAGTTCTATCTTCCACCACCAGGTAGCGCAATCTATACGAACCTCGGGCACTGAAATCGTTAAGGCTATAGATGTCGAGTCGAATGAGCTATACCCCGTCGTGATCCAGCCCATAGAACTAGAGATAAGAAAGTGCCCCCTGGTGGTGAAAAAAAGTACTAAAATCGGAAAGCTCTATAGATGTCGAGTCGAATGAGCCATACCCCGTCGTGATCCGACCCATAGAAACAGAGATAGGAAAGCGCCTACTGGTGGTGAAAGCTAATCGCGTTTGGGGGGCAAAGTGGGGGGATGAACACCGGAGATGCATAATCAGATTAGGCGGTCACAGACTTTTCCAACGATGTATCACATGAGGGATATGTGCAAAATTCAGAAAATACACCCCCCCCCCCCCCACACCTGCATAATTTGATTAAGCGTTCACAGACCTTTCCAACGATATATCACATGAGAGGTGTCGGCAAAATTTAGAAAAGTGTCCCCTTTGGGGGGGGCGTGAAAGCGGGAGGATGGACCCCGAAGATACTAAATATGAATAAGCGGCCACAGGCCTTTCGAACAATATATCACATGAGTCGGGGGGGGCGCAAAATGTGGGGGTTTCACCTGTGGTACATAACATGAATAAGTGGTCACAGCCCTTTGTAACGATATGTGACATGACGGATATCGTTAAAATTTAGAAAAGTGTCCCCCCCCCCCCCCCTTGTGTTGGCAAAACGCGCTCCGCCCCTCCCTATAATTTTTGACGCAGCTTTATTTTTAAAATTTATGTTATGTGTTATAAAATATCGTAAAGTTTCACACAGATAGCCTTATTATACTTCCTAATTTTGTTCACGCTCCTCCCCATCCTCTCCCCCGAACTGTGACGCGGCATTCTTTTTTATAATTTTTTTATCATGTGTTATAAACCATCTTAAAGTTTAAAACAGATCGCATTGGAATTTAATATATTTGCTGAAATTACTATTATATGTAGAATAATATAGAAATAAACCCTCCTTTAGATTGTAATTGAGATATATGAACAATTTTTAGAATTTATGAAAGCTGATTTTTATTTATTTATTTATTTATCTATCTATTTATTTATTTTTTGTTTATTTATTTATTTTTTTTGCATTGCCCTGTGCATGTTTGGAATTTCTTAGCAATTTCTTAGATTTACATTATTTTATTCAATTAAACATTGTACTGTTACAATAAATTTAAATGGAAACTTCACTTCTAAAACAAAAATAATTTAACAACTGGATTTCATTAATTTCTAGAAAAATGATGTGAAAGGTATTCCTGCGAACAAAATGCCTGTCCTTTACCTTTTTTTTTTTTTTTTTTTTTTTTTAGAAAATGAATCACCTTTAATTCATTTCAAAAGTTTTGTTTACGTTTGGAAAGAAATTTTAAATGCCGATAACTCTTAATGTATGCATTTTAGAAGGTACATCTTCCCTCAAAAACTAATTTATTTTTAAAGATCTTTCAAAAACGTATATTATATATTTAAAATATTTTTTAAAGCATAAACACTACGTCTGATTACTTTATTTTACAATATTTTAAGAACACGCATTTTATCAGACAATTAAATGCACTAAACAAACACGAGTGAAAAATTGACCTGGGCCAGGACTCGAACCTGGGACCTTACGCATACCGTGCCGCCGCTCTGCGACTGAGCCACCCAGATCGATACGCTTGACGGGAATTTCTCATACTTATTCATGTTGGAAACAGTCATCTGCCACAGTTTGCAGTCATATTTAATTGTTTGATAAAATGTGTGTTCTTATAATTATGAAGTTTTATTTTTAAAAAAAATATCTTCAGAAGAAAATGGCTGACTTGCAGATGAAATTTGTCAATCAGTTATAACTTGTAACTGATTTGTGCTATTATAATACAGACTATCCGCTACTGGCGACCAGTTTGGTCTCCCTTAAATGTATGTTAAGCATTGTAACACGTTACTTTTATTCATAATTTAATTTTTTTCCTTAATCCTTCGCCAAACCGGATGATTCTAATAGACAAATCAAGAACTTTTGTGATCATGGTAGCATTTTGCATATTTTTTGTTGTTATGTATTTCATCTTCCATGATAAAAACCGCTTAACCCACTTAAGCATTTGTCCTTCATGTCCGTTTGCTTATCAGTTGCAATATGTTCGCTAAGGCGAAGATTCTTAAACATATTAAGTAATTTTTCGTAATTGGGTCCATTGCCAATTGGCGTATTTTAGTTAATACGATTTGATGCAATGAAGTCTATTTTGTGAAAGTCTTTAATGATATCCACATTTACACTGAACCATATTGTTGCTAATATTTGTTTTTGTTTTTCGTTAACTTTGGCTGTAGACTCGATTGCGAAAGATTATAAAATCTATCATTATTCTCATCTAAAACGTCTTGAGTAATGTGCCATAATCGGGCTACATATTATTACACGTAATTTTCGAGTATAGTTTGGTGGAAAATTGAACTTTTGAAGGCCAGTTTTGATAATCGCATTCCCTTTAAACCATATTTTCTGTCAGGACTTTTTTCCCATGACGTACAATCTGATTAAAATTCGCGAACTTCCTTTTAGATGCCTAGTACGACTTTGTTTTTCTCTGCTCCCCTTTCTTGATATAGTTCGGGAGTTTTTATAATAGCGTAATTCTCTTATTTCGGCATGTGTGCTTAATGTCTACTGACTATTAAGATTCGTAACAGGTAAAATACGCTGCGCCAACATTGGCACCTATGATTCTAATTACAGCAACCCGTTTTTTCTCTCTATATTGTAACTCTATAGTTAATATTACGTAGTAGAAATATAAAAGACTATTGAAGACGGTTCTATTGATATAGTAGATATAGATATGTATAGTATATTCATGGGTATATAATATGTGATTAGAATATATATATCTCATATTCATTCCGTTGGATATAACATACCCCAAATAAAATTTCCATCGTAAATGTCTAATCTAAAAACCATCAATATGATTTTATGTGTTTAGTAAGTGTATACAAAAATAATTTTCTGCATTATTTTACTTTAATTCTATATTATTAACCATTTTTAATGATGGGTCCTTTTGGGTACAGTTGTCGCAGACGCATCGGGGTATCATTTTGGTGCCAAAATGGCGATTTTATGCCTGGCCAACCTGGTGTTTTAGGCTAGATTTTGCTTCGTATGGCAACCTGGTAGAGCAGATTCCGCATGCTTTATAATAAATTGAATATTGTGTGTTTTATAACAAATTAATGATTGTGTGTGTTTTTAAATAAAATTGTGTGTTTTTTTTAAATATAAAATGACTTATTTCATAATAAAATAAAAGTAACATGCTGTTTTAGCAATCTCTAACAGGTGTCTGAAAATGGGATTTTCTCGCCAAGATGGCGCAAAACAAAAATCGCGCCAACACCGGAGCGTCTGTGACAGCTTTTCCAATTTAAAATGCATGCCGTTCACATTTTTCATTCAAAATAGAAAATAGATAAATAAAAAATAGGTACTTTTCCGTTATACGGACACCATGCCAAAATGTATGCTAATGCATAATGTATGTAAATGTATGTAAACGTATGCTTGGCGACAATGGTGTCCGTATAAAGGAAAAGTACCAAAAAATAATATCATAAATCAAAACATTTGATTTCAGAATCAAAGTATCGTTTCTAATTCTAATTTGAACACGTGAAGAATAAAAGCTGGTATTGGCGATTTTAAAAATGATATTGGCGAGATTTGCACCCAAATAACATAAAAGTACTTAATGATGTTATGTATTTTATAAATGTATATTAAATTACTATTTGGAACGCGATTGGTCATTAACAATGGTAAATATGATTGGCAATTAACAATCATTTTAGGTGATCTCTCTTCCTGCCACGTATAATACATAAATATCAAATTAACTGACAATTCGTTTCGAAATTTGATTCATTAAATATTATTACATGACTTGTATTTGTTTACATTCAACTTTGTCAAGAAAAGATTCCGAAGGAAGTTGAGTTCAGGGATGTAAGACCTGCACCAATTGCTCCAGACTGCTCCAAAACCTTTTTCCTGCACCAAGCTGCTACAAAACAGCTATTTTTTTCAATTTTGTGCCAAACCTGCACCACATCGCCATTTCTTGCAACTGCACTTGAATTACCTCTTGACGTCACTGCTGTGTGTAACCCTGCCCGGCCGATCTCCGTACAGTACAAAGTTCATCCTTTTTTTTAAAAAAACTTGAAATAAACTGATTTGGGGTTGACTGTTCTCGCCTGCTACAAATGGTTGCCAGAATTTTTTTTTCCTTACTGCCGTCACGTCACGGCTTATAAAAAACTTTGTATTCCACAAAGAAAAGATAGAAGTCTTTCGGCACAATTGGTACATATTGGCGTATTCTTTCGGCACAACATATTTAAATCTGAGTTTCTGTTCGTTAATTATATTATTCAGAAATGAAAAGTTTTATATTTTAACAAATTTTATTGATTTCTGTTTTTTTGTTCGAATTTTCTAAAATATCGTCGCTAATAATGTTCATCTATGCTATTTTATACCGATCTCAAATTGTTCTGATATCGTATGGTATTGGTTTTGCAGTATCGTATTTATATTATTTTTTTCCCTTCCGCGAAATTATCTACTTTTTTTATGATTAATAAATTACACAAAGAAAGATTAAAAATTTCCGTGAATCATCATTTATTTATTGATGTGTTTATTATTATTTTGAATTTAAGGTGCATTGCAGAATATTGGCTGGTTCGTATGCACTGATTTTACATAAATGTAAATATTAGAAAATCGCCAAAACCAGTAGTATTATCGAATAGCGTTTTTCATTTTCTGATAAAGTGATATATCTTGAGTATAAAGATGAAAATAAGCAGTCGCCATTCGTCGATTAAACTTGAAAAATTGGTGATTAAAAATATGAAAAGAATCGGCCAAATGCACGATTTTCCGATTTAATCTGTACCCATTCCCCTTTTATTTATTTATTTTTTTCTTCTCCCCTACACTTTGGACGTTTCCAATTTCACATTGCTGCATCGTTCTACATCCACTTTCGTTTTAGAAATAATTCTACAGAATTTATAAATAAATTATTCTATAACATTAATTTTTAATAAAACGTTATTTTTAAATGAACATTTTATTTTGAATTTATTATTTTGTCTTTTTTGTACGTGTGAAATAAGAAACACTTATATTTCATGCATCTCTCAATGTTTCTCACATCTTATTTGATTTTATTATTATTATACAATATTTTCTTCAAAGAAATAGTTTCTCAAACAAAATGCTAAATGAAAGTACTATTACCCAGTAATGTAGTCAGTTTTTTTAGGTGGGGGGGGGGGGGGATTTTATAGATTCATTAATTTAATAGTCAGCTGTACTTGCACATTACTTAGTATTTCTTTAACATACATGCATTATTGCATTCAGTACCCAAATGTTGTTTAGAATGTTCAGGGTTAGCAAAAAGTGTGGCAAAATTTTATCAGAGTAATTTTTTTTTCAAATATCAAAGTATTTTCAAGATAGCAATAATTTTTATTAACATTAGAATTTCAATCTGCTCCAAAACAGTTTTTATTGCTCTGAAAACAGTTTTTATTGCTCCAAAATTAAGATTTTTGCTGCTACAAAAATGGATTTTACTGCTACAAAATTAGATTTTTGCTGCTACAAAGCTGCTACAAAATGACTTTAGTGCACTTTCATCCCTGTGAGTTGTAAAGCACTTCATCAAGCAGAATTATGGTAAACTTTGATGGTCTTACAGGTCCTGGTGCAAATTACTTTTTTGACACCAGGCAGCGCTCCAAAAAATCATTCATGGAAAACTTATTTTACGAACGATTATCTCCATGGTTTAATGGTTTAATATTTTAAAACTTCACGACGAATGAATCTTTTTTTTTTTTGTTTACTTTCATGGATAGAGATTTGAACTGTGAAGCTAATTTGAACTGAAGTTATTGCAGAATATATACCTAATTGAACGTAAGTCATCTCTCAAATATTAATTTATTTTGAACGATCTTTCTAAAAATGTCACATTTATGAAGTTTTATTCGAAAAAATAATTTTGAATAAAAATGGCCGCCTGGCATATGAAAAAGCGATACGGTCATCCCGGAACTGTTGATGACAGTCACATGACTTACAGTTTCATTATAGAGATGGTACATGGTCGTTGGCATGTTTTATCTCTGTTTTGGCATAATTTTTTAATCGCCAAGTTAATTAACAGTTTTTTGCTAATTAAGGATAGAAAATAATATTTTTTTACACTGAATTTTATAAAAGCACATAGATTACGTAATTACTTGTCCAAAAATGCAATCCTTTTTTTATTCTGCCGAATATTAAGGTCTGTAGGTTGTTTGAAAAAAAAAGTTTGACGAAGAAAAAAGTGATCATTTTAAGTATCTCGACGTTTTTAAAAAAAATCTATATCTCTGTTTATAAATCATTTATGAAGATGAATTTGGTCTTAAATTGAAGAAATTCTTCATTAGATTCTTCTAGTTTTCGTTTTTTTTTTCTGCGACGCTTGGTTTATTTGATATCTGATATTTTAATCTGGCATGTTTTGTCGATTTAACATTGCGAAGTTGATTCCTGTAAATAAGCAGTAGCGGTCTAGTTCAGTTCTTGGCGTTGTTTATGTGGCGTTTTTTTTTTTTTAAGCTTGGCTTGGCAGAGCGACCGCCCTGCTTGATAAGACATGCAACATTTTTTTGTTCTTTTTCAGGGCCTTCGCAAAAGAAGTAAGATACTTTATCATCTTGATGATAATTGCAGGAATTTAATATTTAGCTTTGTTATGTATTTTGAAGTTTAACTAAATTTTAGTGTTGTATTTTCTGCTGTATAAGTTGACTATTTAAACTGCTAAAACACAAAGAAAAATTTAAGTGTTGATTTATACATTGGATATAAAATCAGACATCTGACGATTGGGATTAATAACTGTAGTACTACTAGATAAGCATGGATCTTTTCCTTACTAATATGACTTGGAAAATTTATTATAATAAAAAATAGTAATTTATTATTTTTTTTTAATTAATAGTTGACTTAGAAAATTTTTCTAATGTTCCTGTTAGTGTGATTTTAAATTATTTATGTAGATATCTCTATTATATGAAAGAAAAATTTAGTCTCATAATATTATATCGATAGTGTTGAAAAGTGCTTCATAATCTATGTGTGATGCATGATTTCTCTTTCATGTTAAGTTTTTTTTTTTGTTTGTTGTGTAATTTTATAAATACAGTAAAATATGCTAAGACAGAATCACAAGGGACAAAAAAGTTAAATTTTAGACAGGCTGTTGTTTCTTTCAGCAGGTACACCATGTATTGTAATTTTATTGTATTATTTTTGCTGGGACCATGAAATTGTTCTATTTAATACATTCCATTATAGACAGACTCTGTTTCTAAAGGTTTTATAGTGCTAGTATTAAATTTTTCTGTGCATTTATTTCTTTGGCAATTTTTTAAAAATGCTTTGTTATAATGTTAAATATAATATACAGTTGAACTTCTATTTAACGAACTTCTATTTTATGAAATTCCCTGTTAAGATTTTTCTCTGGAATCTTGATTTTGATTAAAAATAAGTTTGTGTGTGCGTGGTTGGGAGGGTGGTACCTAAATAACTAAAACAAATTTATTTTTAACAATTTTAAATTTTTTTCAGAACAAAATTTTAAAATTCTAATTATTTTCAACCTTTCGAGAAAGACATTTGGGAAAAATTCTTTTATTTTCTGTGTAAATCATAATACACCATTAGCTCTTTCATATTATGTGTATTTATTGATCTGGTATCTATAGAAAGATATGTGTTTGACTGAATTAAAGTGAAAAAAGCTTAAAAACAAAGGACAAGCTGAAGAAGAATATTAATTTCTTAAATTTCTTGAAATCCATTACGGTATACTTATTTCTGAATATCCATCAGATAATGAAATCTTACAAAGTGTGATAAAAACTAACACTGAAGAAACATTAATTGATGAAGAAGATGAGGAAATAGCATCTGAAAATCCAACTAAAAAAGAAATGATTAACGTTATAGCAACAATATAAGATATGGGTTGCATTTTTAAAAAGGTGTGCACAAAAATATGTTCAAGAACTTAAAACTGTGAAACATTTTTCAAATGAAAAGCTAAATCACACATTACTTCAATGCTTATGCTGCAAACGTCAAAAAATAAAATTCTGAATGATAACCTTCCTTTTTTTACTTAATGAAAAAACTTTATTAGTATGTGTAAAATATTATAGAAACCATAAAAAGTATCACTTTAAAATACAGTGATTAAAATAGAACTAAGAACTAGGTTTTTTTTAAATTATTATTTTAAAAAAGGTATTGCATTGAATTTCCATTTATATGTATAAAACGCTGAGGTATGTGGTGGTGAAAAAGCAGTTATTTCCCTTTTGTCGATGGCAACGGGTGGTTTGGTTTCACAAATTTTAGAATATTAAGAAAAGTATTTGAGGTAGCAATTTAAAACTCACCAACATGTGTAAAAAAAATTTCTGCATCCAAACAAAAGTTACCAATGATATTTGTTAATGTTAAAGCTCCATTGATATAACTTACACATTTTAACCCTCATTGTTGTTCGCATCGTTATGACGTCAACGTTACTGATGCATGCATGATTTACAATGCAGATTGACTTTCAGAAGCTTTACTTCTTACATACATAACAACCACATGTTTTTTAAAAGTGTGAACTGATAGGTAGCCAAATTATGCCAAATGGCAGTGTGATGATAAATATAATTGAGTTATTGATGCAAAAATAAATGACTATAGGATGAGTCTTACTTTAAATCAAATGGAACAGAAGTAAGTGCATTGTGAAGTATTTTTGAGAGCATCAGGAGCAATAACCCTATTGCAACAATGTTGTGTTTCTGTTGGTCTAAAACAGTTCTTGAAGCGAAATAATATTAATTAAATACTTTATAGATGAAACACAGTAACATGAAACCGTAAATGAAGATAAGTAAATTGTTGTTAATCCAATCTTTATTGACATCGGAATTGGAGAGAAAGGCATATAAAAAACTTTTGCTTTTTAGGTTACTGCATTCCTTTCAAAAGAGTTCTCATTGAAGACTCCACAGAATAATTTAAAATTTGGCATATGATATAATGAAAATCTTAGAACGTACTGAAGAATTTAAATTGGCTTGGCAAACTCTTTAAAATCGAAATAAAATGCACTGCATCACTTCCCGAAATTTTATCATTTTTCTAGATCTTAAGAACTATTAAAAAATTGCAATTTGGCATATTATGCAAGTACTGATAAATGGAAACTTGCGCCAAAAACACTTCTTCCTCTGACAAAAACATTCATTGCATCCGTATAAATACGAATGAATTGGGGTTTCTAAAAGTAAATGAACGAAATTATTGGAAGGGATTTGTTAATTAAATGATGAAGAAATTATCAATAAACAAATAAAAGTAATTTAGAATAGCAATACGAACATTAATACGCTTGACTAGCAAAAGCTGTAAAGTCAGATAACTCTTTACCCACAATATATCAGATAACCACACTGCTTACATTGTGAATTAAAAGGTATATCACCATTATGTAAATTGGAAAACAACTTGACCATCTTCTAAATAACAAAAAAGGTTATTCAACTTGAACATATCACAACATATAAAAAGATTAACTTGCCAAGAGATTGACTTGCAGAAACAACATGAGTAAGCATAACTATAAGTAAACTTCAGCATAAATATTGAGCTCCATATCTTTTCACAGTCTAAAACATACTCTATTTAAATTTAAAATTATTTAAATTACTAAAATAGGTAGAACTACTACCATAAAACAACTAACACTCATCATAAACCAAGCTGTTACTTTGAAACTCACATGCTGATTTAAAAGCTTAGTGAAAACTCCCTCAAATATAAACACAATCAGCTGTAGAAAATTAGCATTATAATGTTGCCAGTTAGAAAAACACAAGTTTCAATTCTAGGAATTCTAAAAAGACAGGCTACCATGGTGCATTCCACTTATCTTTTTTTACAGACCGCTAGAGTGACGTATTGCTCTTTTCGTACATCTGTATTGGTGCATTCGAGCATCACGTGACTCCCACGGTCTGTAAAAAAAGATTTGCGTAAAGCACTGCGGTAGCCTTTCTTTTTCGTTAGCCTCGCCACCAGAAAACATGACATCATTTCGTCACTATTATCATCATAGGCATTAATCAGTAGAAAGACAGTTAACTTAAAAATAACAAAAGTTAACTTCACCATCAACCACCCAACCATATGCTAGAAATGTAAACAAGCATGTAATTTTTCTGTAAGTTCAAACACTATTAGCTATATGTTATACAAATTATATCTCGTGTAGTAATGAATTATAAATATTAAAATCAATAACTATTTAAGATATATAAACTATTTAAAACACTTAGCAAATAATCAGTGTTGTCGCTATGTTTTTTTGAAATCCTGTGTCTCTGGGACCCACACACTCCCAAAAAACTGGGTCGTATTTTAGAAATAAGACAGATTTAATGTCTTTTATACAAAATATGCATCTTGAATGACTCATACAAATTATATTTATGCATCCCTTCTCCAATTTTTTGCTTAAATGATGTGTGTCCCTGGCATTACTGAATAGTAAAACAAAATAAATTCGAAGTACAACAGAAAACCTTTAGGTGGTGGTGGCTACCAAAACTATTTAAGAAAAACCTATATGTTAAAAATACCACTACACAGAAGAGATGGGAAAAAAAAAAGAAAAAAAAAAACTTTTAACCCTACAAATGTCATTTCTTTTTATAGAGGGAGAGTTGGATGAAACTCTTCTACACAGAATCGGCAAAGCCTGGCACAGGTGCACAAGTAAATCAAAAGGCTCAACGCTGTCACGGAGAACAGATGCATGCAATTACCATTTCCTAAAACCTAAGCCTACAGGAGAAATAATGAAGTGCTGACTCCATGAAGGGGTGAAATGCCAATAGAATTCTGAGTAAAATAACGGTGAATAAAATTATGCAAAAATAAAAGCAATCTGATAGTATTATCACAGGAGGTGGAAGGTGGAACTAAAAGATGTTTTAATCATTCGAGATTCTTTTAGAAAAATCGACCAGCGAAACGGGCGTAGCCTGTTAGTTTAACAGAATTTTTATGTCCTGAATTTTTTGGGATGAGCTATGAAATTCTTTAAATGGAAGTTCAACTTTAATTGTCAGTATGTTTAGTTAATCATTAGGGTGCAGCACCTTTCTTAAAGGGGGAAATTGTATTACAGAGAAAACTTAAAAGATGAAAATGTTGGTATCTCATATGTTAGTAAACAACTTGTAAAAGAAAAAAAATATTGCTTTTTTATTTTGGCAATTTGCTGATGTTTTGTTAAGTTAAGAGCCATATATAGCAAGAATATTGCTTTCTTGCTGAGCATGTAGCTTTTTATTTAGTCAAAGAAAGACCAGAATTTTATTTTATTTTATTTCTGTCTGAAACATTTGTAGTGTTTCATTAAATTGTTTGATGTTATTACTCAAAGTATTACTGCATTCATGGGATATTTAATATATTTAAATACCTGTTTGAAGACATGATTTTTTGTACACTATAGGTTGGAAAGGAAAATGTTAGAACAGCTTTATCATGTGTCAGATTTGATCAGAGATTAACTGCTGCCATGGAATATACTTTTGGTAGCACTTTCATATGTGAGAACATGGAAGTGGCTAAAAGAGTGACTTTTAATCCTAGAATTGCCAGGAGGTGTGTCACTTTAGATGGAGAAGTATTTGAGCCTTCTGGAACGTTATCTGGAGGTAAGTTTGTGTAGATAGGGTAATGATTTAAATTAGATTGCTGGTTAATTTTTGTCTTGCAGGAGTGAAACTTTTTGTGTTTAACTTTTTAGAATTCATGTTAAGTTGTACTAAATATACCTATAGGCACCAGACGATGCGAGAAGAATTCTCACATTGTTTGTTTTGTTGTTTTTATTTATTTTTTTATTTTTTTTATGCGCAGTATACTTTACTGTGCTTCACCATTTCATTGTTCTCCTAGCCTTTTTTTTTTTATCAGCTGTCGCTTCATTCAGCCTTTTGACCATGCGTAGGTTTTATACACGCTTTCCTGTCTTGCTCAGCACTTCATTTTTGTTGGGAAAACTAGACATTTTTCCTAGCTAACTCCATGTGATTCTTATCACTCATTCAACTCGTATAGCTTGATTAACCTATTCAGTCATTCAACCTCTTATTCTATTTGTTCTAGTTATTCAATCTTTAGGTCTATTCATTTATATTCAGAAATAAGTACCGTAATTTCGGGTAGATAAGCCGCCCTGGCGTATACGCCGCTACGTCCGAAAATGGTAAAAAAAAGATGAAATTCCATCGTATACGCCGCACCGGCGTATAAGCCGCACTTATTGTTAAAGTACTTTTAACTTACCAATAATCTTTTGATTTCTGTTTTATATTAATAATTGATTCTTTAAATCCATTTATTTCATGCTTTACAATAGTTTTTAACTCATATTTAGTTTACAAACATCGCACTCTATGCTTCATCCATTACAGGTATTCATTCTCCGCATATGGCGATATTCGATTCAAACGATAATCGAATGGCATAGTAAGCTTTAACTTCGACAGATGGCGCCAGACAAATCTTTGTCTGATTCACTGATCTCCTAATATTAAATTAAAAATAAGACAAAAGAAAAAAAAAACTAGTACAAGGATTTCATATTTAATTTAAACAAATATTTAAGTAATTAACTTACTTAATTATAATTTTATACTAAGTAATGTAAATCTTCTGAATTTATTCTACTTATGTGTAATAGAATTGCAAATATCTTTGTAATGAATTATCATTTTTTTATTTCAGATTTATTTATTTATCAAGTGTTATATTAAGTACAAAAGTTAAAAATTAAAATATTTTACAATAGATTCAATATTTTTTCTCTTATGGCTG
The DNA here is from genome assembly GCA_963931845.1 of Maratus michaelseni. Classification (NCBI taxonomy): domain Eukaryota; kingdom Metazoa; phylum Arthropoda; class Arachnida; order Araneae; family Salticidae; genus Maratus; species Maratus michaelseni. The sequence continues at coordinate 282,279,338 of OZ007587.1, forward strand.
AACGTTAGTCCTGTAGATCTTGTGAAATTTTTTTTAAAGTGAAAATTTCACCTGCGGATTATACGCCGCTGGGGATTATACGATAATTTTTTTTTCAAAATCTTATGAGATTGACACTTGCGGATTATATGCCGACGCGGATTATAGGCATACGTTTCGTTATGCAAAAAGAAACCATGTATAGATTTTTTTCTTTTTTAATGAAATAAAAAGAACTTAAAATGGGATATTCTATAACATGCTTAGAAAAGCAATCTGAGTAACAGAAATAGTAAAGAGGAAGCGGCGATTACTTTACCAAATTCCCGATATATTTTGAGCAATTGCTATTTCTAATCCGTGAAGCATTTTTAATATTGTTTTTCAGATTTTCACTCTATAATATGTACATGATCTGATTTTTTTTTCTGAAAAAATCGTTATTACTTCGTATACGCTGCACCGGCAGATAAGCCGCAAAAGATAAAATTTAACTTTTAAACACGTATAAGCCGCGGCTTATCTACCCGAAATTACGGTATATATAATTTCAGTCATATCTGGTTTCAATAGTTTAAATCTTTCAATACAATAAATTAAGTTTCTGTTATGAAAGTATGTTTTTATTTAAAGTTGTTTTTAAGTATCTTTATTGCAACTTACTATTTGGCCATGTTAATTATTTCAACTCCCCAAGCTTTTTCCATTTACTCTTCAAATTCATTGCATCACGTTTCGGCTTTTTACAGACATCGTTACGGCATGTTTATGTTTTGTTTAGCTCTTCATCCTTGCGGTATCGGCTGATCAATTACGTCATAGAACAAGAGATTACGGCGGTTGACGGTTGGTGTTACTGATAAATTGCCTTCACCTGCGTTATTCTGTGTGACTGTAAAAAATCGTTATGTAATATTTTAGAAGCCAGTAGTGATGTTTTTACTGCAGGACCCAGCAGCAGTATTTTTTTCTGCAATCTGCAATACACAAGTAGAAACTTTAAAAACAGTCTGCAGAACTTAAGGACAAACGCCCTCTTTCCAATACTTCGCCATTTTTTGTTGATCCTTCGACGAAATTTGCCCTTTTTTCGCGATCCTTCAACATAATTCGTCGGGGGTTTTTGTGATCCGACGACGAAATTTGTCATTTCTTCGGATTCTTCAGCAGTTTTTTTTTTTTTTTTTTTTTCACTATCCTTTGACGAAGTTAGCATTTTCTTCATAACCCTTCGGCGAAAGTCACTTTTTTCCGCGATCCTTCAACGAAACTCATGTTTTTTTTGACAGCGTTATGACAAAATTCATGTTTTTCCACAGCCCTTTGACTAAATTTGCATTTTTTTCGCAATCTGTCAACAAAATTAGCCATTTCTGTGATCTTTTAATGTATTTTTGCGTTTTTTCTGCGATTCTTCGGCGAACTTTGCCATTTTTTCACAATCCTTCAACGAAATTCGCCGTTTTTAGATTATTTGACTAAGTTTGCCTTTTTTCGCGACCTTTCGACGGAAATCGCTATTTTTTCAAAATCCTTCAACGAAGTTTGACTTTTTTTTTTTGCGATTGTACGACGAAATAAACGAGTTAATGTTACGAGTTAATGTTAATGTCACATCATACAAGTTCAAGATTATTTTAGATGTACTATTTTTAAACTGGTTTTTGAGTTGTTTTATATGTAAATAAAATCTTGGTTAAGTTTAATCCTTTTTGTCTGTGTTTCTTTCATCAACCAATATATTAGAATCTTTTAAGTTACAGCTATTTTAAATTGTCTTTGAACATTTATTTTAAGCTTTGGTGAACGACAGCATTTACGCACCACATGTGCTAATGCTCTGCTAATCTTTATTAATCATAAATTACCTTAGGGTGATTTATAACAATTTTATTTCTCCTCTATCTTGTTTGTGTCCGCATTGCCTGTGGATGTGCTGTTCATGCGACGCTGACATTGAAATGGTCGCTTGATGCATCTTCATTTGGAGCGCTCTTTCAATCTTTGTTTTTGCGTGTGACGTCTCTCAAAATTGTATACATAATGTTACGTTCTCGTATCGAAGACCTCAAGTTTTGGTTTTGGTTTTCCCATATCACTCGGTCATCAGTCACGTCGCAAATATCATAAAATTTCTTTTAAAGTAACATTCTAATACGAGAAAAGAAAAATAAGATTTCTATTTTTCCGTCTATTCATTCTGATCAAAATAACATTAAAATTACTTGAAATGGAATATGTAATTTTTGTTAGGGGAGAAAGTTATTTTTATTTTTTCTATATGAGAATAAATAAAATTGTCAGTTTCAGAAAGAATGAGCCCGAGCCCGCCCGTGTCAGGCTCGGGCTGATCCGTGTCATCTCTCTGTCTAGTGTAAAGCCAAGTTTAGCTATCTTAACTCTGAAATCTTCATTCGCAGATCACTCCTAGTCTCTACATCTTTAGTTAATGATTATTTTGTGACTTGGCAATTATGCAGCACAGGGAAGTTATTACACCTTACTATGTTATTGAATCTGATAGGATTATTTGGTTAAGGCTAATTATATATGTCTCATTATCATGCTGATTGATTAGATTAATAAATCTCCAAATATTTTTTTTGTAACGGATGCAATCATATATGAGTTGAAAAAACAATGGGTTTAACTATGCGTCAACAAACAATTGCCAATTTATGCCAAATGGTTGCCATAAACTGTAAAAATGAAATATTTTAACAGGTAAAAAATAGAAAATTCATTATAAATAGAAAATTAAGAATGCCGTATTTAAAAAAAAATACACTTTTATCAACTAACAGTTTAATATTAATTAATGGTACACATGTCACAGATGCACCAAGGTATCTTTTTGACACCAAAATGGTGATTTTATACGTGTGCAACCTGGTGATTTTCACGAGAATTTGCTTCATCTGGCAACCCAGTAGAGCAAATTGTGTGTGTTTTATATTAAAACTAGCGGCCCGTCCCAGCTTTGCACAGGTAGACAATGTGTTGACTACAATGTAGGGTAGAAAAGTGTAGGTACTTTAAAAAAGTTGTGACAAAATTTCAGTACTTAGAAATTTTGAAAATTAAAAACTTGTAAAAATGTGATATATAAATTTTTCTGTTTGTGTACATATTGAAACTAATAAATAATACATGGCCCATGGAAGGACATAGCAACTATACGTGTTCACATAGAATGTGTTTTCCTGAGTTTCACGTTCCTACCTAAATCTGCTGCTGAGATATGGCGAAATGACCCAAAACTTTTGAATACCCCTTTAACCACCTTCTGGGGAGAATTTCCCAAATCGCCGAAATATGTGTTTAACCAATTTTTTAGTAGATTTGTTTTAATTAATTTTGCCCTCCTACATAAAAACGGAGATATGGCGAAATGACCTAAAACATTTGACCACCCCCTTTAACCACCTTCAAGGGAGAATTTCTAAAATCGTTGATATACGTGTTTAATCATTTTTTTAGTAGATTTGTTTTTCTGATTTTCGCGCTCCTACCTATAACTGCTACTGAGATATGGCGAAATAACCTAAAACATTCTACCCACCTTTTACGCCCTATTCGAGGCGGAATTTCTAAGATCGCTGAAATAGGTGTTTAATCATTTTTTAGTGGATTTGTTTTCCTGATTTTCGTGCTCCTACCTATAACTGCTGCTGAGATATGGCGAAATGACCTATAACATTCGAACCCCACTTCGGGGGGGGGGGGGGGGGAGATTTTAAAAAATCCCTTCTTATTGCTTGCCTAGGCCAACAGCAATCTACTTTCCAAATTGCATGAACCTGAGCTTAGTAGTTTCGGCTGGGCGTTGATGAGTCAGTCAGTCAGTCAATCACCGTTTCCTTTTTATATAATAGTATAGATAGCTGATTTGCCTGGAGTGGCCCGGCGCCATAAAAAAAAATCGTATGAAACCCAAAAACCCACTAAATATCGCTGCTCGAATACATGCTGTGTACAATAAATGCGATATTTAATAAAAAGCCGTTTCCTTTCCCGACCCTTCCCCAACACCACAAATATAAAAAAATTCTGTTAAATAAATTTTTTTTTCCCATTTAAAAAAAAAAAAAAAATCAGAATTTACGTTGTTATACCTTGCTCTGTGTAATGGTATGGGATGGTATTATTTGATTAAGGCTAATTATAACAGCTGTCACATTCTTGTGCTGTGTAATTGCCAAGTCACAAAAAAATAATCATTAACTAAAGATGTGGAGACTAGGAGTGATTTGTGAATGAAAATTTAAGAGTTAATAAGATAGCTAAACTTTGTTTTACTCTCAACTTGGTTAACTCAGAACTTTTTAAGGTAAAAGAGTCACAGACCTGTCTGCATTTTCGACAATTTTGATGGGATTATTATTTACTTGACTTTATTTTTAATATTTTAATCATTTTTACTTACCTTGTAAACGTTTTGAAAATCGAATTTTTTTTTTTTTTTTTTTTTTTTTTTTTTTTTTTTTTTTTTTTGGACGGATTTACACGTTTTAGATATTGGAGATTCCGAAAAACATTTTTAGAAAAAAAATTTTGCCGTCCGTGTCTGTCTGTGTGTGTGTGTCAAAAAGAACAAAAAATGTACATTCAGATAACTTTTCTATAAAAACTGACTTATCAATTTTGGTTTAAAAATGGCATGTAATTTTTTTATCTATTAACAAATCATAATAAACATTTGTTTACTACAATAATGTAAAGTTTGAGCATCATAAATTAAATGTGTTAAATTAAGAAAAACCTTTCAGGGTTTTACCAAAACTTATGATTTATATCCTAAGCTTGGCGAGGACTCTTTCAACTAGTATAGATAGTAATGTTATTTTATTATTTGCTAGTTTATTATATTCTATTTTTCTTATGGCTTGTAACTTATTTCAGGTTCATTGAGTAATAGAGGTAAAATGTTAGTTGAGCTGGCTCCAATTCCCAATTTGAAAAAGAATCTTATTATGAAAGAGAAACAAGTTAGAGAAATACAATCTAAGATTCAGCAGTTGAGGAAAGTCAAAGAAAGGTACTATTAGAGATTACATGTAGACTTTTACAAATCAATTTTTAAATGTTTCTGAAAATTCTGTATTAACTTTTTGTTGTATAAAGAAACTACAAATTATACTACTTCTTCGATAGTTATAGCTTAAAAATTAAATATGTTTTATTGACAAAATTGAACATTTTTATATTATCTTAACAGTTTATTTTGTTTAATTAGAGCAGTAAATTTAAATGCATTTAAAATTTTGTGATGTTATCATTTGTATAGTACGGTTGTACAGTATGCAATACAGAACCTCCCCCCTCCCCCCCCCCAAAAAAATAAATAAATAAATAAATAAAAATGAAATAAATATTTAGCACTGTTCTTTCTTTTATTTTCACTATCACAATGTGCTATTTCTTTTATCTAAATACTTTTGACCACTGTGTCAAAATTTATATCTCTTCTCTTTTTGGAAAAATCAAAATTTTAAATGTTTAATTAATGATTCAAAATTCTCTGTCTATTCTATTTTAGGAAATCACAAAGCTTTTTTCTTTCTTTCTTTTTTTTTTATTATATATTTTTTTTAAGTTTTTTTTTTTCTTTTTAAGTATTCAGTTTGGTCTAATATTCGGCAGACATTCATATTCATTTTGATATTCGGTTAACTGAAAATTCAGCACACCTAATGTTTTGATATTCTGCCCAACTGAATGTTCGGTAGTATGATCGAATACATACCAAATATTTGATGCAGTCATAATTTCATGGGCTTCAGCAGATGATTTCTTCAGGCAAAAGGAAAATTTCAATGCAGCATATTGTTGCCCATCGTGTTTTGCTTCCATTTTTTTTGAAGGCAATATGTACTGATATATTTGAACTTTCATGGCTGTTACTGGTGTACTGTTCGAAAGAAATAAAGGAAAAACTTACTACATATACATTACATATTAAGCTAACAAAACAATATAAAATTAAATTTCCGTTTAATAATTTATGTGAATAAAAAAAATACAATTCTTTAATAAGTAGCCCTCGTATATTTTTATTTGAAAATTACTTGTGATTCGAAGAAATTTTTTTCTATTGATGAAATTTATCACGTGGTTGCATTTTTCTTTATATTTAGGTATGATGCTTTATGTGAGCAGTGTGAGCTAAAAGAAAATGAAGCTCGCTTATTGAAGTCAAAAATTGAACATAGTAACCATCACAAGCAACTTGAAGAATTAGAGAAGTTGAAGCAATCTCTAGGTAAAGATAATTTTATATTGAAACTGACCAGTTAACATTTTTATAAAACAATTTTAAATGTTAAAAAAAAAAAAATCATAAATTATTATCAAATCAAATGCAATTAAAATTCAGTTGTATTTTTGTCCTAACAAATTTATAATTTAAATTTTAGCCTATGTGTGAGATATTTAATATGTGAAATACAATAATTCGAAATTTTCAAAATTTAATGTTTCTCCAAGTACTACAGTAAAAGCCCAACTAACCGGCCCGTTCGGGAACCACTGATTGCCGGATACTAGCACTGGGCAATGCATCGATGTAGAACAAAAAATCAATTTAGATCATAAATCATCAAACCGGCTTCTTGATCTTTCGTTTAGCGATGCATTTCACCAGATCGATGGTGAACGAGAACGGTGGCAAAGCTTTCTCCCGTGATCTTTGAAATGAATAAACAACATATGTCTGAACGACACCAGTGGCAAAGTTCATCTTCTCCTCCGATCTTCAATGTGGATAAACAATGCATGCACGAACGAGATCGGTGGGAAAAGAACGATTTCGTTTCTCCTCTGGTCTTCAAAATGGATAAACAATGCTCCCATGAAGCATCGTTAATTTAGGCTTCAGGATTATCCAAAATCGATGTTGACTGCAAATCACTGCATGCTCGATTACAAGTCTGTTTTCCTAGCTGCATAAATGATCAGTGAGCAGCATCATGATGTTCATTTGAGAAAATACGGTGATGTGATTTGCGAAGTATATATATATTTTTTTCCATGAATTAGTCACTTAGAACATGTGTGATAAGCATTCAAAGCCTGTTGAATTTTCAACTAGGGAAGGGGGGGGGGGCAGGAGGGTGCAGAAACCAGTTTTCAAATTATTTCACATTTAAGTTTAAGAGATATAAGAGTGCCAAGGTGGATTTGCCTCATGAATTTTCAATTTATGTATTCATCTGAAATGAAAATGATTTTCTTTTTTTTCTTAAAGCTAGAGCAGTAAAATTGTTCCATTATTTAGAATTTATTTAGGATCTATGTTATTAGTCAGAATTGAAAATGTAATACGTGTAAATATCAGATATTAATACTTGGCCAGTACAGAAAGATGGGTTTCGCCCGCAAATCAATTAAATCGTTAATATTGAAAATAGTTGCTTAAAAGTTTGAGCATGAATAGTTAAATGAAATCTGTGGGGGTTGGTGCCCCTCTTGCTAGCAGAAGGATTAAAACCCAAGATATCATTTTTAGCAGAGTAAAAAACAAGTGAATTCTTGAAAATAGTTTAAAATAACTTGATAAGCATGCATTCTAAAATTGTAATTAAGATGTGTAAAATGTTCTACTTACATAAGTCTTCAATAAAGATGCAAGGAATTCCATATATAACTTTATTTGGCAAACTGAACATTACTTGTTGTTCCAAAAACATAAATAAAGACAAAGTTGAAGAAATAAGGGACTTGAGCTTAGAACTATCGATGACTTTTAAACTTTATAGAAAACGTAGGGCTATTAAATATTGACATACCATATTCACTGCAGAAATTCGTCCAAAGAGGGGGAGAATATGCTTTAAATTTGATTAAATCCATCACGAGAGCAGCTAGAGACTTCACAGAGATCGTCAAATATGACTAAATACATTATGAGAGCAGCTAGGGACTCACAGATGACACAGATCACAACTCCCAACTCACAGATACCGAAAATTAAATCGCTGTCCTTTTAAACTGGAGTGAAAAGCCTATCGGCCAATCAGGAACAACCATGCGATTTGCATAACTTGAAAAATAATTAACATTTCTACTCATTTACATAAAAAATTATTAAATATTACCAAGAATTTAGAAAACTATTTTAAGTATAAAAATGACTTTAAAAAAGGCTTTTAACTAATTAATTAAATTTAACACAACAATTTTAACTTAAAGAAAAATAAATGCGAGCGAATGCGATCGCAAGCAAAAATGCCGAATACAATCTGCAACAGAGAAGCGGCGCAAAACAGCTCAACCGAGCCGAGGTGGAAGGAAAAGACGTAAACAAACGGCGGCTGGCGGGAGGGAAAACGAAGAACGGTAACTAAACTCAAGTCACTTTTACATTATAATTAAATAAAACATTGAAAGAAAAAATGCTTGGGAAATAATTTTCCCCACAGAATGCCCCTCTTTCCCATTCATTTTTTACTTCCGTTTCAAAGTTCATTACAACTCTTGTAATTAACACAGGGCTAGCATTCCCCCTGAAATTCCTAAATTTCCTAACTATTATTTTATCCCCTAAAATTCCTAAAATTCTCCTAAAATTTTCTTCTTGTTCCTAAAAATTCAAGATCGACAAAATTTCACCGAAAAATATCGCGAATTTCGACAAATGGTCACCGAAAAAGACACGTATTTTGTCAAAAGATCGCTAAAATAACGCAAATTTCGTCAAAAGATCGTTAAAACAACGCAAATTTCGTCAAAAGATTACGGGAAAAGTAAATTTAGACACAGAATAGGGGGGAAAAGCTAATTTCGACAAACAATCCTGAAAAAAAAACTCAAAGTTCATCTAAGGATCTCGACAAACACTAATTTCTTCAAAGGATCGTAAATTTTAAAAAAACATCTTGGAAAAAAAAATTAGAATTTCTTAAAAAGATCGTGGAATAAACATGAAATTTGATTTAAAAAAATAAAAAAAAATCGTGAAAAACCCCTCTAATTTCATCCAAAAATCAAGAAAAAAAGATAATTTTGTCTAAGAATCACGGAAAAAACGTGAATTTCATCAAAAAATTGGGGGTGGAAAAATGCCAATTTCGTTGAAGGATTGCGAAATTTTGTCAATCAATCGTGCATATAAGACGAATTTCGTCAAACGATCGCACAAAAATACAAATTTCGTCAAAAGATTGCAGAAAAAAACGCCAATTTCATCTAAGAATTGCAAATTTTGTCAAAAGATGGCAGAAAACGTGAATTTTGTCAAAGGATCACGGAAAAAATGCGAATTCTGTCAAAAGGTCGTGGAAAAAAGCAAATTCCGTCAAAAGGTTGCAAAAGAAACACTAATTCTGACAAAAGTTATTGAAAAAAACATGAATTCCGTCAAAAGATCACGAAAAAAACATGGAATTTTGTCAATACATCGTGCAAATAAGGCAAATTTCATGAAAGAATCGCGAAAAAATGCATGTTTCGTCAAAAAAACACAGAAAAAATGCAAATATCGACAAAGAAGTGTGAAAAAAACCTTTCAGAAGTTTTTCTGTTAGCTTCAGAATTTTTTTTTCTCATAATCACCGCTGTTTCTTGCCTCTTGTTCTCTAGGTTCACCAAGAACATCCAAAAGAGAGAGAAAGAGAACATTCATTCTGGTTAGGCTCAATGATACAGGAATTCAAAATTCTAATTAATATAATTGCAGTAAGCATAAGCTGCCAAAACGGTTTGTATGTAATATGAAGCCGGTTATTGTGCAAATTTAAATGCCCTCATTCGCAACAAACAACACAAGCACATACAACAAGGGCTGAATTCATTGGAATGATGGGAATATTCTTTGGCAGTGTACCACATGTGCCTGACTAGCTTGAAAATACTGTTATTACATACTTGTAATATTAAAAATATCGCCAATGCCCCTAAAATTTTCCTAAAATTTGGAAAAAAATTCCTAAAATTCCTCCCTAAAATTTTGAAAAACCCTAGTGCTAGCGCTGTTAACAGAAAGTTTTTTTTTTTTTTTCTCAGACAGTTCATTACCACAAAAATACTTGTCTAAATCTAAGAAAAGAGTCCTTGACAAGTGATTTGGACATGCATAATTTTCTTTTGACATGATATGTTTAATGTCAAAAAGACCTTGGCTGTACCAGTCTCTTATAAATTTATATTTCAGGTCGATATAGCGATTCCTTATGGTGTCAGCTTTATTTTTAACAAAAGAGATGGCTGCAGTGTTGTCACAAAATAGCAGTGGTCGTTGAATAATGGAGGTGTCTAGTTTAAGATGCTTCTCTACTTCTGCAAGGGTCATGTGTAAAAATTTTAAGTCCTTAACAGCTTCCGTAGCTGCTATAAATTCTGCTTCCATGGGGCTCAAGGCAACACGGCTTTGCTTGGTTACACGCCATGTTATCGGAATGTTGTTCAGGAAAGCAATATATCCGCTCACGATTTTCGGTCAGTTGTATCACTTGCCCAAGAGGCGTCAACGTAGACAGCTAGCTGGATAGGGGAGTCGGATCGAGTCAGCTTTAGTCCCAGAGATTTTGTAGAAAATAGGTACATCAGGATTCTAAGAAGAGCTTTGTAGTGTGCAAGTCCATGTCTCTCGGTATACTGGGAAAGAGAAGCAACAGGCCATGCTATGTCTAGACGGCATCGATGTGCGATATATTGGAGACATCCCAGTAGATTTCGATAGGGTAGGTTCTCTGGCAGTTCATCCTTCACCAACTGGAACAGGATTATATCCGGGAGGAGAAGGAAGAGAAACATTAGAAAAATCAGGAACATCAAATTTCTTTAGACATTTTCCAATATAATTTTCACAGTTAATATTGACTATCTCTTTATCTTCTACTTTAAAGTTTATACCTAGTAACATTGATATAGGACCTAAAACTCTGACTTCATAAATGGATTCTATTAACACTACTACTTCTTTTAAAATCTCTTCATCCTTGGCAAAAATTGGCAAGTCATCAACATACACTATAACAAATGCTTGATTTTTATAAGAATAAACACAAGTTAATCCTTCTACTTCAGTGAAGCCATTTGTAATTAATTTATTATGCAAATCATTATACCAACATCTTCCTGCTTCATGAAGACCATAAATGGCCTTTTTCAATTTTAATACAAAAAGTTCTTTACCTGGAATAATGTAATCTTCGGGTTGTCTTATGCAAATTTCCTTATCTATATCTCCATACAAGTATGCACATTTAACATCAAGAAGACAATGCACCCAATTCATTATTCTAATAAAAAGTGCTATAAAAAGATGAATAAGTGTAAAATTCACTACAGGACTATAGGTCTCATTGTAATCTAAACCTTCCCTTTGATTATTTCCTAGAGCAACCAAGCGTGCTTTATATATTATATACTATTCTTCCCTTCACTATTTTTCTTTACGGTATACACCCATTTCGTTCCGATGACTCTCTGATCTACTTTTGGGACAGGTGTCCAAACATTTCTATCTAACATGGTTTGGATCTCTTGATCTATTGCCTCTTTCCATTTTTGAGCTTCGGGAAGTTGTTTTGCTTGCGAGGGGTTTTGTGGTATAATTATTTCAGTTAAGAGTGCTTCTTCAGTTATCACTTCAATTTCAGGTTTCTTTTCTAGTTTAATGGGACCTTCAAATGTATTTCCTAATGAAAAATTAGCTACAGTATCATCTAATATTATATTATGCATTTTACAATAGTCCTGCAACTCCTGATTTGACCTTAGTCTTGATCCAGTAGGAGAGAGTAAATAAATATCAATTTTACCTTTTGTTCTGCCCTTCTTTCTTTTCTTCGTAAATCGGTAAAATGTTGCTTTTCCCTCATCTTCTTCCTTTGAGATCACCTCTGGAGATTCTTCAGATGTTGTAGAAGACTCATCATCTCCCTTTCTTCACTAGAATCAAATTCCGATTGTTGTTGCAGTTTCTCCTCATTAGTTGGCACTTTAGAGCTACATGGCTGGTTATTAGTGGGTTTGTCCTCTTTCATAATTGGCAACTGGTCTAGACCTGTAAAGAATTCATTGTCATCATTTGAAAAATCTACAAAAGTACGATGTGTTATTTTCTGTTCAGGAGGTTTCCCTATTTGGGCTTCGTCAAATGTAGTATGCTTTGATTCCACTACTGTAACTTCATTGGGTAGATAAACTCTGTATCCAGAGGATCCCAATCCATAGCCCACAAAAATACCTCTTTTCGCTCGGGACTGAAATTTGTTTCTCTTTTCCTTCGGTTGATGTACATACGCTATGCACCCGTAACGCTTTAAATGACGAATGGATGGTTTTCTTCCATACCATCATTCGAAAGGAATTGCCTCAATACCTGTGCAGTGATGGAACAGCTGCGCCAATTGCGCCAAAACGATAATGCTGCGCCATTCTGCGCCAAAACGATCATTTTTCAACAAAATTGCGTCCAACTGCGCCAATTCGATAATTTTCTTCTAGCAACATTTTGTCATTCTTCGCGGTACGAAATCCCCTCTTTAAAGTGCTTGTTACGATTCGAAACGTGCTCGCGTGTGCCGATCAGTCGATCCTCTGATTGGATTGAGTTTCCTGCAAAGGAACTAACTATATATGACTAGAGCTTAGCAGCTAGAAAGCTCGGCTCGCGAGACACCAATCACAGTCTGCTACAGGGGTGATTCTGGTCCGAATTTTCCGAAAAATTAAGGCAATGGTTTCCGAAAATATATATATATATATATCGGTCATAAATCCGAAAATTCGGACATAAAATGTATCGGTATTTCGGCAAATGATCGCAGAAAAGAATCAATCTCGTGATTTGTTCGAAGAAAAGTCGCCAATTTTGTCAAAGGATCACGGGAAAAACGTGACTTTCGTCAGAAAATCGTGAAAATACGGCAAATTTCATCAAAAACATTGCAAAAAGCGGCAAACTTCGTCAAAAAATCGTGAAAAAACGGCAAATTTTGTCAACAGATCGCGGGAAAAACGTGACTTTTGTCAGAAAATCGCAAAAAAAAAAATGGCAAATTTCATCAAAAACATTGCAAAAAACGGCAAATTTCGTCAAAAACATTGCGAAAAATGGCAAATTTCGTCAAAAGATCACGAAAAAACAACAAATTTTGTCTACAGATTGCGTAAAAATGGCAAATTTCGTCAAAAGATCGCAAAAAAACAACAAATTTTGTCAACAGATCGCGGAAAAAATGTGACTTTCGTCAGAGAATCGCATAAAAATGGCAAATTTCGTCAAAAACATTGCGTAAAACGACAAATTTCGTCAAAAGATCGCGAAAAACTTCAACTTTTGTCAACAGATCGCGAAAAACGGCAAATTTCGTCAAAAAATAGCTAAAAAAAAACGTAAATTTTATCAACAGATCTTGAAAAAAACTGCAAATTTTGTCAAAAGATCTTGAAAAAACGCAAATTTCGTCTAAGGGACGCAAAAAAAAAGTGGCGGGAGTGGACACCCCCTCCCCTCTGTTGTAACTTTTCAGAAAATTTGCTGTGAATTTAAGAATTTTTTTTTTTTTACTCAGAATCACCCCTGTAAATCAGATGCTAGTTAGATTGTGGTGTAAATCGCCCAACAGGTGGCGCTACTGCACTTCATTTATCACGATTTCTGAAATAGCTATATCTCAAGAATTAATGTATGGAATTTCATCAAACTTCATATTATGTTAAATCTTGACATAAATATATTCTTATTAGATTTGGATGTATACTGACCAACAGGTGGCACTGCTAATCTGTTTTTCACAATTTCCGCGATAGCTCTATCTCAAGAACAAGTAGATTGTGATTTAATTTTGGTTACAAACGATTTGATTGATATTGAAAAAAGTTTTGTGATGGCTGCAACATATTGTTTTTTTTTTTTTTTTTTTTTTTTTTTTTTTTGTGTGTGTGTGTGTGTGTTTACTTTTTCTCTAAAAAGCTTTTTCGTGCTTAAAAGAGAGGGATTTTGCAGCTGCATAATAGTTATTTTCTGCTAAAAAAAACAGTTTTGCTGCTCCGAAATGAGCGATTTGCTGCTCCAAAATGAGCGGTTTGCTGCTCCAAAATGATGATCCTGGTGTTCCAAAATGATGATCCTGGTGTTCCATCACTGCCTGTGTGAAATATCCTGTTACGGATATAATTTGTTGCCATAACTGCCTCTACCCATAGTGTGGCCGGAAGATTAGCAGCTTGCATAAATGTTCTTGTGCCCTCAAATAATACTCTATTGTATCTCTCTGCGGTTCCATTTATTTGGGGACTATTTACCGTGGTCCTTTCATGTTTTATTCCTAGGTTCTTCAACATATCTTTTATTTGCCTGTGGCAGTATTACAAGCCATTATCGGTACGCATAACTTTCATTTTCTTGTTAGTTTGTCTTTCTACAAACGTGATGAAGTGCTTTAATTTCGCAAAAACTTCATCTTTGAAGCGCAATGGATAGCAGAAGGCTCTGCGACTATAATCATCGATAAAAGTAAGTATATACCTTTTCCCATTTCTTGATGCAACTGGAGCTGGACCCCATAGGTCGCTATGTATCAGCTCTAAAATTTCTCTTGACCGAATTTTATTTAGTTTAGGATGCGTTGACCTAGTATTTTTGACTAGAATACATGGTTCACATGGAGTTTCTTTACCCTGTAACGGCCCACAGTTCTCTACTAAATTTTCTCGAAACATTTTCTTTATTACATTAATATTACTGTGCCCTAATCGTTCATGCCAAAGCATGATATTGTTGCGTTCAGTAGCAAATGTAGCATTGTACTGATTTTGCTTTTGAATATTTGGGTTCCTTTGCTTTTCAATTTTTCTATTTTGTATTAAATGAACTCTATTTGGGTCAGTCACATTTGGAAGAAGAATGATCTCTCAACTTATGATTTGGAAGAACGGATTTACCGGTAAGTTCTAAACATTGATTATCAACTTTAGGTTTAGCTTCCTTGTTACTGTACTCTTTAATTGCTTTAAGAACATAAAAATTATCTTTTAGAGAGGCGGTATACAAATATTTCCAATTTCGATCAAACACTCTAAACCCGTTATCCATTGTAGCATGAAGACCTGCTTTATCCATCTTTGACATGGAAATAAAATTTTTATGGATGTTAGGAACGTATAATACATTATGTAAATTTACAATGGATATCTTGTTATTTTCTCTTAGCTAGAAACTCACTTTTCCTATCCCTCTAACTTTATGAGGAGTTGTTCCTATTCTAACCACTGCACCTTGTGGTGGCTCCCTTAACTGAGTGAAAAAATGTCTGTTTTGACATACGTGAGATGTTGACGCAGAGTCCAATGTCCATTCCCAACTCTGGGGAGGGGTTTTGTATGTATCATTTTTACAGTCTAATTCAGTGACATATGAATCTAAATCTACTTCTTGGCCTATCTTATTCTGCTTTTGTAGCCTACAATTTTTATCCCAATGACCATATTTACCGCAGACTTTACATTTTAAACTAATTTTATTTACAGAACATGATTTAGGGGGAAGTTAAAACTTTTTCAGGCATATGGTTAGCTCTATCGGCCATAAGGGTCTCATTTCTTAATCTTTCTCTCAAATCCCTCCTTGAACATTCTTTTAATATTTCTTCTTTAACATCTTTAAATTTAAAATCGGCCTCTGGAAGACAGTCCAATTCTCTAATTAAGTAATCATAATTTTCTGGTAAACTTTCTATCAATTGATAGCAACGATGCTTTTCAGCATTTTCTTCCCCAGAATCGACCACACGGCGATAAGCCTCTTCAAACCTAGCAATGTAAGTTGGGATGTCTTCATCCAAGTTAATTTTTAAATTTCGAAATTCATTTACATGAAATGATTTAAGTGCTCTGCCAGGAATTTCTAGATTTAATTTCAAAGTATCCCAAATTTCAGAAGGATCATCTAAATGCCCTATTGTTAACCCAATTTCTGGACTAACATATGTTTTCAAGATTCCTGCCGCCCTTTGCTTTGACTGGTTTAGTTTAAATGTATCGAGGGGCTTTAAACCAGTAAAATCTGGCCAATTGGACTTATTCACCCAAGAATACAAACCCTCGGTTTGCAATATAGACTTAATACTTCTAGTCCAATTTTGGTAGTTATCTCTACCTAAAATAACTAGGTCTTGTGCAGTAGCCATGAATACATATAATTTTTACTTAATTACTACATACATATTAAAACAAGACTTAAACATAAAATTTTCATGCACATTTAAAAAAACACTAATAAACATTTAAAGACACTTGAAAACTTGAAACTTTGAAATAAAAACATTTTTTTAATTGCATAACTCTAATTATTCGCAGTGCAAGTGCTTCTGGGCCCATGACCTCTTTGGGGGTTGGGTTTTTCTGGTGCCCCTCTTGCTAGCAGAAGGATTAAAACCCAAGATATCATTTTTAGCAGAGTAAAAAACAAGTGAATTCTTGAAAATAGTTTAAAATAACTTGATAAGCATGCATTCTAAAATTGTAATTAAGATGTGTAAAATGTTCTACTTACATAAGTCTTCAATAAAGATGCAAGGAATTCCATATATAACTTTATTTGGCAAACTGAACATTACTTGTTGTTCCAAAAACATAAATAAAGACAAAGTTGAAGAAATAAGGGACTTGAGCTTAGAACTATCGATGACTTTTAAACTTTATAGAAAACGTAGGGCTATTAAATATTGACATACCATATTCACTGCAGAAATTCATCCAAAAAGGGGGAGAATAGGCTTTAAATTTGATTAAATCCATCATGAGAGCAGCTAGAGACTTCACAGATATAGTCAAATATGACTAAATACATTACGAGAGCAGCGAGGGACTCACACATCTCACAGATGACACAGATCACAACTCCCAACTCACAGATACCGAAAATTAAATCGCTGTCCTTTTAAACTGGAGCGAAAAGCCTATCGGCCAATCAGGAACGTCCATGCGATTTGCATAACTTAAAAAATAATTAACATTTCTACTCATTTACATAAAAAATTATTAAATATTACCAAGAATTTAGAAAACTACTTTAAGTATAAAAATGACTTTAAGAAGGGCTTTTAACTAATTAATTAAATTTAACACAACAATTTTAACTTAAAGAAAAATAAATGCAAGCGAATGCGATCGCAAGCAAAAATGCCGAATACGATCTGTGATTGAGAAGCAGTGCAAAACAGCTCAACCGAGCCGAGGTGGAAGGAAAAGACGTAAACAAACGACGTAATGGCGGCTGGAGGGAGGGAAAACTAAGAACGGTAACTAAACTCAAGTCACTTTTACATTATAATTGTCACTTGCATTTCTTTGCTTTTTTTTGCATGAAAAAAGTGGATATTTCATAATCACCTATAGAAAGATAGAGAAGAAGTTTTCTCAAACTTTCCATTCAACAGGGAAAGAGAAAATGTAAAATCAGTTCGGCTACAGATTTAGTCATTCAATTTTACCATTTGTTTTTGAATGGTGACCGCTCATCAAAATATGTTTAAATCTTTTAAACCTTAAAGGTATAAAAGTTGCATTTCTGTCAGTTAAAAATTTTCCTGATAAATATGATAGCATATAAATATCTATTTAAAAAATTGGTATAAGTTTCAGTTGTTACATTTACACTTTTTGAAGGAAAACTCCACACATATATAGTGAGTTGCATTGTCTACGACTAAATATAAATATTTTTTAGTGGAATTATAATTAAACCTGCCAACATTGTCTAGCGAAAAATGTAAAAAATTATACAATAGCTTTGTTTTATAAGAATAATAATAATGAATGTCCTACTATAGTCGGGCTTATTGCACCAAAGGTAAAAACATTCAAAAGGTTTATTTGTGGGGGAACCTGCTGCAATTGCTCCAATCTTTTTTGTTTACTTGGAAGGCATGGCAATGTTTTACAAAATTTTCAATATATTTATTGACATTAGATCAATAATACTGAGAAGTGATTAAATTAATAATCGTGTAAATTCCACATTCCAGCTTGTCCAATTTATGTGGGCTTTTTCTAAGAGGGGTTAACATAAAGACACGGGGCAACAATCTTATACAAACTTTTCTTTTTGAATTACAATACCATCATTTACTTCAGTACCATTAACTATTTATTACATTTTCTTTTTTCTGAATTTCTCTTACTCCATTCAAGTCAAGTAGATGTACATTGTGTGAAAGGTTTTCTGAAATAGGTTGTTTAGATAGTATATCAATTTCAATGTTAGTGGAACCTTTTTGATATTTAATTTCATAGTCAAACATACTATGTTTAAGGGACTGGCAAAAAATATGTCCTCTTAAATTTTTAATAGTTTTAAGCCAGTTATGAGTTGCATGGTCAGTATGGATGACAAATTTTTAACTGTGTAAATAACGAAAAAAAATTTCCTAAAGCATCCACAATAGCCAAACATTCTAATTCTGTAATTGCATTTTTTTTTTTCTATAATCACGAAGGTTTTTGAATGATATGCTCCAGGATGTAAAATTCCATTTTCATCAGCTTGTTTCACAACACATCCCACTCTATGACTTGGTGCATCCACAAATAAGTGACAAGATGTTTTTGGATGAAACAATCTCAAAATAGGCCTTTCAAGTTAGTGAGTTCAAGTTTAAAAAGGAATTCGAGATTGTGCTAATTCAATTATAGTAAGATGCTGACGATTGATGTAAGGTGTTCGCAATTAATTGTATATTCACTGAGTAGACAAATATTCCTTTTGGGTAAAACAATGGGTATATGTTACGCAAAAAATATATACTTTTTATACTTTAATATACTTTTTTTTTGTTATACTGATGCACCACCATTAGTAATTTAGTAAATTTTTATTAGCATTGAGTGTAAGGACAGTGCATAATTCGTTGATCACAAGGCATAGTCTTCTTTAATCAGCATTTTTTTTAATTGTAAAGATCAGTTTGACAAGGTTAAATTCCTTTGGTATTTGCACATAGTTACACTTCACTTTCTCACATCATCTTAAATGATTATGCAAAATTATTTTGCAACCAAGTAATAGGCTCTAGCAGCTCCATTGAATTCTGGCTAATTCCATAGATGTGAATTGAAATTATGTTAGAGTCTTTCGTTAACAGCATCTTCAAAAATAAAATAAATATATCTGACCATTGTGCATCTGTTTGAATTCATCGTTTTTTTTTATATGTGTGAACTGCCATATACATATACCTCTTTTTTATGTATGGAATGTTCTACTACAGTATAATACATACAGACAAAATCAACCCCATACCAACGTTCTTCCTACTGAGCTATCTATTTACAGCATTTTTCGCTCTGTTGGAATATATCTCAACTATGATACTCCAACCATTGAATATGATTTACCTAGTTGAAAAACTTTCCTCTGTTCATTATGACCTAATTACATGGTATATAGGAGTTTCTGTGTTATTTCAGATTCATCATGTAAAACTGCTATAGTTATAGCTCGGAAGAATGAAAATTAGCGCTGCAGTTCGCAGCCTTGTCCAACAAATAAGAGTGAGATATGCCAGCCAGGATATCATTGCGATAGCTCAGTAGGAAGATTATTGGCACGGCAAGCCAAAGTAGCCAGGTTCGAGTCCTGGTCCCGGCATTTTTCACTCTTTTGGAATAAATCTCAACTATGATACTCCAACCATTGAATATAATTTACCTAGTTGAAAATACTTTTCCTCTGTTCATTATATCCTTAAAATGTTTGTATTGCCACAGAATGTTATATCAAAGCTTACATTTGCAGTGTAATTTCCTAAAATACTGATTCTAAAATATTTTCTTTAGAGGAACAAAAAGCTGCTTTGGCTGAATGTGGTCAAAAACAGAAAAAAGCTGAAAAATTAATTAAAGAGTTGGAAGCAAAAACATCTAAATCAACTCGAGAGGCGAAAATTAAAGAAGCAGAAAAAGCTGTTGCAAACTGCAAAAAGAAAGCAGCTGCATCAATGGATAAATATAATACTTTTCTTGCTGTAAGTATTTTTCTGTTTTATGATTTTTTTTCTCTTTCTCTCCTTAAATCAGTGGTCCTCACTATACTGTCTGCTGGATGCATATGCCACCTCTGAGTTTATTTCACGTGGGCCTTCAAGTTGGGCACATAATTTAGAAACTATATAAATCTATGTACAGATATATATATATATGTATATAATTAACCTTTTTAGTTATATACAATATTTTAACATGTGCAAATAGGATTAGTGTTAATATTTTAATAAATATTTAGGGTAAGTAGTAAAAAACTTTTTATTTCGCCTTTTTTTTATTTGTTTGTTTGTTATGTTTCATTTAAAAGCTCTTCTTTTGTTTCAATCTTAATTTAACCACCGATCGGACAAGGAGATAACACAATTTTTAGCATAAAGCTAGTGTTATCTACAGAAATCGGTTGTTCTTTGCTTATAATGTTAGATCCCCTGCCCTTGAAAAAGTGATTTACATTATAAGCCTCCATTTGTGTTTATACTCTTATTTTATTTTATTTTTTTCATTTGAATTAATAATATTTCATTTCTTAGGACTACATAATTTAATTTGTAATTTGACTCTGCTATTTGGTATTGGGATTTCATTGTGTATGGTCAGTTTCTTATGTTTCAGTGGTTTAATTTTACAATGAGTTTATTGCAAAATATATTTTTTTTAAACGTTGCGATTGTTTTTCAAATCTAATGTGCAATAAACTTCGGGCTTTTATATATATATTTCAATCAATAACCCAATAACCCCAATACTGGTGTTGAATGCTGCAAGTTTGGGCTATAGCATTTCATTTCATCTTCAGAAACTTCCCTTATTAGCTAATGGACCACACAATTAATTTTAAATTGCTAATATTGGTTAAAATTAATACTTATGTATTAATATTTAGTATATAATAGTAGTTCAATACAATATATTAGTGTAAATGCCGTCCTAGGACAGTGGGTATATAGAAATCATGGTTTTCACTTAAAATTTGAAATAATTGTTAAAAATATTCATATACTATTCATCGACAATGTTTCATGTCAGTTTTCCACAAGTTCAGAGCCTGATTAATGCAATATGCCACTGGGATTTTAACAAAAAATTTGCTATCTGATGTAAATAAGATGACAATGAATGCGATATACATATTAAATTGAAAACAATATCAATACAAATAGCTTTTACTGACTTGTATTGCAAGACATCTAAACATGTTAGTTTAATTAATTTTTTAATTTTTTTTTTTTTTAGTCTGAAATCTTTATTTCAGTTCTCACTAAGAATGAGGTCTTGGGACCTGAACATTTGTGGAAATTCTAATATACGTTTATACACACATATATATATATATATGGAATATATTTAAAAATAGCGAAAACGAATTCAGAGAACCTCAAAGTGTTACAATATGCCAATATTTCCATAATCTGGTTTTTATCATGATTCAACACGTTCCTCAAACTCATATGACAATATATATTCACCTGCTTTCTGTACTTACTCATATTTATGCTCCTTGTGTTATTGAGAACTCTTTGAAAATCTCTGTTATACTTCCAATATGCCGTCATTCTTTTTCATTCTTGAAACTTTTTATTTCATTTTCTTTTTTATGTGGAAATCTTTCAATAGGTGTTGAAAGAATTTTATTGCGAATTTTTAAATGTTAGCAGCTGCTATAATGAAAAATATTTTTTGTTATTATGTATTATAATGCGTTATATGTTTAAATTTGATATGAAATTGCTGTTAGATGGATGAGTTTTGCCTGGAATCGTCACCTCACTTGCATATTATATAAATAGATAGACATATGACTGCAAAAACGTAAGTGCAGTCCTCAAGCCCTTTTGTCTAACAGATTGGCTGTTAGAAAACTTTTAGTGGGCACCACTGCTTTAAATATGCATTATTGTGCTTTCATTTTGTTTCATCTATTTATTTTCATATTTTCCACAAAATAATGGTCTATCATGCGTACTGTCAATTGACCTTTCCTGAAACTAATTTTTACTTACCCATCATACGTAGTATAGGGTAAGTCTTGTAATCGTTTTGAAAATCGAAAAAAAATTTTTGACGGATTTACACGTTTCAGACACTGGAGATTCCGAAAAACATATTTTTAGAAAAAAAATTTTGCCGTGTGTCTGTAAACGCTCTATCTCCCGAAAAAATTGAGATAGAGACTTGCAATTTGGTATGTACTTAGTATGTAATAATGGGAAGAAGCCTATTTCATTTCAATAACCTCGATTAACCGGAACAATTTTTTTTGGACTCTCGAAATATTCGTTCTGATGAAAGGTATATAAAAATTTTCGAAATTGTTTATTTTAAGAAATGAATATAAAAGACAATAAAAAAACATAAATTTTGAATAAAGCATGAAGTCTATCGGATAATTAGTTGCCGAGATATTTGGAATCCTATTTACCACACTCTTCGATTTTTCATGACCCTGTATTTCATCCAAATTTCACTTCAAAGATATATTTGAATTGGAAATTTGACGCTTAATCAGATGCAATAAACCGCTAGTTAATAGGATTATTATTTTTGGAGTTATAAGGAAAAACCTCTTTCAAGCAATTCAGTAATCGAGCCTTTAAAGTTTGTGACGTCATCAAGCCACGATTTTATTTGAATTGCAATGCATTTTATAAGTAGTTTACACATTTTAATTTTAATATTTTACATTATGCATATCCATGATGGGTAAGTATTACGGTGGGCCCCAACGACTAGTTAAAATAACATGTATCATGACAGAACTTGTACTGGCTTTAATAATCTTTGAATCAGATTCACTCACTATTAATAAGATCTACAAACCACAACTACACTAAAAAACAGAAGAGAAATATCTGCTGAAATAAAAACCAGAATTTAACCCTTTTTTTTTTTAATCTCTTTCAGTTTTAGAGCTGGGCCAAAACTACTTTTATTTTCCAGAACTGAGTATTTTCTCCTTGATACCTTTCTTTTTAAATATGTATTTTGTTTCACTTCCTTCTCCATCTTTTGAGAAGTTTTCCATATTCATTCCCTGAATGTATATAATTACTCATTGACTTTGTTATTTTCTTATAGGAAGTAAATGGATTGAAATTAGAGATTGATGGGATCATTGAAAGTCTCCCAGAGATGGAAGAATCCATTCAAAATAGTGATAAAACTCTTGAGACTATTAATACCAAGTTACAAGAGTCTGAAGCCGAAAGAAACAGAATAAAGGTATTATTCTGAGTTTCTATTTTACAATTTTCATATATTAGTATAATGTATTATAAAGCTTATTGGTCATGTGAAATCAGTCAGTGGATGGACTGACCCTTGATAATTTAATTCAGGAATTAATAATATTTTGCACAGTTATTCTGTCTGTAAAAATAAAAAAAAATGGCAAAAAAAATTTTGAATGAATATTGTTTAACCCCTTCTGTACCAGCATATGTATATGAAGATTACATGTAAAACCACTTTTTCGGGTATTTAGATTTAAAATATCAAGCAGTAGTTTTCAGAAAAATGGGATGCTTTTATTCATATTAATAAGAAGAGATATATATAGGTATCAATATTTAAATCGATATATATATATACAGAGTGTCTCATTTATTTTGCAACCCTAAAAAAAGAACATTGTACAAACATTAATTTTTATTTTACAGAAGTGCTTAAATGACTACAAAAGGTGTTAGAAGTGACCGTCGTCTTCATCTTTACATATCTGGGCCCGTTTGAGGAGGTTTCGAGACACATTCTGTAATGTGTTTGGTGTGATAGCGTTTATCTCTTCTGTAATGCGAGTTTTTAATTCAGTAATCTAGGCTACCAGTTCACGGAACACGAGATTTTTCAAATAGCCCTACAAGAAGAAATCGGACGGTGACAGGTCTGGACTGTGTGGAGGCCATAGTCCTTTGGTAATTAGCCGATCACCAAAAAAGTCTTGGAGAAATAACAGAGTGTCGTTGGCCGTATGTGCAGGAGCGCCATCATGTTGAAACCAAACGAAACATTCATCTGCTAATTTTCTTACTGATGTGGCCGGTTTCTCCTTGATTTTCCTCTAGATTTCCTTCATTTTGTGGTCAGATAGGACAAAAGACGTACGGTTCTTTCTTTTCAGTTCCACAGTCCATTCTGTTTGAAAATGGTCCACGATTCGATTAATTGTGCTTTTATTCGGCACCACAGAGTCTGGAAACTTGTTTTAGTATCGTTCCTTGATTGTTTTGTACGAAGGCGTTCTAGAATAATGTTCAATAATAAACACACGTTTTTCTGTCAGGGTGGTCACAGACCTGGAAAACATGGAAATATCAGGGAATTTTGTTAACCTGGAAAAATATCAGGGAAATTCAAACTAAACCTGGAAATTCATTGAAACAAATGTTAATTTCCATTACGATTGTGGTAATTTGGAAGAAAAAAAATAATCTCGGGTTCAGTCTGTGCTTGAAACGAGCTTGGACTCTATTTTTATACCAGTCTACGGGCTCAGCCTCATGGTGAAAATTTTATTTATACAAAAATGGAAAAAAAGAAAAAAAAAACTCTCGTTATTTGAGAAACAAGAATGTGGCCTAAGTTTCTTACAGTGTTTTACAATCCTTTAAAAACTGAAAGTAAACTGAATTGATAATAATGTGATATAAAGAGAAATATTCTTTCTGATTTTGAAGCCTTTGCACAGTTACTGTTAGTAACATCAAGAAGACCTGGGATATTTCTCTTCTGTTTGAAGTCTTTTGTTTATTGAAAAACAGAACTAATATCTTTCTGCCATAGTTGTACAATGATATTTTAGCAGAATGAAAACAGTGACTTTTACATACACTTTTACAGACATTCCATACATAGCAAAAATTTAGCATTCATTATGTAACGGCAATTATTCTAAACATTCTTTTGCCCAAAATTGCCTGAACGAATGAAATTTTATGTCTGGTATGTCGATATACTAAACATACGAATATATCGACATACCAGATATAAAATTTCATTTGTTCAGATGATTTTGGATAAAAGAATGTTTAGAATAATTGGTGTTACATTATGAATGCTAATCTTTTGCTATGCTATGTCTTAAGTTAATCAAATCTGTTTGAAATTTTTTCAATAATTTCCTTGGCCTTTCATGATTTTCTATATTATTTTATGGAATTTTGTGCATATGCTCAAAAAATATTAAGATTATATAAATAAGATTATATATGTAATATTTTTCTTTATCATTTTTACAATTTTGAAATAATATATATGTTGTTTTAATCTTATTTAACAGTTGTCTAGTTACTGAATTTTTTAGCATATCAGAAAGGGAAATTTAATAAAATATATCAGAAAGGGAAATTTAATAAAATATATCAGAAAAGGAAATTTAATAAAATCAGGCTAATTTGACATTCATAAAAATTAGATTTTCTGAACTTTTAATAAAACTTATATGCTTAGAAATTTACAAATAATCTAACATTATTAACTGCAGATTTCAAGGTGTCATATATTATGCAAATCGAGATGAACTGTTTTGAAAAATTGACATTGGGGCCCCTGCTTTGGACAGCTTAGATAAATTCAGTACGTTCCTAAAAGAAGTACTGATCAAAAATTGATGGACTCAATAACGAACTATTTAAAAAAAAATTGTTAGCAAGTAAATAAATTTATTACTGCCAAAAATGATGATCAATTTGTTTTATTTGTTTAATTATTTTTCTATTTCTTATTAATTTATGATTTTAAGGACAGGCATATATTTGTAGGTTAAATCTAGTTTTTATATCTAACATAGATGGTGCCACTATTGTGACGGTTAACACGAAATTTCGGATAACACGAAAAAAAATCGCAGTCCCTTCAATTTCGTGTTAACGAGGTTCGACTGTATTTACTTTAATAGTTAGTTATAATAGTTGAACATATATTACATGTTAAAATTGAATCTTATTTTAATGGTTTAAATTAACTTTTGGGGTTATTAAAATCAGCTAGATACGCTTCTGCTGTAAAAATTAATCTGCTATTTCTTTTAAACCCCAGTCAGTACATTTGTGCTGACAAATACATTCTACCTGTCATTGGGAGAAGAAAAATAACGCGCGCTGAGGTGCCGAGCAAGTAAAAGTTCTGATTCAGACTGGCGAGTCACGTGATCTGATGCACTTCTGGAGCGGTGAGAAAACAAAGCATGGCACGCCATTGGCTGTTAGGGTCTCTCCTCTCTCAGGTGAGAACAATGTAAAAAAGAACCTCTCCCTGTACTTTATGTCGATTTCTAGAAAGAAAACTGCGTGCAATGCAAAATCTCTCATTCAAAATTTTGGTCGGACGTTGATTGAAACATCGAAGAATTCACCAGCTAAATCTGTAAAATATCATCCTGTCTCTCTATTTTAACTCATTATGGCGAAAAGAGCAGTTTTATCAATTTCAGAAAAGCGGGAAATTTGTGAATATAAAGAAAGAAATGTGAATGTATCGCAGCAACACATCTCCAATCATTTCTCTATACTCTGGAAAAAGCCTGTTAGCAGGCGCTGCATCGGAGACATTTTGATGAATACAGAAAAATGGATTAACACCAACGAACTGCAATCATCTGTAAAAAGACTGAAAACAGCGAAACATGAAGACTTAGAGGATGCCCTTTGCACATGGATACAACAAATTAGTACTAAAAATGCTACCATAAACAGAGATGTCATCAGAGAGCTGGCAAAAGTCCTTGGCCAGCAAATGAATATTACAGATTTCGAATACAGTAGTGGCTAGTTGAACAGATTTAAAACGCGACGAGGATTCTCTCAGTACATACGAAGTGGTGAAACTGCAGGTGTTGATGAAGGTATTGTGTTAAATGGTCGTAAAAAACTGAGTGTGCTGATTTTAGAATATAAACCAGAGAACGTTTACAATATGGATGAAAGTAACCTTTTTTACCGCTTGCAGCCAGATAAAACAATTTCGAGTGGGCCTGCTAAAGGATGCAAAAAAAAAAGAAGATTGTGTGTTTCTTGTGTTCGGTACGAATAGTGGTGGATCTGATAAAAGAACTATGACAGTGATTGGAAATTCAGCTAAGCCACAATGTTTTAAAAATTTTAATCCTGCTCTTTATGTAGATCATGAGAATAATAACAAAGCGTGGATGACTTCAGCATTATTTCAAAAATGGTTAGCGAATTTCAACATAGAAATGAAAAGAAGCAAACGCCATATTTTATTGATTTTGGATAATGCCCCTTGTCACAAAGCATATCCAATGAGCAATATCCGCCTTGAATTTTTACCTCCTGACTGTACTGGATTTTTGCAACCTTTGGATGTGGGTATAATAAACTCATTCAAAGCTCATTATCGAAAGTATCACGTCCGCCATATCATTGAAAAAATCAATAAAGATGATTTTTCTCCAATCTTTTACATGATGCTATTCGCATGATAAAAAAAGCATGGGATGAAATTTCATCCGAAACTATTGTTAACTGCTGGAAAAATACTGAATTGATTAAACCTGAAGGATCTACTAAAAAAACAAAACAGTACAGCACTTCAGGAACTACAAGACAAATACACAAATTAACAGATATTGAGCATTCTCTATCGGCAATTTAGTACATTAATATAGACAAAAGTGTTTCAACATTTGAAGATTTGATAATCGAAGAAATTGTTGCCAATCAAAATAGACGGCGAATCTGAAGAAGCTGAAACGCCGCATATTACATCTGATGAAGTTAAAAATTGCATTGGGAAAATAAGAATTTTCTTAAAAAACATGCAACTGATAAAAAACTGATGAACAATCTTTTAATTGTAGAAAAATATATTGAAAAAATCAATATTGAAAGGAAAACTCAAACTAGCATTTTAAAATATTTTCCTGTAAAAGATAATTAAAGTAAAATAAATTCAGTGTGAGATTTAATGTATGTGTGTGTCTGTTATGTGCATAATTATCTACTTTATCTAAAATTGACTATATAAAGAGGTAAGTGCATGTTAATTTCATACATTAATTGGATAACTTTGAATCATGTAGCATTAATTATATTATGTATATTAATTATACTATATTAATTTATACTATATACTATTGGATAATTTAATAAAAAGGCATTATGATATTTATTTTTATAATAATAATAATATTAGTATAATAGTATGAAAATTAATTTTTATTGTATTCTAATTCGATATACTGCCAAACTCGTTATAGCGCCAAAAATTTCTCGAACAGATAATGGCGGTATAACGAGATTTGGCTGTAGTTTGATTTATTGGAAATTTCTGGAAATTTAAATTTTGTCTTCCTTTTTATCCTAAACAGTATTTTTATGCTAAATATCAAGTATTGAGGGCTGCGAGTAATATCTCAGATGGATAGCACCTTCCCTAGAAGCAATTGAGAGTACTTTTGACTCCCCCCTTCCATAACTTAGAGCTTGCCTAGGAACCTGAAACTTCTTTTTATTTACAGGAATTTGGAAATGAAACTAAAGCTTCAAATTTTTTTATACATGCAAATAATAGGGACAGAGTGTGGGCATAGCGAAAACCAGTAGATAATCTCCAAAAAGAGCCCAAAATCAAGAAAAGGAGGATTACTTACAAAAAGAAGTGAAATCCCATCAAAAACATCGTTACCTGTAAAAAAGGCGGCCAAGTCTTGTCACTGTTATACAGTAAAAAGTTCTGAGATCGTGTAAAGCCAAGTTTAGCTATCTTATTAACTCTGAAATTGTCATTCACAAATCACTCCTAGTCTCTGCATCTTTAGTTAATTATTGTTTTGTGACTTGGCAATTACGTAGCACGAGAATGTGATGTATATAATTAGCCTTAATAAAATAATACCATCCCATCCCATTACATATTAAGGTGTAATAGTTTCCCTGTGCGTATATAATTAGCCTTAATCAAATTATTCCATCCCATGACATAGTAGGGTGTAATAACTTCCCTGTGCTGCATAATTGTCAAGTCCCAAAATAATAATTAAAGATGTAGAGACTAGAAGTGATTTGTGAATGAAAATTTCAGAGTTAGTAAGATAGCTAAACTTGGCTTTACACGATCTCAGAACTTTTTACGGTAAAAGAGACATGAGACTTGGCAGCATTTTTTACAGATGACGTTTTTGATGGGTTTTTATTGTTGATAAATAGTGGTCACTAAGAGTTGCAGAAATAATATCAATGTTTAGTTAGTAATCAAATGACTTGGGAAGAATGTGAAAAAAAGTCCCATTAAAATCTGACGATGCTTAAGAAAGTTATGATTTTGGGAGACAGGGGACGAACTTGAAAAATACAACTTAAACTGGTAACTCATATAAGTAGGCTCAACAAAAAAGATAACAATTTAACATGGAAAGAAAATGGCCCTTATACAAAATTTGACAACAGCTTTGTCACTAAAATAGCTCCAGAAAGGATTGATCTAATGGAGATACATTGATCATATCTATCCACAATGGCAATTTGAAACGAAAGTTAAATGAACAATATTACTACTACCCATAACGATTCAGCCGCTTTGACAATATGAACGAAAATAAAAATGAGCGATTCTACCCTAATCGATGCTAAATTAATGTTTTAATCGGCTGCAATGCCGATGTATGTGCAAAAATGAGCGATACATATTGATAGGATTTCTAGTGTACATTTATTCTTTATTTAATATCTTGAGTTCTATGGGTCCGATCCTCACAGAAGTTGAACCTTTTGTGTTGGTTTGTTTCACACCAATATCACCAACATTTTCAGTTCTGGTTCTCGCTAGAGGTGCTGCAATTTCCTGCACTTTCTGCTACATAGTGTACTTTTCTTCTTTATTCAATATCTCAGGTTCTGTGGGTCCGATCCTTAGAGAATTTGTCTTGGGTTTCCCCCCCCCCCCCCCCCTTTTTTTTTTTTTTTTTATTATACAAATCATTGGCTTTTTGAATTAACTACTTTAACAAATCAAATTTTTGAAAACAAAATGAATATTTAATTCAATTTTTTTTTCAGTTGTCATACATAGGTATATGTTTCCCTGTAGCTCAGTGGTCAGCACATTCAGCTTCCACATTACCGATCCAAGGTTTGCCTGTGGAATTGAGAAAAATTACCTTTCTTTCTTTTTTTTTTTTTTTTTTTTAAACATATATAATTAATAAACAGACATACATACATTCAATACAAAACGTTAAGTATGCAGTCGTTAATTATGTGTAATTTATTACCTTTCATGGTTGATAAAATGAATACCAAGCTGAATTGGAAACTAAACGGTGGGGTTCTGCATTACTCTTGCTAGAGGTCTGCACGGGCCGAAATTTCCAGGCCCGGGCCCGGCCCGAGCCATACAAAAAATAATTTGGCCCGGCCCGGCCCGATACAAAAATTAAAAGTTTGGCCCGGCCCGGAAAAAAGTTAAAAGTTCGGCCCGGAGCCCGGCCCGGCCCGGAAAAAAGTTAAAATCTCGGCCCCGAGCCCGTCCCGGCCCGAGTGAATTTCTACAAAACATAATTTTTACGTCGATTTGTTTAAAAATTTGCCCCGTAGGAGGAGATCTAACCAAAAATTCCTATCTCAGCCTTTTTTTTTTTCATGTTTATAATCTTCATTTTTATAGAGGTGCCGCAAGCTGAAATATTTATTTTTTTAATAAATCTCTATTTGTTGTATGTATGTGTTTAAGTTATCATCAATATTGTTAATCCATATTCCATTTATTGAAGTGTTAAAAATCAGAAAAATGCTATACAGTAAAATCTAAGATGGAATTGCCTAAGGGAAGAAAAAAAAATGAGTTATAGACAATTTGCCTTCTTAGCAGGTGTAAATGTATTATATATTCTTTTCTTACATATTAGTATATTCATTTTTAATGGATCAACACATTTTTCAATTTAAGACAGGATTCCATCATAAGCAGGTTCTTCTTCACACGTTTTACTATATTTTAATTTAGCCATATTTTAATAAGTGTATAAATCTACTATTCTTTAAAAAGAATAAATTTTAATGTTTAATTATAAAATAATGGCGATTTAAAAATGTATGCATGTTTTGAAAAGATTTTTATGCCAGATCTTATTTTACTGACCTTCGAACGGACTAGGTACGCCGAGACAATGATTTTCATACGAGTCAAAACCAGGACTAAAAATTTTAAGGCATGAAGACTAGGAAGAATGAAACCAGTCCCGGCTCTGTACGGGAAAAAATAATTTAAGGCACGGCCTTATCCTTCAGGAAAAAAATAGGGCCCGGCCCGGCCCGTAAAGAGTAATCACTAGGCCCGGCCCGAGCCTTCAGAAAAAAATATGGCCCGGGCCCGGCCCGGCCCGAGTGCCGTGAAGAAAGATAGGCCCGGGCCGAGGACGGGCTTCAGGCCTTGGCCCGGCCCGTGCAGATCTCTAACTCTTGCTACCAGACTAGGATCTATCCTATATATCACCTCAGGGGCCATGGTCAAAGAAAGAGATGTGCTTTGCAAGACAATATCTTTAATGGATTGAAGCACCATACAATTTAGTTTTAGTAACTACCTATTTTATTAAACCAATTTGTATCGGATTAATTTCAACTGCATATGGTATATTTCTTTTATTAAACTGTTTGTGTATTGTTGAAGCACTGCTTGTTAATTTGAACTTAAGTCTACATACTTTTTATTTTACTGTAATCAATTCTTTATATTTGTTTCTCTAGGAAACAGTTGCTGAAGCAGCTGCAGCACATAAGGCTCACAAAGATATGTTAAAATCTCGTAGCAATGAGATAGCTAAAATCAACAAGGAGAAAGAACAGTACAACAAGAAGATAGCTAATGCTGAGTTACAGATTCAACAACTGGACCATGATATAAAAAATAGTGGAGATAATCTCGATGACGCTCATAGAAAGGTATTTGTGATATTAAAATAATAATTTTTGTATAATGCATAAGCAGAATTTTTAGGAAATGAAGGAGGATGTTCTTTAATGAATGTCACTATTTTAATCATGTTATGATAAAAATAGCTACCACCTCTTCTGATATTGCCAGTTTTCTGCTTTTGTAAAGTCTTTTCTCTTATATTATTTTTCACTATATTTTTAATTTCCTTTTATTCAGATTGATTTTTTTTTTTTCAAAGTAATCTAGAGCCCCAAAAATTTTCTTGCACCTATGCCCCTTTAAAAATAGTGCTGACCCTGATACTTTTAAATAAGCAGCCAGGCTACATCAATGGCATGATTTTCTACTGTTTCTTTTATCTATCAGAAGTTGAGCAGCATGAACCCTCCAGTCCCAATTGACACATAATCGTTTTCTCTTCTTCCCCTCTTCCTCATGCAATTCTTTCACTTTTAATTTGTGATACATTTCCAATCTCTTCTCTCCCCCCTCCCCCCCTTTAAAAATTCCACTTGATGAAATTTTATCTTAGAAATACTTAAAATTTAAGGATACGATTTTTAAAAATGCACAACTTTGGCGTCTGATGTCTACTTTCTGATTGTGAAAACTGTATTTTAATAATTATATTAGGTAATGAGTAATCACACTTCTAAGTTTTCCCATAGGTTAACATATGATTTCGTGATCGGGGAATTTCAGTGAAGTGGCCCCTTAAGAACATGTTTTTACTCTTTAAAAATATCAGTTAGAGGCCTGCATGGCCCAGGGCATCCCTCATTTCAGGCCAGGCTCAGGCCTTACTTTTTTTTTACAGGCTCAGTTCGGACCAAGCCGGGCCTGAATATCATTCATCCTTGAAGTCTTCTACTGGGCTATTGTCTGCTGCCGGGCCGAAATTTTCAGTCTGATCCTGAACCGGCCTGTATGAAAATCATTAGCTAATCCCGACTTCAACCTGCAAAAAATCGTAAAATGTGGCCCTGTCCAATAATTTTTGCAAAAAATGCATACATTTTTAAATTGTTATTATTCTACAGTTAAAATTATTTTTAAATAATAGTACATATAGGCAAAAAAAAATAAAGTACAGTAAAACTTCTTAAAATAACCTGTCTATAACGAAATCCTGTCTAAAATGGAATTTTTTACTACTTTCTGCAATTTTAATCTTGGCGGGTTTTACTATATATATATAACCTGAAAAAAAATTTTGGACCCCTCCCAAAAAGACATCCTGGCTACACCACTGGCTTTGGCTTTTGAACAAACTTACATAAAAGTAAAGAATTTTCTGTTAGTAATGAAGCTGATAAGAAAGAAATCACTTTCCTTAATACTATAAATTAAATGAAAATGATAAGTGCTCTTTAATTGACCATTTTTCCCACCTTTTGCTTGAAAAGATATTTAAACAATAAAACGAAGAAAAGAAAAAAAAATGTACCCTACCCACTGCAGAAAGGATTGTTGTAAGTCATATAACAAACAGGAAAGTAACTTTCCCAAAAGGGATGGAAGCAAATCGTCCTTACATGACTGTGGGATCTTGTATAGGCATCAGATAACTATATGTTTGTTGTGATATCTGGTAGGCAAATCTTGGTAGGTGTGTTGCTGGACTTTTTGCCCCAGGAAAATACCATCCTATGAGACTGTCTCCCTTTTATTGTTTTGATATATTTACCTTAGATATTTTGTTCATTCTATGGAAGAAGGAACCTACATTGGTTTGTTCAACTGCAGGGGAAAAAGTAGAAAGTAAAAAGCTTCTACAATTCTTTTAGAGTCTTGAAATTCAGGAATTTGGTTCTTATGATGAAAGTAAACATCTTTGCATTAATGAACACTTTGAGACTTCTCAAATCCAACCTGGCTGCTTTCTGAAACATTTTTTAATTCTCTTTTGTTTGCAAACGTATGAAGTTTGCATAAAGAAACTGTGATTGAACTATTTTTCCAGTTTTTCAGTAATGACAGAAGATTTTTCAGAAAATGTCGTCAAAGGGGTGTTTGAGAACTGAATTTCTGAACACGACAGCACAGAAAAGGAAAAAAACTGTCTTCTGGCAAAATAATGACTTATAACTGAAGATGTAATTCATTTATCGGAAAGGAAAAAAAACTGTTTGATTCCAAATCACTCCAATAATCATGCCTGCAAGCAACAACTACTTTTATTTTTTTTTAAAAGCCTTTTTTCTCTCCAGAATTAAAAAATAATAAGCCACACCCATCCAACTGAATTGTCTTCAATAAAACAAATGAAACCTTACACAAAAAAGATAACATAATTTCCGTTTTGTTTTTAAATATTTGTCATATAAAAGCAATAGATTCAATATAGCACATTTCATGCAGATGGTTGTTTGAATAAAAAGCCCAACTTGGTGACAATGAATATGAATCGCAGCATGTGAGGAAATGAGAGGTAAGAAAAAAAATATTCAGTACTCACTTTGATGGCTTCATAGATTGTCTGGATTTGTTCATCGGAGAGAATTCCTGATGAAATCGGATTGCATATGAATAACATTTAGTTGACTGGAATCATCAAGGGACAATTGACACAAATCGAGATATCAATCGAGAAAATTGATTAAAACATTTCGCCACTGCCCAACAGTGTGATACCTTAGCCAAGATTTCGCCAAGTTCTTTTGTATATTTAAATTATGTTTGTAAAATCTTAAAGAATAATCATATTAATATGTAAACTGCTTATTAAGTAATTTTTTTTTTTTTTTTTAAACCGATGAATATTTAGTTCTAGTAATGCCCTTTGGAATACAAAATCTGTATTTTAGTAGAAACCAGACTGAGTCATTTGTTTCATTCTGATTCTTTATAATTTAGGTGAAAATGCTCTTGGACAAGAATAGATGGATCGAAAGTCAGAAAAAATTCTTTGGAGTGGCCAATTCTGAATATGATTTCCAATCATTCAATCCAAAGCAGAGTCATGCTCAAATAAAAGAACTGGAGGAAATGAAAGAAAAATTAGCAAAGAATGTTAACACGAGAGCTCAGAACATGCTTGCCTCAGTCGAAGATCAGGTAAAATATTTTGAGTTTTTTTTTAATTTAATACAATAGCCCCTGGTTATATTGTGGGTGTTTGATCACAACAAAAAAGCAGAATAATAGTTGAAGGTGCCATATAAATGAGGTTATTGAAAAATGTTTTAGATTTTTCTATAAATGTTAGTTTATCCACACATTATAATTTTTTTAAATAAAATTAACAGAAAAGTATGTATACTTTTTTTTAAATCTATATAATAGCGATTAGTAATAATTAGAGATCGACCGAAATTTCGGTTTTGGCGCAAAATTGGAGTTTTGTCGAATATTCGTTTTCGGTGAAGCTGCTGCCAAATTTCGGCCTGACCAAAACTCAACTGAAACTATCTGTATTTCAAAATCTCGTTCCTTCTTTCGGAAATTTTTAACTTTACTTATTGATATGAGTTTTATCGGCTCAAATGAGACACTGTTTATTGCTGTGAACTCCAATGTTTATTGTCATCCGTCATGACTGATTCATGTTGCGAGTGTAAATTATAAAGCAAGCAATGAATATATGACTAAACTTAAAAGACGCTTATCACGTGATTTTTAAATGCTGCAAATTTGACAGTAATAGAAAATTTTTACTTTGAAACTCCAGATTGTTTCAAATGCTTTATGAGAAAAATGTTGTTAAAACATATGAAAATTTACGAAATTTATTACAAAAGATATATCGAGGTATGTATACATAATATATTTTTTTATTTAGATGAAATTCGTATAATTGGAAACTATTTCTGTCATTTTGGTTAAATTGATTACGTTTTATTTATATGAAAATAAATAGTTTTGGATAGAGGCACAGAGAGCAGGGGTGATTCTGGTCCGAAAATTAAAAAAAATATCGGTCATAAATCTGAAAATTCGGACATAAAATGTATTGTATTTCAGCAAATGATCACCGAAAAAATTAATCTCGTCATTCGTTCGAAGAAAAGTGGCCAATTTTGTCAAATGATCGTGGAAAAAGCGTGACTTTCCTCAGATAATCGCAAAAAAACGGCAAATTTCGTTAAAAGATCGCAAAAAACGACAAATTTTGTCTAAAACATTGCAAAAACAGCAAATTTCGTCAAAATCGCAAAAAAAAAAAAAGGTAAATTTTATCCACAGATCACGGGAAAAACGTGACTTTCGTCAGAGAATCTAAAAAAAACAGCAAATTTCATCAAAAACATTGTGAAAAAAGGCACATTTCATCAAAAGATCGCGAAAAAATGTCAACTTTCGTCAAAAACATTGTGAAAAAACGGCAAATTTTGTTAAAAGATTGTGAAAAAATGGCAAATTTCGTCAAAAAATCGCGAAAAAACGGCAAATTTTGTCAACAGATCGCAGGAAAAATGTGACTTTTGTCAGAGAATCGTAAAAAACTGGCAAATTTCGTCAAAGGGGCGCAAAAAAAAAAAAAAAAAAAAAAAAAAAAAAACAAGAGGGGAAAATTCTGCTATAAGGCCGAATATAGATTGCCACACATGGCTTTTATTTAAAAAATAAATAAACTAGCTGTAACTCAGAATAAAAACGCAATGACAACAAACAATTTTAAAATATCTAAATAACAAATAAAAATTCCCCTGTTAAAGTGTTGAGTTGTTCAATAACCATTCGATTTAGAAAAATATTTTTCTACCACTGAGCAATTTTTTTAATGAAATTTAATTCATGTTGCTATGGCAGCAGACGATAAAACGATATTTTTGGAATAAGGGAATAAATAGAAGAAAAAATTTTGTTGATGTTTGTGATAAAATGTTTTTCTTTATTTTTTAAAAATGTATATACATAATTCACTTTTATATTTTAACAGAATAATAAGTTTACTATAATTCGTTACTCATGCTATGGCCAGTATACACGATACACGTCGAGCCACAATGCCTTTATCATTATCTTTTTACGCGTAAAAGTTTCGCTACGGTACTCCATTGTGAAGTTTTGTAATTTTTGAAATCTAATATTTGAAAAACGACATAATTATTAGATTTGAAATTTATATCAAGAAAAATACAATTTTTTACCATTCTAACGCAGTTTGTAAAACAATTTTGTGACAAATACTTTTCGAGTTATTAATTTTTTAAGTAACTTCAAATGTTTCATTTTCCGAGATTAATCTGTGGCAACGATGGATTGCTGTGACTTTTCATAAACATGAAAAATGATAGAGATTGAAAGAATAAGCCACCCTGTGTGTGGCTAAAAAAAAAAAAAAAAAAAAGTGGCAGAAGTGGACACTCCCCCTCCCTCTGTTAACTTTTCAGAAAATTTGCTTTGATTTCAGAATTTTTTCTTTTTTACTCAGAATCACTCCTGACAGAGAGTCAACTTGGCACCGGATATAAAATTTTCAAACAGGGGTGCCATAATAATACTTTCTTAGGGAAGCAGGAGAAAAAGCTTCTTTTTCTTGGGGAGGGAGGGGAATGGTGAGTGAGCAAAGATTTATTTTGGTTTTATTGTGCACATCCTAAGAGAAAATTGACAACTCTTACATTTTTATCCTTATATATATATTTACAGTAAAATCTCGTTACAACGAATTTGTAGAGACCACCGTTGAAGTTCGTTATTCTGATAAATTTGTTAATGTGAAATTCCAATATGGCGGATTAAAAAAATTAAATATCGATACACATTAACTAAAATTACATATTATTAGTAAAGTTGTATTAAACTTCTGCAAACATGGCCATAAAGAATTTATATACAGTATATTATTGTGAACATTTTTGTTATAAGATAAAAATTAAATTAATTAATTTTGAAGATTTTAGTCGTAATTTCGTAACTATAAAGAAATTGTAATTTATTCCACATGCCTGACTGTTGAAAAATTCACACTGATGTATTCCATTAATGTAACTATTAATTATTTTTTTTTTACAAAAAAGTCGGAAATTTTCCTCCTTTTCCGAATTGACAATTTTTTTTCATAACAAAATCTTCAATGTTATTTAATGTTGTATAAAATGTGTCCGGCATAATGTTTTGCTTTTTTAAAAGTTGCAATGTTCGACAGAGCTTCTTTTGATTGTAAAAAACAATTTTTAGTATTGGATGAACAATCGCTATCTTAACTTTCACTGTCGTTTGCTTTCTCTTCTTTTATTAAAATTTCGGCAGTGTTATTTGTATGTCAGGGCATGTGACGAGTCCTTCATCCATTCAATGTAACTATTAGCTGATGATGTAAGTTAAAAACATTCTGTAACTGTGGTCCAGCAGGCTCGGACTGGCCCGCCGGGCAACCGGCCCGCGGGCCGGTGCGCCCTCGGCCATTAAATCTGCGCCCTCGTCCAGATGATGTAAAAAGAAAAACCCAGATGAAGTTTAAAAAAATTACGGCAAATACTAGAGTAACTAACTTTACAACATTTATAAAAATACTATTCTGTATATATTTTTAAAATAACATTCATTTTTTGCAATAAAAAAAAATATATAGTGAACTATTTTCCTCTTTGCAAGCACTGTTTGTTTTTGAACATATCTTTGTTTCAGGAGAGCATCCAATCCAAATCTTTTAAAACCTGAAGTATATTCAATCTGTTACCAATGGCGGCAGTCTCCGTGCAATAAATTTCAGACTGTCTGGCACCAAAGAGTGTCGCTTCTATTTAATATTTTATTATCATTATTGAGTTTGCTGAAAAAGCATTTATTATATATATATGTCATATACTTATCTGAAAAGTGTAGTGTTCCTGTATTTGTAACAATTCAAATGTATCTTATAATTTCTAGTAAATGTTTATAAAATAGGTTTCAGAGAATTTTATCCCGGCAATTGGGAGGTAATTCAAACTTTGTTTTTTTGTTAACAATTACATTTTAATATGAAAAAAGAACTGATTCAGAATTGTCTGTAAATGTAATAATAACAAGTTTAAAATTGTACGACAAACATGACAAAAAGGGGCGTTCGTACTATAACTAGTTTAAGTGAAATGAATTATATTGTCTGTTATTATAATATGATTAATTGAGGGGGTCGGGGCAAGAAAGTGCCTAGCCACGTTTTTGGTGAAATAAATCTAACACTGTAATCTGTTGCTTAATATTGTAAAATGTAATATCCAACATATAATTTGTTTCTAATGTCACTTGGTGGCAGCATATATGACAGGTTTTGTTTTTGCCCCAGATGCCCTCAATGAAGATAGCTAATTTGCAATAAACGCAATAGTAATATCATTAAAGTAATGCCATATTATTATTCAGAATATCTCAAATGTTAGTAGGACATTGGCGAAAAAACTTTAGGTTATATATCTTGATTTGATTATTTGATCAAATTTTCAAATAGAAATATCTCAGAAGTTCAAAAATGTGGCTGGGCACTCTCTTGCCGTGATTCCTTCAATTTTCGTAGAAAAATAAATACATATTAAGTTGGCAACATTTTATCTTTTGTTGACATTTACTGAAAATTCCAATGGGAAACTTAAGCCTAGCTTTGAAACTTTCAGAACTTGAAATCCATATTTAGACTCTTTTTCCATTTAATGTATATTTACCTGGAAACATCTATCCAAAAAACTGTCGGTAGATTATAGGATTGCTATGATGAAACGCTTTTAGTTTACAAATTCGGTTTTTAAATTCAGTAATACGGAAATAATAGGACGTCATCACCATGGCAACATAGAATCATTACCTATCATGGTGGTATCATTGAATTAATTACGTATGATAGGATTTAATAGAATGAAGAATGTGATTATAACTTGGTCATTAGAGATTATAAAATGTCATGTATGTCACATAGGACTATAACGTCATACCAGGTTTTTCGCGGGTTTTTTTTTTTTTTTTTTTCGAAAATTTCTCAGATTTTTTTTTTTTTTTTAATACTTCTGCATGTTCGAACGTTTCGAAAATTTTGTAAGTTATGTAAATCTTGTCTACCGAGATGCTCTAGAAATACTGTGTCAAAATAGACGTTTAGATACTTTTAGCATAGAAAAAAGATCGTCTCCGTGAGGCGTGAAGTGACCTGCGTTCGCCGGTGTTGTTGAAAGGGTTACAATTCGCATTTTAAAATACCGATTTCACATTGATTAAAAGAAGGATTTAGCTTTTAGAGCTTATTTGTGGTCTCCAGTACCTTTAAAATTACACCCTAGAGCAGGCATGTCAAACACGTGACCCGCGAACAGCCTATCTGTGGCCCGCAAATCCTTAGGCAATTTACCCGTGTTTAATTTAGTTGTGTTAGAGCACGGATGCTAAAAATACACTTAGCACGAACACTTGCAGTAATCGTGGTCTTAGAGATGGCGAATATCCGAAATATATGTAAATTAGTGTTACCAATTTGACGGGCATTTGTAAATATTCAAAATGCTTCCACTATTTTTGAATAATAATATCTATCTTATTGCCGAAACGTCAGTGAAGGCTTACTGTTGAGACCCGAAAAGTTTTTGGTTTCTGTCTGTCTGTTCCGCGATAACTGCCGTAAAAATGATCCGATTAGGTTGATTTTTCGTGGGTATGTTGGTGAGATACCCGGAATTAGCTGTATAGTTTTTGGTTAAATTTGGTTCATTCGTTCGAAAAATAGAGAACATTTCTTTTTAAATCATAATGCTTTCCTATGGGACTTCAGACGATTTTCAAATTTCATTTTTAACTGAAATGGAAATCGTATATTTGAATAATGGATTTCAACGTAAAATTATGGATGTTGATTTTCGATATGGAGGTTTTAAATATATCCAATAATTTTGAAAAATTGACGATGCATTTATTAGAATTGAGATATTAATTGTTTAAATGATTGGAAATTTTTTTGCATCTGTTCCGGAAATATAAAACTTTTATTTTCATGTTTTTTACAAATTTTAAAATGCATTTTTTTTTTTACTTTTCTCTTTAATTTATCAGTTGCCTAGCAACGATATTTCAAAGAAGATAAAAATAATAAAAGCAACACGCACTATTTTGTTCCAATAATTTATTAGCAAAATAAATTATTTTTGTATTCTATTGACATAAATGAAGAATTTATTTTAATACAAGTTTTTTTTTTTTTAATCTAAAAAATTACAAGAATAAGAAGTTTATAAGAATTTCAGAATATCATTGCATAAACCGTGTTTAATTTAACGTTTCTAATTTCTGAAACCTCCGAAGAATTATATATGCCTGTAAATGTGTATGCAATAGAAAAAAATTAAATTGCGGATTGCAAGATGCTAAATAATATGAAAAGTGAGATTAAAAAACAGTGACTTGAGCTGACGTTGAGGCTCCTGATCTGCAGATTTACTAGTTGCCGAAACGTCAGTGAAGGCTTACTGTTGAGACCCGAAAAGTTTTTGGTTTCTGTCTGTCTGTCTGTCTGTTCCGCTATAACTGCCGTAAAAATGATCCGATTAGGTTGATTTTTGGTGGGTATGTTGGTAAGATACCCGGAATTAGCTGTATAGTTTTTGGTTAAATTTGGTTCATTCGTTCGAAAAATAGAGAACATTTCGTTTTAAATCATAATGCTTTCCTATGGGACTGCAGACGATTTTCAAATTTCATTTTTAACTGAAATGGAAATCGCATATTTGAATAATGGATTTCAACGTAAAATTATGGATGTTGATTTTCGATATGGAGGTTTTAAATATATCCAATAATTTTGAAAAATTGACGATACATTTATTAGAATTGAGATATTAATTGTTTAAATGATTGGAAATTTTTTTGCACCTGTTCCGGAAATTTAAAACTTTTATTTTCATGTTTTTTACAAATTTTAAAATGAATTTTTTTTTTACTTTTCTCTTTAATTTATCAGTTGCCTAGCAACGATATTTCAAAGAAGATAAAAATAATAAAAGCAACACACACTATTTTGTTCCAATAATTTATTAGCAAAATAAATTATTTTTGTATTCTATTGACATAAATGAAGAATTTATTTTAATACAAGTTTTTTTTTTTAATCTAAAAAGTTACAAGAATAAGAAGTTCATAAGAATTTCAGAATATCATTGCATAAACCGTGTTTAATTTAACGTTTCTAATTTCTGAAACCTCCGAAGAATTGTATATGCCTGTAAATATGTATGCAATAGAAAAAAATTAAATTGCGGATTGTAAGATGCTAAATAATATGAAAAGTGAGATTAAAAAACAGTGACTTGAGCTGACGTTGAGGCTCCTGATCTGCAGATTTACTAGTTTATTATGTTATATGAGGAAAATATTTGTCTTCATAATGTGGTAGCATTCTGAGTTTAAAAAAGTCCTGCTCTCTGGCAACAGTAATGTATTATAGACAGATATAATTCAATTTTACATTTTGGCACAAAAACATTGAGAATACATAGATTACCAATCGGAACGTAGCAAAGGATCGTAATTTTTTTAAAGTATTTTTACTTATAATGTTAATTTGTTTATGTTGAAACTAATACTTTATTTTACTACTATCTTAGATTTTACACCATTTTACAAAATAATATTCTGTATTTATTAATTACTAAGAAATGCATTATAAAATAATAAAAT
This sequence comes from Maratus michaelseni, assembly GCA_963931845.1. Lineage (NCBI taxonomy): Eukaryota > Metazoa > Arthropoda > Arachnida > Araneae > Salticidae > Maratus > Maratus michaelseni. The sequence continues at coordinate 282,321,782 of OZ007587.1, forward strand.
TCAGCACTAATTAAGAACAGTTAAAATTTAAAAAAAATATATATATAAAATTATATAGCTTTAAATGAGTTGCTTTGAAAGTGGCATAAATAATCACTTTTGTGTTTGACGCAAAAACCCCGAATATGCGATCCAGGTTCTTCATTTGGACATTAGTCGGATTTAAGCTCTTTAATTATTTTTATTACTTAGGTTAGGAATTGTGTATGATCTTTCTTTCCTTTTTTTTATTGATATACACACATTTTATTGACATACACTCATACATTCCAAGATTTATAAAAAAAAAAATGTGTTAAAGCTCTTTACCCCATGAATAAATATGATAAACTAAAGATGGACATTGCATACTTTTTTAAAGGTGATTTACGACACAATTATGTTCAAAAGAAAACTGAAATTTTATGCTTGATATGTAGAAACTGTTGGAGTTTAAAAAGAATGTAACATTAAGAAGTGCTACAGCACAAAGTATAAAGAAAACTCACAAAAATCTGGCTAAACATAGAAAAGATAAACTGTCAGAATTGAAACTGATACTTCTTAAAAGAGAATCAAACTTCTTTCACCAAGCCTATTGAATGAAATACATTTGCTTAAAAAAAATAATTATTGTTTTTAGCACATTAATTGTCCCGGGAGTCGAAATCACTCAAAACGAAATTGAAGAAATGATGTCTAGCGCAGTTAAAGAAATTTGAAAATAGTATAAGTATAGGTACCGTTGCTAAAAAGATTTATTTATAACGGACTGATTTCTAAAAGCCGGGTTTGTGCTTTTAAACTTATATCTGTACGTAACATTCTTAATAATCGTCAATATGCACAAAAATATCTTAGAAATGTGGGTATGAAGATAAACAAATCTACCTTTTTATACGGAATTTGACGGCTTTCCATTATAAAAGCTTAACTGAAATGTTACAATTTTCATTTTAAATTCACAAATTATAAAAGTCTACCAACAGACAAAGTACTTGGAGTTTTCATTTCAAATTACAAAGCACCTGAGTAAATTTCAAAGCAAATTTCATAATGCTATCTTGTTAAAAACATAAGAAATTATAACACCTTGTAATAATATACCACTTTCAATTACTAAAAGGTGTAAAATGAAAACATAAAGAGTAAAATAACTTTTATTAGTCTGTTGACATGTTTCGGCTCTATCCGAGCCATTATCAAAACAAATAAGAATGTTCTATAAGTGCACGGTCTTTGAAGTTATTTGAAACGTTATCATTTAATCTTTCACGTATTTTTTATTTTTACTTGGTTGTTTATTTCCATATTTGTAACCATGGAGTAACTCGAGCCACAATTTCGATAAGTTAAATAATGCTGCATCGTTACATATTGTATCCAAATAAATTTCAATGAAAGTAAGATAATTTTTCACTCTAGTCTACACTATCCATCTATAATAAGAGAAACCATATATGTTGAAACACGCAAAAATACAATATGTAACGATGCAGCATTATTTAACTTATCGAAATTGTGGCTCGAGTTACTCCATGGTTACAAATATGGAAATAAACAACCAAGTAAAAATAAAAAATATGTGAAAGATTAAATGATAGCGTTTCAAATAATAACTTCAAAGATCGTGCACTTATAGAACATTCTTATTTGTTTTGATAATGGCTCGGATAGAGCCGAAACATGTCAACAGTTTTATGGTTTTATAATGTTTTTATTTTACACCTTTTAGCAATTAACAGAAGTATGTTATCATGTTATTTGTTAGTATTAGCGTTTTCAAATAGAATTTATTACTTTTATAAAACAATTTTTTAAAAGGAAATGTATTTCAATTTAAATGTTGCCAGGCACTATAAAAAATCATCAAAGTGGAAATTTTTAAAAATACCATATATATATATATAAGATTTTTGAATTTCAATAAATATGAAAATTGGTTTAATCTATTTACTTCAACTCTAATGATTGATGTTGAAATTATTCTTCAGAATTCAATGCTGCTGTTAATCAAAATTCATTGCGATTTCATATTAAAGTGATAATATATGGATTTGGGGTTTCAAAATTTCTGTAATTATTCATCAATCGGCCGATTTTTTAAAGTATAAGTGTGCAATTAGGCATATTTTAGCTATGTTCGGTAGCGCACTTTTATACGACATCTTTTCATAGCTGCCAACCTTTTTTCCCCCAAATAAACATAATTTGAATCAGAAAATGTATTTAATAAATCAAATTAAATAAGTAGCCCATGGAATACAACACACATTTTATTAAATAACTTTTCTCTTTCAAAATATGCTTATTTTACTCGAAAAAAACACAGAAGATTGGCAGCTATGCTTTTGCTAGAACAGTAGGACAAAACAGCGTGTACAATCAATTTTTGAAATAAATACAATTTAGGAAATTCAATTAAATTTTATAGATTTCGTTAATGAAAAAAAATGAGTATTTTTCAAAAATAAGATAAACTAAACTATGTATTACAGTAACTTTGAAACTTGGCGTGAATATTTCTTTAACATGGCTGTGTTTTGTAAATACAAATTTTATCCTGTGCAATGGTAATAATATTAGTATCTACATTTTTTTAATGTGGCCCGCGGCTTTGTATATAATGCTTAAGTTGGCCCGCGGCGGTAAACAGCTTTGACATGCCTGCCCTTAGAGAAACGTTAACATAAGGGAGAAAAATGTCCTTCGGGAAAACTACCTTTTTGAAAAAAAAAAAAAAATCCAAAGGTTAACAAAGATATTTTATCGAATATATTGCAGCATTTGAGACGTAAGAATATGATCTTTCTGAATATGACGTCCAATTTCAATAGTTCTAATTATTTTTGCCGATTTAAAACTATGAAATAATACATACACAAACACACACACACACACAAAGAAAAAAAGGAAACGCGTGTTTACTTATTCACTCCCTCCCGATGCGTAAATCGGGTTCTGGGCATGCGCAGATGCTTTTGCTGGCTCTCAAAGAAATATATGAGTTTTTGATTAATATCTTGGCTAATTATCAAAATATTAAAAATCTGAGCCTTTAGGACATGCCTTGCACTGCCTAAATTGAAATTTTCAGAGCTGTGCGAGCTGTAGATTTCGCTAGCCATCGTCAACAAACACACAGACAGACAAAAACTTTCTTTTATATTATTACTATAGGTAACAGAGAAGTTTACGAAATTTTTTTTGACTGTAGCTATTTAATTACGCACAGTTCCGTAACTCTTTACCATGTCCCCAGAAATCATTTGGAAAAGAACCGACCAGAAACTCCTGGAAACAACGGGTTTTAGAAGTTTACGGCGATGTTTATGGAAAAAAAAAAGTTCCTTTGTTTGTCTATAAATTTTGGAAAAGAGGTGTCTGTTAATATCGGAAGCTTGTGGTTGGTTCATGATTGCATGGTCAATTAAGGACTTGCAGACAAAAATTTACAAATAAATTTTCGTATTTTATTATTATTATTATTATTATTATTATTATTATTATTATTATTATTTGCATCAGAAAACATTTCTGAAATTTTGTACAGTATAGAGATCTTTATAAATAATTGTAAATTTCCAAAATTTAACACAGAAATCAAATTTTTAAAATATTGATATTTCGGATTATATTTTTATAGTCTATTAATTATTAATGGATATTATTGGCTTTCTATAAAAGTGGTAAAATAATGAGCTTCTTTAGTAAAGTTGCGCCCTTTGAAAATCCAAGGTCTGCGCCCTTTACAAGGACCCAGTCCGACCCTGTGGTCCAGAGATCTGAAGGAAATTTAATGCAATAAGTACACTCTTCTGAAGTCTTTTGTACTTCATCTGCCAAATGTATAAGGCTGGAGCTTCTCTAAGAGTTTTTAATTGTGGTAAAGGATACACTCTGCCGGACATCCGATATCACGTCAATTGCCTATCTTACATTCACTATTTTTTATTTCAGAAAAGGTCCTTTCTATTAGTCGGCGTCTAAATTAACTTTGGCATTTTTTTTATAATGCCTTGATGTGTGGGCTGCAAAATGGAAGTAAGATTAGGAGGTCAAATTTTTACTTTTATGTTAGATTAATTTGCTGTAATTTAGTGTACAATACTATTATGTGAGAAAAATTTATTTCTCTTCTGATTTTGCTCATTTGTTCAGTCAAACTCCTTATCCACTTGAAAAAGTGGAAGTTTCTTCACAATTTTTAAGCAGTGTGGCTTCCAAATGCCCCAAAAGAACTTTAAATGGTTTTAAAGGATTTTACCTTTTTTGTGCAAGTGACATTATAACAGAACAAAACCGAAATCCGCACTTTAGATTTTTCTGCATTTACATTTTTCAATTTTCATTGATATAGTGCGACTTTCATTTGGTAGAAGTTAATACAAAAGCAATTTCGTTGGCATTTTAAACTTCTCATGATAATAGGCTCTTTTTTCTTCTCCAGAAATTTGTTTTAATGCTATGCCATATCTATGACGAAAACAAAACAGCCAACCAGAACTTGCTTCAAATTTCTCGATTTTCATGTTCTGTGCAACTTATTTGGCTTTACCATCCTCTTTAATAAAAAGGTACGTGTTGCTGATGACTGGGAATTTCGCTAATCGTTGCCACAGATTAATCTCGGAAAATGAAACATTTGAAATTACTGAAAAAATTAATAGCTCGAAAAGTATTTGTCAGAAAATTGTTGGACAAACTGCGTTAGAAAGGTAAAAAATTGTATTTTTCTTGATATAAATTTCAAATCGAATGATTATGCCGTTTTTCAAATATTGAATTTCAAAAATTACCAAATTTCACAATGGAGTTTATTGAGTGAAAACTTTATGCGTGAAAAAATAATAATAACAGCAATGTGTCAGCACGAGTCACAAATTATAGTAACCGTATTATTCTGTTAAAATATAAAAGTGATTTATGATGTCACGAGTGCATGATTTTTATTTAATTCTCAACAAATACTAGATGCGCCATTTCTTTTTAGTTGTGAATCATATAGGTTAATTCACGTTATTAAAAAATGTAGCTATAAAACATATAAATCAATGGAAAGCGGTAGGTAATAAATTGTAAACGTAATAATAAACTGGATTAAAAAAACATAACTTAGTGAAATAAGTATCTGTTTTTATTATTGTTGTTATTTTAGGATATTCCAGGTAAAGGTACAGATTACTTTAAAATACAAGGTTAAATTCACCGATATATTTCGTTTGATTCAAGGTTCTTTTCGAGAAACCGACCAGCGCAGCGGGCGTAGTCTGCTAGTGTAATATAGGTCATGAAATGGAAAAAGCGTTTTTTGTCTTATATCTTTAAACCAAGTGTATATACCTTTTTACAAATCGCTTGATAGTCCTCAAGTCATATTGATTTTCTGTTTGGGCACATATTAGATCTTTCAGAAAGCTTCAAAGGTTTTCAGTTTCTTTTAAAATGATAGCCAATGCCAAAGTTTCTTTCGCGGCATCTACTTGCCTTCTTTCAGAACTTATTGCTTAAGTTTTTTTTTCTGTCTATGAAAATTGCTATTTTTTTTTATATTTTTCTACAATTAAAAAAAGAAAGAAATCTAATTCCAAATGTGAATTATCGTAGATTAGAAATTTACTGATAGGTACAGCTATTTATTGCCAAATTCGAATGTAAGGGACTATTTCAAAAATAAATGGATTTCCTGCATCTTTTTTTTAAAGCGAGTGTAAAGTCAAACTAAAGTAACTGTAAAGAAAAGTGATTAGATATAAATAGAAATAATTTCTTAATTTTACAGATTCGCATGGGGCAGCAGTTTTCCCCGTCTCTCGAAAAACAGTTGCGAGATACGCTGAAAATTCAAAAATCATGAAGTATTGAAAATTTTGAAAAAATTCTCTTTCAGTATTATATTTTTTGATAAATATTGCTTTTTTTCCCTTGCCAACTCAGCGTTCGTTAAACTGAAATGAGCATTCTTTTTAAGACTTCAATAAATTCGTTAATTTGAAAATTTCGCTAATCTGAAATTCGTTAAAGTGAATATATTTGTAATGACAAACTATAGGGGATTTTTTTTCTAATCTAAACAAATTTCGTTAAAGTGACATTCGTTGTAACGAGATTCTACTGTATTTAAAATTAGATTAAAGTACAAAATAATGTTAAACATATCTCACTTTGAGAATAATTGAAATTGAAAATAAATTTCATAATTAATAATTTCTAGGCTTAAAATGTTGTCTTAATGCTAATTTTCCTTTTTTAGTCAAATTGAACAAATTATTTTAGCTTTTGTGCCCTTTACTTAAACTAACCTATAATGACTCTTACTTTCTTATCACATTCTTTGAAGAGGAAACTGCCCCCCCCCCCCCCCCCCAACCTTCCGAAATGACACTCTTGTTTGTAAAAAATTGCACATATGGGTGCATAAAAGGTATTAATAATATTGATTAAATGCACTATTTTAAATTACATTATTTTATATTATTTTTATATGTTTATAACAATTTATATTTAATTAATTAATTTCAATAAATAATTTTTACTTAAATTCATTTTTAACCCTTCAGCACATGCACCCATTTCTATGACGTAACCACACGCACCGGGTCAATATGACCCTAACTTTTTCGCGAACTTCTCGATAAAATATGGGCATCTATACTAACAAAAGAAAGTTTCGGTCTGTGTGTGTGTCTGTCTGCGATGGCTAGGAAAATTTAGCGCACCTAGAAGTCTGTAAATTTAGATTTAGGTAGTCCAAACCCTCTCCTGGTATACCTGAGTCTCAGAATTTTAATATTTTGATAATTAGCCTAGATATTAATTAGATTCTCACTAACCATCGCTTCTAAAATGACATCTTTTAAATCAAAATGGCGAAAAAAACGAACCAGTGCATTGGATTTGCAAACAGAAATGAACGAATTCGAAATTATTTTACTAATTAGCGAATTTTAAGAAAACTAATTGAGATATCAATTTGAAAATTTCTGAGCATATGTAAAAAAATATTCTGCATCTGACTATGTGATTTTTGAAAAATTCGGTCGGTAATTTTTTTTAATTTATGCAAAAATTTGCCGGCACCAGTGAAAATGATCCGAGAAATTTTCAGACAGAGATCTGCTTTCATTAAAAACTGAACTACAAAGAGATCTGTTTCTCGAGCTGATCCCTCCATTTAGTTTGCGAAAATTAAAGGAAATAATTGCCAGTTTTTACTAATAAACAAAAATTTAGGTAACTAATTAAGATATATATTTGAAATTGAGGTCGGGAAGGAGTGTCGTCTGCCGGCTATTTTAGCATAGCATCTTCGTTATGTTCTAATTATCAGAAAAATGTAATTCTTTTTTTAATGATCGCATTAATGTAGGTGACGGTGGTTCTCTTGAACAAATTATTCATTATATTTGCGAGTATCGGGAAGGAGGGGGTTAACGCCTTTCTCTGAGATTGTAATTATCTCGGGCCCGGGCAACACTGGGCGGGTCAGCTAGCTATAAATTTAAAAAATGTCAAAAGTATTATTTGAATCGTTTTTTAAGTAACAGGATATATTTCAAAGCAAAAAACAAAAAAAAAACTTTAATTTTGTATCTTTTTTTCGGCATTCATTCATTTTTTATCGTTTTGAAATGCTTAATCATTTAGTACATAATTTTGACGATATTTTTCTTGAAAAAAGGTTTTTAAATAACATTACAATTAATATTTTGAATCATGTTTGTATTTGAAAATTTTGAGTATAGAAGGTTTAAAGATTCACTATTCAGCATTCAAATGCAGTGGTATATTTATTTATTTTTCTTGATTATGCACAAAATATTTTTTTTTTATTCATCGAAATAACTGTTACCATTCTTTTTTGTAAAACAATTCAAGCATATAATGAGTGAATGGGTTTTACACAGATTTATCACATTCTCAAACAGATGAAGTCTTTCAATCAGATTTCTTTGGACATGCTTCACATCAACGACGAACTGGGGATTTCTTTGTTAGTTTCGCCAGTCTCTCATCTGGTAAATTTAGGATCCTTTTGGAGCTAGCCCTGATATTTTGTGGTATATTTTTGTTCTTTGATCTCTCAAAGAGATGTTCTTTTAGTAAGCCTTCAAATAATTTCGTCGTGACAAATGATTGGTTTCATTGTTGAATTTATAAATGATATAAGAATTTATGCCTGCGATATTTAATAAGCCAAAGAAAATTGTCAAAGGCCAACGACGACTCTTTCTTGACACAGATTGTGTTCCACACATTTCATCCACTGTATCTACTCCTCCTTTGGTCATATTGTAAAAGGTGATCATTTCAGGTTTGCACAAATCATCCGTAGTCGAATCTATTTTATCGTCAAAAATAAATGAAGATGGCTGGTCCTGGGACTGAAAATTTCGGCCCGTGCTAACATCTTTTATTGGTTACGGACCTGTACATACAGTTGATAAAAATTTATACCATGAAATTGCAACTAAAACATTTTTGCATAGTGAAAATAATGCACAATAATTAAAATTAATGTACTTTGTATTTTGAAAATATATGTACTTTGTATTTTAGATTCTAAAACCAATGCATTTTGTATCGAAAATGATTTTTTGATGTATTTTGCCCATCTCTATGTAGCTTATAAAAATATTATGTGCATATAAACATATGTATACCTTGTTTTACCTATTGTCACTTATTCTACTTATTTTATTTTTCTAGTACAAAAATCTTATTCGTAAGAAAGAAATCGTATTAAAAGACAAACAATCAATCGTAGAAGTTATAAAGAATCTGGATGAACAGACCAAAATAGCTTTAAGGAAAGCATGCCAGCAAGTTAATACTGTAAGCTTATTTCTGATTATATATAATATAGTGGCTTCTGTAAAACCACTTATAGCAAATCAATATTTTACATGAGTCTACATTTAGCATGAAAATTAATATATTTTGCTTGGAAAAATTGAAATTTAATTTATAAAATAATATATTCAAAATATTATTATGGCTGCATTCTGGTATTTTTTCTTTATATTTTTTCATATTCAGTGTCTCTCATGAAAATGTTAACATACAAAATATGATCTGTAAGCAGTTTAGGAAGAACTTAAGTCCTTTAAAGGATCCTTACAATTTTTTCACCTTAAAACGTCAGACCCTTCAAAAAATTCGGAAATTTTTTCAATCTCAATTCTGAATTCTCCAGAAATGTGATGATTTTAGAATAACAAAACATGTCACATAACAGCTGAAATCGCCAATGAATCTCTTATCTAGCTGTATATATACAGTAGTGACCAAAAGTGTGGAAACCTTATGGGGAAAAACGTTTTTTTTTTTTAATTGGATGGCTCATAACACTAAATATTTCTTAGTTATACCATAAAAGCTATATACCACTGGAAAGATAATTTAATAAAAAATATTATGCAGTACAGTTTGTTCAATTCTAATTAATTTATCAAATGTTATAGCCAAATAATCAGAAAAAGGCAGTAAAATCTGGTTATGTTGATGATAATTTTTTTTTCTTGAATGTAACCAATACATATAAATTTTTGGAGTGATAGACAGATTCCATTTTATTTGGTAATGTGTCAGTCAAAGCTAGGGTAGGATTTAAAATAAAATTATGCCATATTTTAGCACTTATAGGAGAATTTTTATCACTATTTTTTATGATTGCTATCAAGTTGCTATTTTTGCCACTTTTAAATTTTTGAGATAGTAAAGCATAATAAAATTAAGAAACCATCATAAAGAGTCGATTATTTACCCATAAATCAATGTGTAATAATATTATTAAGTACAGAAAGCTATGATTATGAAGAAATTGGAAGTAAATTAACAAAGGGATGTCTAAGTCATGCAAAACAAGACTGGTAAAGGCAGGAAAAGGTGCAAGAGAGCAATTGGCGGTAAAAGAGTAAGGTCCCAGTGTATAGGTCACAGAAAACATCATCTCGGTGAATGCAATATGGAATGACGCACTAAATTGTGGAGTTGAATCAAAGTACAGTTCTGTAGAGAATGCAGTATTTTGGTCTAAATGCTGGAATTTCATGAAAAAATATTATAAATCAAATAAAGGTTGAAAATATTAAACTGAGCTAAAAGGCATGTTTATTAGACAGAGAAATAGTAGGGTCATGTTATTTGGAGTGTTAAAATGTTATTTGTATGTAATTCTAGCATTTAGACCAAAATACTGCACTCTGCACAGAACTGTACTTTGTTTCAGTGCATCGTTTCATGTTGCACATACCGAAATGATTGCTTTCTGTGACCTATACACAGGGATCTTTCTCTTCTACTGCCATTTGCTCTCCAGAACCTTTTCCTGCCTTTACCAGTCTTGTTTTGCTTGGTGTAGACAACCCTTTGTTTATTTACTTCTAATTTTACTTCAAATTTCTTCCTAACCATAGCTTTCTACTCTCAAAAATATTGTTACACATTGATTACTTTGTATTATTCCTTTTGCACTTTAAACAATATAAAAAGTTCAGCATTTGTTTCCAGCTAATATGCAATAACGAAATTAAAACTTCACTAAGCAATTAATAAAATAGTTTAATTAAAACACAAATTTAACAGACATATAATTGAAATAAGTGCATAAAACCACTGAAATCATCGGAATAAAACAAACTGCTGTAGATAACAAAATTTTTAACTATTTCTTCGACTGTTAACTTTTGCCACTTGGCCAATGTGAAATTACCGCTTTTAGTAAGTTTCAAAAGTTTATTTGAATATATAATTGACATATTTCATATAAAAATGCTCTTTGGTGGTGTTAGAGGGTAATCTAAAAAAATTGTTAAATGTAAAAAATTTATTAGAATTTTTAGAAAAAAATAAATGGTTTTCAAATATATTCTTTATCGTATGAAGCCCAGGTTGGATGCCCTAGTTTATTTAATAACTTATTTTGTATTTTTTAGCTAATTACTTATTCCATATAGCATAAAACATCTATTATCCATACTCTTTTAACCATCATTTACTATCAGCTCTTCAGGGGAACTTAAGAATTGGAGAAATCTCAGGAGAAAATTTTTGGCTGTAAAATCTTAGGGAAAAGTCCAAAACCCGAGAAAACGGTCAGCTACTCAGGGAAATTCTAGCAATCTGCCATTTGCATTCATTGTGATTATGATATCATAATGAAATAAAGAAGCAACTATTCAAACACAAAAAATTAATGAAGAGTTCAAGAATATAGACCAGATTTTTTTTTTTTTTTTTGTAAAATAATCATCAATGGACATTTTGCTTGATGAGAACCCATTGTCCCACTTATTAAGAATTTTATCAATTTAATCAACTATAAATAATGCAACAATTAGTTTTGGGGGAATACTTGTGTTTGAAGACAAAATCTAAGGTAATTGGAAAATTAAATAGTTTTTTAAATATCTGTTCGATAGCTTTAGTTTTGAGATTACCTTTTTTTTTTGTGTGTAGGGTGGTGATACTGTTTTTATGCAAATTATTGATATTGAAAAATCTTTTATCCCGGGTGTTCCTAACTTGAGTGTTTTTTTAATGATTATAAACCATTTTGTTGGTATTTGTCTGTTTTCAGCAAATGTTTGTAAACTCAAAAATGACTTTGTTGAACCTATTGTATATATATATATGTGTGTGTGTATTTAAATTTATATTTCAAATATAATGTTATTTTTTTTGCTGTACATATATCCTCTGAAAGCCTTGGAGTGACATTAGTATATAATTAATTTCTAATTCTAATCTTGATTTGTATTTATACATAACAAAATACTTGTAGTAAAATTTAATCTTCATCATTGATTGATCTGACATTTACTGTTGTTGTGTCTCTGTGTGTGTGTCTATTCTTTTATCCATCATGGTATGGTGACAGTCCTGTTTGGACTGATGAAGTTTCAGTGGAGTTTCAAAATATTTAAAATCTTTGTGCAAATTGTTAAAAAGAACTTTTTTTTAATATGTAAATTTAAAAAATATATAAAGGATAAATAAAAAAAATCACTTTTTTCTGGTGAAAAATGCTATCTTAATAGTGCCGAGTGTGTTGTTTTACCACCAAAATAGTTTTTTAAAAAAAATGATCAAGCGTTATCAAAAAGTACTAATATAATTTTAAAGGCTTATAATTTTCTGTAAAAATGCATTTTGAAAATATAAGAATTATTCATTTATTATGAATAATTAAAATATCTTTTAATAGGTTTATTGCTTTTTAAAAGTTAATTTGCTTTTCATTTTAAAATTTGTAATTGCCCATTTTTAAAAAATAGGACTTTGGATCCATATTTCGGACTTTACTGCCTGGCACGAATGCTAAACTGGTACCACAGCCAGGAAGAACTGTCTTAGATGGCTTGGAATTCAAAGTAGCATTTGGAGATGTCTGGAAAGAATCCTTGAATGAATTAAGTGGTGGACAAAGGTTAGTTTTTGCTAAATCTCTATAATTTTCTGTGCCATTAAATTTTTATTAAATATGAGTGGGTATCATCCTTTTTTCAGTACTATTAGTAGAATTAATGCCTGTTCAAATTCAAAGTAATAATAATAATAGGAATACTCTTCATGACAAGCATTACATATGTGTAATATAGTATGTGTAAATCTTTAATTTTGCCCACTACTATTTCTGATTAGTAATTTTCACACTATTTAATTACAGAAATTATGTGATAAAAGAGCAAAGATTAGTATTAGAAAATAATGGTGCTTATAAAAATAGAAATTGTATGCAAATTGCTCGCCACGAAGAAGTTAAAATATTTAATCATGTTCAGTTTATTGGTACTTTTAATTCTAATCCGAGCATAATCACTAAATGGTTGATTTCTCATTTGAGGAATACGCGTTATCTTGACTTTTAGAATCATATGTGTGCAGTAAATGTGTTAAAACTGTAAAAACTGTTGGCATTTCCAATAGAATTTTAACCCCCATGGGGATACCTTCTTTAAGTATTCGGGTTATTCCATGTCAAATCAACCAAAAATTTTCAATATTCAATCACTAAATGGTTGATTTCTCATTTGAGGAATACACTATATTGCCAAAGGTGACCGGTCACTTTGTGATTTTAGACGTTTGTTAACTATCTAGAAAAATACATGAGGAATTAACGTGAAACTGCAGGTGTGCAAACAGTATAGTATAGGTTATATATTTCCGCGAAGATTTTTTCACGAAACCCCATAAGTGACTGTCAACAAATTGAAAAAGAACAAATATCTTTTGGATAACTCTGCAAAAACTAATGTAGCAAAGGCGTTCAAACTTGAGATTATTAAGTGACTTATTGTAATATACTGTGTTCATTTTTATGAGGATAGCATGTATACTCGTAGAGAAATTAAGCTTTTTATAAAAACAGTCCCAAATTTCACCTAGTTTTTTGCTTATAATTTGCAGAGTTCTTAATATAAAAAAAAGTTCTTTTCAGAAAATATGACAAACAACATGGAAATCTCTCAAAATCATAGCTTGAAAATTCTGATAATTATCGTCGATAGAATAAGCTCGAAATCCGTTGTTCCGAAAAGGAAGCAAAAATATGAGGGGCTGTATCCAAATATAGTAGTACGTGCAATATTGTGTATGCTATCTTGGCACTAATCAACAGATATTTGATACAACCCCTCATCTTTTTGCTTCTTTTTGGGAACAACGGATTTCGAGCTTCTTCTATTGATGATAATTTTCAGAATTTTCAAGCTATGATTTTGAGACTTTCAGAAAAGTTGCTCTATATACTTAGCTAATACATTATGTATATTATATTTTGATTGCATTCGTGTATGCGCAGTGAAACATTTTTTAGTAAACCTGCTCTTTTTTCATCCAATTTTTATAATTTTTTAATTTTGATTGCAGAGTATTATAAACAATGTTGTTAGTCATATTTTTTGAAAAGAACTTTTTTTTATATTAAGAACTCTGCAAATTATAAGCAAAAAACTAGGCGAAATTTGGGACTGTTTTTATAAAAACTTTAATTTCTTGACGAGTATACATGCTATCTTCATAAAAATTAACACAGTATATTACAATAAGCCACTTATTAATAATCTCGAGTTTGAGCGCCTTTGCTACATTAGTTTTTACAGGGTTATCCAAAAGATATTCGTTCTTTTTCAATTTATTGACAGTTCCTTATGGGGTTTCGTGAAAAAATTTCCGCAGAAATATATAACCTATACTATACTGTTTACACACCTGCAGTTTCAGGTTAATTCCTCATGTATTTTTTTAGATAGTTAACAAAACGTCTAAAATCACGAGTGACCGGTCACCTTTGGCAATATAGTGTATGCGTTGTCTTGACTTTTAGAATCATATGTGTGCAGTAGATGTGTTAAAAATGTAAAAACTGTTGACATTTCCAATAGAATTTTAACCCCCAGGGGGATACATTCTTTAGGTATTCGTATCATTCCACGTCAAATCAACCAAAAATTTTCAATATTCAACCTGACCGTTTCAGATTTCAATGAAACCTTCAGGAATCATTCTCCCTGATGATACAAATGAGAATATACTTTAATAATTTTTTTATTTCAGTAAATTTTTATACAATTAATTTTTTTTATTTCGAAAAATCATTTTTTGGTTTGTATAAATGTTTTCAATTTTGAATTTTTCAAGTTCTATCAGGCGTAGAAAGTTGTTTGACCCATCATTTTAAAGAGAATTTCATAAGGTTTAATTTGATATGCAAGTTGACTACGCTTGGTTAAAAAAAGTTAATTTAATTTAATTTTAAAATTTTAAAATGGTGTTTTTAAAAAATTTTGAAAAAAATATGTTTTTTGTAATATTATAATCTTCAAATTCTGAAAGTTTTAGAGTGGAATCTCAATGGGATCAGTAGTTATAAAAAAATAATGTTTAAAAGGAATGAAACAACTCTATCTTTAGCACAATCATAAAGTTGGCGAGGTGCCAACATTAAATACCAGCCCCAACTGGTGTTTAACATTAGTTTTTTTTTTTTTTTTTAACATAACTGCTGATCCCATTGAGATCCCACTCTAAAACTTTCAGAATTTAAAGTTTATAATATTACAAAAAAAAAAAAAAATCAAAATTTTTAAATTACTTTAAAAAAATTAAAGTTTTTAAATTAAATTTCCTTTTTTTAACCAAGCATAGTTAACTTGCATATCAAATTAAACCTTATGAAATTCTCTTTAAATTGGGGGGTCAAACAACTCTTTGCGCCTGATAGAACTTGAGAAATTCAAAATTGAAAACATTTATACAAGCCAAAAAATGATAATTTATCGAAATTAAAAAAATTAATTGCATGAAAATTTACTGAGATAAAAAAAAATAATAAAAGTATATTCTCATTTATATCATCAGGGATAATGATTCCTATAAGTTTCATCAAAATCTACATTGGTCAGGTTGAGTCACTGGTTGATTTGACATGGAATGACCCATTCACGGGTATCACAACCCCAGGCACCTGAGCGATCTTTCTCTTTTCTTTTTCCCTCTCCTTTCTCTTGTCTAATCTTTCCTCTTTGTTTCACTCTCATTGTGGTTTCCGTTTCTGAGGTGAAGACGATTCTGCATAAGCCGATATCACCCTGTTTATATCCACTTATGGAGAATTGTAAACCGCCCACGTGTTTGCCGTGCGTGGCGACCCGTGTTTCTGGAAATGGGGATCCTGGCAGTTGAGGGAAACCAACACACTGCTTTGGCCTCTGCTTCAGATAGACGGGAGGTGCATATTCGTCCCATATGCATCAATCGACTGGTCAGCTGACTTGTCACTGGCTGGGGATCAAGTGAGCAGTCACATACAGGTCATCTCATTAAGGATGAAGACTGGTATAGGTGTGTCTTGTGAAGGTATGGGCACAGGTGCACGAATGGGCATCCCCTTGTTTGGCTAGGTAGTAGATGGTGCGGCCGGGTTCTGAATTTTTTTTTTTTCTCTCTAATATGGATTTAAGTACTTCACTTTCTTCTATTTCACTCCCATGTGGAGAGCAACAAACTGTACAGATGACTTCACTTACTCGTTTTTTTTTTGTTATTAAATGTACTGACAGTGTTTCTGATAGTTCCTTTAAGAGAACTTAACCATTTCTTATCGCAAAAACAATTCAAACTGTTTTTAAAGACGGTAGTTCACTTAAAAAACTACAGTCTGGGAATTTACTTATTGAGGTTTCTTCAGACAAACAGTCAAGATTTCTCTTAAATTGCACAACAATAGGTTCTTTTTCTGTTCAGATCCATCAATCTCTAAATACAAGTCATGGTGTAATATCCGAACCAAAGCTTTTATTCTCTACAAAAGAAGAACTTCTATAAAATTTAAAAGATGAAAATCTGATAGATGCACGTCGTATTACTATCCGTCAGAATGGGCAAGTGCTTTCTACAAAGCACATCATTCTGCGTTTCAATAGCCCTACTTTGCCAACCAGAATTAAAGGGGTGATTCTGAGTAAAAAAAAAAAAAAAAAAATTCTGAAATTCACAACAATGTTTCGGAAAGGTTACAACAAGGGGTTGGGGAATCCACCACCGGCACTAACTATGTTTGTTTTTTTTTGTTTTTTTTCCCCGCACCCCTTTGACTATATTTGCATTTTTTTGCAATCTTTTGACAAAATTTTCGATTTTTCCGTGGTATGTTGTTGAAATTTGCTGTTTTTTCCGCTGTCTTTTGACGAAATTTGCTGTTTTTCTGCGATCTTTTGGTGAAATTTAACATTTTTCCGCGATTTTTTGACAAAAGTTGCAGGGATTTTCGATCCTTTGACAAAATTTGTCTTTTTTTTTTCCCCGCGATCCTTTGACGAAATATACAATTTTTTTTTTCGATACTTTGATGAAATTTGTCGTTTTTTCTCAATCCTTTGACGAAATATGCTTTTTTTCGCCAATTCTTTGTCAAAATTCACTTTTTTTGTAATCCCTGGACAAAATTAGTCTTCTATTATTATCCTTTGACGAAATTTGCGTTTTTTGCGATCTTCTGATGAAATTGGCAATTTTTCTTCAAACGATTGACAAAATTGATTTTTTTTCGGCGATTATTTGTCAAAAAATGCGATATATTTTATGTCCAAATTTTCGGATTTATGACAGTTTTTTTTTTTTTTTTTTTTAAATGACTGCCCTTATTTTTCGGAAAATTCGGAACAGAATCACCCTTAGCTGCCTTCATGAGCTGTTCTGTCTGACCTTATATCCCTAATCCGTTCCATTGTTTTAAATGTCAGCGTTATGGTCGTACTTCTACTACTACCTGTCGTGGTTCTGTTACCTACGCACGTTGTGCAGAAGTCGGTCATGATGGTAAGTCATGCGAAAAAACTGAGTACTGCATAAACTGTAAGGGTGATCATACAGCACACTCTCGCTTTTGCCCAAACTGGATCTGTTTGAAAGAAATTCTTGCGGTCAAAATCACTCAAAAACTTTCTTATCCTGCAGCTCAAAATCCAGAACACCATATGTAGGTGTTTCTTATTCTAGTTTACTCAAGCGACAATCAAAATCCTTAAGACATATAAGCACTTGAACTAAATTCTCTTTACCACCAAATGATTCATCTATTACACTAACCAGCACTATAAAGAAAAAAAATCTGTAGTATATATTGTTCTGCTAGAATAAGACCCCTACCTGCACTACAACTTTTGCCACCATCATCAGAACCTGTGAAAATATAATATTTTAATCGTCAATCTAAACAGTCAGCCGAACATAAGTCAGATCAAACTTCTGTTTCATCTCCGAACAAATTGGAAAAACCTGTTTCTCCTACACAAAAAGCAAAACAAAAATCATGTGCACAGAAAGAGAGAAAGAAAACCTCAACCCAAGCCTCTTCTTAGTGGAAAACTGTGAAGGGAAGAAACGAAAAACCCTGTCTTGGTACATTGCTTCTTGCTACAAAGGATTCCAAACAGCTGCTGCACTATGCAGAGGAAGCTAAGGAATCTGAATCTTACAGTTCTGACTCAAATGATGACAATACTGTTTTTGAGGTATTCGAGCCTACACAATTTTAACTATGTTTCTTTTGGTAATTTATTGTTTAAGTTAAATATATTTCTGCTAGAAACTTTGGACATCTTACCAACTGTTAGTTTAAAGATTGTATATATTTTAATTGTGAAAACTTGTGCATATTTCTGTTAGAAGTTGTGTTATATTTTCATTAAATGATTTAAATTATACATTTATCATCGCATCACTCTTTTCATTGAACTGTGTTTTTTCAATCATCTTGTTTTTATGACAAAGTTTTAAATCAATTTTAAATTTTAATTTGACGTTCTTATTCTAATCTTTTTTTTTTCTTTTTTTTGGCACAGCATTTTTCTAAAGGGACTTTGTACCATAAAACCCATTCAACCAACCAACCAATAGGATTTTAAGATTGTAAAACTGTAAAAATATATAAGTACAAAATTGTCTTGTGAGGAATTAAAAATTAGGAAAAACTATATGGAACTTTGAAATAATAAATAATACATCAGTTGTTTATATAGTGACTTTATATCAAAATGATTTGAATTTCTGGCAATCATATAAGGAGATTTTTTTTTAAATATTAATTTTGTTTTGTTTTTTAATTTTAACTTTGAACAAATTTTTGTTCATTATTATCCCATCTCACACAAGTTGGATAACCAATTAGTAATGGGACTTTTTCCCTGTCTTTTGCCTATTTCTATAATCAAGATTAAATTTGTTGTTTAAATTGTAGCGTTGGTTCATCTTCAAATCTCAAGTGAAAAAGCAACTGTTTAAATAATATTCCTATTTGAAAGGAAAATGCGAAAAAAATCTTCCTGTTCAGATTTAAAATTAATTTTTTTTTTTTTTTTTTAGTTGTAAAAATTTAATTGTAAGAATAATAAATATGTTTTTTTTCTGAACTTCATGCTTTACCCACTTTGGAAAAACTTTGAAAAGTGCTTGTAAAAAGAAAAGTTCATTTGGAAATGCTTGAAAAATGGAAAAAGTGATAGTAGTCATTCAATTTTAAAATTTCTTATTTCATTTTTTACATTTTATTAAAGATTTTAACATTGAATTGTTTACTTTTTTTTTCCTTTTTGAGCATATTTTATAAACAAACTTCATTTAATGACCTTATTGGCATATTTTGCCATTATGTGAAGGGAAAAGTTTTAAATGAAAGTATTTGACTTTCATTTTCTTTTTAGTATTATTTTAAACTGTTTGTAGATATGAAATGTATTATGATAAAGCTGTCTCCATTTACGAGACCTGTTCTTTACAAGCAAATCTTTAAGTACTTGTAAAAAAGCAATATCTTCATTTGAGATTTTACTTCTCTGCTCTTGTAGTGATAGGACATCAATTTAGTTCCTTTTTAAAACTGTATTTAATTTCTTTCCATGGTTTAGATGTACTCCACTAAGTTAACATGCTGTTTTGTTTAAAATAGGTAGACAATGGAAAGATTTTTTCCCTTGTGTATTAAACTTAATTTGCAGACATGCATATAATGTTGCGCATAAATAGTCGTTGAAAATATTTAAATAACAGGGCTTGAATTTCAAGGTGGGATTCGCGCCCAAAATTTTGAAATCCTGCCAAAAATAATATTGTGGGCAGGAGTCTCTTGCTTAAAAAAATTCACCTTTATCTGGAGAATTTTGCTTTTTGAAATGACGGTCAAGTCCCGCGTCCAACTGACGAGTATCGCTATACATTCTTGCGACCGATCGACGAATTTTGCTGTTTTTTCCTACAACAGATCGACGAATTTCACATTTTTTCCCCCAGAACCAATAGACAAATTTCGCAATATTTTCTGCGAATGATTTGTGAATTTCCTGGTTTCTTCTTTCAACAGATTGTCGAAATTCACAATTTTATCCTGTGTCTGACTGAATAATGCTACGATTTTTCTCCGTGACCGACTGATGAATTTTATGACATTTTTCCTATATTTTATGATGTTTACAATATTTTGTTGCGACCAATTAACGAATTTCTCAGTCTTTTTTCACAACGGATCGATGAAATTTACGATCCTTCCCCCGTGACCAACTGACAAATTTTATGATTTTTTCGCAACCAATTGACGAAATTCACGATTTTTTTTAATTATTATTTATTTATTTATTTTTTTTTTTTTTTGTGACCTATTTATATAATTTCACTGTTTTTTACAAGATAATGATGAAATTCATAATCTTTTCCTGATGTCTGACTGAAAATTTTCTGAATTTTTCTCCGCAAGCGGCTGATGAATTTTGCGACATTTTTCTGTGATCGTTTGCTTAATTTCACGACTTTTTGAAACAGTAAATGTTTGACAAATTTTGTTATATTTTCCCGCAACCAATTACCGAAATCGCAGGGAAATGGGGAAGGAGTTCAAGTAACCGAACGACAAATTTTGCGGGGGGGTTTTTCCCGGCAACAATGATAAAATTCATGATTTTTTTTTTTTTTTTCCGCGACTTATCGTTGAAATTCACAATTTTTTCCTTCCCTTAGACTGGAAATTTAAAGATTTTTCGCCACAACAGTTTGATGAATTTTGCAATCTTTTTCTGTGACCTTTTGACAAATTTTGCAATATTTTCCCGTGACTGACGAATTTTACAATATTTTCTCATGATTGTTAAATGAATTTTGTAATATTTTACCATAACCGTTAGACCTATTTTGTGATATATTCCCATGACCAAGTGGCGAACTTCAATGGTAAAGCAAACAAATGACAAGTTTTGTGATTTTTTTTTTTTTTTTTTTGCTGCGAACGATTGATGAATTTCATGAATTTTTTTTTCATTATGATCTATGGACGTATTTTGCAATTTTTATCCCTGTGATCGAAAAAGGAAAATCACCAAAAGGACAGACAGTAAGGGCCACCAGGCATTGCACCCTGCAAAATTGGTTTAGAGTCTGCACTAAACAAAAATGAGAATAGAACTGCAAATATCTTGTGGTGCACATGCAGAAATTTTTTTTTGCGAACTCCAAGGAAGCATATTTAGAAACAATAACTACTTGATCCTTGCAATTCACAAAAATTAGGACTTGACATTTTAAAATCAACATACATTTGTAGTGTAATAGAAGAAATGAATCGGCAGTTTTCCTTTCAAACTTTGGACATGGATTTAAAGTAGAGCCATACCGAGACTCGGTATATACTCGGTACTCAGCCAATACTGAGTAGTTGCAAGAATTTCATTTTTTAAGCATATTTAAAGACTAATTTATAAGTGATCTATAAAAAGTTATTTGAATATAAATGTATAAAATATGCCCTAATTCATAAAAACTATTTACTCAGTACATAAAAATTTATCTATAAAACATAGAAAAAGGTAAGAAAAAAAACCTATGCAAAATTAATGTAAATTAAAGTTTAGTTTTATATTTATATTTTTAAAAAAAAGTCATTTTTAAAACTGTAGGAAAAGACTGTGATTTTGGATAAAGAAGCAGTGTGTAGAAACAGAAAATACAATAAATGCAATTAAAAAAGATAATTAAATTTGCTGTATGGCAAATTATGGTACAAAAACACTATAATCATTCTACATTTTCAGGAGATAGGACATTTCTTTTATTGTTGTAAATTTGGCCTGCTTAAAAAAAAATGTGTTCACTGCGAGCACTGATTAAAATAGCATTTTAGCTGTATATAACACACACACACACATACAAAAAAAAAAAGGAAAAGAAAGTGTAAAGCCCCCCCCCCCCCCTCCATTCGCCAAGATCGTCAATATGATGTATATATGCATCATATATACGCATATTATTCCAAACACCCATATACGTCATTACATACATATTATTTATGTCCTGTATGTCATATATATACATCCTATACGACTTATGCACATGTTATATGTATACATCATATAAGTGTTATATATGACTAATAACTCGGCCATATACATCACAAAAGTAATGATTTAACATAATAATATATCATATTATGTCATACATGCTTTATAATTTGACAATAAATCTTGGTTGCTTGGCGATTCATCCTCAGGGGTCGCTGTTACACGAAAGTGCTCAATTTTTTTATTCAAAAGAAAATAAGGTACTTTTAAAAAGAATCAAACATTTTGCATTATTCAAGGAATTGTTACAGCAAGCAATAACCATTTTTGATAGACAGATTCCAGGTATCAAAATGACAAATGGGTAAATATGTGTTAAATAATCACTTTTAATTTCATATTGGTCAATTGAACTTTTTATATATTTTTTTTAAATAATGCTGCTGTTTTAAAATTTTTGAATATATAAAAATTGTCTTTAAAAGGTCCACGATAAATGAAATTTCAAAAATTGAAGTCAATTTAAAAAAATGATTAGTTTATATCCTCAAGATGCATGTTTATAAATAGGTATATATATAAACACACACACACACACACATAGAAGTGTTACCACTAAGCACACTTCCTGTTCTTATCAGTCATTCTTTCTTAATCACAATTACTCGGTACTCAGTATTGACTTGGTACTCGGCTACTCGGCCCAATCACTACTCGGTACACCACTATGTATAACTATATGATTTTGTATAACCATTAGCGTATAACTATTCTGATAATTTTTTAACCATCATAGCCATATGATTCCGATATTTTCCAGATTTATGAAAGTTGCATCTCTGCACCTGTCACAAGCTTACCTCTTGAAAGAAACTTAGTACACAAAATCGAATAAACTCTAAATTCAGAAATTCAGCTAACAACCAAATTGTTAAGGGTCCATAACATTTGTTGAAAATTGAAAAGTAGAAGTAGTGTATATATATGTAACGATACAGGTCGATCTCTCTGTACGATATCCCATTAATAGATATCACGATGTTTGAGGGGAACATATTTTGCGTCGTTAATGTAGTTTCTCGGCGCTCGTTCGTTGTATTACCGTGTAATTCATAGGTTAGAAGATATAAGTTTGTAGTCGTGCATGGGTAGGAGAAATAAGAGAACTAGCTTTTATTTCCTTTGCATTACAAGTTTCCTTTTAAGCTAGGTTAAAGGAATCCTCCCATCTCAAAACCATGTTTTTCAAACTAGACAACCATTTTTCTCGAGAACTATTTGTTGTGGTTCTTACAACCACTGCCATATTTTAATTCAATTTAAGAAATATTTTATTAGTCCTTATTCATTTAATTTTAAAAATTCACATTCAAAATTATTTTAATTCTTTCCTTTTTAAAACTTCCCCTGTAAACTTTTCTTTCTTGCATAACATTTTGCTTTTTTGTTACCTTTGTACTTCCGGTATTGGATTTTACTAGAAGCTTCGATATCATTCTTTGCCTATGCTCACTTCCTGTTCTAAGCTCCGCCCCTCGCCAATCAAATTCAAATGTTTCTAATACGTAATTTTTTATTTCTGCCGATTGGTGTTTTTCAATTTTTGGCATCCCCTCCCCTACGTGCCCTGTCAGCACGGATGCTGCACGCTTTGGACACTCACACAGAGATGTTGGCTGCTAGAGTGTAACGTGATGACTTGCCTGGCTGTAAAAAAATGTTATGCGTCTAAAGCTACGATATGAAAAAAATATTTCTTTTTTAAAAGAAATTATGATGAATTTGACCTCCTTATTAGTTTACTCTGAGTACGGCAACAATAAAAATCTTCTCCACCAACGTAAAAAAAAGGACGGTTGTGTGTGATGGTAGCTCACTGGAACCTGGCATATATGGCGAAAATGGCTTATTGTCATTCAAGTGGTGATACCTTTTTTTGTTCTACAAATTGCTTGATAAAGTCGTATGTTTTATTTTATTTTTTTAAATCAACATATCCGAGTTTCCCAAGAGAAAAAATGTCATTAATTTCTTTATGATGGTGTTTATTTAAAACGTCAGTTGTGTACTTATAATTTAAGAAATAGAGGTGAATCTATAAAGAAGAGATTCCCTCAGAAATACTCCTTTTTCAAGATTCTTTATAAATAAAGATTTTATTCAAAGATGACAATTTGCAGTGCAAATTCTTTCACTTGCTCTTTATCTTATTTCTTTCAGATGACTGCAGGTAACAATTTTTACTTTTATCTTCATTGTTCTTGATTATAAATTTGCATGAATAATTTATTTAGCGAATCTTTAATAATTAATGTCATGTCGAAGTGGTCTTTTGCGGCCATAACAATATATGTACTCACTATATTCTTTTGATCACAAGCCCAAATATATATTATTTGGAATATTAACAAGATTCCACTGTATAAAAAAAGGAACTATCATCCAACCACCACACTATTCAACCGATTTCCTTCATTTTTTTAAAAGGAAAGTATTTTTTTTTTTTTTTTTTTTTTTTTGAGCTTATACCACTAAAAAGTATAATTTTCATTGATTATTTTTCAAGCTTGCTAAAGATTTTTTTTTTTTTTAAGTGCAAAAAAATTACCTTTTTTTGTTCAAATGATCAGTATTTTGTGAAAAATCAACTTTTAAAACTAAATCTTGGTATAAGCGTATAAGCTCCAGATAATTTAATGCCCTTTCATAATTTGGTGACTAAATCTTTTTCATTTGCTGGTGACCAGAGAAAAACAGTTACCCGATTGAAAGTTCATGGCGCGCACAAAACATATTTTTATTTATTTTTGTTATTTTTTTTTTTTTTCTTTTATGCACAAAAGTTTTAATACATAAGTAATATGTCAATAAATATAACACAAGTTTGAAGGTGATATTCCTTTTCTTTGTAACCAGAAAAACATCGTAAAAATCATGTGAATTTTAGGCCAAATAGGTGGAATTTCCTCTTAAATGTTTGTAAATGTCTACAGATTTATCTATGATTTATCTGGCATTCTGTGAGTTTTTAGTGTTTTAAATTTTGGGGTGTTTTCTTAGAATCAGCATAAACATCTGTGGAATTTTATTAATTTTCAAGCATTTTTTTTCTTTCTTTAGTATATTTTCTGCATTATATGTGATCCTTTGATTCTGTTTGGCAGATCTTGATGAGTATGTAAAAGGGGAGGAAAAAACAAAAATAAGGTAGCCTGGGGTAATTTTCAGACAGGAATCTGGGGTAATTAACATAGAGCAGTAATACTCTCACAGTAATCGGAATCTGGCCAAAAGAGATATTTTTAGTTAAATCAACTATTTTACTGTTTCAATTAGTACTTTTTTAGTAACTAGCAGTATGGTAGAGCTGATTTTTTAAATGATGTTGAATTAGTTCTTTACTTTTTAAATCGTTAAATGTTTTACTGGCCTAAGCAAATGGCTGACAAACATAAGTATATTTAAATGCACTATTCTGCTAAATACTAGCAGAAGTTTGCGATCCTGAAAGTAAAGATAAAATTATCCACAAAGATACTCCAGGCAATGTCATATTTGCATACAGTTTATTCAATTCCAAGAAGTAGGAAAACATTAAAGGTATATGGGATATTCGAGAACAACCGTTGAAACATGGGATGGCCTCACGTCTCTTTTAATTAAATGTTACTTTACATAGAAGATGAGGGGAAGTCATTAAAGAATCACAATTACATTTTACAGCCAAGATTGTAATATCGCGCCATGATGAGATATGTAAACACACCAAATTAACGGCTGAAAAGATTCGTTACGTGTTAATTAAATCACGATGGTTTGAATTACTTGGCATGAAGTTGAGCTGCCATAAGTACACCTAAATCTTTGAATTTCATAACACTAACACTTTATGGGAAAAGCCGAAAAACATGTGCATGAATATGCATAATATATTTATCCAAAGAGGCATCTGGGTGTTACTGTTTAGGATTAACATATAAATGAACTTAACATCACTTCCTTTATTTTATTATTTATGATTTCATTTTGTCCACGGAGATAAGGCATATGCCGAATGCTGAGATAAAATTATTTTATATCTATTGCCCTTTTCTTTCTCTTTTTATTGTTATTTTGACATGCAGTTGCCTTCTGACAGAAAAGTGCATCTA
Source organism: Maratus michaelseni (assembly GCA_963931845.1). Classification (NCBI taxonomy): domain Eukaryota; kingdom Metazoa; phylum Arthropoda; class Arachnida; order Araneae; family Salticidae; genus Maratus; species Maratus michaelseni. The sequence continues at coordinate 282,347,739 of OZ007587.1, forward strand.
AAAGATTGAATACAGGAATAAAATTAAAATGATCTTTTCTTTTATAGGAATGGGATTTTTTTTTAATTCTGAAAAGAAGGGATGAAAATTAGAAAAACTGACTTTAAAATATAAATTTAACTTAAGATATATATATGATGCGTCATCATAAGCAGCTTACTCTGTCTTGTACAAAATTGGTTTCCCAAATGCTATAAAAAAAATTACTGTTTAACTTTTTACTTAACTGATTTCAAATGTCGATTTCACAAGTGCTACTTCATGTTTGGATACTAGCGTACGTTACCTTTCTGCATGCAAACAAAGAAATAAACATTATTTTGATGTCCATCTGGGAGAAAAATTGAATTTAAAGAAATGTGTAGCTTTTCAGAAACACCAGGGTAATTATCAGACAGCCTTCAGGGTAATTTCCAGTCACTAATATGTGTTACAAAATTTGAGCCTTTTATATCTTCTGAAAGTGAAGGGAGTGCTATTGACTTTCCTGACACATCAGACAGTGATACATCATTAAAAAAAACAAAAAAACAGATAGCTTTATGCTAAGTGATGCCACAAGGTCATTTAAGAAAGATTTGCCTCTTAATGCCCGACAGATAGAGAGATTTATGAAGAAAGTGCAGGATTCTATTTCAGAAACAAATATATATGCAGTATATTATGACCAAATATTCTATCTGGGACAGGTACAAATGTTGTTCCACAAAGTTAATGATGAGAAAAATCTGTTGGAAGTTGAAATGAAATTTTTAAACTGGCTTGGGGATGATAGATATTGGTAGCTGAAGAAAGATCAACTTGAAGTTGTTGCCAAGTCCTTTTTTGGGTGGGAGAGGAATTTATTGAGTCTGTCTGTTGTTCCTTTCCATGTTAAAGCTATTTAAAATGTGAAAGAATTTTACAATAATGTGAAAAACGTTTACAAAGATATCTTTACTGTCAAAGAAAATTTAAATGGTTACCCCTGTGGTGAGCTGTGTGAAAAAATTTATTGTAATGTGAAAACGCAGCTACTTATTAAAATATCTTTTTTTGAAAACGAAATTGGCTTTCAGGTTTGTTCTTATTTAATGTGTATTTTTTTGCAGCTTTCAGAACTGTTTAAAAAGTTTGAAATTCTTTACTGATTTACATAAATTTCTGTAAAACAGAGGCAGCTACTGTAGCTAACTATTTGTGTGAAAAAGTACCAAAAATGTACTTTTATTCTCGAAAATATAAATGAATTGTGGGTGTACAGTTACAATTGTGTTTTCATGTCCTTTTTTGTATTAAGAATGGTCTAATAAATACTCAATTTTTTGTCATAACATTTTACAATGGTGTCTCTTAATTACCGTAATTGGTGTTATCAGCCTCTTAAATAGCCCCACAAATAAGTGTCTGGACACCTATGCCCTTGGATGCCTGGAATTTACTTCAAACCACAAGGCAATTTTCAGACAGGATTTTATTAATTTTTTTTTTCTTGCTATCAATGAAAGTGCTACAGAATAATCACCAGGCATGTGATAAATTTACCAAGAGAAAGTTTTTTTTAAAAAATCGATTCCTGAGTAATTGCAAAAGTTTTGTTTTTGTCAGTAAATTACCCCTGGCTACCCTAAACTTTATTTATTTCTGAACTTTAACTATCTATCATGAACTCCAATGTGACCATTTTTAAAAATTTTTGTGATGGTTATTATTAAATACTATTTAATTCGTTTAACCTTGTCGGATATACTTGCTTCTGCAGTCAGTTTCAAAATTATAACTACTGCGTGGGGGAAAAAAAAAAAAAAAAAAAAAAAAAAAGATTGTAGCAAATAGTTATGCATTTAGAGTTAGAAAATTGTAACTTGTGACCATTTTAATGTGTATACTGATGATGATATTTATTTATTTATCTTTCCAGGTCTCTTGTTGCCTTATCATTGATTCTAGCTCTGCTGCTGTTTAATCCAGCACCTATTTATATTTTAGATGAAGTAGACGCAGCTTTGGATCTTTCACATACTCAAAATATTGGCAAAATGCTAAAAATGCATTTTCAAAAATCACAGGTATGCCAATTTTCTTAAAAACTAAATGATTGATTAAAAGTTATCTTTAATTTTTTTTACTATCTTTGTGAAATTAAAGCCTGTTTAATTCTATGATTTTAGATTAGGATTGATTTTAGATCTTTAATCAGGGTGTACTTTTTTTTTTTTTTAAGTTTCAAGATTTTATATGATTTTTAGTCTTTGAACAAGTAGTCCAGTAGTTTTAATTAGTTGTTTGGCAAAAAGCAGTCTCATCTCCCCTGCCCCCTTCAAGGTTTTTTTCTCTAACTTTGCTCTGTTTCCATAACTCAGCAATTAACTTTCCAGTTTCAATGCAACTGATTCCAAACATTATAATTAACTTAATAATCAGCCTCCATAACATTAAAGTGAACTTATGAGTAGTATATACCACTCTTTTCAAATAATAACTTCAGATTTTTTCATTTCCGATTATTTCTGGTTCTATGTGTCTGATTACAACGGGGTTTGGCTCATTAGATTTGATATCAGTAGCCTTAAATGTTTTAGTTCCACTTTTTATCGCTAGGGGCACTTTCCTATCTCGGGTTCTATGGACCGTATTAAGATAAGGTTTGGCTCATTTGACTTGAATTCGATAGCTTTACAGATTTCAGCCATGTACATATACAACAGATTGTGTCCCCTGGTGGTGGAAGGTGGAACTACAGGAGTATCTCGGGTTCTATGGCCTGATTATGGCAGGGTTTGGCTCATTCGACTTGATATCAGTAGCCTTAAATATTTTAGTTGTGCTTCTACTGCCAGGTGGCACTTTCAGGTTCTATGAGCCCTATTACGACATGGTTTGCCTCATTCAACTTGATTTCGATAGCCTTACTGATTTCAGTCATGATTGTATAGATCAAGATTGTTATCATCAATGCCGGGCGGGTCCGCTAGTCCTATATATATTTGCGTATATTCATCTTTTATGTCCCGGCAGTACTTTAAAGTACCTTTTAGAAAAAAACCTTTAAAGTTCATTTAACACATCAATTGGCAGTATAAAATTTAGAATGAATAATTGATGATACTTTATTTTATCATGTTTCAAAAGCATTATCTGTTGTACAAAGCAAAAAAAAAAAAAATAATAATGTGTAGTTTTTTTTTTTTTTTTTTCGAATTATAATTGTTCAGCTTTCTTCATGTTGAATGAAATGGAATGGAAAGATTCAGTTCTGAAAATGTTCTATATTTATATTATCAAGTCATATATTATTATGACATATATTATATATTTTCTAATGCTATGAAATACTGAAATAAATATTTTACAAAAATGATATGAGTAGAGTTGTAAACATCCCACAAAATCTCTATAAGTACCAATTTGATTTATTCATTTTAATTGGCAAAATCTTTCTAAAAATATATTTAATGATTGCACAAACCTTCTAACACACATTTTTAAAAAATCATAAAAAATATTTTGGAATGTGGTATTTTTATTTAATCATACTTTTAAACATGTTACCACATGTCTTGCTTATAATATTCACCTATTTGATATATGAATGAATTTTTAATATTAATGTAATTTTTCTTTTTTTCAGTTTATTGTTGTCTCTTTGAAAGATGGGATGTTTAACAATGCAAATGTTTTATTCAAAACTAGATTCAGTGATGGAATGTCATCTGTAGACCGTATTGCACAAAGTAAAAAATGAACTGTACTGATATGACAAGCTTTATGATTTTAACTTCATCGCTATTTTATCATAACATTCTGCAATGTTCTGTTTATATTTGTGAATAGTTTCTGAAAAATAAATTTTTTACAAGTGTTTGTGTTTAAATTTTCATGTCATGTTTTTTTTACTCATAGACAATGTTACAGATTTATCTAATACATACATATGTAAATCTAGATGCACAAATTCAGAAATGATTTATAAACCTTTGAATGTAACAAACAGTAATATGCACAAAAATTTTTGGCAGCTTAATACTAACTGTTTTCAGTTTCACTTTGATTGTAAATAACATGTTTTTCAAATTTTCAATTAAAAGTAAAGTGAAAACTAATTAAAATTAACTTTTTAAAAAATTATTATTTATATTAAAGTTATTTGTCTAAAAATCAAATATTTCACCATAAGTATCCGGCGTATTTGACTAAATAACACATATTTTTCAAAAGGACAGAATAAACCAAATACGGAATAGTGGACAAGTATTTGTTACACACCTACTATAAATTTATTTAATTCAGGGGTTATACTCATTCTGAAGTACATAAAATAAAAAAAAGCGTCCTGAAATGTCCTAAAATATGGTAGCTTCTCCTAAAATTTACAGATGCATAATGATCATGAAACTCACGATTTTATTCAATCTTCACGTTAAAAATGGCGATTTTCATCAATTTGTCACAAAAAATAAATAAATAAATAAAAATTGAGAAGAGATTTTCGGTGATCAATTACAAAAAATCAGGATTTTTATAGATCTGTCATTTTTTAAAAAATTGCAATTTTCATCTATTGGTCATAAAAAATTTTTACCAGTCATGAAAAAAAATTGTTAATTGGTCATGGGGTAAAAAATAAAAGAAATATTACAATTTTCCACAATCAGTGATGCATTTTTTTTTTTTTTTTTTTGCAACTTGGTCAAGAGCCTTTTAAAAAAAATATGTACATAGTATACTATTTATGATAGAAAAGATGCATTGAACAGGGGGTCATTCGGTTAGTCTTGAAATGTCACCTAGAACCAGTATCACCCCTGCTAATTATAACTAGTCATTGTGGGCCACTGTAATACTTACCCATCATGGATATGCATAATGTAAAATATGAAAATAAAAATGTGTAAACTACTTATAAAATGCATTGCAATTCAAATAAAATTGTGGCTTGATGACGTCACAAACTTTAAAGGCTCGATTACTGAATTGCTTGAAAGAAACATCCTTATAACTCCAAAGATAATAATCCTATTAACTAGCGGTTTATTGCATCTGATTAAGCGTCTCATTTCCAATTAAAATATATCTTTGAAGTGAAATTTGGATGAAATACAGGGTCATGAAAAATCGAAGAGTGTGGAAAATAGGATTCCAAATATCTCGGCAACTCATTATTTGATCGACTTCATGCTGTATGCAAAATTTATGTTTTTTTAATTGTCTTTTATATTCATTTCTTAAAATAACCAATTTCAAAAATTTTTATATACCTTTTTTCTGAACAAATATTTCGAGAATCCGAAAAAAATAGTTCCGGTTAATCAAGGTTATTGAAATGAAATAGGCTTCTTCCCATTATGACATACTAAGTACATACCAAATTGCAAGCATCTATCTCAATTTTTTCGGGAGATAGAGCGTTTACAGATGGACGGCAAAAATTTTTTTCTAAAAATATGTTTTTCGGAATCTCCAGTGTCTGAAACGGGTAAATCCGTCAAAAAAAAAATTTCGATTTTCAAAATGATTACAAGACTTACCCTATACTACGTATGATGGGTAAGTAAAAAAGGTGTGTGTCGCAGGACACATGAAGTGAAACTTACCTGTGACTTTTTGCAATTTTGAGCATGCATATTACATGAAACACATAAAAAAATTATATGTAGAGATACATGCTAAATATTCCACCGAAAATTTCAGCAAGTGCAAAACTCCCACTAAGTCAGTTTTTTTTTTTTTCCCTTAAAGTCTGTCTTTTGACACTGTCAACCGACCTTTACTTGAAAAATTTCCGCAAGTATATATTTTTATCTTTTGCAGTAGTTGTCCAAATCAGTATTTCAGAATTAATAATTGTAAAGGAAAAAAAATGCTAGTTAAACAATAGTTTTGAAACAATTTTTATGTTTCTTTAAAACATGTGTACTAATCATAAAAAAATAAATAAAAATGTAAATTTTGTCAACCATGCACAGAAAAAATCTCGAATATCATCAATCGCACACGGTAAAAAAAAAATCTCATCAATCTTTTGCAAGAACTTTGCCAATATATTGCGAAAAAACATTGTGAATTTCAACAATCTATCTTCAGAAAAAATTGCAAATTTCATCAATTGATAATTGAAAAATTGTGAAATTAAACAATTGGTTGTTGAAAAAAAATCTATCAATCAAAATCTAAAAATTTTATCAATTATATGGAAAAAATCGTGAATGTCGTCAATCACTCACGGAAAACAAATCGCAATTTTTGTCAATCTGTTGCGGAAAAATTCGCAAATCAGTTCTGGAAAATACTCTCAAATTTCTTCAGTTGGTTCAGTTGGTGAAAATAATCATGATTTTCGTTAATCGCTCACAGAAAGAAACGTGAATTTCTTCAATCATACACAGAGGAAATCGCGAATGTCATTAGTTGCTCAAGGAGGAAAAATCTCAATTTTCGTCAATCTGTTGCAGGAACTTCAGCAGTCCATTGCGAAAAAACCTTGACTTTCAATCTGTTGCGGGAAAGTATTAAAGAATTTGGGTGGTTAATCCACCTGGGTCAAATGGTAAAAAAAAAATAAATAGACTCCTAATAAGAGGATGGCTTAGGTGAACAAAAAACGTTTATTAAATATGTTTCAACATCATAAAACTATCTACAAACTGCAAAGACATAAAAACTAATAAACTAAAAGCATCATACGACACACAAGTAACAGAAGCAAAAAGAGAGCTCATAAGCTTTGCAGTGGCATTTAAGTCAGTTAAAACATGCGCAGTCCTGGCATCCAATCAGGAAGCAGCACGTGGCATTGACGCAATACGTACATACTGAGGTACGTAGGAGCAAGAAAACATGTGCTTTTGTTTACATTGTGAAATCGCATATTGACGAACGTACGATCGTGATAGATGTACTTAAACCAGAAAGTAACGTTTTATCTCAGTGGTGCGAGACCTAAGACAAAAAGCATTTAATATGGGGAAGTTAAACTTTCCATTCAGTTTTTCACAACATAAAGAATCGTGAATTTTGTCATCAATCGCTGGGGAAAAAAAAAATTGTCATTTGGTTGAAGAAAAAATTGGGAAATTGGCTAATTTGTCATTGAAAAAAAATTTGCAGATTTCGTCAATCATATGCAGAAAAATCGCGAATGTTGTTAACCATTCACGGGGAAATAAAATCACAATTTTCATCAATCTGTTTTGGAAAAAATTGCGAATTTTGCAAATCTGTTCTGTAAAATACCCTCAAATTTTTTTCAATCAGTCACGGAAAGTGATCGCAATTTTTGTCAATCGCTCACAGAAAAAACACGATTTCATCAGTCATACTGATAACAAAAAATTGCGAATGTCGTTAATTGCTCACAGGAAAAAAAATCTCAGTTTTCGTCAATCTGTCATGGGAACTTCGCCAGTGGATTGTGAAAAAACATTCCAAATTTTGTCAGTCTATCTTGGTAAAAAATCGCGAATTTTGTCAATTGGCTTCTGAAAAAAAAAAATAATAATAAAAATTTGTCAACTGGTCACAGAAAAGAAAAAAAATGTCAAAGTTAGCCAGCAGTCACGAATTTTCACACAACTTACTATATTGATCACGAATTTTTTGCTTTGTAGAGATAATAAAATATTAATTACTTTTTTATAAGTTTATTGCAAAAAAAATTATATTTAAAAGTAAAAATAAACTATGTAACCCTTATTTCAATTATGTTTGTATAGATAAGTGGGTATTGTAATCCCTGGAGGCAATTGTAAAGGGTGAGGATTCTGAGAATATTTGTAAAAACTATTAAAAAGTATATCTCGAAAAAACGTATGACTTTTGAAATGGTAATATTTGACTCCTGAAACAACACTAGATATTCAAACAACCATTTTATCAACCTCAACAAGACAGGCCCGTAGTCAGGTGGGGGCCAGGTCGGGCAAAGCCCGACCCTAAATATTTTGCCCGACCTAGCGTGAAACTTTACATCCCGATTAAAACAACACAAAATTTATATTATTTTTTTACTAAATTTTTGTCTAATCTAGTGTGAGACTGGACACTGATCACTTTATCAGCCACTTTTTCACTTTAAATTTCCAATTTTTTCCATCTTCTTGCCAGATCTAAGCAAAGAGACACCCCACCTCCTCCCGATTTCGTTTTTAAAATGGAAACAAAACCAGAAAAATTTTCATCTATAAACCTTTTTCTCTCTTTTTTTAACAGACAGCAGACCTGTCGGGGATTGTCACATAGGACATTCCCCGCTTTGTTGCTTTGTAGAAATTACACCGTACCGCAGGATATTCCTGATATTACCGACCCAGCAACAATTCTGTATTGACTGATATCCAGAAAGCTTACTTTCTTTGTAGAATTGTCACCATGTGAAATTTATCTTAAGAAAGCGGGGTTGAAACCAGAGGCTTCTGAATCTGAAAATAAAGCGAAACAGCCTAAAATAATGTTTTTGAATTTGTCGTACATGACAAGTTTGCTGCTTCTTTCATGGAACTTGTTACAATTCCATGAAACGGATTGTTATGTTTACTTGTTTGCTTTGGGAAGAGGGGACTAATGTCTTTCATTCTTCTGATCTTTCGTTACATATTATTGAATGATAAAAATTTGTGAAACTTTTGTCACAATAAAAAAATTATAGGAGGAGTTTTTCAGCGTAAAGAAGAAATGGAATTGCAATGAAAATATCATTTTTAACCAATAGCATATCAAATTTGTTATAATTAAATGATATAAATTTAATTTATAAATAAGAAATTTACAGAATTATCTGTGAATTGTTTTTAATATACATGTCTTAAGTTATATATATATATTTTTTTCCCCACGGTTTTACAAGTAGTGGTTAGTAGAGGAAATTATTACCGCGTTACACGTTTGTATGTATCTCACTTTAAATTAACTTTCATGTAACATAACATAAATAACTTTTCATCTTAAAGTACAAAATCTTCAAGGAACGAAATAATATCAATCAATAATAAATCAAGGAACAAAAAGAAAAATGTAATGATATGATATTGTTAAGTTAAGTATACTTGGATTTTATAAAATATTTTATTTCGCGTAAAATATATTCTTTAAAGGAATTTATTTGCAGATATTTAAATAATATGATAAAAGTTAATAATATGATAAAAGTTCCTACCTTTGCTTACGGCTTGAAAATATTTATAATAATGAACAAAATAACAAATTAAATCCATCATAGACGCCGACTACAAGGCCATAGAAATTCTCTGGAAATTTTCACAGGGCCATCGCCTCCCCCCCCCCCCCCCTCTGGAAATAAAAATTAATAGAAGGTCTGTCCCTTTATCTGTTCATTCTACTCTTCCACGACCCCCCCCCCCTGAAATTTTTAAAAGTTGGCACATTTGAAATAAACCAATCTTATTTCAAATTTAAAGAATAAAATATGCCGGGCTACTTACGATTTTATAAATCCAAATTAGATCTTCTGACACATTCACAAAGTCATTCACTATTCTTAAATTGAAAAATTTTTCAGGTCCTCTTATTAAAAATGAAGAAATTAAACAGTGTTTTCCATTTTTTTGTAAAAGCAAATCACTTTTCAGAAAATGACCGTCAAAGTTAAACATATAAACCAATTTTCTGGACATGACAGTCTGATAAAATTCATAAGAGAGAAATCGATTACAACTCAAAATTTAACGTATCTATAGAAAAGTGAAAAACGTTATTCGATTCGAAATCTCTTTAGTAGTTAAAACTTGTAAATTTCATGCTTTTATGTATAAATATGTATATATATATATATATATTTACATATACGTACAATTAATATACATATACATACATATATATATATATATAAATTTTTTTTTTGGAACCTCATGGAGGATATCTGAAATGGTATTAATTACGGGTGAATGTGACCTTAATGTCATAATAGTCTTAAGCATAAACAATATGTATAGCTCTTTTCAAAAAATATACAGCGATTGAAGAAATAGCGATGCTTTATAGGAAATGGACAGTGAAATAAATAAATTTAAAAATATTTTATATTTGCACAGACTCTTCGACACTAAACATTCTGCATAAATAGTGTTTATTATTTTTTTAATGTAGCATGGAACAAACAAATAAGTTGGAAATGTACGTTAAACGGGACATATGAGGTGCGACCGTACTATAACTAGTTTTACAATGTAAAAAAAATCGTCTTTATTATTTCCGTGAAATGAATTATACCGTCTGTTACGAGCGAAATGAGCATGCCTTTTTTTTTATTGTTATTAGTGATGCCACGCTTACAGATGCAAATTATTTTTTCGACACCAGACCGCGCTGCAAAATTCAACATGAGATATTGCTTTACGAATGATTACCTCCATGGTTTAATATTTCTATGACTCATGATGAACGAATCTCGTGTGTTTATTTACTTTAATGGATTGAGATATTCGGCTGTTAACCTAACTACCACTGAAGTTATTTCAGAATCTATACACTTTTTTATGTAACTCATCTCTCAAGCAAACCATTTTTTTGAATGATCTTTCTCAAAATGTAACTTTTATGCAATTTTATTCGAAGAAATAATGTTGAATAAAAATGACCGCTTGGCATATGAAAAAAGAAGTTTTTAGCAGGTTAGCCCATATTTGTTTTCCTCAGTCACATGACTCGCGCTTTTATTATATAGATTACGTATGATAGGATTTAATAGAATAAAGAAAACTTTTTAAGTTGTGATTCGATTTTGACAAAATTTGAAATGACTCGACAAAATTTTATAACGATTCTATATATTAAATTTTAAACTATTTGGTTGGGTAGTTTTTGTTTTTTGCGGACGGACCAGACGACGACTATAGTTGCTACGCATTTATATAATTACGAACGCACCTAACTGGGATTGTTTTGTCTGAAACTGAGTCAGCACTGGGTTGTGCTAATTAGATCTTGAATAATCTATGTTATGTTTAATACTTTAAACATACATGATTCCATGTTATTGTAGCAAGTGTTGATGCAGTGTAATTTACCATACAGTGTTAACAATATTTACATTAATTCTGTATTAATCTTAATATTCTCTCATAAAAATCCATTAAAAAAAAATTATGAAAATATATTGTTTTTATGCTATTTTTTCCATAATTTACGGCTTTTTCAGAACTCAACACAGAATAACAAATAACAACAGAAGCGTGAGAATTTTATGACTTCCTCTGTTTGAAAAACCAGAGCATCTGTATGCAATTTTGAATTTTCTGCCTCTTACAAGTTCCTTTTATTATTATTATTTCTTCATTTTGTTTCATTTGTAATGCTTTTAGTTAGGATTGCACAAAAAGTTTTTAACTTGGCTTCAAGACTGCTATTAAATCGCTTGTCACAAACAAGCGGCATCAAAGTAGCCGAATTGCTCAGCACCCTTTAGTACTTAAGTGTTTTTCGACTTTGACTTTCTGACACATCACTGGACCACCACCACCTGTGGTGTGAAATTGCGTTACCCGTCCTCTGAAATATAAATAGAGAAGTAATATGAACTATTTTCTGAAAGAAAGATTTTGACAATTTTACAATGGGACGATATAGGTGCAATTTGTCACCCCTGTGATTGTGCCGACAGCGGGCCTGTGTTTGTGCAGGACCACCCGGATGTTTTTGTGTCCCGTTCAACGATTTCGAGAAAGTTACTCTTGAAAATCCGCCTGTGAAAATAATGCATTCTGCCTTACAGTTTTAGTTTAACCGTTGTGGATTTCAGATGCTAATCAGTTTTGGTGACAGTGAAAAGAAAAGGTTCTCGTTTTAAAAGTTGTATATATTATATTGGGATAAGTATGTATCTGTGAACGGAACGGATTACTTTATCTGTGAATACAAGTTATATTTGAAAATATGGATATCCGTTCATTTACGTATAAGAAGCGTCGACTAGAACAGGAAATAGAGAGTCCTGCTCCTGAATATTGTGTAAATAGTAGTGATAAAAATTCATTATCATTAACTGGATCTACTACAAGTAAACCAGATATTCTCTATCTCGATTTGCCTAAAAGAGAATGGCAGATCTAGCCTTCTTGGCCTTCGAGAGAAAACGGATGGAAAACATAAATTTAGGTGAAGTACTCAAAAAATTAAATACAAGTAGAGGCAGGAGGTAGCAATTATATTAGACGGTTTTTTATACATAATTCCCATTAGTCTTCAAAATTATTTCAAATAAATTATTTTTACAACAGAGGTTGTCAAATTTGTAAAAGACTAAAACTAAAATTAAAAAAATTAAATAAAATAAAAGGCCTTATAATTAATTTGGTACTCTGTTCCTTTTCTTTTTTTTTTCTTTATCATGAAAATAATTTTTTTTTTTTTTCATTATTGGTAAAGACATCCTCGTTACTTGTTCTATTAATTTTATTCATTCTGTTTTTTCTTTCTCATATCTTTCTTGCGTGATGTAAATATAACGAAACATCATTTAATAAATTGTACTTTTGAATGCATTTATTAATATAAACGAACATAAAACCTACATAAATTTAAATTCTTAATTAAAAGGAAACAACTTATTTACGTTATGTAAATGTAAATATTTTATTTATGTGTCTTTGATATATTTTTTATTGTGTCTTGGAACAAACATTAAAAAATTCATTCTGGCTTTGGAGAGATCTTACGTTTTAAATGAGAAAAAAATTACACTAAAAGTACAGTACATATTTTTCAAGGCATAAGAGACGTGAAAAAAAAAAAGAAATAATCTGCCCCCCCTTGGAAAAATATTTGCCCCACCTGGAAGTAAGGTCTAGCTACGGGCCTGCAACAAGATATTCAAATTTCTAAGTAATCTAAGTGTTTTTAAGATGACTTATAACATTTGATATTACTTTCCCAGGAAGTTGCATGCGATACACAACAGGGAAATGACAATATATTTTTCAATTTCTGAAATACTTCGACTTCTTGGTCTGATTTCTTATGAAGAAATGGGATCAGGAAAATTGATCTAAAACCAGATTGTGCATTTGAAAACAGAATGTTTGGCAGCCTTAATTATTTTCATAATACAGTCAAACCTCGTTAACACGAAATAATACTGAGGTCCCGTCAGATGAGCCTGAAAATCAATGTTAATTCGTTTAACACGAAATAGAATTTCGGAAAATCCCACTTAAGGCGAAATTTTTTTTTTCTCCAAAGTAAAAAAATTAATCCTTACGCAATGCTTTTGACATTTTAAACTTACATGTCACATCCTCTTATTAAAAATGGAATTTTCTCATGGTTTGAAAAATATATAAAGGTAAAAAAGGGTTACAGAAAATAGTGAAATACTAAATTCCTGACTAATCACTGCTTTTCTTTGATTTCTAATGTGCGCAAGTGTTCCCACATTAACCATATGAGCTATAAATCAGTCACAAGGAAAGTTAAGTTTGGGTGAAGGAATTTCTTTTTTGAAAGTTATTGTGACATTACTCGGTTGGCTGTATTGACAGTGACATAAACCATTGTCCATGTTTCTGAATTCTCCTATCTGTGAGTGAAAGTAGTGACAATCCTTACTTCACTACCTGACTAACATAACTGAAACTCTGTTCGCAGCTGCTCTGTAGAATTCTGTAAAAGACGAGTCGAAAACAGCAAGCTGTATCTTTAGAAACCAAGAAAAAAATTTTAGAACGAAGTTAGCAATAAAGTGCTCAAAAAATCAGAAAATGCGGGGAAGGATACCTACAATTATTTTCAATTGGTCCTCTCTACAATTTTAAAGAATCGTGAAAAGATTGAAGCGGCTTATGCTGTGAGTCAATTCAAACCAGTAAGAAAATGAATATGTAGAACAAAGAATGCATAAACTGAAATTGCTCACTTGCGGAGGATAAAAGAGGCAAGAAGCCAGAACATTGATTTATCTTTTGCAGTTTTGCAACAGAAAGCAAAGGCTTTTGCTGATGCTCTCGATGAGAGAGATTTCATATGTTCTAATGGATGACTGACAAGATTTAAAGAGCGTCATAGATATGCAGTCAAAAAACGCGACATTTTTTCAGAGTATATTTTCATAGATCAAGGTGTGCTGACTTCGTATGTGACGACAGTCGAAGAAATAATTGCTGTAAAAAACATTGCATTGAAAACTGTACAACGTTTCCTTATGGAACAAAAGAGAATGCTTCCCGAACATTGGACAGATAAGATGAAGTCCGTAGGTTCCTAAAAAAACTACTTCACAAAAATTGAAGCAAAAGTCAATAACGGACTATTTAAAAAATGATTAGCAAGTAAAAAAACTTATTATTGCCTAAAAAATTATGGTTAATTGTTAATGAAATTGCCTATTTCTTATTAATTAATGATTTTATAAGCAGGGATATATTTGTAGGTTAATTTATTTAGTTTTTATATCTAACATAGATGGCGCCACTATTATGACGGTTAACACGAAATTTCGGATAACGCGAAAAAAAATTCGCAGTCCCTTCAATTTCGTGTTAACGAGGTTCGACTGTAGTATTAAAACTTTGAAAAATACAATAGTACTATGTACTTTAAAACACACAATCTGAAAAATGCTACAGTATTTTCAGAACAACTTTAGATTAATGTAAGAAAAGCCTTTTTTAAAAAATATAAATACTTAATTTTTTTTTTCAAATTCATAAATATTTAAAAAAAATAAATAAATTGTAATGAGTAAACATTTTTTTAACGATAGCCATAAATGTTTTAGCTGATTTTCAAAAGCCTCTCCCTACATTTATTTGGATACACTAATACAGAAATTTCAATTATAAAATTATCAAAGAATAGTCCAGAGAGCTTAGCTTATAAATCCTTTAAGATTCCTTTTGCAATGCTGAAAATTGGGATTTATATTTGTTTATAATTTCTTTACAATGAGAAATTTCCTATTTTTCACAATTTCTATATTCCACAAAATTTTCTTATTTAATTCTCCAATCAGCTGATTTTAAAAAAAAATAATCATCTAATATCCGAATAAGTTACCACGGACGTATGACTGTATTGCACTTTTTAAAAGGGAAGAAATAAATCTGATATCTTGTTGATGACATTCATTTTCATTTAAGGAAAAATTATTTCTTTTCATCTATTTTCACAAAAGATTCTGATTAATTTTTCAGTTTTAACATTATTGGAAAGTAATAAAGCTGTATATTTTATATGGAAAATTTGTTTTGGCTTCAAATAAAGCAGTTTTGCCTTTAAATTCCTTTAAAACTGCTTCTTTGAAGTAAACTGAATGGACTTCTGAATTATCAATGTAAAAATTATCTGGTCTTTTGCATGTGTGCAGCAATCAATGGTTTTCATAAAGTATTACCATAAATTCCCAAAAATAAGCCCCCCTCCCACTTTTAAGCAGTTTTGATTTTCTTTTCCATTCCCAAATACACACACAAAATTTTATCTTGTCAGAAAAAATTTATTTTAAAAGTCCAAGGAAGAGAATTTTTAATCTTTTGAACATTTTGGGAGATTTCCACTTTTGCTTTTATCTTTTGTTAATGAAATGTCTGATTCCCTTCTCTGCCCTCCCCAACACAAAAGGTTCAAAATCTTGAGAATCTTAAATTATTTTGGCTTTCTTACTGCTTGCTACTATTATAACAACAATCAGTAAAAAATCAGTCCTACAAACTACAATATCCCCCTCCATCCAAAATTTATGTTTCTCCCTCCCCCCTCAGTATACAAAGTTTAAAATAAAGCTCTTTATTAAAAAAAAATATATGCTCTATTTTTTGCTGTCTAGAGACAATAAATAAATAATCAACCAATACAATTACCTCTCTACCCCCAAAATTTCTGCTTCCCCACTCTTTATAAACCCCCTATAATTTTTTTAAACTATTTATTAAAGAAAATCTTTTGTCCTATTTGTTGTTATCTGTTAATAATAAATAAATAACAAATCATCTAAAGTACAAACCCCCTTCCTTTGAAATTCATATTACCCCCTCATCCCCGAAAATACAAAGTTTAAAAATTTTAATACTCTTATTTGAAGAAATCTTTTGTCCTATTTGTTGCTCTTTAGTAAAAATAAATAGATAATTTGTCACCTAAGTTTTTTCTCTACTCCAAAAATCCCCCCCCCCCTCCCACACACACACACATACAATATTTAAAATCTCTAAAACTTTTTTTTTTTAATCTGCTGTATTTATTTATTTATCTTTAGTAACAATTAATGAATAATCAATCATCTAAAATACCTTTCTTTTTCCCAAAAGTTCTATTACCCCCACTCAGCAAATACTTTAAAATCTTTAATATGTATTTGTTTAAACACTGTTCTATTTCTTATTTTTAGTAAGGTAACTCAGCTCATCTACATCATCTCATATAAGTATCATTCATCTAAAATAGTCATCCTTTTTAAAATTTTTGCACTGTCCTTTTCTTCCTAGGTAGGGGGTTGGATCAGTGTTAAATTCAGGGAATGTGCTTTGGGGTACATTCCCCCACCCCACCTCGCAGCACTGAAATGTCCCCCCCCCCCCCCCCCCAGAGCCACAGAAATCCCTCCAGAGAGAAATGTCTGAATTCAACACTTGGTTGGATTTCTAAATATGTGAGAGAAAAGCAAAAATTTTCATATTTTTTGCAGTTTGGCTGTTCTTTCCTCCCTGAATCATGTGTACATTTTATTTTATGTTTTGAAATAAATATGTTCTCAAAAATACTTCTTCACATTAACAAAATATCAGCTGTGAGAACAGACAAACTACAAAAAAGACTAAAATTTTCTCTCTGCCTTCCCCCCCCCCCCCCCCCATCGAAGTCTAGAAATTCATCCCATTTTCTGTGGATGAGGAATGGAAATTTAAGGGGAAGTTACATGATCGATCATCTATACATTATTTCTACAAGTAACAATAAAGCATAAAAATCTTTAAAAAATAATTTTAAAGTTTGTGTGCTGGGGGGGGGGGGGGGAGAAGCAAATTAGATAATTATTTAATTATTGTTGAAAATTATTATTTAATTGTAGAAAAAAAATTAAAGATTTTAAAGTATATACTGGGGGGGGGGAGAAAATAAAGAGGACTTTTGGGGGGAGAGGAGGGGAATAATTTAGATTGTTATTTAAATATTATTACAAAAAATAACAAATAGAGCAGAAAAAAATTAAGAATTTTAAATTTTAATGAGATGCATTTGCAGGGGGGGGGGGGGAGAATTTTTATGAGATGAGGCTGACGGGGGGGGGGGTGCAGGTGGAGAAAAGCAGAGATTTTAGGAGGAGGAGTTGATTTAGATGGTAGATTAGGTTTATTTATTGTTAATATAGAGTATTAAATAAGTCTGAAAAAAAAATTAATTTAAAGAGTTATAAAGATTAAACTACAGGGTTTTGGACTAGAGGGGGGGGCAAAGGGAGAGCAGTAATTTTGAGGGGGATTTAGATGATTGATTATTTATTGTTACAATAAAATAACAAATAAAGAAAAATATTATGATTTTTTTTAAGATTTTCAATTTTTGGGGGGGAGAGGGTAGATTTTATATATTTATTTTTGAGTGAAAATCTTTCGAAATACAGAAGATTCTCGCCTCTTTTTACTTCTAAATTAATGATAAAACGGGTTTTTAAATGATTTTTTAAAAAAATCCTGATTATAAGCCCCCCTCCCACATTCAACCCTTTTTGGTTTTGAAAAAGGGGGGGGGCTTACAATTGGGATTTTGTGATATATGTATTAAAAACAATGAAATGAAATTTCTGTTAAATATCTGAAAGGAGTGCAATTTTAAATGCATTACTATTTATTTTAAATTAATTAAAAATTATTTTTCTAAAATTAAGAAATAAATTAAGACAGAATCTGGTGATATAAACATGAAAAATATTTATAAGAGAAAGAGAGTAAAATCAATAAATGAAAAAAACACAGGGAGGCTTGAATGTTGAATGCCAGTGACACCATAAACTGGATGAAATACTGTGTTTGTACTAAGGATAAACGTGTATTGCAAATAACGTATTAACTACTGAAAGTAGTTTTCTTTATACGTACCAAATTATACTTTTTTAACATTTATAAATAAGTGACAATTAAGGGGGAGGGGTTTTTCTGTGTTAATTTTATTTTACGATTTGCTGAAGTAGGTTTAAAGGTCCCCTTTTTTTCCAATTTTTATTACAAACGTTGAGTGGATCCCTGCAAGGTGTGTATTCGTATTCTACCTGAAATTAGTAAAAAAGTATACACGTTTGCTAGAACTAACAGCAGTAATAAAAAAGATTTAACTAGAAGAAAATACAACGAATTGCTAATAGTTTCAGATAAATACATAATTGTTTAGTTTTTAATATGCTTAGTTAAAATTCAAAAATATCTATTTAAAACTCAAAGCCCAAGGGAAGTGTAAGTAAAAGTTTTGCATATATAACTTGTCTAAAAACCTGTTACATCATTTATTGTATTTTTTTATCTTTGATTGCAGCTAGATATAAGTTCACTGTTTATCATTGTATGCAATTTCACAGCTTTTGACCAGGAACTCAATAATTACAAACTTTTAAACAAGACTACTTTTATCATTTAAAAAGTTCCACATAAAAAAAAATTACATTTGAAAACTATTAAAATTTTTCTTTTCTTTCTTCCCTTTTTTTTTTTTTTTAAATTTTACTTTCACTTTATCTACAAAACAAACTACTCCAATAATTGGCATTTTGAACTTTGACTGGGAATTTGAGGGCCATGAAATCATCATCCCTAACTATCAATCTGCCCAGAAATGTATCATCACAGTGTTTGTAAGAATTTCCCCAATTTGTATTTAGATGACTATTTGGATAAAACTATTGCTTAATGGAAATTTAGAAATTATTTTTTGTAATTTAATAATATTTTAAATATTTTCAAGAACTTTTTATCACATTAGTTCAATTACATTTAGCTTAAAATTTTTTTTTTTTTGTTACAATCACAGTTATTCATAAAAATAAACTTATTAGACATTTTCTACTTTCAAACTTCAAGTTTTTTAAGCAGGGCTTGCAAACATGCATTTTTCATGTAAATGCTGATGGTCATATAAGTCCAATGCAGTAAAGCACAATCTTGTTGGAAGAATACGTTTGGTTGAAGATCTTGCATTCTTGGTTGAATCTATCTGCAACATAGATGCATTAAAAATAATGATGTAATGAATAGTGATTTGTCAAAGCAGTGAAATAGCAAATATGTCTGGCCATGTTCTAAGCAAACTTTAAAATTTTTGACAGCCAATTAATATAGTTTTAAATAATTTCATTTTAAATGTAAATGAAACATTTTAAATGAAATTTTAAATTAAAAGAATTGATTTTTTTATTCAGAGTGGTCACAGGCCTAAGAAATACAGACATTTCAGGGAAATTTGTCTTTTATTCAGAGTGGTCACAGGCCTAAAAAATACAGACATTTCAGGGAAATTTGTCAATCTCGATCTGAAATTATCATGGAAATTTGTAGGAGAAAATATTTTTCATAACCATTATTTACCAACCATGGGTATTTTATGTTATCTGAGCACCAATGATATATATACATACACTGACGGAAAAAAAAAAAAATCCCAACACAAAGAAAGACTTGTGTTAGATAAACGAAATTTGGTAGGCGTGTTTATACATCTCAAAGATGACATCGATTCAAATTTCGCACATAAGTGTGGCGCTAGTCGTGCCACTCAGAACTTGCAAATCAGGTTTGCTGTAAAGTTCGTGAGCATTATTTATCTTCGAAATTTGACACGTTGATGTTAGCCAAGGATGCCTTTAACCCCTTCAGAGTTAAAGTACTCTTGTAGCTAAAATATTGAAATGATTGATTGACACCAGGATTCACGAACAAATTTATTTTAAAATAAGTAAAAGCT
Source organism: Maratus michaelseni (assembly GCA_963931845.1). Taxonomy (NCBI): domain Eukaryota; kingdom Metazoa; phylum Arthropoda; class Arachnida; order Araneae; family Salticidae; genus Maratus; species Maratus michaelseni. The sequence continues at coordinate 282,367,611 of OZ007587.1, forward strand.
TTCCCTCATATACCTTATAAATTCAAAATTTGATTATAAAATTCTGGTGTCATTGTGGCATTTTGGGATTAAAATTAAGTGGTATATATACCGGTGCCCTTAAAGGGGTTAAGAAGACGAAGAAACCATTATCAACAGCTCACCGAGGTTGATCGAGGTCGTATAATAGGGCTACGAGAAGCTGAATTTTCTTTCTGCGATATTGTAGAAGGACTTGGCAGGAATGTATCCACTGTGCATGATGGTTGGGAGCAGTGGTCAAGGGATGGTACTGTCTCAAGATGACCAGGTTCTGGGTTGGCCACGTGGCTCTACTGATAGGGAAGTTCGGCGTACGGTTGTGGCGCATCGTACTGCGTCTGCGGCAGAAATCCGAGCTGCAGTTGGTACCACAGTGACACAACAAACTGTTAGAAATTTGTTACTTCAAAGACATTGCCGTTTGCGACGCCAGTGGTGTCAAGCCATAGCTGATTGGAGGACGGAGTGGAGATCTGTTGTGTTTTCTGTTGAAATCAGGTTCTGCCTTGGTGCCAGTGATGGTCATGTGTTAGTTAGTCAGAAGGAGGCCAGGGGAATGCCTGCAACCAAACTGTTTGTGGCCTAGAAACACTGGACCTACTCCTGGAGTCATTGTCTGGGGAGCAATTTCCTATGATAGCAGGAGCACTCTCGTGGTTATCCCAAACACACTGACTGCAAATTTGTACGTCAGTCTCATAATTCAACCTGTAGCCTGTAGTGCTGCCATTCCTGAACAGCATTCAAGGGGGGGTTTTTCAACAGGATAACACTCGCCCTCATACACTGTTGTAACGCAACATGCTCTACAGAGTGTCAACATGTTACCTTGGCCTGCAAGATCACCAGATCTGTCTCTAATCGAGCAAGTATGGGATATCATTGGACGACAACTCCAGCATCATCCACAGCCAGCACTGACCATCCCAGTATTGACATGACAAGTACAACAAGCATGGAACTGCATACCACAAAGTTACATTTGGCACCTGTATGACACAATGCATGCATGTTTGCAGGCTTGCATTCAAAATTCTGGAGGTTACACCGGCTATTAATGTAACAGCATTTCACATTTGAAATGCATTTTCTTGAGCTTAAATTAACCTGTGATCTCAAAAATCTAATCACTTAAACATGTTAACTAGACAAATACATTGTCCAAATTTCACTACTTTACAATATTTTTTTCTTGGTGTTGGAATTATTTTTTCCATCAGTGTATATTTATATGTATATATATACACACATACACATATATATCGCTGGCACCCAGCTAACATAAAAGTACCCAATCATGATAATCTGGGGGGAAAAAATCTCAAATTAATACAAAAATATGATTTATTTAGAAGTGTATTGATCTTTTTCAGTGACTCTATGAACTCTCAGCATCTTTTCCCAATTGGACGGTTGCCAATCCATGTAAAATGACTTTCCACATTGAATATAGCCTCTTGTTTGTTCTAATGTTGAACAAATGAGGTGGCCCAGTAGACCAAAATCCCCCTCCTCCCCCCCCCCCCTCTAGGTAATTTAGAATTTTCCAAAACGAGTTTTCTTTTAATTCGATTCTGAAAGTGAAAGTACCTTTATTAAAAAACATCTGCAACCAAAATGAAAAAATCAAAAATTAGCCATATTAGAGATCGACCTCAGCTGTCATATGCAAAAAAAATTCAAATGATAAATTCGAAAAGAACCTGCTCATAGGTTTAACATTAGCTAGTGAGTGTCTTTGCGTGACTGAGTCCCCAAGAGTCTGCTTCACAATTCCTCCAAGGTCGCAGGGGTCACACTCCTGCACCAAACGAAAATATATGCTACAAATGCATATTTTTGTCTGTTTGCGCCAAAACGGGCATTTCGTTTTATCTCTTCTTCGCTGAAATCCGATTTCTTTGCGCCATTTTGTTTCCAGTAATGCCTTATTATATTTTTTAGGTAGATTTCGTAAGAAATACTACCTATTACATTCTCACCTAAGTTGGAAATTTTGAAAAATTTTTGCAGATCCACGCCGATCATGACTCCCAGAACCCAAAACCACCCCCAGTTCAAAACTTTATCTATCTATCTATCTATCTATCTATCTATCTATGTCACTTTTTTCTGACCACGATAACTGGAAAAATTCTGCATAAATCTCTTCCAAACTGATACATAAAATCAAGGGTCATAAAATCTCGGTCAAGTTCGTTAATGGGCAAAATCGAACCAAGGGGGGGGGGGGGGGAAATGGGGGGGCTTTTTGTGAAAACAGAAAAACCCTCATAATTTCTTTATTATTATACGTATCGAATCCGTTTAAAGTTATTATTACTTCTAGGAGAAGGGCCTAAAATGTATGTATGACAGATTTTTGATATAATTAAAAATTGCCTTAAGGGGGGGAGGGGGGTTTTAGAAGAAAAAAATTCCTAACTTCGTCAATTCCCAAGATTTCAAATCCGCTTAAATTTATTATTAATCTCCTTTGTATTATCTAAAACTTTTATATTGACAAGTTTTTTATAGGACCAACCGTTATAGCAAAAAAAAATTAAAAACAAAAAAATCCCTGCCGGCTCCGCCTGCAAACAAATTATTTTTCGAAGTAGGCGGTTCCAACTCCCGCATCTTTTCGAAACTGATACATAAAATCAAGGGGCATAAAATCTCGGTCAAGTTCGTTAATGGGAAAAATCGAACCAAGGGGGGGGGACTTTTTGTGAAAACAGAAAAAAAACCATAATTTCTTAATTAAGATACGTATCGAATCCGTTTGAAGTTATTATTACTTAAATTTATTATAGATCCTCTTAATATTATCTAAAACTTTTATATTGACATTTTTTTATAGGACCAACTCTTATAGCAAAAAAAAAAAAAAAAAAAAAAAAAAAATCCTTGCTGGCTGGTTTTGAAGTAGGCGGTTCCAACTGCAGCATCATAGCAAAAAGGTAATTTCTTCCGCGATTCCCGACAAACAGGTGCCCCACGGTCTGCGTCTTCGAAATCTACCTGTGCCTGTAGGCCGAGCCGTCAGGGATTTTTTTAATCAAATCCGCTATTTCTGCGGAAAACAATCGTGATTTTTCGTCAAATAATCGCGGAAAAAAAGATTTTTGTCAAACGATTGCGAAATATAACCGCGATATTCGCGAAAAGTAACCGCTCTTTTCAGCAAGTGATGAAATGTTACTCTAATTTTTCCTCAGACGATTGCGAAATACAACCGCAATTTTCCGTAATTGACAGCGGAATAAAACCACGATTTTCCTCAAACGGTTGCGAAATCAAACCGCGATTTTGGTCAAACGAACGCGAAATAAAACTGCGATTTTCGTCTGACGATCGCGAAATAAAACCGCGATTTTCAGTCGATCGCGACTGTGATTTTCAGTAATTGACAGCGAAATAAAACCACGATTTTCCTCAAACTTGCGAAATCAAACCGCGATTTTGGTCAAACGAACCGTGACCTACGTTATACAACGTAGTATAACGTAGGTGACGAACGAACGCGAAATAAAACTGCGATTTTCGTCCGACGATCGCGAAATAAAACCGCGATTTTCAGTCGATCGCGACTGCGATTTTCTGTAATTGACAGCGAAATAAAACCACGATTTTCCTCAAACGGTTGCGAAATCAAACCGCAATTTTCGTCAAACGATCGCGAAATAAAGCTGCGTTTTTCGTGAAGCAATCGTGAAATAAAACTGCGAAGTTTTATCTGCAAGGGATCGATTGCAGAAAAAATTGTGAATCTCATCAATCGGTGACTGAAAAAGATCGCGAAGTTTGTTAATGAGTCGTGGAAAAAAATCGCTAATTTCGTCAATTAGTCGCAGAAAAAACCTTGAATTTCCCCCAATCGGTTACGGGGGGGGAGGGGGAATCTTTAATGATTTAATGCCAGCAAATATATAATTTTTTTATTATTGGAAAAATATTCAGGACTTTCTTTTGAAAAATCGGATCAACCTGAAGCATTTAAAGCCATCCCGACGCTCAACGAAAAAAAAATTGTGTATATCCGAAATGCGGGTCGGGTCGGACACGATGCAGGACTCTATCTGCAATTTCGAATTATATTTAGGAAATGTACTTTCTTTTTTTAAGCGTTTTTAACGAAATTCTGCAACGTTAGAAGAATTTTTAACGAAATTCTGTAACTTTAGAAGATTTTTTCTTTGAATAGGCAATAACAATGTGAAAGTTACAAAAAGGATAGATGCAAATTATCAGATATGAATAAAAGCCGAATTCAAAAATTGACGCCGGATGAGAAATCGTCTTATAAAGCAAAAAACGTGGTCTTCAACTTTAATTTCCTCAAAATACCTGTAGCTCAGGCATCAATCTAAACAAGAGTTAAAGCAATATTTAAATTTTGCTTAGGGGATGGTCTACAAATAGAAATTGTATCAAACTTTAAAAATTTCAATGCTAACACCTAAAGTTGGCATCATATTTGGATATTTCGGTTTATTCTACCTTCGGATACCAAACAGGAAGTCAGTAGATAGGGAATGGGACTTCTGCGTCAGCAGCAGGCGGTGCGATGGTAACACCGCCTGCTGCCGAGATCATACTATAGCAGGTGGGTGGGGAAGCTATGTTATAGTATGGTGGGGTGAATAGGTCTGCTATAAGAGGGGGGGGGGCTAAATTAATAAAATTTTGAAATGTCTTATAGTACGAGGTAACGGTTATGGTAAAGTCCGAACACTGGCCGGCTATCCTCTGCATTTTCCCAATGGTTGTTGTAATTTGTTAAATTAGAATTTTTATTTATTTATTATTATTATTATTATTATTATTATTATTATTTGTAAATAATGGCTATTTTTGTTTATGGGCACTATATCTCAAGAACTAAAATACGTAATTTAAAAAACAAACTTCAGATTCAGTTAGACCTTAACATAAATTGTGTTGGTTAGGTTTTGGTGTAAACTGCCCAACAGATGGAGCTGCTATGCTGTATTTTTCACGATTTCATCGATAGCTGTACCTCAAGAACTAATGCACGGAATTTCATCAAACCAGATTTACGCCTTGACGTAAATAGATGCTGATTAGGGTTTGGTGTAAATCATCCGACAGGTGGCATTGCTATGCTGCAGTTTTCACGATTTGCGCGATATCTCAAGAACTAACCAGAATTTTACCAAACTTCAGTCTCTGTTTGACCTTGACATAAATAGATCCTTATTAATTTTGGGTGCATACTTTACAACAGGTGTCGCTGTCATGCTCTGTTTTTCACGATTTCCATGATAGCTACGTATCAAGTTCGAATAGATTGTCATTTAATTTTGGTTGCAGGTGATTTGACTTGTATAGAAGTTTTGTGATGGTTGTAACATGCTAGTTAGTATTGCAAATGCGTTCCTGGCATAAATATTTCACGGAGTAAGTTTAGATTAGTTTTGTTTTTTTTAACAAATAAAAATTGCAAATGATCCGAAATTCGGAATCACCGAGGTCCGGATGATAGATTTTATACTGTATGAGTTTTCGGCAATTAATTCATCATATGTGTTCTGTTGGATACAATGGTGATACCGATTTTTTTTTTTTTTTTTTTTCAAAAGAAGAGTTTTTGCTGCTGCAAAATTCGTTCTATCGTAACCTATGGCAAAATTTAATTCAATGATTACTCATTAACTAATGTAATTATCGAAATATCATTTAAAAAGTAGACGCCATATGCGTTTTCATAAACTGCTGCTTAAATTTTAAATATTTTTAACCCTTTGTAACTCAACAACTCCGATTTGAAAAATATGTATCCAGATGTTAGAATACATCATTTTAAGCATGTAAAAATTAATTAAAAAAATTTAGAGCATGAAAAAATATATATAATATCAAGGCATAAAATTTCAGTTGAAAAGGTACTAGCCAGACTAAAATTTTTGCTCGCCGCTATTTTACATTCATTCAGACAGTAACGTCGAACACCACACCTGCCCAGAAAATGAACTATTTATGACAAACTGAATTGAAATTGACCATTGTTGAAGGAGCTGTCTGCTAAATCCAGAACATTTTATATTCATGAAAAATATGAACAATTTTTAAAATGTTAAAAATTCGGGAGAAAGCGGATAATTTTTACCGTGTTTCAAGTAGCTGAGCTTAGGTGGCGAAACCTGATTCACTTCGCGCCGGAGTGAAGAGCGACCAAATTCGGCCTCGGAAGCGGAAAAAGTAGCCTTGGCGCTTGCGCGGTGCGAAAGTGGGGGGGGGGGAACGAATGAAGATGGGGGAAGCTCGTTCCTCCGTAGTAGAGAAATGGAAGTGGGTGACGCCACATTTTATCTTCTTTTGGAAGATAAATGCCGTCGCTTGATTTTAAAACTCTTCCGCGTGTTGCTAGATTGAGGCACGATATTCTGAGAGTATACAGTTTGATTTGAAGCACAAGATTTCAAAACACGAAACTTACTCGCCAACCTTAAATATTTGCTCGCCAATGGCGAGCTGGCGCGCGGAAATTTTGTGCCCTGATATATACACAGTGGGTGATCGGTTAACGAACTTAATCCGTTGGAACGTTATCCGAATTGTTCGTTAACCGATCATAGATTTAGTATAGATTTGTATGATAATTCAATTAATTTGCTCTAAAAACCTAAATAATATATAGGATAATCTTCCTGGATGCAGAATGAATATTAGTTTTCGCCAAGCACAGTTTAACTTTCGTTGAGTAACTTCTGACCATGCCTTTTGAATGAGCCGTATCGCTTCAAGAATATCAAAATTATCTTTCCAAAATAATTTTAAAGTCATTGTTGATGAGAACTCGCATGCTTCAAAACACCGAATGTACAATTTTTTGAAACCCGCAATAATCCCCTGATCCATGGGTTGAATCAATGGAGGGAGCTTATTTTTCCTTTCTGGAGTTTTCAATCTTACCTTTTTAATAGGGATATTAATATATGTCCGTATTTAATATGGATAAATCTTATTTTGATGGCATTGTCAGTGTCGTGCTGTACTTAAAAAAAATTACATCCCCTTTTGAAATCTTTTGGGATCACATTTATTGACTACAGCATTAAATCATATCAATTTGACCTATCATAAACTCCATTAGTTCGCTAAAAAAACGTGTTTACTGCAGGGCCCGATAAAGTTCCAGTGGAGCCTGTTTATAATTCATAAATTTCAACTAAACTAATTAATTTCCAATTAATATTTCTTTAAAATAATTCTTTCTTTAATCAATACTTTTCTTTAATCAATATTTCTTAAAAAAAGGACACACACAAATATATATATATATATATATATATATATATATATTCTGTACATTCTAATTTGAGAGTCCTAAAATGTAGGGCCCGAACCCCCGGTAGTCCATGAATTAATTAGGCCATAAGTATACAACTGTTAAATAGTTGTCTAAATCGATAATAGATTCAATTAAATACAGCTCTGAAAATCTGAAACAGAACATTGCTTCTTCTTGGTGTTTTGCGAGACGTTCGTTAACCAAATATGTGTTCGTTATCCGAACATAAAAATCTCTCGCGAAAGTGTTCGTTAACCGATCACCCACTGTATTGACTAAAAAATATTTTCTTCACATCTGCAATAAACGGGAAATTGCATACTACTCATAAATATTGTCAATTTCCTAATACAAAATTGTAAAGTATATGAACATTTAAAAAAATATATATATTTGTGGACTGCTCCAGCCTTTTTAATTTGACAAAATTTATGAAGTTCATTTTAGCAATAACGACATGAAACTGGTCAAATGATAAATAAAACTTTGCATGAAAAATGAATTCAGTATTGACGTCTGTTGTGAATTCTATGAACAATTTATATTAACTGTTGTCTTGGAAGATAGAAGAAATAAATAGAATCGTCTTTTAAAGCCCACTATATATAAGTAACATTGACTTTTGGATATGTTGGAGATATGCGCGGTGATGCAAAGGGTTAATAAGATAAAATTTGAAAATTTTTCACAAATAGAAGTTTCAAAGTTAAGGTTTTTTTTTAAATATTAAAATTGAAAGAGACATTTTTGTAAAATGTACTTTGTTAGCATCTGACATCTACATTTTGATTGTGAAAACAATGTTCCGATAATTATATTAAATAATGCGTAATTACCTAATTACATTTTGCCATAGGTTAACATGGGATTTCATGATCGTTGAGGCCTTGTCTAGTGAACTTCTTTTAGGCTTTGGATGAAGTATTAAAACTTAAAAGAGAAAGAAAGAAAAAAGTCCTTGTATATCTCTATCATTCGGTCAAGAGATGGGGAAAATATTTGTAAATTTCATATTCTTATATCTTTTAATGTATACCAGCTGGGAAGACCAAGCTAAGCTCGGTTAAAAATAGCCAAACTTTAATCTTTTCGTAGACTTCTAAGTCTTTTGCAGATCGCAAGATAGCCAAATATCGTCAATTTTAGTGACATTCTTTAATTTGGCGCAGAGCATGCGATTTGGCATTAGTAAAATTAAAAGTAGATTATCCCGCCAAAGTCGCCAACGTTTCGCCAAATTTGGGAAAATGTTGCCAACTTTACGACTTTGCTTACTGCCAACTGTTCAACAACTTAATAAATGTTTCAACCTTCATACTCATTGAAATATATTGACCCGTAATGGCCCCAAAATGACCCACTAATCGAATTTTCTCGAACATGTGACCTAGCCCAATGGTTTTCTGGTGCCCCAAAATGGTAGGATACAAAATTTCGTCAAAATCGTTTGAACCGTTTTTAGATGGAATTAGCTTGACCCTGACCCTTGGTGACCCAAAATGACCGACTAATCGAATTTTCTCGAACACGTGACCTAGCCCAATGATTTTCTGGTGCCCCAAAATGGTAGGATACAAAATTTCGTCAAAATCGTTTGAACCGTTTTTTAGATAGAATTAGCTTGACCCTGACACTTAATGACCCAAAATGACCCACTAATGGAATTTTCTCGAACACGTGACCTAGCCCAATCGTTTTCTAATGCCAAAAAACGGTAGGATACAAAATTTCGCCAAAATCGTTAGAACCGTTTTTTAGATGGAATTAGCTTGACCCTGACCCTTGATGACCCAAAATGACCCACTAATCAAATTTTCTCGAACACTTGACCTAGCCCAATCGTTTTCTGATGCCAAAAAATGGTAGGATACAAAATTTCGTCAAAATCGTTTGAACAGTTTTTTTAGATTGAATTAGCTTGACCCTCACCCTTGATGACCCAAAATGACCCACTAATCAAATTTTCTCGAACACGTGACCTAGCCCAATCGTTTTCTGATGCCAAAAAACGGTAGGATACAAAATTTCGTCAAAATCGTTTGAACAGTTTTTTAGATAGAATTAGCTTGACCCTGACCCTTGATGACCCACTAATCGAATTTTCTCGAACACGTGACCTAGCCCAATTGTTGTCTGATGCCAAAAAACGGTAGGATACAAAATTTCGTTAAAATCGTTTGAACCGTTTTTTAGATAGAATTAGCTTGACCCTGACCCTTGATGACCCTTGATGACCCACTAATCGAATTTTCTCGAACACGTGACCTAGCCCAATCTTTTTCTGATGCCAAAAAACGGTAGGATACAAAATTTCGTCAAAATCGTTTGAACAGTTTTTTAGATAGAATTAGCTTGACCCTGACCCTTGATGACCCACTAATCGAATTTTCTCGAACACGTGACCTAGCCCAATTGTTGTCTGATGCCAAAAAACGGTAGGATACAAAATTTCGTTAAAATCGTTTGAACCGTTTTTTAGATAGAATTAGCTTGACCCTGACTCTTGATGACCCAAAATGACCCACTAATCGAATTTTCTCGAACACGTGACCTAGCCCAATCGTTTTCTGATGCCAAAAAACGGTAGGATACAAAATTTCGTCAAAATCGTTTGAACAGTTTTTTAGATAGAATTAGCTTGACCCTGACCCTTGATGACCCACTAATCGAATTTTCTCGAACACGTGACCTAGCCCAATTGTTGTCTGATGCCAAAAAACCGTAGGATACAAAATTTCGTTAAAATCGTTTGAGCCGTTTTTTAGATAGAATTAGCTTGACCCTGACCCTTGATGACCCAAAATGACCCACTAATCGAATTTTCTCGAACACGTGATCTAGCCCAATCTTTTTCTGATGCCAAAAAACGGTAGGATACAAAATTTCGTCAAAATCGTTTGAACCGTATTTTAGATAGAATTAGCTTGACCCTGACCATTGATGACCCAAAATGACCCACTAATCGAATGAACACGTGACCTAGCCCAATCGTTTTCTGATGCCAAAAAACGGTAGGATACAAAATTTCGTCAAAATCGTTAGAGCCGTTTTTAAAATAAAATTTGCATAACCACACACAAGATTTTCTCGTATCCTAATCCTAATAATATTATAAATCTGATTGTGTGCAAATGTTAGGCTGAAGCCAGCGTCAAAATGAAGCATTTAATGATCCTGTATCTTTGCATATAAGTTGATTATAACCCCCAAATGAATATAGGCTGGTTTTCTTTTATTTTATTTCAATATTTTTCTTTAAAATTAAAATTTTCATTATTTTCATACAGCATAAATGGACATTTTTTCGTATATTTTACAATGGTTGGTTGGTTTGGTTGGTTTGGCCCAAAGGGCCCGGTTTTGCAACTTTTTTTAAAATGGTTAAATTTATTTTACCGTTGCTAATACTTTATCGTTGCCAATATAAAATAAAACCCCTGAGTAATAATTTTTAATCAACAATTTATTTTCAAGTGAAAATTTTCCACGTGAAAAATGAAAAAGAAATGAATTATTTAAGAATTAAACAGAATATGAAATGATGTCATATTAGAAAGTAAACGTGCGTTTTCAAATATTTGATAATAATACAAAGTGCATAAATACGAGTAAGTATGGAAAGCAAGCGAATATGATGTGATATATAGAAAAATAAAACAAATTTGTTTTGATCAAAATGATCTTGGGTTATCAAATTATTTGCGCTTAATTTCTCTTTTTTTTTTTTTTCTTTTTCACATGAAAGGAATTATTTTAAATGTACGTAATATATGTATTTTAAATGTATGTGTTGTAAATTAAAGTTCTCTGTTTCAAATGAAATGAGTGAAAGATTTATATTTTTAATGAATTCAATACGAATGATGGATAGGTTGGCGATTTATCGTCTGCACACGGCTAACACAAAGATACCGTATTTTTAATTTAAATTTTAAAAAGTAAAAAAAAAAAAAAAAAAAAAAAAAAAAAAAAAAAAAAAAAAATGGATGGCAAATGTCAATGATATGCATCGCAAAATTATCCGTATCGAAAATCAGAAAATCTTAATAAAAATAACTATATTTTTTAACAGAAAGTTGCTTTTCTCATAAAAGCTAAAGGTTTAATATGATTGTGTCGAAGTAACAGCATTTTTCCTCTGTCATTTTCCCACAATCGAAAACACATTTGTAAATCGTCGTTTCGAACCGGATTTTAATTTTACATTTCTTTTAGTTTTAAAATAGGAAAAACTTTGTTGTTTTTTTTTAAATATAGCTTTTTTTAAAGTTGTTTCATAATAGATTTTTGTAAAGTCTTGCAGGATAAGAAAAATTGCATAGATTTTAAAGCAATGTTTAAGTAAAATTACAATATTTTTTAAACTTAAAAAACAACAATGTTATCGAAAAGAAAATCGATTTTACCAACAAATTCGGGTAATGCAAAAGCAAAGAAGAAATAAAAAAGTAATGAATCTTTTCTTCCAGCCGAATTGTGTAAACTTGAACAAGCCGATCGTGCCAATTCATAACATTATAAACGTGAAAGCGCGTTCTATACAGTAGAATTTTTTTTACATATAGGTAGAACATTTCTGAGAATAGGAAGGTTAGGATTCTAAAATTAGGTCCATAGTCAATTTGATTTTTTTTTTTTTTATCAAGTGAAATTTGGCGCAAAATTAAATACATTGTTGTAATCAGATTCGTTTTTTGCGTGGTAAACACTTAATGGTATTTTAGATTATCATTTCCCCACTCACCTTTGATGCCAACTATGACTGCAAAACATTTTAAAAAATATTAGCCGATAATTTTCTAATTTTCTTATTGCTTCATGATGTAAATAGACTTCCTGGTTCATACTTTAAACCTGAATCGGTCATGCCATTGTCGTTCAATTTTTATTCCTAATCCTAACCCTAATCGTATCCTATCCTAATCCTGATAATAACTTTAAAGAATATTAATGAAATCAATATCCATAAATGGAATGAATGGAAAATAGAATAAATAGAAATGGCAAAATAAAATAACAAGAAAGTACATTTATTCGACACCTAACCCTAGAGAAAGCGTAAAAAATTTCAAGCGCATGAAATAAATCAAAATAATCCTATATATACTAACAAAAATATGTAAATTTAGATTATCAGATTTGTGTCGTCAATATTTATTTGCTTATAGTGTTCTTGACGCGATAGAGAAAATATCGAGGTTAAATTGGGCAGAATTTAAAGTACTTTCTAGCAACCTTTATTTACATTTTAGAATCGCATCAGATTGTTATATCTTTGTGAAATATCTATCAATTTATAAAATGCACAAGCAGTTTGTTCACTATTTACTCCACTTAGCGTGAAGCACTTAATTTAATATATACATAAACAAGATAATGTAGTAAGAAATATATAACATATGTCTATGCAAATAAACGATATAATAATGCCCATTTAGCAATGCACACATATACAAATTGTACACCAAATACAACCTAAAATGCGCTGTTGTATAGAAGAATTCTGCCAGTGTTGTTTTTCGTTTTACGAAGAGCGATTCGTCGATTTTCACGATTTTACTTGGTCCTCCTTTTTTCATTAGTTGCAGTTTCATTTTCGCGATTGTATATATTATTTGGCATGAAATTTCACTTTTTTAAGACTGGGTTATGCCAAGACCCCTATAGCAAAGAAATACCGTATGGTCTCCTATAAAATGTGATAAAGCTTTGGTTAATTATATATGTTGTTAATTATCAAGTGAAATGTTTTACTAAGTTAATGCATTTATTCTTTTTTTAATGTTACGTGAACGAAGTCACGGGTAACAGCTAGTTATAATATAAGATTTGTGTATTTATGCTTAAATATGCATCAAATGACCACTTCTAATCCATGTTTACAATGCCAAATCTACGAAAAGCTAAATTAAGCTAGATGTTAGGACCACAGCTCGATCACCTTCATGTGGGACCCCAAGGCACACATTATGTCCCCTCCCCCCCCCTTTCCTGATCTCAAAAGAGCAATCTTTTGTTTCATAATTCATACATTGCAAGCATGACATAAAACTATTTTATGTTCAGTTTAAATATTTATGCTGTAAAAGAACTTCTTCATCCGTGTAATTGAAGCTCTGTGAGGGAAGCTTCTTATGTACCCACTCCAATCTGACAAAGTAAAGAATACGAATTCTCGGCAATGACTTGATGTAATTTATCACAAAAATGTATCTTAGTATGACAGAAATAATAACATAGCCCGAATTTTTATATTTGATCTGTGGCTTGAGTAATTAAAAGTCAAAATTCTAATGTAAACCCTATGAGCGATTCTGTACCTCTGGCATATGCCGTAAGTAATAATCGATTTCAGAGACTTACACTTGATTAAAGCTGTTGTGGCATTAATAGAAACGAATTCTCACTTGGAATAACATATGTCGGCTGCTCACGTGCAAGAAAAAGGACATATGTATTTGACCCATCTGAAAATTAATTTGAAGAAGTCATTGATTCCAAAATGCTTACAGTTAAGAGTCTCTTTTAAATTTACATTAAACTCTATATGCCTTTTCTAAAAAAATAAAACTTCCCAAATTTCAGCCGCTCACATATTCTATAGGAAATTTGAGTAGTATTTTATTTTCTTACTTCCTTTTATAACAGTATTTTCTTTTCGTGCTTTTTCCACGGCCAAATAAGATTCCTCTTATACGGCCTTCACAACCACCCCTTAGTTTCGGAATCGTTAAAGAGCTACTTTTGCCGGTAGATGGCGCGAATACCCACCGTAAATTAGAGAACCTGGACATCGTAAATAATGCTTAGTAAAGGTTACATTTAATTCATGAAAATATCGCACTGTATAAGTTATAAAAGGTATATATATATAATATATGTATATTTTGCCTCGGGTTTTTTTACACTACAAAAGAAAAAAAAAACTGAAAGATTTAAAGGAGATATAAATAAGTACATGGTTTCAAGCAATTAAAAATATTTTAAGTAACACACTACTATAACATTCCAAAACAAATATTAAAAATTAATTTCTACGCTTTATACATTTGAATTCTTGATTACTTGAAACATTGTGAATTCTTACTGTAAAATATACAGTAAAAAAAAAAAAAAAAAAAAAAAAAAAAAAAGTTAAAATTAATATTTACTAATTTCAAATAAATAAGATTATATACGAATTAGTAATGTAATAATTTTTCAAAATAATAAATAAGAAAAACTTTTTCAAAAATATTAAACTCTACTCAAGTCTGGATAACTTTTCAGAAAGCTAATTATTTTTGCACAATACTTTCGATAGAAAATCTAGATACATAAAGTAGATTCCGGACGCCTTTTGATAATTTTAAGCATTATAAATACTGACAATGGGGAATAGAAAAAACATTTTAATTACAAATTTCATTATGTTTACAAAACATAAAAAAAAAACAAGGAAAATTATAAAATCAAATACTAGAATTCTGGATAAAGTCATGGTATAAAATATATAATAAAAATAAAAAGGTATTTACATGTTTCGAAATATTAAGAAAATAAATAGGTATTTTTCACCAATATTCAGCAATTAACTTATATCAAGTAATTTTGTCAGAACAATAATTATTTTGGTACAATTCTTAATTATTTAGGAAACATAGATATATGTACATTGCCATAAGTTTAACCATTGCTGGTGCTAGCCGGAAATATGCGAAGAAATAAAAAAATAACAATATTAGAGTTCTAAAATTATTAAAAAAAGACAAAAAAATCTCTTATAATAGTCTACGCATGAAAGCTAAAAAAAAAAAAAGAAAGAAAGTATAATTTTTTGCTAATCAGATAATTGTTATTAAACTTATAGATTAATTTTTTTTTTTTTTTTTTTTTTTTTTTTTTAATCAAGTAATTGTTTTTTAAGAAATTTACTATAACGCAAAATGTTGTTTTTGTAAACGAACAAAACCATCAGATCAAAATGGTAATTCCAAATTCATTCGTAAGGTTTATTTACCTACTAGCTACCAACCCGGCGTTGCCCGGGCCCCAGATAATAACAATCTCAGAGCAAGGCGTTAACCCCCTCCCTCCCCATACACGCAAATATAACGAATAATTTGTTCAAGAAAACCATCTTCACCTACGCAGTCATTAAAAAAAGAATTAAATTATTCTGATAATCTGAACATAACGAAGACGCTACGCTAAAATAGCTGGCAGATGACAACATTTCCCATCCTCAATTTCAGATCTGTATCTTAATTAGTTATCTAAATTTTTGTTAATTAGTAAAAATTGGCAATTATTTCCTTTCATTTTCGCAAACTAAATGGAGGGATCGGCCAGAGAAACAGATCTCTTTGTAGTTCAGTTTTCAATGAAAGCAGATCCCTGTCTGAAAATTTCTCGGATTTTTTTTCACTGGCGCCGGCAGATTTTTGCATAAATTAAGAAAAATTACGGACCGAATTTTTCAAAAATCGCATAGTCGGATGCAGAATTTTTTTTTTTTACATATGCTCAGAAATTTTCAAATTGATATCTAAATTAGTTTTTTTTAAATTCGCTAATTAGTAAAATAATTCCGAATTTGTTCATTTCTGCTTGCAAATCCACAACTGCAGTTCTTTTCTTTAGCCATTTTGATTTAAACAAGAACGAAAAATCATGCGTCAAGCATAGATTATGTAACACTTTCTAACGCTTCCAAAATAATTTTACAAATCATTACCGTTTAATAATCTGAAAGATAACATCTAAGTAAACAATTTGGAAACCGCATAACATATTTAAAAACGTAATTTCAGGAATTTCCAACATATACAATATTCGGAAAAATATCCGAATACTTTTTATTCAGCCCTATATATGATCTATAGATTTGTATATATGTACTACATAGGATGCTAAATTTTAGTTTAGTTAGGAAACGCGTAGCAAATTTTAAAATTCTCCTTCTGGAGTTTCTGTCAATAAACGGAAATGTGTTCGCGAACTTTTATGCTGTCCTGTATAGGATCTACAGAATTTATACACACCAAGTAACAGACAAAAAGTGAGTTAAATTTAAAATCGCGTTCAACAACTTAAAACGCACTTCCAGGAATTATTGTTAACAGACAGTAGAGAATTCTTTTGTGTGTCCCTGATGTAAATGAACGATGACTGCTATACACACAATATTCCGTAGTAAGCCTCTAGTAATGCACCTTAGGGATATATATAAATTTCAATGCGTTTAAAATAGTGAAACATTATTTAATTAAACCGCAAACGATTTTTCTCCATAAACGTAAAGTAACGGAATTCTTTTGACTGTCCCTGAAAAGTAACTATAACCATATTCCATATTAAGCTTCTTGCAATGCACCTTAGTGACATATATCAATTGCAATGTGTTTGAAATTGTGTAACATCATTAAAATAAACCGTAAATGATTTTTCCCCATAGACCACAATGTAACGGAATTCTTTTGAGTGTCCCTGTAAAAAAACTATAATTGCTACACACTTCAGTTGAAATAGGAAACATGCTATAGATAACGACAATAACATATAAAAATTGCAGGGCAATCTGAGCATATTTACGGGAGTTATAGCACGGACAGACGGCCATACGGCCAGACAAACCGAAGTCATAAATACTTTTCAACTAGGTTTGGAAAGTGTTAAAAGTGGCATTTTCGATGCGATGTTTAATGATATTCTAATTAATATCTTGAGTAATTATCAAAATATTAAAATTCTGAGACTCAGGTGCACATGGTCAGACCTTAAACTGTCCACACCTAAATTTTCAGACTTCTAGATGGGCTAGATTTTCCTATCGCCAACATACACACACAGATACACAGAGCGAAACTTTATTTTATTAGTATAGATACAAATTAAACATGATAAGTATGTACTTCCAATACTCTCTTTAGTTTCGTTATTTATTGAAAAGAAACAGATAAAGATGACGAGGATCGAACTCGTAGAGGCGATTACTATGTCGCATGGTTCCTTTGACCAATCAGTTATGTACATATCAACCTTAGGTTCTGTAAAATAATGTTGACTAATCGCCAGAACCCGATTAAGAATGTCTAGGGCCAAAAGCTCAGCAGCTTTTTAGGGTCCTCAAACCAAAATAGTAGCTAAAAATGTTTTTTGGGAGTATTCGGAAATTTTACTGCATTTTATAAAATTGCTCGTGAAACCCAGATTAATCTAAATTTTCCTTTGCTGTTTGATATTATAATTACTTTAAATATCTCTTCATCTTAAATATTTCTTTAAAAATTTTTCCCATAAAAGATATTTTCTCTACAGCATTCCTAATTTAAGCTGTTTTTAGAGAAAAGTACAGGTACGGTGTTTATAGAGGTATTTGTTTCTTAGATATCAATAATTCAAAATAAAAAAAAATCTAGGAGAATTTTTTTCTGAATAATTTACCTCATTTTTGGTCTTTGTCTTCAATGGCCCAAGGCCGCGGCCTAGTTGGCCTGTACAGTAATCAGGCCCTGCTAATCGCGGCTCTGAAGTTATCTATGAATTCAAAATACTAACCGGCGCGTGGCGGTTAGATAAGATTTGCCACCCTAAAGTTTCTCAACTGAGAGTTGGAACGCGGTTTGAAGTTTAGTGGTGAATTGAGCAGTTAGTTGTGATTGATGTCATGTTCTATCATCTACAACAGACATGTCAAACTCGCTCACCGCCGAGAGCCAAATTAACCTCTGCATACAAATATGTGGGACACATTACAAAATAAATAAAAGCAAACTTATTATATTACCATCGCACAGAATGAAGTTTATACACACAAATAAAAAACCTTGTTAAAAAAATAAATCAAACTAAAACATGCCTACCGAAAAAATTAAATATACTGAGCTGAAAAATTTAAAAGGAATATTTATTAAAAAAAAGGACATAAATTTTCTTATTTTCTGTGAAACTGAAAATAGCAAAAATGTCGCGAAGAAGTATGCTACCGAACATAAGTAAAATACAGTGGTGACCAAAATTGTGGACACCTTTTGGGAAAAATGCTTTTTTGAAGTTTGATGGATTATAACACCAAATATTTCTTAGTAATACCATAAAAGCTGTATACCACCGGAAAGATAATTTAATCATGAATATTATGCAATACAGTTTGTTCAATTATAATTATTTTATCAAACGTTATAGCCTAATAATCAGAAAAAGGCAGTTAACCTGGTTAGGTTGATGATAATTATTTTTCCTTTTCTTGAATGTAGCCAATGCATATGAATGCTTGGAGTGGCAGATATATTCCGTTTTATTTGGTAATGTATCAATCAAAGCTAGGTAGGATTTAAAAAAATATATATATGTTATATTTTGGTACTTATAAGCGAACTTTTATCACTATTTTTTATGATTGCTGTCAAGTTGCTAAAGTTATTTGCCATCTTTCAATTTTTGAGCTATTAAAGTATAATAAAATTAAGCAAACATCATAAAGAGTTGATTAATTACCCAGAAATCAATGTATAACAATATTTTTAAATATAGAAAGCTATGGTTATGCTGAAATTAGAAGTAAAATTAGAAGTAAATAAACAAAGGGGTGTCTAAGTCACGCAAAACAAGACTGATAAAGGCAGAAAAGGGTGAAGGAGAGCAATTAACGGTAGAAGTGTAAGGTCCCTGTGTATAGGTCGCAGAAAACAACCATCTCGGTGTATGCAAAATGAAATGATGCACTGCAAGGGAGAGCTGAATCAAAGTACAGTTATGTGCAGAGTTCAGTATTTTGGTCTAAATTCTAGAATTCCTTAAAAAAAAAAAAAAAACATTTTAACACTCCGAATAACATGATCCTACTACTTCTCTGTCTGGTAAACATGACTCATAGCTCAGTTTAATATTTTCAACCTTTATTTGACTTATAATTTTTTTTTTCATGAAATTGTAGCATTTAGACCAAAATGCTGCACTCTCTACAGAATTGTACTTTGATTCAGTTCCCCCTCGTAGTGCACCATTTCATGTTGCATACACCGATATGATTATTTTCAGTGACCTATACAGAGAGGCCTTAATCTTCTACCACCAATTGCTTTTCTGTACCTTTTCCTGCCTTTACCAGTCTTATTTTGAGGGACTTATACATCCCTTTGTTAATTTACTTCCAAATTCTTCATAACCATAGCTTTATACACTTAAAAATGTTGTTATACATTGATTTCTAGGTAACTAATCAACTCTTTATCATGTTTTCTTACTTTTATTATGCTTTACTAGCTCAAAAATTGAAAGGTGGCAAAGGACTTCAGCAACTTGATATCAGTCATAAAAAATAGTGATAGAAGTCCTCCTATAAGTACCAAAACATGGTTTATATATATATATATTTAAATCCTACCCTAGCTTTGTTGACACATCACCAAATAAAACAGAATCTGTCTGTCACTACAAACATTCATATGCGTTGGCTACATTCAAGAAAAGAAAAAATAATTATCATCAACCTAACCTGGTTTTACTGCCTTTTTCTGATTATTGGGCTATAACGTTTGATAAAATAATTATAATTCAACAAACTGTATTACATAATATTCTTGATTAAATTACCTTTACAGTGGTATATAGCTTTTATGGTATTACTAAGATATATTTGGTGTTATGGTCCATGAAACTTCAAAAAAGTATTTCCCCCAAAAGGTGTCTACAATTTTGGGAACCACTGTATGCTCAGATAAAAATAAAAATGTTTAAATACATATATGGCATTTAAAATTTTTAATCGCAATCAAAATGATTTTAAAAAATGTATTATTAAGTGTATTACTCTGATATTTGCATTTTTCTGTTCATTTTGAAATTGCCCTGCTTTATAAAATAATTCATTACAAGAAGACTATCATTTGATATATAGACTGTGAGGTGGCAGCACAGACAATAAACTCATCGAATTCACGGCTGAAATTTCAGAATTAGTTAAAACTCGATTCGTATATTAAAACACAATCGGTCTGCCAAGTCATATATTGGTGGAAAACACCTTAAAACCCGATTTTAGCGGTTGACTCGTAGGTTTACCATTGTGTGTTCCTGCTTTCAGTGCTCTATGTTTTCATACCTTTGGGTGCAAGAAAACACAATGGTAAACCTACGAGTCAACCGCTAAAATCGTGTTTTAAGGTGTTTTCCACCAAGATATGACTTTGCTGACCGATTGCGTTTTAATATACGAATCGAGTTTTAACTAATTCTGGAATTTCAACCATGAACTCGATGAGGTGATTGTCTGTGCTGCCGCCACCCGGTCTAATAAGAACTTACTTTTTAAACGACAAACTTTTAAATTTGACTTTAACTTTGGATTTAAAAATTTGGCAATAACCGTAGTAACATAAAATTAATTTGCCTTATTACATTCCACCAATCAGAATTGTGATTTCACGATTGAAACTTGTCGTATTTAAAAGAAAAATTTCAATGGTTTTCATAAAATGTAAATATATTAAAATGATTGCGTTTAATTATGGACTAATCGCGGAAGAGCATAACACAAATTATTGATTGAGAAATAATATTAAGTAAACTGTATAAATAAAATAAATGTAAATAATCTATCACAGTAAGTAATATGTAAAGCGAAATATTTCGGATGAAGAAAATGACGTCATTCGGTAAACCAAAGATTCATTATCATCTATTTTTAATATAAAATATTTTACTATAACTGTGTCAGTGATGACTTCATATTCACTAGTCCTTATTCCTGCAGCTAAATATACTGAACTCTTGCTATTTATTTAAAGATCCCTGATATGAACAAAATAAAATATTTCTGAAAATTACATAATTTCGGATTGATTAAAATAAAAATATTTAATGAAACTCATGAATTTTAAAACAATTGCTTAAATGGCGCTCTAATCTCGGAAAGGATGAATGGTTCTGATCATGAAAATGATTGCAACTTTTTTTTTCAAATACTAGGGGGCTCTGCCCCCTGCTCGCTACACTCACCAATCCCCGTTCTGATTTCACAGCCTCTTAAAACCTGGTAATGTATCCTGTTTTAAAAAGATGATGATGATGATATCACGAACGGCGACTATCTTCTGTAATCAGGTTATAATGCTTTTTCATTTAACTGGTTATAATGCTTTTTCATCTAATTCATCTTTTTTATTTTTAATATTCATGTGTAAACACAATTCTTATGACGTAATTTTCTTTATTTCCTGCTTTCAACACGTGATCATTTAATTATTATTTTAAACTTTCATTATTGTTTTTAATAGTCTCGCGCAAATACATTTTTTATTTGAGATAAAACATAATCCTTTGCGCTTATTTAGAAATTGACAACAATATAAAAAAATGACTTTTTCAATAAAAGATTTTTTACTCGATTTTTAAGGATTTTTTGAGTTTTTATTGTCCGCCCGTGATAATTTTTTGAATTTCTGAAAGCTTGTTATATTTCGCGTCTGGTGGTATGATTTTCGAATCCGTAGGATGGCTAGAAAAAAAGTAATCGCTCCTCAAAACAGTCCCTAGTAAAAAAGCGATGAGAATAACACGGAATATCTACGCAGATTTTCATTGGTCCATTTCCAAACAATTACTTTTTTTATATATACTAGGGGGCTCTGCCCCCTGCTCGCTACGCTCACCAACCTCCGTTCTGATTTCACAGCCTCTTAAAACCTGGTAATGTATCCTGTTTTAAAAAGATGATGATGATATCACGAACGGCGACTATCTTCTGTAATCAGGTTATAATGCTTTTTCATCTAATTCATCTTTTTTATTTTTAATATTCATGTGTAAACACAATTTTTATGACGTAATTTTCTTTATTTCCTGCTTTCAACACGTGATCATTTAATTATCATTTTAAACTCTCATTATTGTTTTAATAGTCTCGCGCAAATACATTTTTTATTTGAGATAAAACATAATCCTTTGCGCTTATTTAGAAATTGGCAACAACATAAAAAAATGACTTTTTCAATTAAAGATTTTTTACTCGATTTTTAAGGATTTTTTGAATTTTTACTGTCCGAGCGTGATAATTTTTTGAATTTCTGAAAGCTTGTTATATTTCGCGTCTGGTGGTATGATTTTCGAATTCGTAGGATGGCTAGAAAAAAAGTAATCGCTCCTCAAAACAGTCCCTAGTAAAAAAGCGATGGGACTAACCCGGAATATCTACGCAGATTTTCATTGGTCCATTTCCAAACCATTACTTTTTTTTATATATAGAAGGATTAAAATGACCCTTCCCGAATTCGAAACCTAACTTGATTGATTTCTCGTGCTCGAATTAGTATAGGCAACACGTTTCGTGTAAATCGTTTGAGTATTTTTCCATTTATAACAAAAAACATTTTCAGGGCTGAGTTTGTTTTACCCTGTAAAAACTAATTTTCTTGCACTCGGAACTTAGCTAGATCTTTTTCTCGTGCTCGATTTAGTACATTGGACAAGTTTCGTGAAAATCTTCCAAGTCGTTTACGATATCATTCATAATCGAGAAAATCTCTTGCTCGTTTAATATATATGAATAATCGGGAAAATCTCTTGCTCGTTTAATATATATGAATAATCGGGAAAATCTCTTGCTCGTTTAATATATATGAATTTGGCGACAATAATTTGGTCGACAGGATAACTAACAAGTACCAGTTGTATATATAGTGTTACGAATATTGTAAATAGCTAGTGTTTGTGTTTAAAAATGATGTAAATAGTTCAATTAAGCTCTATTCATAAGCTAATATTAATTTTTGTTGCATTGCAATATCTTAATTTGTTGATTTTTTGCAAGCGAGTAAACGCTATTGGATTTCAATGGGAGTCTATGGAAATTTGGCGAAATATTGGAAATAGCGCCAAGTTGGCGCCACTTTTGGCAGCTAATTTTGGCCGCCAAATTTGGCGATATATCGCCAAGTTGGCGCTAAAATTGGCGACATACTCGGGACTCTTCCTCTTGGTAACCCCTCTAATAGTGCCCATCCTATCTAAATTCTTTACTTTCATGTTAATTCCCCCTAAGAAAAGTCAGAAAGCTCTGACCAGATACGTTTCGCGATATTAGAAGGATTCATGTGTAAACACAATTTTTATGGCGTAATTTTCTTTATTTCCTGCTTTCAACACGTGATCATTTAATTATTATTTTAAACTTTCATTATTGTTTTTAATAGTCTCGCGCAAATACATTTTTTATTTGAGATAAAACATAATCCTTTGCGCTTATTTAGAAATTGGCAACAATATAAAAAAAATGACTTTTTCAATAAAAGATTTTTTTACTCTACTTTTAAGGATTTTTGAGTTTTTATTGTCCGACCGTGATAATTTTTTGAATTTCTGAAAGCTTGTTATATTTCGCGTCTGGTGGTATGATTTTCGAATCCGTAGGATGGCTAGAAAAAAAGTAATAGCTCCTCAAAAAAGTCCTTAGTAAAAAAGCGATGAGACTAACCCGGAATATCTACGCAGAATTTGATTGGTCCATTTCGTTTTTGGCTCAGTTCCAGATTACTTTTTTTAATATAGAAGGATAGAAGGATGACTTCTCATATAGGCTCCAAAGGTATAATTGAACACAGTAGAATTGTTTCAAACAAACAACCGGTTTCAAGGTAGGCTGTGTGAAGAAGTTTTACCTCCAGGAAAAACGTTGCAACAGCCAGGAAATGCATAGCAACGGTTTGTTAGAAACTCCCAATGACGTCATGACCTTTAGAGTATATATAAAACAAATATTTTAGTACGATTTTGTCAATATGACGTCATATTCACTGGTCTTTATTTCTAATTCAGAAAATCAAAATTCAGAGCAGGAGCTCTTTTTAAACACAGCACGATCTTTCAGCCGATGTATGAATAGCAATGGTCATTTGTTCGTTTTACGGTCACGTGATACATTCAGCAAATCGGCCATTTGATCAAGAGTTTCTTTTAGATACAGCAGAAAACGTGTTTTTCACGTTTTGTTAACTTTGCCAAACGGCTGAGAGATATTGTATTTTTCCTGTTGAACGAACTTTAGAAAGACAAGGATTGTTGATTTATATTGAACTATTTTGCTATTGCGTAGTATTTTTCCAAGAGTTTTTCGAAATGAAATTAAGCCATGTTGTATAATATTCTAGGCGCAATGAGTTTTAAATTAGTTGTGTTTCCAAGATAATTATTTTCAGTTAATTATTTTATATTTCAAAAATTTGTAAATTTCATAATGTTAAAATGATTTGTGCTCATTGGTAGCACCATGTAAATGCATTTTTACCTTTGTTTTCAACTACTTTTTTCTACATTAAAAAAAAACTTGTAAATTTCATATGTTAAAATTATTTATGACTGTACTCATTCTGGCTAGAGTAACTACAAAAAGTTGTGAGAGAGCGAAGGGAGCACGGACCGCGTAGCGGTCCTAATGTGAATTGCGTCGCAATTCACGAGGTTTGGCGAGCAGGGGGCGGAGCTTTGTAGTATATATATATAATCCTAATGTAACGATTTTATGAAACGAATTTATGAAAATAATTTATGTAACAGTTTTATGAAGCGCTTTAATGCAGGCGTCAACTATTAAAGCTATTTTTACTCACAATTAAACTTTCTTTTAGGTGCTGATGTTTATCTGATCGGTTGCTCTTTAGGCTCTTTTGGTCAATTTTCTTCAGATCGTTCATGAGTTTCACAGTACGTAAAGAAGTATTTCGAAATTTTCTGATAATTTTATGAAGATCAAATTTAAAATTTGATTTCATGCCGCAATAAACCGATCAAAATATACACATCTACTAATTATTGATGAGACGTGTTCAGCCCGAGCCCTATACCAGTCTTCTGATGGCTCTGGCTCAAAGTGAAAATTTTATTTATTCACATACTGAAATAAAGGAAAACTTGCTATATAAGAAACAAGAATGTATTCCAAGTTTCTTCAAGTGTTTTACAATCCTTTAAAAATACGTTTGAAATGGTATCGAATTTTGTTATTTATGGGATCTGATACTGAAGGCTTTGCATGGTCAGTGTTAGTTAACATAGATAATTCGCAGAATATCACTCATCTATCCTCTAGACCGGGAGGCGGCAGCATAGACAATCACCTCATCGAGTTCACCGCTGAAATTTCAGAATTAGTTAAAACTCGATTCACATATTAAAACGCAATCGGTCTGCCAAGTCATATCTTGGTGGAAAACACGGGGAAACCCGATTTTAGCGGTTGACTCGAAGATTTACCATTGTGTTTTCCTGCACCCAGTTCTCCATGTTTTCATACTTTTAGGTGCAGGAAAACACAATGGTAAACCTACGAGTCAACCGCTAAAATCGGGTTTTCACGTGTTTTCCACCAAGATATGACTTGGCAGACCGATTGCGTTTTAATATGTGAATCGAGTTTGAAATTTCAGCTGTGAACTCGATGAGGTGATTGTCTACGCTGCCGCCTCCCGGTCTACTCGTTTTCTGTTTGAAGTCCTTTTTCAGAATTACTGGAAAGCAGAACTTTTTGCTCTTAGTTGAGCAATGATATTTTAAAAGAATTAGAATAGTGACATTTTCTGATTTCTGCCAGTGGTTGGGTATAAATAACAAAATTATTATTTTAAACAGATTTTCAGGGACATGAAAATCCCGAATCGTTGTCATGGGGAGTATTTAGGATTAATACTTATTTCTATTTAAGAAGATTATTTTTAAGTGAAAAAATTAATCTTGAAACAATTTAAAAAAAGTTATTAGAAATTTTCTACTAAATACTTTCAGTATCGGGCTCGAACTCTGGCTCTGATGATAGAAAATTTTTCAGGTTCGGCGGGCTTAGATTTCAAATCGTTGGTGTCGGGTTCCGGAAAAAAGAACCCGAACTCATCTCTATTACTAATCTGCTGCCGTGATTACACATTTCATTTCGTTTGAGTTATTCTCTATATGCCGGCCACGACACAAACACGGCATTTTATTGCATCCTTATCAAAAGTTAAAGGCGTAATCTTATTATGTCACATGATGAGAAACTGAATTAAATTGATGAAACAGAAACAATACATTTTCATAACTCGCAAGCTATGCTTTAAACAAATTTCAACCAATTAGTTAAAAAGTAAATTCATGAAATGATTTAAGAAAATTTCCCTCATTTTTATTTTTTTCTATCTATAATAGATTAAAGTATTTAAATGAAATTTTTTTTCGACTTTCGATTTTTGACGGATTTACATGTTTTAGGGGTCAGAGATCCCGAAAAACATGTTTTTTCAAAATGTCTGTATGTCCGTGTGTTTCTTTGTATTATAGAAAATTGTATGAAATTATGCATATAATTGAACCAAATTTTATGTACTATATTCGTTTGGCTATGGCCAACAGGTCCCAGTTGGATTTGAGGATATTCCGCCGGAAGGGGGAACTGTGATAGAGATTTTTGTGCCATTTTCATTATTGTATATCATCGAAAAGTGTATGAAGTTAGGCATAGAATTGAACCAAATGTCATATAGTATATGTTTTTGGCTATGGTCAGCAGATTCCAGTTTAATTTGGGGATTATTTCGTCCGAAGGAGGCGCTGTGATAGCGATTTTTGTGCAATTTTCATTATTGTATCATCGGAAAGTGTATGAAGTTATGCATAGAATTGAACTAAATTTCATATATATGTTTTTGGCTATGGCTAGCAGGTCACAGTTAAATTTGGTGACATTCCGTCCGAAGGAGGCGCCGTGATAGCAATTTTTGTGCAATTTTCATTATTGTATCATCGGAAAGTGTACAGAGTTATGCGTAGAATTAAATCAAACTTGATATATATATGTTTTTGACTATAGATGTCAGGTCCTAGTTGAAAATGGGAATATTTCCCCGGGAGGTGGGATTTTTGTGCGATTTTCTCGATTTTTTGCAGCTTAGGCGATGAGAATTTATAAATATTTTTCGCCGAAATTTTATATTTAAATGTAATGTAACAGACCAAGGTTTGTATCAAATTTTGGAGAAAATCGACCTGAAGTTCGCTGTGATAGTGAATTTTGTTCGATTTTCGGGACCGGATAGCAATAGACATGTGGTAATGAAGTAATGAAGAAAAATGATTGTTAACTAGGTAAAGAAGTAGTGCATATTATGCCTTTTGCCGTACAAAAACAATGGTCAAATATACTAAACCAATGTTTTCCAAGTTATTATTTTGATTAACGACGAGTGACTGTTGCGAAAAATTTCTTCGTTAACGGCACATGCTTTGATTAACGAAACTTGATTAATTGATGGCACTACTTTAATGAAATGAGTTACAGAGAGGCAGATAGTGCTTACAAGGCAGCAGCAGATAAATTATAGTGCTTTGATGAACTACGCGACGGCTTCAGTTAACGACGAGTGGCTGTACAATAAAAATCTCTTGGTTAACGACGCTTGATGGCACTACTTTATGCTATGGCACTACTTTAATGAAATGAGTCTCACAGAGGCAGATGGTGCTTACCAGCAGCAGATAGATTTGTCATTTGCTTTGCAGGAATTAAAGAAGAAGAAATTTACCTCAAAAAGTCTAGAATTGTGATAAGACTAGGTTATTTAAATGGAAAATGCCCAGCAGAACAAAGCATTTATCACAAAAGAAGAAAAACACATTTCCTGGACATAAACTAATGAATGATAGGTTAACATAGCTTTTAGCAACAAGTAAAATTGGAGATAAAATGGTAAAACTAATGTTAATTTATCACTCAGAGAATTGCCGGGCATTTAAAAAGTTCAATGTCTATAAATCAATCCTGGTTTTCTGTGGAAGTTTAACATCAAAGACTGGGTCACAAGTGACTGGATTCTTGAAGTGTTTGAACCAACTGTCAAAGCCTGTCTTGAACAAAACCGTCTACTTACAAAGTACATTTTAATCTTTAATAACGGTCATCCAGTGAGCATGCAAGAAGATATATCAAAGCAATTAGATTTTTCTAGTTTATTTTTCTTCTACCCAAAAACTACACCTCTGATTTAATTTAATGATCAGCTAATAATTTAAATTTTAAAAATCTTTTCACAAGGACTCTTTTTATCAGGTGCTTTGAAATGTGTGAAACATTCCAACATAACCCCTCAGAAAACATTGGAAGGAATAATTCGATATTGTTATAGCAACTAGGCTAATTGTAAAAGCTTGGAAAGAAGTAACAATGAAATGGTTTAAAGCAGCATTGAGGAAACTGTGTCCTTTCTCTGGTAATGAAGAAACTTCAATTGAAAGACATATTGGTAAAATAATATTGTGGCAACTATTCATGATATTAACTTGAAAGTAGAGAAAGAAGATATTGAAGAATTATTGGAGATGAATGACCGTGAACTGACTGCTGACGAACTAATAGAATTTTTCCA
Organism: Maratus michaelseni; assembly: GCA_963931845.1. Classification (NCBI taxonomy): domain Eukaryota; kingdom Metazoa; phylum Arthropoda; class Arachnida; order Araneae; family Salticidae; genus Maratus; species Maratus michaelseni. The sequence goes on from OZ007587.1 coordinate 282,396,297, forward strand.
TCAGCAATGTGAAAAAAGTGAAATGAGAATTTCATATAAAATTAAAGATGCAGAAAAAAAATTACGACTGCTGAAAAAAAAATGTCTACAGATCTACTGTTTAATGAAAAGGTCATGCAGTTTTTCAGAGATATTTTTTAAAAGCGGCCGAAAACAAGTAATCCTAGACATGTCTTTTGCGGGTTCATTTGTTAAAAAACTCCGAAATGAGTCCAATTTTCTTTCAGGTGAAGATTGGTAATTAAAAACTGTTTTCATACGCAATTTATTTTAGTAACCCCTTCGCTTTCACATGGAAAAACTCTACGGAACATGTATCCACTAGTGAATATACTGCGAGTGCAGGGTTAAAGTTAATTTTTTTTAACAAATATAATAAACAATTAGCTGATATTTATCACATTTTTAGGACATTTTTAATGCGTTTTATCTACATTTTTAATATGTACTTTGTGGTTAGGGCTAGGAAAAAATTAACCTATTTGCAATTAAATCTAATGAAAAATCGTGCCTTGAATAAAAACAATTTTAGCTAACGGCGACAATCTTAGAATAGATTACCGCCGTTACCTAATGTACCACTTATCTAAGGTGATTGTATCTATACTAATATTATAAAGAAAAAATGTTTATCTTCAGAAAAACCGCACCGATTTTAAATATTATTTCACTTTAGGTGGTGGGTCACAGTTTGGCCGCGGTACTCAATCGATCTCGGTAGATTTTCAACCTAAATGGGTTGGGGGTGTTCTTTTTTAATTCAAGTATTTGATTAAATATTTTTGTTTCTCACGTTCATTTTATGCCCGTATAAGAATGATATTTCACTAGAACGTGACTTAATTGGTAATATTTAAATTATCAGTAGCAGTACAATTTTCACCTCATGATAGCAGATACACATACCTGCACATTTCGTCTTTGCTAGTACATAATATAAATATAAAATCATTACAATTATAGCTGAAATATAGTTATAATATTCTTATAAGGAATTAAAAACCAGAAAAAATGGGTAAGAAATGGTAAAGGAAAATTTGTCAACTGATATAGTGTCAGGTGTAATAAGGCGCCACATTCCTATTCTACATGGGGATTCGTCTCTTTTGTTTATGTAACATTAATATGTATTTTGTGTGAAAAATATGTTGTGTTTTTGGTACTTTTGGGTTATAGCTGCCGCCGAGGATGAATCGCCAAGCGACCAAGATTTATCGGCCATTTATAAAATATTCATGACATTATAACAATATACAATGTATACAACATTTCGTGACGCATATGGCCCGGTTACAGTCATATATGATTTATATATATACGTATATGACATGTGTATACGATATATATGGTATATATATAGGGCATGTAAGGCGTAAATAATATGTATACAATGACGTATATGGCACATATATGAGCATTTGGAGTATATATATGCGCATATATGATGCATATATAAGCTTTGCGATGATCTTGGCAAAATCGTAACTGCAATCTTGGCATAATCGTAATTATGGGGTCCTCTATAACCCAAAAGTATCGTTTTTTCACAGTTTCCGTCACCCACCTCTTACATCATTCTTGATTACAGCCAGTAGGCTGTAATGTACCTAAATTCTTTCGTATGTCCCTGTAAAAGAAGAATAAATGCTAGAAATCACATTTTAATGAAAAAATTTTCTGGTTCAAAATATGTTGAAAAAATAATCGGGAGTTTGGCAGCTATGCTTTCTTCTTATAAATATAAAAGAAAGCAAAAAATAACTAAAATCTTTTACGCAACTGTGTACTAGTATAATACAAAAATATCTGGATGTTATTGCATACAATTCGGTTTTACCTTTTGCCGGCCTTGGCCGCTAATCCGCTAATTGCTGTCGAATTCATTACGAATTCATAATCCCGAAACCTCCTCTTGGCCGCTAATTGCTCCCGAAACCATACTTGTGTTTTTACTTATCCCCATCTGGAGGAGAAAAAGAAGATCTTTATCTATGTATTTTTTCATCTCCAGTTATTTTAATATTATTAATTCGTTTTAAGTTTATGATGGTTTTGAAGCGCGATTTTCGTTTTCAATTTCAGTTGTGCATTCATCGATTGATACAACATTTAACTTTGGGACTGACATTTTCTCTTGATAGAGCGATTCCAGTTTTCAGGTATGTGAAATTAAACATTCGTTATTTTTCTTAACTTTTAACAGGCTGTATTCAGATACAGGTATATATATATATATATATATATATATATATATTTAATTTACTTTTATAGTTAGAGATAAACAATAGAGTCCTGCATCGAGTCGGTAATCGAATTTTACCCGAACTCAACTGGACCTGTGGTTCGGGTCGGGTTGGATTGGCGCTAATTTTTTTCGTTGCAGGTTGTTTTCGAGTTAAGACAATTTTTTTAAATACAATCTAGTACATTATTTCAGATGTAAAAACTATATGTTTGAATATTAGTGAGTATATATAAGTTCATATTGCTACAAAAAGGATAAAATTGGTAATAGAGGTATAATTGTACACTATTTTTTCCATAATTTTTTATTAATTTTCTTTCATTTCGGGTTCGGGTTAAGGGGTCAGGTAACTTTTCAACTCACAAAATACATGAAAAAGGGACCTCTGTAAGAACTACAGTAACTCCGTAACTAATCGACTTTGAATTATAATTTAAAATACATATTAATAAAGGTTTATTTTATAAATTCTCCAAAAATGTATGTACTCATATAAAGCTTTTAAATTTATTTTAAAATATAATAACATTGTTACGAAAGAATTATTCTTGCATGTATTGCGCGCATGATATTTCACATTTGAATTGCTAAGACCAGCCAAAATTTTTTTAATGAGTACATATATAATGTGTTCTCAAAATGACCTACGATAAAAAAAATAAAATGTACAGATCCTGAGAATTTTTTTTTTTTTTAGAGAAATTTGAAGTATCGAGTTTTTTTAATGCAAAAGTAGTCATGAATTCTAAACTTGTTACTTGAGAAACATAAGAATAGGTCATTTTGTGCATCTATATGGTTAAGACATTCAATCAAAATTTCATGAAATTCTAACCAACCATTTTTCAGAAATCGTGCGCGCAATGACTAAAATCGCCGTTTTGAGAAAATTGACTTCAAAGATCAAACTACCCCTTGATCATATAAAAAATCTCAGACTGTTTTAGACGTAACTCCTCTTCTAAAGTGAATTTTTGCATGGGTTTATTTTAAAATGTTCCTAAATAATCATATTTAATTATAAGTTAATAAAAAAAAAAAAAAAAAAAAACGAATTTTTGACACTTTAAAGGTTACCTGACCCCTTAAACTGTTTCGGATTTGGATCGGTTTCGGATTGAAGTGTACCGAGTTTGGGTTAAAGAAAATTATTTTGACGCGTTCGGGCGGGATTTTTTGATGATCTTGTCGGGCTGGGATCGGGTTTTGGATTGTCTTGAAATAGAAATTTCGGGTTCGGCCGGGTTAATCTGAACCGCACAGGCTTAATTATTACTAATTATTAAAATATACTACTAATAATTATTAAAATATGCTAATTATTAAAATGTATGAAGGGGAGAAAATATGTGTGATTTGTAGATCATTTTTCGATTTTATTTAAATTTTTAAAATTAATCATTATTATATAATTTGAATAAATAAAGGAAAAATAATAACTTTTAGAAGTATTGGACCATTTTTAATTTTATATAAGTCTTTAAGTCGCGTATAGTGAAACATTTTACAGAAGGCTGTTTTTATAATTTTCTGTATATTTCTCCTTTTATTATTAAAATGTGGTAACTCTCTATCTTAATTTTTTTAAAAAATGTAATTTTTGTTTTACATCAATATGAATATTTAAATTTTTTCAATTCGACGTTCCCGTTTAGGAATATTATCTTTAAAAGTTAAGACATAAAATGACATTTTCTTAAATGCGAGTAAAATATACGAAGAAAAACAATAAATGTGATACTTGCAGATCCAAGTCATTAAATAAAATGAATGAAATAATAAAATAAATATAAAAATATAATTTGTTTTAAATTGTTACGTTGCTTTAATAGTAATATTGTAATAAGTATTGAAAATCTATAAACGGCTAAAATTTTCATGTTTCGTAGTTTCTCAAAAGATTTTCATAATTAATATTTTTTTGTAATATCTTTTTATTATTTTTTTTAGAGTTGTGCAAAATATTAAATAATCAAAAATTAATGTGGAAGTGTAACTTTCGAAAACAGTATTATTTCTTTAAAACTTTTTTTTTTCTGTTAAACTTCTTTTTTAATGTTAATAACACAGTTATTAAACATTCACGAATAGAAACATATTTTCTTTTCATTTTTTTTAAATGGATGGTCAAAAATCCTTCAAAGCAAATTTTCTTTCCATTTTGATCTTTCCTTTCTATATTATGTGTAAGTATGTGAAAACAGAAACTTTGTGTGTATTTACTTAGTGATATAAAGTGCCAAATAAAAAAATTAAATTATGCCACAATCAGGGTTCGTTGATATATATCAATGGATATGTATCATGATATATCCGATATTTATTTTCAAAATATCAAGATTTTTTATATTTCCGATATTTTTATATTATTTGATATTTATTTTCAAAATATCACTGTGCAAGGTATTTTTGATATTTTAAGTCAAAACAAGTGTAAATGAAATTTTCAACTGATATTGACTGTTCCACTTTGTAGATAAAGAACATTTGTCTCTGGCAGTCACTGAAAAAAAACAAAAATATCATCCAAGCTTTGTTTGAAGTTTTTATTTTTAAATGTAGATTATATGGGACTAATAATTATGTGGGATATAACTAATTCAGGACAGATACAGAAATATAAACTGTCTAATTTAGATAATCAGTTCTATACAGCTTCATTAGAAAAGAATCAATTTCTGGTTTTGGTGTTGTTGAGCTTAAATTGTGCAACATGTTAGGGAATAAAAAATAAATAAGCTTACATTCATGTTTAAATGTTTCCATTAAAAAACAAACAAACTATTTTGTATTTAATTTTAAATTAAAAATTTTTTTTTTTTATTTAATATATATATATATAAGTGTATAAAGCAAATTGTTTCTGTTTTGTTGGTTAGTTGATCTTCAATTTTGTTCAGAGTGAAAAATAAAAAAAGAAAAGGGGAAAAAGAGCAGTTTTAGTATATTGTTTAATTTTTTTTATGTTAAGTGCAATATATTTTAGTTTCTAATCTATATTATGCTTGAAAATATTTATTATCAGCAGTAAGTTGACTATTTTGAAAATATCGGATATATATCGAAAATATCGGATACTTTTGATATTTTCGAAAATATCATGATATTTACGAACCTTGGCTACGATAAACAATTTTTGTATCGGAAACTAGGGTCGAAATCCATTTATTCAGACAAAAATACAAAGTGTCTCCTCCAACTCAAATTCGGATTTTTGTTTATAACTTTAACAATAATGAAGATATTTTAGCAAAATTTGCTGCAGGCCTACTTTCCTTTTGTTTGAAATCTAAGATTTCATGAGAAACAGTAGAAGTCGCCACTGCCCACATTCAATTAGTGCTGAACTAGACATTCCCTATTTTCTAATGTAATTGATGTTACATAAGGTCAATTTCCGAAATGCTGTACACGTTCATCACTTTTCGCGATGTCATTGCATTTCACCCGAAGTAAGGTAAGTCTTCTGAAAATTGCTTTCATATATCTTTATTTCAGAGGGGTCTTGTACTTTTTAATTGCGACGAAAATCGAGAAAAACAATCAAAGTTTGAATTAGTGTATTTTCAAAACTTTTATATGTATAAACATAAAGTTTAGATTATTAATTAAATAGATTGTGCTTTTTAATAATTTATTAGAAACTGACTAATATTTTACTGAATTTGTGCAATGTTGAAATTAAAATAGCACTATTTTTTTTTACTCCGTAAGTCATTGCGTGCATGATATCTTGAGAACGTATGCATGGATTGTTATAAAATTTGAGTTAGTTAATAAGCGCATATGAGTGTTTAAAATGATCTACTTTTAAATATTTACAATGATAAGATTTTTAATTATGACTATTTTTATTCATTAAAAAATGTAAAATTTTGAAATTTTTTACAAAAATATTTTTTTTTACATGGTTAATGAAATAATTTTGACCTAAGAGAAGGTCATTTTTAAAATACGTATGTACTTATTATCTAACTCAACTTTCATAACAATCCAGTCATACGTTCTCAAGATATCATGCGCGCAATGACTTACGGAGTAAAAAAAAGAGCTATTTTAATTTTAACAATGCTCAAATTCTATAAAATATTAGTCAGTTTCTAATAGTATTATTGTATCAAAAAGCACAATCTGCTTAATCAACAGTCAAAATTTCATGCTTATACACAAAAAAGTTTTGAAGATACACTAATTCAAAGTTTGAAAGTTTTTGTTGATTTTCGGCAGGTTTAAAAGGTACAAGACCCCTAGGTTATAAACGATAGTTACTTTCGGATTGTGGAGAGAGACCCTGTATTTTTGAGTGAATAAATGGAGTACGATTCTGGTTTCCTGAACAAAAATTGTTTGTTGTAGTATGCTTTACGATCTTTTAAAATTTGTACGTAGAATTGTGAATCACCCTGTATTTATTTGTATATTAGCTGTTATTTGCGGCTTCGCTCACGAATATTTGAATTATAGTAACTATTGTTATAATCATGGAATTTGTAATTAAATACGAATACACTATATATACTTATTAATAATCCTTCGAGTTTAACTTTTCTCCCTTAAACCTGATTACACATATTAAAAATGGAATTTTGATTCACCGTGTATATTAGATCCATGAAGGTCCATCTATCTTGACAAGAAGGTAAAGATCTATCTTCTTTCATTTCAGATACGCTAAACATTAGAAAGCAACTATATATATATATTTATGAATTTCTAGGTAATCATTTTTATTCTTGATGAAAAATAACGGCTTTATTCCTATTTTAATACTTACAACTGCATTTTCATTCAACTTTCAAAATCAATTTCTCAAAATCAACAGAGTTCTAAACACATTTTAGCTCATATTTAACGCTTTTTCTAAGATAGCGCAATGAAATTGCATGTGGTGCGTTCTGTCCAAAAAGTTAAAAATAAATAAAAAAATAAATAAAAATAAATTTATGACATAATGGAATCGGCTGAATCCCGTTTTGAAACTGCAGACGTTACCGCTGCGCCACGAATGTTTGATTACATTGCTCAATATTTATTCCTTATATTTGTCACAATTTTTGGATGATTTTCTTTATAGAATAGGTCTCAAAATGGTTTGAAAAGGGTTTAAGATTGGATTAAATACCTAATCCGTTGGTCAATTTTTACGAAATTCCATACTGTTCTTGTGACAGTGGTCTATAACATATTCACTAAATGGGAGCTTAATTGGGAGTACTTTTTGGGCGTTATCGTGTTCATTCACACACACACAAATCATGATAATACATAACTTACAATACTTTAATCATGATTACAATACCGAACACTACGTGTTCAGGATATAAAAAGAAAAAAAATGTTTAAGTGGTACTCTCAGTTTGACTCAAGAAAATCAGCATTTATGCGATCTATTTTGAGTGATTTCAGTCCAAGGTAACTTGAGTTTTACACTGGCCTCCAAAAGTTAAGGTACAAACAGTTTTTTGACGCTCACTATTAAAAGAATGAAAATAAAGATAAAAAATACGATGTATATGAATGAGAATAAGTAACTTCAATAAAGCCTTATGAAACGATTATGTCCATCTCTATTTTTTTTAAGGAATTGGGCACTTATATGGCAGTCGAGAAATTCGTATGACTTTTTTATGCTTGTTGATCTTGAATTGTTGGTGCTAAAATAGTTTTGTCCATATTTAGGAGATGTCGTTTACCTGATTCGTTAAGATGGCGGGCAATCGAATGGATGGGAATGTGGTTATCAAAAGATGATGCTGCTAGACGTCTTAATGTGTTTCATAGTGTGGTCCAAAGATTCTGAGATCAATCTGAATCCGAAAATTCAGTATAAAGAAGACTTGTTCTAGACCGCGTACGGTTACAACAGCTGCACAAGATCACTTTCTAGCTCTTTTGGCCCGAAGGAGAAGGAACATTACTGTGGTTCAGCACATTTTCGACATTGTAACGCAACATGGATGACGATATCTGCTACTACAGTGTACTTATGTCTTCACAATTAAGAATTCTATGCGAGACGACCCGTCGTGTGTGGCCCTATTAATCGACAACACAAATGTGCCTGTTTACGTTTGTCAAGAGCACACGTTTCCTGGATCAGACAGCAATGAGCTTCTGTATTCTTCTCAAACGAGTTCCAATTTGCTTTGGAGATTGATTCAGTTCGTGTGCTGATCTGGAGAGAACAAGGCATCAGATTCTACACATGTAACATTGTTGAAAGACACATAATAGAGGAGGTGGAATCATGGTTTGATCTGGAATCTCTCTGGTAGTCACAGTAACATCCATGTGTACCATGTGTGCCATAGAAGAACACTGACTGCTGTGAAATATCGGTACGAGATCGTTTGTCACACCGTATATTTTTGGTGCTATTGGAGATGAATTAATGATGATAATGCCCGATAGCATTAAGTTAAACTCTCTGATGAATATCTTGAGGATCAAAGTTTGGATCTAATGGAATGATCAGCTCAATCTTCGGGCCTTAATCCGATAGAACATCTTTGGTGCTATCTAGGCAGACAGGTGGCTTCCATAAGTCCTCTTCCGAAGTCGTTAAATGAGTTAGAACAAGCGTTGCTCCATATATGAGCGTTATTTCCCATTCCAGTGTCCGATAACTTAATTGACAGTATAGAAAGTCGATGTTACAATTGCATTACAAGTAGGGTCGGACACATGTCTTATAAAAATCCGTTCATTATTTTTTTCTTTTCACAAAATAACTGTCATTTATTTATTTATTTTTATCAAATAGTGGACTTTTGCAAAAAATGCAATTTTTAATTTGTAAATAATGCTTCATGTTAGAATTAAATAAAATTCGATAAATAACTGTTTAAAGTACAATTCCTCTAAATTTCATGTTTTTATGTTCATTTGTTTGAAATTGGATACAAAAGACTGGTTGTACCTTAACTTTTGGAGGCCAGTGTATTTGTATTTGTTTGCACAAGCGATCACAGATAGGGCTCGATTATCCTCTGAATCTAGGAGAAGCACAGCATCATTTTGGGGCCCTCTTTCATCCGGGAAAAGCTTTGTAAATTCTACAATCATGAAAACTCATCAATTCCGCAAATATTATTTCCGAAAGAGACTTAGCTGAGTTCAGTGGGTAATTCGGAAGAGGTTAGTGTATATTTTCGTTAATGGTTATATTATATTTTCCAAGAATAAGAAATATTTGTCTTTTTTTACAGTGTAGAGCTACCTTTCATTGGACTTTACGTAATAGAATTAACATAAAGCATCTTTTTATAGTTGTTCCTTTAATTTTCCCCGACAGAATATTAACAGTCATTAAGGTATTTTATTAACGCATTTTTTATTATTTTTTTAATATAATAATTTCTTTAGTATCTGTTAATATTATGGAATTCTCTCTAAGAAAATAAGTATTAGATATTAAGACAAAAAATACTTAATCTGTTTTGCATTATAGTTTTTCAATAGGTGATCACACATACTTTTGAATGGATTCCCTGATTTTCAAATTTTGTTGTGGTTTGTTTGTTTGTTTATTTTTTGTTACAAGAATTTACTTATTTGGTAAACCCATTTTAATTATATAAAGATTTATTAAGAGATCATTCCATCTATTTGTTTTTATACCTCTAAAGCTAACAGTTTAGGAATTATCTATTGTACAACGATGAAAGGGAACACCCTGTATACAGGGTACTCTATTCAGAATGGTTATATTTACCATTATATTATTTATTTGTACCATTATATAGTTATATATGCGCATGCCCGATGCGTAGCCTCTGCGAAATGTGCAATTTACACAGGAATCTCTGATCATGAACCGCCTCTGAATTACGTATTATTATTATTTTTAAATACAACAAGAACGAAAAATCATGCGTCAAGCACAGATTATGTAACACTTTCCAACACTTCCAAAATAATTTTACAAATCATTACCGTTTAATAAGCTGAAAGATAACATCTAAGTAAACAATTTGGAAAACGCATAACATATTTTAAAACGTAATTTCCGGAATTTTCAACATTTATTTCCAACATATACAATATTCGGAAAAATATCCGAATACTTTTATTCAGCCCTGTATATGATCTATAGATTTGTATATATACTACATAAGATGCTAAATTTTAGTTCAGTTAAGAAACGCGTAGCACAGTTTAAAATTCTCCTTCTGGAGTTTCTGTCAATAAACGGAAATGCGTTCGCGAACTTTTGTGCTGCCCTGTATAGGATCTACAGAATTTATACACACCACGTAATAAACAACAAAAACGAAAAATCATGCGTCAAGCATAGATTATGTAACACTTTCCAACGCTTCCAAAATAATTTTACGAATCATACTCTTTAATAAGCTAAAAGATAACATCTAAGTAATCCGAATACTTTTATTCAGCCCTGTATAGGATCTATAGATTTGTATATATACTACATAGGATGCTAAATTTTAGTTCACTTAGGAAACACGTAGCACAGTTTAAAATTCTCCGTCTGGAGTTAAATAATACGGAAATGTGTTCCCGAACTTTTGTGCTTCCCTGTATAGGATCTACAGAATTTATACACACCACGTAATATACAAAAAGCGATTTAAAATTAAAATCGCGTTCAGTAACTTAAAACGCACTTCCAGGAATTATTGTTAACATACAGTAGAGAATTCTTTTGTGTGTCCCTGTAAATGAACTATGACTGCTATACACACAATATTCTGTAGTAAGTCTCTTGTAATGAACCTTATATAAATTTCAATGCGTTTAAAATAGGGAAACATTATTTAAATAAACCGCAGACGATTTTTCTCCATAGACGTAATGTAACGGAATTCTTTTGACTGTCCCTGTAAAGTAAGTATAAATGCTATGCACACCCTATTCCATATTAAGCTTCTTCTAATGCACCTTAGTGATATATATAAATTTCAGGGCGTTTAAAATAGTGAAACATTATTTAAATAAACCGCAAATGATTTTTCCCCATAGACCGCAATGTAACGGAATTCTTTTGAGTGTCCCTGTAAAAAAACTATAAGTGCTACACACTTCCATTGAAATAGGGAACATGCCATAGATAACGATTATAACATATAAAAATTGCAGGGCAATCCGAGCATATTTACGGGAGTTAGAGCACGGACAGACGGCAGACGGCAGACGGCCAGACGGCCAGACAAACCGAAGTCATAAACACTTTTCAACTAGGTTGGAAAGTGTTAAAAAGCGAGTTCAATTTAAAATCGCGTCCAGTAACTTAAAACGCACTTCCAGGAATTATTGTTAACAGACAGTAGAGAAGTCTTTTGTGTGTCCCTGTAAATGAACGATGACTGCTATACACACAATATTCTTTAGTAAGCCTCTTGTAATGCACCTTAGTGATATATATAAATTTCAATGCGTTTAAAATAGTGAAACATTATTTAATTAAACCGCAGACGATTTTTCTCCATAGACGTAATGTAACGGAATTATTTTGACTGTCCCTGTAAAGTAACTATAAGTGCTATACACACCCTATTCCATATTAAGCTTCTTGTAATGCACCTTTGTGATATATATCAATTACGATGTGTTTGAAATTGTGTAACAGCATTAAAATGAACCGCAAATGATTTTTCCCCATAGACCTTAATGTAACGGAACTCTTTTGAGTGTCCCTGTAAAAAAAAACTATAAGTGCAACACACTTCAGTTGAAATAGGAAACATGCTATAGATAACGACAATAACATATAAAAATTGCAGAGCAATCCGAGCATATTTACGGGAGTTAGAGCACGGACAGACGGCAGACGGCCATACGGCCAGACAAACCGAAGTCATAAACACTTTTCAACTAGGTTGGAAAGTGTTAAAAACGAGTAAAAGATAATTTGAGAAAAAATTTCAAAATGCTTCAGAATTTTTTAAATGTTTATAATTTTTTTCTGTTAGGAAAATATATTAAATTATTATGATGGATTTTAGTGAAAAAAGTGTTGATTCTTTAAAAAGTATAGTTTAAGCGAGTGAAGTGAACCATTGTAGCGATGTGGATGCACCATGTATTAATGAAAATAAATTGCTCGAAGAAATTTTTACAGTCAGATAACATGGATGTACAGCAAATTGAAATAAGAATGCAACATAATTTTTTATTATTCCTAATAAATAAAAATATTTGAAAATAAGTTTCTAATATTAAAATCAGTGGATGCAAGATTTGGCAAATGATTTTATTGCTGGAGTCGAAAGTAGAGTCCAAAGGAGAAGAAAACTTTTCCACAATAAATCAAATATTGTTGTACAATCCAGAACATGTTTCTTAGTCAAAAAATAAAATTTTAAAGTATAGTTTTTTTTAATTACATTTCATTTTCAACAAAAATTTCTTCAATGAAAGTGCATTTTGAATCTATTTGGAATTTTTTCAAATATTTTGAATTTTTGTACGAAAAGTTAGCAAGTTAGTTAAATGATGCAGGGGATAAAGATATTGGAGAAAAAGAACTTGAAGAAGAATTAAAATCGTTGTTTTAAAAAAAAAAGTAGGCAAGAGGCAGTTCTGAAATAGATTAATTATTACAAAAAAATATCTTAAAGAAAAAATGAAATGATAGGTTTGAGAATTCTTTCTATTTTATCTGTTTTATTTACAAATGCTGAAAATTTTCTTCTAAATTAAAATTAACTAACAATTATTTGAAATAAAGCGTCGAAAGACTTAAGTTTTGTATGATTTAAATTGAAAATGATTTTGTTTATTCAATTGACATTGAAGATTTGCTTGTAAAATTCGCAAAAATAGAAACTTGTAGCTAGATCTCTTATACGTAAATTAAATGCTACAAGGTCACTAAATTCCTATTTGCTTTTATTAGAATTATTATTTTCATAAGGGACAACTACATATGTTGGGGGTTTGTTTACTTGCCTAGGTACTATTACCTTTTGCAAAAATTATGAATGAGTGCAAATTACCTATGACTAAAAATTGAAATGAATCCTGTCAATATGCATACTTACAAAATTATTCTCAAACTAAAATAAATTTAGAAAAAAAGTAAATGGATTAAATTAAACAGAAACAATTAAAATTTAAAGAATTTAAATTTACTTGAATTCTAAGTTTTGAATTCAAAATAGTATAAGAATTAATCATTTAAAAGCACTGACAAGATTCTCAATTTGCACTACATCCAATTCCCCAACAATCAGCATTGTGAATTCAAGAATTAATATGAAGGGTAACAACAAGGAATTTTCATAGACATAATAATTTAGACTAAGTGTAAATTTTGGAATAAAGGGGACAAAATCTTTCTTTTAAAGAAAGTACAAAAAAGGGAGGTATAAAATTGATGATATAGGTTAAACAAAATAATATTTGACAAATATTAAAAAAATGCAAAATTAGTTCCAAGAATTCACAACACTGAAGCTGTGATCGTATAGATTAATCCTTGTTTAAGAGACCATGAGTAAATAATTAAATTTTGAATACGTAATTCATTATTATAAAGTGCTCCTCATAAGACTTTAGATCAAAATGTTAAAATTACTTTATATAAAAAATTCAGATAAGTATGTCCTGTAATTAATTAAAGAATAGTAAAAGGTCTCGGTTAATTAAATAAAATAAGTTTGAATATTAAAAAAATTTCAACATCCAGTAAATTAGTAGTTTATTTTTTTTATTAGATTTAATGCTTAAAATAATATTTAGAAATTCCATGACTAGAGAATACAATAATTTACTTTAATTTATTTATTTATTTATTTATTTATTTTACCAGAATTAATATTTAAATCAATAGAATAAATTAAGTTAAAGATTACTATGCATTTTAAACTGATAACTCAAACTATACATAGTATTCCCAATTAAATTTTAATGATTAACAAAAAGTAAAATTACTGAACATGAATCTTATTGAAATGATTTAAAATAAATTAATAAGATAAAGAAAACAAAGAAGGAATTTACTTAGTTATTTTGTTTATTGACAGAAACACATTATTCATAGCTTTCACGAATTATAATAGCAATCTAATGTATTGAGGTCATGATAATAGACAAAAACATTAACAAATTGGTTAATCCAAAAATCAGAAGTATCATATACTATAATCAGATAAATTTAACTAAAAATACTGATGTTATGTTTACCACAGAAAGTACATAGTGATGTTAGAGGTGCTTCGGCCATTCTTTGGTAGGTTTGGTTTCACTCCATTATCACTCTAACACGAGTTCGAGAATTTTAGGCACAAAAGTTCTAGTCATATGGCTTGTTAGTAACGATCACAATGCTTGGCTACTACACTAAGTAGTCAAAAATGTCTAAACAGAATCCGAGACGGTAGAGGACAATATGCACAAGGAAATATATGTAAATAAAGTTAGTCAAGAATAAACTATTCACAAGAAGCTGTTGTTCCCACACCGGGAGTCGAATCCAATAACTATTCTGTAACTATTTATAACACGCTCCTGTAGAGCAGTTTCTGCCCCAAAATATGAATCAGAAATACTTTTCTGATATGGTGCATAGCCGGAAATAAGTATCACTACTCTGTGTACTCACTTCCATTTTCGATGTTCAGCCACTCCGTGTGAATCTCCAGTTACACACCGGCTCCAAATACGAACAGTGGTGCTAATCTCTAGCAACGATTATTCTTAAACATCAGTCTTTAAAGATTGCAAAAAATGTTTTTTTTTTGTTTTATCTTGCAGAACGCTAGCAGAGTCTGTTACCAGAGCAAACGCATCTCTCGATAGACCACTAAATCTGCACGTCCTAACACTTCGACATCTAAAAACTTTCTCGGATTCTTAACATCTCTTTTTTTTTTTTTACTCCAACAACAACATATCATTCTCGTCATTTCAGGCCGCGTAGCATACAACCATTTTCTATCAACTCCCTAGTAATCGTCCGTCTTCCTACTCACTAAAAAACAATCTACCGCTCGAGCAGGCGGCGGTGGGGGGAAAATCCCCTAACCCACACACACCCGAACTATCCACGCTTCACAACATCACTGTCACTGGCCATCTCTCGTTCCCCTGGTAACGGACGAGGGGGAAAAAAACTCAGCGTTGATTGGGTGGGGTTCTGCTACGTCCAAAACTTCCCTGTCTCAATTCCTGGAAACAAGGTGCTCGTGGGCTTCGTTGAAACACAGCTGTATGTCGGGTCCCACGAAAACAACTATCCGCCCGCTGACACCTGCCATAAACAACGACTCGAAAGCAATATACTGATGTATCTTCGTAACAAGCCTAGTTTTATGACTCTCTTTTCTGAGGGTAATAAAAGTTGCACACAATACAACTGACAATAATGCTTCAGTTATTCCCATGACTTCTTATAAAGGCCTTTTGTACTTTATCCAATCTGCCTGTGTGTGTTTCGAATTTACGATCCCTTAAATTACGTGAGAATTTCAAGTAAAAGTTGTTTGCGTGGAAACTATCTCATAGTGAAAAAAGAAGAACCTGGGTGGTCTTGACTTATAGAAAAATACAAATGTTTGGATTTTGAAAATAAGAGTTTTAATTAATAATGTTTAAGAAAAATAAGAAAAAGGAGGAGGGGGGTTTGATTAAATATCAAAATAGAATGAGTTTATAAAAAAGAAATGTTTTAAGATATTAATGAAAATATAAATATAAAAATTTAGATTAAATTACCTCTAACAAGAATCCCCCGTCTCTATTTAAAAAACACAATTTTTTGAAAAATAAAAAAAAAATTTGTTTTTTAAGTAAAAAGTGCGAGTAAAAATTCAATGGATGCGGGAGAGATCACTAAATGGGGCCTAACATTTCAAACAAACCAGACTTCGGTCCGAAGAATTATCAAGAAACACTTAGCAAGCCTACCCCTCAAGGTATACAGTCCGGAATGCATAACCTGAGTTTGCATACACAAAACTCTCCTCACTTGTCAACAAAATCCTAGACACACCTGTAGAATAACAAAAAAAATTAAAAGATGAACACAAGGCTGGACATTGCTTTTGTCACCACTAACCTTATCAATCGGGAAGGTTCCATTCAAAGTATTTACCTGAACACTGTTTGCTAAACCACAAAAAAAAAATTTGAAAATTGCCAAAAGAATTTTTTTTTTTTTTTTTTAAAGCCAAATAAAAATTTGGGAGAGAGCATTGCCAACCGAAAGAATCGCCAAATCCATTACAATAATAATGCATATCAATATAGGTATAAATTGTTAGCTCGATGTACACAGATATATAAAAACATACGAACTAGTAATGTATATGCATATAAAAACACAAACAAAAAGAATAAAAATGGGTAAAAGGCAATTTGCACAACATACAGTTAATTCACAATAAAATACATTTCACTAATTAAAATTCAGTTAACACAAATTGTATCAATGTGTAAAAATTGAGAAACACTTTCTCCAGTCGATTGATATGCAAGTTGAAACTATGAAGTAAGTTATTTACATACGCACTTACAGCGACACTGTGCATATTGGAAGAGCAACCCATTTATCTGTGCTATAAACAATTGCCAAAATAAAAGCATAATGGGGCGAAGAAGACCCAAAAGCTATGGTGAAGATTATCACCAACAGAAACTTAATTTATACAGTAAAAAATAAAAATTTTGACAAAAGAAATCCTTTAAAAAAAAAGGAAAAAAAAATAGCACAGAACCAGATAAAATTTTATAAATTTTTCAATAAAACCACACCACTATACTTTAATGAAGTAATGTACTCAAGAACAAAATTAATAACCTCAAAAATTTTCAGGTTAAAAATAATATACACAAAACGGTACACTAATACTACCTTACACTACGAAATACCTACATATTATATCTAGTAATGAGTAAAATTAATAGTTCCCTCAAATATAGTATTATCCTGTAGATCCACTTATACTCATCTACTGAGAACTTAACTAGAACATCAATTAAAATATAAATAATAGAAAATATAAATATAAAAATTTAGATTAAATTACCTCTAACACATATGGACATTTCATATAAAGCAAGTAAAAGAAATTTCAGTGTCTCTTTTTAAATTGTTCAATCTTTTGACCCTGGTTCAAAAATATTAACTTCTTGCAGTCAATTTGATCAGTTGCGCTATAACCTATTATAAATATCAGTCGAAACTAAATTTGGAAATGTTGACTAAGAAAATTTTACTATGTTCTTTATTGAGAAATATCTGTAAAAATAACACTCTTTTTTTTTTTCAGAATAGTATAAAATAATTGAAACAATATAAATCTATTATAATAAACTCGTTTTGTATGGTTTATAAAACTTTTCAATGGTTTAAATGGTGATAATGTTTCGAAATATTATTCAGATGTACTCTAATCCTGGCCCGAACATTTTTCGTCCAGTTGGAAAATTACTATCCGTACTCTAAAATGCTTTTCTTAAACACAGTTATTGCAACGATTACATTTTCTATTTGAAATTAAACTAAAATTAAATATTAGAAATATGTCATAAAAATATCCGTATAAAAATCCGTATAAATTAAAATATTAGAAATGTTGTCAGTAGTTTCAGTTTGGAATGTATTGAAATGAATATCAATATAGTTTTTTTTTTCAATCTCAAAACTACTGATTTAATTAATAAAATAAAAGCTCCACAAAATTTATAATGCTTGGATTTACATTGAATATTTGAAATTCGTTATAAGCCACGAGTGATAACATCTCGGACAATTTTTTATGAAGTAAATATGCGACAATTTTATTATTTTGATTTTATGTTTAGATAGACTGAAAATAAACATAGTACACTAAAATGTAACAGAGTGTGTCGCTTGGAAAATGTTCCATAATTCATGCGCAACACCAGAATTTGTTAATTTACTTTTTCAAAGGGTTCCAAAAATTTTTTCGCATACAGTACGGAAAATCCACGCAACCGACTCTGTATATATTTAAATGTATAGTATACAGTTTTAAGAGATAATCAGAAATTACTATCATCTAGCTGTGATTTTTATTTCAATCGCAATTTAAAGAAGTTATCTTAGTTTTAAAATTTTTTTATCGATGGCATAATGTTTATTGAAATGTCATTCAAAAAGAATTTAGATTGGAGCCCTAGTTCTGCTAAAGAATGTGATAAAAGTGAAAAAGGCTCCCTTAAGTTATGATGATATCTTTTTTGCATAATTGGGCAGCTTTTCAGATATTTATCTTTATCATATGGAAGAAATGGCGAACGTATCACCTCATCGCAAAAAACATATCTACTTACAATGAGTTTAGCCGTTGTTTTCTGTAATAATTCACAATTTTGATTATTCCGTTTGATGCTGCGAAAATGGCTGAGAGTGACCCAAATCTTCGGTCGCCGAAGTTCGATTTCTATCTTCGTGCTAATAAGATGAAACAATTTTCTTACTGTGACCGAAACTGTTATCTCAGATTTGTTTAGGCATATTATGCAATATTTGGAATGCAATTTGATTTGTTTATTTTTTAATTTTGCAATATGCTTTCTGAATTTATTATCTTTATGGATGAATATGTGCTATTTCTCATAGTGTGTTTAACTTTAACATATTGAAGTATGTTAATGATTATAAAAAATGAATGTATTTTACCTTCTTTATGGTATACTGTTTGATTTCTTTTAAATGTTTCTTTGTTTAATGTAACAATTTTCGTTTGGTTTCTTAATATTTTTCTCTGATCTTTTTTTTAACTTCACGATTGGCGTGATGGCGCAGAGTTCTGGGGCTTTTAAGAAACGAGTATTATTGTGTATTAAACGTGAACTAAAACCCCGTTGATTAGTTAAAAAGAAAGAAAAGCTGAATTTAACTGGATCAGCAAAATAAATAATTTTTTTGTAGCAAGCTGGAACTTTTTTTTAAAATTACAGTAAAACCTGTTAAGACTTAGGGGAGCTGGGGGATGAATGGGACAAGGGATGGATGGGACGTTCTCAATATTTCAGGCAATAAACATTTTTTTTTTAGTTTCTTCCTATCCTCATACATTTCACTACCATACTGTGCTTCAGAACCAAAAGCAAGATCACATGGCTGTTTTCTGTTTCCTTCAAAGTTGCATTTCCTGAAAACTCTGCTTAAAAGTATTTTTTTTTTACATTTGAAGTTACTTAAATATCTTATGCAATATAAACAATTAAGATATGTTGTAGTTGTTTATTTTAAGGCTCAATATTGGTAATTAAAATGAATGAATATTAACTATTGTGGCAAAATAATTTCTGAGACAAAATGGCTGACAATTGAATATATGCATCATGGGGATGATTGGGACATTTCAAATGGGGATGAATGGGACTGTCTTATTCATCCCTAGAGGATGTTGAAAAATATATTTATTAACTAAATAATATTATATAGGTCGATGAATTAATAATTTATGGTAATTATTCTTTTAACATATCCTCCACATTGTAGCCACCGTCTTCAGCCATTGAATGTTTCGGTTTATGAGCCTTTTAACGCGAAGCTGAGATCAGTCCAAGATGATTGACTGACAAATAATTCTGGAGAGCATATCACAATTTATAACCTCTCATCTTTTGCCAAGGAGGCATTCTTGTCAGCTTTTAGTACTAGCAACATAAACATTCCAGTGGTTTTAGGAAAACTTCCATTTTCCCTTTTAACAGCAATACATTCACCGAAAGTGATTTTATGTCAGCTTATGCGACTGACAGACCACATTTAGAAGAACCAACAACTGAAAGTTCTAAATATCAAGTAATAAATGAAAATGCATGTCAATCACAACCAGAGGAGGAGAATATTCTTGCACTTCCTGTCAATAAACCACTCACATCATCACAAACTCTTAACTCCTGAGTAAATTCGCCCCTTTCCAAAAGCTGAGACAAGAAAAAAGAGCATTCGAAGAGGCAGAAAATCAAGAAACAGTTGCATATTAACAAATATGCCTGAAAAAAAAATGCAAAGAAAAGCAAAAGCGCAAAGCAGAAAAATAATCTAGAGCTAAAAAGTGAAAAATCAAGAAAATAGAGAAAAGTCATCATAGTAAAATAGAAGATTATTTCACATTAGATATGATTCTTCTTCTAGTGATATGTCTTTGAGAAATGATATTTATAATATTCAAGAAGATGATTTTTTTCTGACAAAATATAAACAGAAACTTGATTTTTTTTCTTTTTTTTGCTAGAGTGTGTAGTAAAGGTACACCCTTTCAAGTAAAAGGTAAAGCTAAGGTTCAATTTCTAAAGAAAAAGTTAGATAGCTATGGTTTTTTAATCTTGAAAACACTGAAATTTACGATATTACTGAGTCTGATATCATGGAAAAGTTTCCACAACCTGAAAATCAAGAGGGATCTGAAAGAGTGAAAGTTTGCATTACGTTTGCATACAATTTCACAGATATTAACATTAATTAGAAATGTGCAAGATAAACATGTCATCAATCATTGCAATTGCAATTTTTTTAATTAAGTCATTGTTATGTATCCACCTCACCACTAGAGGACAATTCTTCTTATATGTAACTGATATTTGACCGTGCAAACTTAACTATATAACTCATTAAAATATGTTCACAGTTAAAATATATAATATAAATCACTGTTTTTTCGTGCATAATTAACCATGTTTTCACTTCTTAGATTACAAACTCTGATATATAACAGCCATATAAGATTACATATTACAAATATAATTACATATAAGTTTATAATTATAAATTTTAATTTGGTAACATTGAATACAGGGAGGAAAATATTTGTGTCCCATCCATCCTTATTAGTGTCCCATTCATCCCTGCTGTGGGGATGATTAGGGCAAGAGGAAAGTTTTTTAAATAAAATAATATATTTATGTTAAATAACTGCCATGCAACCAACATCCTTCCAACCCTTTTTTAAAAAGTAAACAGAAGTGAAGAGAAGACAGAAGGGATGGTGGTTTGTTCGGAGGAGTAGGATGTGGGAATGCATCCGAGTATATTTTGGTTATTTTAAGAGGTAATGTGGTTTTGGTGGAATTGTTATGAATAATAGTAAAAATGTATATAGTGGACATATCCTTGTAAATACCAACTCTCATATTTAACCCTCTGAGCGTTTTGAAAAAGGGTAAAATTGTACTGTTGTTTTCTCTGCATTTTGGTTTAAATGCTAAAAAAATATCATTCTTTCAGCATTATAAATAAAACTTAATTATAAATATGAATGTAACCCTTGAGAGTATTAATCATTCTTCAATGGTTTGAAAATTCATTAAATCTATAGAATTATATTATCTTAAACATTGCATATATTGCAGTGAAACCTGGAGCTTAGTGAACGGAATATTACGTTCACACGCTTAGAGGGTTAATAAACTCTGTATTTAATTTTAAAGAGAAGAATCATTGCGTCATTTGGCTGTCATGATATTACAATAACAATCCTAATCCTAATCCTAATCCTAATAATATTATAAATCTGATTGTGTGCAAATGTTAGGCTGAAGCCAGCGTCAAAATGAAGCATTTAATGATCCTGTATCTTTGCATATAAGTTGATTATAACCCTCAAATGAATATAGGCTGGTTTTCTTTTATTTTATTTCAATATTTTTCTTAAAAATTAAAATTTTCATTATTTTCATACAGAATAAATGGACATTTTTTCGTATATTTTACAATGGTTGGTTGGTTTGGTTGGTTTGGCCCAAAGGGCCCGGTTTTGCAACTTTTTTTAAAATGGTTAAATTTATTTTACCGTTGCTAATACTATATCGTTGCCAATATAAAATAAAACCCCTGAGTAATAATTTTTAATCAACAATTTATTTTCAAGTGAAAATTTTCCACGTGAAAAATGAAAAGGAAATGAATTATTTAAGAATTAAACAGAATATGAAATGATGTCATATTAGAAATAAAACGTGCGTTTTCAAATATTTGATAATAATACAAAGTGCATAAATACGAGTAAGTATGGAAAGCAAGCGAATATTATGTCATATATAGAAAAATAAAACAAATTTTTATTTTGATGTTGAAATAAAATGATCTTGGGTTATGAAATTATTTGTGATTAATTTCTCTTTTTTTTTTCTTTTTCACATGAAAGGAATTATTTTAAATGTACGTAATATATGTATTTTAAATGTATGTGTTGTAAATTAAAGTTCTGTGTTTTAAATGAAATGAGTGAAAGATTTATATTTTTAATGAATTCAATAAGAATGATAGGATAGGTTGGCGATTTATCGTCTGCACACGGCTAACATAAAGATACCATATTTTTAATTTAAATTTTAAAAAGTAAAAAAAAAAAAAAAAAAAAAAAAAAAAATTGGATGGCAAATGTCAATGATATGCATCGCAAAATTATCCGTATCGAAAATCAGAAAATCTTAATAAAAATAACTATATTTTTTAAAAGAAAGTTGCTTTTCTCATAAAAGCTAAAGGTTTAATATGATTGTGTCGAAGTAACAGCATTTTTCCTTTATCATTTTCCCACAATCGAAAACACATTTGTAAATCGTCGTTTCGAACCGGAATTTAATTTTACATTTCTTTTAGTTTTAAAATAGGAAAAACTTTAATGTCTTTTTTAAATATAGCTTTTTTTAAAGTTGTTTCATAATAGATTTTTGTAAAGTCTTGTAGGATAAGAAAAATTGCATAGATTTTAAAGCAATGTTTAAGTAAAATTACAATATTTTTTAAACTTAAAAAACAACAATGTTATCGAAAAGAAAATCGATTTTACCAACAAATTCGCGTAATGCAAAAGTAAAGAAGAAATAAAAAAGTAATGAATCTTTTCTTCCAGCCGAATTGTGTAAACTTGAACAAGCCGATCGTGCCAATTCATAACATTATAAACGTGAAAGCGCGTTCTATACAGTAGAATTTTTTTTACATATAGGTAGAACATTTCTGAGAATAGGAAGGTTAGGGGTCTGTCATTAGGTTCATAGTCAATTTGATTTTTTTTTTATCAAGTGAAATTTGGCGCAAAATTAAATACATTGTTGTAACCAGATTTGTTTTTTGCGTGGTAAACACTTAATGGTATTTTAGATGATCATTTCCCCGCTCACCTTTGATGCCAACTATGACTGTAAAACATATTAAAAAATATTAGCCGATAATTTTATAATTTTCTTATTGCTTCATGATGTAAATAGACTTCCTGGTTCATACTTTAAACTTGAATCGGTCATGCCATTGTCGTTCAATTTTTATTCCTAATCCTAACCCTAATCGTATCCTATCCTAATCCTGATAATAACTTTAAAGAATATTCTTTGACACGAATATGTAAATGAAATCAATATCCATAAATGGAATGAATGGAAAATAGAATAAATAGAAATGGCAAAATAAAATAACGAGAAAGTACATTTATTCGACACCTAACCCTACAGAAAGCGTAAAAAATTTCAAGCTCATGAAATAAATCAAAATAATCCTATATATACTAACAAAAATATGTAAATTTAGATTATAAGATTTGTGTCGTCGGTATTTATTTGCTTATAGTGTTCTTGACGCGATAGAGAAAATACCGAGGTTAAATTGGGCAGAATTTAAAGTACTTTCTAGCAACCTTTATTTACATTTTAGAATCGCATCCGATTGTTATATCTTTGTGAAATATCTATCAATTTATAAAATCCACAAGCAGTTTGTTCACTATTTACACCACTTGGCGTGAAGCACTTAATTTAATATATACATAAACAAGATAATGTAGTAAGAAATATATAACATATGTCTATGCAAATAAACGATATAATAATGCTCATTTAGCAATGCACACATATACAAATTGTACACCAAATACCACCTAAAATGCACTGTTGTATAGAAGAATTCTGCCAGTGTTGTTTTTCGTTTTACGAAGAGCGATTCGTCGATTTTCACGATTTTACTTGGTCCTCCTTTTTGCATTAGTTGCAGTTTCATTTTCGCGATTGTATATATTATTTGGCATGAAATTTCACTTTTTTTAAACTGGGTTATGTCAAGGCCCGTATAGCAAAGAAATACCGTATGGTCTCCTATAAAATGTGATAAAGCTTTGGTTAATTATATATGTTGTTAATTATCAAGGGAAATGTTTTACTAAGTTAATGCATTTATTCTTTTTTTAATGTTACGTGAACGAAGTCACGGGTAACAGCTAGTAATATTATAAATCTGATTGTGTGCAAATGTTAGGCTGAAGCCAGCGTCAAAATGGAGCATTTAATGATCCTGTATCTTTGCATATAGCTAGATTATAACCCTCAAATGAATATAGGCTGGTTTTTGTTTATTTTATTAAAATATTTTTCTTAATAATTCAAAATTTCGTTATTTTCATACAGAATAAATGGACATTTTTTTCGTATAATATTTTTAAATGGTTAAATTTACTTTACCGTTGCTAATACTTTATCGTTGCCAAAACTAATTCAAAACCCGGAATAATAATTTTTGCTCAACAGTTTAGTTTCAATTGAAAAATTTTCACGTGAAAAATGAAAATGAAACAAAAAAATTAAAGAATTAAAAAGAAGATTGAATAATATTATTAGAAATGAAACGTACTTTTTTTAGTTTTTGATAATAATACAAGGTTTCAATATGCGTAACCATAGGAAACAGGCGAATAGGACGTCATACATCGAAAATAAAGCGGATATGCTTTGATTGGTGAAATAGAATGATCTTGGGTTTTTTCTTCTCTTATTTTCTTTTCTTTTTCTTTTGTATGGTAACAATACTTGGAGTTTTACCGTCTGCGCAGGGCTAATATAACTATACCGTATTTTTTATTTAAATTTTAAAAAAGTAAAAAGAAGTTTCAAAAGAAAATGGTTAGCAAATGTCAATAATAGGCTCTGCAAAATTATCCATGTCGAAAATTATGTCATGGATAGCGAGAAATAGCTATTTTCATTCTTAAAACTAACAGAAATAACTCGATTACCTAAAAAAAAAAAAAGACGAATGTTAATAGTTCCATTTTTGTTGATAAAACCTAAAGATTTAATATTATTTCGTTAAAGTAACATAATTTCCCCTGTACCAGTATTGTAATTAATTGCATGGAAAAGAAAATTAACAAGAATTATGTCATTAAAAAGGGATTTCTCTGGGGGAAAAGCTACGTCATATTTGAAATAAAATGGGAATTTTCCAATATGCTTTAAAATGAGTGTGAATCAATTCCTTACATTAATAATACAAGAATCAGTAAGTATAGAAAGTAGATGAGTTTCACGCCATATTTATAACAAAAAATTTAAATGTTTTTTTTTTTATCTATACTGATTATTAAGCATGAGTATCCGTTATATACAGATGAGAGTTTTCTGCTAAAAATCACATCATAATTTTAAGAAAAGGAAGATGAACACGAATCTATTATATTAAAATCTGACCGTGTGTTTGTATTTCGCAACAACTTCTAGACTATCGAACGCAACGCGATTTACTTAATACCGGTTATCATTGATACGAGGATGTCACACAAACTCTCAGAATTAAAAAAATTAAATGCCTTTTTTTTTTTTTTTTTTTTTTTTTTGTAAATTTTAACGAAGTTTCTCTAAAAACGGAAACTATACTCCATATTTGTGTATAAAAAAGGAGAAATAAAACAGATCAGTATATTTTTTACACCATTTTCTCATTAAAACTGAAAAACAGAATTTATTTCATTTTGAATAGATGGTGAAAACAAAATCCTGATTTCAGTAAATTATCCGAAAAATAAAAACATATTTTCACATATTCAAACTTCATGAATCAATTTATTCTGGAGAACAAAAATTGCCTGTCAACATTCTGTCATTTAGAAAACAAGATTTGTTTCAGCTATACATTAAACCAAGGAGGCAGAATTGAATTTAAAGAAAAAGCATATACTATTTCCAATTAATATTTTTTTGAAGGATGGCTGTTAAAACGTTTCACAAAGGCGTTAAAAGTAAAATTGTTTATCAGGTAAAATTGACATTTGTTTTTATCAAATTCGTCTATTTCCACGATTTTATTTGGCCCTCCCTTTTTTGCATTGGTTGCAATTTCATTTTTACGATTATTTGGAACAAAATTTCACTTTTTTTAAGCCTGAGTTATGTCAAGGTCCCTATAACAAAAAATACCGTATTGTCTCCAATGAAGTGCGATAAATAGTTAGTTAATTATTAACATATTTAATTATCGGGAGTGAAATATTTTGCTTAATTAATGTATTTATTCTTCTTTTAATGTTGCGTGAACGAAGTCACGGGTAACAGTTAGTCTTGAATAAATACTGTGCATAAGATGTAGTCAAACACCTAATATGTGAAATGTGATATATAATATTGATAATAACTTAAATAAAATATTTAAAATAAATATTTTTGCGAAAATGTCCCATTCATTTCCCATCTCCCCTATTCAAAAGTAACCGAAAAAAAATCCGCTATAGATAGGCTTCCATCTTAGCAGGTATACCGTCGACATTGAACTCTTTTTGCCAGGATCATGTAATTTTCTATTTAAAGTAGGATTCTGTTGCAGACATGTTCCGTTTTTACAGTTTTTACTTGATATCAGGCAAACCTTAATAAACGTATTTTGAAACCGGGATAAAATGTAATAGAAGTTTTATAAATTGTTTTTTAATCTGTTCATTACTGAACAACATATCCAAAATCCACCAAAATCAGACCATGGAAAACCTCTTAAAACGGAACCTCTTTTTAACCGTAAAGCTGTCAAAAGCGGAAAACAATTAACATATAATAATAAATAAAATATACATGAATAAAACGCCAATTAATTGAGTATTATTAATAGAAATACTGATTATTTACTGAAAACAGTAAAATATGTTAAAATGAACTCCTCTTTAACGTAAACCTGCGTAAAATGGAAAATGAATAATAATTAATAAATTGCACGACTAATAAATGACTAATGAAATAAATAAATGACTTATTTAACCTATTATATTTAATACAAATACATATTATTTAATTAAATTCATTAAAACCTGTAAAGTCGGAACCTTTCTAAAACAGTACTGAAAAAAAAATGAAGTACTCAAAAATGAGTAAATCGATGTACTCATATCGAATTGAGTATTTTTGGATAAAAAATGTGTAGCGGCCATCTTAAAATGTCCGCTGTGTGGTAGAGCACGAGGAAAGAAGTACAACTGTTTTAAAACCAAAAACTGGTTTATTAGCACAATCAGTAGGGAGTTTGAGCGAGCTCCACGAAATTTTCCTAAAAAAATTAAATTAACTAAAGAGTTCTTGCTAACACTTGTAGCTTAAACAAAAACGAAACAATATAATTAAACCTTAACCTTTTTAAATATATAATCACGATTCAATACTCTTATCCTTCAAATTACATAAGCACTGATGCAGGTTCAAGTCAGCTTTATCAATGTATAAAATTCCAGTATAAGAATACTAAGGCTGATTTTTAATCACGAGACTCGATGCGAGGTCTCAAGGCTAAACCTAAATCTCAGTCGCAATATTCAACTTCCCAGGCCAAGTCTCTGCTGAGCGCTCACCAGCTCCTCTGAGCTCTGCACTCAAGTCAAAATTCGCTGCTTATATACTTCAGTGTCGACCGACCAGCTCCAGAAAATTTGCATATTCGAAATTACACGGCGACTCACAATTTCAGGGATTCAGCTGTCCTTCGAAAGTTAAAGAAAGATAGAGAGCCTTTATAACTTGTACGCACATAGTCGGTTAATGGACAAAAACGATCTCATTCACACATTGCCTACTCACGTGATGCGAGTAGTCAATACCTTACAACCCCTCCCGGAAATTGTGAAAGAAAAAGCGGTGGTTGAATGCAGACCATCGTCTTTTTCTTTTAAAAATTTAGAGTCCAAAAAAAAAAATGAACACAACATGTGACGGGTAAATTTAAATTTTGAATCCAAATGTAAATTTTGTACTTTTAACCCATCACGCAAAAACTGGTCAGATCGACGACACTTTCAACATAACCTCCTGTAAATGTGCAGTATCATGCAAAAGAATCTCACAAAATTTTCCTCACAAAATTCACAGCTTGCCAAAAAAAAAAAAAATAAATACGCAACTTTACCTGCAAAATTCCATGAAGTGCCGAAACAAATTGCAAAGTAGAACGTCACTACAAAACTATCTGTCAAAGAATAAAGTAGCTTTCCTAAAAATTCCCAAATTGCCAAAAACTCACATCCCCCGAAATTCAATGTAGATGACTCGCTCAATTACAATGGTCACAAACTAACAGCTAACAGAGCTGTGAAAGTGAAACAATTTTCTTTTATAAAATATAAAGGTATAAATATACATTACAAATTTCTTCAAGACAATTCTTCTTCTTGAGAACTAAAATATAAAAAAAACTTATAAATAGACTATCTGCTTCAAGATGATTTACTTCCTGGAACAAATTTCATTATCTACATACAATGTTACGTCAGAACTATGAAATACACTAACAATATTCATAATTAACAACAGCAGAACTAATAAGTAAGTTCCTAACTAGGGTATAACGAACAACACTTAAAACTTCATAACTAGTGCATAACCAACAACACTTTTAAAACGACATAACTTGCGAAAACCCAACATACAACACTAAACCGATAACGACCAGGAACACGACCGAAGGGAGAAAGTTAGATTTGGTAACAATGTTAGTAAAGTGAAATAGAACGCGCGTGTCAAGGGCAACTCTTGACCGCAAAACACGTGCACGCCTATCCGCGGCGCGTGTAAAAAACCCATAATACTAAATTCATATTTCAAAATTCAACATATAGAACAATCATACACATAATATATACATAATTTATACATAGAATATCCACAGAACACTTATAGAACAATTATACAAGCAATTTAACAATCTCTCGAACATGAAAGCAGTGAATCTCGAAAGATGTTCTCTGACATCATAACTTAAATTTTGGCAAAAAAAAAAAAAAATTTTGAACAGAAATTAAATGCACAACTTGTGAAGCCGAGATACAAAATCAAACAATGGTCGAAAGGTAACTATAACAGTTCAGCTGCTTTGTCCAGTCCATAGAACTTGTTGACATTTATATAGGCACTTTAAATGAAATTAATAAAAATGGAAC
The DNA here is from genome assembly GCA_963931845.1 of Maratus michaelseni. Lineage (NCBI taxonomy): Eukaryota > Metazoa > Arthropoda > Arachnida > Araneae > Salticidae > Maratus > Maratus michaelseni. The sequence goes on from OZ007587.1 coordinate 282,425,661, forward strand.
GTCGTCACCTGATTTTATAGTGAAGATGAACTGGAAGCTTGTAGGCTCATAGAAGAACTCTGGCGGCGTCCCCAAAATCCTTGGACGAAACTCCGTTCTGATGCAGACTGGTAAGGAGAGGCCACTGTCGCTTGTCGTGCCTGCAGCCGGGTGTTGTAACCATGGCGACGTCCTTTGGGAGGAGCTCGTGTAGTGTCCACTCGACGACTGCTCGTAGATTCCACTCGACGACTTCTAGGCGGGCTTACTCATTTGTCCATTTGATGATTGCTAGGCGGGCTTGTTGAAGTGTCGACTCGACGATTTCTAGGCGGGTCTCGGCGATGGTGCCGCTGGGCAAGATTGTCTCTAGGGTTGAAGAATGTAGTAGCGAAAGGCGTTCGTTTCCGTGAGGCTCCCGACATCGATGTGGAGGGCAAGGTCCGCTTTCTGCCGATTCTCCTGCGCCGTTTGGTTGTAGAGGGGAGATAGTCCATGCGACGTTTTCGTGCGTCACTTTGGCACTGTCGATGTGATGACTTCTGAGATGGTTGACTATCGGTAGATTCGTCGAGATCTGTTGATGGATTGCCGTTCCGTCCTCTCTTGGCAGGAATGTCTGTCGATGACTTTGACAACCGTCTCTTGTGTTGTGGTCGATGTGACGCAGAAGGGTTCTGCATGAACTTCTTGTCTGGAGGCTTAGAACTACTTGTCGAGATCGAATGCGGGTGCTGTCTTTTACCATATTTTCGAACCACTTTAGGTAATGTCTGTTCAGCTGGCTGGTTAACCCTGTCTCGGTTAACTTGAGGAAATTTACGTTTCATCTCCGTTCGTATGTTATCACTATCATTATTAGAAGAATTATTTGCATAAGAAGATTGACTGACGTAAGGAGAATGAGAGGTCTTTGACTGAGGCATAGAGGATTCACCGTCTGACGTTTGAGAACCATTTGAGCTAGTGTCCCTAAACTTATAAACTCTGACCTGATCCAAGTTTACCGTGGTATGACAACCGTCAACATCAATAATTAAATTGTTACCTTTAACTTCCAACACTTTATACGGTCCCTCAAACTTAGGTCCAAACTTAGCGACTCGTTTTTGCCGACTAGAACTCAACCAATGTTTTTCTAACAACACAAAATCACCAACTTTAATTTCCAACTCTCTCCGACGCATATTATAATACAACGCTTGTTTTTTCTGAGCCTTTCCCATTTTTATTTGTGCTTCCTTAACCAACTTATCGATGTCCTGAATCATATATTCATTTTCATTTCCCGAAATTTTAATCAATTGTTGAAAAGGAGTAATGATTTTCCGACCCAAAAACAACTCTGCAGGGGTTTTACCAGTGGATTCGTGAACTGCCGTACGCAAAGCATAGGCAAAATGCTGCAAGAATTGGTCCCAGTTTGAATGATGAGTGCCAATAAAGGAAGAAATCATTTGAATGAGGGTTCTATTGACCCTCTCAGCCATATTGGACTGTGGCCGGTATGGAACTGTAAAAGAATGAGATACCTCCAGCTGTGTGCACAATTCTTTAAAAATTTCGGATATAAAACAGGGACCGTGATCACTAATTACCTGGGATGGTGCACCATATTTCGAAATAAAACAGTTAAATAAAGTGTTAGCTACAATTTTTCCTGAAGCCTTTCTGAGGGGGACAAACTCAACCCATTTACTAAAATAATCTACAATTACTAATACAAATCTGTATCTATTTCCAGTTAAAGGATAAGGACCAATTAAATCAACTCCGATACATTCTAGGGGAAAGGACTTTTTAATTGAAATTAGTTTGCCAGCTGGTCTTATGTTTTTATAGTTATATTTTTGGCATGTGTCGCAGCTGGAGACATAAGCGCGCACTGCTTCCCGCATTTTAGGGAAGTAGCAGGAGTCACATAATCTAGCGTATGTTTTCCTGACACCTAGGTGACCTGCTAAAGGGTTGTCATGGAATTCGTGCAAGATGGCCTTACGAAGAGAAGCTGGAATATACACTTTTAATTCACCACGCGAATTTACAGTTTTTGAATAAAACAGAAGACCATCGATAATTTTGAAATTCCGGGACCAATTTTGGAACATATGCGCGTCCGCGCTTTGTACCATGTCAGCATCCTGTAAATAATTATATAACTGACCAAATTCCTCATCCTTTTTCTGTTCCTCTATAAGTTGCTCTCTTGACTTCAAAACCAACGACGACAAAACACAAACCTTAACCTCTTCAGCTATTTCAACACCCTCCTGGGGATTCCTCGATAAAGCATCTGCTACTGCGTTTTCCTTTCCGGCCCTATGCTCAATTACAATATTAAACTCCGCCAATTTCAAACACCATCGAACCATTCGAGACGATAAACCTTTTCCGTGCGTTAACTTTGTTAAAGCAGAGTGATCCGTAACCACTTTGACCGGGATATCACAGAAGAAACATCTAAATTTGTTCAAAGCCCAAATTACAGCAAGACATTCGCGTTCCGTAATTGAATAGTTCCGTTCCGCTGCATTTAAAATTCTAGGCGCAAAAGCTATGGGGCGATCTTTCTGAGCTAACATCGCACCAATTCCGACTGCGCTAGCGTCACAGTATAATTCAAATTGTGAAGAGTAATCGGGATGAGCTAAAACCGGTGAAGAAATTAAAGAATTCTTTAAATGTTCGAAAGCATTTTGAGCCGCTTTCGACCAAACAAATTTAACCCTCTTTCGTTTTAAAGCATATAGTGGTTCGCAGATTTCTGAAAAATGTGGTATAAATTTTTGAAACCAAGCCACCATACCCAAAAATGTTGCTACTTGTTTCGCATTCTTTGGAGGTGCCATTGCCGCAATTGCATCTGTTTTTTGTTTGTCTGTTTGTATGCCCTCTTGTGTGATTCGAACACCAAGATATTTTAACTCTTTACGAATAAATTTACATTTTTCTAATTTGACAGTGAGACCCGCGTTTCTGAGCAATGTGAAAACTTTACGTAATAAATTTATATGTTCCTCAAATGTTTCAGACATAACTATAATATCGTCGAGGTATACCAGAACTCCGAAACCAAGAAGGGGTTTCAGAATGGTATCCATTGCCTTCTGGAACGTGGCTGGAGCCCCCGATAATCCAAAACTCATGCGTTTAAATGCGAAACACCCATTATGCGTTATAAATGCTGTTTTAAGTATGTCTTCCGGTTTCATGCCGATTTGAAAATAACCGGAGGTTAAATCGAGTGTGGACATGAATTTAGTACTTTGAATATTGCCTAGTATGTCATCTATTACAGGAATTGGATACTGTGGATATTGGGTTATTGAATTGAGTTTTCGATAATCTATAGCGAATCTCCAAGCCTCAGGATCCTCAATGCTTTTTCCATTGTTTTTCCGACATAATACTACTGGTGACGCGTATGGAGATTCAATGGGCATAATGATGTCGTCGCGGAGCATTTTGTGAATGTGATAATTAATGATTTTCTGTTTGACTTTATCGTAACGGTATGGTTTGCTTGCTACTGGTGCATGTGAACCGGTATTAATTTCATGCCAGGAAACGTGCGTCAACCCCGGTTTGTCTGAAAACACTTCCCTGAAGTCATGTAAAAACTTACTAAATTTGCTTATCTCCCCCTTTGTTAAACCAGATTCACTTAAATCAATTGAGAGTGATGAGGACTCGTTTGTACAAGTATTCTCATCATTATTAACCTCCAGTGTACGTGAAAAGAAATCCAGGCTCATCCCTCTATCTTTCATGAAATCAACTCCAACAATACAATGTGCTTTTAATCCATCGAATACTAGAAATTGCCACCTCGCTTTAACCGACCGTATTTCTACATCCAAATCCACCAGACCTTTTATACTGCATTGTATCCCTTGAGCCGATTGAACCACTAAATTAACATGTCGCAACCTTTTATACGAAAAATATTTCTGATACACCTCAAACAATATAAAACTTTTATCCGCGCCTGTATCCAGAATACTTTTCACCACTATTCCACTCAAAACTATTAACAACTCAGGTAATTCCACTGGGTTAACTACTACCGTGTTTAAATCGATCACAGAAGGCTTTGAAGAGTTAACCTGTGACTGCTGACCTTCAGCACAACAGCCACCTACCAGTTTAACCCCTGCTGACAATTTCTAGCCTTACCAGATCTTTCCTCTTTACGCTGAACGACTTTTTCGCCAACCACCAACTGTCTAACCCTGGACGAACTATTCTGCCGAGGGTTAACCTCGTTCCTTCTATCCAAACCATTGCTATTGCGACTGCTCACCCCCTCATTTCTTCTGAGACCATTATTATAAGTTTGATCATAATTCCGTAAACCACCACTAACTCTTTGAAAATTTTGCCTATCCCCATAATTAACTGGACCACGAACATTACGACCATTATATTCAGTATCATAATTCCTGGACCTATTAATAAACCTATCCCCCTCGTTGAATTCTCGTGTGGTTCTCTGTCTATGGTGATCCGCCTCATGTCGCGCTTCATACTTTATTAATAATTGATAGAGTTCAGCTGTATTCGCTGGGGCACGCAGCTCGATAAAGTCCTGGATTGACACTGCGAAAAGAGGAAGCAGAATATCCATCAGCTCCTGATGAGTAACGTCAAGTGCCAACTTGTTTTTTAATTCGAGCTTTCTCAGAAAAAATCCGGACGCTTTTTCGTAAATAGTCTGGCGTTTACAATAGAATTCACGTCTTAATTCCGCTGCATTACGCTGATTAGGAAAGGCTTTAGTTAACTCCGAGCATGTTTGCTCAAATCTTTTCGCGTCATCGGTCACCAAGAAACGTCCAATGTTCTCAAGCCAAAGCAAGGCTTCATCCTTTAGAGAGCATTTCAATACTACATATTTGTTTTTATCCGGAATATCGTTAAAGGCAATATAATCGTTCAATTTATTTAAAAATTCTGTGACATCAGAATGTCCGGCAAAGTAAACTCTGGGGACTATCTCTCGTGGATGTGGGCCATCGTACAACCCGTGAAGTTGGGCGCCATTTGTAGCGGCCATCTTAAAATGTCCGCTGTGTGGTAGAGCACGAGGAAAGAAGTACAACTGTTTTAAAACCAAAAACTGGTTTATTAGCACAATCAGTAGGGAGTTTGAGCGAGCTCCACGAAATTTTCCTAAAAAAATTAAATTAACTAAAGAGTTCTTGCTAACACTTGTAGCTTAAACAAAAACGAAACAATATAATTAAACCTTAACCTTTTTAAATATATAATCACGATTCAATACTCTTATCCTTCAAATTACATAAGCACTGATGCAGGTTCAAGTCAGCTTTATCAATGTATAAAATTCCAGTATAAGAATACTAAGGCTGATTTTTAATCACGAGACTCGATGCGAGGTCTCAAGGCTAAACCTAAATCTCAGTCGCAATATTCAACTTCCCAGGCCAAGTCTCTGCTGAGCGCTCACCAGCTCCTCTGAGCTCTGCACTCAAGTCAAAATTCGCTGCTTATATACTTCAGTGTCGACCGACCAGCTCCAGAAAATTTGCATATTCGAAATTACACGGCGACTCACAATTTCAGGGATTCAGCTGTCCTTCGAAAGTTAAAGAAAGATAGAGAGCCTTTATAACTTGTACGCACATAGTCGGTTAATGGACAAAAACGATCTCATTCACACATTGCCCACTCACGTGATGCGAGTAGTCAATACCTTACAAATGAACCTATTCTTTCTCAATTTTGAAACATCATATGTTATCAAACTCTAACGAAACGATAATTATGGACTTTGTAATAATTTATTTCATTCATGGCGGCATAAAAGATGTTCTCTAATAGGAAAACAATGCAAGACACCATGGAAATAAGGGAATACTTTTATTCCTCGGAAGGAACTATATCATGCGCATCCATTATAACGCGTAAGGTTACATTATTGTTATGAGTACTTCCCATATTCACAGGCAGTCAGTCGGCTGTCCGCTGAGTGACATGAATATTTGTGAAAAGAAAATTAGATTCAAGATTTCCCCGACAACTTCGAAAGTAAGTGCTCTCTGTTAAATATTCAATGCATATTTTTTTCTTATTTGATGTAATCAGCTGTATTATTAAATTATGCACAGTATTTTGAAATAATTTAAAAGTGCTTGAATACAACACTCTTGTCATAAAAATATTTAATTTGAGTATCTTGATAATAATTTTGCTATTTTTCCTAAATAGATAATCAATTAAATGTTTCTTGTCAATACTTTTGAGCAGGAAATAAATGTTAGTACAGTTTTACTTTAATTTGTAATAAACGGGGGGTGGTCGGGGCATAGCCCCTTGACAAGAAGAATATTTTTGTTCCACTTAACTTACTTTAGTTTTGAAAGTGTTTTATTAAATGTTTTTTAACCCATCTTTTTACCTAAATTTTGGTTTCCCACGTGTTACTAGTCGGCCATCTTGGACGCCATCTTGTTTTAGTTCATACATAGCTGCTAACTTTTACGCTTTTTTGTTACCACTAAAATTTAATAGAATTTTTTTCCTTATGTAATCACACGATTTTGTCGATTTATTAAGATAAAATTTACTATCAAATTTTAGTGATAGGAAAAAAGCGTAAAAGTTGGCAGCTACGGTTCATATTTTTATGACCAAGAACATTGTTTTCAAAAACTTTTAAATTATTTTAAAATACTGTGCATGATTTAATATTTACAGAAGGTACTGCTGATTACATAAAATAAGAAAAAAAAATATATTGAATATTTAATAGCGAGCACACAGAGTTCATATTTGAATACATCCATGGGATTAAAAATGAGTACATCACAGTTCATATTTGAATACATCCATGAGATCAAAAATGAGTACATAACGGTTCACATTAGAACCCATCCATGGAATCAAAAATTAGTACACGTGTTTCTCAATTTTGAGAACATTTGGATCGAAGCTGAGTATGTGACGTATTTAAAATTGAGTACTTTTTACTCAATTTTGAGAACTTATATTTTTTCTGTGAGAATTCAGCATTAAATAGTAGTCCAAGTAAACTAAAATAAATATACCCTAAACCCGGACAAAAATATAATAGAATGTTTATAAATTGTTTTTTCATCCGCAAATATTACTGAACTATAACATATCCAAAGTCAGACGAAATTGGACTATGCTAGAGATTTGCACTGGCCGAAATTTCCAGTCCCGGGCCGGCCCGTTTATACTTTCACAGTTCTCGCCCTGGACCGTGAGGCCCGGGCCGACTCAATTTCTTCAAAAAATTCCTATTTTTCTTAACATCCAAGAAGGTTTTCTTAACAATTAGCATTATAATAAAGAATATTGCATAATATTTATGCGAACATTTTATAGTATGTTTCAGACTGAATGTTCGCAAGCCATAATAAACAGAATAGTAATATTAATGATCACTTAGATTCTTAGACTATTACATTCAAATAAAGACTCATTAAAAATAAATAATGCAGTTTAGAATAAAAGAAAAAAGGTGGTTAAAAACTTCATAACTTTTGAAGCGATATAATAAGAAAAGAGTAGAGTTTTGAGAATATTTCTGTGTAATTTATTAAAGTATATTTCCAAAGATTCCGTTACCATATTTCATTATCACAAATTATTTTCGAAAAATACATTGCCTTCCCGAAACGTCTTGGAAAAAGTTAATTGTAGAAACAAAATGTAAGCCTGAGCTCGGCCCCAGTCTGCTGAAAAAATTAGGCCCGAGCTCAGACACGATGTAAGTTTCCGATGCAGATCTCTACCCTAGACATATTAAATTTGTGTAATGATGTTGTCAAACTATCATCGGTTCGTGAAAAATTTTATAACTTATCCTCAGACCAGCCAGGATCCATTGAAAATTGTTCATATTTTGTTTGCTTAGTCCGACCGTTTTAAATTTTTTTTACATCGGCCCGGTTCGGCCGAGCCCATTTTAAAAAACGTCTTTATTCTGCCGGCCCTTCCCGGCCCGTTGAAAGTTTGTCTTTATTTTGTCGGCTCGGGCCGCAGTTACGGGCCTGGGGCCAAGGCAGGTCCTGCGCAGATCTGTATCATGGGAACACCCCTAAAAACGAATTTCAAATTGGCGGAGCGGGTGATGTATCGTAGAGAACTATGTAATGCGTTGTTTCACATTGGCATTGCTTTGGAGACCAAGCAAAATAATTTGCAATCTTCTTCCAAAACAAGAAAATTTTGGAAGGACTATCAGCAAATGATCAGTGTTGTAAGATCTTTGCTAACAAGATTGGCTCTTGAAAATTGCATTTCCATGCTATGCTGTAAGATTTTTCCTATAAGCAGCAGCGGAACATGTCGATTATTTCAAATCACTCTACCTGTATTTGCATAAAATGTTTAATATGCCTTCTAAAAATGCAATGATGCACAAAATGTTTCTAAAAAGTATGTTATTTTTTGATAAGAAGTGACAGATTATGAAAGGGAAGGACTCGTACCAGACTTTGTAACAGAACAAGTGCTTGTGCAATCGCTACATGGCTGTTTTCTGTGCCAACTTTATTCATTTACAACTTAGCTATGCAGGGATATGCAGATGTTTTTATAAAATGTAGCAAACAACACTAAGAAATGAGGAACAGCTGACAAAAGAGGGTCATCAATGACATTTAAAAGGTGTCTAATGTACTAGAATCCATATCCTCATTTCATTCTGACTCAACTCTCCGCAACATTGTTACAGACGTAACAGCTGAAGAAATTACGAGGGGCAGTCGGAAAATAAGTTTCCCCTGGCGACTGTGGACAGAGGTGTGTATGAAAGACAAAAAATGTAATGAGATATTTAAGATAAAACATAACTTTATTTTTCCACATAAGTACCAAGTACATTGAGACATTTGTCATACCACTTTATAAGCTTCAAAAAGCCCTACAGGAAAAAATCAGGGCTTTACATATGGACAAAGCGTTGAACGGCTATGGGCGAAAGACGACACAGCAGGTGAACACGAACGTGACACCGATACCATTGGGTAGAGGTCGACCGCGATCAAGCAGATGGCGCTGTTGCAGTGGCAGCGCAATTGCAGTCAACAGCACCATCTGTGCAGGCACTTCAACAGCGCTATCTGCTTGATCGCGGTCGACCTATACCGAATGGTATCGGTGTCTTGCATGTTCGCGTTCATCTGCTGTGTCGTCTTTCGCCCATAGCTGTTCAACGCTTCGTCCATATGTAAAGCCCTGATTTTTTCCTGGAGGGCTTTTTGAAGCTTAGCGGTATTACAAATGTCTCAATGTACTTGGTACTTATGTGGAAAAATAAAGTTATGTTTTATCTTAAATGTCTCATTACATTTTTTGTCTTTCATACACACCTCTGTCCACAGTCGCCAGGGGAATCTTATTTTCCGACTGACCCTCGTATTATGTTCATGAGCTGTACTTAAAAAAAATGAAAAAAATTATTCTCAAAAATGATATGTAAGGATGCATTAAGTATGCTGATAAAAGGTCATATAAAGCAAAAACTCTTGGATCTGCAGTTTCTATCTGTGGTCGAGATGATTTACGTATACAATTAGATATAGTGCTACTCCTACAAAGAACAATGACTTGCCACTGGTGGTGAAATAGATATTAAAGATTTCACGCGTTACAAAATTCATGTGTACGCTGCAGTATTCTTTGAATCGCAAAGTATCATGAAAGAAACAGACAAATAGCCATTAGCTTATGATTTACTAAAATGCACCAAAAATATGCTCATTTCACATAGGAGAATATGACAAAATTGAAAGTTCAAAAAGGAACACTTCGGATGGAGGATTTCTCTTACGTCGATTTTTTAGTGTAATAATGATACATATCAAAATATAGCAACGTTGATGTATCTTACGTCGATTTTATTCTTAACACATATGGGATACCTATAATTCTTTTTTGATGGTCACAGTGATTTTACCATAATCAAGGATATGGATTACAGACGACACAGCAGAAATACCAGTAGAGGTATTAATTTCATGCATGAAACTTGACGGTAAAAAATAAGTTTTGACCAATAAAAAACAACAAAAACAATTAAACAAGCGAGGATTTTACTCTCCGGTGACTTGCTGAAGAAGCAAGGATGTGTCGTTCACAACGCAGACTGGGATGCCAATGTGGATATTATTAATGCTGCAATATCATCTTCAGAGCATGTGAATACCATCGTAACAGAAGAAGAAACCGACTTGCTGATTCGAGCTTCTTTATTACACAAAAGACAATGGGTTCAAGCTGTACTATGGTAGTGATGTAATATGAGGATCAACTCCAGATCCAGTGTATGAAATCTTTAGTATTGAGTCTTTTATTAAGTCGTGATAATTGCAACTTGCTTTTGTTTCTGCATGCTTTCATTTGTTGCGATACTACACCAAGATCGTTTTAGATTAAAAAATCCTCAACATTCGTAAAACTGATGACAGAGACAGAACCCATTCTGTTGCAAAAGTATTTTGTTCTGAATCATGCCTATATTCAAATATTGCTGTTGCTGGCAAAAAAAAAAAAAAAAAAAAAAAAAAAAAAAAAAAAAAGAAAAAGGTTCAATGCTTTTATTTTATGATTGTCAGTCACTGGAATCACAGATAAACTGTGTTACCAAATGTTGGTGGGGAAAGTAGCTATATGTCAAAAGTTTTGTTACACGTGAACACTTGCTTCCAACCGATTCTTCCACAAAATACCTTAACTTTCAAACTTACTTACAAATAAACATATGGAAAGCTACTGAAGAATGCATTACGGTAGAAGAATGGGGTTGGTATGCATAGAGTAATTCATACTACCCAATATTTTGCCCAATACTTGCCAAACTAACGAATGTAAAAACAATCATCTTACTTCTAACTAATGAATATTATGAAAGCATTGAAAATGATTAATTATTTATTTTTTACTAAGACGTTTCTGTAATTTAAAAGACTGAAGCAGTATTATTTGTAATATGGAAAGAATAGTGAGTTTTTGTGTTCTGTTAAAAATTATTTCAATTTTAAATTGTGAAATAAAACAATATATTTCAATAAGAAGTGTAAATTAACCTATCTTTATCTTAGGTTCAGAAAAACTTGTTCTGTATTCACAGGTTTTACTGTATTTAATAATAAATATTATTAGTAAATAATAGTCATTTAAGTCGTCATTTGTTACTCATTTATTAACCTTGTTAAAAATATAAATCATTCTCCTTTTAATGCTGAATTACATTTTAGACAAGTTCTGTCTTCACTGATTTTACTGAATTTAATAAATGACATATAGTTGTATGAAATATAACTGGTTAAATTAGTCATTTATTTATTTGCCATGCAATTTTATTAATTCTTATTCATTTTTCGTTTTGGGTTGGCTTACGTTATAGAGAGGTTCATTTTGACAGGTTTTACTGTTTTCAGCAAATAATCAGTATTTCTATTAAGATGGAACTGCTATATTATATACTGAGAGCATATTAAAAACACTCAGTTGGTGTTTTATTTATTTATATACGTATTTTAAATATTATAGGCTAATTGTTTTCCGTTTCCCATGGTCCGATTTTGGCGGATTTTGGATGTTTTTCAGTGATGATTACGAACGAAAAATCAATTTACAAACCTTCTATTAATTTTTTGCACAGGTTTAAGCATAAATTGCCGGGACTAATGCAATTCTGACCGGACCAGTGATACATTAAAAAAAGTAGAAGAGTGAAGACATACACCCGGGAAAATCCAAATATCTTCAATAAGATTTTAGATTTCATTGTTTTAACCCTCTATTTTATTTAAAGAAAGCATATCATTAGTATGTTGAATTTTAGTTGTTAAACTATTTAAATACCCTATATTGCCAAAAAATCACCGGACACTTTCGATTTTAGACGTTTTATCGAATATCTAAACAAATATTTGGCGAATTCTTTTAGAACTTTGGGAATATAAAGAACATATTTAACATCATATTTCTCCATGTAGATTTAATCATGAGGGTAGTTGGAGGCCAGAAAATTTGACAAAATAGAGTAGAAACACCATAGTACAATTAGAATATAGACACACACACACATATATATATATATATATATATATATATATATATATATATATATATATATATGTGTGTGTGTGTGTGTGTGTGTGTGTGTTAAATATTTAATGAAATATGAGCAGTTGCATGGAGAAGTTTTTAACTATCATGTGCGAACTATATCAAAGATTTTTTTCATGATTTGAAAGTCAAGTCTATAGAGCAACTAATATAAAAGGACCAGTCAAATATCTTGAAAATTCATAAAGGTATCCGCGATATAGTGAGTTGAATTTCAGTTGCCTTCGAAAAGTAGCTGGATGATAAAGGATTTTCCACAAACTGTCATTTTTAGGGTTTCGTTCATCTCACGAAACCCTATTCGTCCCACTTCTCTGTCTGTTCGTCACACAGCTGGTTCAGAAATTGTACAGCTGGCAGAAATTGTGAAACTTACAGACTTGAAATTTTGTGTACTTACAGCTGAATACCTACTGTCACGCTGAAAATCATAAAATTTTGAAAAAATCGTGTTATTTTAATATATATAGAGATAAAAAAACAGAAATTTAACAGTCTTTTCCTATTAAAGTTAAACATTTTTACTTTCTTCTATCTGAATTTTCATTATATTAGACTGGTATTTTTATGAGTTGCTCCATAGAGTTGACTACCAAATCACGAAAAAAAAAATCTTCAGTTATAGTTGAATAATCTTTAAATACAGTTCGCGCATGCACAGTTAAAATGCTTATATTTCATCCAATATTTAATATAATTATATTCTAATTTACTATGTTGTTTCTACTGTACTTTGTCAAGTTTCCTTAAAGTGGTGTTGAATTTGGTTGAAAACCCTGTATGCTATAAGCAAAAACATGCAAAAATTTCGTGAAAATTTTAAAGAAACCTTTATATTTGAATAAATATGCATGCTGTTCTTACACAAATGAATACAAATGTTCTACAATATCCTCATAGTCATGTGTTGCAGCTGCAAATCATTTCGAGCATTTTATTTTACAGGGTGATCCCAAATATTATTTTTTTCAATATGTGGATGGCTCCCTAATAGCCCCCGTGACCAAATGTTCACTGAAAAATATAAAGTGATAATCTGTAGAAATTGCATTTCTACATATTCCCGAAGTACCAGAAAAATTGATCAAGTATTTCTGTAGATATTCGACAAAAGATGTAAAATCGTAAGAGTAAAATCGTTTTTGGCAATATAGTGTAGCTTGATGTAACAAGTAAAATATACATCTTCCTCCGGACCTCCCACTTCCGAACGATCCTTCTAAAGATCCGTTTCTTCGAAGAGTCTGACACGCTTTAGTATCCCAGCATATGAAACGCGTCCTTTTCATGTCTTGGGTCATTTTGCCGTGCGAAATTTTCGCAATGTGCCGGGTGCTGATTCCCCCTTCTTGAAAAACGTGTTAAGCAACAACGCATGATGTTGTAACGATAGCATACTGTTAGCATCAAATGAAGAATTTATGTGCATTGAGGGGTTTTATTGACAGCCTGATTTGCATATATGTGCTTTATATTATGCATGTCAGTGCCATCTATCGGTAATTTTATGAACCACAAATGTTTTCGTTATAAAATAATTCGTTGTCCCTCTAATCTCATTCCTGCAAACCACAACTTTTTACTATCATTCGTTTCTTTTTAATGAATTTTTAAATTTTTAACGAACTTTTGGCGCATCCGCTATATGATTGCATTGGACCTGAAATAAGAACGTTAATTTTCCGTTTTCTTTTTTCATCTAGTCATGTCTGATTTCAGCTCCACGAAGATCTCTGTCAGTAAAATCACCTTGCAACTGCCAAAAGTGAAGAAATGAATTGCCATTTTCAACTAAAAAATGGCAATTTAATTTACAACTTTCCCTAAGCGTTTGAAATTTGACCTTTCATCTTTGACACAAGCCTTTGTAAGCGAAAATGGTTCTGGGGGGAAAACTCGTCTATCTTTTTCTGGGTTGCTGAAGAGTTACTTTATGAAGGAAAGAGAGAGAAGTCTTTACTTTAAAAAGGAGCAATAACAATTGTGATTGATACGAAAAAATTCAATAAAAGAGAGAGAAAATTTTAAAGTTCTCATCACATTTTTAAACAAGATAAACTGTTTTCAAAATTTAAAATGCAGTTATTGGTAATTAACTTTTTTTTTCAAAAATGTAAATATAGTCATATAAATGTAAATATAAAGGAAAAAAAAATACATAAAAAATAAATAAATGTAAAACTTTAAGCTTTATTAAAAGGAATCAAGGGTAGTCCGACCAGTAAGTGAACAGCCCCCAGTGAATGAGCGATTAGTAACTATTTTAATAGAATAAGGGTTGAAAAAATCCCCACTACTTAATTATCATGCTGGGTTTAAAACACCCGTAATTCATTAAAAACGTGTTATAAGTTATTTGTACAAGTTGTAAAATGAAAAACATACTATGAAATTTAAGTGTTTTTAAATTGCTGCCTGTTCATTCGCTGGAAAACTTTGCGTTCATTCACTGGTAAGAATTGTTCATTTACTTGGTTTTTGTATAGCTGTTTATTAAGACACCCCTAGCATCCCAAACAAATGAAATATAAACTGCCTTTTGTTATTTTTTAATCATTTGTATACCAACACATGTAGTTGCACTGTCAGACAAAAAAAAGGTATTGTTTATTAAAATATTATCAATCTTTTAAAAAAAATGTGCTTAAGAGCCTACGCTAGTCACGCGAAGAAATGCTCAAGCTAATGTTAAGTCTATGGGAAGGTTCTTGGCAGATTTCTCGCTCGAATTTTAATATTTTTAAATGATTTTTTTTTTCATAAGATAGCTGAGGTCAATCTCTAACGTTGTTAGTTTTTACTTTTTTAATTTTGGTTACAGTTTTTTTATAAGCGGACATTTTTAATTTTGGAACCGGTTGGAACCGATTCTAAAAGTGAAAATACCCTCATATAAAAAAACTGGAACCAAAATCGAAAAAGTGAAAACTAACAACGTTAGAGCTCCCATGAAAAAAAGAATCATTTAAAAATATTAAAATTGCGAGCGAGAAATCTACCAAGAACCTTCCCTCCCCCCCCATAGACTACATAGACTACCCATAGACAACCCATAGACTTAACATTAGCGTGCGTGTTTTTTCTCACGACTGATGTAGGCTCTTAAGTGTTCATTTACTGATCGGACTACCCTAGGAAGGATATATAAAACGGGAGCTCTAGTCACTGACAGTGGTAGGAGCCCCATGTACAATTTGTCTTGCGAAATCTGTTTACTAATTGATATGTTAGAGTCTTTGTCTTCAAATTATATGAACCTAGAAGAGGAAAATTATTTTGGTTAAACACGAATTATATGGGTGAACATAAACTGCTATTGAATACGGAAAAAGATCTTGAGAATAGAGGTAAAATTGTATCAAATTTGTTAGTATCTTAAATTCTTAAATTGAGTTGTTTTCAGCCCATAATAAGTTGCCTGTTGCGTAACGCAGATTTAAATGAAATTATTCGTTAATTAAGGTGACAAATCACAAGTAGCAACTAGCAGAATCCGTGTTTTTCATAAAGTAATGCGTTTTCTTCGCCATTTGTTTCAATAGGCTTTTTTCTTTCCCTGTATCATCGCGATTACTTTTAATTTCACCTGCCAACTTATCGTGAGCGCACTATAACTTCACTATACACAAAATAAAATGTAAGATGAGATTCAAGTTGTTTTGTGAGGGAGAAGGGGATCACAATTTGGTACTGACCTGGAAAATAAATAAAACGTATGTTGTTAGTGTCAGCGCTTTTGCCAGAAGCTGACAACAAAACCAGGAGCCAATTGCGAAAATCCGGAAAAGGGCAGACCAGAAGTTTTTCTGTAAGTAATGTTGTATTTTACGGGCACAAAATTGTAATTTTGGTCTAGACGTAAGTAATCGTATCTAAAGTTGTTTATTTCAGTACTTGATAAAAGTAAATAGTATTTTAGGAAAATATGCATTCTTTGGGGAAGGAAAAGAAAAGACTAAAAATTGGAGATTTAAATAATTAAAAATATTATTTCATGTAATCATATTGCAAATGCAACTGTACAAGAAAAAAGTTACTTCCTTCCTATTACCAAACGAATGCGGGTTCAATTCTGCTCCCGTATAATATTTATTGGCTTTACACAGGACAATTTTAGTGCGATAACAGTAAGAAAATTATTTACGCATAGTTGCCAAATCTCCAGATTTTTGACTCCCATTAATTCATACTAGAAATATTAGTTTCATTTAATCACATATATTTATGATAGTATGCACTAATCAGTTAAAAGGATAATGCAATTTCTTTCCTCCAATTCATAAAAAGCTATATTGACCTACAAACCATAGTGTCAAACAACACTAGGTCTTTTTCGTGCTGTAATTCCCTAGCGTGCTTGTGTGATAACTTTTTCAAATTTCGCAGTCAATATTGATTGCCATTTTTTTAAATGTTCATATATAATTGGAAATATTTCCAGTAAATGCTAACAATGGTGAACTGATAAATTTGGAAACATTTCCGACATAATAGCAATATTTTCTTTATAATACTAGTATTCCGCAATATTGGAATTCCGTTGTAAATAATTTTCTGGTGTAAAGCTAATACGGATAATATCAGTACAATTTTGGACCTGTACTAATTTGTCTTTAGATCCCTTATTCATAACGAGATGGTAGTCATATTTGCATTTATTAGCAAATATTTAACCAAGAGTTGATCTGCACGCCATATAATAAAATAAATGAGAAGTTCTAACACTTCGTATAGCTTCTTTCATACATGTTGATCTTGTCTCTTCTGAGAAGTCAGTTTGTTTTATTACGAAATGCTGTAAAAGTCATCAGAGTGTTTTGTCATCGAGACGCCACTTCCAGTTATTTTGTCATTAAGACATTAACCAAACCACAATCGGCAATATCATGCCCAGGAGCTGATTGCGATTTGCGATTTACTGAAATTTATTTCCTTTGACCGAGAAATACTGATAACGTCGAGAAGATTCATCTTCATTGTTTGGTAGAATAGACATTCATCTGGGTGACAGATCATGCTGTGCCCACGAAGAATGGGCACCAGATGTGAAAAAAAAAAGTGATATGGATTTACGATGAAAGTAATGTATAAAATAAGTAATTAATATTATGAAATATAACAATTAAGAAAGAAAGGCGCTGTTCAAATTTTAAAAGTTTCACTTTTAAATTTAGAACTCTGTAAACTGTTCTAGCATATTTTTTCTAATACTGATAATGTCGAGAAGATTCATCTTCATTGTTTGGTAGAATAGACATTCATCTAGGCCAGCGGTTCCCAACCTGGGGTACGCGTACCCCTGGGGGTACGTGAAAATAATATCGGTAATGGCGGAATCACAAAAATGTTTTAACTGAAAACACATAAAGTTTATATTTTTGGATTACAAAGTTAGTCTCATATGTAACTCCAATATTTTACGCTCAAAATCAGGTTAAAAGACTATTAGACCTAATAATTGATTAATAACTCCATGTCATTAGCGCCGCCCACTACTAATCATAATGCATGTATACTTACATATTTCTCCAATCTTCGCGAAAACTACCATCGATTATTGTACAATGCTCATTTCAAACTTCTTATTTATTCCTGTTTTTAATGATAATTACAAAATGCCTAAATTACGCCAACGTTTCTGGTTTTAACGTTTTATTTTAAAACTTATTGAAAAGCAGGCCCTTATTTTTATTTTCGAGTAGGCGGAGTTATAACTAAACGTATTCACTAACGTATATTAATTGAAAGCTTTGTTCCTTTTAATGAGTATTTAATTTGAAGTGTTTACTTATTATTTGAAAGATTCGGTTTTATGTTTAAAATGGTTAACTGATTAAAATCCGGAACTCTTAAGAGTACACTGCAACTGCGATTGAAATTCAATCTGATGATTCGTGAACTGCTAGTTCTTCGAAACAATCTGATTATTTAGAATTGCAAGAGAACCTGAGTGCAGCTGCTCTGATAACTGATAAATACTGAATAATTATACTTTATAATACTTTAAATAATACTGAAAACATCAGCGCTCCCTTAAGGAATAGAAAAAATAATAATGAATATTTCTTGAAATATTGATTTTCATTCAAGGGAGATTAAGATTTTAATACTATGTGGGCGAGGAGAGGAGTGGGTGGGTGGTTACAATAAATGGGGGTACTCCGAAATGAAAAGACTTAGGAAGGGGTACGTGAAAGAAAAAAGGTTGGGAAGCGCTGATCTAGGCGACAGATCATGCTGTGCCCATGAAGAATGGGCACCAGATGTGAAAAAAAAAGTGATATGGATTTACGATGAAAGTAATGTATAAAATAAGTAATTAATATTATGAAATATAACAATTAAGAAAGAAAGGTGCTGTTCAAATTTAAAAGTTTCACTTTTAAATTTAGAACTCTGTAAACTGTACTAGCATATTTTTTCTTTGCACGTATGTAAAATATTTTAAAGAAAGACACTATGCTTTTATTTACGGAAAAGGATTTTTGAAATAAATAATTTATTATAGAATTTATTTCAAAATTCAACTTATGCATTTAAATTAGTGGTTATTGTAATATGAGTTCGGAATATTGTAACATGTAACTAACTACACATAGAAATAAATAAGCAAAGTAGAGTTAAGAGTTCAATCTTAATTCATCGTCTGAGAAAGAATAAGTATTTAATAGTGCAAATAATTATTAATCAACCAAACAAAAACATACATAACTTGCTTTAAATAAATATATATATATATATATATATATTTAATTACATCTTATCATCCCGGATTTGAAATTATGATCCCCACGGTGTCATATGGCATGTTTTTAATTATTACGCCTGTTTGATAAATGGACAGGCCCGGACTGGCCAGGTCGGCTGGTCGGCGATTGCCGAGGGCCCCCAGCCGAAGGGGCCCCCAAATATGGATACACTACTTTATAATTAGTTACATAAGAGAAATTTGACAGTAATCTTAAGCATTTACAATTAATTTTAAGCAGTTGCCAGTTGGTTTTTGTTTATAACAGCCTGCGCGTAGTGGCGCCGTGTCGTGTCGCTGGCCAGACGGCTGACTTATCGCGCTCTGTGCAGTTCTCATAGGCTCAGATTCAGAGTGCATCGCGACGCTCACTCTTGTAGTATGGTTGTAGTTAGTCACAGTTGTGCCAACATGAAACGTGTGTACCAAAGTGGTGCTACGAAAAGGAAAGAAAAGAAGAGAAAATCTTTAGACGTAGAAAAAAGTTCCAAAAGTTTAAATGCTTGGTTAAATACCAGGTAACCAAGAAAGTTCGTCCGGTTTTTGAGAACAGTCACATTTGTCGCGTAGGTGTGGTCGAACGGATTTTGATGAGGTCATATCTGTACATTCCATTCAGACTTGATTCAGTTGAGAATAGCTCAGCGCATCGCACGTTTCGCTATCAGTTTTGTAGGAAGTGCAATCTTTGAAAGAACATGTCGTTGACAAAAGGGTTTTGAAGCCTATTTTTCTGTACGAGTTCAACTTAGGAAACAAAGTTGCAGAGGCTGCTAGAAAATTATGCTCCGCGTTTGAAGGGACTTCGGTGAATGAACGGATCGCTCAAAAGTGGGACGGGATCGTTAAAGACATGCCCCTTGTTGGTCGGCCCAGGAGCTTGCACACAGGTTTGTAGTATCTGACAAAACCATCCGATCGCATCTGCATAACCTTGGGATGACGTGGAGACTCAGCAAGTGAGTTCCTCATGTTCTGTTCGAGGGAAACAAGTTCCAGCTGTTGAACATATGGTTGTCATTGCTGTTCCGCCACAGTAAAGCTTCGTTCGTAAAACAAATATTGACATGTGAAGGAAAATGGGTCATCAGACGAGAAAACATTATTGCCTGACTTCTGGTTCCGTCTCATTGGCCGCCAAACCGGATATTGATCAAAAAAGATAATGCTGTGTGTTTGGTGGACCAGCATTGGTATAGTTCACTATGAATTCTTAGAAAGCAGAGCACCATCATAACCGACGTCTACTCGTCACAGTTGCAAAGGGTTTCAGCTGCTTTGCTCCAAAAGCAGCCAGAGTTGGTCAACAAAAGAGGTGTTGTCCTCCTCCACGATAACGTCAGACATCTTTCGGCGAAAGCGACACCGGGCTGGGAAGTTTTGCCTCATACACTTTACTCCCCGGAAGTCGTCCCATCGGACTATTGCTTGTTTATGGTCATGGATAACCACCTTCAGGAACAGCAGTTCCGAAATCGAGACGATGTCACGAATGCTTTAACACAATTTTTGGTTTCTGGAACAAAAGTTGTTTCAAAAAGGGCATTTATAAGCTTGTTTCTGGTTGGGAACATGTAATTGAAGCCAATGGTGATTTTTTCGAAGAATAAAATAAGCATTTAAGACTTTTGTGTGTCTTTTTTATGTCTGATGAAAACCGCACGAACTTTCTTGGTTACGTGGTCGTTCCACTTCTCAGTCGCAAAGTCAGCCTTTGAGTGACAATAAATAGAAATAAAGAAAGTCGAATTAGTTTATTAGCTCATAAGAACCTTCCACAAACTCGGTATTTTGAGTCGCCAAGCCCGCGTTTCTGTTTCTTGTCTGTTTTGTTTTTTCCCCTAAAATCATTATAATAAAAGTCCAAATACCGTGACTGACAGCGAATTTTGACCTTCCATACATCAATGACGCTTCGTTTCTGAATGTTACTTTGGCGCCACCTATCGGTAATCAATAAAAACAAAGAAGTTTTCTTTTGAAATTGTACTTTGTTATGCATGTTACGAACTTTGAAGACAATGCAAATAAAATTAGTATTTCTTATAAAATTAAATTAGAATATAAGGAATATATAATGCCGTGCACTTCATACAATAATTACTAGCTGTACCCAGCCACGCGTTGCTGTGGCTCAGTTTGGTTAAATGGAAAAGAGAAAGCGCACGTTTCTAATATGTTTAATTTTACAATGCTTGTGGGTATACAACATTTTTGTTGCTCCATTGTCTGTGCAGATATAGAGATTGTCTGACTTGCCGGTTCTAGAACATGCATATAATTGTCCACGTGAGAAGCAATCCGTGTCTAGATCTAAACCGTACAATTCTAAAGATGGGTCTTGAGTTTTGTTGATGGTGATTGCAAACGTCAATTGAATTGGGGATTGCAATCTCTTAAATTGAAATGGCACATCCATTGGAATCATAGGAATGCGCGGAATGAAGACATCTTCTCTTTGGAAGGTTGTGCCAAAATTGTTGCTTCTTACGACGTTGCTCATTAATTTTTTTACTGCAAGCCGAAAGTCGTTGCAAATCTTTGGCTGGTTCATATTTCGCAACATGATAATTGGCACGCCGATATTCAGTTGCAGTTACGTGCGGTGGCATATCTAGCAGATAGAGTGAATTAAAAAATTGTTAAATAATTAACCGGTTCATCTACCTCCACAACAATGTCGACGACTTGTATGTGACTGCCTCGTTTGAATGTTAGACTGAATAATATTGTAAAGTTCGTAGACGTCTTTGTTTTTGGCCGCAAGAATAGCTCGTTCACTTAGCCAGTCGTGATTCTTATAATTGGTTTGAATATTGGGAAATACATTATCAACCAATTCTTCTTTTGACGTCACTAAATTGCAGAGTTATGAGACAATGAAATTCGTCGTGAGGTCAGATCAACCGGCATCTTTCCGTCCCCAATTTCCAGCAAATGATGTGAGAATATCTCAGCTGATCGATCGTTTTGCAGCTGGACACGCATATTGTAGTTAATTTTAACGTTTTTACGTGTCGCCACAAAGTAGAATATTTCAGGCAAGCATTTATTTCGTCCACTGGTGTCAATCGAGGAATTACAGGTAATGTTTGCCTGAAGTTTCCTGCAAGCAATATTAATGCGTTCCCAAATGGTCTGAAGTTTCCACGAAAATCTTGCAATGATCGATCAAGAGACTCGAGCGATTTTTTGTGCGCCATTGTGCATTCATCCCAAATAATAAGTTTGCATTTCTGCAATATTTTTCCCATGCTGGATGCTTTGGAAATGTTGCACATGGGAGTTTCAATAAATTACATGTTCAATGGCAATTTCAAAGCGGTATGAGCAGTTTTTCCACTTGGTAGCAATGCCGCATAGACCGGGAGGTGGCAGCACAGACTATCACCTCATCGAGTTCACGGCTGAAATTTCAGAATTAGTTAAAACTCGATTCGTATATTAAAACGCAATCAGTCTGCCAAGTCATATCTTGGTGGAAAATACCTTAAAACCCGATTTTAGTGCACTCGTAGGTTTACCATTGTGTTTTCCTGCACCCAAAGGTATGAAAACATGGAGGACTGGGAGCAGGAACACACAATGGTAAACCTATGAGCCAACCGCTAAAATCGGGTTTTCGGCTGTTTTCCACCAAGATATGACTTGGCAGACCGATTGCGTTTTAATATGCGAATCAAGTTTTAACTAATTCTGGAATTTCAGCCGTGAACTCGATGAGGTGATTGTCTGTGCTGCCGCCTCCCGGTCTAGCAGCTATTCTGGACGACGCAACACTGTAAAAAATTGCTGCAGTAAAATTACTGCAGCAGAGATTCCAGACAATGCCCGTAAGAAAACGGGTTTTGTCCCTAGATAAACGACCTTTGTTCACACATCAACGGTTTTTGCCCGTACAAACATTAAATGTACGGAAATTGACCGTTTATCTTGAAAAAAGGGCATTTTCCGTAAATTTATGGCAACAATTCACGGAGAATGCACGTGAATTTACAATATTTTTTTACAGTGAAGAGCTAAGGCTATGTCATTTTGGGATCAAATTGCTACCGGTACCAATATAATTAGGAACATTTTACCAGTTTCTCCTGACGGATCTAAGTAGAAGATTTCTCCAACCCCGTTATTGACAGTTTGCATTATTTGATCGTAAATGTCTTTTTGCTCAAGCGTTAGCTTAAGAATATTTTATTGCACTGCACGTACGACATAAGATCCCCCATGTTGTAATTTTGTTCATGACGCAATATAAAATTGCAAAACATTAAAAAAAGAAAAAACACGAACTAAAAATCAAATAAAAAAATAAAAATAAATAAAAAATACTAACGAAATATTTCAGATAAGTGCTCCCTGGGGCAAAATGGGGGGACGGGAGATGCGTAATATGAAAGTGTGGTCAAAGGGCTTTCTAATGTTATACCACATGATGGGTATCGGAAATGTTTTTAAAAAATGCCCACCCGGAGGGCCGAATTGGGAGAGGAGGAATAGTAGGTATATAAAAACACGCGCGTATTCGAATGCAACGTTGTGTCAAAATTTCAAAGCAATCGGTGACATACTTTCGGAGATTTAAGAGTTTGAACAAACAAACATTTACATTTTTATTTATATAGATATCAATGCAAATAAAATTTGGTATTTTAACATACTAGAAACTTTGTAGGTAAATTAAATTTGTAATCCTATTTATGTCTATTGTGCAAATAAATTTTTTTATTTTATCATACTAGAAACTTTGTAGGTAAAATTTATTTGTAATCCTATTTATATCTATTGTTTTACTAAATTAAATTTTTTGTTACATCTCCTATTTCAAAATATTTACAAAGTAAACCTATTCACTATTCTGCAGTCTGGAGTTTGGTAGAGAGGTTGCTTCAGCAAGTAAGGGATAAAAGGATTGATTAACACTATCAGGTTCTGTATTCAAAAACGAAATACTACGCAAGTACAGTTAATAGAAAATTAGAAGATAACAGCATTGATATAGAAGTAGAATTAGATTTCAAGAAAAAAAAAAGAACTTCAAAGAAAAAAGTAATTCCTGGTGAAAAAAGCAATAGACGAAGTTCTTGGAATGTCAACTGTTCGAAACTATAAATTGTTTTTTTTTCAGTGTTTTAGATTGTGCTAGTACAAGTATCAAAGAAAGATTTAGCCCAAACAAAGAAATTTTAGAAGATTGTTCCTGGTTAGATCGAAATAAATGTAATGAAATTGTAATGATGCTTGATAGTTTTCCTGCGGAAGTCCTTTTCTAAACTTCGTAAAGTTGAAAGAAGTCAGTTATTAACAGAACTATCGTTGAAAGAAAACAAGACAATCTGAATGGAGCTGAAGAAATCTGTGAATATGACGATGTGGAATCTGAATTTGAAGAAGACGAAAATCTGCTTGTTTACTGCTTTGACAAGAAACAATGTTATGCCCCCTTTCTGTTGTTTTTGAACTCTCAGAATCTGGAATGGTTACCAACCTGTATGTAGCTTACAAATTTGTTCTAACCACACCTTGTACATAAGTCACCTGTCAATAAGAGTGTTTTCTAAACTTAAAATAGTTAGGAATCGACTTAGATCTACTTTAAGCAAAGACCTCATGTCTAATCCTCTTTTCGTGAATGCAGAAAGAGACTTATTTTCTAAGTTGAATAAAGATGTTAATTTAGATGAAGTTACCAGGACCAGAGAAGAACTGGCTAAAAAGCTGTTTGGTTAGTAAACAGCCATTCAATATCACATAACCTTCTAGTTCGCTGTATCTGTACCAAGGTATTATAGAGCCATTTTTCTTTTTGTTATAAAATCTATTTTACAATTTGTGACAATTAAATAAAAATTAAAAAGGACATTGTTTTTTTCAATATACTTAGTTTTTTTATTACTGTTGTGTTCTTTTTTAATATTTACTTAGGTATTACGGTCGGATTTAGATTATTATAGCTTCAACACTGTGATTTGGTTGTCTAAACTGAAAATATTTCTCACTCTTATTTTTAAGTAATAAACCACTCTTAATTAATTAGTATACTTACTTTTTATAGCATGGGACTAGTTTAGATACAGTATATAAAATAATATAAATATTTATTATAAAATCAAGTAAACTATATCAGAAAAAGGTTACTTTTTTACTCAACTACTTTCCAAGTGACAAAATAGCTAAATGTAGTTTTTAAGCATGTAAGCCTAATTTTCAAAAATTAAATATTCTATGTCTTCTAAATTCTCCGGTAAGGCGCCCCTTTTCAGTCTCTAGCCGAGGGCCCCCAAAGGAGCCAGTCCGGGCCTGTAAATGGGTTACTATATAAAATGTTATACATATACAATTCAAACAACAATTTCATTAGGGGATAGGTTATTTTAATTTAATGCCGTCAACAATTTTTTTTTATGTTACTTTAAAGTACCGTTGGGTCATAAAGAGTTAAACTTTTAAAGTTGATTAAAATTGACAATCATTTTGAAGAACCGTATCCCATATGATGACGCGTACAACTATCTAGCGTTTTAAATTATTTATTTTTTAGAATTTCAAACAATATTACCAAAATGTAGAAGTAGATGTATTGGAAGCCTTTTTTTTTTTTTTTTTTTTTGGAAAAGGATTTTTTTAAATATGCAAATTAAAAAGTAGTTGAAAGGCTGGAAACTCTTAAGAAACATGGATTGAAAAGAGATACATAAATTACAGACAGAAAACCAACTGATGAGCGGTACTGTAAGTCTGTGATAATTATTTAAAATTGGCATAATGATATTAATACCTTCTTCTATGGCTGTTGAAGCAAGAGATAGCCGTTTTTGTTTTACAGTAAATAAAACTAGTCGTTGGGGGCCACCGTAATACTTACCCATCATGAATATGCATAATATAAAATATGAAAATAAAACATGTGTAAACTATTTATAAAATGCATTGCAATTTGAATAAAATCGTGACTTGATGGCGTCATAAACTTTAAATGCTCTATTACTGAATTGCGTAAAAGAAACATCCTTATAACTCCAAAATTGATAATCATATTAACTAACGGCTTACTGCGTCGGATTAAGCGTCTCATTTCCAATTAAAATATATCTTTGAATTGAGATTTGAATGAAATACAGGGTCATGAAAAATCGAAGAGTGTGGAAAATATGATTACACATATCTCGGCAACTAATAATTCGATCGACTTCATTCTTTATGCAAAATTTATGTTTTTTTATTGTCTTTTATGTTCACTCCTTAACATAAACAATTTCAAAAAAAAAATTATGTGCCTTTTATCAGAACGAATATTTCGAGAGTCCGAAAAAAATAGTTCCGGATAATCGAGGTTACTTAAATTCAATAAGCTTCTTTCCATTGTTACATACTAAGTACATACCAAATTTCAAGTCTCTATCTCAATTTGTTCGGGAGATAGAGCATTTACAGACACACAGACAGACGGAGGGGAATTTTTTTTTTTCAAATATGTTTTTCGGAATCTCCAGTGTCTGAAACGTGTAAATCCGTCAATTTTTTTTTTCGATTTTCAAAACGATTACAAGACTTATCCTATACTACGTAGTATGAGTAAGTAATATGTTTTCTAATAGATGAACCATGGATGCTCTTTATTTCTATTATATCACATTCTCAAAAACCAACAATGAGGTTCTTAATTTTCAACATCTGTAACTCATCATACATTTTTCGTAAATCAATTAGTTATAATTCCTCTCTTGCATAAAGAATGAAGTCGATCGAATTATTAGTTGCCGAGATATGTGTAATCATATTTGCCACACTCTTCGATTTTTCATGACCCTGTATTTCATTCAAATTTCAATTCAAATATATATTTTAATTGGAATCATAGTAATCTATTTGTGTTTTATATAATATTTTAAAAGTAAAAATATTTTTCTAGAAATTAAATGAATTTTTGTATTTATTATTTATATTTCTATAAAACTAACATTTAATTATTGGGAAAAAGTACAATAGTCCTTCGTTATTCCGGGCATGGCGACAATAAGTGAAAAAAGTTAATATAACCGAGGGCACTAAAAAATTAAGAATATAATAATCTAACTGTAAACGTTTCATATTTGTCTCCATAACGTTAGTTTATAGGCATATTACAATTTCCTTAATAAAATTAACAATCAAAAATTGCAGTTCTTGTAAACAATATATAAAGTTATTTTAAAAAGTGTATTTAGAGCAGAATTATTTATTTATTTTGGAGGGACATCGAAAAAGAGCGGTATATCCGAACGAGCGAAATACAGAGGGGCGATATAACGTGGGATACTGTAGTAATGTTAGAGAGATATACCCTTAATTCTGGGATCTCGGAACTAAGCAATTAACCGGATTAGAAATTAGTCAAGGGATTGTATTTACTAGTTCGTTTACTTTTGTCCATGTAAAAGACGGAAAAAAAAGTGAATATAAGAAAATAAAAAATAAATTACTACATTTAAAAAAAATAAATAAATAAAAAACCGTATCTTTTAAATTTATGAAAGTATCCTTTCTAAGCAAACGTGCTTCTTCGAAGTTCTAAGCAAACGTGGTTCAGTTCATACGCTATAACATGAGACAATGTATTCAATTATTTTCATATCCCAGTTATCTCCTAAATTTCTCTTACTCTATCATCTTACTAGGGGCAACTCAGATGATAATAAATTTCCCCCTTTTTTTACAGGTTGTCAAGATCCGGTCACACACAAAAAAATATTGCCGGCAATCACTTTCCCCCAGTCACAGATCAAAAGTGTGTCAGGAAGGTCAAAATCCCTGTGAAAATCGAGAGTTAAAAAAAAAAAAAAAGCTCTGCATTTTGCAATCATATCTTATAACTGGGTTAGAATAGTTGGCGCCCTTACAAGGTGGCGTAATAATTGGGGTTGTGGATTTCCTGATAATGTTGTCCGTCATTACGACCCCCCTGCTTTATCTGTTGCCTGAAGGGCAGGTATACTTCTGGGTTATTATTTATTTTTTATGGATGGTACTCAAAATTCTTAAGTCGATGTCTGAAGAAAGAAGTATGGGAATTCTTTGAGGCCTGCAGGAGGTGGGCAGTGGTTTGCAACACGCTGCACTTTCATTGCTCAACGAGATGTCATAGGAGATAACACGAAGTGCAGAAGGCAGCTTTTAATTTAAAGGGGGTCTAAATAATGAACTTGCTTGACATTTTTCATATGCTTTCACTTTCTTACGTATCTATTGTTGAATCACAAAAGACCCTGAACTTGATTAACCTCTAATGCTTGGTCAGAATTTAGATTAGCTGGAATTTCAGACATTAACACTCAAGGAATGTCAACCTATTATGGCAGAATATAAACCTTTCGAACAAAGAAAATTTTTGCTTACTGTCCATGTTAGGCTTATGAAACCGAGGTGAAAATTCTCAAGAAAAAAAAATAAATAAAAAAAAATAAAAAAAATAATAAAAATAATAATGCATTTTTATTTTTCTTGCTAATAAAATACTGCAAAGTTAAATAAATTAAATAAAGTAAATCGCGTATTTCTACGATGATTATAAAAGAAAATATTAAAAATTTGTGTTGTATTATCAGCTCTGCCTTGCCCGTACCTAAAATTTTACGTCCATTTGTATCAGAATGGATTTTTTTTTTCGTAATTTGTCATGTTTAAAAGGATATATCTAAACTTTCTTGTAAGATATGTGCATGAAATTTTATAAAGAGTTTTGTGATGTTTTTTATTAAATTGTCTTCAGGATTTTTTAATTTCATGTCAAAATTTGAAAACACATTCTTTGAAATAAAAATCACTTTCATAATTCTTTTTTTTTTACTTTTAAATTTATTATAAATTTTGTAAGTAATAATTTTTATAAATCCTGAAGACAAATTAACAATAAACGTTTTCTGCACACAATAGTGAAAATGTAATGAAATCGGACAAGTGGTTCATGAGTTATGTAAAAAAAATTAAATAATTATAAAATCTAAAATTTAAATTAAAAAAAGCTTTCAAAAACTTTTTATCTGGAAAGTAATATTTATAGAAAGACACATTTCAGGAAAAAAAATCATTAAAAAAAGGCCTATAAATATAGAAAAGAAACTTTGAATCCCGGACTCCCTTAATATTTTACAAATGATTGTTTAATTAACTCATTTTTTTTTTCGCATGTTTTCTCTTTCTTACATATCTATGATTAAATCATCGAAAACCCTGAACTTGATCAACCTCCAATGCCAGCAGAATTTGAATTAGTTGCAATATCGAACAAAGAAATGTGCTGTTTACTGACCCTGTTAGTTTAATATTTTACAAATTATTGTTAAGTTATTCGTTTTTTCACATGTTTTCACTTTATTACATATCTATAGTTAAATCATCAGAAACTCTGAACTTGATCAACCTCCAATATCCATCAGAATTTAGAATAGTTGAAATTTGGGATATCACTCCTCAAATTTCCCCTATTACAATTTAAACAAAGAGCTGTGTTGTTTACTCTCTATGTTAGATTAAGACCTTTTTTAACTTCTTTTCAGAGTTTTTAGATAAAATAATAAAAACATGAATTTTTACAAAGATTAATTATTAATACCATACCTGTTTTTTGAAAAACTAATTGATTCTAAGTAAATTTTAGTGAAACCAGAAGAAGGTGCCTTCAATATAGAAGAAGGTGCCTCAATAGCAAATTGGAATCACTATCTTAAATTTTCTCCAATTTCTACTGCTATGCCAATAGATTTAGCCTGAAACTTTTTACTTGTTGTTAAGCAAAATCTTTATCTACCACAATGGTTAAGAAAATCTCTAGAATCGATCTAATTATATATTTGATATAATATATATATATATATATATATAACACAACAAAAATTTTATATATGAACGCATCAAGGAATTTTAATATGATGCTAGAGAGAATATATTTTGTTTATCGTTATCATTTTCATTTGGGATCATAATAGCTGCCGCGTGCATTATTCAAGCAATATAGGTTTAAAGACGATTGTATACTCTCATACGTGGCAATTACGTTCAAATATTTATGAAAACTTGTAAAAGAAAAGAAAAATTGCATATTACAGAGTTTTTTTTTTTTTTTTTTTTTTTTTTTAAGGGAAGAGATTGGGTTTTAGCCTAATAACATTTTTAAATTTCCAGTCAATTTGTGTTATTTTCCGGAAGCTAGAGTACAGATGAATAATATTTCAGAGATAGAATAATATTCCAGAGATATTCCAGAATACAGTGCAGATGAATAATATTCCAGGGATATTCCAGAATAGAGAGCAGATGAATATCTATCTTCCTTTCGGCAGATAGATAAGCCAAAAGGAAGCAAGAATAAAGAAAATCCATCTCTGCTGCAGACTGCGCGCTAGGAAAAAAATAAGGTGGAAATTTTACACCCTAACCAGAGTTTTAAGTGGAATTTGTAAATTTTAAACAAAAGAGGGACGGGCAGCAGCAGATTAAATGATAATTTAAACAGTGGTTTCCAAACCTTATTGTTATGCGACCCACCTTACAGTTTGAAAAATTTTCGCAACACACCTGATGTGTAGGTATATAAAGACTTTTGTATAATCATGCGAAAAAGGGCAAGCCTGCATATAAGCTCGCCTTTTAGACACGAAAATAGTATACACACATCATAAACATAAACAGATCATATACACGAAAACAGTAATAGATATTCCAAATGTGAATAATCATATTAATAATGATGAGGTATAATTATAAAACATAACCTTCTTGTAATATGCATGTAAAAATATGTTTATTAATACGTTTAAAAATACACTTTAAAGGTCAGGGCAATTTATAACTTGTTTAAACCAGTGAGAGAGTCTGTATAAGAGTTGAGACATGTTAATTTTAGTCTCGAGTCGCTAGAGAGCGACTTTGTTTAGATACACAATGTTTAATAAAACACTGTCTTTCCACGAAGCTATTTATCCATGTTTCTTCATGATTTTTTATATGTAACATATTGTTTTTGTTACATTTTTCTCACCAGATAAAATTAATGATATTTGAAAAACTGATCAATTGTTATTTTAAACGACACGACATTTTATCGGCGACTGAAAATAATAAGCAACTTTGTCACTTAAATATCAATCTAAAATAAGATATCCCTCTCCCTGAGAGAAATAGAAAAATCATCATATTATTTTAGTAACTGTTGAAAGGGCATAAGTAGAAAACGTTCCCCTTCGTACTCTGCCTCCCCCTTAAAACAAGTTACAATTGGTATAATCACAGCAAGGTTATGCATAAACACATTTAAATATAATTCCGGTCGAATTAAGAACTTCTTTTCAAAGTCAATTAAAGAAAAATATTTTCCTATCCTTTAATTTTCAAATTGTGTTCGATGAAGTCGAGGGTCACCAATTTCTTTAATACATTAACCCCACCTTAGAAAAGACGTTTTATAACAAAAATCATCATACATCTTATTGACCTAATAATAGTAACTTTATTGCAACATACGATATCTTTAAAGGCTGTAATTTGATAGAGGTCACGACATCTGCTTCTCGCCTATTTTTAGATCATCAAAGGTGGAAGATTTCTCTACATTTTCCTCCGGAAGTAACGGTATCCAAATCCAGAAATATAGGGAAATCCCAAGCTCACTTGCCCCACAAGAAGCTTCTAGAACCTCACACCAGAAAAATTGGGTGATTTCTCAATAATTCTGTTTTATATATGATTCGCAAAAAGATAGTGGTAATTTTCCAGTCACGGAGACAGTATTCCCCTAGTGGAACCTCTCCCACTTATCTGGAACGCTGGAAACATAAAACTTTGTCTTAGGAAACAGCCATTTATAATGCAGACAGCATAACATTGCTTTATAATGATAGTTCTAGTACGAGGAGTAACAATGGAGGGTGAGGCAACTCCTAAAATAAGCATTATGTATTGCAGAGATTATTTTTCTTATAAAAGTTTTCTGACGATCGGAAACTTTTTTGCGCTGCACATTTTGTAAGTAAATTCTTATAAATCTTACACCAACGTCAATATATTGTTTCCAGACTGGGACGGCATTTTCCTTAAATGGCTTGGGTGGGAAAAACTGTTTGGGGGCTTTAAGGGGGTTCTTCAGTTTTACAGTATACACCTTTAATTGCAAGGTTGTTTATCTTTATTTCATGTATCATAGTTTTCTTCCTATTTATTCAATTTAAACATACTTTTCAGAAATTATTCCTTATAGTCTGAATATTATGCTCCATGATAAATTTTAAAATCAACGAATAAAATTTTTATTTAGAACTAGAAAAATATTGACTAATTATTGAAAAAAAATAATAATTTTATACAATTGTTGTGCGCGACAATACAGTCACAAAAACACTAGATTTTAGTTTCAGTTTTGAGTTTTCATTAATATTAATACATTAGATGTAAACTTAAATATATTGTTTTGAAAAACATGTGATGTAAATTTTATTTCTTATGATTAGAATGTATTTTTGAATGTCATATTTTCCACAGTTAAATAACGTATTTTTCTCCATTAAAATATTTTTCATACAATCTAAAATCTTTAGGTCTAGGTTTATATCTAATGTATTTACACATTAATAAAAATTGAAAACTGAAACTAATAATTAGTTTTTGTGGGTGTAAGGTTGCGCAATTGTATTAAAAGGATCAGGGTCCATAAGCCGTGTTTTTGGAACATGAAATAAGACTAAAATTCGATTTTGTTATACTACTTAATTATTTCACTTTTTAGTATTAGAAGATTTATCCTGTACGATTTCAACAATATTTTTTGCATTTTATACGGATTTATATGACTTACACAAGCTCAAAGTTCGTATTATTCGTAGTTTCTGATGAAAAATACGCAATTTCTCCTAAGTTTACGTCAATTATTTATATGAGCGCAATCGTGCAATACTTTCTTCTTTACATATATTATAAAGTACGTCAAAATGTACAATATATGTAAAAATAAAAGTGTTGCAAAACTGCGCTCATAGTAAAATATTAAAAATAGAGAGTTAAGTAACTGCATTCCCTCACGTCACTAAGATACTTTAAGATACAGTAACGTGTTTAAACGTGCTAAAATGAACGTAACCATTGCTAATAACTGCATTCCTTTACATTAGCAATAGTTACGCTCATTTTAACACATTTAAACACGTCCCATATAATCCTATGGGATGTCCTCCTCAATTTATCAATTATTGCTGTAACTTTTTGAGTTTTCACGGTATTTCACTGGTATTTTTATATGAGTTGCCCTATAGTATTGAGTATCATGACAAAAAACATTTGCTGTAGCTCGTGCATGCGCAGTTAAAATTTATTTCATACAAATACCTATATCTCATCAAATATTCTGTATATTAATATTTTAATCACAGTATACCATATCTACGATTTTTTGTCAAGTTTTTGAAAAGCGGTGTTAAATTCGGCTAAAAACTCTGCATCCTTCATAGAAAAAAAAAAAAAAAACCCTTTTGAATTTTTCACAGAAACGTTAACATCTTCACGACTATACGTGCTATGCTTACACAAATGCACACAAATGTTGAACAGGACCTACATAGTCATTTGCTACAGTGACAGACCATTTTTAGCATTTTCTGTTGCTCGGGTGATCGAAAATATTATTTTATTATTAAAATATTATTGCCTACTAATTGCCGTCA
Organism: Maratus michaelseni; assembly: GCA_963931845.1. NCBI lineage: Eukaryota > Metazoa > Arthropoda > Arachnida > Araneae > Salticidae > Maratus > Maratus michaelseni. The sequence goes on from OZ007587.1 coordinate 282,459,201, forward strand.
CGACAGAATCTGCACTGAAAAACATGAAGTCAAACATGTGCTTTACATCTCAAAATTCAAGGACATTTCGGGCATTTTCTCACGAGTTTCAGTAGATATTCGACGAAGCGTCTGAAATTGGTCATTGCCCCTTAATTTCTGGACATCAGTGTAATTCTATGTATACATTATGCGTCGGGGGTTGGGATGGACTGGTGCCGGAATGCACCGGCCTGCTTTTCAGGAGAAAAAAAAATGTCCTTTCATATAAATTTTGTTTTCATTTAATGTTAAAATAAAAAAGTAGGGCAAAGATGAAGTATTCATTGTTATTGTATTTATTGAAAAAAATTCTAAACTATAAATCAGATCGTACGAAAATGGTCCATGCCAATGGTACAATGGTGCATGTAAATCCATTGACAAATCGCAAAATCTAACTCGCGATACACAGTTGAGCATTTGACATGAAAATATAATGATTGATTCTTATCAATGTAAACATCGAAATGAATGTGCATTTTTCATAATAATTGTCATATAACCAGCATAGATGACTCTATTATTGCGTTTTGCTAACCAATAATACCAAGCGTTCATGTACTGGAAAAAATACGTGTGTGCATTCCTGGTCGGAGGCCGTCTACATGTTGGAAATCGTATCAAATATAAATTTCCAAAATGATAATACCCACCTTTGACACTTTATTTGATTTCCTCGGATCAATGAGTCTGTACAAGTACATAGTTTATAAACTTTTTCTTATAAATCTTCATAGAAGGGGTCAACATTTGAGGATGCTATGTTAAATACATATGACAAACTTTAATTTATGTCTTCCAAAAATTCATCCTATTGAAATGTTTATTTTTTTAATGAGATACAATAAATGGATTCAAACATAATCTAGGCTTTTTTTAAAACTCAAAAACATATTTTTTGATTTTGAAGATTATTAATAAATCCAGATGAAAAAAAAATATGATCTACATTAATTAATACATAAAAAAATTCCGCATCTTAAAATATGACTGTGTGAATTTACTGCTAATTCCTATTATTAGCTATCAAGATAATTACTTTTTGACGGTCAAAAGGGGCAAACACCTGTTATCACTTGCATCGAAAGAAATGAAAAATTTAGATACACTGGCCTCCAAAAATTAAGGTACAACCAGTCTTTTGTGCCTAATTTGAAAACAAATGAACAAAAAGGCATAAAATTTAGAGGAATTGTGCTTTAAATGGTTATTTATCGAATTTTATTTAATTTTAATATAAAGCATGATTTTCAAATAAAAAATTACATTTTTTGCAAAAGTCCATTATTTGATTAAAAAGTAAATGGAAGTTTTTTGTGAAAAAAAATTAAATACGCGGATTTTAATAAAGCATGTGTCTGGATCTGGATCTACTTGTAATGCCTTTCTGGCATCGACTTTCCATACTGTCTATTAAGTTGTCGGACACTGGAATGAGAAACAAAAACCATACATGGAGAAACGCTTGTTCCAGCTCATTTAATGACTTCGGAGGAGAACTTACGGCAGCCACCTGTCTGCCGAGATAGTCCCAAAGATACTCTGTCGAATTAAGGCCCGAAGATTGAGCTGGACATTCCATTAGCTCTAAACCTTGATCCTCAAGATATTCATCAACAACTCTAGCGCAATAGGATTGGGCATTATCATCCATTAACATTAATTCATCTCCAATAGCAACAGCATACGGTGTAACAAACTGAGCAAGGATCTCGTCCCAATATTTCACAGCAGTCAGAGTTCTTCCATCGTATTCATGGAGGTTACTGTGGTCACCGGAGAGATTCCAGCCCAAACCATGATTACACCTCCTCTATAACTGTGTCTTTCAATATTGTTACATAGGTAGAATCTGATGCCTTGTTCTCGCCAGATCAGCACACGAACTGAATAACTCTCCAAAGTAAACCGGGACTCATCTGTGAACAGTACGGAAGCCCATTGTTGTGTGTTACAGGTAACGTGCTCTTTTGGCCAACATAAACGGGCAATTTTGTGTTGTCGATTAAGAGTGCCGTTGTGTGTGCCACACACAACGGGTCGTCTTGCATAGAGTCCTTAATTGTGAAGACGTCTATGCATCGTAATTGAAGGTATTCTCATTCCTGTTGCTTTACGATCATCTGAAATGAGCTGAGCCACAGTAGTGATGCTCCCCTTTCAGGCCAAAAGAGCTAGAAAGCGATCTTATACAGGGGTTGCAATCCATGAGTGGTCTGGAACAAGTCTTCTTGATTCTGAATTTTTGGATTCAAATTGATCTCAGAGCCTTTGGACCACACTCCGAGACACATTATGACGTCCAGCAGCACCAGCTTGTGATAACCCCATTTTCATCCATCCGATTGCCGGTCATCTTAACAAATGTAGTAAACGACATCTCCTAGAAATTGACAACACTATTTTAGTACCAACAATTCTAGATCAACAACCATAAAAAAAATTTCACACGAATTCCGAAAGTGGTATATTCTCAATTTACCTCGACTGCCATATAAATGTTCAATTCTTTAAAAAAAATAAAGATGGGTATAATTGTTTCATAAGTTTTTATTGAAATTACTTATGATCATTCATATAAACCATATTTTTTTAATTTTATTTCCATTTTTTTAATAGTGAGCGTCAAAAAACTGGTTGTAGCTTAAATTTTGGAGGCCAGTGTATAAACCGGATATTTTTTGTTAAATTTTCTTTTGTATAATTGTAGTTTATTTTGTAGTTAGGATTTTTAAAAATTAGTTTTCCGTTTACTAATTGAATGACCCTGGTAATTTTCCATCTACGATCTTAATTTTATATTTCTTTATTTATGGAGAAACTCCTAACACAGTTTATTCCATAACTTTATGAAATTTAAGAAAAGAAATTCACCTTTCTCGGGCTGATTTGATTTAAGGAACTTATATAATGTGTCAAAAGGGGCTGTTACTATTTGAAATAGGATTTTTTTTTCAATTTTTAATATGTAAGCAATCTTTTAAGCACACGTATATAGCTTAATTAGTAGACATTATTTCAAATCAATTGGTACCTATATCTTTTTCATACGATTATTTACAGCAAAACTAGTAGGAGGGTGATCTTACCCCCCCCCGACCCCTTCCTCAGGATTGTACTTAAGAAGTATTGTCCCCGTGTCTTTACGTGTCCCTGAACTCTGTCCTATAGTATGTTCGCTTTTTACGAATGGGAGAAGCTTGAAACGCAATATTCGAATCGAAAACTTCGCTTCTCGGTTTCGATAATGCACGAAACAATTGGGATAACTGTGTAATATTTTAAATTTTCGTTATATGAACCTTCAATTAATAAATAATGTATTATTATTATTATTATTATTATTGTTGTTGTTGTTGTTGTTGTTGTTGTTGTTGTTGTCTTGTTATGATAAAGTTCATTTGAATAGGTCGTTTCAGAGAGAAGAAAACGATTTTAACTGCTACCTAACTTTTCCCAAAATTAACCATTTAATGTACCAATTCGCGGTACATATACCTCGCGGTTATATACATACATATACATATTATATACATAGTCGCGGTTATATACATACACACAGAGACACACATATATATACAAAGTAATAAAACTTGGAAATGGCACAGTCAATGAATATTAAAACAGCTTAGAAATGTTTGCATATGCAAATATCTGCCTCTCATCGGTGCGTCACATAATCGCAATAGACGCGTCATTACATGAGAAAGTTGTTTGTGCTCTGCCATTGGTCAATAGCATCACTTATGTAAACGTAACACGCGCAGCCGGACAGTCTAAGCGAATCGTGAGTATTTCACATTTCTGCTACATTTTGAATGTGTAATTAGCCTGTAGAGACAGTATGTCGAAATACAGCAACGAAGAACTTTTTGAAATGCTAATGCTGTACAGTTTATGCAATCGCAATGCTAACGAAATGGACGAGAATTTCAGCGTACATTTCCCACTTCTCGACATCCTTCTGGGAGATTTATTTACCGATTAATTCAACGAATACGCGTGCATCCTTTAGATGCACTAGGTAGGTCCAGACTTCACTCAACTGACGAAGAAATGGATATTTTGGCTACTTTTGCAGTCATCCACATAGTAGTGTTCGTACCGTTGCTTTAGGAGTGAACATACCAAAGCTAAGACAGAATAAATGGCGTCCGTTTAGTATTCATGGTGTGCTAGGACCGGAGCCAACAGATTATCAACGTCGTCTAGGCTTTTGTAATTGGGCTCTTAATCAGGAAGATGCAAATCCCTCTTTCCTTTAAAACATTGTTTGGACTGATGAATGCTGTTTTAAACGAGATGAATGCGTAAATCCTCAAAATGTGCATTTCTGGTCTGACACAAATCCATCCCTGTTACGTGATATTCATCATCAGAAGCAATTTTCTGTGAATGTATGTAGTGGTATTTTCAGAAACCGCTTACTTGGACCCATACTGAATGTTGGTACGTTGACGGGAGACAGATATGTTAATGAATATCTGAAAGTGGTTATTCCTTATTTTATGGATGAACTGCCCCTAACAGCACTTCTACATGTTTGGTTTGAACAGGATGGATGTTCAGCACACCAAATTACAATTGTGAAACACTGGTTAAATAACGAGTTTCCAGACAAGTGGATGGCTTGCATGGGCCAGTCGAATTTCCCCTAAGATCAACTGATTTAACGCCTATGGATTTTTAACACTTTCCAACCTAGTTGAAAAGTGCTTGTGACTTCGGTTTGTCTGCCGTCTGTCCGTCTGTCCGTGCTCTAACTCCCGTAAATATGCTTCGATTGTCCTGAAATTTTTGTATGTTATTGTCGTTTACTATAGCATGTTCCCTATTTGAGCAGAAGTGTGTAGCACTTATAGTTTTTTTACAGGGACAGTCAAAAGTATTCCGTTACATTACAATCAATGGGGAATAATCGGCTCAAGCGCATTTTGATGACGCTACGTCATTTAAAACATAATGAAATTGATATATAATTATGAAGCGCATTAAAACATGCTTTTTGTAAAATATGGGGTGCAAAGCATTTATTATTCATTTACAGGGTCAAACAAAAGAATTCTTTTACACATCGTTATATGGGAAAAAATCGTCTGCAGTGTAATTTAGTGATATTTCATTATTTCAAACATAATGAAAATTATATGCATTACTGAGGTGCACTATAAATTGCTCTGATGTGTGCATTGCGTTTATTTAAAGGACACACAAAAGATATTGGTTACAGAACATGCGCGATATTAACAGTCTGTGTATGATAAGTGCGTTTTCAACTTTGGTTTGCATTTTTAACTTTTTTTTTCATAGTACGTGTGAGTTTATAAAATCGGTTGACCATATACAGGGCTACACAAGGAAATTCGTAAGTACTACAGACTATGGGAGTGAATTGCTTAAGGGTAGTTTTTAATTGTGTTTACGCATTTTCCTGCTGAACTATATTTAGTAGACTAATAGAAGCTTGTTGAATATAAATAAATTCATATACAGAGCTACGAAAAAAAATATACATTGTTGTTTACGTTTGATAATTGCTGCAAGTGAGTTTTAAGTTGCCTTTAGCTTAATAGATGGTATGTACAAAAGTCTTCAGATAATATACAGGGCTGTACAAAAGATTTCGAGTGCATTTCCGTCGATTGGCGAAAATTGCTAAATGTGAATATTCTAACTGAGCTAAATTTTATCATACTGCATATCCACATCTATTGATCATATACAGAGCTGGACAAAATAATGCAACTACTTTTTTGACACTGGAAGGTGATTTCGAAAACTATTTTTCAATGTGTTATGTGTTTTCTAAACTGTTTATTTACATATCACCTTTCACCTTATTTAACGGTGAAGTTTCGTTACAGTTTTCTGGTTGGGTTGGAAAGTGTTTCATAATCTATGCTTGACGCATGATTTTTCGTTCTTGTTATTTGTGGGGTCGTTTAAGTACATCTGTTTATTTGTCACTTGCCTTAAATAAATCAGAATTGTAACAACGCATTCAAGATGGTTGTCGTGACATCACCGAACAAGAACTTGATCGAGTGCACAGAAGTGTTATTAGACGAATACAGCTCTGTATTGGCATGGATGGAAAACATTTTGAACAAGCTTTGTAATATTTGCTTAAAGTTATTATTTCTATACAGTTTAGATACTTTTGTACCAATAAATGGCACAATTATTATTTATTTATGAAATCATTGTTTTCTTTCGTAATTTGTGTACGACCCTGAAACGCGATCATCCGACATAATATTTCTCCTTTGCGAACTTATATCCATGCATCGAAAGGTGGTTTAAGTTAGCATTTATGTATTTTCGTATCTCTGTAACTTTTTATGATAAAATTCTGAAATTTTGTACAGGACCTTATTAGTGTATGGGGCACATTTTACTCACTGGGAAATTTTTTGTACGGGGACCGTGTAAAATTTAAATTTTGTATTTCTTCAAATTTTAATCGATTCCATAAAATTCTATACCTTTTTTTAACGAAACTTTGTAATTTATAATATATGCCTATGATCAATATTTAAGGAACAAAAGCCGATATCAATGATTTTGAGCCAGCCTGTATATAGATAGATAGATGTAGATATATATGTATATGACAAGTCAGTTATTAAAACATTAAAAAAAAAATTTTTTTTCAATCAATTCATAGTTTTTATGTATTTTGAAAATTCATATTGTTAGAAAATTTGAATAGACTTAATATATTTTTTTTTACTTCCTTATTGCAAAGCACTCGTCATTGACTTTTGAAACCAAATTTTAAACTTTTCATCCGTTTTATATATTATCAGGGTTCTACCGCGATATTTGGCTGATTTTATATTATGCATATATAATCTTCAATGTTTTTTCACCATTTTAAGAAGGCGCTTAAAATATATCGTCCTTGTATATGTCGCAACATCGAAACACAGTTCACACACTGAACTCCAAAAAACAATAGTTCATTGCAGTTAATTTCGTTCCGAACTATATTACAACATTTTATTAAGGATTTTTTTTATTACAAAGAAATCACGGAACTTTAGAAAAAAAAAAAGCCACAAAGGATCGGCGTGACTTTTTGCACGAAATCACAAAAGAATAATAAGTTGTGTAAGATGTCACAGAAGTGCACATCACTCATGGTCGGATTAGGCAAAGCGTCAAGGTTGCGTGTAAAAGACGGTCAACGTACTTAAGGGTTCTTGCCGTTATGTGTTGCAAGATATTGTAAATAATGACAGTGAAAGTTTTATAAATTATTATTATAGTTGTTACAATTATTCTTTTAGCTATATACAAAGGGAAAAAAAAAGAAAAATCGATCATTTTATTAGACATAGGTTTTGGTACATTATATAACACTACGACCACACTAAAATTAAACTACTTACATCTGTTTTTAAACGACTTCAACTGAAGGAGAGTGTACAATTTCATTGTATGAGTACAGTAAAACCTGTTAAGACGGAATTGCAAGGAACAGGGAAAATATTCCGTTTTGGACAGATTTTTAGGTACACCGTTCTTTATAAGTGAATTGCATTCTTTCTCCGGGACCATGAACATTTTCCGTTTAAAGAAGTAACCATTATAAACCGGTTCCGTTTTCACAGGTTTACTATATTTTTAGATGTATGTATCCACATAGTTTTCAACAGGATGGTTCAATTTTCATAATATATTTTCAATCGGAAAGTATTCATTTTCCTGCTTCCCGTGTAAATATTATTAGGTTTCCAATAATGGTACGTTTGTCATTTGTTTGACTGTCATGTATAATTATTGATAATTGATTTAATGTAGCTTGTATCTAGTGTATTTTATTGTAACATATGATAATTATGGTTATATTATAATATAAACATATTGATTATATGTAAGTTCTTCCATTTAGCCTCTAATTTAAATTAATAACTAATAATTTTTAATTTTAAAATTCAAAAACGTAGCTCTTCTCATATGAATTTCAACCATTTCTCCTGTCTTTTTTTAAAATTTCGTTATAATTTGTACAATTAAATGTTAATTACAATAATTCTCAATATCTTCAACTCTAATTTTTTGTTCTCATTTATTTTAAGTCCTCATCCATTTTACATCTTCATTAATTTTTATTGTTTAAATAAATAAAGGGAAAAATTATATTTTACTAATTTCCCTTTCATTTTTCTTTTAAATAGTTTTATTAATGCCTTTTGTTTGTAATTTAATTATTTAAATAATTAAACTTTCATTTTATAATATCATTTATTGATAATCGTATTATTAAATACTTAATATATGAACCTTAATATGTATTATTATTTCTGTATTCTATTTTAATCTATTCATCTTTTTCTAAAATGTATAACATTCTATGCATTTTTATCGTATAATATAAATCGTAGAGCATATTTTAATTCCTCTAATGATAAATGATTTTATTTTTCATTTTAAATTATTAAAATATACTATTAATAATATTGGTTTAAATAATTAACTATTTCTTAATCTTTCTTTTTTCCCCATACTAATTTTAAATTTCTTTTATTTTTAATATTAAGTTTATTATTTCAGCCTGCAGATGGAAGAAATTTTGCTTTATTTTACCTAAAACTTATACATCAGAGTATTACTTTGTCGCAAAACTATTGATAAAATGAATAAACTTCATACAAAATTAAATATTGAAAGTAAGTTGTGAAATTATGTAGATTTTTTAAACATACAATTGTATGGAAGATTATTATTTTTTAAAAAGTCTTTTAAATATTATTATTATTATTATTTGATAACTCAATCAGTTTTGTAAAGCAGACAAGCTTAGTTCTTGCAGAATATTTTGCTTTTTAAAGGCATAGTAGCTGTTTCCATTAAATAGATATTTTACTGTGCTCGTTCTGCCACTGGCGACTATTTTTTAATTTTCGTAAAACAATACTAATCTTTGTGGTACAGTTATACTAATGTTCGAAGTAGATTAGAATTAGTAAGGGGAAAAAAATAATAAAATAGTCGCCAGATTCAGTCCTGGTTTTGCAATGTTGTAATATTTATTTAAATTTATTCTGGATATTTTACGGACTAACAACGATTTTGTTAACCGTTGTCGGGGACGATTTTGTTAACCGAAGATTTTATTAGCGGTGGAAACTATAAATTTATATTTCTTTCACAATGCTTTCTTTAAATTGAGTTGCAGTCAGTTAACAGAGACATCGGATGATTAAAAGCCAGCTAACAGAGGTTATATTGTACTTGTTTCTATTTCTATTTCTTTTTTTTTCTCTTTTTCTGAGCTGAATAAATTTGCTTCAATAGTATGAAGTGCAGAAATGAAGGAAGTATTTTCAGATTACATAGGTGGAAAGTGTAAACAGGAAAAAAAAAAGATGTTACATTCAAAATCGGTTTATTGAAATGTAATTTGTCTTATGAGCTCTATCATTTTACTGCGAGCTTCGCCGATCATCTGTAGTATATGAAAATGAATAAATGAATAAATTATGAATTAATTAATTTTACGATCGAAAAAGAATATCATTCACAAGAGGAAGTTTTCCTGGCTTAAGATGAGTAGTGAAAAGAGAGTATTTATTGTGTATTTTGAAATATAAGAAGATTCTTTTTCTATTATGAGAACTTGATATGGAAAAAATGGACCATTTTTGTCGTTTTATATCTTAAAAAGTATACATTAGAAAACACAATTTTAAAAATCCATAATAAATACATATTTTTTCTTTCATTTCGTATTTTATTCAGATCATAATGGGAAAAATTAATTTCATTTAATTTTTTTTAGGCATTTGTCGAGCAGAAAAGTGGAGTCACATGTTGCGCGCATGATTACAACGGAATTTTTGCATGTGAAATAAAATTTTTGGTATCTAATTAAACTTGAGAGTCTTGTGTTTACACTGAACATAATGTTTTTTATAGCATTTTTATGTTTTAAAAACAGAACTGTATCTTGCTTATATAAAATTTTCACAAATTTAGCGATATAACACCAAGAAAAAAATATTTTTTCAATAACAACAGCAAGAAAAAAAGGTGAAAATTTAGGTTCATTTTTTAGAGCCACTACACCGTGTTATAACCATGCTATACACTACATATGCTGAAAATTTTATGAACAAATATTGTAAAGTTCTTTAACTACAATGTGGGCAAAATCAAATTTTGAGAAAAACGACTTTAAAGTTCTCTCTTTGAACATATTCCACATTTAACAACTATTAAGAATACCATTCATTTTATTTTAAAGTATTCAGAAATAATTATCTTTAATATATATGTATATATATATATATATATATATATATATAAAACTTTAAGTAAAATTTAACCATTGAAACATAAGAAACTGACCACATACACTGAAATCCCGATACCAAAGAGCCCTGTCAATTTACAAATTAAAATTGTAGTCCTAATAAAAGTAACATTATTAATTCAAATTAAGAAGAAGAAGAAAAAAAAATTAAATAAATAGAAAATAAGGAATGAAATATAAACCACACGAGTATATACACAAATAAAAGCTTATAAAGTAATTTACTTTTTCAAGGGCAAGAAAATCACATTTATAAGCAAAGAACGATTGTTTTCTGTATATGACACCAGCTTTTGCTAAATATAGTGCCATATCTTGCCCGAACAATCGCTGAAACAATATTGAATAACAAGACCTTTACAATGGAATATTATAAATTATACATACAATTTGAAAAGGAGTGTGAAAAAGAATTAAAAAAAATAAAAAATATATATATTACTTATATTAATAATATCCCAAGATATTTAGTATATTGTGAGCACATGTACAAAGTTGTATCCAAAAGAAGAGGTTAAATTCACAGTTAAATAGAGAATCCTTCAGATCATAAATTGTAACCTACAGTTACAGTTATTTTTATTTAACTAAATAGATTACAACATTTTAAAAAATGTAGAAAAAAAATTATGATATACATATAAATAAAAACCATTAATTATTTTATTTTAATTTTAATTTAATAAATTAAAATATATAATATTACTTGATAATTTGAAAGTATTTCATAGATATTATTACCTCCATACTAAATTTCCAAGTTTTAATATTTTAAATAAGCTATACTACTGCTATCTATTGTAAAAATATTAGACTATTTTAGCATACTATCAAATACATTGCTGCTGACATCTGGTGTACAGATATTCTACTAAAACTTTAATATTGTATGTATAATTACTTATATGCAGCTGTAATGTAGTGTAAATATATTAATTTTACTAGTTAATATTAATGATATATATAGAGAATAAGAGTTACTAGTATAATATAATTTATATTTTAACTGACCCATTTAAAATATATCTTAATTTAACCCAAACATTAATGTAGAATCCATATGATGCTTTCATTTTATATATTCAAAAATTGAATTTTTTGAAGGCTTAAGAGTTGTAAGTCCCCTTAAGGAGGAGTGATTGTGAATTGAAATTAAGTTTTTGAAACTTACAGGTCCCGAGCAAGCCAAAGAGGGTTCCAGGTCTTGATGTTCATTCGAGACTTCTTTTCTATACAATTGCAACAAGCAACTTTAATGTCTTAGAATAACGAACACTTTCAGATAAATGTATAATTTGTATTTAATCTCCTCTTACTCTAGAAGTACAAAGTATTGATTATAATCAGTGTAATAGTTAAACTAGTTGTTGGGGGTCACCGTAATACTTACCCATCATGGATATGCATAATATAAAATATCAAAATAAAACATGTGTAAACTACTTATAAAATGCATTGCAATTCGAATAAAATCGTGGCGTGATGATGTAATAAACTTTAAATGCTCTCTTACTGAATTGCGTAAGAGAAACATCCTTATAACTCCAAAACTGATAATCGTATTAACTAACGGTTTACTGCGTCGGATTAAGCGTCTCATTTCCAATTGAAATATATCTTTGAATTAAAATTTGAATGAAATACAGGTTCATGAAAAATCAAAGAGTGTGGAAAATATAATTACAAATATCTTGGCAACTCATTATCCGATCGACTTCATGCTGTATGCAAAATTTATGTTTTTTTTGTCTTTTATATTCACTCCTTAAAATAAACAATTTCGAAAATTTTTACATACCTTTTATCAGAACGAATATTTCGAGAGTCTGAAAAAAATAGTTCCGGATAATCGAGGTTACTGAAATTCAATAAGCTTCTTTCCATTATTACATACGAAGTATACATACCAAATTTCAAGTCTCTATCTCAATTTGTTTGGGAGATAAAGCGTTTACAGACACACACACAGACAGACGGAGGGGAATTTTTTTTTTTCAAATATGTTTTTCAGAATCTCCAGTGTCTGAAACGTGTAAATCCGTCAATTTTTTTTTCGATTTTCAAAACGATTACAAGACTTACCCTATACTACGTATGAGGGGTAAGTAAAAATGATTAAAATGTTCAATATATAAATATTTAATTAGGGTATGGAGTAAGAAATTGGTATTTAGAGTTAAAACGTTCGTCACACAACAATGTTATAATCGATAATATTGCATTACGTTGGGAAATTCAATATACTGGAGTGCATATTGAGTGTAATAATCTAATTTGAAATTATTTTCGTTTACTTTTAGAAGTAAAATTTTCATGAAATATTGGTTTAAAAATTAACGAAAACTATCTATTTATTATCGTGGGTCCTTCAAAATAAGGGGGCCAGAGTCAGGGTTATGTCTCTGACGGTACATGCTTTTACCCAGCCCTGGGAACTGCATTCTAATTTTTGGAAAGCTTGCGAGAATTTTCTTCTCCAGCACATGCTATGATCTTTCAAAATAATACAAAGTTTCATTATAACCAGAATTCCGTATTTAACACACCTGTAAGAATTTTTTAAAACACATAATTATATTAATTTAACATGTAGGGTGAAACCCCTAGTAACTGACACTTTAAGGAAACTTTCTTGATCAAGTCACTATTACAAAAATTTAAATCTATTTTATACTTACCTTTGCTTTGGGAAAGATGGTAGAGATATATTAAAAAATTATTATTTTCAAAATTTTCAAAAATTATACATTTTATTATTAAAAATTAATTTATTCATAAGTATGGTTAAAAAATCCAGTAACTGACACCATCCCTATTTTGAAAACCAATAACTGACTCAGAGTGAACCAGTGACTGACACTTTATTTTAAAAGATTAAAATGCTTTAATTTTTTTTTAAAACTCTGTATTATAAAAATAAAATACATTAATATTTATTATAAAAAGTGGGATTTAGTAAGCTGTACTGCATTATTAGTAATGCAGAGTATATAGTAAGAGTATATAGCAGTAATATTTAGTGCTGCATTATTAGTAATGCAGATATCCAATAACTGTCATTTATGAACCAGTAACTGACATCTAGTGTCGCGGACACTGGTAAAACAACTTAAATTTTAATGGTGTTCACTACAAGATAAATTTAATTTATTATCATGCATTTTTAAACAGTTCAAATAATAAATTTCAACTTTCTTTAATATAACCTATAACTAACACCTCTGTCAGAGAATGGTGAAATGAAATTCTGGGAACCAATAACTGGCACCCGCCATTAAGCTAAATTAAATAACTATAAACCCTAAATCATGGCGCTAAGATATCATATGCATCTTTAAACTAATTTCTAGTATAACTTTAAGAGAAAAGTTTAGGATGGTTGCATTACAAATAGATCAGAAAAACACTTCCTTAATTTTAGAAATAAGATGGTTGCTTCAAAATGGCACTTTTTGCATTTTCAAAAGTTTCTTCCTCATTGAATATGTTCTTGGTCCTTCAGTGGTGAATAAATTGACTCCAAAATAAAAATAAGTGTCTCATTTACCACTAGATGACATTACTTTGCAGAATTTTACAACAAAATGCGTATTTGAGTTAGATTTTTGCTCAAGTGTCACAGTTACTGGTTAGGTGTCAATAACAGGGGGTTTCACCCTATGTTTATTTATTTATTTATTTATTTTAAACCTCAACCATTCTAACATCTTGACTAAACTGTGTCATCATTTGTAATGAAGTCATTTTCGTTCAAACTTCAAAGTAAATATTTTATGCAAAGAAAGAAAGATTCTCGTCTTTTTTTCCGATAGTACTAAAAATATTACTGAATGCGAATCACTTTAAAAGTTTAGTTCTCTTGATTTGCATATCAGATTTTTTGGCATCAAAGGGCAGGTTTAATTCTATAAATGACTCCTGAATAAGAACAGCATGTTTTACGCTGGCTTGTTTTCCCAAAGAAAAAACGAAATGCTGAAGAACTGAGACCTCGAACTTGCCAGTTTAGAAATGTTTCTCTTTGTTTTCTCTTTAAAGTCGAAAATCATGAACATGTTCTTTTGACAAAGAAACTTGGTGTTAGTTTATCCGGTTTTTCTGTTTATGCATATCATTTGCATGAGAAAATAATAATATAATAAAACCTTCCTTATTTCGAGAACTCTAGATGTAGGTTGCATAATAACCGTTGAGAAAGAAACTAAACAGATTGAGATTCTCAAGCATCGAGGACAGTGCCTGGCAATTTGGAGTGATTCACAATTTCATAATCATGTTTTTTTTTTTTTTTTTTTTTTTTTTTTTTTTTCTTCATTCTTATAAAGAAGATCAATTAAATTTGACAATACCGACGAAGGGACAGCAATATTTCTTTTTTATAACAGTTAAATTTTAGGTTGGAGTTTTTGTAATTTTTTATTACAATTACATGATACACTTGGGAGGCCCTGTCTCCTGCTCAATGATGCTCGCTATCCCTTGGAAACACGCTTTAAGTACGCTATACAATCCAAAATAGTACACATAACAGAAAACTTGATTATATTAATTTCAACTGATCAAAGAATTTCTTTATACACTACATTATTAATTTTAATTTTAATTTTCAGGGTTCCGTACTTAAAAAGTAAAAACGAAAGCATTATAAGATCACTCTTGTGTCTGTCTGTAAGCTTGTCACAGCCCCTTTTTCTCGTAAACTATGGGACGTGGAGAGTTAAAACTTGGAAAAGTTATAAGGCCTTTTTACCCACATATTTTCAGATTATTAGCTATTCACAAATATGTTTAGGAAAAATGTAGGGGGCTAATTAAGTTACTTGAAAAAAAAAATATTTTTTTTTTGTATCGTGTGGGGGCATTTGTGTGAAATATTTCGTAATACCAAAGTCAAAAATATATTTGTTTTAAGTTTAGTTATTATATTTTTAGAGATATCATCGAAAATGCACTGCAAAAATATGCCCCCCCCCACCCCCTTCTATTTCCGAATCTATCTATCTATCTATATATATATATAAACTCGGTTTATGGCGTCAGGTGCCGCCATCCGAAAAATCTACAAGAGACCACTCCGTTCCGAATCTACTGAAACTAAAATTATGAAAAAATTAGGGGTAGTAGGAGTTTATTTAAACCTTGAAGGAAAACTAGAGCGATTATCCTAGGTAACATAGGTTTTAAGAAAAATGCATTTTTCCGTTGCGCACAAACTTTAATTTGCAAGCGGTCAACGCGAGACTTGTCGGCTGCTTGAGGTATCTATCAACGCAGAATCATCTAAAGATATTTGATAATGATTTTCGAAAAGAAAAATGTCGGTAATTTGCCGAGATATTAATTAAGTTACTTGAAAAAATATATTTTTCTATATCATGTATAATAGTACCGTTCGAAAGATCTCCTAACACCGAACTCAAAAATATATTTGTTTTAATTTTAGGTATTATATTTTCAGAGATATCGTCGAAAGTGTACTGCAAAAATATATCCCCTCCCCACTCCTATTTCCGAATCTATAGAAACTAAAATTATGCAAAAATTAGTAGGAGTTTATTAATTAATTTGTAGTAACTAATAAATTTAATGTACGGAACCCTTTGAGCGCGAGTTATACTCGCACTTGACCGATTTATTTCTTATTTACTTATCTTAAATGTAAGATTCAGTCTCTCTTTTTATAATTAATTTTCATCCCGTTACGTTCCTGTGAATTAAATAACATCCCCATAGTTTGAAGTTAGTGGGCTTAATAATGTTATTCCACAGGAAAGATTAGCAATATTTATATATCAATCCATATTTACAAATGGAGCCTAAGCAAGTTTGTAAGAATATATAAATCTGGTAATACATTGAAAACTGAAAATATGTATTTAAATATTAGCAGAAGTCGTTATACTAATAAAAAACACTATATAACAAATGAAACTCACCAAACAATCGCATTTGAATTTTAAGCAATAAGACGTAATATCGTGGTTTAAAGTAAAACTTAGGTAGATCCAGTCTTTAGAAATTAAACATATTTGTTACTCATTAAACATATTTCAAGATTAAATATATTTCATACTCATACTTGTTAGAATTTACCAGTGTTTCCAAGTTGGGGATTTTTTAAAATCAAAATATCTACCAATATTTCAGAATTTTCTCCTTTATTAAAAGACATTCCTCGATTAAATAAAGCGAAAATTACTAGTCGGAAAAAGTGGTAGATATTTTGAATTAAAAACACTCCCTAATCTGGCAACACTAGAACATATATGCTTTTAGAATTTAGTACTGATTAGTGAATGGCATTTTATGCGCGAACATTTTAAACAATTTGTACCTTATGAAACAAGTTGGAAATTGTACGTTAAATGTGACAACTAACTAGTTAATGTACTATAACTAGTTTTACAATGTACAAAGATCATAATTATTATTTCAGAGAAATGTATTATATCGTCTGTTATAAGCGAAATGAGCATGCCTTGCCTTTTCCCTTATTACGTATGTCAAGCTTACAGATGCGTTTTTCTTTCGACACCAGAAAGCACTGCAAAATTCACCATGGAGATCTTGCTTTGCGAATGAATACTTCCATGGTTTAATATTTGTATGACATTATGAACGAATCTCTTGTGTTTATTTACTTTAATGGATTGATATATTGGACTGTCAACCTAATTTCAACTGAAGTTTTCTTAGAATCATGACTCGACGAAATTCTGCAACGATTATATATATTAAATTTCAAACCATTCAGTTGGGTAGTTTTTGCGCTGTCATATGCGGAATGGGCGGGCAGACAGACGGACGGACCAGACGACGACTATAGGTGCTACGTATTTATATAATTACGAACGCACCTAAAATAGCATTTTCGGTGTCTTGCATAGTAAGTGTATCTTACGCTACCAACTACATGGAGTGAAAAGTTACAAGAATAGCAATGAAAAAAACTTTTTTTTTTTTTTTTTGTCAAAAATGGATTTTATTATATTCAATTTATTTAAATTGCTTTATAGGCGTATAGCCAACATAGTGAAAAAGTACCCAAGCCGGGACTCGAACCCGGGTCATCAGTATAGCGCACAGATGTTCTACCAACTGAACCACTTGGGAACGAAATTCAGCCTGGAACTTTCTCACTATAACATGTTGGCAAGGCTACAAACGCAGCACTAAATGGAATGTTTTCCGTGAGCCACCAACCCTGGGGCAAACACGAAATCAAAGAAAATCCAGCATCGATAGTTGAAATAAATTCATATTTTTAACACTTGGAAAATTTTTTCATAGAAAATTTCTCACGCCTTGCATTCATAATATTCATTTTTTTTTAAATTACTTAATTAAAAAAATAATATTATGAATGGTGGGATATTACAAGTGGTTCAGTTGGTAGAACATCTGTGATGACCCGGGTTCGAGTCCCGGCTTGGGTACTTTTTCACCATGTTGGCTATACGCCTATTAAGCAATTAAAAAATAGAATATTATGAATGCAAGGCGTGAGAAATTTTCTATGAAAAAAATTTCCAAGTATTAAAAATGGATTTTATTCTTCAACATAGTTTCCTTGAAGAGCGATACACTTATTCCAACGGTGCTGTAACATTTGGATACCTTTTATATAGTACGATTTCTAAAAGGGTATCTAACATCAAATCAGGCAGTCAAAATTCAATATGTAATCCACCATTACCGATTTTAATGAAACTGGGTAAGTTTATTCTCTCTGTTAAGATATAACCACCAGTAAAATTTTTTGCTCCAAGGTGAAGTAGTTTTTGAGAAAAAAATTAAAAAGCTTTTGAAAATTGACACGAGTTGGCATTCTTGAGTGTTTGATTTTTAAAGGTAGTGTGTCATATATAAATATTTTATTATCTAATCAACAAATCATCTTTAAATAATTTATTTATGGTAAATAGGGTAGTAGATTATGAAAACAAATTACTGTTACGTTTAAAACAATTTAAGTGTGCCTAAATTTTTTTTAAATCTTTAAATTAAAAAAAAATTATGAAAAATTATGAATTAACTAAAAATGCAATATGAACCGAAGGCGGAGGAGATACTGTGAAATTTATGTTTGTTACAAGTTGTACGTAAAAGTATCCTTTACCAGATTATGAAATAAAAATACTGGCCATTTGGTTGTTTTTAGTAGTATTAAAAAGAAATAATTATTTATCATTATTAAATCATTTTTAAAAAATCACTATTTTTAAAGTTAGGACTTATTCAGTACATGGTCCCTGAAAATAGTATTTATTTATACATTTATTTTATATTCTTAACTATGGCATAAAATCTCAACAACATAGTTTTTTTTAGCAAAACCAAGGGTACATTCTAAGGGGGTGGGAGGTTAGTTACACCCTGCCCGAATAAGAAGGAAAAAAAGCTTGCTCAAAGCCACCAAGAAAATTCCAAAATGACACCTTTGTGTATAAAAACTAATTCTTAAACTCATATTTTCAGTAGTTTGAGTAGTTGTTATAGAAATATAACCAAATTATATATATATATATATATATGATATAAAAATTTCTAGATCCAGCAACCGTTGACAGGCCAGCCACGATCTCTATAGATTTACACACTATTATTCCACCGCCACAAATTACTAACGCTGTTCCATGCTATATGATGACGAATTATACTTCTTAGAGGCAGTCGCATGTGACCGGAGAACAGTCTAAGTAAATGAATCCAGGCAGTTTCCCACTCAAGAAAGACACATGGTATTGCCGAGACAACTGTTTATTAGATGACGTTGATGTAACAACTCCATTAAATCTCATCAAAAACTCGAAGATATTTAATACATTAGATGACAGCACAAAGCTATGTTTTTTTAAGACTCTCTACCGATGAATACGTATTTTGACCCCTTAGTGACGGGGCCTAGTTGACAGAAGAAAAACGTACAAAAAAACCTTGTCCGAAGCCAATGTAACAGTATAAATATTCCGAGATTTCTGCACAAAGTTACAAACGCGCGAAATGCTAGTCCACTGACAGCCATGTTCGGCGGGAAACAAGGGGGGCAGAATGCTCCGTAATGGATGAAAAAATGAGGCCACGAGGGTGTGTCTCTGACGTATGACCAAAACTCTTTATCAGAAGCGGCAATTTAAATAGGTAAAAAGCTTTTGGGCGCGAAAACGCCAGGAATCCCGGGATGCCGAATGATAATTAAATAGAAATAAAAATGGTATTACAAAAGTTCCAAAGAATAAAAATTCAATGTCTCAAAAGAAGAAATTAGGCAGGTGCGTTTTAGAGGCAGTGTTGCAATTTAATAGAATAAGGTTTTAATAAATACGTGTAGCTTTTAACAGATTAAGATTTTTAGAATGATAAATAAAAGAATATTTTGATTAAGTTATGGAATAAAATATGAAATAGATTTAAGAGATATTTTAAAAGAGAGGGAAAATTTAGAATTGTAAGAATTTGGAATAATTTAACTAAGGAAAAATGGCGAAAAATTTTTATTATTACATATATATATATATATATATATATATATAACCATAAATGAAACATTATCATAACACCAATTGATACAATGAAATAATAATTAAGTATGTAATAATTAGATGGCAATGAAAGATTCCCCAGCACACTGAATATGGAAACAAAAACATATTAAAAGAATTAAATGGAATTAAATGAATGAAATGAAATGAAATTTGTGGAATTTAGATAGAATTATCAAGTCCCAAATGCCTAAATACCATCACAAATAAAATGAAATGAGATGTTTCATCATCATATTAGCCATACATTGCTAAAGAATATGATTTTGGGACTACATCTCATAAACAATGAAGCAAACCTGTGATAAAATAAAAAATAAAATACAATATTAAAAAGGAAAGAAGCCAAACTTAAAATATACAGAGAAATCATTAAATAGAGTCAGAAAGTATAAAATCCATAATGATTAAAAAAGATACCTGTGCTCCACAAGAACCAGCATGAAACACAACATAACTAGGGAATGAATTGAAAAAAAATCATTACATGTTGCCAATTTTAGAAATATAAAATGCTTTACAATGTTGCCATAAATAATATTAGAATAATGTGAAAACTGCAAAGCAAACAGGAACATTAGTGCTGCCATCTATTGGTAAAAGTGAATATAATCTGAATAGAAAGTATTGGATGGAAATTAATGTTTAATAATTAAACCAAATTACTATCTTAAATGATAGCAATTAGTTAAATAATAAATAAATGAAATTAACTAATAAATAGAATATCGAATTACAATAAAGTAATGGATGTATTAATGAATACATAATCATTCTATGTTAAAAATAAGTTGTAAGATGGAAAAATTAATAATTAAAGCAACATAAAAATATGTACCACTAAATGACAAAAACGATTAAATAACTGTGCAAAAATGCAACAACACATAAATTAAATTAAAATAAAATACTAAATATTTGAATTAAGATACAAAGAATTTAAATTAATATTAATTAAATATTGAAATGATATATATATATATATATATATATATATATATTAATAATTTTATAAGATGTTGAATTTCAAAAATCCGAAAAATGTGCAAACGTAAAACCGTGTGTACGAGACATATTTCAAGTTATCATAAATATAATATATTAGGCTTAAAAAGTAAAAACGTCGATTATCCTTACATTGTTATGATTCTTAAGTTTCACAAAAATCTTTTAAAATTCCGCACTGTGACTGTAGGATATAATACTTATGATACACGTGCTACTTCACTTTTCTTAAATATTCTCACACAAATTTACGATTTATTTATCTATAAAGATAACACTCATCGTATAAAAAACAGTTATGTGCTAGTTAATAAAATCAAGGCACTGAAAGAACGTTAAAAATATTATCACATATGCTTTCAAGGACCTATTCAACAATATTCTTTTGGCAGATTTACACTGTACTATTAATTCACATTTTATGGAATATTTCTCATCATTACAATTACCTGACAACATCGACATAGTCTATTTCAAAACTTTAACAATTTTTTTTTTTACTTTTTCATAACTATATCTTTCAAAATAATGCTACATTTATTCAGACGCAGGGGATTCCACAAGCCTCTGCTAGTTCCAGTATGCTTTCAGATTTCTATCTTTATTTCTATGAAAGAAAGTATATTAACAATAATATTTTGCTCTATAGATATATAGATGACATAATTATTTTTTTCACTTAATGATAATCATTCTATATCTCTTCCTGCAGCATATCCTTCCAATCTTGAACTTAGTACTACTTTTTTAAACAATTCTACAATTAATTTTATGGACGTTAATATCTCTATTCTTTCTTATCATACTTTAACATTCAATATTTATGATAAACTTAATGATTTTTCTTTCAATGTTATTAATTTTACTAACTTTCATTACCGTCTACATCTTTCAGTTTACAGAAATGTTCTTCTAAACCACTGCTATCGTATTAAACGTTTATGCTCCTCCCATTTCATAAGGCCTACTTTATTAAAATTAAAACATACAGCACTGTCTTATAATTATCCCTTTGCTTTTATTTCTTCATGGATTAAGCATTAAAACATACATCTAATTTTACCAGTACGGGCATTCAATATGTATAAAAATTATAAAATTGGAAAACAATATTATGGATGGTTGGTGTGGATTGCTGAAAAAATTATAATGTATATATATATATATATATATATATATAAAGTTCAACAAAAAATCACAAAATACAAAATTTCTCCCCCTAAGAAAATATAAAATCAAAATGCTGTTAAGGAGGGATGAGGCGAGACTGCTAAAAAAGCTACAAAGTTTTATTTAAAAAAAGCGGGTTTCATGCATTCAACACAATCATTTATCACTCCATAACTAATACATTCATCATTTTATTCACACAATGCCTCCTCATATGTGGCTAATTATTGTTTACTACCATCTTCCCATTTGATCTTTATAACTATCTAAATTTAATTTTCATCCTTTAGTCTTCATCACTATCTAAATTATATTTACATTAATTTGTACTATGTTTAAAATTTATTTTAAGCCAAAACTGTTTGTAGTTCCAGCTTTTTCTTTTTTTTCCCTTATAGATGGCAGCACCAGATTTTCCCTTTCACTACAGTTTGTAGTTTCAGCTTTTCCTTTTATTAATTAGTGGTGGATGCAGGGCCGGCTCAAGGGGTGTGCGAAGTGTGCGATTGCACGAGGCGCCTAGTCGCAGGGGGTGCCAACCGGTAGAAGGACAAAAAATATTCTACTTTTTTTTAAAAGTTACATTGGTAAAAATTAGGTATCTGATGGGTCTATGGATCTGTTAAGCAGGGGTCCTTCTAAGGGCGGTAAATTTTCACACGTAATGGCGTCTGTATTCTTTATTTGAGGAGAATACAAAGAAAAAACTTATAATCGGAGTAACTTATCGGAGGATAAAATACGTTCTTTGATAAAAATGCCTTCCTTGAAACTGGAAAAGGACCACCCACCTATATAACTCTATCACAATGATTATTGCTATTCCCTATAGAACTAACTAATTGCGTCGCTGCCAAAGAGCGCCAAATTGAAGGAGGCTAATCGATATGTTGTGTGCGTGTGTGATTGATTTTTAAGAAGAGTGTGAAGAAAAAAGCATATAATGAATTTCGTTTAAGAGTACTTCCTTTAAAATGCCATTAGGGAGTTTAGGTGCTTCAAAGAGAACTGATAAGAAAAACTAATGGAAACTAACCTTTCTTCTTTACTTTCTTTCCGAAAAAAACATAAAAATGCCTTGAGACACAAGGCAGAAGTGGTTCAAGTTTGCATTCAAATAAGAATACACATGATCTGAGGCGGGCGGAAGAGACAGGAAACAGGATAATATAAAGGCAGTAAGCTTACATTCAATTAACTATTTGTTAAAGTTGTCAAGTACACCTATGACCAGAAGTATATTCAAACTAATCTTCGAACAGAGTAATATCTTATCTTTAGTCATGCTCATGGCTTGTTTTTAATTGGGCAAATAGCTTATTTTACGATTTTACGGTAAGCTACTAAATGCACGTATTTGTGGTGAAATTTTTTTTAACAATCCGAATTAGGTACGTTTCTCTAATCAAAAATATGTACGCAAATCAATCCTTTTAAATGTCAACCATGAAACACTAAATTTCAGGAATTGTTGATTTAAGGTAAAAATAACATGCCAAAAACGCAATTCGAATGTTCAGTAATTATTATATCTATTTAATGTAAATGAAGGCCTTAATATAATCAAATAAAACCAAGTATTTTTCGTATTATTTGATTCATTTATTATTTATTTCTTTTAACTGTGCACGTAGCATGACATGCAAATGTGCAACACGGTAAAAAATATATTTCTTCCATTAAAAAAATAAAATAAAATAAAATAAAATAAAAATTGCGTTAAAACGACGCGATTTTAAAACGTTTTTTTCATTCATTCATCATTAGGGATTATTTTTTAGTAAATTTTAGGCTTTGATACAATATTAAATAAGTATTTTGCATAACTGAAAATTTAATCAAATATTATTAAAACCTATTCCGTGCAGGTGGTGCGAAAACGTACCATTCTCTTAAGTATTTTTTTTAAGTCTTAGAAAATAAATGTTTGAATCAATAACAATATTTTTCTTGAAAACTACAATGTTTGTTTTAACTAATTAAATTATTTTGGTTGCCAATCGCAATTTTTATATTAAAAATTTTTTTTAATGAAATTATAAAATGTAATTCTTTACAAAGAATGAGAAGTGACTGTATATTGTAGTTGTATTGCCCCTGCAATATAAATAGTAATATTTTTATTTCATGATTTTTTTCCCCGCATTTTAGAAAGAATTCATCCAAGTCATACTTTTGTTTCCTTATAATATCCGATTACATATATTTGTTATATATATATATATATATATATATGGTAGCCAAAATTTCTCGCCCCAGTCCGACTCGTAGAAAAAAAAATGTTGGCCCCGTCCGGCTCGGTATAAAAGTTATAAGTTCAGCCGGAGCCCGTACAAAAAAATTATTGGTTTGACTTGTACAAAAATGTAATTGGCCCGGCCCGACTGAATTTCTACAAAACATAAATTTTTACGCCGATATGGTTAAAAATTGACTTGTATGAGGAATTCTGACAAAAAATACTTATTTTAGCTTTTCTTTCATGTTTATATTCTTAATTTTTTTAATCTGTTCCAAAATACTGCCCCTCCCTAGATTTATTTCTGCCTGTGTCCATGTAAACTATATACATATATTTTTAAATGAATCTCTATTTGTATGTAAATGTCTGAGTTATCATTAATATCGTTAATACGGTAACCGGAAAAAAAGCAACAGAGTAAACAAAAGCGGAAAAAAATGTAACTTGAAAAAAATAACCGGAAAAAAAGTAACAAGGAATTGATAAATATTGAACTTATTGATAAATAAGTGTTAAAAGCTAACGAAGTAACAAATGTCTGATTTATATAATTCCCTTAGACGAATATTTGCTGTAAATATTTGTGAATGCTATTAGCAATAGGGTAAAAAAGTGAAAATATTCGCGTACGAAAATGCTCGTATTCACTACTTGATTTTTTTATATTCGCGTACGCGAATACGAATATTTGTCGTCGATGTCTACGAATGCGAATATTGAAAAGTGGTGTGAATATTTGCACACGACAATACTCGTTTTAATCACCACTTGATTTTTGACATTCGCGAACACGAATACGAATATGCGGCGATGTCTACGAATGTGAATATTGAAAAGTGGTGTGAATATTCGCATACGAGAATACTCGTTTTAATCACAACTTGAATGCAATAAAATCTTCCGAGATGTAATTGCATAGCAAAGAATGAAAATCCGTTATAGCCAGGTTCCCTCCTCAGCAGGTACATAGTCTGTTGTAAATATATTATGCTCTTTTCTCACGTATTATATTCATTTTGCATGGATCAACACATTTTTCTGTTTAAGACAGGATTCCGTCATAGCCTTCAGACAGGTTCCTTTTCACAAGTTTTACTGTACTTTACTTTTAAAAATGCCTAGAAATATATGTACTACTCTTTAAAAAGAATACATTTTAAATTTTAATTGTCGAATAATGACGATTTAAAAATATATTCATTTTTTGCAAAAAATTGTTGGCCCGGGCCAAAATTTACTTATTTTTTCGCGGGCCGGGCTACTGATTTTCATTCAAGCTGGGTCGGGAGTCAGGACCATGACTGAAAATTTCGGCCATGCAGACCTCTTGGAAGAATGCAGTCCAGGCCTGGCTCGACGCGAAAAAGAGAAGTCTGGCTCGACCCGGCCCGAGTCAGCAGGAAAAGTAAGGCCCGATCACGAGCCGACCCGGAAAGAGTGATGACCAGTCTCTGCCCGTCCCGAGCCTATAGAAAAATGTAAGTCCCGAGCCAAGTCTCTTGAAGGAAAATTGTTCCGAGCCTGTGCAGACCTCTAACATATATAATTCCTGCTGATGGTTTTACAATTCTTCTAATACAGTTTTTTCCCCCCAGTATGTCAATAGTATGAACTATTTCTCATAAGATAAGTATCATAAGATAAGAACTATTTCTCATAAAATGTTTAACAATAAGTAAATGCGGCAGATAATGGTTAATTAAATATAATTTAAAAAAAATATTCAAAAGTTAACTAAAATTGAACACACGCAAACTGTATGTGGCAGTTTGAATCAAAAATTATCTGAGAAGTTTGTATAACAATAATAAATGTTTTTTTCTAATTTATCGAATATTATTATGATAAGTGAGCCCTTTTCATAATTCAACATTTAAGAGTAGTGATGACGATCAGTTTTAAACCGTCAAAAAATCCATGTTTTTTTTGTTTTTTAAATAGATATATATTTGAAAAAAATTGTTTCGAATAAAACAAACTGCATGAAAATATTCAAATTAAAACTGTGTCATTTTGAAACTGATAATGTATACTTTAACACTGACTCAAATTTATTTTCCACTTTGCATGCGTTTTTCTTCTCAAAACAGGATTTTACTGCTTGTGTATACTGAAAAAAAAAATGTAAGATAGATAAATTGTTTTGATAGGTATGCATAAAATGATTAGTAAAATTTCTACCTACTTTTTCGACTACTTAAACGACGTAAAATTTATTCCTTGCAATTAGAATGTGTTTTCTTTATGTGATATTATACCTTAAAAAGCACTTTTTAATTCAAATAAATAAAATTTGCGTCTTTTGACATAAACGTAGTTAGAGAATGTCGATATAATCATTTTATTCATAAGAAATGATCTATCTGCAAACAAAACGATTATTATTATTATTATTATTTACAATGCACACAAGTAACCAAACACATTTTCGTGAACAACACATCCAAAATTATCAATCGGAGTCTTTGTTAAAGTACATATTTTTTATTTCAAATTGATCCGTTTGTAATTTGAATATTTTCATGTGGTTTGTTTTGTTTGATTCAAAATTAAAAAATATTTTTTTTTTAAATATGAAAAATAAAAAATCGATTTTTTTAAAGATTTTAAAACTGATGACTCACCGAATATAAGATTAATTGATAGTTTCTGTAAACGAAATAACAAGACAGGATTATACTTTTCATCTTACATAGTTGCTATTTAGTACTACTCCGTTAATTGTAGAAGTATTCCAAACAATAAGCATAACTTTCTAATAAAGTTTCTTTTTTCAATAAATTAATTATTGTTATTTTTGTCCTATGTCATAATGTCTTGTGTTTCATTTTTCGATCATGATGTTACATATTGAGATTAATATTTACTATAAAATTCAGATTTCCATTTTAAGACTTCAAAAAACCATTGACTATGGGTTATATTGTTTGAATATGGCTTCTTTTATCTATTTTTGTACCTCTTTAAATAATATCTTAAGTAATTAGGAATAGCACGTACAAAAGTTTATATACGAAGATTTAAAAAATTACGAGAAAAAAAAGTATTTTTAACTTGAGGGGTGGGGGCGCCCAAGTGAAAGCTCGCACGGGCGCCAAAATGGTCTTTGGCCGGCCCTGGATGGATGGCAGCAACCAAACTTTTTTTTTTCTCATCATACATTTTATTGCAATGAATCAGAGTTTTCAGCATTTTTGTCTTTCACGGTGAAGTGAAGTGCAGCATTTATTGCAAAACAATTCTAATCCTGTTCAATCATCTTTATTCTTTGTTTTTATGGTAAGTTTTGTTCATTGATTTACGATTTAATTTTTATTGCTTTTGACTCATGGTTTATTTATTTATTTAGTTAGTTATCTGATCTCTTGCGGGTTTTTTTTTAAATCTTATTTTGGTTCTTATATATGTTATAAGGAGCATAATATTGCCGATTTTAGGCATAATGCTGACAATATTTAATGAAATAACATATATTTTCCATGAATTATTCTTATGATGCTTCTTCTGAAGATTCCAGAAGATATTCATAGTATTTCATTTTTCATTTTATTAAGTTTAATTCTGGCAGTATCCATTCCATTGATTTTTAGGGTTTCGTTCATCTCACGAAACCCTATTACTCCCGCTCCGTTGTCTGTCTGTCACTGAGCTATTTTGAGAAACTATGTAACTTACAGAGTTGAAACTTTGTGTATATAGCTGAATACCAGCTATAAAGAGCTCAAGATATTAAAATTTGAAAAAATTTGTATTATTTTAATAAATAGAGATAAAAAACAAAAATTCTAACAGCCTTTTACTATTAAATTTAAACATTTTTCGTTATAGCAGATGCCTAAACTTAAAAATCCGCGATGAAATTCTTTCTACAGTAATTAATTTTCTATCAGACGATTTCCACGTGAAAAATGAAATAAAAAGTTTCACCAATTGAAAATAAATATTAATATGAAATAAAAATGATTGACGTCATAGTGGTAATAAAAAGAAATTTTCAAAGATTTCTCAATAATACAAGGAGTATGAGTATGTGTATGTACACAAAGCAGATTAATATCACGTCCTTAGAGAATTAAAAAGAAAATCTGACGTCATATTGGAATTTTAACAGATTTTTCAAATGTTTGAGAATAATACAAAGCGCGTATCAGTATGAGCAATAGAGAATAGTAAATATATGAGTTTGAGAAACATATTGAATCATGATAAAAATCCGATTATGGAAATATTCGCATATTTTAACATTTTGAAGGTGTACAACATGTTTAATTTTGAAATTATATATTTTAAATATCGCATTTAGTGCGCATGACAGATTAATAATATCTGTCATGCGCACTAAATGCGATATTAAATGCGCACTAAATGCGATTAATAATATTATTATGACAGAATATAATAGCGGGCTTGGCCCGCTATCGGGCTGGTTTAGATATTCGAAAAAAAGAAAAAATAGACCGGTAATTTTTCACTTTATAAAAAACGACTTTTTTTTTGTTGTTGTTGCTAAATGAAATTTATTTGGATTTATTAAAGAAAGGATAAAGTGTTTTGAAAGGAATATTAAACGAAACCCTTTGAGCGATCTTAGATCACACCTAACAACTTGTTATAATATCTCTTCCCTTGTTTTTCACATGTGATTTCATTATATATATGTGGTCTTCATGTAACTCGAGTCACATCTACAGACAAAGCAACTTCAAGACACATAAAAATATAAATTCATTAAAAGCAAATAATAATATTGCAATTGTATGACAAACAACGCGTAACGTAATGCGAGTGATAACAACAGCGCCACTGTGCGGCCAAAAAAGTTCTGGTCTCACTCTGTTGCTATGTTTTTCCGCACAACTCTGTTATGATTTTCTATACAAACTGCTCACTTGCCTCTGAAATAAAATAGTACCGCCCACTTCATTCTATATCAGTTTTATGAATTAAAATCCATGCATAAATATAGACTGTTTTAAATGAGTATAAATAATTATAGATTGTTGTAAATAAATTAACGGAAATTGTTGTGTATCTAAATAAAACATCCCGCGAAAATAAGAGCTAGTGTATCTTTTCGAACAAAAAATATAAAATTCGGGGAATCACGGTAAATTTTCAACAGGCTTACTTTATTTTTTGTAAAGTGTGATGGCATCATAAGAAGTTTTGAAAATGGCCACCATCTGCGTCCACCTGCATACTGAGCTAGACGTTCCATAATTCGGAATGTAGCTGATAGAACATAGACTGCCTCTGGCCTAAAGGAAATGAACTTCCAATATTTACCGTCATGGTATCATATTTCACTCAAAATAAAGTTAGTCGACAGACATTTTTTCTAAAATTTCTTAATTATAGTTAAAGATTTGAGCGAAAATTCGAGTTGAACTTGAAATGACATACCCTGTATTTTCAATTTAATAAGCGAATTGGGAATTTGGTTTCCTATTCAAATATTGTTTGTCTTAAAGTGTAGTAATCACCTTTAAAAGTTGTTACCATGTTTCCTGTTACACCGCGGGACCTGATTATTGCAGGGGAAAACCTGCATCAGTAATTCCGAAAAGAGATTTTAACTTTAATTCTGACAGAAAATCTGAGTTCAAATAAGTCGACAACTACTTAAAAAAGTACTGGTGGAAGTTTGCCACAGCGATAATCGAGCCTTGCCTGTATAGTTTACTCGCTAAGTAGTATTCTTCAGAAGCATATGCTGCAATGGAACATCATGTTTCACAGATTTATACATTGTTTCCACAAATCCAGATCAGCTGTGACGTCATATTTGTTCACGAAGTCACATCCGGAATATCGAAATTTGTTTAGACATGAAAGGAATTGAATGATTTTTAGTTATTATAAACTGCACCAACGAAGTTAGTTTGGAATTCATTCATTGTTTATTTAAAGAATTGTAAAATTCTTAAAAGATATGTGTGTGGATGTTCGAATTAGGAACCTCCGAGCTGAAATATGTAAAAATTTTGGTTTTGGATTCGTTTCAAAGTTTCTTTCATGTGAAACTGAAAAGCAAATTTCGTGTCTAATATCAAACTTTCTTTTGTGGAAGTAAAAATCATTGTTCATCAAAGTTAAATGGTTGAACACCATTTTACTCGGATATAGTCATGCGCAGCATAATGATAAAATCAATCGTGATTTTTTTCTCCTTAAATATTTTTGCAGACGCTCATAAATTGGGCGAAATCTTTTTGATGCATCTGTATTGATTATGGCTTTTGATAGTAGGCTCGTGACAATAAGTAATTGTATGATAGTTGGCGATTAAAAATGAAGGAAGTATTAAGAGCATTTATTTCTGCAGTTTTCATCTGAAGCTATTATTAGATATAAAAATGCTCTACAGAAAGAAAAAATATATAGCTGATATATTTTTTTTTATAAAATGCGCGAATAGAATCAGTCTGGAAAAAACGTACAGGGAAGTCATCTCTAAGAGTTATAATTTCATCACTTATAGAAATTTTGAATACAAGAGAAAAGTAATGATTTCTTCTTGAAATTTTTTCAATGATGTCATCTTCAGTATTAATCACAGCCTCCAAACGACCCCAAAAGTGAGAACAAGTACATTGGTTCCTTGGCTTATTTTTATTGTTACATCTAGTTTTATTACTGATCCTTTTGACCGCGTCCTGCACATAACGGTCAAGAGGATTTTAATCAGACTTATTCTGAGGCAACATGAGCGAGCAACATGATCAAAAGAGTTGTCCTCGAACCAATGCGTTTTTCTGGCAATATGTTCTGATGCAGAATCTTGTTGGGAGACGTAAGTTTTTCTGCAGTCGCTTTCAGTCTATTCTTGACTAAAGTCATCAAATAGTTTTGGTGCACATTTTGGTTCACTTTTAGGCCTTCTTCGAAGAATTATGGGGACATAACATGACTATCACTGATGATGACAACGGAGAATCCTATGTGAACAGAATAATTTGTTTTCGTGACTCTGGGCACATCTTTAGGACTCATAACCAACCATTTTTGTTTTGATAATGCTTTCATTGCGTGTGTACGCTAACATAATTGACCTAAAGCAGCCAAGTTGTAACGAAGATTTCGGGTCAGATATGTGATTCTATAAAAAAATATTTTCATTATCTGTATAGTACAAATGGCCATAAAATAAGATAAGCTATTCAGTGGGATCTATCACATGTTCCAGTCAAGATAACACACTGAGTTGTATTATTTAAGTATTATTTAAGTGAAATGAATCATAGGAACATTAAAAGGGAGTTTTTAAAAAAGTTCAATTTTCTCCAGGATGAAATTCATTGATACTAGTCGAAGAAACAGGAACGCAAATACAAATTTACGGTAAAAAACTCAAGAGTTAATCGATCCGGGATCGAATGATTTCATGTGGTCCGATAGGAAATCACAAAGCGATCTCCCATACCCCAAGGCACCGAGTTAAAGCCAGCCGCAACGGTAGCAATCCCGTTAGTAGAAACATATAAGAAAAGGGGAACACAAGGTGCACCCCAGTAGAAAACTTCGAAAATTCGAAGCCCTTTCTGAGGCGCGTGATTTGGAACCGCTGAGTATTATGACAAGTCCGATTATCAAGCAAACAACTGCACAAGGTGGACAAAATCGCTAGCGGTACACTTTGGGGGGACACGACCCCCCCCCCCATGTGTATCAAAGGCATCCCACTTAAAGGGAAACATGAGCGAACAAGGCGGTTAAAAAAGATCGCTCCTAAAGACCACAGGCAGAAAACCAAAGCGCCGCCAACCGCGCATGTCACACACTATAAAGCAGTCGGCGGCGATCAACAGCGCCGCCAACAGCTCAAAGTCATGCAACTAGTGAAGCCAGAAACTGTGAGCAAAGAGCAAAAGCCTACGTGAACAAGATGCCCCACCGCCAATTTCAATTAGTAACCCAAGCATCCAGGAATTTCAAACTGCTGAAGCCATCATGAATTTACTGGGGAACTACGGAGTTAG
This sequence comes from Maratus michaelseni, assembly GCA_963931845.1. Classification (NCBI taxonomy): domain Eukaryota; kingdom Metazoa; phylum Arthropoda; class Arachnida; order Araneae; family Salticidae; genus Maratus; species Maratus michaelseni. The sequence goes on from OZ007587.1 coordinate 282,491,481, forward strand.
TCTAAGACATGAAGTCTGTGAATCACATACAGTATACATATTGTGTGAGCTTTCTCTTCCATAGGACAGAAAGCTCATCCCAGGAAAGAGAAGACAACTGCTAATTCAACGGGTGGAGCAGAAGGCTCCGCCTACGTATGTACAAGCTGAACTGGTATGCAGCCCGGAGACATGAGTTTGACAAAGCCCGCTCCCTAGGCAAAGAAAGACAACAAATAATGATACTAATCACACACACAGACATCAAAAATAGGTTATTTCCAGAAGAGGAGTTTAGTACCGGACTGTACATGATTTCTACAAGTTGGCAAGGTTCCGTGAGCCTGGTACCCTCCACCAGCCCCAGTTGGTACCGACTGTCCGCAATTCACTGTCACTCAGGAGAAACTCCAGAATAGGTAATTCTCTGGAAGAGATTGGTTCACCCCCGTCCAACACTCATCTTCCACAAATCGGTAGATCTTACGGACAAAGCCCCCACGCTATCCGTAGTCGACACCCGCCGGATCCCATAGACTCAAGGAGAAGCCCATTCTAAAAGCATAGCAACTAACGCAGAAAATAACTGTGTCCGAAGACTCAAACTCACAACACATTTTTTCTACTTTTTCCACATTTTATATTTTTCTATTTAATATTTTATTAATTTTAACACGTTTAGGACGCCAATTATAAAGCCCACAAAAACGGACACATCTCCCTCACATTTCCAGAATGTCTTAACCCAACACACCATCCTGTCCTCAGCTAGGGGTGGGGGACAGAAACACCAGTGCCTACCCCCGTCAGGGACCATACTTCCGGTCTCCTTTCACACTTAAATGGCCGGCTTAGAAAATTTACGGTAATTTTTAAGAAAATTACGGAAATTTATTAACTCTGTAACTCTAATATATTCTATTCAGTATACGATTCGTGCGTAATTTGCATATAGCTGAAATCAAGTGAAACACATGCAACTGTTATTTGTTGTAACAAATTCATCATTATGGTCGAAGTTTGAACTTGTTTTCTAAAATCTACTAACGCATCCTTTTCTCATCTAGTGCAGATATCAAGTTTCACGGCCTTATTTTGACTCAAAATTGTGCTAGGTGATTTTCAATTAGGTTACTCATTTTATGATCACCCTGTACGTAAGAATGAGTCTTGTTGTTCCATCTTTAAAAATGTTTCTAGGTCGTTTTTAATTATTCTTTTATTTTTCTAGCCTACGCTATATTTTGATGAAAACTACCACGCATCTTTCAAAGATCAACAAACATTTACATATAATTGAGTTAGCATTGTTCACGAATTGTTCAAATATCTTTCACTTTAGAGTCTATACTTGGTTTCTAATGCACCGCGATTTGATTTAGCTAAAGCAACAATAAATTAGCAATAAACTTGTCATTCAGATTTCGTAATCACATTTCAAATTCAAACCCTGAGATTGTTTTTGTTATCGTTGTGACAAGGATCATTCGCAGATTGTTTGGTGCTATCTCATATATCGTCCCCCCGATAGATTCTTCACATTCTTCATTCTATGGTCTTGAATGAGGAAAGATGTCATCTTATCATCTCCTATTGTTGCAGATGTGTTTCATCTAACTTATTAGTCCGCGGGATAAATGTTTATTTTGCTTTTGTTTATTAAATGTTGCAATTTACCGAAGAGAGTTTGCGTAACATTAACAGTTATTGTCATTTTGTATTATGGGTAGTTTCTTTATATTTTACACTCTTTTATTTAGCATAATTTGGTTCATGTATGTAAATGGAATTTCATAATAGATTTTTCACTCATTTCCTGATATGTTATATTGTAAAAATTACGCACGCAGGTGTGTTTCTGATGGCAATACAACATTTTAATATTTTTAGAATTTAATTATAAATTAATAAACCAATTATTAAGCCATGTTTATCCAATGACATTTTCTAATTCAATAAAATCGTAATTGCATCTGATAGTACATCTCCGTTTTAGTAGTCTTAAAGAGTATATTTGCATGAAAACTTAGGAGATTTGCAAGAACCATCATTACAAACTTCTTTTCCATTATATTTTTAACTTCTTTCCATCAATTTATGTCAGTTATACAAATCTTGTTATAATTTTTATTGTTACTAAGAATGAAAATTATTGTTGTTAGTAAGAACTTTATACTCAATACATTTTAGAAAAATCAACCAATGATAGCATGAATGAAAAGTACCCGAGCGTGGGTTTTTCAATAGGCCTGTACTTATGAGTTAGGACTACAGTTTCGGCATGCACTAAAAGTTCGACTGTTTTGCACCGAAAACCGAAGTGAAACCGAACTTTCGGTCGGGTCCTAATTAAAGTAGCTTATTTAATGATGTAAAAAACAACTAATTCGATTGTAAAACATGAGTATCAATGGAGCATCTTGGATAAAAGTTTTAACTTCCATTTTTTACTTATAAAGATCACAAAAATAAATTTAAAGCAGTGGCTGCTTTAGAAGTCACGATACCCTGGGGAGATATTTTTTCAGCACTCCTATACGAACGATATACTCTGAAGAAACTATTAGATTTTAACCAAATATTTTGCATATTTTTCGCTCCCTAGCTGTTAGACCTCCGGGCAGTTGCCCGCCTTCGCCCCTCTCTAAAACCGGCCCTGATTTAGAACGTATGTTCTTGTACCAATTATATCAATTATTAAAAATAGCTAATCTAAATTTATAAACTAAATCTATAATAAGCCTTTTTGTCAGGTACGTATTTTGCCAAAGTCATTCTAAACTCTGCTATAGAAATGTTTTACCCTTCTAATAATGCTTAAAACGTTTCATTAAACATTATTAAAAACGTTTCATTAAATGTTTAAAGCGTTTCATTCTCTAATTCAATTTGATAGCTTTAATTCGATTGAAAAGCCATGAACATTTGAATGCCAATCATTATTTATGCAAAAACAAAACTTAAAGTTATATCACGGACAAATCAGATTACATTCTTAAGTGCTTCAATTAACTTGCAATTTACACACATGCTTTATTCTATTAGGCAATAAAAGAACATTTTTATTCAAAGAGAACACCCCTGACCTCAGAATCATGATTTGTAACTGCTTCTACAACACTAGTAGATAGCTATCTGGATTTAAAATAGCTTGTCTGGAAGTTCTTTTGTCTCAATACCACCACCAAAACCATTAAGTGAAAATATTTTTATTTCTTTAAAATTTTTATTCTTAACTCTCATTGAGTATTAATCATGCTCGAAATCTAGTTGTAAAGGTAACTGCGTGACAAAAAGCACCATTAAGGATCCGACTTACAAATTTAGATTCACTATTACTTAATAATGGATTTTATTGAAACAAGGATGCCATTCTCTAAATTGTGTTTTGTCGGTTAATATGTTTTATATCATAAGATAATGGAAATAAGGACGTTTGTTCAAGGTGCCCTATTAATACTCTTAGATAGCCAGACGCACATTTTTCTTTTTTCAGTATTATTACTAGAGGATTCCAACCCGGACTTCCCGGGTTACAGAACATAGATGAAAACTATTTTTTTTTTTTTTGTTATCGAAAACTGTAATAGATTTTTTTAGTTTTAATATATTTTCAATATTTAAAACATACATAAATACTCATCAGCGTATAAATACACTGGTGTAGCAACAAACACAAAATGCTAATTTTTGAACACGTGAGTACTCAAAAGGAAATTCTATAAAGAGCAAGTGTAGAAAAGAGGTACTACCCTAACAGCACGGCCAGTCGATGTGAAGTCCCCTTGACGTCACATATGGTTGAAAGTGTCACAATCGCTACGGTGAATCAAAATATGGGATATTTCACTGTCGCATTATTACTCTCAAATTATTGTTAACACTGAAAAGTCACTGTGACTGTCGCTTTGGGATGGGTCACCAGGTGACATTACAATGAAGTCACCTTGTGATTCTCAAGTCACTGTCAGTTGAAGATTGAACTTTGAAGTCATTGTGAGCATTGCATTGTGATGAATCGTCAAATAATGTCATAACGAAGTCGCATGGTGACTTTCCGGTGATCGACACTCTATTGTGAAGTTATCATTGCACTCCTTTGTGAAAAGTCACCAGATGATTTCATTTTCTGTCACTTGGGAACTAGTCACCGAACAGCTATCATGATGACTTTACAATGGAGTGTCAAAATGACTGTCACATGAGAGTCACAAGATGACTTCATTGTAAAGTCACCTGGTGACTCGTCAAAAAGCAGCAGTCTTGGTGACTGTTCAGTGGAGTGACCAAATGAGAGTAAAAATGAGACGAATGAAAGATATCACATTTCTGTTCATTGTAGTGACTGTGACAATTGTGACCATTTGTGATGTCAAGAAGACTTCACACCGACTGTCTGTGCTGTTTAGGGTAGTACCTATTTTTTACATTTGCTGTTTATAGAATTTCCTTTTGAGTACTCACGTGTTCAGAAATTAGCATTTTGTGTTTGTTGCTTAAGTTTTGCACACTAGTGTATATAAAATCAAAATTTAAATTTAAAAAACAAATTCAAAATGCACCCAATGTTTCGGTCTTTATCTGCAGAGACATCTTCAGGTTTTTTTTAATACTTTTTCAGAGCACAGCGTAGTATCACCCAACATGTAAAAAAAAAAACCCTGAAGATGTCTTTACAGATAAAGGACCGAAACTTTGGGTGCATTTTAAATTTGTTCTTATAATTTTAATTTTAATTTGGATTTTATATATTTATACGCTGATGAGTATTTATGTATGTTTTAAATATTAAAAATTTGACAGCGTAAGTCCAAGCTTTTATTGTAATATATTTTCTTTTTAAATTGACCACTAACAACATCAAAAAGCATTTTTATTTGTAAAATATCAATAATGTATTCAAACAAAGTTTTGAAGTTTATTAAAAGAGATACTTCCATATTAGCCGCATGTCAGGAGCTAATTGCCGAAAAAATCGCCGAAGATTTCTCTACTTACAGCCATCTTTTTTATGCTGATTAGTTCAGTAGTTTAAGCGCGTAGTTAATTACATGCCTGGTAAATTTGTGTTTTATTTATATTATTTTTTTTTTATTGACGAAGTTTTCTTTTCGGTATGAAATATTTGACGGGAACAAATTCTGAACTATTTATACTGTTTTAAGTGGAAACAGGTTAATCTTTTGTAATCGGGCTACACGCGATATAGATAGACTTAAAAGAAATTCGTGCTTGAAAATTATTTTGAAAACTATTAAAAAAATCAGTAAATATAGATACAGTTTTCAAACAAATTGCATTTGAAATAACACCTTTTTTATCTTTTTCGGACGATGTAAAAATTGAAGTTGCGCAATATTTAGAAGTTCTAAAAATTGCAGTAAAAGCGAAATTTATTGGTCAGGTGATGCCACCGTCAATATGACGTCAGCGTTACTCACGGACATAATTTTGCTTTGTAATAAATCTATAATTGCTAAAAAAAATATAGAATATTGATCCCCGGGGCAAAAATTATTCGAAAATTAATCCCTTTGACCTCAAAGAGAATGGAAAACTTTTTTTTTTTTTTTTTTTTTTTTTTTTTTTTTTTTTGGGGGGGGGGGGGGTGTAAAGACCTGAAACTTCGCCGCATAATGAGCCTCGAAGCATAAATGTAGAGTAAAGACGCATTTTTTGAAATTTTATTTTTTACAAACTTCCAAGGGAAAAAAAAAATTCGGCTTCATATCATTGGTAACTAGAGTTGCAAAGACTAGAAAAAACCCGGTTTAAACCTGGGAATAAACCGGATTTTTTGGGAATAAACTAGGTCTTTTTGGAATAAACCGAGTCTATTGGAAATAAACCTGGGAATAAACTGGAGTTTTGCAACTCTATTGGTAACACTCAGTTTTTCATATTAACATTTTGTTGATCAGTCACGAGTATAAGGAAAGGGCGAGTTTACAAACAAACAGTTCCATCAACCAATCTACCACTACATTTTTGTTGTACCGATCATTGCAGGAACCCTTATGGCGACGTAGGCCAATCATTTCATAGACCAGTTTAACGTAGGCCAATCAAATCGTCCCATCTCATGTGAAAAGTAGGAGTCATAACGAACAAACAGATTTTTCTTGCAAACTAACAGTAATTTAACCAACAGTGACGCCAGCTGCTCTTTCCTTATACCAATGTTAATAAAATTAACGTTATTGACTAAAGGAGTGAACTGTTAGATCCGCCTACGGCATTTTACTTGAGTAAGATATCGGTAAGTTCTCATCAGAAAAAATATATGTTCATCATATAGTTGTCATATTTTGTTACACTGTAAGAAATCTTACTTTTAATAAAATCCAAAGGCGAGAAAGTGTCTGTAACGGTACCGGGCTGTACCACTCTGGTCTGCGAGTCGATCGTAGTTAAACGCCATGTTAGGCTTAATGAAAAACATATACTAACATATGACAACTAAATGTTAATTTCTTCTACGTGAAATCATGTCTGTTCTTCATATTTTCACATATAACATGTATATCTTATCCAATTATAATGTATTAAATTCCAAATTAAAAATAAGCTGTTATAGACATCAGATTACTAAATATAAACAAACAAGCACTGTTGCCATTCGGAATTTCCGAATCGTGAAACAAATGAATGACTCTTTGAACGCTTCAGTAAAAAAATATAGGTTAATTATCTGATTCTGTTCTTAAAATATTTGTAAAAGCATATTAAAGTCTTTAAATATTTTAATTTTGTTTTAAACCTTCAAAAACTATTTTTGCAGCCATCTTTCGTCAATTAATATAAACAATCGAACTTTGTTAAAAATACAAGTTAATATTTGCATTAATTAGCATATTAAAATTTAATGTGAATTTTTCAGAAATTACATTTCACTTTGCTAAATTATTATTATTATTATTTGGGGGAAAAAAAAATGTGGCGAGTCATTCACTTTTGAGAATCATTCATCAAAATTATTTGTACTGTACAGATTGCCAATTAGCAACGTGTGTTTTATACTGTTTTAACATCTTTGTTGATCTTTTAAATGCTGCTTTAAACAGGCGGTTGTGGATCATTCGGTACTACAGCCGTGCAGCTATAGGTCTCAACCCCCCCCCCCTTCAAAGTTCATGGACCGCATAAGGGAAGATGGCGCCATCTACTGGTAGATAATGCAAACAAAGTTTGAAATTTTGTTTCCATAGTAAATAAAATAATTTTTTTCTTATGAAACGTAATTAAAATATAAGGAATAAATAGTACCGAGTAATTTCCATTTAATTTTGCTTATATAATCAAAAAATGAGCTATGTGGTGAGTCAAGCTCTTTAGAAACTCATTGATAACACTTTTTTTACAGAAAATTTCACTCATGGATTTTTTATTTATTTATTTATTTATTTTTTAATGTTTAATTTGAATGTTTTGTCCATTCGTTGAACTATTTCAAAAATTGAATATTGAGTCAATATCCTGTCATTTTTGACGGGGGGTATATACTAGTTTCAAATAAAATCCATACATTTTAAATTATTTATTTATGCATAAACTTGAAAAAAAAAATTATCTAGACCAGGGGTTCTCAAACTATGGTACGCGTACCAGTACTGGTACGTGAAGCTCTGGCTACTGGTACGCAGAAGTCCGATACTGGTACGTGGAATAAAATACAAAAAGCAGCATATTATTATGAAATCGAAAACGGCGGCTTTTCTTTATTAACTTGGAAATTTTCAAAAAAATTTCAAACGCGATTTAGGATCTGTAAACGCTTTTTTTTTTTTTTTTTTTTTTTTGTTTTTTTTGTTTTTTTTGTTACGAGAAATATTTGTTGTCCACTTTCTGAAATTTGCACACATCGCTTATGATACAATCAGTTTTCCAGAATTAAAAACACAATTATTAGATTTATATAGATAAAAATTCAATTTTTAATAAAGACCTAATTTTAAAATTAATGAATGAAAAAAGTATTTTTAATTAGCGGAAAAACTGTTTTTAAACATGATTGAATTATCTGAAGGTAAAGTATAAATGCTTGGAAGTAGGAGGATCTTGTGTGAGTAGGAGCAGTTAAAACAAAATAATATTTCAAGTGTAATTTATAACCTATTGTTCTCTTTGTACTAGAAGAGCTTCTAGGAGGTGTTGAAATAAAAGTCTTATATCAAACATAATTCTTAAATTGATTCATTGTGTTGATTGAAATATTTTTCTTCTCTTGTACAAAATGTGTTATAGTTTCCTCCTATTTCATGGAAATCAGATTTTAAGAGAGTAAGGTTATTTAAAATGGTCAAGAGAGTAAGATTATTTAAATTGAACAAAAACTGTGGTCATATGCAGCGCGGATTTGAGGTAAATCATTGTACATATGTATTGAGGTGGTATATAGGGGAAAGTCGGACAAAACCGGGACCCTAAGGGGTTTTCTTTTATTGTTATTCACTATGTGAACAAAACAATCAAAATTTGCATTGAAACGATAAACTGATTCCTTGTGAAGAAAAAAAGTATTCATTCAATCGCGAACAATAGCAATTAAGATCATAAAAGCACATTATTTAGAAGTGTGCAATGTCCCGGTTTCGTCCGACCTGGTCGGACAAAACCGGGAACTGGAAATAATAATTAAAAACACATTGTAACTTTGCAATAATACTATTTATTAAAGGGAAACTTGCAGGATATGACATATTATACTTATAGAATTTGAATCTATATCAAATCTACATTAAATAACAATGATGTAAGTTATGCCTTAAGAGTTAAACTTGTTTGGCACAAAAATCTCAAATGAAAGTTTGATCTTGTTCATCTGCATTGCTGCACGCTTCATGTGCCCACCCTTTGCAGTGAAAGAACTGTATCTAACTCTCCTTTGGTTTAGATTGTTCATATAAATCTTTGCAAAAGATGCATGCTTCATCACTTTTATCCTTCTCTTCGTTTGATGTCAAGGGTCTTTTCTGCTTTGGCTACTTCTTTTTCCCCTCAGTTTTTTTCTGCCATCTTAAAAGTTTTCGCTTCAGGGCTAAGTCTTCCTTGTCTTGTTTTTTCATCCTTTCTTTTTCTTCTAGTTCGAGTTCTTATTTGTAGGGGGTTGAAGTAAGGATAGCTGTTTTCCCTCGACGCTTGTCGGATTTACTAATGACCCTAGGGCCGGTTTGTACTGGAATAGCCTTTATAACCTGTGGTGAGACTGGAAAATGATGCTTGATATCTCTGCCCAGACCTTGAGAAGACGTAGACGGTTGCACAGGAACCTGCAAGCCGACGTCTTCGTTTTGCACAGGAACTGGTGCCTTCGAATTCGGCGTTGACAGCTTCTCTACAGACCCATTCCCTTTCTCAGGCTACGGTTTATATGTTCCTACAGGCATGTCTACATCAAGATCTTGTTGTTGTTCAGGCAATACTTGACATTCAGCCAAAGGATTCTTTTCCACTTTCATGGGCCTCTCGGTTCTCTCAACGGGAGTAAAGAGGTGATTTGGGAATACCTCACTGTTAAACGGGTAGATCCCCATATTTTCAAGTTTTATATAATCTTTTCCCTTTTATAGAAGATAGAGAGCACACAAATGTTTTGTCACATACAGACAGACAGACTCACTTTTTTCTAAAAACCATCAAATCAGTTCAGGACCTTCTAAAACGTATAAATCTATCGAAAACCGGATGTCGAAATTTTTCACGAAACCAATACTTTCTTTTTCTAAAGATATAAAAAAGTAAAAATTATTTGTAGTTTATTAGGTACAAATAATTTGATACACAGAAAATTAAACACTTAAAAACTACCAGGAAATTAAACAAAAGGTTAATTTCGCGAATAAGTTAATTTAGCCCCAAATCGATGATTTACTATATATTTTTCTCAACTTAATTTGGAATATAAATGACTAAAAACCTGTTTTCTATATAACAACTTAATTTAAATAATACTTTTTGTATAGTTTTTAAATATTTATAGATCGTAAAACAATAACTAAAGAAGTGAATTCCATTTCAATCACGGATATAAATGAATTGTCCAAAACCGGGAACTTCCCGGTTATGTTCGACGACCCGAATCCCGGCTTTGTCCGACCACGCCATTTTCATTAAATGTTACTCTAGCGTTGTTCAGACAACTCATAAACACCAATACAAAACGTTAAAATAACAAGTAAATAATGGGCTATCATACGTTTTACTTACCTAAACTAAATCCTTAGGCATTTAGGATTGGTAACGTAATATGGTAGACGCCGAATTGTTAACTTTTTCACGTGAAACTTTAAAAAAATCACCACTGCGAAATGAGTTGTTTTATACGATTACTGTTTACTGGGTGCTGTCAAGCCGCTCGACTAGAAGTAATTCTAGATACTGCCACAAATCAAGCCATAAATACTGGATCCCTGTTTTATCCACCTACCCGGTTTTGTCCGACTCTCCCCTACATAAATGTATGAAGAAACTTACAAGTGTTTGCCTACTGAGCGATATTATTGTCGCATTTAAAGGTATGCAGATTATCAATACGGTTGTATTGAGCCTATGTTAAATGCGTTGACTAATCTTTGGATAAGAAATTCGCAGGGCCTGATTAATGCAGAGCCCAACTGGGCCGTGGCTTAGGACCAACCACTGATGGAAAGAGGCAAAAATAAATAAAAATGTTTACAAAAAGTTTATTAAAAATGCAGTTTTTTGCAATTATTTTCCCCAAAACAAAAAAGATTTTGATTAACTTGGTAACCATATCATAATATCTAAGGATAACCACCGAATATTCTCCCAAAAATTTATAGCAATTGCCTTGGTTTGAGACTGGCTCCGAAAAGATACTGGGCATTGGGCTCCACATGACCTTAATCAGGCTCTGGAAATTTGTTTTTCATTTGGGTCGCCTTGCCACTGTATCTCACGAGAGAGGAAAGAAGTGAACTTATTCAGCTCTCCTATGGTGGATTACTGGAGTTCACATTCAAAAGGATGAATGTAACAGAATTTTCGCTGACGGGAATATCAGAGTATCGTCCAATATTGTCAAAGTGTGTTTGTGTTCAGCACAACATATCTCTGTGAATGTGCTTTTCCCCCCTTTGTTATATGAAAAACAAATACAGGAATAAACTAAACATCGAATCTGACTTATGACTAAAACTTCCTAATATTCAGCCAGACATGAGGAAGTTGTGCTTGATAAAACAAACCCACCCTTTTCATTAACCTACTACAACAGTATATGAATCAGTTTGCGCCAATATCTCATTAAGTATTGTGGCTTTTTTACTGTACCAAAATACTGTATTTTAATATTGTATGCATTATTCAATTTATTGCTGATACTACTTTTTACTTGAATGTTATTATAAAGCAGTCAATTTAGTAATATATAATCATTCATTTTTAAATGCAATAAAACCTGCTATGAAAGAAATACAAAAGACCGGAGAGATATTTCATTTTAGACAGGTTTTTCTATATTAGCTTTACGTTTGTTAGCTGGTGGTACACGGGAGTATGAACTTCGATTTAGTGGTACGCCGGTCTAAAAGTTTGAGAACCCCTGATCTAGACAATACACAACCAAATGCCAAAGACTTTCAGAAGTGGGCGGGGGCTATCATGGTTTTAAACCGCAGATTTTTTAGAAATATACCGGTCACGGTCAACAATGCGCTGAACGTTGATTTTCTTAATATAATTTTATTTAACATTTGAATTCAGTATGATTTACTTTTATATACTCATTTTATATTTTTCCAAAATCTTTTTCTATTTTTTAAAATAACGCTTATATAAAGCTTCTAGAGAGCAATTTCTGATAAATGTTTTATAGGTTACAAAAAGTATTCTTTCGAATATTGGTTTCATAATGTATATATTTTAAAATTAATATCAGAAAAAAAAAATGTATTATAACCAATTAAAATAACAGAAATCAATATCTAAAAGCTTTAGATACGCAAATCCATAATTAAAGTTCATTCTTCCAAGCAGTGTTTTTTTTTTAACTATCGGCATTGCATTTTTTTTTTAACTATTAAAAATGAATTTAACATTATGAGTTTCAAACTTTACATCTGTATAATTCCTAAACTAGTTAACTGAATGATTTCCCGTTTTGTATCTGATGGTAAAACTTACCGAATAATCCGAATTTGGTGCCAAAATAGGGTGTTGGCATTGAAAAATTCAATATGAAGATGGCCCCTTAACTCCTAAGCGTTTTTTGAAACATAAATTGAAAGAATACATAACTTCTAAACGTGATTTCATAATTACCTATTTTCGTTTTTCTCCGCGACAATTTGGCGATTAAAATGTGGTAAGGAGTATAATTTTATTTTTCTTTACACAGACTGTACATTTGTTTTAAACATTTTGCCTCAATTATTCATTTAAACAAGCAAGTTTATATCACTATTTTAATTTCTAATAAAACAAATTCAAATTATATGTTTGTCATACGTAACAGATGTTTCAAAGTTTTATATGAACAGACGCACATTCAAACCAAGTGTTAATAATTATAAATTTATATTTTTTCATTTATTAGTTCACTCTTAATGATGCATTATATATTTATTACTGTCTGTTTCTGACAGAAGTTTATTTACTCGATAAAATTGTTCATTTAAATAAAAAAATTGCATCACAAATAAATAAATAAATAAATAAAGCAAAAAAGCCTGACCAATAAATTTCGTTTTTACTGCAATTTTCTTAACCTATAAACATCTCACAATTTCAATATTTACACAGTCGAATAGAAAAAAATAATTTTCATTCTAATGCAATTTCTTTGAAAATTGTATCTCAATTTACTGATTTTTTATGGTTGGAAAAATAATTTTTAAGAGTGATATTTTAAAACTTATATCTATCATGTGCAGCTCAATTAAAACAGATTAACCCGTTTGCACATAAAACATTATAAATACTTTAGGGTTTATTCCTGGCTAATACTCCATAAAGAAATTAAAACTTCATCAATAAATAAATAAAATAATATAAATAAAAAGTAAATGATGTAATCGAACTATGCGTTTAACACCGACATAATCAAAATCAAAAAGAGTAAGTAATGAAATATTTGGTGATTTCTTCAGCTATTAACTCCTCCCTTTTCTAGATATTATATTTAGGGGGAAAAAATCTCACTTAAATTAAAACTTTAAAATAGCTTGAACGTTAATGGGGTATATTACTCTTTAAAAAAAAATCGATTTTTCTAGAAACATATATATGAATGAGGAACATTTTTTGCACATTTTAAAACAAACCGCATTAAAAAAATTACTACAATTACGCCAGTTATGACTGAAAATATATTCGGGGTATTCTTCGTAAACGATGGTTTAACCCTTAATTGCATAGTGATGTAAATTTCCATCACTGTTTATTTAACTTTTAATAAATAAATCAACTTCTTTGCCACCACTATATTTATATAGAAATATTAATCCAGTAAATTTCCCGTGAACTATGTTGCTGAACAAAGTTAAAAATCAATCTTAAAATTTCTGGTGTCTAATATTTAATATATGTATAAAAAACATAATTGTAAAAGAAAAACTCATGAAAAGAAGGGTTAAGGGTCATTTTCACGCCCGCTGATGAATGGTTCGAAGAACGTAAGCACTCAACTGTTCTATATTTCTGAAGCCTATAGTTACATTTCGATATCGAAGAAAGATATTGGTTTCTACTGCCACAATTCTTTACCTATTGTTGTCTCAACGCAATGTCGAAAAGCAAACGATGTCGACGTCGACAAAGGCGTGCCGTGAATTACAGATAAAACGGGATCAGCCTGAGCCCGTGAGCCCAAACAAAACTTGCTATTTGAGAAAAATGTAATATAAGTTTCTTAAAGTGTTTAATTTTCCTTTAAAAATCTATTTGAAAGATAACACTGGTCGGCAAAGAAAAAAAAAAAAAAAAAAAAAATTCCTGTCTGCAAAACAAACATGTGAATTGTATAGTCTACTAGTCCTGATTCCAAATATGACATTCAAATTGCCCCAGCACATATCATTTTTTTGAGAAACAGTCTTATAATAATAATAAATAGGGAAGGATTACCATATTAATTTCCAATGCTAGGTAAAATTGAAATCATGAAAAAAGTACTTTCAAAGTCTTGGATAACAAATCGATTAAACAAGCATAAAAATCTAGTTTCTTGATACTTTGTATCGTGCATTTTTCTTTTGATGTCTCTCCCCATTTCGTGTTCGAATTCACTATTTGCTATACACTAATATATTTCCATTCCTTATGCTGCTGTAACTCGCGTAATGTAATTTATGGATTCATTTATGGGTAATTTACATATAATTATATACATTTTATTATTTACACAATTTCCACTTATGTTTAAGCAAGACATAAAATACCTTAATTAAAAAAAAAAGTCATCTTACCTAAAAAATGGTACGTGATACAGCAATTTCATTGCCACATTTTGATTTAGTATCGTAAAATCTATGAGAATCAACTATTATTTTTACAGGGAGGATTTTGGTGCCGACCAGTCCAATTGAATTGTTAATGATGAGATAATAACGAGAAATATCTTATTCTGCAAACTTTGCAGATAAAAAGAAGCCGTGGATATCTCTTGTTTATTCCACTTTCAATAAGCAAATTTAATATTCTAAACAGATTTTCAGGGACAAAGAAATCACGAAATGTTGTCACGAGGAAGTATTTAGGATTCATTCCCTTTTCTATGAAAGAATATATTTTTAAATGAGAAAATTAATCTTGAAACAATTTTAAAATGTTATTAACTACTAGCTGACCCACCCAGTGTTGTCCGGGTCCGTGATAATAACCTTAAAAAAACCTTAAAAAAAACCTTAAATTTGTATGATTTTGTATGAATTTATATTTATAAAAGAAAAATTCGCGAAAACGTATTGATATTTATTGGTAAAAGCGTATGTAAGAAGACATTTTCTTGTTTTGTTTTGTTTTTCACTTAGGATTTTCATGGATAAAAAAAATAGTTCTTGTTGTCCGAACTCTTTCAAGTTTTTATCGGTTATAAATATAATGATCTTGCAGCATGTATAAAAATTTCGTGAAAAAATATTGATATCTTGTCAATTGTAAAATATATATGTTTTCTTCTGGCTTCTTTTTTGTTTTCGCGTCGTGTCATTTAACATAACAAAAAGAATAGTTCTTATCTTTCGAACTCTCTGAAATTTTTATCGGTTATAAATATAATTGTTTCCAAGCCCTGGTAAAAATTTTGCAAAAAATTATGCATATTTAGTCGTGAAAACATGAGCCGAAGCGAAGAGAAGCCCCGCCGAAACAGCCCGTGCTTTAGCGGTTTCACGCAAAATTTCGCAGATTTTACTTTTTGAAAAATACTTTGTACGACGCTTAGAAATTTTTATAGGTGACGTAAATCCGGTTTGCCCAGATAGTGTAGAATTACTGAGTGGAAATACCGACGTTTAGTTAATTTTATCATGGAAAAAAGAGCGTCTGCGAGTGGCGCGAAGTGACCTGCAGTCACGATTTTTTTAGAAATGATTAATACTCATGTTTTTGAAAACTGACTGCCCCGTTAAAGAGAAGAAGGTTTCAGCTTTAAAAGGTATGTTTTGTTATTCGGTAACTCTGAAATTAAGTTCTAATGAAGCGCCGACGAAAGGAAGAAAAAGTCCACCGCGAAAACGACTCTTTTTGAAAAACTTTTTTCAGAGGATTAACAATAATATTTTTTCGAACGAATTGCGACGTTTAAAACGTAAAAATACATAATTTAAGAATATGGCACCTGTTTCCTTATCCCGAATTGATCCGCCCATGGGCGATAAAAAAAAAAAAAAACGGCCAAAACACCCCAGCCTCCGTTTTTTTTCCTTCTACGCCGCGCCGCTCCCGAAGTGCTATTCACTCTATTCTGCAACGCCGAAGTCTTTGACGCGAGTTTTTTTAATTTCAATTATTAATTAATATCTCGGATAATTTTCAAAAATTAAGAATCTGAGCCTCAGGTGCATCAGGACTTGTCTTGGACTCTCCTCACCCAAATTTTCACGTGCGGTTGATTTCACTAGCCACCGCTCAAAGACACACATAGACAATCTCTTTTATTTTATTAGTATAAATTTTCTATTGCGTACTTTCAGTATCGGGCTCTAGTGACACAAACTTTTTCAAGCTTGGATGGGTTCAAATATCGAATCGGGGAAAAACGAGCCTTTTTTTCGGAACTCATCTCTACTCTGATTCCATTGTTCCACCTATGTAATGTTTATTGCATAAGGCGTTTATAAAGCTTTTGACAGAAAATAGGTGCATTTTATATCATATATTTGACCACGTTTTATTAGATTTGTATCAAATTTTATGTAAAATCCATATAATTGGCACATTTTTATTGAAGTGTAAATTTGGAAAACCTATCTAAGCTCCTAATGTTCAACGAAGATGGCTTGGCTTCTAATGTTTTCATAGCAAATTGCCTGTCAACAATATTTCATGCAAGATATCTATCGAATTTATTTATATTTTCTAAATATGTTTTATAAATAATATATTTATTATTGACTCAAAAATAAATCAGTACAAGTAAACTAGAGCACTGGTATTTCAAGTTTTAATATAATATATTTTTAAATGTTTTATCTCAAAATGAGATTTTGAAAGAATTTCGCCCAATGTATCTCTGGAACTACTTGATATTTTTACATGATATTTCAATACGTTATAGAATACATCTATATCTAAAGACTGAACCTGGGTATGTTTATTGTTTCACCTACAAAAACATGCACACACACACAAACTCTTCCCCCTCCCTTTATCCCCCCCCCCCCCCAAAAAAAAAATAAGAAATGTAAACTCAGAAAAAAAAGTGCAATACTTTCAACTTTATTTCAAAAATATATATATTGCTAAAATATACAGATATTTAGGTTCAATCATAAGATATAGCTATAATCTATAGATCCGCGAAAATTGCATGTAAAAATATTAAGTGGCTCAAGCGAAATTTGGCGCGCATTTTAAAGAAAAAGCACATTTTCAACATTTGGATATAAACGACTTTAAAGAATTGTTTTAAGCCTTGCTTACATAGCGATCACCTAATATGTTTTATACATACGCAACTAGCGTAAGTATAGGAATTTTTTTATTTGGTTTGTTTTAAAATGCGCAGAAAATGTTGCTCTTACATATGGATGTTGCTCGAAAAACCGAATTTTCGGAAGATTTAAATGTCCTCTTAAAAGGGTAATTTTATCTGGAAACTACCAAAATTTCATCTTTTATGTTGAGAAATGATCTATAGTTTTATAAAATATTATCTTGTACTGGAAAATATTATAAAATACCATATTTTTATAAATTTGTCGTACATTCAACTAATTTTTTGTTGTGTGAACTCAACATGATGCACAATCAAAAATCTTTTAATAAAAGGATCTGGGTCCATAAGCCGTGTTTTTGGCCCATAAAATAGACTAAAACTCGATTTGTCATACTCACTTAATTATTTCACTTTTTAATATTCGAAGGTTTATCCTGTACGATTTCAACAATAGTTTTTGTATTTCGTTCGGATTTACATGACTTACACAAGCTCAAAGTTCGTATTATTCGTAGTTTTTGATGAAAAATACGCAATTTCTCCTAATTTTACCTCAATTATTTATATGAGCATAATCGTGCAACACTTTCTTCTTTACATATATTATAAAATACATCAAAATGTACAATATATGTAAAAATAAAAGTGTTGCAAATCTACGCTCATAGTAAAATATTTAAAAAATATAATAAAGATTGAGGTAAAATTAGGAGAAATTGCGTATTTTTCATCAAAAACTATGAATAATACGAACTTTGAGCTTGTGTAAGTTATATAAAAACGAACAAAATGCAAAAAATATTGTTGAAATCGTACAGGATAAAGCTTCTGATATTAAAAAGTGAAATAATTAAGTCAGCATAACAAAATCGAATTTTATTTCATGGGCCAAAAACACGGCTTATGGACCCTGATCCTTTCTCTTCTTGCAGAGTCCGTTCAAAATATAGATACAGGGTGCGTCAGAAAAATGTAAACACAGTTTGAATTATTATAACTAGAGTTTTTATTCACATATAATTAATATTTAAATTGGAAAATAAAATGTGCAACTTTCCCTCCTACCGCAGATGTTCACAATTATTACCGTTCTGGTCAATACACTGCTGATAACAATGTAGGCTATTGATTTAGAAACTTCAACAAACATTTCATTTGGGGCTGTAGCGCATTCTTGCTCAATTGCGGTTTCGGAACTTTGTCTATGAACATCTATTCGTTTCAAACTTATCTTTTGTCCGATTATAATTGTAAGTCGCATAGGGGGTTCTGCCTGAAACTCCCTGCGATATTGTCTTTGTACTTTTGCTACATTTTAATACTTCCAATAGCATTTTAAAATAAATTTTCTTTCTTTTCAAAAGTTAATATCGGTTCACTCATTATTTCCAATTAGTTACATCCTGAAAAAAAAGAAAAATCAGAAAGTTATGACCCGTTAAACAGTGTATGTATACATTTTTTTGGATCGTATATTAGCCCAGTCAAATAAGGTGAAAAAAGGGGTAAACCTCGGAATGAAAGATAACAAGCTGAAAATTTGCCAAAATCTTTGTTTTGACATTCTAAAAGTATGCTAAAAAGTCTCATATGATCTCGTGTCCGCGTCTCGAGATAGTCAAGGTCAAAGGTCAATAAAATCTGTTTTTTGCTTATATCTCGAAAACTGTGCATTTTATTTAAAAAAATCCAATTACAAAATTAAAGTAGATAAAATTTTCTATAAAATATATATATTATCTTTAATTTTCTGACAAAGGGCTTATGCGATAGAGCGCGCTGAAGAAAGAGAACTTTTTGACCTTCAGACCAAAACGAGAGAAACTTCATCTTTCAGCCTCGATTTCTCAAAAACTATGCATTTTATCGAGAAAACATCTGTTACAAAATTAAAGTAGGCAATATTTTTTACAAAATTCATAAATTAACTTTAATTCCTGACGGAATGTTTAGGCTCTAAATAGCGCTGAAAAAAAGCGACTTTTTGGCCTTCGAGCCAATACAAGAATAACGGCCCTTTCCTACCTTCGATTACTCGAAAACTGTTCGTTTTATTAAAGAACATTAATTACAAAATTAAAGTCCACAACATTATCTAAATATTGCAAAAGTAACTTTAATTTTCTGACAAAGGGTTCAGACGCTAAAGAGCGCTGAAAAAGGTCTAGTTTAAAGCCCTCTGCAAAACAATAGAAACATCCTTCAAGATTGTTTCCTACGCTTCAAATGGTGTTTCAAATGTAACAAAATTAAGAAATTTAAATTGTTTACTTATTTATAAATGACATTCAAGTCAATTATTTATAAATTACCTTCAAGGTAAAACACTCCAATAAGATTATCGGATGTAAGTAAACTTGTTGAATGGTTCACTCTTCATAATCCTTTCCCAAATACGAAACAAGTAGTATCTATAGCTACTGGAATTGTGGGAAATGACCAGATAAACTGCCATAGAGCGCATAATATTGGTCTTGAATCAATGGTCAAAATAACTGGTTTGAAATTTAATGAAATAAAATTAAAGAAAGCAGACAAAGTTCTTCCAATTTCTGCAGTTAACAAATCCATCAAAGTTGCAATCGATCCATTTCTACTCTTCCAAAGAATATCAGTAAACAAAAAGTTTGAACATAGCCTCAAAGAATACCTGCAGTATGAATTAAGTCCATACCCAACATCGCTTTTTGATAATACCGGCATGCGAAATCTACAAAAGCAAAATTGTATAACAATATGGAACCTCTTAATATTGAGTTGGATGAAGATAATGTGACTTACATTATCGATGGTGGATTTCTTCTGCATCGCGTCATATGGAGCAAAACGATACTTTCTCAATTATTCTTCAGAAATACGTCAAATATTTGCAAATACATTTTGGTTCAAATATTGTTGTTGTATTCAGACGGTTATTCAGATAACAGTAAAAATATAAAAGCAATGGAACAACTCAAAAGAACTGTTGCTGTTTCAACATCTTACGAAGTTCGTTTTGATGAGACAATGATTGTGCCAATCAGCTAGGAAAAGTTTTTATCGAACCGGTGCAATAAAAAAAAACTTTATTGAAATGCTTATTGAGCAGTTAAAAACTGTTAACATCACTACAAAACAAGCCAGAGATGATGCTGATACCGTCATCATCGAAACAGCCATTGAAGAATCGAAACATGAAAAGACCGCCGTCATAGTTGGAGAAGATGTTGATCTGTTAGTTATTTTAATAGGACGAACACAGTCACATCAGCGAGAAATCTTTTTTAAAAAAATGGGTAAAGGCAATGTGGAGACACGAATGCATTCGTCTAAAAGCTTCGACAAATATCCTCGTTCTAAAGAACATATTTTATTTTTGCACGCTATCAGTGGATGTGACACAACATCTGCACTGTTTAAAAAAGGAAAATTGACAATTATAAAAATGTTCGAGAAACATTCAAATTTGCACGAATCAGCTCAATTGTTTCAGGAAGACAACTGCCCTCCAAACACATTATTTGAAAATGGAATACGTGTTCTTTTAGCAATGTATAATGCTCCAAAATCAGAACATAGTATTGACAATTTTAGGTACACACAATTCATTAAATCAACACAACTCAATGAACCGGTGCAATTATCATCTCTTCCACCAACAAGTGCAGCAGCTAGACAGCATATTTATCGTGTCTACTATCAGATCCAAACTTGGTTAGGGAAAGATTTAGAACCCAGAGAATGGGGGTGGGTAATACAAAACGAGATCCTGGAACTCACAACAACATTATTACCTTCAGCCCCAGAAGAACTACTCAGTACGATCTTCTGCAATTGTAAGAAAGGCTGTGGCGCGAACTGTGGATGTAGAAAAGTAGGGTTGAAATGCTCCTCAGTTTGTGGCCAGTGTAACGGACAAGCATGTCTCAACGCTTCATAATATCCAAATGATCTTGATGAAGAAAGTGAATATGTACCTGAGATTCTTGAGGTTTTAGAGCCAAGTATTACGGACAACGAGGATGATGATAACGATCTGGAAATTTTATATGGGCGATCAGGAGAAGGAGACGACGACGAACAAGAGGAAACGTAAGCTGTATGCCTGCTATTGATAATCAGAGGTAATAATCGCCTTATAATTTAACTTAAACAAAATATAATAGATTTGATAATCTTATGATAAATAAAAATGTAATTACAATACATAAAAACTCATTTCAATATGTTATTATTTATACATAATTTAACAAAATATTATCAAATTTATTTATAATTAATTCTTATTTATAATTAATATTTATTAATAAGTAAATTATGTAACTAATTAAGACTAAATTTGTAGATAATTTTATTCTCTACAAGTTTTGTAATAGCTTCAAATATCATTTGAAATATAAGAAAAAATCTTTAGTGGGTTTTTCTCCCTTTTAGGCCAGAAGGCCAAAAACTAATTAAAGTTAATATAGGCATTTTGCAGAAAATGTTATCTACATTAATTTTGTAGCTGGTGTTATTCAATAAAATGCCTTGTTTTTGTGTAATTGAGGGGGTAGGAAAGGGGGTTTCTCTAGTTTTTTGGCTCAAAGGTCAAAAAGTCGCTTTTTTTAGCGCTATTTAGTGCCTAAAAATTTCGTCAGAAAATTAAAGTTAATTTATGAATTTTGTAGAAAATGTTGCTACTTCAATTTTGTAACATGTTTTCTCGATAAAATGCATAGTTTTTGAGAAACCGAGGGTGAAAGATGAAGTTTCTCTCGTTTTGGTCTGAAGGTCAAAAAGTTGTCTTTCTTCAGCGCGTTCTAGCGCCTAAACCCTTTGTCAGAAAAATAAAGATAATATATGTATTTTATAGGAAATTTTGTCTACTTTGATTTTGTAACTGGATTTTTTTAAATAAAATGCACAGTTTTCGAGATATAAGCAAAAAACGGATTTTCTTGACCTTTGACCTTGAATATCTCGAGACGCGGACACGAGATTATATGAGACTTTTTAGCTTACTTTTAGAATGTCAAAACAAAGATTTTTGCAATTTTTCAGCTTGTTATCTTTCATTCCGAGGTTGTATCCTTATTTGACTGGGCTATATATGTATAATACATGGCTAATTATTGTACTACTTTCTTTCCATTTCATCTTTACAAATATTTAAATTTTATTTAAATTCTTTAGTTTTCATTACATTCTAAACTTTATTTATATTAATTACTACTTCGTTTAAAATTTATTTATTTTAATTTCAACTTCTCTTACCTAATAGAGGGCAGCACCAGATTTATCATTTAACTAGTCTGTAATTTCAGCTTTGCCTTTTATTTTTATGAGATTGATGGCAGCACCAAACAATTTTATTTTCCTTTCATCATTTCTATTAATGCAATGACTTTGTGTTTTTAGCAGCTACTTTGGGTTTATTGGTGATATGAAGAGTTGCAGTCTTTGTAATGCACTTTTCATACAGTTAAATCTTCCTCAATCTTAGTTTTTTTTGTGATCTAATTTCTGTTTATGTTGAATAATAGTTTATTTATTCATTTATTTTGTTATTTAAACTCTTGTAGGTTTTTATTTTCATTTTTTTTTCCTTATTATGTTATTAGGAGCTTAATATTGTCGATTTTAGGCATAATACAGCCAGTATTTGAGGAAATAACATATATTTACTATAAATATTCTTATAAAGCTTCTCTGACGATTCCATAATATATTCATAGTTTTCCAATTTTTTGTATTTTTCGTTTTATTAAGTTTAATTCCTGCAATTTCCGTTTCATTGCTTTTTATAATAATGTATTTTCATTTTAAATATATATACACACACCTACCTTTATTCGCAATCAAACCAAAGATATAATTAAACTCTGAATAATGTCTTCTTTCAGAGTATAAATGCAATTTTTGAAACAACAGCCGTTTACATATTGAAAATTGCACCACTTCGATTTTTCAAATAGCAACACTCATTTTTGACGTTTTATTTGAGTTCCTTGGATCAAAATAGACCGAAAAACTATATAGTTTATGTATTTTTGTTAATTTTTTATTGAGTTAGAAGAAGTCAAAATTTGAGGATGATATTAAATGATGATTGATGATTGATATTAAATTCACTTGGCAAACTTTAATTTATAAGTTCCCCCAAAAAACTTCCTATTTAAATTTTTTGTTTTCAGTAAGATACATTGAATGAACACAAGCATATTCTGGGCCTTTTTTTTTTTTTTTAAACCTTAAAGCTTAATTTTAATTATGAAAACTATTACTAAATTCATAAACGGAAATTATGAATTATGACCTAGATTAATTTTACACAAATAGAATGGGCATCGTCAAAAACAAGTTGGTTGGAATGAATTGTAAACACCATGTAAGTTTATAATTCATTCAGATCATCATTTTTCGAGATATAACGAAATTTAACTTTTCGAAAGTTTAAAGGGACCGTATTCTGCTAATGTTCAATCACACACAAAAGCATCGAAAATAGCACTTTATATGAAAGTTTCTTTTAAATAAAATTTAGAATATAAACGTTTCTTTATTATAATTATTATTACTAGCAGACTGCGCCCGCTGCGCTGGTCGGTTTCTCCAAAAGAACCTTGAATCAAACGAAATATATCGGTGAATTTAACTTTGTATTTTAAAGTAATCTCAATCTGTACCTTTACATGGAATATCCTAAAATAACATAAAAACGGATACTTATTTCACTAAGTTTTGTGTGTGTGTGTTTTTTTTTAATACGGTTTATTATTACCTTTACAATTTATTATTTACTGTTTTCCATTGATTTATATGTTTTATAGCTACATTTTTTAATAACGTGAATTAACCTATATTATTCACAACCAAAAAGAAATGGCGCATCTAGTATATTTGTCGAAAAATTAAATTTATATCAAGAAAAATACAATTTTTTACCTTTCTAACGCAGTTTGTCTAACAATTTTCTGACAAATACTTTTCGAGCAATTAATGTTTTCAGTAACTTCAAATGTTTCATTTTCCGAGATTAATCTGTGGCAACGATTATCGAAAATCCCAGTCGTCAGCAACACGTACCTTTTTATTGAGGATTATTATTATTATTATTATTATTCTATATAATAAAAGTGTAAGTCATGTGACTGTCATCAACAGTTCCGGGATGTCCACCTCACTTTTTCACATACCAGGCGGCCATTTTTATTCAAAATTATTTTTCGAATTAAACTGCATAAAAGTTACATTTTTAGAAAGATCGTTCAAAATAAATTAATATTTGAGAGATGACTTACGTTCAATTATTCAATATTCTGCAATAACTTCAGTTGAAATTAGGATCGCAGTTCAAGTTCTCTATCCATGAAAGTAAACAACAACTAAAAAAAAGATTTTTTTGTCGTGAACGTTTAAAATATCAAACCATGGAGTGTAATAGTTCGTAAAGCAAGTTCTCCGCGAATGAATTTTTGAACCGCTGCTTGGATGTCCAAAAAAAAAAAAAAAAAAAAAAAAAAAAAAAAAAATCGCACCATTGAGACAATCAAAGTTTACCATAATTCTGCGTTATACAACTCAACTTCCTTCCAGATCTTTTCTTGACGTAAGATGCAATAATATTTAATGAATGAAATTTCGATACTAATTCTCAGTTAATTTGGTTTTTATGTATACTTGCCAGGAAGAGAGATCACGGAAAATTATTGGTAATCGCCAATCATATTTACCATTGTTATGACCAATCGCGTTCAAAATAGTAATTTAATATACATTTATAAAATACATAACATCAAAAGTACATCTATGTTAATTTGCGCAAATCTCGCCAATACTATTTTTTAAATCGCGGATACCAGCTTTTATTTTTCACGTGTGCAAATTAGAAAATATATTGTGATTTTGAAATCAAATATTTTGATTTATGATATTATTTCTTATTTATTTTCTATTTTAAATTAAAAGTGTGAACGACATGTATTTTAAATTGTATGTAATATAAGTATTTTAAATTAAAGCTAAGTATTTTAACTGAAATGAGTGACAGATTTATAATTTAAAATTAAATTGATGCAGTATGAATAGTGGTGCTGGGAGCAATATTTGGCGATTTATCATTTGCTCTCGGCTAATAAAAATACCCATCATTAAAAATAGTAAATAATATGGAATCAAACTAAAATAATACAAAAAATATCAATGTGTGTTACAATGCTTAACATACATTTAAGGGAGACCAAACTGGTCGCCAGTGGCGGCTAGTTTTATATAAAGATTACTTTTATCATTTTACTGGTGTGATTGTGGAAGTTTTCGTGCGATATTTTAAATTATTTTGTCTCAATTTGTGGATATACCCCTAATATATTTTATTTTACAACTCTATGAAGATTTAATAAAGTATATAATTTAATCTTTGAACCAAGTAACTAAAACATGGTGTCAGAAGTGGATGTTACCATTTGAAAAAACAAAGTTGGTGCAGTTTTTGCTAAGCAGATCACCACTATTTAAAAAAAAAATAACGCATTCATATTTTAAAAGATATTATTCCGCGTGTAATGACACCTTTGGTTTGATCTATTTTTTTTTTTTTTTTTTTTTTTTTACTAAATGTACGTTTGGCATCTGGTTCATATTATAACAAGTAGCGTATATTCCGTCATATAACGTGCACCAAAAAATTTTCAGGTGCGCGTTATACGCTGGTTATAAAGGTGAAAGATTAAAAATTAAGGAAAAAAAGATGATGAAACGAATAAAAATTTCTGCATTAAAAACATGCTACTTATTTACAAAAAAAAAAAAAAAAAAAAAAGAAGGATGTGTTATGAGTTTAATAATGCTTTCTAACTGTTATTTAATATTATTTATTTATTTATTTTTACTACAAATCCCATGAAGATTTCTTTGCAAAGAAAAGAGTACTCGTCGTACAGCGAAAATGCACAAAGATTGGAAAATGTACTCTGAAAGTTTAGGTGCGCTATAACATACGGTATATGCAAGGTCAAGGTCAAACCGGGCGGGGTGGCCTACTTTTCGGCTTAAGCTGAACTAGCCCGCCCAGCAGATTTGTTTACCTAATTGTACTGAGCATTACTAAATTATATTTTGTAATATTGAGCAATAATTATACTACGTAATTCTGAAATACAAGATTCCAAAAATACAAATTCTGAAAATACAATTTACCAATCCTACTTAGCAGTACTAAATACTACTTTGTGATACTGAGCTATAATACTACCATGTAATAATACTGTAACATGCTGAAGTAAATAATAATAATGGATAGAAGTAAGTACTAAATGAACAATAATGAATGAATAATAATACTAGAGTAAACAATGATAAATTATGCTAAAAATACTAAATAACACTGTATGATGCCATTAAGAATAACTAAATTGTTAAGGTTAGAGTTTATGTAGTGTGTAAAGGTCCTTATGCATATTAGAAGTCCGTCCGCTTCATCCTCAACCTCCACAAAGTCCAATGGAGGCAGCATGAATAAGTATTGATTGCGTTCTAGCAGAAACATACCATCTGTTATTTTTTTGAAGCAGTTTTGGCTGTTTCAGCACGTAGGCAAACCAGGCTGTCAGATTCATTTGTGATGGCTTTCTAATGTGATGGTGGACAGCGAGGGTACAATCTAGATATAATGTAAGGAGGTACCTCTTTTCCTACTGGTGCATCTAGGCTACGATGCCTTGCCGAATTCATTGAAATATTGAGGAAACGGGCCATGGTTTGTAGCAAAGATGTAGTAGTACCTATTTTGAAGTTCAAGATGTGTTGATACTGTTGGGATTAAGGCGTGAATAAAGCGACCCGTTGTTCCTAGATTCCAATCCATTTGCCATGATCTTATTAATTCTGATGTTGTTATCTTCTTTAAATGTGATGGTGGAAATGAGTAGAATTTTTGTAAGATCTCCTGTGACGGTTTCGTTGCATCGCGGGCCAGTTTATCAGCATGCTCGTTTCCAGCTATGCCAGAATAACCACGCACCCATTTAAAGAAAATGAATTTCTATGTTTGTTGCAAGGCTGTGATTATGTCACATACGAGTAAGTTGGACAAAAAAAAATAGCCCATCTATCCTTCTATTTCTTGGATTGTCTTAAAATATTCATTAGAAGAAATAAATACTTTTTTAATTTCTCCCAGCCAGAAATTAGATTAAAATGTGTTAATTCTTGGAAAGATAATTATATTCTTTAGTAGCAGATTTTTCTGAGTTAACCTTTACAGGGGCAAAGTACTTCTATTCATAAAATGCTTAAATGATTGAATGACACCGCAATTTAGAAACAAATTATTTGAAAATAAGTAAAAACATGTTCCTGTTCTTAAAAAAAGCAAAATTTTCTTTCCGAAATTCTGGTGCAAATGAAGCATTTTTGAATTAAAATTAGGTGGTCCAAAAATGAACCACCAACTTTCAAGAGGTTAAATAAAATTTTACTGGTTCTACTAAAAAATAAATTGAATTTAGCCTACTATAAAATGTTTATGCTACTTATAAGTTATGGGCTGATAAATTTTCGTACTTTTCCTTTCCACTTCTGGCATAGACTTCATAAGCTCGCCATTACTGATTCAATGTGCTGTTTTTTATTGCAAGTACATATAGTGTATATATATATATATATATATAGGGCGATCCCGATATTCATGGTACAAACTTTAAGGGTTGGTACAAGACACTGTAGCAATCATTTATTGTATAGGAAACTAGGGTCAGAAATCCATTTATTTAGTCAAAATTACAGGACGTCTCACTCCAATCGGAGGTCGCTTTTTCGTTCATAACTTTAATAGTACTGAAGATACTTTAATGTAATTCTTACAATATCCTTACAATTCATACAAAGATGAGTCTGTTGCAAATTTGGTTAAAATATCTTCACTACTGTTAACGTTATGAACGAAAACGCGACTTCGGAGTGGAGTGAGAAGCCCTGTAATTTTGACTAAATAAATGGGTTTCTGACACTAGTTTCCTATACAATAAGCGATTGTTACAGTGTCCTGTACTAACCTTAAAGTTTGTAACATGAATTCGGGATCACCCTGTTAATATAACTATTCAATCATAAGATAATAGATACAAAATATATTAATCAATTATTAGAATATAGTAGAAAATATATATCCAATATCATCAAACGAACTCATTAATAAAAAGGAGTAGAAAAAAAATCAGGTAATAACATCTCACAAAAAAAAAGAAAAATGGAAACTTACATTCTGAAATACTTTATCAAAGGTAATATTCCACAATATAAGAAAGTGGCAAATAATTTCTGTTTGAATACAGTAAGAGATTAAGAAGAAATTGCTGTATTCAACTGCAACACCACATATATAAATATTGGAAAATTAAGAGTGAAACAAGCCTGAAAGCTATGTTAAAAATAATTCCATATACCAATACAAATCGGAACACACACACAAAGGTATAAATACGTATATATATATATATATATATATATATGTTATAAATATATATTACAAAATTTATTTTTTTTCCGCCACGGTTAACATTAATCTATATAATTTTCTTTTAATAATATTCTACATATTATACCGGCTTATTAAATTAAAACATATTCTTAAACTAATCTATCAATCTCCATATGTAAAGGTATAAGATCTGAATCCACCTAATAATATTTATTCCAAATTGCTTACATAAAAAAATGGCGCTAACTACTTATATTCCTTAAATAAAACCTTTTTATTATTTAAATCCCTATTACAATTCACTATTATTTCCCGTGTATATCAAACCTCTCTAAATTCTTTGTTTAATTGCTAAAATGTCATAATTCCTAAATTATCCCGTTCTAAAAACTATTTAAAATCATTCTTTTATTAAAATATCAAAAGGTCTATTATAATATTTCAATGCTTTAATATTTTAGTTTTATTCCGCGTTAATAAATTCATTTTTTCTTGACTGTTTTTCTCTAGCGTAAGCTAACATTATTGTCTGACAATGACAATCCAAAATTTATTTTTAACCAGCATTCTCGAGACCAGGGCTTATTGTTTGTTTACATGTTGTGCTCCTGATTCCGAGACTATAGATAGTTCTAGAAGAAAATTTTTGCGCTACAGAAGTTGAATCACCGCAAGATTATTTCACCGTAATTGTTAATAAGTCACTCTTAAAGCGATTATGATTGGAGAAAGGAAGTCAGATGACTTGATTGTCACTTTGTGCTAGATTCACTTAAATAGCACGCGCAGCCAAATCCCGGAGACAGAGGAACGAGAGAGAGAGAGATGTTTTTTCGGAGGCTAAAGAGTTCAAAGTTTTATTCGAAGCTTTTCGAGACGTCCAGTTTTTACTACGACTGTCATGTTCAAACCCAGTGATATTTGTACCGTACCTAATAAGATATTTGGTACATATAATAACATCTTTCTTCGTCAATATCATCGTATTAATTCTAACACCGCATAATGTAAAGAATATTTGAAGCTCCGACTGCCACATAGAGATGATTAAGTAATTTAATCATTTTAATCACGACTTGCTAGAGCATTACTCCTGCTTGGTTGTTCCTGATTATGTAATAAAGCTTTGAGACACAAAATTCGACTGCTTACTTCTGGAGTATGCACATTTTCTTAGTAGTATTATCTGAGTGATACAACCATCCAGCCTATGCCTGTGCGTCGATACATGGAAACCCATCCTAAAACAGATTTCGCCAACTGCTTTTTAAGCTCCAATATGTCGCTATATCAGACACACACACACACACTAATAATTTTCAAATCAGAAAGTTTTGCCATTTTTAGAAATTGGAAAATATCAATCAGAAGCGGTACTGTCATTGCGATCAGTGCCTTTGGGAAAAGTTCGACATATCATGCAAAAATTGTGTAAATGGCTAAGAAACCTTTCCTATTTAAGTAGCAGTAGCTTTTTAACACTTTCCAACCTAGTATAAAAGTGTTTATGACTTCGGTTTGTCTGGCCGTCTGTCCGTGCTCTAACTCCCGTAAATATGCTCGGATTGCCTTGCAATTTTTATATGTTATTATCGTTATCTATAGCACGTTCCTTATTTCAACGGAAGTGTGTAGCACTTGTAGTTTTTTTACAGGGCCACTCAAAAGAATTCCGTTACATTACGGTCTATGGGGAAAAATCATTTGCGGTTCATTTTAATGATGTTACACAATTGCAAACACATTGTAATTGATATATATCACTAAGGTGTATTACAAGAAGCTTAATATGGAATAGGGTGTGGATAGCACTCATAGTTAATTTACAGGGACAGTCAAAAGAATTCCGTTACATTACGTCTAGGAGAAAAATCGTCTGCGGTTTATTTAAATAATGTTTCCCTATTTTAAACGCATTGAAATTTATATATATCACTAAGGTGCATTACAAGAGGCTTACTACAGAATATTGTGTGTATAACAGTCATCGTTCATTTACAGGGACACACAAAAGAATTCTCTACTGTCTGTTAACAATAATTCCTGGAAGTGCGTTTTAAGTTACTGAACGCGATTTTAAATTTAACTCAGTTTTTGTTTATTACGTGGTGTGTATAAGTTCTGTAGATCATATTCAGGGAAGCACAAAAGTTCGCGAACACATTTCCGTTTATTGACAGAAACTCCAGAAGGAGAATTTTAAACCGTGCTACGCGTTTCTTAACTGAACTAAAATTTAGCATCCTATGTAGTATATATACAAATCTATAGATCATATATAGGGCTGAATAAAAGTATTCGGATATTTTTCCGAATATTGTATACGTTGGAAATTCCTGAAATTATGTTTTTAAATATGTTATGCGTTTTTCAAATTGTTTACTTAGATGTTATCTTTCAGATTATTAAACGGTAATGATTTGTAAAATTATTTTGGAAGCGTTGGAAAGTGTTACATAATCTATGCTTGACGCATGATTTTTCGTTCTTGTTAATTCTTTCTTTCTTTCTTTATTTATTTGCTGATTTAACTGCCAAACTGAAAATAGAACATAGAACGAAAAATATCTTTAGTTAATTGTTTATTATAAATCATCTGTGAGAGCTGAACTAGATACGCTAATGCAAGTTATTTCTAAGTTGCCAATAAAAATAAAAACTGATATAAACGGCAGGCGTAACAAATAAGCTCTACCCTTATAATACAGAAAGTCGCAGTGACTTTCTGTGCTATTAGGATAGTACTGATGGTTACAAGTGTCACAAACTTTGTTGTGAACTAAAATGCGATAGATTTTATTCGTCTCATAATCACTCTGAAGTTACTGTAATTTGGAAGTTCCTCTGTGAAATTACCATGATAGCTATTTTGTGGTGAGTCCGCAAGTGACATCACAATGACGTCACAAAGCAATGGTTATGGTGCAAAGTAGAGTCTCCCAGTGATGGTCACTTGAGAAGCATCAGGTGACTTAATGTGAAATCACTTGATGACTCGTCACTATACAATGGTCATGGCGATCTCACAATGTAGTCTCAAAATGACGATCATATGAGAGACAACAGGGCACTTCATTGTAACGTCCCCTGGTGACTCATCACAATGCATCAGTCTCCAAATAATGACCATTTGAGAGTAATAATGAACAAATAAAACGTATCACATTTTGGTTCACCGTAATATCTGTGACATTTCACATTTGTGACGTTACATTTACTGACTGTGCTATTAGGGTAGTACCTATTTTCTACTCCTGCCATTTTATCGGTTTCTTTTGAATAGGCGTATCGTCAGAGATACCCAAGCAAAATTCCTATCACTTTTCTAAGATGTAATGATAACTATGTATACATAAAACGTAACATTTCTTTTTTTAGGGTTTCGTTCATCTCACGAAACCCTATTACTCCCGCTCCGTTGACTGCCTGTCACAGAGCCATTCTCAAAAACTATGTAACTTACAGAGTTCAAACTTTATGTATATACCCTATTACTAGCTATGAAGAGCTCAAAATATTAAAATTTGAAAAATTCGTATTATTTTAATAAATAGAGATAAAAAACCAAAATTCTAACAGCCTTTTCCTATAAAATTGAAACATTTTTCGTTATAGCAGATGCCAAAAATTAAAAATCCACGATGAAATTCTTTCTACAATAATTAATTTTCTATCAGACGATTTTCACGTGAAAGATGAAAATGAAATAAAAAGTTTCACCCAATGAAAAAAAAAATTAATATGAAATAAAATTGATTGACGTCATAGTGGTAATAAAACAGAAAAATTTCTCAATAATACAAGGAGTATGTGAGTATGTGTATGTACACAAAACAGATTAATATCACGTCATTAGAGATTTAAAAAGAAAACCTGATGTCATATCGGAAGTTTAAAGGATTTTTCAAATGTTTCAGAATAATACAAAGCGAATATCAATATGAGTAATAGAGAATAGTAAATATATGAGTTTGAGGAACGTATTGAATCATGATAAAAACCCGATTATGGAAATATTCGCATATTTTAACCTTTTGAAGGTGTACAACATGTTTAATTTTGAAATTAATTTATTTTAATATCGCATTTAGTCCACATGACAGATATTATTATGACAGAATATAATAGCGGGCTTTGCCCGCTATCGGGCTTGTTTAGATATTCGAAAAAACGAGAAAAATAGACCGGTAAATTTTTACTTTATAAAAAACATGACTTTATTTATTTATTTATTTATTTATTTATTTTTCTAAATGAAATTTATTTGGATTTATTAAAGAAAGGATAAAGTGTTTTGAAAGGAATATTAAACGAAACCCTTTGAGCGATCTTCGATCACACTTACCCACTTGTTATACTTTCGCAACGGGCAATTTTTCCTTAAACTTTCCTATAAAGCGGGGTTTTTTAATGATTATATTAACACATTCGTGAAAATAGAAGCTCTTCCTTCTTCTGAAAGTCTTTCGTAAATTGTTTCCTAGATAGTTTTCTCAAGTTTATGCATCAGTAAAATCACTTAGTGTACGGATTTATCATACAGTGTCTTACAACCTAAAAAAAATATTGGCAACATGATATAAATGTATTTTCTTTAATGTAGAAGCCACGCCCTTAGTCAAAGATGTTTTTTGAATAAAAACTAGATTTCTCGTTTCCCGACGACTACGCTTATTTTTTTTTTTAAACGAGAATTCTTGTTTTCCAATGCCAATGTGTTAAGTAACGCGTAAAATTTTATTTGAAAAAAATTGGCGGGAAGTTTACCTGTGGCTCCTCCCCCGCAACGCTACGTCTTTGTTCTTTTTAGTACTCAGATACTCGGAATTGTCTTCGAAAAGTAGGATTTTGTTTCTGTCCCAAAATTCATGAGCGCCAGTGTCAATCAAAGTATCTCGAGTATGATGTAAATTGCGCTGTCGAAACACATTACATCATTTTTCTTCGCATGTAGACACCCAACTCATTAAGAGATCTATCGTAACGAAATACAAGTGTTTGTATGGTAGTAGCAATGCCTGTGAAGTTATCCATGGTATTGCGGCATCCTTTATCTCATCATAGTTGTCAAAATCCTGCACACACACACCCACACACAAGATGTCATCAAGTACAGGATAAGCAAAAAAATCATTTTGCTGATCAATTAAATTAACCAATTCATCAATAAATAATCACAGATGGTTGACCACTTCTCACTTCATATTGCATGTCGTTCTGCCACGGACCACCAAACCTCAAACCCTCCTCTGTTCTATAACTACTCTATCATTAATAACTGTATCACCATACACCATACAGATTTGGCTATGGATTTCTGATTCTCACGCATCACTTGTATTCAAAAAGTGAATTACAGACCGAATTTCACAATCGGCGGGAACTTCTGTTGTCTTAACATTATTAAGGCGCTCACGATTACACGTGTCAGCTTTTCATCGAACGAACCGAGCTCATATAATACATTCTTTAGTCATTGAGGACGCGATACCGCGTGGGCAAATTCACGCCATCTTAAACATTTTGCTGTCCGCATGTCTCGTAAAAATACTTCTATTAGTAAAATGTTGAAATGATTGATTGACACCCTAATTTAGAAACAAATTTATTCGAAAATAAGTAAAATATTTTCTTCATGTACTTCATAAAAAGGAATTTTTCATTCCAAAATTCTGGTGCCATTTAATGTCGCCATGATGGTAGCATTTTTTAAGGATTAAAATTAAGTTACTTTACGTACGACACCACTGTGTTGTGGCCGGACGGCAAAGTGTTAAAATGCAGGAATTACAGCATTCCGGAACATACTTTCTCTCGTATTTCTAAAATGCTTGCACCCAAGCGACAATATTTCATTCAATTTTTGAATAAACATATTTTTAAAATTTAAATCGCTAGTGTGACTATCAAATTTATTTATATATTTTTTAATTAATGAATTCAAATTTTGAAATAAATATAAACTTATGAATTACGCTGCTGAAAATAAATTAACTAATAACATAAAAAAGGTAAATATCCTTTATTGTTTCAGTTATTGTCGTTATTTCACTACTTCTTACATAGATATTATAAATAACTTCTCTGCCTAAACATTTAAAAATGCTTAACTATACCAACATTCCTCATTGATATAAAGGAAAATTCTACCTAAAACTTACTTAAATACATTAATATTTGCAATTTTACAGTACAAAACTCGAAAACTATTTAAGAAAATTGTGACTTGTATTAATAAAATAACGACAAATAATCCAATGTTCAAAGGATTACGAAAGATATTCACCTTTATATATACATTATAACTAACAAAAATGTTAATATCATATAGTATCGATTCCTTTTATAAGATAACTTTATAAACTTTAATGACTAACTGTTTTGAAAAAGTATCACGTATTTTTAATAATATCGATTAAGAAAGATAATTTGAAATACAGGTAAAATTTTAAAGTATTTTATATAAAATTAAATATTTGAAAAACATCGTAAATCGGTAAAGTTACAATTGCTAATCCGAATTTTTTTTCTGCTTCCGAAAACTTTGAGACTTAATAGAAAGAAATATGCAGCATGTAAGAATGTGATGTATCAGAGCAAGTTAATTACACAATTAATTAGTCAATATTCATACCTTTAATCGTATCGATGAATTTATGTAAATTTAATTTCCTACTTCGGTTATCACAGTCTGCAAAGATTCTTTTAGAAAAAAAAAAATCTGGATATTTGTGAGTACATTCTTTACAAACACAAAAGAGATTTTCATTATATTAAACATAATTTTTCAGTTTTTATTTGAATACTAGCTGACTCGCCCTGGTTGCCCGGTCCCGATTTAATAACCTTAACCCTGGAACTACCGGAAATTTAACTCAACCTTGATAAAAACATCCAGTTAAATTTGATTGGTTGGCTTACTTATTTCTGATTGGCTGAAGCTCTCAGTAGAATCTTTTACTTTTCTTTCATTTCCTAGCTAATATGCTACATTTATACTTTTTTTCTCATGGCTCCTCTAAAATGTGATATACAATTACTCATAGACGGGGAGTGGAGTTGTTTACAACTGGGAATACCATTGAAACAAGCAACTGTTTCTGTTTCTGTGGTTTATACTTAACTTATTGTATTAAACAAATTCTGGTTCGAATAATGATTTTGAATATACTTCCCGGATCTATTGGACCCGCTTGGTAGGCGGAGTGTTGAATGACATTATATTTTTATACGAAAACAAATCTAAATGCATATCTGCCAACATTTCACCAAACTTCCGTACAATATAGGTTAATTTAACCGAGGTTAAATGCGTTTCAAACCAGAATTTTTTTAAGAAATGCAGTCAAATATATTCCGCGTAAGAACATGAAACTAAATATATATTATTTTTTCAGATATATTTTCTGGTTAGAAACGATTTTAACCTGGATCAAATTAAGTCACATTGTACGGAAGTTCAGTTGAAAGTTGGCAGGTATGCAAATGTACTTAGAGTTGACATCTCCCTGCCTTCTGTACACCGGTGTCCTATGCACGCTCAGGTCTGTTTTTGCCAATAAACATAGAATTTGTATGGTTTTATATTTTAAATAAAAATGAGCCTAGAGTTGGGGGTCCTATCACCTTCGGCAGAATACACCTAGCTTGCTACGCACGCTCCGGTCTCTTTTGATTTTATATTTACAAACGAAATTTTTATCAAACGAACTTAATGTTAGGGGCTCCTCTGACTTCGGCAATGTACACCATCGAATTGGTATGATTTTATATTTTTAAGCGAAAATCGATTCAAACGTAACTAGAGTTGTGGGTATTTTTTTCTGTTGTTGTATTTCTATCCGGAAAACGGATGCGGATTTTTGAAAATGAAAAAAAAAAAAGGGGCGGAAGATACGAAATTGTCATTATATATATATATATATATATATATATATGTCATTCATATTTTAAAATTTAACGTTAATTTTCAACTTTTGACTGTTGATATATTTCGCTAAATTATAACTCATATTAAGAGCATGTGCTGCATAGGATCATCTTAGTTAAAAGTCATTCATAAATTATATTTACATGTGGGCAAATTCTATAATTGTTGTTATGATTATATGGAGTTAATATTATTGGGGTTGTAACAAAAGTTAAAATTATCAAGGATGTTACAATGGGTTAATCAATACAATATAATATTAATATGTTAAACATATTTAATTTTAGTAAATATTAAATATTTATTAAATATAGTACACTAATAAACATATCTCTTAGTTTTATATTATTTATTTTATTTTATTATTAGATCATTTAATTTAATTAATATTTATGTTTTTTATATATTTTTTTCATGGTAGACATTATTTAAATAGCTGGATTTAAATTATAATAAGTGCATTACCATATTGAATAATCTATGTTATTTCTAAGTATAATACTAATTTATAAAATGAAAGCATCATATGGATTCTACATTAATGTTTGGGTTAAATTAAGATATATTATAAATGGGTTAGTTAAAATATAAATTATATTATACTAGTAACTCTTATTCTCTATATATATCATTAATATTAACTAGTAAAATTAATATATTTACACTACATTACAGCTGCATATAAGTAATTATACATACAATATTAAAGTTTTAGTAGAATATCTGTACACCAGATGTCAGCAGCAATGTATTTGATAGTATGCTAAAATAGTCTAATATTTTTACAATAGATAGCAGTAGTATAGCTTATTTAAAATATTAAAACTTGGAAATTTAGTATGGAGGTAATAATATCTATGAAATACTTTCAAATTATCAAGTAATATTATATATTTTAATTTATTAAATTAAAATTAAAATAAAATAATTAATGGTTTTTATTTATATGTATATCATAATTTTTTTTCTACATTTATTAAAATGTTGTAATCTATTTAGTTAAATAAAAATAACTGTAACTGTAGGTTACAATTTATGATCTGAAGGATTCTCTATTTAACTGTGAATTTAACCTCTTCTTTTGGATACAACTTTGTACATGTGCTCACAATATACTAAATATCTTGGGATATTATTAATATAAGTAATATATATATTTTTTAATTTTTTTTAATTCTTTTTCACACTCCTTTTCAAATTGTATGTATAATTTATAATATTCCATTGTAAAGGTCTTGTTATTCAATATTGTTTCAGCGATTGTTCGGGCAAGATATGGCACTATATTTAGCAAAAGCTGGTGTCATATACAGAAAACAATCGTTCTTTGCTTATAAATGTGATTTTCTTGCCCTTGAAAAAGTAAATTACTTTATAAGCTTTTATTTGTGTATATACTCGTGTGGTTTATATTTCATTCCTTATTTTCTATTTATTTAATTTTTTTTTTCTTCTTCTTAATTTGAATTAATAATGTTACTTTTATTAGTACTACAATTTTAATTTGTAAATTGACAGGGCTCTTTGGTATTGGGATTTCAGTGTATGTGGTCAGTTTCTTATGTTTCAATGGTTAAATTTTACTTAAAGTTATATATATATATATATATATATATATATATATATATATATATATATATATATATATTAAACGGTAAATATTAATACTTTTTTAAACAAAATGCATCGTTAGAATGGCCAAAAATATCATAAATAAGTGATTTCTTTTTTCTTTCGATCAGGACAGTGGATGCGGATTTGTAAATATGTGAAAAAAAAAGATTAATATCTACGTTCAGGAAAATATTTTTCTGAAACGGTAACTCTTAACATAACAAATAACACTGTTAGGACCGGGCATGTGCACAGAAGTTTTTTGTTTTTACTTAGTTTTATCTGAAAAGCAGATACGGCAGTTTCAAAATTGCGAAAAAAAAGGAACTTTTTTCCTTCTGCTTGAAGTTCCGCTGAAATGCCATTTTTCTACAGACAACAGTGACTGCGTACCATTTTCCGAAAATGAAGGTGATTTTAATGAATTTTTAATTAATATCTTGGCTAATTATCAAAAAATTTTAAAAAATGCCTTCGAAGCGCATAAATTCAGACATACAGGTTTCAACATAGGTTTCAAATTAGAATTCAACATAACAGACATAAAAGTATTTAAGAAATATTATAAAATGTTTACAAATTTCAAGATATGCTTTTGTAGCTTTCTGATTGGTCATTTTTGCATTCACAATTTCTTAAAGATAAATTGTTAAAGTGAGTTAGATATGACCATATATATATACTCTACTTTCTGATGTTTGCTATCTCTAACGCCACAGAAGTAACCCAATTATGGATTTTTTTATTTATTTATTTATTTATTTTGTCGAGAAAATAGCTACCATTTTTTTTTTACTAGTAATCTTTTTTATATTTAATAACGGAATGCTTGTTATTTAAAAAAAAAGTATTCTGAAATAGTGCTAGATATTTTGAATTTAAAAATATCTCAAACTTGACAACATTGTCAGCCACGGTTTTTGTAAGTGTGTTTGTTCAAAGTGTATTTTCTGCATCAAACATGAACGGAATCAAACGTAGGTACCAGATAAGTTATTGGCGAGCTAAATGTGTCCTGCTGGCCACATGAAAACGTGTTTGACATGCCTGTTCCAAACAATATTCGGTTGAAGATAATTTTATTCGGATACTAATTATATTGAAATCATCTGCAGAAAGAGTTTTGCAAAAGAAAAAAAAAAGTATAAAACTCGGACCATCAGCTCGGAACAAAAGTTATGCTTGGACATACATGGAAAAAACATATAAAGTAAGGAACTGTATAAACTCCTTTGTTGGAAATCAGTGAAAAAGAAAACAAGTTGGAAATTGTACGTCAAACGCGACAAATGAAGTACGTTCGTACTATAACTAACTTTTTTGTAGTATTAAAAATATTCAGATCTTGGTGCAATAGCTGTTACACTCTTATGCAGAAATGCATGAATACATAATTTATTTATGTGCAAATTTTCATATTATAGATCAGGGATATCCAACATTGCGCCCTTTGAAGATTTTCGTGGCGCCCTTTCGAATGATTCCTGTAACTGGGAGTTTTTTTTTTAATTAAAAATCCATTTTAAAAGATGTTTCTTTGAAATCATTAGTGTGCCACATGATTCGTTGTTATGAGCATCGTTAAATTTTCGGCTCCTTTCCCTACAAAATATTTTGATAGGCTTCTCTCTCAAGAAAATTTACTTACAATGAATTATGATTTTTTTCTGCAATTATTTTTCACATCGAGCTCTGCATTGTAAGAGGCATTATAGCTCACATTGTGAGGTAACTATGCATCTTATAAGACGTCGCCATTATCGTTATTCCCTACCAGGTTTGTAACGTATGTTTCCTTTTTTATGAACAGAATCCGGATTCTTTCCAGGAATTCTTAATAGTAATTTTTTCTTTATTTAATGACAAATATTTTAAGATTACTTAAAGTAAAAATTCTTCTTTCGCAATTTCCGGTGTGAATTTGGAATTTCTAAATGTAAAATAAGGCCAAACTGGAAACATTGTCCCCTGTTTTGTGAAGTATTATTGTTCTATGTTTTCAGATATGTCAATAATGGCGCCTTCCAGTGTTTGCCACTAGATAAGCTGCGCCAGCGATTCTCAAAGGTTGGACAGCCCTGTTATAGATATTAATTTTATTTTATGAAATTAAGTTTCAATACACTTTTACAAACAATTAATTACAATTCTGTTACATTAAAATTATACTATGCGCAAATATCCAATACAAGACAATGTAAAAAAAAAATCATCGTTATTATTTCAGTGAAATTAATTATATCGTCTGTTATTATGATATGATTAATTTCTGCAATATACCGTAATTTCCGGCGTATAATCCGCAGCTCAAAGAGTCGTTTTTCGACCCAGAAATATTATTTTATAAAATTTAACTTAAAAGATCGCTGTAAATATTTAACTACAATTATTGAATAAAATTTCTGGGTCGAAAAACGACTCTTTGAGCTGCGGATTATACACCGGAAATTACGGTAATACGTACATTTTAAGTTGGCAACGTTTTATTTTTTGTTGACGTTTACTGAAAATTCCGATGGGAAACAGCTTTGAAAATTTCAGAACTTGAATTCCATATTTAGACTCTTTTTCCATTTAATATCTATTTCTCCGGAAACATCTATTCAAAAAACTGTCGGTAGATTATAGGATGCTATAATTAAACAATTTTAGTATACAAATTCGGTTTTTAAATTCAGTAATACGGAAATAATATGACTCTAACTTAAATCGGGCGTAATCATCATGGCAATCTAGAATCATTACCTATCATGGGATATCATTGAATTAATTACGTATGATAGGATTTAATAGAGTGAAGAAAACTTTTGTTAGTATCTTTTTAAATTTTCATAAAATTGGAAATGACTCGACAAAATTCTGCAGATTATACATATGAAATTTCAAACAATTTGATTGGGTGGTTTTTGCGTTGTTATATGCGAATAGACGGACGGACCAGACGACCACTATAGGTGTTACGTATTTATATAATTACAAACGCATCTAAAAAATAATTAAAAACTTAATAGACTGCAAAATTGCATGTAGTTGAATCAGAAGATTTCGACATTAATTTCAAACCATACAGCAACCTATTACATGTAAGTGAGCATTCTCTTTTTTTCTATTTGTGGAACTCTAACTTGCTGCATAGCATAGTTAGGTACCTTGATTACACAATCCTTACATATACGTTTACGCAACGAATTTCTAATTTTTATATTTAACATTTTTTAGTATTTTTTTTTCTGGTGTCTGTTTTTAAATACTTTTTTCATTACAAAAAAGATTCCAATTATTTCAAACGAGCAAAACCAGCTTTGAACGCGTGGTTGTTGAAATATGCCAAGTGGTACTTGTGTCCCGGGAATTATATTGTTTCAAATAATTTAAATCTTACTAATTAGCTCACATTTTGAGGAAACTTAATTCTTGAAACCCATTAAGTGAACGTGAAACTTGAATTAACGAAAAAACCTCTATTCTACAGCCAACCCCTCTTAAAAAATATATACAATGCAGTCTATTTGGGAACTCTGTTTATCAACTATCGTACACTAAAATAATTTTTAAAATAGGTTCATTAGTTACAGCGTTTATTTCCTACAAACAAACTATTTTTTTTTTTATATATATTTTACAATATTAATATACCTTGATTCACTTTAAAAATCAGAATTGTTTCTAAGTAATTAATTGAGAAAAGGTGGTTTAGTATATTTAACAGTATTTTTATGCGGCGAAAGACTGAATATGAAATATTTTCTGTTGGCAAGTGTGTCTCTTTATTACTATAATTTTAATTAATTATAACATCTACTGATACTTGCGTTTTATCCCATTGCTCAGAAAAGTTATATCTTGCACTGGCATGACAAATAATTGATTTTTCATTTTTTTAAATTAAAACAAAAACATTCAGGACTGCCACTGGCGAGTATTTTTATATTCTATTGGCTCCACTATTTAAAAAATATATAAATTTTGTAGCATATTTCTTTTGCACATGTTGTCAAAGCGTACGTGAAAAAATTTTGTTTTGAAGAAGTCGTGCGAGATAGAATTAAAAAATAATCACCAGTCGCATCCCTGAACATTGTTCGTGCACATCTACGTCTTAGAAGTTCTCCCTACGCCAAATTTACAGTTTCTAGGTTGAAAGTTTCCGAAAAAATCATATTGAAAATATAACTGTAGAACATTTTCTTCCCAATTCAGCCAGTTAAAACTCGATTTTTTTTTTTTTTTTTTTTTTTGCAAAACTTTTTTTTGAGGGAATCACATTTTAATAGAAACATACATGTAAAATTTTAAATTTCTACCCCCAATAGTTTCAGTTTATTCATGATTGTTAAGCGTTTTCCAATCATTTCGTCCTTTTCAATCTTGAATATTTTAACAAACGTTCTTAATGAGCATTTACGTCTTAAAAGTAACCACTATATCTATTTTCATTTTTTAGCCTCAACAAATTAAAAAAAATTGAAATTTTAGAATTTTTCCTCCTTTTGCGCTCTTTTGAGGGTCGTTTGTACAGAGATAAAATACAGCATATTTCTGAGCGAAGATTGTCACCATTATTAATATAAGAAGCGATTTGAAAACAGTTCCGTAATTCAGAAGTAAGATTTCAAAGTAAAATCGCGATTTTAGAAAGTTTTTCGCACATTTCCCCCTTTTAAATTTCAAAATTATATAAATTGTTATGTTAGTTCTTAAAGTAATTACCATGCCGAACCCTGACAATTACAAAGAAATCGTAGTTTAGAACGTTTTTAGAGTAGTTTCGCTTCATTTCACATATTTAAATTTCAATTTTTTACAACCTTTCTTAGCGAACATTTACATCTTAATGGTAACAGGAAAAAAAGAAAGACTAGTTTAATAAACAATATGCAATAACCCAGTAAAATTATAAGAAAAAATATTTTATTGTGCTTCAATTCCCATATAGCTAAAAAAGTAATACATAGAATGAAAGAATTTTTTTATTTTAATGGTGTGTTTTGCGGGCAGTCACATCTGTTTAGGGATATTGAAGTTTACAGATTGCTAAAATAAAGTATATATAATTAAATCATAGA
The DNA here is from genome assembly GCA_963931845.1 of Maratus michaelseni. NCBI lineage: Eukaryota > Metazoa > Arthropoda > Arachnida > Araneae > Salticidae > Maratus > Maratus michaelseni. Next base: position 282,534,629 of record OZ007587.1, read on the forward strand.
AAACTTCTTTGAAAGCGATTGCCGTTTAAATGGATGCTGTATAGTATTTCTTCAACTGTGTCAAAATAAAATCCTGAAATTTAGATACTGTTGGAATACAGTGATAAGGATCGTTAAATTCAATTTTAAAATAGGTTGAACAATTACGAAAACAATTTCACTGTAGATGTTTCTGAGCTTCAGAAAATAATTTTATTTTATGAGATCACGAATGTATTCACTGTTATCACAGCGTCGCGAACAATGATTGAAAAAAATATGTCAGATCCATGAAGACAGATAAAGATATACAAATTAAATAAATCAAAATCATTATAACCAATCGAATATTACCAAAACACATTTACAAGAAAAAATTCATTTAAAAAGTATTACGAAAGAGAAAATTTTTCATCTATTTCTTTCATTAAATTTCGCATTGTAATGTAACAGTAAATACGCTGTTAAATTTAATCATAAAGTATGAAATTGTTTTTTAAAAAAAAAGCTAATTGTATTCTATGAAGACTTTGTTTTCATGAGTCTCACAATTAATCAATATTTCCAACTTATTTCAAATCAATATTAATATATTTGCAAGGGGAGGGAAGATATCCAATTATTACCTCATTTCTCTGATACCATAAAGCCGATTTTAATGAAATTTGGGGAAATCACAGATTTCACTCATAAAAAGATTTCAGCAGTGTATTTTTTCCGATATTAAGTAGGTGCTTTAATAGTACTTATGAGGAATCTAAAGTCACCACAATTAGGAAATGAAACACGACTGATACGTGTATATATATACGTGTATAAATGACTGATATAAATCAGACATATGTTACTTCGTTAGCTTTTAACACTTATTTATCAATCAATAAGTTCAATATTTATCAATACCTTGTTACTTTTTCCGTTTACTTTTTTTCCAGTTACTTTTTTCCGCTTTTGTTGACTCAGTTACTTTTCTTCCGGTTGCTTTTTTTCCCGATTACTTTTTTCCGTTTACTTTTTTTCCGTTTACTTTTTTCCAGTTACTTTTTTTTCGTTTACTTTTTTCCAGTTACTTTTTCCCGCTTTTGTTGACTCAGTTACTTTTCTTCCGGTTACTTTTTTCCGTTTACTTTTTTTCCAGTTACTTTTTTCCGCTTTTGTTGACTCAGTTACTTTTTTCCGTTTACTTTTTTTCCGTTTACTTTTTTCCAGTTACTTTTTTCCGCTTTTGTTGACTCAGTTACTTTTCTTCCAGTTACTTTTTTCCGATTTCTTTTTTTCCTGTTACCGTATGTAACCTGTGTCGTAACCCATTTTCATATTATAGATCAGGGATATCCAACGCGGCGCCCGAGGTTGCCATTGCGCCCTTTGAAGATTTTCGTGGCGCCCTTTCGAATGATTCCTGTAACTGGGAGTTTTTTTTTAATTAAAAATCCATTTTAAAAGATGTTTCTTTGAAATCATTAGTGTTCCACATGATTCGTTGTTATGAGCATCGTTAAATTTTCGGCTCCTTTCCCTACAAAATATTTTGATAGGCTTCTCTCTCAAGAAAATTTACTTACAATGAATTATGATTTTTTTCTGCAATTATTTTTCACATCGAGCTCTGCATTGTAAGAGGAATTATAGCTCGCATTGTGAGGTAACTGTGCATCTTATAAGACGTCGCCATTATCGTTATTCCCTACCAGGTTTGTAACGTATGTTTCCTTTTTTATGAACAGAATCCGGATTCTTTCCAGGAATTCTTAATAGTAATTTTTTCTTTATTTAATGACAAATATTTTAAGATTACTTAAAGTAAAAATTCTTCTTTCGCAATTTCCGGTGTGAATTCGGAATTTCTAAATGTAAAATAAGGCCAAACTGGAAACATTGTCCCCTGTTTTGTGAAGTATTGTTGTTCTATGTTTTCAGATATGTCAATAATGGCGCCTTCCAGTGTTTGCCACTAGATGAGCTGCGCCAGCGATTCTCAAAGGTTGGACAGCCCTGTTATAGATATTAATTTTATTTTATGAAATTAAGTTTCAATACACTTTTACAAACAATTAATTACAATTCTGTTACATTAAAATTATACTATGCGCAAATATCCAATACAAGACAATGTAAAAAAAAAATCATCGTTATTATTTCAGTGAAATTAATTATATCGTCTGTTATTATGATATGATTAATTTCTGCAATATACCGTAATTTCCGGCGTATAATCCGCAGCTCAAAGAGTCGTTTTTCGACCCAGAAATATTATTTTATAAAATTTAACTTAAAAGATCGCGGTAAATATTTAACTACAATTATTGAATAAAATTTCTGGGTCGAAAAACGACTCTTTGAGTTGCGGATTATACACCGGAAATTACGGTAATACGTACATTTTAAGTTGGCAACGTTTTATTTTTTGTTGACGTTTACTGAAAATTCCGATGGGAAACAGCTTTGAAAATTTCAGAACTTGAATTCCATATTTAGACTCTTTTTCCATTTAATATCTATTTCTCCGGAAACATCTATTCAAAAAACTGTCGGTAGATTATAGGATGCTATCATTAAACAATTTTAGTATACAAATTCGGTTTTTAAATTCAGTAATACGGAAATAATATGACTCTAACTTAAATCGGGCGTAATCACCATGGCAATCTAGAATCATTACCTATCATGGGATATCATTGAATTAATTACGTATGATAGGATTTAATAGAGTGAAGAAAACTTTTGTTAGTATCTTTTTAAATTTTCATAAAATTGGAAATGACTCGACAAAATTCTGCAGATTATACATATGAAATTTCAAGCAATTTGATTGGGTGGTTTTTGCGTTGTTATATGCGGACAGACGGACGGACCAGACGACCACTATAGGTGTTACTTATTTATATAATTACAAACGCATCTAAAAAATAATTAAAAACTTAATAGACTGCAAAATTGCATGTAGTTGAATCAGAAGATTTCGACATTAATTTCAAACCATACAGCAACCTATTACGTGTAAGTGAACATTCTCTTTTTCTCTATTTGTGGAACTCTAACTTACTGCATAGCATAGTTAGGTACCTTGATTACCCCTCTCTTATGCATAAGTACACGCAACAAATTTCTAATTTTTATATTTAACATTCTTTAGTATTTTTTTTCTGGTGTCTGTTTTTAAATACTTTTTTCATTACAAAAAAGATTCCAATTATTTCAAACGAGCAAAACCAGCTTTGAACGCGTGGTTGTTGAAATATGCCAAGTGGTACTTGTGTCCCGGGAATTATATTGTTTCAAATAATTTAAAGCTTACTAATTAGCTCACATTTTGAGGAAACTTAATTCTTGAAACCCATTAAGTGAACGTGAAACTTGAATTAACGAAAAAACCTCTATTCTACAGCCAACCCCTCTTAAAAAATATATACAATTATATACAAAAAAAAATATATACAATATTTGGGAACTTTGTTTATCAACTATCGTACACTAAAATAATTTTTAAAATAGGTTCATTAGTTACAGCGTTTATTTCCTACAAAGAAACAATTTTTTTTAAAAATATTTTACAATATTAATATACCTTGATTCACTTTAAAAATCAGAATTGTTTCTAAGTAATTAACTGAGAAAAGATGGTTTAGTATATTTAACAGTCTTTTTTATGCGGCGAAAGACTGAATATGAAATATTTTCTGTTGGCAAGTGTGTCTCTTTATTACTATAATTTTAATTAATTATAACATCTACTGATACTTGCGTTTTATCCCATTGCTCAGAAAAGTTATATCTTGCACTGACATGACAAATAATTGATTTTTCATTTTTTTAAAAATTAAAACAAAAACATTCAGGACTGCCACTGGCGAGTATTTTTATATTCTATTGGCTCCACTATTTAAAAAATATATAAATTTTGTAGCATATTTCTTTTGCACATGTTGTCAAAGCGTACGTGAAAAAATTTTGTTTTGAAGAAGTCGTGCGAGATAGAATTAAAAAATAATCACCAGTGGCAGCCCTGAACATTGTTCGTGCACATCTACGTCTTAGAAGTTATCCCTTACGCCAAATTTACAGTTTCTAGGTTGAAAGTTTCCGAAAAAATCATATTGAAAATATAACTGTTGAACATTTTCTTCCCAATTCAGCCAGTTAAAACTCGATTTTTTTTTTGTTGTTTTTGGAAAACTTTTCTTTGAGGGAATCACATTTTAATAGAAACATACATGTAAAATTTTAAATTTCTACCCCGAATAGTTTCAGTTTATTCATGATTGTTAAGCGTTTTCCAAACATTTCGTCCTTTTCAATCTTGAATATTTTAACAAACGTTCTTAATGAGCATTTACGTCTTAAAAGTAACCACTATATCTATTTTCATTTTTTAGCCTCAAAAAATTTAAAAAAATTGAAATTTTAGAATTTCCCCCCCTTTTGCGCTCTTTTGAGGGTCGTTTGTACAGAGATAAAATACAGCATATTTCTGAGCGAAGATTGTCACCATTATTAAATATAAGAAGCGATTTGAAAACAGTTCCGTAATTCAGAAGTAAGATTTCAAAGTAAAATCGCGATTTTAGAAAGTTTTTCGCACATTTCCCCCTTTTAAATTTCAAAATTATATAAATTGTTATGTTAGTTCTTAAAGTAATTACCATGCCGAACCCTGACAATTACAAAGAAATCGTAGTTTAGAACGTTTTTAGAGCAGTTTCGCTTCATTTCACATATTTAAATTTCAATTTTTTAGAACCTTTCTTAGCGAACATTTACATCTTAAAGGTAACCATTATGTGAAATTTCATGTTTATAGCCTCAACATATTTAAAGAAATTGCAATTTTAGAACATTCGTTGATCTTGCATTTCTTTTAGGGCAGTTTCCTATCAAGAGATAAAAAGTAGTAAATCAAAAGTATTTTAATACACTTTAACACTGGCATCTAGACCTCGACCGTCTGACAAAGTCACCATGACATCAGGTAAAAACATTAATGTTTCGTATTGAAAATAAATTTTATGATAAAAGGCATAATCCTATTTCATTCAACCATTTGGCGTTTTTTTTTTTAAAAAAAGACGCCAGATTGGTGATTCTTAAATTGTTTATTTTTTAGACAATACATTTATGTGTAAAAGACAAAAACAAAAAAGTATTAGCGCAAGAAGGACTACTCCGTTAAAATTGTAGTCTTTTACATTTACTAGGACTATAAAGGACGTAATCAGGTAGTTCATAGACAATATCATTGGGAACTTTATACAAATTACTGTAGAATTTTTTTTTTTTTTTTTTTTTTTTTTGAGGAATTTAATGCGGTTAGCTTGTAAAACAGTTTTGCGGTCATTTCTGCTAGTTGAGTTACGTAGATATCTAGAGACATTACGGATTATTCTAAGAGTTATATTGTAGGAGCGAGATAGGAAGTCCATACTAGTTTTAAAATCGAAACCCCAGACTAGACATGCATAAGTAGCGATAGAGAGTACGCAGAAATAAGAAGGAGAACAGTGAAGATAGGCTTTGAACTTGAACTTGTGATAGGTTCAATGGGCTTCCAAGTTGCGAAGCAACTGCACACCCTGGCTTTGAGTAGGTGTATATCAAATCCTGAGAGAGCCATATGAAATGTCTAGCCGTAGTCCAATTGACTACATAAAATAGGATAGTGTTAAGTATATCTATAAAATAATGAAAATTTACTAGTTAAAGTATAAAAGTAAAAATAGTTCATAGTTAAAAAAAAAAAAAAATATGCCAGACGAGGTAAAGTAAAGATGTTAAGAGAAGTTTAGGAGAAAAGTCAATATAAAATTATCAGTAAAAAATTATATAATAATATATATATATATATATATATTTATTTAATTAAAGAGAAAAATTTTGAGGTAAGAATTATAGCTCGGAAGGACTATTCATCAAGAATAGTGGAGTACCTTGGTTTTTTCCGGTTGGATGGACTGCAAGCATCGTAGTCAGGTAGCTCATAAATGAGTTCATTTGGAATGTGATTAATGTCATTGTAGAATTTTTCCGCAAGGTGTTTAATGCGATGTTTGAGTGAAGTCGTTTTCAGATCCTTGAGGATTGTGGAGTTTTTGAGGTATCTAGACCCGTTCCTGATGTAACGGAGCTGTTTGTAATGGGTACTAGAGAGGCTGTTCATACTGGTTTTGCAAGTGAAGCCCCATATTGGACATGCATATGTGATAACAGAGAGAATGCAAGCATTATATATTAAGAGTTTGTTGTGTATGGAGAGTGAGTGACTGCGAAGAAGGGGGGCGAGGGTTTTGGAAATTCAGGCGACTTTACCGCGGATATTAAGAATATGCTTTTTAAAGGTAATGCGTTTGTCAATGGTAACTCCCAGGTACTTGGCATCGTCAGACCAGGGAATGGTAGTGTTATTGATGGTTAATCTATTAGGAGTGGAGAAGGTTCTAGAGAAGTAAACAGCAGTAGTTTTAGATTCGTTTATCTTAATGCGCCATTGATCACACCATTCCATGAAGATGTTGAGGTGGTGTTGTAGATTTTTGTAAAGATTGTATGGGTGATGTGCAGTGCCATAGAGAACAGTGTCGTCCGCATAGAGTGCGAGTGATGTGAAGAGTGTGCGTGGAATGTCATTAAAGTATAGTATGAATAAAATAGAGCCAACGACTGAACCCTGAATAATACCACAGATTATTATGTGTAGTAGAGAAAGTGAGTTGTTTACACGGACATAGAAGTCACGATCACCAACGTAAGAGTGTATTAAATGGATAAGTCCAGACAGGAACTTAAGCCGAATTAATTTGTAAATGAGGCCCGCGTGCCAGACTTTGTCAAAGGCCTTGGCGACATCAAGAAATATGGCAGCAGTAGGCTTCTTCTCGTTGAAGTTTTCAGTTAAGAATTCCACAAATCGAAGAAGTTGGTGTTGGGTGGAGTGCTTGGCTCTGAAGCCGAATTGTTCAGGCATAAGAATGTTGTTGTTGTGAAAGAAGTCATTGAGCTGTGATCTAATGACGCGTTCGATGACTTTACTTAGACAGGAGAGAAGACTGATGGGACGGAAATTAGTTGGATCATTAAGATTGCAGGATGGTTTAGGAATAGGAGAAATGATAGAGGTTTTCCAGGGTTTAGGAAAATAACAGTGTTTGAGGATAGAATTAGTGAGCTTCGTAATGTAGAGAATACAGTTGATAGGAAGTTGTTTAAGAGTATAGTTGGAAATTTTATCGTACCCAGGAGATTTTTTATTATTAAGTTTTTGAATGATATTGTTGATCATGATGGGTTGAATTTCGGGGGGAGGGATAGGAGGGGTTGAGAGGAAGTCATTAACAGTATCATTGACATTGTTAAAGTGTGCTTGACTTGCGAGGAAGGGATTCGGAGAGAATTGCCTTTCATATGAGCTAGCGAGGCATTCTGCCTTGTCCTCGTCAGTATACGCAGTTTGATTATTGGCAGTAAGGGGAGGAATAGGGGTATAATTATTATTGAGTTTCTTTTTGATTTGCCAAAGAGAGTTATCCTCGCAAGTAAGACTTTCGAGAAATTTAGACCAGTTTTTTTGCTTATCTTTCTGAATAAGGGTTTTAATTTTATTGTTGAGCCTGTTGACAGCTGTTTTAAGGGTGGGATCTCTGGTATTTTGGTAGAGTCGACGGAGTGTGTTGCGTTGTTTACAGATATTATGTATGTAAGTGGGTAAGATGTAAGAGTTATTATTTTTGAATTTGGTGTAAGTGGCATCTTTTTGAGCTTTGTAAATGATGTTGTTGAGTTTATTAACTGCGTTATCAATGTCAGTAGTGTTGTTGATTGTGGGGTAGGTAAGGTCGGTGTTGTTGATGTAATTTTGGAATTTATTCCAGTCAATAGCTACTGAAGGAGGAGGAGAGATAGGGTTGATAAGATCAATTTTGAAGAAGACAGGAAGGTGGTCAGAGCTTAGGTCATTAATAACAGAAGTGTTAATAGGGAAGGTAAGATTTTTGGTGATGGCGAAGTCAATAATAGAGGGGTGCTGGTTGCGAGCAACAGGAATGTGTGTTGGTGTAGTAGGTGCGTGGAGACTGAGATTGAAATGGCTAACCAAGTTGTGAAGAGATCTACCTCTGGTAGTGGTGGAATGACAGTTCCACTGCCTGGTATGGCATTGAAGTCACCAGCGATAAATGCGTGTTGGTGTTGTGTAATGATGTGTGTCAGGTCATTTATGGGGTATCGTCGCCCGTGTCGTGCGTAAAAAGATGTGAAGTTGATTTTGGCATGGGGCAAATTGACGACAATACTGGTGTAGTCAATGCCTGGGAGTGGAATATTTTGAGTTGTGTGATGTGGGATATAATTTTTGATGTAGATGGCTGTGCCACCCCAGTGAGAGTTGGCACGTGGTGTATGATGGAGTTTTTAACCTGGGATGGTGATACTGCAGGAAAGGTTAAGTGTTTCTTGGATTAAGAGTATATCGATTTGTGGATTAATGGAAATAAAGGAGCGGAGTTCATTAATCCTGGGTTGCAATGATTGGCAATTCCAGGAGAAAATAAGAAGAGAAGAGAAATTTTTGTTATTGTAATTATTCATAATTGCTAATGTTGAGCTCCGTAGAAAAGGCGTCTAATTCTTCTATTATGATATACATTTTGTCGAATGGGTTGTTGCAATTTTTTGATTTGATGGCGATGTTTTTTAAATGTTTTAGAAGTTTGGAAATTTGGAGAAGTTCCTTCATGTCTTTGAAGGTGTCAAACATATCTTTGAATGTGTTTGTATAATTATTTTGTATAACAGGTGGTGTTTTATTTTGTTTGGTGTAACTGGAAGTGTCCTCAACTGGGGCTTCCTGGATATCGTTATTCACGTCAGTAGTGGTCTCACTGTTGTTGATATCGTTTGGTTTATCATGAATGGTGTAATTGTAGGGTTTGAAAATGTCTGCGATGTCAGCAATTATATTTGGTTTTTGGTGTTGCGGTTTTGTTTTGGTGTTGAGTGTTGGGGTATTTTTTTTCTTAATGTTGTTTGGATTTTTTGGGCAACCTCTGTATGAGGCAGGATGGGCACCGTTACAATTGGAACATTTTGGAATTATTTTACCTGTCTTGGGGCAGTTATCAGTGAGGTGCTCTTCTGAGCATTTAAGACATTTTGGTGTTAGGCTGCACGTCTCGGAGGCGTGTCCGAACCGTTGGCAGCGGTAACATTGTTTTGGGTTATTGTTGTTTCTGAAGTATTCAATACGAACACTTATATCACAAAGTTCCTCAATTTTATAGATCTTCTCAAAGTTAGTGCAAGGGAGGACGTTGACCATGTAAATTGGCATACCTCTGCCAGTTTTGCGACTCTTAAGCATGGCGGCTCGGGCGGCCTTAAATCCATGGTTACCAAGGTCTTCGATAATAAGTTGGGGGTCTGTGTTGGGGGGGATTCCCCTAATACAGATTTTTTTTGGTCGAAGTTCTTTTGAGTTAAGGGTGTTAAAATTCATATGTTTGTCAGTTAGGTATCTTTGGATATCTCTAAATTGGCTGACAGATTTGGGTAGAACTTTTAGAATTTCCCCGGAGAGGCTGACTTGAGGAGGATTATCAGAATCAAGGGCTTTTATCTCTTGGGCAATTTTGCGCCAATCCATATCTTTGAATTCAATAAAGAAGGGGTGCTTGTCGTTTTTTGAACATTCAACATCGGTGCTTGCAGCACCATCTTGAGCAGATTCCTGATCCATAAGATCATGGTTATCAAGATTAAGCTTCGGAATTTAGATTTCCGAATTTATTTTTGAGGGGAATTGGATTTTCAGATTCAGAATTTTTTCTTTTTCCTGTACGGGGGGGATTAGAATGTGAGCTAAAATTCTTTAGAATTCGGAGTTTTTCCCATTGGTTATTCCCTAGAAATCTAATATAACCAGTTCTACAGGCTAAATCAATTAAATCTAATCTAGATGGCTCCCCCAAAATAGATATAGCAAAAAGACAGAGGTCTTTTACCTGAGCCTTGTGGGTGTCGTTGTAGTCCTTTCGTTGTTGGAGAGACTGTATTTCTTCATCTATACCGGATAAAAATTCTCGAAAAACATCGTTCACTTGCTCATCTAGAGTAGGGAAGGCGTTGAATTCTCGTAACCAGTCCGCAGGAACATATCCGTTTATGATCCCATTCATAAGGTCGTCAAGCTGTTGGTTCTCTTTCATGGCCATGGCATTCAAAAGAGCAGTCACGGAAGATTAGCAGAGATCAGGTGGGCGGGAGTAACACGCCTCTTTTCCACGCGACGAACACCAGCAGTGGAGAAGGCGGGAATAACACGCCTCCTATCCAAGCTCCGCCCGACAAAGACACAACTGAAGATACTGGATAGCAAGAGGGCGGGAATAACACGCCCCCTTTCCAAACTTCGCCCGAACACGCAGCAGTCGAAATATGCAGAGACTTGACACTCAGAGCGTCAGAGAGCAGATCTTGCCGAGGGTGAAAACGATTCCATTCCTCTAATCCAGCAGAAACGTCTGTCTATTCGTGATATCGTATCTACCATATAGGCTTTCAAGATCAGAACATGGACCGGAAATTAGTACCCGGTTCGTGGCGCTGCTGCTCCCAAAGGCCGGTCATGTGACCTGTCAAACATGACAAATTGTCGTCTGCTCTTCCTGCATTTTGGTTTCGAGCATGGTAATTAGAGTTATCAGTCAAAACCGGAAATAGAGGGCGCTACACTCCCCAAAGGCCCAAAAAAAACGGAAACGCCGCCATAGAGAATGTGCATGTTTGTCAACAAACTGGTTCCTCACTAGACCACGACTCTTTGGTAGGCAAAACATTTCCGCTCAATGCGCTATTTCCTACGGTTTCCTATGAGAAAGCGAAATTTTTGCATTCAATTTATGGATCATATTTATTCAAAAACAAATCTTCTTTTATCAGATTATGCACAGAACTTAGATTCTGTTGCTAATCAAGATTTAACAAAGCTTAGATTTGTCAAACCGAATAATAGTGTTATTATTTTAGATCAGGGGTTCTCAAACTTTTAGACCAACGTACCACTAAATCGAAGTTCATACTTCCGCGTACCACCAGGTAACAAACGTAAAGCTAACATAGCAAAACCTGTCTAAAACGAAACATAATTTCTATTTCCGTCATAGTAGGTGTTATAAAATTTATAAATGAATAATTACATTACTAAATTGACTGCTTTATAATAACATTCAAGTAAAAAGTAGTATCATCATTAAATTTTAATAATACATACAATATCAAAATACATTATTTTGGTATAGTAAAAAAGTCACAATACTTAATGACATATTGGAGAACACTGATTCATATACTGTTGTAGTAGGCTAATGAAAAAGGTGGGCTTGTTTTAGCAAGCACAACCAAAAACTTCCTCATTTCTGGCTCAATATTAGAAAATTTTAGTCATAAGTCAGATTCGATGTTTAGTTTATTCCTGTATTTGTTTTTCATATAACAAAAGGGGGGGGGGAAGCACATTCACAGAGATATGTTGTGCTAAACACGAACAGACTTTGACGATATTAGACGGTACTCTGATATTCTCGTCAGCGAAAATTCTGTGCCATCCATCCTTTTGAATGTGGATTCCAGTAATCCATCACAGGACAGGAGAGATGAATAAGTTCACTCCTTTCCTCTCTCGTGAGATACAGTGGCAGGGTGTCTAAAATGAGAAACGAATTTACAGAGCCCGATTAAGGTCATGTGGAGCTCAAACACCAGTACCTTTTTGCAGTCCGTCTTAAACCAAGATAATACCCATAAATTTTTGGGGGAGTATTCGGTGGTTATCGTTAGATATTATGATATGGTTAACAAGTTAATCGAAATCTTTTTTGGTTTTGGGAGAAATAATTGCAAAAAGCTGCAGTAAACAATTTTATTTATTTTGGGGACCCTAAGGCATGGTCTAGTCGGCCTCTGCATTAATCAGGACTTGCGAATTTCTTATCTAAAGCTTAGTTAGCGCATTTAACATTGGCTCAATACAACCGTATTAATAATCTGCATACCTTTAAATGCGACAATAATGTCGCCCAGCAGGCGAACACTGCAAGTTTATTCATACATTTACCACCTCAATACATACAGTGGTGGAAAAAAGTGTGGATATTTTTTGAAAGTTTCATGTTTTTCAACTTTGTGTGCTTGTAGAATATATTAATTTTCACTTAAATACAAACGTTTATATATCAAATTTAAGGTAATTTAATGTAGAATTTAATAATAAAAACAGTATTACAATATCTGTATTACAAAAAAAGTTATTCAACTAATAGTAAGATCTATCTTAGATTTGCATTTTTTTAAAGTGATACTTACACAATCAATACTTAGTAGGATAACCCTTATTTTTTAAGACAGCTTCACAGCGTCTTTTCATCGAGTGAATGAGTGTTGGAGTTCATCTTTCGTAATCACATGGTGCCAAGAATCAATTATAGCTTCAATAAGTTGTCTTTTATTGGATGGACATTTTTTTCGTACAAGAATTTTCAAACGTCGCCACAAATTTTCAATTGGATTGAAATCAGGGCTGTTTCCTGGCCATGGTAATATATCTATGTCTTTATTTTGAAACCATGCTTTGCATACTTTTGCTGTGTGGCATGGAGCTGAATCCTGCTGAAAAAATAAATGGTGCGTTGTTGGGGAAGAGATCCTTGATAGAAGGTATCAATTTTGGTTCCAGAACAGTTTCGATGCATTTTTTGGCATTCAGGATGCCATCAATCACTTGAATTCGGCCCATACCATCTGCAGACATACATGGCCAAATCATGACATTTGTTGGGTTTTTTGTAGTTGCTTCAATGCAATCAGGATGAAGTGCTTCTCCTACTCTACGTCTGACGTATTTTCTACCATCACTACCAAAGAGCGATATTTTACTCTCATCGCTTCATACTACTTGCTTCCATTGATTTTCTAACCATTTAATGTGTTCTTTTGCCCACTTAACTCGTTTTTCGCGTTGCTTTTGATTTAAATATGGTTTTTCCCTTGGAATTATAGCTTGTAGTCCAAATCCTGATAACCTTCTTCTTATTGTTCTTGAACTTACTGCAATACCCGCTGCATTCATTTCACAACTAATGGCATCTGATGAAATTTTTCTATCTTGAAGGCATAGCCGTTTAATTTTTCTATCGGCAGTAGCACTTGTGTCTTTTTTTCGGCCTGATTTGGCCTTATTTTCCACAGATTTCGTTTTTTCATAACGTAAACAGAATTTTCGTACACCAGAACAAGTCACTGAACCACCAACTTGTCTTGCAAATTCAGCATAAGAGAGGCCATTTTCTCTCAATATGACAATTCGGCTTCTTTTTGTAGATGTCCAATTAGTTCTTCTTGTTGATGACATTGTTTAAAATTAGTTTAATTAAAAAAAAGGACTTTAAATACTCAAAACAGCAATACTCTATTTAATTGTACTAGTATGTATCATTCCGCAAAATATTTCCACAACAATAACTCTTTTACCATCCAAATAACCTAAACTATAGTTACAGACATTTGATTGATCCTCAGAACAGTGTTTGTGATTGGCTAGTACGCTTTTATTACAAAACACGTGCTTATTCAAAACGATTTGTTTTTGTTTGTTCTACTAAAATAAGCATAACTTTTTTTGTAATACAGATATTGTAATACTGTTTTTATTATTAAATTCTACATTAAATTACCTTAAATTTGATATATAAACGTTTGTATTTAAGTGAAAATTAATACATTCTACAAGCACACAAAGTTGAAAAACATGAAACTTTCAAAAAATGTCCAAACTTTTGGCCACCACTGTATGTACAATGCTTTACATCAAATCCGTACTGCATATGACCACAGTTTTTGTTTGATTTAAATAATCTTACTCTCTTGACCATTTTAAATAACCTTACTCTCTTAAAAACTGATTTCCATGAAATAGGAGGAAAGTATAACACCTATTGTACAAGAGAAGAAAAATATTTCAATGAACACAATGAATAAATTTATGAATTTTGTTTGAAGTAAGACTTTTATTTCAACACCTCCTAGAAGCTCTTCTAGTACAAAGAGAACAATGGGTTATAAATTACACTTGGAATGTTATTTTGTTTTAACTCCTCCTACCCACACAAGCTCCTCCTACTTCCAAGAATTCAGACTTTACCTTCAGATAAGTCAATTTATAAAGCATGTTTAAAAACAGTTCTTCGGCTAATTAAAAATACTTCATTCATTCATCAATTTTACAATTTGGTCTTTATTAAGAAATTCAAATGTTATCTGTTTAAATCTAATAATTGTGTTTTTAATTCTGGAAAACTGATTGTATCATAAGCGTTGTGTGCAAATTTCAACAAGTCTACTATAACAAACATTTTTTGTAACAAAAAAATAATAATAAAATAAAAATAACTAGAAAAGGCGTTTACATATCCTAAATCGCGTTCGAAATTTTTTTGAAAATTTCCAAGTTAATAAAGACAAGCCGTTTTCGATTCCATAATAATATGCTGCATTTTGTATTTTATTCCACGTACCAGTATCGGAATTCTGCGTACCAGTAGCCACAGCTTCACGTACCAGTACTGGTACGCGTACCATAGTTTGAGAACCCCTGTTTTAGATGATTCGTATATTATTGTGGATGCAGATTGGAAAGCAGATATGGCTTTTTGGCCATCGGTTGCTTCATCAGATATTGAAACTTATTTAAAAAAGTTTCCAGGGAAGAATTCAAGTGCTCAAGAAGCGTTTCAACTTGTTGTAGCTGGTAGGAGAAAGATTTTAGTTTTTTTTTTTTTTTTTAATTATGTCGTAAAGTTAACGTTTTATTTACTTTTTTTCTACTTGTAGTTCAAGTTGTTCTTGTTCGTATGGTAACTTTTTATTGCTTGAGCTAATCGGAAAATGTTTACAAATCTCATTATATTCAGATTAAATGATCGATTAAAATGATACCTATGAGTGTTCTCAAATCAAAACTGCTTATTTTCTGAAACACTTTTATATAATTTTAACATGTTGTATTATGACAAGGAAATCTATGAAACTGAAGCATAAGTTTTGTCAGAATTCGGTTTTACTAGCTGAAATAATTTTTATACTAAATAAACATTCCTTAGGTTTAAAAAAAATATTTTTACTATCTATATATTTAAAACGCTAAGCGATTTTTTCGACAATCCGTGAGAACAAACTACTGCATCAAATTACATCATTCTTTTTTTAAAAGAAAGATATTTGGACACAGATTTGTTATCGTGCATTCGTTTGTTCGAAAATTTAATTAATTAGCCGTAATTTTCAATTAAACTTTTACTTCTGCTTATGACGTCATAATCGTAAAACGCCCACTGTTGCAAGGCATAGAGTTTACTCTCTGAACTCGGTGGTTGCGAGGATATTAAGAGAAATAATGAATATTAAAAGCTCGCGGCTTTTAGGCCGAATTTTTTAATTTGCAAGTTAAATTTCCCTAAAAATATTTATCCGCGTGTTTTTAAAGCGAATAAAACTTCATATTTATTATGACGTCACGGGAATATTGTCCATTGGGTTTATTTTATCATTATGCATTATAACTTTGTTGATGCTATTTTTTCATTCCAATTAAATGCAAAATATTTTTTTATTTGTATGCATGGTGTTTAAGCGTTAAAGTAACGGATATAAAGCACGTGTTAAAAGTTTGCGCCGGTGGAAATCACGTTATGCTTACCTCGAAATGCATTTTAACATTGATAAAACTGAAGAGAAAAATGTATTGGTTATGATTGTGTCAACATGACTTAATTTTAACTGATTTTTCCACTCATAATTATAAAGATTAGAATTGGAGCCGTCATTGATTTCTTCATCTTGATTGCATACCTTGATTACATGTTACCAATTACTTTTTTTTAATGATAGGTTAGAAGATTTCTTTTTTTAATAAACAAAATCACAAAGTAAAGGATTTCAGGAAATTTAAAATGATTAAAAATAGTGTTATGGTAAAAAAAAAATCTTGAAATAATGATTGTATTTTTAGCTAGAATAAACAATGTAAGACTAATATTTCATAGGAATTATTTTGGTAGGTTTATTATAAGTTCATTTAACAGTTCTTTATTAGCGCATATTTCTTTCCCTGTGAATTTCTCTTTCGATGTCAAAAAAACGGTTTTCAACTATTGGACGCCAGCCAAAATACAGTGGCAATTTTTAGAAATGTACAACTGTTGTGACAACAAACGGCGCTATCGCTTTAGCTTTCATCGCGGTTACATCACTTCTAAATACTACAAATTTCTATTTTTTACTACATTTTACAACATTTTACAATTTCAATTCTTACATCATCAGTTAGAAAAAAAATTAGCTTTCGATTGAAATTTATTTAAAAACTGGATAATCATCCTGATTATGTAAAGGAACCGAAGAAAAAATACAAATAAATTACACTTGAAAACATTAAAAATCTCCCTCATCGGCCGATTGATTTATTAGTGTAAAAAAATTACATAAAAACTGATTAGCTTAAAACAATGGATGCGTTTTAGAAGATATGGATTTGAAACGAACAATGATTAAAGAAGACATTTTAAAACTTTTAATTTAAACATTTTAAAACTTTTTTAACGTCGAATTTTGACGGTGCTTTTGGGCAGATACAGTGCACATGCGCATAGGAGCTCATTCGGTTGCATTATCACAGGTAGGGGGGGGGGAGATGCGTTCTTTATTTACTATGTTCTTTTATTTACTGAATATGATATGACCGTAGGAATATACAATTTGTATATACTTCATAGGTCCATCAAATTTTTTTCTTTCCGTGGGGAGTATGGCGGTAATGTCAAACTGATTTGCATTACACAGTTGTTTACGGATTGTTTGTTTGGAGTTTGCATCGGAAATAGTACTGTATTTCACTAGGAGAAAAAACTTTTAAAATAAAATATTTGAAAGGCTGTTTCATACGCACCCCTTCTTATGTAATAAGGAAGCTTATTTTACTAATATTGTTATAGTAATTTTTTTTCGTCAAGTTTTGACGGGTTTCATCTAGTTCTAATAATTTGTATAAAAACAGGACAAAACAAAAAATTGACTTATATGAAACATTTAATGAAGTACTAAGGGTGATATTTTTTTAAGAAACATTTTACTCTTTCTTTTTTTTTTTTTTTTTTTTTTTTTTTTTGTAAAAGCGAATTATATAATTTAATCTAAAAAAAAAAAAAAAAAAAAAAAAAAAAAATAGATGCCATGTTTTTGAAAAAACTTTACCATTTAAAAAGCATTTAATCACGTGTCGATGCAGTTTTTTTTTTCTTGGAGGGGGAATGGGGGCATTTTGTGAAAAATAAAATTTATTTTTCTGAAATTTGTTATATTTTTGTGAAAAATAACATTTTGTAACAAAATAGGATATCCATTTACTCAAAATTGAACCAAACATTTATTAATAACGAACTGACTAGCGCCCGTGATAATAAATTAAAAAAAAAAAAAAAAAAAAAAAAAAAAAAACTCATGTTTTCAATATCGAGTCGAATGAACCAAACCCTGTTGAAATCGAGCCCTTAGAACCCAATAAAAAAATGAGTCCCCAGGCGGTGGAATATGCACCCCTGTAAATTTAACGAATTTTCTTTAACATTAACGCGATATTTAATTTACAGATGCATTCCCCCCCCCCCTACACACTTTCTAAACTTAACCCCTTATCTTTAACAGCAACGCGATTTCTAATTTACAACTGTGGTGAGTAAACGTAAGTTGATGCCGAAAAAGAAGATTAATATTTAAAAAAATATCCTTGACAGCTTGGCCTACAGGCACAGGTAAATTTCGAAGATGCAATTGCAGAAGAAATGACCTTTTTGCCATGATGCGGTAGTTGGGACCGCTCACTTCCAAATCTACCTGTGTCTGTAAGCGGAGCACACAATTTTTTTTTTCTGTAAGGGTTGGTTTTATAAAAAAAACCTGTCAATATAAAAGTTGTAGATAATATTAAGAGGATTTGTAATAAATTAGCGGATTTGATAACTTGTGAATTGACAAAGTTATGATTTTTTTTCTTCTTAAACTCCTGTTCTCTCCCCCCCCCCATCCCCCAACCACTTGAGGCCATTTTTAATGATATAAAAAATCTGTCATACATAAATTTTCGGCCCTTTTCCTAGAAATAATAATAACTTTAAACGGATTCGATACGTATCATAATTAAGAAGTTATGGGTAACGTAAGGGGTCCAGGGGCCCGGATCTTGTCCGAGAAATTTTTGGTCATTCATGTAGTAGCTGGAAATCCTAAGAAGTTATTAGAAAAAAAAGCTAGCGAATTGGACGATTTTTAAGGGAGCTATAGTAGGGGGCCCAAAAGGGGCCGCTAATAGTTTTGAGCAGGGCCCTAAGATGAACGTCCTACCTGGAATGTAGAAATGGGGAAATAACTAAATGGAGAAAACGCCCCCAAAAATGAAGATCGAATTAAAAGGAGACAAGGTATTAACAATTTAGGGAACAATAACTTCGAGGGGCCCGGATCTTCTCCTTTTTTTTTTTTTTTTTTTTTTGTCGTTTATGTAGTAGCTAGAAGTTCTAAGTTGTTAGAAAAAAAAAGTTAGTGAATCGGATGATTTTTAGGAGAAATATAGTAGGGGGCCCAAAGAGGGGCCAGCTGACAGTTTTAAGCAGGGCCCTAAGATGAACGCTCCTAACTGGAATGAGGGAAAGAAATGGGGGGAAAGTTAAATGGAGAAATGGCCCCCAAAACGAAAATCGGATTAAAAGGGGACAAGGTATTAACAATTTAGAGAGCAAAAACCCTAAGCTACCCCAATTTAGGGAGCAAAACCCTTAAGGGGCCCAGGGGGCCCGGATCTTCATCGATTTTTTTTGTTTTTGTTTTTATTGTTCATGTAGTAGCTGGAAGTTCTAAGTTGTTAGAAAAAAAAAGTTAGTGAATCGGACGATTTTTAGGGGAACTATAGTAGGGGGCCCAAAAAGGGGCCAGCGGATAGTTTTGAGCAGGGCCCTAAGATGAAGGGTCCTAATTAGAAAGTAGTAATGGGGAAATAACTAAATGAAGAAAAGGCCCCAAAAACTAAGAAAATCGGATTAAAAGCGGACAAGTAATTATCACTTTAGGAAACAAAAACTTCAACGTGCCCCGTACCAGGCCCTAGGGGGCCAGGATCATAACTAGAACGTAAAAATGGGGGTGAAAGCTAAACGGAAAAAAAGCCCCCAAAACGATGAGGATCGGATAAAAATTGGGTAAATTATTAACAATTTAGGGCAAAAATCTTAAAGGGGCCCCAGGGGGCCGGGGTCTCAAAAAATAAAAAATCCGAGCCTCAGGTGCATCAGGACCTACCTTGGGCTATCCGCTGCAATTAAGAAAGGCAAAATTAATGAATAATTAATTTAAAAAATATGAATTATAAGCATATAACACAGCTAACTATACAGTAGGCATGCGTATGTTTTGCCTACTGTATATGTATGCCTACCGTTCGTTCTTTACGCCTTCGTGACGTCACATGCACATTCTCTATACTAGGTACCGCTTTTAGTTCCATAAGTAGAAACATTATTATACATAAGCATTATGTTATGAAGAGAAAGTGAAGGGCTGCGTAGGAGGGGTGATAGAGATTTAAAAATGTTGGCAACTTTAGCACGTATATTCAGGATATGTTTTTTAAATGTGAGGTGTTTGTCAATGATAACCCCTAGGTATTTTGCATTATCTGACCAAGGGATCGTAGTATTGTTAACAGTGAGTCTATTAAGAAGGGGAAAAGTGCGAGAAAAGTAGACAGCAGTAGTTTTATTTTCGTTTAATTTGATACGCACCACTCAATGAAAGTATCAAGTTAATTTTTAATATTTTTATACAGTAAGTATGGGTGATGTGCAGTGGCGTAAATAGTAGCGTCGTAAGCATATAAAGCAAGAAAAATAAGTAAACTAGGAGGAATATCATTAAAATAAAGAGAAAATAAGATTGGGTCCAGGATCGGCCCTTGAATAATACCGCATTTAATGAAGTGTAAAACAGACAATGTATTATTAATGCGAACGAAGAAATTACGATCGCCAAGGAGTGTATAGGATATAGAATGTATATGTCCGGATGGGATGTTGAGCCGAATTAATTTGTATATAAGGTCCTCATGCCAGACTTTATTGAATGCTTTGGCGACGTCTAAAAATTTAGCAGCAGTGGTTTCTTCGCATTGAAATTTTCAGTAATAAATTACACAACGCGAAGAAGCTGGTGTAATGTAGAGTGTTTGACTTTAAAGCCAAATTGTTCAGGAATGAGAATACTGTTATTGGTTAAGAATTCATTGAGTTTGGAATGAATGACCCGTTCAATAATTTTGGGGAAGAAGAGAAGGAGCGAAAATTAGTTGGGGTCATTAAGATTACTGTAAGATTTAGGAATTAGAGAAATAATAGAAGTTTTCCAAGATTTTGGAAAACAGCAGAATTTAAGGATGGAGTTTGTAAGATACGAGCGTCTGGGGAGAGAAAGAGAACGACTTCTAACAGTAGAACTTCGCCTTTCCTTTCACAAGTGGAGAAAGGGAAAACGGCACCGCGTTGTTACCTCAACCTTTATGTGGGATGTGGCTTTCTCTTTTAGCTTGTATTTATTATTCAGTTATGAAAATTAATAAAGTTATAAATAAACAGCAAAGAATGTTGAATTTCATAATTTAAACAAAGAAAATGTTGAATTAAAAAAAAAAGTATAATTTTGAAAAGGGAATCCATAAAATAAATGAAAAATTATATTAACGGCTGTTATTATATAAAAATGTTTTGTTATATAAATCTGTAAAAAAAATATTTTTATAGCTTCAAATTTTAATATTATAATATTTTAATGTATTTTTTAACAGACTTAAAATAAAAAAATAAGTAGATTTTTCAATTCTACAATATATTTAAACGACAATAAATATTATATATAAATATATTCGAAAGTTATCTATGTGTCTGTTCACGAAATACTGTTTTTTTGTTTTTTTTCCTCGGATGGCTTATTTTTGCAGTATTTATTTTTATTAAGGATTTATAACTGAATTATTTACCCTTTAATCTGTTTACCTATCCTTTCTTACAACCTTTCTCAAAATAGGCCTGTTGTCGTAAAAGTTTACGATTTTGTTAAGATTAGCACCGGCATTTTATAATAATCATCGTATTCTACCTTTTTTTTTTTTTTTTTTTTTTTTTTGGCGGGGGGGGGGGGGGGGGGGTTGAGCTGAGCTCATGTCTAAATTTCCTGTTAAGAGAATTCGATAACTTTTGATTTTTTTTTTTTTTAATATTGTATACCTTTTTAATATAGTAGTAAAGGGCTTTCTGAAAAAGAGATGAGATAATAATCTTTTTAACGATTACGCTTGGCAGTTTTCGTGTGTGGGGAAAGAGGGATAAATTTTTTTAATTTCCGAAAAATATCAATATTCCAATATGATTTACTGCATCCAATTCACATTAAAGGAAATTTCCCTTCCAGGGTTGCAATATTTAAAGTTTTTTTTTTGGTATATGTTTTTTTTTTTTTTTTTTTTTTTTTTTTTTAATACATATATCAGTTTGATCAAAATACTACGATTTCAACATATGTTTTTCAATTGACTCGATCTTTTTAATGGTAATTTGGACCTTATGATTCATTTCATAAAATTAAGGATAGGATTTCCAGTAATATAAATTGGCTATTAATGGTTATTTGCTTAATATTTTTTTAAAAATAAAAGTGTTAAGCAAATAGTCATTTTTATAGTATTTTGACAAATGCATGACATTTTATTTATTTTTTAAACTAATTAATTAGTTGGAAATCTGGTCCTTACAGTTATAGAGAACAAGTGGAAGAAAATTATGAAAAAAAAAAAAAAAAGAAAAAAGAATGTTGCAAGAAAATCAAATTGTAGAAGTGTGGTTTCAAAATCTTTTTTTTAATTATTTGATTTCAATTCTTACTACAGAGATCTAATTTTTCCATAGTTAAATCATTTTCCTCTATGAAGCCATTTAAAAATGTTTAAAAAAAGGTATTATAAAATATTCAAATAAAACATTGGAAATTTTTGACACATGCTTACACACAGCCACAAAAACAAAAAAAAAAAAAAAAAAAAAAAAAAAAAAAGGTTTTATGGATTATTTATAAAAGGCTGTTGCTAAACCTAACAGAATATCAAACTTTTACGACTATTGGCCTATTTTAACAAAGGTACGGCGGGAAAGAGTAGGTAAACAGACAGAAAGGTAAATCATTGATTTATAAATCTTAATAAAAATAAATACTGTAAAAATTAGCACCTCCGGGGAAAAAAAAAAAAAAAAAAAATCAGTATTTAGTGAACAAACACGGATAACTTTCAAATATAATTAATTATATTTAATATTTAGTATCGAATAACTATATTAGTTATAAATATATTGCAGAATTGACAAATCTACTTATTTTTTATTTTAAGTCTGTTAAAAATATTTTTAAATATTATAATATTCAAATATGAAGCTATAAAATATGTTTTTTACATATTTATACAACAAAAGATTTTTATATAAATAACAGCCATTACTATAATTCTTTTTTAATATTATTTATTTCCTTTCGAAAATAATTCTTTGTTCAAATTATAAAATTCAACCTTCTTGGGTTATATAGATGATACAGTTAACAGGAAGTTGTTCGAGGGTGTAGTTGGAGATATTGTCATACCCAAGGGTTTTACGGTTTTTAAGATTTTGAATAATATTTCAAATAAAGAGAAATATAATAAAAAAATATAAGTTTTAAAGAATAGTGGTGCGAATAAATTATAAAAATAGTTGCCAGTGGCAGCCGTGATATTATATGGTTTATTCAATGATTTTGTCATTGGTTTATTCAATGATTGGTTTATTCAATTATTTTAAAACCCCTTAATCATCGCGCCTGACACCTTCACGGACAGTCATTTGTCAACAAATTTTGTCACGCTCGTGACCCTCACGGGCAGTATAGGCTACTTTTTTTTAATTACAGATTGTTTGATTCCCAACAGTTTTTAAAAATAGTGTAATTGGCCATATTCTCGCATTATTTATTCTGTCATTAAATAAGGCGAATATTTCTTCTTCAAAGTAAGCAATATGAATTTTTTTTAAAGTAGCCTGTATATATATATAAGGCCAAAATAAGGCAAGTAAAATTGTGATTTTTTAAAATTTTATCCATCCGGAATACTTTAAATTTGGAAAAAAAAAACAAAAAAAAAAAAACACTGTTTTTTAATTAATTAACTCAGAATTTTATGAATAATAAAATGGGGCAATAAAAAAAATCGACGATTTTTGAAGGAATGTTCTCAACATTACGCGACGATTAAAGGATTAAAAGTCTTTAAGAGTCTTTGTGGTGTGATAAACATTTTCATATCGTTGGTAGTTCTACAGTTGATACAAATGGGGCATTACGAAATAAGAATGCAATAAATATATGCGAGATAAAGTTGTTTTTTGCTTTTTTATTACTTTTTTATTTCTTTTATGCTTCACCACGTTTTAATTTACTTTTTAAATAGCATCCTATCATCCATTTTTTTTTTTTTTTCAAAATGTGAAGTATTTTGGAATAGAAACATAAAGTTGTATGTTGATTTTTCGTATTTTCTGTCAATTGTTTTACTAGTAATCTTCGATATACTTCATCCCGGAATAAATAAATCGAATAATTAACTAAAGCAAAGATTACTATTCAAAAATAGTGGTGCATATTTTGAATAAAAAAATCTTCACCTTGGCACCACTGCAGACACGGTTATTGCAAGTACGTTCGTGCAAAATGTATTTTCTGCATCAAACATGAATGGAAGCAAAGATATAGGGAAAATGCCAAAGGCTTGGCGGCCCACAGATAAGTTGTCGGCAGGCCACTTGTTTGACATGCCTACCGTAAATGAATGCATATCATATTAGGGTGATGGACGGAGTACAGCAACAGCAAGGGACAAAGTGTAGATGTGAAAAAACGTAATAGTAAGTTTCTGGTATCAATATACAATGTGTTAATATATCAAGGAGAATTCTATCTTCCTTTTGTGGAAGTGATAAGATATACTTTAGATGCAATTCATACTTTTTAATTAATTTTATAATTTAAATTTCACAAGAAAATAATCAAAATTATGTGGTATATGCATAGCTGCCAACGGTTACGCTAAAATTTAATTGAAAATTTTAGTGGTAAGAAAGAAGCATAAAAGGTTTTTGCTATTGATAGGTAGTTAAGTATGGCATACGAAGAAACAATGCAATGCAAGAAACCACCACAAAAGGATAAATTTTACATGAAATATAAGTAAACTAGGGGGCTCAGCCCCCTACTCGCTAACGCTCGCCAACCCCCCCGTGAATTGCGAAGCAATTCACATTGAGACCGCTACGCGGTCCCAGCTCGTTTCGCTCGCTCGCCCCTTTTTATTTTTTCAGTAATTCTAGCCGGAATAAGTACTACCATAAATCATTTGAACATATGAAATTGACAATTTTTTTAATGTAAAAAAAGTAACTGAACTCCGTTGAAAACACAACTAAAAATGCATAGTTGGAGCTACTAATGAGCATATAAATCATTTAAATACTATGTATAAAGGATCTTGGAAACATAATTTATTTAAAACTTATTACACCAAAAATATTGTACAGTACGGCTTATTCATTTAAAAAAACTGCGTAATAGGAAGATAGTTTATCATCAATGATTGTTTAAATTTCGTTTGACATTTACTATTATATTTGGTTATAGATTTCTGCAACAGATGGCAGCAGGTTCAACCTAGACAGTTGATATTTTTACTTCTCTCCGATTTTTCATGTAAGTGAAATTCATAAATAAATTCTAAATAAGAGTTGAGAATTCATTTGAAATTAGCAATATTACTCATAATTAAAATGAGGAATAATCTCAGACGCTTTGGATTACGTACATGTTATTTTATTTTTAATATTTGCTAGCTTGATTTTCACTGTTCTGACACTGCCCGCCATCTTGGAGGCGGATCTGATCTATCTAACACAATCTAGTCTTTTCATTGGTCCGAGCTCTGGAAACTACGGTTGTTGCCAACAATAAGCTAGAAATTCAGCCCTATTTCCGCGCCACGTAAGACAAATATATATATAGATATATATATAGATGTATAGAAAAGAAAGCAAGAACAAGAATTAACTCAATTTGCTCACATTTCTTTTTCCAAAAATGCTTCGTACAAATCAAAATATCTGCTGTAGAATTTTGCTCACGATGCGAAATCTGATTTATTGGTGGAAATATTGCTTCTTCAGTTGAAATCCATTTCACTTACATTGAATTTTGAAAAAAAAATCAGTGAAAAGTTATACAGGTTTGTACAAAGCCTGTGTTGGATGATTTTAAAAGCTAGTTGAGTGTCCAGGGGTTGTGTTGAATAAATTAGAACGTACAAGATTAGTTTTACGGCCATTGTCGTGTAAAATAGTATGATTCACTGGGCTCTACACGGAGCCTTGTGACAAAGATCCAATTGCTGCCCTCCCCCCCTTCCATTAACATTTTTGGAGTCTTAATTTAAACTCATTCAAGTAAAAATGCTTGGTTTGTAGCTTTGAGGACTCTTTTCAGATGTTGAGGCCTTGGGCAGATGTCCCGTTTACCCTTTAAATATTCAGGACAAACTGATTCCATGTTGGTTCCAGGGTCTGCGCTGGATGAATCTTGGGCTATGATGTCACACACTCACGCACATTTTTTTTTTAATCGGTTATAAAAAGAAAAAAGTCGCCACATTTAGGTGATTTTTTTCCTTTAATGGCAATCTAGCTATTGTATTAAGTTATTGGTTTGGCGCGGGCTTGAAAATCGCGCCTACCAAAATGTCGCCAAATATCGATGTGTGAGTGTAAAACATCTGTTCCGAATCTTGTATAAATCCAATTTTGTTCCAGGAGCTGTGTTTGATAATCCTAATTCGAATGCGGATTGCTTTAAGAGTCTGCACCGGGTGATGCTAGAAGGAATACGAGTTCATGCTTGTGATGAATCAACTCGGATGCATTCGTTCCGAGACATTTTATAAAGATTTTTGAAACAACTGAAGAAGCAATAGCATGTTGCATGATTATACACCTCTTTATTCGAATTCACTAAAGTTGTTTGATTATATCAAATAATTATTTATAAAGTTTAACTAAATTCGTAAGTCTTTTTAAAAATTTGGCGATCACATTTACATCTTTAATGCGACTTAAAAAAGAAATTAAAATTTTTTATCCTGACTTTTAACTCAATTTAACAAAGAGGATCGAACTCATTCGGCTGTATTTTTATTTTTATTTATTTTTCGTTATAAGAATTCGCCCATAACTACTAGAAAGGTGAACAAAACTTGATTATTCATTTTTCGTTTGGAATCATTTATTTTACAAGTGGTCCTTATTAAATTTTATTATTTATCATAGTTTAGCACGCTTTTGTAATCTGTCTGTGTGTCAGTCCACATATGCATTAAGTTTTTTAAAAATACTCAGAATCTTACAAAAATTTTAATATGTTATTTAATATGTCATCTTTTAACTTGCAAATAATCATATTTTATCATACTAGTTTTAACATAACTTTGGTATGTTAAAATGATCTGAGTGAGAATATGATCCAAGAGAGTATCTTATATTTAACTCGATTTAAACAAAAGGGATTTTTTTATTTGTAGAAGTCGTCCCCATATGCTATATATAGAGAGGGTGATTATAAAAAAACTATCCCGATATATGAGCCCATAACTGTCATAGCGTTCACAGAAACTGAATGAAATTCTGGCTTAAAGTATTTTGAGGTATGCGCTCAAGAATCACGTGAAAAACAACAGTTAAATTCTAACAGTTACGGTTACAGTGACAAAATTTCGAAAATTTCAAATGGCAACACCTACTTTTATTTTTGGAATGTGATCTTCGTAGTGAAAAACCATAAAAAGCGTTAGAACGGTACCTGTAGCACGAAAATCGCCGGCGCTAGACAGACTAAGAAGGTAAAGTGAAAACAACCAATAAAGGACAGAGAAACAACAGAAAGTAAAACATTTTATTGTTCAGTGCTATCCACCATCTGCCGTATGTAAAGTGTCGTCGTGAGTAAAATGTAAAATGTATGAAACACAATAAAATGTTTTGTTTTCCGTTGCTTCTCTGTCCTTATTATTGGTTGTTTTCACTATTCTTCTTAGTCTGTCTAGCGCCGGCGATTTTCGTGCTACAGCTACTGTTCCAACGCTTTTTATGGTTTTTCACTATGAAGATCACATTCCAATAAAAAAAAATCCCTGACGGTCGGCCTACATGCACAGGTAGATTTCGAAGACGCAGACCGTGGGGCGCCTGTTTGTCGGGAATTGTGGAAGAAATGACCTTTTTGCGATGATGCTGCAGTAGGAACCGCCTACTTCGAAACCAAACTTGTTTGCAGGCGGAGCCAGCAAGGATTTTTTTTTTTTTTTTTTTTTTTTTTTTTTTTTTTTTTTTTTTGCTATAAGAGTTGGTCCTATAAAAAACATGTCAATATAAAAGTTTTAGATAATATTAAGAGAATTTGTAATAAATTTAAGCGGATTTGATATCTTGTGAATTGACGAAGTTATGAATTTTTTTCTTCTAAAACCCCCCTTCCCCCCCCCTTAAGGTAATTTTTAATTATATCAAAAATCTGTCATACATAAGTTTTTGGCCCTGTTCCTAGAAGTAATAATAACTTTAAACGGATTCGATATGTGTCATAATTAAGAAATTATGGGTTTTTTTCTGTTTTCACAAAAAGCCCCCCCCCCATTCCCCCCCCCTCTCCTGGTTCTATTTTGACCATTAACGAACTTGACCGAGATTTTATGCCCCTTGATTTTATGTATCAGTTTCGAAAAGATGCGGGAGTTGGAACCGCCTACTTCGAAAAATAACTTGTTTGCCGGCAGGGATTTTTTTTGTTTTTAATTTTTTTTTTTGCTATAACGGTTGGTCCTATGAAAAACTTGTCAATATAAAAGTTTTAGATAATACTAAGAGGATTAATAATAAATTTACGCGGATTTGATATCTTGTGAATTGACGAAGCTATGATTTTTTTTCTTCTAAACCCCCCCCTTTCCCCCCCCCTTGGGGCCATTTTTAATTATATAAAAAATCTGTCATACATAAATTTTCGGCCCTTTTCCTAGAAGTAATAATAACTTTAAACGGATTCAATACGTATATAATATATACAATACAATACAATACAATATATACAATACAATAATAATAAAGAAATTATGAGGGTTTTTCTGTTTTCACAAAAAGCCCCCCCCCCATTTGCCCCCCCCCCCCCCTGGTTCGATTTTGCCCATTAACGAACTTGACCGAGATTTTATGGCCCTTGATTTTATGTATCAGTTTGGAAGAGATTTATGCAGAATTTTTCCAGTTATCGTGGTCAGAAAAAAGTGACATAGATAGATAGATAGATAGATAGATAGATAGATAAAGTTTTGAACTGGGGGTGGTTTTGGGTTCTGGGAGTCATGATCGGCGTAGATCTGCAAAAATTTTTCAAAATTTCCAACTTAGGTGAGATAGTATTTCTTACGAAATCTACCTAAAAGGTAATTGTTGCCATTTGAAATTTTCGAAATTTTGTCACTGTAACCGTAACTGTTAGAATTTAACTGTTGTCTTTCATATGATTCTTGAGCGCATACCTCAAAATACTTTAAACAAAAGTTTCATTCAGTTTCTGTGAACGGTATGATAGTTAGGGGCTCATCGGGAAAGTTTTTTTATAATCACCTTGTATATATATATACAGGATTATTCAAAATTCCACGTACACATTTTACGGGGTTGTAGAACATACTACAAAAAAAAAAAAAAAAAAAAAAAAAAATGTATTGGAAGCTAGGGTCACAATCGCTTATTCAGACAAAAATACATGATGTCTCGCTCCAAACTGAACTTGAATTTTTGTTTGTAAATTTAACAGTAATGAAGATATTTTAACGAAATTTACAACATGCTTACCTTCCTTTGTGCGAAATGTAACGATATTACGAGAAGAGTTAGAAATAGCCATCATTCACACCCAAGTATCGTTGAGCTAGATACTCCATATTTCCAAATGCAAATGGTAATACTAAAAGATTCACTTACCGAAATCTACTATATATTCCATCACTTATCACGAGTCATTGCATTTCACCCAAAACAAGGCAAGTCTATTGAAAACAGCTTTATTTTTGATAAAGTTATGAACCATAGTTATATTCGGATTGGAGTAAAACACCCTGCATTTTTGACTGTGTAGTAACTCCTCTATACCGACCCGATAAAAGATGGTGAGTGGTAGCGAGATCGGATCGTTGGCACAGAGAATTTCTCGCATAAATTAGAAAATAGAATTTTATTGTATAACAATGTTAATTCTAATGAAAAATATATACAAGATGTCAATACAGCATTTAATTATTTTTCGTGAGTCAATCGCTTATAAGTTAATGACCTCTTGACTCCAAGTGTAACTGAAACAAACAAAAGTCTCTAAACATTACAGACAGTCGTGACTACAAAACAAAGTTCATTCGGACCAAGGCTCGTCCGTTCCTTCTCTTCGGAAGATCTACTAATACTCGTTAATTCTGAGTCTAAGAACTCTCACTCTCGCACTTGGTGTGCTTTATCACTTCGCTGGGATTTTCACCGGATACCTGCTGTATCAATTCTAGAGGTCGGACCTCACTAGCGCTTACACCACGCTGAGTTAGAAACTGACGTTTCCTTTTCCCTTCTCCAGAGAGTCAACACTCTCCTTTTCGATCTCTCCAAAAACTGTCCTCTCTCACTTTTTCATTCTCGCAGGAGAACTTCTTCTGGCGGCGGGGGCTTTGTCGAGGCGGGCCCCTCGAAACTCTCCAGCCTCTTAGCAGCCTTGAGATCCCTCTGTTTCGTTTTCACTAAGTCCGTCATTGGACGTTCTAAGACAAAGGGCAAAGTTTCGGGCGCAAACCTAAAAATCGTGTGCAGAGATCGCTTCTCTCGCAGATGAACTCTTTCCCACGAACTCGGCAAGGATCAAAGCATAAGACCCCTTTTTGGGTAACGCCTTACCACTTCATCACTGTCCGAACTTTCCGCTCACAGTACAATAGAATTCGGCGTCTGCTAGTCTTCAAGGCAAAAATAGCGAGGGAAGGTATGCAGTTAAGTGCACTCACAGGAAATGCTAGAATGACACATAGTGCAGCTGGATGTCGAAGCTCAAATTCTTTACAGCACCTCCTCCTCAAACGATTCTTAAGGGTGAAACACTAAGAATCTCTAAGAGTCGGATAAAGAATTGCAAGCTCAAATTACATCAGAGTGGCAAGAAATAAAACATACATGAATAAGATAATACTACCTTCCTTTTTTTTTTCGCGCTCTGATAAGAAATCATGAACATAGAATGAAATAAAACACAGTGAAATAAAAAATAAAAAATCTTAAAATAATTATATACAAAAGTTTATCAAGAAATCTCCTTAAACTCGACTCAGACAATCAACATGCGGAATGTCTTTGCCTGCGCGATGAGAAATGGCATAATTATAAGGTTGCAGAGCTAAGGACCACCTTAATAATCTGGGATTATTTCCAGAATTTCTTTTTAGAAACACCAAAGGATTGTGATCGGTTTCGATAGAAAAGTTTTGTCCATCAATATAATGCCTTAACTTTTTTATCGCAAAAATAATCCCTGCACACTCTCTTTCAGTGGCGCAGAAACTTTTCTCACTATCAGTAAATTTTCGACTTAAATATATTATGGGGTGCTCTTCCGATCCCTCTCTTTGAGCCAAAACCACGCCAATACCTAAGTCACTAGCATCAGTTTGTACAATGAATTCTTTCTGAAAATTAGGAGCGTAAAGCACCGGTTCTTCAGTAAGCTTCATTTTCAAAGTCTCAAAGGCTTTTCCCATTTCGTCGCTCCATGCAATCTTTTCTTTTTTATTTTTCCCTTTAAGCGCCCTCGTTAATGGTTCTACAATCACTGCATAATCTTTTATGTACCGGGAATAATATCCAGCCATTCCCAAACATCTACGAATTTCAGTTTTCGATTTCGGAACCGGTAATTCCTTAATTGCCCTTACTTTCGCCTCAGCTGGCCTCCGTCTGCCCTCACCTACAATATGCCCAAGATATTTTACGGTTTTCTGAGCGAACTTGCATTTCGCCAATTTGATTTTTAGTTTCGCGTCATTAACCCTTTTTAATACTATTTCTAGATGACGCATATTGTCCTCCCAACTATCTGAAAAAATCGCCATATCATCTAGATACGGTAAACAGAATTCCTCAGGTGCGTTTATTTCCCGCGTTAAGATATCTGCTAACTCCACCCGTTTTCTGTAAGGCTTTACTAAACTCAAGTGAGAAATCTGGGATTTCTGTCGCCTCCCAGGAACATTCACAATATAATTCGTTTCCGTAATTATTGACTCCTTTCTTCCCGGCCCTATCCGACTATCTGACATTTTAATTGGCTTTTTGGTAGTTAAAACTAAAACCTCATCTTTCACATTAAGCTTCCGTTTTACCGCCTTTCTGTCAAACCAAAATTTCCTCTTTTCTCGTTTTTCTGACACATTTTCAACGGCTAAAACTCGACCTCTTTTTAACCTGTTCGTGAGATTAAACACACAGCCCTTCACGAATTTATTTTCCTCCGTTTCTCTTATCCATTCTCCAAATACTAACGCTTTCAAGAGCTTTCTAACTTTTCGATGCCAACATGCAATACTATCGCTTATTGTGCGACACACTCTCGGATTTTTCAACTTAACACCGAACCTTTTTAGAAATGCGGTAGTTAAATCGTTTATCAATCTTTTCCCAAGGTCTAAGTATTTTGACACATTTCCTTTAACCTTCCCTTTCCCTAAGTGTAATGACACTTTTTCAAGGCACGCGCCAAAAATATCTGCCTGATAAGGCAATGGGACAAGCACCTGCTTCCCCACATTCACGCGATTGTCTCTGGCTTTTGCCACTATCAAAGAATCTCCCGCATTACAACGCGTTTCTTCAAATTCCCCTTTTCCTCTAATCTCTTCGAGATATGGATACCTGTCATTTTCCATTTTACTAACCCCTCTTTCAATGTTTGCTAAGATCGAAGATTCCTCACATATCGGCAAAGGCGATAATCCCTTATCTACACTGACCAGTTCAGTAGGGCTTTCTAGATTTTCACCCTCTAGTTTTGAATTCAACGCTTCCGCTTCACTGCACTCGCGAAAAATTCCCCCTTCTCTTTCTTTTACTGAATTCAAAGTTTCCGTTTCAACATTCCCGCTAGAAATATCCTCTTCTTTTTCTTCCTCGGAAATCAAAGTTTCCGCTTCAACATTTCCGCTAGAAATTTCTTTTTCCCCCTCGGAAATCATAATTTGTTTATTTACCTGATTCGGAGCTGGGCCACCCTTTTCTCTCGTTTGAGCTCGTGTCAAAACTGCATTCATCAATTCGGGTTTTTTCTTCGCCTGTTCTAACAATTTTTGAGTGTGATTACCCAACAAATAGTAAAACATATCTGAATCTTTATTGTTAACTCCCGCTTTCGTTTCAATAACCCCCACGCCTTCAATTTCTAAAGTGACCTCTGCTATAGGTAAACAGTATAATTTACTGTCCAGCGGAGTCTTAATCCATACGTGATCTCCATTCAATTTATCTTGACTGACCAAGTCGTATGCGATGATGTCAATTTCACTCCCAGTGTCAGTTAAAGCAGTTGTCTGAATTCCATTCACTAACACTTTACTCAAATAAGGGGAGAAGGTTTTTTCAAGTGTCGGTTTACTTATTAAGTGACCGACCCGTGCAACATCTCTCTTTTTAATTTCCGGACAATCTACTTTGTAGTGCCCGCTTCGAAAACACGCATGACACTTAACTTCTCGCCTTTTTTCGTAGACCCTTTCCCTTTCTTTATGATCATCGCGATCCCTCCAGTTAAAGTTAGTCTCCGGATTTCTGTTACGGTTTCGCCCATTTTCAAAAGTCCTGGGTCTTTCAAAATTCTTCTCTAAAGGGAGTTTCGTATTCCAAGTTTTTTTTGACGGGCGCTTGATTGCCTCGTACGCATCTAAAAGCCTCACTAACTTTTCGGGATCTTTAATCTCCGCCCAGTTATCTATAAAATGTTCGCGCATTTCTGGAGACGCTCTCCGTTTGATTTGGTCCGTGACAAGCAAATTTTTCAAACCCTCAAAATTCGAAACTTGTAAGCATGATAGCCATCCTTCTAAAAAACTATTAAGTTCAAAGATCAGGTCCTTCCAAACTGAATTAGGATTTCGGGGATGCTGACTAAATTTTTGTCTGTACGTCTCTGCATTCAAACGATATCGTTCTAACAATTTTTCTTTCACATATTGAAAATCATCAATTTTGTCTTCGGGTTCTCTCAAAATTAACTCGGCCATTCCCACAGGTAATAATGATAGTAAATTCGTCACCAACTCATCCGAATTTAGATTACATTTTTTTGCCTGTCTCTCGAATAAATTCACAAACAATGAAATATCCGAATTCTTTTCATCAAAGCGATGCATAATTGTTTTTAGGGGTAAATGATTCGTTCTAACTGAGATGCTACTGGATGCGGTACTCCGGTCATCTGACTCTTGTGTCGCTTTTAACCTAGCTAACTCATGTTCGCGTTCTTTTTCTTTTTCTGCTTTCTCCCACAATCTATCTTTCTCTTTATTCTCTGCCAATAATCTATTTTTCCTATCTTTTTCTATAAGTTTAATTTGTGCTAAAGCTAGCTCTTTCTCAAATCCCTCTGACGACTCTATTTTTTTTATAATTTTCGGTACAGTATCATTTTCCTCTAAAATGACCTCAAATTCGTAAGCTAACGTTTGCAAATCAGCTTTCCTAAAATATTTAAGCTCCGACATTTTTAAAGTATAAAATTAGAAATTATCTTTCCCACAAATATAAAACAATACAATAAGATTAAATCAAATCCTACCAAGTGCGTCAAAATATTACCAAAATATACGCTCATAAAAAGTACGCATAACAATAATATATAAGAAATATGCAACATATAAAATTAAGCAACCCTATCCTATCGTCCACATTCACCTTGGTATTTGGTTATAAAATACATATGGGATCAATTTGACACAAAACAACAATTTCAAATTCAAAAAGTACAGTAAAAGTATTTTAAATTGCAAAAGTCTCATTCAATTCCTTTTTTTTTTTAAAATCAATGGTGGTCTTAATCTCTGCATCCACTCTTAAAAAATTTAGAATAATTCACAAAAAACATACAAAATCAACTCTGTTATCGTAAAATATGAAATGCGTTCAATACTTTTTTTTTTCAATGAACTCTCATTTATAGATTCAGCTAAAATTTTGTAACACTGCACAACTCTCAGTTTGCATTAAATTAATTCAACAATAATTTAATTTTAACTACAAAATTTGTCTATTAAATAAGTTACAGTAATCTCGGAAGTATCTCATCATACTTTTTTTTTTCTACCGGAAAAATTTCTCAAAATATTTACTCTCACAAAAATTAACATACAACTTTTTTTTTTTGAAGCCTACAACACCTATACAAACACTAATAACAATTAAAGCCACTCTGAGTATAAAAAGAGCTTACCTCCATTACTAAGAGTCTTTCAGGGCGTCAGAAGCACAGACTTCAGAGATTCTCAGGAGCACAGACGGAGTTTCTATCACACTTTTCGGATGGGGACTCTTCCGGATGGGGGAACACTCTCCAGAATTCTTGGTAGATTACTCTTTCTGATGCTGTGTTGATCCACAGGGGTGTCTAAGGAGACTCAGGTCACAAGTCACAAGGAGACTCTCTCTTGGAGCACTTTGATGATTTAAATTTCAGAGTCCACTCTTTGTCTTTGAAGATTGTCATTAATTTTTGCTAATTAATCCATCACCGCAAGCCACCAGTTGTAGTAACTCCTCTATACCGACCCGATAAAAGATGGTGAGTGGTAGCGAGATCGGATCGTTGGCACAGAGAATTTCTCGCATAAATTAGAAAATAGAATTTTATTGTATAACAATGTTAATTCTAATGAAAAATATATACAAGATGTCAATACAGCATTTAATTATTTTTCGTGAGTCAATCGCTTATAAGTTAATGACCTCTTGACTCCAAGTGTAACTGAAACAAACAAAAGTCTCTAAACATTACAGACAGTCGTGACTACAAAACAAAGTTCATTCGGACCAAGGCTCGTCCGTTCCTTCTCTTCGGAAGATCTACTAATACTCGTTAATTCTGAGTCTAAGAACTCTCACTCTCGCACTTGGTGTGCTTTTTCACTTCGCTGGGATTTTCACCGGATACCTGCTGTATCAATTCTAGAGGTCGGACCTCACTAGCGTTTACACCACGCTGAGTTAGAAACTGACGTTTCCTTTTCCCTTCTCCAGAGAGTCAACACTCTCCTTTTCGATCTCTCCAAAAACTGTCCTCTCTCACTTTTTCATTCTCGCAGGAGAACTTCTTCTGGGGGCGGGGGCTTTGTCGAGGCGGGCCCCTCGAAACTCTCCAGCCTCTTAGCAGCCTTGAGATCCCTCTGTTTCGTTTTCACTAAGTCCGTCATTGGACGTTCTAAGACAAAGGGCAAAGTTTCGGGCGCAAACCTAAAAATCGTGTGCAGAGATCGCTTCACTCGCAGATGAACTCTTTCCCACGAACTCGGCAAGGATCAAAGCATAAGACCCCTTTTTGGGTAACGCCTTACCACTTCATCACTGTCCGAACTTTCCGCTCACAGTACAATAGAATTCGGCGTCTGCTAGTCTTCAAGGCAAAAATAGCGAGGGAAGGTATGCAGTTAAGTGCACTCACAGGAAATGCTAGAATGACACATAGTGCAGCTGGATGTCGAAGCTCAAATTCTTTACAACTGAATAAATAGATTACGACTCTGGTTTCCCATACAAAAATTGTTTGTTGTAGTATGTTGTTCAAATTTTAAAGTTTGTATGTGGAATTTTGATTCACCATGTATTTATTTGTTTATTCGCTGTTATTTGCGGCTTCATATATTTGAATTACATTAACTATTGAGGTAATCGTGGAATTTGCAATTAAATAAAGATACACAATAATTAGTAAGAGTTCTTCGATCTTAACCCCCCCCCCCTCCACTTATATGATATTAAAAATACAAAATAGTAAATCAATTATTCGTGTTGGTCGATATTTAAAATCTGAAACACATAGTAATATACAATTTATATACATGAAATATCACTGCAATGCTTCCTTATAAACTGCATTTTTATACTGCCGTGCCGTTAGAACAAATGAAGAACTCGTTGTTTTTCCAAACTTGAGAATATGCAACGTACAGTGAGAGGAGAAAGCAATTCTTAAATCTACTCCTGTTAAGTGTAAAGTTTGCCCTTGTGATTTATAAATTCACATTGAAGAGCAGGGCTAGACAGAGAGAGACTACATACTATTCGATCTGCAGGGTTGCCAGTTTGGCTTTTTTTAAATTCAGACATTCTAAATTCTTACCGGGAATTCCGAGAGAAAATTACGAAGGCTGTCTTAAATAAAGAAAAAAATATTACTTGGAATTTCCGGTATCAATTCGAAATTTGTGAAATTTAAAAAAAGGTAAAACTGGCAATTCCGCCGAGCTGTTGCTCGTAAACTGAATTTTTTTCATTGAAATAGAGAGTTATTAGATATGATTGGAATTTCCGAAAAAAATACGATTTCTCCTTTATTATAGCCATTAAGGGACGCCTCACCAAAACAAGTTTCACTCTCCCCAATCGTTAAATCCCATATTAACCTATGAGGAAATTTAATTAGGTGATTACTCATTAACTAATATAAATATCGAAATACGGTTTTCACAAATTAGAAAGTAGATGTATTATGTTTTAAAAATTGCCTTTAATAATTTTATTTTCTTAAAAAGTTGGAAACTGAAATAATCCACTTGTAGAAAATTTTTGAATTTTATCATTTTTTAAAAAATACGTAAAATTTAAATAGACTTTTTTTTTTAACGCAGGACGTTGGCATCGGACGTCTACTTTCTGATGGTGAAATCTTTATTTCGATAATTATGTTAAGTAATGAGTAATCACCTAATTAAATTTCCTTATATATTAACATGGGATTTTGCTATGAGGAGAAAACGTTGAAGCGTCCCCTTAAGATACTTGCGTTCATGTTGTTTTAGAGTGTGTCAGTCGGTAACAGGAAAAAAAGTAATCGGAAAAAAAGTAACCGGAAGAAAAGTAACTGAGTCAACAAAAGCGGAAAAAAAGTAACTGGAAAAAAGTAAACGGAGAAAAAGTAAATGGAAAAAAGTAACCGTAAGAAAAGTAACCGAGTCAACAAAAGCGGAAAAAAGTAACTGGAAAAAAAGTAAACGGAAAAAAAGTAACAAGGTATTGATAAATATTGAACTTATTGATAAATAAGTGTTAAAAACTAACGAAGTAACATATGTCTGATTTAAATCAGTCATATATACACGTATCAGTCGTGTTTCATTTCATAATTGTGGTGGCTTTAGATTCCTCATAAGTACTATTAAAACACCTACTTAATATTGGAAAAAAATACACTGCTGAAATCTTTTTATGAGTGAAATCTGTGATTTCACCAAATTTCATTAAAATCGGCTTTATGGTATCAGAGAAATGAGGTAATAATTAGATATCTTCCCTCCCCTTGCAGATATATTAATAATGATTTGAAATAAGTTGGAAATATTGATTAATTGTGAGACTCTTGAAAACAAAGTCTTCATAGAATACAATTACCTTTTTTTTAAACAATTTCATACTTTACGATTAAATTTAACAGCGTATTTACTGTTACATTACAATGCGAAATTTAATGAAAGAAATAGATGAAAAATTTTCTCTTTCGTAATACTTTTTAAAATGAATTTTTTCTTGGAAATGTGTTTTGGTAATATTTGATTGCTTAGAATGATTTTGATTTATTTAATTTGTATATCTTTATCTGTCTTCATGGATCTGACATATTTTTTTCAATCATTGTTCGCGACGCTGTGATAACAGTGAATACATTCGTGATCTCATAAAATAAAATTATTTTCTGAAGCTCAGAAACATCTACAGTGAAATTGTTTTCGTAATTGTTCAACCTATTTTAAAATTGAATTTAACGATCCTTATCACTGTATTCAAACAGTATCTAAATTTCAGGATTTTATTTTGACACAGTTGAAGAAATACTATACAGCATCCATTTAAACGGCAATCGCTTTCAAAGAAGTTTTCTATGCTTCAATTAAATATACTCTATTTTAGCAATCTGTAAACTTCAATATCCCTAAACAGATGTGACTGCCCGCAAAACACACCATTAAAATAAAAAAATTCTTTCATTCTATATATTACTTTTTTAGCTATATGGGAATTGAAGCCCAATAAAATATTTTTTCTTATAATTTTGCTGGGTTATTGCATATTGTTTATTAAACTAGTCGGATGTGCCAATCCCAAAACTTTCTTCTATCTCAGTCATGTTAAAACTTCAAAATTCGCTATCACACCGCCAATAAAATCAATATTTTTCGTCATTCTGTTGTACGTCAGCTTCTTGCGAATCGTTGGGTTACCGGGATGCGATCAACTGATGTATACTAAACTACGATAAGTCCTTCTGGCCTGTACCGGCAGGAACAGATAGCCTCCCTATTCCTTGATTTTACGATTTTAGCTAATTTTGCTGGAAAACACTAAATTAAAATGCTTGGAACCCAATTAAAGAAGATTAATTCCCAGTTCTCGTCAACATTGAATTTGAATGAGAATATCGCCAAATTAGTCCTCTACAGCGAAGTTGGCTTCATTTATGGCAAGCTATTTTTGTCGCCAAATTTGGAGATATTTCGCCAACTGTCGCCAAGCTTGGCGAGAATTTGACGTTAGCGAATATATAAATATATAGTGTTAAGCATATAACAATAGGAACAATAGTTACAACAATGAAAGAAAATTTGCCGAAACCATGTTAACTAAAACTCATAAATTAAACCCGTTTATGGATGAATTCTGCTGTCTTGTTTGAAAATGTCAGCTACCCTAAAATTTCAAACCACTAGGATTCTAAGGATTTCTAATTTTTGTGTGCACCTTTTAGAATTTGAAATCTTTAAATGGCTATCACAGCGTCCTCTTCCGGCGGAATAACACTAAATTCAAGTAGGACCTGCTGTCCATAGCCAAAAACATAGAAAAAAATTTGGTTCAATTTGAAGCATAACTTCATACACATTTCGATGATACAATGAGGACAGACAGACGGACAGACGGACTGACAGACAGACGGACAGACAGACATTTTGTAAAAACATGTTTTTCGGAATCTCTGACCAGTAAAACGTGTAAATCCGTCGAAAACTGGAAGTCGAAAAAAATTTCGATAACCCTCTAAAAAGTTAAAAAAACAACAAAATTAAGTTTTAGTTGGTGTCAGTTTTTTTTTTTTTTTTTTAATTTATTACATTTGGAATTATCTACTTAAATGTAAACAGTGGTTTTTTTAATTTTTTTTTAACTTCTTTTTCTCATTCTCATCTGCTGGTGCTCTAAAACAAATACACATCTTCTGTGTCTTCAATATCGATCAGTGTTAAATAAATAGCTAGGCTGAATTAAGAATTCTTAAATAAAGCTCATTATATTAGCTTTTGTGTATGAGATTCAAAAGCCGATTTCAAAAGAAAATACTGCAGCAAAAAAAAAAAAAAATAAATAAATAAATAAAAATAAAATAAAATAAAATAAAAGTAGAAAACTAAAATACCAACCAGGCTTTCGACAAATTGTGTGACCGATTAAAATTCGTAATTTTTTTTTTTTTTTTTTAAGTAAATTAAAAAAGATACTCTAATTCAATCGCTGGAATCAATGACTTTTTCAAATTAATTTTCAGCAAATTGTCGATGTTTAACGACGGGTCAAATAACATATCGGTTTCTTCTTTTACACGGGAGAAGCCGACATTTGTTAGATCAACTGGACCTGTGCACAGGCCTACATTTGCAGGCCCAGTTCCGTCCCGGCTCGTTTATATTTTCGCAATTCACGGTTCGGCCTGGACTGTGCAAAAATCAATGAAATCTAGCCCGGCCCGACTCAATTTCTACAAAAAATTCTGATTTTTCTTAGCATTCAATTATGATTCTTTTAAGATTGTTTTCCAATCCAAACTGACAACTTTCTGACACATTTTTAAATTCATTTTTGTTCGCTTATGTGAGTTCATTTATGGGACTCATGAAACTGGCAGGTGCTCTTATTCAGAAACTTTGTAATCGAACTGTTTTTTCATTTTTCGATAAAAACAGAAGATCTTTTAGAAATTGCTGTGAAAGTTGGCGTTTTTGAACCGAATTTTCGGACGCGACAACGCGGGAAAGAAATAAAACAAAACATATGCCGTGAAACAATCGCTTTTAACTCAAAAACTTTATCGAAAAATGGAAAAAAAACTGTTCGATTGCAAATCACTTCAAAATTCTTGCCTACAAATATTATTTTTTTGAAAAAGGAGTCGGAAAATATGTCAAAAAGTTTCGCGTTGATGAGCTTGGAAGAATATAAGAATATAATATATATATATATATATATATATATATATATATATATATATATTTAGAACCGCCTTAAAGAATACCCCATACGTTTTAATCACCAAATTGTCCCCTAGAAAAAAATCGCCATTCGACTGGAAATTAAGTGTTCTTTCAATTTACGTTAAATTAATTTTATAGTCCAATATATAATTCATATTGTTTTCGAAAATCAATTTCAAAATACATATACATATATATTAACAGAAATCGATTTCTAGAATCTGTAAATTTCGAAATACAAACTTTTAGCTCATTCCGCCAAGTAGTTTTTGATTTATGCTTTAAAAACGATACGCATTGCAATCTGTTTAGCACAGATTAAAAATGAATTTAACATTAGGAGTTTTAAATTTTAAACCTTCAAATTTCCTAAACTTGTTGACCGAATGACTTCCCGTTTGGTATCCTTGGGTAACATTTACCGAACAAACAAAATAGGCTGTCAAAAGTGAGTGTTCATCTGAAAAAAAAAATCAAAGCAATTTCAGTACGAAGACGACCCCTTAAGTTTTTTTTTTTGTTTTTTAGCATAACAGGAAAGAAAACTTAATTTCCAGTCGAATATCCAAGTTTTTCTAGGACGATTTGGTAATTAATAAAATGTATAGGGTGTTTTTATTTTTTATTTTTTGTACGACTGTACAATATTTGCTGTATCATAATCCAATAATGAAATTATAAAACATGGGTATCACAGGGTTCGTATGCTTTTACCACAATTTTTAATAGAATTTTTCGCCTTATTTAAATGCAGAAAAATATTACAAATCCTGCAATTAAACGAGGCGTCTACAATTTCTGCTATTTAAATATTAAATCGAAAAATTCTACTAAAAAATTATATTAAAAGAGTACGAACCCTTTATTAGTCTCTAAGGTAAACTCAGCTTTTTTATTAGTAACGTATTTTCAGGTGTATAAGTCAACTTTTTAAACTGCCAAAACGCATGGAAAATTAAGGGATCGAATTATACACCGGATATAAAAACAGACATTCGAAGATTACAATTTGTAGCTATAGTAGTTTACGAGATCAGCGTCAGCCTTTTCATTATAGTCCAGGAGGCGACAATACAAAAATTAAAAAAAATTTGTTAAAAAAAAGTTACATTAGATTTCTCCATACATTCCACATAATCGCCGTTGTTAAGAAAGTGACGCAAAATGTTCCCAATGACGGAGTTTTCTTCGATGAAACCGATTCAAAATTATGTGAACGCACACGTTATAAATTGTTCTGCTAAAGCTCTACAATTGAACGTTGGCAGACCTCAAGTTTCAGTAATAAGACTATTTAAACTCGAAATTATCCTTGTATTCGATACCAAACCTTAAAAATAATTACGATAAAAATACTTCTGCCACGTGTTTGGCCCCTGTTGCGATAAGGCAGGGCAGACCCAGGATATTATTATAGTACTAGATGAAAACAACATTTTTCTTATTTTGATATTCTTGTATTACATAACTTAGGCTAAACCTCTTAAATTACATCTGAAATGGTATTAATTTTTGGCTTAGGTTCACTTTAGGCAGATCTGGATTATTAGATTACCCTATATTCTTACATAAAATATACAATTTTTTCTTGTATCTGATAAAATAGGGTTGGGTTTCATACAGTCGCGTCCCCACCTATTTCTATATGACTCACAAAATTTACCATTTCTGACAAATTTCGCACCTTAATTAAAAGTTATTGTTAATATACTTATCTAATAAATAATAATTATAATTCTTACCTCTAGAAATAAGAAATATGGTCTTTAAATATTAATATTATTTCTCCACATACACACACAATAAAAAAAAGAAGAAAAAGAAGAGAAATAAAGTAAAAATTGCTTAAAGTTTGACGAGTGTGTTTTTTAACGTCTATTAATTGAAATTGTAAACATTCCTCCCACACAGATTGTGAAAACTAAATAAAAAATAATGGTAATTTTAATACATTCTTGAATTGGGCATTGTTACATATGAATTTTGTCATTTGAATTTAGTACTAAAATAAATGATTAAATGAACACTTACAAAACTGAAAAATAAGATTACAATAGTAAAAAGTTACAATGTTATTATTATTTTTTTTTTAAGAAAAAATATTGAGAAATTTTATAAAAATAACAAAATTGGCAAAGTAAAATTTCAACTCTCTAATTGCATATTCTGTTGAAGTAACAAGTCAAAATATGTGTTTGTAGATTAAACGAAATTAAAATGATAATGAAATTTTATTAAAACTCGTATGCAAAAGCACATATAGTGCAACAATTAAACGCAAACAAATTTTAAAATTGGAGGCTGATAGAAAATTTTTAGCAGCATTTTCTTTTTTGGCATCCTAAAATCCATAGGGAACACGCAATGCATATCGAGAAAGAGAAAATTCGTTAAAATTTGTTGAACAGTGCTATCGTTACTCGTATCTTTTTTGCTGCAAAGTAGTCCTTTATCTGTATTAAATTATTTACAAAATGATCCAAAACGCAAGTAAAACAGCCTGACGATGTATCAAAACTTCTATGCTCACTGTGCATCATCAATAAGTCGAGGATCTATTCCTAGCCGTTTCCCAAAACAGACTTTGCTATCACCTGAATCTGGGCACAACAATGAACGACGATTCGATCAAACACAATACCGGCCGCCGAAGATCGCACGCGTGTAGCCCCATTGTTTTACACTCCCACGAAATAAAAAGTTCGTCGAAGAAGAAGAGCAGAAAGAAGATGATGCAAAAAATAGAGGTCCCGTTATCAAACTGGATGGTCACTTTCTTTCCACCCCCCTCCCCTCTTCTTCCCCTGAACCCGAAGTGATGAGTTACTGCCACCAGGTTTGGCCTACATGGGGACCCCGACCAGGTATAAAAGTAGGGCAAGTCACTTTCTCCGAATCATTTCTCGGGTTAATCAGAAAGATGTGTTAGATGGTGAAAAGAAAGTGAGAGTAATAACAGAGAGAAAAGGTGAAAGTGGATTAAAGACGTTGGTTGTGTGCAAGCTTCTGTATCCCTTCTTTCGTCCAGTAAGTGAATATGATTTGTTTCATAATTTTCTCTCTTTGTTGAAGTGGATTAGGTGATCTTGAATTTGGAATTTGATTGGCAATGAATTATTTTATTTAATCTAAAATAAAAAGGATGAAAATATATCAGAACTTTTTAATCCATTTT
The DNA here is from genome assembly GCA_963931845.1 of Maratus michaelseni. Taxonomy (NCBI): domain Eukaryota; kingdom Metazoa; phylum Arthropoda; class Arachnida; order Araneae; family Salticidae; genus Maratus; species Maratus michaelseni. The sequence goes on from OZ007587.1 coordinate 282,578,560, forward strand.
CGGTTTTACAGTGGAGAGAGGGGGGAGAAAGAGAGAGACTACTACTTCTCCCAGATTTTTTAAATGATAGGTAATTTTTGTTACTTTGTATAGCAAAATATATAAACCATACTAAATGATTTCCGTCAAAACTTTAATGTTTTTACCCATCCCAGGCTCTTTCCAAGGCCCGATTAACCTCTGAATCTAGGGGAAGCACAATATTATTTTGGGAGACCATTTTATTTGGCAAAAGTTTTTTTTTCATTCTTCATTCATGAAAACCCACCAATGATACTAATATTTTTCCCGGGAGTAGCCTAGCCGAGATCATATATAGTTCATTAAACAGATTTTTTTGTTTATGTTCCCTGTATATACTTCAGATATATTCAGTACATCAATCTGTATGCTCAGTCTCCCGGGTGGTTTCTAACAGGCACATCAAAATGCTATATGATTAATTAATATCCTACTGATAACATTTATATTTTCCTGTTAAATAAGTTTAATGAAGCAGTGCGTGGATTTCCTCTTGAATAAAGCAAAATTTCTTCCAAAAAAATTAAAAATACAATGTAAAAAAATGAAAATTGGAATTAGAGGGCCCTCTTCACAGAGGGCCTTCTTCATCAAATCAAACGTAGTTTTTATACAATATATATATATATATATATATATATATTTGAGTAAAGGGATTTTTGTAAATTCTTTGTTCCGAACTTTTGTCCAAATTTATTTAAAAATAACGAACATTATTCCGTTATTAAACGACCTGAGAAATCTAGTTATGTCATATACTATTGTTAAAAGGCTAAGTGTTATCAGTGACGTCTTAAGGCTCCCAATTTTCCCGCTAATTTAAATCTATGGGCGTGAAATGTATTCATATTTTTAAAATACCTCCTCGGGAAATTAATATTAGGTAGCTTTCATTACAAAAAGTAAAAAGCTACCTATTGCAGCCGTTCGGAGGAAAGCAATTCCAGAAAATTTCCGTATATTTTCATCGATCATGACCCCCAGACCCCAAAACCACCCTTCGTTGAAATGTTGATATATATATATATATATATATATATATATATATTATATATATATCTGATCTATGTCATACGATAACAATCGTATTTATAAACCGATTTGTATGTAGCTAAGTATGTGTATTAAGCTCACCAGTGTCTCGACCGAGTTCGTTGGCCAGCTTCGTCCGCCATCGTGTTTCAAAATGGCGGCCACTAAAAGATTTAAAACTAAAATATATATATATACAAAAAAATAGAAAATCAAATTTATTTCTGGTTTAAGTGTTAGGCCCTGATACCAGGATTCCGGAGCATTTTTTGTTTGGCCTCTATCTTTTAAAAAATGGCTGATACATAGCAGGTTGAAAGTCTAGGGTGGCTGACATTTTGAAACAAGACAGCTGATTAAAACAAATCTTAAATTTTGAGTTTTAGTGAGCGTGATTTCTCGCAAATTATATTTCATTGTTGTAATCATTTTCCCAAGCATACACATAAAATTATATTCATACCTGCTAGTGTCAAATTCTCACCAAGCTTGGCGATATTTGGCGACTAAAAATACGTCTCCATAAATGAAGCCAACTTAGCTATAGCAGACTAATTTGGCAAATTTATAATTCAAAGTCAGTATTAACGAATATTCTGTAATAGGGTTCTTTGCATTTTAGCTTGCTGTTTTCGTGTAACAATAGCTGAAATTTTAAAACGAAGATATAGGAAGGCTACCTTTTTCTCCCGGTACAGGCCGAAAGGACTTTTTTTAACTTTTTTTAATCTTTTCTTAAAGGATGTCTCTTTTTTTTTCTTTATTGTCAAAATATTTCTAAAATCTATACTTAATTTAATATTTTATTTGTTAAAAGCTGACGAGCTGTGTGTAAGATTTCAACATTTCAAATAAAATTAAGTATATATTTTAGAAGTATTTTGACATTAAAGAAGAAAAAAAAAAAGAAAAAGAGCGATCTTTTAAGAAGAGTACACACACACACACAAAAAAAAAGTTAAAAGTAGTAATTTCCTGAGGAGATATTTTAAATATACGAACGCATTCCACGCCCATAGGTTTAACATTAGCGAAGAAAATTGGAGAAATGACTGACTAGCCTTAAAGTTTTTGAACATCCAGAGCTCAAATACCCGTAAATTTATGGCCATGGAATACATTCGTGTTTTTTTTTTTTTTTTTTTTTTTTTTTTCATTTTCTCTACAGAAAATTAATTTTCTTTATTTCTCTTTTCAGATTAGCCTTTTTAAATGATGTCTCTTTAATTAGCTATTTAATTAGCAAAATATTTCTTAAAATACTCAGTATTATTTTATGTGCTGTAATAAGCTTATTTACAATTCGTCAGCTTCTCTAAGATTTTAACGCTTAAAATATAAAATTAAGCATATATTTTTGAAATACTAGGGAATCCTACCCGGGCTCTACTGGTTCCAGAACATAGGCGAAAACCATTATTATCTTTTTTTTAAATTGAAAACTCTAATATATTTTTTATATTTAATATATTTTGTTAAATTGCCCACTAACACTACCAAAATGCATTTTTATATGAAAAATATCAATAATGTATTTAAATAAAGTTTTGAAATTTATTAAAAACGATACTTTTTAATTAGTCGCATGACAGGAGTTAACAGCCGAAGAAATCGCCAAAGATTTCGCTATTTATAGCAGCATTTTTTAATCCGATTATATCAGTTCGATTACATAACTGTTAATTTGCGTTTAATTTATATTATTTTATTTTATTCATTGATTTATTGATGAAGTTTTATTTTCGTTTTGGAATACGTTAGCCGGAAACAAACGCTGAACTATTTATATTGTTTTAAATGCAAACAGGTACAACAGCTTTGTAATCGGGATACAGGAGATAGAGATTGATTTTTTAAAAAATCATACTAAAAATTTATTTATAAAAAAATTTAAAAATCAGAAAATGGAGACGCAGATTTCAAACAAATTTCATTTGAAAGAATATTTTTTACCCGATTCGACGGTGCAAAAATTAAAATTGTGCTATGTTTAGAAGTTTAAAAAAAACTGCAGCAAAAACATCGGAGAGGAGAACTTGAGGTCTGACTGACCATGAGACTTAACGTACGGACAGGACCGAAACTGTGCCTGTGTCCCAGGATTTGCAAAATATGGATTACTAAATGTACTTTTTAAAATTTGTAAATTTTAAAATTTTAAAAATATTTAAACTAAAGGCAATTATAATTATTTGTAATAAATAACTTTAAAAATGATTTTGTTATTGTGTGAAGTCGATTATGTGAAGCTGATTATGTGATTATACAAATCATTATATTAATTGTAAAATTTTTCTATCTCCTGCTTACAAAAACATATATTTCGTAATAATTTTGGTTACGTTAAAAAAACAACAACAAAAAAACACTTTACCTAAAATAAATAAAAACGGATTCCTTATAAAATCATGTGATAATATGTCATCATATAGCTGTGTATCTTCAGAAAATTTAACAAGTTAATATGAATTTGTTTGAAAGGGTTTTAAAGGGTTCCCCTCTCTACCAGAAGGAGTTAACACTGCCGTCAATGTTTTTCAAAAGCAATTTGAAACGATTAAGTATTCCAATTTTTCTTCATTTACACTATAAAAATCTATTTTTGTCATTCATATCGGTATCAATTCATTGAACTCCATATGTTCCAAATTTCAATTATTTTTATGAAATTTAAACAAAAAACAGACAGCTGAATAGACAAGTGGACGATTCTGTAGATATAGGATTAAAAAAATATATAAGGTTATAATGTTCTGCCGTAGCTAGGTATCGAACACCGAGTTTCTTTTGTCAAGGGACTTTCTTTGAGCATTGAGCTATTGGAGCCTTGAAGATGCGATAGCCTTTGTTTCCTTCTGGATGTTGTGTAATACTTACAAGGTTTAAACACGACAAGCAAGTCAAGATAAATACAATGATTTAAAAAGTTTTATTCAATTAATTACAGAAAAATAACGAATAATGATAGGTTATTATTATAGTTGACGAAACATAACAATTATTCAAACTGATGTTGCATGGAACATTTATATAGCAGTCGTTTTAAACGAACAATCTACTTATGACAAGACCCTGAACTTTTAGTAATCGGCAATCAAATCAAATCGTAATTATATCTCAATAGAGAGAAAGATTTAACTTATGTTGATGGGTTATTGTAATGGGCTAAAATAATTAAAATAATTTTTGGTCAATCTTTCAGCGTAACTAACTTGACTAATCAACACTTTTTGAAATTCAAAGAAGAATGGTATTCATAAAATCATGACCTGACATTTTTAGAGATCCATAAGAAGATAATATATTAAACCTTGCAGTAAAACCATAATTCGACGTTTTTGTTATTTAAATGAAGAATGACATGTAATAAAACAATAACTATTTCAAGATAAACTATCCGAATTTATATCAATTATAACTTCACCTGAGTTTTGTGGAAAGCGTGTATGAAGGCTCTAGCGTTATAAGCAGATATATTTTAAAAATTTCCTGAAATAATTAACATTGTTAATTGTTTCAACAAGTTCAAGGTATTGTCAAAAGTAGATTGTTCGTTTAAAACGACTGCTATATAAATGTTCCATGCAACAGTAGTTTGAATAATTGTTATGTTTCGTCAGCTATATTAATACCCTATCCTTATTCGTAATTTTTTCTGTATTTAATTGAATGAAACTTGTTAAATCATTTTATTTATCTTGACTTCTTTGTCGTGATTAAACCTTGTAAGGATCACACAACACACAGAAGAAAACAAATGCTATCGCATGTTCAAAGCTCCAGTAGCTCAATGGTTAAAGCAATTCTCTTTACATTATTTTTGTCATTTTTTGAACAATTATTTTTAAGCTTAAATACTCATTTAAATGTTCACCACGAAATTAGCAATGTGCACATACATTATGTAAATCTTGTTTTCTTTCAAAACTTGTTTGTGACTTTAAAAAAAAAGTTTCAAAATATACAGTTTGTTCCATAATTAACCCAGCAAGATTTTTTAAAATAACTTTTTAACCAACGCGTTGCCATTTGAAACCTTGAATGAAATGAATAAATTACACTGAATGTTTTCTTGAATAAGTTGTTTTGGAAATCTGATGTTCCTGCGATAGACGCACCAGGGCCTGATTATCGCAGGGGCACACGAAGCATGTGTCTCAGGTCCACATTTCCAGGGGGCCCCAAAATACATTTTGTCCACTCTCGGAAGATACAAATTAATCCAAAATGCCATTTATAGTTCATAGAGAAAATTAATTTTTCCCATTCATCTAAACCAATGGTTCGAAACATTTTATATTAGCCACGCTCCACAGAAGAATATGTAAAACCACGGTCCCCACACACACTATAACATATATCTCTTATTATTAAAAAAGTGAACTCTATTCATATGGAGGAAGCTTAATAGAGCCTCAACAATAACTATTCATTTCATATTTATTAACCTTATGAAAAAGGTGAATTTTCTGTCACAATTTTTAAAAACATAATTCTATAAATGGAACGAGGTTATACACTTACCTCGGTGTTAAACAAAAGTGTTGTATGATCAACATTTTTATCTTCAAAAAATACTTGAAGAGACTCTCACTTTTAACATTAAAATTGATAACAGTGACAAATTTATAATTCATTTTAGTAACTTATTAAGAGTTGGGGGAAAAGCTTTGGATACTAAATTTTCTTTCTACGGATAACACAAAACACAAGAAGCATTTCAATATTCTCATGTTTATCAATTTTAAGTAGCTATTACTTCCCATCAAAACACATTTCTACGTTTTTCCTTTATCATTATCATTAATTGATTGTCATGTATTATATGATTGTGAAATTTAAAATGTATATGACATATAGTTATTAATTGCGTTGGATGCCTGCACTAAAGTCATACGTATTTACTATTTATCCATTTCCTTTGCTGATACTATTTAAGATTTATACATTTTATGATGTTACTAATATATATAATATATAGTTATATATTTAAATTTTTTTGGTTAAATATACCCTTAAGTTATGTCACATATAAGACACATATACGTGATTATGTGATATGTAGCAGAGCGAATTAAAAAAAATACTCATTTAATAAATAAATAAAAAAAAGTAGGAAAAATTATAAAATACAGTAATAACCAGAAAAATTATAGAAACTTTTATATTTAAATTAAAGAAAAAAAAAGAGAGGGTGGGTGAGTTAAAATATTTTTAAAGATAGTTCACATTATTATTCTGGTTTGATTCTATTTTAAACTTTCGATTGGGAACAATTTTTAAATTCAATAAAGGAACTCGTTTTTTCAATTTTATTTTTAAATTTTGCATGTATGTATTACTTTTAATTTTAATCTATAACATTTCATTTCTAAGGGAAAAAAAAAATAAAAAAATGGCAGCGTATGAGTGAGTAACAAATTTGAGCCTCACGTTGGGAACCACTGATCTGAACTAAAACATCTCTCCGTGTTCTTCACTAATGACAATGAAATGTAATGTAAGCTTCGAAATTCAAAGAAGAACGGATATTACATCAAACATGTTTATTTCAATCCTTTTGGTTTAGAGTTTTACTCGCTCTAAATAGCATGTAGTGCAGAAAATTTTACATTCCCATACTTTTTTAATGCATTTTTACATCTCTCTATACTATATGCATATATATACAGGGTGTTCCGTTAAAGGGGTCCAATATTAATAGGGGTAATAGAGGAGATCACACGGAGCATAAATCAGTATATAATGCCTGGCCGGATCTCAATAATTTTCAAGTTACAGCAAATAGAATGAAAAATCGGAAATTTGTAAAAAAACCCTCATTGCTAAACTATCGATAATGCTACATAAAAACGAAGCACATATTTAGAAAGCGCAGAAAAAATCCTACGAAATGACATAAGTTGTTTTAGAATATTGAGAATTAATGGCGAGTTATAAGCTCTGAAACAGTGAAAAAATACAAAATCAAATATTTAGCAAAATAGTTAATCGTTAATTCCAAAAATGCAACTCTACCTACATCAAGGAAAATGTTATAAAATTTGGTCCATTCCGAAAGCTTTCGAAGAAGCTGACAATAAACCATATCAGTTTAATTGTATGGGAGAAATCAAGCAGTTCCCTAGTTACAACTCTGTACTGTTGCACGCTCGGAAAGAGCGAAACTCCACCCATGCCGATTGTAAACACCCCGTTTTAATATCTTTCAATTATACATTTCTGATCAACCTCTATCAATACCCTTTCATTATTCAGTCTGGTCAAGTGAATGACATATTGTGCAGCTCTCGCCTTGTCTTAAAGCAAACTCCGTGACTGCTGCGTTTCCTCCATGAACTTTCAGGATGATGAAGAAGAAGTACTTTTTGAAAAGTGTAATAAAACAGCAGTCATCAGTGGGCGTTATGTTAAAGGGAGGCTGTTGTAAGTGGGATTGTAGTAAGTTGATGTATAATAATTATGCCGGAATACTCTAACGAAGAATATGCGGACATGCATCTGATGTACGGGCAAGCTCATGGAAATGCATGTCTAGCACAGCGCATGTACCGTGAGCAATTTCCAAGGAGACGTTGCCCAAGTTCGAAACTCTTCATAAAAATCGATAGACGATTACGGGAGACTGGATCGTTTAATACAGCAAGCATTGATGCAGGGAAACCTCGACATGTACGAACACCTGCAATGGAAGAAGATGTACTGAATATTTTTAAAGATAACCCCTCCACGAGTACACGAGCTGCTGCGTCTGAAGTCGGTGTTTCTCACCAAAGTGTGTGGCGTGTTCTGCGTGCAGAAAACATGCACCCCTTTCATGTGCAACGGGTACAACTGTTATCAGTAACAGATTGTGCTCAGCGGACAGAATTCGTACGCTGGTTGCTTAATGTAACAGAAAATAATCCACAATTTCTGGAAAATATTTTATTTACTGATGAAGCAACATTTACGAGAGAGGGCGTGGTAAACACGCACAATATGCACACATGGTCATATACAAATCCGCACACTTTTTTCCCGTCGAACGCACAACAAAAGTTCAGTGTGAACATATGGGCAGGTGTCCTCGGCGATTATCTCATAGGACCATATTTACTCCCAGATGTACTCAATGGCAGTACGTACTTGGTTTTCCTACGGGATATCTTACCGCAGTTACTGCAAAATGTGCCAGCAACATTGCGCCACAATATGTGGTTTATACACGATGGCGCACCGGCACATTTTTTCATAGGTGTTCGCAATCACCTCAATTCAACATATCCTGGGAAATGGATTGGACGCAGTGGACCTGTTGCTTGGCCTGCACGCTCTCCAGACCTCAATCCGTTAGACTTTTTTGTTTGGGGACACCTTAAATCGCTGGTGTATGAAACGCCTGTGGATACACCGGAGGATTTACTAGCGCGAATCGTTGTCGCTGCAGGAGACATTCCCAACTCCGTCGGAGTTTTTCGGCGTGTTCGCCAATCTTTACGACGTCGCTGTCGGCTGTGCGATTCTGTTAATGGGCGCAACTTCGAACACCTATTATAATAATGTCCGTTCGTCTGCCTTCCGACATTGAACTGTGCAGCGCAGGCCAGAAGACTATGCTTCACATATGTCATAAAGTACGTGGAATGTAATTCTTTATTTGTCATTTTTCTTTTATTTTCAACACTTTTTGGCACAGTATTTTCTAAGTCACAGACTGTGGTGTACTCAAATTGTAAATTACAAAGTTTGTATGAATTAATTTAAAATTTAGTGTCTTTTTTAAATTTATAATTAATAAAATTATTATGCTATTTGTTATTATTATTTCCTATCATAAATTATGATGCACATATACATACAATAATTGTCCATGTAAAACATGTACTGAAACTTCTTGCATAGTTACAAATCGCAATATTTTTAATTATTTCCGAATTTTCACCACCAGTTTAATTTTAAGGAATTTAACTTAAGCTTTATATCAATAAAAGACCACTTTAAAATGTAGACTATTATTGTAAAGTTATTTTGGTTCATTCAACTCTTGAATAATTAAAAATGTTGCATCTCAGAAGAAGCATGATCGAAAATGTATAGTTGAGAGTAATTAAAAAGGCGGTGTTTCCAATTGTGATGGGCGGAGTTTAACCTTTGCTAGTGTCAAAGAAAGCGGAGTTGTAACTAAGAAACTGATTAATTTCTCTCACACAATTAAACCGATATGGTTCATTGTAAGCTTTTTCGAAAGTTTTCGGAATGGACCAAATTTTACTACATTTTCCTTGTTGTAGCTAGAGTTGTCTTTTTGGAATTAACGATTAACTATTTTGATGTATATTGGATTTCGTACTTTTTTCATTGTTTCAGGGCTTGTAACTCGTCAATAAATATTGCTATTTTAATACAATTGATGTCATTTTGTAGGTTTTTTTCTGCTCTTTCTAAATATGTGCTTCGTTTTTATGTTGCATTATCGATAGTTTAGCAATGAGGGTTCTTTTACAATTTTCCGAATTTTCATTCTATTTGCTGTAACTTGAAAACTATTGAGATCCGACCAGGCTTTATATACTGATTTATGCTCCATGTGATCTCCTCTATTACCCCTATTAATATTGGACCCCTTTAACGGAACAACCTGTGTATATATATATATATATATATATATATTGACACGGCTCTTTGGTATCGTAATTTCAATGTATATGGTCAGTTTCTTATGTTTCAATGGTTAAATTTTACTTAAAGTTATATATATATATATATATGTATATATATATATATATATATATACACTATATTGCCAAAGGTGATTGGTCACTTGCGATTTTAGACGTTTTGTTAACTGTCTAGAAAAATACACGAGGAATTAACCTGAAACTGCAGGTGTGTAAACAGTATAGTATAGGTTATATATTTCCGCGAAGATTTTTTCACGAAACCCCATAGGGGACTGTCAACAAATTGAAAAAGAACGAATATCTTTTGGATAACCCTGTCAAAACTAATGTAGCAAAGGCGTTCAAACTCGAGATTATTAATAAGTGGCTTATTGTAATATACTGTGTTCATTTTTATGAGGATCGCATGTATGCTCGTAGAGAAATTAGGGTTTTTATAAAAACAGTCCCAAATTTCGCCTAGTTTTTTGCTTATAATTTGCAGAGTTCTTAATATAAAAAAAAGTTATTTTCAGAAAATATGACAAACGACATTGTGCATAATACTCTGCAATCAGAATTAAAAAATAATAAAAATTGGATGAAAAATGAGCAGGTTTACTAGAAAAGGTTTCACTGCGCATGCGCGAGCGCAATCAAAATATAATATGCATAATGTATTAGCTAAGTATATAGAGCAACTTTTGTGAAAGTCTCAAAATCATAGCTTGAAAATTCTGTAAATTATCGTCGATAGAATAAGCTCGAAATCCGTTGTTCCCAAAAAAGAAGCAAAAAGATGAGGGGTTGTATCAAATATCTGTTGATTAGTGCCAAGATAGCGTACACAATATTGCACGTACTACTACATTTGGATATAACCCCTCATTTTTTTGCTTTCTTTTGGGAACAACGGATTTCGAGCTTATTCTATCGACGATAATTTACAGAATTTTCAAGCTATGATTTTGAGACTTTCACAAAAGTTGCTCTATATACTTAGCTAATACATTATGCATTTTATATTTTGATTGCATTCGCGCTTGCGCAGTGAAACATGTTTTAGTAAACCTGCTCATTTTTCATCCAATTTTTACTATTTTTAAATTCTGATTGCAGAGTATTATGTACAATGTTGTTTGTCATATTTTCTGAAAAGAACTTCTTTTTATATTAAGAACTCTGCAAATCATAAGCGAAAAACTAGGCGAAGTTTGGGACTTGTTTTTATAAAAACCTTAATTTCTCCACGAGTATACATGTTATCCTCATAAAAATGAACACAGTATATTACAATAAGCCACTTATTAATAATCTCGAGCTTGAACGCCTTTGCTACATTAGTTTTTACAGGGTTATCCAAAAGATATTCGTTCTTTTTCAATTTGTTGACAGTCCCCTATGGGGTTTCGTGAAAAAAATCTTCACGGAAATATATAACCTATACTATACTGTTTACACACCTGCAGTTTCAGGTTAATTCCTCATGTATTTTTCTAGATAGTTAACAAAACGTCTAAACTCGCAAGTGACCAATCACCTTTGGCAATATAGTGTATTTCATAAAGGGATGGTTTAAATTTTTAGGTGATGCACATAAAAATGTTTGTCATGTTTAAAATGCAATTTTCTTGAGAAAGGAGGGGGGGGGGCTAACCTGGCCTTTGTGCCCTGGGTCCAACATACACTTGATCAGGTCTTGAGATATTGATGATACTGATTCTACCACCTTTTTCACTTTTAGAATATTGTCTTGGACACTTATTGATTCCCCGCATTTTCCAGGTAATCATTGCATTTGCCGCCCCCCCCCATGCCATTTTTTTTCTTTTTTTTGGTTGTTGTTGTTGTTGTAAATTTTATCTAATTTAGATTGTGACTGATGATTTAAATTGTATATAAAGACTTGTTATTTCATATTTAATCGCGTTTTTACACTCTTTTGTTTAACTTAACTTTGTTCGTGTATGTAAACATGAATTATGTAATTGTTTTTCCACACACATTCTGATATACTAGAATTATAATATGTATATATGTACATAAGTGTGTTACCGATGACAATCAAAATTTTCATATTTTTAGATATTAATTATAAATTAATTTTAATGCATTTATCTGTTAGCCGGGCACAAGTGTTAAACGGCCAAATATTCTTTATGGTTACAACGAGAGCTTTACAAATTTGATAAAATCTGGTAGTCAGAAAAAAGTTCTAGTAGCCAGTAAAAAATATTTACCACCCCCTACTTCCTCGTCATTAATTTTCATCGTCATTAATTTAAAGTTTTTATGAATTAATTGAGGAAAAATAATAACAGGAAAATAATAATTGTTTAGAATTATTAGTTACATAGTTTAGAAAGATAATATAAACTAAGTTTTCTAATGAAACTTATCAAAATCATATATCTTTCAAAAAAGAAAAAAATACTGTAAAGAGTGAATTAGCCGGCATGTTCGGAAATTGCTGACTGCCGAATGCTTCAAATGTCCGGATAGTAGAGTGCTACAAAATCTATATCTGCCGAGGAGCGCAACGACGAAATAGTGAAGCAGGAAAACAAGTTTTCGCCTATTTTTCTGTCGAAGTCTCAAATAATTCTGATTTGATTATTTTAAAATTTACATTTGACGAACTTATTTTTGCCAAATTAAAAAAAAAAAAGTTAAAAATATTTTTTGTGTGAATATAGTTTCAAAGTTTATTTTTTAATATTGGAAAAGGGGCGGGAGGGGGTGTCATTTGTGCTCATTTCAAGAAAGCTTAGGTCAATTTTTGCACAAAAAGAAACAACAACAAAACCCCCATTAGATTAAATAACTTGATCGTCAGATAAAAATATTTGGTCGCCAGTGGCGATCTGGCGGCCGTATTTGTCAAGCCCTGGTTACAACTGTATACTCGTCACAACAATAAGAGTGTTAATTATGTGCCCAATCACGTTTTCTAAAATATCAAACTGGCTGAGACACTGAATCAATGCGAGATTTTAAGCATTAAAATGTATAGAAAAGAAACAATAGAGTGTAATAATTAAAAAATAAATAAGGTTTTATCAATTAGTTTAATACTAATTAAATATTACATTAATTATATATAATATTAATTAAATATTTAGTTTAATACTAATTAAATTATGGCTATTTTTATGAGAGCTGGGTGCCTGAGATAAATCGCCAAATATTATTCCCATAGCCATCATTCATATTGCATTCATTTCACTAAAAATATAAACTTTTCACTCATTTAATTTAAAATACGTATGTTATATACATTGTTATATATCACATATACAATAATACACACCTTATACATAGTATACATTGTATATTATACACCTTATATATAGTATACATTACATATTATACACCTTATACATAGTATACATTGTATATTATACACATATTTTAACCTCAAAATATGAAAATATTTATGTTAAATCTTACGTGACACACTTTCGTTAATATCTTCCTAAAAAATCTAGAAACGTTTCTTTGAAATGTTGATTGAAACGTTTCTTTTTTAATGAGAAACAACGAATAAATTCAAACTTAATCTAGATTATTTTTTTTAAACTCAAATCACGTTTTTATTTAGAAATGTTATTAATAAATTCAGATTAAAAATATTTATGAATTATGACCTACATTAATTTTTACTTTAACTGAATGAGCGTCGTTAAAAACATGAGTGTGTAAAATTACAAACATTATTCGAATCACCAGCGAGAACTGGCGGTGTCAGCGAGAATTTCGAGCTGCAGTCTAATACTGTTTAGCAATATATAATATCTTTTAGATACAGGTTTAAACTTCTAAAGGAAAATTAAGGATAAAAATATCTGCAAATGGCATTAGTCAAACCAAAATATCAACTCATTTATTCTATCAAAGGTACAATAAAAACTGATCGAAAATAACAAAAGGCACGCGCGAGGAAAAAAAAATCGTATTTTAACTGCATAACTGCATTAGACGATAACGTCATCCGCTTCGTGGAAAAAAAAAAAAAAAAAAAAAAAAAAAAAAAAAAAAAAAAAAAAAAATATATATATATATATATATATGAAATACAATTTAATCTCATATAACAAAGCATACCTTTTAGGCTACACGCGAAAAACCACTGCTTCAATCAGTCAATGGTGTATTTTTCTTTTAAAAGTTTCAATTTAAATTTTGCTTTTAATCATAAATATAAACTAAATTTGTACAATTTATTTTTTTATATATATATAATTATTGCTGAGCATTATATAATGCGGTATTTTATTTTTGGGGCAATATTGATTTGAGAAAAACCTTTCATAACAATGCTGCTTTAATTTTTAATTAACTGCGATTTTTAATAAATTATTTAAAAAAAAAAAAAAAACATGTTAACCAAATGTGAGAGTACTAAACTGAAATATGGTTTCAAAAATGTATGTTAAAATTTTGAAAAACAAAATTGGTACATTTTTAAATATATATACAGTCCTGTTTCAAAAATGGCATTTATATTCTGAAAGAAGACGTTATTTTCTGACGTTTAATGGCGGTGCCTTTGTTTTGTTTTTATTGTAAACGATATGTAAATAAAGGCGGGTGCATCTTTTTAATTTAATTTAATTTAATTTTTGTTTATTATTTTATTTATTTATTTATTTATTTAATTTGGCACGGGTTGTTCATTTTGTGGTTAAGAAAATAGAAAGATACTGTACAACTAATTTAAACATATTTTGTAATTCTTGTAAGCTACAAATATTTTTTTTATTATTATTATTAAAAAATAGCATAAAAGGACAAAATTACAAAATATCAAACATTTTACGTTAATCAATATTCATGAATTAGTGTCAATATACTTATGGGTCAATGGTACTTCTAACAAGTTATTCATTTTTCACGTAATTTATCAAATAATACTGGTATGTTAAAGCAATAAAAGTTTCCGAGTTAAGAAAGTTAAGAAAAAGCTATTTCCAAAAGGTTATGATATTGTCTTTAAAATGAAGCATAATTAATTAAATTCGGAATCGAAGTTAATTTTCCCCTTTTACTTACTTTTATACGTAGTATAGGGTAAGTCTTGTAATCGTTTTAAAAATCGAAAAAGAATTTTTTGACGGATTTACACGTTTCAGACACTGGAGATTCCGAAAAACATATTTTTAGAAAAAAAAAAATTGCCGTCCGTCTGTGTGTCTCTCTGTATGTCTGTGTGTAAACGCTCTATCTCTCGAACAAAGATGTAGAGACTTGAAATTTGGTATGTACTTAGTATGTAATAATGGAAAGAAGCTTATTGAATTTCAGTAACCTCGATTATCAGAAACTATTTTATTCGGTCTCTCGAAATATTCGTTCTGATAAAAGGTATATAAAATTTTCGAAATTGTTTATTTTAAGGATTGAATATAAAAGACAATAAAAAAACATAAATTTTGCATAAAGAATGAAGTCGATCGGATAATTAATTGTCGAGATATTTGTAATCCTATTTTCCACATGCTTCGATTTTTCATGACCCCGTGTTTCATCCAAATTTCAAGTCCAAGATATATTTTAATTGGAAATGAGACGCTTAATCCGACGCAGTAAACCGTTAGTTAATATGATTATTATTTTTTGAGTTATAAGGATGTTCCTTTTACGCAATTCAGTAATAGAGCATTTAAAGTTTATGACGTCATCAAGCCCGATTTTATTCGAATTGCAATGCATTTCATAAGTAGTTTACACATGTTTTATTTTCATATTTTATATTATGCATATCCATGATGGGTAAGTATTACGGTGGCCCCCAACGACTAGTTTATTATGCTCTCAAAATACATGTTTCATGAAATGCTGTAGAACTTTTAAGCAAAATTTAATTCATTTTTTTTTTATCCCGGCATTAAACTTATAACAATATTATGAAAAAACAAGAATGAAAAATCATGCGTCAAGCATAGATTATGAAACACTTTTCAACACTAACAGAATACTTTAACAAAACTTTACCCATTAATAAGGTGAAAGTATGTGTCTAAGTAAACAAGGTCAAGGTCAAACCGGGCAGAGAGACCTACCTTTTGGCTTATGCTCAACTAGCCCGCTCAGCAAGTTTGTTTACTATGCAGCAAAACCCCAGCTTAGGGAGCGATGCTTGGAAGTACCACCCGGGAAGGGAATAAACTGTCAAAGATTACAATGTCAATCACAAAGGCTATCCAATTATATTGGACGGGCCAAGTTAGATACAATAATGGGCTTAATGAACAATTGTGATTGTATATAAATATAAGGAGATGTAGAGCTAAATAATAATAATTAAAGTTGAGAGAAAACTATAAATACGAAACAATACTAATAGCTCACTTATTGAATGATAAACAATTAATAAATACGATATTGACAAAGAAAGTAATCATAGTTTGAATAGTAACATCGAGTGTATAAAAGTCTTGTATGAGGAAAAACTTGAATAATTATATAGGGATATTTACAATAAACAGTTAATACAATTTAAGTACAGCAATAATGCCAGAAAACAAATCTCAAAATAAAAGGACTATGTACTAGTACTAAGAATATAGGGAATAACATAAGTTATTATATAAAAAATATGTACATGTAGTGAAAACAATCAACACAAATCAAATCACTGTCTAAGTAAAAAATTTGGAAAGCGCATAACAAATTTTAAAAACCCAATTTCAGCAATTACCATCAATAATCATAAAAATATCCGGATTATTTTGTGCAGCCCTGTATATGATCTATAGATTTGTATATATATTAGATAGTAAGCTAAAAATTAGTTCTGTTGGGAAACGCATAGCAGAGTTAAAAATCCATATTCAGCAATTTCCATCAATAAACCGAAATCTATTAGATATATTTTGTGCTGCCCTGTATATGATCCAAAACATTTATACACACCAAGTAATATGTAAAAAATTAGTTAAATTTAAAAACGCGTACCACAACTGAAAGCGCGCTCCCAGCAATTAATATTCATAGATAGTAAGTACTGTAACCGAATTATTTTGTGTGTCCCTGTAAATGAACGATGAATGCTATGGACACCCCTTTTTTATAGTAAGCATCTTGTAGTGCACCTCAGTGATATATATCAATTTCAATATTCTTGAAATAGTGTAACATCATTTAAATACACCGCAAACGACTTTTCTCCATAGACTGTAATGTAACGGAATTTTTTGAGTGCCCCTGAAAATGAATTATAAATGCTACAATTCATTTTCAATACCAAACATTTTATAGTAAACCTCATTATATCAATTGCATGGCAATCCGAGTATTATTTACACGTGTTAGAGCCCGGACAGATAGGCAGAACGTCAGACAAACTGAGTTCATAAACACTTTGCAACTATACTTGGAAAGTGTTAAAATATTGAATAAGTGAACAGTATTTTATTAATTACAATGTAACGCTATTTAATTATAATATTTTTCTATTTTGTAACAGAGTATCAGTTTTCTCTTGTCTAAATTGTCAAATTACGCCCAAAGTTTTGGAAAAAGGAAAAAGGTGTAGTCGGTTTTACAACATATTATGAGATATAAATAGCATCAGCTACATCCAAGATGTCAAACTTGAGGTTCACGGATTTTTTTTTACAATAAATATTGAATATAAATTATCTGTTTTCAATATACTACTGTATGTTAAAAAATTCTTCCGCCTAAAACATTGTGCTCAGATTTGCATGGGTTAAATTTAGAATATCTTTGACGTTTCTAGGCTATTTTAAACGTCAGATTTAAAATGTATTTTATTCCTTAAAAATAAACGAAATCGTGAGCTAAGTAATATACAGTGAAACTTTGATTATCCAAGGTAATGGCGAGGCGGGTTGACAGGTTAATCGAATTCAAGTGGAATTTGTCATTTATGAGACTTATAGTTTAAATAAATATTATAGTATAAATATATATCATAAGACTCAACGCATAAAGAAATATTATGTAGTTTGGAAAGCATTATCAGACTCAGAATTAAAAAAAATATACTATTCCTTATTTTAAAATATACATTTATAAACACAATATAACGTTACATAAAATAAGAAGGGTATCATAAAACTAAACTAGTCGTTGGGGCCACCGTAATACTTACCCATGATGGATATGCATAATATAAAATATGGAAATAAAACATTATAAAATGCATTGCAATTCGAATAAAATCCTGGCTTGATGACGTCATAAACTTTAAATGCTCTATTACTGAATTGCGTAATAGAAACATTCTTATAACACCAAAATTGATAATCGTATTAACTAACGGTTTACTGCGTCATATTAAGCGTCTCATTTCCAATTAAAATATATCTTTGAATTGAAATTTGAATGAAATACAGAGTCATGAAGAATCGAAGCATGTGGCAAATAGGATTACAAATATCTCGACAACTAATTATCCGACCGACTTCATGCTTTAAGCAAAATTTATGTTTTTTTATTTTCTTTTATATTCAATCCTTAAAATAAACAATTTCGAAAATATTTATATACCTTTTATCAGAACGAATATTTCGAGAGTCCGAAAAAATAATTCCGAATAATCGAGGTTACTGAAATTCAATAAGCTTCTTCCCATTATTACATACTAAGTACATACCAAATTTCAAGTATATATCTCAGTTGGTTCAGGAGATAGAGCGTTTACAGACACACAGACAAACAGGCGGATGGCTTTTTTTTTTCTTCTAAAAATATGTTTTCCGGAATCTTCAGTGTCTGAAACGTGTAAATCCGTCAAAATTTATTTTTACGATTTTTAAAACGATTTCAAGACTTACCCTATACTACGTATGATGGGTAAGTAAAAAAGGGGGGAATTTTTCAGTATTAAACTTACATAAATACTATTAATCAAGATAATGCTTATGTACTCAAAAATCAATACTTTTTTTCTTGTTGTTGTTTTTCTTTTTGTTTTCTTTCTTCTGTTTAACTCATTTTGCATTTGAGAGTGATTGAGAAATGACATTTATTCTTGATGTTGTTCATGAGGTGGATGAGCCGTTCGCTGACCTCTGTTTACAAAGGGAAAGGCAGGATATTATATAAAAGTATATATTTATACGCCTATTGAACATTTTCTTATTTCAGCCAAAAAAAGCCCAAAAAATCCTCACAGACATAGCTTTTACGGATAAACGAATTATCGATTAATCGAATTACGCATAACCGAGGTTCCATATAAATAGATGATATAGATTAGTGTGATAAAATTTTCTTTAATATCTTATACTCAATATATCAACCAGTACTTTAAAAACAACTTGCTCAAAAAGTGCTATTTTATAATAAAGAATGAAATATCTCGCAGTCAAAAAATTACATTGTATTTTTGTCCAATATTCATTCTTATTATTACTCTTATTACCATTATTATTAAATTATTAGAAACAATTCAGCAATCATACAGTTTTACTTTTAAAAGACACAGCAGTCTAATTTCCCAAATTTACTGCTAAAAGATTCTTTCTTCAATAACGTATGTCCTGTTGAAATATTGGCCTATTAATTTTAAATATTTACCTAAATATAGCGAAAGAAATGTGAAAATTCATTATTTTATCATTTTATATCACAGTGGAACCAAATACAGTAAGACCTTTGAAAACAGAATCTGTCTATAACGGATTCGTGTCCAAAACGAAAAAAAATATTTTCATGGTCCCAATGGAAGGATTTTCAAGCAATTATGCCCACTAAGACGTTTTTCTATAATAATATTTTACTGTATTTTAAGCATAGCATAGTTGCCAACCTTCCGATTTTTTTAATACCAGTAAAATCTTAGAAAATTTTTCTCTTTATTAAATTACAGAAAATGTATGATTAAATAAGACAAATTTTTTACATAAAAATATATTCGTATGAAAAAAAAATCGGGAGATTGGCAACTATGGCACAATATAGTGCGAATTGGAGTAATTTAATTTATGATATTAACCCAATATTGATAATATATTTGGGATAATCTAAGATTATAATCAGTAGAGAATTAATAAACATTGTCTTCCAAATGCTGATGGATATATGTTGCAATATTCGCCGTTACATTTTGCACTATAATTGATTATATATTTTGCAAATATTTGCTCTTATATAGGAAAAGCAACGTGAAAATTTATTTTATCCCTTTTCAGTAGAACTTAATATTTTAAACACAGTACGTACAGATTGAATTAATTTAATCTATCGTTTTATCCAGTATAGAAAGCATATTCTACAATTATAATTAAGTTACTGATTAATATATAATATTTCCCAAATAGTGATGAAATATTTTGAGGTATTACTGCACTTTTTCGAAAATATTTGTTTGCGACTTGAGAAATCATTCATGAAACGACTTTTCAGCGAAGCTTTTTTTTTTCTTTTTAGATATTAACACGACGTCCGCGTGTCTCGTAAAAATACTTCTATTCGTAAAATGTTGAAATGATTGATTGACACCAGAATTTAGAAACAAATTTATTCGAAAATAAGTAAAATATTTTCTTCATGTACTTGATAAAAGAGAATTTTTCATTCCAAAATTCTGGTGCCAATGTAGCATTTAAGGATTAAAATTAAGTTACTTTACGTACGACACCACTGTGGTGTCGCCGGACGACAAAGTGTTTTAAGAAACGCCGTGTAAAATCTTGAAAAAGAAGAGTTCACCAGTTCACCAATATCCCAAAGTCAAGTACGTGGAAAAATCCGGTTTATTCACAAAACCCACTTTTAAAATTGCTATGAAAAAGCAATCCAAAAATAGTAATATCCCATAAAATAACATTACATGATGGCAATCATAAATGGATTACTATGCATGGTTGCCCTAATTAAGTTAGAGGTAGTTAGAGCTCAGTTGTAAAAAATCTACTTGGCCAAGTACAACAACTTTGGTATACACATTATTTAGACCAGTGGTTCCCAACCTTTTTATGGCCATGCCCCACCTAAGCATCTCTAAAATCATGATGCCCTACCTCTCATTGTAACATATAATTCCTATTTAAGCTTAAAAGAGTGAATAAAAATATAAATCTCATTGAATAAATACTAGTCGAAAAAGTTGTACGAAAATGTCTGAAACACAATTGAAACCAGAAAAATTATTTTAAAAAAATTGTATATAAAAGGCATTTAAATATAATAAAGTATGTGTTACATAATTATTCCGGTTATATCTGTATTTGAAATTTTACATGAGAACTTCTTGAAAATTGAATAAAAAATTTATTTTTTCATTTTATCTTCAACATCCGGGTGTATTGCTTTATTTTTAATCTACGATATTACTTTTCCAAAAAGAAAAAAAAAGACAAAAATTAATTGACAAGGAATGGGTTAATAAGAAATCTTGAATTACCCCCCCCCCCCCCTTCCTTTAGGTGTCTAACCACTAATTACGTTGGGAACCACTAATTTAGACCATTTGTGGTGTTGCTGATATTAAAGGCAAACACGACATAGGTAATTTTTTTTAATACTGTAGCAATTGGTTTAATCCCTTACAAAGGTTCAGTTCGCCTCTAATACTCTAAAATTTGCTTTATTAAACAAACAGACTGATGATAATGGCATTTGTGTGAATTTCAACAGCTGACTATGGGAACTTGTGTGTTGCGAGTTCGCCCTTGATATCCGCCCTGCCCCATTTAACAAGAATTAAAATATCACGGATTTTTACCACCAGGGACAAAATTGCTCTTCAAGGATCCTACATAAGAGAGAGATTGGATATTGACCTAATATCCGCTATTTTTGTTCCAAACCAGATCGATCGCCGTAGAATGCAATACCTTTTCATCAGCGTCCAACACTTTTTATTTTATTAGAATCTTGGGAAATTCGTTTTATATGCCTTCAAAGAGTCATGCAGAACATACGTATAGGTGCATTTTCACTTTATTGAATAAGATTTCTTAGAAAATGCGTTTTCTAAGAATTCTTATTCATTAAAGAATTCTTATTAATTAATTCTTATTTACTAATTCTTATTTACTCTCTGAAGGCATATGAAACGAATTTTCCATAATTTTAAAAGAATAAAAAGTGTTAGACGCTGATAAAAATACACTGCGTTCTGTTTTTGAACAGAAATGACGGACATTTCGTCAGTGTCAATTTTTTGTGTTCTCTAGATGAACTGAGGATTCCATAGAAGTTTACGCAATCACATGAAACGTTCTTCTTCTTTTTTTTAGTTCATATGTCAGTAACATAGAGATAGAAACAAACAAACAAAAAAAAATCCATAAAATGTTAGACAGTCACGTGAAAAGTTTCTTCTTGTAGTGCCCATGCATATTTTACTTTCCAAAATCAGCCTAAATTGCCACTTTTGCCGAAAATTTGAAGCCTTTCTTTCTTCATTAAATGTATTTCTCATGGTCTACAAAGTATTTACACCAAGTTTTGTTGCGTTTGGTTGAGTCGATTTTTTTTACAATCTATCTTTAAATATTTTTACTTTATTTCTGGTCACCCAGTGCATTATTACGTTAATACTCATAATGTATTTTGCTATATTGCCTCAACATTTCGAAAATATTTGTTTTCTGCCTGGATATTTAGTGAAGAAAATTCATAATTTTCCAACTTTCCTGCTGAGATCATTATTTTAAAATGCTAGGAAATGCCGCGAGGATCTTGCAGCAAGAGTTTACCGGTATAACAAAGCAACAAAAGTCAATTACTCATAAAAATCCAATTATTCATAAAAAGACTCTTTCGAAATATCTACGAAAAGCAACCTAAAAATAGAAAATATCCACAAAATAATATTTCCTCTCTCCGAAACAGAATATTGTAACTTTCATTAAGTATCTCTCGTTTTTCATAAAGTTGTTTTTATTTGTATTTTTATAGATGCTTTATTACGTTTTCAGCAACCAGTTTCTTTTGAAAGTTCAGTATGACGAAACCTTTCGCCTTTAAGCGATGCATTATTAATCTCTAACAGTTTTTTGAAATAAATTTTCGGGATGGTTTATGAAATCCATAAATGAGAGGAATGGATATTATAGGATCAAACATGTTATTTTGTTACTTATTTATCATAGAATAATAAATATTTTTGAAATATATAGCTTGATTTCTTTTAAATACAGTAATCCCTCAGCATTCGCGGTTGTAACATTCGCGAGTTTTGATTATTCGCGAATATGAAAATGCGGAAAAACTTAACATTCGCGAAAATTTGACTTGATTATTTGCGATTTTTTTTATTATCTCTTTCTTATTCAGAATTCATAGAGGTTAAAGATTCTTTGTATCTATTTACAAAATAAACTTTCAGTTGTCAACTGAAAAAGGAGCTAACGTTGTAAGAAAGCAAAATAATAACAACAGCAGAATACTCATTGTAGTGGTGATATTAGAAGTGGTAAGGTAACGGCCTCTTCAATCTATTAATTTAAAATATGCCAGCTCTCCTAGAGATAGAGCTGAAGCTGTACTTAGAAAATAAAAGCATTTCTGCAGCATTTAGGTATGCTTAAATATCGTATTATTTTAATATTGTTTCGCATGCTGACCTACTAATACATTATCATCTCTTTGTGAATAGAGAGAGTCGAAATTACTTTATACAAAAACCTATGCTTTTTAGCAGTAATTATTTCTCCAGTCATTTAATTAGAATTATCTTTCATAAACAAATTTCATGTTTATGAATATGTGCGTATACATTCACTTTCTACATATATATGCATAACATATACATGCATAACATAGTTATGCATAACGTATTGTTAATACACATATACTTTTGTTCTCTGAAATGTTGCGCCACTCTAATTAAAATTTCACAGAATGTAACTCCTTTTTTAGTGTAGAGAGATAGACTCAACATTCGCGGATTTGACATTCGCAAGGTTTTCCTCGAGCATAACCTTCGCGAATGTTAAGGGATTACTGTATAAGGTAAATGAAGTCGGCTTTATGGTGTTTCATGATTTCATGTTTGTTGGATTTAATTTGATATTGTTTGCTGAAGAAGAGTTTGGCAATTATGAAATCAGAATAAATTATTTTTTCTTGTATTTAATTTATTGTTCTTTGCTTAAACTGTAATTGAATTTTTAAACACTGAAAATTTTTAAGGCTTCTACAATTTCATATAATACTAGGTAGACTATAGTATAAAGCCTACTTCGTAGTACGTATATACATATTTGTGATTCATAATCTTTCGACCCAGCAAAATAATCACAAGATATTCATGTAACATTTGTTTTCTTTAGGGGGAGGGGGGGGTTGAAAAAGAATGTTCTGAAAGATTAGTGCTGATCCGCTCGGCGGGTGAAGAATACTTCGTGTTAAAGATAAAACTCTTCACAAGAACAGCAGATATTGGTGTAAGAATGAGTGTTAAACATGGAAATACTTCACACGCGTATTAGACTAGATTTTAAAGACACCATTTAATTCTTTAAGACCTAAGATCTTCTCCTACTGATATTGTTCCTCTTCGCCTGCTTTTTTAATCACGGGCCACTACTAATCGCCATATACCGAAAATGAGCTTAAAACGCCTACTTTGACGTCATTTTCTAGAAGAGTCGCTACTTTTACAAGGGGAAAAAAGATATTCGACTCCTTGGAACCTGAATAACCAATGTTTGCAAATTCTACGCTTTTACCAATGAAAAAGATTTCGTAAATGTGTCAGCAAGTAGCAATTTTAGACTTAAGAACAGCCTTAAGAAAAAATATATGTGTCTTATTTTTGAACGAAACTATATGTTAAAATTGAAAAGACATTTACAATCAAACATTTAATATAGACTAAAAAACAACACTTTAACATCACATATTAAAATTATTTACAATAGAGACGTTTCAAGATTTATATACAAGCTCCTCCATAGTACAAATATCAATCGAAAACCAAAACTGTTGTTTACACATGTCCACATTAAAAATGATGCAGGAAAAATATTAAATCACCAGGAATACATGTCACGGTAGAGCCATATATTCTAGTGGAATTGTACATGCTTCGTTTAGGGGAGATTTATGTATATGTAATCTTATAAACTAACTTTCTGGAAAAATTCTATTTTAAAAATTATGGCTGTTAGATTTAGTTAATTTAATATTTTTGAAATCTCGGACGTGGTCGGTATCTATTCAGTGATCGAGTTTCGATTGTAAATTGCCAGATATGTCAGAGCGTTTATGCTCTTCTAAGCTTGCATGATCGCCCAGTTTCACCAATATAAACAGAGTAACAATCTTTACAAGGGATACTGCAAACTATACAGGTATTTTGTTAGAGAGGGTGGGTGGCTGGTTGGAATTTGCATAACATATTCTTCGCAACATTCTGAGATTTAAAGGCTTAAAAAAAATAATGTGGTATAATTTTGAACGCGAAAATGTGCAAACAACAGCTTCAATTTTCGATTGATAATTTTACTCATGAAGAGCATATAAAGGTTGAAACGTGTATTGTAATTGATTTTATTATGTGATATTGATGTGTTGTTTTTCGGTTTTATTAAATGTCTGATTTTAAATGTCTTTTTAATTTTAAAATCTTGATTCAGATATAATATATTTAGTTTTCTAATTTGAAACTTTTCATGCCATTTAATTTCGTTTAAATGAATGTATTTGATCTTTAAATTTTGTCTGAATCAAATGTATTGTATAATATGTAGAATATTTAAGTGTGTTACGATAAATGGGATTTCCATAGTGGCATTATTTAACATGTATTAACAAAGAAACGTGAATAACGAAATAGTTATATTTTGCACTTTCTTTGTATCACATCTTAATTACGATGGCCTGTTCAACCCTTAATTGCATAGTGATGTATATTTCCATCACTGTTTATTTAACTTTTAATAAATAAATCAACTTCTTCACCACCACTATATTTATATAGAAATATTAATCCAGTAAATTTCCCGTGAACTATGTTGCTGAACTAAGTTAAAAATCTATCTTAAAATTTCTGTTGTCTAATATTTAATATATGTATAAAAAAACACAATTGTAAAAGAAAAACTCATGCAAAGAAGGGTTAAAGGCTCTTCGGTGGAAACATGTTTTAAAACGTATGACATGTCGATTATCTGTCGGAAGCTACAATACGCATTTCATTATTATTGATCTTTGTTTCCATGCATAAATATTTTACAAATGATTGAATTTTTAATGTTTTGCCACACTATTTCATTTATAATAGGGAAATATTGGTACTGATGATATAATTTCAATATCCAAATACTCCAATATTTGTGATATGCGGTTGAAAAGTGGCGCAATATATGATCAAGGTTAAGAAAATATTCTTCCAATATACTATTTTGTTTCTCCAACAGTTTTCGGGAACGAGTCGTGTATTCATTGCCGCAAATATTACTAAAAATTACCCCAAATAGAGAAACAAAAAACATTAATTAGAAGCGAAAGTAAAATTATTGTTATTAGTCTGTATTGTCATTGTCTTTCTTTATTTGTGTAACATGGTTAGGCTAGGAGATAGAAAACTTACATGCCCTCAAGAAAATATATCACAATTTAATTAATCCATGAAATATATCAAGTTAATTACTAGGGGAAACGAATCACCCTCTATTGTTAAATATGCATTAGCTGAGAAACATGGGTAAAAAAAAGGAAACAGTTATATTTTGTTCTTTAGTCGCATCACATCTTAATTGCGATGGCCTGTTTAAAGACACTTCTGCGGAAATAAGTTTTGAAATCGAATGACAAGGCGATGATCTGCCAAAAGTTAAAGTGCCCATTCCATTATTATTGATTTTTTTTTTTTAATGTTTATAAATAATTTACAATATTTGTTACCAGTTTTTCTAATGCTTTGCGACAGTAATTAATCTATATTAGATAAATTTTAGGGGAAAATAACGTCTTCATATCTTGCAAATGTAAGCAGTCCAATATCAGTATATAACGGTACTTTTCCCTTATAAAAGACTTTTGGCCTTTTTTAAAAAGAAGCTTGGCGCAATTCGGGCTTCAGAAAGTGAGATTTGTGTCCACATGATATAAACAGCTATGAAAACAAACCTGGTGAACTCTTATGCTTGTTTATATCTGTATATATATATATATATATATATATATATATATATGCTATGATTTTTAGGTAGGTGAAACTCCATCTCGGAGAATTTTTTAGATCATTAGCATAAATAAAGCCCAGTCGTCATTATACCATTTGGCTTCGGTCGAAATACAATGGTGATTTCCCAAATAAATAAGAGAACAAAGCTTTGAAACAGAAGATAATTTATTAATTTCTTCTAATAAACGACACTTAATAAAATATTCACCACCATTCTTTCAGATGGATGAATACTTTCACCGCTAACACTTAGCAGTCATGTCATACCTTAAACTTAGTACATTACACACGATGTTAATTCCATATCACATTTCGAATACTCGTGACTCACTCCAGACAGCAAAATATTTTTAGGAAGAACAAATGTCACGGAAATCTGCGCTCCGTATCTCATGTTTGACGTTTAATATCCCAAGAGCGAAAGGTTATTGTCGCAATGCGGAAGCATAGAACAGCAAATCACAGCCTTTTAGCAGAGAGGAACTATGTTTTAGTGGCGAGAAAAAATTAAGTGCTGCTATCTTTGCGAGAAAGCACGCAAATTTAGTTTTTTTTTTAAAGAATAAAATAGGAAAAGAAAATGGTACAAAACAGATAATTTTTTAATAGAATAAAATAGCGGCTTTTTAAGAATTGAGAAATAAAAAAAATTTTTGAAGAAAAATGATTACGGGAAGTATTTTTTAGAAGATTTTGAAGGGAAATAAAATATTAAAATACGCATTTTAAATAGAAAAGGATTTAAATAAATTAAATAAATGGAATATTGTTTAATATAGGAAATAATTTAATAAACTAGGGTTGTAAAATAAATTTAGAAGGCGGAAATTTTTATGGAATAAATTTAATGAAATGCGGAATTTAAATTTTTGTACTATATATAATACATTAATTATTGTTTTTTATATAGAAATTACTTTTGTTTGTATACAAAAATAGATAAATGGCATATATTAAATAAATTGCATAAATATTGAAAAATTTGCTTGTGTATAAGAGACAGTGAATAGTTTGCCAGAAAATATGTATAAAGAATTTCCTTCCCTCGCCAAGGCCATTTTCTCTATCTCCCCAAGCCCCCTTTACTGAAAAATTACCTAAATAACTTTGTAACTCAATAGCTAGCCAGTACTTTCCATATTTTCCTAACACTCAGAATGTTTTCGGAGTTAGTCAAAGCATTCCTAAACGCAAATATTAATTAAAAAAATGTTCCATATAGAATAACATAAATATGTATTAGAAATAAAAGCAAAATTACTGTTATTAGTAAGTTATTAATTGTTTTTCCTTAATATATACAGGTGAGAAAATTATTAGTTGAACGACTAAATAACAAAAGAAATATAGTTTTAATATCAACGTTAACTACGAGTATAACGAGTCATCATCTGTGATTAAAAATACATCAACTGAGAAATATAGATGTAAAAAGTGAAACAGTTGTATTTTACTCTTTTATTGCATCAGATTTTAATTATAGTGATCTATTTCAAAACTTTTATACAGAAAGCAGTTCTTTAAAAATAAGAATGGTAGCCGATGTTACATCGGAAGCTACCACAAATATTGTTTCAGTGTGTTTTACCAGTGTTGGCATTTCACTGGAATTTTCGTAATGTTTGAACTGCCACAATATGTTATCGCTATTGGTTAAGTATCAGTTGACATTATTTGATGTTTATACTTAAAATATAAATACTATTTATTATGTTGGTGAAGGAGTTGTAAGACATTAGGCTGATGTTTTGTCAAGATTGGTACACTAGAACAGGGGTAGTGAACCTATGACACATGTGCCCGAAGTGGCACGAAAGAAAGTTTCGCTGACATGCTAGCACATTTTAGATTACCGTAGTTTATGCGGCAATTCAATTTTATGTTTGCTATAATAATTATAATTTTATTCGCCGTGTAGGAATATTAAAAAAATGAGTTATTTTTGGATGAATTAATACATAGTAAATTTCAGTATAGGCACTCTGTACTAGTGGTACTATGGTTTTCTAGCAAAATCATTCACCACGCATGTTTGCAAAATCATTTTACTTCTCCATAGAATTTAAATGGTTTTATTCTTCCAATTATATTTTAATATATATATGAAATATCTAAAATTGGATGCCTTATAGACTGGCTTACAGAGTCATGTAACTACAAATGACCAAATATGAATCAGATTTGGGCTCGTTAGAAAAAATGCTCATTTATCATTTATATTATTGATTTCAATACGGCATGACTATGTTATCGAGTTCATACAGCCTAATAAACAAGTTTGCAGTTGAATTTGTGATAAATAAAAATTAGTTTAGTAAAAAGTCTGTAAGAATTAGTTCTCAGTTAAGATATTTTCTAAATTAGAATAGTCCTGGCACATTAGAATGCTCGTCAATAGTACTTTTGAGATTTTTGGCTGCACAAGCATATGAGTTCATAAGTCCCTGTCCTAGAAGAAGAGCGCAAGGGCACAGCGCCCTTTCCGACTTTCGAAATTGGAACAGACGACTTTTGCAATTCGAATTCATTGCCCCTCATTAACAAAAATACATCCTTCTTGCCTTGATATAGTACACATTTCATTTAAATGATGTGGCGCCTCGCTGTAGCTTGGGATGTTTTTCGAGTGAGTCAAAGCATTTATAGATGCAAATATTGCTAAAAAAAATATCCTAAAAATAATTACTTAAAACATCATTCAGAAGAGATGCTAAAATTACTATTATTAGTCTGTATTATTATCTTTCTCTGATCGGAATGGTTATATAAAAAAATAGCTAATAGGCAAAATAACAGCAACAACAAAACTGATTGCTTCAAAGAAAGTAAATCAAACTTTAATTGACCCATCAAATGTGCATCAAACTATCTAAAAAGGAAAACAAATCTACTCCTGTTATTAAACATGCATCAGCAAAGAAACACGAAAAAAATTTAAAAAGTTATAATTTACTTTTTTGTAATATAGCATCTTAATTATGATGGCCTGTTTGTGACCAAGGAAACAAGTTTTGAAGATGAATGAATGACAGCCAATGGTCAGCGGAAGCTACCGTGAACCATTGCATCCTTATAGATCTTCGTGACCTGAGTCACTTTTTCCTGAATATGAATGAATTGGGATTGAAAATTTAGATGCTGCATGAATAAAATATTTTATGTATCATCGTATTTATGTTTATTAAACACGCAGCTTCACTTTCAGATACTCTTTCAAGTCGGATGCGAAGTCTGAATTATTTGTCTTGAAGATGTTTTTTTTCGTTTGGGACTTCCTGAAAATCGGAAGGGAAATTTCGAACAATACTCCACTGATTGAAATTCTGAGTTCAAGTTGTTTTCCTTCTGTTATACTATTTTACATGCATTGTTTTCCCAACATCTGCTTCTTCCTGAAAAAGGAAAAAAGAAGATAGCAAAGATCAGTATAATATTTTAATCATGATGATTACGCATAACTTTGAAATAGATCCATTGTTTCTGATATTTTTTTTGTGATGGAAAAGTATTTTTTAGGTATCATATAGAAAGTGTGCCTTTTTAAACAAAACATATTAAATCCTGTAATTTTAACTAGGATCTGATAATGCCTTGTAATGTCTCTCTGTCCAGTCGTTCTATAATTTTCGTAAAAATGCTCAAATTGACTTGGAATTTTGAATGTATTGCGGTGCAGGAATGCGAAATTTTCTGACTTATTTAAAAGACTTTTTATAGGCCTGCAACAACATTGTAAATATTTTTTGTTGCATTTACAAGTGTAGTTATAGACTAAATGTGCCATTTTCACAAAAAACTTTTAAATGTAATTTAATTTAGTTTGTAAAAGGTTTATTTTTCAGATTATTGCATTATTTTTTTAGAATATGACCGTGCCTTGTTCATCTGTACTTCGCGACTATTTTATTTAAATGCTCAGATTGATTAAAAATTTTAATAATAGTGACTCGATTAATAAATATGGTTAATAAAATGTAAAATATTTAAAATAAAAACATAACAAAATTATGACTGCAGTGCTTAAAACAGACAAATATCACAATGGCATAATAATCAGAAGCGTTTAGAGTTTTGATTACGAATCTACAGTAAAATAATAGTTTAAAAATTATTCAGTTGATGTATATTTTAAACATTTATTGAAAAAAAAATATCGATTGTAAATGCATTTTTTAAAGATTTGTAACAAATGTTTTTATTTGGGGAAAAAAATATTATTTTGTTTAGCTTTTCAAATAAAAGAAACCACAAACAAGTGAAACACTATGTTAAATTTCCATATTAAAGTAAGATAATATGAAATATTAATTTAAAGATCTTTGTATTAAATATCAGACGATTAAGTTGAAAGTGACAGTGCACTTATGAAATAAAGGTTCTTAAAAATGACTGCCATATTGGAGTATAGCATCTAGCTTTTCCATCAACACGTTGTTTGCATATTGTGACAGGCATATAAGAAGATTGAATTAGGACGACAATATTTAACAAATCATTTCTTTCACGTTTTGATATACAGTTAAGTAGGTCAGGTTGATGCGCATTTGACTTAGGTTAAAAATGTTTTATTGCAGTAGATTCTTAAAAGGTTCTTGTTAAAAAAAATATCGTAAATTTTATTTTTTTTCTTTAATTCTTCATGTAAAGAACACTTTGCGGTTACAAATAAATGAAATATTACGATAAATTTACATTTTAAAGTAATAGGATGTAAGTTCAGTAAAGAATGGGATTTATCTGTTTTGTTTGAATCCCATGAGCGCGATCGGGCTGTTTTGATTTCATGTCGAAAAGAGTCACTGCTTTTAATCCTGATGTGTCCGACCGCATGCATAAAACATAGATTATTTGGATTCTCAATGGAAATCAATGTATTCAAAATTACTGATAACTGTTCGTAGTTTCATTAGTTTATTTTTAATGTAAAAAATAAGAGTAATGAACTTTGTTTCTAGTTAACATCATTTTTAACTATTAAAAATGACTACCGTCCTTTTTAAATATGGATTCTGCTGAAATCAATGTGTTCAAGATTACTGATAATTGCTCGTAGTATAATTAGTTTTATTAATGTAAAAATACGAGTAATTCATTTTTTTTAACTACCATTATTTTTAACTATTAAAATTGACATTACCTCCATTTTGAAATATAGACGCATTTGGATTCTTTCGAAGTCAGTGTATACAAAATTACTGATAATTGTTCGTAGTATCACTAGATTTTTTTTAATGTAAAAAATAAGAGTAATGCATTTTGTTTCTAATTATCATCCTTTTTAAGTATTAAAAATGACATTACAGTCATTTTTTAATTTTGATACATTTGTATTTTGTCGAAGATAATGTATTCAACATTATTTATCTTAGTAGTTTTTAGTAGTTTTTTTATTTAATTTTGTGTGTTTGTATAAAATAAGAGTAATGCATTTTTTTTCTTATTACCATCATTTTTAACTATTAAAAATGACATTTTAAAATATTAGAAAGCTTTTCTCAACATAATATGACAAACAAACTATCGGACCGCTTGGCGTCTTTCGACATAAAGTAAGACAAGTGCTATGTGGTGCTTTGCGTTTTACGACATAAAATGATTCAAGCGCTGTCGCGCCGCTTGTTACTTTTCGATAAAATGCCCCTTCATATACCCCTTAGACCAGTGATACGAAATAATATTTCTGTTAGAGCCAACATTAATTAAAAAGAAAAAAGCTCGACGGCCGTACAGTGTTTTTGCAGCCATACGTCTTTAATAATTAACTACTATTATTTGCTAATTATTAATTTATGAACATTAATTTTAACCAATGTTAACAATTTAATATTAACTGCGTGGTGCAAAAGGTACATTAGCTAATAGAGATCGCCGTATGAAGGAATTCAAAGATCGCGTAGTGAATACCAATGCCTTAGGCTCAAACAATTAAATACACTGCTCAAAACAATTAAAGGATATTTGAAGTTTTATATAAAATAAAGATATAAACGAAATTTTTTTTGCCGAAAATAGAAGAAGAGAATCACAAATGCAAATTTTTCTGGTTTTCAAACTGTGGAGTATGCAAATTTTGAGTTCGACGTCAAAAACGTCGCTTCAGCGGCAGCGAATGAAATTTGACTTTCAACTGGATAAAAGAGAATGAAGACAAGGATGATCGGCATTCAGTGATTGCTTTGTTTCGATGAGTACGATGTCTCAGCGAAGTCATTTGACAGATTCAGAAGCTTGGGGAATTGTTGGTAGGTTAGAAGGGGGCCAAACTCAAGCCGAAGTAGCGCAAGCCATTGGAGTGTCACAAAGTGTCATTTCCAGGATCTGGAACCGTTTTTTTGGAGAGTGGATGTGCAGGCCGAAGACCAGGGCAAGGTCGTAGACGGGCAACAACGCCCAATGAAGATCGGTATTTAGCGTTAACAACTCGGAGACACCGAAACATGAACGCTACTCTTCTCCAACAACACCTTCGCTCGGCTACAGGCACCACGATTTCAACTCAGACTGTCCGAAACCGGCTCCATGCTGTAGGTCTGTATGCTCGCCGACCGATGGTATGTGTTAGATTAACATCAAGGCATCATCGCGATCGCAGGGAGTGGGCAACCGAGCATGTCAACTGGAGGAGAAATGAATGGAGCAATATTCTGTTTTCTGACGAGTCCCGTTTTTCTGTGCATCCGGATAATAGGCGTATTTTCATCTGGAGGGACCGTGGCAGTAGGACTAATCCTGCGCTCGTGCACGAAAGTGTCAGATTTGGCGATGGAGGAGTGTTGGTGTATGGTGGCATCTCCATTGACGGGCGCACTGACCTCTACATCATTCGAGATGGAGCTCTGACTGGTCGCCGATATAGGGATGAGATCCTCAGACCTATTGTAGTCCCTTACGCTGCAGCAATTGGAGATAACTTCATTTTAATGGACGATAACTGCAGGCCACATCGTGCAAACTTGGTGGAGGATTTCCTTTTCGAGGAAGGAATCGTTCGAATGGAATGGCCAGCGTGTTCTCCAGACATGAATCCAATCGAGCACGTTTGGGACGCTCTAGGAAGACGAGTTTCTGGCCGCCAACAACCCCCACAAACTCTCCAAGAACTGGAAAGAGCTCTTCTGGAAGAGTGGGGCAGAATACCCCAACTCGTCGTTAATAGCCTCATTGAGTCCATGCCTCAAAGGTGTTCAACGTTGCTGGCCACCCGTGGAAACCATACCCCCTACTGAAAATGATTTTCTTTGAAGAAAACACCTTTTCTTATTCTTTTTTTCTCATATGCACAAATTGTGTTTTTTTCCTTTTGTACACAAATGCGCAATAAAATGCATTTTTTTCTGCCAAAGATGTGTAATTTATTCTCATATAACCTACTATGTCTGTCGACCATGTATCAATCAGCTAAAAAGTTTCCCAGATACAAAATCCACCTAAAACTGCAATATCCTTTAATTGTTTTGAGCAGTGTAGTAGACAATAAGGTTGAAAACTAATGTGGTTTTATTAAAAATGACTACCATAATGGAGTAGTATCTAAGTGATTCCACTAATATATTGTATACATATTATCACAGGCTTCTAAAACGAGTAAATTAGGACGACAATATTTAACAAATCACTCCTTTCACGGTTTGATGTGCAGTTAGATTTATATCTTGCCCATTGTTTTAAGCAATTTTGTGTGTCTGTGTGTAAGTGTGTTTGTGATGTTGGAAAACAGCAGGTTTTTATAGTATATAATTAAATTCCTCATTCCGTGTAACTTAATAACATTAACGCATTTGCTTACAAGTGAAAACAAAAAGTGAGAACTTCTACTAAGAGCGTCATTTAAGTGCATTTTTAATGTAAATAATTATGAGTAAGGAAAGAGATGGATATTTTCCCTATGAATTAACTTTTATTATTCCCTTAAATGATGCTCTTAAATAATGTTATTGGAATATGTATTTTTTTTTTCTTAAGTGAGATTCATTATTTTACATATGTCTTTAATGAGTAACCTGTTCCAGTTATATGCAAATGTTTTGCAGTTTTAATTACACCGAAAATGTTTAATTTGAATGTTTTCGATTAATTGATTGGTGGGAAAATACATGTACGTAGACACACAGGTACCACATTAGTTTCTTTAGAGGATGGGACAAATTATATCATGTTAAAAGCAATATGGCAACTATATCAGATGGAGGAAAGCCAATCATGATAAGTCTCACGTACTAAGCGAAAAACGGACGAAATCTTTTTTTTTTCTAACATATCAATGAATTTTGGAGGGAGAGAAATCAGAGCATCAGAGAGAAAAAATGTTCATTTGTGATCTGTTCTTCTTTAGGAACTACGATGAACTCCCGTTAGTGCGGACTTCCAAGGGAGGTTATTTTTTGTCCGCACTAACCGAAGTCCGTCTTGAACGATGTAAAATAGATGATAAAATAAATGTCTTTTTCTTTAACTTAGTAATTCATAGTTAAAAATCAAGTTAGTGACAATCTCTTAATACAAAAGAATAAATTACTGAGAAGTAATAAAATATGCAAAGAAATTGCCGTAAAAAAGCGAAAAATGTAAAATTCATTTATAAAGATAATTTACAAAAATAAAAAAATTGAAATAAAACTCTCGATAAGAATGATTTGGGTCTTTTTAGGTAACTTCTATTTAAACATTTTTAATACTCTTTTGAAAACTATACAATTTTTTCATGTGAATATGAATATATATTTTTTTTATTATAAAGAAGTACAAAATGTATAAAAGGCGATGAGTATTATAAGAGATTTTGGTTAGATTAATGAAAAAGGTAACTATGAAAGGCATTTTGGTTCATAATAACAATAGAAAATTTTAAGATTGCTTTTAAATTTCGTTTCTATCTGTTACTTTTCTTTTTTCATTTTTCATTTTTCTGTTTTATAATTTTTATATTTTTCCCTCAAAAAGATTATTTTTCAAGGAAAAAAATATCGGATATATTTTCTAAAAATTAAATTTAAAGAAATTACTTTTTTTCAGTAAACTTACTCCAGAGTTTCTGAATAACACTCACTTTGATAGTATTAACATTTGGTTGCAGTAAAATGCCTGTAAAAGAAATAATAAAAATTTTCACAAGAAGTGCAATTTTCACATTTTTGATAAAGGTTTGGATAAGACATTACGATTTCATGATGAAGTTAAGTGTTCATAGAATTTTTGCAGTTTCATTCACCAAAAAAACAGGTTCGAAAATAATTCAGGCCACTGAAAAACGAACAGAAAAATTAATAGGACACCTTTCTAAATCTTTTTTTTTAACAAAACATATTGCATCTAGAAAGGATAACATTTTGTCTGACAGTAAAAATATGAAATTTAAAAATCTGCATTTCCATAAAAAATAAATGTTTTCCAAGCCAAGTTGAAACAAGAAAGAAAAATCATTCATCAAGCGTAGATTATGAAACACTTTCCAACACATTCAGAATACTGTAACAAAACTTTACCGTTTAAAAAGGTGAAAGATGATGTCTATTGTCTAAGAAAACAATTTTAAAATGCATAAAACATTTCAAAACCGAATTTCAGCAATTACCATCTATAGTTGTCAAATATATCCGCATTCTTTTGTGAAGCCCAGCATTTCATCTATAAATTTCTATATCTACTACATATAATTTACAAAAATTTAGTTCAGTTAGGAAAAACATAACACAATTGAAAATGTCCCTTTAGCGATTTCCGTCAATAAGTGGAAATGTAAAAGCTTACTTTTGTGAAGCCTCTGTATATAATCTATGGAATTTATATACGTTAAGTAATATTCAAAATAGTTGTTAAATTTAAAAACGCATATCACAATTGAAAACGCACGTCAAGCAATTATCAATCATAGAGTGAACTGAATTGTGTTGCGTGCCCCTGTAAATGAACGATAAAAGTAAGCTGCGCCGCAGTCACCCATGAAGGGGCGCACCGCGCGTAGACGACCACCGAACTCAAGTCCTGTGAGACTTTTATCGCGCCAGTAGCTTTGGCTCGCTACGGCGCTTCGGCCGGTCAGAGAGCCGCGCCCCAATGCGGACCCTCTAACCTTGAACCCTCGTGTCGACGACGTAGGCCGTTGCGATACGCGGTGAAACCATGGGGAGTCACCGCTTGACACTTGGAGATGGGCCGGCGTCCCCCAACAGCTTCGGAGCTGGAAACCCAAAAGGGAACCAGGCCCTAGGTCTTAGGTCGGGATGTTCCAACCCGTACTTGCTCTACCACAACTCGAGGGGTGTGAAAACCTACAAAGGTAGTCACGGTTCCCTCTTGTAATGCTATGCACACCATGTTCTATAGTAAGAATCTTGTAGTGCACTTCAGTGATGTATATCAACTTCATAATGCTTGAAATAGTGTAAAATAATTAAAATACGCCGCAAAAGATTTTTCACCGTAGATCAGAATATAACAGAATTATTTGAGTGTGTAAACGAACTATAAATGCTACACACTCCATTTTCAATAGCGAACATGCCATAGTAAGCCGCAATTGGCAATCTGAGTATATTCACTTGATTTAGAGTACGGACAGACAGACAAACAGACTAACCGACTTCATAAACACTTTTCAACTATGTTCGAAAGTGTTAAAAACAATAATTTAGAAAACTATTCATTTTAGTTGAGATCATATTTATATTATTGCAATCTCGTTTGACGAAACCGGGAATTTATTGCACGTTAAACGGGATTTCACGATAAGCGATTTCATGTTAACGATCTTCTAACTATCGGATATTGGCAGTTATATGGGCTGATGAATTACAAACTCTTATTTAGTATTAGCTTATCAGTTGCATTTTAATTACATGTTATATTGAAGATTGTCGCATGAATATTGCAACAGAATACACCATAAAAAAGTCCTTCCGGCTTGTTCCGGGAGGAAAATATAACTTCCTTATACCATGGTTTTAAGAA
Source organism: Maratus michaelseni (assembly GCA_963931845.1). Classification (NCBI taxonomy): domain Eukaryota; kingdom Metazoa; phylum Arthropoda; class Arachnida; order Araneae; family Salticidae; genus Maratus; species Maratus michaelseni. The sequence goes on from OZ007587.1 coordinate 282,616,318, forward strand.
ATCAGCAATTTTTTCTTGAATACACGAAAGTTAAACTGCGTGGAACCTGTTTTCGTCTATACTTAATTTGAATGGGAACTTTCAGAAATTAGTCAGTTATCGCCACGTTGGCTCCACTTATTTTTGTTGCAAAATTAGACGATAATTCGACACGTATTGCCAAGCTGGTGAGAATTTGAGGCTGGCGGACACCTTTACGTAAGTACATGTATTTGCGAAAACCATGTTCCCTAAAACATAAATTAGCATTAAATATGATTTTTAATCCGCTGTCTTGTTTCAGAATGTCATCCACCCTAGAATTTCAAACTGCTATATCTCAACCTTTTTTTTTTTTTTTTTTTACGATTGAAGCGACGCAAAAAATGCTCTGGAATACTTGTATCATGGCCGTAACACGTAAGAAAAAATTTGGATTTCTAGTTTTTGGTATATTTGCCTCAGCAAAAAAAGGGACTAATTCAAGCTCAAATTCACCTTCTGAAAATTATCTTTCTAAAAATATTCTATATCAGATTTTTTTTGATAAAGAGAAATTTGGCGAAAAACTTTTCGACTTAAAAGTGATTTTAGTGATTGTTGAGGAATAAGAGTAGGTCTTATACATTAATTTGACTGCTCAGAAATGACCACAAAGAGAGTAACCAAAATGACTCCAAAACAAACAGACTAGATATATTTGAAGAGGGAAATTAATCAAAATAAAAAAGGATGAAAACATGAACTAGGTAGGAACAGTTAAACAAAAAGCATTAAATATAGACAGACAATAATTAAGATAATCATTATAACATGAACAACAATCATTCGGGTTTTTTTTAAACTAGAGGGGAAATAAATATTTCTTCAAATGCATTTTTTATTTCTTTAGGAAGCAGTGAGTGTAATGATGTAGCACTGCATTAGCAGGAAATGAATGCTTTCCCTGTAGCAAATCCATAATAACCCAATATTCTATTTATTGACTTTATATTTGTAATGTTTCTAACATTACACAAATGTTGTCGAAATATTTACAATACGCTGAAAATACTTAAAACAGAATATTAAGTTTTAAATAAAGGGTATTTTAATAAAAATATTTCGTGAATATTTCGTTGGTTTTGAATGAAAAAATTCCGATGTTATGCTTACATTCTACTGATACTGGGTGAAAATTTATATGAAACATCGATCTACATATATATCTAAAATAAAACAATCCAAAATTTGTTTAGTATTGATAAGTATTGTTCTATATTGTTGAGGATAATGTTGTGAAATTGTTTTACCCCTTTATATATTCATAAGCATGCTTAAAATTGTGTAATTGCATATCGTGCTCAAGATAACTTAGCAAAAAATACAAAAAATCAAATCATAAAGCATAAACAAATTACTAAGCGGACACTTTTGTGTATAAGTGTATGATTCTGTCCTTATTGCTCGCACAACGCGTAATAGAAACGTCGAGCCACCAGTTATGTCTCTCATACATCATATAACATTAATATTAAAATTGTGTAATTGGATATCGCACAGTATAACTCAGCAGAAAATACCAAAAATCAAATCATAAAGCATAAAGAAATTACTAAACGGACACTTTTGTGTATAAGTGAATGATTCTGTCCTTATTGCTCGCACAACGCGTAATAGAAACATAGAGCCATCAGTTATGTCTCTCACACATCATAAAACATTAATATACTCAAGGACGGGGCTTTACAAATTTGATACAATCTGGTAGCCAGGAAAAAGTTCTAGTCGTCAGTAAAAGATATTCCCCCACTCCTCCTCCGTCATTGATTTAAAAAAAAAAAAAAATGTTTTTTTATGTATTATTTGGGAAAAAGACAAGTATAGTCTAGATTTATTAGTTACATAGTTTAGAATAATACTTAATTTAGAAAGATAATATCAAAGTTTTCTGGTGAAACATTAAAATTGTATATCTCTGAAAAAAAATATATATACGTAAAAGGCTGAATTAACCGGCGTGTTCGGAAAAGGCTGATTGCCAAAATGTCCGAATAGTTGAGTTCTACAAAATCTACGTATATCTGATGAGGGGAGACACTGATAAAATAGTGAAGCAGAAAACAATTTTTTGCCTATTTTCTCTGCCGAAGTCAGTCAAATAATTCTGATTCTATTATTTTAAAATTTGCGTTGATGAACTTATTTTTTCCAAATTAAAAATAAAAGTTTAAAATAATTTTCTTTGAATATAGTTTCTAGGTTTATTTCTTAATATTGGGGAGAGAGAAAAAGTTTCGTTTGTGTTCACTTCTTTTATATAAATTTTTATACCAAACAAAAAACATCGCCAGATTAAATATCTTGGTTGCCAGATAAAAAAAACTTAGTCGCCAGTGGCAACCTGGCGACCGAAATTGCCAAGACCTGCTCAAGGATCAAAGTCTTAGGTAATATTATGTAGTAAAAGCAAATTTTAGAGAAAAAGGTTCTCTAGAGAAATGTTGTTGCTAGCAATTTTTAAACAGTGTGATTGTTTTTAGCTTATTTTGAATGAAATGGCTTATTTTCCAGAGACTTGCTTGCTTTTAGCATTTTGACTAATTTTTTCTACTAAATCTGAAAACTATGCATTGAATAAATCTTCCATGTTTTATTTGTTATTTATTTTTTCTAATCTCTGTTCATTACTCAAAATATTTTTTTTAGTGAGGGAATTTGATGTTACTAATTAAATATTTTGATTTTAAACTAGCTTATAAAAGCAGCTACACTGTTTGTAAATTAATGCAATATATATATATATATATATATATATATATATATATATATATATATATATATATATATATATATATTTAATTCAAAATATACCTTCTCTTTGATATCATAGTGGGTAAAATGAGTTGGTTGTTTACAAATATGCTCTTTAAGCTTTTCGCAAACAACGGATTTGGATGGAAAAAAATGCTCTATTGGTAGAAATATTGAACATTTCATTGTTCAATTCCTAATTAAGAAAAATTCAATGAAATATTAACTTATTCTTGTATCAAAAGAATGCTGACACTATATAGGACAACATTTGTAATGTATTGCACCAATATTGTTATGTTTACATTTTAAAAATTCACAACAAATATTGTGTCGCGATATTCAATTAGTAATAAGAAAATATTGGCATTGGATCGGAAAATTTCCAATGACACACTAATATTGGTGTAATAGTCTGTTCTCCTGGAGATACTTCCAATAAAATATCAATGTTTTTCCAATACTAGAATTACATTCATGATATATCCAGTGTCATCGTAATGGTCCTGTAATATTCGTAATGCATTGTTAAACCAGTTATTAGAACACTGATGCTCTATTTCGTCGGAATTGGTTTCGTTTTAGAATAGATAAAAATTATAAAGAACATTAAAAATATAAATATTAAAATCCAGAAAATAAAGCCCGTTTAACCCATCACCTCCATGCCGTATGCTGCGTACCTCATGATTTTCATCGTGGATGAATTACCTGACATACTTTCCGTACATCATTTATTATTTCTCACCTGAACTTTCTTCTTTTAATTTGTGGAAAATAGCTTCCATCTCTTAAGTGGTTTATGGTAGTTGTTAGAAGACTTGTAAATCATAGTGTTTTGAACGCTATGTAAATGTGTAAATGAATAAAATATCCTGGAGAAGGGGTGAAGGGATTAAGGTGAAATAAATTTTATTTGCACACGTTTTCAAAAGTAATCTAAATAAAAGAAATTATAGTCTTTTTTTTTCATACAAATCAGCTATTTTCAAAGTTATTCTAACACTAGGAATAAAATTTAAATCACTGAATATATATAAGTATTGCTATCAAATTTATTCACATTATTTCTTGGCGAGTTATTTTTGTTGTTTTTTAAGCTTTTTGTCTAATTATGTTCAATTTTAATTCTCGGTTATCTTAAAATATTTCAATCATTTTTTTCCACTGTGTTTTAAGGTTTCGTTTTTAGCACTTTTGCCAACAATATCCGGTAAAATAACACATATTTACTACGAACTGGGATTATGAAGCTCCTCTGAAGAATTCGTAATACATTCATAGTTTTTTATTTTCTGTATTTTCACACTCCTATATAGATTTATTTTTTTCATTTGTTTTCACACATGTGATATAGTTTTGATTATATATATATATATATATATATATATATATATATATACATATATATATATATATATATATATATATATATATATATATATATATATAATTCTTATAATGTATTTTCCTTTGGTTTCTTTGGTATCTATTCCTTTGATTTTCACACATGTGATTTCATTTTAACTACACACACACACACACACACACACATATATATATATATATATATATAAAAGAGAGAGAGAGAGAGAGAGAGAGAGTATAGATATAGATATATATACATAAGAAAACTTTTTGCACACACACACACACGCATTTGCATACACACACATGCATGATAATAACTTTAAATGTACCTGAAATTAGTGTTGAATGATTTTATATTTTTAAACTAATATATTTCCAAACGAACCTGATGTTGGGGAGGCAACTTCCTTCGGCAGTGTACACTGACTCTGCTACGCACTCTTCGGTCTGGTTTGATTTTATATTTTTAAATGATAATCTTTTCAAATGAACCTAATGTTGGAGGCCCACAACCTTCGGCAACGTACACACCCTCTAAATTGTATGATTTTATATTTTTAAACGAAAATCTATCCAAACAGACTAAGGGACCTCTGTTCTAGTGATCTGACATTTAGATACATTAAACTTTTAATTCCTGAGAAAACCTAAATAATGTTATATGTATAAGGTACTTATTACTCCATTTTTTCATCCGTAATTCAGATTTTCGTATTCATATATATATATAGCTGAATTCACATGTACTATTCATATTGTACATTTGTTGGATTGCGTATGCTTGTTTACAATATCTACCTAAATATTTTCCAAATTATCAACATCCATCTTTTTCTAAACAACTATTTTTCTTTTCCTTTATCCCTTTCTCCCTTTAACCATCTCCAGAGAAACGTGAATGACGACTGTTGACTATTGTCAATCAGCTTTCGACAGTACTGGAAAATCGTTTCTTATTTAATCAAAGCATGCATAACATATGCAACAATAAAAAATAAAAATGCTAGTAATTTTAAATTTCCTGTTCGGAATAAAGACATTTCAGAGTTGAAGCCCAATTTAGAAAAAAAAAAAAAGGTTTGACCTCGTTTCTTTTATCAGCTGACCAATTATCTTCAGTTCTGAAATATCTCTGAATTTAGAACCATTTACTTTTGTAAAAAAAAAAATATATATATTCTAAAGTAAAAATATGTATGCCTAGTGTTAATAAAAGTCTAAGAATAATTCACTTTCCATTTCTTTCCTTTTCATTAAATGAAGGTATTTCCTTTAAAATAACACAGTTTAATTATGAAATTATGCTTCTATTTTTAAGAAAAGAAAACAGCAATTTTATCTGGGTTGATATTGTTTAGTTTATGAAGTTTCATTCATTATATTTACTTTATGGAGTTATTTCATTTATAATTTTAGGGAGTTTTAATATAATAATTAAAAGAAAAGTGTATTCGAAAAAAATGGCATATTTACATATGCAAATATGCCATTTGTGTGTGTAGCTGCCATTTATCTAACGGTTCATATTATATTGTTAAGTCATTTCTCTAAAAAAAAAAGAAATAAGAATTAGATATAGCTGAAAATAATTTTTTTCAGCAAATTAAATATAGATCACTTCTTCGAATATATGGAACATTATTTAAAATTGTAATTGGTTTAGCATAATTGCTAAGAGACCTTAAAGATACAATGGTATAATAATCAAGGTTTAGTCAAAGGGGAAAAAATTGCGAGTTCTGAAATAGATGTAGGTTAGAAAGAGCAAGTGACTAAAAATAGTATGAGTCTTTTATCTAGTTTTTTCACTATACATAATTATTATAAATAAACTGTAGCAGGGCCGAATATTAGTATATTCTACAGAATAAGGCCGTTTGTTGAAATAGGGCCTGCGCTGTAAATTAAATGCTAGGTGTATAAATTTTTCAATACAATTTTTCAGTTTTATATCTTATATTATCCTCTTAAAATCGTTGTCAAAAATGTCAATTGAATTAAAGATAATGAAAAAAATCTGAATTGAATCTTTGCTGAAGGTAAAAAATGAGAAAAGTAAACGTTAAGGTTTTCTTTGAAGCTGCTGCGTATATATATATTTTAAATACATTTCTCGGAAAAAAATTTAAAGAATGAATATTTATTTATATATTTTCTTTTTATAACAAAAATTTTTTCCAGTATAGACAGAAATATATACATATAAACTCTAGAGAATAGATGAATGAGCACAATATATAAAATGTATATTTGTCTTTTATTGCCCCGTAATGCTTAGAATCGAACCTGGACTGCAGGGAAATAACATCCGTGTTGTTTTGAATATCTCACGTGACGCATTTAATTTCCAAATCATTGTTTTCTATACTTTAAAACTTTTTTAAAAAGTACCCCCCCCCCCTTTTTTTTAAAAAATACGGAACTGTTTTTGAACGAGTCTTGCTCATAGTTTAAACTCATTTTTTTAAATTTATGTGTTCCATATATTAGATCTCTTTTTATTCTTCAGATTTTTAAGTAAATTGTTATAACAGTTATTTATAAGGATAATTTTTTTCCCTACCTTAATACCTTTATTTAAACCCCATGGAACTAAAAAGTAAACTTAAAGAAATTAGTAAATAAATTTAATATAGATTAAACATAACATTTGCTAATAATTAAATATAAATTTTATTGAGAACATCAATATTGTATTGTTAGTTTATTTTCATGATTTTCTGACAAGTGATGTTTTGTGGGATACTCTTCAATTATATGTGATTGAATAAAATAAGTCGTTTCAACTAATGCTATTTTTTCTTTATTCTTTAGTTCTATACATAATATAGCTATAAACAATAGATTTTTTTCTATTAGAACTTGTAAATATTTCGAGATTATTAAATTAACTAGTATTTTGGTATTATTTAATAAGCGCATTTATGGGCTCCCCACTATTGTGTAACCAGATGTAATAGTTGGAATTAAATTATTCACCCTTTTATAAAATCTTTTGATTTCAAATTTTATTATTTTATTTTTTATTCCCATGTTGTTCAAATATTTTATAATATATTATCTTTTTTGAAGTTTTTTTTCCTTGGCAACAGTTAATAAAAAATTTGAATAAAGAGGTAAAAGGTAAATAAAACTTTACATTATCTGTAAAAAATATACATCATTAAATAACATTCGAGGAAATTATGTGTGGAAGATTTCTTATCTGATATTGAAAAACAAAAAAACACATTATTTTGAATTTTCAACCTTAATATTGATTATTATGCAGCTAATCCAGCTTTCAAATGAAAATTTCATTTCCTTCTGTGCATTCTTATGAGATTTAAATATTTAGACTAAGACAAAACAGAAATCATTATCAGTTATTTTTATAAAATTCTCTGAAATATTATTCCATCCCACACAATATTTTTTTTACAAAAATTAGTATAATGTGACATTACCAAGCCTGAATAAGTATGAAAAATTTTAAACAGTGATAGCGAGTAAAAATAAGTTGCAAGATTTGAGAACAATAAAGAAACTAAACTAAATTAAAACTTTTTAAAACATTTACACTCTTAAAGTTAAAAATCTACTATTATGTATATATATATATATATATATATATATATAACAGCCATCACTTCTTTTTCTCAATGACATGGTTGTACTATTATCATACATCTAAAATTGTAACTTGAAATACAACAGATAAACTAAAACGTCCCTTTTAAAAGTTTACGGGTTTCGTCGATGGAAATAACTGATCAAGCATTAAATTGCCGCTTTAATTCTGATGAATTATCTAAATAAAGTTTCTATGTAACTTAAATTATAAGTTTCAGTTGAAATCCACTGAATTCATTTAACATTGTCGACCCTGATATCATCAGATGTTGACCTAAATCAACTGGTCAGCAGTCAAAGTGATCCAGATCCCATGATTGTTTTATGATAATTTTGCATTGTTCCCAAAATTACATAGAGTTAAGAGAAAAATGTCCGTTTTGCTATTCTAAGTATAATATACAAAGTATATTCTTACCTGATGACATTGTATTACTCAATTTTTCTCTCATCTTTAGGGTACTGGAACAATGGCTTCTGTCAAAACGGTGGCTGAACTGTTATTGTTGAGTAAGTATTTTATCATATTTAATGCATTTCCTTTCTACATTGTTTTAAATTAAAAAGAAACATTTTTTGCATCATAACATGTTTCAAAAGTTCATCAGAGTAAATCTGTAATTTTATTGCGTTTTCTATTGATCTTCTGTGAATGAATGAAATCACACTGTTCTCAAGTATCTGAACGTAATATCTTGTAATACATTTATGTAAAGTAATCAATATAATTTTATTTTCACCAATATGTGACACATTATTTACTTAAGCTGAAACGTGCATGGAAAAAAGATTCTTTTCTGTCGAAACGATGTCTAAACTCTTATTGTTGAGTAAGTGTTTTGTCATATTCGATGCATCTCTTCCTATATTGTTTTAAATTAAATACATTTTTACATCACAACACAATACAAAGGTTCATCAGCGTAGCTGTATAATTTTATTGAATTTTTGATTGATTTACTCAGAATACGAGAAATCACAATATTCTCAGGTATCTTAATATAAAGAATGTAATAATTTCGTAATGAATTTACGAAATGTAATCATTGTAATTTAATGTTATATAGATATTGCATGTTATTCGGGTAAAAAGAAAAAGCAGGAAAAATGAGATATTTTTGAGACAATATGAGTTATAGCAGTGATTTGAGAATAAAATATTTCTCAAATTGCGTAAATTATTTTTTGTTACGAAAATCCATTATTCTATTTAACATTAATTATTTTATTTATGTCAAAAATGTGATAAATGTTTACAACGTTTGTTCTTGGAAATAAAACTTAAATGTTCTTTCTCAGTGATATTTTATACTAGTCTCATAAAACTCAGATTTATACATTGCGGTATAATTCAAAATTTAGTAGAATATTATTTAACGTAATAAAAATATCTTCGATACTACAAAAATAACGACCTTTTAAGGCCGAGAATAAACAAACTCTTTTTCTACGGGGTTACAAAAGTTACATAAAGTAAATTAAATCCATCTGTTGCCAACCTACACAACTTAAACAAAATAAACAAAGATGAAAATATATTAAAATTGTAATTGCACGCAGGCGCATGCTTGAACAACGTTTGTTCCTCTCTGATATCAGTTCAATGCCAGGATCGAATCCTGATTCAGGCATGAATGTTTGTGGTGGGTTGGATTCCACTTTAATAGGAGGTCCCAGTCTGTTTAGCCATCGTGTACAAAAGATCCCAAAACCAATCAGTCAGCCAACAAATTCACTTTAATTCACTCACTTAAATTCACTCACAAAAATGAATTTTTGTAGTGCCATAAAGGCATTTTTATTTTCATCTAGACTTTAAATAAAACACGAAATGTGCAAAAAAAATGAGCATGGAAGATGAAAATGTTATCAATTGTTCGTGCAAAAGTCAAAACAGTTGATACATAAAAGTGTGTGACTGTATTTATGAATTACTTTATTTTTACCAGGAAGGCCGACTGTAATGATGTGCGGCAGATACCATGCCCCAGTACTCATGCTTGTGGGGACCCTACAAATTACTGAAAGATTAAATTTTTAATCTAGTGAAAAGAAAAAAAATCACAAAAAGCACCGCAGATCCATCCGCAACTAACGTGGCTTATAAGAAACCCTCCAATGACACTATTTTGAGAAAATTTAGGGCTCTAAAAATGTTTCTTGTCCCCTGACTCATTTAAAGAGAAGACTGATCCTGGCTACTAGAACTTTTTGGGGCTTTTTAAAGATAAATATTTTTTAATGTGAAAAAGTACAATCAGACTTTTAAAATAAAATTGCTATGAACCAGATTTTTTTTTTCATTTTAGACTAGTTTCTGTATTAGCAGGCATAAATGTATGATATTCCTACCATTGGCACCATAGAAATTTTCTGTTTTAGATAGCATTCCGTTATAGTCATAGGTTCTCTGTTAAAAATTTGCAGCAAACTGTCTAGTCATTTGACCGTTTTTATAGAAAATGTTTACATAACCGTAATTTAACTCCATTCTGACCATAATATGGGCAATAACATGGCCAGAATCGCGTGAAATTACGGTTATGTAACTGTTTTCTATAAAAACGATCAAATGACTGGACAGTTTGCTGTAAATTTTAAAGTGTTGTTTTCACAGGTTTTATTGTATTTGAGCTACGTTAACAGTTACAATTTCACCTAGTTTTTTAGTCAAACACATTTATACAGTGATATTGTTTTTTAAATTACTCTACTATATTTAAATAAGCAGAAAATGATATATATGTTGAGTTATAGCTTATAATCACGCGTTACAGTACAATTCAATAATACATTCAAGTACAAAATTTGCCATCTTCGCTGATATAGTCTGTATTATTCAGTTACTAAAATGTAAGCTATTTTATGAGCATTGTTAATTAATCAATACAAGTACGTTTATTTATTTGTTTAGTTACACTGATATAGCGGCATAAAAAAAATCTTTTCCATCTGTGTAATGAAATTCTCTCTTAAAAGTTACAGTTTAATGGAAAATACTTCTCTGATCTATTCTAACTTTTGTAAATGTATTTCTGTTTACAAAAAGTATATTGAAATTTCAATTCTTAAAAAGTGTTACCTTTTCTTTATAGGTTGTTTACTACTTATAGTAACCTCATCACCTATACAAGTATGTAATTTCTATTTATAATTTTTAATGTAGTTTAATATTTTGTGTGAAACTTTTTTTAAAAATAGTAATGAAGTTTTACTGATATTCTTTTATTTAAAATTCACCAATCACAATATATTGATTTTTTTCAGTTGCTTTTAAGTGAAATATTAAAAACTTTCAAAAATTCTGTTGTAAACTATTTTAATGTATTATTTAAAATTGAATACATGTATAAATATGCAACTAAAGTACCTTTTGTTTTCAGGATAAAAAGAAAACGCTTACTCGCCGTACGGCCAGAGATTTCAGGACGAAAACGGCTGGCACCTCTTTACAGCATCCATTTTTGTCTTCTACTAGAAAAGTTCCTGAAGCTACAGCAAACGGAGCTCGAGTTAGTTCAAATCTGCGACCATCGACAGGTATTAAAACAAAACACCGTCCAATTACAATCCAAGGTATTGGTGCAATTTCTCCTGAAGTTGTAAAAGATGCAGACAAAGGATCTGAATTGACCGTAGAAGATACTAAACAAGAGGTCCCATCATCTGATTCACCAACACAAACTTTTAGAACACCTGGATCACCAGCAATTTCAAGTTTTGGTGACAGAATCAATGGTGCCAAATCTGCAGGCTGTAGAATAAAAGGAGGTTGCAGAACCGTAACTTTTACACCTGATGGTGGAATATCAGTGAATGGCTTACCATCCAGTACAAACGCTTTCGAACAAGATCATCAACAGAGTATTAGTGATGCGCCTGGACCAAGTGAGTCAACAGCAACTGGTATTTCTGAGATCGGACAAACTGCACAAGATATTGATTATGAAGGTTTGGTTTCACCACCTGATTTTCCTTCGGTAAAAGGAGGCCAAGTAACAACCATACAAGATGATCATACAGATGAAGGACACACAGAAATCGTTTCAGCCAGTGTTCCAGATCACACTGGCTTTGATCAGCAGACTCAGGTTGTTACTCAAGAAGACTTTTCAGATGGGCCACAACAACCACACGAGAGCACAGTTCCTGCACAAGAAGTGATTCCCATACAGCCTAGCTCCGTTCCGGAGAGTTTTCCACCTGAACAAACCCATAGAAAGGTGCATTCAGGTGTCAAAGGACATAGAAATAATGGAAGAACGTCACAATTTGATCAACAACTTGCACCTCCAAGTTTCATCTCTAATATTCAAGGTACTGTGATTCAGCAACAAGTCAATGGCCAACCAGCATCTCCAGATTTCGCCCCTGATACTCAACGTGATGTGATTCAACAACAAATCAATGGTCAGACAACGGCTCCAAATTTTGCCCCTGATTCTCAAGAACATGTAACTCAGGATCAAGTCATTGATCAACAAACATTTCCGAATTTCCCCCAAATTCCCGACGATGGACAATATCATCACTTTGGGAATCCCATTGATTGGCTACGGAGCAGCGTTCCTGGAAGTCCAGGCGTAGATTATCCAATTTTTTATTCCGTTCCACAAACCTCGTTTGATTGTCATGAACAGCAGTTTTCAGCAGGAATTTATGGAGATATGCAAGCCGCTTGCCAGGTAATTTTTTATGTTTACTTCAGGAAAAATAACATAGGCGTTATGCAAGAAATTTTCTTCAAAATAAATATTGTTTCTGCATTATTTTATGATGGAACAACATGGTGAGAGGTTCAAAAAATCGATTTTTTTAAACATAATTTGGCAGTATGTATCTTCGAGAATATTTTCCTGAAACTATATTCTAAAATTCGTACAAATAACAAAGATTCAACGCACGAAGCTGAAAAACTTTAAATGAGTTTTTCCTGAAACAATATTCTTTTAACTGACTGTCACGATCCCTTCGACAGTTTGAATCGACTTACAATTTAAATGCCTTAATTTACATAACATTCTCTTCCGTTAACTATATGGATTATTCTTTAAATCGATTTCTAAAACTTCTTTGCAAAGGGTGAATACAATTTTTTTCACTGATTTCTTGATGAGTTTCTTTAAATATTTGCCAGTTTTAATGTTTTATATATTTTTAAATAATACGCTCAACTGAAGCCTTACAAATATAAAAACACCGTTAAAATATTGATTTTCCGATTATTACAGACGGAGTTAGAGTGACAGGTCGTGTGCCTCCTCCGTGTAGCGTGCGACACAGACAAATTTATAAAGATCCTTTATATAGTTAACATTTTGTATTTAAAAAAAAATTTAATGCTCTTTCAATGAACTAACATTGACATGACTACAATGCATGTGTGCTTCTAAAACATAATATGAAAAATCACCATATTTTTTAAGTGATCACCGTGTTGTTTTCCTATAAGTTGATTTCTGAAGAAAAATATTATTATTTTTTTTTTATCATGTACAGTTTTGACTACAAAGAGAGAATTCCTGTCTAGTTGGTAAATTGTAAATTTAGTCGTAAAGTCAGAAGAATTTACAACTAGTAAAATATACTTTTAGTCATAAAGACACACACCAATAAACATGATAGCAGACTACAGATTATTGATGGATAGGAAGTGGCTTGAAATTGTGCATACGAGAAGTTTTAAAGGGATTTAATACTCTGCATTTTGCAAAAAATTACGGAAATATAAATTTTTCCTTTTCTTTCTTTCTTTCTTTTTTTCTTTTTCTTTTTCTTTTATTATTATTTTTTTTTGCTTAGTATAAATTTAAACATCCATAGTATATACTGACAAAGTTTCATAAAAATTCAATAGTTAAAAATGTGAGAAAAAGTCTTTACTATATCCAACTATATTCCTTATATAAACTGTATTCCTATAAATGATTCATAATTGTAATATTTAAATTCATTCTCCTCTGTTTGTTTTTTTCAACATATCAAGATGCTCAAAATGCTAAAACTTTAACATATACTTTTTAATTGACTTGCTCTTTTTTTTTTTTTTTTTTTTTTTTTTTTTTGTACGATCTTTATGATGAATTTCATAAAACTAAAGACTGGATTTTCAATAATATAAACAGTTTATTTTTTTTTAAATAAAAATGTTCAATAACAATAGTCAGCAGCAAAGTCATCCCTGTAAAAATAATGGTTTGATTCTTATAGATTTCAGCTCACTAAAACAAACTATGGCAATGAAATTATTTTATCACGTTCCATTTTTACGTGTGTGTGTGGGGGGGGGGGGGGGGGGAGGTTGTTATTAAGGTAATTTATGTCTTACTTAAGTATAGGTGAAAATTGCATAAACAAAAATTTGTATTGGTTAATATGTAAATAACCTATAAATAAATGCATAGAAACATTAGCGAAGATACAAGGGCAAAAGAAATTTAAACATGTCAGTGGATACTGCTGGTCGCAAAAGAGGGGGCAGACACCAAAAAACAATGCACGAGATAAATATCAACAATATATATTTTTATGATATATAGGGTGATCCCGAATTCATGGTACGAACTTTAAAAGTTGGTACAGGGCACTGTAACGAGCAATTATTGTGTAGGATACCAAGGTCAGAAATTCATTTATATAGTCAAAAATACAGGGTGTCTCCCTCGAATTCGAAGTCGCGTTTTCGTTCTTAACTTTAATAGCAGTGAAGATACTTTAAAAATCCTTAACAAATCCATACAGTATGCTTACAAATCTGAGTCTGTTGCGAAAATATCTTCACTACTGTTAAAGTTATGAACGGAAGCGCGACTTCGGATTGAAGTGAGACGCCCTGTAATTTTGACTATATAAATGGATTTTTGGCGCTGGTTTCCTATACAAAAATTGTTTGTTGCAGTGTTCTGTACTAACCCTTAACCCCTTGGGTACGAGCGACACGTATACGTGACGCATAAGATGCTCAGAATCCTCGATTATTCCCACCAGTTATTTTTTAGTGTAAACTTTGCTTTATTTAATGGTAGCATTTCTGTGATTCAATTAGGTGAAAATTTCTGTTTTAAAAAACCGGTGGTAAAAGATTAAAAATTCCCTAAAGGACGCTCGTCGCGAAGGGGTTAAAGTTTGTACCATGAATTAAGGATCACCCTGTATTTTATTGATTTGTTATCTAAGATATTAGAAATACCTTTTAATGTTTTCAGTTTTACCTAGCATTCTAAATTAATAATGCATCGTTATTTGTTATTATTAGAAAACTCTCAGAAACATGGTACATATTGGAACAATTTGGATGCCATATTTACATTTAGGAATGTCTTATCTATATAGTTCACACAACATTTGTTTCGTAGAGAAGAAAAATATTTATTTATTTATTTATTTATTTATTTATTTATTGCCGACCAGTGTAACTAGTCATTTTTAGTGCATTTTTACGTATATCGTGATATTTTGTTTATTTTTCCTAAATTAATTAACTTTATTGAATCTGGTCCTTATAATTATGAATCACACTGAAAAGTATGAAAAAAAAAATCTTACAAAAAGTTGAAAATCGTGCAAAAAAAAAAAAATAGTTTTAAAGATTTTTTTAAAAATTTTAAATTAAAATTTTCAAATTTATCAAATTGCATTTATTCTTGATTAATCAATTTTTCTTCATAAAGTCATTATTTAATAATATGGTGAAAAAGTATTACAAAACATTCATATAGAAATAAATAGTTTAAAGAGTGCCGAATCCCTTTAAATAGAGTTTCGAAGGAAATAATAGAGGCGTTGTAATTATTTTTAATTTGGTAAGAGAAATCATAAACGTAACAAATTAACAAAACTAGGAGATCCAACGTGTGTTTCCCAGGTTACAGAACATAGCTGAAACTCTAAAAGATTTTTTACATTTAATATATCTTTTTAGATTGCTCAGTAACAACACCAAAAAGCATTTTTATATGAAAAATATTAATTATGTATTCAAATAAAGTTATGAAAGTTATTAAAAACGGTATTTTCGTACTAACCGTAAGCCAGGAGTTAATAGCCGAGGAAATCGCCAAGGATTTTTCTACTTAGAAAAGCCTTTTTGATTCTGATAATTTCAGTGGTTTATACGCGATTACATGTTTGTTAAATTTGTGTTTTAGTTATATTATTTTATTGGTGAAATTTTCCTTTCGCCATGGAATATTAGCCGGAAACAAATGCTGAATTATTTATATCGCGTTTTAAGTGCAAACAGGTTAATATTTCGTAGTCGGGCTGTACGCAATACAGATAGATTTTTTTTTATTATTATTAATCATGCTTGAAAATTATTTTTAAAACTTTAAAAAAATCTGTAAATTCAGATACTGTTTGCAAACAAAATGCATTTGAAAGAACATTTTTTCCCTATTTGACGGCGTAATAATTGAAATTGTGCGATGTTTAGAAGTTTTTAAAAAAATGCAATAAACGCGAAATTTATTGGCCAGGTACTACCACCGTCAATATGACATCAGCGTTACTCAGGCACATGTTATATCTTTGTAATGTAAATTTTTGAAAGATATTACAAAATACTCAAAAATAAATAGTTCAAAGGATACCTAGTTCCTTTAGATGGCGTTTTGAAGGAAATAAAAAGAGTTATAATGATTTTTAAATTGGTAATATAAATTATAAACATCACAAAATAATAAAATGTAAAACGGTATTTAAATTTTTTTTTTCATTAAAGTGTTTTGACTTAGCAAGATTTGTGTGATTTTTCTGTGTTTTCATCTTTACTTTGTGAAAAAATTTACATGATAGTAGGAAAAACTTGGCATTTCTGAAATCAGCTTATCGAAAACATCAATAACATCTAAAATAGTGCAGAAAAAAGTTTTAGAATTTCACAGGCCTTTATGTAATTTAGTTACTAGATACTTTTTCCTTTATTTTATTTTCTGTATGCACTTTTTGTGCATTTTATATTTATTTTCTTCCCACTACATTTTTGTGCTATATATATTACATTTTTATTAATTTATTTAAAATAAACAAATTTGATAAAAATGTGGATAAAAAAGAGTTTTGACTCATAAATTTATAAATATCATTATTCAACCTCAAAAAATGTAAATAACGAATACAAATTATTGCATTGTATTTTATAATCTCAGTTGGATAATTCTTTCTGTAATTCACACGCACAGATAAGAAAATCTTTGAGTTAAAACTTGAATGCCAGATTCTATATTTCAGCCACAAGTGATAATTAAAAATAACTTACATCAAAGACTTTGAAATATATTAGACCTGGTCGGGATAATTGCGGAATTTCAAAATTAAAGTATTTTTAGTTAAAATTAATCTTGGGTGAGGTGGAGATCTATACTTGATGAGTCTAAAAATAGCCTTTTTAATCGTTTTTCAAATCATATTTGTTGTGAAAATTGTCTTTATTTAAATTAAAAAATATAGTAATAATAATAATAATAATAATAATAATAATAATAATAATAATAATAATAAAGAGAAAAGCTATATCAAGCTACCTGTTCTTTTATGAAATATTAAATTTTTGTTTTTTGATTATTCCGAAATTGGACATCACAATTTGTGTCATTCTGTATTAATATTACTGATTCTATTCTGCTTTATTAGAATTATTTAGCAGTTTTTAGGCTTTTTCGTATGATTTATCATTTGCTAATTATCACGACTACATTAGTTTGATTATTAGTTACATTCATTTTTGATGTAGTAAGTAAATTTTAGTTCCAATGTAATTTTGGGAACATTGTTTAATATATGAAATTTTTAAAAAGTAATTTATTAAGAAAACTTTATTAAATAACATAATTTCTAATAAAAACATTTCTACCTGGGGAAAAATTTCATTAAACTAAATATATATATATAAAAAAAATTAAGGAGACACATTAATTTAAAACTTGCAAAATATAGATTGTTTGTTTTTTATCTTTTCTTTTTAATTTATACAATTCTGAATTGATCAAAATAAACCACATGAAAGATTTCAAATGGAACCGGGTCGGTTCGAAGTTGGAAATGTTTATTTTAACACAAACTTCAATTGATTTTTAAATTTTCGAATGCGTTTTTGTTTTTCAATATAAAACATATTATAAAACACATTCTAATCACAGCAAATTAAATATGCATCGATTAATTGACAAAAGAAATAGGTCTAGATTGTAGGTATAATCATTTTATACATATCTGTGTAAAAGGAATTATCTTTTTACAAACGATTTTGTTTTTACAGTGCACACAAGTAGCAAAAACACAGTTTTGAGAGAAGCTAAATATGTAAAGTTAAAAATCATTTGGAGTTTACGTTAAAGGACACATTTTCAATTTCAAATTGAACCCTTAACTTATACTGTATAAATTTTGTTTTAAAAAATCAAATGTTTAGTTTTAGAATGAAAAAAATATATATTCCTAATTTTGTTTCACAGGTATTCCATATCTGCAAGGAAGGTGGTGGACAAGATTCTTTCCTCTGTCCCAATGGTACTATTTTCAACCAACAATATTTTGTCTGTGACTGGTGGTATAACTTCAAGTGCGAAGATACTCCAAGTTTTTACAATCTGAACGCTGATTTGTATTGGGACTGGGACAATTTTGCTCCTTCACAAGTGCTGAACGGACAATCTATAATCGACGACCAGCTATCTCCTAATTTACAAACAGGATCACAAGATAGCTTTGGAAACATTCCAGTGAGTGAAGATGGTAGGTCAGCCGTAAGAGTCAATCATCAAATTTCCGGTCAAAATGACGGCGTCAAGAGTACAATTGCCATAGACAATTCAGCTATAACGAATAAAGATCATCTTATTCCTGAACAAATACCAGAAGAGCATACATTTTCTAACGAACAGAAAAATCAGGACTATGATCAACAAGTGCAACAGGAATTTTCACAAGAATCATTTAGCGATGCAACAGTGGGACAACAACCAGTAACAGTTTCCCCGTTTGACGAGGGACGAAACGATCAAATCGTCTTCCCTGTTTCATCAGATAATGGAGCAAACGGTCAACCAGGCGGCAATGGTGGTACACGATTTCCGGATCAAGTGGAAGATGATGTCGATCAACAGCTTATTGAACAAGCGTTTGTGACACAAGGTGCTGATTCTTTTGACAACGGTCACGATGGTTCTTTCTTTACACAAGCACGCGATGATACTGTTGATTTTCAAAATGGACCTGATACGTCTGTAACAGATACAAATCAACTTTCTGGAGAATTCCCTACAAATGGTGGAAGTGACATACCTGTTATTGATCAAGTGCATCAAGTGCAACAAGAATACATTCATAGTAATTTTGACAATATACCAAGTACATTCGGACCTAGAGATCAGAGTTTCGATCAACAAGATTTTTCTACAACTGGTATCGCTCCTAACAACATACCTACGACTGATATTCAAGATACTCATCTTAGTC
This sequence comes from Maratus michaelseni, assembly GCA_963931845.1. NCBI lineage: Eukaryota > Metazoa > Arthropoda > Arachnida > Araneae > Salticidae > Maratus > Maratus michaelseni. The sequence continues at coordinate 282,635,530 of OZ007587.1, forward strand.
CAGATGTCCAACAACAAATTTCAACAAGTTTTGACAGCAAGAGGCAAAACGATTTTCAAGATCAAAATTTAGGTACCTTTGCTCCCCAGAATGAAAATACAGGTATTGAAGACACCAGGACGACCCCATTGGATGAAGGTATTGGAAATATTGGAACTAGCATAAACCAAGAAGACCAACAACAAGGAATACAACAAGAATTCGTCACCGACTCATTTGATGTAGGAAACCAGAATATCCAAGATACAGGATTCCCCACAAATGGCCCATTTGGTAATGGTCAAATCTTTACTGTATCACAAAATGAATTTGGAACAAACGGTTTCAATGGAAACGGAAATGCAGGACAAGAACACATACCTCAAGAACTAAACGGTGATTCGATAACAAATACGAATGAATTTAATAACAACCAAGATACCCAAACTGATAGCGGAGCTTTTGCTATTAATGGCAATGGCAGAAATTCAAATGGTGTTGTACAACAAACTGTTCAACAAGAATTTGTTCCTGCATTTGATGGCGAAAATATAAATGGACCAACTACCAATGACAGCCCTGCTTCATTTGGACCAATTGACAATAATCAAGGACAAAATGTGCAACAAGAACAAGTTCCTGCATTTAATGGCGAAAACGTAGAGGGACCAAGTACCAACGGAAGCCCTGCTTTATTTGACAATAATCAAGGACAAACTATTATTCCATTCCAGCCTAATAATCAAGAAGGAAATCATGAAATAACACAAGATCATATATCTGCACAATTTGATCAGCAAACAATAAATCCTTTCAACAATGGTGGTGTAGGGGACAGCAGCCCTTACGATCACGCGAATAAGAACATTCAGCAAGAAAATGTTATCTTCCCGTTTAATGGAAATTCTCAAACCACCTTTATTCCCGACAACAGCAATGGTAATGGCAATAATTTCTATAATGCGCCACAAAAACACATTTCTCCTTTTCCTGGAAATGGACAAATCAACTACAATGGAGATCATGGTAGCGGACATGGAGATAACAGAAATCCCAACGAACAGCAATACGATGCAGGCAGAGTAAATGCAGACCAAGGTTCTGGATTCGGTAGAAATCAGCAAAACAATTTTAGATCCGGCAATGATCAACCGTATTTTCACCCACCACAGGCTTTCAGACAAGAAAACTTTCCCGTAAATGTTAATAATGACTACGAAAATCATGATCAGAACAATTTTAGGCAAGAAAACAATTACAGGCCCATTCAAAATCAAATTCAAAGTGATTATCCAGGCAATCCAATAAATGGTGGAAATGCTGGACATCATCAGAATGCCAATGAAGCTTTTCGAACCAGGTTAAATAATTTTCAACCAGAAAATATACACCTGATGAATCGCGGGCAATTTCAAAATGAGAATTTTCAGCAAGAGAGAGTGAGTTTTAGACCCTATGGACAGAATGTTCCAAATGCTGTACCTTTTCCAGAAAGTGGTCCATTAATATTGGTAACTAATCAAGAAAATGGTGCCGCACTTAACTATAACAGTAACAAAGGTTCATCCAATCGCAATTTTTTTATAACTAACGGTCACCAAGTACATGATGTACACCCAGCACCCCAACAACCTAATGGTCAAGGTTTTGGTAATGATCAACCAGTGAACGATGTTCAAGATGTCAAACAATATGGACCTCAAGGTTTTAACCAAGTTCAGTTTAATAATAATCCTGCAGCATATGACGGAAATCAAAGTGATGGTCCAAATACTGGTATAAATCAACAAGGACCTTTCCTAGGAAATAATGCACCAAATTCTGGAGTTAAAGGAAATTTCTACAGAAGAAGTCTTGATACGTCAGGACCAATTTCTGCAGATATGACTCGTGGATATCCCACAGAATACAGCCAGCAAGAGTCACCAAATTCTATGAACAGTAATGGATGGAAACCGGTTGTGAAACAATGATCAACATGTGCCAAATTCTTATATGAGCTTCACGCTTTAAGAAAACTTTAACTGTGCTCAAGGACTATATGATGTCAGTATGGTGTATTCCTGAAAATGGACTGATTGCGACGACGGCAAACTGTTCCTCTATTTAAATCTAATTTATGTGAATTCATGAAAGACGTCTATAACTGTGTTTGACCGTGCAGATCCACTGCCAATGTTGAAGGCATTTTTCTGTTAATAGGAAGTGATGTAGAATAAGTGCATTTGGGACTTGTATATTCTGACGAATGACGCGTTTTGCAGAATATTTAAGTATTAGAAAGTACACACATGAATATTAGATATTGAGATAACACTTTTTAATGCAAGTTCCCAATGTTGATTTTCTCTCTTTTCTAGAATTTTATTATCTGAAAAACCTAAATATAAAATCAATATTGGTCTACTATTGTATTAATATTGTATTTACAGTCTTTGCGTAGTTCCTTTGTTTAAATCTAAATTATGTGCATTCAAGGAAGACGTCAATAACTATGTTTGACTGCGCAGATCCACTGCCAGCGTTGTAGGCATTTTCCTGTTACTAGGAAGTGATATCTAAGAAGTAAATTTGGGACGTGAACATTCTGACGAATGACGCGTTTAGAGTATTTAAATATTAGAAAGTACACGCATAAACATTAGATATTGAAATAACACTTTTTATCTCTTATATTGATGTCTCTTTTCTCTAATTTTAACAGCGGGAAAAACCTAAACATAAACTTAAAATGGTTTTACTATTGCACTAATGCTGTATTTAGTGTATTTGTATTGAAAATATTTGGACTGTAATATGAAGTAACTTCATTATAATGTGTATATGTGTGAAAGTATAACTGTAGTGGTAACATGTTATATTTTCACTATAATATGTGACAATACACACATGAACATCTTTTTAATGCAAACATCTAAAGTTGATTTCCCCTCTTTTCAAGAATTTCAATAGCCTAAATATAAAATCAGTATCGGCGTACTTTTGTACTAATATTCTATTTAGTGTCTTTGCATTAAAAATATGTAGACTGTAATAACAGTATTTCAGAAATATTTGCATTTTATTGGAAATGCTTTCAATGCAATAAATTTATCAATGTATTTTACTCAAAATGTTTCCAATGATATGCCAGTATTTCACCAATATTAGGGAAATATTGGTTAGTAATACTGATTTCATTTTCTAAAATGCGAATTGTATCCTGGCGCAATATTGTATCGAATTATCCCAATATTGTGTTCATGTTTTGCCATTATTGCATCAATATTAGTTTGTTACTGTAAATATTTTATGTGAAAAAGAAAAGAAAAGCTTAAGAAATGCTGATTGATATCATGTAACAGGCTTATTTTTAATAAAATGTTGTTTAAAGTTTCAACTTTACAAAAACCATGAGTTTTGTGAGTCATTGCACGTCAGCTAGAAAGTGAATTGTATATTCAAGTTGCTTAGTAATAATATTAATAATAAAAATAAAACAAATATAAGTAGCCTTACGATTATCTGTCAGTTATGGGACCAGAGAATGTCAGAAAAATAAAATCTTCGTATAAGCGGGAAGACATTATGCAGTGCACTTTATAAATTGTACAAGCACTAACATATACTTAACATTACTATAAATAATAATTTAAAAAAAAAACAGATACTAATATAAAGTAAAAAAATAGTAATAAGTAAAGTAAATATTTTTTATAAATATAAATCATATTTAATGTGCTCGAATTTTCTATCACAAAGATGTAAAGGAATATATATATGCGTGTGTGTGTGTGTCTGTTAAAAAAATAATTATTTGCAAATTTATAAATATGAAAATTAGTAAATTTTATGTGATAAAAAAAATAAAATAATAATTTAATTTTTTTTTTTTTAGAAAAAGGTAAAAAAGAAGAATAATAATAAAAATAATAATAATAATAACTCAAAACATTCTTTACCATTGTTAAAATGTACAATTGTAAAAATTACTTATTATTAAATGAGGAAAAAATAAAAAAATAATAATAATTCAGAAAGATTTTTTTATAATGTCCTTCATCTCAAATTCATAAAATTATAGGAATTTCGCACTAAATTATTATTTATATATTTTATGCCATATAAAATGGCATGGTATAAGGATTTCTACAGTCAATCAGCAAAAAGGTTTATTATTATTTTTTTTAATACTTTAGTTCAATTCACTGCCATTTATATGATTTACAGAATAAGTATGTTTATCTTCGGAAAGTACAAAAACATATTTTTCGATCTTAAGCGCATTTTGAAAGAAGAATAAAGCATCAAACAATATTTCTTATTTCAATTAATTCACAGTTGCCTAAAACATATCATTCTGTAACATTTATATTTCCCCTAACCCTTAATGACATGCTCTAAAAATGTTTTATTAATATTTTATCGATTTGTAAATCATAAATTATTTCTTTAAAATATATTATAAAACATAATATTTATCACAATTATTTCTGTATGACTAATACTATTTTTGTCTATCTTTTAAAAATTAATAACCCAAGGAAAGAATTTTTAAGATGTCTATAAAGAGCGTGAAGGTAAATGTAATATTTAAATTAAAAAAAAAAATGCTTATGTGAATCTGCAGGCTTTATATCTTCAGCTGGTTCCATTTATTTAACTGTGATAGTGATATATACTGGCAAATTAAAAGTGCTTCTTGGAATTTTGTTAGATTCATAAGCAAAGTAAGAACAATGTAAATTCTAAAATCAAAATTTTTAAATCAGCTCTCTACTGAAAAAATGCATAATCAAGGAAATGTGGTCTTTCTGTCATTGGATGAAATACAAAATCTATGAAAGACTAAACTTAACAGTTATAAAATCGATCCTTAAATCTATTGGTAACGTTAATTGTTTCCTAGAATCCATTTTGAACACAACAGTTTTTTTAATAATTTTTATTATTTTCCAAAAGCAAACGATTAAAATTTTAGATATCGATAACTTTAAGTAAATCTGTTGTTACTCTTCCCTTGATATGTTGTTTTATCTTCTATTTTGAAAAATGTTAAAACAAATTTAATGAGAATAAATTGCTAGCGTTTTGTTTTAGATTTTCAAGTTAATGAAATTAATAATAATTGATTTATAATTAGTTAATTTAGTTTTTCACCATTATTTTAGATTATTGGCATTTAAACGTTTCTAATTTTTCATTAATTAAATATTTATAAGATAAACATCGCTGTTTTCACAAGCAAAAATAATGTCTCAACACGTAAAAATCCTAGGAGTGTAAAATAATTAAAAAATACATTTCCATTATTCCTTCTAAAAGTATTTGTATACTTTCCCGAATTTCTGGAAAATTCGTCTAGCAAGTAATCTCGAAACTCTTCTGTCATTGTTATGACATGTTATAATGTCATTAACAATGACGTGTTGAATCAGTTGTGCGTTATATGTTATCCTACTGTTGTATTTGTAATTATGTATTGTGAACAGTTTTGTTGACGACTCTTGTTACCTTTCGTATTTATACTCAACTTTGTTATTTTTACAGTTTTAAATAAATATGTAAATATAATAGATGTTGTTTGTTGATTTATTGCTTTTGTTAAACAAATGAAGTAAAATACAAATGAAACAAAAACAAAAACTAAATAAATAAATAAATAAATAAATTTTCCTTATTTGTAGAGTTCATTTATCCGCCAGAGTGGTTAAGATAAATAAGTAATTATTTTTAATTTCTAAATAACCTTTATTTGAAATGTTCTTCAAAATCTTTTCTTTCTGATTACAAAAGTATACATTCTCCAAATTTGTTAATTTTAGATGTCATTCTCAGATAATGTTAAATTTGGGGTTTTTAATTGTTATAAATTTTATTTTTTAATTACGATTTTCAGTTCAAATTTCTTCATATAATAAAATTATAGCAATTTTAATAAAGGAATAGTAAGGAATTTTTAAAAGTGTCTAAAATTGCCATAGCAATATCCCATACCACAACTTGAAAACGTCTTGATAATGACATTTTTACCGTTAAGCCTATTTTAGGTCTAAACCAGCCATACTCAATCTTTATTCTCGCGGGCCTCAAACATATGTTTGCGACGATACGCGAGTCGCAACACACTTATATAATAATGTAAAAAAATAGTAATTAAAATAGTAAGATAACAAAAGTTGTATAATAGAGCAACACAACAAAGTTAATATTATCAGTAAGAATTGAACGTTTGTCGCGGACGGAATGTTACCAAAAATTTTAGCACCACTTTTTCCAAACAAATACTTCGTGGTAGATTGCACGTGCTGTTGCAAATGTTCTAGGAACATATCACGAAGATTTTTGTTTGGAAATAGTTGGGTGAAATGTTTCTGTTGCAATTTTTTCTCACAACAAATGTTCCACCACAATAAACAGTAAAATGTATAAAACGTATCAGTGCACAATTTCCAATTCTAAAGAAAAAAATCTGCTTATTTAAATATGTAAAATATTTATTAACTTTTTATATGTAAAATAAAATAGTGCAAATTCAATTAATTCGGAATAGGGTTTTATTGGTGTTGACGATAAAGAACTGTTTACACCATAGTAGCACAGATAAGACTACGTGTAAAAAAAAAAAAAAAACTTTTGACTAAGCAAACGGCATTTAAGATATTTTCCATAATTTTAAATTAATTACAAATAACAGGGTATAGTTTGTCATCGAGCCGCACATAAAAGGTCTCCGGGCCACATGCGGCCCGCGTGCCGCAGGTTGAGTACAGCTGGTCTAAACTATAACAATTGAAAGCTAATGATAAGCTTATTCTGAAAGCAGTCCCAAGCCTTTTATATAATTCATTCAGAAAAGCTAAATTATTCAATACATATTTCAGCTACAATAAAATTGGTAATGATGCTTAATAAGTACACTAAAATTTTCGATTAAGAGGAACAAAATTAAGTAGTACTTACATAGTTAAACAAACCAAAAAAGACATCACTGCTTGTAAGAACATTCGGGATTGTACTATTTAAGAATATTATCAATATAAAAACACTCTCTAATGGACAGATAAATGAAAAATTACTGTATACCTTGGTAATGACAACTGTCTCAAGGGGCTAAATTTAAATAAGGATAATTAATAGAAATGTTTTCTGTTACGTATAAGGTATCAGATATATAAAAATTAGAGAAATGAAATGTACCCAGATTATTGGTGTTTTTACTCTAAAGCTTTATAATTCTTAGAAATAAAGGTTTCAATAAATAAATTTGAAGTGTGGGACAAGCTTTGATTTGACGTTTACAACATTTCACTTTTTTTTTATATTTAAATTAATTTTGTTTTCTATATTTAAAAGGATACACAATGTAGTACTTAAACAAAATGTTGAAAAAAAAATAGGACATTCATGTTTGACTTACTTAATTCACATTTTTTAGCCGAGGACATAAAATTTACCATTAGCTGAAAATGACCCTTAAGACCAATGCTTGAGGCTGAGGGTTAGTATATAGGGTGTTCCGATATCACCGTACACTGCAAAAAAAAGTGTTGATTTTACAGTATAATACTAGCAGCTGGGGTGCTAGTATTATACTGTAAAATTAACACTTTTTTTTGCAGTGTACAAAGTGTTCAAACCAAAATACTCGCTCTGAATACATAAAAGTTGTCTAAAGAACCATACCTCGATGACTCATAGTTTTCTACTAAAGTGCAAAAAAAGTGACGTCACATATTTCCTAGCAGTTTGTAATGCAATACCATTGCACTGACCGAAAGTAAAGTACATATCGCAATAATCACAAACGGAATACACTGTCACTATGCGAAGACCACCATATAGTTTCAAGCTGCCATCTTCTACCACTGTGGTAACGGATGACGCGAACTCACGTCTTTTGGACATGCGTAATTTCACCCATGGGCAGTTCTTTTGGATTTTATGTGTTACATTGTTTTCCGAAAAACATACTTGAAATTCGTATTTTTACAATTAGAGTACTATGCATATAAACACTTCGATTAGAAACAAAACCATCATTATATACATTCATTTATAATATAAACACGAACAGAGAAAATGCAAGTATAACGCCTATAGGCAGGGTTTCCTGTTTAAAAAATGGAAACTAGCCGTCACCCATGTGCTAAAACGATCTGAACGAAGGCTGAACACACCCCTGCTGTATACATATATAGGGTAAATGTACCAATAGTCGGCCACTTAACTGTTTTTTTGTATATAAATCTTAACGTAGAATTTTTAAAAAACGACACAACATTTTAAACAGTGATATATGTTAAAACATACGTTTCTTATTATGTTTCAGCAATTATTTTTAAAAAACACGGTAATAGTTTTTTTTAGACAAAGTTAAGTTCAAAAAGGGCAAGTTCTCCAATAGTTGGCCACTTTAACTCTAATGTTCGGCCATCACTGCACCAATAGTCGGTCACTTCAGAATTTTGTTTTACTTGAAAAACGACTCTAACAAATTTGACTAAATTTTGCATTCTACCATTTTCGGTTATAAGAAGATGATTGAGATATCTCACATGTTCGAGAAAATTAAATTAGTGGGTCACTGCGAGTAAAGCTAATTTTGTTTTATCTGCGAAATGGCTTTAACGATTTTGACTAAGTTTTGTAGCCTACATTTTTGGGATACAATAATACCACTGGACTGGGTCGCATGTTCGAGAAAATTTCACTATGGGTCAAATAAATTTTATCTAAAAAACGGCTCTAACGATTTTGACTAAATTTTGTATCCTACCGTTTTGGGGTACGAAAAGACCATTGGGCTGGGTCACATGTTTGAGAAAATTCGATTAGTGGGTCATTTTAGGATCACTACGGGTCAAACTAATTTTATCTAAAAACAACTAAAACGATTTTGAATAAATTTTGTATCCTACCGATTTGGTGTACGAAAAGACTATTGGGCTGGGTCACACGTTAAGGGTCACATGTTAAGGTCCAAGGTAATTTTATCTTATCTAATAAATGTCTTTAACGATTTTGACTAAGTTTTATGTCCTACCTTTTTGCGATACAAGAAGACCATTTGGCTGGGTCACATGTTCGAGAAAATTTGATTAGTGGGTCATTTGGGGGTCACTATGGGTCAAACAAATTGCATTTAAAAACGGTTTAAGCGATTTTGACTAAATTTTGTATGCTACAGTAAACTGCAAAATAAATAAATAAAATAAATAAATAAACGCTGGTACCCCTTCTGGTCGCTCTCAAATTGAAGTTAGATTAAAGTGGGTTTTGAATCGAATTATGCATTTTGAATCCCGCAGTGGAAAAGCGAAGGGAAGTGCGGTCCCAACTGCCGCATTCCAATCTAGTTGTTTTAACACTTTTCAACAGAATTGAAAAGCAAATAATGGGGGTACCAACTGCCGCATCTAATCTAGTTTAAGAAAAAGCTACTGTGTTCGAGCATTTGCGACTGAAAAGTAACCCCGATATTGAATATCAGTTTTCTATCCCTATTAATTCTAAATAAATCATATTTTAGAATGATAAACAACAATTACTGATAATTTCAATTTTTTAAATTTCGAATTTTATAGAAACCCTTCTTTGCGAGAGTTTACATCTTAAAATAAACCCCCATGCAAAATTTGAAGTTTTAAACCCAACAGTATCACAGAAATTGCAATTTTAGAAAATTTTTAGTTCCTTTTAAATTTCGAATTTTTTAGAAACTATTCGGGTACGATCCACTTACGTATGGAAAAGGTTATCCATGTCTAATTTCAAGTTTCTATTCTAAAATGTATAAAAAAAACCTAATTCAGAACATTTTCCTCTTATTTCAGCATTCTAAATTTTCAAATTTTTAGAAACCTTTCTTAGCCGGTCGCTTATGTCTTAAAATTAACCACCATGCCAAATTTTAAGTTTCCAGCACCAAAACTATCACAGATTTTGAAACTTTAGAATGTTTGTTTGGTCCTACCCTTTAAAATTTCGTTTTTTTTTTTTTTTTTTTTTTTTTTTTTAATAAACTATTTTGTACCAGCATTTACATATTAAAAATGACAGATTTGGCAAATTTTAAATTTCTATCCCTAGTAATTCCATATAAATCGTAATTTAGAATGTTTTTAGTATGTTCACAGTTTTTTTCATTTTCTAAAATTCCCCCCTTTTTTAAGTGCCTTGATCCTGAATTTACGTCTTAAAAGTAATAGACATGTTAAATTTCAAGTTTATATTCCTAACAAGTTTACATAAATTGTAATTTAGAACTTTTTCCACTCATTTCACACTTTTAATTTTCGAATTTAAAAAAAAAAAAAACAACCATGCCAAATTTCAAGTTATTAGCTCCTTCAATATCACAAAAAGGGCAAGTTTGGAATGTTTTTTGTTCATCCATCTACTTGCGAAAAGTGGCTCTGACGTAAAATATAGTCTATGTCGGAGCACAGACTGCCACCTTTACTTTTGCCACCTTTACTTTCGGTAGTTCCAGTAGTTTCCCCTACAAACAAACAAGCACGTAAAAAAAGATTTTTTTTATATATAATATTATTATAGATGTAGAGATAAAGTTATATCTACCAAATAATTAAAAATAAACTCAAAAAAGTATAATAAGTTATGTATACAGTATTCAGCTCCTGGTGGCCGACTATTGGACATGTAAGCAAAATTAATACCCAATGGTCGGCCACATTAAAATTAATTAAAAGCAACAAATTTATTTACTTTTTATACTCAAAAACATTGGTTTATTTACCCTGCTAATACTCTAGCCTTATAATTTTAGAAAAAAAATTAATTAATACTTGCCTTTTAAAAAAAATTGCCATCAGTTAACAAAAAAATAGGGAAAATGGTGATTTGACCTCTATCTTGAAAAAAAAAATGGCTGATTACAAATTCAATAAAAATACCCACAATTCTTTGGTGATGGTTTGTGACTTATGAAAGATGGCTGCATATAACAAAATTGTAATATTTCATTTAGAACCAAAAATAAGCTATGCGTAAGGCATTTTATCTCAATGTGGCCGACTATTGGGGGGTGGCCGACTATTGGTACGTTTACCCTATTTTTTAATTTCTCTCTTTCGCAAACCTATGGGATACAATTTTTTTAATTATTATTTTTTTTTTACTTTTTATCTTTGCTACTCATTTGTTTTACAGTTTCATGAGGTTCAATAAAGTTTATTTTTGGGATGTGATTTCCTGTTTTAACGTCATACTTTTGTCCTTTGGCATTTTTCTCAAAAACTATACGTTTTAGAGATATGATTCTTTGGACACTTTTCATGTAGTCCAAGCGAGGATTTTTATTTTGCACGGTTTGTCCGGTGATAATACGAATTCCGAACACCCTGTATATGTCATTGTTAGCGATAAAACAATATGATTTTTCTGTTAATTTCCCCCAATTATTGATATAACTGTACAGGATGGATAAGAATTGATTGTTCAAACTTTAAGGTATGGTAAAGCAGACTTCGGCAAACAAGTTTTGTATTAGAAAACACAGTCGTAACCACTTAAAAATACAATATGTCTCATTCCATGTAACTATTGTTCATACTTAACGAATTAAAGATATTTTTAAGAAATTTTCAACAGACATGCATTGCTTTATGTTAAATGGAATAGAACCAGGAGGTGTTGCATGATTGGGGATTTTTTATTCAAAATATCTACCGCTTTTTCATAACAGTAATCTTTGCTTTATTTAATAACGAAATGTATGTACTTAAATATAGTGAAGATTACTATTCTAGAAAAGTGGTATTTTGAAATAAAACAATTCACCACTTTGGCAACACTAACATCATTAAAAGTGATGGAAGTGTAGAGTTTTTTGGTAAGTGAAACCGTTTATACTTTCAATTCCATTCGAAAATATGGAGTGTCTAGTTCAGCCTTAATGGGATGGGGATATCGGCTACGTCTATCACTTTTTGTAATATCGTTACGTTTCAAATAATAAAAGACAAGTTTCATGCAAATTTCGTTAAAAAAATCTTTATTGTTATTAAAGTTATGAACAAAGTTCGGCTTTGAGTGAGATACCCTTTGTTTATGACTGAATAAGCGGATTATGACCCTGGTTTCCTATACAAAAATTGTTTGTTGTAGTGTATTCTATCACGCCTTAAAATTTAAATAATCAATTGTGAATCACCCTGTAAAACTAAACACATTGTAAATATATTCCACATACCAAATCCTCACTCGCAAAATTATATAATAGTGCAATTGTCTTTGAAATTCATTCAGTAAAAGTTAAGTTATAATTTATGTGTCTTTCAAACATTGCGTTTCAATACATACAATAGATATAACAACAGCCTTTTTAGGTACGTTCATAATTATATAAATACGTAGTACTTATAGTCGTAGTCTGGTCTGTCCGTCTGTGAGAATAGCCAGTATATCCAGAAATTCATGTTGGATGGATTTTTATAAAATATATAGCTCCCTCGTATGACTAACGTCTGTAGATTTAGATCATGTTGTTTAAAAAAACATACTTTATTTGCCTTTTTTGTAAAATTATCTTTTTTTTTTACATTTTTTTATTAGGTGCGTTGGTAATTATATAAATACGTAGCACCTATAGTCGTCGTCTGTCCGCGTATAACAGCACAAAAACTACCCAACCGAATGTTTTGAAATTTAATAGGTATTATCGTTGCAGAATTTTGTCGCGTCATTGCAATTTTTATGAAAATCGAATCAAAACTTAAAAGGATATTAATAAAAGTTTTCTTTATTCTATCAAATCCCACCGTACGTAATCTATATAATAAAAGCGCAAGTCGTGTGACTGAGGAAAACAAATACGGGCAAACCACTTCTTTTTTCATATGCCAGGCGGCCATTTTTATTCAAAATTATTTTTTGGAATAAAATTGCATAAAAGTTACATTTTTAGAAAGATCGTTCAAAAAAATTGTTTGCTTGAGAGATGAGTTACATTACAAAATGTATAAATTCTGGGATAATTTCAGCGGAAATTGGGTTAACGGTCGGATATCTCAATCCATTAGAGTAAATAAACACAGGAGATTCGTTCATTATGAGTCATGAAAATATTAAACCAGGGAGGTAATCATTCGCAAAACAAGATCTCCCTGGTGAATTTTGCAGCGCTGTCTGGAGTCGAAAAAAGTATTTGAATCTGCAAACGTGGCATACGTAATAAGAAAATAAAAGGCATGTTCATTTCATTCATAACAGACGATATAATTCATTTCACTAAAATAATAACGATGAATTTTTATTATTTTTATTTTTACATTGTAAAACTAGTTATAGTACGAACGCACCTCATTTTTCACGTTTAACGTACAATTTCCAACTTGTTTTTAATATATGAAGGTAACTCGGACTAAGTTTATGAATCTTCTATAATTCTAATTCACAATTAAATAATTGCTACAGCAATGGTGTCTTTCTAAGATTGGATTCTTTTAACATGAATGACAAGACGTTTACCTGGCTATTGAAAGCAATAGGCAACTTCGTGGCTTATTAGTCAGAGAGATATCTAATTTCTCTCGCTGATGTTAAACTTATGAATGGGCGTGAAATGCATTCGTATTTTTAAATTATCTCCTCGGGAAATTAATATTTTAAATTCTTTTCTCTCTGTACTCGTCTTAAAGGACGTCGCTTTCTCTTTTAGTTGTCAAAATACTTCTAAAATATATACTTTATTTTATTTGAAGTATTAAAATCTTTCTCACAGCTCGCCAGCTTTTAACACATAAAATATTAAATTAAGCATAGATTTTAGAAATATTTTGACAACCAAAAAAAAAAAAAGAGAGGTTCTTTAAGAAGAGTACAAAGAAAACAGAATTTAAAAATATTAATTTCCTGAAGAGATATTTTAAATATACCAATGCATTCCTCTCCCATAGGTTTAACATTAGCGAGGGGAATTTGAGATCTCATTGACCAATATTTTTAAAGAGATATTTCTTGAGTTTCAAGTAGTCCCAAAATTCCTTGTCCTTATGCCTTCACATTTGGGGGGCTACCGAATCAACTTAGTTCATTTAAAAATGTATTTAATAGATTATGATATAAATTTTACTTGCAAACCGGATAGATTTGATATATTTTTTAATTATTTATAATGTATAATAATCATCTAAACTGCGTACAAATTTTGGAAAGTTAAAAATAACCAGCTTTAAATATATTCTATCGGCAAGTCAATGCGAGTGGAGATTCCAAAATTAATGGTATGCCTTGGATCCCAAAATGTGTAAATCAGGCTCTGCGTAGATTATGCCACACTCTTCATGGTCATGCGATTGAACTTTTTTTCCTTGCTCCTACACCTCTCTTCAAGGATAAATATCAACAACGTATTAAAAATAATTTAAAAATTGTCATCTCATATATAGCTAACTATCCGCGTAAAATATTCAGTGTTTCCACGCTATGCTTATTCATAAAATAACACAACTCAAATTATAAAATTTTTACAAAAAACGCAAAAAATGTTTTTATTAAGTCCCCCCCCCCCCCCCCCAAAAAAAAAAAATTTAATTTATTTTCTTTTATTTAATAATTTAATTCCCGGTAGGAACTGTTTAAAACTTCCGTTGAAGAAAATTTGACATGAAATTTATTTAATACGTCCTTTTAATAATAATAAATTTTATTTTTCATGCAAAATAATTTGATTTTTCATATTTAATAGAAAGAAGCACGGCCGAATTTACAAAACTAAATATTTGTACAAATATTACAAATTTTTTAATACAAAAAAAAAATTGATATTTTCTCACAAAATTTTAATCTAAAGTAAAATCTAATATCTAAATTAAAATAAAATCTTTACAAAAAATTATTTTTATTAACAACTTTGAATAGCATTTTCTTGAAATAGTCGTGAAAGTTTATTAAAAAGCGCCAACATTCGTTTTGAATTATCATCGATGAAAATAATTACTTGAGTGTTACTATGACATCACTGGAAAAAACAAATGTTGCCACTTCTACCTGAGACAGCTTGCTTTCATCTGGGTCAGAAAGTGAAAGTAGAAGTGAAATACAATTATAGAAAAAGAAGCTCTCGAAACAAGTTGAAAATTGCTGCAAATCTTTTATCAAAGAGATTTTTTTTATTTATTTTTTTGTAAAGGGCTTCGTGTTGTTCAGTTACTTATCAAGGCATAAGTCAATTCTTGAGGTAAAAACAGATGTTTAAATTTAAACTTTAAACGTTAGTGGTAACGCTATTCTGAGACAAACCCGTCATACAACCCAAAAAGAAAACAGAAATATACAACTATTATTTTGACAGAATTTAATTCAGGATACTTGACAGTCATCACTTTATACGAATTAAGCTAAAATTATACAGAGAGTAATTACGTTCAAGTGGAACAGTTTAGATAATAAAATTCCTGTTTCTACATGATATGCATTACTTCGGCTAACACTTTCGGACTCTTTCGGTTAAATTTGGTTCAAATATGCTGAAATTACTTCAAGCACTTATTCTTTTCAGAGAAATTGAAAATGATCTCAAAGATGGTTAATTTTAAATTTATTAATTTTAAATTTTATTGTGTAAAATGTAACAACACAGTTTCTGACTTTTTTTTTTTCAAAACACATTGAACTGCAGTTTTATATGAAAAAAATATTTTAAAGAAAGTTAATTTGCGATAATCGGAAAAACTCTATATACGATTAAAAGTACACATCAATAAGAATTCATTGATAGTACTTTAGATTAAATTATAATTTTAAAATACATTGTCGTTCGCAACAAATGATACATCATTTTTATTTGCGAATAGTTTACAACAAAACACAACAAAAGTGTCATAAACTTGGAATAATGTTGTCTTCCCACATACGAATGGGTTTCTTTCCATAAGGCTTCATCTTAAACGTTAAAATTCGTACAACTCATTTTTTAAAGAGTGGATCTCACTTTTGAGTCTTGAGTCTTTACTTTAATTTAATAGAACTAAATCACCCTAGAAAAATATATAATTTATCAATTTTTCTTAAGTTAACAAGGGTAAAATGATGAAGGTGCAAATGTTAAATCCACGTGACAAAAAGTAATTTATCGTTTCAAAAAATCCACCGATTAACATATTTCTTTTTTACAGGTACAGTGGACCATCAAAATCAACTTTTCTATTTACCAATTATTTGTTTTATTGCAGTAAATGTTTATAGTGACAAAGTTTAAAAGCAATTAATAGAGTCATTTTGACGAATTTAAGGTTCAAACTTTAACAGTTGCTACATGACACTATAACAATCATTTATTGTATAAGAAACCAAATCCATTTAATTAGTCAAAATTATAGGGCTTCTCACTCCAATCCGAAGTCGCGTTTTCGTTCATAACTTTAACAGTAGTGAAGATACTTTAACGAAATCCTTACAATATGCTTACAATTCATACAAAGATGAGTCTGTTGTGAAATTTGTTAAAATATCTTCACCACTGTTAAAGTTACGAACGAAAATGCGACTTCGGATTGAAATGAGACGCCCTGTAGTTTTGACTAAATAAATGGATTTTTGACCCTGGTTTCTTATAAAATAAATGATTTTTACAGTTGGTTTGGTACAAGACACTGTAAAAATTAAGGTACTTATCTATTATCCCTTTGACCACTTTTCATAACAAAAAACTATCGCCAAACTCTAAGATTAAACGGCAAAAAGGCAGTCCCATTTACTTGATGTCAGAAGCATTATACGTGTCTGTTATATCATCAAGTGGTTTTTAATTCGACATTTGCGTGTATTTTTCATTATGTTTTACTGAATTATTAGTTATTTCATTAATTAAAATAACAATTGTGTCCTTAAATTCTTATATTTTATTTATTTTGATATTCCAATAGCAACGTTCTCCCGTTTATTTGGCGTTACAGTTTGGCGATAGTTTTTTGTTATGAAAAGTGGTCGACGGGATAATAGAGAAGTACCAAAATTCATTATTGTATAGGAAATCATGGTCAAACATCCATTTATTTAGTCAAAATTACAAGGCGTCTCACTCCAATTCAAAATCGCGATTTCGTTCACAACTTTAACAGTAGTGAAGGTGTTTCAGCAAAATTCGCAACAGACTCATCTTTGTACGAATTGTAAGGATTTCATTAAAGTATCTTCACTACTATAAAGATATGAACGGAAACGCGACTTCGGAGTGGAGTGAGACGTCCTGTAATTTTGACTAAATAAATGGAATTTTAACCCTTGTTTACTATACAAAAATTGTTTATTACAGTGTCCTGTACTAACCCTTAAAGTTTGTACCATGAATTCAAGATCAAATATGAAATATAATGCGCGCTAATTCGCTTTTTCGTTTCATTTCATGGTCGAACTGGCTATTTTGATCCATCTTACTACTCCATCCAATTACTCAATCTGTAAAACTTTTTTTGAATCACGTATAGTCTGGTTCAAAATATAAGTTACCTTGATAAGTTTTTTACATCCCCAAAAAGTGTTTAATTAAAAAGTAGGTAGTGTATTATAGAAGGATAATCAACAAATAAACGTATTAGAGCATTTTCTTTTTTGTTGTTATGTTTATTTAAAGATGAAAATTGTAGGAAGAAACCAAGGTTTACAAAACACAATCAAACAATAAGTAGCACAATCATCCTGTTTTTCCTAGAGACGCTTAAATTGTTAAAATTAATCTCTATTATTTAATAACACTCTAATATGTTTTAAATCTGAGTTAATTACCACGCATTTCGTAATGATGTTTTTTGTTTGCGATAATCCTAGCATTCGAGGATATTTAGTACCGTTTTTCATTTGCATATTAATAAGATAGTCTGTTCTTTTTAGCTATAATTGTTATTTGTAGCCATTCTTCTGCGGTGTGAGATTTTGTACCTTCTAGAATTACAGTCTTTGTGAAAATTTATTAAACAATATAAAAGAAAAAATAGAGGATCTAGCGCAACAATGTTTTTTTTTTTTCTTTAAATCGGATACAGAGCAAGTAATATCTTTACAAAAATATATAGAATCGATTTTAAATACCCTTCCTTTTTTAATACATTTTTTAAACATAATATACCATGTTATGTTATAAGTAAAGCAATTCAAGATCAGAATTAAATACAGTTAGAAATTAATGCAGAAATGATGTTAATAAATTATGGAGGGCCACTTGTTTGTGTTAATAAAACTTTTATACATTTAACATGAAATAAGTCAACCCTTTTCTAAAATAATCTCAAAAATCTGTCTTTTATTGAAGGGGCTAAGTTTGGGAGTATCTGAAATATTGTTTACAATAGCAAATTCAGTTTATTCGCAGAAGTAAATTATTGTTTACTATTCTCATAAATCCAACGAACAAAATATTACAGAGTTTTCCATCGATTTCAAATCATGACTTCGACTGGAATATTGCAAAATATCCTTTTTTTCTTTTTTAAAACCTGAATAGAATTAAATGCATTACAAAAAGCAGTATCCTCTTCAAATTTTCAAGAAAGCATCACCTGAAATTGGCCTGATTACCGCCGAGACAAACTTTCACCAGTAAATTTGCATAGAAACTTTCACCTTATTTAAATGCCGTATTCATGCAGAATTTCTTCAATAAGGCAAAAATTTCTATTAGTTTTTAGTGGTAGAAATATGCTCATATGATATATGATGTTCCTGTCCTGAAGTGTTTGATAAATTTTAGAGTTTAATCAATTAGTAATTTGCTATAGATCACCATTTTTCTTCTTGAGCAAATGTAACCATAATAGAGCCTCTTCTTATCTCAAATCTTGGCAACATCATCTTCTTATCTCAAATCTTGGCAACATTGTTTCAATCATATGCAACTTCAACCAAAAAAAAAAAAAAAAAAAGAAAAAAAGAAAAAAAAAGAAAAAGAAAAAAAAGGAAAAGAAAAAAAAAAGAGAAAGAGAAAAAAAGAAAAAGAAAATTCTCATAAGATAAAATAACTTTTTTCTATTATTCATACCATGGCATGGACTTCTCAGCCAATTCGATTCTTTGCTTTCAATGATTTTACCTCTTTTTGTTTTCTTGTACATTTTCATTGTTCGGCATTTTAATTTCTATCTTTTTTTTCAAATATTGACAAGTGAGACCTTTTTTTTAGCTCACAGGCTATCAAAGCCTGAGAGCTTATGTGCCCGCCGGTTCTGTATGTACGTATACGTATGTATGTATGTACGTAACGCGATAACTCTTGATAGAACTAACCGTTTTACTTTAAATTTTGTTTATAGGTTCCTACTGATAAGGCGCTTCCCTGATTAGTTTTGGAGGTTCATTGGTTAAGCATAAAGGGGGGAAACGGGGGGCTAACCCCCCATAATTTAGAAAAATGGGTTTTTCATGCAGAATTATCTCATATTCTTCAAATTTTGTATATAGGTTCATTTTGATAATGCGCTTCTGTCAATAGTTTTGGGGGTTCATTGGTTAAGTATAAAGGGGGAAAGGGGGGGATAACCCCCCCCTAATTTAGATAAATGAGTTTTTCATGCAGAATTATCCGATTTTCTTCAAATTTTGTATATAGGTTCATTTTGATAATGTGCTTCTGTCAATAGTTTTGGGGGTTCATTGGTTAAGTATAAAGGGGGAAAGGGGGGATACCCCCCCCCCTAATTTATTTAAAATTGTTTTAGGTAGCTTTCAATACAAAAAAGTATAAAGCTACCTATTGCAGCCGTTCGGAGGAAAGCAGTTCCGGAAAATTTCGATATATTTTCACCGATCATGACCCCCAGACCCCAAAACCACCCTCCGTTCAAATGTTGATTTATATAATGTCAACATGTTTGATACGTGCCATGTGGAATTGATCATTATACAGAAGTTGCTATATTTTGAGGATTCTGTATCATTCTTGTGAGTAAAACATTTTTTCTACAATTTAAGGGTTCTAAATTCCAATATTATTTCAAAAATGATATCTGGTGGTAATTTAGTGTGGTGATTTATAAAGATTTTAAGATAATCGTTGTAAGTGATGTATTATATATTTCTTAATGGTTTTTTATTTACATTTTACATATTTCCAATTTTAAATTTTTCCAATTGTTGTCTGGTAATAATTCAGTATACTTGGCTGATTCTACTGTTCTTAGCATCATGCCAGTAGAATTATGAAATACTGAATTATTTTTAAAACACATGTGGGTGCAGCCAAGCTGACGAGTACATCCACATATGTTTTTTCATATCCAATTCTTGATTGGTTCTCTTGTGGTCCAGTTTTTCCATTGAATAATGTTCATAAGTAATTTATTAATCCATTTGTGTTTACATAATAGCAACTCCAATTTATAATTTTTTTTCCCCTTTCTCTCTCTTTCTTTTTAAATGTTCTTCAGGTATGAGTAAATTTGGCTAATTACCATTGAAGCACATGCTATGGTAATTTTATGATTGCACAAGTTAATTATTAGCTATGTGGTATTCTGATTGCACAATATCATTAATTATCTCTTTGTAGATTTTAGTAGAATGATATTAGAACTTGATATGTTTTTGAAATTCATAGATATTATAATTATATATATATATATATATATATATATATATATATCCATATATATATATATATATATATATATCTGACCTATGTCATACGATAACGCTCGTATTTATAAATCAATTTTGATGAAAGTAATTGTGTGTATTAAGCTCACCAATGTCTCGACCGAGTTCGTTGGCCAGCTTGGTCCGCCATTTTGTTTCAAGATGGCGGCCAATTAAAAATTTAAAACTAAAATAAATATACAAAAAAATTAAAAATTCAAATTTATTTTTTAATTCAGTGTTAGGCCTTGAAACGAGGATTCCAGAGCATTTTTTGTTTTACCTCTATCTTAAAAAACGGCTGAGATAGAGCAGTTTGAAATTCTAGGGTGGCTGACATTTTGAAACAAGACAGCACATTACAAAAATTTTCATTGTTGTAATAATTTTCCCAATCAAATGCATAAAATTATATATTCATATCCGTTAGCGCCAAATTATCGCCAAACATGGCGACATTTGGCGAAATATCGCCAAATTTGGCGACCAAAATAAGTTTTCATAAATGAAGCCAATTTGGCTATTGCTCAATAATTTGGCGAATTTCTTATTCAAATTCAGTATTAACGAATCTTTTGTAAACGTTTTATTTGCATTTTAAGTTGCTGTTTTCGTGTAACATTAGCTAAAATTTTAAAACGAAGATATAGGAAAACTACCTTTTCCTCCCGGTACAGGCCGGAAGGACTTTTTTATGTTGCTCCCATTACAAAAAATTAAGAAGCTGCTTATTGCAGCCGTCCGGAGGAAAACAATTCCGGAAAAATTCGGTATATTTTCACCTATCATTTCTCAAGACCCCAAAACCATCCTCCGTTCAAATGCTTGCAGTTTTATCCACCATCTTGCTTCCAAACGGTGGCCACTAAAAGATTTCAAATTTAAAAAGATGTGCAAAAAATTAGACATCCTAAAAGTTTTGCTCTTAAAAGAGTCGGCCTCGATACAACAATTCTGGAGCATTTTTGTTCGCTTTTATCTTAAAAAATGGCTGAGATATAAAAGTTTGAAATTCTAGGGTGGCAGATATTTTAAGCCCAAACAATAGATTAAAAGTAAGGGATTCCTCCATAAACAGGTTTAATTTCTGGGTTTTAGTGATGTGGTTTCTCGCACATTTTCTTTCATTGTTTTCAGCATTGAATGCCTAAGGGAGACCACTCGTCCTGAAGCTTAAAACTACATAGCGTTAAATTCTCGCAAAGTTTGACGGCACTTGGCAAAATATCGCCAAAGTTGGCAACAAATATATGTCGCCATAAATGAAGTCAACTTGGCGACAGCTGACTAATTTTTTGAAATTCCCATTTAAATTCAATATTAACTAAAATTGGAATCTTCTATAATCGGGTTTCATGCAATTTAACTTCGTGTATTTGAATAAAGTTGACGGAATTTTCTTAAACAAGGAATGGGGAAGGTGCCTTTTTCTCCCGGTACAGGCAGAAAGGACTTTTTTAATTAATTTTTTATATGCTAGTCGAAACATTTATTTCTGTTGATATGTACAAAAGCCACAGAGTGTCACATTCTATGACTTTATGAGCATCATCTTCCTATCACACCATGTTCTTTTGGGTTAAACTTTTTAAATTATAATCCAGTCAATTCTCCTTAATTTGAATTTAAGTGCTTCAAAACATTTAACATTTCATACTTAAATTTATTCACTTTCAAATAAAGCCTGATTAATGCATGGTCTAGCGATTTCGGGGACATAGTCAATAAAATTTCCAAGTGCTTCCAAATGACAAATCATAATTGGTCACATGGTAACAATTTTACATGCTTTAATTTAATATTGCTCCATAAGATGACCACATCTTTAAAAAAAATTCTGATTCAAAGAATTAAACACTTTACAATTTTATACCTTTTTAACCTTTAATCTTTTTTAAAACCTCAAGACATGTCATTGCATGAAATGTTTCTCAATTACTGTTAAACATTCTCGCTGGGCTATGTATAAATGTTAGATTGTATCTTCACTGTAAAACATTTGTGTAACGTTACTCCATAAAACTGGAGGCAGATTGCTGCCTCCAGTCTTACGGTGGTAATGTTTACACATGTTACTGGTGTAACATGTGTAATGTTACACATGTTACTGGTGTAACGTGTGTAAACCAGTTATATCAGTTAAATACCACCGTAAGACTGGAGGCAGCAATGCTGCCTCCAGTTTTATGGAGTAACGTTACACCAAATGTTTTACAGTGTTCTCCATACAAAAACGTTCAACTATGCAAAAAAAAAAAATTATAGTTTATAAGTAGGGGTACTAAACTGCATAAAGACCTGGGCCACATTATGGCTTAATTGGGGCCTACTTTCAAAGCCGCATTCAAAACAACGTTAAAAATCTTATATAATTCTATGTTTGGCTTTAAATAGTTCGAAGATCTTGAGTGCGATTTCTCATGCATGAGCTATAGCCTGAAAATATGCGATGCCGAATTTTTGTGTTCTGTGTGCTAGTGAGAACTTTTGCACCTTTATGCTTCCTCTTTTTAGAGGATGACCTAACATAAGATACACAAGGAAGTGGGAATACATCAAGTTGTCTGATAAATGAAGATAATGAACTTGAATATGCTGCCTGTTGAAAAGATACACTTCGGAGTATCGAAACAGGTGTTGTCGGCGCTGGAATTGGAGAAAGTGGCATTGAAACTGTGAAAAATGATGGATTAGTTCTAGATAGGCTGTTATCTGTAGAACTTGTGTTGCTCTCGTTGTTTTCCTTATTTTCCAGTGGGCTTTCTGTCACAACTGAAGCACAGAAAACATGATTGGGAAAGATGTCTGGAGGCATGTCATTTTACTTACAATCATCATATTGTATATACAGAGGAACAGAGGCAGTATTCGAGAACACATGCATTTATACATTTTTGCATGTACAGAAAATAATCTAAAAATAAATAAGTACTCACCTTATACTTTAGGTATGTAATCACTGAAATGAAACAGACGTGAATTAGCACCAAAAAATAGTCCCAAGAAATTTCTGACGAAGCTGTAAATAGTTCCTTTGTAAACAATGAAAAATACAAACTTGTAACCTCCGCCATGAAATGCTTATCGTTGCCGATCGATTCCACAACATAATTGCGTATCATTAAGTGCTGGCTTCTAGCGACAATATTAAGAAACATGTATGTCATTTTAAATAAGTATGTCATTTTGGAACAATTTTCCCTAAAAGATTGTACCATAAAGTGGTTTCAGTCATACTTTGTAAACAAATATGGACCTGCTATTTAAAGTGGGATCTGACATATTAAGTACATACAGGCCTGAACCAGAATTTGAATCATGTGGCTTGTATCCAGCATTCTACCTTCTAGACAAGCAGGTATAATATATTCAGCATATTAGAAGTGCATAAAACTATTTGTTCAGATTCACTCTTACATATTGCTACAGGATGGTGAAAAGTTAAACTATTGTTGAAATTTCATCGTAATGAAGAGTTTTGAAAAATCAATTGAACCTTTTTTTGGATGCATAAGCATATTTTGCGCCAACATTGGACGGACATTTCTCGCAGTGTATTAATCGATATAAGAAATTAAGTATTTTCTCAATTCAGTAAAAACAAACTAAAATCATATTCAACTTATTTGAAAGTGAATATTGTGGGTATAAGGTATATATCTTTGATTTATCAAATAATTTAATACCGTGCGAGGCTTTCGCACGGATATTGTCTTCGAGATTATTTACTGATATGTATTTTTCATTCATTTTTAATTAACTGCAATTTTTAAGTAAAAAACGAAATGTGAATGTACTTTGTCCAAAGTCTGTCTAAATACTCTTAGTATGATTCCCCATTCATCGTTATGCATTTTGTATATGCGTAGGGGAAAAAAAAGACATTCTCATCATAAATAATAAATATGATTATACTTTAATTTTTGGAACACGTATAATATGGTAGTCTTTCAAATAATGATATTATTTATGATCTTTGGTCTTTTTCATTGTGTTATACTTCCCTAACTCTGTTGAATATGCAAGTTTTGATTACTATTTTGGATATTTTAAAAATAAATTATGTGTCTCCTTGAAATTCAAATTAAAGAATATCTAATGTATTATAAATCCCGACTTCAGAATCTATAATTACTGCAACAATTTTTCTTTCAGATTTACCATCACATTTATAAAGTTAAAAAAAGGACTGTTATCTCCTCCTTTCACATAATCCATTTCTGCACGGCGCTGTTGAAGGAATCCTAAATAAAAACCCACACGTGAATCATGTATGTTCCATTACATAAAAAACAATAACAGTAAATATAAATAAAAACTTACGCACGCACATTTCATTCAAGCATTAATAACACGTAACACGCCAATTTCTTTCGGATATCTATAATTTTTATATGCTACTAGGGGGCTTACCCCCTGCGAGCTACGCTCGCCAACCCCCGCTCAGACTTCGAGGCCTTTAAAAACATGACAGCGTGCTTTATTTTAAAAATATTGGTAAATCTGTAATTGGGTTGCCATGCTTTTAATGTTTTAGTGGGGCATTTTTTTATTATCATGGCCTCATACATAGCTGTTGCGACAACTGACGACTGTTTTCGGGATTGATAAGTAAAATCAATTACAGCTTGAAAACCAGCTTGTATAAAATGGTTAGGTTTAAATTGTGGCTACCTCTGGGACTTTTATAACAACGATCTGTATTCTATTCTTCCTTTGCGTTTAAGGATGAGAAAAATTCCATCTGCTTGTGAATAACATTAAGAACCACGGTATTGAAAAGTACTATGTTATAGACATTTTCAGTAACAGGTTTTAATTTTCTCTCTATTTTAATGCACCATCATGCATATTTTCATTTTATTTTAAATATGTAAATTATTTATTTCAATTGATATGTATGTACGAATTTCCTAATAATTATTTATCATACAACATTAATTAAATATTTTGTGCATGCATGCCTGCATTTATTCTTCATTAATTGATGAGATATTTAAATAAATTTGCTATCCGCGATAATTTTACACCATGTTATGTCACTTGAATATTGTCCATAAGAAAATCGGGTTCTTTTCCAGTATAGGATTCTTTGCTTTTAGGTTTGGCGTAATTCGAGTTTCAAAAAGGGATAGATTCGTTAATATACATAGATTTGTTGCCAAAAGTTATGAAAAAAAAACCCAATGAACTTTTGGTGCTTTTCTATTATAAGGGTCTTGACGTTTTTTTTTTATTCTCCTTCCGTTCAGTTGGACAATTATTATTTTATATATTCGTTTCAAATATCCGAATTAGTGATTTTATAAATTAGTTTAATTAAATTTTACAAAAAAATAACAAAATGATATCAATAAATAATAATTACTATTCATTCCTTCCCCCCCCCCCTTTCTTTTGCTTTTACACGAGGCTAGCGAAAAAGACAGGCTACCGCGGTGCATTCCACTTATCTTTTTTTACAGACCGCTAGAGTGACGTGATGCTCTATTCGTGCACCTGCACTGGTGCATTCGAACATCACGTGGCTCTGACGGTCTGTAAAAAAAGATACGCGTAAAGCACCGCGGTAGCCTTTCTTTTTCGTTAGCCTCGGCTTTTACATAAATGACGTCATTTGGACGAATTTATTCAAAATATTTTCAGTTTATAAATTAAATTAAATGCTGACAGACGATTGAATCCTGACGATAGAAATGTGATTTTTTTTTTCAAATTTTCCTGAAAAACATAATGTAATCACAATTTTGTCTTCATTATCGATTGAAATAAAAGATAAATTCAATTTCAATTTGAAAATGACGAATAAAAAGAAATCAATAATCCCTATCGGGATCCTTTTCAATTTTTTTCCCTTTTTTGTCACAAAAAAACTGAGTAATTAGTTGCCATCATTACAGAAATGTCATTAAAATTAGAAAAAAATTAATATCTCGAAAACTAATTCCAATTTCAAAATTCTATTACCAGTTTTGACATCCGCGGATTTTTATGGACAATTGGTATTAATTTCACCATCAAGCGTTTAATATTTTATTAAAAATAGCCCTGAAACATAATCAGTCGTTTAATCAGTCGTTTCATAAAATCGTTTCATAAATTCGTTTCATAAAATCGTTTCACAAATTCGTTTCATTAGGATTTTATATATATAGGGTAGATTTATTCATAGTTTAATACTTTATTTATGGATAATTTTTCAAAATATTTATAAATTTTCAAAGTATTGATACGCAATCCTGGACTACTTTGCCCTTACACTCCTCGTCAAAAAGGCTGGTAAAACATAGAAAATGCTCTAACTTTCGTTTTTCCGGCAAACTGAAAACGAAATTTGAAATTATGTAAAACAAGAGAGCTAGATAAGACAATATCTGGTTTACCAGCCAATCGAATTAATTATTGTGTTGTGGGAGGGGTTTCGTCGATTGCAACAACACAGATAAGACGCCAAAAAGAATGTTAAGAGAACGTGAGGAAGCACGAACAGTAATGTGAATTTGTTTTTCTTTGTATAAAAGTGTTAAATAGTTATTTCTGTCTTATTATGTATCCAAATATTCCGTACAAGAAAATTTTGAATTTCTATCAAACTTGCGAAAGCTTTTCGGAAACTTCTCAAACTTTCGGTATACCAGAAATGACGGTGTGGCGATGGGTCAAAGGACAGGTAGACTTTTCTCGTGAGGCTCCCAAGAGGTCTGGGAGCAAGAAGATATTTTCGAGGAAAGAGAAGAGTAGTTAGAAAGTTGAACGATAAGAAAGAACTCGTTACGGCAGCAAAAGTTCAGAACAACTGCGAGCTACAAAGACAATGCAGAGGACCATGAGAGAGCTGAAATTTTGATACTGTCGGCTAATAAAACAATTGTATTATTAAAAATAAAACACAAGAAGAAACAACGCGAGTTGCCACAACGATGGATAACGGACTCTCACGACTGGTTTGCAACCGTTTTCACGGACGAAAAAGAGTTTTGTCTTGCCGGATTACATGATTTGTCCAGTTGGATGGACCCAGGACGAAAACTGATAAAAAATAATCACCAGAATAAGGGTGGTGTCATTATGGTGTGAGATATGATTCTATCAAATGGCTACCTTCACATTCAATCTGTTGAAGGTCAGGTAAATTAGAGTGTTTGCCAGAAAATTATCGGTCAAGATATCAAACCAATACTTTTTCATTGGTTTGGTAGCAAAAAGTATATATTTCAACAGGATAATTGCCTGTGTCACGCATCAAAATTACCGCTGCAATTTTTCCATGACATCCAACTGGACACTTTCGATTGGCCATCGAAGAGTCCTGATCTAAATATAATTGAAAATGTGTGGAAAATGATGTCTGACGTCACTTAGGAGTAGAAGCTGCAATGTAATAACTTGGATGAGCTCTGGCGAGCAATGGATGACGCTGTAATCGAAATTAACATGAATCGCATCGAATTTATCGAAAACCTGTACAAATTAATTCCCAAACGACTGATCGGTGTTATTACTTCAAAGGAAAGCATAATTAAATACTAACTAATGTTAATACAACCGCAAATGATCGCTTTTTCAGTTCATAACATTCTTTTTGACGTTTTTAAATTAATAAAAACTTTGTGTGTTGCTAATTGTTCGAGTTTTCTTTCCTATTTGCGTTGAAATTTCGAATATATATTGATTTTGGTCGTATTTGCTCTGAACTTTCTTGCTTGTTGAATTTACTGGCGCCTTGCCTTTAGTGGAGAACTTCATCTAACATTCTTTTTGTCGGTAAGTTTATATAGCGGTTACTTTGCACAACTCTTGAAAAAAATATCCGATGCTATCTAGCAGTTATTCTAAACAAATATTACCAAACAGTTTCGATACTGTTTAATAGGTGAATCCACCTGTTAACTAATGTATTTGTATTATTGGTGTATCTGGCGTTTTTAATATAGTTTGCTAAACAGAACATACATGTGCTGTTTGATTTTTATGTAATTTTTACACTCTTTTATTTAAATCAACTTGGTTTTTATATGCAAAGATGGAATTTTGTAATCGATTTTTAACTCACTTCTTGATAGTGATGGGCATAACGATTATTTTGATTATTCGAATGAATCATTCGGGCATGCGCAGAAGCATATCTGTCAAACTTCAAATTTTTTTATTCAATTACTACCAGAAATTTTGAAACGATACACATATTTCATTTTTATCTGGCGTCTAATGTAATTCTAATTAAAATCAGAAACTTCTTTTTTTTCTTCTAAATTTCTGGTAGTAATTGAAAAAAAAAAAAATTCAAGTTTGACAGATATGCTTCTGCGCATGCCCGAATGATTCATTCGAATGATCAAAATAATCGTTATGTCCATCACTACTTCTTGATTAGGCTAGAATAATGAAAAATTATGTACAACGGTGTGTTTCCAATGACAAAACAATATTTTAATATTTTCAGAACTTAATTATAAATTAATAACTTAATTTAAATACATTTTTCCGTTAGCCCACACCAGGTGATAAATCGCCAAATATCCTTTATGGTTACAATTGTACGCGAGATGCAACAACAATGGATTTAATGATGAGCCAAACCACGCTCGCTGAAAAAGGGCAACTGCAACAACGAAATATTTGAAATATTATAAAGTAGAAAATATAAATAAAAAATAAAGAGTGTAATACAGTGCGCCAGAAGTTCGTTAAAACTTTAAACATTCATTTAAAAGAAACAAATGATGCTGAAAGATCGTGGTTTGCAGGAATGGAACTAGAGGGAGATCGGATTTTGTTTTTAATAACAAAAAAAGTTGTGGTTGAAAAAATTACCGATAGATGGCGCTGGCATGCATAATATGAAGCATATGTATGCAAATTAGGCTTATAGTGAAAGACCCATTTCTGCGAAGCGCCTGACAAGCTTCAGTATCCCAGCACACGAAACAGGCTCTTTTCTAGTCTTCAGTTATTTTGCCGGGCGGAATTTAAGCAACGCCCCAGTTGCTGATTCCCTGTTCTTTCAAAAGAGTTTAACCAACAGCGCTTGATCTGGTAACGATAGCATACTTCTGGCATCGAATAAAAAATATATGTGCATTGAGTTGTTTTATTAA
The DNA here is from genome assembly GCA_963931845.1 of Maratus michaelseni. Taxonomy (NCBI): domain Eukaryota; kingdom Metazoa; phylum Arthropoda; class Arachnida; order Araneae; family Salticidae; genus Maratus; species Maratus michaelseni. Next base: position 282,665,178 of record OZ007587.1, read on the forward strand.
CAGCTTGTTTTCATAAATCTGCTTAACCCATTCGCTGCCAACCATAAGTATACTCGTGGTTTTTTAATCTAAAATTACGAATTCGTACCGTAAATTTCGAAAGAAGAATTTTTATTTTGTGTAATCACGAAATGTCTGTAATTAAATAAAGTAAATATTGCTATTAGTATTTTCTGGTATGAATTCGAACTTGCTAAATAAAATAAAATTCCGGTAATTTTAACCCGCCAGTTAAAATTAATTTGTTAATTTTATTAATTAATTTGTTAATATTATGCATGCAGCGCCATCTATCGGTAATCTTTAAACCTTTTTTAATTTTTTTTATTTATTAAAAAAAAAATCCGATCTCTCTCTAATACCATTCCTGCATACCGCAATTTTTTAGCATCATTTCTTCCTTCTAAACCCCTTGGAGACGAGCGACACGTATACGCGACGCGTAAGAAGCTCAGAATCTTCAATTATTCCCACCAGTTATTTTTTTATTGTGGGATTTGCCTTATGTAATCCTAGCATTGCTGAGATTCAATTAGCCGAAAATTTCTGTTTTGAAAAACCGGTGGTAAAAGATTAAAAATTCTGTAAAGGACTCTCGTCGCGAAGCGCGAAGGGGTTAATGAATTTTTAAAGTTTTAACGAACTTATGGCGCACCCGGTATATCTTTTAAAATGTACTTTAATCAATTAATAGTTTCACATTTTTCGTCTTTTATTTATGTATAGAAGTAGTATCTGGAGGCACGGCAGTGCCTCCGCCAAGTCGAGAAAGCACGGCCGTAAGCATACTTTTCTGGAAGCAACTCAGGGCACTTTTGACCCCCCCCCCCCCATATCTCCGTGCTGGAGTATCCCAAAAATTTGAAACTCCGTTTTTCTAGAGTATTTGGCACACAGGACTAAAATTTAAAATTACAACTTTCTGTCTTTTCTAGTTCAGACGATATATGAACTCAAACATTCGATTTTTTGTCACTCACACACTCACTCACTCTCGCGTCATCAAAAAGATTGGGTAGATCCCGCAGCCATAGAAACTTAAAATTTGGAATAAAGCTAGTGTTTCGGATACAAATAAAGAAAAAATTATAAAATTGGGAAAATTCGAAAAAAAAAAATTCGAAAATTCAATAAATTCCATAAAAATTGAAAATTGAAAATAATACGATCTTGTAGTCTTAGAAACTTAAGATTTGGTGTGAAGGTAGTGTTTAGCATCCAGAAAAATAAAACATCAAAAACACCAAAAAAATCGAAAGCAAAATCGAAAAAATCGAAAAAAACGAAAATTTTCAAAGAATCCGATTTTGTTGCGCTAGAAACTTGGAATTCTGAATAAAGGTAGTATTTAGGATGCAAAATAAGGAAAAATTAAAAAATCCAGAAAATTCGAAAAAAAAATTCAAAAATTCGAAAAATTCGAAACAAATTGAAAAAATTTAAAATAATTTGATCTTTTAGCCTTAGAAACTTAAAATTCGCGGTAAAGATAGTGTTTAGGATTCAGAATAAGTAAAAGTAAAAAACGCAATAAAATTCGAAAATAAAATCAAAATATCGAAAAAAATCGGAAAAATCGAAAAATAAGGAAAATTTTTAAAATATTTCGATTTCATAGCGCTAGACTCATGAAATTTGGAATAAAGGTAATATTTAAGATACTAAATAAGAAAACTTTATAAAATATGGATAATTCGAAAAATACCCATAAATTAGTGCAGACCATATATGAATTCAAAGTTTCGATTTTTTGTCACTCACACACTCACTCACTCACGCGCCATCAAAAATATTGGGTAGATCCCGCAGCCATATAAACTTAAAATTTGGAATAAAGCTAGTGTTTCGGATACAAAGAAAAAAAAATTATAAAATCCGGAAAATTCCAAAAAAAAAAACATTCGAAAATTCAACAAATTCGAACAAAATTGAAAATGGAAAATAACACGATCTTGTAGTCTTAAAAACTTAAAATTTGGTGTGAAGGTGGTGTTTAGAATTCAGAAAAAGAAAACAACAAAAACACCAAAAAAAAATCGAAAACAAAATCGAAAAATCGAAAAAAATCGAAAATTTTCAAATAATCCGATTTTGTTGGAAACTTGGAATTCGGAATAAAGGTTGCATTTAGGATGCAAAATAAGAAAAAATTAAAAAAATCTTGAAAATTCGAAAAAAAATTTAAAAATTCGAAAAATTTGAAAAAAATTGGAAAATTAAAATAATTTGATCTTTTGGCCTTAGAAACTTAAAATTCGCGGTAAAGATAGTGTTTAGGATTCAGAATAAGTTAACATAAAAACGCAATAAAATTCGAAAATAAAATCAAAAAATTGAAAAAAAATCGAAAAAAATCGAAAAATAAGGAAAATTTAAAAATAATTCGATTTCATAGCGCTAGAAACTTAAAATTTAGAATAAAGGTAATATTTAAGATACTAAATAAGGAAACATTAAAAAATATGGATAATTTGAAAAAAAGAATAAAAAATTTCAAAAATTAAAAATTAAAAAAAAAGAAAGAAAGAAAAAGAAAAAGAAAAAGTGAGAAATTGAAAATAATATGATCTCGTAGTCTTAGAAACTGAAAATTTGGTGTAAAGGTAGTTATTAGGATTCAGAAAAAGAAAAAATTAAAAACACAACAAAAATCGAAAAAAAAAATAAAAAAATCGAAAAAAAAAACACGAAAATTTGAAAATAATTCGATTTTCTAGAGGTAGAAACTTAAAATTTGGAATAAAGGTAGTATTTAGGATACAAAAAAAGAAAAATAAAAAATCTGTAAAATTCGAAAAAAAAAATTTCGAAAATTCGAAAAATTGAAAAAAATTCTATTTTGTAGTTTTAGAACTTAAAATTCGGTGTAAACTTATTGTTTAGGATACAGAAAAAAGAAAAATTAAAACCCAATAAATTCGAAAATAGAATAAAAAACTCGAAAAAGATCGGAAATTTCAAAATAATTCGATTTTGTAGCGCTAGAAACTTGAAATTTGTAATAAAAGATACAAAATAAGAAAAAATTAAAAAATCCAGAAAAATCGAAAAAATCAAAAATTTTAAATATCTTGTAGTCTCAGAAACTTAAAACTAGGTATAAAGGTAGTATTTACTATTCAATAAAAGAAACAATTAAAAAATTCGTTAAATTCGAAAATAAAATAGAAAAATTTAAATATCTTTAAAAAATCGAAAATTTGAAAACAATTTGATTTTGTACTGCTAGAAACATTAGTTTTAAGATAATTGTCCTATTAGCTAGTACAACGCCCCTAATTGTTTTATGTTATTTCTCCCGGATTATGGTTTTCTTTTCTTACGTTTACGAATTTCGTTATAGAAAAGTTCCGCTATAGACTGGCTACGTTATAGGCGATTTCTTTATTAGTCCAGTCAAATTAGGTTTTTTTCTGGACATAATTACGAAAGTTTTCAAACTTGGAAATATTGTTTGGGAGGGTCTACTAATGAACATACTAAAAGTCCTGATGGATGGGGGGTGAGCGCGAGGGGCGTTACCATTTTTCGGTTTTTTGTTAATATCCCGTAATCTATAAGTGCTACGGAAAAATTGCTAATACAAAAGGTAAAGAGAATTAAATTCTCTACAAGATAGGTTCCCTACATTTTTCTCTAGAGTCCATAGTTAACGAGATAATCGCATTCAAAAATCAAGAAATTTGCCAAAAGTCATACCAGCGCCAGATAGCGAGTCAACGGCACTTACATTGCACTTACTTAACCTTAACTTATTTGAGTCCCCACTTCCTTAACTAATATATCTACCGATAGGTTGAATAACAGAGTTTCGTTGGGATAGAGGGTTATTTAGAATAGAATGTGCCCCCCCTGGCGGTGGCATGTGAAACTAACAGATTTTGGATTTTAGGTATATTTAAGATAATTATCACGGGCCCGGAAAACGCCGAGCGGGTCAGCTAGTATAATATAATATTATAATTAACACTATAAATACGCAAATATTTGTAGGTAGTGCATGTAATAGATGTGTATAAGTACATATACATAAATATATTCACTACATAACTCATTTAATATGGTTTATTAATAAAGATATTAATAATAAAGGGTTATGGAATTTTAAAAACTGAAATTTTAATTAAATTAATAATTATAAAGATAGATTAAATATAATAATTATAAAAATCTGCGATTAATAATTATAAAGATAATACAGTTATAATAGTTATAACTACAGGTAATCTAATGTTTTTACAATTTTTGTTTCCGAAAAAAGTTTTGATTGTCGTTCTATAATATTTAGATCTAAGAATTTATCTAAATACATCCTAATCTACTCTATAGCATTAGCTTACTAAAATCACCACCAAATAGGTATATCTGGAGACTTTTAAACTTAATGGATAATCATTCATCATCGTGTCTACTGCCAATTGACAAAATTGTTAACGTGATTTGGAGCTATAAAGTATTTTTTTGTGATAGCCTTTTAATACGAGTAGTATCCAGATTCAATTAAAATACGTAATGTTAATAACATCGTTCATATTTGACGCAATTCTGCGTTGCAGACCAAATTACGAAAAATTAGCTAATGTTTTGTTTCCCTCAGCCAGGTTTCATATTTCTTCTTTCGCAATCGGGATTATTTGAATGAATATTTTTATAGACTATGAAAAACAGTAGCTAAGTAACGATAAAAGTAAAAGAAAAAAATGAATGTCAAATAAGTAAATTTATAAAACAAAATGTTTTACATTATTCGAAAACATGTATGAAATTCCACCAAAATTTATTTTTTCGCCAAATGGAAATTTGAAAATCACCTGAATTGCCATAGCAAAGCATTATGGGTGCAGAATAAAATATTTTATATTTTCCGAATGAATGACCCAAATGTAACAAAATACAATACAGCTATATCCGGGCTTCTCACCAACATGAATACTTAATTTCAAGGATGTCATAATGGAAATGGAACATAAATCAACATCTTTTGAAATTTCCCATTGAACCCGGGGTAATCAAAATGATCAAGAACTTGAGTATAATGTTTATTCCTATATTATTGTAATTTACGCGTTTTTTATTTTTGTATGTTTTATGTTAACAAAAAATGTCATTTGTTAAAGTTATTGTTCAGGCTTCCATTCTTCTGACCACAACATTTATTAATGTCCGTTTAAGTTTAGGTTAAGTAGGTGTAATAATGTAAGAGCCGTGGACCCGCTCCCTGGCGCTGGTATGACTGTTGACAAATTTCTTCATTTTTGATTGCAATTATCTCGTTACCTATGGACTCTAGAGAAAAATGTATAAAACCTGTTTTGTAGAGAATTTAATTGTATTTATTTTTTGTATTAGCAATTTTTCCGTAGGACTTATAGCTTACGTAATATTAAGGAAAAACCGAAAAATAGTACCTTCTTTTACCTCCCCCCCCCCACCTCGCGCTCACATCTTACCCATCAGGACTTTTAGTATGTTCATTAGTAGACCCTCCCAAACAATATTTCCAAGTTTCAAAACTTTCGTAATTATCTCCCAAAATGACCCAAAATCTGCCTAATTTGACTGGACTATATAGACGGATTTGTTTTCTTTCACAGGTTATACTCTATTTACTTCGCATATGAAATATGGATTGTTAAATGATGTTAGCCCCACAAAAATTTTCACAGCTCCCCCTACCCTTCCGACATTGGCTGTTACGGCTTGATAGTCCTTTCTAAATAAAATCATGGTGACTCTAAGATTCACTTGATTTATCTCTAAATTCAACCTAAATGATCCTAAGAAGACGGATCAAAGAATTACTATATTGGCATGACAATCAGGTAACTTAGAATTAAAATCGAAAAATCAATAAATTTATAACAAGTTGAAAGTTTGAAAATAATTTGATTTTGTAGTCCTAGAAGCTTGATATTTGGCAAAAAGGTAGGGTTCAGTATACAAAGTAAGGAAAAATTAAAAAAATCTGTAAATGATAAAAAATACTAAAAAAAAAAAAAAAAAAGGAAAAAAAACCCATCGAAAAATTAATATAGTTAGATTTATTGGAAAATTCCGGAAATTTTAATTTGGCTTTCTTTTTATGCTAAAAGGTACTTTTATGCTAAATATCAAGTATCTAGGGCTGCGAGTTATATCTCAGATGGATAGCACCTATCCTGGAAGCAATTGAGAGTACTTTTGACACTCCCCCTCCCATAACTTAGTGCTTGCCTAGGAACCTGAAATTTTTTTTTTATCTACAGTACTTTGCAAACGAAACTAAAGCTTCAAATTTTTGATACCTGTAAATAATAGGGACAGAGTGTGGGCTTAGCGAAAATCACTGCATGATCTCCAAAAAGAACCCAAAATCAAGAAAAGGAGGATTACTTACAAAAAGAAGTGAAATCTCATCAAAAACGTCACCTGTAAAAAATGCAGCCAAGTCTTGTGACTCTTTTTCCGTAAAAAGTTCTGAGATCGTGTAAAGCCAAGTTTAGCTATCTTATTAACTCTGACATTTTCATTCACAAATCACTCCTAGTCTCTACATCTTTAGTTAAATATTATTTTGTGACTTGGAAATTACGTATCACGAGAATGTTATGTATATAATTAGTCTTAATCAAATACTACCATGCCATCCCATAACATTTTAAGGTGTAATAACTTCCCTGTGCGTATACAATTAGCCTTAATCATATTATCTCATCCCATCCCATAACACAGTAAGGTGTAATAACTTCCCTGTGCTGCGTAATTGCCAAGTCACAAAATAATATTTAACTAAAGATGTAGAGACTAGGAGTGATTTGTGAATGAAAATTTCAGAGTTAATAAGATAGCTAAACTTGGCTTTACACGATCTCAGAACTTTTTACGGAAAAAGAGTTACAAGACTTGGCTGCATTTTTTACAGGTGACGTTTTTGATGAGATATTTATGTCCAGAAAATAGTTATTTTTAAAATCATACCTTCAAAATCTTATTTAACTGTTCATTTGATCATGCTTTGAGCAGAAGGGGAAGCTGTGCCTCACCTAACGAATGCTAAAAGTAACTCCACATTATTTTTCTTTTAATTTATTTTTCATTAAGAAAAAAAAAAAAGAGGGAGGATTGTAAAGTTAACATCACCTGTACATGAGATTAAGAAACCCTATCATAGCTTCAGAAAGAGCAGAAACCAATTAATACCAAATTTCCTTCACGTTAGTTGTTATTTTTACTTGTTAAAAACAGTGAGTTACACAATGAGTTATTCAAGTTATACAATGAATTGTGGATTTTGATTATTTTCTGTTTTAATACATAAAATATCCGCTTCCTTTTGGTTTTCCATAGTTTGTAACACGCTAATTTTTAAGTGTTTTTACATTACTTCAAGATATTAGCTTAGTTAAAAATAATTAGTACATTAGTTGACGCGGTGCAAAGTAACACGATTTTATGATGGTATATTAATTGGGTTTTTCGGAAAGTTCCTTCCATTTGGGAAAACCAATTCGTACCGGAAAATTCTGCCCGTCAATTATTAGACATTAGATATCGGAATTAATGTCTAATAATTAGATGAAAGACTTTTCCGGTGCGAACCAACCTTCCCAAACAATCCAATACTTTGACCTTCTTTTAGAATGTTAATAAAAAATTAAACATATATATATTTTTTTTTTAATGGTAATAAATCTGTTTTCACATTGCCCTAGAATATACTTTAATCAATTTAAAAAGTTCACTTTTCAAATTTTCTGTGCTTTATAGGAATTTTATTTGATAAGCTCTCAAAACGGTGCAAAAATAGTCCTGTATTATATAGCATTTAATTTTTAAGTTGAAATTTCCACAAAAATACATCCAATTTTAAATACAGCTAATGTAATTTACACATTATTACTTTTTCTTCAGTAAGCGACACAATCTTCATTGATTTGATAATTCAATTGTTCTTCTTTAAAACAGATCTGATCCAAAATTAAAAACTTTTCTAGAAAAGTTTTATATCTGTGTAGAGCCAATAAAACTTTCTCGTCTCGTCTTCATGACATGTTTTTTTTCTTCTTCTTCTTCTTTAGTTAATCGTAATCATACGACTATAAATAACATTGAGAACAGCAATGTTAACTCTTTTTCGAGATTTTTGGAGAAGTGTTGTTTGTGTTGAGAACTTTTTAATTCCTTAAGGTGACTGACTTTCGGGGGACCGCTTTTTAAAAAAAACATATTTTTTTTATTTCTTTTCTAAGTGTTTAACCCTTTCCGACGCGGGGTAAGTCTGTTTGTAAAATGATGAAATAATGGACTGACACCAGAATTTACAAATGAATTCATTAGAATATAAAAACTTGCTTATTTTTCCGCTACTTAATAAATGGAAATTTTTAATTAAATATTCTTGGTGCCGTTTGTCAGTTTTGGAATTAAAATTAGGTGTCCTTTTTTGTGGACACCGCCCGTTAAAGGGTTAAATAAAGTTCTACACAAAAGCATGAAATTTTGAAAAGGAGCAATTATTAATATCATACTTTTGAAACTTGAGTGATTTTTAAAAAAAAGTGAAATTGAAGCAAAACGGCTAACTTCTTATAGTGAATTCAAGTGCAACTGTGTTGATTTTCTTTACACACAGGACACCTGCGACCGCATTTTTCAAAGTTAATTGAAATGTAAGAGATTTTTTTTTTAATGAAAAGAAAACATGGATGACTGATATGTTGTTTCACAAGAAAATTAGACTATCTTTTCAAACGAAATCATTAATGGAAAAATATTGCATCTACATAATTTTTTTAGTTAACCCTTGACGAACGGCTGCCGCCATATCAGGGCCGAAACTAAAGAGGGACAGAGGGGGCAAGCGCCCCGGGCGCCAGAACGAAAGACGGAGGGGGCGCCAATTGAACATTTGGTTTATCGTTTGATACAAAAATATATATTATATATGAAATTGGAGTAAACACTTTGCAGCTGGAAAATCCTGAAGAAAAACTGAAACTGCCCGGGACACTAAACACCAAGAGGTGTAAAATTCATAAAATAAAATACTAGTTAAAGCTTAAAAGTTTTATTTTGTTTTTGTTCTAGGTCTCTACTATAATTTTTTTAAAAAGCGTGAGGTTCAGAAAAGCATCTATAGACATATTAGTAAGAAGAATGGTATAAGTGATACTTCCATGAAATTGACTTTATAGATAGCACAGAAAGCTATTTTAAAGGGTGTTCGAATTCATTGTTATACCGACAGAAAATTTTGGTTTTTCATTTCTTAAGACATTGTGACACATATCACTATGACTTTAAATGCCTGGTCAATTGTAATGTAATACTACAACTACAGTAAAATCTGTGAAAATTAAATTTGTCTCTAACGGAATCCTGCTGTCTTAAATAAAAAAATTTACATGGTCTCAACATAAAGAATACTAGAATACCAACAACACTATTTGCTAAGACGAAAAACTTTTTAACACTTTCCAACCTAGTTGAAAAGTGTTTATGACTTCGGTTTGTCTGGCCGTCTGCCGTCTGCTGTCTGCCGTCTGCTGTTTGGCCGTCTGGCCGTGCTCTAACTCCCGTAAATATGCTCGGATTGCTCTGCAATTTTTATATGTTACTGTCGTTATCTATAGCATGTTCCCTATTTCAACGGAAGTGTGTAGCACTTATAGTTTTTTTACAGGGACACTCAAAAGAATTACGTTACATTACTGTCTATGGGGAAAAATCATTTGCGGTTTATTTAAATACTGTTTCCCTATTTTAAACGCATTGAAATTTATATATATATCACTAACGTGCATTAGAAGAAGCTTAATATGGAATAGGGTGTGCATAGCACTTATAATTACTTTACAGGGACAGTCAAAAGAATTCCGTTACATTACGTTTATGGAGAAAAATCGTCTGCGGTTTATTTAAATAATGTTTCACTATTTTAAACGCATTGAAATTTATATATGTCACTAAGGTGCATGACAAGAGGCATACTACAGAATATTGTGTGTATAGCAGTCATCGTTCATTTACAGGGACGCACAAAAGAATTCTCTACTGTCTGTTAACAATAATTCCTGGAAGTGCGTTTTAAGTTACTGAACGTGATTTTAATTTTAACTCGCTTTTTGTCTATTACGTGGTGTGTATAAATTTTGTAGATCCTATACAGGGAAGCACAAAAGTTCGCGATCACATTTCCGTTTACTGACAGAAACTCCAGACGGATAATTTTAAACTGTCCTATGCGTTTCCTAACTGAACTAAAATTTAGCATCCTATGTAGTATATATACAAATCTATAGATGCTATACAGGGCTGAATAAAAGTATTCGGATATTTTTCCGAATATTGTATATGTTGGAAAATCATGAAATTATGTTTTTAAATATGTTATGCGTTTTCCAAATTGTTTACTTAGATGTTATCTTTTAGCTTATTAAACGGTATGATTTGTATAATTATTTTGGAAGCGTTGGAAAATGTTATATAATCTATGCTTGACGCATGATTTTTCGTTCTTGTTTTTTTTCCTTTCGATTCCGATTTCACAGGTTTTATTGAATAAATATTTGACAAGGCTTATTACATAGTTCAATACTACGTATTTTATTATTACATACATATTTTTAATTTTAAAACAAGTCGACTATTAGAAACAGTAAAATTCTTATTGCAAATTTGCGGAGGAGAGGTGGTGCACCAAAATCCCCCCCCCCCCCCCACGTGAAAAAAAAACTAATTTTAGCCATGTGTCATATTTGCGACAACTAATTTTTATTGTCAATTATTATTGTCCTGACACTACTTTTTTTAATAAACTTCTTCTTTTTTTTTTTTTTTTTTTTTTTTTTTGGCATTGTTTAATTGCTGAAATTAGATAAGGTGAAGTTTTCTGTGCAAAAATACCGCTGTTCAATTGGAAACAACACATTTGGACGATAAAAATTGGTTGTTGCTAATAGGGAGGCTTCGTTCATTAAGGATAATTTCATTCACAGTAACATCTGAAATATTCTCTGAAAATTTTATTAAATTGTTTTGAGTTTTATTTGATAATGTCGTAGATCGTTCACAAAAAACAATTTTTTGAGAAAAAAAAATGCATTTAAATTATAAAGTTGTAGTAAAAAAAATATATCGGCGGCATTTTTTTTTTTTTTTTTTTTCAAAGCTGTTTCTCTTTTATTTTTTATTAATGTAAAGAGAAAAGAAAACAGTTTTCGAAACAGAAAAGTTCCAATAATGAGATTCTCATAATAGAATATTGTCCCACGAAGTCGAAAATTGATGTTTGGAACGTAGGCATATTAATCCGTTTCGTGCTGGTGGTGCGAAAACCCACCATTTTCATAGGTAATTTTTCTTTCTTATGAAAATAAATGTTTGGGTTTGGATTAACAACAATATGTTTGTTTTAATTGGTTAAAGTTTTTTTTTGTCCGTCGTAATTTTTTATATTTATCCTTTTCTAAGGCCGTGGGGAGTATATTTCCCACTTAATTTTAATCCCCAATTGCCAAATTTGTATCAGAAGTTTTGAATAACATTTTGCTTTTACAATGTACGTGACAAAAAGTATTTAATTATTTTCAAATCAATTTGTTCTTAAATTTTGATGACGTTCAATCATTTCAACACCAGAATTAATTTGCTTCGATGCATAAAAATATTTGTGAAATCATAGATTTTGACTATTAAAAAAAAAAAAAAAAAAAAAAATGCAACGTGGCCGTATATGTTAAGTGCTTTAAAATTTTTTATAAATAATTAAAATTTGAATTTCCAGGATTTTTTTTAAATTATATTTTAGAAAGAATTTATGTAAGTCAAACTTTTAATTTTCTGTTTTATCAGCATCTGATTCCATCTAAATTTTTGAAAATTCCGGCTGATGGTGTGATTTTGCACCGTTTTTAACCGACTTCCAAAAAAAGGAGGACGCTCTCAATTCGACACGAATTGTTTTTATTTTATTTTATTTTTATTTTTATTTTTATTTTTTTTGTGTGTATATTACTCCAAAACTACGCAACCAATTCATGTGACTTATTATTATTATTATTGAAAGAGGGTACTCTCGAATTGGTCCCATTTAAATTCCATCAAAATTTGTTCAGTACTTTTTTAGAAATTCAACAAAAAATGAATAAATAAATAAACATCTTTAAAATGTTTCATTTTTAAGGATGTTCATCAAATGACTTAGAGCTATCTGTTTTGCCAGAAATTCGCTATCAGGTGGTTTTCCTCCCTCTTTATACGGTTTTGTTTCTAGGGCTGTTATCGGGAAAACCAAAAAGCAATGTTTTAATCGTTAAGAACTTTTATGACATAAACAATCGGTAAAAATAAATCAATCAATAAATAAAAATTGTAAAACGTTTAAATTCACCCAAGATTTCTGCGGTACAATCGCTTCATTTGAAGAACTATATTTTTACGGGGGAGGGATTTGATTACGATAATACAGGGTGGACCAAAAGTCCCTGGCAATTTTTTTAAATTTAATATGAAATCAAGTAATTAGCGTATGCAGTGAGTGCGGTTCACAAAACTGCCAATTTAATAAATAATTTCTAACTGTCCATGTAATTGGATCATCCGAAAAAGCTATGGAAGCAACTGCTGCTATATCAGTGCATTGCTTGCAACAGAGTCAATTTGTAGTACTCTTTAATAATTTTACTTTGCAGTTGTTTTTAAAGTCTTTCTTTTTATTTCTTCTTTTTTTTTTCTTTTTTTGTTTAAAAAAGTTATAATTATATAATTTTTAAACTAATCAAGGAATGTTTTTTCTTTGCAGTTTTGTCACTAGTATGACCAGTTTCATCATAAAATACACTGCTGTCCAAAAATTAAGGAGCCCATGGGATTATATGGGATTTTCCCCCGAATTTGTCAATTAGCTCACTGTATTGCTGGCATCTATCTGAGTTTTCACGATATTTGACTGGCCTTTTTATATGAGTTACTCTATAGAATTGACTACAAAATCCCAGACAAAAATCTTTGGTATAGTTTGAGCATGCGCAGTAATAAATTATTTCATACAAATTCCCATATCTCATCAAATATTCAATATATTAATTTTTTAATTGCAGTGTACTGTTTCTACTGCTCTTGAAGTCAAACATGTGCTTTACATCCTTAAATTTCAAGAACAATTCGTCAAGAATTTCAGTAGATATTCGACAAACCGTGTAAAAAGCGAGAGCGCCTGGTCACTGCCCCTGAATTTTTAGACAGCAGTATATTATTATGAAGCAGAAGAGATATAATAAAACGTTATTGCGGCTCGGAGTGGGTTATCACACTGTGTTTGAAAAAAAAAATTTCCCAATATTCCACCAGCAATAATTTTCTACAAAAGAACACAGAACACACACACACGATAAAAAAAAATAGCTTGACACAAAAAATCTTGCATGATACGAGTTATAAATGGAATCAATTGAATGTATAATGTGGAGGAAAACAGAAGAAATCACTTCGAACATTTTTGTGATCTTCACAAATACTTCCGACTAGCTGATGAGTATTAATAATCCTTTTCTTGAAAGGAAATCTTTTATATTCCCTTTTATACCGTTCGTGATCGAGCCGAGTGCAAAATAACTCGAAGATGAGCGGCTAGAAGAAACCGTTTACGGTTTCAGGTCACGCGGAGTAATTACCGATGCCTTTGAAAGGGAAATGGTAGTTATTGGATTTGATTAAAGGAATTGCGTTTTGACGAAACGTGTCGTGAACCTTGATGCTTATCTGGCTGGCTTTTGTCTCTTACCTGGCATCAGACTGCAACAATGAATTGCTGTTTGTTGACGCGATAAAAAATGTGTTTATTGTTATTATGTTTGAGTGGATGGACCTAATCTTCAACGAGTGACACAAAATGCTGCGGTTTTGTATTTGCAGCAAAGTGAAACTCTAAATCAGTGTTTCTCAATACTTTTTTATCTCACGGCACACTTGAACCCATGTTTAAACATCCGTGGACACAAAACATACGATGATGCAAAAAGATATGAAAGGAATATGTACCATTTTTAACTTATTTAATAACACATAACACATAAACAAAAATCCAGAAAGGTTCTGGGAAAATAATAGGCAGCTAGTTGCCTGAAAAAATTCAAAGAACGTGTTTTGAAAATATCAGAAACTTCTATTAAACGTAATTCACATAGTCGGGAATATTTCAGAATAGAAAACAAAATTGCAGATAATTGTCTTTGGGACAACCAGCTGCAGCATTTTTTTTTTTTTACAAAACGCTTTATAGCAGCTAATAAAGACAAAATATTGTGTTATAATTTTTAATAAAAATACGTTTTTTCTTTGTTAAAAAAAATATTTACAAGGTAGAATTTTTGGATAAGCATATTTATAATTTTTTTCCCAAGAAGTTAGCCCAGATATATTTTCATTTTTAACATTATTCGCTGCAGAAAAGCTCATTTTTCATAAATACAGGCTGTTCGTAAGCTGTTTACAAAAAATTGGAGGGGTGATAGTACCCTCGAAGAAGAAGAAGAATTATAATGGAACCTATTGGTCGCAATCCACTCAGAGTGTCAAAAAATAAATAAATAAATAAATAAAAATTACGAAACTTATAAATAAGTTCAACAAGTATAAGTCCTCACTTCTGACGACATTTCTACTCTGCTGGAGAAGCAGCCCTTCTCCAGAACATATGTTTTTTGCATGTGTGTTTTGGAAACGTGTTTTTTGCTTGATGAAGACCTCATTAGATTTTAACACTAAGGCCCGACATGTCCTGAATGTCAGATATTCTGGACGGTAGATTGGACGTGATGAACCGGTGGCGTAGCTCATCGCTCACCCGATCTAAAACCACTAAACTTTTTCTTGTGGGACCACATGAAAGCACTAGTGCACGAGACACTTATAGATTCCGCGAAAGATCTTGTCGTTAGAATCCATGATGCAGCGGACAAAATCAATACAACTTCATAATTTTACCACAGGGTGCACCAGACTCCCATTCGCCGGTGTGAACTTTGCCGCGATACCCTTGGACGTCACTCTCAGCATCGCCGTTGAGTCTTTCGCTGATCTGTACGAGATTGTGCAACTTATGATTTCGTTGTCTGTTTTTTTTCGCTATTGAAACTTCAACGTGGACAATTAATACTTTTCTGGCACGCACTGAGTGGATTGCGACCATAGGTTCTATTGTAAATATTGTTCGTCTTGCTCCAGATACTATCATTCCTCCCATTTTTTTCTAAAATGTTTAAGAACATCCACCCTGTATAATATTGAGAGTTGGAGAATTTTTGTAGTATATTTGTAAATTTGTAACTGTGTGAAAACCAGTAGATTGTTATATCAGCTTTTTAATTCTTCCCATTGAAAGTTTTTGCCATTTCTTATATCTGATATTTCTTTTTCTGAAATATTTAAAGCTGTTGAAGCACATGCGGCCGGCTACGGACGTACACAAGAGGGTGAACGGGAGGGCCGAGACCCTCCCCCAATCCCTAAATCTTTAAAAAAGTAAGAGTTTGGCCAAATTTGCTCATTTTTCACCATTTATATCTAAGGATAAATCCTGCGTACGCCCATACACACAGCACTTAAAACAAAGGAATTGCTCGTCCAATTCAGATAAGTTATGTCAAATGCTATTAGATTATAATACAAGTAGTAACATACGTAAACAAAGTTTATACTTTATCATTAGTTCAAGCATTTCTACCGAGTTTGCCTCTCTAACTTTTAAAATTCCGGACGAGTAATATTTCTTTTAATGTATTAAATTTAACTGAATATGTGAGCACATTTTCCAGATTTCTTCAAATAATCATATTTAGAATACTGAATATACTGAAGCAAATTTTCAAGAAATACTACAACTTTATGACATTAAAAAGAAAATTGCAGAATTTAGGAAGTTTATATTTAAAGAAATGATACTTTTGTTATTTAATAAAATTTTATTTATTTTTTTATTTCAAGGCACACCTGATGGTTTTTTAAAGCATACCAGTGTGTCACGGCACACCCGTTTAGAACACTACTCTAGCAATAGCCTAACAAGTGGAAATGTTTTAAGTATATAGAGTTGTTTGTCTTTTTTCAAGCTACGGTATGTGTATTTACAAAGTCCTATGGAAACGATGTCACTACAGTTTTAGAAGATCAGGGAGTGGTTTAAAATCAATTAGAAAATTCCATCTGTACATACAAAAAACAGATTGAGTTAAATAAATGAATACAAAACTATAATCTTCTGACTGCTATGAACTTACTAGTTAATAAAAGTGCAGAGATTAAAATCAATTTTAAGAAAAGAAATTTTTAAAGCCAAATTATGATGAAGATTATTCTTAGGATAGTGAAAAACATTTATGGATTGATAGAATTTCCAACATGGAAGAAAATAACTTTACGCAAGAAGAGGTTTTGGATTTTATAGAATTTCATAAATATGAGCTACAAATAAAATCGGACAACTGCGAGTGTAACTCGCACTCAAAGGATTCCGTACATTAAATTTATTAATTACTATTTATTAATTAATAAACTCCTTACTACTCCTAATTTTTCCATAATTTTAGTTTCAGTATACTCATAAATAGGAGTGGTGGGGGGGGGGGGGGGACATATTTTTCCAGTATACTTTCGACGCTATCTCTGAAAGTATAATACTAAATTTAAAAAAAATATTTTTTTTAGTTCGATATTATGAGATCTTTCGAACGATAGCCTACAGGATATATAAAAGATTTTTTTTCAAGTAACTTAATTAATATCTCTGCTAATTACCGACAATTTTTTTCGAAAATCATTATCAAATATCCTTGGATTATTCTGCGTCGATAGATACCTCGAGCGCCCGTCAACTCTCTCGCTGACCGCCCGAAAAGTAAAGTTTCCTTGTAACGGAAAAATGCGTTTTTTCTCAAAAACTCATTTGAATTAAATGAATACCTGTTTATTTAAAAAAATTAAAAGAATAAACAATTCATCAGAATTTCAGAATATCATTGTATAACACCGCGTTTAATTTAATGATTCTAATTTCTGGAACATTCGAAGAATTTTATATGCTTATAAATATGCATACAATTGAAAAAAATAATAATTGCGGATTGTACGATGTTAAATGATATGAGAAATGAGATTTAAAAAACAAGCAGCAACAAGCTGTCGCCGTTTTTTTTTTTCACCTTCACGCATTTATCGCCAAGAAAGCGATATATAGTCGTATTAGAAACTTCGCTTCTGTTATGGCCGTAGTTTCTGCGTCACCCGCAGAAATCGCCACTGTCTACGTGTAATCCTATGTTAAAGAAGTTGCCATTGCAGTGTATGATAGATGATTCTCTGTTTAAATCTCCTTACTCTGTGCCAAACATGACATAGTAAACCCCAATAACATATATCAATTGCATTGTAATGCGAGCATATTTACGAGAGTTAAAGCCCAGACAGACAGACAGACAAACCGAATTCATAAACACTATTCAACTACGTTGGAAAGTATTAAAAAAGAACTGCATAATTGCTCTTAAGCAATCAATGGTAATTATAATGTGGTCAGTGAAAGAACCAAATAATTGATTTCTTAATTTAAGTTATGAATTGCAATTATGATTTGCAATATAATTTTCATGTCATTTTGATGTTCAAGTTATTGCAGAAAGTTATTTATTTATTTCGCAATTATGATAATTATTCCTTTTAAATTACTATTAATTAGTATTATTTAAATTTTAATGCATGTATTAACGGCGTGACATGCTAAAGTTTTACTCGCATAATCGAATAACACTTAATCGAAAATTATTTGTTGGAATCGCTGATATTAGTTTAAGTGGGACCGAATGTATTGTTCTGTATAGTAGGGGTTTCCGCCATCAGAAAAAATGCAATGGCGGAGCATGATAGGCATGCAAGGATAAAGTAAAAATACCATTTTAATTCGTAAAGGGTTCTTTATAGCTGTATGTGCTTTATTCATAAATGTTCACGAGTTATGTTTTCTACGCACTCAAATTGAATAATCTTTTAAAAGTTCTATAGTAACAACATAATTTTATTACATACGACGGGGTTCTGATACGTTCCTGGCTTTTATTACTTATACTAGGGAATTTAACCCGGGCTTCCCGGGTTAGAGAACATAGGCGAAAACGAATTTTTTTCTTATTCTAATCGATTTTTCATATTTAATGTATATTTTTTCAGCTGATTCATTAACAACTCCAAAAAGATTTTTCATAAGAACTTCAAATCAATAATATATTCAAATAAACTTTTGAAATTAAATAAAGCGATTCTTTTGTATTAGCCACTTGATTCTTTTGTATTAGCCACGTGTTAATGGCCAAAGAAAAAGTCCAAGATTTCGCTGCTAACTGCAAGCTTTTTATTATGAAAATTTCAACTGTTTAAGCGCGTAGTTCGAGAACATGTCTGTTAAATTTGCATTTTACTTATATTATATTATTATTTAAATTTATATTTTGAAGAAGTTTTAATTTCGTAATAGTAAATAATAAATTCTCTATCGTCTCGTATATTGTTCAGTTATCAAGTCGTTAAGTCTTTCAACTTCTTCGTTCAAAATGGTTAAAATGCATCTTTTTGCCAAATTATTACACCGTATTTCTATTATTGGATATACATGTTGAATGAGACTTTTTAATCTAATTAGTTGAATGATGAATTCAATAAAGTCAACATTTTCACCTTCGCCAACTTGAATTGAATAATCAGAAAAGTTCATATTTGGAATTTGATTCATTCACATGCATGTTAAATATGAGATACCTAATATTAACATTTCTCCAAATATTAGAAAATTTCGAAGTGGCCCAAAAAATATCAGCTCTATTCCGATGCTTCAATACAGGCAAAATTTGTCCAAAGTCGCCAGCAAATACAACTACTATTCCACCAAATAGCGAATCATTGTTTTTTATATCTTTAACCGTACGATGCTTCTTCACAGATGATTAACTTGGTTTCTCTTATTAATTCACCAAGATCAGATTGCTTACTAATGGCACGCGTCGGTGTTTTGTTCAAATTCAGCGGTATTTTGAATCTTGAATCTGCTGTTCAACCTTGATAACAAAGCTGCGATCTCAGAAGATACAACAGATAATGCAACCATATTATATGATCTCACCCTTTTTTTAAACTGCACTAAATAAAAATGTTTTGCCAGTGCCCGCTCAAAAAAGAAACCTTAGAATTTTCATTTCAATCGGCAAGCGAAACTTCCTCATAAATTGATTTTTGATCGTGATTATCTTGGCGCAAACGATAAATAACCAAATATTTTTTGAGTCAAAATTTTTACATCGAAACAATTTTTTAAGTATTACAAATATTACTGTCGCGTTTAAATTAAATAATTTCGATTTTATAAAATTTTTGCTCATCAAAACGTTTATTATTATTAGTTTTATTATTATTTTTGTATTTTATGTAAAATCAGTAGCAGTTTCTTTTCGAGATGTATGTATTATTTTCTAATTAATAATAGCTATTTCAGTATTTTCTAATTAATAATAGCCACTTCAGTTCTTTAACCAACGATATAGACCGGGAGGCGGCAGCACAGACAGTCACCTCATCGAGTTCACGGCTGAAATTCCAGAATTAGTTAAAACTCGATTCGCATATTAAAACGCAATCGGTCTGCCAAGTCATATCTTGGTGGAAAACACATGAAAACCCGATTTTAGCGGTTGACTCGTAGGTTTACCATTATGTTTTCCTGCACCCAAAAGTATGAAAACATGGAGAACTGGGTGCAGGAAAACACAATGGCAAACCTACGAGTCAACCGCTAAAATCGGGTTTTAAGGTGTTTTCCACCAAGAAATGACTTGGCAGATCGATTGCGTTTTAATATGCGAATCGAGTTTTAACTAATTCTGGAATTTCAGCCGTGAACTCGATGAGGTGATTGTCTGTGCTGCCGCCTCCCGGTCTAATAATATGCGGTCGCCAAGCGGAGAAAAAAAAATTACCAATGGCAACCATTGAGCGCGAAAAAAGTGAAAAATAACAAATTTTTTATTTAAAAAAACCCATAATAAATTAGTGAATTAAGATACAGTTTTCAACCAAATTGCATTTCAAAGTACATTTTTTTCCTATATAACAGTGTAAAAAGTAAAAATGTGCGATGTTTAGAAATTAAAAAAAAAAATGCAGTAACAAAAATCGCAAAACCGAAATTTCATCGTCAACTGTTGCCATTCGCAGAATGACGTCAGCGTTACGCACGGACACGTTTATCCTTTATAATATAGATAGATAGATAGATAGTTGAAATAGAAAAACAAGTTTAGACTCACTTGAAGGATTAAAATCTTAGTATGTATCTCTAACAATATCAGGATAATTAGTAGTTTTTCTGTTGCAGATGAAAGCTGAGATGACAGAGGCACAAGAAAGTTTCACGTCTTTGGAGTTACGAAGTGTCATGAAGTTTTTATTTCTACAGGGAAAGTCAGCAAAGGAAATTCACACTGAGATGTCGCAAACACTGCTACAGAAGTGTCCTTCCTATAGAGCTGTGAACACTTGGATATCTTGTTTTAAGACTGGTCGTTTCTCCGTTGAAGATGAGCTCCGCAGAGAGCGCCCTCACACCGCAACATGCGATGCTTTCCATGAGCTAATTTTTGAAGATCGGCAAATATCCACCAAAAGGATAACCGAGATACTGGACATCTCCAGGGAGCGTGTATGGTATATTATTACTACGATCCTAAATATGCGCAAGCTGTCAGCGAAGTGGGTGCCCAAATGTTTGAACAGTGATCAGCAAAAGGAACGAGTTGAAATATCCAAAGCCGTTTTGGCCCTTTTCGAAATTGAACAGAACTTTTTGGCTAGGTTGGTGATTAAGGATGAAACTTGGCTTTATATATATGATTTAAAAACCAAGGAATAGTCAAAAGAATGGCGCCACAGCGTGTCCCCACGGCCGAAGAAGTTTGGCACGCAAACACCAGCAAAAAAGGTCGTGGCATCTATTTTCTGGGACAAAGACGGTATTCTGTTGGTGGACTGCCTACCTCAGGGGTGTAGTATAACCGGGCAATATTATGCTAACCTGCTGAACCAGTTGAAGGAGGGTATCAAGAATAAATGACGATGGAAGTTAACCAAATGGATCTTTTTGTCGCATGAAAATGAACCTGCACACACGTCCAACGTTGTGGCTACCAACTTGAGGACCCTGGGTTTCCAACTGGTAAATCACCCACCCTACTCACCAGACCTAGCCCCCTTAGACTATTATTTGTTTACAAACTTGAAGGTCATCATTTTGGACACCTTAAGGGTCATCATTTTGAGGACATTGAAGATGTCAAAGGGGCTGCTGAGGGCTGGTTTCGAGACCGATCAAAGGATTTTTATTTGAGAAGATTAGAAAAGCTGCAAGAACGATGTAACAAGCGCATCAGGCTCATAGGAGAATATGTTGAATAACCGTTTAATTTCTTAACTCTAACTATCTTCTTTCTAGTCAAAGCCAGGAACTTATCAGCACCCCCTCGTTTCGACATGCTAAAATTCATGTAAACAAAAAATTTCACCAATCTCGAATGATTAGTTAGTAAAATATAAACAATTGAAAAATGAACTATTAACTGATAATGCACTTATTAAAAATGCATACGTATTGTAGAAACACACACTTTGTGATCACCATACGTGATAAAAACCTCTTTGAAATCCATTTATTGGTTGTAATGTTATGAGCAAATATTTAAAATCGATAACTTTATGGGATCATACTTCAGGTTCAAGTTGAAAATTTCTTTCCTGCCATTCCACATAGCTAAATTCTTGCAAATCAACGACCCAATCATCGATATCATGACGAGTATCATTGCTCTCGTAAATAAATACTTGTTATAACTAAATACTTTAATAATTTTATCTGCAATATTGTCCACTCTTCAAAATACTTTTCTCAATATTAATAAAGTTCTTGAATACATTTTAATCCACATTTTACTTTATTCAAGGTACAGTAACAGCGGTTTCATTTCAAAACTTTCTTGGGGGTGGGAGGGGGGCTTTGTAATTTATTATTTTTTTATCTTGATATGTACAGCTGAGAATCAATAGGTACTGTTTTTTATATTATAGGTTCTCTTACATACATTTTTTTTAATTACTCAAAGTACTCATTAATGATAAATCCGCCTCGCATTGAGAATATCGAAATAAGGCTTTAGCAAATATTATTGACAATTATTGTGCTTAAAATGTTTATTTAATACTATTGTTTCTATTTTAGTTCAATGTGACAAGTTATTTTAGCTATTGTGCCCTTTCTGAAAAAGTTTTTTTGAGTATGACCTGTGATGAGTAACATTTTGAAAAATTAAATAGGGGCAATTTCCCTGCCTAGCCTTCCATAATCGGTGCCTCTGTAAAGTAAAGAAAATTTGTATTTAGTGTATTTATATTTATTTCAATATGCGGCATGGCAAATCGAACAAGAGAAAATAGCATAGGGGTTCGTACTGAAAATTCATTTAGGGATTGGTATTGAAAAATACGCTTATGAATACTGAATTCAACTGTGACAGTGGCACAGAAAATTATGAACAAAGAATTTTGGTGAAAACAAGTTTATTCTACGACTTTTAGAAAGATAGTTATAAACAGCGCTCGAGTATTTTCTTTTCGTACTGTGCATCTAATACAAACAAATTGTAATCAGCAATTAGGTATTTTAAATTGAAATTTTCTTCTTAAAAAAATCCTTGCCATTTTCATTTTTGAAGATTGCAAATTAAATGTATTAAAGGTTTTCTTTAAGAATAAGAAATCTTAACACCATCACCCCCCCCCCCCCCCTCCCAACACACACACACTCACAAAAAAAAAGAAATCTTTACAAAATAAAGTTTATGAAAGAGCACTCTTCATTAATAAAATTCTCTTTTTCCCTGAAACCTCAAATGACATAATTCTTTGAATACATCTCTTATAATCTCTGCACGCTTCCAGTTAGGAATGCTTAATTATATATCATATAAATGAATTATTCAAAATAATATATGTGTGTAGTACTCCTTTTCCTTCTTAAAGAAAAATAACTATTTCTCTTTATCTATCAACTTATATCTGCAGTGGTGAAAAAACGAAAGCAGTAAAAAAATAAGAATTCTAAAGGAGTGTTTCATAAAGAGATTAAGATAAAAGGCCTCTTAAACTATATGAAGGAAGATAAGGAAAACAAACCCTGTCGAATACATAAAATGTCTGGATGTTTAAAAGAATTGTGTCATAAATTAATCTGATTTTTTTTTAATTATTAATATGTATATATATATGTGCTATATGTAGTTTACTGTGTAGTTTCTAGCATTGTGTTTACATTTGAGAAAATTAAATTCCTTACATATGATTATCTTTAACAATTTAATTATAACTTCCCTTTTCGTATTTGTAGGTAAATTTTATCGAAGAATCCAAATAGGATGTCAAAAATTTGTAGTAGTATTGAAAATTTTAAAGTTTGATACAATTTACATAAAAAGATTAAGCAAAATTTAAGTATGACATTAATTAGTAGAGATTAATTACTAATTGATTGGTAACAGTTACATTTTTATACGACGATTTGGGGCAGAGTTAGTAAGAAGTGTTCTCTCTCTCTCTTTCTCTCTCTCTCTTTTTTTTTTTTTTTTTTTTTTTTTTTTACTTTCTAACATAGTTAAAGATTGTTTATGGCTTCGGTTTGTCTGGCCGTCTGACTGGACTCGCATAAATAAAGTCGGATTACCGTGTAAATTTTATATGTTATTGAGGTAAAATGTGGCTTATTCGGTATTAAAAATGATGTGTGTACCATTTATGTTTAGCTTACAGGGACACTCAAAAAGTATTCCATTTCATTACGGTCGATAGGGAAAACCCTTTTTCAGAGCATTTTAATGATGTTACACTCTTTTGAACATAATGAAATTGATGTGCATAACTAAATTTGACGACAAAATGTTTTCTGTAGAGTATAGAATACGTAGCAATTACAGTTCGTTTACAAACACACTCAAAATTATCCTGTTACATTACGGTCAATGGGACAAAATCGTTTTCAGTGCATTTTAGTTATATTACACTGTTTCAAACATCATGAAATTGAGATATATTACTGAAATGCACTACGAAATTTTTTTTTTTTTATAGATTATTAAGTGCATAGAATTCATTGTTTATTTACAGAGACACGCGAAAGAATTTGGCTACAGAACTGATTGTGAATCATAACTCTTGGATGTGCGTTTTCTGCAGTTATATGCAGTCTAAAACATAATTAATTTTTGGTGTATTACGAGGTGTGTAGATCATATACAGGGCTGCACGAAAGAATTCGCCCACATTACCGGCTTTGGACAGTAATTGCTGAAAATGAACTTTTACTGCGTTTTGTTTTTTAATGTTTATTGAGATATCTCATTTCATTATATGAGCGAAAATAAAATGTATTTAAAATATTTCGATAATGTTGGAAAGTGTTTCATAATTTATGCCATGATGCATTATTTTATTATTATTATTTATTTTTTTTTTTACCAGACGCCAAATAGTGTCGCTGGGGGCTCTGCTTAAAATTTCCGTCCTTGTTCACTTGCTGTAGCGCGCTCTATTTCTATAGCACCAATGTTGTCCTTTCACTTTCAATATCGATTTGTAAGTAATAAAACATTATTTTCTTGTGTATAGAGAATACTTAAATCGATTTAAAAAAAATCGAAATTTTGAACCTGATAAAGAGGTGTTACCACTTTTTAAAAAATGCAACCTAAACCAAAACTTAACTTACCTTATTTAGCATATTTCTACGAAAAATTGTCTCTTCCAATCTTAAGACGCAGATAATATGTGTTATCAGATATCCACAATCCATATAAAATATAATAATAAAACACGATGCAGCCAAGAAAATCTATCTTTAAAATTGTTTTAATCAGTGCATTGCATTCAAACCAAAGCTATGCACGAATTCCCACATTAAATTTAAATTGAAACTTCTTTTAAAAACGAAAAGAATTGAAAAGAAATGTAACCTAACCAAAATATGCTTAACTTTCAAATCAAACCGAGATCACAAGACAAGCCGCAAACTCTGCTTTCAAAAATAGACCTATTCCGTTGAAAAGTGGTTTATTTGGATCTTAAGCTGTGCATAATATATGTTATCAAATTCGCAAGTTTACCACAACAAAACACTTACCTGTGCAAAGGTCTCAACAAACAATAGACTAGACGTAATTGTATTAAAAATAAATCCTTAGTAGAACTTTCCTCTTCCAAAAAGTTCTCTTTTGTTGGAGATTTCATCTTGTGACCTCGTGAAATTCTTTCGCAGAGTGTTTTATGCAATTCTTAAAAGTTTTCTTTTTAACTTGAAAAACCACGACAAATAATCCAAACTCGGGTTACAGAAACGTAACCTTTTTCGTATTTTTAGTCTTTTAGAAGAAAGTAGTGAATGGGAAAAATAAAAAATTCCTTTATAAGAGTAGTTATCATTAACCTGAATACATGGATCTCTGGAGTAAGTAATGTAAAAAGCTTCATTCGATTTCCGTTTTCGCTCTAGAAATATTTTTATCCATACGAATAAATGTGTATTTATTTTTCAATAATAAATTATAAGTAATTTTTTATGTTAACTTTAATTATAATGTACTAAAAAGGGAAACAAAAATGTTGCAGGACAATTGATTGAAATAAATACTTTTTTAAAAAGAAATAAATTAAATTGCGAGTGATTTTTTAATACATTTGTTAAAAAATAAATAAAATAGCTATACAATTTTAAATCCAGCTACCTGGCAAGAAAAAGATCGATCAACGTCCTTCTTGGAATCGAACCCACAGCCATTCATACACTGCGCGAAACTAAAGGATGGAGTATATACCAACCATGATATGCTTCAATTGAAGAATATCAGCTTTTTTCTGAAGCAATCAATTACATTTACGTCATCACATACGTGATGACTTTTACGTACCCTAAATTGGGCAAATGTTTTTGCCCCCTGAGGGGTGGCAGAGGCAAATTTCAATTATTTTTTTACAGAATAGTGTATTGTTACCGGAAAATACACCACACTACCAAAAATTAAGTTAATCGTAGCACAGGAAATGTGTTAAAATTGACTTGCAAGATGTGAGCCGAATGGACATGCAAAGCAAGTTAAATAAAAGCTTTTAAAAACGCTGTCTTTACTTTCTTTTATTTAACTTAACTTCGTTGTTGTATGTTAAGATGGAATTTTGTAATCGACTTTTCACTCACTTCCTGATATGCTAGAATTATTTTTTTTTAAATGTAAACAGGTGTGTTTCTGATGATAATACAATATTTTAATATTTAAAAACTTAATTATAAATTAATTTCAAGCCATTTTTTCGTTAGCCGGGCACATGTAATAAATCGCCAAATTGTTTTTTTTATTTTTTTTTTTTTTTGGTTACAACTATTTACGAGTTTTTTTTTTCTTTTAATGAAGTTAGAATGATGGGCCTCTCATAAATTAATTTCAAGCCATTTTTTCGTTAGCCGGGCACATGTAATAAATCGCCAAATTGTTTTTTTTATTTTTTTTTTTTTTTTTGGTTACAACTATTTACGAGTTTTTTTTTTATTTTAATGATGTTAGAATGATGGAATGAATGATTATCAATGATGGGCCAAACCACTCTCGTCAAAACAGGCCAAATGACGCTGTGAAACTGCAACAACGAAATATTTTTAACACTATAATAAAATAGAAAATATAAATAAAAAAATAAAGAGTGTAATATTTAATGCAGTGATGAAATTAGCGTGATTTTTAAGATAAACATTGCTTATAAAAGAGCGCATTTTTTTTTTTTTTACACATATTACGTATTTTAAATTTCTTATGTATTAAAATCAAAAAAAGTATTTAAACTTAAATAGCAAAATCAATATTATTTCAATGTGAGAATAATGAGGATGAAACATGGAAGAGTTATATATGGAAGAGTTACGATATTGAATCAATATTTGGGTAAAAATATAATGAAAATAAATTATAACACCTTGTAATAATATATTTCTTTTAAATGCCAAAAGATGTAAATTAACAACATAATTTACAGTAAAATAACTTTTATTAGATTGTTGACATGTTTCAGCTCACTCCGAACCATTATCAAAAACAAATGAGAATATTCTATAATTAATAAACAGTCTTCGAAGTTATTATTTGAAATGCTATCATTTATTTTCATGTACTTTTTAAAAATTACGCACGTTATCTTTCTTTTTTTTTTTTTACTTGGTTGTTTATTTCCATATCTGTAACCCTGGAGTAACTCGAGCCCGAAAAAAATTTAGACAAAAAAAACCCTTATAGTTCTTAAATGTTTTTATTATTATTATTATTATTTTACTTGAAAACCCCGATAAATAAACCGAACTTGGGTTTCAAAAACGTTAACTTTTTTCCGTATTTTCTGTGTTTTAGAAGAAAATAATGGATAGGAAAAAAAAAATTATAAGACTAATTTAGCTATCATTAACCTAAATACGCGGATTTCTCTAGCTAATATATATATTTTTTTACTTTCTTCTATCTATAATAAGGTGTGTCCCACCGCGATTGTGTGCTGTAACTGGACACGAAACAAACCAATGTGAATGAAACAAATATATTAAGAATGTCTATATACAAATACATATTTACAAGGAGTAACTCACTCCCTGCCAAACCTCGGCAGGAAAAAAATAAAATATAAAAAAAGAGGGGGGGGGTGTCCCGCTGAAATAAAGCTACCACGGGAGCGCTGAAAACTACCCCCATGAAAAGTTCCCCCATACGTCATTTTTACGTCACAGCAGATGGGGGTAGATTTCCAGTCATAGAGAATTTTACTTTCGTCGAAAATTGGAAAACTTCCCCCTGAAAAGTTCCCCCAAACCAGAAGGAAGAAGTTTTCCAGTGCCAGGTAATTTTCTTCTTCATTGAGTTCTTGAAAACTTTCCCCATGAAAAGATGTCCCCATACGTCATTTTGACGTCACTACAGATGGGGGAAGATTTCCAGTCCTAGAGAGTTTTACTTTCGTCGAAAATTGGAAAAGTTCCCCCATGAAAAGTTCCCCTAAACCAGAAGGGGGAAGTTTTCCAGTACCAGGTAATTTTCTTTTTCACTGAGATCTTGAAAACTTCCCCCATGAAAAGTGTCCCCATACGTCATTCTGATGTCATAGCAGATGGGGATACATATCATGGGGGAACTTTTCCAGTGCTAGAGAATTTTCTTTTTACTGAGAACTTGAAATCCATCCCCATGAAAAGTGTCCCCATACCACATTTTGACGTCACAATATAGGGTCACATATCCAATGCTAGAATATTTTACTTGTTTCGAGAGCTGAATATCTGGCACTCGAAATGTGTTTCTCTTTTATGTCTAGTTACTATTGTTATTGTGAATTATTATTATACGGACTTGAAGAAATGCGCAGAAGAGATTTAGTGCGTAATGTAAAAGTATCTTGCTTACTTTTCATATTCGGTTATCAAACACATACTAGGCGGACAAAAAGGATTTAAGTATTAATGTGATATAATATTGCTCAAAGCATAATCTGTTAGAAGGTTCATGGAAACTCGACGAAAACAAAGATTTTCGTTATGTTAGCGGAAAGTGTGTGCATGTGATATTTGTTGTTGAGTAGAGCATCAAATGTGAATATTTAATGAAAAATTCACATAAGTTATTTACTTTTTTTTTAATTTTTTTTAAATTTTTTGGAAAAATAAGAATTTGTTTTTTTTTTTTTTTTTTTTTTTTTTGGAAAAATAAGAATTTGCTCTTTTTTTTTTTTTTTTTTTTTTTTTTGTCAATATTTCAAATCAAATATAATATCAATAATTTGACACAAAAACAAATAATTCTTGAATCAGCAGATCAGAATTTAGAATTGAAATCAACTATCAACTTCTTTATTATTATCTTTAAAATTGTGTTTTTAAAAAAAATAACCATATTAATTGAAAGGTAAACAAATCTTAAGAACAAACTAAAAAAGATACTATGTCATTAGTGTACAACAAACTTACAAATAAATAATTATATAACGAACATTAGCTTCAAAAATATAAATGGAATTTTAACTTTTAGTAGACCATAAAATACATAAGAAATCTGATTTTTGAACAGAATTTGTAACAAAATTACTATTTTTTTTTAATTGATTAATCTGTGATACCCCATTTATATGAGCAAATAGATAAATAAATAGAATGCTAAATTCATCTTTAAAAGTTAGACTTAAAATTATAGAATGTGCTGATTAATTAAAAGATGATAAAAATATTTTTAAAACAATTTAATTGGTTTATTGTATTCTCTGACGGCGGCTATGTTTATGCCTGAAAGTACTGTGAATTAAAATAATTATAAAAAATTTCTTTCAATATTTCTGTCATCTTTTAAGTATTTAGCACATTGTGTAATTTTAAGCCTATTTATAGTTTAAGAAAAACTATTTTTACCAAATTGTTCTACGATTGTTGAGGCAAAGGCAATTTTTTTCAGGGCTTTGCTTTTTTTTTTTTTTTCAATTTAAAGCGACTAGGAACAAATCGTTATTATTATTAATTTTTTTTTTCATTTTTAACATTTTACGAAAACGAAGAGCCTATTCTCAACAGCTGTAATTCTTGAAAAAAAATCGAGACACATTAAAATAAAATCCTCATAAATACTACAATTTATTAGCAAAGCAGACATTGGATGCATTGCCGCGTTAACCTGTTAACAATCGGGGTCTTGGTCTAAGATCCCAACCTCTCACAGTTGTCTGGATCATAATGCATTTTCACGGTTTTGAATTTTTATTTTAAAAGGATAAATTATTTCGAACTACTAATAACCCATTGAAACGAATTTAAATAGTAAACTGAACTTTAACTTTTCTACTATTACATAAAACCAAGTCATTAAATATCTATCATAAATTTATAACATCTATAACTGGAAATTAAAAATATGTCTTCTTTACATCCTATCCTAATAATATTATAAATCTGATTGCGTTCAAATGTTAGGTTGAAGCCAGCGTCAAAATGGAACATTTAATGATCCTGTATCTTTGCGTATAGGTTGATAATAACCCTCAAATGAACATAGGCTGGTTTTTGTTTATTTTATTCAAATATTTTTCTTAATAATTCAAAATTTCATTATTTTCATCCTAATAATATTATAAATCTGATTGTGTTCAAATGTTAGGCTGAAGCCAGCGTCAAAATGGAACATTTAATGATCATGTATCTTTGCGTATAGGTTGATAATAACCCTCAAATGAACATAGGCTGTTTTTTGTTTATTTTATTCAAATATTTTTCTTAATAATTCAAAATTTCATTATTTTCATAGAGAATAAATGGAAATTTTTTCGTATAATATTTTAAAATGGTTAAATTTACTTTACCGTTGCTAGTACTTTATCGTTGCGAAAACTAATTCAAAACCCGGAATAATAATTTTTACTCAACAATTTAGTTTCAACTGAAAATTTTTCAATGAAAAATGAAAATGAAATAAAAAAATTAAAGAATTAAAAATAAGATAAAATAATATTATTAGAAATAAAACGTACTTTTTTTAGTTTTTGATAATAATACAAGGTTTCAATATGCGTAACCATATGAAACAGGCGAATATGACGTCATTCATCTAAAATAAAGCGGATATTCATCTAAAATAAAGTGGGGAAATAAAATGATCTTGGGTTTTTTCTTCACTTTTTTTCTTTTTTTTTTCTTTTGTATGGTAACAATACTTGACGTTTTACCGTCTGCGCACGGCTAATATAACTAAACCGTATTTTTAATTTAAATTTTTAAAAAGTAAAAAGAAGTTTCAAAAGAAAATGGTTAGCAAATGTCATTAATATGCTCCGCAAAATTATCCATGTCGAAAATGATGTCATGGATAGCGAGAAATAGTTATTTCATTCTTAAAACTATTTCTTAAAACTATTAAGAAATAACTCGATTACCTAAAAAAATGACGAATGTTAACAGTTCCATTTTTGTTGATAAAACCTAAAGATTTAATATTATTTCGTTAAAATGACTTAATTTCTCCTATGCCAGTATTGAAATTAATTGCCTGGAAAAGAAAATTAACAAGAATTATGTCATTAAAAAGGGATTTCTCTGGTGAAAAAGATACTTCATATTTGAAATAAAACGGGAATTTTCCAATATGTTTTAAAATGAGTGTGAATTAATTCCTTACATTAATAATACAAGGATCAGTAAGTATAGAAAGTAGATGAGTTTCACGCCATATTTATAACGAAAAATTTAAATGTTTTGTTATCTATACTGCTTATTAAGCATGAGTATCCGTTATATACAGATGAGAGTTTTCTGCTAAAAATCACATCATAATTTTAAGAAAAGGAAAATGAACATGAATCTATTATATTAAAATCTGACCGTGTTTTTGTATTTCGCAACTACTCTTAGATTATTGAACGCAACTCGATTTACTTGATCCGAGGATGTCGCACAAACTCTCAGAATTTAAAAAATTAAATTATATTCCAAGATTTTTTTTCTTTTTCTTTCTTTTCTTTTCTTTTTCTTTTTTTTTTTTTTCTTTGTTGTAAATTTTAACGAAGTTTATCTAAAAACGGAAAGGAAATTACTCCATATTTGTGTATAAAAAAGGAGAAATAAAACATATTAGTATATTTTTTACACCATTTTCTCATTAAAACTGAATTGATTTCAGTAAATTTTCCGAAAAACAAAAACATATTTTCACATATACAAACTTCATGAATCAATTTATTCTGGAGAACAAAAAGTGCCTGTCAACATACTGTCATTTAGAAAACAAGATTTGTTTCAACTATACATTAAACCAAGGAGGCAGAATTGAATTTAAAGAAAAAGCATATACTATTTCCAATTAAGGTTTTTTTTTAAGGATGTTAAAACGTTTCACAAAGACTTAAAAGTAAAATTTTTTATCAGGTAAAATTGATATTTGTTTTTACCCAATTCGTCTATTTCCACGATTTTATTTGGCCCTCCTTATTGCATTGGTTGCAATTTTATTTTCGCGATTATTTGGCAAAAAATTTCACTTTTTTAAGACTGGGTTATGTCAAGGTCCCTATAATAAAAAATACCGTATTGTCTCCTATGAAATAAGATAAATAGTTAGTTAATTATTAACGTTTTTAATTATCGGGAATGAAATAATTTTCTTAATTAATGTATTTATTTTTCTTTTAATGTTGTTAAATGGTAAAGATTTGTAAAATTATTTTAGAAGTGTTGTAAAGTGTTACAGAATCTATGCTTGACGCATGATTTTTCGTTCTTGTTTAAAATTGAATGAATAATTTTTTTTTCATTTATTCTTCTGAATGAAAAGTGAAAATTTTGGTAGAAATACCGTTCCGAGTAAGAGTCCTATAATAGGAGCTCTAGTTCCGAGAAAAATCACTATAAAAGGAAGAATGTACAGAGTTCTAAACCCGTTTTCCACTCTTCATCTTCTGTATACGTTTGAATTGTTAGCGGAAATATAGCCTGGTCACTCAATAAGTCATTAACAAAAGACGCTGAACGGGCTGTGTGAAGCAAACAGATGCCTCGCCTCGGGCGGGGTAGAAAACAGTCTATTTGCAAGTCAGTACTTAGCGAAACAGCTTAACCATGAATTTTTTTTGGGTTGAAACTCAAACTCTATTTAATATGGATTTTTCGATATTATCAAAATAATGCAAACTTTTTATATATATTTTTATGTAAGATATTAATATTTAATGTGAATAATTAACTGTGAATCCTATGAATTATATGAAACGATTTTTTCCCCTTGTTTTCTGTCTTTCTTATCTTATTTTCGCTAGTATCTCAAACTTTATGTATAAAAGATGCATCAATTATTAAATGCATTTTTAAATACTATATGATATAAATAAAGTGAAACATCACTATAAAGTAATAAGATATTTTTAATTATAATTATTTTTAATTATAAAATTAAACGGTCATATAATTTTCTTCGAAAGAAAAAAAAGGAAGAAAATATTTTTAAAATACCGTATTTGCAGTAAAAGAGTTGAGAAATATAAAAGATTATCTGAACGGAACATACACATGAAAGCATGAAAAACATTAATTCATTTTCTATTTCTTATTTATGTGAGCAACGAATCAGATCGGTTATATTATGAATTAATTGGCAGAGTTTATCGAAATATTTTATTCAGCTTTCAGTAAAGAATATTATCTTTAAGATTTTTGAAATGTGTAATCTAATACAGACAGAGTGGGTGCCTTTGAGCAGGGCTGTCCACCGCGGCGATGGTAACTGTACTTTTAAATGTTTTTCTCATTTTCATGTAAACTGCATCCTGGCCTGACAACCTTTAAAACGTGCAAGTTTTATTTTTTAATCACTATATGCCATGATATTCAGGGATGTGAATTTTATAAACGAAGACTCCGTAAATTCAATAAAATAAAATATATTATTCAAAATATGCTGCACATATACGTTAACTGAGGATACAGTCTTTAACAAATAAGCTATTTTAGAGGAAGCAATCACAATAGTATAGTTTATATTTTTCTTTACTTTATTAAAAAACTTTAATCTTGAATATCTCGTAATGGCATTTTTTTAGTTACTTGTTTTACAAATTAGCCCTTTATTGCATAGCATTATGGCTGTTTTCAAATCCAAAGGAGCTACATTCTGACAAATTTCTGAATTAATTTTTGTTCGGAAACGCATGAAATGGGCAGGTGTTCTTTATTCAGAAATTATGTAATCGAGTGGTGTTTTCAATGTTTTAGTAAAGGCAGGTGATCTTTCAGAAAATACTGTCAAAGTTGATGTTTTGTACATAATTTCCGGGCGCACGAAAGGATAAAAAATCTATCATCACGTGGCAGCAATTGCTTTTAACTCAATAAGTAATTTATTTATCAAAAAATGAAAACGCCATTCGATTCCAAATCGCAGTTCATTCAGCAGTCAGGCCTGCCAATTTTATGCCATGACGTTTTGAAAGAAGTAAGAAAGTTTGGCGTTATTGAGCCGGGAATTTGATAACCACTTTAATCAAGAAAGGCAATTCAAAAAAAAAATAAATAAATAAATAAATAAATAAATAAATAAATATGGGGTTATTTTAGTTTTCTTTTAAATTATAAAAGTAATCAAATCAGAATGCTCGTAAAATAACTAAAATTAAGGAAATAAAAAAATTAGGAAAATAAAACAATACTTCATACTCTTGATTCATTATTTTATATTTATTAATTTGCGTTTTCCGAAAAATCTGGAACTATAAAGTTAACGATATAGTCTTATTTTTTTAACACATTATCAAGTCAACCCTTCGTTTTGGCTTCAAATTGCTAGTCCTTTCTATGTGCTTCTTTTTCCTTTCTCCTGAATTATAAATACCCATTAAGCACTTTTTATATTTCGTTTTTCTTTATGTCAAATTTATACAGTAAAAAAAGGGTGATACAGAAAGAAAGAAGTAAGATATTCATGGAAGAGTTTGAGTCCCGAATAAAGAATAATTCTAAAATATTTTGTACAGAAATTAATATAAAACTTACTAAAAAATAGCAAAAATAAACATTTGTTTAGCTTAGCAATGTAGCTACATCAACCATAATGTATCTTAAAATAACTCAAATATTATCTGTAGAGAAAAAAAAAAAGCATATGTGAAACTTAGTACATGCTTTTTTTTTTTTTTTTTTTTTTTTTTTTTTTTTTTTTTTTTTGCATAAGATAGCTGAGGTTGATATTTTAGTTGCAGATTTTTTTAATAAAGGTACTTTCACTTTCAAAACCGGTTCCGAAAGTGAAAATACCTTTACTAAACAGATCTGCAACTGAAATCGAAAAAATAAAAAATCGTCATATTACGGATCGACCTCAGCTATCTTATGCAAAAAAAAAAAAATCTTTTAAAAGTATTTAAATTTAAACGAGAAATTTGAAAGCAACCTGGCCATAGGTTTAACAATAACTATCGGGTGTTTTCAAGGGAGTGACGACTACCCTTAAATCGTACTTCGAAGTTTTGGAATTGCAAAAGGAAAAAGTGATGACGCTTGAAACCCGATTTTATCTCGTTATTTCAGAAAACGTTTTTTCATTTTAGAAGCAAAAATTTTCTTTTTTCTTTCTTTCTTTTAGAAATTTAAGTAATTTTTAAAACAAAATTTTGATAAAACTTAAGCTGTTGACGAGGGCTCCTGACGGATTGGGGCCCGGGGCTGCAGCCCCGTAGCCCCCCCCCACCCCACCCCCCTTAATCCGGCCATGATTAGCATTTTCAAATAGAATTTATTATTTTGACAAAACAACTTTCAAAAAGAAAATGTATTTTATTTTATATGTTGCCAAACATTATTAGAAAAACATCGGAGTGGACATTTTTTGAACAAGCGCGCTTTTGTACGGCTTCTTTGCGTATAGCGGCCAACCTTTTGTTATTTTTCAAGTCAACATACGTTAAACCAGAAAATGTATTTAATAAATGAAAATAAAAAAGAATAAGTAGAGCATAGATACAAAACACAAATTTTTAAAGAAATTTTTTTATTCGAAATATGTTTTCTTTTTCACTGGAAAAAAATACGGAAGATTGGCAGCTATTTCTTTGCTAGGTAAAAGATTAACAGGTCATCGTGCACAACCAAATTGCAAAATAAATACAAATTAGAAAAAAAAAATTAATTAAATTCAGTTGATTCGGTTGATAGAAAGCAATTTCGAGTATTTTTTCGAAAAATAAGATAAAACAAGCTATGAATTTTATTTACTTTTGAACTTTACATGCACATTTCTTTAAGATGGATGTGTTTTATACGGACAAATTTTATTTTGTGCAATGGTAATAATATTATCTTTTTTTTTTTTTTTTTTTTTTTTGGCTTTGTATATAACGCTTAATTTGGTCCGCGGCGGTAAACGAGTTTGACATACCTGCTGTATAAGTGCTATACATACTATATGCACATTAAAAGCACGAGATAGATAAAATAAAATGAAAGCATAATAATATAATAATAATAATAATAATAATAATAATAATAATAATAATAATAAAACTAAGCATACATTATGTAACAATTTCTAAACTGTTATATTCGCGACGTTTGTTTTCCTCTGAATTATTACGGCAAAATATGCTATTTCCAAATGAAGTATTTCACAGAAATAATTTACTTTTAATTAAATTATTCTACTTAGCACATTACATATTCTCAAATTATAGCCACAAAAACGTAAGAAAATATTAAACATGAGATAAATAATTGGATACATGAAAACTGTGTGAAATCTTAAAGGCAGTATTCACGCTTGGTACTGAAGTCCAATTTCATTCACTCTTAATAATAATGTATAAAAAATAATGTAAATATAATGCTTTAAAGTAGATTAATTTAGACTTTGTTTTTATTTAAATGCTCGTGTTTAGAAGAAATTCTATAAAAAAGAAATATAGCAACTTAAATAGAAAGACAACAGGCGCACCTTTACGGAAGTTAAAATAATTATTTTTAATTGCTAAAGCAAAGAAAACATGTGTTAATTAATATCAACACCTTTTGGTTGTAAAAGGATTATCACTGGCACAAAATTTGCATAAAAGTTAAGAGTTCTTAATCTGTTTATTATTTTTGGAAACCATGTGGTTAATGAGTTAGTTGAAGCACCCCCTTTCTTTCTTATTAATATACCTGTAAATCTGGTACTATCCATAAAAGTTACTTATATTCTAAAAAAAAAAAAAAAAAAAAAAAAAAGAGGCTTTTTATGAAATAGTAATTTAATTTTAATTAATTTACGATTATGCGTTGAGAAATCAAATTTTAAATTCTAAAATAAGAAATTAAATAATGTTTATTTTTTTCTTTTTAGTTGCATTACCTTAAAAAAGATTAAAAAAAAAAAAAAAAACTACGTATTTTTGAAAAAATTCGCTTGTTTGTGATTTCTACCAAGCGTAAAAAATCTGTATATTTTTTATAGTGGAATTCGATGTCAAATTATTACGGAAATGTTTGCCAAAAACATGAAATACCTTCAAAAAATTAATTTTTAATTTCTAGTTATTAATGTTATAGATTGATGATGGATATTTAATGACTTGGTTTTTTTTATATAATAGTAGAAAAGTTAAAGTGATCATTACTGTGTCAAATTATTAATATTGGATATTTGATTGGGAATATTAACAAAAAATTAAAAAAAAAGAGCAAATTCTAATTTTCAAAAACAAATAATAATAATAATAATAATAATAATAACTAATGGGAATTTTTCATTAAAGATTCACATTTGATGCTCTACTCAACAACAAATATCATATGCACACACTTTCCGCTAATACAAAAATCTTTGTTTTCGATGAGTTTCCATGAGCCTTCTAACAGATTATGCTTTGAGCAACATTATATAACATTAATACTTAAATCCTTTTTGACCGCCTAGTATGTGTTTGATAACCGAATATGAAAAGTAAGCAAGATACTTTTACATTACGCACTAAATCTCTTCTGCGCATTTCTTCAAGTCCGTATAATAATAATTCACAATAACAATAGTAACTAGACATAAAAGAGAAACACATTTCGAGTGCCAGATATTCAGCTCTCGAAACAACTAAAATATTCTAGCATTGGATATGTGACCCTATATTGTGACGTCAAAATGTGGTATGGGGACACTTTTCATGGGGATGGATTTCAAGTTCTCATTAAAAAGAAAATTCTCTAGCACTGGAAAAGTTCCCCCATGATATGTATCCCCATCTGCTATGACATCAGAATGACGTATGGGGACACTTTTCATGGGGGAAGTTTTCAAGATCTCAGTGAAAAAGAAAATTACCTGGTACTGGAAAACTTCCCCCTTCTGGTTTAGGGGAACTTTTCCAATTTTCGACGAAAGTAAAACTCTCTAGGACTGGAAATCTTCCCCCATCTGTAGTGACGTCAAAATGACGTATGGGGACATCTTTTCATGGGGAAAGTTTTCAAGAACTCAATGAAGAAGAAAATTACCTGGCACTGGAAAACTTCTTCCTTCTGGTTTGGGGGAACTTTTCAGGGGGAAGTTTTCCAATTTTCGACGAAAGTAAAATTCTCTATGACTGGAAATCTACCCCCATCTGCTGTGACGTAAAAATGACGTATGGGGGAACTTTTCATGGGGACACTTTTCAGGCGCCTCGCTACCACCCCTATTAGTGTTAATGGGAACTCCCGACATTCGAGCTGCTACAGGTCAACAGGTTTATGATGCCAGGAAATTGTCAAATACGAGTTCTAAGCCAGTAGAACTTTGTGCAGACTTCAGAAGGTTGTATTTTCTATTTATCCTGCAGTATTGCAATGGGAAAGGAAACCCAGCTGTCAGAGTTCAAGAAAGGCCAGATAACAACTTTTAAGGAACAAGGTCTTTCTCGTTGACAAATGTCTAAGCTAATCAAAAGATCTGAAACCGTAATAGATAATTTTCTGAATCAGGGCAATGCGCACGGGTATAAAAAATGGAAGTGTACATGCAGAAAAATGACTTCCAGGCAGGAGAGATGCTGTGCGTCGTCTTTCACGAGGTTGTATTCCTCTAAGACAATTGGCCAAAGAGGATAACATCCCTGTGACACAATCTACTCTGTCACGGATTTTAAAACGTACAAGCAACTTGCGATATATAAAAAAGAGACAGCAGCCCATGCTGAAAGCTATCCACAAGCAAAGAAGAGTCGATTCGACCAAATATTATCAAACCTGGAAGGACCAGTAGCATTGTGTTATATTCTCAGATGAGAAAAAAATAATTTGGATGGTCCAGACGGTCTTCACTTCTATTGGCATGACATGAGGAAAGAAGAGGAAATTTTCTCCCAAAGACAACAAAATGGAGGCTCAATGGTGTGGAGAGGCTCTGGCTATGGTGGTAAACTTAACCTGGATTTTTCCTCAGCCCGCATGAAGGCTACCGATTAACAAGAAATGCTAGAAACCCGTTTACTGCCATTTCAAGAGAGAATCGGTAGCCTAAGTTGGATTTTCCAGCAAAACAACGCCCATCGTTGATCGCATTTGGATCCATTTACGTTGCAAAATCCTCCTGGAAATGGTTTTTGGATAATGGGGTGTATGTCATGGAATGGCCTGCTCTTTCCCCTGATCTTAATACCCAAGAAAATGTTTGGGTTATACTCAGTAGAACTGTATATGCCAATGGCAGGCAGTTTCAATCTGTGGCAGAATTGAAGGCCGCCATCATTGAAGCCTGGGATAATATTGATGCTACTGTCCTCCAAGGACTGGTAAATAGTATGCCCCATCGTATATTCCTAGTCATATATAAGCATGGCGGATATATATTGACTATTAACAGTAGTGGCTTTATTTAGGTGGGACACTTTTTCCCCCCTTTTTTAAAAAACATTCATTTTTTTCTGCCCAAGTAGGGCAAGGAGTGAGTTACTCCTTGTATATATGTATTTGTACATAGACTTTCTTAATATATTTGTTTCGTTCTTATTGGTTTGTTTCATGCCCAGTTACGGCACACAATTACAGTGGTTTTATTTCAGTGGGACACACTTTAGAAAAAAGTATTGTAATCGAAATTTTTTTTCGACTTCCGGTTTCGACGGATTTACACGTTTTAGGGATCAGAGATTCCGAAAAAAGATGTTTTTACAAAATGTCCGTCTGTCTGTCCTCATTGTATCATCGAAAAGTGTATGAAGTTATGCTTCAAATTGAACCACATTTTTGGCTATGGCAAGCAGGTCCTACTTGAATTTGGGGATATTTCGACGAAAGGGGACGCTGCTGTCGCGATTTTTGTTCGATTTTCACAATTGTATCATCGAAAAGTGTATGAAGTTATGCAGATAATTGAACAAAAAAAATTTCTATGTTTTTGACTATAGTCTGCAGGTCCCAGTTGCATTTGGGGATATTTCGATGAAAGGGGGCACTGCGATCGCGCTTTTTGTTCGATTTTCACTATTGTATCATCGAAAAGTGTATGAAGTTATGCAGATAATTGAACCAAATTTTTTTTTACATGTTTTTGACTATAGACTGCCGGTCGAAGTTGAATTCGGGGATATTTCGACCAAAGGGGGCGCTACGATCGCGATTTGCGTTCGAGTTTTGTTCGATTTTCACTATTGTATCATCGAAAAGTGTATGATGTTATGCAGATAATTAAAACAAATTTTTTTCTTTGTTTTTGGCTTCGGCCAGCAGGTGCTACTTGAATTTGGTGATATTCCGCCGAAAGGGGGCGCTGTGATAGCCATTTAAAGATTTCAAATTCAAAAAAAATTATGTACAAAAAAATTAGAAATCTTAAAAGTTTTTTTCGTTAAATGTTCGGCCTTGATCCGGAGAAATTTTTGTTTAGCCTCTATCTTAAAAAATGGCTGAGATATAGTGGTTTGAAATTTTAGGGTAGCTGACATTTTCAAACAAGACAGCAGAATTCATCCATAAACGGGTTTAATTTATGAGTTTTAGTTAACATGGTTTCGGCAAATTCTCTTTCATTGGTGTAACCATTGTTCCTATTCTTATATGCTTAACACTATGTATTTATATTCGCCAACGTCAAATTCTCGCCAAGCTTGGCGATAGTTGGCGATATATAGCCAGATTTGGCGACAAAAATAGGTTGCCATAAATAAAGCCAACTTGGCTGTAGAGGACTAATTTGGCGGTATTCTCATTCAAATTCAATGTTGACGAGAACTGGGAATGAATCTTTTTTAACTGGGTTCCACGCATTTTAGCTTCGTGTTTTCCAGTAAAATTAGCTAAAATCGTAAAACTAAGCAATAGGGAGGCTATCTGTTCCTGTCGGTACAGGCCAGAAGGACTTTCATAGTTTAGTATACATCAGTTGATCGCATCCCGGTAACCCGACGATTCGCAAGAAGCTGACGTACAACAGAGTGACGAAAAATATTGATTTTATTGGCGATGTGATAGCGAATTTTGAAGTATTAATATGACTGAGATAGAAGAAAGTTTTGGGATTGACATTATCCGACTAGTTTAATATTCAATTTCAGTTTTCTCTAAATACGATTTATAATACAGAAATATGGAAAACTTTTTCACAAGTCTATTGCTTTATTTATATAAAATTATATATTAAGGTTAAAAGAAGTATTTAGACTATTGGTCCCCCAACCTTATTC
Organism: Maratus michaelseni; assembly: GCA_963931845.1. Lineage (NCBI taxonomy): Eukaryota > Metazoa > Arthropoda > Arachnida > Araneae > Salticidae > Maratus > Maratus michaelseni. The sequence goes on from OZ007587.1 coordinate 282,706,461, forward strand.
TGGCCACGCCCCTTCTAAGCATCTCAAAAATCATTATGCCCCCATCCCCTCTGAAACATATTATTCTTATTATTTATAACGTGAACTTAACGTTCTTAACATTCACACAGAAAAAACTCTAAAAGAAGAGTAACCCCTTTGCAACGCGCATCCCGTCCCGTATTCTTCTTTTAATATTTAGGCACCACGTTTTCTGAATAGCAATTTTTGCTTTATTTAATTGATGAAAATCGATGATTAGATAAGATGAAAATTACAGTGCGAAAATAATGGTGTTCAATTCAAGAATTATGTGCACCCTTCCCTATAAATCACGTATATGTGCCGCTAATCGCAAAGTGGTTAACAATAATATGTCACACAACTTTTGGCAGTGTTAAACAGTAAAAAATTTTTCACAAATTTGTTTCTAGTGTAGCTTTATAAGTTCATCTTCGCCATCATATTTAGATGAGTTTTGTTGTTCTTCGCCAACTCGCCTCAGTATGAAACAAAACTGTTATATTTTCTACAAGTTTTATATTTTCATAAAATTTCTGGAAGAGATTCTCTCTTTTGGCATTAAATTTGAAAGCATTACTACATTTTATAGTTGATTCTAGTAACTTATTAAGAAAAAGTGAAGTATTTTTGGATACTAAGATTTTTCTATGAATAACACAATACACAAAAAAGCATTTCTGGATTATCATCATTATTAATTTTAAATAGACGTTTTCCACTTCTCTGCGAGATTTTCTCCTTTCCCCACTATCCATGGGTGAAAATATTATTCAGTTTCGATTCTAAAATTTTAACACATAAAATTATAAATTAAGCACATAATTTAGAAACATTTTGATAAGTAAGAAAAAAAGAGACATCCTTAAGAGAACAGCATAAATAAAACAGAAGTTAAAAATACTAATTTCCCTAGGAGATGTATTTTTTTCTTTTTCTGTTTTTACAAATTTAGGGCTTTGTAATATGAATATGCAATCAAAATTTCAAAGTTCACACTTGTGATGCCTGGCAGCGAAAAAAAAAATTGTCAGTAGCGAAATGGTACGGAGCACAAAACATTTAAAACAATTTTATATATATATATATATATAAATTAATCGAGAAAAAATAATAACAATCATAGTTTAGAATTATTAGTTACATAGTTTAGACAGATAATGCAAACTAAGTTTTCTAATAAAACATCAAATTTATATAATCACTAAAAAAAAAAAAAAAAAAGAAAAAAGAAAGAAAGAAATACTTAAAATTCATAAAAAGATACAAATAACGCACCTTCAACCAATATATTTACATTTATTTGTATCTGTATGAATTTTAATTATTAAACAAGGTGAATTTGCACTGAAATTTTAACTTTTTATTGAAAGAAATACTGTAAAGGTTGAATTAACCGGAATATTCCATTTCTGATGAGTGGGCGGAGAGGGGGTGGGAGTGGAATCGATGAAATAGTGGAGCAGAAAAACGATTGTTTGCCTTTTTTTTTTTTTTTTTGCCAATAGTTCTTATTTTATTATTTTAAAATTTTGCATTTGATGATTTTTTTTTTTCTTTTTGGCCAGATTAAAAAAAAAATAATAATTAAAACTATTTTTTGTTTGAATATAATTTTTACTTGTTTATTAATATTTTGTAACTTTGCAACATCTATAATGAGACATCTTATGACAATTTTACATTAACCTTCTGACTAAGATGAGTAACGGATGCTGCTCTTGTTAGAAATAGTAGGCAGGCAATTGCCGTAAACACATTAATTATATATATATATATATATATATATATATATATATATATATATATATATATATATATATATATATATATATATATATATATATATATATATAATAAGCTCATTTATATACATAAACCAGGTCGAATAAAAAAAAAAATTACATGCTTATAAAATAAATCCCAATATGAAAAATATCAAAATTAATTATGTTTGCAAAATAACTCAAGCGCGTTATTGAAAAACTAGAAATCGAGCCCTCTCTCGAAAAACATTGGTAAACAACCAAGGTATCAGACACTTGTTTTCAAACCAGGGTGGCGGTGATCTATTGTGCCATGTGTGCCGTGCACCCAGGCGCCATGGTAATAAAGGTGTCCAGCATTTTAAGCGATGAAGAAGTATTTTAAAAAAATACATATTATTCTTTAATTTTATTAGAAATAATTATTCTTGAAATTTTCATTAAGTTTTATGGATTTACTTCTAATGAATTATTTCAAATGTTATTATTCTTTAAAATGTGTGGGGGTGAGAAAAAATGCCGTATATGCTCATTTCAAGAAATACTGTAAATAATACTGCAAGAAATACTGTAAATAATACTGCAAGAAATACTGTAAATAATACTGCAAGAAATACTGTTTTGTACAAAAGAAAACCCGTCAGATTAAATAACTTCATTGCCAGATTTAAAAAAAAAAAAAACTTGGTCGCCAGATTAAAGGGGAGGGAACTTAGTCGCCAGATTAAAGGGGGGGGGCATAGAAAATTTATACCCCTACTAAATTTAACAACTTAGTAGGGGGGGCACTTGGTCGCCAGTGGCGCTTTGCAACCGCATTTTGTCAAGCCCTGGTTACAAGTAACATTTGTTTTATTTTATTACACTTATTTATTTATTATTTGCAAGTTCAATCCTTTTTCTATGCAACTTAAAGATGTTGTTTGGCTGCCTTACTTCTGCATGAAATTGGGATGCTTAATATAATACAATTGCGTACCAAAATTATTATGGGGATCGAGCTCATAGACTTGAGATAAGATAGACCGATATTCCCCATTCAGCGGGACTGGGAAAAATGAGGCAGACATGTGTCACGTGTGTTAGGGGAATTAGTTAGGGAATAGGTTTCCAAAATGGCGATTTTTCGTTTTCTTGGCGTTACTCATAATTCATACTAAACGTAATTCTCATGAAAAAAAATTTCTCATATTTTGTAATCTTTATTTTCATTTGAATATATGTTTCCATCCTCAGTTTAATCAGGAGTTTAGGAAAGTTGGATTGGATTTTATCGAAGTCCGGTTGGCTGTGTGACAAACATAAACTCGTATTTTGCTGCATTCAAACTGAGAAGAAAATTTCTACTAAAGACAAAAATCAAACTTAGAAAACTTAAATAATATTAAAATTGAATAAAATAGAATATTTTATGGCTTCTTGAAATTAAGATCCTTCTCAAATCCGAACTAGGTACTTTCTGACACATTTTTTAAATCATTGCTTTTCGCAAACGTATCACACTGACAGGTGTTCTTATTAAGAAACTATGTAATCGAACCGTTTCTTCCGTTTTTTTTTTTTTTTTTTTTAATGTAAAGGTAGAATATTTTTCAGAAAGTGCTGTCGAAGTTGGCGTTTTGAACCGAATTTCCAGACGCAACAGCGCAGGATAGGGGGAAAAAATCTGCCGCCATGAGAAAGCAATCGCTCATAACTCAAGTTATAATTAATTTATCGGAAAATGATAAAACTGTTCGATTACAAATCAGTTCAATAATCATGTCTGCAAGTATCATGCTTTCATTTTTAAAAATGAGTCAGGAAATGTGTCAGAAAGTTTCGCGTTATTGAGAGATGAAAAACATTTTTTAAGAAATCCTTTTTTCTTATTTTATTACTCCTTTTTTATTTTTTTGCCAGCCCTTTCCACGAATCATTGAATACTAAATATTTAAAGCCACACGAAAAAAGAAAAAAAAATGAACACGTTTTGTTATTTGAAACATTTCGTTTTGAAGAATATGTATAAATATACAATAATCATACATACATGACAGTTACAACTTGTACAGATATAACTTGAGTTATGGACGATTGCTTTCTCAGGGCGGCAGGTTTTTTTCCCTGTCCTGCGCTGTTGCGTCTGGAAATTCGGTTCAAACCATGTTAAAAAAGTAAACGCGTACCTATTTTTATTACCATTGTTATTTTAAGCACTATTTAATGTAAAAATAGGTGAAAATAGTTCTGTCAAAAAAGTTTTATAAGATCAAAAATCTATGAATAGCAAATTAACCTTCTTTTATAGATGCATACATTAGACTAGATTGCGGTGTGCAGTGTCCAATCATTTTTTTAATTTGTCTAATATTTTAAGATTTGTTTTTTTCAATTTTTTATTCAAAATTTCATTATCTGGATAGAAATTCATTTCATATTTCGAAAAAGTCTTTTAATTTATTGTTGTCAGATTTTAAAAAGCGCAAATAATAATTCCAAATATTTTTCAATTAAAAAATATATTTACGTGAATAAAAAAAGAGTAAGAAAACTTCAAAATATTTCCATTATTACGCGTGAAGAGCATTTGATGATAAACATTGTGTTATATCTAAAACAATATATTTTAAAAAAAAATCTTATAGCATCTAAAATAAAACTGTTCTTCTAGACATTATCATAAAAGTCCAAGAGGCAGCGATATTTTTTACTAAACCATTTTGGACACAGTCTTATAAATAAAACAAGAAAACGTTCTATAATAAATATGCGAAATGCTATTTTTCTTCTTTCATTCAAAACCCTTATTTTTCAAAAAAAGGATGGAGTAGGTAGTGTCATCTAATGCATATGATCACAATACTGCGAATGAAAGTTTTAAGCATTAATTGTCCTGGTATTCTTTGTGTATAACTTTTTTTTTTCTCATTGAAACTATTTCCTCAATTTCTTAAATTCTTAGAAAATGTTTCTTTTTTATAATGATAATTTCTCGAAAAACTTATCAGAAAACAAATTTTAAATACTCATTTTTAAAATTAAATACGCATTTAATAAATTATTTATACCTGAACATTACGAATAATTTAAGAAACACTTAGAGTAGTCAGAAATATAAATACATTGCATGGGGAAAGAAAATTACAATCTGGCGTAAAAGAATGTCGCCAAGATAGAAAACGGGAGCTTTTTATTTTAAAATAAATAATAATAATAATAAAATGATTTAAAACTTATATAAATTACTTCCAATAAAAGCACAAACACTAGTGTAAAATATTTTATTTAAAAAACTATTATGTTATATTTACGGGGCAAAATACCAATCATTATCAAATAATGACACTGCTTCAAGTGTGAATTATTATTATTATTTAAAAGAAAACAAGCTTTAAAAATAAATCTAAGACTCGTGTATGAAAGTTTGTGCCTCCTTCTTTGACACATCTTGATTTACATCCATATGCTCTGCAATTTGTCACCGTTATTATTTACAAAATAAGAAACAAAACTGTCTATGTGTTTGTTTCGGAGGTAACCCCATGTAAATCCAATGGACGAAAGACGCGGGCAAACGCGTGTGGGAGAAAGAAGTCCATATGTCATGTGACTTTATGTGTGCTTCAGAAAAAGGTTGCCGTAGCTCTCTCCAGTTTATTTCATCTCGATGATCGAGCTACTCGCACATTTTCTTAAATATGGTATAAATGAAAAGCATGGGTATACTATAACCTTCAAATTTTATATAGAAATTCGACGTACTTAAAATTATCGGGATAAAATAATTTTGTGTTACAGCTAGTTTTGAAGTTGAAAGTTTAACAATTGCTTGAAAGTTTAACAATTGCTTGAAAGTTTAACAATTGCTTGAAAGTTTAACAATTGCTGAGGAAAAAAAAAATTATGTGAAATTGCTGTTCAAAGATCTAATGTGAAGAAAATATCGTTACATCAGCCATTAGTATTTCTAAACTTCTGATGGGGGAAAAAAAAAAAAAAAGTCTGAAATAATCAGAAAGGAACGAAAGGAAAAAGAAGAAGAAAATAAAGTATAAATACTACATGTTTTGAAGAAATTTAAAAAAAAACATATTTTACATATCATATTATGTATTTGAAAAATATGTATAAATGTTATATAATTAATATAAAAACAAATGAATTTTAATAATGTACCAACATTTAATCTTCAGTAAGAGAAATTTTGCGCATGCACTGCACATAACCAAAGATTGAGAATTAATTGCCTTATGTATTGGATTGCAATTTGCATCCCTTCTGCAAAAAATCTTCTTAATTTTAGTGCTGCCATCTACATTCCACTAATTTAACATCAAATTGGCTGATGATTTATCGATATTTATTTTTCTTTCAGGTGCATGGGAATGGGAATGAAAAAGAAAAGAAAGGTTTCAAGTGTAAAGATAAAGAAATTAAAAAAGGTTTTAGCGTTATAAGATTTCATAGGTCTTCAGGAATCTCGGTAGCCTTCACTTTGCAAAAAATTTAAAAAATATAATTTTTTCAATTTTTTGCTGGAAATGAATTTAGACATACGTAGTATATCCTGACGAAGTGTTGCAAAGATCCGAAAATTAAAAATATGCGTAAAAAGCTTTTTCTTTTCAGAGTTGGAATATTTAAATTCATTTTTCTCAGTTTGTATTTTTTCAGTGTATCACCTATCAGTATGATCAAACTGCTAAAACTTGAACACATATTTCAATTCTCGCTATTTTTTATGGACAATCCTTAAGCTGGATTTCTTAAATTTAATGATAGGATTTTCAATTAAACTTCTTTTTTTTTTCTTTTTAATAATAATTATAAAAATGTTAAGTAAATAGTCATTTTTACAGTATTTTTTGCATATGTCATGACATTTTTTTTCCCTTAAACTAATTAACTTTTTAAAAAACTAGTCCTTACAATTATACAGCACAATTGTAAGAAAAGTTTGCTTTTTTTTTTTTTTTCAAAAAGCTCAAAATTGTACAAAAAGTATGATTTTTAAATTTTCCTATGTATATAGTTTAAATTTTAAAATTTTAGTAGACGAATTGAATTTTTTTCTTGATTAAATCATTTTTCTTCATGAAACCAGTAAATATCATGTCAAAAAATATTGTAAAATACTCAAATAATAATAAAATATATATATATATTCAAAGGCCACCAAGCCCTCTTAATGGACAAATATTTTCTATCGTGGTATTTAGGATAAAATACGAAAAGTAGCGAAATTTTGTATAATTAAAAATTCAATTATAATTTGTTTTCTTGTAGCACTTTTATCACATTATATTATTTTACCTGCTTAGATAGTGTTTATATTATTTTCTTAATAATAAAGTCTGCAATTAATTGCTGACTTTTTTTTTTTTTTTTTTTACTTTTTTTTCCCGAGTTTAAAAATGTGATTGTGAACGTTTTCATCATTTTTGAAAAACTTGTCATTTTCTCCAATTTTTTACAAAATGAGTCAAAAAAAAAAAAAAACTTTGTCAAAATATATAGTGCTGCCATCTACTATTGAAATGAAAATATTCATACTTTTTAAAACTAGACTTTTAGATAGAATAATTTTATATTAATACTGAAAAAAAAAAAAAAAAAAAAAAAAAAACCTCCCAGACTCTAAATTTTAAATGGAATGACGAGAAAATGGAAGTATGTGTTATTTTAACAAACAAAAACAAGGAATCTTGAAAATCCTCATTGTTTTTATTTTTGTTTTTTTAAATAAATAAAATTAATTCCATAACCACGAGATTTGAGGATATAATAAAATCACTTGTTAACGTTAAACTAAAGATGGAATTAAGTGATAAAAAATTACACAAAAAGTCTTAAAATACCTTTCAATATAAAGATGACATGTTTCATACACTCAAACGGCGACTTCTTCACGATTGCAAATGATAAATAAACTACTATTTTCGCTACGTTTTTGAAAATCGTAAACACAAAACACAAGACCACATTATAATGAAAGCAGGAGCTTAAAATGGGTAAACTGTAAATGTGAAAATTATTATTTTACTTATTGCTTTTTTAATTTGTAAATCAACACGTGCCAAATTTTAGGTAATTCAAAAGAGGTTGATTCATTGCATATGTTCTCGTTTTACAAAAAAAAAAAAAGCCTATTAATCAATAGTAAATTTTATATAAGCCAGATACAGTTTTGTTTTTGAAACATAAAATTGCAATTTAAAAAAAAATGCAGCTTCAGTGTAAGCACAAGTCTCTCAAGTGTAATTATATACGAAAACTTTTCCTTTATACGCAATTTTTTTCCCTTTCTTTTTATCATGCGCTCATTCCAATTTTTTGCTCGACAAGTTTAACAAGAACGAAAAATCATGCGTCAAGCATAGATTATGTAACACTTTCCAACGCTTTCAAAGTAATTTTACAAATCATACCGTTTAATAAGCTAAAAGATAACATCTAAGTAAACAATTTGGAAAACGCATAACATATTTTAAAACATAATTTCAGGAATTTCCAACATATACAATATTCGGAAAAATACACTAATACTTTTATTCAGCCCTGTATAGGATCTATAGATTTGTATATATACTACATAGGATGCTAAATTTTAGTTCAGTTAGGAAACGCGTAGCACAGTTTAAAATTACCCGTCTGGAGTTTCTGTCAATAAACGGAAATGTGCTCGCGAACTTTTGTGCTTCCCTGTATAGGATCTACAGAATTGATACACACCACGTAATAGACAAAAAGCGAGTTAAAATTAAAATCGCGTTCAATAACTTAAAACGTACTTCCAGGAATTATTGTTAACAGACAGTAGAGAATTCTTTTGTGTGTCCCTGTAAATGAACGATGACTGCTATACACACAATATTCTGTACTAAGCCTCTTGTAATGCACCTTAGTGATATATATAAATTTCAATGCGTTTAAAATAGTGAAACATTATTTAAATAAACCACAAATGATTTTTCCCCATAGACCGCAATGTAACGGAATTCTTTTGAGTGTTTCTGTAAAAAAACTATAAGTGCTACACACTTCCGTTGAAATAGGGAATATGCTATAGATAACGACAATAACATATAAAAATTGCAGAGCAATCCGAGCATAGTTACGGGAGTTAGAGCACGGACAGACGGCCATCCGGCCAGACAAACCGAAGTCATAAACACTTTTCAACTAGGTTGGAAAGTGTTAAAAACCACTACAACAACTAACATTCCACATTGTGATCTGAAAAAAAAAATAAGAAATGAAAGAAAAAACATGTACTTATATTATCACCTTTAAAAATTGCGTTTTTCTAATGTATTCTTTTTAAAATGCAAAATGACAAAAATGGTCATTTTTTATTTCACTTTTCGACATTTTAAAAGTACTATGACCCTTTTAATACAGCATGCTGATCAAGAGACTACAATAACTGATATACAGGTATACCTAGCTTAGTGCGATTTCAGTTACCATGGTAAACTTTTGTTAGATGTTCACTCGAGGGCAAAATTTTGATTAGTGCGTAAAGTTCGAAAGGGACATTTTTTTTTTTTGAGTGTGTGTATCTAGCAAGATGGCGTCGAATTTTTAAAAATGAAATTTACCGAAAATGCCGAAAAAAAAATAACATTAAGATCATTCTAAGATCTTTTCAGATTTCTCAAGCAGCATTTGATAGATATAGACTTATAGACCCAGATATCAGTGGAAGTGTGGAAGTGCACTGAGAATTAAAAAATCAAATTTTATGTTACCGCAAGATGCATTTCAAACAGAGAAGAAAACAAGTTGGAATTTGTACGTCAAACGTAGCAAATGAGGTGCGTTCGTAATGTTATTATTTCAGTGAAATGAATTATATCGTCTGTTATGATATGATTAATTTCCGTAATAAAATAAGTACATTTTAAGGGAGCAACATTTCTAACAATAATGCATTAAAAACAATATCGTAGTACATTGTCTATTTATGTATATTGGGTGTTTGAGAAAGTTGGCTGTGGATCTATATTTATTTTTATATAATAGTTAAAAAGTGAAAAAAAAAACTCTCAATGCGTTTCGAAAGAATAAATATTTCTTCTTCCGGCGAAAAAGATTGTTCATCCGTCTAATAACAGATGCATACAGGAGAAAGGAACAAGTGACAAATAGAAGTAAAAAAGAAAAAAAAAAGAAAGAAAAAGAAAAAGAGACAGAGACAGAGACAGAAAAAGAAAGCTCTTTTATACGCATTCAACGTTTATCTTGAAAATCACGCCTAACTTTATGACTGCAATTCATGTTTTTTTCCAAAAAAATTTCATTACAATGCATTACTTTGACATGGTTTCGAAAATTCCTCTACTTTGATTTACACTTGATAGAAAGTGCGAACAGGTGAATTTATTTTTAAAATTATAATGTTTGCTATATTCCTTTTTTAAGGTATGGCAACAGCAAAGAAATTAAACATTATTTAAACTATCTATTCAGGGTTTTAAATTGTTTTCCCAACGTACAATCATATTTTACTTAGCATTAAACTATTAAAAGATAAAGCAGGTTTTTTTTTTATTAATAATATTACATGCTTTATTTTTTACTTATAGTATTTTCTACTTTTTAATGCTTAAAATATTTCGTTGTTGCAGTTTCACAGCCGGTTAGAGTATTTTGGTGAAATTAATTTGGGGTATAAATTAATCCATTGTTTTTGTAACTCGTAGACAATTGTAACCATAAAGATTATGTGGTGATTCTTCACCAGCGGCTGGGTAACGGGAAACTGTCTTAAAATTAATTTATTAATTTATAATTAAATTTAAAAAATATTAAAATGGTGCAGATTTCCCCCCATTCAATGTATGTTTCGATTAGTGCGGTAATATCGTGAAATTAATTAACCGCACTAATCAAGGAAAAGCTGTATTTCTTTTGAATTTGGAAAAATGTGTTTTATTTCGCATTTCATTGTAATCTACTTATAATAAAATCCGAAGGCAAGAAAGTGTATGTAACCTTTCCGGGCGGGACCACTCTGGTCTGCGAATCGACCGTAGTTAAACATGTTAGGCTTAATGAAAAACCTATGCTAACATATCACAGCTAAATGATAATATCTTCTACTTGCAATCATGTCTGTTCAGCATATTTTTCCTATAAAACATGTATATCATATCTTATTATAATATTTTAAGTTCTTAATTAAAAATCCAGATTAAACATCGGAATCCCAGGTGTAAACAAACGAACACCGTTGAGAACAATATTGTTTTGGCGCCATCTACTGGCTTTAAAATGTATTTGCTACAATATAAACCTTTCAATAATAAAATCTTCATGCTGTTTATTTGTATGAAGTCTTATGAAAATGGAACGCAGATAAACAATCCGTCATTTTTGACTGGAGTTATATACTAGTAGTAAGAAGAAAATTACGCTGTCAAATGAAAAATTTTAAACTATTCGGCATTGTGATGGTCTAAGTGTAAAAATCTTCGCTTCTTGAAACAATTTTCCTCCTACAAACAAAAGTTGAATATACTGTAGTAAAACTCAACACAACGAATTTTTTAAGTAAGTTATATATATAAACCCTCAATGCGTTTCGAAAGAATAAATATTTCTTCTTCGGGCAAAAAATTATTCTACCTTATGATAGCAGATACATTCGAGAGAAAGCAATAGGTGACAAAATTAAGTAAAAATAGTTTTTTTTTTTTTTAAATAATAATAACATTCAATATTTATCTTAAAAATCACGTCTAATTTCATAACTACAATTCATGTTGTTCCAAAACATTTTCGCTACAATAGGTTATATTGGCATGGTATCGAAAATCTCCTACTTTTATTTACGTTTGACAGAAAGTGCGAACTAGTTAATTTATTTTAAAAAATTATAATTTTTGCTCAATTGCTTTTTTTAAGATATGGCAACAGTAGGAATTAAAATATATATATATATTTATAGAATTTTAAAATGATTTCTCATTGTCAATTAGCATTGAAATATTAAATGAGAAAAGAGTATTTTTTTTAATTATTGCACTTTTTATTTTTTATTTATATTTTCTACTTTTTAGTGTTTAAAATATTTCGTTGTTGCAGTTTCACAGCCTGTTGGTCTATTTTGGTGAGAGTAGTAATAGCGCATAATTAACTCCTTTGATTTTGTAACTCGTAAACAGTTGTAATCATAAAGATTATTTGACAATTTATTACCTGCGGCCGGCTAACGGAAACATGTCTTACAATTAATTTATTCATTTATATTTAAATTTTAAAAATATTAAAATATCGTATTCTCATGGGAAACACACCTGTGCACATAATTTTTATGATTCTAGAATAGTAGGAATTGAGTAAAAAATCGATTACAAAATTCCATCTTTACATACAAAGACCAAGTTAAGTTAAATACAAGAAAGAAAAATTATGCATCACGCATAGATTATAAAACACTTTCCAACACATTGTGTAACAAAACTTCACCGTTTAATAAGATGAAAGGTAATGTCTAAGTAAACAATTTGGAAAACGCACAACACATTTGAAAACCCAATTTAAGTAATTGCCATCTATAGTGTAAAAAATATTCTAATTATTTTGTTAACTCTTTATGTAATCTATAAATTTGTATATATGGTACATAGTATATTAAAAAAATTAGTTCAGTTAGGAAACGCATAACACAGTTGACAATTTCCCTTCAGCAATTTCCGTCAATAAGCGGGAGTGTACTCGAATTCTTTTGTGCAGCCCAGTATATGATATCATTAGACTTTAGTTATATGTAAAAAATTAGTTCAATTTGAAAATGCACACCACAATTGAAAACGCACTTTCAGCAATCATCGCTCATAGACTGTACTGTAACTGAATTCTTTTGTGTGTCCCTGTAAATGGACGTTTAATGCTATGCACACCCTATTATATTGTAAGCATCTTGTTGTGCCCTCAGTGATATATATCAATTTCAATATGTTTGAAATAGTGCGACATCATTAAAATAAACTGCAAACGATTTTTCTCCACAGACCATAATGTAACGGGATTATTTTGAGCACCCCTGTAAACGAATTATAAATACTACGCACTTCATTTTCAATACCGAACATGCATTGTAAACCTTAAGAACATATATCAATTACATAACAGTCAGAGTATATTTACGTGAGTTGGAGTGACGCGGACAGCCAGACAAACCGAATTCAAAAATACTTTTCAACTTTGTTGAGAAAGTGTTAAAAAGAGTGTAAAAATAGCTTAAAACAAGGTGTGTCAAGTCAAACGCTCCAAAAGCAAACCAAAACAAATGAAATAAGACAGAAAATCTTTAATGTGAGTTCATCACTACATCGTACAGCTGCTGTCGCCTTTCACGGATCAATGGTAAATTATTTTCGTTTCTTAGAAAGACAGTATTTTTATGAGCTTCTTGGTGGAACCTATAATTCTTCATTTCGTACCTGCAAAAATTGAGGGCGAGTTACATGTTATTAATTTATTATAAGTAACAATTAAATACCTTTAGTAAATAAACAAGAAAAATATTTAATGTATACTTTTACAAAATAAAATAACCTAAAACTTCAAGATTTCAAACAAAACAAAAAGTTACTGGAAAATGTACTAAAAAAATCTTCAAAGGACGGATAAAGTATGCTTTCCGATTAATTAAACCATATTATTATGAAAGCGCAGTTTCATTACAATAACTTATTTATTATTAAACGCGCAGAAACTCTGCCTTAACACTTATTAATTGTTGCTGTCACAAAACAGTTTGCTATAATCCAATACAAATATTGGTCGGGACATAAAATGGTTCAAAATTAGAGATGGGGATTGATGATCAATTGTCAATCGACTGTTCTAATGGCTCTTATCAGTCAATATTAATGAACAATCAATTTGCTAACAGTTCGTGAAATTTGAATTTCACTGTTCATTCAAAGTTACTTTTTACTACAAAGTTACAAAGTTACTTTTAAGTCTAATGACTTAAAAGTAACTTTGAATGAACAGTGAAATTCAAATTCTCCCCCCTACCCTTCCTGCAGGAGGTGGAGAGGGTCTGTGGAGAAATATGCGCTTTTGAACATTTTCTTTTATTAGATGATTTTTCCGTTCTTCACCCGGTTTATTATATACAATATTTTTTCCCATTTAGTTAACAAATTAAATTTATTAAAATTAATTAATAAATTAATGAAAACATAATTTAAAAATCTGTTAATCATACTTTTGTTTTTCATTTTTTTAAATCAATTTTCTTTAAAGTCTGTCTTTATATGTATATATATATATATATATATAATAAAACCAGCAGTATTGTGAACAATAAAGCTTACCAATACACAAAAAGGTTGAACTTACTAATCATGATAAGCTTGGATTACTAGTCTGTGCAGTGGTATAAACACAAGCTCACGAGCAGCTCAAGAGAGGTTAACTTTTGGAAATAGAAACAAAGGTAGAGAACAGATCAAACGAATTTGGAAGGAATTTTTAAAAGCCTGCCACTTCTTTTAAGGCTGTTTTCAAATCCGAACTGACTACTTTCTAACACATTTCTGAATTTATTTTTGTTCGCCAACGCATGGAATTGCTAGGAACTCTTATTCAGAAAATATGTAATCAAACAGTTTTTCCACTTTCCATTCTTCTGTAAAAGCAGAAGTTCTTTCATAAAATACTGCCAAGGATGGCGTTTTGAACCGAATATCTCGACTCGACAGCGCTGGATAGGAAAAAAAATGTCCGTCACTATCAACAATCGCTTATAATTCAAGATGTAATTCATTTATCATCGAAAAATGAAAAACTGTTCAATTTCAAATCACTTCAATAATCAAACCTGCAAGTGTCATGCCTTTACTTTTAAAAATGAGTGTGTAAATGTGTCAAAAAGTTTCGCGTTGTTGAGAGGGAATATATATATATATATATTCTTGAGAACCGCTTTAGCAATTAGAAATTCAATATCAGTTGAATTTCTCGAATAAAGCAACTAAAATCCGTCGTCTTCGCAGAACACGACGAAATGAAAACAAAACTATTTACTCAGTTGTGTAATAGTATCATCAATAATATGATAACTTATGCCTAACAATCAATTCTATTAACAGTATAATTAAAAATTAGCCATTCTTAAGATGAAGAAGCTTTACCCGATCGGCCTTTGTTCGGGCATAACGTTAAAGTATTCGATGCACTTTGAAATGAAGGTAGAAATAAATGGTGAATAATAATGAGACTTTGAAGACTATTTTGAATAATGATATTAAGAAAAGGTTATTTTTAATCTGATCATTCTCTACTCTATTGCATGGTATTAAAGTCAAGATGTGGCTTAAAATGACAAGACTTGAAATCCAGTGATTGATATCGCTGCATTTTTTCTACCGTTACAAAATTCTTGCATGATATTATGGCTGATATGTTGCTCGAATTGTAAAAAATTCGAGTTCTATTGATTCTTATTGCTACATTTTGCCTAACGTTTTAAAGTTTCACATAGCATTATGGCTCACATATGACTCAAAGCGGCAAAAACTTGAACTCCTTTCCGAACGCAATAAAATTCTTGCATGATTATTATGGTTCAAATGTGGCTTGAAGACTTGAACTTCAGTGATTCCTATTTCTGAAATTTGCGAAATGTTACAGATTTTTCGTAATGCTCTTTTGGCTCATATTTATTTCGAAGCGGCATAGACTGGAACTGCAGTTAATACAATTGCTGCATCTTTACAACAGTTATAAAAGTCTTGCATGACTTCATTGCTCACGTGTGATTCGAAGCGGCAAGGACTCGTGCACCAGTGATATCCATTGATGCAACTTGCATAACGTTACAAAATTAATAGAATATCTTCAGAAATGATAATGTGCAATGCAACAATTATATTATTTTGCTACTTAAATGGCATTCATCTTCAATCTTAATTTCATGGTGATATCGTCAAAACGAAAGAAGGCACTAAGAAACTTATTTTTTTCTATGTGAAAATTAAAAAAGAATTAAGACTTCCCTCTTCATAAACGTAGTCTTCATATCTGGTATTCACAGAGTTCCTGTTTATCACTATGTGTGCGTTGTATTTAAATAAATATGGTATCTTTTATGCATGAAAAGTTCCCTATTAAAAGACACCCAAAGAAAAATAAATTCTAATCTTACCATTTTTCTACTGGAGATTTGAGTCTTTCCAATTCGAGAACTTGTCTTTGTCTCAAGAGGATTTTTTCTTTTAGTTGTAGCTCTTCTTTTTTCAATCTTGCTAATTGTAGCAAATGAGGCGAAGGCATGATCAGGTTATCTGGAGTTTCGGGTAAAACTGGAGAGCGTTCACGGGTTGATAACTTTGTTTTGAAAGGCGGCAACGACTTGGCTTTGCGATGATGTATGCATAAGGAAGGCTTCGATTTATGAAAAGGCGAAGAATATGGTGGCGTCAGTGGTAAATGCATTGTCAACTGTTTTGATGCATCATCTGATGACCTTGAGCTCAGAAAACTGAAAAAAGTAAAATAAAAATTTGTCACCAATTTTACTGATTACATTTTAATCATTTACGATGTTTGCAATAAGACTATTTTGTTAAATCCCAACATTATAAAAAAAAACCAAACACATACTAAAACAATTGCAAACCAAAAAGTTACAGCAAAGTGCTTTTTTAAGTACAGTTTGGAGCTTTCTTAACAGCCAAAAAGGTTGTACATTATCAAACAGTATCACTGTCGGTGGTTCCCCACGATTGACGTACCTCTGTTCAAATAATTTTTAATACGATACATTATTGTAAAAAAAAAAAAAAAATCTTCATCAGTCTAATGTATCTGGAAATATTGATTAAAACATCGTGAAATACCTTAAAGTAAAGGATTGTTCTATAAATCAGCGGTTGCCATCCAGTGATTCGTGAATCACTAGCGACAAAGTTTAGGTGGCCCGGAAAAAAAAATTGGATATTATTTTTAGTATAGCAAAAGTTGAAGATAGAAATTTAAGCATAAATGAAAAAGAAAACCTCACTGGTCTATCATCCGATGACAGTTTCAAAGCTAAATCACAGTCATCTAGATCAAGACCTCATTTTTGCTGTCCATAAAAATGAATATCCAGTGATAAGTTAAAACACAAGGACGATTTTGATTCAGTTTTTAATAACGCGTTTGTGCGAAAAGATATTTTATTGTATCACAGGAATTAAAACTCGGTACTAGTATCGGCTTGAAATTAGTTGTCGTTCATAGATCGTAATATATCCGAATTCTTTTGTGTGTCTCTGTCAAAGACCTATAAATTTATGCCCATAATTTTCTATAGAAGGAATTTTTTGATGCATTTCAATTAGGTATTTTCTTTTATTTGAAATAGTGTAGTGTGAAAACGCAACCTTCAGGCTAAATTCCTCAGCTGAAAAAAGTATTCCTTTTAAAACACCCGAGACAAGTTTCCCTATGTTCTCCTATGTAGAGAGATACTTACTTACCTTTGAACGATACATCACGCATTTGAAAAAGGTTTTGACATTACGGCATAACGGAAGACTTTACGCATGAGATGGAAGGATCATATAGCAAGGAAAAATAAAGACGCCAGACAGACGGTGGCAACGAGGAGTGACCATAAGAAGGTAATAGTAACTAATCAAGATCCCAAAAGATAGAAGCCACTCCTACGATCCAATTCCGTGCGTGAAAACAAAGGTACTGAACGTGTTGTTGATCTTAGACAATATGCATCCCTATAATAGATCAAATAGTAATTTATTGCAAAAATCAATATACTATAAGCGAATGCTTACGAAAAATCGTTCTATATTAATGTGAGAACGGTTGCTTCTATTTTGATAACTATTTTTCTTGCTGTTGTTATTATTGATTGGGCTCGTTTTGGTGGTGGTCCCTTAAAACTTCATCCGGATCCGAAAACTGCATATTTATTTGTCTGACTATGTCTTGATTTATTTTTTATATTTAAGTTAGAGTGTAGTGCTGTGACTTTCATAAAATTGGCAACTGCCATGAAATTTTAATATGTCGTTAAAGTATTCAGTGGAACTAAGAAAAATTAGAATTTGAACCAAGGAGTTTATATTAAGGAAACTGTACTCGGTACGATTCAGGGCCCGACTATGACTGTTTGGTGGTCTTGGGCACAGACTTAACATGAGGACACCACGTGTATTCTATATAGTAAAGCGGAATAATTTT
The DNA here is from genome assembly GCA_963931845.1 of Maratus michaelseni. Classification (NCBI taxonomy): domain Eukaryota; kingdom Metazoa; phylum Arthropoda; class Arachnida; order Araneae; family Salticidae; genus Maratus; species Maratus michaelseni. Next base: position 282,724,418 of record OZ007587.1, read on the forward strand.
CATGCACGTATCTCGTGTTATAACTTTTTAATGAAATCCTAATTAGGTATTTTTAATACTATACACAAGACACTTTGTTAAATAACAGAATGTCAGATTTATGTCTAACAGTACAAGTACACAGTGATAAGACACGTTAATAACAACCTCGAAACCGGTTAAATACAATTTATGTCCCACACTTAGTGAGCTTTTGATAGTGCTCAAAATTCTAAGATTGGACAGTATCTTGTCTAAACCGGCTTAACTGTTCGAAAAAAAAGAGATCATACTTTTGTAGTGAAAAAAAAAATGTTTATGATGTTACTTTGCAAGATAAAGTAAAACTATGCAAATAATGGAAATTTATTGCCGTCATTAAAACTTTATCTAGATTTGTGTGCTCTGGACCTATGCCTTGTGTGCCCAAGTCTTAATTTGGTCTTGTCGTTTATAGTTCTCTTAAAGGGACAATTCAAGCATTTTAATATAAGATCATCTATTGCACGTCAAGCATGAGTAATTCTAGCAACAATGCAGTTTAAATTGAATGTGGATAACGATAAAGGGTTGCAAAAATAAACACTTTGTTATGTCAAACTACTTTCGCTAAAATAAATACATCATTACAATCAAAATTACAATTAATTTTTAAAAATGCATTTTTTTTCCTTGAGTGTTTCTGAAAGCTGTAAGCAAATCATGGGTTAATAAACAATTGTTTGAATTCGGTTTTATTTTTAGCGGTATTATTATATTAACACATTTATTCGCTAGGCAGAATTTCTACCCAATGTATATTTTCAGAGCTCATACCACCAATTTCGAAAACTAATATTTGTCTTTTTTAATGACAGAAAATTGTGATTAAATAGGAAGAAGAGTGCTAACTTAAAATAGTGGTATTCAAAAGTTAAAACCGTACGGGTTATGTTTTTTGTACTTATTTGAGATACATTGAATGTAAAAGCAATAACAATTCCTTTTGCTACTTATTTGTTACTATTCATTATTACATTTCTACATAAAATCTAGTTACTTTAGGTCTTTTAGTTAGTTAGTTTAGGTCTTTCCTGTCTTGTGTGCTCAAGTCTTAATTTGGTCTTGTCGTTTATATTTCTCTTAAAGTGACAATTCAAGCATTTTAATATGAGATCATCTATTCAAGTCAAGCATGAGCATGAGTAATGCTAGCAACATTGCAGTTTAAATTGGATGTGGATAATGATAAAGAGTTGCAACAATAAACACTTTGTTATGACAAACTACTTTCGCTAAAATAAATACATCATTACAATCAAAATTACAATTAAATTTTTAAAAATGCATTTTTTTTCATGAATGTTTCTGAAAACTGTAAGCGAGTCATGGGTTAATAAACAATTGCTTGAATTCGGTTTTATTTTTTGTTTATAAATCACTTGTTAAAAAGAAAAACAGTGAGAAACATACCTAAAATTACTTGCAAACTTTGGAACAATCGATGAACAGTTTCTGTCAAATGTGTTTTCTACTTGGCGATCAACAGAAATCTTGCATCTTTTACTGGGAGTAAAAGAAACAGTTTTGTTCTGCAGCAAAGGTTGAATCTGCCTATTGTTCTTGTAAGGGACCATTACGTTCCTATAATCTCCATCGTAGAGTTGAAAATCAACAATATCGGAAGAAATTCTCTCAATATTTTTGGCACAGTGAAGAGATGATGGAAGAATTAGGTTCCTTGGGGATAAAGAATATTTATTGTTCAATGCCACTCCAGGCACAATTGATTCTTTCATGTCAGGTTCAGGGTAATTCACAACATGAGGTTTTAACAATTGCTTGTTAGGGAATTTTAATTTTTCTTTATGAAGAATATGAAGATTTATGTCATTTTCGATACTTTCTTCCTGTTTATTCTCATCTTCTTCTTCTTCTTCTTCTCGTTCTTCTTCTTCTTCGTTTTCAGATGAATTTGTACAAGACAACGCTGTATGAGATTCTTCAAAATGTTTTTCCAATTTTATTTTCATATTTGTATCGAAGTCTGTAGAAGATTCTTCAAGTTGATGTTTTTGTGTCAGGTATAAATCTGGCAACAAATGACTCAGTGTTACAGGACAACATCTTCTGATAAAAAATTCTTCTTCGGGAGGTACCAAAGGCTGTACTGGGCGTACTGGTGGTGGGATATCAGGAGGTGGTAATAGATCGTTCTCTAAAGGTTTTTTCAAATGAGGAGGTCTCAAAAACCATCCAGCAGATTTCAATAAAGAACCAGACATGTTTAACCTATTTGAAACAAAAGACAGACTTTATAAAATACATAACAATTTATCAAAATCATAGCAATAATTTTTATATAAAACATATTAATATTTATGTAAACAAATACTTTTTAGAGCTTCTTTGATATAATTTCATTAGTAGCATACCAAATACTGCTGTGAATAATAACAAGACTGGGTAAATATTGGAGTGAGTTACATTCTGAAAATATTTTGACACTATAAACAATATTAGTTCAATATTGGTAAAACAAGCATTGTATCAAACATTGGAAATACTTTCAATAAAACACAGATACAGGCGAATGTTTCTAACAATATAACATTTTCCTTAATTATACTAACGCATTTATTCCGGTACTCAGAATTTTTCCCTATGTATATTTTCAGGGCTCGTACCACCAATTTCGAAAACTAATGTTTGTCTTTTTTAATAACAGAAAATTGCGATTAATTAGGAAGAAGAGTTCTATTTTAAAATAGTGGTATACAAAAGTTAAAACCGTACGGGTTATGTTTTTTGCACTTATGTCAGATACATCGAATATAAAAGCAATAATAATTCATTTTGCTACTTATTTGTTAATGTCCAGTATTACATTTCTACATAGAGTCCAATTACTAGATTTGGTGTGGTCTCATGAACTTTCATGTCATTTGACCGAGCTGTTCCTCACTGGAAAATTTTCCTGGCAGACAAAAATAAAATCAATAATTCAACAATAAATGCCAAAAATGCCCTCATGCATTAATAATAGATGGCAAATTAAAGAGTTGCATGTTTAAAATCAGGGTCACAAATGACATCATGACGTCACAAATATGTCGCTGGCCGCGACCAAAAACATACAGCGATTGGCACGAAACGATGGGCGTTCCGCTTTGAACCAATCGCTGGTCGCGGCCAGCTACTATTTGTGACGTCATGAGAATGAATGAGTAAGTCCGGTATCTAGTGCTGCCCTGTTAAAATGCAAAGAATCTTAAAAAAAATCTCAAAACAAATGGGTTAATACACAAATGGGTTAAATGCTTACCAATACATTAACAGTGGACTAATATTGATCTGTTACAAAGCGTCTGACGCCAGAGCAAAACTGTGGACTCAGATACCGTTACTAAAACATCTTGATGTGAAAATATCGTTATGGAAAAATAAGTTTAAAAGTAAAAAAAGTTTTTAAAAAAAAACAACGCTCTTTTATAAACATTCAATGTTTATCTTAAAAATCACGCTTAATTTCAGGACTTCAATTTATGTTATTCCAAACAATATCCATTACAATGTATTAATTTGGCGTTGTCCTGTTTTTGGATAATTCACCGCTTTGATTTACGCTTAGTTTGTCTCATATAAATAACTTTTTATGTATTGTATCTTTTTACGACGTTTGAATTCTGAAAAGGTATCAGGCATGTCAAACTCGTTTACCGCCGAGGCCACAATACAAAATTTTGTTACCATCACACAGGATTTGTACATACAAAATACAACTTTGTTAAATATTAAAATAATAAAGGAAAAGAAACATGCATAATTCAAAAGCTAACCTCTTTAAAAAGTTTTTACAAAAATCACTGGAAAATTTTAAAGAAATGTTTATTAAATAAAAGACAATTTTATTTTTTTTTTATGAAATATTATCCTGAAAAATTCAAAATTGCAAGGATGCCACACTTAGGCCGCCAAACATAGGTAAAAATACCTTTAGATAAAAATAAAAATGTGTTTTAGCACATTTCTGGCATTTCAATATTTAAATCGCGATCAAAAGTATACTAACATTAAGTGTATTATTCTAATCTTTGCATTTTTCTTTTAATTTTGTAATTGCTCCTTTGTATAAAACCAATAATTGCAAGTGCACTATTATTTTCAATAAAAACATACTTTTTAAACAACTTTATTTTGACAAAATTTTTATAACTGAATCAAAAATTTCAGTATAGTGGTTTCACCGAGCATAGGAATAATTTCCAGAAGCTCCTCACTTTTATCGTGTATCTGTTCTTTCATGAATTACAAAGTAATTAGCAAAAAAAATTAAAACAATAGGTTAATTTGATTATTGAAATTTCTGACTATATCATGAATCTTTCTAGCAATTATATATTTTAGCTGATATTATTTTGAAATTTCTATTACTGCTCCGACATCATTTATTGTACTTTGTAGTGAATGATTTCGACTTACGTGCAATTAAATGTATAAGATTTATTTTAAGGCAGATAGATGCATTACCTTTAATAGACTTCATAAATACACTTTTTAAAAAAATGAAGTATCAGTTTAAAATCTAACACTCTATCTTTCCGAAGTTTTTTTAGATATTTGTGAGTATAGTTTTTGTAAACTACAACAGAGTTTCTAAATATCAAATATAAAATTTCATTTTTCATTTGATTATAAAAATATTGTAAATTTACTTTTGTCAATCCGTGATGTTCATCTTCGATTAATCGTGTTTATTCACTTTTGATAGAGAGCTTTAACATAATTTACAAGAATCCTAAAACGTATGTGAATACAAGCATGTTTGTAAAAATGAAATTAAAAAAATAAAAATAAAGATCACATAGGTAGAGCGTATTAACAATGACACGTTTACTAACTTACATAATGAAAATAATCATCTCAAATCCAAAATCCTCATCTTCGACTATGTGTGCACCAAGTCAAGAAACAGGGTAACCTTTTTTTCTCCGCCCCCCCCCCCCCCCCATCCCCGCACGAAAACAAAACGAGAATTAAAGTCACTTTAAAATTTACTCAGTTAAATGCTATTTATTTTTTCATTTTAAACACTTTTAATTATCGTTAATTAGTGGCGTATTTCAATAGTTTTTTAATGCATTTTTAGTGCCTAATAAATACTGCATATTATTTTCTAATGTGATGTAAATTGAAGGGAGCAATGAAATAAAATATTAGTTTCAAGATAAAACACAAAAAAATTATTTTAAAAAATACTATACAAATTTTATAAATCAGTAAATTTTTATATTCAAAATCTACTCTTTGTAGCATTCCGATTGGTTATTTTTGCGTCCACAATACCTTGCAGGTGAAAATTTAACGAATTAGATCTGATATACATTTACAATATTTTCTGATCCATCACTAATTTACAAAATTTTATGATATATAATGACAGAATTCTGTCATTAAATAAAGCGGAGATTACTATTCTGAAATAATGGTAGATATTTTGAATAAAAACATTCTTGAACTTGGTATTACTGCAGTCCCAGATAGTGCAAGTGTGTTCGTGTAAAGTGTATTTTCTGCATTAAAAAGAAACAATAATAGGGAGAATGCCAAAGGCTTGGCAGGCCACAAAAATGTTGTAGGCTGGCCAAATGTGGCCCGCGGACCACGTATTTGATATGCCTGTACTAAATAATTAAAACGGAAAACTAGGTACAGTCTTCACGGCATTTATTTAATTTTATTAAATAATATTTGTGGTTGGAAAATGTTTATTTCACTGGGCCACTGAGTGAAGCTATTAATTCACCAATATATTAATATTTCACAGTCAAAGTTTTACAAATCAATGAAATTTCTCATAAGCATATAAGTCCAATTTCGTTGTTAAGGCTATTCTTTCTGAACCAGTACTCGTAATTTGATGTGGTAAGCTTAAAAAGATTCTCAGAAGAAACTAACGCTATAGCTTTTGAATAAGGTCTGGTGTATATATAGCATACATACATTAGACCACATATGCTAAAGATCACAGCATCATAACATATATCGGGTGCGCCATAACTTCGTTAAAACTTTAAAAATTCATTAAAAAGCAACAAATGATGGAATTAGAGGAAGGAATTAGAGAGAGATTGCATTTTTTTTAAACAAAAAAAGTTGTGGTTCAAATGGTGCTGGTATGCATAATATGAAGCAGATGTCAGAGAGGACATTCCACTTCGGGACGATCCTCCAAATGATCGGTTTCTTCTAAGCGTCTGGAAAGTTTCAATATCTCAGCTCATGAAACAGGTACTTTTCTCGTCTTGAGTCCTTTTGCCGTGAAATATTTTCTCAATGCGCTGATTGCTGATTCTCCGGTCTTGTAAAAGACCTTAACCAACAACGTTTGATCTGGTAACGATAGCATAAAATGAAGAATCTAGGTGGATTGAGGTGTTTTATTGACAGCTTGATTTGCATAAATCTGCTTTCATACTATGCACGCCAGCGCCATCTATCGGTAATTTTTTGAACCACATTTATATATATATATATATATGTAAGATACGCCTCTGTAACGTGCGCACCTCGTTATAACGAACGCACATCGATCTCTCTGTAACGAGCGGTCGATCACCGCTATCACACATCCCATTACTAGATATCACGATGTTCGAAGGACCATATTTAGCTCCGTTAATGTAGTTCTTGGCATTCGTTCGTTGAATCACCGTGTAATTCATAGGCTAGAAGATAAAAGTATGTAGTCGGACGAGTGTAGGAGAAATCAGTAGACATTTTCCTGGAAACTAGCTTTTATTCCAATTAATTACAAGTCTCTTTGACTAAGCTAGGCCCAGGCAAGAGTTTGAGGAGTCTTTCACCGGGAAAACATCGTCTTATCGGCCGGAGATAGCGAATTATCGGACTTATAACGGCAGTAGTTATTGGGGAGAGTGATTAGAGTCAAAAGCCACGCAAAAAACGTGCTCCTCACATTATATACATCGAAACTACCGCCAGAGACCGCTTTGCAATTATGAAATAATGTACTTTAATTGGCTAATTAGCTTTTGATTCATATCTGGGTAAGCAGCCCAGATAATTAACATGCAAATTTAACCACCAGTAGAAGAGAGATGCGCTAACGTCAGCACTTTTAATCTTAACGATGATTCAAAATTGATATCTGTTCGTAATAAATGTATCGTAAGGAAAGTTAAGTTACAGGGGCAACTAGAAATGAAGGCAAAACTTTAAAATTTTGACACACGATTTAGGGATTTTAAACTTTGAATTTTTATATTTTAGTTTCTGATTTGGAATGGGTTTAACTAAATATCCTTTCATATCAATCCACATTCGTTCACATTCAAAATTCTTTCATACTTTTTCACATTCATTTCATATATATATATAAATTTGACCTTCCTCTAATTTTATTCCTGAAAACCACAATTTTTAGCATCATTTGTTTCTTTTTAATGAATTTTAAAATTTTAAGAACTTATGACGCACCCGGTATATATCTATACTAATATTATAAAGCAGTAAAGATTGTTTTTTTGTTTGTTTGCTTGCTTGTAGGGGGTAATCTCTGGAACTACTGAAGCGATTTCAAAAGTGATGGTGGCAAATTGATAGTGACAATCCCTGCTCCAACATAGGCTATATTTTATGTCGGTGCCACTACCCCCAGGGGGTGCCGGAGCGAAAAACGTTCTAAAATTCTGATTTTTTTTATACTGAAGGAGCAAGAAACATGAGATTTGGCATGGTAGTTACTTATAAGATGTAAATGCTCTCTAAGAACAAATTCTAACAAAATTCGAAATTTAAAATGGTGTGATGAGCGAAAAGCGTTCTAAAAACATTCTAAATTACAATTTTAATGGAATCTCTGGAACTACAGAATCATTTTCAAAAGTAATGGTGGCAAATTGATGGTAACAGTCTCTGCTGTAACATAGGCTGTATTTTATGTCGGTGCCACTACCACAGGGGGGGGGGGGGTGCAGGAACGGAAAACGTTTTAAAATTGCGATTTTTTTAATACTGAAGGAGCTAGAAACATGAAATTTGGCATGGTAGTTACTTATAAGATGTAAATGCTCTCTAAGAACAAACTCTAAAAAAATTCGAAATTTAAAACTATGAGATGAGCTAAAAACGTTCTAAAAACATTATAATTACAATTTCTATGGAATCTCTGGAACTACCGAACCCTTTTCAAAAGTGATGGTGGCAAATTTTTGATGACAATCCCTGCTCCAATATAGGCTATATTTTATGTCGGTGTCACTAATCCCAGGATGGTGCAAGAGCGAAAAACGTTGTAAAATTGTAATTTTTTTATACTGAAGAGCTAGAAATTTTAAATTTGGCATTGTAGTTACTTATAAGATGTAACGCTCTCTAAGAACAAATTAAAAAAAATCATAATTGAAATTTAATAAAAGGGTGACATGAGAGAAAAGCGTTCTAAAATCATTCTAAATTACAATTTCTATGGAATCTCTGGAACCACAGAACCGATTTCAAAAATAATGGAAAAAATTAAGGTGACAGTCCCTACTCCATCATAGGCTATATTTTTTGTAGGTGCCACAAACACCAATGGGGTGCAGGAGTGAAAAATGTTCGAAAATTGCGACTTTTTTTATACTGAAGAAGCTAGAAATTTGAAATTTGGCATTGTAGTTACTTATAAGATGTAAATGCTCTCTAAGAATAAATTAAAAAAAAAATTCGAAGTTTAAAAGGGTGAAGAGCGAAAAGCGTTCTAAAATCATTCTAAATTACAATTTCTATGGAATCTATGGAACTACAGAACCGATTTCAAAAGTGATGGTGACAATCCCTGCTCCAACATCCCCTTTAATATAAAGCTATGCGTTGCTGACGACTGGGTTTTTCGATAGACTTTGCCACAGATTAATCTCGGAAAATGAAACATTTGAAGTTAATGAAAAAAATAATAGCTCGAAAAGTATTTGTCAGAAAATTGTTAGACAAACTTGCGTTTGAAAGATAAAAAATTGTATATTTCTTGATATAAATTTCAAATCTAATGATTATGCCATTTTTCAAATATTGAATTTCAAAAATGACCAAATTTCACAATGGAGTAAATGGAGTGCCATAGCGAAACCTTCACGCGTAAAAAGATAATGATAAGGGGGCCACGTGTCCTGACGTGTATATTGGCTATAGCACGAGTCACAAATTATAGTAACCTTATTATTCTGTTAAAATATAAAAGTGAATTATGAAATGTCAATATTTTGTTTGATTAAAGGTTCGTTAAGAGAAATTGACCACGTAGCGGGCGTAGTTTGCTAGTAGCATATAAAATGTAAAGCATATAAAATATTTCAAATCTATTTAGCTATATTCTAAATAATTTATTCCGCACTGTAAAACACTTTTGTTTGAATTTATGTTTCACATCCTTTATTAATAGATATTTTTGCATTCAGTTTGAATTTAAATATCGTAATTATATTTTATATTTAAATATATATATTTATTTATAAATTACACTATAATTACTTAAATAAGTTTAATATAATTACATAAATTTAAGTCCTGACGATAAATGGGAGATTTGGCGTCAAATTATCCCCAAATGCAGTGGGTCAAACACCCCACAGCGGTACTTTATAACAAAATTAAAAAAAAAAAAAAAAGAAAAAGAAAAAAGCGCATAGCAGTATCTGTATCAAGTTATAATTAACTATTTTATTTTTTAAATAATTAAGGAAAATACAGTGTAATTTTTTAAACAATCTTCATTAACTTTATAACAGTTAAATAGATGGTTATGGATAGCAATTGTAAAACTTACTTTTTGAGGGTAACATTGGAAAATCTCTTATTCTTTTTTATCACTGAAAATGGCTGAAAAACAAGATAGAAAGAACACAGCAAAAAATAAACTTGACTAAAGGCAGTGGGTGAAACCTCTCCTATCGTCAAACATATCAAATTTCCCTTATTACTACAGGTAAAATAGATAAAAAATTGAGTAAAATACAACACTGATGGCCATTGACGAAATTTTGGAAAGAACTTCGTTTTGGCACTAGAAATGAAGATCCAATGAGTCCCTAAAGAATAAAGTTGTTTTACTTTGTTTAAGGGAAGGGGGAAAAGGGGGCATTTTAACTCAGGGGGCAATAATTAATTTTATAAATAGGTCAAGTGGGGTATCGTTTGTTATGTATTTTTTAATTCTGAATCGAATGAAATCATCCGCAAGTATATACGATCATTTGTTACAAAGTTACGCCAGTTTCTATTAATACAAAGTCGGCGATTTTATTTAAACCTCCCTGAATTAAAATGCCCCCTTTTTAACCCCCCCCCCCCGGCCACAAAAAACGGTAAAACAACTTTAATTTTTGGGTACTCATCGGGTCTTCATTTCTAGTGCCAAAACAAAGTTGTTCCCAAATTTTCGTGAAAGCCTATCAGTTGTTTCTGTAAAAACCTATATAACTGCATTTAAATAAAATCATCGACTTTGTATTTATAAAACTTGGCTTAACTTTGTAACGAATCATCTTATCAACTTGCGGGTGCTGTCGTTCGATTCAGAATTAAAAAATACATAGTAAACGATACCTCACTTGACCTCTTTAAAAAAGGTTGAATTATCCCCCTCTGAGTTAAAATGCCCCCCCCCCCCTTTGCCGCCCCTAAACAACGTAAAACAACTTTATTTTGGGGGAACTCGTCGATCTTCTTCTCTAGTGCCAAAACGAAGTTCTTCCCAAATTTTCGTGAATGGCTATGGGTTGTTTCTGTAAAAAACTACATTAACTGAACTGAGGTAAAATAGTCGACTTTGTATTTGTAAAACCTGGTGTAACTTTGTATCGACTTGTGGATGGTGTCGTTCGATTCAGAATTAAAAAATGCATAACTAACAATACCACACTTGACCTACTTAAAAAAATTATCCCGTACCTCCCTGAATTAAAGTTTCCCCCTATTTCCCTCCAAAAAACACTTTATTTTTTGGAGACTCATCGGATCTTCAATTCTAGTGCCAAAACGAAGTTATTCCCGAATTTTACATCATATTTGGATTCTCCGGTTTATTTTACTTTTGGATACCAAACAGGAAATCATTCGGTCATGTAGTTTAACAATTATGCAGGTTTAAAGCTTGGAACTCTTAATGTTACATTCGTTCTCAATCGTTGCAAAAGAAATTGCGAAACGCGTAGATTTTTAGGCAAAACTCAAAAACTAGTAGACAAAATAAGCTGAAATTTCGGATTCTCATATTTGAAGTTATAAGAAATTCATTTCTGTTAATATATATATAATAAAACTTTTGATAAAAATAACCATCAAATCACATAAATAATCGACAATATAGGAACCAATAATTATAATAAAATACAAAGAAATATATCCAAAAATGTGAGATTCTCAAAATTATAGAAAAAATAAAATTATATGAAGAAAAATTCCAATGCGCATACGGAGAAAAAATGGCAAGAAGTAAATTGAAATTTTATATTGTGGAATACTTCATCAAGGGCAATATTCCACAAATAATAGTAAAACGTAATTGATTTCAGTTTGAATGAAAAAGTCTAAGCCAAATTTTATTCATTCAAATTGCCCGATCAATTACGTTCCAACTATTGAAAAAATTGAATAAAATGAACAAATATTAAATATCTAAAGATAATAGGTGTAAAAAAATTATAATGGAATATTGAGAATATACATGAAGAGATTTATTGAAAAATGATGAAACAAAATGAAATATAAAGAATCAAAACGTACCCTTTCAATACTAATTTTCACCGTGTTGGCAAAACGTTGTAAATAGCACATGTATCTACTGTGTCAGTTGAAAGTTACAGTTTAAAAAAATTATATAGATCAACGATTTTAACAAATTGAAAAATAAAATTATTGTATTTAAAAACTAAAGATAATGGTAATAGCAGAGCTTGACAAATGCAGTCGCCAGGTCGCCACTGGCGACCAAGTTTTTTTTTTCCTGACGACCAGTTAGTTAATATGGCGGTTATGCTCCAATTATTTTGTAAGTTTCAAATCAGATTTTTGTGTTTAGTATTAAAACTAATTAATCTATCGCATTCATTTTAAAGAATAAAAACATGTAACTGATTATAAGTAATTAATTTAAAGTAATATTCTCATAAGATGTCTCGTTATAGATACTGAAAAGTTACAAAATATTAAAAAATAAACTTAGAAATTATATTGAAACAAAAAAATATTTTTACTTTTTATTTTGGAAAAAAATAAGTTCATCAAATGGAAATTTTAAAATAATAAAATCAGAATTATTTTCTGACTTCCACAGGAAAATAGGCAAAAATCGTTTTCCAGCTTCACTATTTCATCGATGAACCTCATCAGATTAGGTGTTGTAGCACTCAACTATCCGGACATTTGAGGTATTCGTCACTTTTTCATCTACTTTTTTTTTTTTTTCAGATATATATAATTTTGATGTGTTTCATTAGCAAACTTAGTTTACGTCATCTTTCTATATTATGTAGGGGAAGGTGGCCTAAACTGATCCCTTTAAGGGAAAAACTTGTGTAAAATAGCATAACTGTTAAAATAAAACTTTGGCTCATTGCTAGTATGTTTTACACTATATTTTGCATTATAAATATATTTTAATAATATTTTAAACCGAAATTGAGTAATAAAAAAATAGATTTTTAAAAAGTGTCCAAAGGATCCTTCTACCCTCATCAAAGGGCAAAATGATCCTTCATTTAAAAATAATTGTAAATTGTTTTTTATCGGTAAAATAAAGGATATAAAAGTAATTATGACAATACATACGTGTAATTCACGTCTAAAAACATACTCCAATAGGTAAACCAAGTCATATTTCTGTACATGAAAGACTGTAATCTAAATAAATATGAAAGTTAGTGCCTACCTTATGAAAGATGTTATAAAAACCAATTTTTTAAAGAATTCTATTCAGACGCGTAATATTGCGATCGCTTGAATACCGCCTTTGATTCTTTTTTACTTATCACAACTAGTTTATGTGTTACCCTATAGATAGCGCGACCTGTCTGGAAGAAAACATATGTGGATCGTTTTGCCCGATAGGATCATTTTAGGCCACCTTCCCCTACTGTTCTAAACTATGTAATTAAAAATTTTAAACCATACTTGTTATTAATTTTTCTCTATAATTTCTTAAAAAGCTTTTCTGATTTTTGAAAATCAATGATGAGGTTGGGAAAGGGTAAATATTTTTTACTGGCGACTGGGATATTTTGCTGGCTACCAGATTTTATCAAATTTGTAAAGCCCTGGGTAATAGTATTAATAAATTTATTTAAAAACTAAAGATAATAAAAATAATAAATAGTGAAATTTAAATGATTACAAAGATATGTATATATATAGCTAACAATTCAATTTTTTTTTCGGAAATTAAATTTTTAAAATTATTTTTGTTAAATTAATTTTTGCAAAAAAAAAATGTGAATTGTAACCTTTAAATTTTTTTTAACAGAAATCATTTTCTAGAAGCTTCAAATATGCTAATCTAAAATTGCAGCTAATTCCGAATAGTAGTTTTGCAACGATTAAGAATAAATTTAATATCAAAAGTTCCAAACTTTAAACCAGCACAATTCTTAAACTACTTGACCGAATAACTTCTCGTTTGGTATTCGAAGATAACATATAACGAAGAATCCAAATATGATGTAAAAATTAGGTGTTAGTCTTTAAAATTTTAAAGTTTGTTACAATCTCTACATGTAGACTATCTCTCAGCAAAATGTATAGCATTAATTAATAGGCGTTGTTACTAATCGATTGAACAAATCACATTTTTATACGATGATTTGAGGCAGAATTAATAGGGATGATAATTTTATTTTTTTAAGCCTGCACAGACAAACAACATTTAAAAATATTTCTTGTTATTGTTGTTGTTGTTGTTATTTCTTGTACTTGATCAACTCTGTGCTATATCTCTTGCAACATTTAGATTTTAATCTACAGAACAAATAAGCTATTTTATATTCGTACTAGCTACCCGCCCGGTGCTACCCGGGCCCGAGATAATAACAATCTCAGAGCAAGGCGTTAACCCCTTCCTCCCCATACCCGCAAATATAACGAATAATTTGTTCAAGAAAACCACCTTCACCTACATTAACACGATCATTAAAAAAAGAATTAATTTTTTCTGATAATTAGAACATAACGAAGACGCTACGCTAAAATAGCCGGCAGATGACAACACTTCCCATCCACAATTTCAGATCTATATCTTAATTAGTTATCTAAATTTTTGTTCATTAGTAAAAATTGCCAATTATTTCCTTTCATTTTCGCAAACTAAATGGAGGGATCGGCCAGAGAATCTCTTTGTAGTTCAGTTTTTAATGAAAGCAGATCCCTGTCTGAAACTTTCTGGGATTTTTTTTCAGTGGCGCCGGCAGATTTTCGGCAGTTTTTTACATAAATTAAGAAAAATTACCAACCGAATTTTTCAAAAATCACATAGTCGGATGCAGAATTTTTGTTTACATATACTCAGAAATTTTCAAATTGATATCTTAATTAGTTTTCTTAAAATTCGCTAATTAGTAAAATAATTTCGAATTCGTTCATTTCCGTTTGCAAATCCACAACAGCAGTTTTTTTCTTCAGCCATTTTGATTTAAAAGACTGCATTTTCGATGCGATGTTTAATGATATTCTAATTAATATCTTGAGTAATTATCAAATTATTAAAATTCTGAGACTCAGGTACACATGGTCAGACCTTAAACTATCCACACCTAAATTTTCAGACTTCTAGGTGGGCTAGATTTTGCTAGCCATCGCCAACAGACACAGAGACACACACACAGAGCGAAACTTTATTTTATTAGCATAGATTATTCAGAAATAAAAAAATCCCTGACGGCTCGGCTTACAGGCAGGTAGATTTCGAAGACGCAGACCGTGGGGCGCCTGTTTGTCGGGAATTGCGGAAGAAATGACCTTTTTGCGATGATGCGGCAGTTGGAACCACCTACTTCGAAACCTAACTTGTTTGCAAGCGGGGCCAACAGCAATTTTTTTTTCTTTTTTTTGCCATAAGAGTTGGTCCTATAAAAAACGTGTCATTATAAAAGTTTTAGATAATATTAAGAGGATTTATAATAAATTTAAGCGGATTTGAAATCTTGGGAATTGACGAAGTTATGAATTTTTTTTCTTCTAACCCCCCCCCCCCACACACACACACACACTTCCACCCCCCCCCCCTTAAGGCAATTTTTAATTATATCACAAATCTGTCATACATAAATTTTCGGCCCTTCTCCTAGAAGTAATAATAACTTCTAACGGATTCGATAAGTATCATAATTAAGAAATTATGGGGTTTTTTCTGTTTTCACAAAAAGCCCCCCCCCCATTTCCCCCCCTTGGTTCGATTTTGCCCATTAACGAACTTGACCGAGATTTTATGCCCCTTGATTTTATGTATCAGTTTCGGAAAGATGCGGGAGTTAGAACCGCCTACTTCGAAAAATAACTTGTTTGCAGGTGGAGCCGGCAGGGATTTTTTTGTTTTTAATTTTTTTTTTAATTTTTTTTTTTTTTTTTTTTTGCTATAACGGTTGGTCCTATAAAAAACTTGTCAATATAAAAGTTTTAGATAATATTAAGAGGATTTGTAATAAATTTCCCCCCCATCCCCCCCCTGGTTCGATTTTGCCCATTAACGAACTTGACCGAGATTTTATGCCTCTTGATTTTATGTATCAGTTTCGAAAAGATGCGGGAGTTGGAACAGCCTACTTCGAAAAATAACTTGTTTGCAGGCGGAGCCAGCAAGGATTTTTTTTTTTTTTTTTTTTTTTTTTTTTGCTATAACGGTTGGTCCTATAAAAAACTTGTCAATATAAAAGTTTTAGATAGTATTAAGAGAATTAATAATAAATTTACACGGATTTGATATCTTGTGGATTGACGAAGCTATGCTTTTTTTTCTTCTAAAACCCCCCTTTCCCCCCCTGGGGCCATTTTTAATTATATCAAAAATCTGTCATACATAAATTTTCGGCCCTTTTCCTAGAAGTAATAATAACTTTAAACGGATTCGATACGTATAATAATTAAGAAATTATGGGGGGTTTTCTGTTTTCACAAAAAGCCCCCCACCCCATTTCCCCCCCTTGGTTCGATTTTGCCCATTAACGAACTTGACCGAGATTTTATGTCCCTTGATTTTATGTATCAGTTTGGAAGAGATTTATGCAGAATTTTTCCAGTTATCGTGGTCATAAAAAAGTGACATAGATAGATAGATAGATAGATAGATAAGGTTTTGAACTGGGGGTGGTTTTGGGTTCTGGGAGTCATGATCGGCGTAGATCTGCAAAAATTTTTCAAAATTTCCAACTTAGGTGAGAATGTAATAGGTAGTATTTCTTACGAAATCTACCTAAAACGGGTACAATGAAATATTAAGACTATGGGAAAAGGTATGAAGTATTACGAAATGTAGTTAATTTTTCAATTTAAACAGCTTTAGAAACCTTCAAATTTACTTTTGAAGAAGTTTAATTTAATATCTGTAATTAATTTGTAAGAAAATAATGTAAAAAAGGTGTTCGTTATTAATAGAGAACATTAAAAGGCTCATCCAAAAATCTATTGGATGTATTTTTAGAAATATAACATCATTAGAATACATGTTAAATAGCATAGACTTCCCACTCGGTAAGCATATATTTTAGAAATATTTTGACAACAAAAAAATATATAGAGAGACATCTTTTAAGAACAGTACACAGAAAAAAAAAAGAAAAAATGTCAATTTCCTGAGGAGATATTTTAAGAATAAGAATGCATTTCATGCTCATAGGTTTAACATTAGGGCGAAGAGAATTTGAGATCTCACTTACTGAAATTTCGCGAAAGAATTCTGAATGTAAATTATAATACATTAGAATATCTGTATGTTATTTCTCTCTGGTAACTGATTTTTTTTTTTTTTTTTTTTTTTTACACGTCAGTTATCAGAGGCAAATTCTAAAATATATTTGCGTAGAATATTCAATTTTTTTTCTGTTTTCAGCCTTTTTTTTAATTTTGAAAATTAGATTGAATATTATGAGAAGAACGAAGCTGAATATCAAACGGACAAGCGGAATCATAAATATTTTTAATGTTAGAAAGTGTCAATTATAGAAAGTGTCAATTATTTGTATAAAAGTGTTAAACTGTT
Source organism: Maratus michaelseni (assembly GCA_963931845.1). Classification (NCBI taxonomy): domain Eukaryota; kingdom Metazoa; phylum Arthropoda; class Arachnida; order Araneae; family Salticidae; genus Maratus; species Maratus michaelseni. The sequence continues at coordinate 282,741,621 of OZ007587.1, forward strand.
TAATTTGGCGACATTTTTTAATTTTTGTTTTTATAAGGAAAAGCATCAATACATTTATGTATTTTCTATTACTTTTTTGGCTATTTAAAGCAAATAACCAATCTTTAAGCCTTAGATCTAATGTTTACCTTGAATATTTAATCCTATGAGCGTTTTTCGCTTCATATGTTGAAGAAGTAAAAGGTTGTTGTAACAAAATTTTAAAATTTTGGTTCATGTTTTTTTTTTATATTATTGTATAAAATAGATAAATAGGCAATTGTATCCAAATACGAAACGATATGATGATAGATTTTATAACTAACTAGTTATTGAAGGGTTAAGGGGATATGCAAAAATATTGCTCACCGTTCAGTGTGTTAATATGTATAAATATATATATATATATATATATATATATATACAGAGCCGTAGATTTTTTGTAGAGTGTGCAAAAAATTGTAAGGCGCTTTTTAAAAGAGTAAAAGAAGAAAGTTTTCTAATGATATGCATAAATTATGGAACATTTTTCAATATTAAGTGCATACGTAGTAAAAGCTGCGAAAATCAATGAAAACAATGCAATTAACACAGACCGCCTACTATGACAAAAAACCTCTCTTCCGGTTCCCTTGTGATTCCGTTTTAGCAGGTGTTACTGTGTTGCATTATGTTACTTTATATTTTTTTCTGTTGCATTATGTTGCATTATGTTACTTTTTACATCATTTTGATTTTCAATCTATCAAAATATTACATCAAATTAAAATCTCGTTAAATTTTTATGTATTTACTACATAAAGTTTTTTAACATTTTAATTTTTAATATAAGTTTAAATATTATATAGAACTGTTACGTTATATCTTTTAGAAAGAGCTATGTGGCGAACATCTTAATAATAGTGTTTTTAAAAGTTTAATTTATTAAACTACACTTAAAGATTGTTATCTATCTATCTATCTATATAAAAGCCGTTTTTGGTATGTTTGTTCCTTATACAAATCTAGAGTTTTTGTCCGATTTGAACGAAACTTGAAGTACATACATTTTAGAACACATTTAAAATCCCTGTCAACTTTAAAAATTTCTCAGACCATTCTTTACTACTTTTTTCAAACATCTCCCTTAGTTTATCTCATTACAGAATACAGATATCTATTAATTTTTTTCAATTTCTAACGCAATTTCTTTCCCGTTGCCATTAAAAGAAACTACATATGGACAATATTTTTAAAAACCAATAAAAATTCAGATTCACTCACTTTAATTTGAAATCCAAAACTGGCGTCATACGGAGAAGATAATGTCATTTTTTCTTATATTAAAAATATTACTACAAGTGCGTTTAAATGACACAGTAAATTTATTTAAATGTATTTGGCGATAAAAAATAAATAGATCAGATGCTAAATTTGCAAAGATAAATTGATTACACTGGTTTGTTAATATTAAGGTAAATTTTCCAAGAAATAAAAACATATTTTTGCGTATTCAAACTTCATGATTCAATTTATCTTGCACAACCAAAAATCGTCTGTCAAATATTGGCATTTAGAAATTATTACATCGTAAGTTTTTTCAGTTTCAGCTTCAACCAAGGAGGCATATTTAAACTCCTTGGATTTAGGTGGACAATAATTACATTTAAAGAACACATAATAGTATTTTCCATTAATTAATGGGTGTTAAAAAAGGGGGGATTAAAAGTAAAATAGTTTATCGGGAAAAAAATGACGTAATTTTTTTTCACGTAAAACATTTATTTTAATTTAAAAATCTAATGTATTTTTTATAAGTTTGACAAAGTATCGTCAATTTCATTTCAGCAGCTTCAAAATTATTCTCCAATTCTTAAAAGAAAAATATATTTTTGAGAAATAATGTTTTGCTTCAAAAATCAGATAACTTCAAAACGCAATTTTAGCAAATTCTGTTTAAATTACATTGCGAATGTAATTTCTTAGTTAAATTTAGTATTTAATAATATTAATGTTTAAAATTTTTCTATGAGTACAATAATATTGGATCTTTTTAAGCTTTTTTTTCATGTTTTAAATAGATAATTTGCATGTCACGCACTCAAGTATAAAGGCATATTTCTCAACAAATTGTAGGCGAAAAGTAACAATACTTTCAGAGTTCGACACATAATATAATGTATCCTAACTACTTGAAAATTACGGGAGATTTGGCGGAATTTCAAGCAATTTAGCTCAACGTTTTTAATTTTTTTATAAAATTTAATAAATATATTAAAGTTGATGTAAAAGTTATTAGCATATCATTTTTTATTGGAGAATACGATTTGCCTTTGACATAGTTCACGTGAAATTCAAGGAAGAGTAGATGCCACTAATTAAAGAAGAACCCCCCCCCCCCTCTTATTTTTTAAAGGTACCATGATTATGGAAAAGCGCAAGAGAAAAGCCAATTAAAAATCCAGGTATTATCAGTTATCTTTCTCTGACAGTTATATAATTTCTTATAATTTTAAAATTTTAAAATCTATAATTAAAAATATTTCTGCAGGGTAATTAATTTCTGCTCCTCACTGGAATATATGCCTGTCAAATTTCGAAACTCCCATGACCCTAAACTACAGCACAAAAATCAATATGACAATGTTTATCCATAATTGGGCTGCTTTATTTAGATTTTTTCGCCGTTGAAATAAATAATCCACTCTATTGCTTAACAAATAAGCATTTAGGCTTTGAAAATCTTTGGAGCGTGATAAACATTTGGATATTGTTGGTAGATCTACAGCTGCTAAAAGTGTAGTACTGTGAAATAAAAATACAATACATATGTGATGGTTAAAGGTATTTTTTTTGCTACTTATTTTCTTTATTTTTAAACTTTTATTGTCCACCACACTTTAATTTCTTTTTTAAATATCATATAGCTTCAATTTGTTTTTAAAGATGTGAAGTGTTCTGGAATAGAAACATAATTTATGTTGAATTTTAGATTATTCTAATCAAATAAAAGCCATATCTAAAGTGACATGTTAATTAGCAAATTTCCTCAAAAATATTCACTAATATAATCACTTTAAAAATGTTATTCGACACGAAAACTTAAATCAATTTCCATGAACGGAATAAATGTAAAATAGAATTAATAGAAATGCTACAACAGAATAACAAAGAAAAAAATCTGTTCGACACTTAATCGTATTGAAAAAGTGTGTTTTTTCAAGCTCATGAAAGAAATTTAATTAATCATATATATAAGAACGAAAGTACGCAAATTGTGATTATCAAAAGGATTTTCTACTATAAAATATGATAAAGAGTTTGTATATTGCTTAATTAATGCATTAATTTTCTTTAAATGTTACGTGAACGAAGTCACGGGTAACAGCTAGTAAATCCTAAAAAGGAAATTCTTTCTTTGATAATAATGCTTTAATGCTATTCAGGAAAAGTGTTATTATAGTGACATTTCTAAATAACGAGCATTGCATTGCAAAGTCTGTTTCATTAACATTTTAAATTTCAGTTTTTATTAAAGTTTATAATAAATGGGTACTTTTCCACGATAAGAAACTTAGTGGGGTTTTTTTTTCCTTTTAAGCTTGAAGCAATTTGGGCTGAAGAAAGTTGGATTTGTTGCCAAATGACATAAACAGCTATGAAAGCAACCCTGATAAACTTTCAGGCTTGCTCATATTATAATTATTATTATTATTATTATTATTATTATTATTATTATTATTATTATCAAGCAATCATATATTTATTTCTGTTGTCAACATCCCTTTTTCTAAGCAAATACAAAACTCAGAACGATAAATGAGAAACCATATGAAAGGATTTGGAACAGGCTTCTGACATAGTACACTTACATTTCGTTAAAACACGTTTTTGATTAATAATTGCAGTTAATTAAAAATTATATCTGCATTGTTTTCATAAATGAGACAAATCCATGTTGCCATCATAAAAATAAAATACCGCATTATAGCGTGCTCAAGAAAGATTTAGAAGAAAAAAAAATGTAAAATAAAGATAAAGTGGGACGTTTGTTACTATACGGGTTTATTTTATATTTTTGATTAAAAAGCAAAATTTAAATTCATATGTTCAATTTATTTTTCTTTATTCCATTGCTTTTTTTTTTTTTTTTTTTTCGAAACAGATGATGTCATCCTCTAATGCAGTTAAAATACGATTGATATATATATATATATTTCCTAAGCTATTTGCGATCAGTTTTTACTGTAACTTTGATGGAATAAATGAGATGATATTCTGGTTTGACTAATGTTGTTTCCAGATATTTTTAGTTCTTATTTTTTTTATAAGTTTAAACCTGCATGTAAAAAATATTAGACTGCAGTGTGAAATCTTCGCACGGGTCAAGACTATTTCTTAAAAATATTGTATTTGGTGCGCGGAATTTTAATATAATCAGAGGAATTGCATACTAAGGCTTTATTTGTTTTAATTTTCTCAACGATTTTTTTTTTCAGACTATCCAGGGATGTTCACTTTTATTTTAAAAAAAAACAAAAAAAAAAAACAGTAAGCGATTTTATTTTATAGGCGCTTCTGCACATTTCGAACACGCTACGTCCCGAGTCTGTAGATATATATATATATAATATCTATGAATTTCAAAAAACATATCAAGTTCTTGTATCATTCTACTTAAATCTCCAAAGAGATAAGTAATGATAATGTGTAGATAGAATACCACATAGCTAATAGATTAACAAGTGCAAACATAATATTACCATAGCTTGTGCTTCAATGGTAATTGGCCAAAAATACTGAAATCATGAAGAAAATTTAAAGAGAGAGAGAGAGAGAGAGAGAAATAAAAAAATAAATAATAATTTGGAGTTGCTATCAAGTAAATACAAATGGATTAAGAAATGAAATATGAACCATATACAATGGAAAATTTGGACAACAAGAGAATTAAATCAGAATTGGATATGAAAAACACCTATGTAGATATAATCATCAGCCTGGATGTACCCACATGTGTTTTAAAAAATAATTCAGTATTTCATAATTCTACTGGCATATATGCTAAGATCAGTAGAATCACCCAGGTATACTGAATTATTCCCAGAAAAACAATTGGAAATATTAAAATTTGAAATAATAAAATTGGAAATAAAAAACCCGTAAAGACTAGATAAAATTTGAAATAATAAAATTGGAAATAAAAAACCCGTAAAGACTAGATAAAATTTGAAATAATAAAATTGGAAATAAAAAAACCCGTAAAGAATGGATAAAATATTTCATTCACATCAATTATCCTAAAATCTGTATACAACACCTCACTGAATATATATATATACAATATTTCAATTATCTCTCTATTCTTTCAAAATGTCAAGTATGTTATTATGTTATTACAACAAATTTAACAAGGATTAAGCTATAAACAATTTGCCATTTTGATAATATTTTGCTGTCTATACGCGCATTACTACAATGCTTCTTCTGGTTCTAAAGTGTAATCACATAAAGTTAAAACTTTTTACGTGTAAATATGTTTGTAATAATTTTTTCTTATATTGAAAAAGGTAATATTTAAGGAAATTACATTTTACATCATAATATAGTAATATAATTTAAAAAAAAAGAAAAAAGAAAAAATATTTCAATATTTATAGAAATATTTAAAAAAAAAAAAAAAAAAAAAAAAGCGAAGTATCAGAAGAGCAAATATGCGTTAAGATGACTGCCTATGTTCGAAAAATCGATTTGCCATCACCTGCATCATTTAAAAAACAAGAACGAAAAATCATGCTTCAAGCATAGATTATGTAACACTTTCCAACGCTTCTAAAATAATTTTACAAATCATACCGTTTAATAAGCTAAAAGATAACATCTAAGTAATCCGAATACTTTTATTCTGCCCTGTATAGGATCTATAGATTTGTATATATACTACATAGGATAATAAATTTTAGTTCAGTTAGGAAATGCGTAGCACAGTTTAAAATTCTCTGTCTGGAGTTAAATAATACGGAAATGTGTTCGCGAACTTTTGTGCTTCCCTGTATAGGATCTACAGAATTTTTACACACCACTTAATAGACAAAAAGCGAGTTAAAATTAAAATCGCTTTCAGTAACTTAAAACGCACTTCGAGGAATTATTGTTAACAGACAGTAGAGAATTCTTTTGTGTGTCCCTGTAAATGAACGATAACTGCTATACACACGATATTCTGTAGTAAGCCTCTTGTAATGCACCTCATATAAATTTCAATGCGTTTTAAATAGGGAAACATTATTTAAATAAACTGCAGACGATTTTTCTCCATAGACGTAATGTAACGGAATTCTTTTGACTGTCCCTGTACAGTAAGTATAAGTGCTATGCACACCCTATTCCATGTTAAGCTTCTTCTAATGCACCTTAGTGATATATATAAATTTCAATGCGTTCAAAATAGTGAAACATTATTTAAATAATCCGCAAATGATTTTCCCCCATAGACCGCAATGTAATGGAATTCTTTTGAGTGCCCCTGTAAAAAAACTATAAGTGCTACACACTTCCGTTGAAATAGGGAACATGCTATAGATAACGACTATAACATATAAAAATTGCAGAGCAATCCGAGCATATTTACGGGAGTTAGAGCACGGACAGACGGCAGACGGCAGACTGCCAGACGGCAGACGGCCAGACGGCAGACGGCCAGACGGCCAGACAAACCGAAGTCATAAACACTTTTCAACTAGGTTGGAAAGTGTTAATAATAATAAATAAAAATTTTTGTTTCAAAAACGGTTTTCATCTTCGTTTTTATATCTATTTGAAATACAGACTAAAAAAAAACACTGTCTGCTATGTTTTTACAATAACTTATTTCAAATGCATTTTTCTCATTAAAAAATCTGAACCAACATCATTATATTTCAAATAATAATGAAAATAATTTAATGAAGTTTTCAGAGAATGTGTGTTTTATTTAGATGTTATTGTCATTGAAATGAATTAAAAGATTTGATGTAGATGTAATATTTTTGATCGGGAAAAAAAGTCGAAAACTTTGTAAAAGTAACAATTTAGATTATACAATCATCTATATTTTTTAATTTCCCTTAGAATTTAGTTCATTTGGAACACAATCATATAATCATATGTCCAGAATGTTGTCATGTAATATTTGTTGCTGCAGTTGTTGCTGATCCGCCCAGCGATTCCCGGGGGGGAAATCGAACAAAAAATTAACTATTACTAAAACTGGGTCCTGCGCCCTTTGTACTTCATAAATCGTTAAAAGTAGCAATAACTATTGAGGCCTTTACTGTAACAGGGCCCTGTAAAAAAATAATTTAAAAATCCTAATTTAAAAATCGGATTTACATTTTTCATTCTTCGGCCTTTAAAAAATAGTTATTTTGAGAACCTATTTTTGGTGGTCCCATTTCTAAATCGTTAAAATGAAATAATAGATCTATAAAACGTATTTCAAACGTTAACGAAAAAAGAAATCAGGGGTCCTTTTTTTTTGTAAGGGACCTTTTTTGGGTGCTTTCGTAATTATATAAATACGTAAGCACCTATAGCCGTCGTCTGGTCCGTCCGTCTGTCAACATATAACAGCGCAAAAAGTGCTTGGCTTGAAATTTAATATATATATATATATATATATACGGCTTGAAATTTAATATATATAATCGTTGTAGAATTTTGTCGAATCATTTCAAATTTTATGTAAATTGAATGAAAACTTAAAAAGATATTAATAAAAGTTTTCTTCATTCTATTAAATCCTATCATGCGTAATTAATTCAATGATATCCCATGATAGGTATTGTTTCTAGGTTGCCTTGGTGATTACTTCCTATATAAGATGGATTCATATTATTTCCGTATTACTGAATTTAAAAACTGAATTTGTATACCAAAATTGGTTAATTATAGCAATCATATAATCTACAGACAGTTTTTTGGATATATGTTTCCGGAGAAATAGATATTAAATAGAAAAAGAGTCTAAATATAGATTTCAAGATCTGAAAATTTCAAAGCTAGGCTTAATTTTCCCAATGGAATTTTCAGTAAATGTCAACAAAAGATAAAATGTTGTCAACTTAAAGTGTACTTATTTTATTACGAAAATTAATAATATCATAATAACAGACGATATAATTCATTTCACTAAAATAATAACAATGATTTTTTCTTTTACATTATCTTGGATTCTATATTTGCGCATAGTATGATTTTAATGTAACAGAATTGTAATTAATTGTTTGTAAAAGTGTATTGAAACTTAATTTCATAAAATAAATTAATATCTATAATATGAAAATCTACACATAAAATAAATTTTGTATTCATGCATTTTTGCATAAGAGTGCAACAACTATTGCACAAAGATCTGAATATTTATAAAACTAGTTATAGTACGAACATTATAGTCATTTTTCACGTTTGAGGTACATTTTTCCACTTGGTTTTTTCTTTTGGTCAAATTTGTTCACTAAAATGTATTTGAAATGTCAATTTTTCAGAAAACAATGGTATAATTAATAAGCTTTTGTAAAATTTCATATTTGTTTTTAGTATTCTTGCCCCTCAAAAGATATTAAAAAATATAAATACAGTAGAATCTCGTTACAACGAATGTCACTTTAACGAATTTTTCACTTTAACAAAATTTTTGTGATTCTTAGAAAACATCCTATGCTTTAAAAATATTCACTTTAATGAATTTTAAATTAACGAATTTATTGAAATCTTAAAAAGAATAATTATTTCAGTTTTGGGAATATTGAGTTGGGAAGGAAAAAATATCTCTATTGAAAAACCAGAATTTGGAAGAAAACTTTCGTGGGAAATTCAATGAAGGAAAGGCAGGCGACACCGACAGTGAAAATGAGGCTGATGATGATAGTCAATGAAGTACCGAAGGTTGTGTTGTACGATCAAAAAGCTATATTGAACATTGAAACTCTTAAAAATTAATTATCCAGGCAAAATAATGTTCCGAAAATATTTTATACAATTTGTTTTAAAAAATGCATTGTCAACTTTAGTGCAGAAAAAAAATCTTATTTATTTATTTATTTTATTTTATTTATTTATTTTTTTTTTTTTTTTTTTTTTTTTTTTTTTTGTAAAGTTACATTAACAGCAGATGTCAGTGGTTTTTTTTTTTTTTTTAATCCGTCAGGTATCTAAGATAAAATTATAATTTCTTTATAATAATTACGATTAAAATATTGAAACTTAATGAACTTAATAATTATCTTATTTCTAACTAGTAAGTTCACAATTCATTAAAACTGTATATTTATTATTTACTGACATGTTTGGATGTTAACGAAATTTTAATATAAGTATAGTAAATAATGTATATTTTTATTCAATGTACATCCAAATTTCCTTTTAAAAAAAAGTCATATTGAAATTTCACATTAACGAAGTTTTCAGTATAAAGAATTTAATCGGTGGTCTCCAGAAATTTGTTATAACGAGATTTTACTGTATAGGTTTTTTTCAAAAAAGTTGTCCTGAACATACTCAGTCGCCTTAAGCTTAACACAAAGAAATAGTAAAACTAAGGTGGCTTACTTTTAGCAGAAAAAAGGCCAGCAGACGATAATCCTTTCCTTTTGTATAATGCCAAACTCGACGTTGTCTAGCAACCGTTGCGAAGCCTTGGAATGAAAAGATTATTCTACTTTTCGTCACGAGGAACGGAAGCAAGACATTTCTTTGATTGTTTTATGAACTTCATATTTGCCCACTTTGACTCAAAATAAAATCTTTGTGTGCCACATTACCTTGAATCGTATTTCGTCTTCGATGTCATACATGCTGAGATGAAAAATAATGAGAATTAACAATACATTTTCTATGTTACGAAGAACTTATTGATCGGACGTTATTGTGCTATGCATGTTTCATAAAATAAGGTTGATATTAAGTAATTCTTCAGTTGAATTACGATTACTTTGCGATTACTGGTACATTTAAAATTTGGATATTTAAATGCATATTTTAAATGATAATAAATTATGAATACTAATAATTCACTTTTTATACTGATTTTGCTAAACTTTCTTATTTTGATTTCTCGTTTCTTAAAGTTTCTTAACGATAGTTAAGCATTAATTTCAATGACTGGGCAATAAATAATACAGCTTTTTAGAAGGAAAAATATTGAGAAGCAACGAAATTAACACAAATCACGAAAGAAATTATGGGCGCGTTCAAAGACCGAAACGCGTGTTACTCGTATAGTTGGCAAGGCTAACGAAAAAGACAGACTACCGTGGTGCATTCCACTTATCTTTTTTTACAGACCGCTAGAGTGACGTGATGCTCTTTTCGTACACCTGCATGGGTGCATTCGAGCATCACGTGACTCCGGCGGTCTGTAAAAAAAAGATACGCGAAAAGCACCTCGGTAGTCTTTCATTTTCGTTAGCCTCGTATAATTGGGGAATGACGTCATCTGATTTTCTCATGGTAAGATGGGGACCAACGCCCCCTAGATAAGAAAGCAGTGACACGCGTCACGAAAACGTCATACAAAGCAGACAAAACAAAGAAAAAAATTCGAACAACTTGCATGTTTCGATTTCGATGGCTCGTGAAATTATTAACTATTTGGCGTAAACAATAATTATTAATTCCATGAGCCAATGAAATCGAAACATGCAAGCTGTTCGAATTTTTTTCAACGTTTGGCCTGCTTGGCATGACGTTTTCGTGACGCGTGTCATGGCTTTCTTATCTAGGGGGCGTTGGTTAAACAGCTGTGAACGCTTTTGGGTAAAGTTATGGGCATGTTTACAATCAAACACTTCCGTCAACCAATCTACCATTACATTTTGATCGTAGGAACATTGCAGGAACCCTCCTAGCCAATGTAGGTCAATTATATCATAATCCTGTTAAAGTTAGACCAATCAAATGGTTAGGACTCAAGTGTATAGTAAGAGTCATACAGAACGACAGTTAACAGTTGCAGTTAGCTATAAAGCAAACAAACAAATCTGATTTCTCAACCACATGATCACTTTTCCCAACAAAATTCTCCAGGTAATGTGGATTGCACGAAGTCTGGTTAATTTCCAGCTCTGAACGCTACGGGTAACCCGAAAAAAGTCACGTAATATCGGTCTCTGAACGCTTCGTGTTACCCTATGTAACTCGGGGTTCGATCCGTGAACGTGCTCTATAAAAGAAATATAGTCTTTTAAAATTTCAAAACATTAAATACAAAATGATTTTTTTTTTGCAATACAGTAGACTTCCGATTATCCGCCATTCGATCAACCGCCACCTTCGGTTAACCGCCACCCTCCCCCCTTTCCATTTTTTTTTCAATCTGAAACGAACAACAAAAACACGCATGTTCAGTGAACCCGAGTGAGGCGGCGCTATTCCGAGAAAAATGCTTGTGTGACGTCAGCTAAACTGCAGCCACCGCCCCCACAATTCTAGAGCTTTTAAGAATATTAACATGAAAGCACTGCCTGTCAATTATTACACTAAAAAAAGTTCCTGGATGACGCAAGATATTTTTAAGAAGTGTTTTTTTTATATCTTTGTTCCCGGAGTTAAAGCACATTTAAAAAAAAGTAATCTTCCTCAGAAAGCAATCTTGTTGCTTGATAATGCTGGAGCACATCCGGAAAATTTAGAATCTACTGACGGTAACATCAAGTGCTTATTTCTTCCACCTAATACAACATCACTGATACAACCAATGGACCAAAGTGTCTTTGAATCGATGAAAAAACGTTATCGGAAAGCTTTAATTCAAAAGCTGCTACTCGCTGATAATGAATCAAATGTCTTCGTTTTTGGGAAATCATACACTATCAAAGATGCCATATACAACTTGGCTGATGCCTGGAATGATTTATCTGAACAGATTTTCCAGAGAAGCTGGAGAAAATTGTGGCCCAACACTATTGATACACCGGAAGATGCTACCAATACTACCAGCACAGAAGATGTACCTGATGATGATACAGAGATACTGACCTTGGTATCAAACGTACCATGTTTAAAAGATATTTCTGCAGATGAAATGAAAAACTGGCATAATTGTGATAACAATGATATTGGTTATGAAGAATTTATGGATGACGAAATTATCCAAAATATTTTGAATCCAGGGAAACCTGAAGCGGATGAATCTGATGAATCGGAAAATGATGACCCAGGAGTCAGTCATGCAGAAGTGGAGACAATACTCTCGAAGTGCATTAATTGGTTTGAGATGCAAGATGAAGCCGATGCAACTCAAGTACTTTTATTACGTAAAATTCGCAATCTTGCTGCTGTAAAAGGACAAGCAAACTGCAAACAAACATGTAAAACGAATTATTTTCGATGAAAACAGGAAATTTATTTACTGTGTAAAATTTTAAATTACTCTCATAAATTTATTTGTTATTATTAATTGTGTTTTCTATTCATGAAATACACAGCTAATAAAAAAAACACGCGTTTAAATATTGTTATTTATAAACCAGCAAATAGAAATGTGATTTTAATAATGGTCTTTCGATTATCCGTCTATTTCGATTATCCGCCACCCGGTCGGTCCCGTGAGTGACGGATAATCGGAAGTTTACTGTAATTTATTTAGAAATTTAAAAAAATTATTGGAACAAAATTATTTTAAATTTTATACGTTATTTTTTATCCTGACTTATATTATCATTAATTTTAATTTATCTGTATTTATATTTATGTTATTTTTGACCATTTTTTAATTTCATTATTTTTTACAACTTCATTTAATATTTTCATTTAATTAAAATCGATTTAACCATTCTTATTTCCTTAGTTGGAATTCCTTTATTAATTACTGAAATAACTATTTGTTTCTTCGCGAAATTTCCTTTAAAGGGATATTCTACTTCTTTAGGTCAAAATGTTCGATTTTTTAATTTGGATTTTTTTTTTGCAACATTAAAGTGTGTAAATTGTTGCCCTAATGCGGTTTCGTGATATTCCAATTCCTTACCATCTTTTTTGCTCGTTGAACATTAAAATTTCCTGTAAAATTTTAATTTGTTTTCCTCGCAACCATATTTTTAAACTAGGCGACCATTTTTCTCGAGAACTATTTGAGAACTATTTCCTTCCTTTTTAACACTTTCCAACCTAGTTGAAAAGTGTTTATGACTTCGGTTTGTATGGCCGTCTGCCGTCCGTCCGTGCTATAACCGTAAATATGCTCGGATTGCCTTGCAATTTTTATATGTTATTGTCGTTATCTATAGCACGTTCCTTATTTCAACTGAAGTGTGTAGCATTTATAGTTTTTTTACAGGGACACTCAAAAGAATTCCGTTACATTACGGTCTATGGGGAAAAATCATTTGCGGTTTATTTTAATGATGTTACACAATTGCAAACACATTGTAATTGATATATATCCCTAAGGTGTATTACAAGAAGCTTAATATGGAATAAGGTGTGCATAGCACTTATAGTTAATTTACAGGGACTGTCAAAAGAATTCCGTTACATTATGTCTATGGAGAAAAATCGTCTGCGGTTTATTTAAATAATGTTTCATTATTTTAAAATAGAAATTTATATATATCACTAAGATGCATTACAAGTACAAAGGGCTTACTACAGAATATTGTGTGTATAGCAGTCATCGTTCATTTACAGGGACACACAAAAGAATTCTCTACTGTCTGTTAACAATACTTCCTGGAAGTGCGTTTTAAGTTGTTGAACGCGATTTTAAATTTAACTCACTTTTTGTTTATTACGTGGTGTGTATAAATTCTGTAGATCCTATACAGGGAAGCACAAAAGTTCGCGAACACATTTCCGTTTATTGACAGAAACTCCAGAAGGAGAATTTTAAACTGTGCTACGCGTTTCTTAACTGAACTAAAATTTAGCATCCTATGTAGTATATATACAAATCTATAGATGCTATACAGGGCTGAATAAAAGTATTCGGATATTTTTCCGAATATTGTATACGTTGGAAATTCCTGAAATTATGTTTTTAAATATGTTATGCGCTTTCCAAATTGTTTATTTAGATGTTATCTTTCAGCTTATTAAACAGTATGATTTGTAAAATTATTTTGGAAGCGTTGGAAAGTGTTACATAATGTATGCTTGACACATGATTTTTCGTTCTTGTTAAAAAAAAAAAAAAAAAAAAAGTAGTCGTTTTTTTTCTTTTTCTTTTCTTTTTCTGAAGCTTTTAACACCGAAAAGTATAATTTTCATTGCATAATTATTTTTTCAAGCTCGCAAAGAGGAAAAAAAATTCGAAAAAATGATATTTTTTCTTCAAATGGACCCATTTTGTGAAAAATCAACGTTTTAAAGTAAATGTTGGTATAAGCTCCAAACAATTCAATGCTTTTTCATAATTTGGCAGCAAAATTTTTTTCAGACACTTGTGACCAGAGAAAACGGTCGCTCGATTGGAAGTTCACGGCGCGCACCAACAGGCAGTTTATTACTGCTTATTTTACTATTTATTACTGTTAATTTTACAGTATGATACTGGCAGCTGGGGTGCTAGTATTATACCGTAAAATCAACTTCTTTTTTTCCCCAATGTAGTCAAAGTAAATTGCAAAAGTGTTCATAATAAGAAAGGATTAAATATTATGTTGAAGTAGTCCTGCCATTAATTTTTAAAAAGTTGCACTTTTTCAATTTTTATATGGTTCCTGGGTATATTTGGAAAAGTATAATCCATGTCTGACACGCAGAACAGTAAAAATTCCGTTCTTTCAAATTTCTTCGAAAATGATACTGTGAATTTTATGAAATTTAATAGCTTTCCAGCACTAAAAAGCGTATCTTTGCTTTTAGTGCCGGAAAGCTCCAAAATTTATTAAAATTAACAGTATCACAATTTGGTGAGTTTTGGTCCTGGATGAATCGAATTTTTTCTGTCGTACTTGTCAGGGCATGGAGAGAATATTTCTAAATATAAGTTCTAAATAAAAATTGTATAAAAAATTAAAGAAGTATAACTTTTTTGGAAATTAATAGTAGAACTATTTCATCAGCATAATCTTAATTCCAACCTTATTTTAAACACTTTTGCAATTTACATTGTTTACGTATTTCCAAGAGGTAAAACAAATTACAGAATATATAAATCTTTTTGGCACATCCTGTATACGAGAAGGTTATATTCTCGTAGAAGAAAATAAAAATATTGGTATTCATTGTCCACAAATCTATAAAGATATGATCATGTAAAAACAGAATTAGGTTTATAATGAGGATGATGAGGAATTAATTAATTAATTAATTAAATCAATTAATAAATTTTCATGTATAAACAGAAAATATTAGAAATATCTATATTATAAAGCAAAAACATGTCCGTGAACAACGCTGACACCATATTCACGGGGGCAACAGGCTGGCCAATAAATTTCGCTTTTACTGAATTTTTTTTTAACTTCTAAACAATGCATAATTTGAATTTTTACGTCGTCAAATAGAAAACAAAATGTACTTTCTAACGAAATTTGTTTAAAAACTGTTTCTCAATTTACGGATTTTTGTTAGTTTTTAATGCAATTTTAAAATATTTCTAAGTTTGTGTGCACCTCAATTGCGGAAGATTAATTCGCTTTTTCAGTTAAAATAATATAAATAGCAATCATTTGTTTGTTTCCAAGTAATGCTCTATAACTAAATTTCGAAACAAAAATAAAACTTCACAGCTAAATAAAAGACGAATTTAACAGGATGTATAATGCAAATACTAATAATATGTAAACGAACCACGTGAAATAATCAGAATCACAAAAGTTGTTTATAAATACTAATAATAATTGCTTAATACTAATAATAGCTGCTGATTAATACTAATAATTGCTAATACTAATAATTATTATAATACTAATAAATGTAATAATAATTATTATTATGTAATAAAAATATAACTAATAATGTTTATTATTAAATATAATAAAGATAATAAATAATATATAATAATGATAAATATAATATAATAATAAATAATAATAATAATAATATAATAATAATAAATATAATAACAATAAATAATAATATTAAATATAATTATAATAAATAATAATAATAATAAATAATAATATTAAATATAATTATAATAAATATTAATATAAATATAATATAATAATAAATAATATATAATAATGTAATATATATATATATATATATATCCGAATTCGTATATATTCGTATATATATATATACTTACTAAAGTGCATAAAATGCCTTTTTGGTATAGTTGGTGGGAAATCTAAGAAAATACGCTAAATGTAATTAAGCATAAAAAACATAGTTTTTTTTTCTTTTTTTCTATTGCGCTCCTTTATAAGCATTCGATCTTTATCATGTAAAACACGCCTAATTTCAAGACTGCAATTCAAGATTTTCCCCCAAAACGTTACCTTTTAAACTCGCCGAAAGCATTCAAAATTTGAATTAGTGTATCTTCAAAAATTTTGCATGTATAAACATGAAATTTCTGATTAAACAGATTGTGCTTTTACTTACCCATCATACGTAGTATAGGGTAAGTCTTGTAATCGTTTTGAAAATCGAAAAAAAAAAATTGACGGATTTACACGTTTCAGACACTGGAGATTCCGAAAAACATATTTTTAGAAAAAAAAATTTGCCGTCCGTCTGTGTGTCTGTATGTCTGTGTGTCTGTGTGTCTGTAAACGCTCTATCTCCCGAAAAAAAATGAGATAGAAACTTGCAATTCGGTATGTACTTAGTATGTAATAATGGGAAGAAGCTTATTTCATTTCAATAACCTCGATTAACCGGAACTATTTTTTTCGGACTCTCGAAATATTCGTTCTGATAAAAGGTATATAAAAATTTTCGAAATTGTTTATTTTAAGAAATGAATATAAAAGACAATAAAAAAACATAAATTTTGCATAAAGCATGAAGTCGATCGGATAATGAGTTGCCGAGATATTTGGAATCCTATTTACCACACTCTTCGATTTTTCATGACCCTGTATTTCCTCCAAATTTCACTTCAAAGATATATTTTAATCGGAAATTTGACGCTTAATCAGATACAATAAACCGCTGTTTAATAGGATTATTATTTTTGGAGTTATAAGGAAAAACCTCTTTCAAGCAATTCAGTAATCGAGCTATCAAAGTGAATGACGTTATCAAGCCAGGATTTTATTCGAATTGCAATGCATTTTATAAGTAGTTTACACATTTTTTATTTTAATATTTTACATTATGCATATCCATGATGGGTAAGTATTACGGTGGCCACCAACGACTAGTTTATAATATCAGTAGAAACTGACTAGCCTTTTACAAAATTTGTGCATTATAGAAATTAAAATTTTATTTTTTTTTTCACTCCGTAAGTCATTGCGAGCATGATATCTTGAGAACGTATGTATGGATTGTTATGAAATTTGATACGGATAATAAGCACATATGTATTTTTAAAATGGTCTACTCTTAGGACAAAATTATTTCATTAACCATGTAAAAAAAAATATTTTTGTAAAACAAAATCTAAATTTTACATTTTTTAATAAATAAAAGTAGTCATAACTAAAAATCTTATCACTGTAAATACTTAAAAGTAGTTCATTTTAAATATACATATGTGTTTATTATCGAAATAAAATTTCATAAAAATCCATGCACACGTCCTCAAGATATCATGCACGCAATAACTTACGGAGTGAAAAAAAACGAAGTTATTTTAATTTCAACAATGCACAAATTCATACCTTTATATGTTTATACATATAAAGGTTTTGAAGATACACTAATTGAAACTTTGATTGATTATCTCAATTTTTGTCGCATTTAAAAGGTACAAGATCCCTTAAAGCTTAGTAGAAAACGTGAGCTACTGAATTAATTTTTAAAAAATATTATTTTTACTCTGTTTCTTTTTTGAGATATGGCAACAGGGAAATAAAAAGCATTATTTAAATTAACTTTTTTACGATTTCTAAATTGATTTCTCAACATCATAATCTAATTAATATGAAACTATTAACTGATTTAAGTGCATTTTTAAGAAATATATATTACATTCTTTATTTTTTTTATTTATATTTTGTATTTTTTAATGTTTAAAATATTTCATTATTGCAGTTTCACAGTCGTTTAGCCTATTTTGACGAGAGTGGTTTGGCGCATTCATTGCTGTACCTCATATACAATTGTAACCATCAAGTATACTTGGCGGTTCATCCACCTGCGGCAAGCTAACGGAAAAAATACCTTAAAATTAAAATGAAGTTATTGATTTATAATTAAGTTATAAGCATATTAAAGTGTTGTATTGTCATCAGTTACACACCTTTGTACAGATTTTCTAAAATAATTTTAGCAAGCCAAAAAGTGAGTTATAAATCGATTACAAAATTCCATCTGCATACAAAAATCAAGTTGAGTTAAATAAAAGAGTGTAAAAATCTGTTAAAGTTTTCAATTAAAAACGATTTTCATCTATGCTGCAGGGGTTGGTCATAAAGTCTTTCTCTGATTACAAAACATTATTACGAAATAACCATTCAGTGTAATACTGTAAAATTTTTGTTATGGGTTTTTATCATGTTCTTAAGTTTTTTTTTTTTTTTTTTTTTTTTTTTAACCATTGGAAAAATGGTTGTTGCTTTCGGTCGAGAATGGACCAAATGATGTTCGCATTTTACTATTTTAACCGTTTTTAACGCAATTCTGTAACTTTAGAAGAATTTTTTAAGCGTTTTTAACAAAATTCTGTAACTTTGGAAGAATGTTTCTTTGAATAGCCAATAGAAATGCATAAAATCGTTACAAAAATGTTAAAGTTACAAAAAGGATAGATGCAAATTATCAGATATGAAAAATAAAGTAGAAATTTGGTACTTTCGTGTTATGGTGGCCCCCAAGGATGAAATATGTTTGTTTCTGTTTTTATGAATATATTGTAAATTTAGTACTTTCGTGTTATAGCGGCCCCCAAGGATGAATCGCCAAGCGACCAAGATTTATCGTCAAATTATAAAGCATGTATGACATTATAATAATATATGATATATCTATAACATTTCTTGATGTATGTGGCCAAGTTATAGTCGCGTATGATGCATATAGCTATATATACAAAAGCCGTTCCTTGGTATGTTTGTTCCTTATGCAAATTTACAGTTTTTGTCCGATTTGAAAAAACTTGATGGACATACGTTTTAGAACACGAGTAAAATTACTGTTAACTTTAACAGTTTCTAAGACCATTATTTATCACTTTTTTCAGACATCTCCCTTTTTTTTTTTTTTTTTTAGTCCAGTCTCTACCGTTGTCCGTGAGTTTCTTGATAACAAATTTCCTGGAAGACGGATCGGACCGGATGAATCAACTCATCTAGATTTTTTTCTTTTGGGGGTACATAAAGGACAGAGTGTTTGCAACACCAGTAAAAGATATTGAAACACTCAAGGTTAGGATCACAGATGCTGACAGCCCAAATGTTGGGCAATACGTGGCGAGAAATGAAATACCGTCTTGACATTCTTCGAGCTGCCAAAGGTGCTCACAACGAAATTTATTGACGTAAGTACTTGTATTAAACACCTCAAAAATGTCATTACAATATATTGAAACAAGCATATGCCTAATTATATTAGTGTGTCTGCAATAGATTATTGTAATCAGGGAAAGAATTTATGACAACCCTGTATATCGGCCATCTTTAATCCAAGTAGCCCGGGTTTGATTGCCTGGTGTATTTAAAAGCATAACTGTGATATTTTACGGATTTATTTTCAGTAACATATAATAGTTTGTAAATATGCAATGGCATATTCATACATGCAGTCGTACAATCTTCTTACCCCCCCCCCTCTCCAACAAAAATAAGGGGGGGGGGGAGATAATGAAGAAAAAAAGAAAGAAAGAAGAGCGTGAGAGAGAGAACATCCGCCTATCTTCTAATCACCAAATTGGTGCAAAGAAACACGAAAATAGCCAATATTTAGAATTACATCTTCTTTCAATTTATGTTTAAAAAAAACAAGCTTAGGGATCTCCTCCATATTGAAATCGAAACAAAATCTAAAATTTTTAGTGCGGACAGCCTATTTTGACATCAAATTTCTATTCTTCGGTAAATTTTACCTTTTTTTACTAAATGAAAAGTCATTCGGTGAAGTAGTTTTGGAATTATACAGATGTAAACTGTGAAACTCTTTTTTTTTTTTTTCAAATATTTATTTTAAAATATATATTATTATTTGAAATTAATAATCTAAAAAAATATGAAATGTATCCTACGAACATTTTCTTTACCGAAATCGATTTCCAGGAGCTTCAAATATCTGAATCCAAAATTACAGCTCATTCCGCCAAATAGTTTTTGAGTTATGCTTAAAAAACTACCCGCATTGCAGTTTGTTTTGCAACTATTAACAAGTTAGAAATTGTACGTCAAACGTGACAAATGAGGTGCGTTCGTACTATAACTAGTTTTATAAATATTCAGATCTTGGTGCAATAGCTGTTGCACTCTTATTCAAAAATGTATGAATGCAAAATTTATTTTATGGGCAGATTTTAATATTATAGATATTAATTTTATTTTATGAAATTAAGTTTCAATACACTTTTATGAACAATTAATTACAATTCTGTTACATTAAAATTATACTATGCGCAAATATCCAATACAAGACAATGTAAAAAAAAAATCATCGTTATTATTTCAGTGAAATGAATTATGTCCCCTGTTATAATAATATGATTCATTTCCGTAATAAAATAAGTACATTTTAAGTTGGCAACATTTTTATCTTTTGTTGACATTTACTGAAAATTTCATTGGGAAACTTAAGTCTAGCTTTAAAAATTTAAGAACTTGAAATCCATATTTAGAGTCTTTTTCCATTTAATATCTATTTCTCCAGAAACATCTATCCAAAAAACTATCGGTAAATTATAGGATTGCTATAATTAAACAATTTTAGTATACAAATTCTGTTTTTAAATTCAGTAATATGGAAATAATATGACACCATCTTAAATAGAACGTAATCACCATTGTAACCTAAAATCATTACCTATCAGGGGATATCATTGAATTAATTACGTATGTTAGGATTTAATAGAATGAAGAAAACTTTTATTAATATCTTTTAAGTTTGGATTCGATTTTCATAAAATTTGAAATGACTCGACAAAATTCTGCAAAGATTATACAGGGTGTCCCACAAGGTACGCAGCGTCTAATATGTACAGATTCAGATAGAGCACATCAATATGAGTATTTTGAATGGTAACATGTGGGGTCCCCGAATATAGCGTGATAGTGTAAGTAAGATGTGAAGCTTGTAATATGGAAAACACAAGAAATGAGGAAAAAACCAAGTGAAAATCAATGTTTATTGAGAAATTTTGGATATATTCGGGGACACCACACGTTACCATTCAAAATACTCATATTGACGTGCTCTGTCCGAATCTGCACATATTAGACGCTGCGTACATCGTGAGACACCCTGTATATATTAAATTTCAAACCATTCGGTTGGATAGTTTTTGCGCTGTTATATGTGGACAAACGAACAGACCAGACGACGACTATAGGTGCTACATATTTATATAAGTACGAACGTACCTAAAAAGGAATTTAACATTAGGAGCATCACGCTTTACATCTGCATAAGTCTTAACCCTTTCCGGCACAGTGGTCCCACTCCGGGCACACCTAATTTTAATTCCAAAGTTGCATAAGGCACCAAGAATATTTTAATAAAATTTTGTTTCTATAATCAAAGCTTAAAATATGGCGTTCGTATTTTCTAAAAAAGTCGTTTGTAAATTCCGGTGTCAGTCAGCAATTTCTCATTTTACGAACAGACTTTGTCTGTGCCAGAAAGGGTTAAACTATGCCACTGAATGACTTGTTGCTTGGTATCCGAATGTAAAATTTACCGTAGAATCAAATATCGTAATATTCCACAGTTTTTTGTTTGTTTGTTTGTTTGTTTGTTTGTTTGTTTTTTTACAATTACAATGTATATAACATAAACTGACAGAAGACATAATTCCCAATCAAATGGGGTTATTTTCGTTTTCTCTGCAGCAGTTTGGCGACTAAAAAGTATGAGGTGTTCTCCCCACTCCCCTCTTGACAACTGTTAATAATCCGCTGTCTTTTCTAAAATATGTATGCTGAAAGATAAGCTACTTAAGACGCCAATAATATTTAGATCTGTTGGTAAAAGAAATTATCCTGAATATAGTTACATTCATATTATTAACTACATCATAAAGAATGATAAAATTAAAAATGGTAAAAAATAGCTTATAATAATGATAAATGGTGATACAAGAGTCCTCTTTAATAAAAAGCTACGCATTGCTGACGACTGACTTTTTCGCTAATCGTTGCCACAGATTAATCTCGGAAAACGAAACATTTGAAGTTACTGAAAAAATTAATAGCTGGAAAAGTATTCGTCAGAAAATTGTTAGACAAACTGCGTTAGAAAGGTAAAAATTTTTATTTTTCTTGATATAAATTTCCAATCTAATGATTATGCTGTTTTTCAAATATTAAATTTCCAAAATGACCAAATTTCACAATGGAGTACCATAACGACACTTTCACGCGAACAAAGATAATGATAACGGCAATATGTCCTGACGTGTATGCGTGTATACTGGCTTTAGCACGAGTCACAAATTATAGTAGCCTTATTATTCTGTTAAAATATAAATTGAGTGATGATGTCACAAGTGCATGATTTTTATTTAATAGATATATAAAATGCAAAATCGTATTTCATTCCGAACGCTTATAACTCACATTCTCCTACACGGATTTTCATGGAATTTTTTTTTTTATCATACATTGTCAATTGGGTAAAAGTTGGGTTTTTTAGGTGCAATGGTCGATCA
Source organism: Maratus michaelseni (assembly GCA_963931845.1). Taxonomy (NCBI): domain Eukaryota; kingdom Metazoa; phylum Arthropoda; class Arachnida; order Araneae; family Salticidae; genus Maratus; species Maratus michaelseni. The sequence continues at coordinate 282,764,497 of OZ007587.1, forward strand.
CTGTATTTGGGGAAAACCGACCAGCGTAGCGGGCGAAGCTTGCTAGTAATTTAATAAGAAGGGTCGCAGCTCGCAGCGTCTTGTACTTTTTACCTATTCGCTACCATGTTTCCTAAACTTTATCTACTAAATATAGTTCTTTAACACGTGCAATAGGAATCTACCCCAGGCATTGCTATTTGGAAATACTAATAACAAATCTATGAAAAATATAGGAAGTTGCGACCCATGTAATGATAATGACAAATACGATAAAAAATTACTTCTAAAATTTTCAAATAAACTTAATGCAACTTTGTTTAAAAAATCCTAATCCTAATCCTAATCCTAATAATATTATAAATCTGATTGTGTGCAAATGTTAGGCTGAAGCCAGCGTCAAAATGAAGCATTTAATTATCCAGTATCTTTGCATATAAGTTTATTATAACCCTCATATGAACATAGGCAGGTTTTCGTTTATTTTATTTCAATATTTTTCTTAATAATTCAAAATTTCATTATTTAAGAGAATAAATGGACATTTTTTCGTATATTTTAAAATGGTTGGTTGGTTTGGTTGGTTTGGCCCAAAGGGCCCGGTTTTGCATCTTTTTTAAAAATGGTTAAATTTATTTTACCTTTGCTAATACTTTATCGTTGCCAATATGAAATAAAACCCCTGAGTAATAATTTTTAATCAACAATTTATTTTCACGTGAAAAATATCCATGTGAAAAATGAAAAGGAAATGAATTATTTAAGAATTAAACAGAATATGAAATGATGTCATATTAGAAATAAAACGTGCGTATTCAAATCTATACTAATATTATAAAGGAGTAATTCTTGTTTGTTTGTTTGTAGGGGATAATCTCTGGAACTACCGAACCGATTTCAAAAGTGATGGTGGCAAATTGATGGTGACAACCCCTGCTCCAACATAGGCTATATTTTATGTCGGTGCCACTAACCCCAGGGGGTGCAGGAGCAAAAAACGTTCTAAAATTGCGATTTTTCAGTTATCACACTGGCTGTCAAGCCCTGAGAGCTTGGCAGCCGGTTCTGTATGTATGTATGTACGTACGTAATGCGATAACTCTTCATAGAAATATCCGTTTTCCTTCAAATTTTGTTTATAGGTTCACTGTGTTAAGGCGCTTCCCTGATTAGTTTTCGGGATTCATTGGTTAAGTATAAAAGGGGGGGAACAAGGGGCTCATTCCCCCCCCCTTAATTTATATAAATGGGTTTTTCATGCAGAATTATTCCGTTTTCCTTCAAATTTTGTTTATAGGTTCACTGAGTTAAGGCGCTTCCCTGATTAGTTTTCGGGATTGACTGGTCAAGTATAAAGGGGGGGAACAAGGGTCTAATTCCCCCCCCTTAATTTATATAAATGGGTTTTTCATGCAGAATTATTCCGTTTCCCTTCAAATTTTGTTTATAGGTTCACTGAGTTAAGGCGCTTCCCTGATTAGTTTACGGGTTTGATTAGTTAAGTATAAAGGGGGGGGTATCGGGGGGGGGGCTAATCCCCCCCTTAATTTATATAAATGGGTTTTTCATGCAGAATTATTCCGTTTTCCTTCAAATTTTGTTTATAGGTTCATTGGGTTAAGACGCTTCCCTGATTACTTTTCGGGATTGATTGGTTAAGTATAAAGTGGGGAACAGGGGGCTAATCCCCCCCCCCTTAATTTATATAAATGGGTTTTTCATGCAGAATTATTCCGTTTTCCTTCAAATTTTGCTTATAGGTTCACTGTGTTAAGGCGCTTCCCTGATTAGTTTTCGGGATTCATTGGTTAAGTATAAAAGGGGGGGAACAAGGGGCTCATTCCCCCCCCCCCTTAATTTATATAAATGGGTTTTTCATGCAGAATTATTCCGTTTTCCTTCAAATTTTGTTTATAGGTTCACTGAGTTAAGACGCTTCCCTGATTACTTTTCGGGATTGATTGGTTAAGTATAAAAGGGGGGGAACAAGGGGCTAATTCCCCCCCCCCCTTAATTTATATAAATGGGTTTTTCATGCAGAATTATTCCGTTTTCCTTCAAATTTTGCTTATAGGTTCACTGTGTTAAGGCGCTTCCCTGATTAGTTTTCGGGATTGATTAGTTAATATAAAGGGGGGGGGGATCGGGGGAGCTAATTCCCTCCCTTAATTTATATAAATGGGTTTTTCATGCAGAATTATTCCGTTTTCCTTCAAATTTTGTTTATAGGTTCATTGGGTTAAGACGCTTCCCTGATTACTTTTCGGGATTGATTGGTTAAGTATAAAGTGGGGAACAGGGGGCTAATCCCCCCCCCTTAATTTATATAAATGAGTTTTTCAGGCAGAATTACTCCGTTTTCCTTCAAATTTTGTTTATAGGTTCACTGTGTTAAGGCGCTTGCATGATAATTTTCGGGATTGATTGGCTGAGTATAAAGGGGGGGAACGAGGGGGGGGGGCTAATCCCCCCCTTAATTTATATTAATGGGTTTTTCATGCAGAATTATTCCGTTTTCCTTCAAATTTTGTTTATAGGTTCACTGAGTTAAGGCGCTTCCCTGATTAGTTTTCGGGATTGATTAGTTAAGTATAAAGGGGGGATCGGGGGCTAATTCCCCTCCCTTAATTTATATAAATGGGTTTTTCATGCAGAATTATTCCGTTTTCTTTCAAATTTTGTTTATAGGTTCACTGAGTTAAGGCGCTTCCCTGATTAGTTTTCGGGATTGATTGGTTAAGTATAAAGGGGGGAACGGGGGGATAATCCCCCCCTTAATTTATTTAAATGGGTTTTTCATGCAGAATTATTCCGTTTTCCTTCAAATTTTGTTTATAGGTTCACTGTGTTAAGGCGCTTCCCTGATTAGTTTTCGGGATTGATTGGTTAAGTATAAAGGGGGGGGGAACTCGGGGTTAATCCCCCCTTAATTTATATAAATGGGTTTTTCATGCAGAATTATTCTATTTGCTTCAAAATTTGTTTATAGGTTCATTGGGTTAAGACGCTTCCCTGATTAGTTTTCGGGATTGATTGATTAAGTATAAAGGGGGGGAACGGAGCTAATACCCCCCTTAATTTATGTAAATGGGTTTTTCATGCAGAATTATCCCATTTCCTTCAAATTTCATTTATAGGTTCACTGTGTTAAGGCGCATCCCTGATTAGTTTTCGGGATTGATTGGTTAAGTATGAAGGGGGGAACAAGGGGTAATTCCCCCTTATCTATACTAATATATAAAGTAGTAAAGATTGTTTGTTTGTTGGTTTGTTTGTTTGTAGAGGGTAATCTCTGGAACCACTGAAGCGATTTTAAAAGTGATGGTGGCAAATTAATGGTGACAATCCCTGCTCCAACATAGGCTATATTTTATGTCGGTGCCACCACCCCCAGGGGGGTGCAGGAGCGAAAAACGTTCTAAAATTTCGATTTTTTGTATACTGAAGGAGATAGAAGCATCAAATTTGGTATGGTAGTTACTTATAACATGTAAATGCTCTCTAAGAACAAATTATAAAAACATTCGAAATTTAAAAGGGTGAGATGAGGAAGAAGCGTTCTAAAAACATTCTAAATTACAATTTCTATGGAATCTCTGAAACTACAGAACCGATTTCAAAAGTGATGATGGCAAATGGATGGTGACAGTCCCAGCTCCAACATATGCTAAATTTTATGTCAGTGCTACTACCCGCAGAGGGTGCAGGAGCGAAAAACGTTCCAAAATTATGATATTTTCAATACTGAAGGAGTTAGGAACTTGACATTTTGTATGGTCGTTACTTACAAGATTTAAATGCTCTATAAGAACAAAGTCTAAAAAAATTCGAAATTTAAAAGGCTGAAATAAGCAAAAAATTTTCTAAAAACATTCTAAATTACAATTTGTATGGAATCTCTGGAACTACTAAAGCGATTTCAAAAGTGATGGTGGCAAATGGATGGTGACAATCCCTGCTCCAACATAGGCTATATTTTATGTCGGTGCTACTACCCCGAGGGGGGTGCAGAAGCGAAAAACGTTCTAAAATTGCGATTTTTGCGATGCTGAAGGAGCTAGAAACTTGAAGTTCGGCATGATTGTTATTTATAAGATCTAAATGCGCTCTAAGAACAAATTCTAAAGAAAAATGATCTAATGATTCTGCGATTTTTCAACTATTGAATTTCTAAAATTACCAAATTTCACCATAGAGTACCATAGCGAAACCTTCACGCGTAAAAAGATAATGATAAGGGCGACGTGTCCTGACGTGTATATTGGCTATAGCACGAGTCACAAATTATAGTATCCTTATTATTCTGCTAAAATATAAAAGTGAATTATGAAATGTCAATATTTTATTTGATTAAAGGTTCGTTAAGAGAAATTGACCAGCGTAGCGGGCGTAGCTTGCTAGTATTTGATAATAATACAAAGTGCATAAATACGAGTAAGTATGGAAAACAAGCGAATATGATGTCATATATAGAAAAATAAAACAGATTTGTTTTGATGTTAAAATAAAATGATCTTGGGTTATCAAATTAGTTGTGATTAATTTCTCTTATTTTTTTCTTTTTCTTTTTCACATGAAAGGAATTATTTTAAATGAACGTAATATATGTATTTTAAATGTATGTGTTGTAAATTAAAGTTCTGTGTTTTAAATGAAATGAGTGAAAGATTTATATTTTTAATGAATTCTATTCAAATGATGGGATAGGTTGGCGATTTATCGTCTGCCACACGGCTAACATACAGTTACGATATTTTTAATTTAAATTTTAAAAAGTAAAAAAAAAAATATTGGATGGCAAATGTCAATGATATGCATCGCAAAATTATCCGTATCGAAAATCAGAAAATCTTAATAAAAATAACTATAATTTTTAAAAGAAAGTTGCTTTTCTCATAAAAGCTAAAGATTTAATATGATTATGTTGAAGTAACAGCATTTTTCCTCTATCACTTTCCCACACTCGAAACACATTTGTAAATAGTCGTTTCGAACCAGAATTTAATATTAAATTTCTTTTAGTTTTAAAATAGGAAAAACTTTGTTGTCGTTTTTAAATATAGCTTTTTTTAAAGTTGTTTCATAATAGATTTTTGTAAAGTTTTGTAGGATAAGAAAAATTGCATAGATTTTAAAGCAATGTTTAAGTAAAATTACAATATTTTTAAACTTAAAAAACAACAATGTTATCGAAAAGAAAATCGATTTTACCATCAAATTCGCGTAATGCAAAAGTAAAGAAGAAATCAAAAAGTAATGAATATTTTCTTCCAGCCGAATTGTGTAAACTTGAACAAGCCGATCGTGCCAATTCATAACATTATAAACGTGAAAGCGCGTTCTATATAGTAGAATTTTTCTTTTACATATAGGTAGAAAATTTCCGAGAATAGAAAGGTTAGGGGTCTAAAATTAGGTCCATAGTTAATTTGCCTTTTTTTTTTATCAAGTGAAATTAAATACATTGTTGTAACCAGATTTGTTTTTTGCGTGGTAAACACTTTAGATGATCATTTCCCCGCTCACCTTTGATGTCAACTATGACTGTAAAACATATTAAAAAATATTAGCCGATAATTTTCTAATTTTCTTATTGCTTCATGATGTAAATAGGCATCCTGTTTCATACTTTAAACCTGAATCGGTCATGCCATTGTCGTTCAATTTTTATTCCTATTCCTAACCCTAATCGTATCCTATCCTAATCCTGATAATAACTTTAAAGAATATTCTTTGACACGAATATGTAAATTAAATCAATATCCATAAATGGAATGAATGGAAAATAGAATAAATAGAAATGGCAAAATAAAATAACAAAAAAGTACATTTATTCGACACCTAACCCTAGAGAAAGCGTAAAAAATTTCAAGCGCATGAAATAAATTAAAATAATCTTATATATACTAACAAAAATATGTAAATTTAGATCATCAGATTTGTGTCGTCGGTATTTATTTGCTTATAGTGTTCTTGACGCGATAGAGAAAATATCGAGGTTAAATTGGGCAGAATTTAAAGTACTTTCCAGCAACCTTTATTTACATTTTAGAATCGCATCAGATTGTTATATCTTTGTGAAATAGCTATCAATGTATAAAATCCACAAGCAGTTTGTTCACTATTTACAACCACTTAGCGTGAAGCATTTAATTTAATATATACATAAACAAGATAATGTAGTAAGAAATATATAACATATGTCTATGCAAATAAACAATATAATAATGCTCATTTAGCAATGCACACATATACAAATTGTACACCAAATACCATCTAAAATGAACTGTTGTATAGAAGAATTCTGCCATTGTTGTTTTTCGTTTTACGAAGAGGAATTCCTCGATTTTCACGATTTTACTGGGTCCTCCTTTTTTCATTAGTTGCAGTTTCATTTTCGCGATTGTATATATTATTTGTCATGGAATTTCATTTTTTTAAGACTGGGTTATGTCAAGGCCCCTATAGCAAAGAAATACCGTATGGTCTCCTATAAAATGTGATAAAGCTTTGGTTAATTATATATGTTGTTAATTATCGAGTGAAATGTTGTGCTAAATTAATGGATTTATTCTTTTTTTAATGTTACGTGAACGAAGTCACGGGTAACAGCTAGTAATATTATACATCCGATTGTGTGCAAATGTTAGGCTGATTCCAGCGTCAAAATGGAGAAATTAATGGCCCTGTATCTTTGCATATAGGTGGATTATAACCCAGAAATGAACATAGGCTGGTTTTTGTTTATTTTATTCAAATACTTTTCTTGATAATTCAAAATTTGATTATTTTCATAGAGAATCAATGGACATTTTTAGATAAAATTTAACCATTTTACTTTATCGTTGCTAGGGCTTTGATCGTTGCCAATAAATAAAAATGTGAAAAAATAATTCTTCCTCAACAATTAAGTTTCAATTGAGCGATTTTCAGGTGAAAAATGAAAATAATTCAAAAGAAGATGAATTTCTGTGATATTTGAAACAACAATATGGAGTATTTGTTATTATACATGAAGTATGAATATCGGTTACATTAAAAAGATCTTTTTCTGTCAAAAACTGCGTTATAATTAGAAAGAAGAATTAACAATAATTATATTATTAAGAAAAATATTTCGCTTGAACCATGGAACTATGGAAAGGATTCTTCTTTTCTTGAACAAATATGACGCCATAAATAAAACACGTATTTTCAAATATTCGTAATATTACAAAGAGCATGACTATCAGTGTATAATAAAAGTATATACATAATGGACGTCATATTTAAGATGAATAACTGAAATATTTTTTGATACTGATTAATAATAAGTTTGAATATCAGTTCAGTTACAAACAGATGTGAGTTTTCTGCTAAATGAGTTTTGTGACTTGTGAGTTTTCACGTCATTATTGCCAGGAAATGAAAATTAATAAGAATTATATCATTGAAAAGAGATTTCTCTGGGATCAAAGTGACGTCATAATAAAACGGGATTTTTTAAATATGTTTCAAATAGAGCGTGTATCAGTTTCATACATTAATAATCATTGAGTGAAAGAATAGAGAGGTAATGAACCGTAAAATCGGCTTGCAATATGAAGCCGGTTATCGCTCAAATCATTAGGCCCAAGGGCTGACTTCATTGGATGGAGAGAGGCTGCACGTGGAACAATGAATGGATTCATTGGACGGGGAGAGGTTTTCAAAGCAAGCCGCCAGTTGTTTGGGCCGACTGTAGGGTTGCATTTTCAGCATCACGCCAAACATGAACATTTCATCTCTATTTATTCCCTGAACTCTGTGATTAATAATACAAGCATCAGTAAGATTATTAGGAAAAGAAAATTGAACACAAGTCTATTAAGTTAAAATCTGACTGTGTGTATTTCGCAACTACTCCTCTTAATGCAACGCGATTTACTTAAAACCGGTTATCATTGATTCGAGGATGTCATATAAACTCTGAGAATTTACAATTTTGAATTAGATTCCGAGATATTAATATTTTTTTTGTAAATTTTAACGAAATTCCTCTAAAAATGGTACTTAAATTACTCCATTTTTGTGGATAAAAAAGGAGAAATAAAACGGATTAATATATTTTTATGCCATTTTCTCATTAAAACTGAGAAAAATTATTTTATTTTCAATTTGAATAGTTGGTGAAAAAAAAATCTTGATTACAGTAAAATTTCCGAAAAATAAAAGCATATTTCCACATATTCAAACTTTATGAATCAATTTATTCTGAAGATCAAAAATTGCCTGTCAGCATATTGTCAAGAACTCAAGATTTGTTTCAGCTATAGATTAAACCAAGGACACAAATTTGCTGTTACATGCAAACGTAACACTTGCAATTGCAAAGCGTTTTGCAACCCCAAATTATATGCAAACGTAACATTTACATGTAATTTGCACCCAAATTAATTTTAATTTGAACCGTAATAAATGTTAATTTGCGATGAAAATTACATGCATGTTTACATATAATTTTGGGTTGCAAAAAGCTTTGCAATTTAAGTGTTACGTTTGCATGTAATTTTGGGCTGCAAAAAGCTTTGCAATTGAAGCTCCTTGCATTTAGGTGTAGAACTATTCATTCCTATTCACAATAATTGAATTTAAAGAAAAGGCATATACTATTTCCAATGAATTATTTTTAAATGATGGCTGTTAAAACGTTTCTCAAAGTCGTTAAAAGTAAAATGGTTTATCAGGTAAAATTGACATTTCTTTTTACCCAATTCGTCGATTTACACGATTTTACTTGGCCGTCTTTTTTCCATTGGTTGCAGTTTCCTTTTCGCGGTTATTTGGCACAAAATTTTACCTTTTTTAAACTGATTTATGTCAAGGCCCCTATAACAAAGAAATATCGTATTTTCTTCTATGAAATGTGATAAAAAGTTAGTTAATTATTTACGTTTTTAATTATCGGGAGTGAAATATTTTGCTTGATTAGTACATTTATTCTTCTTTCAATGTTACGTGAACGAAGTCACGGGTAACAGCTAGTAATATTATAAATCCGATTGTGTGCAAATGTTGGGCGGAAGCCAGCGTCAAAATGGAGCATTTAATGATCCTGTATCTTTGCATATAGGTTGATTATAACCCTCAAATGAACATAGGCTGGTTTTTGTTTATTTTATTCAAATATTTTTCTTAATAATTCAAAATTTCGTTATTTTCATAGAGAATAAATGGACATTTTTTCGTATGAGATTTTAAAATGGTTAAATTTACTTTACCGTTGCTAATACTTTATCGTTGCCAAAACTAAATCAAAAACCGGAATAATAATTTTTATTCAACAATTTAGTTTCAATTGAAAAAATTTCATGTGAAAAATGAAAATGAAATTAAAAAATTAAAAAATTAAAAAGAAGATTAAATAATATTATCTATACTAATAAAAGAAAGTTTCGTTCTCTCTGTGTGTGTGTGTCTGTTGGCGATGGCTAGCAAAATCTAGCCCACCTAGAAGGCTGGAAATTTAGATTTAGGTAGTCCAAACCCTCTCCTGGTGCACCTGAATGTCAGAATTTTAATATTTTAATTACTTTCTGAAATATTAATTAAAATGTACAAAGAACTCTCATTAAAAATACGCTTTTTTTCTTCGGTTGGTTGGTTGTGTAGAATATCTTCTCAGAACTCATTAAATAATTCAGAGTAACGATGCATACATAAGGACTTATAACGAAACAGTGCCAACATGGATTGCAGTTACCTGCATACAGCCAAGCTAATGTAGCGCCATCTACTCCCGACAAATTACACAAACGCCACCTGTTTAAGACATTTCCAGGCACGTTTTACTTCATTATAATTATCTGGGTTTAAGGTTTTTTTAAAACACGACATATATTATTATGTTAGAGACTATGAATACAGAAAACTTTATTTAACAGATTATTTGTTATATATTTGCGGGAATGGCGAGGAGTAAGGGTCTAATTACATTTAACAATTTTAACATTTTTAGCTTCACCCGTAGCGTTTAATTGTTGTTTTACATACAGAATACCGCTATTTTAAATCTCAGTTTCTCAGTAATATCTCAGTAATAATATTCCGAACTTCTCCATTTAGTTCCATTTTTACTAAATCATCGTAAAAATCAGCATTCATTGCTTCAAGGTGTATTTCTAAAAAGCAATTACCAGTATTTCCGAATAATAGCCCAAGCCAAATTTTAAATTAAGTTCCTACCTTAACCAAATGAATCAATCTTTAAAGATGTATAGTGATCCTCCTAATTAGTTATTTGCTGAAGGTCACTTGAACATCCCCCCCCCCCTCTCTGAGGCCCTCCTTCAAAGTTTTCTTCGTTAAACTATTCCCCGTTTCCATATCTCAGCAACTATCTTTCTGATTTCAACGCAAGTGATTCCAAACATTATAATTAACTTAATAGTCACCCTTTATAACATTAAACTAAATTTATGAGTAGCGGTTACCACTATTTCTGAATAATAGTTTAAGCCAAATTTCTAATTAAGTTCCCAGCTTAACCAAATGAACGAATTTTTAAAGATGCATAGTGGTTGTCCTAATTAGTCAGAAGCTGAACGGTACTTGAACATCCCCTCTCCCCTGACCTCTCCTTCAAGGTTTTTTACCTAACTATGCCCCGTTTCCATATCTCAGCAACTATCTTTCCGATTTCAACGCAAGTGATTCCAAACATTATAATTAACTTAATAGTCACCTTCTATAACATTAAAGTAAATTAGTAGCGGTTACCACTATTTCCCAATAATAGTTTTAGGCAAATTTGTAATTAAGTTCCTAGCTTAAGCAAACGAACGAATTTTTAAAGATGCATCGTAGTCCTCCTAATTAGTCATTTTCTGAAGGACACTTGAACATCTTCTTCACCCGGCACCTCACTCATGATTATTTTCTCTAACTGTGCCTTATTTCAATAACTCGGCTTATAATGTTCCCATCTTCTCGAAACCAGCTCGATTTTGTCGCACGCCTACTATACAGTACCGTAGGTAACGTTGACCTGTCTCAGAGGGTTTTTTCCGAAAGAGGTTGCTCCCCTGGCGGTGGAAGGGGGAAATAAAAGATTTTCCGGAACGTGCGAGCGTGCCCGGTATACGATGTCGAAGCCATCGGAGACCTTGGCCAGAGTTTCATTTTTTAAAAGACTTGAGTTTATTACACGGGTTCCGGCAACGCCGGGCGGTCAGCTAGTTTTAAATAAAATATTGCAATTTTACTTTTTAAATTTTATTTCATGTTCAATATTTTAAAAAAGAAAAACGTCTCTTTTGTAATTTATTTGATGCTTCGTGGATTTCAAATTTTCTGTTTTTCAATTAATATTTTTCATTTTTAAAAGCTGTATTTTATTCGTGACTTTAATTAATTTTATGTATCATTTATTAAATATTAATGATTCGTTCAAAAATGATGTCTTAGCAATAAAAAAGAATCGGAACTGAGTCATAACGATGTTGTAAATGTACAACATGTAGATCAAAATTAATAAAATCTAGACACAGAAAAAAAAGAAGAATGGTAGTAAAGATTAATGATTTTTCTTTTATTGATGACATCCCTATAACACTGGAAATCATAAGTCGGTCGATTATGATCATCATGAAACATGCAGAAAGTGTATTTTTAAAAGGCATTAAAGCATAACCTGATGCTCAACGTTGGCAAGCTATCACTGCTGACATTGAAAAGCGTATATTTTGATCTAAAATTATACTTTTCAATAAAGATACGGAATTCATTGAGTGTGACATTGAAAAGTGTGTATTTAGAATATATCCAAAATTAATCATAGTATTTCATAAAGATGCATTTCAGAAAAGACGATAAGAATGCTTCGTATGTATAATGAGTAGCGTTTGAAGAACGAATTTTGATATAAATTTAAATGGATATGGAAAAATTCAACTTCTTAAGTACCGGGTGCGTCATAAATTCGTGCAAACTTTAAAAATTCCTAATAAAAGAAGTAATGCTCGGAAAATTTTTCAGTTTAGGCGAGTATGATCAGAAGGATTTTGGATTTTTTTTTCATGTATAATAAAAAATGATTCCAAAAGTAACCGATAAAGGGCGCTCACACGTCATAGCGAGGCGTTTTATGCAAACCAGGCTCGCAATAAAACACCTGGCTGGAAATGGATTCGTCATTCGATCTCAACAGCATGCTATCGTTACCAGATCGAGTGCTGGTGGTTAAACTTTTCTACAAGAATGGTGAATCCACAATTATTGCATTGCGAAAGTTTCGCACGGAGAAAGGACTTAAGGCGCAAAAAAGCCCTATTTCATTGAATGGGATACTCAATTTAGTACGACCTTTTGAGGAAACGGGGAGTTTGGAGGATCGTCCACGTAGTGGCAGACCATCCTCGAGCTGGGATCGGGTCCATGTTGTAAAAAGTGTCATGAAAGAATTGGCAGCCGAGACATCAACGGGGAGTAGCAGTGCTCGTGAATCTGAGAGAATAACGGCGATTCCGGAATCGTCGATTTGACGTATTCTGCACGGAATCTTCTATCTGTATCCGTACAAGATACAGGCACTTCACCAGTTATTATCGGCATATATAGATAAAAGACTAAAGTTTGCTACATGGGCGCTGGTACAAATGGAGCGTGACCCACTATGGTTGCTGAACGTCATATGGACGGGTGAAGCACACTTTTCACTGCATGGTGACGTCAAAACGCAAAACAGTCGTATCTGGGCGACGTCAAACCCTTGTGAGTACCTGACCAAGCCACTGCATGCTCCTCATGTGACTGTTTGGTGTGGTTTCACCGCGTCTTTCATTCTGAGTCCTTCCTTTTTTGAAGAGCCTTGTCCTGAATCCGGCTGGAAAACCTGTACAGTCACTGCAGAACGGTATCTTACGCTTTTACGTGACCACGTTGTGCCTGCATTGCAGGAAACACATGCATTACTTGTCGTCACCTTCATGCAGGATGGTGCCCCACCCCACTTTGCAAGTGATGTCGAGACATTCCTGGTCGACATTTTCACTGAAGACTGAGTGATAAGTCGAGGTTGTAACTTTGAGTGGTCCGCACGATCTTCAGACTTGACTCCGGCAGATTTTTGGTTGTGGGGATATTTAAAGTCTCGTGTATTCCGGGGCTCCCCAGACACTTTGGTGGAACTGAAAGAGGTTATTCGACGGATCGTCGGTGTCATTGATGCCGACATGCTACACTCAGCTGTAACAGGCGTATTGACGCGCCTCACTTGCCTAATATCTAATGGTAGTGGTCATGTTTAGCATCTTTTACCTTAAAATAAATGTACAGTGTCATGTTATTGTAATTTGTTTCATTGTCTGTTTGTGTTTGCCTGATTTGCATAAAACGCCTCAGTATGACGTGTGAGCGCCCTCTATCGGTTACTTTTGGAATTATTTTTTATTATACATGGAAAACAAATCCAAAATCTTTCTGATCATATTCGCTGAAACTGAAAGTTTTTTCGAGCATTACTTCTTTTATAATGAATTTTTAAAGTTTGCACGAATTTATGACGCACCCGGTATATATATTGTATGTAACTGTAAAGTGCCTTTTATTCAAAAGAAAATCTTGGGGTATTTTCACTCTACTTTATCCTAACATCTTTGCCTTGCCTCGTCTGACATTTTTGGTGTCTTTTGAACTATGATCTATTCTCTTTTTATCTTAAAAACTAAATTATTTAACTACACTTTTATTTCCTTCTATCATTTTGATGTAGTCTCTTGACTACGGCTAGTCACTTCACTTGCTCTCTTATGATTTGCTCTACAAGTACTCATAGCGAGGGCTTAGCAACTCGGTAGCCCATTCATCCTACCACAAGTTCAAGTTCAAGTTATGTATGTCTTCTTGAACTGGTGCGACCCTGCGACCTATGGCGCATTAAAATCAATGAAAACTAGGAATGGGCATTTCGATTCACTTTGCGGAGTCGAGTCAGGCCCTACTACGAACGTGTCGAAATTCCCTCTTCCTCAGAAACTCACCGGAGTTTTCCGATGTGACGTCGCCTTCCGATCACCTTGGGATAAATGCTGCCACAATGACATCGGGAACGCCTGCACTCGGAAGCAGACATCAGACTCTCCCTTAAAATTTCCCGACCCCATAAAATGCAGTGAAAAAGGCACACATTGTCGGAAGCGAGTCTTTGAAAGAGATTTTCAAGCGGTTGATATTGTTCCCTGTTTATTAAAAATGCCAACAACACACGTTTAATTAACAAGGAGAGTGCCAAGCTTGGTACTCACAGATTTTGATTATTTTTATAGATGCTGTAGGGTAGAAGCCCCTTAGTCTCAGGTTCAATGGATTTTATACAACGCTCCTTAGTTCTCGAGAAATGGGGGGTGTGCTGTAGAGTTTAACTATTTCGTAAGTATTCGTCAGTACAACGGTTAGTAGTTGACATGGATGAGAAGTTCTTGTTGTAGATACAAATAAGCAGTTAATCCAGGAGGAATGACTGAGCAGAGTTAGACGACAGAAGAATTTATTTCGTAAAAAACAAAGCATCATAAGACACAGGAGCAAGATAGTCGAAGAAGCAAGGGGAGGTACCCTAGTAATCGGCAGCCTACGGTAACAGCTTGTTTGGTCAAGTCAAAAGGCCGAAGTGAAGATCTTCTAAAAGTTACATGTACGGGTGTTGGCGCGGAAAGCATGATAAAATCGCCAGTACTTGGCGAGGGAGTTATTGGAGACAACGGTCGGAGGCGTATGGGAAAAAACGATAACTGCTAGATTCTGTCTATGATAATGCATTCATTTGAGGATGGGGGGAAGGGTTGTAAGGATTCTTTCATGGAGACAGAAAAGGAAAAAGAAAAGAAAGTAATTTTGGGATTGGCGTTTGATTTTGCTAAAAGACAGCTGCAATTAACGGTTACAAATAACTCGAATCTAATAACAGGGTGTGAAGGATATGAGCTTGCATATTATAGTTTACATGTGGGCGCGAGATATTTTAATTAATTCTTTTGAGAGCGGATGAGAAGTGCAAATGCTTGCATAAAGAATATCGGTTATACGTTACATTATTTTAATATGTAGAGCACAGCTGCATATATATTTTGTCTAACTTTTAAGACAGATGCACTTTTGATTTCATGAGAAGGAAACGGTTGAATTAGAAATATGTGAACATTAGTAACTTATTTTTAGCATAACCGCAATGTAAGGACAGAGAGGTTTCTGATATATGAGAGTGACTTGCATTTTAGAATGAAGAAATTAGATTCGTTATCTAAATTAAATCAGAAATAGATTTTAGTTAACATATTGAATTTTGGGGGGGGATTACAGACATTTAAAAACTGTAAACTATAATTGTTTATTTTAATTATTTATTTATTTGGGGGGAATGAATAAATCTTTATGAATTTTTTTTTTTTTTTTTTTTTTTAAATCTCTATTTTGGGGGGGGGGGGGGGAGGAGAAGCATGCAATCAATACATGTATGCTAGATGTTGGAAGAGGAATGGAAAAGCTTATGTTAACTTGTTAAAATTTTGAGGGGGGGGGGTTTGAACTGAAAGTAAGATATATGACAAACGTCTTTGTCATATATATCACCCCATTGACCAGAAAAGCTGTACTGTTTACAGTACAGTTTAAAAAAAATATATACAATACAATTATACTCTCCCCAAGCTTAAAATAATACATACATAATATAAAACAAAATACTTGTAAAATTATATGAGTTGCAACAGTATAAAGGATTTTGTTACCTCAATAGTTCGTAACATCAGGCCATAAAATATAAAACATAGTGCACTACCTTCGAAGGTTTTTTTTTTTTTTATATCTTCGTCCTTTTATTTTCTGTTTTGTTCTTTTTCTTTTTGTCATTCTGTCTGGTACCAGCTTTAAAAAGTTACTATTTAACTAGACATGTCTAATGATAACTGAACACAAAACAGTACTCATTTTCTCAATTTGTTGCACTTAAATACCATAATTACTACTTAAGTATAATATGAAACACAAATGAAAACAATTAAAAAATAAACACAAATAACACATAACATAAACATATATCCTTAAAAATTAACTTGACTTATATGAAAAAGTGAAAATGGATTAACTCAAGTGTAGTGTACTGAAAAGTTGTTTGAAAAAAAAGTTTTTAAAATTCGTGCAAGCACAGGACGGTAAAAAAAAGAGGTGCATGTGGCACGCCCATAAAAAGGGACCGCCCTTAATCTTGTCAATGCATGACAAGTGTGATGTCTCAGGCTTAGGGCCTTACGACCTAGGTGAGGAGGGCAGTGATGAGAGTCCACATCATTACAACATGAACTCCCTGCTCCCCAATGAAGATCGCATTGATCTCCATACAGGAGCACGATTCGGGAACACATATACTTTTGGGAAAAGGGAATATTGTGAATTAGTAAACTAAATCACAATTGTCTCTCTAAACACAATCTGGTGAGGGGTGGTAACCTAAGGGCAAAAATTTAGAACGGTACCACTAGCCTGAAGGGGAAGAATTAGTAAAAATAAAAAAAAACAGATACAAGTGTATCTTATGCAAATCCTAATGTATTGACAGTCCTAGAGTGTTGAGAGACCTAAAATATGTCATAATCGGGTGTGATGAAGTGAAACTGTACAAGTCATGTAAGCAAATGCTTTAAGTTTGTTTACGAGAACTTTTTTTTTATTTATTTGAAAGATCTTATTTATTTAAAATATTTGCAATGTTGTATTCAGTATGAATGAAAGTTTAAAGTGTGAGAGAAAAGAATGTGAAAAGATTATATTTATCTACTGTTTATAAAATTGAATGAAAAATTAAAAGAATGGTGTGACCCGATACAAAATATTGTGTAAAAGTGGTCTTCACAAGAAGACATGGACCAGCCGTGAAGTCAGGTGAAGACAAGTTATGCACAGTATACGTAGAATCCTGGCCAGGGATAAAACACTTAGTATCAGATCATATTAAAAATTTAAAAGTTTTTTTTTTTTTTTTTTAAATTTATTATTATTATTATTATTTTTAAAATTTGTTACAAATTATCTTTTTCTTAAATTGTAGCGAGGGGCGAGAATGGTGTTAGAAGAATTATTATTTGTAACATGACTTGCAGGATCACATAAATGTCCATATCGAGGTGGTGCTAGAAGAAGTCTATCAATATGTACCCTAAATGCAGTATCATCATGAGCATATAATCTTTTAATTGAAAATGAAACAGGAGAGTGTTTAAATGTTACAATATATGGACCGGTATATTTAGGTTTAAATTTGTCGACTGATTTTAAATAAACAATATCTTTTAAACATATATTTCTTAATTTAGCTTTTCGACTGTGAATTTTGTAACGTCTATTTTGAGCAGTTTTAATGTTGTTATATGCTTTGTCATATATTTTGTTTAAGTCATCTAGTAATTTATAAACTTCAACATGTTTATCTAGAAATGCTTGGTTGGTACTATGATCATATGTGTCAAAAATTAATGAAAGTTCACGACCAAAATGAAGTAAGTTAGGTGAAAATAGTGTAGAAGAGTGTGTCGAACCATTATAAAGTGACTTATGAATAAACAGAGCATTTTCAAAAGAGTGTCCTTCTTGTAGTAATGTGGTAACAGAATATTTAATAGACTTGTTAATTCGCTCGGCAATACTATTAGATTGTGGGTGCGAGACCGAACTGTGATGTATTTTTATGCCAAGAGCATCATTAAATGCATTATAGATATGAGAAGTATATTGTGGGCCTAAGTCTGACAAAATACAGACGGGTCTCCCATAGGTAGTTATGTAACTAAATAAGCATTTTACAACTTTGGGTGCAGAAGTATCAGTGAGAGGATAGAGTTCAATGTGTCTTGAGAAGTGATCGGTTACAGTTAAGACATGTTTATTATTTGAGAAAGGACCAAGTAAATCAGTACTGACTGTATGACCAGGATATCTTGGTGTGTATGTAGGTTGAAGAGGTGCGGGTGGAGTGTTATGGTGTTTGGCCTGTAAACATTTGACACATGAAGCTACAAAGTTGAGTGTATCTACATAGATGCCTTTCCAAAAATATTTGGATGTAAGAAATTCATAAGTTTTGGCCATACCAAAGTGTGACAGATGGGATATAGTTAAAACTTTACTTTTAAGTGAATCAGGGACAACAATGTGATATGAGAAAGTATTATTTATGACATCTTCCTTTTTGAACATTAATATTTTAGAATCAGGATGTATGAAGTAATTCGGGAATTTTGAAGAAGGTCCATTTTGTAATATATGATCATAAATACTAGCTAAGGTAGGGTCTTTTTGTTGTTCAGTGCAAAAAGTTTGATTTGATATCTCCAATAATGGGTCTCGTTTTGTTCGTTCACCTGAGATGAGAAAATTAACTTGACAATTGTTGTTATTAACAGATTTACAAATATCAGGTGTTTCATGATCGACTATTGGAAGTGGTTGAGGATCATGGATAAGGTTAGGATTGGTTAATAAATTTTCTTGGTTGTTGTCAAAATTACAGCGAGAGAAATAATCTGCTAAAACATTTGAAGATCCAGGAATGTGTTCAAAATCATATGAATATTCTGAAAGGTCAATTAGCCAACGGGTGGTTATGTCTGCTGGGTTTGTAGTTTTTTTGTATTTTTTTAGAGGTTTGCTATCTGACAAGATTAGGAATTTTCTGTTGTATAAGTAATATTTGAATGCAATAACAGATTTGTAAATTGCCATGAGTTCTAGTTTTAAAGCAGGATATTTTTTTTCAGAGGAATTTAAGGATTTAGAAAAGTATGCTACTGGTAGAAGATTTCCATTATGTTCTTGCATTAAAACGCCAGAGATGGCAATGTTAGATGCATCTGTATTCAAATAAAAATTCTTATTCCAATCTGGTAACCTAACCATGGGTGAACCGAAGAAAATTTTCTGTATTGTTTTAAGTATGTCCTGATGTTTTTCTGTCCAGATGAATTTAGTTTTAGGAGTAGTTAAATCAATAAGTGGTTGCACTAGTTTGTTAAATGTTGGAATTAATGATTTATAGAAAGTTATCAAACCAATAAGCCTTTTTAGTTGTCTTTTTGTAGTTGGTGTAGGAAATGAAGTTATTTTTACAATGTTAGAATGGATTGGTGAAATACAATGATTTTCTATTTGAAAACCTAAGTAGTTGACTTTTGTTTGATGAAAGTTGCATTTATTAGGTGAAAGAGTGAGATTGTACTTGGAAAGGAGGTTAAAAATTTTGTCGAGTTTAGAACACATTTCATCAAAAGAATTCGCACCTATAATAAAGTCATCTTGATACGTATACACACCTTGTAGGTGTAATTCGTCAATTAAAGAGTCCATTAGAGCTTGAAAGATTGAGGCACTTGTCTTTAAACCAAAGACAAGTCTGCGGTAGGAAAAAGATCCAAACATGGTGGTAAAAGTTAGTTGATTGTGAAATTTTTCTGGTAAGTTAATTTGGTGGTATGCTTGATGAAAGTCAAGTGTTGTAAAGAATGTGTAAGAAGAGAGATTAGCGATGATGTTTTGAATTTTTGGTAGTGGGTAAGATGATCCTTGTATTACAGTGTTTAACATTCGCAGGTCAAGTGCGAGGCGAAATTTTTGTTTACCAGTACCATCTGGTTTTTTTCTAACAAGTAACATAGGACAAGACCATTCGGAGCAATGTCTTTGTATAATTCCAGCTTCAAGTAATTGATTAATTTGATCTAATGCATCTTTTTGTAATGCCTGAGGTATTGGAAAAGGAAGTGTTTTTATAGGATAGTCATTAATGAATTTCAAATCTGGAATAATTTTATCTGTATGCCCAAGTGTATTTAGAGATTTTGAAAATACAGGGTAATATTTGAGTAACATTTCTTTTAGAATTTCAGCCTCATTGGATGGTAAGTGTTCAAGATTGAAATCAGTTGCAGATAAGTCTTCTTTTCTTTTTTTGAGAATGTCTTTAGAAGCTTGAATGAGATTTAAAAATTGTTGATCTGAGTTATCTTGACTAATTTTATCTGGGGAGTACTCAATTATTTCCTCGACCTCAAAAAGTTGACCTATTTTAGCTTTTTTTTGAATGTGAATGGGATTATCAGAATTGTTTTTAACCGAAATCAGGAAAAATGTATATTGTTGTGGAATTTTTCTTTTTCGCTTTGGATTTTTTGATTTTATTATAGCATCAAATCCTATTAAATTGTCAACGGGTGAATTGTATTGAAATAAATAATCTTTGTCTGTGCTAATAGAGTCTGTGAAAACTGAAATCCATTTTTGTTCCTGAGGGTTTAAGGAAATTCTACGAGTCAAAGCTACAGTTTGATTTTTGAAGGAGGTGGGTTGTGTACTACATTGGTTTATTTCAGAAGATGAAGTAGTTTGTTTGTTTACCAAAGGAATCGATAAAGTGTTGTCAATATGGATAATGTTTTTGACGGTGTTTACAACAATATTGAATCGTTTGATGAAATCATAGCCGATAATACCTTGAAAACTAGATGAATCTGGTATGTCTACGATATAAAAGTGGTGATTAAAGTTTTTGTGCTGTAATTTAATGGAGGTTCTAATACATGCGGAAAAATCTACATCAGAATTGACTGTTTTGATGACAACACCAGTTGATAATCTCTTATATTTTAAAATTGTTTTTAATTCATCAAATAAAGACTGTGATAGTAACGAAATAGTACTTCCTGTATCGCAAAGTAGAGTAATATCTTTTTTTGCAATTGAGGCCTTTACAAGGGGAAGTGATGTTGAGTCTTTAATGACATTGTAAATAATTTTTGTAGTGGTGTCATCGTATTGTTCTGTGTTTGTTTGTGTTGTTTCATGCTTAGAAATTTTTACACTATCACATGTTTGTGTGCTTACAGAGTTTACTAGTCTATTAAGTGAAATTTTTGGTAAGGACGGATCTGGGAAAAAACTGGCTGATGTGTAATCAGTAGGGGGGTGAGGTGCAAAGCCATCAGCAAAATTACACCTCTGACTTAGTTTTCCTGTTGTCGATTGTTGTTGTTGTGAAATTGTCCTCGTCTTTGTGTATTTAAGCGTTTCCACTTAAAACAGGCTTGCGCTTCGTGACCACTTTTGAAACATAGCTGGCAAGTAGTTCTGTGAAATCTGTACGACTTATGTGGAGAGGGGCGTTTGTTAAAATTGCGATTTTGAAATTTCCGTTTGTTGTGCATGCCAGCAAATTTAGTTTTGTAAGTTGCCGCGTCATCTTTAATTTCTGGTTGTGTTTGGGTATTTACAGAAAGGGCGTTTATTTTCTCGGTTAGCTGTTTCAGCTGGTCGGCAAATATTGAATCAGTTGGGGAAGGGGTGGGGTAAGCATGCAAAATTTTTTCTCCATACAAAATATCTTGTAGCGCCTGGGCTCTTAAAACTGCGGGTTGGTACTCTGTAATTCCTTCCTCTTGGATTTTAATTCGTAGATTGGATGGAATGGTTTCCAGGAATTTCATGTACTTAATTTTGTCACGCGCATTGGCGTCTTGAATGTCCGAATAAACTGTTGCAGCCAGAACATTAAGCCTATGGGCAAAGTTTTTAATGGTTTCTGCGGGTAAGAGCGTTAAGTTTGCAAGTTCGACTGCTACCTGTGATTTGCTAGGAGGGGAAAAAAAATTGGAAAATTCTTTTTCGATTACATTTATGTCATTTGAGATTAGTAAATCAGGGTTCTGTGTTAAATATTTTAATGCAGGACCAGATAATTTACTTTTTAGTAGCGCAATTGTTGCTTGCGGGCTGTATTTATTTATTTGACTAACAGACCGTACTTGGTCGAAAAAGAATTTGAGTGATTCATGATCACCGTCAAAAGTAGGCAAGTTAATTGGTATTTGCCGAGAAGCCATGGTGGCCAAAAATACTATTAACTAATCTATGAAATTCAAGGAAACACTGCATGCACAATAAAATAACTAAAAAAAAATATCAATATACACTAGCAGGTAATAAATATAACATGAAAGAAAAATGTAAACCGGATTTATATCATAATAAATGATAATGACTGATCACTGTTTCTTTTTAGCGTATAGATCCCTAACGCTCATTTTTTTAAATTCATCTTTAAAAAGAAACAGCGATGAATGAGAGAAAAATAGAGGAGGAAGAAAAAAAAAAATATATCCTTTTTTTTTTTTTTAACTTTAAAATCAATTTGTATAGCATGAAATACAAGCAAAGATCTTACCTGGGATCAATCAATACAAGTATAAAAAGTAAAAAATTCATGCAAATTATTTAAATTGTTAAGAATGGAACGTAGCATTTCTTTTCTTCATTTAAAAAAAATGAAACCAATATTGCAAGACAATTTAAGTTATTTTTTTTATTTTATTTTATTTTAGTTTTTTAAACTGGTTTACTAAAAATTAAAAAACTCAAATTAATATTTGTATCCAAAACACCTTAAAAAAAACAATCTTGCCTTAAATATTCATAAAAATATCATATTTTAAAACAACTAAAAAAAATGTAAGAAAAAATAATCATATTTATACCATTTAATGTGAAAGTTCAAACATTAAATTAAATTAAATTTCATTCTGCATATTTAATTAAGAAGGTTTTGGTAAAAGGCAACCACAAAAATTAACTAAAACTTTGTTATTGAATAAATTCTTTTAAGAATAGGAATGCAATATTTTTAACCAAATAAAACATTTTACTATTGACTGATTTATAAAATATATATATAACACTGACACTAATGCTATATGAGAGAAAGGAAAAAAAATATATATATTGTGATACTGAAATATTAAATGTATTCATGTAACTGTTTTTTTTTATAAGAGAAGTATGAAGGTTGAAATATACATTTTAATCAAAGTAAAAGAAACAAATTTTTTTTTTTTACTGCGATTGAGTAAAATTTAAAATATGAAAACATTCTATTCATCCTTCATACTTATTAATTTAAAATAAAATAAAATCTTATTTTTTTGTAAAAAAAAATTCGTTCACCAACGTTTTGAATCATCACAAATTTGTATCACCACATTCTTGTACAAATCTTCTTATTTCGTTTCATTTAGATCAATATATTTTTTTTTTTTTTTACCTACTTACTTTATTTACCTGGTTTGTGTGAGAAAATTATAGTTAAAAAAATTGTCTAGTGATCATTATGTAAATATACTCTTGAATGAGACAATATCGAAACACAAGATACTTCAGAAGCACAAACACGTTCACAAACGTTACGGTAAGCACGATTAGCAATGTTGGGTTTTGTTTAAATACTTTTCACATATTTCACGGACCTAAGTTGCTAAAATACACTGGTAGATCACGGTTCTTGATCTTCGTACGCACACAAAAAAGCAAAAAAACAGCACACCTCACGACGTAGATAGAATCTCAGCTGGCGGGAGGGATGCACAGGCAACGAAGAAACACCGTAGCACACGCGTACATATGTGAACACGTTTTCAACGAAACACTTTGTTTTTTTAAAACACTAATTTTGAACGTCCACTATTTGAAGGCGCGCACAACACACGGAATATCATCAGAGGGGGGAATGCACTTGAAAACGATGCTGATACACAAGTCACGCTTTGAGTCAGACGAGATGAGGGGGTGACGAGGGATTCCACAGAAGAGATGGGGAGGGGGGGGTGCGCTTCAGATAGAGGCTGTCAACAACAGATGAGAAGACTCTAGCATGTTCGCTCTGGAAAGGAAGGAGGGGGGGCTTCCACAGACGACGGTGCGGTGGCGTGCAGGAAAAATTTTGAATGTCAATGTTCAAAATGAAAGTATAGGAGTTCAGCGAAGCAGAATTTAAAAGTTCCACATAGTCCAGCGACCGTTGGAGATTAAAAAGTATTGTTGAATTCCAGTACTTCGGTACCTCCCCTTGTGAAAAGAAAGTCTCTAGATAGAGGCGCCGGCGGATACGCACCAATTTTTTTGTGCTGTAGAGTTTAACTATTTCGTAAGTATTCGTCAGTACAACGGTTAGTAGTTGACATGGATGAGAAGTTCTTGTTGTAGATACAAATAAGCAGTTAATCCAGGAGGAATGACTGAGCAGAGTTAGACGACAGAAGAATTTATTTCGTAAAAAACAAAGCATCATAAGACACAGGAGCAAGATAGTCGAAGAAGCAAGGGGAGGTACCCTAGTAATCGGCAGCCTACGGTAACAGCTTGTTTGGTCAAGTCAAAAGGCCGAAGTGAAGATCTTCTAAAAGTTACATGTACGGGTGTTGGCGCGGAAAGCATGATAAAATCGCCAGTACTTGGCGAGGGAGTTATTGGAGACAACGGTCGGAGGCGTATGGGAAAAAACGATAACTGCTAGATTCTGTCTATGATAATGCATTCATTTGAGGATGGGGGGAAGGGTTGTAAGGATTCTTTCATGGAGACAGAAAAGGAAAAAGAAAAGAAAGTAATTTTGGGATTGGCGTTTGATTTTGCTAAAAGACAGCTGCAATTAACGGTTACAAATAACTCGAATCTAATAACAGGGTGTGAAGGATATGAGCTTGCATATTATAGTTTACATGTGGGCGCGAGATATTTTAATTAATTCTTTTGAGAGCGGATGAGAAGTGCAAATGCTTGCATAAAGAATATCGGTTATACGTTACATTATTTTAATATGTAGAGCACAGCTGCATATATATTTTGTCTAACTTTTAAGACAGATGCACTTTTGATTTCATGAGAAGGAAACGGTTGAATTAGAAATATGTGAACATTAGTAACTTATTTTTAGCATAACCGCAATGTAAGGACAGAGAGGTTTCTGATATATGAGAGTGACTTGCATTTTAGAATGAAGAAATTAGATTCGTTATCTAAATTAAATCAGAAATAGATTTTAGTTAACATATTGAATTTTGGGGGGGGATTACAGACATTTAAAAACTGTAAACTATAATTGTTTATTTTAATTATTTATTTATTTGGGGGGAATGAATAAATCTTTATGAATTTTTTTTTTTTTTTTTTTTTTTAAATCTCTATTTTGGGGGGGGGGGGGAGGAGAAGCATGCAATCAATACATGTATGCTAGATGTTGGAAGAGGAATGGAAAAGCTTATGTTAACTTGTTAAAATTTTGAGGGGGGGGGTTTGAACTGAAAGTAAGATATATGACAAACGTCTTTGTCATAGGGGGGGTCTAATATTATAACACAACTTAAATACTTACTTTGTATCGAAATAACTACGGTGGCCGTAGCTCAGTTGGTATGGCGTCTGCTTGTTGTTCCGAGGGCCCGGGTTCGATGCCGGAACACGCTACGTTTGTTTTCTTTTTTCTTGTTTTTTTCCTTTTTTAATAAATATACTTGTAATTATAATTTAATAATTTAAAAAAAAATTGTTAACATGATTAAATTTTAATTTAGCATTTTTGATTTTTTTAAAATCATTTTTAAAATGTATTCCACGTATGCTTTATCAATGCAACGATATTGAACAATTGTGTCAATTCGTGTTTGTAAAGAAACATCATTTATAAATTGCCATAACGAAACGCCTTAAAGTCAATGCGATGAAAATACTGCTCTGTTTTTAAAGTAAGAAGCATAATTATATTAAAATTTAGCATAAGAATTAAATCATAACATATTTCTGTTTTATTTTATTGTAACTAGGGGGTGCCACAACAGACTTTGGTTATTTCTTTTTTTTTAGTTTGGTGCAGTTAAATGGTGTTTTTGTTTTCAATCTTTATCGCACAAGTGCGTATCATTCTATAACAGCTTATAATCGTATAAAAATGGAAGAAGCAAGCTGTAGTTCACAAGAAGATCAATCTGAAGTGTAGGGATTCGATGAAAATCAGAAAAGTGATGTCACAAATGCGTTGAAGCACTGCAAAATTTTATTGCAAAACAATGGATTTTTAACAAATAATCCAGCATCTGAAATATCTTCGTTTTCTATTGCGATGGGAGAAGAATTCTATAATTCGATAGTAAATAACATTATTTTGGAACGATTTTTAAATTTTTACTAGTCAATAATAGATCCAATTTTTATAATGCTCCTTAAATGATGAGAAATGTTTAATAATGGTTTAAAAATCAAAAATGCTAAATTAAAATTTAATTATGTTAAAAAAAATTTTATTGAGATTATTAAATTATAATTACAAGTATATTTATTTTTAAAAAAATGAGAAAAACAAACATAGCGCGTTCCGGCATCGAACCCGGGAACTCGGAATAACGAGCAGGCGCCATACCAACTGAGCTATGACCAACGCCGTTGCTTGTTACAAAGTAAGTATTTAAGTTATGTTATAATATTAGACCCCCCATTTCTCGAGAACTAAGGAGTGTTGTATAAAATCCATTGAATTTGAGACTAAGGGGCTTCTACCCTACAACATATATAAAAATAATCAAAATCCGTGATTACCAAGCTTGGCACTCTCCTTGTAAGATATTTTTATAATCTTTTTTTAAAACAAGAGTGGAATGTTCAGATTTCCAGCTGTCAAAAGCTCAAAATGATATGATCGATAGTTTTATAGAAAATGAAAAATAAAAATGAAATTTCCTTTTTTTGACCAAGAAAGGGCTATTCTTTAAAAATTAACACCTTTATCTAGAAATATTTATTAGTATCATAAGAAAGGCCTTATTATAAACTTTTAAATGATATGAAAATACATATTTTATAAGTTCTTGTTAAATAATTATGAGTATGAATACCGCAAATTTTCAATAAATTCTGCTTAAATATAATATAACAGGGAAAATATTATAAGCTTTGAAACTAATTTTAAACGCTAATAATAAACCTCCTTTGAAAATGTTGCAAGCAATTTTTGGTAGGATTTTTGTAATTTTTTGTATCTTAATTAGGCGTGTTTTGATGGCATTTTCAATAAAAACAGAAAACAGTATCAAGCGTTTGTTTTCTGTTTTCTTACAGGAGAAAAACAGGGAAGGACAATGGAAACGTTCTTTTACTAACGTACTCTGATTGGTTAGTTTGGTTTTTTCTAATACCTTGATTGAAAAGGAATCT
Organism: Maratus michaelseni; assembly: GCA_963931845.1. Lineage (NCBI taxonomy): Eukaryota > Metazoa > Arthropoda > Arachnida > Araneae > Salticidae > Maratus > Maratus michaelseni. The sequence continues at coordinate 282,791,506 of OZ007587.1, forward strand.
TCAAATACGACTGCTGTTGCCGCTTGCTTCATAGTACGACTTAAAATGTGTATCGGATATTTTTCCGAGAAACATGATAATCCGACATCGGTTGCTTGCCTTGTTGGGAGGATCTCGACGCGTTTGTGGTAGGGCCCCACTTAACCGTAATCGACTCCCTTCCCTTGTTTTTTAAGTGATAACCCATATAGCACATTTGCTTCCCCAGGATATCCCCAGGAAGATTTACATTCATCCTCCAGGCATCCTTGAGGATGCAGAAAATTGTCACAGGGTGGTCCTCAGGAACAGAAAATGTCCACCTTATAGCATCCTGGGGAATATTATTAAAAGAAATAATCTTAGATTTCTTTTCTTTTTTTCTCTCTCCTTTTTCTTTTTCAAAAAAGCATAATTGAGGTCTTGATTTAAAAGAGGTTGCATGTTTTTAGAAGCGTAGTTATTTGTATATTTCATTAGACTGTTCGGAAATTAACAAAATAAAATAAAAAAGTTAATTGTAGAATATTTTAGGATAATATTTTTCGTTTAGCAACTATTTTTCTCCTTAATCATTTCATTTGATAAAAAATTAAACTCTCAATATTTTGGCAAGTTTGTGTTTTTAAGTTCTACAAAAAACTTATATATTTCAATAAAATTTCTTTTGCGTTTTTAATATTCTTTTCTTTCATTATCATCAATTTGTGTTACCCTAATTTTCATAGAATAAGCAATTAAAGTAACATTTTTTATAAACAGTTTTAATTTTGCACAATATTGTATTATTTTGATGAATCTGGTTATAAAAAAATTTAAAAAAAAACTGTATAAGAAAAACTTTTAATTTAAAATTCATTTCAGTTTATTAATGTATAATGACGGTGCGACGATAATAATAAAATTGTTATTTACTAAATTACATTTATATTACGTATTTATATTTATACTAGCTGTTACCCATGACTTCGTTCACGTATCATTAAAAGAAGAATAAATGCATTAATTAAGCAAAATATTTCATTCCCGATAATTAGAAACGTAGATAATTAACTAACTCTTTATCACATTCCATAGAAAACAATACAGTATTTCTATGTTATAGAGGCCTTGACATAACTAAGTTTTTAAAAAGTGAAATTTTGTGACAAATAATCACGAAAAGAAAACTGCAACCAATGAAAAAAGGCGGGCCAAATAAAATCGTGAAAATCGGCGAATTATATAAAAACATATGTCAAATTTACCTGGTAAACGATTTTACTTTTAACGTCTTTGTGAAACGTTTTAATAGCAATCCTTCAAAGATAATGGAAATAGTATATTCTTTTTCATTAAATTCAATTCTTGTGAATAGGGAGCAATTATTGTAGACCTAAATGCAAGGAGTTTAAATTTGCCTCCTTGATTTAATCTATAACTGAAAAAAAATCTTTTTTTCTAAATGAAAATATGTTGACAGACGATTTTTGTTCTTCAGAATAAATTGATTCATGAAGTTTGAATATGTGAAAATACGTTTTTATTTTTCAAAAATTTTACTGTAATCAAGATTTTTTTTTCTTTCACCATCTATTCAAATTGAAAAGAATTTTTTTTTTTTCAATTTTAATGAGAAAAAATATATTAATCCGTTTTATTTCTTCTTTTTTATCCACAAAAATGGAATAATTTAGTTGCCATTTTTAGAGAAACTTCGTTAAAATTTACAAAAAAAAAATAATATAAAATAAAATAATTAATAATAATAATAATAATATCTCGGAATTTAAATCATTTTTTTAAATTCTGAGAGTTTATGACATCCTCGGATGAATGATAACCGGTGTTAAGTAAATCGCGCTGCGTTCGACAATCTGAAAAGAGTAGTTGCGAATTACAAACAGGCGGTCAGATTTTAATATAATAGATTCGTATTTATTTTTCTTTTCCTAAAAATCATGGTATGGTTTTTGGCAAAAAACTCTCATCTGTATGTAACTGATATTCATGCTTAATAATTGGTATAGATAAAAAAACATTTCAATATTTCGTTTTAAATATGTCGTGAAACTAATCTACTTTCTATACTTACTGATCCTTGTTTTTTAGCATGTACGGAATTAATTCCCGCGCCTTGTAAAACACATTTGAAAATTCCCGTTTTATTTCTAATATGACGTCACATTTTCCTCAAGAAATCTCTTTTTAATGTCATAATTCTTGTTAATTTTCTTTTTCTGGCAATCAGGACGTAAATTTTTGAGGAAAACTCACATTTGTATGTAACTGGTCTGGTATGTAACTCAAGCTAATTATTAATCAGTATCGATAAAAAGTATTTCAGTTTTTCATCTTAAATATTACGTCAAACAAACGACTATTTGAAAATACATGTTTTATTTATGACGTCATTTTTGTCCAAGCCGAGGAGGATCCTCTTCATAGTTCCATGGTCCAAGTAAAATCTATTTTTAAGAATATAATTATTGTTCATTTTTCCTTCAAATTATAACGCAGTTTTTTGACAGAAAAAAGATCTTTTTAATGTAACCGATATCCATACTTAATGTATAATAACAAATACTACATATTTTTGTTTCAAACATCACGGAAATTCATCTTCTTTTGAATTTGTTTTCATTTTCATTTTTCACGTGAAAATCGTTCAATTGAAAATTAATTGTTGAGGAAAAATTATTTTTCCGTGTTTTTATTTATTGGCAACGATCAAAGCCTTAGCAACGATAAAGTAAAATGGTCAAATTTTATGGGAAAATGTCCATTTATTCTCTATGAAAATAACGAAACTTTGAATTATTAAGAAAAATATTTGAATAAAATGAACAAAACGCGGCCTATGTTCATTTGAGGGTTATAATCAACGTATATGCAAAGATACAGGATCATTAAATGCTCCATTTTGAAGCTGGCTTCAGCCTAATGTTTCCACACAATCAGATTTATAATATTACTAGCTGTTACCCGTGACTTCGTTCACGTAACATTAAAAAAAGAATAAATGCATTAATTTAGTAAAACATTTCACTTGATAATTAACAACATATATAATTCACCAAAGCTTTATCACATTTTATAGGAGACAATACGGTATTTCTTTGCTATAGGGGCCTTGACATAACCCAGTCTTAAAAAAGTAAAATTTCATGTCAAATAATATATACAATCGCGAAAATGAAACTGCAACTAATGCAAAAAGGAAGACCCAGTAAAATCGTGAAAATCGAGGAAATCCTCTTCGTAAAACGAAAAACAACACTGGCAGAATTCTTCTATACAACAGTGCATTTTAGGTGGTATTTGGTATACAATTTGTATATGTGTGCATTGCTAAATGGGCATTAATATATTGTTTATTTGCATAGACATATGTTATACATTTCTTACTACATTATCTTGTTTATGTATATATTAAATTAAGTGCTTCACACTAAGTGGTGTAAATAGTGAACAAACTGCTTGTGGATTTTATACATTGATAGATATTTCACAAAGATATAACAATCTGAGGCGATTCTAAAATGTAAATAAAGGTTGCTAGAAAGTACTTTAAATTCTGCCCAATTTAACCTCGATATTTTCTCTATCGCGTCAAGAACACTATAAGCAAATAAATACCAACGACACAAATCTGATGATCTAAATTTACATATTTTTGTTAGTATATATAGGATTATTTTTATTTTTTTCATGCGTTTGAATTTTTTATGCTTTCTCTAGGGTTAGGTGTCGAATAAATGTATTTTCTTGTTATTTTATTTTGCCATTTCTATTTATTCTATTTTCCATTCATTCCATTTATGGATACTGATTTAATTTACATATTCGTGTCAAAGAATATTCTTTAAAGTTATTATCAGGATTAGGATAGGATACGATTAGAGTTACGATTAGGAATAAAAATTAAACGACAATGGCATGACCGATTCAGGTTTAAAGTATGAAACAGGATGCCTATTTACATCATAAAGCAATAAGAAAATTAGAAAATTATCGTCTGATATTTTTTAATATGTTTTACAGTCATAGTTGGCATCAAAGGTAAGCGGGGAAATGATCATCTAAAATACCATTAAGTGTTTACCACGCAAAAAACAAATCTGGTTACAACAATGTATTTAATTTTGCGCCAAATTTCACTTGATAAAAAAAAAAGCAAATTGACTATGGACCTAATTACAGACCCCTAACCTTCCTATTCTCGGAAATGTTCTACCTATATCTAAAAAAAAAAAATCTACTATATAGAACGCGCTTTCGCGTTTATAATGTTATGAATTGGCACGATTGGCTTGTTCAAGTTTACACAATTCGACTGGAAGAAAATATTCATTACTTTTTGATTTCTTCTTTGCTTTTGCATTACGCGAATTTGTTAGTAAAATCAATTTTCTTTTCGATAACATTGTTGTTTTTTAAGTTTAAAAAATACTGTAATTTTACTTAAACATTGGTTTAAAATCTATGCAATTTTTCTTATCCTACAAGACTTTATAAAAATCTATTATGAAACAACTTAAAAAAAAAGTTATATTTAAAAAAGACAACAAAGTTTTTCCGATTTTAAAGCTAAAAGAAATGTAAAATTAAATTCCGGTTCGAAACGACGATTTACAAATGTGTTTCGATTGTGGGAAAATGATAGAGGAAAAATGCTGTTACTTCGACACAATTATATTAAATCTTTAGCTTTTATGAGAAAAGCAACTTTCTTTTAAAAAATATAGTTATTTTTATTAAGATTTTCTGATTTTCGATACGGATAATTTTGCGATGCATATCATTGACATTTGCCATCCAATATATATATATATATATATATATATATATATATATATATATATATACATATTACTTTTTAAAATTTAAATTAAAAATATGGTATCTTTATGTTAGCCGTGTGCAGACGATAAATCGCCAACCTGTCCCATCATTCGTATTGAATTCATTAAAAATATAAATCTTTCACTGATTTCATTTAAAACACAGAACTTTAATTTAGAACACATACAATTAAAATACATATATTACGTACATTTAAAATAGTTCCTTTCATGTGAAAAAGAAAAAGAAAAAAAAAGAGAAATTAATCACAAATAATTTGATAACCCAAGATAATTTTATTTCAACATCAAAACAAATCTGTTTTATTTTTCTATATATGACATCATATTCGCTTGCTTTCCATACTTACTCGTATTTATGCACTTTGTATTATTATCAAATATTTGAAAACGCACGTTTTATGTCTAATATGACATCATTTCATATTCTGTTTAATTCTTAAATAATTCATATCCTTTTCATTTTTCACGTGGAAAATTTTCACTTGAAAATAAATTGTTGATTAAAAATTATTACTCAGGGGTTTATTTTATATTGGCAACGATAAAGTATTAGCAACGGCAAAATAAATTTAACCATTTTTAAAAAAGCTGCAAAACCGGGCGCTTTGGGCCAAACCAACCAAACCAACCAACCATTTTAAAATATACGAAAAAATGTCCATTTATTCTGTATAAAAATAATGAGATTTTTAATTTTTAAGAAAAATATTGATATAAAATAAACAAAAACCAGCCTATATTCATTTGAGTGTTATAATCAACTTATATGCAAAGATACAGGATAATTAAATGCTTCATTTTGACGCTGGCTTCAGCCTAACATTTGCACACAATCAGATTTATAATATTATTAGGATTAGGATTACGTTTTTTCGTTGAAAACAAAGCCATGGCTGAAATATTACATCCTTTCCCTAGACGCTTATCAAGAGTTGTAGTTTTGCCTTATATTAAGGAAAATATACCAAACACTTAAAATTTTGTGCATTTGTGTTTTATTAATCAAATAGTTGAATAGTGTATTATCATTAACTTAGAATATTTTTTCTTGAGCTCGTGTTTATAATTTAATATTCTGATTTTAATGTTATTGCATTTGTGTTACTGAGATTGCTTTTTGTATTATCGCGAGTGCATTTTATATTACCGAGATTATATTTGTACTAGCAGATCCGCCCGGCTTTGCCCGTGCCTAAAAAATAGGGTGGTCGTTGTTACTGGGACTTGTCAGTTTTACGCCCATTAATCTTTAATATGGCGAGAAACGTAAAAAAAAAATGTATTAAATGTGAAATAAAAAATATATATTAAAAACAAATTCACTTGGGAAAATGTCTTGCTCAAAATATCTAATAAAAAAAATCAGCAACCGTTGTCTTATCCGTCCAATCATTCATATTTGGGTCCATAGCCAAGGTTGCCATGAATGATGTGGCAATAATGTAATTTCAATCTTTATAAAAGTAAGAACAACGGTTTAAAACATCCAATTTAATTTAACGAAAATATTACGCTCTCTAAAATTTACAAATTCGCTTTAGACTCGATTATGAAAAAAATCTTTTAATATTGTTATTATTATTATTATTTTAGGTACTTTTCGGTTAGCCGGGCGCCAGTGATATATGTACAGATATATGTACATATATATACACAGATATATACACATATCTACATATACATATATATACATATATGTATGTATATATATACTTATATATGTATATATATGCATATATATGTATATACATATGTATTTATATATGTACATCTATCACTGGCGCCCGGCCAACCGAAAAGTACCAAATTTTCATTATTCCCTTAGGGATTGAATATCGGAAATCGCTGAAATGCGTGTTTAACCATTTTTAGTAGATTTTTTATGCTACATATTATGCTCCAAACAAAAACAATCCTGTGAAATAGCTCGAAATGATTTAAAACTTCCAGTATCACCTTAGAGGTTGAAATTCGAAAAATCCTTTATTGGTGAGTCACTATTACGTGTTACGAATATATATATCCAAGAGTTCAAGTTTCTAGCTTCAATAGTTTCGTCTATGCGTTGATGTCAGGACAAAGCCTCTTTCATATATGTATATAGATTAGGTAATATAAGAACCGAAATTACCAGTGTCAACTGATGAGCTGATGCACCTGCTGAAAGGGAAGAGATTATCATAGAAACATCGCACATTCCACTGTATAATAAAGTGAATAGTATTTCGATTACATATGTTAACAGCACGACAACATTTAATTTCATTTTGCAGTGTGTTGTGCGGTGTCGCTATCTCCCTTTCCCAGTCGGTATAGCAGTTTCGTTATCTGTACCACGTAACCTAACCTATATTCCAAAATCATCGACACTAAAATTGGCAATGATACGCTGCCTCAGGGACAGACAATTTTTTTTTTAAAGAAAATGTGACCCAAGGAAGTTAAAAGGTTGGACATCCCCCTTCCTAAAGTTTGTTCCATCTTGTTTTTTTTTTGTTGTTGTTGTTGTTTTTTTAAATAAACACACGATGCCAAAAAAAATGTCGTGAATTTCGACAAATGGTGGGAAGAAATTCGTCAACGATCGTAATTTCGTCAAAGATTGTGCAAAAAAATAGCAATTTTTGTCAGTCAGTTGCGGAAAAGACTCCCGAATTTCAACAAAAGATCGTAGAAAAGAGTCGCGAATTTCGTCAAAAGATGGCGAAAACAAATAGCGAACTTCGTCGATCGGTTGAAAAAAAATTTCGCGAATTTAGACAAATGGTCGAAAAAATCAATTCCGTCAATGATTCACAGAAAATAGCGAATTGTGGAAAACAGAAAAAGAAACAATCACAAAAAAAAGTTGTCAAATTCAATCGGTCACAAGATAATCAGCACACGAACATCATCAAGCAGTTATGAAATTTGCAAATTTTGTAATCCATAGGTATAAGAAAATTTTTATTAAGATTTTCTATCAGTAAAAATTTTCCGCAATCATTTTCTGCTTTCCTCTTCAGATTATGATCTAAAATCTAAATTCCATACAATTTAGAAATCTGCAAAACCTTTGGTCTCATGTCCTTTGCTCCTGCATTGGGTGGGGGTGTCTGTCGGGTTAAAGTCAGGATTCGAGTCGATTACAACCAAATCTGGACTGGACTCTAGTGTCAGGCTGTGGAGATTTTTAAGAGCATACTGTATATATATATAATATCATTTAATAAAGCATATGATTTAATAGCATTATAACGATTGGAGTAAATATAATGTAACACTAATAAAACAAAATTAACAAATCATATAATTGGGAAATTGAATACACCTCCCCCATCCCCCACCCCCGAATTTTTTTTTTTTAATTCCCCTTAAATTTTTGGCTAAAGAGAGAATTTGTCACTAAAATTCTAGCCTTGGGGGTGACGCGTTTTCTTTTAATCATGCTGTACACAGCTCAGAAGCAATTCATAGAGTTTTTTCTCACATATATTTCTAAAACTAGCCAAAATACTTATTAATGATAAATGTCTCACTTATAGAATATTGCAATAGCAAGTCTTTAGAAAACATTTCAATGTTTAAAGTGTTTATTAAATGTCTATTACTTTCTTCTATCTTTATAAGAAAAAGGTATTAGATTTATGAAAATTTACCACTTCCGGTTTTCGACGTATTTATACGTTTTAGAAGGTCCTGAACACAATTGGACTATTTTTAGAAAATGTCTGTCTGCGAGTCTATGTGTGTGTCTCAGTGTCTGTATGTGACAAAAATTTTATGGGCACTGTATCTCAAGAACTAATGCACGGAATTTGATAAAACTTTATATTCAGTTAGAGATTGATATAAATGGGTGATTATTAGTTTTTGGTATAAATCAGCCAACAGATGGCGCTGCTATGCTACATTTTTCATGACTTTTACGATAGCTATATATCAAGAACTAATGCACAGAATTTCACCAAACTTCAGATTCAGTTAGACCTGGACAAAAATAGACGTTGATTACGATTTGGTATAAATAGCCCAACAGGTGGCGCTGCTAGCTATGCTACATTTTGCACGATTTTCACGATAGCTATATCTCCAGAACTAACGCACATAATTTAATAAAATTTTAGATTCAGTTAGACCTTAATATAAATTGGTGCTGATTTGTTTTTGGTGTATGTGAAACCTGTATGAGATAGAAGAAAGTTTTGGGATTGGCACATCAGACTAGTTTTTTTTATTGTAATCAAATCTGTGAAATCTGACGTTATTTTAGCTTTTTGTCATATTTTGATTTTTTTTTTGTCTAACCTGTGATAACTGATAAATTTTCTGAAATTTCAAAGTCGCCCCCCCCCCCCACTCCCCCAGCTTCCCCGAAATGCCACCCCTGGCTATAAGCACAATTTGTGAAAATGTTTCAAAAATTTTCAGAATTCTGTCGAGGTTCTGATGAAAGGAGATGGGTTTAAAAATCAGCTCTCATCAATTTATTTATAATTGTGAAAACAATCAGCGTAATAATATTTGAATTGTGTAAAATTAATAAAATTAAACTAAACTATGCTACAGAGCCAAGTGTGATCAAGTTACATTTTAATCTAATAACTCACACCACAATTTACATTTAGAATCGTGTTTAAAATATAATTGCGATGATTTGCAAATATTAACATTTACATTTTTGTGTAATGTAAGCCGGCTTGCTTCTTGCTTGAGCTGAGCATTAGGTAATATCTATTCTGTAAGAAAAAATTTCTAACGCTAGCGCTACCTTCCAATACAATACTGTTTTGATTAACTTTACTATTTTAAGCTTGATGAGTCGACTCGCAACTCACCTGGAGAAGCAGGGTTGGTTGGTTGGAAAGTAATCTACTTATAATAAAATCCGATGGCAAGAAATTGTCTGTAACCATTCCAGGCGCAAGCGCATATTCGCCGTTCCCAACCGTCAGGGAAAAAAAGACAAATTGCGCATGCGTCAAAACTTAGAGATTGAAAATCTTAGGCTACAAAACGTGAATAAGGTTGCCAGATTGGCGCTTTTAGCGTATCAGGAGTGACATTTCGATCAACATTTATTTATTTTTTTTTTTTTTTCTGTGGACATATATCATTTATATATAGGTGTTTTTTAATAAGCCAATTAAATTTTTTTCTCTTAGTGTTTATTATTTTAAATTATCTGCAAACTATTTATTTTTTAAATAATTAAACGTAATTTAGCGAAATTTGACCACCTTTACCCATGTAGAAAGATATTGATTTTAACAGAAGGCAAATAATACAAAACTTATTTAAAATTGTATTTTTATTTATTTTATAATTTCCTGAGTTTATTATTTTATTTATTTTTTACCTCTGCTGTGGGAAAGTAGTATGATATTCTTAAAATATTTAGTACCAACGCTTATGAAATTATTTTTTATTCAATAGATGAAGATATAAAATTATGCAAACGAGCTTATCAGTAAATAACTTAAATGTATTGTTTAAACTTTATTGTTATTTAATAATAATAATGTTAGTTTTTTAAATCTTGTATGTTCTAATTGCCAATTGGTATTGCTTTAAATTAACATTAAAAAAATTAATGCATATAATTTAAATTAAATTGAAATTGTAATTTTTACAAAATTAATTGTTATTTGTTTATTTTTTGCATTCTATCTTTAATATATATTTTATTACCTATTAAATACAATTTATTGAATATTTTACTATTGTCTTCTTTTTCGATATAACATGTAGGAAATGATTCTTTTGATTGTCTCATAAACAATTAAAATCTCTATTTAGATAATTATAAGATCCTTTTAATAATCACTTCTCTTTTGATCATTGAACACAGGTGGTAGCACAAAAGACACTTTATGGATATATATATAATTCCATATTCCATTTTGATCTTATTTAATTCTTAAATGGTAAAATATATTTATTTTAAAAAAATTATTTAGACTTTGTAACATTTTCCAACATAGTTGAAAAGCGTTTATGAATTTGGTTTGTCTGTCCGTTAACTCGCATAAATATAGTATAGTAGGATTGGTAATGTAATTGATATACATTACTGAGGTTTATCATAGCATGTTTGGTATTGAAAATGAAGCATGTAGCATTTATAGTTCCTTTACAGGGGCACCCAAAATTATTGCGTTACATTATGGTCTATGTGGGAAAATAATTCATGTTGTATTTTTATAAGTGTTACACTATTTTAAACATAATGAAATTTGTATATATTATTAAGGTGCACTAGAAGAAGGTTACTATAGAATATGTTATGTGTAGCATTTAGAATACGTTTAGAGGGAAGCTCAAAAGTATTTCTTTATTTACCAAGTTAAAGAATTTACAAGTGTATATGCAGCCGAAGTAAGTTTATTTATTTAGATACAGTTTCTGGAGATTGTAAAGTAGATATAGATATTTTTCTTAATATCTTCCCAGTTTTGATTCTTTTCCTTCTATGATCAAGTATACTAGATAATAAATTGCTATATATTTGATAATTTATTATTATTATCAAATATAATACAATAATACAATAACATCTAGATTACTATCAATATAATTTTCAGATAATTAAATTGATAGCAACAAATAAAACTTATTACTATTATTAAATTTACAATGGTGTTTTAGGACTTATGAAAGTTTCCTGTGGTATTTTACTTTTTTGTGAATCTGATGATTCAAATTGCTTCAAATGACTTCAAATTGCAATTGATATATTTTAAATCTGTCCTCTGCCTTAGTCATAATCACTACTATATTAAAATATTTAAATGAAAGAGTTTATTGAATTATTTTACCAATACTGCTAGTATGTTATATTTTATAAATTTATTTATTATCATTATTAACTTATTATTATTAAATGTAATGAAATATTAATAATAAATAAATCAAATATTTTTATTATTTTATCAATGTAAATAGAAAAGAGGTAGTATTTTATCATTACTGCTAGTATGTCATATTTTATAAATTTTATTTATTATCACTATTAACTTATCATTAAATGTTATCAAATATTAATATTTTTATTATTTTATCAATGTAAATAGAAAAGAGGTAATATTTTATAACCATAATTACAAAAGGCATTTCATCTTCATTATTAAAAAAAGATAATATTTATAATAAATTTTATCAATAAATTTACAATATTAAGAGAGATTATAAATTTATTTATCTAATATAGATAAAATTTATTATAAGTATTACCTCTTTTCTATTTACATTGATAAAATAATAAAAATATTACTATTTGATAACACTTAATGATAAGTTAATAATGATAATAAATAAATATTACAAAATATAACATACTAGCAGTAATGAAAAAATAATTCAATGAGCTCTTTCATTTAAATATCTTAATAAAGTAGTAATTATGAAAAAGGAAGGCTATGGATTTAAAATACATCAATTGCTAATTCAGGTTTCAGTCACCAGATTCACAAAAGAGTAAAATATCACAGAAAAATCTTATAAGTTCTAAAACACCATTGTAAATTTAATAATAATAATAATTTTTATTTGTTATTAGCAATTTAATTATCTGTAAATTATATTGATAGTACATATCAATTTCAACAGTAATAATTTGATAGTAATCTAGATATTATATTATATTTGATAATAATAATAAATTATCAAATAAGTAACAATTTATTATCTAGCATAGTTAATATTATTATTTATTTGTAAATCACATTAAAGTTGATCATTGAAGAAAAATAATCAAAACTGAGAAGATATTAACAAAAATATCTATATGCATTTTACAATCTTCAGAAACTATATCTAATTAAATAAACTTACTTCTGCTGCATATCCACGTATGTTCTTTAACTCGATAAATTGTATTATTTTCATCATTTTTGAAAGAAATATACGCATATTGTTCAGGTAAATTCATTATTACGTAAGCTATAAACTGTATCAACGACTGACTGACTTGCACGTGTTCACACAATAATTGGAACAACGTGTGGCTAAAATCCGAAAACCAAGCCAAAAGTAATCGCCAACTTGATACATGCAGTAACCTCATAAACCCGGTTCTTGCACTCGCGCAATTTGTTATTTTTTCCCTGACGGTTGGGAATGGCGAATATGCGGCGCAACCTCTCTGGTCTGCGAATTGACCGTAGTTAAACGCTATGTTAGGCTTAATGTAAAACCATAACATATAACAACTAAACGATAATTTCTCCTACTTGAAATCATGTCTTTCAAAATAAATTAATGTTTGTGAGATGATTTACTTTAAATTAGGTTTATATTCTGAGCTAAATTCGGTAATGAAATTAGGTTTATTGCTCCATGAAAGTAAAGAAACAAATAATTCATTTGTCTTGAACGTTTAAAATATTAAATCATGAAGGTAACCGTTCGGAAAGCGATCGCAAACGGAAGGTTACCTTCCTAGGTGATACACGCTAAAATACTTCGTTCATTCGTTGTGAGCCTTTATCGCCATCTATCGGAGATTAATATAAACAAAATTTTCTTCTGAAATTGTAGTTTTAATTCTCAATGAATACAGTGACCTCTCACTTATACGCGATACACTGTAATTATTTTTCAGCACCAGCTGTTTTTTGAAGTAATTTTCTCCTTATTTAATCGCAGAATTTATAAATCGAATTTTACTGTTTTAAAATAGTGGTATAAAAATAATTACTGAACATCGCGTATGAGGTCACTGTATTTCTTATAAAATGTAATTAGAATATAAGGAACATGTAATTGTAATGCCGTATACTACATATATTAATTATATCAATGCAAATAAAATTTTGTATTTTAGCATAGTAGATACTTTGTAGTGAAAATAAATTTGTAATTTAATAAGAGAATTTTAAAAAAAGAAATACTTATTTAATAAAAGATGATCTTTAATGATAAAAATGTATCACAGGTTTATTTAGGCATGTTTATAAAAAATCCGAATTTAATTTGAGATAAACTTTTTAAAATTTAAGTTATTTAGTTATTATTTTGGCAAATAAACTTTCTGTTGAATTTGCACTTTCTTCTGTATTTTATCAATTTTGCTTGCATTGTAAATAAAATGAATATTTTATATCAAATTAATTAAAATATAAGGAATATAATGTAATAATGTGGTACAACAAGTATTTGTTATATCAATGCAGATAAAATTTTGCATTTTAACATATTAACTTTGTAGTGAAAAAAAAATTATCAGTCATATTAATACAATTAATAGATGCGATTTAATTAAGCAATAAAATAAATAAAATTTTTTAACGTTCGAAATTTATTACAGTTGTAAAATCGGAATTTGAATAATGAAATGTTTACTCTGATATAGAAGGGCAGTTTAAAAGATCGAAATGACGCAGATTGCCCAAATTACTCGAAATTTTTCATGTCGCTTAAAAATCTCCTTTGCAGCGCTGCCTGGTGAAGTATTAGAGCAGTTTTTTACGAGGTTTGTATGCAAGGCCCCGCCCCGATGTAAATTAGGGGTCCGCTAGCGGGCCCGGAGATGTGATAACCCAGCAATGAGTTTTTAAACAACTTTGCTGATCTAAACAAGATTTTGAATATTTTATCGTTCTTAATCTTTACAGAATCTTTTTATAGTGAAATCTATAAACTATTGAAGTTCAATCAAAATAGTTTATTTCCTTCGGGAATGTCGTTGTTAAAAAGTATTGAATATTATTTCGTAACATCTTAATGCTGTTTGTATGAAGTCTTATGAAAATGAAACGTAACATTCCGTTATTTTTGACGGGGTTATATACTAGTTCAAAATTATATTTATCATGGAGCAATATTTATCACAACTAATAAAAACTAGCAAACTTCTACTTTTTTATCAGCAACAAATTTTCTTATATTTAATATAAATTCTATACAGATCATATTCTTTTAAAACAATGACTGGCAAATAAACCTCCATAGGAAAGACTGTGTTCTAAAACAGAAAAAGAAAGAAAGAAATGAAAAATCCTCTGATCGTCATTGCGGATTTTTCTGACACTCTTGTAAGATGAATTTCTTTCCCACATCCAATAACATTTCACATATTCGCAGTGCAGCAATAAAAATTCTAATTATATATTTTATTTTCTAATAAATGTGATATATATTTCATTTTTGTCAATTGTTTTCTTGTAAGCACTTTGTTCTGATTTTCGTGACCTAATAAATAGGCTTAAACATCAATTGGTGGTTTCTTTTATTCATTTATTTTTACTTTCTTTTTAGATGCATTGCTTTTATGGAAAAATGAAAAACGCTCTTTGATCTGCTAAATAAAAAAATCTGCATTTATGAGTGAATATAATTTAGTGAGTACATAAAAATGTAGGATAAAAAAAACTGTAAATGATTAAAATAAAAATTTAAAATTTTTATTTTATCCCCCCCTCCCCCTTCGTTGCAATTCACCCGCTTTCTAAATTTCATCTCTAAAACCTTGATAAATGCTGAGATACGTTTTTATGCCCCTCTCCCTCCTCTTTTCCTGGTGTGCGATGGGACTGAATTAAAAAAAAAAAAATCATCCGAATCTTACGTTTATATTCTGACACTTAGCATGCATAAAAATTTCATCACAAAAGCTATGATTTATTATTTTTGCCCCTCCCCTCACACCCGGGAAGGAGGTAGCTGAAGATAGAAAAAATTCTTTGCATTATATGTTTACATTATGTGACTGGTGGTTTAATTTGATTGGTGTCTCTTTCGAATAATCTCTAACACCGTGATAGATTCTCATTTTACGATAGAAAAGGGACCGAGTTTGAAAAAATTCATCAGTAATTTATGTTTATATTCTGCCAACTGAGCCAAAAATTTCCTGACGAAAGCGGCGAAAGATCCTGGGATGCGTTTTTGTGCTCTCCCCCTTCAACATACCCAGCAAAGGGGCCTAATTTTAAAAAAAAAAATCCTTTATATCTCGTTTTCATGTTTTGTGATTCCTCCTTTCAAAATTTCATTTCTAAAACCATCCTGAGACAATGTTAGTAGATATAAAAGTTGGCTCGTTTCTAAGGGCTCCAGCCCGCCCACTCCCGTTGCTATGAGGGGTCATACGTCACAAGAATCCCAATTCTCTGTGGGCCGTAAAAGTAAAACCTGTGTTTGCTTTCTTTGAACGCTCTCTATCGCCTAAAGGATGATTTCATTAGTAACAAAGCAACGTTTTGCCAGTGGTAGAAGACTTTTATTTAATGGCCAGTGTGTTCCAAAAGGCCAATATAGTGTTGCCAGAAATAAACATCCAGGAACAAGAAGAAAAAGATTATATTAATTCGGTAAATGATAATGAAAAATGCAATTTGCGCATAAAAAGTGACTATGAAAGTGACGGTTTAAAATATATAGCCGGATATCTGGCGAAAAAAACACCTGGATGAATTCTCTTATCTTGGGAATAAGACTTCCAAATAAAATTTAAGTTTACAAACTCCCTCGTGGATAAATTCGCTTTCTTTCGGAGGGCTCATACAGCCTTCTGAACGATGGGCTGAGGAAACAGCCATTATGCAAAATTATTTTATTTCATATAATAAAGATACATTCAATAAAAGGAAAGATATTTTAAAGAAAACTGTTGAATATACAGGGTGATTTTTTTTAAAGTTGTGAAAGTAAAACCCTATAACAAAAGAACCACTGACTGAAATGACTTGAAATTGCACCGACAGATGGCGCTGTATATGCAGTAAAATCGGGAGACGAGCTTGCACACGACACACGCACAGTGGCGATTAAAACGTGAAGCATGCTCACTCGTGTTCATTATTCTACTGATATCCTTGCAAGGCAAAAGAGTATTCGGTCAAATACATGAGTCGCTAGATACGATGTTGCTCTGAGTGTCAAGTCTGCATAATTCGACTGCAATACGAGTCTTTCTACTGCTGCGTGTTCGAACGGAGCTTGGAAAGGGGGCGTGTTATTCCCGCCCTCTTGCTGGCCAGTCTTGTCTCCTCTGCTGTGTGCTCATCGGGCGGAGCTTGGAAAAGGGGCGTGTTATTCCCGCCCTCTTGCTGACCAGTTTTTGTCTCCTCTGCTGTGTGTTCGTCCGGTGGAGCTTGGAAAAGGGGCGTGTTACTCCCGCCCACCTGATCTCTGGTAATCTTCAGTGACTGCTCTTTTGTATGCTATGGCAAAAGAAAAACAACAGTTTGACGATTTGATGAATGTTATTATAAACGGATTTGTTCCTGCGGACTGGCTACAAGAATTCAACGACTTCCCTACTCTAAATGATCAAGTAAATGAAGACTTTCGGGAACTGCTATCCGGTTTAGATGAGGAAATACGCTCTCTCCAACAACAAAAGGACTACAACGACACCCACAAGGCTCAGGTAAAAGACCTCTGTCTTTTTGCTATATCTATTTTGGGGGAGCCATCTAGATTAGATTTGATTTAGCCTGTAGAACTGGTTATATTAGATTTCTGGGGAATAACCAATGGGAAAAACTCCAAGTTCTAAAGAAGTTTAACTCAAATTCTAATCCCCCCGCGTAGGAAAAAGAAAAAATTCTGAATCTGAAAATCCAATTCCTCTCAAAAATAAATTCGGAAATCTAAATTCCGAAGCTAATCTTGATAACTATGATCTTATGGATCAACAATCTATTCAAGATGGTGCTGCAAGCACCGATGTTGAATGTTCAAAAAACGACAAGCACCCCTTCTTTATTGAATTCAAAGATATGGATTGGCGCAAAGTCGCCCAAGAGATAAAAGCCCTTGATTCTGATAATCCCCCTCAAGTCAGCCTCTCCGGGGAACTTCTAAAAGTTCTACCCAAATCTTTAAGCTAATTTAGAGATATCCAAAGATACCTAACTGACAAACATATGAATTTCAACACCCTTAACTCAAAAGAACTTCGACCAAAAAAAATCTGTATTAGGGGAATCCCCCCCAACACTGACCCCCAACTTATTATCGAAGACCTTGGTAACCATGGATTTAAGGCCACACGAGCCGCCATGCTCAAGAGTCGCAAAACGGGCAGAGGTATGCCAATTTACATGGTCAACGTCCTCCCTTGCACTAACTTTGAGAAAATCTATAAAATTGAGGAACTTTGTGATATAAGTGTTCGTATTGAATTCTTCAGAAATAACAATAACCCAAAACAATGCTACCGCTGCCGACGTTTCGGACACGCCTCCGAGACGTGCAGCCTAACA
This sequence comes from Maratus michaelseni, assembly GCA_963931845.1. Taxonomy (NCBI): domain Eukaryota; kingdom Metazoa; phylum Arthropoda; class Arachnida; order Araneae; family Salticidae; genus Maratus; species Maratus michaelseni. The sequence continues at coordinate 282,809,522 of OZ007587.1, forward strand.
CCAAAATGTCTTAAATGCTCAGAAGAACACCTCACTGATAACTGCCCCAAGACAGGTAAAATAATTCCAAAATGTTCCACTTGTAACGGTGCCCATCCGGCCTCATACAGAGGTTGCCCGAAAAATCCAAACAACATTACGAAAAAAAATATCCCAACACTCAACACCAAAACAAAACCGCAAAACCAAAAAACAAATCTAATTGCTGACATTGCAGACATTTTAAAACCCTACAATTACACCATTCAAGATAAACCAAACGATATCAACAACAGTGAGACCACTACTGACGTTAATAACGATATCCAGGAAGCCCCAGTGGAGGACATTTCCAGTTACACAAAAAAAATAAAACACCACCTGTTATACAAAATAATTATACAAATACCTTCAAAGATATGTTTGACACTTTCAAAGACATGAAGGAACTTCTCCAAATTACCAAACTCTTAAAACATTTAAAAAACATCGCCATCAAAACAAAAAATTGCAACAACCCATTCGACAAAATGTATATCATAATAGAAGAATTAGACGCCTTTTCTACGGAGCTCCACATTTCCAATTATGAATAATTACAATAACAAAAATTTCTTTTCTCTTCTTATTTTCTCCTGGAACTGCCAATCACTGCAACCCAGAATTAATGAACTCCGCTCCTTTATTTCCATTAATCCACAAATCGATATACTCTTAATCCAAGAAACACTTAACCCTTCCTGCAGTATCACCATCCCAGGTTACAAACTCCATCATACACCACGTGCCAACTCTCACTGGGGTGGCACAGCCATCTACATCAAAAATTATATCCCACATCACACAACTCAATATATTCCACTCCCAGGCATTGACTACACCAGTATTGTCGTCAACTTGCCCCATGCTAAAATCAACTTCACATCTTTTTACGCACGACACGGTCGACAATACCCCATAAACGACCTGACATCATTACACAACACCAATACGCATTTATCGCTTGTGACTTCAATGCACATAGCAGGCAGTGGAACTGTCATTCCACCACTACCAGAGGTAGATCTCTTTACAACTTGGTTAGCCATTTCAATCTTAGTCTCTGTGGTGAACTTTCCATTATCCTCCACCAGATGGCAAGGAAAAGATAAAATTTGTGTTAGTGGCAACAGGTGTTTTCAAGAACTTTTTACCTTCACGTTTGTGGCAACAAGATAAGTTGTTGACACTCTGGACTGCTTTCCCGACTTCGCTTGCAGCGACTCACTTTTTCTAATCTGACGCAAGGATGTAGCTTGCATTTTTCCTTATTTATTTGTACCTTAATTATTTGTGTATTTCTTTTGAAAAGATTAAATAATCTTTAGTTATAATGAAAGTTATTTTTACTTTAAGTTAGGACATCACTTATCAAACCCTAACACCAAATACTAACACTGGTGACCCTCGTGTTTTGAACACGCATCGGATCGAGAAGATGCATAGCTGATCGAGAAATCGCTTTACATCGCAATATGATTTCGTACTGAAGCATGCAATTTTGCAAGAATACATCGTCTTATTATCTGGGTGATGCAAGGAGATTTATATTTTCGCCAAAATGTGTTTGATTTTGTCCTGATAACGCCGAATCTCACACGGATCAAGTAAACGGCGTATGTGATCTTATAATTTACTAGGATGTGGTCAGTAATCGATTTTGTTGGCATGGTAGCGGTAAGCTTTTTTCAATTTATTCGTATTTTTTAGTAAATGTTATTTTTTCGCACGATTTTATTGCCATAATCTGCTAATATTCATTTTTGTTGCACTCATGTTTATATAACCCTAGAATATTTTTGGAACATATAATAAAATACTATCAACAATCCCTAAAATTTCGTATGTCAACTAGTTAATGCACTCAAACATTTGTAACTTTAACTTGTATATATAATTTGTAAATTTTTATTTCTGTGTTTTCATTCTTATTTTCCATAATTTTTCAAACTGCATAATCATGTCTGATCCACCAGACACAGTTACTGCAAATAATCAAATAGCCCACGTAACAGTCAAACCCCCACCATTTTGGAAATCCAACCCCACTTTATGGTTTGTTAGGTTGGAAGCTAATTTTAGTTTGGCAAACATAAAGTCTGAAATTACTAAATTTAACCATGTCGTGGCATCGATTGATGCTGATGTTTTGACTTCTGTCAGCGACTTAATCGTTAATCCACCACAAGTAGATCCATATACGGAGCTCAAAAAGCGGTTAATCGATTCTCATTCCGAAAGCGAAGCATCGAGAATCCGCACTCTACTTCAAGGTCTCGAACTTGGCGATCAACGCCCTTCTCAATTGCTTACACGCATGCGCGCCTTAGCAGGCACATCTGTGGGCGAGCCGCTACTTAAATCTTTATGGCTAGGGAGACTTCCGAATAATACTCAGTCCATCCTTGCTGCTCTTAATCAGGACCTCACCCAGTTAGCAACATTTGCTGATAAAATTCATGAGTTCACTTTTACTCCAGCGATAAATGCTACAAGTTCAGTCAAACCGGAATCCTCAAACAGTTTAGAGTTGTAAATCGCGCAGTTATCAAAACAAGTGAGTGAGCTGACACATCTTGTAAACAAACGCGACACCACACATGAAAGAGTACGAAACAATCATTTCCGAAGACGAAGTAAATCCCGTGATCGTTTTCACCAATACAAGGAACCAAGTGATGGCAAATGTTTTTATCATACCAATTTTGGCAAGAATGCTCGAAAATGTACACAACCCTGTTCTTTCTGACAAGCGGAAAACTAAATTGGCGATCGCCGGAAAGCCAGGATCGTGATCGCCACCTCCAGCGTATTCTCCTGGCAGATACTAAAACAAATTTGAATTATTTAATTGATACTGGAGCAGATATTTCCGTTCTTCCAAGGAATTCTGCCTCTCAGCCTAGAGTATCAAGCGACTTGGTACTTTATGCCGCAAACGGTACAATAATAAAAACTTATGGCACTAAACGCCTTACACTCGACCTAAATTTACGTCGTAGTTTCACATGGCCATTTATTATTGCAGATGTACGTCAACCAATTATCGGAATTGATTTTTTAAAGCATTTTAATCTATTAGTTGATTCTAGGGACAACAAATTAATTGATGCTACTACTCAAATTTCTTCTACTGCCGCTTCTGCTACTCTAAGCTCTGAAATTTCTAATATATCTTTTGCTTTTGGCGATTCACCATTTCAAAAAATTCTTAAAAAATATCCAAAAATTATAAACACTACACCATCCAAATTGTCTTCAAATTTGACAACATTTCATCATATTGAAACAACAGGTCCGCCTGTGTTTTCTAAGCCAAGACGTTTAGCCCCTGATATGTTACGCGCTGCACGGCAAGAATTTGAATATTTAATGTCTCAGGGAATAATTAGACCCTCAAAAAGCCTATGGGCTAGTCCGCTACATATGGTAAAAAAACAAAACGGGGAATGGCGCCCATGCGGTGATTATCGGCGTCTCAATTCTGTCACTGTACCTGACAGGTACCCAGTGCCACATATTCATGATTGCACACAACTCTTGTTCGGCAAAACTATTTTTTCTACCATAGACTTGACCAAAGCATATCACCAAATACCTGTAAACCCATCGGACATACAAAAAACCGCTATCACAACACCATTCGGTTTATTTGAGTTTGTTTACATGCCTTTTGGCCTACGCAACGCTGGGCAAACATTCCAGAGATTTATAAATGAGGTACTATCTGACCTAGAGTTTTGTATACCTTATTATGACGATATTTTGATTGCTTCTGCTAATGAAGCTGAGCATATTAGACATCTCGACCAAGTTTGTAGCCGTTTGAATTTACATGGTTTAAAAATTAATCCCACCAAATGCATTCTAGGACAATCCTCGGTAAAGTTCCTTGGCTGTCTTGTGACGCCAGAGGGAGTTCAACCCCTCCCTGAAAAAGTGTCTACAATAAATGATTTCCCAAAACCGGAAACACTTTCACAATTAAAGCGTTTTGTTGCAATGTTAAATTTTTATCGACGATTTCTGCCAAAGGCAGCTAAGAAACAAGCACCTCTTAACAATTTACTTAAGAAAAATGACAAAGACTGTAAGAAAAATGACAAACGTCCTGTCCCTTGGACTGACGAGGCACTTCTTGCTTTCACTCAGTGTAAATCGGACTTAGCCAATGCCACAACCCTCGCTTATCCTGCACCAGACCATGAACTCCACTTAATGGTTGACGCTTCTGACATTGCTGTTGGGGCAGCATTAAATTGCTTAACTCAAAGTGGCAGAAAACCACTATCATTTTTCTCCCGTAAACTGAGTGCAACAGAAATTAAATATAGCACATATGATAGAGAACTTCTCGCTATCTATTTATCTGTCAAACACTTTCGGCATTACCTGGAAGGCAGAAATTTCATAATATTTACTGACCATAAACCTTTAACACATGCATTTACTAAAAACTCTGATGCAACTTCTCCACGTCAACTCCGGCAGCTGGATTTTATTTCCCAGTTTTGCACGGATATTCGACATATCCCTGGCTCAGACAACGTAGTAGCAGATACGTTGTCAAGAATAAATTCTGTCAATGTTCAGTCAACTGATTTGGCTACAATTGCAGAAGCTCAACAACATGATGTCGAGCTGCAAGAGCTGTTAAAGAGTGACAAGATCTCCCTGTGTTTGAAACCTGTTGCAGTTACTCCAACCTTAAGTATATACTGTGACAATAGCTGTGATACAATTCGACCTTATGTACCCAAAGATTTTCGCAAAAGTATTTTTGCATCCCTGCATAACTTATCACACCCAGGCACTAGAGCATCCAAAAAACTCATCCAATCTAGATTTGTTTGGCCGTCTATGTCAAAAGATATCAACACTTGGACTCGGTGTTGTATAAAGTGTCAAAGGGCAAAAGTGTCTAGACACACATCCAGCCCTCTCCAAAGTTTTCAGCTACCTCACCGCAGATTCGACCATGTGCACATCGACATTGTGGGACCTCTAACACCATCAGATGGTTTCCAGTACTTACTCACCTGCATAGATCGCTTTACACGCTGGCCTGAAGCAATTCCTATTGCTGACATATATGCAGAAACTGTTGCAAAAGCCTTTGTTGCAAATTGGATTTCACGATTTGAAATCCCTACCCTCATAACTTCAGACCAGGGCAGACAATTTGAAAGCAACCTATTCTCCATCCTTAATAAGATGTTGGGTATCCAGAAGACCCGCACAACACCATACCACCCAAAAAGCAACGGTTTAGTTGAGCGATTCCATGGTTCCCTAAAACAAGCACTTCGATGCCATGAATCTAAATGGACTGAATCACTCCCTATTGTCTTGCTTGGACTTAGATCTTCATTCAAAGCAGACCTCGACTGCACCAGTGCTGAGCTCGTTTATGGTGCACCACTAAGACTCCCATGTGAAAGGATCGACCACCCACAAATTGATATCCAACCTCATGACTTTTTACAAACATTGCGAGACACCATGAACTCATTAAAACCTACTCCAACTTCTGCACATGTCAAGCCCGCTGTTTTTGTTCACCCGTCCCTCAAAACATGCACTCATGTGTTTGTGAGGCATGATGCTGTAAAGAAGTCACTTCAAAGTCCTTATGATGGTCCATTCAGTGTAATGCAAAGAGGCGACAAGACTTTCACTATCAACATGAATGGCAGACAAACTGTTAGCAGTATTGATAGACTGAAACCCGCCTCCTTAGAAACTTCTGATTTCTCCACCACCCCAACTACCCAGCAGTTGCCTATACCACAACACTGTACCGAACAATCTTCACAAGCTAATGCCTCAACTTCCCGACCTGACCAGTGAAGACAGATCCACTTCAAAAGACTCTTGTGACAACTCGTTCTGGTCGTCGTGTCCGATTCAACACACGTTACCTCTGAACTCAGTGCCTCAGGCACTTGGGGGGGGGAGTACTGTAGTGAACTTTCCATTATCCTCCACCAGATGGCAAGGAAAAGATAAAATTTGTGTTCGTGGCAACAGGTGTTTTCAAGAACTTTTTACCTTCACGTTTGTGGCAACAAGATAAGTTGTTGACACTCTGGACTGCTTTCACGACTTCGCTTGCAGCGACTCACTTTTTCTAATCTGACGCAAGGATGTAGCTTGCATTTTTCCTTATTTATTTGTACCTTAATTATTTGTGTATTTCTTTTGAAAAGATTAAATAATCTTTAGTTATAATGAAAGTTATTTTTACTTTAAGTTAGGACATCACTTATCAAACCCTAACACCAAATCCTAACAGTCTCCACGCACCTACTACACCCACACACATGTCTGTTGCTCGCAACCAGCACCCCTTTATTATTGACTTCGCCATCACCAAAAATCTTACTTTCCCTATCACCACTTCTGTTATTAATGACATAAGCTCTGACCACATTCCTGTCTTCTTCAAAATTGATCTTATCAACCCTATCTCTGCTCCTCCTTCAGTAGCAATTGATTGGAATAAATTCCAAAATTACCTCAACAACACTGACTTTACCTACCCCACAATCAACAACACTACTGACATTGACAACGCAGTTAATAAACTCAACAACATCATTTACAATGCTCAAAAAGATGCCACTTATACCAAATTCAAAAATAAAAACTCTTACATCTTACCCACTTACATACATAATATTTGTAAACAACGCAACACACTCCGACGACTCTACCAAAATACCAGAGATCCCACCCTTAAAACAGCTGTCAACAGGCTCAACAATAAAATTAAAAACCTTATTCAAAAAGATAAGCAAAAACACTGGTCTAAATTTCTCGAAAGTCTTACTTGCGAGGATAACTCTCTTTGGCAAATCAAAAAGAAACTCAATAATAATTACACCCCTATTCCTCCCTTTACTGCCAATAATCAAACTGCGTATACTGACGAGGACAAGGCAGAATGCCTCGCTAGCTCATATTATAGGCAATTCTCTCCGAATCCCTTCCTCGCAAGTCAAGCACACTTTAACATCGTCAATGATACTGTTAATGACTTCCTCTCAACCCCTCCTATCCCTCTCCCCAAAATTCAACCCATCATGATCAACAATATTATTCAAAAACTTAATAATAAAAAATCTCCTGGGTACGATAAAATTTCCAACTATACTCTTAAACAACTTCCTATCAACTGTATTCTCTACATTACGAAGCTCACTAATTCTATCCTCAAACACTGTTGTTTTCCTAAACCCTGGAAAACCTCTATCATTTCTCCTATTCCTAAACCATCCTGCAATCTTAATGATCCAACTAATTTCCGTCCCATCAGTCTTCGCTCTGCTCTAAGCAAAGTCATCGAACGCGTCATTAGATCACAGCTCAATGACTTCCTTCACAACAACAACATTCTTATGCCTGCACAATTCGGCTTCAGAGCCAAGCACTCCACCCAACACCAACTTCTTCGATTTGTGGAATTCTTAACTGAAAACTTCAATGAGAAGAAGCCTACTGCTGCCATATTTCTTGATGTCGCCAAGGCCTTTGACAAAGTCTGGCACGCGGGCCTCATTTACAAATTTATTTGGCTTAAGTTCCCGTCTGGACTTATCCATTTAATACACTCTTACCTTGGTGATCGTAACTTCTACGTCCGCGTAAACAACTCACTTTCTCTACTACACATTATACTCTGTGGTATTATTCAGAGTTCAGTCATTGGGCCTATTTTGTTCATAATATACTTTAATGACATTCCCCGCACATTCTTCACATTACTCGCACTCTATGCGGACGACACTGTTCTCTATGGAACTGCACATCACCCATACAATCTTTACAAAAATCTACAACATCACCTCAACATCTTCATGGATTGGTGTGATCAATGGCGCATTAAGATAAACGAATCTAAAACTACTGCTGTTTACTTCTCTAGAACCTTTTCCACTCCTAATAGATTAACCATCAATAATACTACTATTCCCTGGTCTGAGGATGCCAAGTACCTGGGGGTTACCATTGACAAACGCATTACCTTTAAAAAGCATATTCTTAATATCCGCGGTAAAGTCGCCGGGATTTCCAAAACCCTCGCCCCCCTTCTTCGTAGCCACTCACTCTCCATACACAACAAACTCTTAATATATAATGCTTGCATTCTCTCTGTTATCACATATGCATGTCCAATCTGGGGCTTCATTTGCAAAACCAGTATGAACAGCCTCTCTAGTACCCATTACAAACAGCTTCGTTACATCAGGAACGGGTCTAGATATCTCAAAAACTCCACAATCCTCAAGGATCTGAAAACGACTTCACTCAAACATCGCATTAAACACCTTGCGAAAAAATTCTACAATGACATTAATCACATCCCAAATGAACTCATCTATGAGCTACCTGACTACGATGCTTGCAGTCCATCCAACTGGAAAAAACCAAGGTACTCCACTATTCTTGATGAATAGCCCTTCCGAACTATAATTCTTTTTTTTTAATTAAAAAAATATATATATTATTATATGTTTATTTTATTAAATAAAATTAAATTGACTTTTCCCCTAACATCTTTACTTTAACTCGTCTGGCATTATTTTTGTTTTTTTTAACTATGAACTATTTTTACTTTTATACTTTAACTAGTAAATATTCATTATTTTATAGTTATACTTAACACTATCCTTTTTTTATGTAGTCAATTAGACTACGGCTAGACATTTCATATGGCTCTCTCAGGATTTGATATACACCTACTCAAAGCCAGGGTGTGCAGTTGCTTCGCAACTTGGAAGCCCATTGAACCTATCACAAGTTCAAGTTCAAGTTATCCTTGCAATGACTGTGCCATTCACGGACCGTACGTCGTGAGTGAAACTGTATTATTAGAATAATCACAGCGCAGCAACTTCTCTTAGGAGATTCAGGACACTTAAGAATTTAAGAAAATGTCCAATGGCGACGGCCTACGGAACATGGTTTCTAAAAGTACCGTCCATTGTTTTCCTCCCACGGACGATATTATTTGTTTCTGTTAACTTACAGCGCTATCTGTCGGTGCGATTTTAAGTTTTTTTTAACCACGCCTAAAAAGTTCCCATTGCCTTGGGAGCATACTGATGAAATTTCAGGTAATTTTGATCAGTGGTTCTTTTGCTATAGGATTTTACTTTCACAACTTTAAGAAAAATCACCCTGTATATCATCGAAAACATCCAATTTAAATATGGACAATAAGTTAATGACTTCTTTTTCTAAATTAAGAATTTTTATCCGAGTAAAATATTTAAATGCTAAATCAGAAGATATGAAATCAATAAAAATAAAATAAAAATTTGGCAATAGAGATAGTGGAGCAAAAAAATTGAGAAAAACTATTGTGTCGTTTTTCATCTTCTATTATTGTTTTAATAGTTTCATATGTTGTATATATTTTTTATATTTTTCACAGCTTAAAAATATTTTAAAACTTATTAGTTTTAATAAACGCAATTCTGAGAAGTTAGTGTTCTGTTTTTTTTTTCTAATTTGTAGAAATTCCACATTAAAACATACATTTTAATTAAGGGGTTATATATGTTCTCAAGAAATCAATTTTTTTTAATGGAAATTAAATCCGTATAGTGTGTAGAATTTTTATTTTTTTATTTTTTTTTCCAATAAGTTTAAAAGTCAAAATTTTAGACGAAAAAAAAAATCAAACAGAGCAATTTTCTGATTTTTCAAAAATTCGAGCCTATCGACCTTATCCACAACCATATTTTACAAGAAGAAACTACGATGTTAATATTTTTAAATTCCTATTACTTGAACTTGAACTTGAACTTGTGATGTGTTCAATGGGCTTCCAAGTTGCGAAGAAACTGCACACCCTGGCTTTGAGTAGGTGTATATCAAATCCTGAGAGAGACATATGAAATGTCTAGCCGTAGTCCAATTGACTACATAAAATAGGATAGTGTTAAGTATATCTATAAAATAATGAAAATTTACTAGTTAAAGTATAAAAGTAAAAATAGTTCATAGTTAAAAAACAAACCAGACGAATAAATATAAAGTGCAAAAATATGCCAGACGAGGTAAAGTAAAGATGTTAGGAGAAGTTTAGGAGAAAAGTCAATATAAAATTATCAGTAAAAAATAATATATCAATATATATATATATTTTTTTTAATTAAAGAGAAAAATTTTGAGGTAAGAATTATAGCTCGGAAGGACTATTCATCAAGAATAGTGGAGTACCTTGGTTTTTTCCGGTTGGATGGACTGCAAGCATCGTAGTCAGGTAGCTCATAAATGAGTTCATTTGGAATGTGATTAATGTCATTGTAGAATTTTTTCGCAAGGTGTTTAATGCGATGTTTGAGTGAAGTCGTTTTCAGATCCTTGAGGATTGTGGAGTTTTTGAGGTATCTAGACCCGTTCCTGATGTAACGCAGCTGTTTGTAATGGGTACTAGAGAGGCTGTTCATACTGGTTTTGCAAGTGAAGCCCCAGATTGGACATGCATATGTGATAACAGAGAGAATGCAAGCATTATATATTAAGAGTTTGTTGTGTATGGAGAGTGAGTGACTGCGAAGAAGGGGGGGCGAGGGTTTTAGAAATTCCGGCGACTTTACCACGGATATTAAGAATATGCTTTTTAAAGGCAATGCGTTTGTCAATGGTAACTCCCAGGTACTTGGCATCGTCAGACCAGGGAATGGTAGTGTTATTGATGGTTAATCTATTAGGAGTGGAGAAGGTTCTAGAGAAGTAAACAGCAGTAGTTTTAGATTCGTTTATCTTAATGCGCCATTGATCACACCATTCCATGAAGATGTTGAGGTGGTGTTGTAGATTTTTGTAAAGATTGTATGGGTGATGTGCAGTGCCATAGAGAACAGTGTCGTCCGCATAGAGTGCGAGTGATGTGAAGAGTGTGCGTGGAATGTCATTAAAGTATATTATGAATAAAATAGGGCCAATGACTGAACCCTGAATAATACCACAGAGTATTATGTGTAGTAGAGAAAGTGAGTTGTTTAGACGGACATAGAAGTCACGATCACCAAGGTAAGAGTGTGTTAAATGGATAAGCCCAGACGGGAACTTAAGCCGAATTAATTTGTAAATGAGGCCCGCGTGCCAGACTTTGTCAAAGGCCTTGGCGACATCAAGAAATATGGCAGCAGTAGGCTTCTTCTCGTTGAAGTTTTCAGTTAAGAATTCCACAAATCGAAGAAGTTGGTGTTGGGTGGAGTGCTTGGCTCTGAAGCCGAATTGTTCAGGCATAAGAATGTTGTTGTTGTGAAGGAAGTCATTGAGCTGTGATCTAATGACGCGTTCGATGACTTTGCTTAGAGAGGAGCGAAGACTGATGGGACGGAAATTAGTTGGATCATTAAGATTGCAGGATGGTTTAGGAATAGGAGAAATGATAGAGGTTTTCCAGGGTTTAGGAAAATAACAGTGTTTGAGGATAGAATTAGTGAGCTTCGTAATGTAGAGAATACAGTTGATAGGAAGTTGTTTAAGAGTATAGTTGGAAATTTTATCGTACCCAGGAGATTTTTTATTATTAAGTTTTTGAATAATATTGTTGATCATGATGGGTTGAATTTCGGGGAGAGGGATAGGAGGGGTTGAGAGGAAGTCATTAACAGTATCATTGACATTGTTAAAGTGTGCTTGACTTGCGAGGAAGGGATTCGGAGAGAATTGCCTTTCATATGAGCTAGCGAGGCATTCTGCCTTGTCCTCGTCAGTATACGCAGTTTGATTATTGGCAGTAAGGGGAGGAATAGGGGTGTAATTATTATTGAGTTTCTTTTTGATTTGCCAAAGAGCGTTATCCTCGCAAATAAGACTTTCGAGAAATTTAGACCAGTTTTTTTGCTTATCTTTCTGAATAAGGGTTTTAATTTTATTGTTGAGCCTGTTGACAGCTGTTTTAAGGGTGGGATCTCTGGTATTTTGGTAGAGTCGACGGAGTGTGTTGCGTTGTTTACAGATATTATGTATGTAAGTGGGTAAGATGTAAGAGTTATTATTTTTGAATTTGGTGTAAGTGGCCTCTTTTTGAGCTTTGTAAATGATGTCGTTGAGTTTATTAACTGCGTTATCAATGTCATTAGTGTTGTTGATTGTGGGGTAGGTAATGTCGGTGTTGTTGAGGTAATTTTGGAATTTATTCCAGTCAATAGCTACTGAAGGAGGAGGAGAGATAGGGTTGATAAGATCAACTTTGAAAAAGACAGGAAGGTGGTCAGAGCTTAGGTCATTAATAACAGAAGTGTTGATAGGGAAGGTAAGATTTTTGGTGATGGCGAAGTCAATAATAGAGGGGTGCTGGTTGCGAGCAACGGGAATGTGTGTTGGTGTAGTAGGTGCGTGGAGACTGAGATTGAAATGGCTAACCAAGTTGTGAAGAGATCTACCTCTGGTAGTGGTGGAATGACAGTTCCACTGCCTGCTATGTGCATTGAAGTCACCAGCGATAAATGCGTGTTGGTGTTGTGTAATGATGTGTGTTAGGTCACTTATGGGGTATCGTCGCCCGTGTCGTGCGTAAAAAGATGTGTAGTTGATTTTGGCATGGGGCAAGTTGACGACAATACTGGTGTAGTCAATGCCTGGGAGTGGAATATTTTGAGTTGTGTGATGTGGGATATAATTTTTGATGTAGATGGCTGTGCCGCCCCATTGAGAGTTGGCACGTGGTATATGATGGAGTTTGTAACCTGGGATGGTGATACTGCAGGAAGGATGAAGTGTTTCTTGGATTAAGTGTATTTCGATTTGTGGATTTGTGAAAATAAAGGAGCGGAGTTCATTAATGTTGCAATGATTGGCAATTCCAGGAGAAAATAAGAAGAGAAGAGAAATTTTTGTTATTGTAATTATTCATAATTGGTAATGTTGAGCTCCGTAGAAAAGGCGTCTAATTCTTCTATTATGATATACATTTTGTCGAATGGGTTGTTGCAATTTTTTGATTTGATGGCGATGTTTTTTAAATGTTTTAGAAGTTTGGTAATTTGGAGAAGTTCCTTCATGTCTTTGAAAGTGTCAAACATATCTTTGAATGTGTTTGTATAATTATTTTGTATAACAGGTGGTGTTTTATTTTGTTTGGTGTAACTGGGAGTGTCCTCAACTGGGGCTTCCTGGATATCGTTATTAACGTCAGTAGTGGTCTCACTGTTGTTGATATCGTTTGGTTTATCATGAATGGTGTAATTGTAGGGTTTGAAAATGTCTGCGATGTCAGCAATTATATTTGGTTTTTGGTGTTGCGGTTTTGTTTTGGTGTTGAGTGTTGGGGTATTTTTTTTCTTAATGTTGTTTGGATTTTTTGGGCAACCTCTGTATGAGGCCGGATGGGCACCGTTACACGTGGAACATTTTGGAATTATTTTACCTGTCTTGGGGCAGTTATCAGTGAGGTGCTCTTCTGAGCATTTAAGACATTTTGGTGTTAGGCTGCACGTCTCGGAGGCATGTCCGAACCGTTGGCAGCGGTAACATTGTTTTGGGTTATTGTTGTTTCTGAAGTATTCAATACGAACACTTATATCACAAAGTTCCTCAATTTTATAGATCTTCTCAAAGTTAGTGCAAGGGAGGACGTTAACCATGTAAATTGGCATACCTCTGCCCGTTTTGCGACTCTTAAGCATGGCGGCTCGGGTGGCCTTAAATCCATGGTTACCAAGGTCTTCGATAATAAGTTGGGGGTCTGTGTTGGGGGGATTCCCCTAATACAGATTTTTTTTGGTCGAAGTTCTTTTGAGTTAAGGGTGTTGAAATGCATATGTTTGTCAGTTAGGTATCTTTGGATATCTCTAAATTGGCTGACAGATTTGGGTAGAACCTTTAGAAGTTCCCCGGAGAGGCTGACTTGAGGAGGATTATCAGAATCAAGGGCTTTTATCTCTTGGGCAACTTTGCGCCAATCCATATCTTTGAATTCAATAAAGAAGGGGTGCTTGTCGTTTTTTTGAACATTCAACATCGGTGCTTGCAGCACCATCTTCAGCAGATTCCTGATCCATAAGATCATGGTTATCAAGATTAGCTTCGGAATTTAGATTTCCGAATTTATTTTTGAGGGGAATTGGATTTTCAGATTCAGAATTTTTTCTTTTTCCTCTACGGGGGGGATTAGAATGTGAGCTAAAATTCTTTAGAATTTGGAGTTTTTCCCATTGGTTATTCCTTAGAAATCTAATATAACCAGTTCTACAGGCTAAATCAATTAAATCTAATCTAGATGGCTCCCCCAAAATAGATATAGCAAAAAGACAGAGGTCTTTTACCTGAGTCTTGTGGGTGTCGTTGTAGTCCTTTCGTTGTTGGAGAGACTGTATTTCTTCATCTATACCGGATAATAGTTCTCGAAAAACATCGTTCACTTGCTCATCTAGAGTAGGGAAGGCGTTGAATTCTCGTAACCAGTCCGCAGGAACATATCCGTTTATGATTCCTTTCATAAGGTCGTCAAGCTGTTGGTTCTCTTTCATGGCCATGGCATTCAAAAAAGCAGTCACGGAAGATTAGCAGAGATCAGGTGGGCGGGAGTAACACGCCTCTTTTCCACGCGACGAACACCAGCAGTGGAGAAGGCGGGAATAACACGCCTCCTATCCAAGCTCCGCCCGACAAAGACACAACTGAAGATACTGGATAGCAAGAGGGCGGGAATAACACGCCCCCTTTCCAAACTTTGCCCGAACACGCAGCAGTCGAAATATGCAGAAACTTGATACTCAGAGCGTCAGAGAGCAGATCTTGTACATTATCTCTTCTGAGAATGGCGAGTCTCCTCGAAACGATACCTTTAGATGAAAATGTCCGAATCCAGGTGTAATTCCAGGTGTAATTCCTACTATTAGCTCACACTCTCTCTATATATATCTTGTTGGAATTTTCAATCGTTAGTAAAATATTTTCTATTCATCCATTCAAGTTCAAATAAATTTTTTAAAACTTGTACTGGATGACAATTGATGTTAATACAGTTTTTTCAAATATTAATTCATTAATTAAATTTAATTAATTAATTTTAATTTTTATATGGGAGAAAAAAATGTCTCCCATTGTTTTCATAAATGAAATGAAAGATTTATTTCAAATTAGTGATGCCAACAAAAAATAAAATACCGCAACGATGATTATAAAATAATGTTCAATAAAGATAACGTGGGACATTAATGCTGCACGGGTTTATTTTATATATTTATGATTAAAAAGTAGGAATTGACTTTAAAAAAAATTATATTACTTGTTTTGTTTCTACAGGAAATTAGGAAGCTATCCATCGAGTCAGGATATTTTGATATTCAGGCTAACGCGGCTGCAGGCTTCCGACGTCATATGTGACAAAATTTAACAAAGAAAATATTTTTCAATACTTGAAGCAATAAAAAACAATGTGGAATTATTAGTTTTTCAATTAATTTTACTCCCTTAAAAAAAATCCAAAATATGTCAATTTTTCACCGCCAAGAACATATCTAACCCCTCAAATGAATTTCAGCTGCGACTCACTATTTTACTAATTTAATAAATATTCTAAAACAAAACTTTGGAAATAGCCAATTAATAATTAAGATATATGTATAATAATAATAAAATAAGAGAGAGAAAATAAGAACTATACTGCAGCTATAATTGTATATATTTATTATTTTGAAAAATTGTTTTATTTTATTTTTCTCCAGTGTCACTGTAAATATTTTAAAATTTAATAATTTTCTTCTATGTAGTTTTAAAAACTAAGGTCTCTTCTTTCTTTACACTTATTAAAAAAGTATTATCATTTTTTTTTTCAATTAAAATTGACGTAAATTCACAGTTACGCAATAAATCTCAAGCATTAGATTTGTGAACATACTACAACGTTTGATACGTGTTTTGATACCTATTTTATAATATTATTAATTAATTACACTGGTTTACAAATTTAAACTTTTTTTATAGACTTTTGATGAAACACCTATTTTCTTATTATACTACCTCTTACTAATGAAAGGTGGTATTTGAAAAAAATCTATCACGTCACATTTTTAAAGTTTTTACATTTTTCAATATTCACATTTTTAATTCTATAATATATCTATCACGTCACATTCAACCTACCCTCATTGTCAACTTGGATTCTATATTCTGTTTTCTTGTGTTTTTGTGAACTAAAGTGCTTTTGTTTTTGATAAAATGCCTAACAAAGTGTGTAAAATAAATTCTGATTATTTTTGTTAGGTTTGTGGACAATTTATATTCACAAAAAAAGGAAGACGGATATCGGAATAGTTTAAAACAGCATATTTGCATTATTTTGGATTCTCAGTGAATAATCAAGATAAAAGTGGGTCCCACATGTTTTTGCGAAAGCTGTAGGCCCGCTCTTATTGGCTGGGCATCGGGAGAGAAAAAAAAGTATCATCAATTTGGATCATCAATGCTGTGGAGAGAACCTTCAAATCACGAAAATGACTGTTATTTTTGTTTGACAAAAACTGCAGGCTTTAATTAAAAAAATAAACATAAAATTCGATATCCTAACATTTCATCAGCCTCAAAACAAATATCACATTCAAAAACTCTGTCACATCTCGTATGTCCACGTATGTCAAGTGCGAGTTGTCAAGATATTGACGATCTGTTTATGGAGGATAAAAATGATGACGAGTTCTTAATCGAAGATGATAAAACGCCACATTTAATAAACCAAAATGTGTTGAACGACCTTGAACGAGACTTGCAACTATCTAGATCTAAGGCAGAGATTCTTGCCTCTCGTCTACAACAGTGGAACTTATTGACAACAAATACCAAAGTAACAAATTACCGAAATCGAAGTCAAATTTTCCTCAGTTATTTCACCAAAAAAGATTTTTTTTTTGTTTTTGCCATGGTATTCCTGGACACTTTAATGCGATAAATCAAAATTATGATCCAAATGAATGGCGTTTGTTTATCGATTCATCTAAATATAGCTTGAAAGCTGTATTACTTCTTAACGGTCCTATAAAACCATCTTTACCAATTGGCCATGCCGTAAACAGTAAAGAAACCTATCAAACAAATTACTCTTTTAATGAAAATGATACAATATGAACTGGAAAATATGTGGTGATTTAAAAGTAGTTATTATGTTACTGGGCTAACAGGGCGGGTGTACCAAATATTCATGTTTTTTTGTGCCTGTGGTATAGTCGAGCTAAAGAAAACCATTGCATCAAAAAATATTGGCCTGTCCAAAATGAATTTACTCCAGGAAAAATGAATGTGAAATATACATCTTTAGTGGATTCGCAAAATATAATTTTTCCACCGTTACACATTAAATTGGCCCTAATAAAAAATTTCGTCAAAGCCGTGTTTCGTCAATACAAACAGTGCTGCTTTTAAATATTTACATAAAATTTTTGCAAGTATTTCAGACGCAGAATTAAAAGATTGAATTTTTATCGGTCCACAGATACGTAAACTGACGCAAGATAAGGACTTTGAAAAACTTTTATCTACTAATGAAAAAAATGATTGGGATTCCTTTAAAGCGGTCGTCCATGGATTCTTAGGAAATCATAAAGATAAAAATTAGGAAAAAAATATTGCTGTTTTATTAAAAAACTATCTTGCAATAGGTGTGAACATGTCTCTGAAGATACATTTTCTCCATTCACACCTGGATTTTTACCTGAGAATTTGGGCGCCGTAAGTGACGAGCAGGGCGAGCGTTTCCACCAAGACCTTATACTTTTTGAAGACAGACATAAAGGTTTTTGGGACGAAAGTATGTTAGGGGACTACTGCTGGTCTATTTTAAGAGACACGGATCAAGAAAATTATAAAAAGAAAAGTAAAATCAATCATTTCTAATTTTTTCATTTTATATTTCATATTATTATTATTTTTCAGTATTTAATAAATATTTTTTAAACTAGATGTGACAGTTTTTTTACAATAATTTTCCCGTACTCAGTGCACTAGAATCTATGAAAAAATACACATTTCGGCGAAAGTATATAAACCGTGTAAACCAGTGTTATTTTATTAGTTATTCGCATATAAATTCCGTAATCCACAAAATATTTTTTATTTCAAAAGTGTTCTTTCAGTTTTCTCTTATTTTTTCATACTTTTATAGTTTATATCCAAGTAAGCACTGCTGTATGATACTTTATTTTCAAAATAATACTGGGTAAATACTATATATATTATAAATATTGCAGTTTTTTACGAATTATGCTTAAACAATTTACAAATTCAACTTACGTAAAATTCAAGTTATGTAAAAGTTTACGGAACGCACTGCTTACATAAATCGGGGGATGCCTGTATAACAGACTATATACATAGTTTCGGTTTTAGCACGGGTATGGGATTCTGACCTTGGATTCTTGTGACGTAGCAGAGCGAAACCCCTCCGATTGGAGAAGAAGTTACGGGCCAACCTGCCTTTCGATTCCGAATCCCACTCTTAGTTGAAAGTTCGACTCTTTAGAGTCGAGATAGCTTTCTAGCAGAAAGTCGACACTTCGACTCACTTAGAAGGAGTCGAGTTTCAGAGTCGACTCTTCTACTTTTTGGCTATCTCTAATGAAAACAAAACCGCTGCTGTCTATTTCTCCAGAAAACTAACCTATCTGGATAAATTCACACACACTTAATTAATAAACTACTCCATGGATTGATCACATAATCACATTTTATAACTCTGACCAACAATGGCGGCTAGAGCTGCGGTTTTTTATATCTCACTTGCTTCACAGCTATTGTGTCACTGACACCAAATTAAGTATAGATTTCGCGGCATGTGCCCACATGGAACACTATCCCAATAGAATTACTCTAGTCTAATGAAGCTAAGTACCTAGAGGTCACCCTTGACCAGAGACGAACTTTCAACGAACATATTCTTAACATCAGAGGGAAAGTCGCTGAAGCCACGATTGCACTTAAACCTCTACTTAATAGCAAAACCCTGGCTATCCATAACAAACTTCTTCTCTATAACTCCTGTATTTTATCAATGATCTGATCACCTACGCCTGTCCGGTCTGGGGCTATATTTCTAAAACCTCTATGAACAAACTTAACCAACTACACAATAAAAATCTTCGTCTTGTCAGAAATGCTTCCCGTTACCGCCGTAATAGTACTATTCATAGGGACCTCGAAACTACTACTTTAAAGAAAAGAATCAACCCCCTTCCTAAAAAAAATATGAAAAACTCTATGATCTCCCTAACGAAATAATCGCGGAATTACCGGATTATGACGACTTCGAACCATATCACTGTAAAAGACCAAGATATTCCAGCATTATGGACTGTAAGAATTAGCGCTCACCATAACTGTAAATTATTTATCTCTCTCTTATTTTTTACTCAGTAATTTATTTCCAAATTATAACTACCTACTTTTTTTTAATTAAAACTTAATATCTAAGCTATAAAAAAAAAAAAAAAGTGCCCTTTTTTGTTTAAGCTTTGCCCGTCTTTTCACCACCTGGCATTTATGTGTTGTTTCACGAACATGTTCCGAACCCTATTTTTTACTTTTTCAACTTCCTTACAAGTAGTTAGTTATAACTACAGATATACCATTTCACTTTCTTCTCAATATTTAGACTCGATCCTTAATCTCTTTTGCTTTACTTTATTATTCCAAATTTATTATCATCTCATTTCTTAATTTTACATCTATCCTTTATATTGTAATTGCTCCTTTATCATGTAGTTAATGCTACATCTTAACTTTTCCCAACGGCTCAATTTAATACAAGATACTCTACTTGCAATAGACTGGGCGTTAAGTTGATTGCAACTCGGAAGCCCCTTAACCGACATCAACTGTTCGGCAACTGTTCTGTATGCCTAACATCTTCATAGAATGGTGTGATCAATGGCGCATTAAAATAAACTAATCTAAAACTACTGCTGTATACTTCTCTAGAACCTTCTCCATCCCTAATAGACTAACCATCAATAATACTACCATCCCTGATCTGACGATGCCAAGTACCTCGGGGTTACCATTGACAAACGTCTTACCTTTAAAAAGCATATTCTTAATATCCACGGTAAAGTCGCCGGGATTTCAAAAACCCTTGCCACCCCCCATCCCCTTCTTTGCAGCCACTCACTCTCCATACACAACAAACTCTTAATCTATAATGCTGGCATTCTCTATGTTATCACAAACGCTTTTCCGATCTGGGCTTCACTTGCAAAACCAGTATGGACAACCTCTCTAGTAGCAATTACAAACAGCTCCGCTACATCAGGAACGGGTCTAGGTACCTCAAAAACTCCACAATCCTCAAGGATCTCAAAGCGATTTCACTCAAACTTCGCATTAAACACCTTGCAAAAAAAAAAAAAGAAAAAAAATCTACAATGACATTAATCACATCCCAAATGAACTCACCTATGAACTACCTAACTATGATGCTTTCAGTCCATCCAAACGGAAAAAAACAAGGTACTCCACTATTCTTGATGAATAGACCCCCCATCCCCCACCCCAGAGCTATAACTTTTACTAGTTTATATTTTGTAGCATCCCCTTTAGCTTTCATAACAGCGTACAATCGATCTTGCATACTATATACAAGGTGTTTACAAACATTTCTATCAATATTAGCCCAAATAGACTTTATACGTGCCACTAACTCAGTTTTACTTGAAAGAGGATTTTCTTGGAGTTTTTTCTTCATTATACAACGTAAGTTTTTGATGGGATTAAGGTCTGGTGAGTTTGGTGACCCAGGAAGTACATTAATGTTGCGTTGGCGGAACCAATTCTTAGTTGACACCGAGGTATGCGATGACGCTAAATCTTGTTGAAAGATGAAATCATCTTCAAATAAATCTTCTGATGATGGAATCATGTAATATGCCAAAATATCTTGATATATCTGAGCGTTAACCTTTTCGTAGACGATGCATAACTTTCCAGGGCCTTCTGCACTCCTGCAACCCCAAACCATGACACTAGCAGCAAATTTTACTGAACGTTTAAGCCGTTCTTTATAAAATGCTTCTTGCTTCATTCTCCAAACTCGAATACCTTGATTACCACATGAAACACAAAACATACTTTCATCACTAAATAATATATTTTTCCAATCTTCTTCGCTCCATAAACGTCTTGATTTACACCAATTCAATCTTATACGCTTTTGTTTTGCAGTCATGAGAGGTTTTGTTTTCGGTACACGAGATTCAAACTTAAATTGATGGAGACGTCTTAATGTTGTCGATGTAGAAACTTCAACTCCTTCTGCTTTCCGTTTTCGGTGCAAGAATCGCACAATTTTTACACGGTTTTTCTTAACTATACGCTTCAGTTTCCTGTCATCTCTAGCAGATGTTTTTGGTTTTCGGCCGCCATTTTGGCAATTATTTTGCAATTTTCCATTTTTTTAATATTGTGTTAGTATTTTACTAACACCTGATTGCGAACAATGTAAATAATTCGCTATATAACATTGATTTTTACCGTGCCGATACAAATAAACCATACGAAGTGCAATAGATTCAGGAATATCACTCACACGACCCATTTTAAGACGACAAAGCAAACAAACTGCAAAAAGAATACTGATTTTAAATAAAAGCATCTGAATTTAATCAATGATGCCACCAGTTATGAATTGGTGATAATTAAAGGAGAATTAAAGTGAAATATTCTAATATTTTGAACCACTTGAATAAATACTTTAATATTTTGACTTTTCAAAATAATTTCTTTTTTCAATTAATCTTTTCAAAAATGATATTAATTTTAAGATAATAAATAAGTCTAATCAACAACAAGTTCTTAATAAAAACATCGTTTGCATATTTGCA
This sequence comes from Maratus michaelseni, assembly GCA_963931845.1. NCBI lineage: Eukaryota > Metazoa > Arthropoda > Arachnida > Araneae > Salticidae > Maratus > Maratus michaelseni. The sequence continues at coordinate 282,831,373 of OZ007587.1, forward strand.
TTAATCAGATATGAAAAAAAAGCCGAATTCAAAAATTGACGTCGGGTGAGAAATCGTCTTATAAAGCAAAAAACGTGGTCTTCAACTTTAATTTCCTCAAAATACCTTTAGCTCAGACATCAATCTAAACAAGAGTTAAAGCAATGCTTAAATTTTGCTTAGGGGATGGTCTATAAATAGAAATTGTACCAAACTTTAAAAATTTCGATGCTAACACCTAAAGTTGGCATCATATTTAGATATTTCGGTTTATTCTACCTTCGGATACCAAACGGGAAGTCAGTAGATAGGGAATGGGACTTCTGCGTCAGGCAAAGGTGGTGGCATGGGTGCGGTGGTAACACCGCCTGCTGCCGAGATCATACTATAGTAGGTGGATGGAATAGCTGGCGTGGGGAAGCTATGTTATAGTAGGGTGGGGCGAATAGGTCTTCTATAAAAGGAGGATTAAATTAATAAAAATTTTTAATGTCTTATAGTACGAGGATTATGGTAGAGTCCGAACAGTGACCCGCTATCCCTCTGCATTTTCCAATGGTCGTTGTAATTTGTTAAAGTTTAATTCATATATTTTTATTATTATTATTATTTTTTTAATCTAACTCCTCCATTATGTGACTTAAGAAGAAAATAGCAGATGTAATTGTAAAAATGAGTGTATTTGTGAGTTACATGTTATTTGCTTATTTACGATTTTGATTTTACTCTTTGTCGCCAAAAAATTTGATTTTAAGCCAAATTGGCATAAACGTGACATCGTTTCGAGAGATGTCTATATTATTGAAGTTTTTCCAAGTGTTCGACAGCATTTTTGGAGTATTTTTTCTACAAATGTAAATTATATAAATAACAGTTAATATTATAAGAAAAGGAGTCAAATATTTAAATTTTAGAGTAAATGTCTGCCACACACAAATTATTAACACACATTTAAAAAGAAAAATTCACCATTCATTTCATTTTACTTTCCTTTGCATATCTTATCTTCTTTTTGAAGGCTTTTAAAAGATATTGGACTAATCTTTTGTAAGTCTTTTGTAAGTCTTTAAGTATCTTTTGGAGTCACCCGTCAATTGGGGTATATACTACTATATTGTTGGAAACTTCTTTTATACTCAGAGTCGGATTAAGCATTTCTGGGGACCGGGGCTACTGAAAATTTTGTGCCCCTCCCCCCTTCTACTGGAACCCCCCCCCCCCCCCCCCACACACACACACACACACACACTTTTTTTTTAAATCCTTAAACACAAATTTTTAAAATTGATTATGTTACTCACACTTTCTTTTTTGTATTTTTAATCGTGCTCTTAATTATTTTATTTAAATACGTATATTTAAATACCCATTTATGTCCCAAATTATGAAATAATAAAAATTTCATCTTCTAAAGTATTTTTGCTGATTTTTTGAAGATCAATAAATTTTAAAAGGATATTGTCAATTAAAATTAAAGAACGAAATATTTATTTATAGGGATTTTGAAGAATATTTATAACTCAACTCAATTTTTTTATATAAAATTTTTTTAAAGTATTTTATAGAACTTGGGCATGTACAAATATCCCTTACAATAAAAATACGAAAATATTTAAGAACTGAAACCATCCACTTCCAACCTTCAGACATAAAAAAAACTAAACAGATGCAATGAAAGATAAACCATCCTTTTAAAAACACTTTTGTTTTATGCATCATCTTTTGGAAAAATATAAAGTAAAGTATCTGTAACTCATTGTAAATTGTATTACTGCTAATCGATGTATTAAAAGAATTTTATAACAAGCTTTTTTAAAGGTATATTAAAGTACCGTCAGGGCATAAAGGGTTAAGAGCGAATCTAAATAGTTGTGACCATTAAGGAGATCAAGCATTATTTTTTTAAAGGATGCATCTACTTTGCCGAAACGCTCTAAAATATCGTATCAAAGTGTACACATTAATACACATTCAAATTTGGAAAACTTTAATAGGGATTTTTCCTCTCTTCTAGTATCAAGTTTCTCTTCACAGTTCGTACTTATACGACTTGTACGTTCTAAACCACACAAAATATTGTCATAATTTAAATAAGTGCTTTTACTCATTCGTAATGGCAGCATCATCGAGCGGAGTCTGCACGGAAGTTAGCGAGCGGAACTTGTAATTGTGCAGACCGCCAAATTTTGTTACAAAATGCAATTGTGAGATAATTTTTTATTACGAAAAAACATTTTTTTCTGATTTAAAAATATTTAACACTTCAAACTTTTTACAAAATTTACTTTCCTAGTTCAATCCGTATCTTGACAGTGAAATAAAAGTTCTAAATATATTTGCTAGAATTTTTCGTTTTTAATGAAATAAGTTAATTTTGTGCAAAATATGATAAATCTAATTAAGACTGTTCTTAAATACAAAGGAACTACTTTCTGACAATTTTTTTAAATTCAATTTTGTTTAAAATAGCCAGGTGTTCTTATTCAAAAAGTATGTAATCGAATCACGTTTTTCACTTTTGGGTAAAGCAGAAAATCTTTCAGAAAATATTGTCAAAGTAAGTGTTTTGAACCAAATTTCAGGATGCGGCAGCAAGAAAGGGGTAAAACTTGTCGTCACTTGACAATAATATCTTATTACTCAATAAGTATTATTTTCAAAAATGAAAACTTTATTCGATTCCAAATCGCTTCAACAGTCAGGACTGTCGTTGTTAAGCTCGTTTGAAAATTTGTCAGAAAATGCATCAGAAAGTTTCGCGTTGTTGAACTGGGAATTTGAGAACCATTTTAAATAAATTAATGTGAGCAGTTTTTAAACAATTTAACCCATACGCATAGAGTTTTAGTAAAAGGTACAAAAGAAAAATGCATAAATAAGGAAAAAAAAAAGAATAGTGTGTAAAGCTGTTTAAGTAATGAAATTCATAAGAAATAAACTAAAATAAATTAATAAGGTAACAAGATGACGATGAATAATTCACAAACAATCGAACACATTTTTTTTCACAATCCATTTAAAAATATACAGTTAAAAAATGGTTTTCTTCAAGTCAAATTTTCTCATTCTCAAGCACAAGCTGAAATAAAAGCATTTGTTAACACTTTGGGTCACGTATGCATGCTGCTGAATGTGCTGAGAATCCTCGATTATTCCCACCAGTTATTTTTAATTGTATACTTTACCTCATTTAATCTTAGCATTTCTGCGATTCAATTAGGTGAAAAATTCTGTTTTGATAAACAGATGGCAAAAGATTAAAAATTCTGTAAAGGACTCTCGTCAAAAAGGGGTTAAAGATAAAGGAAAAATAAAACAATTGCATTTTCTAAAATCTTCTTATGATCTATACTAAAAAAGAAAGTTTCGCTCTGTCTATGTGTGCGTTTATGTGTGTCTCTGTGTGCGATGGCTAGCGAAATCTATCACACGTAGAAGTCTGAAAATTCGGGAGAGAATAGTCCAAGACAGGTCTTGGTGTACCTGGGGCTCAGATTTTTAATTTTTTAAGGTCCGATCTCCCTGGGCCCTTTTAAAGTTTCTATGCCCTAAATTGGTAATAACTTTTCCCCTTTTAATCCGATTTTCTTTGTTTTCGGGACCCATTCTCCATTTTATTATTTCAAACTTTCTGCATTTCATTTAATACACTGGCGCCCTGGGGTCCGGTCCGGCGTCCCTTGGACATTTTGGACGCCATGCATTTTCAGCCCCTAATTATGTGTCCTGTCACTGCTTAACTTTTAAAAAGTTGAGCCTAGGACTCCTCTCCCTGTCTCAACACCCTCATATTTTTATTGGTACCGTAGCACCCTTTTTTAATCATCCCCCCTTTTTTCCTAATTAAAAAAAATTAATTCTAATGATTAATTCTCACCCTATGCTTAATTCCGACTAATTGAAAATGTAAAGCACTAAATACCAAGACCTTTTAACATGCTTTCATGTTAGGGACCTGCTCTGAACTATCTGTTGGACCTTTTTGGGCCCCATATTATAGCTCTCTTAAAAATGGCCCAATTCACTTTTTTTTCCTAACAACTTCTTAAGTCCTTCGACTTTTTGCACAAATATATTCTATTGAATACATATTTCGCATTACTTTTATAATTTTGAAAGGTTTAATTTTAACAACTAAATATTATATGTAGAGATATATATAATCTCCAAAAAAATAATATTATATATCGAGAATGTTGTATTTATATTTTGGCAAAGGAGGTCTGGAAAACGAATGTGGAAAAAAAATGTATCTAATAGTACAATATAATAGCTTGCAACCGCTTTTTGATTCCAAAACACAAGCCACATGCTAATTTGAGAATGTATTTTTTCGTCACAAAAATTTTCAATATGTGTATACATAATTTTTTTTATAAAACAGAAGAAAGAAACGTGGTTGATTGTATAAATTTGGCGCCCCATCAATTTCCGTGCCTGGGGCAACCACATCCTTCGTCCCCCGTTTCGCACGGCTCTGATAACGGGTCCAAGAAAAACATACCCTTCTATTCTATGTTTTTTTTTTTTTTTTTTTTTTTTTTTTTTTTTTTTTTTTTGCATGGATTTTGTGCAGGAGAGGAAACGATATAAAGGCGATTTCACCATGGTCACTTGCGCACTGTTGAAAGGTACTTACTGGCCAATGTCCTTTGGAAGTGTAGATGTCACACAGTAGGGAATCGGTCCTGTGCTCTTTAGTAATTTCTTGGAAAACTTATGCTAAGCACATGTGTTTTTGAGATTGCAAAGTAGAAGAGGGAAATAAAATAAAGTTGTTTTTCTTCGTTTGTCTCGGGGAAAGAGGGTTAAAATACGAAAAGGATAGCAACAGTTATATCGCATTTTCAAAGCTTTAGAATTAGAAAAAGGAAAAAGACTTGGAGGACTAAGTGAATTTTTTCTCGCCATTTCTATGTACTAGTACCTTTTTTTTTTTTTTTTTTTTTTTTTTTTTTGTAAATTAAGTCATTTTAAAAACGAAACTTTGATACAACTTAAGCCACTGCTGAGGGCCCCCTGGCAAGTTGGGGCCCGGGGCTGCAGCCCCCGTAGCCCCCCCTTGATCCGGCTATGTTTATACTTCAAGGGAACTCTGGACAGTGAATCCAATTGCCGAAGATTACACGAAATTTGTAATCAGCTATTAGTAAAATTATGGTTTTCATTATGAAGCAAACGAACAAAAGAAGATTTACTATTATATGTTTTTCATCTACAGTTATTTTACCGTCACTAAAAAAACAATACTTGCAATGAAAGAGACAAAAAACGTTGAAATGCCAATGGTGGCCAAGAAATACTATTTGCTGATTTATCATTTTAGCTTAGATAAAAACTATCCTGCGCCGCCAGCCGCCCACGGGGGTCGCCGACGCGCGTAAACGACCATCGCGCCCAAGCGTCTAAAGGGCTTATAACGCACAAGGGATTTGTCTCGCTCGGCGCTGCGATCGGCCTGAGGCCGCTCCCCACTGCTTACCCCCAGGTCATTCTACCAGGTGTTGACCTCTAGGTCGTTGCGACAGACACCTGACGAACCGCCAAAGAACCCCCGACGACTTCGTTCGCGAAACCCCATAGGGGGAGACGGTCCCTCTGTCATATGTCGAGTTACTCCGACGGCTCTTGCTTTCCCACGGCTTCCGATCGTAGACATGTATGGAAGGACAAGCTACTGGTTTCATCGGCCGTGAGGTTCACATGGTTATGCACTAAAAAAGAGCGAAAGGTGCCTCTCTCCGACCCAGAACCACGAGGAAATTTGGTTATTTCCCATAGACGGGATTCGGATAGGTCGTCCCTACGCAGTCTGGCGCGAGGTTGAACCTATCTAGGCGGAACTAGACAGTAACCCAGCGACAACTCCAGAACTACGAGATCATCCACATATCATATCACTCAAAAAAACGGAAGTAACCTAAAGACACCACTATCGGACTCTAGAGGACGTGGAAACTCCCTCTAAGCACGCCAAAGAGACGGGCCCGATCGAGATTAGTAAGAGAAGCTCAGTAGGTGTGCCACTAGTCCGCCCGCCAGGTGTGGAAACTCCTGGCTGCACGAGAGACGTGCTCGGACTGGGTTTCGGACCAAGGTCTCGAGTTTCGGCTGATCGATGCCGCGTTAGTCGGCAACCTCCGGCCCGGTTCCTCGTTCGCGTCCCTGGCGGTCCTGCCTGACCGCCTTCGGATGGTGACCGTCTCCTCGATTCGGGCACTTCCTGCGGTGACCATTGAGGTCGGCTCACAACTCTCCAGCTGCAGTGGATTTCGGGAGGTCCTCTTCCACGAGTTTGTGGGACTCGTGTTGGGACTATTTCACCTCTGCCTCCGTCTCGTCGCAGATAGTTGCTGCACGCCGTATCTCCCGACGATCGGTGCACAACAGAGTCATCACGAGTTCGTGCTCTACAGAGATCGATCGTGCTTCCGTCAGTTCCTTAGTCAAGTTTTGGAGGGATCCGGCTGGCATTTGCTAGCCTTTGCCCAAGATCCACGTGAACCTTAGGATTGGCCTACGGAGTCGTCTGTCTGCCACCTACGGAAAATTCCGATCACAGGCTATGCTCGCGTCGCAGAGAACCTGCGCTTGCGAGGAAGAGACCCACGAACGCACAACCCATAAGGGCGAACCACAATGGGTCAAGGCGTGGCGACTCCGGCACAACAGAGACTCCTTTCCCACTGGCGGACCAACGATGAGGAACCCAGACCAGTCACCTCCTGTCCCCGTCGTGTCGACGAACACTCCGTATGTTAGGCGCTCGGTCTTCTTCCCTACTCAAAGGGCCGATTAGAAGTCACCTGACGGTGTGTCCGCGCAATGCTTCGCTCCCGGTCACCTCCTCCACCGAAGGAGTCGGGTCAGGACCACGCCAGTTTTAGCTTAGATAAGAAAAAAGTACTTGGAATTCGGATTAGATAAAATTTTGATCATTACAAAACAATTTCGGCAGACGCACAGCCTTAGCCGCTAAACTTAGTGACAAATTCACTATTATGAGTATTATGGGGTTTATTTAGACAAAAAAACGAAGAATAATGTCATCTTGAAAACAAAAGAAATATAGCAACATCATAATAACGCACACATAAACATTTATCCGTGTTATTATGCTCATTAGAGAAATGCAAAAAAAAATCTTTCACCAAAAAGATTATTACTCAAAAGTTTGCATAACTAACTTTATTTATTATTCTCAAGGAGTTTTATTGGTGAAAGATCTACAATTCAGTCAACAGCAATTACAATTTGACATTATTTAATGAAAAGTAGTTTGGCGCGTAATTAACATCGTTTGTAGCTAACTCTGGTACATTTGTAACAATATCGTTGCAAAAACTTCTAATGTTTGACTTCAAACTTGGCTGTGGACCCGATTACGACAGATTAGGAGGATTTTATTGGATACAAACTAGAGGATTATTTTTCTACCAGAATCAATTATCGAGGTTTTTTCCAGGTTAATGGTTACATGATTGCAACTGGTATATAAAATGAAAAGGCATGACGTTATTTTAATTTTATTCAAACAATTCAGATTTAAAAATCCATTTTTTATGATTAACATTTATTTTAAATACGAAAGTTAAACACTGTTCTTTGTGTCCAAATATTTTATTACATTTTTCATTGTATCTAATTGGCTGGAATCCAAAGATAGAAAACTTTAGTTAACCTTCCAGAAGATGACTATATTACGAAATATAATGTAAACTAGAGTGAGGTTGTATTTAAGGTACCAGAACCACACATTGCTCCAAGCTAAGAGTCCCGGACTTCAAGAACTAACAAACAAAAATGAATAACCCGAACATTATTTAAGTTCAATGGTCAATCTCTGAAATGATTGTAATGCTCTCTTTTTCAGTAGTATGGTGAATAGAGAACATTTTAAAATCATGGTCGAATTCACCATTTCGTTTGATTCAAGGTTCATTTGGAAAATAAACCAGTGCAGCGGGCATAGCCTGCTAGTCTTTAATAATATTCAAAACTGGCAAAATAACAAACCTCTTTAAAATTGGTTGTTATGCTTGTATGGAATTGATTCAGAGTTATCACATTTTTATCATCGGCATTTTGACTTCTAACGACTGATGATCCTCCTTTTTGTTCATTCTGCAAATTTTATCTTCATTTGAGAGATGTTTGAGCCAATATAGAAATAGATTGGAAATCAATAAGTCATATTTCAATTTCTAACAAATCTAATTTAGACAATTCAAGTTATTAATAGGACTCGAATCAGAATATAAAATAATTAAAGCGTTTCCAAAAAATTTTTCACATAGCTAAATATTATGAGTTTTTTACAGATGAAGTGTCTTCGAGCCTTTGCTTGGTTTGTTTTTTCATGTTAATTGAAGTCCTCCGCAACATTTTTGGGGTGCCGAAAATATTATGTTGAGTAAACACATATTTTCGATGGCGAACCTATGGCACGCGTGCCATAGGTTCGCCATCTCAGACCTGACCTATTACTTTAAATTCAAATTTAATATTTTACAAGGTACGTGAACCACATGCATATTTCAGTTTCTAATTCTAATAGGTACAATATTTTGAATATATATGTATACTAAAATTTTATACTCACACCACTATTTATTTGTAGTAAAATATATAGTTACTATAATTGTGATAAATTGACGGCTATGTTAAAAGGTTCAGGTTAGATAACTGAACTGGATCATTATAGTATAAAGCTAAAATATGTAATTAAACTCTGATGTGCTAACAATGGCAAGTCGGCACAGAAAAAAGACTTATGTCGACACCAAACACAATAGCAGAATACACCAAATGTGATTTACTTACAAATCTTAATTTTATTATTTCTAGCATTACATTGAATCGTGAGGCATAAGAAATGTTAAATACCCCCAATTCAATATTCTTCTGCGAATCCGTTGCATATGCATCTTTTGTGTGTAATAATAAAAATTAAAGTTTAAAACGGAGAAAAGCGATCACCCACAACAGGAAAAGTTCTACTCAAATAAGATTTTTGAAATAAAATTAAAATAAATCTATTCATCCTTTCTCTTGTATTTTAAGGATTTAATTGACATACATATGAGAAATTTTTTTCTAAATATTGCTGATTGTTCATTCAAATGAACATTTTAATAAGATGTCTTTTGCAAAACATGGCGATACTGTTGTATCAGCTTTTATTCACTTATCGATTACATTATTTTAACATTAAGCATTGAATGTTTGATTCAAAATTCAGCTAACTACATTTTTATTTATTTATTTATTATTTATTTTTATTTATTTGGTAAAAGATAATTTTCTATTTAAGCTATAAGCATAACAAGTACATACAGAGCCGTCCTTAGGGGTGTGCGACAGGTGCGGCCGCACAGGGCCTCGCGCCTAGGAGGGCCTCGCGCCTAGGAAGGTCTCGCGTTAAAAAAATATATATTTAATGCAAAACAGATAAATTATTACTGATTTTGTTATGATTTTCATTTCATAATAAAATTTATATGTGTAAACATACTCATTTATAAAATGTAAAATGTTTTGTCAATAAAATGTTTGATGCAAGTTGTGACCGTTCGAGAAGAAAATAGATTATTTGTTGCTTATATTCAATCTATAGGTATTGTTATACTCTAGCCTAAGCATCATCAGGCGTACAACAACTCTGGATAGACACATGAACATTAAATGAACGTTAAACGACACATAAATGTTTAAAGGTCGATGCTGATGATGATTCTGACAAACTGCTCGCTATTATTTTAATAAATATTTATAATTCGACAACACAGATTTGTGTTCTTTCTTTTGTAATAAAGTTTTTATTTTTATTATAATAATATCTATGTTTCTGGCTACACACATACGTATGCCCTGTCGCGTAAACACGACGGGAAGGCAAGGGTGCTGAAATCCATATCATTCAGACCCTGAGAATGAACTACAGATTTAGTCTCCAAAAAATTATGAAAGTTAATGTTTTTAAAAGTTCTTAGGTATATATAAAAAAAAAAATTGGGAAATATTGGTTTTGACTCAGTTTTTTCCTATTTTTAAATTTTCTTATTAAATTAAAATTATTAACATGTTTAATATTTGCTAATTAAATCAAAAACTTTAAACGTATTACATTTAAAGAAGGAATACAGTTTACGGGTAAAAATTTTTATCTTTATCACATTCATTACTGCCATAGTGTGCCATAGTAGCCACAACAAATGAGTAATAGAGTAATTTAATAGTTTACCCTTTGAGTACGAATTTATCTTTTATTAGAAATTGCTGCAACTGCGACTTTTTTACTCTATTCATAAAAACTTTTCAAAAAAAAAAAAAATAAAAAAAAACATTAAAAAAAAACCGCTCCCTGACATAATTTCCATAAAAGATTCCGATATTTGTTAGCCAGTATTGTCCTACAATTAAAATTCTTTAAACTAATATTGTATACGTATTTAAATAAATATTTTCAAATACAGCATTTTTCAGATTATTTGTACACAAGCCATAGTATACGGAATTGCAATGTTAATGTTTCTCTGCAATGTTAATGTAAGACTCATTAAAGTAAAATAGTTTAAAAGAAAAGAAAATGATGATTAAAAAGTAAGTCATAATTTTGAAGCTCTATAAAGAAAAAAAGTAGATTTTTAAAAACATTTCTCTTTAATTAATTAAGCTAAAACAATTTTCTAAAAATTCTGTTAGCAAATTTACGATCGTCAAAACAGAAAAAAAGAGAAAAAAAATACCTCATACATTTTAATCGACAATTTGTTGTGGAGAGATGCAAGGGGTATCTTTTCACACAGAATTTTCTATACTTTCCGAATATAAATTTAAATTTTGAAATGAAGGTAGTCTACATATTAAAAATTGTGTCAACTTTAAATTTTCAAGTAGTATCGCCCATTTTTAACACCCTATTTGAGTTCCTTGAATGAAGGCAACCCGGGAAAATAATATTATATATATACTTTTTTTAAATCGTCATAGAGTTATAAAATAAAATGTATTAGGCGTTTGTCCATAAATTTAGAAAAATAAAAAAAATCAATGACAGGATTTTTTGTGAAGGTAATAAATAAACGTTTTTTACGTGAATTAACATTGGCATCCTTGAACTTTGAACGCATCTAATTATACAAAGATTTAAGAAAAGTATACAATCGGTGCATTTTTCCAGGCTAAGTTGATCAATGGAACTAAAACATTGTGTGAAAAGTAGGTGTTACTATTGGAAAATTCAATGTCGATACAATTTTTAATATGCAAATCACTTCTATTTTCAAAATTTGTACGCAAATTCGAAAAGGATACACGATTCCCAACCAAACAGTACCTTTTGCATCTCTCTGAGGCAATTTTAGCGATTAAAAAGTATGAGGATTTTTTTCTTCACTAATTTACCAAAGAAAAAAAAGAGAGAGATAAGAAATGCCGCTCCGACATGAGAGGTAAAAATTAATTCCCGGCTCGACCCAAATTTGCAGACAAAAGAATAACATAGACCCAGTCCTAGAGTTGTGAAAAGCAATTTGACAGAGTCTGCATAAAGCTCTACTAAAATGTACCCCCCCCTCCCCCCCCAACCTTCCCAAGGAAAATGCGCGATCCTGAGTGCGCCACTGTGAGCTTCACTCCATGTGAGCTTTTTCGAATTGCATTGAGGAAGTAGTGCTGCTAATTTAGTGGATTTTTTTATTCAAAATATCTACCAGAATTTTCGAATAGTTACCTTCACTTAACTTAATCACGAAACATGCCATTAAATGATTAAATAAAGCAAAAATTATTATTCGAAATTTAAGTAGATGAATTAAAAAATTTGCTTAATTGACAACATGATGGGAATGGGAAGGGATTAACTAGTTTGAAAGGGAAGGGCCTCGCAAAAGTTCTTGCAGCCGGCCTCGCTTTCACTAAGGACGGCTCTGAGTACATATTAAGTTGTGAGTCTAAGTTAGCACGATAAAAAGGTTTTTGCCAACACTAAAGCTATATCAGAATAAACAAAATATGATTTACTTATAAATCTTAATTTTATTATTTCTAGCATTACATTCAATCCAAGGGGAGGTCATGGAGGTTAGGACCAACATAAACGAAAAACTTTTCTATAGAACAATCCATTTTTTAAAATATAAATATGCATTAAAAGTGTTTACATTTCTTTTCTTTTTTTCTTATTTAAAAATTCTAATCTATCCGATACATTCACGGAGTTATTTTTATATGGGAATGCATAAAAGTTACAAGCATTATTGTTTAAGCGCCAAAGAATTTTCTTCGATTGCTTCCTCAAGACGATATTTCCATGATTGCCGATCCCTGAAAATCGACCTAAAATGAATACTTTCTGTGAGATTCTTTGCTTTTATAAGAAAATGTGAAACTACTGATTTCTTTGTATCTGAATAAAACATACGTTGGTTTTATACGGTAACGTGCGGCATACGTTGATATAGGTAACGTGCATATGCACGTTACCTATAATGACCTTGGATTCTATGAGTCCTCTTTCTTACGTTTAACAAAATATCCAAGAAAAGAAACAGCCTTTTAGTGTTGTCCACTTATTCATTCTTGTACCAGAAAGATACATATCAATGGCATGTGTTAGATCTCAGAAATATATACAAATGTTTGGAAGACAGTTGAAAATCGGAATCGCTAGTCTGCGTGTCCTGCCTAGCCAAAGGAAAATTATCCATGTAGTTAATTGATCCCTCGCTTACCGGAATTTTTACTATTTTTTCCCTTAAAAACAACCCAAACCCTATGAACCGTCGTTTGGAGTGACTTTCACAAAGTCAGAAAAAGCCTTGCAATTCACATTCATAGGTGAATAGAGAGGTATATAGAGAAATCTTTCCTAAGCAACTCTCTGTTACACATTAAACAGAACATGTAAATTATTCAAGATTTTTTTTTTTTTTTTTTTTTTTTTACTATTTAAAATTAATGAAAGTACATCTACGTATTCATTTGTTAAGTTACTGGATTATGCATTTCGTTTTTGTTTAATAATATATAATTTAGAAAGAACAGAGGGAAATGCAAAAGCAACACCAAATTTTTGGCGGCCCTGGGCAAATGTCCCCCCCCCCCCCCGTAAGCACGGCCCTGAAAATAAAATAAAACAAAAAAATGCCTTCCGGCTCCTTCGAAGTGGGCGCATCATGGGGAAAAAGTTCCTTCTTCAATTCCCAATTAGCAGGCGCCCACGTTCTGCGGCGAAGACGCAGAATCCATCACCATGAATTTCCAGGTCCTTAATTGTGCCTGCCTTAGGGATGGTGGAATTGATACTTAGAAGTTATGCCACCAACGAACGTAACAGTAGATTAAAGATAAATTTAATTTATGGTCCAATTTTTTAAATTTCGTACCTTTACCAATTAACAAGACTAAATAATTGAATAAACACGGGAGATATTTTATAATTATTTACAAAATAATTGGAGTATAATGGAAAAAAAACTCATTAAAAGCGGTCAGATAAAATTGTTAAACTGGGTTTATTTCTAATCTTGATTTAGTTTTTTCTTGTGAAATTAGTACTTAACTTCGAAATCTGCCTGTGCCTGTAGTCCAAGCCAATGATTTTTTTGCATGCAATAATAAAAATTAAAGTTTCACACGGAGATAAGAGATCATTTACAACAGAAAATTTCTTCTCCGATCAGATTTTTTAAATAAAATTAAAATAAAGGATCAGGGTCCATAAGCCGTGCTTTTGGCCTATGAAATAAGGCTAAAATTCGATTTTGTTATACTGACTTAATTATGTCACTTTTTAACATTAGAAGATTTATCCTGTATGATTTCAACAATAGTTTTTGCATTTTGTTCGGATTTATATTACTTACACAAGCTCAAAGTTCGTATTATTCGTAGTTTTTGATGAAAAATACACAATTTCTCCTAATTTTACCTCAATTATTTATTTGAGCGCAATCGTGCAACACTTTCTTCTTTACATATATTATAAAATACATCAAAATGTACAATATATGTGAAAATAAAAGTGTTGCAAAGCTGCGTTCATAGTAAAATATTAAGTATAGAGAATTAAGTAACTGCATTCCCTCACGTCACTAAGAGACTTTAGGACGCAGCAACGTGTTTAAACGTGCTAAAATGAACGTGACTATTGTTAATGGGAAGGAATGCAATTATTAGCAATAGTTATGCGTTTTTATGGGGGAGGGGGGAAGGGGTGGGAACTGCCTTGTTACATTATAATTGATTTAAAATTATGTTTAACACGGAGAAAAGCTATCATTCACAACAGAAAAATTTTACTCAGCATTTGAAATCAGCAAATAACTCAAAATTATTTTACGAATAACGTAACAAATACTATCACATTTGATAAAAGGAAACATTTGTATTTTTTCCGATATATTTTTTAAATAAATGTATGGTAGGAAGCCTGGAATTGTACAGCAAGAAATTAGTCTGACAAAATTGCTTCTTATTAAAGTGCAATATGCGGTTACTCCACTCATATTTAAAGCATGGGCGTGCTTTATTTATTTATCTATAATAATGATAGCACAATTCTCATATTCGAATTAAAGAATTATTATTATTTTTTTTTTAGATATTGTGTAAACTATATAAAATAAATATATCTGAAGAAGCACTGATTTGCAAAGTGAGAAATTAATCAAACACAATTATTTATGACTGAAGCACAATACGCTGTTACTCCACCCACATTTAATCATAGGGCGTGTTTTATTTATTTATTTATGTTAATGTAGTAGAACGTATCTGTTTAATTTTTCATTCAAGAAAAAATTCTAAAGATAGCATGTGCTGTACTTCAACGCGTAAATTGTCACTTGCAACTCTAATGTTATATATAATACATAATAAATTGCACTTCACTGCTACACCAAATTTAAAAAATAATAAGAAAGAAAGAAAGACAGAAAAATAAAAAGAAAGAAAAAGAATGCAAATTAAAGGAGAAACCTTTTAAGAAATTACCTGAGAATGTAGTGTGTTCGCACATTTACAGCATAATTTTCTAAACATATATTTTATGATTTTATGGTATTACTCAAAGAGAAAGTGGTGTTATAAACCAAACTTTAAAAATATACCTTTTCAAAAAACTTTCCACAATTATGGCCGCTACTGTAGACAGCCCAATATAAATATTGTGATTTATTTAGAAATCATGATTTTTTTTTCTTTTAAGCATTACATTAAATCTTGAAGCTTAAGAAGTGTTAAATATCTCAATTCAGTATTCTTCCCCGAAACCATTACATGCGCAACTTTAGCATACAAAAAAATTGTAGCTTAAAACAGAGAAAAGCGATCATCCACAACATTTTAATTCAGATTTTAGAAATAAATTCAAAAGAGTTTTGAGACTTTGAAAATATAAATCAATTCTCTTGTAGTTAATTATTTATATCTGAACGACTGTATGAACAAAATGTGAAATTCTTGGTGATTAAAATACAGATGTAAATGCGCAAAGTGATAAAAACAGAACACAAAAAGACTTATAAAAACCGTTTAATATCATGATCCACATATTTCGAATGCACAAACGACGCCGTTATCTACCACGATAAGCAAACTATTCTCGTAAAAATTTGAAAATAAACTTAAAAAACATAAACCATGAGATCATATGTGTAATAAAATCAGGCGCTTAAAATAGTCAACTGTAAAAGTGACAATTAATATTTCCTTATCAGTTTTTTAAAATTGGAAAACATCTCGTGCCAAATTTTAGGTAATTCAAAACAGGCTAATGCATTGCATATGAACGGGGTGAGGATTACATAATAATAATAATTTTTATATGAGTGAAAGGAGGCGTAATATTTGTTTTTGTTGGGTTTAATGCTGTGTCTCTCACATGGTGATTGTTAATGTTTTAAATACGATAAGACAATATAATTTTAATCTTAGCTTTTTCTTTCTGTTTTTTTTTTTTTTTTTTTTTTTTTTAATTATTATTATTCATGGACTAGCCTAAAAGTAGGCTATGTTATTTTGGTTCATTTTATTTAATGCAAATCTAAAAGTTGTAAGAACACCCTCTCAAAACAACATTTTAATTAAATTCATCCCACTAAATTTTCCAAGAAAGTTTTTATAAGAAAATTATTCTCCGTTTCCAATTTTGCACTATAAATAATGTGGTGAATTCCCGTTAACCCGAATGCTGTGTCTCTCACATGGTGATTGTTAATGTTTTAAATACGATAAGACAATATAATTTTAATCTTAGCTTTTTCTTTCTGTTTTTTTTTTTTTTTTTTTTTTTTTAATTATTATTATTCATGGACTAGCCTAAAAGTAGGCTATGTTATTTTGGTTCATTTTATTTAATGCAAATCTAAAAGTTGTAAGAACACCCTCTCAAAACAACATTTTAATTAAATTCATCCCACTAAATTTTCCAAGAAAGTTTTTATAAGAAAATTATTCTCCGTTTCCAATTTTGCACTATAAATAATGTGGTGAATTCCCGTTAACCCGAATACTTTACTTATGACGTTCGGGTTTATAAATGTAGAAAAAGGGGCCAAAATTTAATAAGCGTGTCTTCCCCCAAAGAATATTTACTCCGTAAAGAAGATCAACTCCGGTAGGCGTACTGTAAACGCGTCGAATCCAGACCGTATTTCAATATGTAATGCGCGATAGTCAACTTTACCATGGATGTATTATAAATCTATTATACATCCATGAACTTTACACGGGAGTAGCGCAAACCAACCGGCGGTTTTAACTTTTATTTTATTTTCGGTCATTTTGCTTTTCGTCAGTTTTAATTCTGGTATTCGAAATTACGGAGATAATTATTTTATTTAAGTAGAAACCCCTTTCAAAACATCAGATAATATTTACAATTTAAATTTGAATGCTTAAATCGCTAAAATATTTCTAAAAAAACAGGTATTTTATTTTTAAATTAGCCAATAATATATATCACAAAACAATATTAATGTGTGAAAGCTTATTGTTTTTTCGAAATAAGCGAAATTATATTTTGTTTTTTAAAACAAGGCTTTTGTAAATCTACATTTGATTATTAGTAGATATTCTGAATATACTAATATCACACATATTTAAAAGGAAATACAACAAAAAATAATTTGTATAAGTGATGTTTTGAAATTATTTCTAACATTATTAAATTGGAATAATATTTTGCAATTTTTTTTTCATAATCTTAAGTTGTATTAAACTGATTATTTACAACTCAATTGAAAAAATAATTACACCACTGCGATTTTTATTTTTATTTTTTATTGCAAGTGGAAATATTTCTTTCAAAATGTTTACATTTTAAGAAGACCCATTTGGAATATTTTAACAAGTCTTTTTCCTGTATGCATGAGAATGATTTATGAAAAGTAAAGCATTTTCACTTTTGTATTTCTGAAATGAATAACTTCACCTTTGTTATTAAACCCATCATTCCATTTTTGCACCATACCTTTAAATTTTTTTTTCTAATTTTAATTAAATGACAAAGGCGGGAATTTTGATTTTTTAAATCAAAATAATGATTAAATATAATAGGTATCACATACATGTATACATATGTTTGTCACATATGTATAATATGTAAAACAATATGAATAAAAATAATATGTATCATGAAACAATACTAATGTGTGAAAGCTTATTGTTTTTTCGAAATGAGGGAAATTACATTTTGTTTTTTAAAATAATGCTTTTGTACTTAAATGTACATTTGATTATTAGTAGATATTCTGAATATACTAATTTCACACATATTTAAAAGGAAACACAACAAAAAATAATCTATATAACTGATGTTTTGAAATGATTTCTAACATTAAAACTTTTCTACGACTTTTTACAAAGATATATTTGTAAAATTTCACTATTATTAAAAATTTAGTATTTTGTGTCAATTGGAATAATATTTTGCATTTTTTTTTTCATATTCTTAAGCTGTATTAAACTCATTATTTACAACTCAATTGAAAAAATTACACCACTGCAAATTTTTTGTTTCCTTTTTTTTTTTGCAAGTGGATAGGTGGATCTTTCACAATCTTTTTATTTTTAGAAGATCCATTTCAAATATTTTAACAATATTTTTTCCTGAACGTATAAGAATGATTTATGAAAAGTAAAGCATATTTCACTTTTGTATTTCTGAAATGAATAACTTCACCTTTGTCCCATCATTCCATTTTTGCATCATATCCTTTAAATTTGTTTTTCTAATTTTAATTAAATGTCAAAAGCAGGGTTTATTATTATTATTTTTTTTTTTTTTTTTTTTTTTTTTTTAATCAGCCAATAATATGTATCGCAAAACAATATTAATGTGTGAAAGCTTGTTGTTTTTTCGAAATGAGGGAAATTATATTTTGTTTTTTTAATACAAAGCTTTTGTAAATCTATATTTGATTATTAGCAGTGACTGATTTACGGCAGGGCATTCGGGGCACGGGCCCAGGGCCCCCAATTTTCAGGGGCCTCCAGACACTAATGAAGATTTTTCATATATTGGCCAAAACAGTTTTAACTGTCAAAAAACAAAATTAAAAAGGAAAAATCTTTTTGTCAAAGATTGTCTATGATTTGTCAGAGCAACTTCATTTTTTCCTGATTGTCTTTTAACAATTTATGTGCAGGGATGTACAGAACTCCAATTTTCGGATAGCCATATTATTTCATTTCTATTTATTTTACCCGTAAGGCCCTCATGGTGAACATGGACAAAGCCATGTGGTTCTGCTAATTACTTGTATAAATTTAATTTTTTTTTCATTCAAAGCATATTTTATATTTGAAAGAAAAAGTTATTTGGTTTGTCGGATATGCTAGTATTTTACATAATTATAGCTTGGTAGTGTGGTAAATTTATTACTAGTTGTTGCATACTTTATCACTTTATCATTCCAGATATATGGATTTGCATAGAGAAAGGTAATCAGCACCACACAGTTTATTATAAAATTCAATTAAAAATTCTTAATTATCAAATAATTATTTAAAAGTAAATGAATAATTATAAAATGTAATTTTTTACTTGATATTTTGAAGAAATGATTAAAGTCACTAGTGGTTATCTTAATAAGTACTGCTTTCGATACTATATTTTTTTATTCAAGACAGTATCGGTGCAAGGGGGCCCCCATACGTATCTGTGCCCAGGGCCCGAAAATTTGTAAATCGGTCCCTGCCCAGGGCACCCAAATTTCTAAATCGGTCCCTGATTGTTAGTAAATATTGTGAATATACTAATTTCCCACATATTTAAAAGGAAATACAACAAAAAATAATTTGTATAAGTGATGTTTTGAAATGATTTCTAACATTATTAAAACTTTTCTACGACTTTTTAAAAAGATATATTTGTAAAATTCCACTATTATTAAAATTTTAGTCTTTTGTGTTAATTGGAATAATATTTTGCATTTTTTTTTTCATATTCTTAAGTTGTATTAAACTGATTATTTACAACTCAATTGAAAAAAATTACACCACTGCAATTTTTTTTTTTTTTTCAAGTAGATTTTTTACAATGTTTATATTTTTAGAAGATCCATTTCAAATATTTTAACAATATTTTTCCTGTATGTAAAAGAATGATTTATGAAAAGTTAAGCATATTTTACTTTTGTATTTCTGAAACGAATAACTTCACCTTTGTTATTAATCCCATCATTCCATTTTTGCACCATATCTTTAAATTTGTTTTTCTAATTTTAATTAAATGTAATTCAAAAATGACTCTGTAAAAGATAGAAAAATAATTTATCAGTTGTTTACTTTTCTCCCGTCCTTCCTTGATTTTTTTTTTTTAAACTAGAATTTAAATCTAACTCAGTTAAAGATTAAAAATGAATTTAGTATTTGCTTTAAATAAAAATAAAGCAAAGAATATCCTTGTGATCAAAGCAGTTAAATTTTACCCCCAACCTTCCTTTCTTTTGCTCGCCTAATTTTAACTAAACATAATTCAAAGAGGACTGCAAAACATTTAAAATAAATGTAGCACTTATTAAAAATAAAAATTAATAATGCAAAGAAAAAACTTGGAATCAAACTAACTCAATTTTCTTTAAAAATAAACAAATTATTTCTTGTATTAATAAAATTGAAGTTTTTATTTTTCTTGACAGTTCAATTGGGAAAAAAAAGAAAATTACACCACTGCAAAGGCTTATTTTTCTCTTCAATTGCAAATGAAAACATTATATTTTTAAAAAGCTATTTCAAATATTTTGATTTTTTTTTCCGTAAGTAAAGAATGACAAGGCAAGAATGAAAGGCAAAACATATTTCATTAAATTCTTGAAACTGAAACGAATAACTTCATCCTTGTTATTGACACCATCATTCCCTCTTCACAACATAGTTTGTTTTCATTTTTTTTTCTTCTAATTTTAATTAAATATTCAAAGATTACTCTGTAAAATATTGAAATTGAATTTATAACTTGTTCGAAATAAAAATTAATGTAGTATAGAATAATCTTAGGATCAAACAAATTCCATTTTCTTTAAAAATAAGCAAATTATGTATGATAACAAACAATAAGTCTGAAATGTCCCCCTCACCCCTTTTCTGTGTATGTACAAATAAATTTATTAACACATGAAAAACAATTCAGGACACGATAAATAATTATATTTTATTTATACATAATATCTTAAAACGATTAAATATTTCAACAATATACAATAACATAACTGTAATACGTCATTGTAAAATTAATAAGATTAATGCAAATTGAAAATGCAAACAAGTTTTTTCATACGATACAAAAAACTTCCTGGTACAAACAAAGTAAGAGCTTAACATACAATTCTTTACGGTCTCTTAAAAAAAAAAAAAAAAAAAAGCGCGGGAATCTGTGGAATGTTGTTTGTTTTTGTTTGGAACGAAGAGTGAGAGGCTAAGAAGAATGTCACAGATTGACGCATGCGCGTTATTTGCGGCGCACCCTGTAAAGTGTGTTTTTCCTTCCTGCAAAATGACGCACCGACTTTACCCTACGGCTGAAGCAACGCTCCCTAGAGATAATGCCCAAGAGCTCAATTTTGACGTCACATCAGATCGGCTAATGATTCAACTGATTACATCCTACCGTTCCTGCAACCACAATAAAACAAAATTCTAAATTACTTTTTTTTATTATTTACATAATAAAATTGAAGATCAACTAATTCAAAACAGACACAATTTGCTTTTCACACACACCAAAAAAAAAAAAAAAAAAAAAAAACTTGTAGGATTTAGTATCAAGAAAATTTTGTTTTATGTAACAAAATTTGAAATACAGGTTGATTAAGTTGTGAAAGTAAAACCCTATAACAAAAGAGCCGCTGATCTAAATGACCGGAAATTTCACCAGTATGCTCCCAAAGCAATGGGGATTTTTTAGGCGTAAAAAAAATTCGTTAAAATTCGTTAAAAAAAAACTGAAAATTGCACCGACAGATGGCGCTGTATATGCAGTAAAGTCGAGAGATGAGTTTGCGCATAGAGTGGCGAAAAAATTTGAAGCACGCACACCTCGTGTTCATTCTTCTACGGATATCCTCGCAATGACTGTGCCATTGACGGACCGTGCGTTGTTAGTAAAACTTTATTATCAGAATAATGACAGCGCAGCAACTGCTCTTAAATGGCAAACATCAATGTGCATATTCATAGCTAATACCAGAAATTTTAAAAGAATGTCTCCAGCCTCAGAATATTTTTATTAGGTGACGAATGCTACTAGCTACTATATGTTGGAAATCAGTGCATAGAGTTTTGTTGTAATGGAAGATACAAGAAAAGAAGATGAAAGAAAAATTAGGGTGCCATACACCCTAGAGTCAGCTCTGATAGCATACAGCGAAAAAATTTTGTGGTCCCAACCATTGTAACAGGATTTGTCTGTATAATAGAATGTGAGCATTGACATCAGAAAAAACATTCTGGTATTTTTATGTTAGCCGAGTGTAAATCTCGCCAATAGCATTTTTTTTTTCCTTCTCGCCAATAGCAGCTTCTATTTTTTGCATATGTAAAGTAGAAACAATGCTTCGATGTTTTCATAATTTTTTTTATTTTATTCGTGATATTATTTCTTTTAACTTTTTTTTTATGAAATGTGTTAAAGACATGTATTTTAAATGTATGTGCCTTTAATGTATAAATTTGAAATAAAATGAGTGAAAGGTTTATATATTAAATGCAGTATAAACGATGGCGATTTATCATCCGTGCTCAGCTAACATAAAATTACCAATATTTTTTACTATAAATTACCAGTGATAAATAGATCAGGAAAAAAAGCTACAATTTCACATGAATTAATACTTTTGCCTTTCTGCTTAAGCAAAAGCATTATAATGATCAAAATTTATTTACAACAAATTTTTTCTTTTTTCACATGACATGAATATTACTAGAACAAAATTTACAGAAGAGGCTAGACTTGAAACTTGATGGGCCAGTGGGTTCGCAGCTTAGACTTGGTGAATTGTTTTTTTTAACTGCACAAAAACACCATTCTCAATTAATCACCAGACTGGAAATTCAGAGAAACGCTGGTTTTTCTTATGTACTAGCAATTCTGAAAATTGAGAATATAGACATGAAGGAACAGATGTCGCAGACACACAGGGATTGGCGCTGTTTTATTTTGGTGCTCCATATTTTTATTTAACACACACATTATTTTTATTTAACACACACATTATTTTTATTTAACACACACATTATTTTTATTCATCACACCTATTTAATTTTATTTATCAGTTATTTTTATAATATTTTATTTATTTACACACACATTTATTTTTATTATAAAACTACAGGTTGCCACATGAAGTAAAAATTGCTAAGTTTTTTGTTTCATGTTTTTTTTTTTTTTGTTTGGTATGGTAACATCAAGCAAAAAATTGACATTTTTGTATCAAACGAAACCTTGGTGCATCTGTGACCGATATGAAATAGGTTAAACTAAAAAAATGTTTGTTATAATCCCATGCAAGACAAATTTTAAATATATCAACATAAAAGCACTACAGAAGGCTAACAATGAAGGAATATTAATCTTATATATATATATATATATATATATATATTATCGGATATTTAAAATAATTAGGAACTAAAATAAAATTATCAAGGGGAGCTGTCCCGTTGGACACCCCGTTTAAGATAATTTTAAAATAGAGTGATACCTCGGCTAATGAACATAATTTATTCTAGAATTGCATTTGTAAGCCAAAATGTTCACTTACCAAAACTGATATTTCATTCAATTAAAATGTAGTGCTACATTATGTTACAGCATGTATATATAAATTATAAGTCAAATCAATGTTCCTTAGCCACGTCAGAAAAACAAAGTGATCATTAGCCGAGGTATCACTGCACATGAACATAAAAAAAGAATGAATTAAAAGAAATGTTACATAAGGAAAAGAGCACCCCCCCCCCCCAAAAAAAAAAAAAAAAAATCAAAAACAAATTAGTTTCTTTTTCTCTTAATGTTAAATTATTTTAAGTCTCTTGATAATAATTTTTTTTTTCAAAATCATGAGAGATACAAAAATGTAATGAAATTTCTATATTCACATACAAATATTTACCATTACACAAACATACTATATGATTAAGCAATTTAAATTTATTAAGAGGCTACACTAGTCACGGGAAAAAACGCTCCAGCTAATGTTAAGTCTATGGGAAGGTTATAGCGCGATTTCTCGCTCGCATTTTAATATTTTTAAATGATTTTTTTTTTTTTTTTTTTTTTGCATAGGATAGCTGAGGTCAATCTCCAACGTTGTTAGTTTTTACCTTTTTCGATTTTTGTTGCAGATTTTTTCTAAGCGGGCATTTTTAATTTTGGAACCGGTTCTGAAAGAGAAAATACCCTTATATAAAATATTTGGAACCAAAATGGAAAAAGTAAAAACTAACAACGTTGGAGATTGACCTCAGGTATCCTATGCAAAAAAAAAAATCATTTAAAAATATTAAAATGCGAGCGAGAAATCGCGCAAGAACCTTCCTATAGACTTAACATTAGCTTTCCCGGTTTTTTTTGCATGACTGATGTAGGCTCTTAAAACTGAAATAAAATGGAAAGATAATGTTTTTGATTACCTCAATTGACTTTATGCAAAATGTTCATTTATCATTGATCACTGGTATGTCTTTAACGATAACTGTGAGTAGTGAAGTACGTATCATGTCGATAGCAGACACCAGGACACTGCTCGTACTACCATTGTTGTCATCCTTGTTCATCAGCAATGTTTGAAAGAGTATTGCCTGCGTATATAGTGCAAATTAACACATATACAGCAAGCAATACTCGTTCAACCAATAAAAGTCCAGTTAAAAAACTGTTTCTGTAAAAAGAAAATATTCAATAAGTTTTAATTACGTAAATTTAAAATAGAAGCATTTTATAAATGTTTAAAAACAAATAATAAATAAATATGCTTAAAATATCAACATGAGATCTCAAAATGATGATAATTTGAAGGTGTCTAAAGCAGTTTTCATTAAATTAAAATTCCATAAAAGATAGTTACATTTTGGAAAACTCAAAAAATATTAAAATATTAATGTGCATGAATGAAAAATACTTTCCTTGTAAGTCATAAAAATAGTTTTGAAATCTTACCTATAAATTTTTACAAATGACGAAATAATAGTGGCTTTATTTTTTTTTTTTATCAGTTAGTATTTGGAGGTGCATTGCACTATTACTATCACAAATCTTGAAGATAATCAGGTTAATTGTAACCAAGCTCACACAATAATAATAGCCTTTTTGTTAAGGGGGGGGGGGGCAGAACATAGTATCAATTTACAAAATTATTCCTGGAAAATTGTCTAAGTTTTGTTAGTATTCCTATTTTCTTGGTTGAATAAGTGTAGAAACCTAAATTGCTTCATTAATATTTATCAGAGCATAACCATCTCTAAAATGCAGCAGGATACTTTCTTATCTGAGTAAAGAACACATTCTTCAAGAAATTGTCTGACTTGTATTATCAATAAACAAACTGATACAAAGTTATTGTTTACTTATATTAAGATAGATAAGCATTCATACAGTCAATCACTATTTTTTTGGTTTATTAAATAATTATACAAGAATATGATTTATCAATGATCAATTCATTTGTATAAAGATTTTTTTCCTTAACGTGAATAATCACAACTATTATATTCAATAAAATTTAGGATCTTATTAAAAAAAAAAATCTGCGAGAATTACATTTATCAACCTGTGATACTTAAAATTACTGTCTTATGTATTATAAATTTTTAAACACCTATTACATATAGCCTGACAAAATTAAAAATAGAAAATCTGAATGGAAATAATATACATTGATACTGTAATATTTTTGGATTTTATTATGGTCTGAATAACCAAAATACGTTTAAAAATAACAAGAACATAAAAGAAATCGTGAAAACATCGGTAATAACTCTAACCTGGGGACAATGTAATCATAATACAACCTATGATGACATTATTATAAAGCAAATAAAAATGTTTACTTACTTGGAACATATTTCGGCATTACATCGACGAGAAAATCCAAAAACAACACATAACTCTTGTTTACATTCCTGATACTACTTGCCCTCTTTTCAACCAATCAGAACGCTTCTTACAAATTCGTTGGGTTAACACTCGGGTCGGCTAATCCGAGGTTGGAAAATACGAAATATTTTTAACCCAGAGTTAAGCGATTTTAACGCTGAACAGAGAGTTCCGCGAACAGCGGTTTAAACCAGTTTTGGTGAATACGGGCGTTAGAAGATTTAGGACACTTAAGAATTTAAGAAAAGGTCCAATGACGACAGAATTCCTAAAGAAGAAGATTTTTAAATTTGAATAGACTGGTTCACTGAGCCTAAAACCCGGTAGAGGAAGGAAACCAGTTGATGTGACTGCTGTGGAAAGCGTAGCTTCTACATTAGAAGAAGGATCCAGCAGTGGTGCGGGAAGCTGCAGTGGACGGGGCATTGCTAGAACTTTGGGCATGATGGTCAGTACGGTCCATAAAGTTTTGAGAAAAATCATGCGATGCTATCCGTACAAAATAACCCATGTGCAAGAAATGATTGCTGCAGACCTTCCAAAACGAGAACATTTTGCTTTGCAATTCCTTGCGCGCATGAAAGTGGACATCGCATGAGCTTACAACATTTTATGGACAGATGAGGCCCACCTGCAGAACGCAGTCAATACACAGAATTGCCGAATATGGACAACAGAAAATCCGAACATTTCCAAGGTTCGCACACTCCTTGGAATTTCCAAGGAGTCTGGCACCACTATTAATGATAAGAAAATTTCTATTTAACTTTTTAAACACAGAATTCAAAACCACAGATACATTATCGCGTCCCACCCATGTCACTGGGTAAAGGTGAGATACATAGTTGAAGCTCTGACGCTCTGAGTGTCAAGTCTGCATATTTCGACTGCTGCGTGTTCGGGCGGAGTTTGGAAAGGGGGCGTGTTATTCTCGCCCTCTTGCTATCCAGTCTCTTCAGCTGTGTCTTCGTCGGGCGGAGCTTGGAAAGGAGGCGTGTTATTCCCGCCTTCTCCACTGCTGGTGTTCGTCGCGCGGAGCGTGGAAAAGGGGCATGTTACTCCCTCCCACCTGATCTCTGCTAATCTTCGGTGACTGCTCTTTTGTATGCCATGGCCATGAAAGAGAAACAACAGCTTGACGACCTTATGAATGGAATTATAAACGGATATGTTCCTGCGGACTGGTTACGAGAATTCAACGACTTCCCTACTCTAGATGAGCAAGTGAACGACGTTTTTCGAGAACTGCTATCCGGTGTAGATGAGGAAATACTGTCTCTCCAACAACAAAAGGACTACAACGGCACCCACAAGGCTCAGGTAAAAGACCTCTGTAGTGGCTCGATTACTCAGTTTAAAGCAACTGAATATCCATTTTATTAACTCCATGTTCCATTTATTTTATTTTATTTTTATTTATTAGCTGTTAACATTATCGGAACATTTTTGATTTGAAATCTGGCAACGGTCCAGGTTTTTGTTGTTATTAGAATGGAAGAAAAAGAATAAAATGATATCGTTTGGCTGCTGTATTTTTGTGATATTTAATAAGTTTTATAAAGACAATTATCTACGAAAATAAATATATTATTCACGCTCCTTTCTAACATTCTACGAGCCACACCCCACCACAAACTGGTGACCCGTTAAGTTTTAAAAATGTCTACGAGTGACAGTGAACCGGAGAAGAACGATTCGCCTTCCACGGTAAAGCAAGAAGTTAACAAGGTGAGTATTAAAATTCCACCTTTCTGGATTGATAGACCAGAGAACTGGTTTTATCAAGTTGAGGCTCAGTTTAAAATTAACGAAATCACTAAAGAGGAAACTAAATTCAATTATTTAGTTGCGCAACTTGAGCCGAAATTCATAGAGAATATTTGGGACATAATAAGTAGTGAAAGCTTAACCAAATATTCCGATTCGAAAACTAGATTGCTTAAATTATTTAAAGAAAGTGAAAATGTTCGAATTAAGCGATTGATAACCGGAATTGAACTTGGCACTATGAAACCTAGTCAGCTACTTCAAAAGTTAAAAACTGTCGCTACTGCTGATGTTTCAGAAAAGTTGATTAAGACGCTTTGGCTTGAAAAATTGCCCGATTGCATAAAAAATATATTGCTTGTTAGTGAAGAAGATTTAAATAAATTAGCTGTAATGGCAGACAAAATCAGCGATATGAATCCCAAAACCGAAATCTTTGCCACAAGTAATAAGACTGAAATTGTTAATGATAGCACGACGTCGTTTGCCAATAATGAACTTTTAAATCGAATTGCTTCTCTGGAACAGCAAATTTCGCAACTGTGCGTTTCACGACAATCCAGGCCTAACTTTCGAAATAACGAAAACCGTTCTCGCTCCCGAAGCAGGTCTCGTCAGCGCTACAATCCTAACGGCAAACTGTGTTATTTTCATTTCCGTTTCCGTAATCGTTGTTTCCCTGATAAATGCATTCAGCCATGTGCTTGGAACAAAAAAATCGATTCCAAACAGGAAAACTTGGATCTGCAGTAGATCTAGCGGCACATACTACTGCAGAAAATGTCGAAAGTTGTCGCAAATTTCGATTATATGTGAAAGATTTAAGAACAAATTTGCGATTTTTAGTTGACAGTGGTGCTGATATAAGTGTTCTTCCAGCCACTGGAAAAAACAAAGAATCTTCCGATTATAAGCTATATGCAGCAAACGGAACAGAAATAGAAACTTTTGGCATTAAAATTCTAAATCTAGACTTAGGATTTCGAAGGGATTTTCAATTCCCTTTCGTGATTGCTAAAGTTACAAAAGGAATTCTTGGAGCAGACTTTTTGAATAAATATAATCTTCTAATTGACCTGAAAAATAAACAGTTAATTGATGGAGAAACAAAACTTTGGGTAAAAGGTGAAGTTTCTTCAATTGCTTTTAACAATATTGGCACATTAAACAAAACTGTTAAATTTCAAAATTTATTTTCTAAGTATCCCGATATTGCGAAGCCAAATTTGCTAATTTCAACATCCAAGCATGATGTGAAGCACTTTATCTGTACGGAAGGTCCTCCAGTGTACAATAAAGCTCGTCAACTCGATTCAAAACGACTGGCAATAGCCAAAGAAGAATTTAAATACATGCTCGACAATGATATTATTCGTCCTTCTAAATCCCAATGGGCAAGTCCATTACATTTAGTGGTTAAAAAGGATGGATCTTATCGTCCTTGTGGTGATTACAGACAGCTTAATTCCCGTACCATTCCTGACAGATACCCAATTCCCAGAATTGACGATTTTCATCATATTTTGAAAGGTGCAAAAATTTTCTCAAAAATAGATCTTTTTAAAGCTTACTATCAAATACCGATTGCAGAAGAGGATAAATGTAAGACAGCTATCATTACTCCTTTTGGATTATATGAGTTTAATGTCATGAGTTTTGGTCTTAAAAATGCCCCCGCAACGTTCCAAAGATTTATTCACGAAGTGTTAAGAGATTTTGAATTTGTTTTTCCATATTTAGATGACATACTAATTGCTTCTGCTGATGAAAACCAACATGAAAATCACCTTAATTTAGTTTTTGAGAGATTACACAAATACGGCCTCAGAATCAATATTTCCAAATCAGTATTTGCAGTTCCAGAAATAGAATTTCTAGGTTATCTTATTACACCAGAAGGTTCACGCCCCTTACCAGAAAAAGTTCAAGCTATTTTAAATTATAAATTACCAGAAACCATTCATGATTTAAGAACTTTTCTTGGCATGATTAATTTTTACCGTCGTTATTTAAAAGATGCTGCTAAACACCAAGCATTACTACATGAATACCTTAAAGGTTCCAAGAAAAAAGATAAAAGAAAAATTGACTGGACTGAAGAAGCACGAAAACAATTTGAAATTTGCAAACAAGATCTAGCAAATACAGCTTTATTATCCTTCCCAAATTCTGATTTACCTCTAGGTTTGTTTACAGATGCATCAGATTTGGCCATAGGCTCTGTCCTGCACCAATACGAAAATAAATCTTGGAAACCTATCGGTTTTTATTCAAAGAAGTTAAGCGTCACTCAACAGAATTATAGCACTTACGACCGTGAACTATTGGGCATTTACTTATCGGTAAAATATTTTAAATACTTACTTGAAGGAAGAACCTTTACGATTTATACGGATCATGAACCGTTGGTGTATGCCTTTTTGCAAAAGCCTAACAAAGCATCACCAAGACAGTGCAGACAATTACAATATATTTCCGAATTTACTACTAACATCAGATATGTCAAAGGTAAAAATAATATTGTAGCAGATTCATTATCAAGACTTGAAGAAATTACAATAATCGATTATGATGAAATAGCAAAAGAACAATCTCAAGACGAAGAAATTAAAGATTTGCAAAAGTCTAAAACTTTACAGTTAAAACAACACCCTCTTCCTTCTGGTCAGAATCTGTGGTGTGATGTTTCTACTTCCAATATTCGTCCTTATATACCTCATACTTACCGAATGAAGATTTTCCAGAAATTTCACGGATTATCCCATCCGGGAGTAAAATCAACAGTTAAGCTAATAACATCGAAATTCATTTGGCCTAACATTAATAAAGATGTTACAAAATGGGCTAGATCATGCATTTCATGCCAAAAAGTAAAAATTACTCGTCATACAAAATCAACAATTGGTGAATTTCAAGAGCCCTCAGAGAGATTTCGAGTAGTCCATATTGATCTCGTTGGTCCACTACCACCATCAAATGGCAACATCTATTGCTTAACCTGCATCGACAGATACACCAACTGGATGGAAGCCATTCCACTGGATAACAGCACGGCAGAGACTGTAGCAAAAGCCTTTTATAATAATTGGATCTCTAGATTCGGAACACCTTCAAAGCTCATTTCTGATCGTGGAGGTCAATTCTATTCAGAAATAGTACAAGCCCTTTCAAGATTATGCGGTATTAGGCTACAACATACAACAGCCTATCATCCGCAATGCAATGGCAAAGTAGAACGGCTCCACAGATCACTAAAAGCTTCTCTGAAAGCGCATAATCAAATAAATTGGACTGAAACCTTACCTACAGTTCTCTTGGGTCTTCGCACAGCAATTCGAACAGATACTGCCTATACTATAGCAGAAATGGTTTATGGAGAGAAACTTCGGCTGCCCGGTGAATTTTTACAGCCGAGTACCATGCAAGTCTTACCAGAAAGTTTTATTCATAAATTACAAGAGCAGATTCAACTAATTGGACCAAGAAAAATTCAACATAAATATATTCCAAATATATTTGTTCATAAGGATTTGGAATCAAGTACACACGTTTTCCTAAGGATAGACAGAGTACGCAAACAACTAGAACCACCATATGAAGGTCCTTATGAAGTAATTAGTCGCTCTTCAAAATATTTCACTATAAAAATTAAAGGTAATAATGTGAATGTATCTATAGATAGACTGAAACCAGCATATATTCTCTCAGATGACCCCAAAATAGATTCACACCCTGAACAAGCAACCCAGTTACAAGTTAAGACTTCATCTACACAAAATCTGAACAATAGAAACTTTATTCAACCTGGTAATACAGTGGAAAAGCCTGTGCCTGTTTTGAAACAATCACGAACTGGTAGAACAATTAAACTTCCAGTAAGATTTAGAGACTAAAAAATTTGCTTCTTTCTTTATGTAAATATTTTGAATAATTGTAAAATTGTATTTATTTTGTATATATATTGTTATCTGTATGTTTTATACTTTCCTACCTCTTTTTAACGTAACGTTCGTTACTGGTAGGGGAGTAAATGTAGTGGCTCGATTACTCAGTTTAAAGCAACTGAATATCCATTTTATTAACTCCATGTTCCATTTATTTTATTTTATCTTTATTTATTAGCTGTTAAAATTATCGGAACATTTTTGATTTGAAATCTGGCAACGGTCCAGGTTTTTGTTGTTATTAGAATGGAAGAAAAAGAATAAAATGATATCGTTTGGCTGCTGTATTTTTGTGATATTTAATAAGTTTTATAAAGACAATTATCTACGAAAATAAATATATTATTCACGCTCCTTTCTAACATTCTACGAGCCACACCCCACTACAAACTGGTGACCCGTTAAGTTTAAAAAATGTCTACGAGTGACAGTGAACTGGAGAAGAACGATTCGCCTTCCACGGTAAAGCAAGAAGTTAACAAGGTGAGTATTAAAATTCCACCTTTCTGGATTGATAGACCAGAGATCTGGTTTTATCAAGTTGAGGCTCAGTTTAAAATTAACGAAATCACTAAAGAGGAAACTAAATTCAATTATTTAGTTGCGCAACTTGAGCTGAAATTCATAGAGAATATTTGGGACATAATAAGTAGTGAAAGCTTAACCAAATATTCCGATTCGAAAACTAGATTGCTTAATTTATTTAAAGAAAGTGAAAATGTTCGAATTAAGCGATTGATAACCGGAATTGAACTTGGCACTATGAATCCTAGTCAGCTACTTCAAAAGTTAAAAACTGTCGCTACTGCTGATGTTTCAGAAAAGTTGATTGAGACGCTTTGGCTTGAAAAATTGCCCGATTGCATAAAAAATATATTGCTTGTTAGTGAAGAAGATTTAAATAAATTAGCTGTAATGGCAGACAAAATCAGCGATATGAATCCCAAAACCGAAATCTTTGCCACAAGTAATAAAACTGAAATTGTTAATGATAGCATGACGTCGTTTGCCAATAATGAACTTTTAAATCGAATTGCTTCTCTGGAACAGCAAATTTCGCAACTGTGCGTTTCACGACAATCCAGGCCTAACTTTCGAAATAACGAAAACCGTAGAAACTTTATTCAACCTGGTAATACAGTGGAAAAGCCTGTGCCTGTTTTGAAACAATCACGAACTGGTAGAACAATTAAACTTCCAGTAAGATTTAGAGACTAAAAAATTTGCTTCTTTCTTTATGTAAATATTTTGAATAATTGTAAAATTGTATTTATTTTGTATATATATTGTTATCTGTATGTTTTATACTTTCCTACCTCTTTTTAACGTAACGTTCGTTACTGGTAGGGGAGTAAATGTAGTGGCTCGATTACTCAGTTTAAAGCAACTGAATATCCATTTTATTAACTCCATGTTCCATTTATTTTATTTTATTTTTATTTATTAGCTGTTAAAATTATCGGAACATTTTTTATTTGAAATCTGGCAACGGTCCAGGTTTTTGTTGTTATTAGAATGGAAGAAAAAGAATAAAATGATATCGTTTGGCTGCTGTATTTTTGTGATATTTAATAAGTTTTATAAAGACAATTATCTACGAAAATAAATATATTATTCACGCTCCTTTCTAACATTCTACGAGCGACACCCCACCACACCTCTGTCTTTTTACCATATCTATTTTGGGGGAGCCATCTAGATTAGATTTAATTGATTTATCCTGTAGAACTGGTTATATTAGATTTCTAGGGAATGACCAATGGGAAAAACTCCAAAATCTAAAGAATTTTAGCTCACATTCTAATCCCCCCGTGTAGAAAAAAGAAAAAATTCTGAATCTGAAAATCCAATTCTCCTCAAAAATAAATTCGGAAATCTAAATTCCGAAGCTAATCTCGACAACTATGATCTTGTGGATCAAGAGTCTACCCAAGAGGGTGCTGCAAGCACGGATGTTGAATGTTCAAAAAATGACAAGCACCCCTTCTTTATTGAATTCAAAGACATGGATTGGCGCAAAGTCGCCCAAGAGATAAAAGCCCTTGATTCTGATAATCCTCCTCAAGTCAGCCTCTCCGGGGAACTTCTAAAAGCTCTACCCAAATCTGTAAGCCAATTTAGAGATATCCAAAGATACCTAACTGACAAACATATGAATTTCAACACCCTTAATTCAAAAGAACTTCGACCAAAAAAAAATCTGTATTAGGGGAATCCCCCCCCAACACAGACCCCCAACTTATTACCGGATAATTTACATCCGAGTTTAAGTGTAAATATTGTTAATAAAGTGTTAGTTTAAGTTTAATTGAAAGAGGTTTTTCTTGAATATACATCACGTATCGTGTCCGATATCACGTATTCATATCGGTGGTGGCAGCATATCAAAAGACCGGATTATATTTCGAAGTCGTGTGGACGGAGAAGTGGAATCCGACAATGGTGGTAGCGACGGGATCTGAATCACCGAAGACCAGTGCCAGTTAGCCGTGTTACAGAGAGTTTGTACCGGATCGCCCAGCGGAAGTGGTCGTGCCCTATCGTCGTAGACCAGTGCCAGTTAGCCGTGTTACAGTCAGTTTATGCCGGATCGTCTAGCGGAAGTGTGTGTACCCTATCATCGTAGACCAGTGCCAGCTAGCCTATCGTCATTACACTGAAGTAAACTAGTGGTGGTGCGGTGTTAGTGTAGTGTTGTGTGTAGTGTTTTTGTGCATAGTGAAGCAAGTTACAGTGATTGTTGCCCGAGAGTGCAATATTTACCCGGGTTAAAAGTAAGCAGAGAATTGCCCCAGCGAATAAAGTACGAGGTAAGGTGTTTTGATAATTTTACTCTACTGACATTCTCGAACCTACTGTTTTTTATTGTGTATAATTGATGGTAATTTAAGTTAATGTTGTGGTTAATTTATGATAATTTATGTGCAATATAATAATTGGTCTAAATCAAATGAGATATTAACAGCCAATTTACACTATTGTTTTAAGAAAAAAATCTTATATAAATTACTAGAATTAAACCTTATTGAAGTATCAAATGCCGAAATTAGTCATCCGATTGTTTGTGTAGCGAAAAAGGATACAACTGTTACACTCTGTATAGATTACAGGGCGTTAAATTCAGTAACGCAGGTTCCAACATTTCCTATGAAAGATTCGCAGGAAATCATGTATACTGCAGGGGCAGCTGAATATTTATCTTCGATTGATTTATTGAGGGGTTATTGGCAAATTAAAATGGCGGAGGAAAGTAAATCCTTGACGGCATTTACTACGCATAATGGGACTTATCAGTGGCGAACTATGCCCTTTGGTTTGTCAGGGGCGGCAGCTACTTTCCAAAAAGATATGAATGAGGTTCTGCAGACTCATCGGAGATATGCACAAGCATATATCGATGATGTCATCATTTTCTCCGACACTTGGGAAGAGCATTGTGAGCATGTTAGAGCAGTCATCGAAGAACTTAAAAATAGAAATTTTACAATTAGACTAGATAAATGTAAATTTGGAGGGAAGTTAACTAAGTTTTTAGGTCATGTGATTGGGTGTGGAACCCATGCACCGGATGAGGAGAAGATAGGAGCAATAAGGAATTTAAAGAGACCAAAAACTAAAACGAAAGTTAGATCTGTTTTGGGATTAATGGGATTTTACCGAAGTTATACTCCAAATTATGCTGAAATTGCCATACCTCTTACTGAATTAACGAAAGGGAAGGTTAAAAATACGATACCATGGGATAAAAGGGCAGAAAAAGCTTTTAATACCCTTAAAGACGAATTATGTAAGGTGACGCGTTTGGCCACACCTACTGTGGGCGTGGAATATCAGCTTCACGCCGATGCTTCGGACTTGGCAGTAGGATGTTGTCTTACTCAAAAAGATGAAATGGGTCAGTTTAAACCGATAGCTTTTGCTAGTCAGAAATTATCAGGGGCTCAGCGTGCTTGGCCGAGCATAGAGAAAGAGGCTTGGAGCGTTGTCTTTGGGTTGCGAAAGTTTGAAAAATGGACATATGGGTCACAAATCGAGATCATCACTGATCATAACCCATTAAAATTTCTAACCGAAACAACCCGAA
Source organism: Maratus michaelseni (assembly GCA_963931845.1). Lineage (NCBI taxonomy): Eukaryota > Metazoa > Arthropoda > Arachnida > Araneae > Salticidae > Maratus > Maratus michaelseni. The sequence goes on from OZ007587.1 coordinate 282,866,747, forward strand.
GGTCCCCCAAACTCACTAGATGGGCTCTTGCCTTGCAACGCTGGAACCTGAGGATTTCTCATCGCCCTGGAGCGCAACATTTGAATGCTGGCGCAATTTCTAGATTACACAGGAAGAGCTAGGAGGAATGAGTAGAGATTGCCTCCACTGCGTCAATCCCTAAATAAGTAACCCTTAGAAAGGTGTAATCATCAAGTTTAAAAATTTCTTTTTTGTGTGTGTTTATAATTGTATGTGCATCTTGTATTTATAAGTGTATTAGCATATTGTGTATTTTTTTTTATAGTTATCACTTTAGTATATGGTTTATTAGAGATGTCAGTAGGTAATTTTCAGACACCTTGAAATATTTATGTAATGGTAGTAATGAAGAAACCTATCAAGGAACTGTTGAACTCTTCTCAGACATTACATAGTTTTGAGGAAAATTAGCCCCTAAAAGGCATATTTTCCGCTAAGGTGGGGGGTGTCAGGTTCGCCTGGCAGCTGCAAGACTTTAAAAGCTATTCTTAAGGGATTATCTTATTGTATATGTATCTGTTGTGTACTGTTAGAGGCTTGCTTAAGAAAAATCTTAATCCGGAGGGGAGCGAGTTGAATATAATGAAAGAAGTATTTCCTTTGCAATGTGGTCTTTCATAGATAAGAAAGATATTGCACCCATTATTTAGGAAAACAGACCCTTGGAAACAAACCAGGAGCCCCGTAGACAGAAAGGTTCTCGGGTGGATGACAAGACAGTGAAGTTAGTTCTAGCGGAGGAGCGAAGGTGTAAGGTCGTTCAGAGTTGGCACTCTGAGACACGTGTAGGTAGGAGCATCTCTCGAAAGGAAGAGATATAGCGAGTGTGAGATTAATAGAAATCTCGGTGCTGAGTGAATTAACGTAGCCTAACGGTACACGTAAAGCGTTTTCTGTAATTATTTTGATTTAATATTAAACCGGATAATTTACATCCGAGTTTAAGTGTAAATATTGTTAATAAAGTGTTAGTTTAAGTTTTATTGAAAGAGTTAGGTTTTTCTTGAATATATATCACGTATCGTGTCCGATATCACGTATTCATATCGGGGGTGGCAGCATATCAAAAGACCGGATTATATTTCGAAGTCGTGTGGACGGAGAAGTGGAATCCGACAAACCCAAAACAATGTTACCGCTGCCAACGGTTCGGACACGCCTCCGAGACGTGCAGCCTAACACCAAAATGCCTTAAATGCTCAGAAGAGCACCTCACTGATAACTGCCCCAAGACAGGTAAAATAATTCCTAAATGTTCCTACTGTAACGGTGCCCATTCGGCCTCATACAGAGGTTGCCCAAAAATCCAAACAACATTAAGAAAAAAAATACCCCAACACTCAACACCAAAACAAGACAGCAAAACCAAAAAACAAATCTAATTGCTGACATTGCAGACTTTTTTAAACCATACAATTACACCATTCAAGATAAACCAAACGATATTAATGACACTGAGACCACTACTAATGTTAATAACGATATCCAGGAAGCCCCAGTTGAGGACACTTCCAGTTATACCAAGAACAATAAAACACCACCTGTTATACAAAATAATTACACAAATACCTTCAAAGATATGTTCGACACCTTCAGAGACATGAAGGAACTTCTCCAAATTACCAAACTCTTAAAACATTTTAAAAACATCGCCATCAAATCAAAAAATTGCAACAACCCATTCGACAAAATGATATCATAATAGAAGAATTAGATGCCTTTTCTACGGAGCTCAATATACCTAATTATGAATAATTACAATAACAAAAATGTCTCTTCTCTTCTTATTACCAATCATTGCAACCCAGGATTAATGAACTCCGCTTCTTTATTTCCATTAATCCACAAATCGATATACTCTTAATCCAAGAAACACTTAACCCTTCCTGCAGTATCACCATCCCAGGTTACAAACTCTATCATACACCACGTGCTAACTCTCATTAGGGCGGCACAGCCATCTACATCAAAAATTACATCCCACATCACACAACTCAAAATATTTCACTCCCAGGCATTGACTACACCGGTATTGTCGTCCACTTGCCCCATGCCAAAATCAACTTCACATCCTTCTACGCACGCAATGGGCGACGATACCCCATAAACGACCTGACACATATCAACACCAACACGCATTTATCGCTGGTGACTTCAATGCACATAGCAGGCAGTGGAACTGTCATTCCACCACTACCAGAGGTAGATCTCTTCACAACTTGGTTAGCCAATTCAATCTTAGTCTCCACGCACCTACTACACCCACACACATGTCTGTTGCTCGCAACCAGCACCCCTTTATTATTGACTTCACCATCACCAAAAATCTTACTTTCCCTATAACCACTTCTGTTATTAATGACCTAAATTCTGACCACCTTCCTGTCTTCTTCAAAATTGATCTTATCAACCCTATCTCTCCCCCTCCTTCAGTAGCAATTGATTGGAATAAATTCCAAAATTACCTCAACAACACTGACCTTACCTACCCCACAATCAACAACACTACTGACATTGACAACGCAGTTAATAAACTCAACAACATCATTTACAAAGCTCAAAAAGATGCCACTTATACCAAATTCAAAAATAATAACTCTTACATCTTACCCACTTACCTACATAATATTTGTAAACAACGCAACACACTCCGACCACTCTACCAAAATACCAGAGATCCCACCCTTAAAACAGCTGTCAACAGGCTCAACAATAAAATTAAAACCCTTATTCAAAAAGATAAGCAAAAACACTGGTCTAAATTTCTCGAAAGTCTTATATGCGAGGATAACTCTCTTTGGCAAATCAAAATAAAACTCAATAATAATTACATCCCTATTCCTCCCCTTACTGCCAATAATCAAACTGCGTATACTGACGAGGACAAGGCAGAATGCCTCGCTAGCTCATATGAAAGGCAATTCTCTCCGAATCCCTTCCTCGCAAGTCAAGCACACTTTAACATCGTCAATGATACTGTTAATGACTTCCTCTCAACCCCTCCTATCCCTCTCCCCGAAATTCAACCCATCATGATCAACAATATTATTCAAAAACTTAATAATAAAAAATCTCCTGGGTACGATAAAATTTCCAACTATACTCTTAAACAACTTCCTATCAACTGTATTCTCTACATTACGAAGCTCACTAATTCTATCCTCAAACACTGTTGTTTTCCTAAACCCTGGAAAACCTCTATCATTTCTCCTATTCCTAAACCATCCTGTAATCTTAATGACCCAACTAATTTCCGTCCCATCAGTCTTCTCTCCTCTCTAAGTAAAGTCATCGAACGCGTCATTAGATCACAGCTCAATGACTTCCTTCACTACAACAACATTCTTATGCCTGAACAATTTGGTTTCAGAGCCAAGCACTCCACCCAACACCAACTTCTTCGATTTGTGGAATTCTTAACTGAAAACTTCAACGAGAAGAAGCCTACTGCTGCCATATTTCTTGATGTCGCCAAGGCCTTTGACAAAGTCTGGCACACGGGCCTCATTTACAAATTAATTCGGCTTAAGTTCCCGTCTGGACTTATCCATTTAATACACTCTTACCTTGGTGATCGTAACTTCTATGTCCGTGTAAACAACTCACTTTCTCTACTACACATAATACTCTGTGGTATTATTCAGGGTTCAGTCATTGGCTCTATTTTATTCATAATATACTTTAATGACATTCCACGCACACTCTTCACATCACTCGCACTCTATGCGGACGACACTGTTCTCTATGGCACTGCACATCACTCATACAATCTTTACAAAAATCTACAGCACCACCTCAACATTTTCATAGAATGGTGTGATCAATGGCGCATTAAGATAAACGAATCTAAAATTACTGCTGTTTACTTCTCTAGAACCTTCTCCACTCCTAATAGATTAACCATCAATAATACTACCATTCCCTGGTCTGACGATGCCAAGTACCTGGGGGTTACCATTGACAAACGCATTACCTTTAAAAAGCATATTCTTAATATCCGCAGTAAAGTCGCCGGAATTTCCAAAACACTCGCCCCCCTTCTTCGCAGCCACTCACTCTCCATACACAACAAACTCTTAATATATAATGCTTGCATTCTCTCTGTTATCACATATGCATGTCCAATCTGGGGCTTCACTTGCAAAACCAGTATGAACAGCCTCTCTAGTACCCATTACAAACAGCTCCATTACATCAAAACGGGTCTAGATACCTCAAAAACTCCCCAATCCTCAAGGATCTCAAAACGACTTCACTCAAACATCGCATTAAACACCTTGCGAAAAAATTCTACAATGACATTAATCACATTCCAAATGAACTCATCTATGAGCTACCCGACTACGATGCTTGCAGTCCATCCAACCGGAAAAAACCAAGGTACTCCACTATTCTTGATGAATAGTCCTTCCGAGCTATAATTCTTACCTCAAAATTTTTATCTTTAATATTAAAAAAAAATAAATTATTATTATTATATAATTTTTTATTAAATAATTTTATATTGACTTTTCTCCTAAACTTCTCCTAACATCTTTACTTTACCTCGTCTGGCATTATTTTTGTTTTTTTGAACTTATGAACTATTTTTACTTTTATACTTTAACTACTAAATTTTCATTATTTTATAGATATACTTAACACTATCCTATTTTTATGTAGTCAATTGGACTACGGCTAGACATTTCATATGGCTCTCTCAGGGTTTGATATACACCTACTGAAAGCCAGGGTGTGCAGTTGCTTCGCAACTTGGAAGCCTATTGAACCTATCACAAGTTCAAGTTCAAGTTCAAAACCACCGCTTTTATTCACAAAATGGGCAATATTTTTCTATAGTTAAATAAAGCGAAAAAAACTATTATAAATTTGTGGTAGAACTGTGCGAACCCTGCATTTCTCTTCATTCCCCAAAGGTATGGTGCGGGTTTACGGCAGAGTTTGTCGTTGGCCCGTACTTTTTCGAGGAAGCAGGATGAGTACTCCTGCAGGTCCTGTTACCTGCACTATCAATGCCAACCGCTACGAATTTCTGTTGCCCAGTTACGCCATTCCAGCACTCCAGCAGCGTCAGTGTCTGGGTAGTATCATATTTATGCAAGATGGTGCTACTCCACACATTGGAACACAAGTTAAGGATTTGCTGCGGAGAAAATTCGGAAATGATCAGATTATAAGCTGCAATTTCCCAACAGCCTGGCCAGCTCCATCTCCTGATCTCAATCCCTCCGATTTCTGGCTCTGGGGATACCTAAAGAATACTGTGTATTGTGGTGGTGTTACAAACTTAGCTGACCGGAAGGCAGGCATTGTGCACCAGATCCACAACATCCAGCCGGATACTCTTCGTTCTGTTGTGGAACATGCGGTTTCACGCTTCCAACTCGTAGCTGGAAACGGCGGACAGCACATTGAAAATCTCTTGCGTTAGTTGCGCAGTTCCGTACAAATGCTTTACTCCATATTTTTATTTCGTTCTGTTTCTGCGAAGGTGCTCGCAGTTCCTTTTCCAATTATTGCATTCTGTATGTTTTTGATATGCGAAATAAAGTTTTATTTTTCTCAAAGTACCGTCCATTGTTTTCCTCCCACTGATGATATTGTTTTTTTTTTCTGTTAACTTATAGCGCCATCCGTGAAATTTTAAGTTTTTTTTTTTTAAATCACGCCTAAAAAATCCCCATTGCTTTGGGAGCATACTGGTGAAATTTCAGGTCATTTGGATCAGTGGTTCTTTTGTTATAGGGTTTTACTTTCACAATTTAAAAAAAAAATTCACCCTATACAAAATAGTTATTATTATTGAAAAATAAAAGCTATCTTTTGAGGTTTCATTAACACTTTTTTAGGGTTTCGTTCATCTCACGAAACCCTATTGCTCCCGCTTCGTTGTCTGTCTGTCACAGAGCCATTCTCGAAAACAATGTAACTTACAGATTTGAAACTTTGTGTATAAATCATAATATCAGCTGTAAAGAGCTGAAAATATTAAAATTTGAAAAATTCGTATTATTTTAATAAATGGAGATAAAAAACCAAAATTCTAACAGCCTTTTCCTATTAAATTGAAACATTTTTCGTTATAGCCGATGCCAAAAATTAAAAATCAACGATGAAAATCTTTTTACAATAATTATTTTTATATCAGACGATTTCCACGTGAAAAATGAAATAAAAAGTTTCACCAATTGAAAAAAAGATTAATATGAAATAAAATTGATTGACGTCATAGTGGTAATAAAACATAAAACGGAAAGATTTCTCAATAATACAAGGAGTTTGAGTATGTGTATGTGCACCAAACAGATTAATATCACGTCATTAGAGAATTAAAACGAAAATTTGACGTCATATCGGAAGTTTAACGGATTTTTTCAAATATTTCAGAATAATACAAAGCGTGTATCAATATGAGTAATAGAGAATAGTAAATATATGAGTTTGATAAACATATTGAATCATGATAAAAATCCGATTATGGAAATATTCGCATATTTTAACATTTTGAAGGTGTACAACATGTATAATTTTGAAATTATTTTTTTTTAATATCGCATTTAGTCCGCATGACAGATATTACAGTGAGAAAAAAAAATAGCGGGCTTAGACCGCTATCGGAATGGTTTAGATATTCGAAAAAAAGAAAATAGACCGGTAAATTTTTACTTTATAAAAAACATGACTTTTTTTTTTTTTTTTTTTTTTTTGCTAAATGAAATTTGTTTGAATTTATTAAAGAAAGGATAAAGTGTTTTGAAAGGAATATTAAACGAAACCCTTTGAGCGATCTCCGATCACACTTACCCACTTGTTTTTTGTTAATGTGTAAATGAAAGCTCATATTTGAAGTTCTAGCATATTTTCATGAAAATTAATAATATTTTCGATTAAAGATTGTATTGCTTTCAATTGAAGTAAGTATTATTTACAGTACATATGTGCATTTTTATCAATATTAACAATGTTAATCATTATCTATTAAAATATGATTACTTTGTCAACGCTGAATACGTGATTGAATATTTGCATTTGATAATTACAAATTTAATTTATCCTAATAATATTATAAATCAGATTGTGTGCAAATGTTAGGCTGAAGCCAGCGTCAAAATGGAGAATTGAATTATCTTATATATTTGAATATAGGTTGATTATAACCCGGAAATGAACATAGGGTGGTTTTTGTTTATTTTATTCAATTATTTTTCTTAATAATTCAAAATTTCGTTATTTTCATAGAGAATAAATGGACATTTTTTTCCTTTAAAATTTAATTAATCATTTTACGTTGCTAAGTATTACCGTTGCCAATAAATACAAAACCTGGAATAATAATTTTTCCTCAACAATAATTTTTTAATCGAACGATTTCCACGTGAAAAAAATGAAAATTAAAAATAATTCAAAAGATGATGAATTGCCATGATATTTGAAAGTAAATATGGAGTATTTGTTGTTATACATGAAGTATGAATATCAGTTACGTTGAGAAGACATTTTCTGTCAAAGACTGCGATATAATTAGATAGAAAATGAATAATTAAATTTTAAGAAAAGATTTCGCTTGGACCATGGAACTATGAAAAGGATCCTCCTTGGCTTGGACAATGTGACGTCACAAATAAAACCATGTATTTTCAAATATTCCTAATAATACAAGGAGCATGAATATCAGTATATAGTAGTATGAAAGCAGATAATAATGGACGTAATATTTAACATGAAAAACTGAAATATTTTTTTATCGATACTGAGATCGATTGAGCTTTAATATCAGTTACATACAGATGTGAGTTTTCTGTTAAAATTTGCATCATGATCGCCAGGAAAAGAAAATTAAAAAGAATTATATAAATACAAAGGATATGAATTATCACTTTACGCACAGCGCACAACCACGAATTTAAAATTTATATCATTAAAAAGATATTTCTCTGGGGAAAAAGTGGCGTCATCATATTGTATATAAAACGTGAATTTTCAAATATGTTTTAAAAGGGGCGTGAATCAATTCCATACATTAATAATACAAACATCAGTAAATATAAAAAGTAGATGAGTTTCACGCCATATTTAAAATGAAAAATAGAAATGTTTTTTTAGCTATACTAATTATTAAGCATAATTATCAGTTATATACAGATCAGATTTTTCTGCTAAAATCACATCATAATTTTAAGAAAAGAAAAATGAACACGAATCTATTATATTAAAATCTGACCGTCTGTATTTCGCAACTACTCCTCTTAGACTATCGGACGCAACGCGATTTACTTAACATCGGTTATCATTGATCCGAGGATGTCACACAAACTCTCAGAATTTAAAAAATTGAATTAGATTCCGATATATTATTATTATTATCATTATTGTCAATTTTTAACGAAGTTTCTCTAAAAACGGCAAGTGAATTACTCCATATTTGTGGATAGAAAAGGAGAAATAAAACGGATCAATATATTTTTTACGCCGCATTTTCTCATTAAAACTGAAAATAGAATTTATTTTCAATTTGAATAGATGGTGAAAACAAAATCTTTATTTCAGTAAATTATCCGAAAAATAAAAACATATTTTCACATATTCAAACTTCATGGATAATTTTTTTTCTGCAGAACAAAAATAGTCTGTCAACATATTCTCTTTTAGAAAACAAGATTTGTTTCAGCTATACATTAAATCTAGGAGGCAGAATTGAATTTAAAGAAAAAGCATATAATATTTCCAACTAATTATTTTGGAAGGACGGTTGTTAAAACGTTTCACAAAAGCGTTAAAAATAAAATGGTTTATCAAGTAAAATTGATATTTGTTTTTACCCAATTCGTCGATTTCCACGATTTCATTTGGCCCTCCATTTTGAATTTGTTGCATTCTCATTTTCGCGATGATTTGGCACAAATTTTCACTTTTTAAAGACTGAGTTATGTCAAGGTCCCTATAATAAAGAAATACCGTATTGTTTCCTATGAAATTTGATAAAGAGTTAGTTAATTATTTACGTTTTTAATTATCGGGGGTGAAATATTTTGCTTAATTAATGCATTTATTCTTCTTTTAATGTTGTGTGAACGAAGTCACGGGTAACAGCTAGTTTTGCCATATATGTAGGGGGTTTTTTATAATCACCAATAAAAATCACCAGTAGTAGTTTACTATTATTAGAAAATATTAAATATATATTTTAGTAATTTTTTTTTGTTTATATTTAAATAGTTTGTTTTTGTTATTCAAAACTTGAGAAGATAAAAACTAACTTTTAAATAGTTTTTTAAATATTTTTAACACAAAAGTAATTACAAATTTTAAATGATAGCTCTAAAAAATTTGCTAGATATCTGCATTTTATACACAACACACACCCATACATTAGGGATGGGCGATATATCGATAAAACCGATATAAAATGAATATCGTGATACCGATATCAAATAATCCTACCCAACTGTATATCGCAAATATCATAAATTTGACGAAAACCATGAAAACCACGATATTAAAAGCTCTTTCTCGTCTTCGAGTATTCATGAATACGAGCGGTGTGAGTTCCCCCAGCCTAAACCATGATACACCGTATTCATGAATACAACTGTGTGAATTCTAGCAGCTGATCAGGTTTTTGAATAGATGAAGGGTGATTTTCTCCAGCGACCACTAACAGTGGATGAAATATCGTTTTTATGCTATTGACGGTGCAAGGTTAAACTCTGAGCGCATGCGTGGAATATCGCATATGCATTCATTTCATTATGATATTCAGTGGTACCGGTGTGGATGAATATTCGAAGTTGTTGAATGATGTGTAAATTAGGGGGATAAAGAAAGGAAGTATTTTATTTGCAACAGTTGATTTAATGAGACAAATGAGCAAATAATAATTCAGACATGTGTTTATTTGTTTTTTATAATTATTATTTTATGAAAAAAATATTAATTCCTTAGTAGTATATTTATTAATGCATATTCTAGGGTAAAGAAGGATTTTTAAAAATGCAACTATTTTTACTTCTATAACGCGAGTTTTTTTCTCCCCAGAATTTATTTTAAAAATCGCTTTCGCATGACAGATATGAGTATTTGGTATTTGATTGCCTCTGTATATATGACCACTGGTCACTGCCTAAAATCATTTGGTGGTAATTTTGCATTTAAAACCATTAACCATTATTATATTTTATTTGCAACGGTGGAAATGAATATCATGCAATTTTAATTTTAAGAGCATAAAATATGTTGAAATGTTTCTTCCCTATTTTTATGCGATTTACCCCCCCCCCCCTCCACTTCTTCACAAATGAGATATTAAAAAACAGTTTAGGCGATGGCGCAGCAAACAAGAAAAAGATAATATATATTTATTTCTTCATAATTTTAGTTGTAAAATATTAATGTACTATCTGATAAAAAAATAATCGAACATGCAGATTACTCATTTTTTAATTATTTTTCATATTTCCATCCATTTTTTAAATTTCCTTCGTGCTTTTTAGGTGCGTTCGAATTATATAAATACGTAGCACCTATTGTCGTCGTCTGATCCGGCCGTCTGTCTGTCCGTCTGTCCGCATATAACAACGCAAAAACTACCGAAACGAATGGTTTGAAATTTGAAATTTAAGATATATTATATTTGCAGAATTTTGTAGGGACATCTCAAATTTTATGAAAATCGAATCAAAACTTTAGCAGATATTAATAAAAATATTTATTAAGAAATTTGATTTTTTTTTTTTTAATCGGTGCTTTCTTGTTATAGGAGTTTCCGAAGTTTAATCGTCAAGCGACCGAGATACTTATTTTATTACAGAAATTAATCTACAGACGATATAATTCATTTCACAGAATTAAAAATCATCAAGATCGGAATATTTATATAACTAGATATAGTACGAACGCACCTCATTTGTGTCACGTTTGACGTACAATTTCTAACTTGTTTCCATTATCATGAAAAAATGTGCTTGATGACCAGTTAATACTCTAACCAGTCTTGAATTCCGATATTTTTCTCTGGGAGGTATTTCGAAGGTTCGGGATGGCGAGTAGCTGTGTGTGTGTGGAGGGGGGGGGGGGTTATCATGGGCGCCTGCAAGGGAGGACAATTGCCCCTCCCTGAATTTTGAAATTTAAATCTGTATTTTTTTATGTTGAAAAAAATATATAATTTACTTATCCCCAAGTAGCATGATTAATTACACACTGACAGAAGAAAGAACTATGAAATTTTGGTCACTGGGGATCTGCCCACTAAAACTCTCATGGAACAAAGTTTTTATTATTATTTTTTTAATTTTGTTTGAGTTTATGTGTTGAAAAATTATCTCATCTAACAAAAAAGAGATGTAATTTTTTTTTTATATGTTAAATTTCTGTATTGCATGTTGAGGACTAGCAGCACAACTGTTTCAATATCTTACACCCTCCCCACCCCCCCACCCCACCCCCTGTGTTTCGTCGGCGTCCATGGCATTATGGTATTCAATGTATTCGTGCGTGTAAGGGGAGGGGGGAGATTTGCACTTTCGGGACATTAATTAACCGAAAATGTGGAGACTCTAGGGACTCACTCAGTATCCCTCCTGAATTTCTCACTGACTGTAATGTTAAAGTAAAACAATTTCTGTTGAAATATTTTACATGATAGATAATGTTTCTCTGAAGTGTTTATTTCAGTTATTTGGGATTTTAAATATATCCGTACAGGAAATTGCTGATTGTTTTAATGTTACATATGCTGTTAAATTTATTATATTATAAATTGAGTGGAGGAGGGTGTGAAGTGAACCAATAATTACAACGAGCAAAACGAAAATTTTTGTTTGAATTGTTGTAATAATCAGTCTCACTACTTTGTTAGAGATTTCACAAGAAGCTGAAATTTCATAAAGCGCAAATTGGCGAATAATTTAGTAAAACTTATTTTATATTATTTATAGATTTTTTTTTTTTATGCAAGTATGCTCTTTAAAAGATGTTATATATAGCAATTGTTTTAATAATGGAATATGGAAGTATTTAAAATTTCCATGTTTGGTGCCAGATGCGGCTTTACTAGCCCGAGTCCCTTGAAGGCGAAATTTTTATTCATTGCTACGAATGATATCTTTTAAATATATTTAAGTTTTAACCAAATTTTTTGTCTATTTCCCGCCAGTTTGATTTTAGCGACTCAAACGGTCTCCCCCGATTCGCTTTCGTCTAAAGCCAGCCCTATTGTGGAAATACGAGTAAAACAGATTTTTAGGTAGATTTCGTAAGAAATACTACCTATTACATTCTCCCCTAAGTTGGAATTTTTGAAACACTTTTGCAAATCTACGCCGATCATGACTCCCAAAACCACCCCCAGTTCAAAACTTTATCTATCTATCTATCTATGTCACTTTTTTATGGACACGATAACTGCAATAATTCTGCACGAATCTCTTCCAAACTGATACATAAAATCAAGAGGCATAAAATCTCAGTCAAGCTCGTTAATGGGCAAAATCGAACCGGGGGGAGGGGCTTTTTGTGAAAACAGAAAAAAAACCATAACTTTTTAATTATGATTCTAAATATTATCTCAAACTTTTATATTGACAAGATTTTTTATAAGACCAACCCTTATAGCAAGAAAAAAAATCCCTGCTGCAAACAAGTTGGGAAACAAGTCTGGAAACAAGATTGCGGGCGGTCCCAATTGCGGCATCATGGCAAAAAGGTAATTTCTTCCGCAATTTCCAACAAACACACGGTCTGCGTCTTTGAAATCTACCTGTGCCTGTAGGCCGAGCCGTCAGGGATTTTTTTTCTTTCTTTCTTCTTCTCAAAATATTCTTTTATTTATTCTGTATATTTAGTTTTAATATTACGATATATCGTCATATCGCGATATTAAGCTGACGATATACCACGATATTAAAATTGAGATATCGCCCAGCCCTACCATACATATGTAATATTTAATAAATAAATATATATATATATATATATATATATTTTTATTTTTATTTTTTTTTTTTTTTGCAAAGTGTAACCAAAGATGTTTTATTATATAATATAATATTTCTAATTATAGAATAATTATTATAAATACCTAAAAATCCAGTGAATGTAATTATGCATTCCTGGTATCGTGGTCATCTAAATAATGTGATTATTATATTTAGATAAACTAAATATAATCTCAAAAAATATAATAAATTACATAATAATAAATATAAAAAATACAAAAATAAAATCAATTTTAATCGGAATTATGATGTTTTAGACCTTATTTGAATAACGTGATTATATTTAGATAAACTGAGTATAATCCTAAAAATATAATAAATTATATAATAATAAATATAAAAATAAAATGTAATCGGAATTATGATGTTTTAGACCTTATTTGAAGAGGAACTAATCAGTGTGGTATACATGCAACATGCATTCATATAACAAATAAGTAATTAAAAAAACATTTTTTAGCTAAGTGTAGTATATTTAAGGCAAAGGTAGATTTGAATACTAGCCGTAATAATTTCATTTGAACATTACTAAAAATATATATTTAATACTTTCTAATAATAGTAAAATATCTCTGGGGATTTTTATTGGTGATTATAGAAAAACTGCATATATGGCGAAATAAATCAAACATGTAATTATCAAATGATAGTCAGTGCATTATATTAAGTTTTATCTTACACTTTTTACTAACTGATATAATTTTGCATATGAATTAGTGACAGGAGAAGCATTTAATTAAGTTGGTAAATTTATAATTTAATTTCTGTATGAAAAAATATATCAATATTTTAGTGATAAAATACATTAAACATTGGGGGAAGAGGGGGGGGGGCATCAGAATGAAACAATCGTGAATTTCTCAAACCTTATTTTTATAAATATATATATATATATATATATATATATATATATATATATTATAAGAAACAAAAGTTTCTTGATTTTTTTTTAATTCATCGCAGTATTAAAAATAATAGCATAAATCATTCGAAGTCTTTACAAAGAATTGCATTGAAAAATATGAAAGCTATCATAAGCGAACAAATATGAAATTATTTATGCACAATTTTCTATTCATATGCATGAAAAGAATGGCTTTTTTTAACTAAAATGTATTACATTTACAAATAAAGCAAATTCATATTGAATACAAAAATTGTTGCCCGAGATGTTAATTATTTACTAAATAAACAAATAGTGCAAAAGTAATACGATTTTTTTCATATCACCAGCTTCGACAAAACTGTGGGATTAAGCCTACTCGTGCAACACGGACAAAGTAAACATATTTTAATAGATAGTGATTAACATTGTTAATATTCATAAAAATGCATATATATACTGTAAATAAGTACTTACCTTAATTGAAAGCATCCGGTCTTTTATCAAATTAGAATTAATTCCCATTAGACGACAAGAACTTTCTGATTACGAAGCATGTTGCTGCTGCAACGCACGGTACATGGGTTACTCTCCGGTCTCCTTATGCTGCAGTACAAAGAAGGAAAGGGCGATTGGCGGATCTACAAATACGTCATTCAATCCAGTGTTGCCAGTCCTAAGGCATTATCTCTAGGGGGCGTTGGCTGAAGTCGGACTTCTTTGTATGTATATTCCTTGTCTTCCCGCCCCACCAGTGGCTGAGAGGTTCTGCTCTCGAAGCTGGTAGACGGGAGGTGCTGGGTTCAAACCCCGATCGCGCTCGTCGACCTAACCGTTCGGAGTTTTCCGTGGTTTTTTTCAAACCTTGCCGTAAATACGGGTTAGGATCCTTTAAAAAAGACCCCCCACGGGGGGCACTTCCCCCTAGGGCCTATAACCCTCGTGTTGATAATTGGCCGTCATAAATCAACCCAATCCAACCCAATCCCAATATATCTCTCTGCATTTCTTTGCAATATAAACTCTTATTTAATGTTAAAATGTTTCTCTGCGATTGTTCTACAATATTATGTTACTTGTACTGTGAAAATGTGTTTTTTCAATCTTTAAAACCCTTTAACGTTCATTGGTTTCCCTAGGAAACCACAAAACTTTAATTAAGAAATTCAACATTGACAGCAGAATTTTAATAGAAATGTTTCCCATTTATTATACATATATGTGAAATATCGCTTTTTTTTTTTATATATATACAAATAAATTTGTTCAAAATTTCCGGTGTCAATCATTTATTTCAACATTTTAGCAATTGAAATGCTTTATCCGTTAAAGGGTTAAATATCTCAAAAGTAGTCACAACTGTCCCCCGTCCTCAACCCATAAACTTGATCATTAAAACCATCGAAAAACAATATTTATTAAAAACATTTGAAAAAACAGTGCATTTATTATAAATATGAATCTCATGGAGCATAACAATAAATTTTTTATATGAGTGAAAGCAGGGCTTAATTTCTAAGAAAAGAAGTACCGAAACCCTAATATTCTGCAGTGCTAACACCAGTAGCGTACCCCCCTTCCCCCTTCCCCCCTCCCCCCTCCGCCGTCGCTCCAATCTTCATATTTATATTTCATGCATTATTTTCAAAATTTAAAGCATTATTTATTTGTTTAGCAAAATAAAAATTTTAAATATCTGCGTCTACTTAGCTATCAACTATTCCACATTTAAGTTATTACTACTTCCTAATAGAAACATTTGCCTAATCTTAATGTTAATTAATCGAAGAATTATGTTATTACGTAAGCTCAGGATTACGATTCGGAAAGAGTGTTAAGACAAAAAATGAATAATTCGCAGCAATGCAGAATAGAAAAAGACTGTTTCTGTTTACTCTTTATTCTGATCAAAATAGCGTTGATATGATTTAAAATGGAAATAAATAAAATTTCGAATTTAAGACAGATTGAACTCGAGCCTGACCAAACCCGAAAACTAATATAAAAATCGAGCCTGTTTCATCTCAATTTCTTACGTGAACGACATATTACGTCACTTATAAGTGTTTTGATACAAAAAAATACAAAAGATTGGAGATGGGAGCGAAATGAAAGGGTAATTTTGGATTTGTTTTTCGAAAGCGTTATTACACTGGACTCCGGAGCGCAGTGTTTATGAGCTCCAGTTAATTCTGGCCAATATTTAAATATTTACTAAAAACAGAGAAGTACCGGAGCTGAGCTGCGGTGGGCTCCGGCGCAAATTAAGTCCTGAGTGAAATGTGTAATGTTTGTTTTTGTTGGGTTTAATGTTGTGTCCCTCACTTTTCTGGTCACTACTGTCCCGGTGTATGAATGTCTTCATATTTCCACCAGATGGCAGTATGCAGTAATTTTCAGTATTGTTTCCAGTAGAGGTGCACACGTTGTTCTTAAAAAGTCGCCATTGCTGGCTGTTTGTTCATAAAGAAGATTTTCTGGATTGAAAATAATGGGAAAAGGTAAGCGTATCTTTATTAACCATCACTACCACTTAATTTAAATATCGATATTTATAGATTAACCAATATATAGCCATATAATCGTAGGTTCGATGTGTCTTTGAAATAGTGCATACAACATTCCAAAAATGTTCTTTTTTAAGTAAAGTGGCAAAATTGCAAAAAATGTCATTTCTATCTCTTACAATTTGTGTTTTGTCCTATAATAACTGCCATATATTTATTTTTCAATAAAGTTTGTGTTCATCTAATCTACTAATAATTATTTTGCAACATATTAGTGGTTATTAAAAATTCAAATTTAGCATAATATGAGGCTTTTAAAAATCAGATATCATCAGAAAGTCAACAGCCAAAAATCATACTTATGAGATTTTAGTCCATATTGCTTTCTGATGGCAAGTTGACTCTGAACAGTACTGATTGCTAATGCTATGCTATCTGGAATTCGAACGCCGTTCTTATTAGGTGTGGGCGTTTCTTTCCCTTTTGGGAAGCGGAAATGATGCATGTCACTATTTTGCTGAAAATTATATACAATAATTTCTTTTAAATATTTACAATTTTAATTTTACATTAAAACAGCTGTTTTACCTTGTGTAAAATGCATTTTAAAATACTTTTTCAATGAATAAAGTTTCCCAACGCCTTTGCGAAAAAAGGAGAGTCTTCCCATTCTATAAACGCAAAAATTAAAGGCCAGGTTCTTCAAAGGACTAAATGCCTTCGCCTGTGAAAATGACGTCATGGTAAATGTGCATTGTCACCAAAAGAACTACAAGATTTTATTTGCATCAGGTAATTTTTAAAATTATTTTATTATATTTTATTTTATAATTTTTATTTAACCTATCTTGTCAATATGATTTTTTTCCCTTCAAAATAGAAAGCTCTCTTACAGTCAAAGGCGTGTCTCCCCTCAATTAGTTTAATTTAATATTAAATTGTATAACATATCTTTCTCTGCATCTAAGGTAAAACTTTTCTGTTAAAAATGCACCACTAATAATGCTTGTCATAAGGTTTGTTTCGTCAACTAAACGAAAATATTACTTATTAATTTTTTTTAACATTATTTCCTTCTTTTTACCCCTGCAAAAATATTTATATTGGGAGTATTATTTCATATTTTCATTGATTCACAAACACTGTAGAATAGCATATACTGCATCAGAATTCATATGAATGCAAATTGCATCAAGTATTAGAACCGGACATTTTGTTTATTCGTTCAAACAAAAAAGTATAAATGTTTTAAAATGATTTACATTATTTAACTTGTTCTGCGTATTTAAATCTTATTTACTTTTCCTTTTTCCAATTCCCACTGAATCAATTTACATAAATATTTGCAAGTATACTTAGTCTTGACTGTTGACTCTAAAATCCACACAATTTAGAAATTTACAAGTTCCTTGGTCTCTGGTTCTGCGACTTTTGAAAATGTACTGTATAATACCATTTATCATTTAATAAAGCAAATGATTTGATAACATTATAATGTATGCAGTAAATGTAACTGACTGTAATATTAATAATAATAATAAAATTAAATAATTAAGAACTTGCACTATATACTCCTCCCCCCTACATTTCAAATCTTGATTGTAGGATAATTATTCAAAATCTAAGTTGTAATTTTAAATCTAATAGCATTGGCGAATAGCCAGATTGTTGATTATAAGAAATGAAAAATGCCCTTAAAATCGAAACGGTGAGCATAACAGTATTGTTGTATTGCAGGAGGGTGATAGCGTATAGTGTTAGAAAATTTTTGTCACAGATATTACCTACCGGATGTTCAATCAAGAAGCAAGCCGGTTTAGAAAAAAACGTAAATTGGATGAAAACAGCTCAACATACGTGTTTGTATTTTTAACAGGATTCTCAAAGTAAATTGTGGTGTGAGTTATAAGATTAAAATGTAATTTGATCACACTTGATTCTGAAGCTGGGCATATTTTATGACGAACTTCTTCAAATATTTTTATTTTTATTTTAAAGCAAATTTGTAATAATAATTAAAAAAAAAAAAAAACACGATTGTTTATTTGGTTTAATTTTTATTGACATTTAGTTGATTCAAACCAGACTTTTTGCCTCTATTGCATAGATACCTGCATATATGCTTATGTATTACAATTACAATGTATTATATCTGGCAATACACATTATAAAATAGTGTTCTCTTTTATTTTTTTAATTAAAGATCTTAGAAACATTAAATATAGGGCCAATTGAATGAAATATCTTAATATCCATCTCTTTTCAGGTTTAAACAATTGTGAAATAAGCACATCTTTTTAATTTGCTTAGCAAATTATATATATTTTTTAATTTATTTAAACACTTTGTTGAGTGGCCACGGGTTAACTCCTGTTTGTTTCACCAAACATCATTGACCAAGGGCGTGGCTTTTACGTTATTTAAAAGGGGAAAATGTATTTATATCCTTATGTGGATATCATTTTTAGATTGTAGGAAATTTTACATTAAATCTGTACATTGGACGATATTTACTGTCGCATAAACTTGAAAAATCTATCAAGAAACCCTTTAATTAAAGACTTACAGAAGAGGGCGGAGCTTCTACTCTTTTAAAATTACAGTTTCATACAAAATCGTCGGTCAACAAAGTGTTAAGTATAAAATCCCAGAAAATATTTCTTGTCTAAAATTAAGAAACTAAAATAATAGTCTTTGTTTATTACTGATTTTCTTTATAAGAAAAATTAAATTGTCAAACAATGAACATAAGTTAATTATAAAAGTTTGATATTTATATACAGCAGATGAACTGTAATATTTATTTTTATATTTTCTATATACTATTATAAACTCGTAATACACAAATTAGTAACTACATGTATATGACAATCTGTTTCATTCTAACTAGTTTATTAAAGCAAAAATTAAAAAAATAAAAAGTTGTGTGTGGGGAAAGAGGATCATCCTGCAGGTTTTATTTGTGCTTAAACATATATATATATATATATACTATATATATTCATTAATTGTTTATTCATTAATTGTTCGCAATATTACACACACACACACACATATACATATATATATTACAAAATTAATTTTTTTTTTCGAAATCTTCTAAATTATTCTATAAAATTTTTCCATTTAGTAATGTTCCGTATATAATCCCGGCTTATTACAATAATTCTTATTCTTAAAATAATCCTTTACTATCCATATGTAAAGCCATTTTATCCTAATCCACTTAATAATGTTTATTCGAAAGCAGTTAGATCTAAAAATGGCGATAGCTTTTTTAATTTATTCTTTAAATAGAACATATTTATTTTTAATCCATTATTAAAATTCATTATTATTATTCCCGTGTAGTCAAATTGCTATAACTTCTTTATTTAAATGCTAAAATATCACATCTCTTAAATTATTCCGCTCAGAAAACCCTATTCCCGTAAAATTATTCTATTATAAAATATTAAATGTCTATTAAAATATTCCGAAAAGCTTTCGTTCTTTTTTTTTTTTTTTTTCTACATCAAAGATTCATTTTCCTTTTTTTTCCCCCTTTATGCGTATTAAATTCGAGCTAGTTTTAAAACACACTCTCAAAGCAGAGACTTTGATTTGTTGACACGTTATGCATCTGGTACAAGAGTATAGAAACGTGTAGAATATTTTTCCCGCCGGGAATCTTTAATTTTTTTCGAAATCTGCTAAATTATTTTATAAAATTTTTCCATTTAGTAATGTTCCGTATATAACCCCTGCTTATTAAAATAATTCTTATTCTTAAAATAATTCTTTACTATCCATATGTAAAGCCATTTTATCCTAATCCACTTAATAATATTTGTTCGAAAGTAGTTAGATCTAAAAATGGCGGTAGGTTTTTTAATTTATTCTTTAAATGGACAATTAATTGCCCCTCCCTGAATTTTGAAATTTAAATCTTTAAATCTGTAAATTTTCATGTTTAAAAAAAATTAATTTACTTATGCCCAAGTAGCATGATTAATTATGCACTACCGAAAGAAAGAACTATGAAATTTTGTTCACGGGAGATCTGCCCCGCTTAAACTCCCATGGAACAAAGTTTTTATTTTTTAAATTTTGAGTTTATGTGCTGAAAAATTATCTCCTCTGACGAAAAAGAAATGCAAAGATATATATATATATATATATATATATATATATATTTGTTAAATTTCTGTATTGCATGTTGGGGGCTAGCAGAACAACTGTTTTAATATCTTATACCTCTCTGTGTATAGTCAGCGTCCATGGTATTATGGTATTCAGAGTGTGTATAGGGGGGAGGGGTTGCACTTTCGGGACATTAAATAACCGAAAATGTGGAAACTCTAGGGGCTCAGTGTCAACCCTGAATTAATCACTGACTGTAATGCTAAAGTAAAACAAATTCTGTTTAAATATTTTACGTGATAGATAATGTTTCTCTGAAGTGTTTAATTCAGTTATTTGGGATTTTGAATACATCAGTACAGGAAATTGCTGATTGTTTTAATGTAATATATACTGTTAAATTTATTATATTATAAATTGAGCGGAGGAGGGTGTGAAGCGAATCAATAATTACAACGAGAAAACCGAAAATATTTGTTTGAATTGTTGTAATAATCAGTCTCATTACTTTGTTAGAAATTTCACAAGAAGCTAAAATTTCAAAAAGCGCTAATTGGCAAATAATTTAGTAAAACTTATTTTATATTATTTGAAGAATTTTTCATGCAAGTAATGCTCTCTGAAAGATGTTATATATAGAAATTGTCCTCATAATGGAATATGGTGGTATTTAAAATTTCCATTTTTGGTGCCAGATGCGATTTTACTAGCCCTGGTCCCTTGAAGGCAAATTTTTTATTCATTACCACGAATGATATCTTTTAAATATATCTATCAGTTTTAACCATATATTTTGTCTATTTCAAGCAAGTATAATTTTAGCGACTCAAGCGGTCGCCCTAATTCGCTTTCGTCTAAAGCCAACCATATTGTGGAAATACGAGTAAAATTTGATTTTTTATTCTTTCTTTCTTTTTCTCAAAATATTCTTTTATTTATTCTGTATATTTAGTTTTAATATCACGATATATCGTCATATCGCGATATTTAGCTGACGATATATCACGATATTGAAATTGAGATATCGCCCAGGTCTACTATATACATCTAAGTACTGGACCTGTACTACAGTTACAGTGTCTAACAGTATATCTGTACTACCTAATCCATACGGACGGAGCAAAAATTATATATATTTTTTAATAAATTTACTAATTTGCACTTTCTACCAAGAGTAAATCCATCGTACACGCAGCATTGCTTTTCAAGCAATAAGTTCGATGACAGCGCACCCTAAAAAATATAATTTTTTCTAAATAATTAATTCACAGCGCCTAGAATAAATAGTGTGGAAACCAGCTATCCTTGTAAGGCTTTAAAAAGTGCTAAGAAGTTGCATCCTATAAATGTGCAACGGTACTCCTACGATATTATTGCAACGAGAGACAAAACAATGCGTATCACGTTTTTTAGCCATGCTTTCATAGTTAAAAAAAAAGCTTTGTAATATGGGTGTCGCCTGAAAGTAGCGGTTACTTGACGCCTCGTGTAATAATAGCACCAAAGGTGCCAAGTTCCCACTAATCTTTCGTAATATGTGGTTTAATCTGACCCCGTTTAACAACGCTTCAAACCAGAAAAAATATTAGATGAATCTTTATTTACTATGTTCACGTTTCTATGGGGAATTTATCTAATTTCATTTCTTAAAAAAAATTTCTGGTGCGAAACGTGTTAAACCTGGGCCAAATTAACCCACATATTACGCAAGATTAATGAGAGCTTGGCACATCTGTAGCACTTTTTAATCTTCATTGTTCTCCTTCTACTTTCTATCTTCCAAGGCTAACGAAAAAGACAGGCTACCGCGGTGAATTCCAGTTATCTTTTTTTACAGACCGCTAGAATGACGTGTTGCTCTTTTCGTACACCTGCATTGTGCATTCGAGTATCACGTGACTCCGGCGGTCTGTAAAAAACGATACGCGTAAAGCACCGCGGTAGCCTTTCTTTTTCGTTAGCCCATAGATAGCCTCGCTATCTTCATGATGAGCTAACGAGCTCATGCACAGGTCGTATGCTCAATACATATATGTTTGTCCAAACTATGGCAAACCTACATTTCAGATTGGTGAAACTCGGCTGGAAAAGTTCGATTAGACGAGTCAGATAACTTAATAAACGTTAGCGTGGCGATAATGGCAGAGTCGCCAAGACGCTGGGCTATTCAATTTTGTCCAAAATCAGTGTTACTAATCAAATTTCATACCCCCGAGGCTAACGAAAAAGACAGGCTACTACGGTGCATTCCACTTATCTTCTTTTACAGACCACTAGAGTGACGTGATGCTCTTTTCGTACACCTGCATTGGTGCATTCGAGCATCACATGACTCCGGCGGTCTGTAAAAAAAGATACACGCAAAGCACCGCGGTAGCCTTTCTTTTTCGTTAGCCTCGTCATACCCCGTTGTGACGTCCGCATCAAACAGTGCCATCTTTTAACTCTTTTGATTATTATTTGGTTGGTTACATTTATTATTTCTTTCAATATTGCTTGTAGTAATGGCAACATTTATAGAAATGGGGCTGTTCAGAACAGAAGATCAGGCGGCGCGCGGGCGATGGAGATTAAAATATCGAGTGAGTCTATACTGTGAATGAAATTGAAAGGCCTGCGTTCGTTATCATTGATTTGGACATCCAAATCAATGATAATGAACACGGTCCTTCATTTGACTAATTAGCGTATTTTAATGATATTTTGTTAAATTAAGAAGTGAACTTGGTGGCCGAATGGTTAGAGCACTGCTCTTGATTCTGGAGGTAGCGGGTTCGATCCCCCAAAATTTCTGTTTGATTTTTCTGTTTTTTTTTTTTTTTTCATGTTTGTTCTGTTTTTTTTTTTTTTTTTTTTTTTTTTTCAAAATGTTTCATCGGTTGCTTTGTATTTTTCATGATTAATGGAATATATTTTATAAAAGCAAAATTTGATATTATTAACAATTACTTATTTAATTAAATACGACAAATTCAGCTATTTTACGATTAAAATTTTACATTACAGTGTCTTTTAATATTTAAACATTATTATTATTTTTTTTTTCTTTTTAGCAAATGTAAAATAAGAAATGAAAATATAGTCAATTTGCACGAATTTCTCCATGTTTTTATAATGAGTACTTCAACAGTGAATTTTTAGTACGAATAGAATGCAAAGCATATTTTACAATGTAAAAAATATTATAAAAATAAAATGTAAAATATATACATTATTTAAACTAGAAATATCAGTACCTATTTTTGTAAAGAGGTAAAATACATGTGGTTTACCGTCTAGTTTCGTAATGAATATAAATAAAATATAGTTAGAATGTTTATAAATTTTCTACTGAATGTACAAGTATTTTAGCATTTGTTTCTCGTGTTTTATGATGTTTATTGCAATATAATAAATAATGCAATTTACATCGAAAAATGAATTTCAAGAAAAATAAATTTTTAGAAATTAATAATTATGTTTCAACAAGGTTTTTATCGAAAAATATATTTTAATAAAATGTTTAAAAGCTTTTTTATCAAATTTTAACAAAGATTTTATTTTACTATTATAAATAAAGAAATAAATCTTTTAACATATGTTAAAAGATTTATCGTAAATCAAGGTCGTGATACCAACATATGTTGGTATCACGACCTTGATTTATTAACATTCTATTTATCCCAAAAAATATAAAGCAACTGCTAAATAATTTTTTAATTAATAAAAATAGGGGAAGAAAATCGGAAATAAACGGCGAGCATTCACTTTGTATCCATACTTTTCAGGTTCATCTGTGTAGGACAACCCAAACGTCAGTAAAGTACATACCAATTTTTGGTACTTTTCGGTTAGCCGGGCGCCAGTGAAAAAAAAAATATAAATATATATCTACATATATGTTTGTGTATATATGTATGTATATATATATGTGTGTGTCTGTGTATATATTTATATTTGTTTCACTGGTACCCAGTTAACCAAAAAGTACCATTTTTTTTTAGAGTTTACATTAATTTTATTGAAACCACCAATACCGTGTTTCAGGAATTCGGTGATCCGAACGTCCTCTCCCTTGTTAGTTAAAGGTGCACTGGTTATAGAAAATTAAACTTTATAATATTATATGCATTGTTTTGTACAATATATATATTTATGTAACTGCTATCAACTAAACTAATATATCAGTTTTAGTAGGTGCTGTAGTTTTAGAGACATATAAGTTGACAGCAGTTATGTAACTATATGATGTATATATATATATATACACATCATACTTTCGTATTCTATTATTTTTATGTTGGATCAAAGGCTTAAAAAATCATTTTAGAATGTTAAAAATTAAAATTTTTCAGATATCCGATCATGTTGCTACAGCTGCATCAATCAACCTACCAAACCAAGTAAGACACAAAAAAGCCCAATCACGTGATCAAATCGCCCACAGAATTTTTTTGAGTCACCCGCGCGCAGCCCGCGCTAAAAATTTGCAGGTTATGAACGCGGATCGGGCTATCTGATCACGTGATGCTTTTCATGAATGTTTCGGTGGTTTATTATGATGAAATAAAAATAGATATTCCTATTATAAAATCCATTTTTTTTGGAGAATAAAGATGTGTAGTCGCTAGTTTCACCTAATCCGAGCCACAGAAGCTTAAAATAATTGAAATAATTAAATTATTTCAATATATTAAATTATTTAAATTTCCGATAAGACCTACTCCATAACCCTTCTCTCCATCACGCGCGCGCCGCGCGATCTTCTTTCCTGAACACAACCAATCTTTTTTGTAAAGTGTTGTGGGTTGTCGGAGAAATATATGAATTATTTTTGTTTCCCGGATAATAAATTAATATATTTTTTCCATTTTTGTAGTTGCTTCTTGTAGATTTATTAATTAATCTATTATTACTTCAGAACTATGGGCGATCTTGAAAAATTTGATGGAATTTTGCTGGCTATGGCTCAACAACACGAAGGTGGTGTTCCTGATGTGAGTTATACTGCAGATGTTTTAGTTTTTAATCTGAAGTATTATTTAAAATAAAATTTCAGAGTGTTTTAAGCAGTTACTTTTAAATTTCAGATGTACTTAACAATATCCGTTTGATGCATTCATTCAACCAAAAATTTTGTGTCTTGATTTAATGTTATATTCTTTATATTAAATAGTTATTAATAAAATTATAATTTCATTTTAGTTGCTTGAGACTATATTTGGATTTCTATTGCGCAAAACAGATTTTTTCACTGGTGGGGCGCCTGGAGCTTGTCGAAAAGTAAGATTCATTTTTCGTATCATCTGTGATGTTTTGCCTTTATAATAACTTTAATTAAAAAATATACCAAATTGATCAGTTCAAATATTTTATTATTTTAATATAATCCAAGGGTAGCAGACTTTTGACGCAGATGGACTTTAATCGTGGTTTTTAGCGTCTTGCTACAAAACATTTTGTCAGAAACTTAAAAAAAAAAAAAAAAAAAACTATAGTTAAGGTAGATGTGCCAATAATGGACACCCTTAAGAATTTTTTTACTTTAATAATTAGATTTATTATATTCCAGTTTTTGTAATATTATAATAAATAGCTATCTATCAACAATATTTAACCATTCTCATAGTCTCCATTTTCCAATGTGAATAAAAATTTAATTGTAACTAACAAAAATAAATCAAAACGCCCAAAATTCTTGTAATGGACACCCTTTGTTTCAGTAATGTACACACACTGTTGTAGTAATGGATAGGATACCACAAAAAATAATAGATAATTACAGGGTTCCCAGTGTCATGGAAAATCTGGAAAGTCATGGAATTTCAAAGTAGTCAGGGAAAGTCAGCGAAATTTTTAAATATATAGAAAAAGTCAGAGACTTAGCAAATATTTTCTAAAAAGTTTTGTAGAAAAAATGAAAAATGATGCGAAATTCATCATAGTCTCGGAAGAAAAAATAGAGAATTTTGAAGAGAAACCACAGAAAAAAATTGCTAATTTTTGACCAAGGATTTCAAAAATAAGTAAAAAATTTCGTTGTATGCCCGTTTGGTCAGATTTTTTTTTAAAGATTTGATCAGGGAAAGTCAGGGAATTTGCCAGTCATGTTTTGCTGGGAACCCTGAATTATTTTTATGATTGTATTTAGAAACAGAATTTAATGAAAGCATACTAATGAAAAAAAAAGTAAATTTTAACAGGGAGCTGTTGAAACAGAAATTGGGTCCTTTAACCCGCTTGCGACTGTGCGTGCGCATCTGAGGACGGAGCGGAAAAATTTGATTTCACTTTCTGGGCCGAAGGCTTCTGTGCAGCTAAGCCTAACTTTCGTAAAAAGTTCTTAAAAAAATTATAAAACTTTCATTAACCATGAAATAAGGTGTTATAATATATATTCATGCAAAATAAGAAGTATTTTCTCTGATATTTTAATATAAAAAGGAATTTTTAAATATATGTATAATGCATATTTTTAACGATTTTAATTTAAAAAATAATATAATATGATTGTAAAATACTTATGTATTTTTAATATAACAACTTATGAAACATTTTACTCTAATATAATTTTTTTTGTAAAAAATAACAGTTTTGTTATTTAATTATTTTTAACAATTTCAGAAAAGCAAAATAAGTGTTTTGATAAAGCCAATTTATTCACAAATGAATATAATTAAATAAAACTTTCTAGCAATTTGTGTATGTTACCTTATAACATTTATTACACAGTTATACATAGAAAATTAGACAAAAAAAAAAATTTAATTTTAATATATTTTTGAAAATTGAACAATTATATATAAATATATAATCAATCATATCAAATAAAAAGTATTGATTAATAATTTATAAAAGTAAAATAGAATAATAATTTAAAATATGCATTTCTGAATTGTTGCAGATGTTAAAAACATTTTCGACAACGAAAAAAAAAACAGTGAAGCACTGTTTATACGTTTTTCAAGGGACCAAGAAAAAAAAAACATAAACGGAATTCACAAAAGTATGAACATTTCCGTAATTACCATTAATAAAAATAATCAGAGATAAATTAAAATACATTAAATACAAGAGGTATGTAATACTAAACTTCTTATTCCGGATATAATTTACAACTTACTACTATTTATATTCATTTACCATGTACAAAATATTTTGTTATTTTAGGTTGTACAGAATTTTTTGGAATGCACAGAAAAAAGTTAATTGTTCACAGTTAAAAGTGCCATCTTAACATTATCATTAAATCACTGCTAATGAGGTACTTTTGCATGGTGTTAAAATCCGCCAAAGCTTGTTGAAAACTTAGCAGTGGCTTTTCAGAGCAGTTATCCTCTTCTTCACTGCTAGTTTCCTCATTTGTGATTTTATGCATCGATTGTTAGAAGAGAACATGTTGCAAGTTCCGAATCACATTGCACAAAATCTTCAAATTTAGTAACATCACTTAAATTTGACCAGTTTTCTGGTGGAGCAAAATGATCAGGTTCAGAGTTTTCAATAGGATTGACATCCACTGGAGTTAAAAATCCACCAAGGATGAAGCAGTTTTTTATCGTTTTAGGTAAAACATTTTGCCAAGCCATCATTATGAAATTCATAGCTTGTAAGATGTTAATGTTCACATTTTTGAAGTCACCGTGTCTAAATTGGCGATAGCTGTTTTCACCAAAAGTTTTCGATAATGTTGTTTTAGGGATTTTATGATTCCTAAATCCAGTATCTGCAATTTGCAGAGAAGAATTTGACAGTTATGTTTTTTAGAATGTCCGTATCAGGTGGATGAACTGGACACTGATCAATGAATAAAATGATTCGCTGCCTCTGGTTTCACATTTTATCATCTAATTCTTTTAACCAATCGGTAAAGAAGGACATTGTCATCCATGATTTTTTATTGGCCAGGTACATTGTTGGTAATGTTTTCACATTTTTGAAGCAGCGGGGCTTTTTTGATTTGCCAATAATCAAAGGATGCAATTTTTCTGATCCATCTGCATCGACACAAAATAACACTGTTAATCGCACTTTACTCTTATTTCCACCATGACACGTATCTAATTTAATTGCAAAAGTTTTCGATGGCAGCAGATTATAAAACAAACCGGTTTCATCTGCATTGAAAATGTCTTTTAGTTCATATCTTTTTATCAGATTGGGCAATTGGTTTTGAATCCAATTGTCTCCTGTTGTACAGTTAACATCTTCAGACTCTCAACTTACAGTTTTGCCTGTTATGCCATGTCTTAATTTAAACTTGTGAAGCCATCCTGAAGAAATGATGCATCCCATTCCACATTCAGCTTCTTTGAAATTTCTTGTGCTTTCTCCCGGGTCCTAAGGGATCGAGAAAAAAAAAGGGTGAAAAATTTACAAGTTCGGCTTTACTGCAGGTCGCACAGATGTGAGGGAAAGAAAGAAAGCAGAAAAAAAAAGAGAAGACTTTACCATTTCTGCAGACTCTGAAAAAAAGGCGAAAATTATTCCAGAAATGTAGGTTAAAGTACGGTAGTATGCTACTAAAGTTGAAGTAAGAAAATCTGCACTTAAAGGGAAAAAAATAATTCCCTTATTGCATCTTGATTTCAGTTTCTCCGCAAGGTTCCCAAGCAGGGCTGCAGAGTCGGTGGGAAAAATGTTCTACTCTGACTCCTGAAAATTTAAAGGAACTGACTCAGACTCCGGGATGGCTAAAGTATTACTGTTGCCTGCTGGTTCCTATTATTCAGATTGCTTCATGTCTGTCATTTGTCTTGAAATAGTAATAGTCGCTTTATTAAATTTGTCATTAAATAAAGAAAATATTACTATTTTGACTAAGTATTCCATTTTTAATTATTTTGTGGATTTGAGATTTTTTGATGATTTTTCTCTACTTTATCTCGCATTTTGAGAGAATATGATAAAGGTCTGGGATCTTCTTTCCTCAGAACTTGAAGTGATAAATTATTTAAAAAAATATGGGGTTCTGCCATTAAAAAAAAAAAAAAAAAGGAACAGATGTATCACTTGCCCTCAATCCGCCATCTTGTTTGGCCAACAAGTATTTGCCAAGTGGTCATTGATTAAAAGTTTCATGATTTTGCTTGAATTTTTTTTTTTTTTTTTTTTTTATGTTTAATCTCTATATATTTCAAAATTAAAAATTTCTTAGAGATTACACATAATACCAAAATCGCCAAACAAGATGGCCGCCTTCTGAGAGCGCGTGATACATCTAAGCCAAAAAAAAAATGCATGGATGGGCATAATATGAAACTTTATTTGTAAACTGATAAACAATGGTGCTTTAGTATTAAAATCTGTGATAAAAGGATATCTATTAGAAAAGGAAACTGGTTTGCTTTATTTTGTAAAATCTAATGTTTACATATATTTTATAGTTATATCTGTCTACATTTTTAGACTAAATAAAGAGCATTAAGTTCCTTACAATCTTCCGTTATCATTGATATTTATTGTCCCTTAATAAATTCGATTATTAGATTTAAAATACTTACATTTTATTCACAAATGCAATATTTAAAAAATATCTGTTTATTTATGGTTTAATTTAATAATTCTGTATTTAAATACATACCAATTCTTAGTATTCTTTTGCCTGAAATCATCTGAATAAATCAAATTTTATATTTGGTATGTCACTACGTCATAAGTGAACATAATCATTAAAGTAATCCTATTCTTTAGTGACTTTTTAATTTAAATTCATTAATTTTCCTAACTTAAATTTTAGAATATAATTTGTTGAAATTGTTCAATTGGATAATCAAGTAGTGTACTATTTATTGGTATGGTTAGACTACTTAGAATGAGGTTTTAATGATTGTTTCTTTTTACTCTTTCATTTTTAGATTTTTTTTCCTTTATGAAATTAATTTTTTTCTCCCAGTAAATTTCAAATTTAGTAATTAAAATTATAAGTACTTATAACCAGGTAAATTTGAATTTGGAATTTTTTGTATAGACTAATAAAAAAAGTTATGCTTTTAATGGAATAAACTGGTAAAAACCACTGTTTTTACCAGTCAGAAAGCATACACTTACATCAGGGCTGTCCAACACGGCGGGCGCCATGGCGCCCTTTGAAGGTTTTCTTGGCGCCCCTTTGATAGTTTCCTATGTTTTAAATAAACTTTTTAAATTTCTTTTAAATAAAATTATATTTTAAAGAATGGTTTATTTAAAATCCTTGATATTTTGAGTGAGAGCAACTTTTTCTATGAAAGTGTATTTTACGCATCAAGAACCAAATATGTACTTTAAAAATTTAATCATGTGTTATTGCGTTTCTTCATTAATTTATAGTTATTTTTTATAAAAGTTCTTATAGAAATTATAACGATTGAAATTGGTAATAATTGGCACTAACTTTTTTAGTATGTTAAGAAGTGATTTTTTTAAAGCAGCTCTAACCGACCTCTCCGTCCTTAGTGCATGAAAGTTCAGCTTTTTTATTTGCTGTTGTTCTTGTTACACTGGCCCATTGGCTGTTTTATAAGAGTGGTAAAGGGGTGTAAGTCTCTCTTCTAGACCTTTGAAATTTCAGGTAACTTTTCTCATTTTGTAGGAGAAAAAAAAAAACCTGTATAAAATCGTGCGCAATGATTTCCGTCAGTGGAAGCTCTTCCATGCTATCTCTCTGGAACAATCCAATGGATTGGTCACTAGAGACGGATCTAGACTAAATTTTAGCTGGTGCAAGATTGTAGATTTCCCCCCCCCCCCCCCCCCCCCTACTCCCAAGAATATCAAAATAAAATCTTCGTAAACAATTGTTTAAGGAAGTAATATTAATACTCAATACTCAAAATCTATATTTTTACTATGCATTTTTTCTATATAAAACGTACAATACGAAAGTTACAGAAAATATACCGGTTTTACCATCTACAATACCTATTAAAGATTTACTTTGCAAGCTTTCTTTGATGCAAAAGTTTTTATTATGTCGTCATAAGGTAATTTGCAAGCTATCTCATTTTCTAAATTTATTATACGTAAATTGGATAATCGTTGTTCTTTTGTTAAATTTCTTAGCTATCTTTTAATCAATTTTAATTTACTGAAACTTCTTTCATAAGAAGCGACGGATACAGGTAGTTTTATGAATATTTTTAGACAAGTAGTTAGATTTGAATAAGCATTCTGAATGAAGTCCATATAAATTTATCATTCTTAGCAATTCAATAGCCGAACTTGATTTCATCTTTTGGTCTAACTCCAGTGCTTCTGAATCTTTCGACTTCCAGAAGAAGTTCCTCTTTATCTATATCGTTTTTATACATATTTGCCAACTGCTCAGTTTCCGCTTATTAATTCTTCTTTTGACATTTTTAGGAAATGCCTTCCATGAAGAAAACTAAACATGCCATTGAGATTTTGAATAGCTTCAAATGTGTTTCTTAATTCAGTTAGGATTCTGTCCACTACTTCAACGATCTTTAGTTTGAATTTCTCCTCATCAGAAATAGCACTACTTTCATCTTCACAAAACTCAACAAAAAAACCTATACTTTTTTGTCTTCGTTTTCCTAAATTTTGCCTCAATACCAATATCAGTAGCAATGCCATTTGCATCCTGTATTGCATTAGTTGCAATACTTTCCTTTTCTGAATCTAACATTTTAATGAGACCATTTAAGTGTTTTACAGACCTGTCAATCGTCATGTCTTCCCTTTGAAAAAGTTTGTTCACTATATCGAGTTGAGTTAGCACTTTACGCCAGAAGCATGTCATCACTATGAATTCAAATTTGGTAATATTAAAGAGTAGTGAAGAAGTTTCTGTTTTTGTTTCAGGAGTTGCTAATGGGTCAGTTTGTAATTCCTTTAGAACATTTGTGATCTTTCCAATATGTTTATAAATTACTTTTACAGCTTTCACGTTTTGATGACCACCGAGTAGTACTTTGTAATTTTAGTGAAAGAGGAACATGTTTTCTTAGAATGTCCCATCTACTTGTTAAGACACTAAAAAAATTGTAAAGGCAATTTAAGATATCAAAAAAAGTCTCAGCTTCTGATACAATTTTGGCAGCATTTACACCAAGATTGAGGGTATGAGCAGCACAAGGAACAAAAAATGCTAAATCGTTTGCTTGCAATATTCGTGTTTGGACTCCTTTATATTTTCCGGACACATTGGAGCCATTGTCGTAGGATTCGCCCCTACAGTTATTTATAGCTAGACCATCATTTTCTAATTTCTGTAAAATGAGTTCAGTAAGGGCTTCTTCTGTTTTCTGGCTGAAATTGAAGAAGTCAATAAAACTTTCGATTATTTCAGGACCATTTTCACTCATCTTTACATATTTAATAACCTGTGTCATTTCATCTAAATGGCTTACATCAGGAATAGAATAGAACATGATGGTGAAGTATTTTGCTTCTTTGATATGACTAAAAACATGTTGTCTCATTTTCGCAACAATAATCTCTAGAAATTAATTTTGAATGCCATGTGAAAAGTAACTAACTTGACCTCTCTTATGACGGTTAATATGGTCGCGAAGATCTGCATGATAATGTGATACTAGCTCAGTTATATTTAAGAAATTCCCGCATTTAGGATTAGAGAAATCAAGATTTTCATGTGATCCTCTTAGAGAGCAACCTATCTTTGCCAAATACGTTATTACATCGACTATTACATACAGAACAAATTTCCAATGATTCTCCTCTTCCAAAATTTTATTTTGAAAATCAATACCACCAACTTTAGAAAGTGAATTTTCGAGCGTTTTCCACGAACAAAAGTTTCTTTTATGAAACAAAGAATTTTCGTGCTCGGGAATTCTCGCACTAAGTTTTTTCCACTTAGTAAACCCTTCTTCTTTTGCTAAAAATGACAATTTATGCTCAGGAAACACGCTTGGAAATAATTTACATGGAATACAATACAATGAATCTTTTACTGGTGCTGTATAACAGCCAAGATAACAGCAAGCTGTGAATCCTACTCTTCTCTTTTTTTAGACTTCTTTCTGTAATAATCACCCGAATGTCTTTTAGACATAACCGAAATAAAATACTGTATACGCTGTAAAACAACATAGAACGGTGTCAGAAAAAAGATAACGCAAAATCTTTGAATTTTAAATAAATAAAAATTTCTTAAAAATACTGGTGGCAATGTGATATTTTGTATAATGTAATATAAATTAATTTATTTTTTATTTCTGATCTTTATGCAACAAAAGTAAACCGCCGCTGAACAAAATAAAATTGAATATCTTTTCATGTGAATTTTTAATTTTCCTTTATTCTTAATTTTTTACGATTCCTCATTTTTGCGCCCTTCCAAGTCTTGCAGCTGGGGCAGCTGCCCCGGCTAACCCCCCCTTAGATCCGTCACTGTTGGTCACTATAATGCTTGTCTTTTATAACGCCAAAGTCACGCCTGAAAATAACTCAGAGTATATTTACATCCTAAAAAAACTAACAATAGCTCTGATTTTCATTTTTTTTTATTATAGCGAGATTAAAGTTTCTGGCTCCTTCCCCTAGAAATATTTTTTTAGATAGGGCCCTAGAAGAAAAATGTATAATTCGAAATGTACTACAATTTATACTTTTTTCGATTTTTTTTTTTTACATAGAGCTTCTGAACCGTAGGGGGGCTTATATATTCCACTGTGAGATGCATTTGCTTCGCATAAGATGCGTGTGCACCGCTACTGTGTGCGCCCTTCATTGTTTGCAAATCGATGAAGTGCACCCCTGCTTACTGAAAGGTTGGACAGGCCTGACTTACATAATTATGTGTGCTTCCAGTAGCAGATTTTTTTGGGTCAATCTGCAGCAAAGCAAAATTTATCAGTGTCTATTACCATAAAAAATAATAGTAACCCATAAAATGAGTAAAATTTGCATTTACGAAGATAGAATAATCTAGAGACAAAGTAAAACTAGCAATTTTTTTAAGCTCAACATTCCTTTTAGTTTATTCTGTTAGATTTATATGCAAGATCTAAAATAAGATGCAGCGTCTGCTGCTGTGCTGCCACAGTTTCTGCTACTACTATAGTCTGTTCAGGGAAAGGAGATAACGAAAGTAAACAAACAGGTTGCAGAAAAATTGCCAAGGAGCCACACATTTGGCACAAATCCCTAGGTTGGCGAATTTTATTTTTTATTTCGATTTGAAAAAGCAGAAGCTCAAACACTTCAGATAGTCTGTTTGGCGCTTCTGGCACAGCGCCAGGTTTAGGCATCGCCAATCTGCATGTGCATTTGTTTACTTCTGTTATCTTCTTTCAGTGAATGAAGTATAGGTGTGTGCTTATTTTTTTAAAGAAGGCTCTTTGAATGTTCAATCTTATGTTACTTAACATTTGCTTTTCAACTGTTGTGATAAACTTATTTTTATTTTTAAGCTTTTATTAGAAAAATTCAAAAAATTTGAAGATATGGCTCTAGAAGAGCGCAAAAAGAAAGAACAAGAAAAGGAAGCTGCAGAAAGAAGGAGAAAAGAAAAAATAGCCAAAAAACAGCAAGAAGAAGCCCAGCAACTGAATGATGACAATAGAGTTACAGAATTAACTGATGAAGAAGCTGAAAAGCTAAAGCTAGAAATGGAACAAGTTAGTAAACATTTTTTATGATCAAAAGATAATTGTTTTGAATTTGAATTATTATTTAAATTAATGTTTGTTTCTAATACAGTAAAACCTCTAAATAGCTGGGACATCTTGGGGCAGCAGAATTCATTCACTATTCATAATTAAAAACATACAAATATGTAAGTGCTAGGGATTGATTGTTTTCAAAATAAATGTGTCTAGCTTTTACTGTATACTACTGAGGATAATAGTTTAAGAACATTATCCGAAAGTCCTGTGTAATATTTATTTTTTTTACTCTGGTAACTATAGGAATGCACTGAATAGTGATTTTCACACAGATATAGAAACAAGTATTACAAATATTCACCTGGATATTGAAAATTTGACTGGCCAAATACTCCTTCCTATACTTCAGAGTTTAAATATATTAAAAAGTTAAATTTTAAAACAATTAGAGATGTAAAATTTCCGGAAATTTTGAAGTGGCAGAATTTTTTTTTTTTTTTTTTTCTGGAAAAATTAATTTCTTACAAATGTTTCTCATAAATAAGTTACATTTTCCTAAAATATATAAAACAATAAACTTTTTTAAAATTTCTCCATTCTAAAAAATATTTTTTTTTTTTCACTTTACATGAATACAGTGTGTTTATAAAGTCCCGGACCCATTTTGATGTTTAATAACTCATAAAATAATGAAGATATAAACAAACTTATGGCATTTATTGATGGAATAACTCATATATTTTCCTTTTCAGGTTTGAATATCTTTACTTTTGTAAATATCGTCTGCGTGTGTGGTTAATTTCAGATAATTTCATTTTCCAGTCTAAATATCGTCTGCTTATTAATTGCATTTTTCTCTCTTTTGTTTTTGGCAACTATTGCAATGTTATGTTTACTTTTGATGTGTTTGTTCTATGTTACTTTTGTATGTGATGTTTTATTCGAGCGGATATTAAGGAGAATGCATACACCACAAGAGAAAGCACAGATTTTATGGTGGCTCATAGAAACAAAATCGATAGTGCAAGCACAGAGAAATTGCAGAAGAATTTACCAAAAAGATCCTCCATCCAAAAGCAGCATTTTGCGGTGGAAAAATAATTTTCTAGAAACTGGAAGTATCGCAGATAAGAAACGTTCCGGACGTCCCTGCACAAGTGATTTTGATGTTGAGCATGTCAGAGACACATTTTTACACAATCCTAGAAGATCTGTGAGATCAGCGGCAAGAGAATTGGATATGCCAATTTCGACGGTGTACAAGGTTATTAAGAAAAAATTAAGACTGCATGCATACAAAGTTCAAATTGTTAAAGTTTTGAAACCGGGTGATAGGCCTAGGAGGATGGCCTTTGCAACAGATATGCTAAGGAGAATAGAAGATGATGCTGATTTTCTGAAGCGCATAATGTTCTCCGACGAAGCATCCTTTCATGTTTCTGGCATTGTTAATCGCCATAATGTGCGCATATGGGGATCTGAAAACCCCCATGAATACCGTGAGCAGAAAGGGATTCCCCAAAGATTAATGTGTGGTGTGGGCTAATGCACGACCGAGTCATTGGGCCTTTCTTTTTTACAGAAAAGACGGTCTCATCAGTTGTATACTTAGACATGTTGGAAAACTTCGTATTTCCACAACTAGAAGAGCTTCAGCCACATGTCTTTTTGCAACAAGATGGTGCACCACCTCATTGGGGTACCATCGTTCATACTTCTTTGAATGACCATTTTCCAGGAAGATGGATTGGGCGAGAAGGTCCAATTCCTTGGCCACCCAGATCACCTGATATAATGCCGCTGGACTTTTTCCTTTGGGGATTTGTAAAGGACAATGTTTACAGGAGGAGAATGTCGAACATTGATGACTTAAAAGCCAGAATTACAACCGCATTAGCCTCTGTGGATGCCGACATGCTTGCCGCTACCTGGCGTGAAATTGACTATCGACTTGATATTCTCTGTGCGACGAAAGGGGCACATGTGGAAGTTCATTGACAAGGGTCATGAAACTTTTTGAGTCTATCTAACCATTTATGTTATTAATTTTAATCTATCTTTATTATTTTATGAGTTATTAAACATCAAAATGGGTCTGGGACTTTATAAACACCCTGTATTACAAAAAAGAAGTCAGCTTTTAAAAGTTTAGCCTTTCAATCTCAGAATTTCATAGTAGCTTTTCTTGCTTAATTTAACACCATTGTTTGTAATATATCATGTCTCTGTTGAAATGATTTTTCAGTTGCATTTCTTCAATTACCAGTAAAGAAAATGTAAAAAATAGCGACAAAAAAAAATCTTATGAGTTTCAACCAATATCACTGCAGTTTGAAAGCAAATTTAAATTGCATTAAACATCACCTCAAGCCAACATAGTATTGCTTAAGTATATAAATGACGCAATTTTAAAGAAACAAATTATTGTAGTTGTGACATTATAAATATTATCTTTTTTAAATCTTCCATTCCTTAAAAATTTGTACTAATTTACAATATTACAAAAAAAAAAAAAAAAAAATTCTCACAATTAGAATTTCCATTTCACGTGTATTTAGTTCTGGTATAGCTTTTCAATCTAAACCGAAAGCAACCCTATAATATGTTTTGGTTTTAATTTAAGTTTAGATTCTTAATATCCAAAGTAATATATATATATATATATATATATATATATATATATATATCACTTAATGTATATTTATTTAATGAAAGTTATAAAACGGGTTGATTTTTGAATACTTATAAAAATTGTTTTCAACTAAATTTTTCACAGAAAATTTACATTTTCTTTGCAAAGTTTATTTGTATGCATTTATATTAAAAAAAAAAAATGCACTTAGACAAGTCTTAGAATCTATGTTTTAAATAAAAGGAAGAGAAGAGAAAAAAACTTTAAAAGACTAAATAATTTCAATTGCATGTTATTAAAAAAGAATGTGTTTCTAATAATAGTTAAATATTTCTGGAGATTATCATCTGATTACAAGAAAATCACAGCTATGCCAATAAAAATAAATGCATATTTCAATTTTTACATTCAATTTCTAACCTATTGGTATTATTGAAGTAATATTTCACATGAATTTTCATTTTTAACAAGAGAAGTTGCATGGGTCTGATTTAGTCTTCTAATTAAAATTTCATTTAAAAATTAGGTATTTTTGGACAAAAATATACATGTTATCACTTTGATTTAGAATTAATCACTAAAGAATTTACAAAATGAATATAAATTATGTGTTTTTAAAGAAATTGTTTAATTCACCTAATCGTTGGAGAGCACTCGATACATCATCCGCATAGTAATATAAAATATGAGCAGAGATCTATGCTAAATAGTTTTTTTAAGTGTATGCTATGGATGCAAGGAAAATTATAAAAATATTTAAACAGAAGTAGATTTTTTTTATTATACTTCCCACATTTATTTATATAAAATGCTATTAAAAAGCTTTTTTAAAAACTTTAAATGAAAAAGAAATTTTTTAAACTCGTGGACCCTATTTTAAGGATTAGAATTTGTACTTTGATAGCAAATTATTTTAATTTGTTAAATAATTTGATGATTAATCAGTAAAATTCACCAAATTGATATTACTGGAATACCAAATTAATATTTAGACTTAATCTTGGTTATATTGTGTAAAAAAAATATATTCTTTGTATCTTATCATTTTGCCACTGTCCTACAAAAATATAATTTTCCTGGCAGAATAATCAACCTTGAAAAAAAAAAGGATATCGGATAAGTTTACAATGCAGATTTAATGGAATAAAATCAGCTCTTCTTCATCAAATACAATCTTCATCAAATATAACACAAATGTACATGTTCAAATATCAATAACAATGTTACAATGACAAGCAGTATGTAGTATCATAGTTACAATCGCAAATAGTACACAGTATCATACTTACACATATCAACAACAAACTTTTTTGTCCTTAAAATAAGTGTTCAAAGAATTTGCATTCTGAAATGGTACATTCTTCTCAATGCCAACTCATGGCCCATCATATATTTGCAATGAGGTCTTTATTGAATGGAACAAGGTTTTTTTTGTATACAAGATTCTTCATGTAGCCCTACAGGAAGAAATCAAGACAGGACAAGTCTGGTGATAATAGAGACATGACAGAGCCATCCCGATTGGCCAAATACATTTTGCTGGATAAGTCTTATAATGCTAGAAAATTTGATTGAAATGTGCAAGTGCTCCCATTCATTGCCTAGCAGGATTTCAACAAGTAACTGTGGTAACACAGCTTCCAAAAATATCTAATATGTTCTGCCGAGTCATGTTGGGAAAATGACCTAGCAAACAATCGCCAACAATTTCTCCCAGTTGTGCACATTCACAACACTGCTCCTTAAAAGTTTGGTTTTGTCTGTGATTCAAACCTAGATTGAATTTATTCATCACATCAGATTATGTGTTTTTCTTTCCTCTGTCCACTCTTTTTATCTATTGTTACATGTTTGTAATGTTGTTACTTTGCATTTTATATTTTTTTTGTTCCATAAAAGAAAGTAATTCTTTAAAAAAATATATTTATAATAAATGATCTTTTTATCCCATTAGAAAGCTAAAGCAAAACAAACAATGGAAGTTGAGGAAAATGGGGAAGATGTTATTAAAAATGATGAAGATGATAAGAAAGTAAGTTTTATTTTATAGTCTTTGTGAAAATTATTGATGATTCATTGATGGAAAATGATGTAAATGTGGTTCTTTTTGCTTATTCAGGCACAAATCTAATCAACATTTTCTTTTTCATCTTGGAGTTAGTACTTCATGCCATTCGTGGATGTCCTTAAATTCAGATAAAAGAAAAATAAATAAAAACTGTTATATTCAATATTTTATTGTAAGACTAAA
This sequence comes from Maratus michaelseni, assembly GCA_963931845.1. Classification (NCBI taxonomy): domain Eukaryota; kingdom Metazoa; phylum Arthropoda; class Arachnida; order Araneae; family Salticidae; genus Maratus; species Maratus michaelseni. Next base: position 282,906,713 of record OZ007587.1, read on the forward strand.
TTGTAACAAACAAGTTTCAATGAAGTATGAAATCAGCTTAGAAAGTAAAACATAAAAAGTAGAGTGAAATAGCATTTCTGTTATGTTATAGCATATTAACTTTTAAAAACACAGAGAGTTTCCAGGAACAAAAAAAACATGTTAAGCATACTCTATACAACCAGACCTTTAAGTCCAAATAGCTTTTTTTTTAATGATATTCTTGTTTAATGCAATGTCTAGTAGTAGTATATAAGTAATAACCATTAAATTCATAAAAAAAAGAAGTCTAATTTATAGAATTAATATAACAAAAGCAGTTTGTAATAACATGAAAGCACAGGTGGCAAACTTTATATGGCAGTATCTTTTAAAGCCTAAATATTAACTTTTGATGATATTCTTCTCTTATGCAGTGTTTAATAATAGTATAGAAAAAGTAATAAACATAAAATTTATCTTAAAAAAAAAACTTTTAATTAAGAAAGAAAATGGAAAAAATTACACTTACATTGGCACTGTATTCTGTACACCAGTAGAAACTTACCAATAAAAATAATAAATGAAAGCAGAAAAAATTGCAAACTTGAACTTTAAACATTGGTTAAACAATAAAGATTTTTAGAAAGAGCATAAATGGGGTACGGGCAAGAGTCTATCCAGACGAAATTTGGGGTCTATTTAGTACCCCTAATCTATTTAATAAAGCAGGCCCTTTCGCAAAAATCAATTTAACAAAATGGGTCCCTTCACAAAAATCAATTTAAAATGGGCTCCTTCACAAAATTCCTTTTAATAAAATAGGTCCTTTCACAAAATTCTATTCCATGAAAACTTACTATTTATTAGTTATTTATTATTTTGTGACTTTTAAAATGTGTAATTTGTAAACAAACAAGTTCACCAGAAAAGAAAACTTCACCAAAAGGATTTTAAAAAGTTTTTGTTAATAACTACTTGGTTTGAATTTGAGTAACTGGATTTCGACATTCGTTAAAAAATGTTATTTTTCTCAAAAATATAATAAATTTTACAAAAAGAACGTTTATTTTTCACAAAATGGGCCCCAAGATAAAAAAAACCTGCATTGACCCCTGTGGTGTTAATCATGTAATTATTTTGGAATTTGTGGCTGCTTTTTCACCGAGTGAGGTATCCAGTACACCATCAGAGCTCTTAAAAGTTAAACAATGTCTTTTGAAGCAGAAATAAGTGTAATTGCATGAAAACAAGATAATCTTGAAACAAATCATTATTTACTTGCCAATATAATCTTTTACTGCAACACTTACAAAAAATTTAATACTGTATATCTTGACGTACAATGCGTTCCAGCACATAATGTGCACCTATGATTTTAAGACTATTTTTTTTTTCTATTTTTAAGTATATTACCTCTATAACATGCACCTTCTCCTTTCCAAAGAAATTTTCATGAGATCAGGGTTCATACTGTGCTTGAAAGTGCTTGAAAGTCCTTGAATTTTTAAGAGAGAAAAAAGGTCCTTGAAAGTGCTTGAATTTGTTTATATTTTAATGAAGGTGCTTAATTTTCATTATTTTTTTTATAGGTGCTTAATTTTCCTTATTCAGATATTCGAAATTAAATATAATTGCAAGCTTTTAAAAATAAATAGAAAATAAAAATATTTGTTCCAAGATCGTTTTCTTTTCAGGAGTTCAAAGTACGAGCATTTGTCGCTTCTCCCTTCCCTCTATAGGATTAAGTTAACAAAAGAAAAATGAAAAGAAGGGTAACTTGTTGCTACTACCAACAACAAGATCGGAAATTTTGTTCTTATCTTTCTTCCTTTGTACGTTCTGTTTCTTGGATATTGCTACACCTATTGCAACGCTAAAACTCGGTCAGTTGACACATTCATGTATGCCGGTTTTCACAACAAGTAGTTTTCATCTGTACTTGTGCATTCTGTAGATCTGTACTAGTAATTATTCGTTGAGATCTATGCTATAACGATGCCTAGAACGTGCAATTTCAGTGACTTGTGGCTAGAACGAGAAGAATACAAGTGTTGGTTAGAAGCAGTACCGAATAGTGCATACCAGTTCCGATGCAAGTTATGCTGTGTTACCCGGCAATTGGAGAATATGGGAGAATCTGCATTAACAAGTCATATGAGAGGGAAGTGTTTTCCATAACAATAAATATATAATTCTGATACCTATTATAAAATGTGTGGAAGATTGGAGGCGATGTGATAGCAATGTTATTCACGTGTCGTGAATCATGGGTACCAGCAAACGGGAGCAAGGAAAGGTCGTCATCCTTGTTGTAATTCTAATTGTTTTAATTGGATAATTTAAATTATTTGGATTTACTGTAATTTTAAATTTAAGAAAAATAATGAAATTTATTTTTGTTGTGTGACTTTGTATTGATTAATCAAACTTGTATGATTTTATATTTTAAAACAAAAATCTTTCAAAATGAATCGGGACCTCTGCTTATTTCTGTGTGTTCTGCCCGATGTTGCTGGGGCCCCGATCGAATTTTTATTTTTATATAAAAATATTTCAAAACGAACCTGTGATCGGTGGCTCCACTACCTTAGACGGTGTATCTCGTGCGCGTCGTCCGATGTTGATCAGGGTCCCTATTGAATTTATATTTTTTACAAAAATCTTTAAAAACGAAACTGTGATTGTTGTCCCCAGACTGCCTTCGACAGCGTATCTCGTGCATGCCGCCCAACTTCAATCGAATTTGCATTATTTTAATTTTTTTAAAGAAAATCTTTCAAACTGAACACATGATTTTATTATTATTAATTTTTTATTTTTAATAATTCCAGTTTTATGCGATTTTTATTATCTCTTGCTATATATGCTAATTAATCCCCTCACTTCTTTCTCTTTTTTAAACATGTGAAAAAAATTACAGCAGCAACTATTTATATCAAGGTCTAACAAAATATGAAGTTTTATGAAATTTCGTGCATTCATTCTTGAGATATAGCTATTGTAAAAATTATGAAAAAAGTGGTATAACAGTGCCACCTGTTAGGATATCTACACCAAAACGTAATCGGTGTCTATTTATCTGAAGTTTCATGAAAATGAGTGCATTAGTTCTTGACATAGAGCTATTGGGGAAATCTCAAAAAATGCAGTATAGCAGCACCACCTGTTGGGCGATTTTCGCCAAAAACTAATCAGCACCAATTTGTATCAGGAACTAACTGAATATAAAGTTTTATTAAATTTAGTGCATTAGTTGAGATAGAGTGCCCAAAAATTTTTTGTCACATACAGACAGAGTCACAGACTCACAGACAGACACTTTTAAAAACAGTCAAATCGTGTTCAGGACCTTCTAAAACGTATAAATTCGTCGAAAACCGGAGGTCGAAAATTTTCATGAATCCAATACTTTCTTCTTGTAAAGATAGAAGAAAGTAAAAATTACTTAGATATAGTGTGAATTTTCTATTATGATGCATAGCAACATTGAATAATTTTAATTTTCTATGAGCTCAACACAAAAAGTTACTGGCTACTTCAAAGATGCAAAAATCTGTTTTTGACTGTGGAAAAGGAACTATTTTATTACAACAGCCCTCTAAGGAGTTAGAAGCTTCTGCATCTTTACCATTGTCTGCAGCCTCAACCTCAGAAATGTCTGTTCCTTCAACCTCACAAGCGTCTGTGCTATTATCATCACAAGCTCCTGACTTATTATCTAAACCTAAATCTATAAGTGATTTTATGGCTGGCAAAGAAGTTTTAAGGGTTATTTTCAAAATATTCATACATATAACTGTCCCCACTTTATGTCAAGTCCGTTACCTTACACTTTTTAATATTTTATTGTCATATTTATAATTTTTCTCTAGCATTTTAAAATTTATTAAGAAGATTGGATAACTATTAAATATCTCTATAAAAGTTATTAATTTGCAGCCAGTTTTTCTAGTTTTGATAGAGGATCATTTTCAGAAAAGGCATACAAGTCAGAGTTTTCAGAATTGTATACATTTATTGAAAATGACCCTCTATCAAAGCTAGAAAAACTGTCTGCCAATTATTAACTTTTATAGAGATATTTAATAGCTATCCCATCTTCATAATAAATTAAAAATGCTAGAGAAAAATTATAAATATGACATTAAAACTATTAAAAATTGTAAGGTAACGGACTTGACATAAAGTGGGGACAGTTATATGTATGAATATTTTGAAAATGACCCTTAACAGTTGAGGTTTTGTGGGCATTAAAATGTGACTTCAAATTACTCCTACAATTCTTGCTCAGAAGTAGGCGATGTACTGAAACTTATGTTCACAGATAGCAATGTAGCTAAACAATTTACATTATCACCAGCGAAATGTGCTTACTTATGTTGTTTTGGCATTGCACCACATTTTAAAGATATCTTAATCAAATTAGTGAACAAAGGTCATTTCACTGTATTATTTGATGAAACGCTGAATAAATCGACACAGTCCAAGCAAATGGATTTATTAGTCCGATTTTGACATCCAAGCTTAAACCAGGTATGTACTAGGTACATAAATTCAGTGTTTTGGGGTCATTCAACAGCAAATGACTTGCTTAATGGCATAAAAACTGCACTTAGTAATTTTAATTTGGGAAATATTGTGCAGTTATCCATGGATGGACCAGCTATAAACTGGAAGGTATATGAAAATCACCAAAAAACACCTTTAAAAAAGTATGATCATGGTATACTAAATATAGTTACCTGCAGCTTGCATGTGTTACATAATGCATTTAAAGCTATTGGAGCTTCTTCAAATTGGCAAATGGATGTATTTTTGATTAATTTGCATAGGCTATTCAAGTACTCTTCAGCAAGGCTTCAAGATTATTATGAAGTATCATCAACTGACAAGACTGCCTTGAAATTCTGGTGGCATAGATGGCTTGACAGCCTACCAGCTATAAAAAGAGCCATTGAAATCTTGGAAGATTTAAAGTCATTCATCTCTTAAGTCGAAAAAAAAAAATTCCCAATCCCAACAATCGTACTTATGACTCCATAAAATCTTTTTTAAAAGATGAATTGTTAATTGTTCAGTTGCATCTTTGGTGCAGCCTTTCATGATGAAATATCAAACTAAAAAACCTGTGCTGCCATTTTTTTCTGCTGATTTAACAAAATTAATTCAGTCATGCTTACTGAATTACAAAATTCTTAAGGATGGTGAAATAAAAAATGTAACAGTTTTGAAATTTTCTCAGTTTGAATTCAAAACTGATATGTTGAATTCCATTGCTTAAAATAGAAACTGGATTCACAGGGGAAAAATTGCTCAAAAATCTTAACAGAACAGAAATCTGTGAAAGAAAGTGATGTTATTGCTCTGAAGCAAGAAATAAGGGACTTCATTTGTGCAATGATGAAAAAAATCATCGATAAAAGCCCAATAAATTATAGTATTGTGTGCAATTCATCTTGTTTGGATCCTGGTAAAATTGCACGGAATTAAGAAAACTGCATTTCACTAATGAAATCCATTATAAATGCCTTCCAAGAAAATGGTTGGATCCCAGAAGATGACTGTGAAACCACTCTTCTGGATTATCAAGATTTCCTTGAAACAACAAATTTATCAGTTTTCATGAGCTTTAATGAATCGACAGATAGATTAGATGATATTTTATGATCATATGTGTGTTAAAGGACACGTTAAAGTCTTCCATGTGACCAAACTTGTGTTGCTTTTGTCTCATGGACAAGCTTCTGTCGAGAGAGGATTCTCTATTAACAAAAATATGGAAGTGGAAAACCTAAAAGAACATTCTTATTTCTTTAAGAATTATAAAAGATCATATAGAGTATTGTGGTGGCGTGCTTAAAGTACCTATAACAAAAGAGCTACTTTCATCTGCATCCAGTGGTAGACAAAGGTACATGATGATCCCTGAAAGATCAGCAAAAAGAGAAGGGAAAATGTCTCACTGAGAACAAGAAAAGAAAGCTTGAAGATGATTTAGATGACTTAAAGAAAAAGAAAAAATGTCTGGAAGTTGACATCAAAGAACTTCTGGATTCAGCGGATGAGTTGTCTTTGAAGGCAGAGTCTACAAAGAAAATAACTTTCTGCATATAGTCAAACAGTCTGAGAAAAAACATAAAAGAAAAACAGGCTGAAGTTAAAATTTTAGATGAAAAAATAGAAGAGGCAGTTAAAAAGCTTAAAGGCTGAAAAAAGTCTTGTACAGTAGAAGATCTTTATAACGCAAACCTAAAAACACGAGGTTGTGCATTATATAGAATTTTGCGTTATATAGATCACATTTCACACATAATTAAATTTAGTTTGTAAAACATGGACAAATATGTGTGAAACATACCAAAATACATTAGACTATCTTTATATTGCATTCTTTATTACTAGGAGTTGTGCAGATTATAATTTTTTGCATAATATAGATCATTCCACACATTGTTAAATTTACTTTATAAACATTGTCCAAACATACCTGTATCAAATCATAGCAATTTTTTCAGTAATTAGCTCTGAATTAAGGAGATAAAGTTGAATTAATGCATCAAATTTAGTCCTCTAGAGAATAGCAACCATTTATAATGTGGGAATTCAGGTGTTTCTTAACTGAAAATTCATTGTTTACATCTGAGCAGTTGTGCGTTATATGGAGAATTGCATTTTAAAGATCTTCTACTGTATTTAAAATGCAGTAAATTATTCATGCTGAAACATGCAAATTTTTCTTTGTGTGTGTCTGTTTTAATATACCTTTTTGTAAAATGATTTAGTGGATGTTTTCAAATTAAGGTAAAGTATGGAAAATTGTTTAGTTTATTTTATTTAAAATTGTGTGTATCATAGAAGTGCAGAATTATCAAGTGTCTACTTTTGTCTAGTGTTAGCACAGATAATTTTCAAAGTGTACTGCAAAAGTATTTTCTGTATTTTTCGGAGACTTTCTCATAACATTTCACATTTAAGACTTCGCTACTATATGTTATGTATGGCATTCACCTGAAAACATATGAAAATGATTTTTTTTCCTTTATGTATTTGCATTATACAGACATAGTATTTTGTAACATTAAAATTTTCATTGCTGAAAAGGTGCTTGAATTTTGGGTAAGGTGCTTGAATTTTATCATGTAAAGAGAGTATGAACCCTGTGAGATATGTTGCATAAAATATAATAAGGAACTTAAAAAAGTGTAATAACTAAAAAAGTTATAAAGAGAAAAGTGAGCAAATGCAAAGAAAGGGCATGCAATGCTGCCGAGTCAAGATTATCTGCTTACACGAATCTTCAGAAAGTGCTGGGAAACATACTCTAGTTCATTCAACTAATCAAATCTTTTCTTGTTCATCAATATAGAAATCTCAATATATATATAATCTCGTTATACCCACACTTGTAAATTGTGATAAATTTTCTTGTTCTAAAAGTGTATGTTATAAGCTGGAATATACAGTACAGTAATACCTCGATTTTGGTTGGTTTCGTTTTAAAATCTTACATAAATGTCTCACTGAAGAGGAGGTTAAACTTTACACAATGCTTACAATAGGCTTGTCAGTGCGAGAGGGAGTATGTTTTTCTCTCTCAAGGGCAGAACAGTTGGCGAATGGCAAACATAAAACAGCCAAATAAAAGTATCATTTGGCTAGAAAGGGATGAAAAGAGAGACAGTGAACAACTGTATGTTTCAGTTTTCTAAATATAAGCCTCAGAGCCCCATCTCGTGGCAGAATGTACGTGACGCTAACTTCCCGGGGGGGGGGGGGGGAGAGAATGCTAATTTCGTCAAAGGCTTACGAAAAAAACTTAAATTTTGTGAAATAGTCCTGGAAAAGATGCAACGTTCCTTTAGAAAACAGCTGACACACAAAGTTCTATGCTTGTTAATATAGGCATAGTTTTTAATCTGAAACAATATACTGAAGTAACTTTTGAAAAATCGGGTTAACCTGAACCCAATTTGCAGGAATTTACACGAAATCGACTCGAATTGAAAACAGAGTTAATCCGACCTGCAATAAGAATAATTATTGTTGAGAGGGGATAAAATACGAAAATAAAATAAAGATAAAATATGCCGTATCAGAATATTTGCTGTGAATTTCAGAATTTTTTTTACTCAGAAATGCTTATAAATGCTGATGATTTAATTAATTAGCACTACAACAGCAGCAAGAATAGATTTATATGATATATTGCGTATTGCAAACTATTTTTGAAAACATTATTAGCGTTGCAGACACTTGAAGATAGTTCTGTCACTGGGGAGCCCCATATAGGGTTAGTCAGGCCCTGCTTGTGTTACCGTTAATTACATACCATATATTAAATTACCACACTTATTTGAATTACAGATTTTCTCTTGTATAGCAAATTTCATACATTTTTAATGATAATTTTTCCAGTGTCAGCAAAAGATTACATTGTAATGGACATAGTATCGTATCAAATTTTGTTCTAATAGACGGCTGTAGTTCAATATTTAAGCAGATTTTTCCCAGCTTTTGCATAGTACCTTGCATTTGAAGGCTAGTAATTTCTAAAAGTATTCTTTGCCTTATTTAATCTCAGAAAAGTTAGGCAGAGACTACTTTTAGAAATTACTGGTATTTAAATTCAAGGGACTTTAACAAATGATGAAAATTGCTCTTACGATAGCCACCATTTTTGTCTGCAGGCCAATTAGGAATAACGCCAAAATGATTAAATTGTAGAAGTGGGAACCTGGAAGGTTCAACTGTTTAACTGCAACAGTTTGCAATACAAAAGGGGGAACAGATGAATAAATAACAAGCTGGTGCTAAGAACTTCAGTTAAGATAAATAGACTATTTTGATACATAAAGTTTTTATGAGATAAACAGGGTGCCACCAGACACATTATGTAGACATAAATCATGCTCTTTTAATTAGTATTGTATAAGGAAGATGCAATGTGGTAAAATAAGTGTCAACATATACAAAGCATTAAGTTATGTATTATTATGAAGCGGAAAGAAAGAGTAACCGACATCTTTCATTCTTATTTTTTTAAAAGATGGAGAAAAAAAGGTGAATCAAGTGGCTTTTAGCTGCATTTAATATAGGGAATGTGTGAATAATTCTTCTCCTATTTTTTTTTTTTTTTTATCAGCAAAGAGGCACAGACTGCAAGATATGAGAATGAATTTGAAATGAAAATAGATAACATTCAGTAATGTACTATATACTGAGAATAAAATAATTTCACAAACAGAAAAATAAAATTGATATTTTATAATAAAACTAGCTGACCTGCCTGGTGTTGCACGAGCCCGTGTAATAAATATAAATCTCTTAAAAAACGAAACTTTGGCCACGGTCTCAGATGGCTTTGGCACCGTATACCGAACATGCTCGTACGCTCCGGAAATCTTTTATTTCCCCCTTCCACCACCAGGGAAGCATTCTGTTCTAAACAAACCTCTTTCCGAATGAACAACTGAGACAGGTCCCCACTGTCTATGGCACTGCATAGTAGACATGCTACAAAATTGAGCTGGTTTGGAGAAGATGGGAACATTATCAGCTGAATTATTGAACAGTTAGAGAAAAAAGCCTTGAGAGAGGTGCCGGGGGTGGGGGGGATGTTCAAGTGTCCTTCAGAAAATGACTAATAAGGAGGACCACTATGCATCTTTAAAAATTCGTTTGTATGGTTAAACTAGGAACTTAATTACAAATTTCGCTTAAACTATTATTCGGAAATAGTGGTAACCGCTACTCATAAATTTACTTTAATGTTATACAGGGTGACTATTTAGTTAATTATAATGTTTGGAATCACTTGCGTTGAAATCAGAAAGATAGTTGTGGAGATATGGACATAGTTAGAAAAAAAACCTTGTAGGGGTCAGAGGGAAGGGGATGTTTAAGTGCTCTTCAGCAAATGACTAATTAGGAGGACCACTATGCTTCTTTAAAAATTCGTTCATTTGGTTAATCTACTTAATTACAAATTAAGGCTTAAACTATTATTCGGAAATAGTGGTAACCGCTACTCATAAATTTAGTTTAATGTTATAGACTTTAGAGGGTGACCATTAAGTTAATTATAATGTTTGGAATAATTTGTATTGAAATCGGAAAGATAGTTTCTGAGATATGGAAATGTGGCACAGTTAGAGAAAAAATCTTGAAGGATGGGCCGGGAGGGATGTTCAAGGGTGCTTCAGCAAATGACTAATTAGGAGGACCACTATGCATCTTTAAAAATTTGTTAGTTTGCTTAAGCTAGGAACTTAATTTGAAATTTGGCTTAGACTATTATTTGGAAATACTGGTAACTGCTTTCTAGAAATGCACCTTGAAGCTATGAATGCTGATTTTTACGATAATTTAGTAAAAATGGAACTGGGTTTGGAGAAGTTCAGAACATTATTAGCTGAGATTTAAAATAGCAGTATTCTCTATATAAAACAGCAATTAAAAGCTATGGTGAAGCTGAAAATGTTAAAATTGTTAAATGTAATTAGTTCTGTTGAAATCAGAGCAGTAGATTTGGATTTATTAATAAGGGGGGTCAATTAAGGAAAAAGCCACTGCTAGATGGCACACGGTCAAGTAAAATAATGTGCGATATTTAATAAAAAGTTGTTTACTCTTACCCCTCTCCATCCCTGCAAATATAACAAATAATCTGTTAAAGTTTTCTATATTAATATAATAATCTCTATCATAATAATATATGTCATGTAAAAAGAAAAACCTTAAACCCAGCTAATTATCATGAAGAAAAACGTGCCTAGAAAAATGTTTCAAACAGGTGGCGTCTGTGTAATTTGTCTTGTGCAGGTGGCGCTACATTAGCATGGCTGTACCCTGGTAATTGCAATCCATATTAATGCTATTTTGTTAGATTAGAAGTCCTTATCTAATGCATCCCTACTCTAGTTTATTTAATTACTTCTTTGAACACTCTTTACAACCAACCAACCAAAGAAAAAAAAGCATATTTTTTATGAGAGTTCTTTGTAGATTTTAATTCATATTTCAGTAAATAATTAAAATATTAAAATTCTGAGTCTCAGGTGCACCAGGCAACTTGGACTATCCACACCTAAATTTTCAGACTTCTAGGTGGGCTAGATTTTGCTAATCATCGCAGACGAACGAACAAACACACAGAGCGAAACTTTCTTTTATTAGTATAGAATAGATATAGGTATAATTAAATAAATTTTGAAATCTGCCACATATTCACATGCCTCAAAGTCTCATAAAAATTGTCACATATTTACATCATCAAAAATATTTGTTACAGAAGTCATTGGTCATAATTTATAATGAATTTCACACATTGTGATCCGTTGAATCTGTTTCTAATTTTTAAAAAATTAGAAAAAAAAATTGTACTTATTTTATGTATTTTACATATTAAGGTTGTTTATATTAAAGTGAAGATTTAACAGAAAAAAAATCAACAATGTCATCCCCCCCCTTTCCCCTCCTGAAAAAAAAATTGAAATCCTTTACAAATTATTTCTACTTATTTCTACATAGAGTGTAAAATTTATTTTTTAAATTATATTAAATTTATTTTATGCTGTCATCTTTATGTCAGGTTTTTTTTATCTGTTATAAATGACAAAAAATTAAGTGTTTCTGGATATGAAAAAGATATTTACATTGAAATTTAAATATTCAGCTAAATAGCAAATATTTAATAAAAAATTTGACAGAATATTCAGTATTCAGCAAAAATCACTATTTGATGCAACTACTTGGTCACGAAGATTGTTAAATTGTTGTCTTGGACAAAAATGTAGCAAATTCTGCCTAATATTCAAGAACTGAAGTTGTTCTTAAAGCTTAAATTGATCCAGATTAAATTGAAATTATGTTGCTTCTTATGTTTTGTGATATATATTTTTTTAAAACTTAACTTCACATTTAGAGAGTTTTGGCCTTGGTGCTTACATTTTAATTTAGTCTTTATTTTAATTCATAGCCTGCTGATGAAGAGGAAGATCCTGAAGACAAAGGAAAGCTAAAGCCTAATGCAGGAAATGGTTGCGATCTTCCAAATTATCGTTGGACTCAGACATTATCAGAAATAGAGGTAAGTTTGTATTTCATTTATCAAATTTGTTAGTACTTCTAATTAAATTGTTTTTTTAAATTTATAACTTTTATATTATTATTTTTTATTACATTATTAAAGATTAAGCATCATTAAAATTGAAGCTTTAACCCTTTCGCGACGGCAACCCTTACAGAAATTTTATTTGGTTGGTACCACCTTTTTTAAACAGATCCCTGTACTTGTAAAATACCAACAAAAACTCTAATTAAAAAAAACAAATATTACAATTATTTATTAGTGGTGCCAAAAACATATTCCACATACAACTTTTGACGATGCATATATGCATCACCCGTCCCGAAAGGGTTAAAAAGTGTTGGCATAAAAGTGTCGCTTGTGCTCTTAAAGGGGGAGAAATACAACCCTTATTGTTTTATATGGAATATTGGTAATTAGTCTAGACAAATAACTAATATGACAATATAATTTTAAAAAATGACAAAAATGACTGAAAATAATATTTTAGTTTGGCATCAGAATAATGAATATTTTTTAAAAATGAGAATTTTCTTTATAAGATTGATTACTATTACTACTGCATTATCTGGTGTATAGAAGATGTGGTATAACTTTTGCTTGTATTTGCCATGATCGTAATTTTCATACTTTGCAAAATTGTGGGTAACGTAATTTTTTAAATATGTGATGCAATAACCCTTTTTGGTTAACAAAGCCATTCTCTTATAATCGTCAACAGGAGAAAGAGCAAAATAAAAGAATATTCCTACTTAATGGAAGGGATGTTGAGTAGATGCAGAGACAACATATTTAATGTCACGTTCTTGTTCTTTTATTGTATCTTGAAAATAGGAAGAAGAATTGTTTCAATTTGGCCACTAAATAATTTTCAATTACTAAATTTAACAGATCTTTAAGTCACTATTATGAACAATATGTGGCCTTTTGAAGACAAAAAAAGCAAAAAATTTCAAAGAATATTTTCCTTTTTAAATGGTAAAATCAATGGCATATTAAGGTCGGCTTCTCATCAGCACTAACTGCCGAAATTCAGACAGTCAAAGTATATATACGCGTAATACGCTGCAATCAAAAACACCTGAACAAAATATTTAATCCGTCCCAAATTTGAAAAATTTGAAAAATAAAACCATTGAATCTACTTAAAATCAAAACCAGAATGAAGACACAATTTGCCATGTTGTCACACAACACACCATTACTCAGAGAGAGTACATCGCAGACAAAATCTACATCACTGTATAGGTGAAAACTAGAAAATTTAATTAGTAGCCAGTGGCCGGTAGACTCAGTTTCATTAGTGGCCTCTTTTCAAAGTTAGTGGTCACTATTATGTTTCAAACTTTCTTGACATCTAAATAAATTATAATCATTGTATATAAACATATTTTTCTATAAGAGTTTTATACCTATTGTATGAGTATGAGTGTATTTTGCATGATTAAACAATATCTCTTGAAGAAAAATAATCCAACTGGTGAGCATGTGGCAGGAGTAAAAATATTGAAGATACTAAAATCTCCTTAAAATCCACTTGTATCCGGTGGGAAAAAAGGAATAAATTACTTGAAATGCATGTGGAATCAAAGCTGATGAATATATTTTCCAGAATAAAACTGTATTTCTTGAAAAAATAATTTAACTTAAAGAGTAAGCCATGAGAAAAACCCGAAATATTGAAAATACAGCCAAGTCATTGAAATCTGCATCTGGTAGGAAAAATAATTAACCAGTTCTCTAACTAGATGTAATCAATGTAGAGATGCATATTTCCATGAAAAATGGTGTATTTCACTTGGCGATCGATAAAAAATTTTTTAATCTCCACTTGGCATGTGGCGATCGATGGCTGATTTTTGAATCACCAGTTTTAAACTTTAATCGCCACGTGGTGAGTGGCGACTGCTAATTTTCATCAATACATCACTGATGAAGCCACACTTCTATGACACTGAATGAGCATGCACAATAAGCTGTGAAGAGAGAAACATCAAAAATCTAAATGCCGGGAGAAAGAGATGCACACACATCATGCACTCGTATTGAAAACTATGTGCTGCGAAGATGAATGCGTTTTGCAAAGCGAGCTCTAAGAAAAAGATTGATGCATGCTAGGAAAGTAAATGCCAGTTGCCGATACAGCAAAACTCAGATATAATTTCTGAAATTAAATCTCCTGATTTTTAGCTTTCTGAACTTTGCAGATCTGTATCAGTAATCCACTATCAAAGTTTTCTAATTATATAAATAGTCTAATTATATAAAGGGTGTCCACTCTTAAAATTGTCAAATAGTTACTTTCTAAACCATTAGCTTTAGAGGTAGGTATAGTTCCAAAAAATATTTCAAATGTTGTTATTCTTCATATTAAAAGCCAAAATAGTGCCATATTAATGCCAAAATAATTAGTTTTTAAAAATGATATTTAACTTTTTATACTGACTCGAGTCTTCTAAGCTATATTTTGGAAAAAAAATTCTATGTTTTTACTTGTGAATGAGTAAAAATGACATTTCTGTACAACCAAAACTTACCGACTTATGATGCTTTATATTTTATGAATTTTCATCATTAAAAATAGAAAAGCATTTTGATATATTAGATTAATGTATAAAAATATTTTGTGCCTGAAAATTCATAATAGTTTTAGAAAATATTTAATTTTACTCAATTTAATTTTTTGTTCTGAATTTTAGTTGTTTTTTAATGTTTAAAATGACACTTTAGCTATCTAAGGAAAATTCTCATATTGAAGTTGTTGCAATGTAAAAGTTTAGTTAAATTTGTGTTGGTTTAGAAAATTAGAAGTACAGTGGGTGATCGGTTAACGAACTGTTCGGTTTACGAACAGATCGGTTAACGAACACTTTTGCGAGAGATTTTTATGTTCAGATAACGAACACATGTTCGGTTAACGAACACATCACAAAACAGAGCCAAGAAGAAGCAATGCTGTGTTTCAGATTTGCAGAGCTGTATTTAGTTGCATCGACTATTATCGACTTAGAGAACATTTTAACAGTTGTATACTTATGGCCTAATTAATTCAGAGGCTAACGGGGGTTCGGTCCTTATGCATTTTAGGGCCCTAAAATAGAATGAACAGTAGAAAACATTAATTTTTATATTTTGTGGTCCCTTTTTAAAGAAATATTTTTAACTGGAAGTTAATTATTTAAACTTAAATTTAGCTCCTAAATTATTAACAGACTCTAGGCTCCACCTAGGATTTACCGGGCTCTGCAATAAACACGATCTTTTAGAGAACTAATGAAGTTTTTGATAGGTCAAAGTGATAAACTGATATGATTTAATGCTGTGGTCAATGAATATGATCCTGAAAGTTTTTACAAAGGGCATGTCATTTATTTTTTTTTAAGTACGGCTCGGCACGGACAAAGCTATGAAACTGCGATCTGTCCATATTAAATACGGACGTATATTAACCCTATTATATGGAAAGATTAAAAACTCCAGAAAGAAAAATTTGCTTTTGTCAAATATTTAATGCTCCACAAACTCAAAAAAAGCATGACTGAAGGAAGGACAAGACTGTATGTATGTTATGTATGTTTTATTAATACTGCATTTAAATAAATTTAAGGGGAATTTATATTAATTTTTTTTTATATATTATTTAGCTTTTAAGAACGAATTATTTGAATTCCCATACAAATCTATACTAAATCTATGATCGGTTAACGAACAATTCGGTTAGCGAACATTATTTTGGAACGGATTAAGTTTGTTAACCGATCATCCACTGTACATTTAAGTGGTGTTATTTAAAAGTTTAATTTTGAACTGTACGCTTCTGGCTTGAGAGGGTTTCTAATAACTTTATGATACATTTTGTTTCAGCTTGTTTGAGATTTAGTTTCATTATTTTATCTTTTAGTTGCCATGGGCAATACCTCTTTTTGTATTTCCTCTATCTTCACAGACCTCCAGAATTCGACTGAAATTGAAATTGCTCACATTCTTTAGAATATTGAATAGAGGATGTATAAATTAATAGAGATATATAAACTAATTATAGTAAAACCTCTATAATGGACACTCCCGAATAGCAGACACCTCTATTTAACCTACACTTTTTCACTTTTATAATGTATCAGCATCAGCTTTTTTCCCTGGAGAGTTATAACATGTCTTTGGTGTGAAAACTGTGTTTTTTGGAGCATTGCTGTGAGTTATGTGAAATTAAAGCTCTTTTAAGTTTATCCAGCATTTTATATCCATTTAAAGTTCATTTATTATGTTTTAGAGTAAATTATTATTTTCCCCTTTCAGCTTAAAGTTCCTGTTCCAGCAAACTTTAAAATAAAAGCAAGAGATGTTGATGTTGTTATAAAAAAAAAAGTAAGTAAAAATAATGATAAAATGTATAGCAAACTTACCAGTAGATTGCTGTTTTCTTATTTATCTGTTTTTGTTTTTACTGACAGAAAAAAAGCTTCTGTATTTTCATTAATTTTCTCATTCTCCGAGATGATTAAACATTTTTAAAATGTGAAAACTGAAATCATTCTGTGTCAAAATAATTTCAATTAGTAGAAAAAAAAAAAAAAAAACTTGCAAAATTATGAGTCTTATTTGTACATTTCTTATGCCTGTATCATCATGATCAATTAATCCATTTTTTCTTCCATTTTATGGTTGGTGTTAACTTTGCTTGTTTACTGCAATATGTCCAAGAGATGGGACTGTTAGTGGATTAGAATATGCTGTGTTCCATTTCTTTCATATTAAAAATAATTTTAGGCTGCTAGTAATTGCTTCTATCCAATTTTTTCAAATAAAAACCAGTGATGCTAATTTAAAAAAAAAAAAAAAAACTGTTCAAATAGATTAGAACTGCATTAGTGGATGATAAAATAAATAAACATGTAAAGCTGCATCACATTTTTAAGGATTAATATAGATTATTTTTAACTTTCAAAATTTATCAATTCTACATATGCTGTCATAGTGCATCAATTACATAAAAATTTGCGAAAGGGATGGATAAAAAAATTGTGATTGGTTCTTTAGGATGTATAGTTTAATTCCTAAAAGAAATTAAAAAAAAATTGTAATTTATTCTGAGGGAAACAAATCAACATTCAGGGTCGGTGATTTCAATATTGGTCAAAAGACAATTATTTTTTAAAAGACAGTAATGATCTTAAAAGCTAAAGCTATAACTAACCAAGTGCTATTTTTGCCCACATTTATTATTAACCTGTCCTTTGGAATGACAATGACTAAGAATAACTGTGAGGAAAAGAAGTGCTTATTAGATTTTACTGTAGATTTGTGGCTTTTAAGAAGGAATGCCACCATGTCAATATTTAAAACACCTATCCTCAAAAGGTTAATATGTTAAAATTGTCCTATTGATTTAAAAAAAAAATAAAAGTATAAAATTATTGTGGCATTAATAAAAATATCCCTTTACTATATTATCGAAGCTTATGTTCTTAATTTTAGTTCTGTAGTACTTTCTATTTTGTTCTGTGTCCTAATATTCTTTGGCTTTCGCTTCGTGTCAGAGTACGCCGATTTAAATCAGCTTGATTTTAATCATGATTTAAATCACTTGATTTTTTAAATCATTGATTTAAATCACATTAATTTTTTAAAGTAATTTTTAACTATACTCTAAATTAAAAAAAATATTGAAAAGAGTACATGTTTATTTAAATCAAACAAAACAAGCAAAATATAAAAATATATATTCTCAATGCACTCCAAGAATGATCTCATTTTCAACAGAAATCCTCTGGTTACTTTTCTTTGTAGACACTTGGAGAGATAATGGACTTCATTGAATGGGATAACAAAGGTAACCCATACCAGAGATTCTTCATTCTGTTTATTGATTCTTCATTCTGCGTTTGAATTTGAAAATAAAAAATATTCAACTTCTTTTATGCCTTTAATCATGAAATTTTTAGTTAGGGCAGATCCTTTTTATGATTTACTTTTTGAGAAAAACATTTCCCAAATGTCACCTTTGGAATGGTGGAAGGTGCATTTTAAATCAACTGTTTGTCCAACTGACCAAAATGCTGTAAAGCAATTACTGCGGTAGCTACTTCTACTTCTGTAGAAAGAATATTTTCTACTTATGGCTTAGTACACTCCAAACTTCCATTTTTTCGCATGACTGATGTAGGCTCTTAAGAGCCTACGCTAGTCACGCGAAGAAATGCTCAAGCTAATGCTAAGTCTATGGGAAGGTTCTTGGCAGATTTCTCGCTCCCATTTTAATATTTTTAAATGATGTTTTTTGCATAGGATAGCTGCTGTCGATCTCTAACGTTGTTAGTTTTTACTTTTTTGATTTTGGTTACAGTTTTTTTATAAGCAGACATTTTCAATTTTGGAATCGGTTGGAACCGGTTCTGAAAGTGGAAGTACCCTTATATAAAAAAAACTGGAACCAAAATCGAAAAAGTAAAAACTAACAACGTTTAGAGATCGACCTCAGCTGTCCTATGCAAAAAACATCATTTAAAAATATTAAAATGTGAGCGAAAAATCTGCCAAGAGCCTTTTGCACAGTGTTGGACCAAAAAAACTTTCAAAGAAACATGTAAAGAGACTTTCTATAATTATAAGGCTTTCTCATAACGTTTGACATTCAAAACTTTGCTACTGTATAGTATATACCTGAAAACTTGTGAAAATGAAAAAGTTTTTTCGCTCTTGATAGTATTGTATTATACAAGCAATGTAGTACTTTATATTGTAAATCTTCTTTTTTCTCCATAAAATGATTAATCAATATATGGAGAACAAAGAAACCATTATCCATCTTCAATGAATACATTGCATAATAGTATTTTGTAGTATTAAGATTTTCATTTTCGAAATTTCTGTGAAGTTGCTTAATTTTTCTTATACTAAATGAGTATGAACCATGTATAAAGTAAAGATGTATAATAGAAAAACTTTGTTTTTATACATTTCATTGATAATTTTTGTTTGTGTCACATATTTTGAATAGTTTTTTTAAAGCAGTTTTTAGAATTTGGTTCATCTCTCAAAACCCTATTTGTCCTGCTATGTTGTCTGTCCATCACAGAGCCAGTTCTCAGAAACTATATAACTTACAGACATGAAATTTTGTGTATTTATAGCTGAATACCTACTATCCAGCTCAAAATCATAAAATTTTGAAAAAATCGTATTATTTTAATTTAGAGAGATAAAAAACCAAAAATCTAACAACCTTTTCCTATTAAATTTAAATATATTTCGTTATAGCAGTTGCCATCAATAAAAAATCCACAATTAAATTCTTTCTACAATAATTAATTTTCTATTGAAAAATGTGAATGAAATAAAAAGTTTCACCATTTGAAAAAAGATTAATATGATGTCATATTGGTAATAAAATGGAAAATTTCAAACATTTTTCAATAATATAAGGACTAATGAGTATGTGTAAGTACAGAAAGCAGGTTAATATGATGTCATTAGAGAATTAAGAAGAAAATTAATCTGACGTCATATTGGAAGTTTAATGAACTTTTTCAAATGTTTGAGAATAATACAATGAGAGTATCATTATGATTAATAGAGAAAGCAAGTAAATATGACATCAGCAAGTGATTATAACGTCATATGAATTTGAGGAACGTATTGAATCATGATAAAAACCCGATTATGGAAATATTGCATATTTTAACATTTTGATTTTGAAATAGATTTTTTTTTTTTTTTTTTTTTAATATCGCATTTAGTCCACATGACAGATATTATTATATCAGAGTATAATAGCAGGCCGGTTTAGATTTTCGAAAAAATGAGAAAAATAGACCAATACATTTTTACTTTATAAAAACATGACTTTTTTTTAATGAATCTTATTTGGATTTATTAAAGATAGGATAAAGTGTTTTCAGAGGAGTATTAAACAAAACCCTTTGTGCGATCTTCGATCACACTTATCCACTTGTTTTTTATGTTGGAAATTTTTTAATGATATAGATAAATAAAATAAAATAATATCAGATTTGTTTTACAAACATCAGTCAGTTTTGTTATCAAAAAATAAAGTTATTCATTATTATAAAACCATTTTAAGTTTGAAATATATTTAAAAATGAAAATTATATATTTTTTAATGTTTTCCATTCTGATATTAAACATAGTCTATGTCCTAAAACTACTTCAGGTTTTATACATTTGCCTTTAGTCTTCATCAAAGTGTAAACAGCAGCTTTGTCAATCACATCTTATTATTAGATTTTAAAATCTTCCATTTAAAGCACTTTTCAACACTTATAGCTGTAGATGCATTTGTTCCCAAATGTCTAGAAAATAGGATATGTTTGTTCTGTGCTAGTAAACTTAATTTGTTAAATATGCAATTTTTGATCTACATTAATTTTTATATTATTTTTTAATGGGAATTGATGAATTTTATATAAACTATAAAAAAATTTGATGGGGAAGGAAGGAGGATATGTACGATATTCCTGCATCTAAATATTTAAAACTATATATGAAATTTTCTAGAATGTCTATTGAAATTGTATGTTTTTGTTTATGAAATATCATACAGTATTTTAAAATTATAGTATGTATGCTCAGAATATATGTCAAGTTTTAACCTCCCCCCTCCCAATTTATTTTATTTATTTATTTTTTTGACAAAAGTTATTTATTTTCAACACTTTTTAAAAATTCCTCTTTGTTGTAAAATTGTTTTTCTCTATGAAATCTCAAAAGCTCTTTCATACTTTTGTTTTGAATAGAAACATAACAGTCCTATTTTGTTAATGTTTCAAGACATTTGTGGAAAAGATATATTGATTTAATCCTTAAAGCCATGCAAATGTTTGCTTTTTCAGGATATCAGAAACGTAGTATATTATGTGCTGTGCATACTAACATGTAATTATAAAGTGTTTTTTTTTTTTAAAGGCTGTTTTTTTAACACCACGATTTATTTTATTTTAGCATTTAAAAATAGGCCTCAAAGGACATCCACCTATTATAGATGGTGAATTATATAATAGTATTAAAGTCGAAGAATGCTGCTGGGTCATGGAAGACAGCAAAACTATAGCTTTAACTTTAGAGAAGGTACTTATTTTTTTGTAATGAACTAATTTTTATTTTCAGAAAAGTGCTTTAAGTAAAAAAAAAGTTTATTTTCTGGAACAGAAGTTACTGAATTTCAGTACTAGAATAAGTAACTATTGTAATATTTTTAACTTCTTAAAAATTTAAATCTTAATAATGTTTTTGTACTTATGTTCTATTTTTTTCTAATTTTTAAACAATATATACAGAGTTTCCCCCAGGTTTAAAAAAGGGCAGGGTTCTGCTGGTAAGAAGCTTAAAGACACTTTTTTATTCTTAAGGGCACTTTTTTAAAGACCGAATTGAGTCAGTTTTTACTATGAAATCAAATTTTTTAATGCAAAGAGCAGAAAGGGCACATTTTTTACTAAGGGGCAAGAAGGGTGCTAATTCTTTTTATGAGGGGCAAGAAGGGTGCTATTTTGTAAACCAAAGGGCAGGCAGGGTGCAGCACCCTTCTGAAACTATCTGGGGGAAACTCTGATATATATATATATATATATACTCTTCATCTAAATCTATATTATAAAGCAAAAACATCTGTGAATAATGTTGACTTCACATCGATTGATGGTAGGAATAAAGCAAAACAGTCTATTTATTTTTTCTTTTCTTTTTTTTTTTTTGCAAATTTAATTACTTTTAATTATTGCATAATTTTACTTTTTATACTGTTAAATAAAGAAAAAATGTACGTGAAAATGCAATTTGTTTGAAAACTATCTCAATTTTTTGAATTTTTAGTTTTTAAAAATAATTTTTAAGCATGAATTTTTAAAAAAAATCCATTTGTATCGCATGCAGTTTGATTATGAAAGATTAAACTGTTTGCACTTAAAACAATATATATATAGTTCAGTGTTTGTTTCTGGCTAATATTCCATAACAAAATTAACAGTTTATCAATAAATAAATAAAATAATATAAATAAAACACAAATTTAACAGATATGTAATCAAATTACATGTCTAAGTTTTTAAATCAGAATAGAAAAGGCTTCTGTAATGTAGCAAAATCTTTGGCAATTTCTTTGGCTATTAACCTTTGTCATGTAGCTAATATGAAAGTAACACTTTCTTTAAATTTCAAAACTGAATACATAATTGATATTTTTCGTATAAAAATGTATTTTTGTATTGTTAATGCACGGTCTAAAAAAATATATTACAAGCAAAATATCTATTTTAGATTTCATTTTTATTTAAATTTCTGCCTTATCTTAAAAAATTGTTTTGCCGGTGTCTTTTTTACTGTGCAATGTGTTCTGTAATCATTAACTCCCCCCCCCCCCACTTAATTCATATTTATACGATTGCAACAAAAACTTCAATCAGAATCTAGCATGATGGTTTAGAATATAGTCTTGTATGATGGTGGTCTTACCGTGAAATGTAACATGTATACCAATGTATACCTTGTTGTTCTGGTTCTAAATCCGGGCCGAGAACCTGCTTCAAATTTACCGTCAACAAAGTAAAATTTTTTATGGTGTAAATAATTCCATTTTAAGAGATTTCAATTATTGCAAAAGTCGGGTGATGTCATCGTGTATAAGCTTGCTGTAATACTAAATTTTAAATTCTAAAGATGTTTACTGAGCAACTCCTATCAACAGTATTTTCTGTGGAATTCTATAAGAAGTCATTCAGCATTTGTATCCTTCTTGTGATCTCCATGACCAAAAGTGAAAAATTCAAGATATCATCTTCCTTTTTTAATATCAAAATAAAAGATTATCCAAGTAGATAGCCAGTATGATTAGAAGATAGCCAGTGAAGATAGCCAGTATGAAGATAGCCAGTTATGAAGATAGCCAGTATGATTATTCCAGCCTAATAAGCAGGACTGTGGAGTCAGAGTCGCTAAAAAACAGGCCGATCAGACTCCAGCTTGTATTTTGGACAGTTTGAAGTGAAATTAAACCAATTCTATGTAAATTTATAAACTGAATTATTATTTTTGTTTTTGGATTATATATACCAGGCAACCCAGATTAAACAAGCCCAATATACTGTCCAGTAAACAGCATATATGAAAACTGTTTTTAATTGAAAACTCTAGTTGATATTTTATATTTAGTATATAATATTTTCTTTCGGTTTTTGGAGGTTTGCGGAATCCGAGGTAATGCAAAAATTGTATCATTGTAGTAGAAACATTTCTCTCTTTTTTTTTTCTTGTTTTCTCTCAGATTCTTCAGGTTTGTGGGACCAGGAGTTGTAAATTTTCTCACCCATTTTTTTTCGTGTGCACAAGTCTCCCCTAAAAATGCAAAATTGTAATTTTTTTTTCCTGAGTCTGCGATAGCTAAAATAATGATGAAATTGTGAAATTTCTGTTATCTTTCTCTTTTCAATTTTCGGGTCTTGCAGACCCGAAATAAAGCTGAAATTAAAAATTAATGTCGGAAATATAAAATTTCATCTTTTCTTTTAAATCTGCAGAACCCTAATTATTTCTGAAATAGTAAAATTTTCATCTTTATTTTTCTTCCCTTATATCGGAATTTTTTGGATATGGAAGACACAAAATAATTTGGTCAATATGCATATCATATGCTTAGAGGTCAAACAGGAATGTGCCAGTAGGTTGTATTATTGCCAGTTGCTTTTTAAAAATTATTATTCTGATTGCTTGATTGCTGCCACTTTCTTTTAAATAGTAATATTTAAACGGTCATTTTTCCCACCGACTCTGCAGCCCTGCTAATAAGTTTCTGTCTTCACATTAAGTAATATCCATTTTTTTTATCATTCCTACCTTCTCTATTTGACCATAAAAAAAGCACGTACTAAGATACAGGGTTATTGCGGATGCAAATAAATTATTTACAGCTCATTAATTTTCTTATTTTAAAACAATAGAATAATAAGTCATTGATTTTAACTCTTTGTTACATACTGTCCACCACAGTGGACAAAAATGCTAATTTTTCCCTACCCAACATATTTCATTTACAGTTCCTATTCAAAGCTTATGCTACTGTGACATGTATGCTTTCAGTAAAAAAAAGCACCATAACAAAGGGTAACTTGCTTGTTGAGATATCATCAATATGGATGCCCCTTCAGAATGCCTGCAAGTTATGTTATTCCACATGAACTAATGTTTCTAAACCTACATGTTACTTAAATAGTATTTTGTTTATTAATTATTGTTTTTAGACTTCTTGGCTTAATGCATAATTGAAACACACATATAAAAAAACTTTATTTCTTTTGTTTTGGACTATAGTGGGCAGGCTGTAATAATAATAATAATATATTTTTTAATTATTATTATACGTAAATATTTTTTTTATTGTTGTTTCTCATTCTGTGTGACCCTTTTAGTTAGAAAATAGCAAATTTAAAGTTGAGAATTTGCCAGTTTTAAAGTATGCAACAAAGGGTTAGATGCCACCAAGCCAACAACAACATTTTTATTAACATCTAATTCAACATTTCTAACTCTTTTAAGTAAAAAAAAAAAAATATTTTACTAATTTTTGCTGCTTTTGCTTGTATTATGCTATTACTTTAAAAAAAATTCTTTATTGTACTAGTATAACAAAACCAAATTTTTTTTATCAGCAAATACTTGATCTAAGTTTTGACTTTGTTCCATAGGTTAATAAAATGGAATGGTGGAGTAAGATTGTAACGACAGATCCAGAAATAAATACTAAAAAAGTTTCACCAGAACCATCAAAAGTAAGTTTTTTTTTTTTTTTTTTTTTTTTTCTTATTCTTTCTTACTGCTGTGCACTAACTTGTAATCCCAATTATGAGATATAAGTTTGAATTAATGTATGTATTTGTAAGATGATGGGTGTTATGTACAAAATTCTCTTAAGAGATGTTCTTAAAAATCTGTAATAATTTCTTATTTTTAAAAAAGTCCTGAAGAATATTTCTTATAAAGTGGACTACAGTTTGGCAGAACCTGCATAATTATATAAACACTGAAAAGATGTACTAACACATGCTTCACAAAATAACTGGCCATAAACAGTTATTTATAACGTTAAAATACATTACTGTTTATGGATAAATATTTTTTAGTTGTTATAAAAAGCAAAGTTTTTAAATACTTTTATGTGGTCTTATAAAAGAAGTATAATTTCTATAAAAAAGTTAGAACTAGGCATGCACCAAATATTTTGTGGGTTTTCTGCCATTGCCAATATTGTTTTGACTGATCCCAAGTTGGGAAATTTTGAACTACAGCATATTCTCTTAAATCTGTACAACCTGGAGCTAGAAGTTTTGCCAATTATAGATCATATATTTACAAAGTATACTTATATATTACAATAAAACATTTTATTAATTAAAAAATATATATATAATATTTAGGTATATGCCCCTAGCAGTTATCAGTGTTTCTTTCAAATCATTTGTTCTGAAATATGAAAATTTCAGCAATTTCTATGTATTTTTTAAATTTGAGAGGGAGTGAGGCGTAGTAGACTTGTTTCTGGAAGGCACCAACTCCCTCTTACCCTGGAGGGGAGACAAAATGAAAGACTGGCAATTATGTCTTTTGCAGAAACATTGTTTCTTGCATCATAAACAGCATGTAAGGATTTCTGATAGTCTAATGTATATATTTTTAACAAAGTAATGTTTCATATGAAGATAATTTTAAATCAGCCTGGTAAAAAAGGCGATATATATAAAAAAAGTTAAAAAATAAATGAACGCAAAAATCATTGCTTGCAAGCAAAAAAAAAAAAAAAAAAAAAAAATTAACAAAAATTAAGTTAATTGGTTTCCATAGATATCCAAAATGAATTTAAAAAATTTAACACCATCTTCTATTGGGAGGGCACAGTATGTCAAACCAACTCCCCTGAACTTCATTAATGTCATAATACTTTATTTATTATTTCTTAAACTAATTAATTCTTTGGAAATCTAAGATCATATATTTATTATAGATCATATATTTACAAAGTATACTTATATATTACAATAAAACATTTTATTAATTAAAAAATATATATATAATATTTAGGTATATGCCCCTAGCAGTTATCAGTGTTTCTTTCAAATCATTTGTTCTGAAATATGAAAATTTCAGCAATTTCTATGTATTTTTTAAATTTGAGAGGGAGTGAGGCGTAGTAGACTTGTTTCTGGAAGGCACCAACTCCCTCTTACCCTGGAGGGGAGACAAAATGAAAGACTGGCAATTATGTCTTTTGCAGAAACATTGTTTCTTGCATCATAAACAGCATGTAAGGATTTCTGATAGTCTAATGTATATATTTTTAACAAAGTAATGTTTCATATGAAGATAATTTTAAATCAGCCTGGTAAAAAAGGCGATATATATAAAAAAAGTTAAAAAATAAATGAACGCAAAAATCATTGCTTGCAAGCAAAAAAAAAAAAAAAAAAAAAATTAACAAAAATTAAGTTAATTGGTTTCCATAGATATCCAAAATGAATTTAAAAAATTTAACACCATCTTCTATTGGGAGGGCACAGTATGTCAAACCAACTCCCCTGAACTTCATTAATGTCATAATACTTTATTTATTATTTCTTAAACTAATTAATTCTTTGGAAATCTAAGATCATATATTTATTATAGATCATATATTTACAAAGTATACTTATATATTACAATAAAACATTTTATTAATTAAAAAATATATATATAATATTTAGGTATATGCCCCTAGCAGTTATCAGTGTTTCTTTCAAATCATTTGTTCTGAAATATGAAAATTTCAGCAATTTCTATGTATTTTTTAAATTTGAGAGGGAGTGAGGCGTAGTAGACTTGTTTCTGGAAGGCACCAACTCCCTCTTACCCTGGAGGGGAGACAAAATGAAAGACTGGCAATTATGTCTTTTGCAGAAACATTGTTTCTTGCAAAAGAAAGTTTCTTGCAAAAGCTGTTATACAACATATGCTTCAAATAAAAAATATCAAAATAATTTAGTAGCTTCTCTCTAAAATAAAATATTCTCAAAAAACGACCATCTCTAATTGTCGAGAATCAAAATTTTATTCAAAGATCATCAATGTGTCATAAAAATTGTATGATATTGTATAAATATTTTTTAAGCACTGCCATCTGATGTCATTATTCAGTAAATGATTGATTTTTAAATATTTATTGAAGTATTAAAAAACTGTGTCCTTGTGGTGAAGATGGTGTGTATTAATAGGTTAATCAACATTTAGTTGTTTAATATGAATGCATTGTTCTGTTTTTAATATTTAAATATTATGCTTTTATTTTTTTCAGATTATTAATTTTAAAAAGAAAAATCTACAATTGCTTTTAAATAAAAATAAAATAAATAAATATATTATGTTCTGATTTTAAATATGGTTCATCGGTACTTTACCATGTTATGTTTACATTTAAATTGAAAAGTAATATTAAATTAAATATTAAATATTTGTGTACTTGTATTACATTTCATTATAATGCATTCAATTGTATGTATCCATTAGTTCAGTTAAGTACAAAAAAACCTTTAAAAGGAAAGTTAATTTTAAAAAAAGTAAAATGTCTTATCCTAATGTGCACGAGTAAAAGCTTTCAAGGGAATGAATGAAAAATCGGTGTAATCTATCCATTAACAGATGCTTTTCAGGTGTGTTTCTTAAGTAAGCCTATCCACAGACTTGCCAAGTCTCCTGATTTTTGGCATATTTCTCCTGACTTTTTTACACAATTTTCAACAGTCTGTAATTTTGATTATCAATAATTTGTCTCAAAAATGTCTTCACTATTGTTTTCTATGTAATTTCACAGTTATTCGTAATTAATTTAAAATAATGTTAAACTACCTATATATATGCTTGAGTTTTTTTCTACATGTAAGAAGTGTGTATTTTTTTTTATTTGAGTAAAAATGATATATTTAATCAATGAAAAACAAGCACAGTAATTTAAAATTAAACTTGCACTAAACATGCTTACATTTAGAAAAAGGTGGGTTTAACAGAACCCCCCCCCCCCCTGATTTTTGGGTTTTAGATTTTGGCAAGTCTGGTCCTTATATTAATTAACACTTTCACTCCCAGTGTATCCACTAGTGGATACATCTCCATAGAGTTATTTCATCTGTATCCAAAGGGGATAGTGTGTTATGTAATAGTTTTATGATATAGCATGTTAACTGCATTTACCTAAAGATTCTCATACTTTTTATAATAAAGGAAGGAGAGGTGATAGTGGAACTATTATATATACTTTGGAGGTGCATTAGTTTTGTAATATTGTTAGACCATTTTTTAATAAAGTGGAAATAAATGTCAAATGTATCCCGTGTGTTTATATTAGAAGTATATTGAGAATAAATTTTTAATTTTTTTTGTAGTTAAGTGATTTAGATGGGGAAACTAGAGGTATGGTTGAAAAAATGATGTATGATCAAAGGCAAAAAGAACTTGGTTTACCTACTTCAGAAGAACAAAAGAAAAGAGAGGTCCTGCAAAAGTAAGTAAATAATTTATTTCTGTCCTCACACTTACAATTTGTGAAGATATTTATCCTGATCTTATTAGTTTTATAAAATGTTTCAGGATGATTTTTAATTCATTATATTTTATTCATAAACTAGCAGAGCTTTGCTGGTTGTTTTTTCCAAGGAGCCTGAAATTGGGGGCTCTACACCCAGACAGGCTATGCCCACTGCAGTCCCGAATCAAATGGACTTTGAAATTATATTTTATTTTTAGACTAAAATCTCTTTCCAAGTGAACCTAGGGTTGGGGTTGCCCTTCTCTCGATTGAGCTTGTCGATAACCCATTGCCTTCGGCAGCTTATACATATCGTTATTTTTCATCTTTATAAAGGCTTAACTTGTGTTATCTCAAAGGCACATGGTGATTGAGCCAGATGATATTAAAACTTTTCAGCATCGCTGTTCACTTTACTATAGAAACCAATTTGCCAGTCTTCCAATTTGGATTTAATGATGGGAGCAGTAAAATTTGCAGGAGAGTTCTTTCCATTTCAGAAAAGAATTCCATCGCCTTACTTTCTTTAATAATTAATTAAACTTTTTTATATTTGTTGAATTTGCTTTATTTTAAAGTTCTCATTTTCATCAGAAAGGGAAATTACAAAAAATATTTCAAAAATTGTAATCTGATTTCATTTACAAATATAAAAATATCTCCATAAAATGGGAGACAAAAAAAAAACACACACACACACAAATTTGTATAAAAAAGAATTTGCGAAAAATTCAAAAATTGTTCGAATTTCGAATAAACTTTGTTGAGAAAAGGGCGAAATTTACTATATCAGGCTAAAAGATTGAAACCAGATTTCTTTTAGCACTGTAGAAAAATCATATAAAAATTTAGTAAAATAATCTAATCATAAAATCCAAAAACCTTTCAAATTGCACAGTTTCAGATTTATAGTAACCTTCCTGTAAAATGCATGCTCTTCAGAAAACTGCAGACAAACATCTGTCTTTATTATAATAGATTTCAGTTTTAAAATTTAAATGAAAGTATATATGAATATGAATTTAAGTTATAAGTTAAAAATTGGATAAATATAAAATTATCATTTATTCTTCAATAATCATGTTCACTACCAATGGACATATTTTGGGGGAAATGGTTTGGTGGAAAATTAACTGTATTATTGAAACTAGCTTTGTTTTTTCTTATGAGGCAAACATTACATGACATCCTAGTCCTGGGTGAGCATTTCCTTGCTTATCATTTATATCAACATGGCCTGTGAACAGGGCTCGAAAAATGTAGTTGCCATTGACAACAAAAATATTTTATTGGAGTTTGTTTTTGGTACATGCTTTCAACTTTATTTTCTTCCTTTTTTTTAAACAATATTTTGGTGAAAAAATCAACCTAAGGAATTAGCACAAATGGCATTTTTTCTCTCCCTGTATATGGCAAGTAGTGATATTCCTTTTCTGTTATAGACTGTGTTGTACTGTTAACAGAAGAACCAAGCTCACATGGCATTTTTCGTCTCATGCACGAAAATATATACAATAAATAGTCCTGGTTGGGCTACCTTCATCTAATGTTAGAAGAATTTATGCAAAGAATTTGGCATAGACTGCAGATATGAAATTGAAGTTTTCCATGGATCTGGTTATATCTCATGCAAACCCCAACATACTTTGACCAGAGTCCAATTGGAAATCTTAAATAAAAGAAAATTTATTCATATATTAATGTACTTATGGAAAAACAGTTTACAATTCTATCTTTAATAAGAATTTTATCCTTTATATAAAAAATTATGCATACTCATTTATATTAAAATATATAGCTTTTCATCTAAATTAATACTCTGCTCTTCCTTTTAAAAAAACAATTTAACCCAATCCTGACCGCAAGAATCAAAACAAAAAAAATACCAAACTCATACCCCCCCCCCAAAAAAAAAAAAAAAAAAAAAAACTAGAGTAGATACGAACTAGAGTTGTGCACGGGTCTGGTTGTTTCGGTACTTTTCGGTTAGCCGGGCGCCAGTGATATATGTGCATATATAAATATATATGTATATGCATATATATGTATATTCATACATATATGTGTGTACATATATGTATGTATATATATGTGTATGTAGATATATGTGTATCTATATATATATGTGTATATATATATGTACCTATATCACTGGCGCCCGGCTAACCGAAAAGTACCGTTGTTTCTGATCTGAACCCGCAATATCTATTTAAAATTTAAGTCAACCTGTGAACCGACTGGACCCTAACAAAAACATTTTTGCTCATTGGCAGCCTCACCCCAACTCGAAAAACTAAATTAAAAAAACGAATTCACAATTTAATGTAATTGTAAAAAATAATCTATAATTATATTTCTAATATCAACTTTGTCTTTTATGTTGAAAAATGAACATAATTTAACATTATTCTTGACTTTTTGAAAAATCTGAGTAACTTAAACCTGACCGGCAAGAATCAAAACTCAACATGAATCCGAAACAATTAGTTAACTCGATAAGCAAAGGAAAAAATTAGCCACAGTTCGGGTCATGTCTGGTATGGGTAAAATTGGGTTACCCAACCCAATGTAAGACTCTAACCCAAACCAAACTGCTGATCAGGTTGAGTTGTGTAAAATTGGATTACCCAATGCAGGACTCTATATGGAATAGTATCAATTATGAATGAATAAAATCTTGTGTGGATAAATATACTAAAAATACCAATGTTTGACACACAATATCATCGTACAATAAACAGACGCACGTTTCATGAGTAACTTGGACTCACTTCCTCAGTGTAAATAAAATTAAACCCTATTGTAAAGTAAGCCACAATACTTTGTCATAGTGAATCACTTCCGGCTTAATCTGATTGGTGGCTCATGCGTGAGGAGTTTCTCGGTGTGTTGTTGTTTTTCATTTGGGTTTTTAGATTCATTTTCATGTCTTTGGGGGGATACAATAGGGTTTAATTTTATTTACACTGAGGAAGTGGGTCCAAGTATCAATTCTTTGCTAAAACATTCACGTAATAGGGGAAAAAAAATTCTTTTTGACATTTTAGTCTCATTCCTCTTTTTTCAGAAGTTGTTTAACATTTTTAGGCCTAAATTTAAAATATGGGATAAAACTGACAACAGGAGGATATTTTTTACTGGTGGTTAGAATTTTCTGCTGCTACTAGATTAAAATTTTTTTTTATCCCTGGCTGTGAACATAAATTAATATAAACTATTTATGCTTACTAATCCAGTTTTAAAATTAATAAATTGGAATTGGAATAAGCAAAAATTGGATTGAGATAAAATTATCATTTATAGATCTTCTGTAATTGGGTTGACAGACAATTGGCATATTTTAGATAGTGTAGTTTGGTGCAAAATTGAATTTATTGTTGCAACCAGGTTTGTTTTTTTATGAGGCAAACATATAATAGAATCCTAAGTGATCTTTACATAGCTTATGAATGATATGAAGCTTGGCTTTGGACCGATTATAGAATATTAGTTCCTTATACTTACCAATGTAGTTTATAAATTAAAATATATGTCATAAGCTAAAATGTAACTATCATTTATATATTTAATTAGACATTTCAGTCAGTGCAAGATTCCTTAAAATTCACCAGTTAGTTTGAGATTGTTTGCTTATTGAAAAATTGGTTAATTGATTGATTTTCAGTTTTCCCCTGTTTTCCAAAACACTATTGCAGGCTGAAGCCAGAAACATTTTCTGTTTGCCCCTGATATGCTTAGTGTAAGTTATGCAACAGTTTCTGAGCATAGTGTTAATTATGAAACCATTTTTTAACCTATTATGGACAAACAGACTAAAAAAATATTTAATGTTATTTTTGATTTTATATTGTTCAAATAGTCAAATGAACTTAGAATTAGGTGTTTTTCTGAAAATCAGACATGCTCCAATTTTATATATGGATAGATTGTCAAAAATTAGATATAATTTCACACATATGAAATGTAATATTTCAAGTTTGTGACAATAGTTACTGTAAAGTTAACTCTGAAATGCTGAATGTGATGACCCTTTGTTATTCTGAATTAACGCAAACTGAACCTCTTCCTCCCTTTTCCCCCTATCCAATCCTAGAATTCTAAAGTGGATTTTTTTTTTTTTTTTTTTTTTTTAAACACAATTTACATAAAAATATGAACATGTATTGAATTTTTTTCATGCTTCCTGCATTTTCCTCTGTTATTTGTTTAGCTCTTAGAACATCAACAGAGTAGGTTCTACTATAATAAAATTTGTGTTAATTATTGTTTTAGCTTTTTGATATGAAGATATTGTTTTGCCTTACTCAAATGATTTGTGTGAACAATATGACTAACTTGTATCACTTTTTATTTTTATAATTTAAAAAATTTGCAACTCAACCTTTTTTGTTAAAAAAAAAAAAATGCATTGGGGGGAAAGAGCTTTCTTCATCCGTGATAGATAGAAAAAGATCTATTCAAATAATTTTATTTAAAAGAATGATATTGTAGCTGTGCCTTCCCACGCCCGCACACCGACAAAGAAAAGAAAAAAAAAACACAAATTCCTGGCTACTGGTTTGAATTATGTTCTCAAATGTAATGTCATTATGTTCTCTATGTGCTGCGTTGGGTTTAATGCGGTTTAAAACGCAGACTTTGACATAGTATTTTCTGAAAAATCTTCTGCTTTTACCAAAAAATGGAAAACGTGTTTCGATTACAAAGTTTCTGAATAAGAACAGCTGCCAATTTCACGCGTTTCCGAATAAATTAAAAAATATCCCATAAATTAGTCAGTTTGGATTTAAAAACAGCCTTAAATATTATTAGCACCCCCCCCCCCCCCCCCCGCCTCCCCTCCACACACACTCCCTGCATATGCCCATGTTTCTGTATAATGAAAGATTAGTGTTGTTGTTTGTTTGTTTTAATTACAACCACAGCATTTCATAAACACATTTCCATTCATTTAATTTTCAAAAGTTTCTATTTGTTTTGTTATTTTAAATACTAGTCGCCGCTGGCGACCAGTTTGGTCTCCCTTAAATGTATGTTAAACATTGCAACATGTTACATTTATTCATAATTTAATTTTCCCTTAATCCTTCGCCAAATCGGAAGATTCTAATAGACAGATCATGAACTTTTGCGATCATGGTAGCATTTTGCATATTTTTTGGGCACAGGTGTCACATACGCACATTGGCGCGATTTTCCCCCCCGCCAATTTGGCGAAAACTTTGTTATGGAAATTGTTGTTTATTTACTTTTATTTTTTTTTTAGTTCCATAAATTATTTTTGATATGTATATCAATATTGATTTACATCAAACTATCATTTATTTATTTTTATTTATTTTTTTAATTATGAGTATTTTTGTTAGCCGGGAGCAGATGATAAATCGCCAAATATTGTTCCCATCACCATCGTTCATACTACATTAATTTAATTTTAAATTATAAACCTGTCACTCATTTCATTTAAAATACTTAACTTTAATCTAAAATGCTTATATTACATAAAATATTTCACACTTTTCATTTAAATAGAAAATAAATAAATAAATAAGAAATAATATCATAAATCAAAACATTTGATTTCAAAATCAAAGTATTGTTTCTAATTTGTACACACGATAAATAAAAGCTGTATTAGCGATTTAAAAAATGCTAAAAATCTGGTTCATTAAATATTATTACATGATTTCAATTTACGTCAAGAAAAAGTCCGGAAGGAAGTTGAGTTGTATAGCACATAATTATGGTAAACTTTGATTGTCTCACTGGTGCGAATTATTTTTTTGACGCGAGGCAGCGGTCTAAAAACTCATTCGCGGAGAACTTGCTTTGCGAATGATTACCTCCATGATTTAATATTTTAAATGTTCACGACGAATCAATCTTTCTTTTTGTTTACTTTCATGAATAGAGAATTTGAATTGCGAACCTAATTACGACTGAAGTTATTGCAGAATATATACATAATTGAACGTAAGTCATCTCTCAAATATTAATTTATTTTGAACGTTCTTTCTTAAAATGTAACTTTTATGTAGTTTTATTCGAAAAAATATATTTGAATAAAAATGGCCGCCTGGCATGTGAAAAAGTGAAACGGCCATCCCGGAACTGTTGATGACAGTCACATGACTTACGCTTTTATTTTAGAAGATATGATTAGTATGCTTGGTGTGTATTTCAGATAAAATTTCTTGAAAAGTTCAAATTCACAAACATTTTTGCTGTATCTTTAATAATTTAAAAATTAAAAACATATATTGTGGATTTAAAACCACAATCTTTAATGTAATTATCTCAGGGCTGCCATTTGCAACTAAAATGCTACTAAAAGCGACTATTTTCAGCATCAGGCAACTATGGCTACTATTTTAGCCCAAAAACCTTCAAAAGCGACTATTTTAGAGAAAAACCAGAAAAAAGGAGACTATTTTCCAGTCCCAGCTACTATTTTTGTATAAAAAAAAAAAATCTCAGCATTGCAAATTTTTTAACCCAATACCCCAATCTAATATTTCCGTATAAATTTTTTAAGTTTTTTATGCAATTTTTAAAATATGTAAAAATTTCCATTTGAGGAAAAAAAAAAAAAAAAAAAAAAAAAAAAAAAACTCAATATAAATGTAGTGCAAAGATACCAACATCCAAATTTCAGTGGAAAACTAATTACTGATTTTTGGTTTGGCTACCACCCATAACCCTTATGCTTTACAGTATATTTGTCCAATTTTTGATTGTTTTTAAAGGCATTTAACCCTTTAACTATCGTATGAACCACAAACGATTAACTGTAGATTTGTTCACTATGCTGCGTGAATTGTATTTGTTTCTAACCTTGTATAAATGCTTCATTCCAAAAATGTAAATTAATAAATGAGCTGAAATAAATGCTACTTAGAAATAAGAAAATCTTGTTTTCTATCGCAGTTTTTCAATTTTATAATAGATTTAAAATGTTGAGAAAAACATTTAGAATATTGCCTTTTTTACTTATTTAGATAGCTTTATTTGGCCCATTGGTGTCTATAAAATCAGACTTTATTTTTTTCGGACAATTTTGCTATTTTATTTTACAAAAATTTCTTCTAAAGAATAGGTTAGTATGTACACATATTTTCTTTATCAAATGCATCCTTTTTTGATAAAACCACTTTCAGTTGGTTCAGTTAATTTTTGTTTACAAAATGGAATTAAAATTGCAGCTAATAACATGCAATAAAAATTGTATTGTTTTTAGTTGCCTCACAGTAATGCTCAAGCACAAGATAAGAATATATTCAATTTAGTTTGGAAAAACCAAACTGCATTCTGATCGTATATCTCAGATGATAATTTAAAAAATTTCTTCTTTCTTTCTTTCCGTTTGTGTGTGTGTGATTTTATAATTAAAATACAAAAAGTAGAAAATTTGGATGGTAGTAGGGAAAATGTGGATTTTCATGATGTTATTTTTATGGGAAATAAGGATTCTTGCCTTTCTTTTCTTAAGTAAGCATGCAACTATTTTGGCTACTATTTTTGTGCAAATGCTACTATTTTGGCTAGTATTTTTTTCATTGTAGGCTACTAAAGCAACTATTTTGTATGCCATTTGGCAGTGGCAGCCCTGTTATCTGTAACTTGACGGAAGTGGGGTGAAATTATCATCAGTAGGTTTGCAGTTTCTCTTCAACCTGTCTCCGAAATATTAATATATATATATATATATATCATAACAGTGGCACATTTCAACTTAAACCAGTTTCATTTAAGCGGTCAATTGTTTCTGTATTTAAAGATTTTCTAAAAATCAGATACAGAGAGATATTTTATTAAAGTAGGCAGCGCACTACTTTTTGTCGTGGAGGTATAAATTTCCCAGTATATTCTGTACTGTCAACTTGCTCGTTCCCTATGTATAGTAGGAGTTAAAGCAATTAACGATTAATTGCCCAGAGCAAATTGAATTTTTAAAAAGCAGATTAATCATAAAGGTACTGCACATTGGTGTTAAATTAAATTATGTCAACGAAAAGTTAGATTTTCATTATATGTTGAACATAAAATTAATATCAAATTAAGCTAAACTATTTTTTATGTTATACTAGAATTTTTGCTTTTGTAATTTATTTCTATATTGAAACCTGGTTGATTGAAAAATATTGATCTGATTGCTTTTAAATAAAAGGCCTCCTTCTGAAGCATGAGTGATAATCTGCATTTGAGCAAATTTCTTTCTTTTTTTTTTCAAAAATTTTAATTGTTCTTTTTTCTTCCTTGAAATTTCAATTTTTCTATGTTTTATCCCTAATTCCTAAAATCTTTAAAATTTTTTTGCTCTATTAGTTATGATAAATAAGTAAAAACATTTTATTCCACTATGAAACTCTTCTCCCTTCTCCATAATAATAATATATGATAAAAAAAAAATCTATTCTGTTGGTTACTTTGTAGTATCAATATTTAGAAATATCAATTATCTAATTTACCTGTTCTTGAAATTTCTGCAGCTTTTTTTTTTTTTTTTTTCCCTTTTCCCATCGTACAAAGTTTTAAACCCTAAGAAAAGCTTAAAATATCTAAGTTTAACTGAATTTGTGATAAAATTAATAATTAAGCAAATATTCAGTATGAATAGCATCATGGTTTATTATCTTCTTAACTTAACTTAGAAATAATTTTGTTAACAAATTTTATTTTCTGAAAATAATCTGTTACATATGTAATTTATATATTATTTTGATATGATGGTTTATAACTATTATAACTATTTTTGAAACTTGATAAAGTACAAAATTTTTCTTATAAATGCCATAAAAGTACGCTCACATACATAGTGTTTTAAAGAAGTAAAATATTGTTTCTGTGCTTTTCTGGTACTTAAAATGTTTTGTTCTTTATGAAATATATGTTGCACTTAAAAAAAAAATACCTTCAATAAATTCTAAAAATATTGTATAAGTAATAAAAGTTTTATTTTCAGGTTCATGGAAACTCATCCAGAGATGGATTTCTCAAAATGTAAATTTTCTTGATTTGAGCTGGCTCTATCCATCCTGAATGCAATACTTTGCCATTCTGTTTTTGTACAGTCACATTCCTTGTTTTGAATGTATCTTTCAAAGCCATCATCCTAATTTCTAGAAAAAGAAATTAGCATGCAGGACTATCTTAGTCATTATAAAAAGCACATATGTTTTCTTACTAATAAAAATACAACATTCTTGTTGGAGTTCTATTTATGTTTTATTGAAACTTAAAAGTTGTACATTGAAAAGTGAGCACATGTTTCATCTTTGGTCCAGCCATACATTATCAAAAATATCAAAATAATTTTTTGTAGTTATTTTAAAGCATATGCATGATCATACACAGCAATTGTAAAATTTAGTAGAAAGTTTAGTTTGAGCAATGTCAAGTAATAAATAAGCACAGGGTTGAATATGATGGTTATTTGATATGTATTAATAGCTTACTTTGAAAGGAAATTTAGAGTAAAAGAATAAAGGTATATAAACTATATTAAGTATTGAAAAAAAAAAAAAAATTCTTTCTTGTAGGAGAACAGTTTAACAAGAAATTGGCAATCTTTCAACAGGTAGAAAAAAATAAAAATTGAACAGTTTTCAAATGTAAAGTATATATTTAACTTAAAATTAATTTTGTTACTAGTTGACATGATGCAAAAAATACACACTGATGAGTAAATCAGACGATAGCTAGACTTACTTTTCTAACATCTGTAATAGTAGCAAAATGTATCAAATCTAAGAAAATATGCAGTACTTCCTTTTTAGAGCCTTTGTGAGATAGAGAAAATGACTGATGGGAAAAGCAAATTTTTCACAAGCATTTTCTGTCACTCTATTCATTGTTTCATACACATTTGTTTGATATTTACACAGGGTTGTTAAATGCCTGTTTTTTTTTTCCAGAAAAAACTCAACCCACGGGGTTTTATCAGGGTTTTTTAAGTTAGAGGTGGTTCAGAATATTTGAAAAAAAATGTACTTACTACTAAATGCAATTTAAAGTAACTAATTGATTACAAAAACATATAAATCAATGACAATAACCAAAATTATGCTTGCTTTTAGATAAATTGATTATTAATAATAGTTTTAACAATGAAATTATCATTAAAGTACTATACTAATATTTTGTTAAGGATAAAGTATCTTTATTTATTTTAATTGAAGTGATTGCCTATAAAAATTCATTCTGAAATGTATTAATTAATGATGGATTGCAAGATTTTTTTTTTTTAGTTTGCATTCCAAAATATGTTGCTATATTCTTTCTTAGGCACAGGAAGTAACATTTCCTCAGCCCGAGGTAAATAGGAAATTTCGGTTTTCCCTTAGTTTATGTTATTATTGAATTAAATTGGGTGGTAGTTTATATTTAATTCAGCAAATTTTTTTGCAATTGAAACTGGATATAACAAAATTTGCAGAACTGGGAAAAAAATATTTGCTGTAAAGTTACTAATTAATAGAATAAGCCAAATAATTCTACATCATTAAATTAGGATTCTCAGCATATGTGGTGTTTTGTTACGAGTTTCAACTTCAGGATTATACATCAAAGTATTTTTTTTAATGGGAAAAAAATTAATTTTTGTGTTTGTGATAGTTACACATACTTATAGAAAATTGTTATAATTATTTGTTTTAAAAATTGTCATTGGAAGAATTAAGACTTTTCCCTTGGGGTGGGGGGTGATAAACTTTATGACTGGTGTACTGACATTAAGAAATATATTACCTATGTAATTTAAAGTTGAAATATTTTGAAAAAAAAAAACCCGGGTTTTTGGGTTGGGCTAAATCTTAACAACCCTGTATTTACATCATATATATTATTGTACACATACATTACATGTATAAATAATCAATTTATCTAATGTATACATAAACGTACCATATATTCCAGCCTATAATGTGTACTTTTGAAACAAGAAAATTGGCAAATTTTACAAATTCATGTTGTACACTGGGTATAAAAATGCCATCTTAAAAATTGAGATTTCTATGTTAATGAACAAGAGAAGACAATGTGATTATTTGAATGAGCGAGAGTATGTTTCTAAATGCTTTGTGGGATTCATGCAGATAAGGGTCTGTACACATATAACGTTATCAACTTTTTGGCAATGTTAACATACCCTCAAACCTCCCTCCTAATGCTATCGTTATCAAAATTTTTTTTTTCAATTTTTTTCTTTCATTTGCAGTTATATATAGATAAAGTTATACATTTTTTATTTGTATAATTTACTACTGATTCGAATGCAGATAAGTAGTCAATAAAATATCACTATTCTATATGAAATAACTAGTTACTATTTAAAAGTATTAAATTATAGGTTTTTGTTACATACAGGGGTGATTGTTCTCCGGGGGTACCCCGGATTTCCGGGTTTTTCCGTCGACCCTTCCGGGTTTTTCTTTCGGCTCTTCCGGGGTCATAAAATCATCCTGTTTAGTGGAAAAAACGAATCGAAATTGAAAATATGTTGCAAAAACAATGTACGCGACGCTGCGACGGACGTCGCAGACTTTTTAGGGCACCTGCAGACTAAAAACATACAGCGATGCCGCGGACGCGCTATAGCGGGTAAATTACGCGAAAAAACGGCAAACTTCGTCGAAGGATCGTTAAAAAAACGGCGAATTTCGTCGGAAAATCGCCGAAAAACCGCGAAATTAAAAACATTCGCCAAATTAACGATAAACGTTTCAGTTACGGCAACCCTTACCCAGAGCCTGATCGGAGTGAAACTAGCAAACCCTCTGTCATGCGTTTTCCTAACCCCTTGTATTGTTTTAACCAAAGAATATAAACGAGAATACCGATACCGAAAGATATTCTTTGTCCTACCCCTAAACCAGGAGACAAAAACCAGTCTTTTAAAAGATACCTGAGTGAGTGTGAATCTTCATCTCCCCCTCCCCCCCAATCTCCCTTTCGTTTAACAATGCTGATCCTCCCCAAATTCTGTTATGGGCTGCACCAGATGTCAATGAGTGCATATTTTTCATAAACCTTCATTCAATACCCTTCCCCTCGAAATTTGCGCTTTTCTATGGCGAAATGGCTCTCGGTAGAGTATAATTTGAAAAGAAGAAAAAAATAAGTAGACTGTAGATTAGGGTCTGCACGGGCCAGAATTTCCGGGGCCGGGCCGAACGAAAGCTACCTTTTCCCGGCCCGTACAAAATTCAGTGAAAACAGGCCCGGCCCGTTTAAAATCCATTAAACCACGCCTGACTCAATATCTAAAAAAATTCAGATTTTTCTTAACATACAATTAAGATTCTTATATTTATGGGATAATTTTACGGTCCCTGTGGCAGAATGTACGTGACGCTGCGACGGACGTCGGAGACTTTTTAGGGCACCTGCAGACTAAAAACATACAGCGATGCCGCGGACGCGCTATAGCTGGTAAATTACGCGAAAAAACGGCAAACTTCGTCAAAGGATCGTTATAAAAAACGGCGAATTTCGTCGAAAAACCTCGAAAAGTGTCTAATTTCGTTGACAGATCGCGGAAAAAACGCAAATTTAGTCAAAAGGCCGTGAAAACATGTGAATTTCGTCATAAGGCCGTCAAAAAGACATGAGTTTTGTTGAAGGATCGCGGGAAAATGCGAATTTTGCCGAAGGGTTATGGAGAAAACACCAACTTCGTCTAAGGATCGTGGAAAAAACGGTCGATTTCGTCGAAGAAACGGCAAATCTCGTCGTCGGATCGCGAAAAACGGAGAATTCTGCCGACAGATCGCGAAAAAAAACAGCAAATTTCGTCGAAGGATCGCTAAAAAACGGTAAATTTCGTCGAAGGATATCGAAAAAACGGAAAATTTCGTCGAAGAATCGTCAAAAAACGGTAAATTTCGTCGAATGATCTCGAAAAAACGGCAAATTTCGCCGAAGTATTTCGAAGAAACGGCAAATTTCGTTGTCTAAAAGTGTGTATCTTCAAAATGTTTAGGCTGTAAAATGTTCATCAATTTGTAAATTTTGCAAAAAAAAAATGTAACAAATCAGTAATTTGTGCCTCAGAATCAGTTGTAAAAGTTACACTCTCAAATTCACAACTTTTAAGATTCTTTTGTGTGTAGCATCACAAAATCTCGATAACTGGATTTTTTTTTTTTTATTATTGGTATGGAAAACTTGGAAAAGTCAGGAAAATTTATTGCTGATCTGGAATAGACACCCTGTTGTTTGTTTTATGAATATTTGGAATAAATTTCTTCAATGATAAACTAGTCGTTGGGGGCCACCGTAATACTTACCCATCATGGATATGCATAATGTAAAATATTAAAATAAAAATGCGTAAACTACTTATAAAATGCATTGCAATTCAAATAAAATCGTAGCTTGATGACGTCACAAACTTTAAAGGCTCGATTACTGAATTGCTTGAAAGAGGTTTTTCCTTATAACTCCTAAAATAATAATCCTATTAACTAGCGGTTTATTGCATCTGATTAAGCGTCAAATTTCCAATTAAAATATATCTTTCAAGTGAAATTTGGATGAAATACAGGGTCATGAAAAATCGAAGAGTGTGGAAAATAGGATTACAAATATCTCGGCAACTCATTATCCGATCGACTTCATGCTTTATTCAAAATTTATGTTTTTTTATTGTCTTTTATATTCATTTCTTAAAATAAACAATTTCGAAAATTTTTATACACCTTTCATCAGAACGAATATTTCGAGAGTCCGAAAAAAATTGTTCCGGTTAATCGAGGTTGTTGAAATGAAATAGGCTTCTTCCCATTATTACATACTAAGTACATACCAAATTGCAAGTCTCTATCTCAATTTTTTCGGGAGATAGAGCGTTTACAGACACACACACACACACACAGACGGACGGCAAAATTTTTTTTCTAAAAATATGTTTTTCGGAATCCCCAGTGTCTGAAACGTGTAAATCCGTCAAAAAAAAAATTTCGATTTTCAAAACGATTACAAGACTTACCCTATACTACGTATGATGGGTAAGTAAAAAATAAAAAGACAACTTTCCATATTATATTTAGCAAGACAATGTTTACTCATCATTTAATGAAGTCATTCAATTTTCAGTGCAAATAAGGTAAGTTTATCAAATTATGTTTTCTTACAACTTACATTACAAAAACTAGCAGTAATTACGGTATTCTTAAGTTATTTGAGTTTCATACAGTTATATAATAAGTTATGGTGTAAATGGATATCAGTATTTTGCATCGGTAATTTTCAGGATTTTTCACCTGTGTGTCAATAATTTTCAGGGTTTTTTACCTTGTGTCACAATCATCCCTGTACATAGTTCATTTAATAGTAATAATGTCTTTTGCACTTGTCCAGCACGGAAGGGCAAGCAGAACTTATTTTCTTATCAACAAAATAG
Source organism: Maratus michaelseni (assembly GCA_963931845.1). Classification (NCBI taxonomy): domain Eukaryota; kingdom Metazoa; phylum Arthropoda; class Arachnida; order Araneae; family Salticidae; genus Maratus; species Maratus michaelseni. The sequence continues at coordinate 282,949,718 of OZ007587.1, forward strand.
ATGGACAACATTATTTCTCTTTTCTTTAGTAATAAACACAACAAGTATCATTTTAAAATACTTTGCACCTGGTTTTACCAACAGCAGATTATATACACATAATAGCAGAAGAATATGGATGTCAAACGTTGGTGTGTTCCATATTTTTTAGTGAAAAAAATGTTATCATTTAATGAATTTAATAATAACTTCGTATTTTCATAAAATAGTTAACAGGCCAAAAAAAAAAAGAAGCAGAATATTTAAAAGTGATAAAAAAAGATAAAACTTTGGTTGGATCAAAAATGATAACATCAAAGGCAACCCTTCTCTCCCAAGAGATATCGTGCTCTTCCCTACAGTTATATATGTACAGCCCTTAAGCTTGGCACTAGCATATGTCCTCACTTCGCATTTGCTTATTTTCTTTTTTTGTACAAGATTTTTTAATGCTCTTTATTGTATTTTCATACTACATATCTCAAAAGTTCTTTTTCCAAAAAAAGGATGCATGTAATACGGCGAATATGCCTCAAATCATAGATGCACGTTATGCGTTAGAACATAGGGTAATTATACCAAGATAAAGAAAATTTTAATATATGCACTGTTTGGTATCTCGATATTGTTTTCTACATATGAACAATTCCTTCAGCGCTTACACTTTAATGTCTGCATAATTAAAAAAAATAATTCACTTGTTTAATTTTTGGAGCGGTTTATAACATTTGTCAATAAAACCCATTTTTAAGCCTGAATTCCAACGCTGCTATAAAAAGGAAGTACAAAATATACGAATATTAAAACTAGAAACAGCAATTGTCAATGCTTGAAATAAGCAATTACTTTATAGCTTCATCATACTACAAAATATAAATGTGATCACTAGAAAGGCTGAAAATAAATTTGCAATAATCTTGCTTGATGAAGAGGCTTATAAAAATACTGTAATTAAAATAAGTTACTATTCTCAAGCATATATGACACAAGGTTTAAGTTGCAAAAATGAGTAATCTTTGTATTAAAGTCATTAAAATAAGTCTTAGGTATCAAACATTTTTGGATAACTTGGATACAGAGATCATTAAGTTGAAGAAAGCAGTTTGCATCATAAGATTAGCAAAATGTGAGATTTTTTATGACAAAATCAAAAGAGTTCAAAATTTCTTTGAACTATTTTTTGCTATTTGACATGTCTTATGGTAAAAATTACACTCTTACATCCATTTATTAAATTCTTAAGAATTTTTGAAATATGAACAGATTTATTAATTAAAAATTAATCTCGCAAATAAATTCTTTGAACACTGTTATGAAGTTGTATGTTGAAAGATACGTTGATAAAGTTATCATTAACTTCTAGTGCCATTGATGAGCAGGATTTACATTTGATTTAACAATAATAAAAGTTATTTTTCCCTTTTAAATTCTTATTTTGGTATCAATGACATAATACCATGAGAAAAAATATTACTCTTAAAAAGAAAAAAAATTAAAAAACTTAAATTAAGGCTTCCCATTGACTTATGCGAAAATATCCACTCACTAATGTTAAACTTATGGGACAGTTACTTTATAATATCTCATTTGCATCTCAATATTTTAAAACTTTTTTTTTTTTTTGCGTTGGATAGCTGAGATCAATCTTTAACAGCTGCCTTTTTTACTTTTTTGATTTTGTTTGTAGATTATTATTATTTTTTTTTAAGTGAAAGTATCCTCATAAAAAAAACTTTGCAGACAAAATCAAAAAAGTATAAAATAGCAATCATAGAGATTAATCTTGGCTATCTAATGCCAAAAAATTGTTTAAATGTATTGAAATGCAAAAGAGACATTATAAAATAACTGTCCCATAGGATTAAACATTAGCGAGCGGGTGTTTTTGCCGAAGTCAGTGAGAGTCTTAACTGTTTAAAGTTAGTCAATATACAAAATTAGGATAATTCAATCCATTTTTGAAAAAAATGTATTTGAGTTTACATTAAAGAAAATACACATACACAATGAACACATTGTAAAATACTTATAAAATGCAATACTTTTCTCTAAAAAAAAATCTAGATTAAAAATGTAAAAGATTTTATATAAAAAACTTCATCAAAATATATATTAAAAATTGAACATTTTTACAATATCAAAATGAATTACAAAGATATATTTACAAAAAAAAAAAATTAAATTATGAAGTAAAAACGACAGCATAAAGTACACTGAAATTTTCCGTATACATAAACAAGAAAAAACACCCAAAAGTTCAATCATGACTTTTATGTGAAAACAGTCAGGGGCAGCACCAGAATTTGTCTGACGAGGGGGTGGGGGGAAATGGTATGACATGTTCTTCCAGGCCTATCCGAAAACCAAAACTTGGTATGTTTTTATTAAATTTGGGTTAATTTTGATTGAAGATTTAATAGATAGTTTAATTATTATCTGAAGACTTGGGCCGGGTCTGAAATTTATTCTTCCTGGGATGGGCCTTATAATTAATTTTTCTGCAGTTTCAGGCCAGATCACACCCGTATTTCATTCTTTCTGGTCCGCGTCAGCTGAGATTTTTTTTTTTTTTTTTGTGAGTAATATCATAGAAACATTTCTCCTTAATTAGTAAAGAAAATGAACAATAAAACAACATCTTGTTTTTCTTTTTTAAAACTAGTTCTATATGTTGGTTAATCACGTGAAAGATTCTTTGCCAGAATGCTGTGAATGACTGATTTTTCTTTTAAAATTTTACATGATGTCAAATCTTATCAAGGAATCTGAGTAAAATCTTGGACATTTAGATGTTTAGCAGACAAAAAAAAAACTTTTAATAGTTGGATAAACAAGATTTTTTTTTAATTAAATAAAATTCATTTTTTGAGAAATTGACCAAGTTGAATGCTAAAAGTAGTTAATAAAGAGTAAAAAGTGAGAAGATTGAGATAACCGGTTATTTATTAATCGTAGTAAGTAAGAAATAAGGCAGAAAATGAAAACAAGTCCTTCTGGCTCAGTTGGCAGAATAGGTTGATTAATTGATTTTTTTTTTTTTTTAATACATCAGATTTCTTACAAACTAAACAAAGGGATTCTATTCTTTCTAATTTCGCTATTTTGGTAAGAAAGACAATATCCAAAGAAATTTTAAATCGTGTTTACCAAATGTAATGAATATGAGGCAGTTATATCAAAATGCTAAAAGTTTGTTAAAAAAATTATAGTTAAAAATTGTCCATTGACGGTAATGTAATATAACCCAAACCAATCAATGAATGCCATCGGGAATTTTTCTATGTCCCTGTAAACAAACTGTAAGAACTCCATACTTGATTATTAAACTCATCCAAGATACTCACAAGATCAATACACTGTCCCAATTAGAATTAAATTTGTTCAGTATTTGATACGTTATCATAATGACAAATTTTGCATGTTTTTTGTGTTTACCTATAAACAAACTATAAGAGCTACATACTTGGTTAACAAACTCATCTAAGATAATGGCAAGATCAATTCATTGCCAAATTTAGGTTTGAATTGTTTCAGTATTTTGGATATTATCATGATGAGAAGGTTTGCACTATGTATATATAGATAGATGAACAAAGTGATTGCAACAGATCCAATTTCTAAAGAAACTGATCTAGAAGAACTGATTTTTAAAGATTTTGAGCTTTCTTACCTGGGGGAGAAACAATCAGGGAAGCAGAAATTTTAGGGGAAGGGGAGGTAAGGGATTACAACAAAGTAAGGGGGGGGGATGAAGAGAAGAAAATGAAAAAATAAAAATAAGTATTTTAAGGTTTAACTTGGTGGATGGGGGAAAAGGGTAGAATAAGAAATTTTGGTATGAAGAATTTAAATGATTATTTATTTAATATTGCAACAAAGTTTTTAAAAAAATAATAAAAATAAAATCATGCATTAGGCAGAGATTATAAAACACTTTCTATCACTATGAGAATATTCTTAAGAAATTTAATTTTTTTCATACAATTTAATGATATATCTCAAAAGTAAATTTTCAGCAATTGCTGTCCCTAGCCAGTAATGTATTCAAATACTTTTGTGCATCCCTGTATATGATCTATAGATTTTTATACATACCACATAGTGAAGCTAAAATTTATATCAGATTCCGATAATTCTTTTTTATAATTTTTTTAAATTACATGGATTTTTTATTGAATCTCCTTGTATGCAAGTGTCTGAGTGATTATTATTAATACTGTTATTCCACATTCCATTACTTGGACACATAAAAATTAAAAAATAATATATACAGTAAAGAACTATCCGGAATCCAATTGACTGATTTCAGAATTTCTCCAGAAAAAAGGGCCAAAGTGCTAGTTTGTCATGTTCATTGCTTGATACATTACTCACATGCATGGCATAATTTGATGCCAATATCTAGAATTATAAATGGAAGAATATTGGGAGTTTTGATTTTTATATAGAAATGTTATGCAGAAACGAGGGATTCCAATAAATTGTCTTTTCTCAAACTATGAATAATTTTTTATCTTGATTGGATCCGATTCTTAATCTGTGTAGTCTAATAATTAATTTGAAAACAGAAACAATGCCACAGCCACTTATTTTCTACAAATGGATGTTGCTTTAATGTTCAACCAGTTATCTAGAATACACATAACCATTCTGGATAAATAGTTCTATACTGTAGTTTCAACTTGTTATAGAAATGTATGTGAAATTCTTTAAGAAGAATTTTAGCTGTTGTGCCAAACTTGTGCCTAAATTGCTGTCTGTTCAGATCTCTTACTGATACTCACTATGTTATTTAAAATAGAGGTGAATCAACAGAGGCCAAACTTTTGATTTGAAGCATAAATTTCGAAGCTTGTCAAATATTGTTGAGTAATGATGTGTATAAAAAAAATATACTAAAACACCTCACCAGGCGCCTAACTTTTAAGCCGGCAAATCGACATAAGATAAAGGTTCCCCCATAATTTTGATTGGTACTGGAAGAGAGAATCGCTGCTTTGTACTCTTCCACCCACCAACCTTCCAATAAGAGGGCTTTCTTTCAATATGACACACTTTATGTGCACCTATATGGTATAACACAGCAATGTTTCAAAGACTAAGTATGGGATTTAAGTTCTTCATTTATGAATCCAAGAACTGCAGATAACTTCCCCCCCCCTCCCCCCAAAAAACAAACATATCTTACTGCATCACAGATTGGGTAACCCAATATTTCCCAAACTAGCCCCAAACAACAGTTTCATGTTCGCTCTAATTTTTTGCTGTAGGTTGGGCTCAAATCACTTTAATTCTGTTCTTTTTTATTTTTATGTCAGAGATAACCGAAAAGTATCAGCATGAGCACCAACCCAACTTTGCAAAGAAAAATAAAGAGCACCAATCTGACCCATGGGTCGGGACAGGATGGCACTCACTTTTTATAAAGTAACCTGCACCCGACTCGACCTGACCCATTGGTTAGGTTTAATTGGGTTACCTGACCCGATGCAAGACTCTTCTAGTGCCACCCTTGGAAACTGTAATACACATTTCCATCTACTGGAATGATTTTTGATATTTTTATGAAAATACCGATAATATAAATACATAAAAAATATTCCAAGAATAAAACTAGTAAATACAAATACAACCAATGGAATACTGTACCATGTATGAGCACTGTATACAAACCACAAAATAGTAAGAACAGTATTTTCTAAAAATATCACAGAGTAGAAAAATGCATACAAGTAACGTGTAGGTATATGAGGCTCTTCATAATCATCTTCTACTTTTAATCTCAAGAAGCACAAAATGTACATTAATCCAAAAAGAAGGCCTTTTAAATATTTTTTAATGTTTTTTATGCAACCTTTAAGATTTTTGCATGGCACAGTAGGAGTCAGGACACTAACAGCCCAGAAACTCATTATAACCCAGTGGAATAAACAAAGCATACCAAATGCTAAAACAAATTTAGTTAAAAAAATTGTAAAAGATAATGCTCGAGAAATACTAGTGAACAAATACCATAGGTAGATTAAAAGCAGTCCACAGAATGATGTTGTGCAGTTCTTTTCCAGATGTTTACACAATGTTAGCAGTCTAGATAAATTCAGCAAACTGACAATGATAGAGATGATCAACATGCAATCTGCAATAATAATGTTTGTCATACATTTATGTCACTTATATATATAATTCAACTTTTCTAAATGAATATCCAATAATCAAAAATAAATGTAAATTGCAGTAAAAACTGAAAAAACAGGAAACTTCATCACACAGAGCATGGTTAGGACACATCCGCTCCAATGAAAATCTAAAAACAGATAATGGCAAATTGCTCAGAATTAAAATTTCACAACTATTTTGAAACTGTTAAAGAGTATATAGCCTTGCCGTTATATGCTTTATAGGTAGTCACCGCTACATGTGCTCTGTAAGAATACTGAGGCTTGTAGAAGAGTAAAAATAGGGAATTTAATTTTTATCTAATTTCAAAGGGGAAATTATTGATTGACAGATGACAACAGTTCAATAAAAGGAACATTTTAAGGATGAATTTTACTATATAAGACTGGATTGAACCACTTTTAAGTCTGAAATAAAATATTATAAAGATGATCCTGCAAAGAAAAATAGTTTTATTGAGGTAATGGAAGGAAAGTTTAAAGGAAGTTTGGTGGAAAATATAATAAAATAATGCTTACTGAAAAGAAGATAAATTATTTAAATTTAATTATTAAGTAGGGTTTTGGATTTTTTATATGTACATGTATAAAAGTCAAGTTTTACTCCACTTGTACTTGTTGCAGCAGAGTTTACAACACATTAAGCAAAATGTAATATTTCAACAGGGTGGTGCACTGTTGCATTAGGGTTTATATGTCCATAAATATTTATTTAAAGCATTCCCAAACAGATAAATAAAAGGATTCACCAAGGGCTCATAACCTCAAAAATCCTTAGACATTCCCCACTTGATATTTTTCTATCTAAAACTATATGAAACCAAATTCATAAACAGAGCCCGATACTTCTCTGTTTTTAGTAAATATTTAAATATTGGTCAGAATTTGCCAGAGCTCAAACACTGTGCTCCAGAGCCCAGTGAAATAACACTTCCGAAAAACGAATCCTAAATTACCCCTTTCTTTCTCTCCTATCTCCAATCTTTTGTATCAAAACACTTATAAGTGACGTAATGTGTCTCTTAAGAGATGGAGATTAATCAGGCTAGATCTTTATATCAGTCTTCGGGTTTGGGCAGGCTCGAGTTTAGTCTGTCTTAAATTCAAAAGTTAATTTATTTCTGTTTCAAATCATTTTAATCAGAATAAAGAGTAAACAGAAATAGTCTTTTTCTATTCTGCATAGCTGTAAACTATTGATTTTTTGTGTTAACACTATTTTCGAATCGTAATCCTGAGCTTATTGAATCGCAGAATTCTGCGATTAATTAACATTAAGATTAGGCAAAGGTTTCTATTTGGAAGCAGTAATAACTAAAAAGTGGAATAGTTGATAGCTAAATATACGCAGATAGATGTATTTAAAATTTTTATTTTGCTAAATTTAAAAAAAAAAACAATGCTTTAAATAATAATATGTAATAAATTATAACACTTTGTAATAATATAGTTCTTTTAAATGCTAAAAGGTGTAAATTAACAACATGATACAAATTAAAATAACTTTTATTAGGTTGTTTTACATGTTTTGACTCACTTCGAGTCATTCAAAAACAAATGACTTGCTTTTCATTTGTTTAATCATAACATTTTTCATTTGTTTTTGAAAATGACTCTGAGTGAGTCGAAACATGTAAAACAACCTAATAAAAGTTATTTTAATTTGTATTATGTTGTTAATTTACACCTTTCAGCATTTAAAAGAACTACAATGCTTTAAAAATTAAAAATATTGTATGAAATATAAATATGCAGATTGGAGTGACGGCGGAAGTGGGGAGGAGTACGCTACGGGTGTTAGTACTGTAGAATATTAGGGCTCCGGTACTTTTTCTTTCTTAGAAATTAAGCCCTGTTCATAAACACTTTTCCACTATGTTGGAAAGTTAAAAATGATTCAGATGACTTTAAAAAATACTGTTGATGATTGTTTGTACATGTTTCAGAAAGCATTTTAATTTTTTTTATAATAATGAGTCAGGTTTCATATTAACTAAACATGGTTCATATGAGTAGCCAAATTTTTTTGTGTAGTTATGACTATTTTAGTGTCATTTATTTTAAAGAATTTTTCTTTTTAATATGTTATTTTATAATTATACAACAACTTGTTTCTTTCTTTCTTTCTTTTTTTTTTTTTTTTTCTTTTTTTTTTTTTGTGGGGATGGAAAGGGAAGGTTGTTTGTTATGATGCAAAAATACAGAATGAAGAACTTAAGTTTCTCAAGATAACTTACTTGTATCAGATGCCAATATGTTAGATCCAACAATCAAAATATACATTTGCACAATGAGTTGAGGTAAGCACTGAAGAATAGCTTCCACTATAAAAAGGTGTGGAATGTAAGCCAGTTCTATACATCTCCCACTATGATGGTTAAAATCTTTCTGTTTATGTGGTGGACAGAATACCACCCACAAATATTCCAATTCATGAAGGAAGATGTAACCCAAGTACCTAGAAATGAACAATGTAAAAATTATAAATACTTGTAATGACTGAATAATGTGGTTTGACAAATGTGGTCACTAGGTTGCCACAGGTCACAGGGGTGCCATTTCCCTTTACTTCTGGTATCAAGGTTTCGGATGTTCTGACATCACTGAGCGTGCTTAGAGCTCCTATAATACAGGCTGACGCATCCTCGCAGATTTGGGCCTCAAATTGAAGTTCAGTCGAAAAACCAAGCTAACCAGAACCGGTTCAGCCAATCACAACCTAGTCTTAGGCAACCCCAACTCCGGCTGCGGTCGATTGATGCTGAACTGAGCACGAATAATCCGAAACAAAATGGATATGCGTCAGGTCCTATTATAGGAGTCTTAAGCGTGCTAAGTGTAATATTTAAAATGCAATAAATATAATTCAAGTAAGAAATATGTTGATTTTCTAAAAAAAATGTTCAAACGTGCCCCCCCCCTCTCCCCTACCCTATAGGTTTTACTCTCAAAACCTATAGTGTACTTCCAATTGACCTAGAACCTTGGAATTTGGCACGAAGGAATATCTTATAGAAGATTTATTAGACGATTAATCAGGATTGCCAAAGCAAGACTAACTATAAGCGTACCATCGTTTCCTTTTAAGGTATGAAACATTAACCCTCTGAGCCTCTGAGGGCTTTCCTGCATTTTCATAAAAATGTTCATAAAACTATTATTAATTTAAATTTTTTCCCTGTTTGTTTCTAAAATATACTTCCTACATCTTTATTTTACATATATCTTAAAATACAATATTATGTTAAAAATATTTTTGCCTACAGCCAATATAAGTTGTTTTTGGGAAATGGAAAAATACAGGCAAACTGCTTAGAGTTAAAAATGGTAAAAATTAAAAGACCAATAACAAAACATGTATACTTTTTTATTCTGCTGTTTAATATTTTACTAAAACATATAAATAAAAACATTTTTGTAACTCTTTATACTTTTTATTTAATATGCTAAATTAGTTTGATTTATAAGTTTGATGGAATTTAGAATAGTAGTGCTTTTTTTTACACACATTTAAATTTTTTCCCTGTTTGTTTCTAAAATACACTTCCTACATCTTTATTTTACATATATCTTAAAATACAATATTATGTTAAAAATATTTTTGCCTACAGCCAATATAAGTTGTTTTTGGGAAATGGAAAAATACAGGCAAACTGCTTAGAGTTAAAAATGGTAAAAATTAAAAGACCAATAACAAAACATGTATACTTTTTTATTCTGCTGTTTAATATTTTACTAAAACATATAAATAAAAACATTTTTGTAACTCTTTATACTTTTTATTTAATATGCTAAATTAGTTTGATTTAATAAGTTTGATGGAATTTAGAATAGTAGTGCTTTTTTTTTACACACATTTAAATTTTTTCTCTGTTTGTTTCTAAAATACACTTCCTACATCTTTATTTTACATATATCTTAAAATACAATATTATGTTAAAAATATTTTTGCCTACAGCCAATATAAGTTGTTTTTGGGAAATGGAAAAATACAGGCAAACTGCTAGTATCTATATTAATATCAGGGGCATATACAGAAGGGAAGTTTAGGGGAGTGCAGTTCTCTCCCCCCCCCCCTGCCCTCCAAAAAAAAAAAAAAAAACCTGGATCTTCTACTGCTATAACATTTAACTTAGATTTAATTTAGTCTAAGTAATATTAGTCAGTAGTATTCAGTAGGTACTTAGATTTATTTCAGTAATAACTCTGAATTTGTTTAAACTAAATGATACAGTGTTAGTACATCTGCAGCTATAAAAAAAAAATTTAGTGGAAAAAAAAATGCTAGCGTAAAAATTTTAAGTTAACTGTGACAAAATAAAATAAATCATTACCTGGCAATAATTCCAAACTGTGAGAGATGCAATACTGCAATAAAGAATGAGATACAAAAAGACTCTTCTTGATTCCAAATAGTACGTTTCACTATTCTTTTACTCACAGATAAATGATAGCTGATGGAATTTAAAATCACAGTAGGAATAATTGTAAATGCAGCAACTAGAGAAAACCACAACCAATTGCCATGCAAAAACAAATGATAGCAGACAATTATGTCAGAAACACTGTTACCAACATAGAAGAGCAAACAAGTAATCAGTCCAAGGAATCTTGTAACAGTTATTGTGCTTGGATCGATAAGTGTGCCCCAACAAGGAAATAAATTTTGTATACAAGAATTAGATTCTGTGTCTTCTTGTTCCACTGACAACTTATCTTCACAGGCATGACCAGTAACTGAAGAATTTGATTCTTCACTTAAGGGTGTAATGACATCATCATGCTCAACAATTTTAGTATGGAAATCATGTGGCTTATGATCACTTAATATATACTTTTCTCCACTGCCATTGCTTCGTTTAGGAATATCTTCTGGTATATCAAATGCATTTTGATGAACAAGAACTCTGACTTTCCCACTTATTTCTTCTGGATCACTATCAACAGTACATTTCCTTTCTGCCAGTATTAGAGATCCATTTCTTTTACTTGCATCCATTTTCATTTTCTAAAATACAGAAGTATTTATGACTTAATATACCTTTTCCAGATACATATTCTAAAATATACAGTAAAAATTTATATAAAAAAAGAAAGAGCAGTTGCTGGTGGCTTGTGCCCCACATTTGAGTTTTCAGCAAAAACATTATTTTATATACATTACATAAAATGTTATTTAAATTGTTTTTAATTACTGCTGTTTACTGCATAAGGGTGACCGGTACACACTAGACCTATTGGCACAGTGGACCACCCCCTAATATTTTATTTATTAAAAAAAATTTTAAGCTTCTCTTCCATTCTAATAGACAATAGCACTGGATTGGTTATTTATAGCCTTCAGAGAACATTTTTAGCTCAGGGTGAACCATTTTATCGTGATTGGCTGCTTTGAGCTTCTAAAAGTAAAAATTTTCATCATCATATTTTTTCTTTTTTTAGTAATTAAAGGTTGTAGACAAATAAGATAAAACAGCTATTTTGCAAAGGTAAGATACTTGTTTTTATTTAACTTTAAGTTAATATGTTTAATAGGGAAGCTATAAGCAATATTAATATGATTATATTTGTTGAACTTGAACATGGGGCACAGTGGTCCACAATCCACTCTGCCCCTGTAATACAGAATCAGAGTTTCCCCCAGACAGTTTCAGAAGGGTGATGCACACTGCCAGTCCTTTGGTTTACAAAACAGCACCCTTCTTGTCCCTCATAAAAAGAATTAGAACCCTTCTTGCCCCCTCCAGTAAAATAATTAGCACCCTTCTTGCCCTTGAAAAATTTGCTTTCATAGTAAAAACTGACTCAATGTTGTCTTAAAAAGAGTGTTTTGACTTTGAAATATCAAAAGTTGCTTTAAAAACCAAAAGAATACCTTTAACAATTAAAAAAAAGTGCCCTTAAGAATCTGAAAAGGGCCCTCAAAAATCCAAAAAGTGCCCTTAAGAATTAAAAAAGTGCCCTTTTCTCACCAGCAACACCCTGCCCTTTTTTAAACCTGGGGAAAACTCTGACAAAATGTTCAAAATATTTAACAATTGCTCATTTTCTATACAGAAATATTGTTTTAAAGTAGTTATTTAACTGTCAAATAAAGTAAACAAAGAAAAATAACAATTTATTTAACACAGTAAGAAATATTTTGTTTTGTATCTTCTGCCTTTGAAAAATATAACTGTAGTGAATTGGTTAATTGGTGATTGATATTAAAGTAAGATTCATAAGACGTAAATTGAATGGAAGTCAATTTATTTTTCCAGAAACTGTAGGTGAATCAGTTGTTAATGTCAATGATTTCGTAATTTCTCCCAGACCCAAAAGTATTTCAGGAAAATTCCAGGCTCAATCTTACGTATTTTGGAATTTCATTTGCAAATTTTAATGTGTGCTGATTTTTTTAGTACTTAAGTAATAACTTTATCTAAATTACAAGTGTTCCAGTATTAGTAATCTGTATTAATTTCAAAATATAATAAACTTTTATTTATTTATTTTGTCTCAAAATATAATATGCTTTTATTTATTTTTTTGTTTCAAAATATTACTTGCAAATTTATATTACATGCTATTTTGGAGGTAAAGGGGAAATAAAGAGGAATTAGATTAATAAAAAATAGATTTATATTGTATTTGAGATAATACCCAATAGCGATCCACTGGACAAGAAGTCCATCCAAGCCAAGACTGAAAACTTTTTGAGTATTTGGAATAACCAAATGGAAATGGGTTAGAAGATTTCTATGCCTTTCAATTATGGCTTAAAATTAATCTCTTACAATAACAGAAATAAATAAAAAGCTCTTCATAGTAAAATGGCTATTATTTAAGTATATAAAGTGGAATTTACTATCAGCCATAAATCTCTCCAAGACTACATTGTGAACAAATTTATGATAGGCTAGAAGATCAGGTGCCATGTAACGTCCGATTTCCCCTCATAGGAATATGATATGGCAGACCTCTCCTTATCATCAGGGGCCAATGACAGTCCAGGGCCTTTGTGTCAGGTCCAGCAAATATAGGCTAGGTGACTTCATAAAAAAAAAGAGGGTCTTTACTCAGGCTGCTGCGAATGACAGCCTTTTTCTATCGGGTGCTTAATTCCCCCCCCCCCCCCCCTCCATCCTTAATTAATTTCTCAGATGAGAGATTAATTTTTTTCTAAGGCACACTAAAGACTTTGACTCACTAAGACTTTGACTTCATAAGGAAGACAGATAGTTTGTTATGACTGTTCTGGCTAATTTGTGAAACATCTATTTAGCCAGCACATGCACAATTTGAACTCCTCCTTTCATATAAACTGAAGAGAAATAATTTTTTGTTGATATGTAGATTCCTAGATGTGTTGTGTCGATAAATGGTGCTAATACTTTTCTATGTTATTAAATGTTATTTTGTGCTGTAAAAGTGATTAATTATTTTTAGATTAGTTCACTGAACCACCAACATAAAATATTAGGGATTCATAAGGGAGGGGTTACAACATATGGCTATTTATCTCGCTATACACAGGGTGTCCCCAAAAGGTTGAAATACTAACTTTTTACCTGTTGGAGATACCTAGCTACCTAGGCAATGTAAATTGCAAAAGTGTTCAAATTAAAGTACGAATTACTATTATGTGAATGAAATAGTCCAGCAGTTAATTTCCAAAAATTAAACTTATATGGTTTTTGTGACCTATAAGTTATATTTAAAAAAAATTTCCCCATACTTTGAGAAGTACAACACTAAAAATTCCATCCTTCTATGATTAAAATTCACCAAGTTATGATACTTTGAATTTTATAGAATTTAAAAGCTTTTTCAGCACTAAACAATCATCTGCCCATTTTTAGTGGGCTTTAGTAATTTAGGGTCCCTGGACAAAGCCAAATAATCATACTGATTCATCTAATCTAGGTTTAATTTGCATATTTGTAATTTAAGCAAAATTTTTCACATTTTTTGATATATTACTCATTGATTAGACTTCATTACAATTTTTTTTCCCCTCCCACATGGTTTTGAAACATTTGTTGAGAGAAAAACTTCAAGTGTAATAAAAAAAAAAAATAAATAACAGATCTGTTAACTAATCATTTTTTGTTTCAAAATTGCATAGTTAAAAAAAAATTAAACTTTTTGAAGTATTAACTATAGGTGCAGATTCCCAAAATTTTAAGGAGCCAGTGGCTCCTAAACCCTAAAAATCCAGTGGCCACAAATGTGAAACAAACACATAAAAACAATAGTGTTTATGTGGGGTAAAAAGCTAAACAAAAAAATTCAGAGATTCAAAGTGTAAAGTAATTTATTTGATATGTACACATTAAACAAAATTTGAATATTAATTAAGGGTAATATAAATCTTAAATCATGTACAGTCAGAAGATAAAGTTGGGCAAGATACAGTTTTTAAACAAAAATTATATAAGCTATGCAATCATAATAGCGGGGAATATTAGAAAAACAATATTTTTTATTTGATTTTGCCATATAAAAGAAAATCTGAATGTGTGAGATTATTTTGCACTATAAAAATCAAAACACTTCACACATTTGATTTCCTATAAGAAAAACAAATATATATATATATACAGTCGAACCTCGTTAATGTGAATACTCAAGGGGAAACTTTTTTTGTTCATGTTAAAAGTAGTTCGTGTTATCCGAACTTAAATACATTACATACAACTGGGTGGGGCAATCGGAAACAGTTAGTGTTAAAAGTAATTCACGTTGAGCGTGTTCGTGTTAATGAGGTTTGACAGTAATATATTATCTACAAAAACAACTTTTCAAAAGTAAAAAAAAAAGCCAAGCGTAAAAAAAAAAAAGTTGTGGCTAAAAAATGATGTGATATCAAATTTCCAAGCCATTATATTACTTTTTTAACTTTTTTCCATTAAATAAGTTATCATATATATAAGTCGAGTGCCTACGTATATGTTAATAGAAATCGTTTTCTCCTGTACTAAATACATCCTAACGAGTTTCTGAAAATTCAATTTTTTTCAAATTATGCATGATGGGCTTGGCGGCCATCTTTGCATATTATTCACAAAATTCTAAGCATCCAAATCCGTAGTTAAAATCCGAAGTTCAAAATTGTTATTTAAGCAAATATTTTAAGCGTGTCATTTATAGATTTGTATGATGGTAATGATGACTTATCTTAAAGATTCATCTTATGATTTATTTTTTACAGTAATTAATAATTTCAAACTAGTAAAAATCAATTTCTCAAAATATCAGTCTTATCTAATTTATCTGTCCGTAGTTAAAATCTGAAGTTCGAAATTGTTATAAACATATTACATTGCAAACATATTACGCTTTTACTTTAGAAATTTGGGTGCTTAGAAATATGAAAAGATGGCCGCCAAGCCCATCATGCATAATTTGAAAAAAATTGAATTTTCAGAAACTCGTTAGGATGTATTTAGTACAGGAGAAAACGATTTCTATTAACATATACGTAGGCACTCGACTTATATATATGATAACTTATTTAATGGAAAAAAGTTAAAAAAGTAATATAATGGCTTGGAAATTTGATATCACATCATTTTTTAGCCACAACTTTTTTTTTTTTACGCTTGGCTTTTTTTTTTACTTTTGAAAAGTTGTTTTTGTAGATATCATTTCTTTTTTTAAAAACAGAATAAACATAATTTAAATAATCTAAACATGAGAAATAATTTAAAATTACATTTTACTTTCAGTCATTGTTTAAAAGGTTAACTAGAAATACCAGTAGATTTTTCAATTAAACTAATAACAACATACTAAATGTGGCTTGTTATAATACTTGTTATCCCCCGTTAAAAAATATCACTGACTAATCGATGAAATGAATAAAAATGCAATACGTACATAGCGTGTCAGCGCTGCATTTGAAATCAAACGTGATATCACGTTCTTTTATTATTAGCACTAGCTGGCTTCGCCCGCTAGCGGACCCCTAATTTATATCGGGGCCTCATATCTTGTAAAACCTCGAATAATATAAACCTCGAACCGAACGAACCTCCGACCTGGTTCTCCGCTGCCTTCGGCACCGGATAATCCCTTAATTTGCACATCGAATAGTATAAACCTCTAACCAAACTAACTTCCGTCACGGGTCCCCGCTGCCTTCGGCACCGTATAGCAGTCGTGCTGCGCACGCTCAAGTTCCATCTTCCACCACCAGGTAGCGCAATCTGTTCTGTATGAACCTCGGGCACTGAAATCGTTAAGGCTATAGATGTCGAGTCGAATGAGCTATACCCCGTCGTGATCTAGCCCATAGAACCAGAGAAAGTGCCCCTGGTGGTGAAAAAACGAACTAAAATCGGAAAGCTCTATTGATGTCGAGTCGAATGAGCCATACCCCGTCGTGATCCGACTCGTAGGAACAGATATAGGTAAGCGTCCCCTGGTGGTGAAAGCTAATCGCGCTTGGGGGCAAAAGGGGGGATGAACACCGGAGATGCATAATAGGATTAAGCGGTCACAGACCTTTCCAACGATGTATCACATGAGGGGTATGTGCAAAATTTAGAAAATACCCCCCCCCCCCTTGCATATTATGATTAAGCATTCACAGACTTTTCCAACGATATATCACATGAGAGGTGTCGGCAAAATTTAGAAAATAGCCCCCTTTGGGTGGGAGGGCTGAAAGTGGGAGGATGGACCCCGAAGATACATAATATGAATAGCGGAACAATTTTTAGAATTTCTGAAAGCTGATTTTTATTTATTTATTTATTTATTTATCTATTTTTTATTTTTGTTTATTATTATTTTTTTTTTTTTGCGTTGCCCTGTGCATGTTTGGAATTTCTTAGCAATTTCTTAGATTTACCTTATTTTATTCAATTAAACATTGTGCTGTTACAATAAATTTAAATGGAAACTTCACTTCTAAAACAAAACATAATTTAACAACTGGATTTCATTAATTTATAGGAAAACTAGCAAGCTACGCCTGCTGCGCTGGTCGGTTTCTACAAATGAACCCTGAATCAAATGAAATATATCGTTTAATTTGACCTTGTATTTGAAAGCAGTCTGTATATTTACGTGGAATATCCTTCCACATTACTGAAAAATGACGTGATTGCGCTATTATATTTTCTAATGTGCAGTCAAAATTTTAGCTGTTAAGGACCAACTCTTTTATTTGGTCATTTACAGTTAGGGTTTGCTAAAGAATGATAAAACTATGTGCAATATACTAAAGCCATCACTAAAAATTATCGAAATAACAATGCAAACAAATTAACTAACAAAATCCATTCAGAAGAAGTTTTTATAAAGGCTAATCTTTAATAATCTGATTATTGAACTTATCCACATAATTCTAAAACAACAAAACGATATAAAATATACTAAAACAATCCTTACAAATTATCTACTTAACAATGCAAATCGCAAAAAATACGCCCAGTAAAAACTATCAAAAAGGCTAATATTTCGGAATCGGGTTCACTTGACTATATAACCTTCACACATAACTGTTGGACTAAGCAACGTAGAACAATATATAGTACATTAAAACCATTTCTGAAATAGCATCTAACTAACAATACAATTCTCATCAAAATCCGTTCAGTAGAACTTTTTTAGAAGGCTAATCTTTCATAATCGGAATCAAATATTGAAAAGGCTAATATTTGATTAAAAAAATGGTCACCCGATTTTCGAATTTCCCCCTAAGCAACGTTATATAATAAAACGTTCCCTAGAAAATTATTTAACAGTATAGGTTCCATCGAAATACATTCGGCAAAATCTTTTAAAAAGGCTAATCTTTCATAATCGGATTGATCTGATTATAGATCTTCCCAGAATAATTATATACCTAAGCTACGTAGAACGCTATGTTATACAATAAAACCTTCCCTTAAAAATTATCTTAGTTTAAGTTCTACGAAAATGCATTCAGCAGAACTCGAGTTATAAGCAGCTGGAACGAAATTTCATAGATGTAGAAGTAAATAGAAGTATATTGCCGTTAATATAGTTTGCATTTGAATAAAAAAAGGTACTTTTCGGTTAGCCGGGCGCCAGTGATATATGAACACACACACACACACACACACACACACATATATATATATATATATATATATATATATATATATATATATATTCATACATATAAGTGTATATATAAATGTATGTATATACATGCATTTGTGTAGATATATGTGTATATATGTGTGTGTATATATATACATGTATATATATATATATATCACTGGCGCCCGGCTAACCAAAAAGTACCAAAAAAAAAAAAATACTGCGAAAATGCAGTCGTACACTTGAAAAAAAAAACACCTTTTGGCCTAAAATCTCTCATCAAAACTGTTTTTCTTTTTTTACAAAATAAAATTAGTAACAGTTTTTTCTTTTATTTTTCCAGATGTATAGCCATTTCAATTCTTTCTGCAACAAAAAAAAGACACTTTTTGGCTTAAAATCAAATTGTTTGGGGTCAAAAGTAAAATCAAAATCGGCAAAAACAAAAGATAAATCGCCAAATTTGTTTCAATAGAAATCTTGCCCCTTGAATAATTTTTTAAGCATTATGAACATTTCTAATCATGTTTAAATTAAATATTTTCGTTTTATAATATTTTCTCATCGAAACTCTTTTTTTTTTTCTTTCTTTCTTTCTTTTTTTTTTTTTTTAAATAAAATTAGTAACAGTTTTTCTTTTATTTTTCGAGATGTATAGCCTTTTCATTTCTTTCTGCAACAGTAATGATCCCTAAAAAATTAGCAATGGTAACCTTTTCGGCCAAAATAACAGAACTTTCTATCATAATTCGATAGCTAATATACGTTAGAACATTGTGTTACATACTAAAACCTTCCCTGAAAAATTATCTCTCGAACAGTGCAAGTTCCATCAAGTTCCATTCAGCAGATCTTGAGTTATAAAGGAACGGAACAAAATTTCTGTTTGTGTTTTATATATATATATATAGTAAGATGACGTGAAAGGTATTCCTGCGAACGAAATGCCTGTCCTTTACCGTGTTTTTTTATTTTTAGAAATAAATGAATCACATTTAATTCATTTCAAAATTTTTGTTTACTTTTGGAAAGAAATTTTAAATGGCGATAACTCTTAA
The DNA here is from genome assembly GCA_963931845.1 of Maratus michaelseni. Lineage (NCBI taxonomy): Eukaryota > Metazoa > Arthropoda > Arachnida > Araneae > Salticidae > Maratus > Maratus michaelseni. The sequence goes on from OZ007587.1 coordinate 282,968,988, forward strand.
TGTATACATTTTAGAAGATACATCTTCCCTCAAAAACTAATTTATTTTTAAAAATCTTTCTAAAAACGTAAATTATATATTTAAAATATTTTTAAAGCATAAACACTACGTCTGATTACTTTATTTTACAATATTTATAAGAACACGCATTTTATCAGACAATTAAATACACTAAACAAACATGAGTGAAAAATTGACCTGGACCTGGACTCGAACCTGGGACCTTATGCGTACCATGCCGACGCTCTGCGACTGAGCTACCCAGATCCATATCCGTAACCGGCAATTTCTCATACTTATTCATGTTAGAAACAATCATCTGCCACAGTTTGCAGTCATATTTAATTATTTGATAAAATATGTGTCCTTATAATTGTGAAGTTTTATTATTTTTTTTTAAATATCAGAAGAAAATGGCTGACTTGCAGATGAAATTTGATGTGGTTATATTATAACCTGTAACTGATTTGTGCTATTTTAATACAGATGGTACATGGTCGTTGGTGGGTTTTATCTCTGTTTTGGCATAATTTTTTAATCGCCAAGTTAATTAACAGTTTTTTGCTAATTAATGATAGAAAATATTTTTTTTTTACACTGAATTTTATAAAAGCACATAGATTATGTAATTACTTGTCCAAAAATGCAATCCTTTTTTTATTCTGCCCAATATTAAGGCCTGTAGCTTGTTTGAAAAAAAAAAGTTTGACGAAGAAAAAAGTGATCATTTTAAGTAACTCGACGTTTTTAAAAAAAAGCTATATCTCTGTTTATAAATCACTTATGAAGATGAGTTTGGTCTTAAATTGAAGAAATTCTTCCTTAGATTCTTCTAGTTTTCGTTTTTTTTTTCTGCGACGCTTGGTTTGTTTGATATCTGATATTTTAATCTGGCATGTTTTGTCGATTTAACATTGCGAAGTTGCTTTCTGTATATAAGCATTAGCGGTCTTTATTCCAGTTCTTGGCGTTGTTTGTGTGGCGTTTTTTTTTTAAGCTTGTCTTGGCAGAGCGACCGCCCTGCTTGATATACATATATATATATACATTTTTATCACAGACTATGTAAAATTATCAGACTCAAACTGTTACAAATAACATTGCTATTCGAATATATTTAATAGTTTGCTGTGTTAAATAGATAACTTTGAAATGTTATTAAAATATAATAATAAAGTTTGTTATGTGTTTTGGTCTTAATCTTTAAAATTAAAATAAAATTTCACAATGGTGACTGGGAATACTAGACATTGATCACTTTTAAATCACATGGCGACTTAAACACAGAAAGTTGGTGGCCACAGCAAAACATTTAGTTGCCACGTGGTGACTGCCGACCATGAATCTGCACCTATAGTATTAACGTGTATGACATAGAAGAAAATTTTGGGATTGGCACATTCGAACAGTTTAATTTTAACCAAATGTTACATTTCTTTAATAAATGAGTTTCAATCACCTTCTCTGGTCCTAATTTCATATTGATCACCATATTGCTTCTCCCACTTGACCATCACTCCAAAAAAAGCAAAATTTCTAAAAATTGTTGAAATTTCTGAGATAGAAGTGTCTTGCCAGTAAAATCCTCTTAAGCAAGATCTCAAAATATTAGATACAAGTTCCACCATCACTCTGATAAAGTTGGAAAAATGTATGCAGGGTATTAAAAGAGAAACTAAGCATGCAGATTTTGTTTTCAAGTAGTTTGAGGGAACAGGGTATTCAAATTGGTGAATGTAAATTAAGAAAATCATTTAAGAGGTTTAATGTTTTCTCTAATATAAATCAAGTTAAGAAAAATTTTTTCTTAAAAATATATCAAAGTCAATACATAACATGAATGATGAGAAATTGCATTTCACTCAACAATAAATATATCTTGAAAATTTTAGCTGCATGCTTAGGGTAGCTATCTTGTTCGTATATAAAAGTGCCGAAATTTTTTTTTTGGGTGTTTCATTTAAGATTGTTTTTCAATCAACTATTCAATTTGTCTATGTATTTATGTTATTATGCTATAATAAAACAAATAAACTTTTCATGACATACAAAATTAAAAACGGTCATTATAATACTTTTCAAAAACATATAAGAAACGAACAAGAACTTTATATTTATCTGTATAAGCCATTGTTTATGACAGTCCAAATAAGCTGAAAATTACGATATTATTTACACGTTAATAAAAATTAAAGAGAAGAAAAGTATGTAAAATATTCTAAATAAAAAGATTCTTACCTAACAAATGTTAACACTTGAAAAAAAAAAAATACTCAAAACATGTATTTTATAAAAGATTTATCACCTTGCTTGTGATTCATTGTTTAGACACTTAATTGATGATATACTCGACAGTAATTTTTCTTGCAATCAACTTATGATAAACAACTAAGAGAAAAGGCATGTAGTTACTTGAATTACAATCTATCTGGAAATGAACAATAGCCCAGAGACTGACAATAAAGTAAACATTTCTCACTATACATACACTAATCAGTTGACAAGCCACAAGCCATGCTAAGTTGATAAACATAAACATGCAGACCACGGATTAATATAATAGGAGGAGAAAGTAGCATTAAATTTTTACCATATAGTATTTTCCCCTATAGATGGCGCTACAACCTTCCTGTTATCGCAGCACGAAAGAAGAGATATGGAGAGGAAAGTAGTGTTAAAATTTTAATATACCTTTTTCCCTCTATAGGTGGCGCTACAGTCGATATGAGTGTGCTATCGGCGCTTTTATTATCCCTTATCGTCTGTTCTGGCCACATTCACATAAGACCAAGAGCCTAAAGTTAAACGCCTAGAGAAACTGTTTTGAAAAATCATATCAAAACAAATATTATTTTTATACAACTTTTATTCCTTGATTTGGATACTTTGATATAAGAGGTTATCATTCGCATAAGTGTGATTAAGGTATTTTTAGCTCAGATTTGTGTATTTTTATTTTAAAATTTCAAAACGCTAATGGTACAATGCCTAGAAGTAGTGTTAAAATAAACGTGTTTGAAAGAAGGAAAACCAAGATTCTCCGCGAGAGGACGCAGTGGCGCAGCCAGGGGTGGGGGGGGGGGGGGGGGTTAACCCCCCCTCCCCCCCTCAGAGCAAAAAAACAAATGGCACTGCTGGAGTGCCGACAGAAATGAAAACTTGAACAATTACGTGTGTATTTTTTGAATCGTCAGGAAACGTTTTATTGCGCAGGAAATACTTTTAAATGAAGTGTTTTTTTTATTCATTATTATAAACTACTACTACAAAAATTATATTACAATTTTCATTTAATGTGCTATTGTACATGAAAAATAATGCATATTATTTTACATACAAAAATTGCAATCTATTGCTTAAAACGTAAATTTACAAATAAATGAAATATAAAATTTAATTAATTGGTATTCTTTGAAATGAATACCAATGAAACTTGTGAATTTTCATCCACAATTTAAACAACTCTCAATACATTCATCATTTCTTCCATGAGATCTACACTGCTCAAAACAATTAAAGGATATTGCAGTTTTAGGTGGATTTTGTATCTGGGAAACTTTTTAGCTGATTGATACATGGTCGACAGACATAGTAGGTTATATGAGAATAAATTACACATGTTTGGCAGAAAAAAATGCATTTTATTGCGCATTTGTGTACAAAAGGAAAAAAACACAATTTGTGCATATGAGAAAAAAAGAATAAGAAAAGGTGTTTTCTTCAAAGAAAATCATTTTCAGTAGGGGGTATGGTTTCCACGGGCGGCCAGCAACGTTGAACACCTTTGAGGCATGGACTCAATGAGGCTATTAATGACGAGTTGGGGTATTCTGCCCCACTCTTCTAGAAGAGCTCTTTCCAGTTCTTGGAGAGTTTGTGGGAGTTGTTGGCGGCCAGAAACTCGTCTTCCTAGAGCGTCCCAAACGTGCTCGATTGGATTCATGTCTGGAGAACACGCTGGCCATTCCATTCGAACGATTCCTTCCTCGAAAAGGAAATCCTCCACCAGGTTTGCACGATGTGGCCTGCAGTTATCGTCCATTAAAATGAAGTTATCTCCGATTGCTGCAGCGTAAGGGACTACAATAGGTCTGAGGATCTCATCCCTATATCGGCGACCAGTCAGAGCTCCATCTCGAATGATGTAGAGGTCAGTGTGCCCGTCAATAGAGATGCCACCATACACCAACACTCCTCCACCGCCAAATCTGACACTTTCGTGCACGAACGCAGGATTATTCCTACTGCCACGGTCCCTCCAGATGAAAATACGCCTATTATCCGGATGCACAGAAAAACGGGACTCGTCAGAAAACAGAATATTGCTCCATTCATTTCTCCTCCAGTTGACATGCTCGGTTTCCCACTCCCTGCGGTCGCGACGATGCCTTGATGTTAATCTAACACATACCATCGGTCGGCGAGCATACAGACCTACAGCATGGAGCCGGTTTCGGACAGTCTGAGTTGAAATCGTGGTGCCTGTAGCCGAGCAGGTGTTGTTGGAGAAGAGTAGCGTTCATGTTTCGGTGTCTCCGAGCTGTTAACGCTAAATACCGATCTTCATTGGGCGTTGTTGCCCGTCTACGACCTTGCCCTGGTCTTCGGCCTGCACATCCACTCTCCAAAAAACGGTTCCAGATCCTGGAAATGACACTTTGTGACACTCCAATGGCTTGCGCTACTTCGGCTTGAGTTTGGCCTCCTTCTAACCTACCAACAATTCTCCAAGCTTCTGAATCTGTCAAATGACTTCGCTGAGACATCGTACTCATCGAAACAAAGCAATCACTGAATGCCGATCATCCTTGTCTTCATTCTCTTTTATCCAGTTGAAAGTCAAATTTCATTCGCTGCCGCTGAAGCGACGGTTTTGACGTCGAACTCAAAATTTGCATACTCCACAGTTTGAAAACCAGAAAAATTTGCATTTGTGATTCTCTTCTTCTATTTTCGGCAAAAAAAATTTCGTTTATATCTTTATTTTATATAAAACTTCAAATATCCTTTAATTGTTTTGAGCAGTGTAGTTTCATATCTTTTGTAATAACATTTATCTGCAAAATAGGGTTCCCGCTTCCTTTCACTCCAAAAATGACTTCATTGCTGCCTGTCTTGTTTACGGTATTCGTGAACATTATGCTTTTTTCTATCTTCATACTGCGCGTATTGTTTGCGGTATCTATAATTTCTATCAACATCAACAAACTTTACTTTTCTATAAAATGATTTCACTTCATTTCCGTATCGGTAACCACGTTTCTTAAAACTTTTGTGAAATATTTCATTATTTTAATTTTTTTTATATTGCTGCCGTCGATTTTTCTCGTGCTCAATAAATTATAATATTTTCCGTGTTTTGTTATTTCATTTTCATCTTTTGATTTGGTCTCGCGAGTTGAGTCACTTATCTGTTTTCACCGAGCGTGCTAAATTTATCTTGAAATTATTTTCTGAATTATTTTTATTCATAATACCAATCATTTCGCTTTCTGCACGTGAACTATTTCCTTTTGATACTTTCGCTTCATTGTATGAATTGGCAACATATACAGTGGTGTCGGTAACAGTGTCGCGAATTCAGTGGTTTTTTCCCATCTCAGAAATGCCCAACGCGCCTAAAGAAGTTTTCACTTCAAAAATACTATAATTACCGCTTATATGAATCAAAACTAAAGTTAAAATTAAATTTCTTGGCCTTTCCGCCTTGGTTGAATCCGCCGCTTTGTTAAATCAAATTCTATTCAACAATGTGATTCAATTAAGCGGCGAAAATTTTACTTAAAACTGTGAAAGCGTATACTACATTCATCGGTTAAGTCAAAACTGGTTATTTGGACTGCGTCACATTGTCGAGACCGAGGCTAACGAAAAAGAAAGGCTACCGCGGTGCTTTACGCGTATCTTTTTTTACAGACCACGGGAGTCACGTGATGCTCGAATCCACCAATACAGGTGTACGAAAGGAGCATCACGTCACTCCAGCGGTCTGTAAAAAAAGATAAGTGGAATGCACCGCGGTAGCCTGTCTCTTTCGTTAGCCTCGGTCGAGACCTCTTATAATAAAAGAAGGGTCATATTCTGCCACACAGACGCTTCCAGTTATTACATAGTACACGGTGGGCCGTTTCTTAATTGCATTTGTCTTTGTTCCATGTTCGAAACAATAACAGATCATCGAATTATCAAATTCCAGGGGAAAAATAAAACATACACTTTGTAAGTATCTCTCAGTTTCAAACGGCTTTTTTTTTTTTTTTTTTTTTTTTTTTTTTTGCAAGTAAGAATTAAAATAAAAGTACTTCAAAGTTATAATAAGATATTTTTTTATTGTGATTGAACAGATTTTCGCAATCAGTGTTTCTTTCGAATCATTTGTTTCGTAGGGGGTCTGTATACAAATTTAAAGGCTATATTTCATTTGTTGGTAGAGTTGCAAAAACCGGTTTATTTCCAATAGACCCGGTTTATTCCCAGGTTTATTGCCAAACGACCTGGTTTATTCCCAAACAACCAAGTTTATTTCTAAAAAACCCGGTTAATTCCTGGTTTAACCCGGGTTTTTTCTAGCCTTTGCAACTCTATTTGTTGGTGATGTAGCAACGACGTCTTGCTCTCGGGGAGGTACTGCATCCTGTCCCTCGGAGGGTCGGAGGAAAAAAGCACTGATTGTAATTTCATTGACTTATAGGTGAGCAGTGCTTAATTTGCGCCGGAGTTTACCGGAACTCGGCTTCGATACTTCTTTGTTTTTAGTCAATGTTTAAATATTGGTCAGACTTCACCGGAGCTCATAAACATTGCGCTCCGGTGCTCAGCGGAAGAGCATTTCTGAATATCCAAGCTTAAATTATGTTTTGTGTTTCTCCCATCCCCAATACTTTGTGTCGTTTCCTACCAAAGCGCTTACATATGTGATGCAGCGTGTCGCACACGTTGAAGCATGCATATATCTAGCGATCGCATATGTAGACTCAATTGTTTTTTGTCTTAATGGTTTTCGAACAGCGATGATCGATGAGAAATGCCAGAATTAACCATTAATTAATTGTATCTGCTATTTTTACTCGTGGTATTGTTATGTTTAGTCTCTGTAATTTGCTCGTGTTTGTAAAGCATTGTAAATTTGCGATGAAGCTCACAGGCGCACAGGTTTTGCTAGTTCATATAAACAGTGTTGAATTCAGATACTTTTCCCGGGAAGGATTTCTGTGGCTCCCGGGGAAGGGGGGGGTGCACTTTTTGACCATTGTAAGCATAAAATCTCAAATCTTCCGGGGGGGAGGGGGCATTTCAATGCTCCGCGGGGAGTGTCCCGGGCCACCCTCTGAATTCAACATTGCATATAAAGACATCCTTGGCAAGTAGGATTTCCTGAAAATTCCTCATTTCCAATTTCAATGTTTTTTGCTCTATTATTATTTTTTAGCTCTATTTTTTGCTTATTTGTTTGCTTATTTTCTGCTCTATTCATTTATTAAATTTTATTATGTGTAATTGGATAGATACAGTCAAAATGTATCATTATTATTTTTTTTACAAAAGACGAAATTGCTTTAAATTTTACAAATAATGTATGAAATATAAATATGTGGGTGGGATAACAACCATAATGCATCCCTCCTTCTAATGAAAGGGGGGTTTGGGCTGATGGTTGTTATTACTGCTGAAAATTAGAACTCCGGTACTCTTTTTGCTAGAATTTAAGCCCTGCCTTTGAATATGGATTTTGAAAAAAGAGGCGTTAAATGTGAAGCCTTTTCTTACAAAAATACTATCTATAATTGCGCACAATTTTACGCTAATCATGCATTAATTTAAATTGATCAACAATAAATTAGTTATACAAATACATTGATTTAGCAATAATTTAAGCATTAATAATTTAGCATAGCAATAATTTAAGCATTAATAATTTAGCATAGCAATAATTTAAGCATTTTACAAAAAAGTATAATAGATCTGTTCATGGAGTAAGAAATTTTCAAATAAGAAAATCGGCTGAATCTCATTGAAAGCTCGAATAATCATAAATTCGTTTATTACTTAATTATCTATATTCACCTACATTTAAGACTTTTAAAAGGAAGCACTATAAAATGCAATCAGTACTTTAAATCTCGTACATTTTATAGTTAATTAATTTGCAATCATTAAAGCAATTTTTAAATACATACTTAGCTTTGACCACGAAAATATTACATTTAAAACAATTAAAATTTAGGCATAATAGCGTGTTTCCTACCATTTCCATCTACAGTGAGGCTAAAAAAATTCACGGCTTCAGGCTTCAGACCCCATTGACGCGTAACATTTCGCTCTTCTCCCCTTCATACATCTAATTAGTTCACTTGTAATCGGAATTAAAGCGGATAGAAAATTTCTAGTCTCCGTCTCCGAAAAAATATATATGAATAATTCTGTTATTCGTTGTGAGCTAATGGTAGAACTTTTTAAAGTACATTAATGACGAATAGTTCGAAATTGTGTGTTTCATTTATATTAGAAATATTTTAATTTGGCATTTGTTTATTTTAAAGACATTTTCAAAGGAGGTTTTGACTAGCTTTTCTTGCCTCCTCTGATGAGCCAATCTGTGTTTCGCGATAATTGTCGCAAAAAGCATCCGATTAACTTGAAATTGGATAGATATGTTTATGAGAAATTCAGAATTAGTTGAATAATTTTTAGTTTTATTTGGTTGATTCGTTTGAAAAATAAGGAACAATTTCAGGGCTCCCAAATTGTTCACTTTTTGAATACCGGTATTTTCTTAGAAAAGTTTTACTTTTAGATTTTTCTTGCAATTTTTTCAGAAATCACCTTCGAAAGTAAATTTTTGCGGAAATGTTGTAGAAACCTATCATGAAATTTCCTGTTAAAAAAATATTGGTATTATGTTGGTGGACCATTTGGGAGACCTGCAATTTCTTCAGTGTCCTGATGCTTTTCTATGGGAATTCAGACGATTTTAAAATTTTACTAGTCACTGAAAAAAAAAATGGCGCATTTAAATTATTGGTTTAATTTTTCTCAGATATTCGAAATCAGCTGTACAACGTTTTGTGCTATTTTATGCATCTGCTGGAAAAGTATAAAACATTTTCTTTTCCGTCTTTTACAATTCTGACATTATATATAGTACGTATTTACCTGTTTTCCGATTTTCATTGAACAGTTAGAAGCCGTAGCAACTGTACTTCATAGCATATGACAAACAGAAAATTTAATAAAATCGCACAATTTTGAGACAATTAAACTAAAATGCAGAGGCGCAGACAGAATATAGCGAATTTTGAAGTATTAACATGTATGAGATAGAAGAAAGTTTTGGGATTGGCACATCCCGCTAGTTTTTTCATAACTTCAGTATTAGCATTAGTAGGTGTTATGGTTTCATTTTGAATTTTATGACCTAGAAAATCTGGAGGCACGGCAGTGCCTCCGCCAAGTCGAGAGAGGACAGCCGTAAGCATACTTTTCTGGAAGCAACTCAGGCCACTTTTGACCCCCCCATATCTCCGCGCTGGAGTATCCCAAAAATTTTAAACTTCAATTATAGAGAGTATTTGGCCCACAGGACCAAAATTTAAAATTACAACTTTCTGTCTTTTCTAGTTCAGGCGATATATGAACTCAAACATTAGATTTTTTGTCACTTCTTACTCACTCGTTCACGCGTCATCAAAAAGATTGGGTAGATCCCGTAGCCCCAGAAACTTGACATTTGGAAAAAAGGTGGTGTTTAGGATACAAAGAAAGGAAAAATTATAAAATCCAGAAAATTCGAAAAAAAACATTCGAAAATTCAACAAATTCCATCAAAATTGAAAATTGAAAATAATACGATCTTGTAGTCTTGGAAACTTAAGATTTGGTGTGAAGGTAGTGTTTAACATCCAGAAAAAGAAAACATCAAAAACACCAAAAAAATCGAAAGCAAAATTGAAAAAATCGAAGAAATTGAAAAAAACCGAAAATTTGAAGACAATCCGATTTTGTTGCGCTAGAAAATTCAAATTAGGAATAAAGGTAGTATTTAGGATACAGAAAAAGGAAAATTAAAAAAATCCAGAAAATTCGAAAAAAAAAAATAAAAAAATTCGAAAAAAATTGAAAAAATGAAAATAATTTGATACAATAACGATAATTTGATACGATATTTATAAATTAATTTGGATGAAACTAATTGTGTGTATTAAGCTCACCAATGCCTCGACCGAGTTCGTTGGCCAGCTTGGTCCGCCATCTTGTTTCAAGATGGCGGCCACGGAAAATTTTAAAACTAAAATAAATATACAAAAAAGTTAAAAAATCAAGTTTATTTTTTAATTAGGTGTTAGGACTTGATACAAGGATTCCAGAGCATTTTTTGTTTTACCTCTATCTTAAAAATTGGCTGAGATAGAGCAGTTTGAAATTCTAGGGTGGCTGACATTTTGAAACAAAACAGCACATTACAAAAAACCAACGATAAATTTATGGTCAATAATGGTCAAGCAGGTGCAATCCCGAATGAATACTCCGTGTTATTATAACTGTAACTTTGGCTTCGAAATTTTGATACGTTGCATTTTCTATTTGTTGATATTTTTGAACTATGATTTACGCTAGGTGAAATGTTGTTGTTGAAGAGGGATTTTTCATGTAAATCCGAAACGTCCAATTTTAATATGTTATTAATGTTTTATGAAAATGTATTGTAATGTCTGTAATTTTAATGATTTTAATATAAATTTATAAGTTTTAGTGAACGCGATTTCTCGCAAATTATTTTCTTTCATTGTTGTAATCATTTTCCCAATCATACGCATAAAACTATATATTCATATCCATTAGCGCCAAATTCTCGCCAGACAATTGGCGAAATCTCGCCAAATTTGGCGACAAAAATAAGTCTTCATAAATGAAGCCAACTTGGCTATAGCTCAATAAATTGGCGAATTTCTTATTCAAATTCAGTGTAAACGAATCTTTTGTAAACGGTTTCTTTGCATTTTAACTTGCTGTTTTCGAGTAACATTAGCTAAAATTTTAAAACGAAGATATAGGAAAGCTACCTTTTCCTGCCGGTACAGGCCGGAGGACTTTTTTATGAGTTGTCGGATGCAATCTATGTTTTGCATTAAATAAAGTAAAACATTGAAAAACAAATCCCACAGGATGGGGATAGTTTGTTTTAGATCTGGAGGCACGGCAGTGCCTCCGCCAAGTCGAGAGAGGGCAGCCGTAAGCATACTTTTCTGGAAGCAACTCAGGGCACTTTTGACCCCCTCATATCTCCGCGCTGGAGTATCCTAAAAATTTGAAACTTCGTTTTTCTAGAGTATTTGGCACACAGGACCAAAATTTAAAATTAAAACTTTCTATATTTTCTAGTTCAGACGGTATATGAACTCAAACATTCGATTTTTTGTCACTCACTCACTCACTCGTTCACGCGTCATCAAAAAGATTAGGTAGATCCCGTAGCCCTAGAAACTTGACATTTGGAAAAAAGGTAGTGTCTAGGATACAAAGAAAGGAAAAATTATAAAATCCGGAAAATTCGAAAAAAAAAAACATTCGAAAATTCAACAAATTCCATCAAAATTGAAAATTGAAAATAATACGATCTTGTAGTCTTAGGAACTTAAGATTCGGTGTGAAGGTAGTGTTTATCATCCAGAAAAAGAAAACATCAAAAATACACAAAAAATCGAAAGCAAAATTGAAAAAATCGAAAATCGAAAAAAATCGAAAAATTTCAAATAATCCGATTTTGTTGCGCTAGAAACTTGGAATTCGGAATAAAGGTAGTATCCTAAAGGATGCAAAATAAGGAAAAATTAAAAATTCCGGAAAATTCGAAAAAAAAAAATTCAAAAATTCGAAAAATTCGAAAAAAATTGAAAAAATTAAAATAATTTGATCTTTTAGCCTTAGAAACTTAAAATTCGCAGTAAAGATAGTGTTTAGGATTCAGAATAAGTTAAAATAAAAAAACAAATAAAATTCGAAAATAAAACAAAAAAATCGGAAAAATCGAAAAATAAGGAAAATTTGAAAATAATTCGATTTCATAGCGCTAGAAACTTGAAATTTGGAATAAAGGTAATATTTAAGATTCTAAATAAGGAAAAATTCAAAAATATGGATAATTCAAAAATACCCATAAATTAGTGCAGACGGTATATGAACTCAAAGTTTCGATTTTTTGTCACTCACACACTCACTCACTCTCGCGTCATCAAAAAGATTGGGTATATCCCACAGCCACAGAAACTGAAAATTTGGAATAAACATTTCGGATACAAAGAAAGGAAAAAATATAAAATCCGGAAAATTAAAAAAAAAAAAAAACATTCAAAAATTCAAAAAAATCGAACAAAATTGAAATTTGAAAATAACACGATCTTGTAGTCTTAAAAACTTAAAATTTGGTGTGAAGGTAGTGTTTAGAATTCAGAAAAAGAAAACATCAAAAACACACAAAAAAAAATTGAAAATAAAATCGAAAAATAGAAAAAAATCGAAAAATTTCAAATAATCCAATTTTGTTGCGCTAGAAACTTGGAATTCGGAATAAAGGTAGTATTTAAGATGCAAAATAAGGAAAAATTAAAAAATCCAGAAAACTCGAAAAAAAATCAAAAATTCGAAAAATTCGAAAAAATTTGAAAAAAAATTTAAATAATTTGATCTTTTGGCCTTAGAAACTTAAAATTCGCGGTAAAGATAGTGTTTAGGATTCAGAATAAGTAAAAATAAAAACGCAATAAAATTCGAAAATAAAATAAAAAAATCGAAAGAAATCGAAAAATAAGGAAATTTTGAAAATAATTTGATTTCATAGCGCTAGAAACTTGAAATTTGGAATAAAGGTAATATTTAAGATACTAAATAAGGAAACATTAAAAAATATGGATAATTTAAAAAAAAAAATCGAAAATTTAAAAAAACAAAATAGAAAGAAAGAAAGAAAAAGAGAGAAATTGAAAATAATACGATCTCGTAGTCTTAGAAACTGAATATTTGGTGTAAAGGTAGTGTTTAGGATTCAGAAAAAGAAAAATTAAAAACACAACAAAAATTGAAAATAAAATCAAAAAATCGAAAAAAAACGAAAATTTGAAAATAATTCGATTTTGTAAAGCTAGAAACTTAAAATTTGGAATAAAGTTAGTATTTAGGATACAAAAAAAGAAATAAATAAAAAATCTGTAAAATTCGAAAAAAAATTCGAAAATTCGAAAATTGAAAAAAATTCGATTTTGTAGCTTTAGAACTTAAAATTCGGCGTTAACTTATTGTTTAAGAAAAAGGAAAAATTAAAACACAATAAATTCGAAAATAGAATAAAAAACTCGAAAAAGATCGGAAATTTTAAAATAATTCGATTTTGTAGCTCTAGAAACTTAAAATTTGTAATAAAGGATACAAAATAAGAAAAAAATATAAAATCCAGAAAATTATAAAAAAAAAAAAAAAATGCGAAAAAATCAAAAATTGAAAATATTTTTATCTTGTAGTCTTAGAAACTTAAAACTTGGTGTAAAGGTAGTATTTACTATTCAATAAAAGGAACAATTAAAAAGTTCGAAAATAAAATCGAAAAATCGAAATATGTTTAAGAAATCGAAAATTCGAAAACAATTTGATTTTGTACTGCTAGAAACATTAGTTATAAGATAATTGTCCTATTAGCTAGTACAACACCCCTAATTGTTTTATGTTATTTCCTCCGGATTATGGTTTTCTTTTCTTTCATTTACGAATTTCGTTATAGAAAAGTTCCGCTATAGACTGGCTACGATATAGGCGATTTCTTTATAGACAGGTTTGTTTTCTTTCACATGTTGTACTCTATTTACTTCACATATGAAATATGGATTGTTAAATGATGTTAGCCCCACAAAAATTTTCACAGCTCCCCCTACCCTCCCGACATTACTGGCTGGTTATGGCTTGATAGTCCTTTCTAAATAAAATCATGGTGACTCTAAGATTCACTTGATTTATCTCTAAATTGAACCTAAATGATCCTAAGAAGACGGATCAAATAATTACTATATTGGCATGACAATCAGGTAACTTAGAATTAAAATCGAAAAATCAATAAATTCATAAAAAGTCGAAAATTTGAAAATAATTCGATTTTGTAGTCCTAGAAGATTGACATTTGGCAGAAAGGCAGGGTTTTGTACACAAAGTAAGGAAAAATTAAAAAATCCGTAAATAATAAAAAAAAGTAAAAAAAAACGAAAAAAAACCCATCGAAACAAGGAATATAGTTTGATTTATTGGAAATTTCCGGAAATTTTAATTTTGGCTTTCTTTTTATACTAAAAAGTTCTTTTATGTTAAATATCAAGTATCTAGGGCTGCGAGTTATATCTCAGATGCATAGCGCCTATCCTGGAAGCAATTGAGAGTACTTTTGACACTCCCCCTCCCATAATTTAGTGCTTGCCTAGGAACCTGAAATCTCTTTTTATCTACAGTACTTTGCAAACGAAACTAAAGCTTAAAAATTTTGATACCTGTAAATAATAGGGACAGAGTGTGGGCTTAGCGAAAATCAGTGGATGATCTCGAAAAAGAACCCAAAATCAAGAAAAGGAGGGTTACTTACAAAAAGAAGTGAAATCTCATCAAAAAGTCACCTGTAAAAAATGCAGCCAAGTCTCGTAACTCATTTACCGTAAAAAGTACTGAGATCGTATAAAGCCAAGTTTAACTATCTTATTAACTCTGAAATTTTCATTCACAAAATCACTCCTAGTCTCTACATCTTTAGTTAATTATTATTTTGTGACTTGGCAATTACGCAGCACAGGGAAGTTATTACACCTTACTATGTCATGGGATGGGATGAGATAATTTAACTAAAGCAAATTATATACGGACAGGGAAGTTATTACACCTTAATATGTTCTAGTATTATTTGATTAAGACTAACTATATACATCATATTCTCGTGCTAAGTAATTGCCAAGTCACAAAATAATAATTAACTAAAGATGTAGAGACTAGGAGTGATTTTGTGAATGAAAATTTCAGAGTTAATAAGATAGTTAAACTTGGCTTTATACGATCTCAGTACTTTTTACGGTAAATGAGTTACGAGACTTGGCTGCATTTTTTACAGGTGACTTTTTGATGAGATTAATTTTATCCTGAGCAAAAGTAAATTTTGAAAATCTTAAGTTAATATTCTCTAGTCTACATAATTCAAAAAATTGGGCTAAATGTTGCATATGTTCTTCTAAAGAAAAAGAAAGAATAAAAATATTATCAAAATAATGACAAACAAAATCAATTTTATATTTAGTAAGTATTCTTCTGAGGATTCTATTCAAAATTGAAGGTCCTGTCTTGACTCCAAAAGGTAAAATGGTCCGCTCAAATAACACTGGTTGGCACCAAAATCTTCCCTGTAATAATACTGGTTGATTCTTATAGACTTTAGGTTACTAAACCAGAATCTCGCAACGAAATTGCTCTATCATGTACCACTTTTTAGATGGGAGGGTTTGATTTTAAAATTAAGATATTTTATATGTTGCTAAAACATAAGTGTAAATTGTGTATATAATAAAATGTATATAATGATATGTAAAATACCTATAAATAAATGTATAAAAAACTTACCCAAGTTAGAACGACATAAGAAATAAAAATATATTAGTGGATAGCAAATAGCAAATTCGGACACGAAAGGGGGGGCACACCAAAAGAAAAATACACTATACAAATGTCAACAAGCTAGATTTTCATGCTGTATTTTATCGAGTTGTTATCAAAGACAGTGAAAATACTTTTTTCATGATTCCAATTTTATCTAAAATTACAAATTGACATGATAATCCTTCACCATTTGTTATTATTATAAAATTGTTTCTCGGGAAAATGGTACGTGCTGGGGCAATTTGGATGTCATATTTGGATTTTGGAATATTAGATCTGTACAATTTACATATTTGTTTTCCAAGAAGGATTTTTTTTTTTTTTTGAGGACCAGTGTAGTAAAAAATTGGTAGTACAGCTTGATCAGCCTTTAAAGATGGACCTTTGCGCGCAGACCATTCCGAAGGGAGTGAGCATTGAATTAGGTGGAGACAAAAACACAAACTAAGAAAAATGAATTTAAAGATGCAACTCTGAATCATTTTAACCAAAAAAGAGGGAGTAAAATGCCTTTTCGCATATTTTAATTATCGGAATGGAAATTCTTTCAAACAAGACGATACTCTTCCAGAAAATTTTCTGTTGAATAAAGAATTCAAATATTTCTTCCGTTCGCGTTATTTATTTTTTTATAGCATTTAAAATTATTTGAAAATGTATTTTATAAATAAAACAATTAACATGCAAATTATCATAACAAGTTCCTTTAGCTTAAAGTTATTCTCTTCATCGAAGAGAAAGCTACAATTTTTATGCACTATTTTCACATAAGAAGCAAAATTCCTTTTTATATTCTTGGAGACAAGTAAATACGAAATTGTCAGAGTTCTTCTATTTATCACCCACAAAACAAAAACTAGGGGAGTCTTCCATTTCCTTACCTACTTTACTATTATCAAGAATAGACTAATCTTAGTCAGACTCGTCACTCACGTGACCAGTCTTTAAAGCTTGGCTCAAAGTAAAAGCTAATTTAGCAGTAAAAGCTAATTTAGCAGTATCGAAAGTATTGACATACGTCAGTAACCAAAAGCAATATCCAAAGTGAAAAAATACTTCTCATTACTCCAAGAATACTATTTATAGAGGTAAAGGTAATTTTTAACACTTTACAGCATAATTGAAATGTGTTTATAATTCGGTTTGCGCGTCTGTCTCTCCGTGATCTAACTCGCGTAAATATACTTGGATTGCCATGTAATTGGTATACCTTGTTGAGTCTTACTATGGGAAGTTCGGTATTGAACATGAAATGTGTAGCATTTATAGTTAATTTACAAGGGCACTCAAAAGAATTCCGTTACATTATGATCTATGGGGAAAATCATTTGCAGTTTATTTTAATGATGTTACACTATTTTAAACATATTGAAACTGATATGCATCACTGAAGTGTGCATTACAGGATGCTATGAAATATCAGACATTCAGAAAATGAAAAGTACAAAAAATGCATTTTTTGAAGCCGAAAAACTCCCATAACTCCTTAAAATAAGAAGTCTCTAGATTACAGGAATCGATGCTCTAATAGTTAAGCAAAGGTCTTTCTGAACCTGAGGAATATAGCACAATCTTTGACAGTAACATCAAAAGGGATTTCACTGTTATTTGTTGGTTCATAACAGGAATTATGGCAGTTTCTTTGATAGACATTGAGATGAGAAAGAATATGAAGAATAAAGTTCTGTTGTTTATATTCTGTATTCTTTAAGTTGAGCCTGTTCTTGAATGTTATTGTGAATAAATGTAGTACAGCCATGCTTCCCAGATCCTTAAAATTCGCATCGGTAAAATATACCAAATTTCTCATTCGACTTACAAGGAAGGTTTCCATAAGCACATACTAAAAAAGAATTAAAACTCAAATTATAGAATATCCTTGTCATGAAAATATTCGTATATATGCTTATAAAAAAATTTCCTGCGGAACTTCGATATAGTGCCCGTAAATTAACATTTTGATTTTGACGATTTCTCGTCGGTTTGCGACACAATGAAAATTTCAAAAAGTACGTTTTTATGATAAATACTTTTTAAGGAAAACTTTTTCGACTCTTCATATTCATTGTCTGATTACCACCGGGGCAAACTTCGACCAGTAAATTTTAATAGAAAATTTGTCTTATTTAAACGTCTTATTCTTGCAGAATTTCTGTCATGAATAAGACAAAAATTTCCATTCATTTTCACTGGTGGAAGTTTGCCCCGTTGGTAATCAAACTCTATTCATACTGAACTAGTTTAAGTAAGCTTACCGTAAATAAATACACTTTTAAACTACAGTTTTGTCATATACATTTATATGTATATATAGTGAAATTCAACTATCGTATTATATGGCACTACTATGGAACAGAATTTAAATTGATTCAAATTGTTTCCAACTCAAAATTAAGGTTCGATTCTGAACACTGTCATTTCGATTTCGATATTGTAATGTCGCAGAGATCATTATTGTTGCCATGCAAAGAACAACTTATTCTACATCCAAATTTATAACGACAGTTTTCTTAATTAGGCAGTTACTTTTAAAATACACTTAAAACTTATTCAGCCGATGATACTGTGTAAAATTAAATAACTGCTGCCAACACGCAACTTATATATATTCTAAGCTTATATATACTCTAAGCTTATATATATTCTAAGCTTATATATATTATAAGCTTATGGAAATAATAATAAACTAATTTATCGTTTAAGTTTAAATTCATTATTGTGCATTTAAACACTCATTTAATAAACAATATTCAAATGCATTAAAATCGCTTGCATTTAGAAGGGAAAAGGTATTGCTCGCCAAATTGTGTTTTTATGCGCCAAATACACGAACGTATTTTATTTTTTACAAATTGTTTTGCAAGAATTTCTCAGTTAAATTTGACTGATACTTTATAACGTACGTGAGTAGTTTCATTAGCATTTTTTCCCAAAAATATTTTGAGCATGCGCTTTAAGGAGACCTTTCTTGTTAGAAGATGGCTCAATTAAACATATGGAGAATCAGGTATAGACTTCTTCGCGTAATCAAAGATTGTACTAAAATGTCACAAAATAAACTCAAGATTGTTTTACGGTGTTGATTTTTTCTAAGAACCCTCTTTTGTTTTTTAAGTCACAGGAATGTTCTAATCAAAATCGAGTAGGACAGTATAGTTCCAGTTAAAACAAGAATAAAGTTCTGCGTTATTGGAATCGATCCACCAATGGTCAAGCACAGATCTTGCTGAACCTGATGGATGAGACACAATCTTTCACAAAGTAAGTTATTTTCCAAAGGGATCTCGTTGACAGCTGAAAGAATCTGTTGGTTGATAACAGGAATTCTGCCTGCTTCTTTGGCGGATATTGAGATGGAAATGAATATGCAGAATAAAGTTATTATTGTTAGTACCCTGTATTCTTGAATTTGAACATGTTCTTGAATCTTATCAAATAGAACAAAGTACATTATTGTGGAAAGGTTTAGTACGGCCCATCTTCCCAGATATTTAAAGTGCGCATCGGTAAAAGCTACCAATCTTCTCACTCGACTGTAGAGAAGATGGTTTGATTTAAAAGCATATGGTGAATCCAACATAGATCTCTTTGTGCTGTCCAGGATTGTGCTCAAGTGCCACGAAATAAGCGCATAAAAAATGCTGCTCATACACAAAGGTAAACAACAGCAAACAAAGAGTGTATAAATGAAAGCTATGACGTATGCTTCAACAACAACCGGGTGAATTTTATTCAAGATCGAATACCATTGTGTATGTTGAGCTAGAAAAACTTTGAATTTTTCCGGAAAATTAGACGTAAATAGAACACAAACAGAACTCATTGTGACGAAAATCAGCGTTGCAGAATAAAATGAATATGTCTTTCGGATATTCTTTAGGTCGCATTCATTCTCTTGCTTAAATTTGCATTTGGACAAAAGTTTTAGTACAATAGCAAAATCTCTTTTATTTCTGTATAAGACGATTCTGAGCATGTTTCCAGAACATAAAAGTAGGAAATTAGACAATATATCATGCTTGAAACCATCAAGAAAAAATCCAAGTAGACAACATCCTGTTATTAATGCTACCATAGAAGTGACATGGAAAATTACTGACATGAGAAATCTAATTAATTTATATTTTTTTACATTTCCGAATAAATCTATTCCAAGTATTAGAAATGCGTACATAAAAGGATCATAGATATCTACGACATTTTGATAGGTGTACCAACTATACACATTTTCCCTGATTTTATTCACATTTTGATGTTTCTTTCCCATACTTGAAGTATCAGAACAGCAAAACTAAATATAAGAATAAATTTAAGATTCTATTAAGCTTTTATTACGACCTTTCGTTTTTTTTTTTTTTTTTTTTTTTTTTTTTTTTTTTTTTAAATAAAATATAATATGATATTTTTTGTTCTCTTATTTTCAAAATAAGTTCACATTTTTTCAAGTCTGTAATGTTATTTACTTGATTCGTCAGAATAAAAAAAGTTTTACTAGCTTATAAGAATGAATTTAAGATAGCATTAAGCACTCTTTTTGACATTTCATCGTTCTTATAAATGGTAATCCAACGTTGTTGTATTGTTGTTTTGAAATAAGTTTCTGATGGTGTAGTAAGCATAAAATAGTATCCACTAGATCGTAGCGAAATTTATAGAAGTTAATACGAAACGGTTCAATGTTTTAAAAATACCAGGAAATTTGAAAAAGAAATTTGAAAGTTTCACAGCTTAATGGTTATTATCTACAAAAACGGAAGCTGAGCACAAAAGTTTATCTCTGTAATTTATCTATGATTTCGTTATAATGCTCAGAAATAATATTTTATAAACACTCAGAACTGAATATTTTCCATTAGATTTAATAAAGAATTTAAACGTAGTGGTTAGAAATGTAATTATGGCGAACAATCTAAGCATTTTCTCGTATGTCACTTTCTGATGTATTCGAATAAATAACATCAAAACGTGCGAATTTCAGAAATGATAAAATAAATGTAGTATGTTCAACTCTACTTCTCCTGTATTTTTTGTGATATATTTTCGCTTTCATATTTGGAATTAAAAAGCTAATTCTAAATGAACTAGATAATAAATTCAAAAGAATCACGCAATCGCGATTCCCATAACAAATCTGTCATAATACATTTCGGTTTATCCATTAATGTTCATAAAAGGTGAAAGAAAAATGAGTTTTGCTTTGTGTTTACTTGTGTTTTCTTTTTAAGCAGAAAGCATTTTTTTTTCAAAAGACGAAAATTGTAATTTATCATTTTTGTTCACATTCATCACATTTTGCTTGACATTTGTTATTACACTCGTTAATTTAACTTAGATTGGTTCATGTATGTAAAGATGAAATTTCGTAATCGATGTTTCACTCACATCTTGATAGGCTAGAATTATATTTTATATATATATATATATATATATATGTACACAGGTGTGTTTCCGTTCACAATATAACATTTTGATATTTTTAGCACTTACTTGTAACTTATTAAATTAATTTTAAGGCTATTTTCCTTAGTCGGGCACAGGTAATAAATCGCCAAATATTCTTTATGGATACGAGTTACAACAACAACGGAGTTAATTATGTGCCAAACCACGGTCTCTAAAATACGCCAACTGCTTGTGTAACTGCAACAATGAAATATTTTAAACACTAAAAAGTAGAAACTAATAAAAATATAATCAATTAAAAATGCCTTCGCAAAAAGAAAAAAAAATAACTTGAAAGTTTTGATTGTTGAAACAATAATCTTAAAAATTAATTATTTCGTTATAACGTGCAAACATTAAAAAGTGAAAAAAAAAATAACAAATGATAATTTCTTTTCCGTGTCTGGGCATCGTGAAAATAAATTATTTCGTTAAAACGCGCAATCGTTAAAAACATAAAATCGAAATATGTAATAAAACAATAACCCTAAAATGTCTTCAGAAAAAAAAAGCCTAAAAATATCTCCCCGAGCTGAAAATTTTCGTGCAGAAAGTTTTAGAAAATGAAATTAACGATATACATTTACGGCCTCTTTAAAGCTTGTATTTGTTAACATAGCAACACCTTTCTGCTCTGAAGCAGGTCGAAAAGCAATGCGATCTTCATTTTCGTGCTCGAAAATTTCGCATCCTGTTTTTTCTTTAAAAATTCATCAAAATTCAGAATATTAATATTTTTTAGACAATTCGCGAATGTTTGCTCCGCACAATAATGTAAAATATAAGATTGAATAGCGAAGATTTCAAATAGAAATCGCTTAAAAAAACAAAGCCTTCATTTTCTCCGAAAAGGGGATTTTTTATTAAAAAATCGAGAAAAATTTAAAAATCTCTGTACGCACAGGGTGGGACGTCCCCTCCGGAGCATCGAAATGTCACCCCGGAAGATTTGAGAATTTGTGCTTATTAATGGTCTAAAAGTGTTATTCCCCTGGAATTCCAAAGTGTCACCCCGAAATTGTAGAAATCCTTCACAGAGAAATATGTCTGAAATTGACTATATTGGCCTAAAAGTTTGAATTTGGATTGCTTTTTTAACTGGTTCAAAACCGCCAGCAATCTTCGAAAATGAGAAAAATACGCGAAATTAAGCCATCAATATAAAATAGCAAAAAGTCTAAAAAAAAAAAAAAAAAAAAAAAAAAAAAACTGTCTAAAAGTGTTATTTTCCCGGAATTCCAAAGTGTCACCCCTAAATTGTAGAATAGAAATCCTTCACGGAGAAATATGTATGAAATTGACTATATTGGCCTAAAAGTTTGAATCTGGATTGCTTTTTTGACTGGTTCAAAACCGCCAGCAATCTTCGAAAATAAGAAAAATATGCGAAATTAAGCCATCAATATAAAATAGCAAAAATTCTAAAAAAAAAAAAAAAAAAAAAAAAAAAACTGAATTTTTGGTGCAGTTTGACCTGAACTCTCTATGTGCGATAGATTTCTCTATCCAGGGTACACAGACAGACACACGCATGGACATGGGCAGGTAAAATTACTTTTATTAGTGCAGGTAAGTATATTTTTTTCCCTAAGTTCTAAAAAATACTTTTAAAATTTAATAGGCATTTACTCATTTATTTACGTTAATAAATACACTCTTTTATTTATTATTTTTTTCTGGTTTATAAGCTTCCCCGAACCGACGTAATAGACGGGAGAAGCCATGAAAAAAATAAACATATTTGTTAAAAAGCTTATTTTAAAAGAGATTAAATCAAGACTTCAAATAAACAAATCAATCATCTTTACATTGGTTTCTCAGATAACTAATTAAAAATATGACAGATGGCAGCACTGGACGAAGAACGATAAAGTTTAACCATCTTAGTTAAAAAGCTTTTTATTTTAAAATTGATTAATAAGTCATCTTTGATTAAAAAAAAGTCACATTATTTTTAAATAGATTAATAATTCATCTTTGATTAAAAAAATCTATAAAATTATCATCTTATTTTAAATTAGATTAATAATTAATACAGAAAAAAAATAATCTTCACCAACTTCCAAAAAATATGAATATTACATGTTTAATGATCACTTATTTAGAAACTTGAGAGAAGAAATAGTTCTCCTAAAAATGTTTTATGTTAAGGCGTCAGGTATACTTTGAAAATACAAAATACAGGAAAAACAGACCTCTATTAGAATTCCAGTCACTCCATAACTAAGAGAATTTTAATTCTAAAATTTAAAACACATATTACGAAAGGTTTATTTTATTAATTAAAGTTCTCAAAAAAAAAAAAAAAACTATATACTTATATAAAATTTTTTAATTTATTTTAAAATGTAATACACTGTTTACGAAATAATTATTCTTGCATGCATTGCGCGCATGATTTTTCACATTTAAATTGCTAAAACCGGCCAATTTTTTTTTTTTTTTTTTTTTTTTTTTTTTTTTTTTTTTTTTTTTTTTTAATGAGTGCAGATATAATGTATTCTCAAAATGACCTACAATGAAAAAAAAAAAAAAATAAATAAAATGTGTAGATCCTGAGAATTTTTTTTTTCTTTAAGAAACTCGAAATATCGAAAAATTTTTTAATGCAAAAGTAGTCGTGAATTCTAAATTTCTTACTTGAGAAACTTAATAATAGGTCATTTTGTGCATCTATACGGTCAATACATTTCCTCAAAATTTCATGAAAATCTAGCCAACAATTTTTCAGAAATCTTGCGCGCAATTACCAAAATCGCCGTTTCGAGAAAATTGACTATAAAGATCAAATTACCCCTTGCTTTGATCATATAATCAAAGTTTTTTACGCTAAATTTCTAAACTCTTCTAGAGTAAATTTGTGCCTGTTTTTTCCGTCTTTTTTTCTTTCTTTCTTTTCTTTTCTTTTCTTTTCTTTTTTTTTTTTTTAAATAATGTTCCTAAAGAATCATATTTAATTATAAGCTATTAAAAAAATTCAATTTTTTGACACGTTAAAGGGTACTTGATCCCTTAAAAATGTCACAGCTACTACAGCTGTTGAAATTGGTATTATAGTTTCTAAATTAATTTTAAAAAAAATTCCCATTTAAAATTCCCTGTACAGCGTTTGCTCCTATTGTCATCGGTAAATGACAACACACTTTGTAATCTCTAAATCTTGAATAAAAAATTGCCAGCCAAGCATTTTTTCTGACGTGAATTGCATTTGAAGATATTTCGAAATATTTAATATTTGTGGCATTCTGTGTCAACTGGCCTACTGGCTCCTACTTAACCCCTTCAATTTTGATGTAATCGCTACAGGACATACATGTAAGTCTGAAATGGTTGGTTGGTTGGTTGATTTATGACGGCCGATTATCTACTCGGGAGATATAGGCCCTAGGGGAAGTACCCTCCATTGGGGTCTTTCTAAGGGATCCTAACCCGTATTTACTGCAAGGTTCCAAGAAAACTACAGAGAACTCCGAATGGTTAGGTCGACGAGCACGACAGTGATTTGAACCCAGCACCTCCCGTATACCAGCTTTGAGAGCAGAACCTCTCAGCCACTGGTGGGGCCAAGCCTGAAATGGACATCTGAAAATTGTAAGAGTCAGAAGTAGTATAGTTGGGTCACTAGGGGTCCTTGTGTTAAAGTTTACTATTTCACAGTCGTAGAAAAACGATCAAATCACCAAGTTTGTTATCTTATTTCTCATGATACATGAAAACTTAATAATTGCAAATATGTGATCTGGTACAAATTTTTGTGCTGAAAAACATAATTGCATAAATTAATACATTCATTACTAATTGGCTTCAAAGAAGGCCCATACGGCCTGTCGCGACGAATTTAATCCTTACTCTAACAAGCTATAACTACAGAACAAATTGCTTTAATAGTTTGTTCCCTTTATCAATTAATTACCTATGAATATGTATGGAACTTTCAGACTCGTTTTCTCCTGCTTAAATAGTCATTAATTTATTCATCTTTAAAATCCCTTAAAATATATATATATATATATATAAAACTTCAACACAATTTTTAGAAGAGCTATTTCAAAAGGAACACTTCTGATTTGATTACCGTTAGTATCACTGGAAAAAAACACACCTTAATTGACACGAAAACTTTTGTTTCAGTTTGGTTCTCTCTAGTATAAGGTTAAAAAAGCTAGGTTCAAAACACCTACTTTGCATGAGATTCGCAAGTAATATCGGGATGCAAAGTAATGTCCTGGTACACTCAAATATCTCTTGAACGCATAAATCTGGAATTGTGAAACATGTGTATAATACCTATAGTAAAATGACTATGTGCTATCATATGAGGGGGTTAGAATGACTGTGGAGTAAGTCAAAAATTTGAAAAATCTAGATAACCACATTTTCACTGAACGTATATATTAATTTCTATTCAGTGTGACAGTCAAATAAGTCATAGTTCACTTAGGGAGTCGCTAGAGGGCAAAAGAAGTTGGACCACTTAATGCAACGGCAATGCGACAAGTTTCACAAAACCCTTCATTTCTCAAATTATTAAATATTGACTTACTCCACTGTCATTCTAACTCCCTCATATGAGAGTGGCTGCATCGCTCCCAAGTGGTTAAATTTGGAAATTGTCGATACTATCTCGAAAAATATGAGAAATAGCCAAACAATGTCAATTACAAAAGTGTAGAGCGTTCTGGATTTAGTATGAAAATATATCTAACATGTAAAAATAACTTTATTAGAAGCTCTGAAATGTTAATTTTTCGATTACCAATCACCTCCTTTAACCCCTTGGGGACGAGCGACACGTATACGTGACGCATAAAATGCTCAGAATCGTCTATTATTCCCACCAGTTACTTTTTATTGTAAGCTTTGCCTTATTTAATGATAGCATTTCTGCGATTCAAATAGTCGAAAATTTCTGTTTTGAAAAACCGGTGGTAAAAGATTAAAAATTCTGTAAAGGACGCTCGTCGCGAAGGGGTTAAAACATCAGTAATCGCTTCTAAAAGTGTCGCGTTATAAAGCAATGTACAATTTATTTTAATTTCAAATATGCTCAATATGTCCACCATCGCCATCGGCACACATGCATTAACATGCATTAAATACATAGCTGCAGATGATAGACGCTTTGAACATATTTACCTCAAATTTCTTATTAAAATATATTGTACCTTGCTTGTTTTACAAAAATATACATTTCCCTTATAATGTCACACTTCTAGAAGTGATTAGTGACGTATTTAAGACGGTGATTAGTTATCGAAATATTTGGCATGCGGCTAATACGAAAATATTGCTTTTAATAAATTCCAAAACTTCATTTGAATGTAAAATTGATATATTTCATATAAAAATGCCTTTTGGTGTTGTTAGTTGGCAATTAATATATATATATTTATATTGTATATAAAACAATCAGTTTCGTTTTATTGCAATTCTAAGTTTTAAACATCGCGCAATTTAAATTTTTACACCGTCGTAATAGGAAAAAAAAAATGTAATTTCAAATGCAATTTTTTTTTTAACTGTATCTCAATTTACTGATTTTTTATAGTTTTAAAATATTTCACAAGCATGGATTTTTAAAAAAAATTACCTCAAAAATGAACGTGCAACCCGATTACGGCAGATTAACCCGTTTGCATTTAAAACAATGTAAATTATTCAGCATTCATTTGTTTCCGTGTAATATTCCGTAACTAAATTGCCACACGATATTAAAACTTCACAAATAAATAAATCAATACATAAAATTCAAATTTAATTTTTTTGATTTTCGAAATACAAGCATTGAAACAATCGAAATCAAACAGGTTGCTAAGTTACAGTAATCTTTCGCGATTGACTGCTGACATGCGGCTAATACTAAACTACCAAAAATACTTTGCGGTGTAATTGGCGGGCAATCTATGAAACTATACTAAGTGTAACATATATATAACTAATGTAATATATATATATATATATATATATATATATATATATATGTATATATATATATATATATATATAGAGAGAGAGAGAGAGAGAGAGAGCACATTATGTATGAAATGCATTCGGCAGACCCAGAATCTCGCACCATAATTAAACTAAGAATAAACAACAAACATCAAAGAAATTTCAACAAATATAACCTGAACAAGAAAAAACAAAGAAAAAACAACGAAAAAGCTGTGGCCTCGTCAGCAGTGGGCATATTATAAAAGCACAGCAATGTTTCAGACTAATTACCATACACAAAAAACTATTATTCAGTAGTGGCGGTGGGTTTCGGCCAGAGCGTCGTTAAGCATATTTCAAATGCGCATAAAAACAATTGAAAGCATATCATGAACACTCCCCCACCGCACCCGACGCCACAAATAAACAGCACATCTCGAAGATACAGCTGATTTTAAACGTATGTATAACCTACACTGAAACAGCAATAGAATTATTTAAGCCACACAGTCACAAAAAAAAACAAAAACAATAAACAATAACCAACATCCAGTGATCCATAATCTGTCCATGCTCGTTCCATGTCTGTTGCCACATAACTACAGACATCCTTGTAAAACCGTCCAAAAAAGGCTTTAAGTGATACAAATCATTAACTGTCAATCATGTAGCAACTACTCAAAAATGAAGACTGTCTGTAAAACCAGTATATCTATTAATGAAATTCAAAGTATGTTATTTTTATGATACAAAATACTGGTTAAATTAAATTTAACCAATTTATTTATTAACCAATTTAACCAATAGAACAGTTACTTATGTTACACCACGTACGTGGTGTAGTAAATGAGGAAATTCAAAGGTTACAAGATGAGGGTATTATTAAACCTGTCACTATTAGTAAGTGGACAACTCCTATAGTTCCAGTGGTAAAACCTAATGGTAAAATTAGTTTATGTCGTGATTTTAAAGTTACAGTAAATACATTTTTGAAGGTTGAAAAATATCCTTTACCTAGGGTAGAGGACATGCTAGCTGCATTAGGTGGTGGTTCGCATTTTACAAAGATTGATTTAAATCAAGCATATCTTCAGTTATCTGTAGACGAAAAGTCCCAAGAGTTGTTAACTATAAACACTCCTAAGAGCTTATTTCAATTTTTAAAGTTACCAATGGATCTTACTAGTTCTCCAGCAATATGACACAGATCAATTGAACAGATTTTAAGTGGTGTTGATGGTGTTACAGTTTTTATTGATGATATTGGTGTTACAGGGGAAACTGATGAAATTCATTTGAAAAGGCTAAAACAAGTGTTAGAAAGATTACGTGAATATAATATTAGGATAATAAAGACAAATCATTTTTTCTGGCTGATCATATTACATATTGTGGGTATAAAATTGATAAGAATGTATTCATAAAACACTAGTCGGATGTGCCAATCCGAAAACTTTCTTCTATCTCACACAGGTTTCGCATACACTAAAAAGAATCAGCACGAATTTATATCAAGGTCCAACTGAATCTAAAATTTTATTAAATTCCGTGCATTAGTTCTTGAGATATGACTATTGCTAAAATCGTGTGAATTCTGCAAAATGCAGCATAGCAGCGCCACCTGTTGCGATATTTAGATCAAAACCTAATCAACAACTTACGTCAACATCTAACTGAAACGGAAGTTAGATGAATATCCGTGCATTAGTTCATGAGATATAGTTATCGTGATAATAATGAAAAAAGTAGCATAGCAGCGCCACCTGTTGGGCAATTTACACCAAAACGTAAGCAGCATCTATTTATGTCAAGGTCTAACAGAATCTGAAGTTTGATAAAATTCCGCGCATTAGTTCGTGAGATATAGCTATCGTAAAAATCGAGAAAAACGTGGTATGGCAGCGCCACCTGTTGGGATATCTACACCAAAACGTAATCAGCGTCTATTTATGTCAAGGTCTAACTGAACCTGAAGTTTTATGAAAATAAGTTCATTAGTTCTTGAGATAAGCTATTACGGAAATCGCGAAAAATGCAGCATAGCAGCGCCATCTGTCGGGCGATTTCAACCAAAAACTAATCAGCACCAATTTATATCAGGGACTAACTGAATATAAAGTTTTATTAAATTTCGTACATTAGTTCTTGATATAGAGCGCCCACAAAATTTTTGTCACATACAGACATACAGACAGACAGAGTCACAGACAGACATTTTCTAAAAATAGTCAATTCGTGTTCAGGACCTTCTAAAACGTACAAATCCGCCTAAAACCGGAAGTCGAAAATTTTCATGAATCCAATACTTTCTTCTTATAAAGATAGAAGAAAGTAACAAGATAAAATTGATGCTATATATTAAATGCTCCTAGACCAATAAATGTGTCACAAGTTAAAGCTTTTTTAGGCTTAGTAACATATCATTATAAATTTGTACCAAATTTATCTACAATTTCTCATCCTTTAAACCAATTGCTCAAAAACAATGTGAAATTTATATGGTCTCCTGTTAGTGAACAAGCATTTAAAAATATAAAAAATGAAATTATTTCAGAAAGAGTTCTTAAACATTTCAACCCTAAATTACCTTTTGTGTTAGCAACCGATGTTTCTCCATATGGTATCTCTGCAGTTCTTTCGCATGTGATGCCGATAACGTGGTAAAAAAAATTGATTTTCTGTCCAGAACTCTCACTAATGCAGAAAAAAGGTATAGCCAAGTGGATAAGGAAGCACTAGCTATTATCTTTGGTGTAAAGAATTTTTTTCAGAATTTATATATGGTAACAGGTTTACTTTAATTACGGATAGTAAACCACTTATGTCTATTTTTTCTCCTACTAAGATTATTCCTGTACTCTCAGTTACGAGAATGGAAAGATATGCATTATATTTACAAGCGTTTAAATATGATATTCGTTATAAGAAAACATCCGAACATTGAAATGTCGATGCTCTTTCACAACTTCCATTACGTAGTGAAGATTTACCTCTACAATTAAATTCAAGTAATGTAATTGATGAATCTGAATTTTTTCAAATTAATCAAATTTCTACTTTACCTTTAAATGCCAAATCAATTGCTGTAGCTACAAAATATGATCCTTTATTACGTCAAATTTTTCATCATCTAATTTCTAGTTCTCCAATTCCAAAAAAATTACCTTTTGGTGGTAAACAAGAAAAATTTACTCTTCAACATAGTTGTATTTTAAAAGTATATAGAGTAATTATCCCTGAAATTCACAGAAAATAAATTTTATATGATTTGCACTTTGGACATTTCGGTATAGTGAAAATGAAGTTGTGACATGTTGAAAATTTCACATGCTCACATACTCGGAAGATAAAGATAATCCCTTGTGAATGAAAGGGCCTTTGTGAATTGTCACTATTCAAGTAAGATAGTACTATACAGAAGGGTGACAGGTGGACGTGAATCAACTAATCACTTACTTGCAGAAATGGGATAATCTCTTAAGAATGAAAAGGAGAACTATAGATTGGGGTCTTTCATTGTCATCTGGAGATAAACCAGGCTGGAGCAGGCGTTGTATGGAAGGCAAGGTTTTCGGCAGAAATTCCGGGAATGAAAAGGAAGCCCCTAAAAAGTGCAATTGTCAAACTGGAAGTAAAGGATTAAAAAGGACGGTCGTCCATCAGAAGGGATTAGAGGGAGTTGCTTTCCCGAGAGAGGAAAAGACGAGTTCCAGAAGGGTCCTCTTAGATTTTTGGAGGGAGGCAACAAGTACATTTTTGAGAGGAGACGGCAGTGGGATGTTGAACACGCTAGAGTGAGGTTGTCTTTGGAGTGAAAGTCAGAATCGAGTTTTTCTGACCTTGTAACTTTACAGCGTGGATATGATTATCCTATTTTTTCATTTTTATTTTTATTTTTTATGTTAATTTAAAATAAAGTTTTTTTCGTTTCAAACGAATAATGGATTTTATTTTATATATACATGTGTCCACGTTACCACAGCTATAGTATATATAATTAATTGGTGGCAGCAACTGGGATATGTAATCTAGAGTAAATTAGATTACGGATCTATGTGTTAACCTGATTAAACAGATGAAGAGCCAGTGGAAAACGGATAAGCATAATTGAGGAGTCTTGAAGTCTAATTGGAGTCGTGGTTGTTTCTCGGAGGTCTAGCAAGTAGAGAACTGGAAAAAGAACTTTATCGACTAAAGCTGTGTGGTGTATGAACAGTCAACTAT
Source organism: Maratus michaelseni (assembly GCA_963931845.1). Taxonomy (NCBI): domain Eukaryota; kingdom Metazoa; phylum Arthropoda; class Arachnida; order Araneae; family Salticidae; genus Maratus; species Maratus michaelseni. Next base: position 283,000,257 of record OZ007587.1, read on the forward strand.
AGATTGGTGGTACGTATTTGTGCTTCAAAATCTACAGTGGAATGAAGATATGCGGCGTACCATCTCAGTTGTCTACATACGGATCTAAGGTGAAATTAGTGCCTCATCAGTGAATTGAGTGGCTTCAAATCTTCAAAAATCTGTGTGTGTCATCTTTAAAAGTGCTTGGAAGCCTGGTATCAGTGTGAAGGAAATATCTGCATCTGAAGGTAAGCTCTTTTATGAAATCTTCTATAGAGGTCTATTTTAAATTAAATTTTGTGTCTAAATTTTAATTTTGGGGAACAAAACCCTATGAAAAATTTAAGAATTCTAGGGAAGTTATTAATTTGGTACTTAAAATTTTAGTTAGAATTTTTATGTTTGTTGATGTTCTGGTATCTGTTAGGTATAATATTGGGTTAAGAAAATTATATACTTATGTATATGTTAAAATTTACTTGGGGTATAGTAAATTGTTATTGATTAATTGAGATTATTAATCAGGGTATTTTAATCATAATTTTGTATAAAAAATTTGGAAATAAGAGTTTGTTTATATACATTTTATTTATTACAGTAATAAAGTTATAGCTTAATTTTATGGGTATACTGTGGATGATTATGATTAATGTTTCAAAATAAATTGAGGTTATACTGTACTGTTGGGTATAAAATATATTTTGGGGGATATACTCAGTTTGAAAGACGTCACTGTTGCATGAGAATTTGCTATATTAAAATTGTGTCGTTTTTGAATACATTATTATACGAATAGTGAAGAAAATTCTATTTCTGTATTTATTGTATTATTGTAAATTGAATATATCTGATATTTTGAAATTCATTATATTTTGGGGGAAAATATGGCAGACTATTTAGTGAAATATAATAAAAGCGTCTTGCTATTATTAACAGAGGAATTTGAGACCAGTGTGTCAAAAACGTGTAAAAATCAAGCTATAATTCAGGCTATTGTTAGTGCTGAGGATTATAAAGAAAGTTATGCAAAACTTCGCTTGCAATATATTCTTGAACAGGAGGCAGAGCGGAAAGAACAGGAAAAACAAATCGAAAAAGATCGTAAAGAAAGAGAGAGGCAAATTGAATCGGATCGAAAAGAAAGAGAGAGGCAAATCGAATTAGATAGGATTGCGCAAGAGGAAAAAGATAAACTTAGGAAATTTGAATTAGATAAATTTGAAAAACAACTTGAGGCAGATAAATTTGAAAAACAGCAACAACTTGAATTACAAAAACTTAAGAAACAACAGCAATTTGAATTAGAAAAATTGCGTATTCAAAACTCTGCGGATAGTGTTAGTGTTTCATCTAATGAATCAAATGTAGATTTTAATAGAACTCCTAAGGTAAATTTAAAGGATATAGTTCCGCGCTTTGATTCTAAATTAATTGATATAACTCTTTTCTTTATAATTTTTGAAAGGCAAGCCGAGAAAGCTAAAATTTCTCAGAAAGATTTGGTTAGTCAATTAATTCCTTTATTACCTTCTGATATTGCCGAAATTATAGTAAAACAACCGTCAGACAAATGTGATGATTTTCAACATGTAAAGAAAGTTCTGTTAGATAGGTTTAGGCTAAGTACAGGCGCCTTAAAACAAAAATTTGAAACGCATCAAAGAAAATCTGGTGAATTATGGGTGGATCTGATTTATGAGTTAAAGGGATATCTTGATAATTGGTTAGAGTCGTTAGAAGTGAGGGATTTTGAATCCTTAAAAGAACTAATGCTCACGGAACAATTGAAAAAACGTGTCCCTTTTGAGATAAAAGAAAAATTTATGGATGATTGGGAGGAAATAAAGATTGCTTCTAAACTCGCGGAAAAATCGTATAAATTTGAGAGTATAAGAACAGAATTTAAGAGGTCGGATAGAAAACCTTGGGAAAATAAATCTTTTCAGGATAAGCAAAAAGACAGCTTTAATTCTAAAAGTAGAAATGAAATTAAACCAAAATCGGAATTTGAGAATACGAAAGAGAGTGGGAAAACTGATCAATTTAAGAAGGACAATGCTTTCGAAAAGCAAAGACAAGTCCAATGTTACAATTGTTTGGCAGTGGGCCACATCCGTCCAAATTGTCCGGATTGTTAAAAAGTAAATCTAATTATGAGGATAAAAGCATAGCTTGGATTTCTACTAGTGATGGGAAAGGTGTAAATAATAGGGAAGGTATGGAAACCGAATTACCTATGGTTGATTTATGCGTGAATGGTAAGAAAGTAAAAGCGATTAAGGACACAGGTGCGCAAATTGCGGTTTTTGATGCTAATGACATTCCGTGGAGTGCGAAGAAAGTGGGAAGTGTTTTTCTTATACCGCCCTCGGAAGTAGAAAAAAGGCGGATTTGGTGTCCGTGCCGGTTGCTTTAATAGAAGATGAAAAAGAGTATGTTGAAAAGAATGTAGTGGTTGCAGTTGTGAGAAAACTAAATTCTCCGCCACTTATAACACCTGCTGTTTATGAATTATTAAAGTTAGGAAATATGGATAAGCAAAATTCAGTGTGTAAACAGGTGAAAAATCAGAGAGAATTAAATGGGCAGGGAACCTTCAGATTGTCTAGCGATCAGGAGCAAAAATTGGTTAGAAAAATGGTTGTAAATGAAATCTGTGAAAGGGATAATAAGTCGGTTAATGAGATAGAGGTAAATTCATCGGGAGACGTGACTGATAGGATTTTGGCAAAAGGGTCTAAATTGATCGATACAAAAGATGATACGTCTCAAACGAATAATGATAAAAGGTCATGTAAGGGAGGTCAATTTCGGGAAAAGAATTCTGAGCATGTTGTAAATATAACCAGGTATTTTGTTGGTACCATGGGAGTTGAGCATGTTAGAAATAGAATTAGAAAGAAATTGTGTTCACCTATGACTGTGGCCAGAAAAATTAACTCTAGGATGAAATATAATAATAGAGTAAATTGGGGGGCTAAATGCCAAGAAAATGGATATGGAAATTCAAAGTTAAAAAGAATGGAGCATTCTGTTTTTAAAACGGATCATAAAGAAAAATTTATTAAAATCAAACAAGATTTAGATATGAAAAATTATGATTTTGAAGTTGTGAGTCGAAAATTATTGTCGAAAAGATTTTCTGATAGAAGTAATACAGATATTGGTTTTCGGGAGAATACTCTAAATTAAGTTCTGTTCTAAATTTGGGAGTACTCATTATTGTAATATCTGTATTGTGTTTATTTATCATTTAATGCTTAATATTTTCGTAATAGTAAAACTTCATTAATTTAATAATTGCATAATTTAGTATGCATTCTTTTTGTTTGTAGAAGTGTCCAAAATTAAGCTTTTAAGCAAGTGTTTTTTAGGAAAATTGTTTTAGGCATTGTGTTGTATATAGATTTATTCTTTCTTTTTATTATTATTATTATTTTTTTTGGTTTGTTAGAATCATATAAAGTGTAGTCTGTATTTGGTATTATATGTCTGTGAAATATTTCAAAATTGTTTCTTAGGGCATCAATAGTATAAATTATTCCTGGAATTATACTTAGGTATTGTAGGTAAAGGATTATAGTAAATCCTGTTGACAGTGTGGTCTATCAAGTACTGAGTATGGGAATGTGTTTGTATTCTATAGGGATTTCATGTGTTATTCTAAATTCCTTTATACTTTGATGACCTCTTTAGAAGTTGATTGAAGGAGCTTATTGTATTCATGTAAATGTCAAATTTCCTGCAGAAATTTTTCCTTAGGAGGGAGGAGTTGTGACATGTTGAAAATTTCACGTGCTCACATACTCGGAAGATAAAGATAATCCCTTGTGAATGAAAGGGCCTTTGTGAATTGTCACTATTCAAGTAAGATAGTAAGTAACTATACAGAAGGGTGACAGGTGGACGTGAATCAACTAATCACTTACTTGGAGAAATGGGATAATCTCCTAAGAATGAAAAAGAGAACCATAGATTGGGGTCTTTCATTGTCATCTGGAGATAAGCCAGGCTGGAGCGGGCGTTGTATGGAAGGCAAGGTTTTCGGCAGAAATTCCGGGGATGAAAAGGAAGCCCCGACAAAGTGCAATTGTCAGACTGGAAGTAACGGATTAAAAAGGACGGTCGTCCATCAGAAGGAATTAGAGGGCGTTGCTTTCCCGAGAGGAAAAGACGAGTTCCAGAAGGGTCCTCTTAGATTTTTGGAGGGAGGCAACAAGTACATTTTTGAGAGGAGACGGCAGTGGGATGTTGAACACGCTAGAGTGAGGTTGTCTTTGGAGTGAACGTCAGAATCGAGTTTTCTGACCTTGTAACTTTACAGCGTGGATATGATTATCCTATTTTTTCATTTTCATTTTTATTTTTTTATGTTAATTTAAAATAAAGTTTTTTTCGTTTCAAACGAATAATGGATTTTGTTAATTATATATACATGTGTCCACGTTACCACAGAGTAATTATCCCTGAAATTCACAGAAAATAAATTTTATATGATTTGCACTTTGGACATTTCGGTATAGTGAAAATGAAGTCCTTAGCTCGCAGTTTTGTATGGTGGCCAGGAATTGACCAAGATATAGAAGATCTTGCAGGGAATTGCACCAGTTGAAGTCAATTTAAAAAATAATCCTCCCAAAGAAGATACTCATCATTGGGAATGGCCTACAGCTCCATGGCAATGAATTCATATTGACTATTTTGGTCCAGTTATGGGTAAAATGCTTTTCCTTGTGGTTGAGGCTCATAGCAAATGGCCAGAAGTTTTCATTGTTCCTAATACAACTTCAGAACATACGATTACTTGTCTTTCTTCTCTTTTTGCCAGATACGGGTATCCTATAAGGTAAAGCCAGGAGAGATGGCGCAGTCGGAGAGATTGCGCACATAGAGTTTCGGGCGGAAGGAGTAGAGTGAGCGCGCAGCGACTGCATGTAGTTGTACAACAGCAGTAGTGGAGTGTCTACTTGAAAGTGCACGTTGTCTGTTTTGAGTGTCTAAGATAGCGCATTGCTATTTTGTTTTGTTTTCCCAAAGTCAGTGCTTGAATTTTAGTAGCTATTCGTCAGCATTTCTATACAATGTCAGTAGTACAAAATATTTCAAACTTAAACGATTTCTCATAAGCTACTAATCTAGACTAACAGTGTGAACACCAACGGTTCGTTTTAGTAGCGGCCATGTTTAAATAAAAAGCCGCGCAATCTCTCCTACCGAAATTGGAGAGTTTGCGCATCTGCTACTTAGGAGAGATGGCGCATCGTTCCCATTAGTTTCCATGCTAGGAGAGATTACGCAGCTTATTGGTAAATTTGCATAAAAAAAAAGAAAAATGAAAAAGGACTAATTTTAAGTTAAACGTGTTATCAAGTAACTTAATGTTATTTTGTAATCTTATCTGGACTTGCTTTTTCCGATTCTTTAATTTTTTTCCTTTTAATTAAAAACTTTAAAAATTTTAATAATCGTTTTTAAAATTATTTCCTTTTTCTGATTCTTTAATCATTAGGTTGAAATATTCACTCCTAATCTTCTTTAATAAAAAGCTATGCGATGCTGACGACTGGGATTTTCGCGAATCGTTGCCACAGATTAATCTCGGAAAATGAAACATTTGAAGTTACTGAAAAAATTAATTGCTCGAAAAGTATTTGTCAGAAAATTGTTAGACAAACTTCGTTAGAAAGGTAAAGAAATGTATTTTTCTTGATATAAATTTCAAATTCTAATGATTATGCCGTTTTTCAAATATTGAATTTCAAAAATTACCAAATTTCACAATGGAGTACCATAGCGAAACCTTCACGCGTAAAAATATAATGATAACGGCAACGTGTCGTGACGCATATACTGGCTATAGCACGAGTCAAAAATTACAGTAGCCTTATTATTCTGTCAAAATATAAAAGTGAATTAAGATGTCACGAGTGCATTATTTTTATTTAATTCTCGACAAATACTAGATGCGCCATTTCTTTTTAGTATGTATATTAAATGTAAAAAATCTTTTAGAATTTTAAATAAAAAAAATAGTTTTCTGCGATGTTCTGTAACCCGGGAAGGCCGGGTTCGATTTCCTAGTACAATAATATTTGTTCACAAAAACCTTACAACAATGTCATTTAAGTATAATTATTATTGTTAACAATTTAATTGTAGTTATTATTAGTAACAATCTCCCCTACCCATATGCGCAATCACACCAACCCTGTAAAGACAGATTGCGCAAAATAACTTTCTTGGTTTTATTACAACTGTTCTACTAAATTGCAACATAACAACAAAATAACAATGGAAATGTTTAAAAAACAGATGAAGTAAAAATTATTCATGGATAGTTTAGCAAAAAATTAATATTTAGATTTTTTATTGTTATTCTTTTGAATTGTGCGCAGACTCTCCTAGCTTTACCTTATCTCTGGTATCTGATAATGCTAAACAGTTTACTTCTTCTGAAGAATTTCAGACATTCTTAAAGAATCATGGGGTTAAACATAGGTTTAATGCTCCATGCAATCCAGATACAGATGGTCAGGCTGAGAGATATGTGCAAATTCTTAAACGTGGATTAAAAGCCTTATCTTCAGAATCTGGAACTTTACAAATGAAATGAAATAACTTTCTTTTACAATATAGAAAGATGCCTCATGTTACAAACGGGGGAGAGTCCAGCATCTCTATTTCTAAAGCGGCATATTAGAACGAAAATAGATTTGATACTTCCAAACGTTACAAATTTTGTTCATGATAAACAAAATGTGAGAAATGCCAATACTAAAGTAAAAGAATTTAAAATTAACCAGAAAGTGGCTGTGAGAAATTATACTCCTGAAGCCAAGTGGGAAATTGGTCGCATTATTGCAAGAGAGGGCAAGTTGCATTATAGAATTCCAGTTGGTTCAAATATTTCGAAAAGACATGTTGATCAGATAACTAATGGCGGTTCGAAGGTACATTTAACTAACGATTCAAATTCTGAAGAGAGTAATACAGAAACTCACAGAAGTGATAATACAGTTGTTAATCAAGGTGATTCTTAGCTAATGTCTCCTAGTGTCTCAGATCTTCGACCAGCTGACTTTGCCTTCCCATCTACTTCAAATCTTAAACCAGATGACTCTGTTGTCCCCTCTACTCGAAATCCTAAAACAGCTGACTTTGTCCTCCCAAACTTGTGACTCTGTTCTTTGTGACTTTGTGACTTTGTTCGAACCAGCGACCTATGGATTTCTGATTACTCCGCCATCTACAGTCCACCACTCTGCCAACTGAGCTATCGACGGACACAGCCTTTGATTCGTTTAATACATTACATAAAATTCCAAATGAAACTCTTTTAGTTTTAAGCGCTTTCTTACAATTTCTGTCAATATAATTATATATATGAGAAATAAAATGAGACACATAAGTAATATTTTTTTTATTATACATCATTGACCAAAAAAGAAATTCCGTCGAGCTTGATTCGCACCAGCGACCTATGGATTTCTGATTTCTCCTTCTTCTACAGTCCACCGCTCTGCCAACTGAACTAACGACTGACAGTATTGACGGACCCTTGTATGGTGATAAGGCGAAATCACCGAAAATTTTCGACCCTTCATTTAACCCCCTTTGTAGTTGAATTTCTAAAATCGCCTGAAATGCATGTTTAACTATCCTTTAGTAGATTTGTTATCCCGAATTTCACGCTTCTAACTATAACTTCTACTGAGATATGACAAAATAGCGTAAAACATTCGACCCCTTTTAACCCCTCTTAGTGCCTGAATTTCTAAAATCGTTGAAATACATGTTTAACTATTTTTTTAGTAGAAGATTTGTTATCCTGAGTTTCATGATTCTGCCTATAATTTCTATTGAGATATGGTAAAATGACCTAAAATATTTGACCTCCTATTTAACCCATCTTAGTTGTTGAATTTCTAAAATTGCTGAAATACATGTTTGTCTATATTTTTTGTAGATTTGTTATCCCGAATTCCGAGCTCCTAACTAAAAATGCTGCTGAGATATGGCGAACAGGCAAAATGACCTGAAACTTTCGACCCTCCATTTAACCCCCATAATGGATGAATTTCTAAAATCGCTGAAATATGTGTTTAATTATTTTTTTAGTAGATTTGTTATCCTGAATTTCACGTTCCTACCCAAAACTGCTGCTGAGATATGGCGAAAACGTGAAATGACTAAAAACTTTCGACCCCCCATTTAACCCTCTTAGCAATTGAATTTTTAAAATCGCTGAAATATGTGTTTAAGTAACTTTTAGTACATTTGTTATCGTGAATTTCCCGTTTTTAACTAAAACTATTGTTGAGATATGGACAAAAGGCAAAATGACCTAAAACTTCAGACCCCCATTTATACCCCTTAGTGGTTGAATTTCTAAAATCGCTTAAATACGTGTTTAATTATTTTTTTAGTAGATTTGTTATCTTGAATTTCACGCTCTTACCTAAAACTGCTGATGAAATATGGAGAAAATGTGAAATCACCGAAAATTTTTGAACCCCCATTTAACACACTTAATGGTTGAATTTCTAAAATCACCTGAAATACATGTTTAACTATTCTTTGTAAAATTGTTACCCTGAATTTCATGCTCTTACTTAAAACTCCTGCTGAGATATGTCGAAAAGACGAAATTATCTAAAACTTTCGACTCCCCATTTGACCCCCCTAGACTGCGAATTTTCAAAAATCCTTTCTTAGTGCGCGCCTACAGTGTGTAAAGAACATGACTTCCAAATTTCATTGTTCTAGGACAAACGGTTGAGGCTCGGCGTTGATTATGCGAAAATCAAGCTACTCCTTTATAAGTATAGATTGGAATTTCTTTCAAGGGCTTGGAATTTCATATGCGTTCTCTAAGATTAAAAGTGTTTTGAATAAATTTATTTTCTTGTTTTTAAAATACGATTGTATCAATTAATAGTTTAATATTAATTAAATTATGATTATACATTAAGAAGACAATTTAAAAATCCTGACTAAATAGTTAAAATCAAGACCTCCTTATCTCAGTAATGTTATTAAGATAAGGAAGTCTGTTTAAACCGTTTTTTTTTCTTTCCTGTTCACATATCCAAAAAAAAAATACAGAGCAAAAATTATAATTTTTTAAATAAATTTACTAGTTTGTGTTTTTTACCAAGCGTGAATCAAAGCGGCGAATTTTCCATAGTCGGCTAACCCCTCCGCCAACTTATACTGTACCGGACATATTTTGTAACATTTCAATCCTAAAATTAAGCGCGATTTTAAAAATAAACATTGAATGCTTATTAAGGAGTATTAAAAATAAAACTATTTTTACTTTTATATTTATTCATATATTTCTAGTCATTTTCTATACAAAACTTTAGCCTATTCAGTAAACGTCTAATACAGAATATTGTGTGAAGAATTCTAAAATCTTTTCAAGCTGCTCTTTGACATTAATTTAATTAAACATGAAGTTTTCAAAGGATAAAGAACTCAAGACAAGTTTAATAAAGTGATAGTTATGAGTGGAGAAAAGTTTAACAGAGGATTAATTTTTATCATTCGATTTTATCTGTCAGATTTTCAGCGAACTAAATTTAAATAATTTGTTGCTGATTAGTTTAACACTTGATATGTTTTTAAATAATTAATTCCATGTATATTTAAGTTGAATTTATCTTTTTTTAGGTAGCTTTCATTACAAAAAGCTATCTATTGTAAGAGGAAAGCATTTCCAAAAAAATTTGGTATATTTTCACTGATCATGATCCCTAGATCCCCAAACCACCCTCCGTTCAAACGTTGATATATATATATATATATATATATATATATATGTTATATAAAAAAATTATTTCCTTCGTATCCTTCCATTTTATTCGCATTAATCTTTTAAATTTAATCTAACTTCTGTCATAGTCAGTATTTCCTTAATTCTTAATAATATCTATTCCTATTTAAAGTCCTTTTAAAAGTAAATATCCGTATATTAATAATTATTTTATTCCAAATCTTAATCTAAAATTTAAGATCATTCGTAACTTTTATCAGTTCCCCAATCTATAAAATTCTGAGACGCGTTCTCATTTCGAATGTTTTTTAAAGCCATTTTCTTTTTATTATTATTATTATTATTGCTCTGAATTTTTCGCGCGCTTGGGATTTTAACTTCTAAATTGGTCCGCACCCAAGTAAGGGGATTCTTTAATGTTTTAACCTCACCCTCTAGCCTCATTCGTTGGGCTGGAGCTAGCTTCTCACTCATTGGGTTGAGCGCTCGTGACGTAATTCTGTGTATGTTTCCGCGGAGAGATCAAAACTGGCCCGCGCCGGTCGAAGCGGCAGATTTTTGACGTTTTCGGAAGCTAAACAAGTATGTGTCTGGTATTTGTATGACCGTAGAATATTCAACTGGCCCAATAACATCTTAATTCAATGAAGTGAAGCAACGTTAGCCCGAGGGCTATAAGTTTTAGACCCTTTGGGAATCGTTTATATGTTGTTCGTCTTCTAATAAAATTATTTGTCTGGAGATTGGCTGGATTTACTGGAGAAATTCTGTGATCTCATTTCATTGCCTTACTACTTCGCCATACTCGCTAAATTCGACTGCAACTTGCTATATCATTGAAGGACTGCCATCTTTTCATCGAATAGTATTCATCGTAATATCTCCACCTCGTCAAAATGCTACATATATATCTGACATATGTCATGCTGTAACTCTCTTATTTATGAATCAATTTGGATGTAACTGAGTATGTGAATAGGACATATCAAAGTCTCGACCGAGTTCATTGGCCAGCTACATCCGCCATCTTGTTTTGGAATGGCGGCCTGTTAAATTTTTTTTATTTTTAAAAAAATTCAAAATGCTAAAATTCGCATTCAAAATTCAGTATTAACGAAAACCGGGATTGAATCTTCTATAATCCGGTTCCAAACAATTTAGCTTCGGGTTTTTGGGTAAAATGGATTGAATTTTTAAAAACATGGACTATGAAAGCTACCTTTTCCTCCCAGTACAGGCCGGAAGAACTTTTTTTTAAATTTCCGATCTACTATGCAACAGTGAAGTACATTTCTACAGTTTCTTACGTACTCGCATTACGAAACATACAGTTGGAATAAAAAAAAGTCTGAAATAAAAAAGTTTGAAACTTGTTCATGCTATTCTTCGAAATTAATCTAATCTCGGTGGAGCTTGTCGAAATTCGACTAAAGAAAATTATTAAGAAGGAGCTGTTAAATTGAATTTATAATAATCCTACAAAAATTATAACAATAAAAATCAATCTTACATTGGGTGGTCTAAATATTAAAATAAATAATATTTTAAACCAAAGTTACTAAAATACTATTCCATTAATTTAAACTTTCCAAAATTATTGAAAAATTAAACCTTTTTCGTATAAGTAATTAGTAACATGTAATCAGGATAAGTAGCTATGACGAAGATAGTTATCAATTGAGGCTCTGATCTTTTTTATTACGGAATGAAACACCAGCAAAAATTACATCACTTTGACAAAATCATATATATTTTTTTTCAATAAAATCTAAACATAACGTTATTTTCACCGTCGAAAAACTTACATACGTACGCTTCATATTCACCATTTAAAAAATGTTTTAACCCGGTTTTTAAGATGCTTCGGGACACATTTTAAAAACACTTTTATTTATTAAATAAGAATTTTGAGGTTTTTTTTTTTTGTGATGGTTAACCATATAACTTGTAAACAAAATCAAATGATAAAACTTCTCATAAAGTTAAAAAAAAATAAAATTTAAATATTTTTTAAAAAGTGGGGTAGTTTAAAATTGTTATAACTCGTAATATTATACGTCAAATTAAAAGAAAATCATTTAATTAAACAGAAATTATAAATTTTAATTATGATTCAGCATTTTTAAAAATATAAATTAAAAAAATAAAAATATTTAAAGTAAAAATTTATATAAAAAAAAATGATGTAACTTATTAAAAAAAAATCATATTTTCAAAAGTAAATATATTTTTTTAATTTTGCTGCATCGAAAATAAAGTAAAATAATTGAAAAAGACATGTTTCAAGTTTGAACTAATTATCTTTAATGGTTCTAGATTTATAACAATGTGAAAACAAGAAATGTAAAAAAAAAAAAAAAAAAAAAAAACATGATTTAAACGTAATTTTAAGCGGAAAAACAGAGAATTTGGTAATACAATAAAACATTTTTCAAAAATTTGAAGGTTTTCGTGTCCCGGACCCCCTTAATAAATCGATTTCCAAACTTGACGTCACGTTTGCCAGCTACAACTTTTCATGTGAATATTCTCACTCTTGACTTGAGGATCTAATCTCAGTATCGACGAGTAAAACGTCCAGAAATTTATGTTTTTTAGACGTATTTGTAGTAAAATATTTCGTTTTGTCAAAGAAAATGCTCATTTCCTTTTAAATATAACGTTATTTTTACTCGTTAAATCATTTCGATTCCTTCTGAGATTAACGTCTTTAACTCAGTATATGAAAAATGAAAGAAAGAATATATATATTGAAATGTAACAGCTTTATGAATGAAAATTCGTGTTTTAAAACGTAACGTTATTTTTTGCTGAACTTTTTTAAAAGTTATTTTTAATTGTAATAAGAATATAACTTCAGTAAAGATATAGTAATCACAATTATTTAAATTTTCTCTGTAACAACTGAAGTAACCCGATTGCCACCATTTTAAAGACATTTCATTAAAAACTTTTAAAATTAAAAATGAAGTATAAAAATGGAAATATACAGGGTGTTTCAAAAATGACTGGTATATTTGAAAAATCAATAAAAATTAAACGGGCAGCGATAGAAATACACCGTTTGTTGCAATATGCTTGGGACAACAGTAACTTTTCAGGCAGACAAACTTTCGAAATTAGTTACAATTTTCAACAACAGATGGCGTTGAAGTCGGGAAAAATCTAAACCACGATATTTTCCACATATCCACCATGCGCAGCAATAATATGGCGTAGTATCTGAACGAAATTACCAGAAGCCTTTGTAAACCTGTGATTCTTTTTGTGGGGACACTTGAAAGACCAGGTGTACCGCCACAATCCAGAAACAATTGAACAACTGAAGCAGTACATCTCTTCTGCATGTGAAGCCATCCCGCCTGTCACGTTTACAAAGGTTCTGGTAATTTCGTTCAGAGACTACGCCATATTATTACTGCGCATGGTGAATATGTGGAAAATATCGTGGTTTAGATTTTTACAGTCTGCAGCGCCATCTGTTGTTGAAAATTGTAACTAATTTCGAAAGTTTGTCTGCCTGAAAATTTACTGTTGTCCCAAGCATATTGCAACAAACGGTGTATTTCTATCGCTGCCCGTTTAGTTTTTATTGATTTTTCAAACGACCAGCTTTCAATTAAAAGAACAATTATTAAAATTGGGTCAGTAGAAAACCCACAGCAGATGACGAAAAAAATCTGTCTGTGTTTTAAAGTATACGTATTATAAACGAAAAACATGTCCGTGAGTAACGCGGGCGTCATATCGACGGTGGCAACGACTCGAACAATCTATTTGGCATTTTTTCTCAAACTTATTAACTTCTAAACATCAAACAATTTAAATTTTTACACCGTTGAATCTCTCGATTTTAAGGAAAAAAAAAACTAATGCTGCTGCTGCTGCCATAATTAAATTTATTGTGACCTTTTGACATCATAACAAAAAGTCCTTCCGTCCTCCACCGGGAGGTAAATGTAGCTTCCCTATACATTGTTTTTAAAAATTCAGCTAAAGCACACGAAGCTAAAATGCGTGGAATCCTATTATAGAAGATTAAATCACAGTTTTCGTCAATACTGTATTTAAATGTAAATTTCGCCAAATTAATCAGCTATATACAAGTAGGCTTAATTAAGTCTATTTTTGGCCGTCAAATTGGACGATATTTCGCCAAGTATCACTAACCTCGAAGAGAATTTGACACTGGGTATGGCTATGTAGCTGTAAGCGTATGGGAGTAGCAACACACACACACACACAATGTTTAAAACAATTTAAGTAAATCTGAGAAACCACTTTTTCAAAAGCTCATAAATGAAAACTGATCATGAAAAAGTCAGCCACTCTAAAATTTCAAACTGCTATATATTAGCCATTTTTTAAGATAGAGGCAAAACAAAAAATACTCCGGAATCCTTGTATCAAAACCAAACACTTAAGGGTAAAAATCTTTTGGATTTCTAATTTTTCGTACATCTTTTTGAATTTGAAATCTTTAAATGGCCGCCATTTTGAAACAAGATGGCGGATGAAACTGGCCAACGAACTCGGTGGAGACCTTGGTAAGTCCTGTACACATGCTTAGTCACATCCAAATTGGTTGATAAATATACATGCCATCGCATGACAAAAATACGATAGTTTCAAAATGTCAGCCACCCTAGAATTTCAAACTGCTATATCGCAGCCATTCTTTAAAGATAGAGGCGAAACAAAAAATGCTCCTCATCAATCTTTGTATCAAGGCCAGACACTTAAAGGGAAAACATTTTGAATTTCTAAATTTTGTATATCTTTTTGAATTTGAAATGTTTTAAGCGGCAAATGTTTTAAGCATTTACACTATAAATAAGAAAGAGTGACTATTCACTCCGGAGGAGTGGATATTCACTCTATCGCAGAGTCAAAATTTGCCCAACCTCTTTAGAGTGACTATTCACTATAGGAAAAAGTGAAATTCTTGACTCCCTGAAAGAGTGAATACACACTCCTGAGAAGTGAATATTCACTCTGAACAGGAGTGGATACTCACTCTTTCAGAAGAGTGACTATCCACTCTTGCAAAAGGAGTGAGTTTTTTCACCCTTGATAGGAGTGAATAGTCACTCTTTCAGGAGTGACTAAAAATCTTGAATAAAAAGAGAAACTCATGTTTACACACTCTTGTTCGTAGGCGGTCACCCTCCCAAGTTCGTAGGCGGTCACCCTCCCAAGTTCGTAGGCGGTCACCCTCCCCACTCCGCCCCCTCCACACTAACCGAGCTCGCTGCTGCTTGGCTTCTGCGCTCGGACGAGAGCTGGTATCTACAGCATGCTACAGCCGCTAACAATTAAAAAAGCTCTTATTACATTATTTTAGCTTTGTTTCTTTTGTGATATACGAGCACACTTATTAAATTTGTGTAAGAAATCATAAATATTTACAGTGTTTCTCAACTGTGTAAATAAGAAAACTGAAACCTTCTTTTTGTATCATATAATACAGAGACTGTTCGCACATTTTTTAGACAAATTTGATAAATTATTTAAAAAAATGGAATTATTTTAGAGGAAAAAGTTCTGACAACAACTTATTATGTGTAATTTATATTATCGTCTGATACTTTCAAATTTATTCTTATTTCAAGATTGCACATGCAAAAAAGCTGTGAATGGGAAGATGCGTTTTTTTTTCTTCCGAACAGAAGTATGCTAATTCCATAGTCTAAAATGATTGCAAAGCGCATAATATAAAAACTTTTTAGTGCGAAATAAACATAACAATTGATTGGAAAGTGCTATTCCAAAAATCAGTACATATACATAGTAAAAAGATACCAGATGAAAAAAAACAGGGAAAAAAAGAGCCCATTTCAAGGCGGAAAACGAAGTTTCAAGTAAGGATTTATGACTATCGCAAATTTATCTTACAATGGTAAAATAAAAATAAGAATATTGGACAAAAATGTTACAATCAATTCATTATATTATTAAGAGAATGTGTTACATCCGATATTTATAGAAAAAATGCCATTTTCTTTATTACAATGACTTTTAAAGGGTGAAACTGCATCAAAGCAAAGCTACTGCTCATACCTCAAAAACTACCGCTGTATTCGTTGAAAACATTAAAAACTCACACAGGTATTGTATTTATACCTTTCAACATATTCCTCCAGTCACCTGACGTTTCTCTTATGGTTTATTGTGCATTTGGTCTGCTGAAAAGAGCTCTTTCAAAGGGCAAAACCACCACGATTGATCGAATCTGGAAAGTTTTTAAAGACGCATGGGAAGCAATAACCCTGTAAATTTTACAAAAAATCTTCTACCATCGAAAGCATTACGCAGAATTAGAATCAAGAAACAAGATTATCGTACAGATTATTTCAGAAAGCAATATTCATATTTTAAACGTTAAAAACAACAACGCCGAAATCGTCTAAAAAATGTGCGAACACCCGTCTGTACATTTCCGCTATGACAAAAATTCCGTTACAACAAAGTAGTTATTTATTTATTCATTAATTTTTTTCTTGCTAATAATGTTTCCATAATTAGAGCCCGATTAAGACTGTCCGAGGCCCAGGGCCTGTTTACCAAATAGGCCCGTGAAGCCGAAGCTTACCTACTGAAATACAAAGGGGCTCCCAAATTTACTTTTCAAAACTAATTTTTAGGAGAGAAATTTCAGTCAGGTTAAAAAACGTATTTTTTTTTCTTAATTTATAGCTGTTAAATTTTTCCTAAGACTATTACCGACACATTTATACTCTTTTTTTTTTTCTTAAAATCAGTGATTAAATGCAACGTTTTTCATTTCTCTTACGTTTTACATTTTAATTTCAAACGTGCTAAAAACAACAGAAAATTTAATCTGTATAGTTATATTTTGTTTATATTCATAAAGAGGTTAGAAATGATATAAAATATGTAGAATAGATTATTTAAATAAAGAGGAAAATAATTAGCATTCAGAGATATTAAATTTCTGTTTATAAAATAGAAGCAAAATTGTGTTGCAGCTAAGCATAAATTTACTTCAAATATTTGTTTTCTCTGCACTGTTCTTAGCACTGGCAAATCCTGCAATTTGTAAAGCATAAAATATATTTCCTGCCCATAATTCTATCGATTCATTTATTATTTCAATGCCTTTTTCAGTTTTTTAAAAATCGTGCTACTATATATAAATGATTTCATTTTAGGTGTTTCGTTTCGATAACGGGGTATCCGAGAGCTGGCACCATCTTGTGGTTTTATTGGAAAAAACTGTTTTTCTTCACTCTCAACGGAGTGAACTATTCACTCTTGTCAACGGAGTGAGACAGTCACTCTCGACAACGGAGTGAGATATTTCACTCCTTTCTAGAGAGTGGGAAATTCCACCCTTTAAAGAGTGCATATTTATAAAATTCACTCCTAAAAGAGTGAAAATGCCTCTCACTCTTCCAAAGAGTCAACTTCAAGAGTCAACTTCTCACTCCTTCCAATTTTAGAGTGTATCATTCATTTACAGGGTCACACAAAAAAGCTCGGTTATATAATGGTCTACGGGGAAAAACTGTTTGCAGCTTATTTTCATTATGCTGCATTATGTTTGAAATTAGGCATTGTAACATGCCTAATTTCAAACATGTTACAATTTACACATTACTGAGGTTTACTACAAGATGCTTGCACTAGAATATGATGTGCATCGCTTTTATCGTTCATTTACAGGGACACACGGAAAGTACGTATGTTGAAAGTGCGTTTTCAGTTATGTAGTATGCGTTTTTAAATTTAACTAATTTTTTTCATACTACGTGGTGAGTTTAAATTCTATAGACAATACACAAAGCTACACAAAAGAATTCGCAAACAGTACTGAAAATGAGTGTGAATCGCTTAAAGGTGTCTTTTAATTTGAAATACGTATTTTGAAGTTCAACTATATTTAGTATACAAAGAGATGTTTATAGATTATAAATAAAATCATATACAAGGCTATAAAAAAACTGGGTACATGGTCGCCTATGGATGATATTTTCTGGAAGTGTGTCTTCTGTAGTTTTCAGCGTGTTTTCTCTCAATTAAGTGTTAGCCTAATATGTGGCGTTTATAAAAATCTGTATATAATATACAGGGCTGTACAAAATAATTCAAGTACCTTTCCGTGCATTGGTAGAAATTGCTGAAGGTGAATTTTCACCTGCGTTATGCATTTTTTTACTATACTAAATTTTAGCATACTATGTAGAATATATACAAATCTATATTGTGTCATATGCAGAACTGCACAAAAGATTTGGAGCGCCTTTCCGGCTATGAGTGGTAATTATTGAAATCTAGTTTTCAAATGTGTTATATGTTTTCTAAAATGTTTACTTAGATATCTTCTTTACCTTATTAAACGGCGAAGTTTCGTTAAAGTATTCTCTAAGTGATGGAAAGTGTTTCATAATCTATGTGTGACGCATGTTTTTTTTCCTTGTTACTTTTTATAATGGAAGATAGATAAAAACTATTGCGCATAAAAACATGAAAACAGGTGGTTTTTATGGAAAAATATATGATAAACACGATGAAGGTAGAATAGAAAATAGGTGTTCGCCCCACCCGCCCTTCTTCTTCCCCATTGAAAACTGTAATAGATTTTTCCCATTTAATGTATTTTTTAGATTGCTAAAAATCATTTATGAAAATAAGAGTTATGTGTTCAAATAAAATCTTGAAATTTATTAAAAGCGATAATTTCGCATTAGTTTCTTGTTAGGAATTATTAGACGAACCGAGGTGCAGGTCTGGTAGATCACTGCCATACAACGATCAGGCGAATCTTACCCCGCGGCCAGGTACTTTAAATCCTTGTATATAATATCTATATAATATATAGTATCCTTGTATAAGAGCCTGGTCAGCGGTTAAAAAACTAGACGAAGAAAGTTTTAGATGATTTCACTACTTACAGCAGTTTTCATTCTGAAAATTTCAGCGGTTTAAGCGCACACATCTGTTAAATTTGTGTTTTATTTATATTATTTTATTTATTGATTCATCATATATACTATTTCTGTTGTCAACATGTCTTTTTCTATGCATTTACAAAACGCATAACAATGAAGGAGGTATCTATCATTCGACAGGTTTTGGTAACAGCTTCTGACATTGTACACTCACATTTTATTAGAACAGGTTTTTTGATTAAAAATTGCAGTTAATAAAAAAATAAGTCAGAATTGTTTTCATAAATGAAATGAAAGGTTTTTTTCAAATAAGTGTTGCCACAAAAATTAAATACTGCATTATATCGTGTTCGACAATGATTATATATATATACATATATAATAGTATAAAAAAGATAAATTGGGACGTAACCGCACGGGTTTATTTTATATTTATGATTAAAAAGTAAAATTCAAATTCAAATGCTTAGAAGAAAAATACAGCATCGATCGACCACAGCAGTGGTATTTCACATGTAGCCTAAAATGTATGCTTTGTTATATTAAATTAAATTGTATTTTAAATCTGTTCATTTTATTTTTCTTCGTCCCGTGTTTTTCCGTAGATATGACGTTATCCTCTAATGCCGTTAAATTACGATTATCGATTTTTTTCCCCCTCGCGCGTGCCTTTTGCTATCTTCGATCAGATTTTACTGTAACTTTGATAGAATAAATGAAGTGATATTCTGACTTGACAAATGTTGTTTGCAGATTATTAATGTATTTTGTCCTCAATTTTTCTTTAGAAATTTAAACCTGCATCTAAAAAATATTAGATATTGCTAAAAAAAATGCTAGACTGCAGTGCGAAGTCCTCGCACGGGTCCACTGGTGAAGTTTAAATTTCGTTATGGTATATTATCCGAAAACAAATGAGTTAAACTCGCTGCACGCGATAGAGATATAGAATATAGAATTAGGGTGAAAACCCCAGTTATATATATATTGACACCTGACCAGTAACTGACACTTGAGCAAAAATCTAACTCAAATAAGCATTTGGTTGTAAAATTCTACAAAATAATGTCATCTAGTGATAAATTAGGCATTTATTTTTATTTTGGAGTCAATTCATTCATAAAGAGAGCGCCAAGAACATATTCAATAAGGCAGAAACTTTTTAGAATACAAAGAAGTCATTTTGAAGCAACCATCATATTATTAAAATTAAGGAAGTATTTTTCTAATATATTTGTAATCCAATCATCCTAAACTTTTTTCATAACCCTCTCACTGACAAGCCCGCGTTAATACGTTCACTAACCTACAGGTTTGACTGCAATATAAGCATTATTTAAAGTAATAAAATTCTATTGATTTAATGCATTTTTAATGCGCTGGGCAATGAATAATACTCTCAAGGATTGA
Organism: Maratus michaelseni; assembly: GCA_963931845.1. Lineage (NCBI taxonomy): Eukaryota > Metazoa > Arthropoda > Arachnida > Araneae > Salticidae > Maratus > Maratus michaelseni. Next base: position 283,020,318 of record OZ007587.1, read on the forward strand.
GCTCACTAACCGATTGAGCTCACTGACGTTCACTGAGCTCCAGGTTTCACTGCAATATAAGCATTATTTAAAGTAATAAAATTCTATTGATTTAATGCACTTTTAATGCGCTGGGCAATGAATAATACAGTCAAAGATTGCATTCATATTTGCAATTAAGTTTTTTATATTCAATGTAGAAAATTAGTTTTTCTTAACATTTAAAACAAATTGCAGAGAAAAAAACATTACAGATTTGCCCTTTCGCAAGACTGTCAGAGGGTTAAAGTTATTTTTGTAGAAATTAGTTTAAATATGCATATGATATATTAGGCCCATGATTTAGGGTTTATAGTTATTAAATTTAGCTTAATGGGGTGTGTCAGTTATTGGTTCCTAGAATTTCATTTACCAGTCTCTGACAGAGGTGTTAATTATTGGTTATATTAAAAAAAGTTGAAATCTATTATTTGAACTGTTTAAAAATGCATAATAAAAAATTTAATTTATCTTGTAGTAAACACCATTAAAATTTAAGTTGTTTTACCAGTGTCTGACACCAGACGTCAGTCACTGGTTCATAAATTGTCAGTTATTGGATATCTGCATTATTAATAATGCAGTACAGCTTAATAAGTCCCACTTTTTATAACAAATATTAATGTATTTTGTTTTTATAATAAAGAATAAAGCTTTTTTTAAAGCATTTTAATCTTTTAAAATAAAGTGTCAGTCACTAGTTCGCTTTGTGTCAGTTATTGGTGTTTCAAAATAGGGATGGTGTCAGTTACTGGTGTTTTTGATCATATTTATGAATAAAATTAATTTTTAATAATAAAAGGTATGATTTTTGAAAATTTTGCCAACAATAATTTTTTAATATATGTCTACTTTCCTTTCAAAAACAAAGGTAAGTATAAAATAGATTTAAATTTTTGTAATAGTGACTGGAACAAGGAGGAATCCTTAAAGTCTCAGTTACTGGGGGTTTCACCCTATAACAATTAAAAAAAAAATATTTGAAAATTATGTTAAAAACCATAAAGAATCTTAAATTGAGGTTCTGTTTCCAAACAAATTGCATTTGAACGAACATATTGTTTGTTCCTCTATTCAACGGTTGTAAAAATTGAAATTGTCCAACGTATAGAATTAAAAAAAAAATAGCAGTAAATCCAAAATTATTGGTCAGGTGTTGCAACCCATTAGTATGACGTCAGAGTTACTCACGGACATGTTTTTGCTTTATAATATAGATATTACATTTTTGAAAAACTAGTTCGCTACACTAGAATCCATGAGAAGAAGAAGCAATTATTGCAGTTTCCAAATACTTGTTCAACATTCATATAGTAGAAACATATCTTTTGAATTATACACTGAAAAAAAAAGGCTGATTTTACAGTATAATACTGGCATCCCAGCTGCCAATATTATACCGAAAAATCAACAGTAATAAACAGTAAAATAAGCAGTAATACGCTGCCGCATATGCGCGGTAGTGTATTACTTCTTATTTTACTGTTTATTACTGTTTATTTTTTGGTATAATATTGGCAGCTGGGATGCCAGTATTATACTGTAAAATCAACATTTTTTTTTTCCTTTTCAGTGTAGGAACTAATTATTTTAAAAATAATACGAAATTAAGCATTAACAAAATGATTAAAATTCATTCGTTTTACCATACATGAATGCATGCGAAACGAAAAAAAATGTTTTATGTGTTTTCTCGCCTTATGAATACCACATGATTAAGTTTCAGCATATTTTTACCATTTTAAATTTCTAGTATTAAGCTTAATAACATTAATGTCAAAGTACAGCATGAACAAATTTCAGTATTTCGCTTTGGATATTTTTAAAAATTTCAAATCTAAATTTGTTATTGAGAGTTCTACGTAAGGAACTATAAAAATGTACTTCTTTATTCTATAGTAACTCAGAAATCTAAAAAGGTATTTTCAACTTAAATTTATATGTCCTAATTATTTAAAAAACATATCTAGAGCTAAACTAATCAGTACCAAATTATTTCAATTTAGTTCTCTGAAAGTCTGACAGATAAAATCGAATGATAAAAATAAATGCCTTGTTAAAGTTTTCTCAGCTCATAACTATCACTTTATTAAAAGTGTCTGAGTTCTTTTTCTTTTGAAAACTTTTAGTTTGATAAAATTAATGTCAAAAAGCAGCATAAAAAGATTTTAGAACTCTTCATACATTATTCTGTAGTAGAAGTTTCTTGAAAAGGCTAAAAATTTGTAAGAAAATGATTGGAAATATGTGAAAAAGGAGCTTAATTTACCAAAAATTTCACGCACCACATTACAGAATTTGAATTTCAGAACAGTATTTTCACAATCGGTGTCATATAGAATTTAACACAAATAGCGAAAGTGCTCTCATTCGAATCGGGAAACAGCCCCACCAGTGGCTGAGAGGTTCTGCTCTCAAAGCTGGTAGACGGGAGGTGCTGGGTTCAAACCCCTGTCGCGCTCGTCGACTTAACTGTCCGTGGTTTTCTTCAAACCTTGTCGTAAATACAGGTTAGGATCCCTCAGAAAGACCCGTACGGAGGGCACTACCCCCTAGGGCCTATATCCCTCGTGTAGATAATCGGCCGTCATAAAAGCAACCAACCAACCAATCGAATCGGGAAACGAGAATTCTCGTTTGTAAAAAATAAGCGTTGTCATCGGGAAACGAGAATTCTCGTTTGCAAAAAATAAGCGTTGGCATCGGGAAACGAGAATTCTCGTTTGTAAAAAAGAAGCGTTGGCATCGGGAAACGAGAATTCTCGTTTTTATTAAAAAAATATTATTGAACAAGTTGGAAATTGTACGTCAAACGTGACAAATGAGGTGCGTTCGTACTATAGCTAGTTATATAAATATTCTGATCTTGATAATTTTTAATTCTGTGAAATGAATGATATCGTCTGAAGATTAATTTCTGTAATAAAATAAGTATCTCACTCAGTCGCTTGACGATTAAACCTCGGAAACTCCTATGACAAGAAAGTCCCGATTTGGAAAAATAATCAAATTTCTTAATAAATGTTTTTATTAATATTTTCTAAAGTTTTGATTCGATTTTTATAAAATTTGAAATGTCTCGACAAAATTCTGCAAAGATAATATATCTTAAATTCTAAACCATTCGGTTGGGTAGTTTTTGCGTTGTTATATGCGGAAGGACAGACAGACAGACGGATGGACGGACCAGACGACGACAGTAGGTGCTACGTATTTATATAATTACGAACGCACCTAATAAGAGCGTGGCTTCTATCTTACAGAATATGCATTTTTATCATGTTGCCCATATTTTTAGGCAGCTTTTATTACAAAAAGTAAAAAGCTACCTATTGCAGCCTTTCGGAGGAAAGCATTTCCGGAAAATTTAGGTCTATTTTCACCGATCATAACCCCCAGACAACAAAAACCACCCTCCAATCAAATGTTGATTTATATATATAATATCTGATCTTTGTCATAGATAGCAGTCGTAATTATAAACCGATTTGGATGTAACTAAGTGTGCGTATTAGGCTCAAAAACGTCTCGACCGATAGATGGTCATGTATCCAGTTCTTTGCACAGCCCCGTAAATCATTTTATTTATATTCTACAAACATTTCTTAGTATACTAAATGTAGCACACTTTTAAAATGCACAACTCAACTAAAAGCAACCTTTAAGCAATTCATGCTCAGACTCAGAATGCTTACGAATTCTTTTGTGTAGCCGTAAAGACGATCTATAAAATTTATAACACCACGTGGTATTAAAAAAATATATATAAATTTAAAAACACATACCATAACTGAAAACATATATTGCTAATAGAGAGTACTTCCAGCACATTACTGTATCCGAAGTCTTTTATGTGCCCTGTAAATGAACGAAAAATGTTATGCACATCATATTCTAGAGCAAGCATCTTGTAGTAAACCTCAGCAATGTATATATATCAATTTCATTATGTTTGAAATAGTGTAGCATCAGTAAAATACACCACAAAGGATTTTGTACCGTAGGCCATTATGTAACCGAATTATTTTGTGTGACTTTGTAAATGAATGATAAGTGCTTTGCTCCCCATATTCTACAGAACACATGTTTTAGTGCACTTCAGAAATTCATACTAATTTCAGTATGTTTGTAACAGAGTAACATTGTTAAAATACGCCGCAAACAAATTTCCTTCATAGACCATAATATAACGAATACTTGTGAGTTCCCTTGTACAATTCCTGTAAGTACTACACATAACATATTCTATAGTAATTATCTTCTAGCGCACCTCAATAATGTATATAAATTTCATTAGGTTTAAAATAGTGTAACATCATTAAAATACACCACAAACGATTTTTCCTCATAGATCATAATGGAATTATTTGAGTGTCCTGTAAACGATCTGTAAATGCTACACACAGCTTATTATATTTTAAACATCTTGTAGTGCACTTCAGAAATGCATATGTTTGGATATGTTTGAAATATCGTAACTGCATTTAAATACATTGCAAACAAGTTTTCCCCATAGACCATAATATAACGGAATTCTTTTGATTGCTCCTGTAAACGAATTATAAATGCTTCATACTTCATTTTCAATACCGAACATGCCATGATAAACTTCAATATCGTATATCCAATTACATGGAAATCCGAGTATATTTACGCGTTTTAGAGCACGGCCAGATAAACCGACTTCATAAACAGTAACTACACGGTGTTCTATAAAGGACATCTGATTTTAAAATTGAAAACTCGTAAGAGGAGATCTATAGAAAAATGAAACACGTGGTAATGTTTATTTTGAAAGCCGTAAAAAACGGATACAGCAGTTTCAAAATTAGTTACAAATTTTGTCGATAGATGGCGCTGTATGCATCAGTTACAGTACAGAATCTAAGAATTAGGCTTCAAACTGTCCTTTGGGAGCAGAGGTTGCAATGACATCACAACCGATTCAAAATGTGTACTTTTTGCATCACTTAGATCGTGCAAACGAAGAGGGAAACTTTCAGTCACACTCTTCGTCACGTTCAGTCACACCTCTTTCATTCTTATTTTGTAAATGCACTTTCTTTTGCACTTTTCTTAGTGATGCAAAAAGTGCAAATTTTGAATCGATTGTGATGCCATTGCAACCTTTGCTACCAAAGGACAGTTTGATGCCTAATTCTTGGATTCAGTACTGTAACTGCAGCATACAGCGTCACATATTGACAAAATTTGTAACTATTTTGAAATTTCTGTATCAGATTTCTACGTCTTTCAAAATAAACATACCACTTGTTTCATCCTTTTATCGATGTCCTCTTATGAGTTATTTAATTTTGAAATCAGGGTGTCCTTTGCTGGACAAGTTGGAAAGTGTTAAAAAGTAAGCACTTCTACAAATCCTGCTTATGCAGGGCTGAAGCCTTAATATTTGAAGACTTTAATTAAATTTATGTGACAGAGCAGCGTATGAAGGTTTTAGAAATCTTCGTACATTATTTTGAGGTAGATGTCTCCTGAATAGGCTAAAGTTTTGAAGAACATGTCTGGAAAATATATGAAAATAAGTTTAATTTATCTAATATCTCGTGATTCTACCATATTACGTTATAAAGCAATTTAACTTGAAAGATTTAAAGTATTTTCGAAATCTTTGTCATAAGGAATGTATTATAAAAGCAAAAGTTTTCTCATACTTTAATAATACGTTTTCAAAAGTTTCAAGAAGTTGAGGGGATAAGGATATTATTATTGTAATATATTACTTCTTGATGTAATAATCTCTTTTTCAATGCACATTCAAAACTCACAATGAAGAATGAGATTTTTAAAAAGGTTTTTGACATAATAAACTCACATTTCGTTAAAACACGTTGTTTGATTAAAAAATTCAGTAATTAAAAATGAGGGAAAAAAGTGAGCGTATCAGCTAATAATCTGAAATATTCCATTGCGAAAGCCTTGCATGGATCCACTGGTTTAAATTATATATTAAAAGAGTAATTAAATTTCATTACAGTCTTTTTTTTTAAATTGTGCGATTTTATGTAAGTTTTGAAGAGCTTTCATATGTACTTGTCATAAGACTTGAAATAGTATTTGTATCTTATATTTATTGTTAAAATATTTTGTATCAATGATTTTCAAAATAGTTTTAAAAGTATTTTTTCCCCATATCTTTTATATATTTTCTAATTATTGTTAAAATGTCTTGAACATGACTGAACATAAATTTCTTATACGTTTAACATACCTTCCATTTGTTATTGAAGAAAAGGTGTAAACTGTCGTAAGAGAAATCCAAGAAAGAAAAATCATGCATATTACACAAATCATCGAACACTTATCTACAGAATGATGACTATATATTCGTTCAGTTAGTGTCATGATACTTCAGCATCAAAAGACTTGAAATAGTATTTGTATCTTATATTTATTGCTAAAATATTTTACATGTATCAATGATTTTCAATTTAGTTTTAAAGGTATGTTGTTTTTTTTTGCTAATTATTCTTAAAATGTCTTTAACATGACTGAAGAAAAATTTCTTATACGTTTAGCATGATACCAAAATAACATATATCAGTTACATGGTAAACCAAAGTATATTTACAAAAGTTCAGTACAAACAGACGGCAGACAGACATATATTTGCAAGATAGAAAACCGAATTCATAAACACTTTTCAATTATGTTGGAAAGTGTTAAAAAGGCATAAACTGTCGTAAAGAAAATGCAAGAAAGAAAAACAATGCCGCTGACATAGATTATGAAACGCACTTATCAACTGTATGATGACTATATGTTCCTTCAATTAGTGTCATGATACTTCAGCAAGTAGTATTTCCGCGCATCATACGCAGTAACAAACAAGAACGAAAAATCATTCGTGAAGAATATATTATGTAACACTCTCCAACACTTCCAAAATAATTTTACAGCTCTTTACCGTTTAACAAGGCGAAATATGATATCTAAGTAAACAATTTGGAAAACGCGCATAACATATTTAAAAACCCAATATTCGGAATAACCAACAATATTCGGAAAAAATCCGAATTTTTTTGTGCGGCCCTGTTTATGATCAATAGATTTGTATATATACTACATAGAATGTCAAATTGTAGTTCAGTTAGGACACGCGTAGCACAGTTTAGAATTCCCCTTCTGGAATTTCCGTCAATAAGCGGAAATGTCTCCGAGAATTTTTGTGCTGCCTTGTATAGAATTAATAGACTATACTTTAATAGAATTTATACACACGAAGTCATAGACAAAAAATAAGTTAAATTTAAATACGCGTTCAGCAACTGAGAAAGCACTTCCAGCAATTATTGTTAACAGACAGTACCGAAGTCTTTTGTGTGCCCCTGTAAATGAACGATAAATGCTATACACACAATATTCTATAGTAAGCCTTTTGTAATGCACCTTAGTGATATGTATCAATTTCAATATGTTTGAAATAGTGAAACATTATTAAACTAAACCGCAAACGATTTTTCTCCATAGACCGTAATGTAGCGGCATTCTTTTGAGTATCACTGTAAAGGAACTATGAGTGCTACTCACTTCATTTCAATACCAAACATGCCACAGTAAATCTCAATAACATATCTCAATTGCATGACAGTCCGAATATATTTACGCGAGTTACAACACGGACAGACAGAAAAAAACCGAATTCATAAAGACTTTTCAAATATGTTGGAAAGTGTTAAAAAGACAAATTATTATTAATCTCTTATCATTCTTAAGGTTTACGAAAATGCAATATTAAGTTACCCGCGATTCTGAAAAGTGTTCTTTTATCTTTAGAATTATCTGGAACGTATAGATTTCCTGTATTTAAAGCAGTATTTCCGGGACAAAAATTTCTTTTTCTGCACGTAATTTTATTAAACGTTCCCCAGTAGTTTTTTTTTTATAATGTATTAACCAGTTTTCTATACACGAAATATCGATTTTTCAGATGCTATGAATTCTCAAGTAGATATAGCTCCCTAACAAAATTTAGAGATACAGGAATAATAAAATAACGTTAATTCTTAACTGCAGTTAGTGGTCTCACAGACGCTTCACAGTGTGTATACGACAATTTTTGTCACAGCAGATAAGGGCTAATTTAATGTTAATGCCATTGATTTTAATGTTAATTGTATAGCTATTAATTGTCGAACATGAAAATGTTTACTTGAGAAGTGATAGCGTTCGTAAAACCGCTAATTTGAATTGAGAAAATTGACTAACCCTATGATGCACGATTTTTTCTTTTGGAAATATGTTTTTTTATATTCATATTTAGAGTTAGATACCAGAAATTTTAAAGAATATTTCTTTACCGTATCTAAACGCAGATTTCTCTGATTACATACGAAGAATATTTTTATTTAAATATAGTGGTTGCATGGAACTAAATTTTTTCATTAAAGGTTAAATTTTAATTTATTCACATATGCATCTTTGCACAGTGTGGTGTTAATGCACTATAAAAACTACTCTGAAACAGTTTCGAAAATTACGGGCAGATAAAAAAAATTGTTTTTTTTCGGAAATGGTTCTTCACATCTCTCAAACCTATTGGTTTCTGAGATTTCTGAAGATAAAGAATGCTTTTCAGAATCGTTGGTATTTCGGAAGATGTTATATTTCCGTAAATCTTAAGAAAGTTAAGAGCTTGATTAAGAAATATTTGTATTTTCTAACATTGTAGCATTCTTAGGACTTCCTCCCAACTGTACAGTCTTTACAATATTTACTAAACGAGCAGACTCTGACAGACTAAGTAGATAACTGCAAAAATATACTTCATTGTTTTATAGTAATTCAGAAATCAACTGAGGGTAAATTCAACTTAACTCCTTGAAGGGCGGTAGCATATTATTTTTAGTACTTAATCAAAATTTGTACCAGAATTTTGCAATAAAATTTTATTTTTACCGTTTACACGAAAAAATATTGACATGAAATTGTAAATGTCTCTTATAGCATTGCAGTAAACATTTAATTCTTTAAATGAAGACATTCATGCTTTTTTTTTAATAAAAACTTTTTTTATGCATCCAAAGTCCTGAAACAATTTTATTGTAACTTCCTCAGGTAACTGCCAAATGGTAAAATCCATCTCAGCGTCGATAATAAATGTAAGTTATAACTTAATAATAAATATTTTATACTCGGAAAATAGCAAATTAAGATGTTTTGCGAGGTTGCGATTGAATAATAATAATAAAATGATTCACATTCAATAAATAACAAATAACAATATTTGGAACTATTTTCAATAAAAATCCTTTGCACAGCCAGGGTTAAAATAAATGGCACATTAGCATACATTTTGGCATGGTGTTGGTGTAACGGAAAAGTACCGATTTTGCCTTCATATCTAAACTATTTTTGGAATCTTCTCTATATGGCTGTCTGGCTAGGGTAGAGATCTGCCCTCGGCTGGCCCGAGGACTGTACCTTGCGCGGCAAAACGAAGACAAACTTTCAAATGGGCAGGACCGTGTCAGCAGAATAAAGACAATTTTTCTTAACGGGCCGAGCTGATAAAAAATAAAAATTAACGGACCGAGTTGGCCGATAAAAAAAAAAAAAATTAAATGGGCCAGTTTAGCCGTTTTATATTTATACTACTTAAGTTAACACATCCAAACAAAATACAGTTCATTTTAATAAGAAAATCAAATTAAATATTTTCAATGTGTCCACCATCGGTAGCAATGTGCCTCCTTAGTGCCTTCTGTTTTTCAGAAAATACTTACATTTTAAAGTTATAAAGCTGTTCCTGCCCTCAAGGAGCATAACGAGGTTGCTTAAATCCACATTTCCCCGCAAGTTATAATTTGTTAAAAAATATGAAAAGTTATTACAATATTTGAATAGTCATAATTATAAGGATACTGTCTATAAATTCACCGCTGTCACTGACGGCTGTTTTCGTGATTGATTAAGTAACATCAATTACATATGAGAAAATAAGCTTGCATAAAACGGTCAAGAAAAAAATGTCGCCTCCTCCCGGACACTATGCTGCTTTTCGCATCTAGTAATTTAATTATTTTAAAGTTTTCTTTCTTTTTTAATATTCACATGTAAGTATATTTTACAATTGATAAGTGTTTGGATATAATATTATTTGGGATTTTTAAAATCTAGCAAAAGTAGGTAATAACTGGTATTTCAAACTGTGAACTAAATCTTTATTAATGAAATTTTGAATAAAATATTGGAAAAAAACTTAAAAGGTCACAATAAACTCAATTACGCAGCAGCAGTTAGTTAACTTTTTTTTTAGTATAGAGATATACTTTAGCTATTTTTATTGCCTACTAATCTCCATCAGATAAAAAAATTAAAACACATTTCAACATTTTTGGGAAACCTGTATACTAAACAGATGAATATCATTTTTATCTTTCAAAACTCTGAGATTTAAGTACTCAAAGTCGAAAAAATTTCTCAAAAATGCATACATTTCACTTACTTTTCAACACCTATTCTTAAAAATTTAGGTAAAGAAAATAAATCTGAGCTTTTAGACCCCATGTACTAGGAAAGATACTTCCTCAAGCCTCTTATCATATCACAAACTTTACTTTTTATACGAGAAGGGTTTATTGCATACTTAGTGCGGATCTTAAACTTTTTATATACTTATAAAATGTCTTTATAACTCAGCTGAAATATTATCAGTTGTGTAACTTAAAAATTTTAATGTTAGGCATCCCTGACTTTTTTCATTATATAGCTTTAGATATAAAATTCTTTTGCTATACTTCAGTGATCGAGAATCAGGATTCAGGTCACGTGAGTAATCATATTTTATTTATTTTTTAAACGCTGATTGTTACGAAAAGAAATAAGAACTTTGTGCTTTGTGCATGTTAAAACTTTTCATTTCATTGCTTTTGTTAAATAACACCATGACTTCATGCTTAGTAACTAATATTTTTAAGATAACGCAATTAAAATTTTCGGAAGTAATTTTTTGGTAAAATATCAACCGATTTTCAGGGATTATTTCTTACTTTATTATTCGGAACAATTTTAAGAAATAGACTTGAAGAGGAAAGTTGAAGGAATTGAAGAACAAAGTGGCTTTTCAGCAGGTAGATCTTACGTCGACCACATTTTTGTCCTAAGGCAAGTCCTGTAAAAACAGAGAGACAAGGAAAGAACAACAGAACTTATATTCGTGGATCTTGAAAAAACTTATGGTAGACTACCAAGAAGTTTGCTTTGGAAAGCACAGAGTGTCTCATTTATTTTGCAACCCGCGTAAACGCGAAGCAAATGAACATCACGAGTGCACGCACACACCGTTAGCGCAGGTAGCGGTGTGGAGGGGAGTGTGAGCAGCACTACCAACACGCTAGAAAACCGCAGGAGACACTTCAGTGCTAAGGAGAACGAAGTGAAAGGTAGTTTTGCGACATGGTGCTATGTGCAGAAAAACGCGCGTTTATTATTGAACATTATTTTCAAACGTCTTCGTACAAAACAGTCAAGGAACGATATGAAAACAAGTTTCCAGACTCTGTGGTGCCGAATAAAAGCATAATTAGGCGAATCATGGACCATTTTCAAACAGAATGGACTGTGGAACCGAAAAGAAAGAACCGTCTGTCGTTTGTTCTAACTGACCACAAAATGAAGGAAATCTAGACGAAAATCAAGGAGAAACCGGCCACGTCAGTAAGAAAATTAGCAGATGAACGTTTCGTTTGGTTTCAACAGGATGGCGCTTATAGTAATTATGTTGGCGTATACGGCCAACTACACTCTGTCATTTCTCCAAGAATTTTTTGGTGATCGGCTAATTACAAAAGGACTATGGCTTCCACGCAACGCAGTCCAGACCTGTCACCGCCCGATTTCTTCTTGTGGGGCTATTTGAAAAATCGCGTGTTCCGTGAACTGGTAGCCTCGATTACTGAACTAAAAACTCGCATTACGGAAAAGATAAATGCTATCACACCAAACACATTACAGAATGTGTCTCGAAACCTCCTCAAACGGGTAACAATGAAGACGGCGGTCACTTCTAATACCTTTTGTAATCGTTTAAGCATTTCTGTAAAATAAAAATTAATGTTTGTACAATGTTCTGTTTTTTAGGGTTGCAAAATAAATGGGACACTCTGTACTTAAAATAGCAAATACAAATGAAAAGCTGATTAATATCATTAAAGCAATTTATCACAGAAACAGCTGTAGAGTTAAAGCTGAAAATAAATTGTCTGAACCTTACATCGCTACTAAAGGCCTTTTGTCAAGACTCTTGTCTCTCACCAATTTTATTTAAAATATACACCTGGTTCAGTTTATAGAAGAGGAAATGTCATAAAATGGGTTTGAAACTGAATGGTAGTAAATATATTAATCACTTATTATTCGCGGATGGTCAAGTTGTCATAGCAGAAGATGAAGATTAAATGATACTTATTATGAATGGGGAACAAAGATAAATATCAGTGAAACTGAGCACTTAACAACAAGTCTAAAAGCTGGTATGTTATTGTATGATATAAATATAAAAACTTTCGAGAGATTCAAATAACTTAAATCTATCATTCATCAAGATAGATCACGCCAAATAAAAGTAGAAAAGAGAAATGATGAAAGCAGAAAAGCAATTGCAATGTTGAATTCTGTTTTGTTGGGTAGTAATATTCTCCCCAAAACTAAAAGATTAATTTAGTTTAGTGCAATCGTTCAAAGCCTATTGCTGTATGGTTTGGAGACATGGACCTTAAATCTCTCCCTTTAAAAGAAACTCTTATCTACAAAAATGGACTTCTGGCCGAGATCAGCAAGAACATCAAGGCTAGAAAAATATTAAAAATTCAAGAATACGTGAAATCAGGCAAGTCGTACAAGATATTGTACTAATATCATATAACATATAATAATGTACATAGTATTACTGTACTGTATTATAATATAAAAAAAAATATTATATTATGTTATGTATATTATATTATGATTTATATTTGAGTATATTACGATTTGATTGATTTATATTAAGTTTGATTGATTTATATTATATTATGCATATTATTGTATTATAATTAATGTACATAATAAGTTTAGAAGACATGGACATGTTCGCAGAATGAAAGAAGAGCGCCTTCCAAAAATTTGTTTAGAATGTAGTCCGAAAGGGAGACGAAGGAGATAGTATCAGACCAAGAATGAGTTGAATGATCTGAAAATTCTATTGAAGAGTCATTGATGGCCTATAAGTTGACTGATATTATTGCCCTGGATAGAGAAAATTGGAAAACAATTTTCGCAAATACTTTTATTGGTCGAGGAAACCCATTGCTTAGTGGATAAGGATAATAATGACTTTCACAAGCAATTTTTTGGAAAAAAAACACAACCGATTTCAAGGGATTGTTTCTTACCTTATTGGGCTGATAGTTATTTGTTGTACGCTATTGTTCGGTTTGTAGTGAGAGTGGTTTGGAACATCAGAATATGTTTAAGACCACCACTTGTGGTTATTCAAATTAATTTTTTAATCCCATTGTTACCAGTATAGCTCATCATCGCACGCAGAAAACGCTAAAAAATTAAACTTTTTGAACTGTCTCTGTAAAAAATAACACACCACTAGAATATTATTTTACAAAAATATAGTCGTATTGTGTACCTTCAGAACATAGTAAAATTCGTGGCGATTAGACAATTTTTACCAAAGTTAGATCCTAATCAAACGAAAATAATAATGATTAAAAAACAAAACAGACAGAAAGGTATGCTGTTTTTGGATTTTAATGAAATCTATATAGAATTACCACCAGAACAAGCCCTTTCCAAAGAAAAAAAAATCAAGAAAGAAAAAATATGCATGAAACATAGATTATAAAGTACTTTCCAATACATTCAAAAAACTGTAGGAAAACTTCACCGTTCAATAAGATGAAATATGATGTCTAAAACAATTCGGAAAATGTATAACACATGGTAAACTAAATTTCAGCAATTACCATCTATAGTCGGAAAATATCTGAATTATTTTGTGCTGCCCTGTATATGATATATAGATTTACATATATACTACATGTAAAAATTTAGTCCAGTTAGGGACGCATAACACAGTTGAAAATTACCCTTCAGCAATTTTTGCCAGCAAGCGGAAATGTACTCGAATTCATTTGTGCAGTCTTGTATATGATCCACAGAATTTATACACACCAAGTAATTTGCATAAAATGAGTTAAATTGAAAAACGCTTAATACAATATTGAAAACGCACTTCCAGGAAATATTGCTCATAGACAGTACTCTAAGTGAATTCTTTTGTGTGTCCCTGTAAATGAACGATTAATACTATGCACACCAAATTCTATTGTAAACATCTTGTATTTCAATATATTTGAAATAGTTCAACAATATTAAAAAACATTGCAAACGATTTTTCTTCATAAACAATAATGTAATGGCATTCTTTTGAGTGCCCCTGTGCACGAATAATCTTGCGATATGCGTCATTTTAAATAAAGCCTATGCTATGGTAAACCTCAATAACGTATATCAATTACATGTCAATCCCAGTATATTTACACGAGATAGAGTACGGACAGATGAACTGAATTCATAAACACTTTACAACTATTATGAGAGAACATATTAAAAACGAAAACAAGAACAGAAAATCATGCGCCAAGCATAGATTATAAAACACTTTCCAACGCATCCAGAAAACTGTAACGAAACTTCACCGTTATCTAAGGTGAAAGAAGATATGTAGTAAACAGTTTAGGAAACATAACACATTTAAAAATCTAGTTTTAGCATTTACCTTCCATAGTCAAAAAAGTAGTCGAATTATTTTGTGCAGCCCTGTATATGATCTATAGATTTGGATATGTACTACATAGCTTGATAAAAATTAGTTCAGTTAGAAAATTCACTTTTAGCAATTTTCACCAATCGATAGAAATGCACTCGAAATCATTTGTATTTTCTGTATATTATATAAAGACTTTTGTGAACACACCACATATTAAACTAAAATTTACTTTAGGTAAAAAACGCATAAGACAACTTAAAACTCACTTCCAGCAATTACCAACCATAAACGACAATCTATCTTGTTCTATGCGTAGCCCTGTATATGAACTTATTTAATATTCCGCAAATTTATATTAGCCTACTAAATATAGTTCAGCAAGAAAATGAGTAACACAATTAAAAATACCCTTAAGCAATTCACTCCCATAGTCAGTAATATTTACGAATTGCTTTGTGTAGCCTTGTATATGATCAACAGAATTTATACACACGACGTACAATGCAAACATTTAGTTAAACTCAAAAACCCGAACCAAAGTTAAAAACGTATTTATCACACATAGACTGTAATCAAATTCTGTTGTGTGTCCTGCAAATGAACGATGAACGCAATGCACACCATACTATTCGGTGAGCAATTTACAGTGCACTCTGTAACACATATAAATTTCATTATGTTTTAAATTATGAAACATCATTAAATTAATCTGCAAAAGATTTTTCCCCGTAGAACATTGTATAACAGAATTATTTTGTGTGACCTTGTAAATGAATAATAAATGCTTTGCATCCCATATTCTACAAAAAGCATGTTTTAATGCACTACATAATTGTATGTCAATTTCATCATGTTTCGAATGTCGTAAAATCATCAAAATGCGCTTGAAACGATTTTTCCCATTGACGGTAATGTAACTGAATACTTTTGACAGTCCCTGTAAATAAACTATAAATGCTACACACTTCATTTTCAATAGGGATCATGCTATAGTAAAGTGTCAATAACATACAAAAATTTTAGGTCAATCCGAGTATACTTACGAGAGTTAGAATACGGACGGATAGCTAGACGGCAGAGGACCTGACGGAATCGTATGCGTTTAAATCTGCAAAATCAAAGTTTCTAATTATTGTGCAATATTATGCAATAACAAGTGGGTAAGTGTGATTGAAGATCGCACAAAGGGTTTTGTTCAATATTCCTTTGAAAACACTTTATCCTTTAATTAATAAATCCAAATAAATTTCATTTCTCATTAAAAAAAAATAATAATAATAAGGTTTTTTATATATAAAAAAAATTACCGGTCGATTATTTTTGATTTTTCGAATTTCTTAAATAGAGTATGATTTTGAGTATATATACCAATTTTCAAATCCTTCTTTTATACAGTTTTAAAAATTTGAACATGCGTTAAAATCTATGAGTGAGGTATTTAATTATCCTCAGCATTATTATTATTATTTTTTTTTATCTTTTGCATCCGAAGTAAAAGAAACAAATATTTCTTTTTGTAAAAAAAAAGTTACAGGCTGATTTTTTTTTGATTTTTAGAAATTACATGTGGTTTTGCGTATAAAAACCAATTTTCAAATCCGTATCTTATAGTTTTAAAAACTTATATATATACCTTAAATTCTACTAGTACCCGAAAATTTTATCCGTGGTTAAGGGGGGAGATCAGGTTGAGCAGCCGGAAAATGACAATAATTTGACCATTACCAATAGCTCTGTAGTTTCAAAACCAATTAATGAAATGCAACAATTTTTCTTTCTATACTTTCATAAAATACTAATGATTTTCAAAAGACATTCAAATATATATATTTAGCAATATTAATTAGAAAAATTTTAATGACAAAATTAACATTTTAAAAATATGAATTTTCAAATATACATTTTGCGCGCAAGATTTTAAAAATTCTACTGCAGATATATATTTAATATTCTATTTATATTTACTTATACTACTATATTTTACACTGAAGCTCAATATAGCCTGAGTTTTGTCATAGAAAATTTGTTATTGGATAAATAAGCGTACTTTTTTTACTAAATTTCATAAATATGATTTTTAAAGTCATTAATTGTGCAAATGAATTTGAATATACTTTTAAATTGAGGTTCAGTGTAAAATATAGTAGTATAAGTAAATATAAATTCAATATTAAATAAATATCTGCAGTAGAATTTTTAAAATCTTGCGCGCAAAATGCATATTTGAAAATTCATATTTTTAAAACGTTAATTTTATCATTAAAATTTAACTAATTAATATTGCTAAATATATATATTTGAATGTTTTCTGAAAACCATTACTATTTTATGAAAGTATAGAAAAATAAATTGTTGCATTTCATTAATTGTTTTTGAAACTACAGAGCTATTAGTAATGGTCAAATTATTGTCATTTTCCGGCTGCTCAACCTGATCTCCCCCCTTAAAATATTTCTTCAGTCCCGACTGCTATTGATTGCCTAAACTAGCTGCACGTGTATAAAAATAAGTCCTTTTTCACTTGAAATAATAATAATTTTTAATAAATATCTTTGATAATTAGCGTCCTATTTTTTATAAAAACAGGACGAATTAAAATGAGATATTTGTATTCAGCATTCAAATCTATGCATAGATATGTAAACTTCAAATCGGTAAATGCAATATTTTAAATAATTTTATAGAGCCCGAAATAAGGCTAATTGGTTGCGGTTTTTATCGCTTTGAGGGGGAAATTGATATCTTGTCCGGAGGTCGCGGTGAAAGAAGATATGTAGGTAGTCTGGCGACGGAGTGTAGGAGTCTAAGCGAGAATGTACTTTTTAAGTTTCTTTAACGGGTTTTTAATTAACATCTCCGGTAATTAACGCCGTATTCAAAATTGTATTATTTGTCGTGTGACAAGGATATTCAGCTGTAAGTACACAATATTTTAAGTCTCTAACTTATACAGTTTCCGAAAACGAATGCTATGACGGACAGGCAGACAGACAGACAAAAAAGTGAGACGATCAGGGTTTTGTGAGATTAACGAAACCCTAAAAATCAAAACAGTAAAAAATGGTATGAAGGAATGATGATCATACCAAAATTATATCAATCACATCTCGACAAAGTTCATATGTTAACAGTAACAAACAATAAAAATGCGTTACAAAAATAAAATAGAATAAGTCACCAAGGCTCGTCATTGGGAGTTGGTGACAAAATTAATAAAATAGCAAACACCGAGGCCTTCGAGTAGAAACTCAATGCTATGACAAAAAAAGTAATAAAAATCATAATAATTGTATGTTTGGTGAGAAAGCAATGTTATCAAATTAAACAGAAGAAAAATTGCCAGCATTTGTCCGCAACCCCTAGACGATTCTCCACATCACAAAAAATTAAAATATCTGATCATGTAAGATGAGCAGGCAACATACAGGGTGTGTTCACAAAGTTTCAAGACTGGTCTGAGAATACAAAATTTATTAAACATTTTTGTACAGCGAACTAAAATTCTTCGAAATATGACCCTCGGGCATCAACACACCGCTGCCAGCGTTTTTTCCATCGTTCGTAGGCTCCCTGGAAGTCTTCGCGCGAAATGCTGCTAAGGGACTTCGTTGAAGCTGCCTGCATCGCTGGAATCGTGTCAAATCGCTTCCCTTTCATGTCTTTCTTGATCCGGGAAAAAAAAAAGTCGCTGGGAGCGAGGTTGGGGCTGCAGGGGGCTTGCGGCAGTATTGACACGTTAAACTTAGCCAAAACTTCGGCAGCGGCGAGCGATGTGTGAGAGGGAGCATTGTCATGGTGAACAATCTAATCGTCTCTGATATCTAGGCGGACGCGCCGAACTCGATCCTTCAAATGGTGGAACACTCCAGCGTAAAACTGACCTGTGACACTCTGTCCGGCAGGAACAAACTCTTTGTGGATCAGTCCTTTAGCATCGAAAACAACAATGAGCATGCTTTTCACGCGTGACTTGCTCATGCGAGCCTTCTTGGGTTTTGGAGATGAGGGGCGTCTTCTTGGTAGGCCTCGTCAATCATACGAAAAGTCTCTGTCGCGGGTTTTTTAAGTTTCACACAGAACTTTACAGAATAACGCTGCATTTTCCAATCAACCTGTTTTCGACGGGGGGCAATGACACGCACTCACTCCACTAGCAATCTACTTACCCCAACGTCTCGGAGGCAACTCACGCCGTGTGGTCCGTTAGCTGACACCCCCACTACCACACCCTGTCGGTGGAACGGGTATGCGTGCTAGCCCCTACTCAGGAAACAATCAGTCTTGAAACTTTGTGAACACACCCTGTATATCAGGGTTCCAACTCTTTTTACAAAATAAAAAATAAGGACTTTGTATTCACATTTTTAAGGAGAAATGTTTTTTTTTTTTTTAACGACTTGTGTACAACGAAATACAAAGCTATAGTTTTTATATAAAAAGACATGTTTAAGTTCAAAAATTGGAAACATCATTAACCAAAATTTTATTGATCAGATACAACAGGCGTGTCCATCCTTTCCGTAATCAGCAGCGCACCTCAACTGGTGGTGACAAAGGGCGTCATTATTCACGTGACACTTATCATGTGGTGACACTACCTCATTGTAGTAGCAATACTGATACGCAATACACAAGCACATGTGCGCAGCCAGGAACCAGCCCCCCCCCCCACCTCGCTCTCGTACATACAAGCAGAATTATTAAAAAATTAATGAAAACAGAATTATTTCAATTAGTTCGGCAAGTTAGTTTAGTTCAGAAAACTAAAAACATAAGTTTTGAAAAAAATTGTGGTAAAAGAAAACTTTTAAGATATATCTAACTTTCTGTTCTTTTTTTTTTGAAAAAAAAATTATGGTGATCGTTTTTAGAACTTAAATATGTAATAGTAATAGTAAATCAAGAAGTTGCATTTAAAGCACTACTTTTAAGTTCCTTGTTTGTGGGAGATTTTTTTAACAGCGTTCTTTCTCTTACATGTTTACATGTCAATTGCATGAAAAAGTAATGCAAATGTTGAACAAGGGGGGGGAAAACCGTCTCTTTGCTTTCGTGTTCTAAAGAGAAACTTGTCGTGAATGAGAATGTAGGTGTGAAACGATAGCGCCACATGAGCATAGATAGCGGAGGGGTGCCCCCACCCTTCACGCACACACATGTAGAATTATAAGAAAACCAACATCGAAGCACACACACACATACAAAACATTATACTGGAAAAAGAAAAAGAAAGAAGGAAATTAATATTGAAAAAAATAATAAAATTAATCAATCTATTTATATTATAACTATTTCTGAACAGAATAGTATTTTCTTGAGTATGATGATAGAATGTTTTTCAAAAACATATCATATTAAATTTGTATTCATTTTTCTTTTTAAAAAGTGTGTTTTAAATCAAAAATCATAAAAGTCAAAAGGTGAGGCTTCCGTATCGATAGACATTTTGATCATAACGAGTGGCCTGAATTACCCTAATGGAAGCCTGATAAAATATGAACAATGGTAAAATAAATCACTGTTTGGAAAAGTTGTACACGTTTCTGTTGGAAATTAGCTTGGAACTGTAATATATTACTCTTTTAAGCAGTAAATATTTTACATAGCACATCATTTATATTTTTGAATGAACAATCGTAATTTATTTGGTATAATAAACAAAAATGAATTTTCATATATATAAATCGTTTGGCATAGATAGTTTGGCTTAATAAAATGATAATATATAATATGTTGTTAGAATTGTACAATAAGAATTTGCAGTAGCGTTTTTTGTTTCAAACTTACGTTTATAATCTAAATTTTAGGTTCTTAAAGGGTTTAGAAAACTAAAGCATAGTTTTTTAAGAAATTGTACTAAAGGAAAACTTTAAAAAAGATTATTTTTCCCTTAAAGAAAATATTTTGCCGTGAAAGGTTTTAGAACTAGAACATTTTCTCTAGTAATAAAACAAAAAAAACCAAGTTACATTGAAAATACTGATTTAATTTATAATCTGTTCATGGAGAGTTTTTAATACTTTAAAAGCATTCTCTGTTTTGTTTACTTACACAATAATTGCATGAGAAAATACTATCTTAAGGGTATAAGCTCTCTCTTTTCTTTTATGGTTTAAATAAGTTGGAGAATTTGTCCTTAAAGATCAAGATTTGAGGTGATATTGTTTTGTCTTATTTGTTGTTAGGACCAGTTCGAAATTCCAAAATATACAAAGGCTATAAGTTGTAATTTTCCAACTGAGTAAAAAAGTGTCCAAGAAGAGATTCGAATCAAGGTTCGAACTTGGTTTAGGCTGCCAATGCTGCTACTCTGGGATAATATGATGGATACAATTCACCCAACTAACCTTATTAATAATGGCATCTGGTCTGTTATCTTGGACAGCTCAACAGAATAAATCTGAGGTAACTGGACCCAGATTCCGACACGGAATCGCAGGATTTCCAGCGTTTACTGGAGTTCCGTTACATGCAATTTATTATGTTGAGCTGTTTCAGATAACAGACCAGATGCTGTTATCAATAAGGTTAGCTGGGTGAATTGTGTCCGCCATATTAGCCCAGAATAGCTCAGTTGGCAAAGCATTGGCAGCCTAAACCAAGTTCGAACCTTGGTTCGAATCTTGGCTTGGACATTTTTTTCACTCAGTTAGAAAATTACAGCTTATATAATTTTTTTACCATTTAGAGTAATTGTGTTAAAATTAATCAAACATGCAAAGGTTGTTGCTATATCAGCTTAGGAAGAATCATCAAAGAACAGACCAGCTGAGTGACGCCAATTAAGCAGTGTGTTGCATAGGAATTGTAGCTAAGTAATTACTTTGGATGCTCTCATTTACAGGGGGGGGGGTAAAAAGGCGCCGGTCATCCCTTAGTTGTGCTGTTCAAAAATTTTTGTTTTTGGGAAAAAAAAAAAAAAAAAAAACGGATAAAGAGAACCTGTTTTGTTTATATAATGAATCAAAATAAAAAGGAAGCGATGGGGTGGTCTACGTCTGCCTTGAAGTACTATTTGAGAATAACCATGTTTGGTCGCAGTAATAGAAAAAACTTCCTCCATGAAAAATTGTCGAAAAGACAGGCAAGAAAAATACATTTAATTCAGAGAGTGGGGAAATAAATAAACAACTTTTGAGCACGACAAAAAATAAGATTCTCTTAAAAAAAAAAGAAAAGATTATTGATTAATTCTGAGTGTCTTAAATAATTGGTATCCTTACCAATTTTAAACTCATGTTTTTATTTACTAACCAATAATATCTATTACATCGATAGCAATATTTTAAAATAAAGTCAAATTATTTGTTTTATTATCAACCATCATCTAGATTCCTTTTCGGTAGTATTTGGATTTTTCTTTCAAATAAAAATAAATATTTCTATATGAAATATAAATATTGCTTAAAAATTAAAAAAATTAATTTAAGGAAAAATAATTCGTTTGAGTGTGAAAATATACCATTTAAACAAAAAAGCTTAATAAATAAACATTAAGTCTATTCTATAAAGATCCAAATAAATAAATAAAATAAATATTAAGATAAGCAGAGAGTAGGTTATTAAAATACTTTAATACCTCTGTATTCTTTTTTAATATTGAATTATCTTTATGGCATTTGTATTTTACAATTTAATGATTTTTTAAAGTTTTCGTATGTTATGATGTTATGAATATTGAATGTTGTTCTGTGTTTAATCAGCATTGCAAAAATTAAGATAAGCAGAGAGTAGGTTATTAAAATACTTTAATACCTCTGTATTAGTTTTTACTATTGAATTATCTTTATGGCATTTGTATTTTACAATTTAATGATTTTTTAAAGTTTTCGTATGTTATGATGTTATGAATATTGAATGTTGTTTTGTGTTTAATCAGCCTTGCAAAAATTAAGATAAGCAGAGAGTAGATTATTAAAATACTTTAATACCTCTGTATTCTTTTTTACTATTGAATTATCTTTATGGCATTTGTATTTTACAATTTAATGATTTTTTAAAGTTTTCGTATGTTATGATGTTATGAATACTGAATTTTGTGCTGTGTTTAAACAGCATTGCAAAAATTAAGATAAGCAGAGAGTAGGTTATTAAAATACTTTATTACCTCTGTATTCTTTTTTACTATTGAATTATCTTTATGGCATTTGTATTTTACAATTTAATGATTTTTTTTATAGTTTTCGTATGTTATGATGTTATGAATATTGAATGTTGTTCTGTGTTT
Organism: Maratus michaelseni; assembly: GCA_963931845.1. Classification (NCBI taxonomy): domain Eukaryota; kingdom Metazoa; phylum Arthropoda; class Arachnida; order Araneae; family Salticidae; genus Maratus; species Maratus michaelseni. The sequence continues at coordinate 283,043,348 of OZ007587.1, forward strand.
AATCAGCCTTGCAAAAATTAAGATAAGCAGAGAGTAGATTATTAAAATACTTTAATACCTGTGTATTCTTTTTTACTATTGAATTATCTTTATGGCATTTGTATTTTACAATTTAATGATTTTTTTAAAGTTTTCGTATGTTATGATGTTATGAATATTGAATTTTGTGCTGTGTTTAAACAGCATTGCAAAAATTAAGATAAGCAGAGAGTAGATTATTAAAATACAATAATACCTCTGTATTGTTTTTTACTATTGAATTATCTTTATGGCATTTGTATTTTACAATTTAATGATTTTTTAAAGTTTTCGTATGTTATGATGTTATGAATACTGAATTTTGTGCTGTGTTTAAACAGCATTGCAAAAATTATTACGGTAAACATAAAAACAGAACCTGTCTGTTAATGGAACTTGACTTAAGCGGAAAAATTTCATGGTTCCTGCGCGGTTAAAGAAATACAATATAATTACCATGGACGGTAAACCTGCTAAGACGTATTTAAAAAGGAATTTTTCCCCGGTCCCTTGTTCCGTTATTTTAGCAGGTTTTCTTTTTGTAACATTTAGTACGTTTCTCCCGTTCGGCTTTAATTTTAGCTGTTTAGTAAGAATTAATTTTTTCTATAACTATTGTATCAATACGTTTCAAAATATTCTTTATTCTGTAAAATTCTAGGTGGATGCGAATGGACCGCAAATACATGCGATTTAGTTTTATGTTTAAATTATAATTTATTTTCTTACCATATTACACTGAATTTCCTCCTCCTCCAGTATTTTATCATACAAAAATATATGTAAATTTTTATTGGTAATTTTGTAAATTAATTTCACTCGGTTGTTTGTTTTATAGTACTTCGACATATTTTTATTTCATTTCTACACTGCAAAAAATAATTGTTGATTTTACAGTATAAAACTGGCACCCAGCTGCCAGTATTATACCGTAAAATTAACAGTATTAAACAGTAAAATAAGCAGTAATACGCTGCCGTGCAAGCAGTAATACGCTACCGCGCATCGCGGTAGCGTATTACTGCTTGCACGGCAGCGTATTACTGCTTATTTTACTGTTTAATACTGTTAATTTTACGGTATAATACTGGCAGCTGGGTGCCAGTTTTATACTGTAAAATCAACAATTATTTTTTGCAGTGTACCATTAAATGCAAAAAAGTTACCGTTTGTTTACTAGTGGAGATTCGCTGGGAGGCTTTTCCCAAACAAACGTGCGGTTGTGCCTTTTTTATAAAACAAACTGCTTTATAATAAATTAAACTAAAATGCCGTTTTCGCACTTTGTACCTAACAGGTATTAAAACACGAGATTTACTCGCCAAAATTGCGCAAAAAGAAAATTTGTAATCCCCCGTACGTCTGTGACATCTGAAAACACGCTAATTAGCTCTGTTTTAAAAATATTACCCGATTATGGAAGGTTTAATTATATTATCATGACTAATGTCAATCTTCTGTAACAGGGTTGCCATTCATTTCTCTTTGACAGGAGGATTTTATTGATGTTACAATACTTCAAACATAATGCAATTAAAAAGGATCACTGAGGTGCATTACAACATGTTTTCTATTAATTAAGGAGTACGTAGCATTTATGGTTCATTTACAGAGACTCACAACAGAATTCAGTTACAGCACGGAATATGATCAATTTCATTCTATGAAAAAAAAAAAATGAAATTTCTTAATATTATTCTGTTAGTGTTGAAAAGAGTTTTATAATCTATGTCTGATGTCTCATTTTTCGCACTTGTTGTAATGATCTTGTTGCAGTAAAAGAAAAATATTCTAATCGATCAATTTTGTCTAGTAAAGGTCGTATAAAAAGTTAAAAGCGTAAGTTTTTGAAAATTTATTGGAGAACAATTTCGCCAGCATAATCTTATTTACTACTTTATTGTAGGTACTTCTGAAATTTAGATTGCCTACTTATCTCCAACAGGTAAAAAATTAAAACGCATTTTAGTCTTTTTAGGACACCCTGTATAATCTATAACTTTTGTGAAAATAAAGTATAAAAAATTTTGTTTATTTTTTATTGCCAAATAAAGACATGCAGTTCTTATGTTAAAAATATCATGCTGTACGAATATGTCCAATAAAATCTCAATTATTTATTAAAAAAATATATATATTGTTTATTAATAGCTTAATAAATGCATCTAAAATCAATATTAATATTAATAACTTATGTTTATTATCTTGCTGTTTTAAAATAAGTTCATTAAAAAATTAAAACCTTGCTTTTTACTTGTGTGAACGGAACATTAGGTGTCAACCACTGGGTCTGGCATGTCAAAGTACGTACAATGGGAGAATCACATGTTTTAAACTTATTACATATTTAAACAGGTTGGAAATTGTACGTCAAACATGACAAATGAGCTGCGTTCGTACTATAACTAGTTTCAGTGAAATGAATTATATCGTCTGCTATTATGATAGGATTTATTTCCGCAATAAAATAAGTACATTTTAAATTGGCAACATTATATCTTTTCTTGACATTTACTGAAAATTCCAATGGGAAACTTAAACCTACCTTTGAAAATTTCAGAACTTGAAATCCATATTTAGACTCTTTTTCCATTTAATATCTATTTCCCCAGAAACATCTATCCAAAAAACTGTCGGTAGTTTATAGGATTGCTATAATTAAACAATTTTAGTATAAAAATTCAGTTTTTAAATTCAGTAATACGGAAATAATTGGGCGCCATCTTAAATAGGACGTAATCACCATGGCAACCTAGAATCATTACTTATCGTGGAATATCATTGAATTAATTACGTATGACAGTATTTAACAGAATGAAAGTTTTATTAATATATTTTTAAGTTTTGAGTCCATTTTCATAAAATTTGAAATGACTCGACAAAATTCTGCAAAAATTATATATATTAAATTTCAAACCATTCGGTTGAGCAGTTTTTGCGTTGTTATATGCGGACAGACGGACAGACCAGATGACGACTATAGGTGTTACGTATTTATATATTTACGAACGTGCCTAAAAATGATAATTTATTTATTGAAAGCAGTATGTCTTTTATTATGGATTGTTAAACAATATAAATATTTAGAAACTTTTGCTAAAGTAAAAAGCTTCTTTTTATATGTAAATAATGAAAATACATTCAATAAAGTGTCATTTACTGGTACACTTACCCTATAATACTAGTTGTTTTCTTTATTTAAAGTGAAAGATCGAAAACATGTCGATTTTAATTTACCTTTACTAACTCATTTAATTTTTAATTTAAACAACGAATTAGTTAGTTGAAGGAAATTAATTAATTAATTAAATCCTTTACCCGCTGCGGTGTAATCACAAGGCATAGGATTTTAGAATTATAAAAGAGATGTCATGCAATTTTTACGTATTCTTTCATTTACTTCAGGTAATCGTAATAACATCAAACATCTAAGAGAAACTTGTAATTGGTTAAGTTCTCCGTAATTAATGGCAATTCAAGCATGTCAATTTCCTAAATCTCTCCCGAGATTTTGTTCCGAAGTTTTCAAAAGGAATCTCATAAAAAAAGATATTTCACTCGTATTATAAGATTTATGATACATAAAAATCCTTTTATTCAGATAAAGCTAGAATTGATTTTTAATTGATTTGTTTAATTAAATTAACATTTCAGTTATTCTTAACAGATTCAAATATCCACTAAAGAATTAAACGAGATGTTGTGTATAGCAGGACTTTTCGACGCGGCGTCCTTTTTTTTCCTGCCGCCCTTTTGAAGGTTTCCGGTAAAGCATTAAATATATATAAATCGATTTTAAACGATGCTTTCTTTAAAAGCAATAATTTTTTTTTTTTTTTTTTTTTGTTACATGCTTTCTTTTAACTTACATTTCTGTATGTATCTGGCACTCAAATCTTAATACTCATTTTTCACCCATTTCCTGTTGACGTAGAGCTTTGAAATTTGGAATATATGTGTATTACTGAGGGTAATATATGAATTGGACATTATTTATTAAAAAAAAATCGATCCCTAAGGGGGAGAGGGGTCAACGTCGGACCAAAACTTCCATGTTCCTTATAGAAATAACGTTACGATTGTTTAATTAAAAAAAATAGCTCCGTTGTTGCAACATTCATCGATTTTCACCACATGGTTGCACGCATCATTATAACGTCAGCATTGAGCAACGCACACATTTGTGCTTTATAATATAAGTTGGCTTTTTTGTGAATTTTAATGGAAGTATGTTTATTTATTTATTTATTTTTTTACATTTAATTTATTTTATTATATGAGCGTTTAAGGTTTCTGAATTCGTTTTCCGTACAATATTTCTGGTTGAGATACCCCCCCCCCCTCACAGAAAAAATGCAATTTTAAATTTACCCTGATTTATGTATTTTCTTCAAATTATTTTTACATGGAATCCTTGATTCCTGTTAGGTCTTATGACTATCACTGTGCGATGTATGTAGTACATCGTATAAAGTGTGTACATTAGAGATGAGTTCGAAGCCCGATCCCGACGATTTCAAATCCGAGCCCGCCCGAGCATGAAACATTTTGTCATTAGAGTCCCAGCCCGTTACCGAAAGCACGCAGCAGAAAATTGTTGTTGACATTTTAAAATTGTTTCAAGATTAATTTTCTTATTTAAAAAAATAAGTATTATTCTTAAATACTTCCTCATGACAACGTCTCGTGAAAATCTGTTTAAAATAGAAAATTTGGCATTTATACCCAACCACTGGCAGAAATCTGAAAATGTCGCAATCTTTATTCTTTTATAATATCATTGTACAACAGTGGTATAAAGACGCGAGTTCTGTTTTCCAGTAATTCTCTAAAATGGCTTCAATCAGAAAGCGGAACAAGACGAAGGATATCCCACAACTTCTTTATGTTACTAACATTGACCGTGCAAAGGCTTCACAATCAAATAGAACATTTCTCCTTATATTTCATCAATAACAATTCAATTTCTTTTCAAAATGATGTTTAAAGGATTTTAAAACTTGGCTATGGCAAGCAGATTCTATCAGAATTTGGGGATATTTCGATGAAATGGGGCGCTGAGATCGATATTTTTGTTCCATTTTCACTATTGTACCATCGAAAAGTGTATGAAGTTATGCTTCAAATTGGACCTAATTTTATTTCTATGCTTTTGGCTATGGCAAGCAGGTTCTATCAGAATTTGGGGATATTTCGACGAAAGGGGGCGCTGTGATCGATATTTTTGTTCCATTTTCACTGGTGTATCATCGAAAAGTGTATGAAGTTATGCAGATAATTGAACCAGTTTTTACTTTCTTCTATCTATAATAGAAGAAAGTATTGTAATCGAAATTTTTTTCGACTTCTGGTTTTCGACGGATTTACACGTTTTAGGGGTCAGAAATTCCGAAAAACATGTTTTTACAAAATGTCTGTCTGTCCGTCTGTGTGTCTTCATTGTATCATCGAAAAGTGTATGAAGTTATGCTTCAAATTGAACCTCATTTTTTTCCTATGGTTTTGACTATGGCAAGCAGGTTCTATTAGAATTTGGGGATATTTCGACGAAAGGGGGCGCTGTGATCGATATTTTTGTTCCATTTTCACTTTTGTATCATCGAAAAGTGTATGAAGTTATGCTTCAAATTGAACCACATTTTTTTTTAATGTTTTTGGCTATGGCAAACAGGTTCTTTTAGAATTTGGGGATATTTCGACGAAAGGGGGCGCTGTGATAGCCATTTAATTTCAAATTCAAAAAGATGTGCAAAAAAATTAGAAATCCTAAAAGTTTTTTTCGTTAAATGTTCGGCCTTGATCCGGAGAATCCGGAACAATTTTTATTTTGCCTCTATCTTAAAAAATGGCTGAAATATAGCGGTTTGAAATTTTAGGGTGGCTGACATTTTCAAACAAGACAACAGATTTCATCCAGAAACGGGTTTAATTTATGAGTTTTACTTAACGTGGTTTCGGCAAATTTTCTTTCATTTTTGTAACCATTAATCCTATTATATACTTATCACTATATTATTTATATTCGCCAACGTCAAATTCTCGCCAAACTTGGCGACAGTTGGCAAAATATCGCCAAGTTTGGCGACAAAAATAGGTTGCTATAAATGAAGCCAACTTGGCTGTAGAGGACAAATTTGGCGATATTCTCATTCAAATTCAATGTTGACGAGAACTGGGATTGAATCTTCTTTTATTAGGTTCCACCCATTTTACCTGCGTGTTTTCTAGTAAAATTAGCTAAAATCGTAAAATCAAGAAATAGGGAGGCTATCTGTTCCTGTCGGTTCAGGCCAGAAGGACTTTTCGTAGTTTAGTATACATCAGTTGATCGCATCCCGGTAACCCGACGATTCGCAAGAAGCTGACGTACAACAGAATGATGAAAAATGTTGATTTTATTGGCGATGTGATAGCGAATTTTGAAGTATTAACATGACTGAGATAGAAGAAAGTTTTGGGATTGGCACATCCGACTAGTTTTTTTTTGCAGAAACCCCATAACTGACAAAATATTCGAAAATAGGTTAACTATGGTTTTCTTCAGACGCTTCCATAGGTGCGAAAGCCCATTAAAACAACATTCTGTATACTAGATTAATTTTAACACAATTATTCAAATTGGTAAAGAAATCATCCTGGCCCGGACATTTTTCGTCCAGTTGGGAAATTACAACTCAACATTCTGTAAACTCTTGTTTCGCGACATTGGAATATTCATTTAGCACAGAAATTTCTTTAAATTTGTGTTTTAAAGGCTTTTAAAATTTATATTTTTAGAATACTTCACCTGTTTTTAACAATTTTCTTTGATCTAATTTTCTATATTGTAAAAATTATTTCATTCACATTATTTAGATAATCTGGGATGTTTGAATTACTGAGGTATCTGAAAATATTTTGAACATTATAATTTATTTTAAATATTTGTAACTGACAAAAGTAAAATTAAAGCTTAATGAAAATCTCAGATTTGTTAGTTTTTATCCTGAACTTAACTGAATAATATGATAAAAATAGTAAAACAGATGAATATACAGAAGTGAAATGTATTTTAGTTCCGAAACCCCATAACTGTTAAGAGAACAATTTAATTTATTTCCTCTCCTGAACCTTAATGAAATCACTTTACCAATTGATGTAGAGAGCCAATCTTTACATTATGGAATTTGTTCGTAAAATAGATGTATTTTTAATTTCCAAATTTTCTTAAATATATTAAAATTTCAAATTTAGCACTTATGGGGTTTCTGAAATTAACGATTTAATTAGTATATAGAATTTTGTTTCATTTAATTTTTTCTTCCTTCTATCTCTATAAGTATTGGATTCGTAAAATATTTCTACTACCGGATTGCGACGAATTTATACATTTTACAAGATCCTGACTATGATTTAATTGTTTTTAGGAAATATCTCTGCGTGATGTCTGTGTGTCTGTCTGTATGTCTCCCTGTGTGTCTGTCTGTATGTCTCCCTGTGTGTCTGTCTGTATGTGACACAAATTTTTTGGGCTCTCTATCTCAAGGACTAATGTACGAAATTTCATCAAACTTCAGATTCAATTAGACCTATTGGGGCTAAAGTTGAGTTTTAATGTAAATCGCCTAACAGGTGGCGCTAGTATGCTGCATTTTTTACGATTTTTTCGATAGCTACAATCTCAAGAACTTATGTACGGAATTTCATAAAACTTCATATTCTTTTTGACCTTGACATAAATAGACGCGGATTAGGTTTTGGTGTAAATCGTTCAATAAGTGGCACTGCTATGCTGCATTATTCACTATTTTCCTGATAGCTATATCTCAAGAACTAAAGCACGGAATTTCCCCAAATTTCATATTATGTTAGACGTTGACATAAATAGATCCATACTCTGAAATAGTAAACAGATTCATCATGTAAAATGCTATAGTTATAGCTCGGATGAAAGAAATTAGCGCCGCAGTTCACAGCCTTGTCCAACAAATAAGAGTGAAATATGCCAGCCAGGATATCGTCGGGATATCTCAGTAGGGAAAGCGTTGGTACGGCAAACCAAAGTACCCAGGTTCGAGTCCTGGTCCCGGCATATTTTCGCTCTGTTGGAAAAATCTCAACTATGATACTCCAATCATTGGATATTTTTTATTATTTGAGTATTTTATAATGTCTTATTGACATATTATTAACTGATTTTATGAAGGAAGAAGGAAAATGATTTAATCCAGAAAAAATGCAATTTTTGTAGCAAAATTTGAAAAGTTTAATTAAAAAAATAATGAAGAACATTATAAAATCACACTTCTGTTACAATTTTGATCATTGTAAAATATCTTTCAGGTAATACTTTTCTTAGAACTGCGCTCTATAATTGTAAGGATCAGATTTCCAAAAGTTAATCAGTTTAAAAAACATGATATATGTAAACAATTACAGTAAAAATGAGTATTTACTTAACATTTTTATCTTTAAAAAACAAACTATTCATATTGATGAAAATCCAATCTCCAATTTTTATTAAATACATCTTAAGAAGCACCCCCCCCCCCAAAAAAAAGCGAGTGAATTGCAAAATATTTGTGGAAGTTTTGCGATATAGAACATATTGATATATTGAAAAATTACAAACTAAGAAAAATAAATTTAAAGATTTGAACTCTAAATCATCTAAAGGAAAATGGATAAAGTAAATCTTTTTCGCATATTTTTAATTTTTTAATTATCACATCGTTACGGCACTTCATGAGAATATACTACGAATGTCTCAATTTATTTTAAAAAATTGGAAAATTGATATTATCGTCATTTTTCATAAAATGAATTATACCGAGTACCCTTAAACAGGGTGTTATGCTAAGATAGAATCTTTTCTTTAAAGAACACCTATTATAATTTTTGATAAAGTAATAATCAGGAGGTGTTTCATTCAAATTCTACTTTGGGTTGCATGCATTTAGTAGTTCGCAATTTAATGAAAGGTAGAAGTCTAGGTCTGCTTAGCTTGTAGTGAATTGGCGACTCCTCATAAAGGCAGTCGTTTGTTTTGATTGAGATCGTATTGTGAAAATAACATCTGTGTGCGTGAAGCGACATCTGTAGACTATTTTACTTTAACTTTCGACGAATGCATGTGTCCTTCGGAATTTGTGGGTTTTCTGCGTTTCTCAGAAGTTTTATGCAAAATTTGGATTTTCTGGTCATTTAGCAATGTATTTAAGCAGGTGAAAATGTGTGTATCGTTGGATTTGGCCGTATCCATCCCAAAAGAATTCAAGACCCGCTTATATCAACAAGAAAGAGGTTGCGCTCCAATTGTGAAGTTTGCTTAGAGCTGAAACTTGATTTGGTAAGATAAAATAGATTGTTTAATTCAATAAATATTGTTTCAGCGGCCACGAGCTGCTTTGATTTATATATTTAGCCATCTTGTAGCAAAGCTGTGGAAGCCTGCGCATCGCACTAAAGTTAGTTCTGGAGTTGTAAAGTTAAGATCTCATCTGTGCGTAAGGTAACGTTTTATTTACTCGTCTTATTAAAGTAGTTTTTCTTATGGTGTATTAAAGTATCTTTCTCCAGTGGGATTATTTAGACAGCATTTCACCAGTCTAAGATAAAATTCGGTGAAACCATCGTCCTTCAACTTAAGATATTAAATAAAAGCTTGTTTTAATATACTTTCCGACTTTTTTACTGAGCTAGCCAGAGTTCACCATGAACCAGCACGCCAGAAGCTCTGCTGTACAAAAGAAGTGACCATTGTGCCCCCCTTCCAAAAATGCAGCAATAACAAATAACTCTTACTGGATTGTTGTGATATATATTTAATTTATATATATTTGACACCATTTTATAAAACTATTGATTTTATAAAAAAAATGAATTTTTGTTTCAAGATTTAATTCATTTAAATAATTTTAATTAAATCATTTATCTGTTGCAGTGTAATAATGAGTCATATAATTTTGTAATTATAACAAAAATATCGTACAATTTTCACGTGTCTTTTCTTTACTTCAAGTAATCGAAATCGCATCAAGAAAATTTCGTTTTTGCTTACTTTCCTCGTTAATTTGTGCCCATTCAAGTATGTCACTTTCACAAATCTCTCTTGAGATTGTCTTTCAACAGTTTCGAAAGGAATCTTAGGAAAAAATTTCATTGGCATTGTACGATTATTTTTACATAAAAATCCTTTTATTCAAATAAAACTAGCATTTATTTCAAACTGAATACCTTAATTAATTCAACATTTGTTTAATGATTATTAAGAGATTCAAATATCTACTAATGAGTTAAACGAAGCCTTTTCTTATAGGATTCAATCAAAAGAATGAATTGTGTTTCGTTAGTACCAGAGTATAAATTTTTTCACTCGAAAGCTCTTTTATAAATGCAAGAGCTTTGATCTGAATTGCTTATTTGTTTGCAATTAAATGCATCCACAGTTCCGTAGAAAAGCAGTAATATTTCTAGCGAAATATTTACTTAGACGTTTAAGTTTGTTTTATTTTCATTTAATGTGACTGATGATAAAGCTACATTAACGTTTGCCAATCTTTCGCATTAAACGAAAAATATTTAAGGGAAAATAAACCCCTTCTTTAAAAAAATTTGTCAATTAAGTTAGTATTTGATTTTTTAAAACTTTAATTTATGAAATAAAACTAGATGAAATTTGCCAAATTAAATATATATTTATTCATTCAAACTCTTACAGGATTTGTAATACTGTAGTATGATATGCAATGTCTGGAATAACATATTGGGTGTAGCGTCAATTCGTCGCGCACAATTCATCGCGGAACAATTCATCGCGCACAATTCATCGCGGAACAATTCATCGCGCACAATTCATCGCAGTGTCAATTCGTCGCGGCAACAACTCATTGCAGCGTCAATTCGTCGTGGTGTCAATTCGTCACGACGTCAATTCGTCGCAACGAAAATGTTTTTGAAGGCCATGATGATAAAATAAAGATAATTTAATAAAATTATTTAATGATAATTTGTTTTTTAGATATAATCGCATGTAAATTGTTAGTTATAATTCTCTATATCTAAAAATCTAATTATCATTAAACATTTTTACTAAATTGTCTTTATTTTATCATCATAACCTTCAAAAACATTTTCGTTGCGGCGAATTGACGTCGCGACGAATTGACACCACGACGAATTGACGCTGTGACGAATTGACGCTGCGATGAGTTGTCGTCGCGACGAATTGACGCTGCAATGAATTGTGCGCGATGAATTGTTCCGCGATGAATTGTGCGCGATGAATTGACGCAGAACCAATATATTGTTATTAAAGAAAGCCAATTATTGTGATTTGTTAGGGAATAATCAGGAGCTGCCATGTTTGAATTCTGGCTTGGAATTGCATGTTCGAAGAATTCTACTCAGTCCTCTTGTGCAAAATAAACGACCAATGTGCTCTCAATTTATCTATAAAAAAACCAAAAACATCTTTAAAGAACACTTAGTGGATTCTTGTGGTTTGGAATTAATTTGTATATGTTTGATACATACTTTTGATAAAAAAAGTTATTTAATTAATTAGTCGATTAAACAAATTAATTAAATTACTTATTAATTTCAGTGTAATCATATTTTTAATTATAAGTAGTTGCGCAGGTTGTGTTTCATTTGTGTTTTAAAAGATCTTTCGAGTTTTTGAGGAAAAAATACTTACCAATCCAGTTTTAAAATTAAAAAATATGGCATAAGTCTAAAAATGTAATTATTATCATTTATAAATTTTAATTAGACCTTTAAATCGCCGTAAGATAGCTTAAAATTGATCAAATAGTTCTCGAGTTTTTGAGCATTGAAAGATTGGTTGATTCTCCCGGGTTTTCCTTGTTTTCTCAAAAACTACTTAATATCGGAATGCGACAAACTGCAGATTGTAGCCAGATTTATCATTTATAAATCTTAATTGGCTTTTCCAAACATGGTATAATTCTTTAAAATTCATCAATAAGTTGTAGAGTATTTTAGCATTGAAAGATTGGTTGATTGATTCTCCCGGGTTTTCCCTCTTTTCTCAAAAACTTCTTGATATCAGAATGCGACAAACTACAGATTGTATCCAGAATTATCGTTTATAAATTTTAATAGGATCTTTCAAGCGCCGTATAATTCTTTAAAATTGATCAATTAGCTCCAGAGTATTTGAGCATTGAAAGATTGAATGAAACGTAGGTATGGCGAAAGGTAGAAGTTTAAGTATAACAACATTTAAAGCACATTGATTTATTAAAGCAGTTGATCCGGTGACAGGGTTCGTTATACAGGCAATAATCACTGAAGAGGAGGCTTACAAATTAAAGTTAACACAGAGACAGTAGAGGTGAGAGTGATACAAATTGTTTCAAACATAATTTACACTTTTTTTTTTTGGCGTGCGGTTTTCGTTATCCGCCGCCAACATATACAATGAATTTGGCGATAATCATGCAAGAAACAAAGTATTTTGGAGAGCTAAATGGAGTAATTTTGAAAATGACAGACCGGCACAAGGTTGGAAGAGAGGGTTGTACAAATTTTTGTAATTAATGAGGTGCCGATCGAGCCAGGATGATTAAAATGGAATGCATGAACGTTAGAATTAAGACAATACTAAGTGCTAAATTTAGATATTGGTTGCATATGAGAACGGAAAATTCGTTAGGGAAATGACGGCCTAGGAGGAAGTAGAAAGAAAGCAGTTACTTTATCTTTCTTTTTTTTTATTTATTCGCAATGCCGGCTGGTGTGAAAAGGAAGAGAAAATAGCAGAATATGGGTGTGAATACATACTTCTTTTATTTCTGCAGGCTGAGAAATGAAACAGACATGTTAGAAAATTGCGTAATATAAATTGAGTGAAACATCACTGAATTAAAAACGGATATTAAATTTTAATAAGCAACACTGGAGAAGGTTAGAACAAAGTTATTTTACTGTTAATAAAAATAGGAAAAGTTAAATAAATTAAATAATTTTGAAACAAGAAAGGGGGGGGATTAATTTTATAGAATAAGAGGATATGTAATGAGGAACGTCATTACAACACCCTCTTCAAGAAAAAGTATGCTGTAGATGACTGTAACAGCATAATAAGATTATATTATCATCAGCGTTTTACAAACTCAGCATTTACGATATATTATTTCATATATTCGTAGTCTTTTGTGCGGCTCTGTAAAATAACTATAAATGCAATATTCTCCCTCTTCAAGAAAAAAAAAAACATGCTGTAGGTGACTGTAACAATATACTAAAATTACATTACCGTTATCGTTTTACAAACCCCGTATTTGACATACAGGGTGGTTATAATATAAGTATCTCCATTTGGAGCGGTCTGTAGCTCGAAGGAATGAAACCAAAATCGGTACACTTTCTATTCGAGAAGGGGGAAGAAGGAGGGAACAAAAAAATAATTGCAATAATCACCGACAGATGGCGCATCTGAGTGTGAAATGTATTGTGTAATACAAGAACAAAAAATCAAGGCGTCAAACCGCATGGAACACCTAATTTATTGGAAAATGTCACAGTGAAGGTGATTACACTTTTGCATGGCAGTGCCGATCATGTTCAGGTTCCACATGGTCATTGTGCTGGAGGACACAATCCAGGCGGTGCACGACTTGCTCAACTACGGAATGTAACGCGTCAAGAGTGATGTTTCGCACATGTTGTGATATGCGGTAAAGTCATTGAGGTTTGCGACACCTCCACGGTACACAATATTACACATTACATTCCACACTCAAACGCGCCATCTGTCGCCAATTATTGCAATTTATTTGTTTTATTGTTCCATTCTCCTTCCCCCTTCTTGAATAGTAAGTGCACCAATTTTGGTTTCATTCCGGTTATTCCTTCCAGCTACAGACAGCTCCAAATAGAGATACTTATATTATGACTACCCGGTATATTCGTTTCATTAATTGTTTCCTAAAATCATTTCACAAAATCGTTTCATTAGGATTTTATACATATATAGGGTAGATATATTGGTTTCATATATATAGAGGTTTTTAGAATATTTTACATGAAAAGCTTTGGAATACCTGTATTCTACGGCATATATTTATTTTAGAACAAATTAAATTGTGCAGTAGCAAAAGGTGTATTTTCATTTTTTAATTCAAAATGAGGAAACATGAAGAAATCATATTATTTATTATTAATTTCTTCTATCTATAATAGAAGAAAGTATTGTAATCTAAATTTTTTTGACTTCCGGTTTTTAACGGATTTAGGGGTCAGAGATTCCAAAAAACATGTTTTTACAAAATGTCTGTCTGTCCTCATTGCATCATCGAAAACTGTACGAAGTTATGAACAGATTTGAACCAAAGTTAATTTATAGGTCTGTGACTATGGCCAACAAGTCCTCCTTGAATTTGGGGATATTCCGCCGGAAGGGCTGCGGTAGCAATTTTTGTACCATTTTCATTATTGTATCATCGAAAAGGATACGAAGTTATGCATAGAATTGAACATAATTCTATGTATAAGTTTTGGATTATGGACTATTTCCTAACGGTTTTCAACAAACAGCCAACGATTGATCAACAATCTGTGCTATTTGGGTTCAGACTCCATGCTTAAAACTCAATGTTCTATCAGAATCTATTTACATTTTAAACAAGTTCGGAAAATATTATTTCATACGGATCAATGATATTAAAATCTTCGAGTTTTTTGATAATTTTAGTAAATGTGGAAGTAAGTCATATCAGTATTCGTTAAATTACCTTCTTTTAGAAAGAATGTAAACTAAAAGTCATTACTTAAATCGATTTATTCGAACAAAACAAAAATAAAGCTATTTATTGCCATTTCCGATAGCAGACGATATTTCATTATTTACACTTTTCTTTCAGAAGAATAGAGTAATTTAGTAGCTAACTTTAGAGAAACTTCATTAAAAGTTTAAAAAAAAAATCTTGCAAACTAATTCAAATTTTAAAATTCTGAGAACTTATGTGCATCCTCAGATCCATGCGAATACACCCAGAAAAAAGTTTTGTTGAATCAACAAAAATTTCGTTTACCCAACAAAACTTTTTGTTTAAATGTAGGTCAATGGAAATTTTGTTTGAATCAACAAAAATGTTTTTTTGCAATTCCAAAAAATAATTTTGTATCGTCAGCAAAAATTTTTTTGTTAATTCAAGTAAAATGGTTAAATTTTACTTGAATTTTGCTAAAACAACCAAAATGTACACAACAAAACATGTTTTGTAGTTTTAATCAATTCCTTTTTCTGGGTGTAACTGATGTTAATTTCATCACACTATGTTCCATATTATAGGATGAATAGTTGTGAAATACAGTCAGCTTTTAATAGATGCAAGTATGAAGTATCGTACAATTTTCATGCGTTCTTCTTTTACTTCAAGAGAAGTTTTGAAATTATATCAGACATCCGAGAAAAACTCGTTTTGGTTATTTATTCCTTAATTAACGCCAATTCAAGCATGTTAATTTCACATCATTTCTGAGATTTCCTTTTAGCAATATTGAAGAGAAACCTAGGAACAAAAAAATGTTTAATTGATTTATAGGATTAATATAACATAAAAATATTTTTATTCAAATAAAAGTATTGATTTCAAACTGAATTCCTTTATTAATTTAATGCTTCAATGATTTTTAAAAGATTCAAATATCCATTAATGAATGAAACAAAACTTTATAAGATTAAAAACAACAAGGGTGCATTATGTTTCTTTAAAAAAGCTTATTGTTTAGGAAGAACGGTGCCTCTTTTTTTCTTATTAGATGTCCCTTTTATAAATGAAATTAATTTATAGCACTTTTATTTGCTTTTTATTTCGCAATTAAATGTATCCGCAGTACCATAGAAAAACAGCAAAAGTTTCAATAAGATGTATGCTTAAACGTGAAAAGTCCTGCGTTATTTTCATTTTATGTGATTGACGGTAAAGCTTACCTTAAATAAGTCTTCGTTCCCATTAAAATAAAACTTTTTAAGAATAAATATTTTTCTTCCTAAGAAATCTCTTAAGGGGATTCGGAATTCTCCTATGCGAAAAATGACGAAAATATCAATTCAAATTTTTTTGTTTAAAATGTATTTAGACATCCTTAACACAAAGATCGAATGATTATTAATACGTGAATTTTTTTTTTTCTGCATCCATTACTTTTAAATGCAGCAGAGTTGCAATTTTTAAATTCATTTTTCTCCTTTTGTATTTTCCCAGTGTATCAGTATGATTGAAATATGTAAACTTCAACATAAACTTTTCAATCGACACGAATTTTGGACAATCTTTAGGTTGCATTTCATAAAATTATATATGGGATTTTCATTAATATGAAGGGTTTATTTTTTTTTTAATTGTTAAGTAAATAGTCATGTTTGCTGTATTTTTACATATGTCATTACATTTTATTTTTTGTTAAACTAATTAACTTTTTGGAAATCTGATCTTTACTGTTATAGAATACACTTGTAAGAAAAGTATGAAAAAAAAGTTCAAAAAGTTTTAAAAAGTTCAAAAGTTATAACAAGTTCAAAATTGTAGAGGATAAATAAAAAAATTTCTTTGACTTTTCGAAAAAAAAAAAAAAAAACTTTTACAATTTTTAAAACAAGAATTGGATTTTTTCTTGATTAAATCATTTTCCTTCTTAAAACTATTTAATATTATATTAAAAAGGTTTTATAAAACACTTAAATTTAAAGAGTTCAAACGGTACCGAGTCCCCTTAACACCTTCCAGATTAGTGTCACGTATACATTCCATTTAGGGTTTGAGTTTATCGTACCAGAATATTTTTTTAGTCGGAATTTTTGCCTTGTCTAATCGAGGAATATTTGAATTGAATAAGGCGCTATACGGAATTGCTGGTATTATAAATTAAAATGTTATTAAATGACGTACTGAAGGGGTTAACGTTTTGAAGGATAGTGGTATTATTTAAACCATCTAATTTTAATCCAAAATTGCACTAGAATTTTTAATAACATTTTGCTCTTTGAAATTTACGTGATTTTTTTTTTTTTTTTACTAAATTTATTTTCCAATAAATCTATTTTTATATTCGAATACATATTTGTTCGTTCAAACTTTTAAATAGTATTGTATGCTAATATAGATTTTTTTTAAGAACGTCTAGTTCCAAGTTTGATAAGAAAATTCGTGATGGTCGTGTTCAAATTCTGGTTTAGGTTATATGTCCTTAGTAGTTCACAATTCACTGCCAAGTAGAAGTCTAAGTCTACTTAGATCTCCTATGCAAATAAATGAACATGATCCCCTCCCCCCACAAAACAAACAAACAAACAAACCAACTAGGGATCTAGTGGAGGGTATACAGTGGTATACGTCAAGGGATTACAATCCTGAGACTAATTTCCATTTTAGGATTGCTTAGATTCAATCCCGGGATCCCAGGATTACGAAAATTAGACTTTTTCTAATATCACCAGTTTGTACAATAGCTAAATATATAATAATCTTGTAGAAAAGATAATTAAAGCAAAAATACAGTCTAACTTACATAAGAAAATATACAAAGTTAAAAATTTATGACTTTAATTAATTATAAAAAAGTATAGGATAAATTACAACAATTGAAAATGAAAATAAATATGCTGTTGATGTTTGACAGTTTAACAAAAACATGAAATGTCTATGTTTTATCTTCTAGATAATTTCTTTATTTCCTGTTAAACAAGTTTTTGAATGGCTTAATATTTACAATATTAAAAAATAATTAATATCACTAATTAAATTTTTAATTATTCTCATAACCATGCAATTAAAGATTACAATTCTAGGATATCGCAAACGAAAGATTTTCCCTAACATGAAGCTTTTTTTTCTTGAAATAAAAGAACTTAACACACACACATACAACAGTAAAAAATTACATAGATGTGTAGTCAAAATTTCTAAATAGAGTTACTTGTTAAACGTCGAAAACGTTGCATAATATAAAAAAATATTACATACCACGAGAAAAAAAAAAGATTAGTTTGAATAGTTCACTGTTTCTTAACTAATCAGTTTTCCTTTGAAAATATGATCTGAGAAATATCAAGGCATCTAAAGTATCATCTCGAAGTCGACTTCTAATTTTGTTTAAATAAAACCTGCTGCTGAAAATGCTCGTCCCGCTTCTATTCTCTCGGGAGGAATTGTCAGCAAATATTGATAAGCTAATTTTAAATGAGGGCCGACGACTCCTCCGCTTTCAAAAAGAGACATCTCATTTCCAATTTTTATTGTTATATCCATTTGCTTTTGTGTTTCAAATTCTACAGTTAGCATGCTTTTTTCTATTTCTTCTTGCAATTTTTCCTTATATGTCCGGTTATCCGATTGCCGTTTCGCAGTAGGCTCACTGTACGTTATTTCTGTATCTTCACAATTTTCATTGTCAACACTGTTCGGCCTTTCAATTATTGCTTTTACCTGCTTCTTAATGACTTATAAATTATTAGGGATACAAAATATACTGCTAGTTTCTGCACTCATGTCATCTCGTTTAAGATTATGCAAGTAACTTAAAACACCTGATATTTCCATGTGTCGTCGTTCTCTGATGCATAGTTTTAAAGCGGAGAAAAAAGCGAATTTTGATTTTTTTTTTCCTCCAACAATTCGTTAAAAGAATTTTTAAGGCTGCGTCCGCAGTTAACAAATTAGAACCCCTGCGACAGAGTGCTTCGACTGTGAGATGTATTGGTTTAAGGACTTCAACAATTTCGTTTATAAGTAGAAAATAGGAATCGTCTAAGCAGGTCTGAGGCTATAAATAGATTAATGCTTTCTGTATTCCATTTTTCAAAGAATGAAATCGTTCAAGCATAGTTACTAGGCTATTCCACCTAGTATTGCAATCTAAAAGAAAGGAAAGTTCTTTCTCTTTTTCAGATTTAACATACTTTTGAAGTGCTGCATTCCTTGTTGGAGATCGTTTAAAATAAATTACTAATTTCCGAACATTTTTAACAAGTTCATTGATATATTCATCAGACTATGTAAAGTCCTGTTTGTCTTCAGAAATTAACACAAACCATGATTCTAAACTTTCGGAAGATTCAACGTCTTCATAATCCTCATCATCTTCATTTAAGTCTAAATTTTCACTTCCGCAGCATGGTTCAGCTACTGCTTTACTGGAGGAAGCTTCTGGCTCTGTATTTCGTTTATTATAATATAAATCATCATAAAATGCTAAGTGGATGCCATGAGCGAAGCAAAGCTGATGATAAGCTTCAATTTCTGTTCCGACTTTAAGCATTACATTTGGTCCATCAGTTATGATAGCAACGATGTCTTTTTTCAGTAAAATGTCAAACTGGCTTAGACGCTCTGTTAGCATTTCAATACACTTTTTTGCTGTAAAAGATCCATGTATGCGCATAAGGCCTAAATTCCAGAATTTGTTCAAATTTAGATTTCTTGAATGGGCATTAATACTCATAAATCATTTGTTTGCCGTAGATGTCCATTCGTCAAAAGTCAAACTAAATTTTTTTCCGGAATTTATAAAAGTTTGTATTTCTCTTGTAATTAACTCCTTTATTATGGAACTATAGTTCACTACACGATTTCGAATTGAAACTGCAGATTTTGGCAAATCATTATAGCCTTTAGCTATCAGTAAGTTTCTTAAATCAGTTGAAGTGATGAAAACGTTAAATGAGAAACCGTCTTTGGCTTTCATTCGCGGTAAAATTAAATCCAGTGATTCCTTATCACTAATGAAATAATCCTCTATCTTCCGCTTTTTAGAAAGCAATGCATCTTCTATCCAGTTTTGACTTGTCGAAGGAAGAGAGGTTGTATTAAATTCTTTCTCAACTTTAGTACCATGCTTCGTAGATAAATGTGTATGCAACCCTTTGTCGATCCACCTAATGTTTTAAGCACTTCTTTACATGTTTTACATTTAGTGCTTTTTCCATCTTTTGACGTTAAATAGTAGTATCATACTGAAGATGTATCATTATCTTTCCTATGAGCTACAAATTCCTTTTCATTAGACATATTTAAAGCAAAATAAGTATAAACGCACGAAAAGCAAAGAAGTTAACACATAATAATGACTATGATATACAAATGCGACGCTTATCAGTAAACTCTAATTCGAAAATGACTTACGAAGTGAAATATATTTTCTACATACGCAGCGAAATCCAAATAAACAAATGATTTCATTTTTCCTGACTATAGCCGTGCGGATTACATCTGTTTGCCAGTCAAAAGATTTTCACGTTAAAATATTTAATCGCTTAGAAATATATGTACAAAATACTGGAGATACATATTATTTTTCAATGATCCCGGAAGAATCCCGGGATTTGGCAGGAAAAATCCCGGGATTTTCGGGATTAAAAATAAAGCGGGATTGTAATCCCTATATACGTCGTATACATTTTGGATTTTCTTAAGAACTTCCATACACTCTCTGTTTCTCAGATAAAGTTACAGCGTTTACTCTCTAGCATATATCCTCTGCCTGTAACGTACATCTTTTGGTCATTTTAAGACTCATTTTTGAATAACTCTCTTTATTGAATAATAAGTGGATTGTTTTAATTTGAATTTCATTGTATATATTTCATTCATGCTTTTGTTAAAAGATTTTTTTTGCTTAGTTAATTGAATTAAATTAGTTAATTAAATCATTTATCTATTGCAGTGAAAACAAGAGGCAAAGAATTTTATAATTCTAACAGAGTTATCCCGCAATTTGTATGTGGAACTTCCTTTACTTCAAGTGGAATATCGTAATCACAATGGATATCTGAGAAAAACTCTTATTTGGTTAATTTCTCCGTAGTTAATGGCCATTCAAGCATGTCAATTTCCACAAATGTCTCCTGACATTTCCTTTCAACAGTTTAAAAGGAATCTTAGGAAAAAAGTATTTCATTGGTATTATAAGTACTGATATGACAGAAAAATTCCTTTATTCAAATAAAACCATTGATTTCAAACTGAATTATTTAATTAATTTAATACTTCAATGATTTTTAAAAAATGAAAATACCTATTAATTAAACGAAAACTCCTCTATATGATTCAATCGACAGTATTTACGAAGTTCCATTAAAACAGTTTCACATTTAGTAAGAGGTGTAGTTGTTTTCCGCTAGAAGATTTTTTATGACTGCAATTAACTTACTTAACTTCGATTTGTTTAATTTTTCGTAATTAAAAACACCGACAATGCTATAGAAAAGCAGTAAAACTTTCACTGAGATAATTGCTTAGAACTTAAAGATCCTGTTTCGTTTTGGGTTCTTTATAATCATTTTAAAAATAGCTCTAAAGCTTACATAAAAGAAAAGTCAACCATTCGCATTAAATGAAAACTATTTAAGGAAAAATAATTTTTTTTTAGGAAACTCTTAGTTAACCCTTTATTTTCAATATTATAAATAAAAAAAAAATCCGTCTAAAATGTTTTTCGTCTTAATACTTGGAGATTGGTTAGAAAATTTACATTATTATAATATAAAGTATATATAGTGAAGATTCTCATTCATAAAAACTGGCAGTTATTAGTATTTTTGTAAAATATTTACAATAATATTCAATAACAAATATTGTTTCTTGAAATTTCTCAATATTTACACAATAATAGAAATAAATATACTGCGTTTTTATCTGCAAATGAGAGACTTTTATAACGCAAAATTTTCCACTATACCTCTTTCAACAACATAAAAACTCTCCGTATATAAATATTTGAGGAAATATCAGTTTTAAAAATATTTAGATTCTAAGGGATGTCTTTCAACACGAATTCTCAGAAACTTTTGAACAAAAATATTGTGAATTGTATTTATATTAACTACAAGGTGTGTAAAAAATCAACTGTTAAAAATGAATACGAAAATTAACAAGAACGAAAAATTATGCGTCGAGCATAGATAATGAAGCATTTTCTAACACATTCAGAATATTGTAAAAAGAATTCCACAGTATAATATGGTGAAAAGTGGATGTCTAAGTAAACAAAGTCAAGGTTAAACCGGGGGGGAGGGGAGGAGGCCTACCTAGGACCTTAAGCTCAACTAGCATGCGCAGCAGAGGTGTTTACTACTACAAAATTGCACAAGAGGCTGCCCACATTCGGGCAAACCTACTACTAAATTCAATAAAATTCTATGTTTCTCAATATAACAATCCTCGATTACAAATCAATTCTTTCACATTACAAATCACGGTTCAATACTCTGTGCAATTGAAATGCAATACTTAATACCATATTTGATACTTAATGTTTGGTGACATTTAACATTAAATAAATATGCTAAATTGAATATTAATTACAATATATAAGTTATAAAAAACCATTGTACTGAGATTTAAGACCGAATTGCTTATAGACAAAAGTATCAATGAGATGTTGCGTAATTACAAGTCAATGAAAACATAATTAACAAAATGTTGATTTTCTTAAATGAGTGAATTACTAAATTAAATAGAATACATTGTTATACTAAAATAATTAAATACAAATACTGATTCAATAATAGTTCAGTGTAGACATAATAAGTAATATCAAATAAACAAATAAACCAATTAGCTAGTATTAATTAAAATAAAATAATATGAGATCATAAAATGTAAAAATGTTGTGAAATGCCACACTTGAACTCTTAAAATTTTTATATTTGAAATTGTTTATAGTTAACACTTGGAAATATGTTGTATCTTGGACAGACAACAAGAAGTACAGACAAAATAGTAGTAAAATTGCTAACGAAAGAGGAAAAGTGCATAAAGTTCCAGTTAAGCATGAATAGAACTATCCAAAAATGAGCTAACCATAATAAAACAAAATAATTCAAGATAAAACTGAAAATTTAAGCATGCTGAACTGGAACAAAAGAAAATCATTGTTGTCCAAGATATAGTAGTGAGAACAAATACGAAAATACTAATATACTTTATATATCGCTCCAGTGTAGACAGAGAGACGAAATAAAAGTAAATGAGTGGGAAATGTAAATATTTTAAAGTAAATACAGAATTTAAAATTAGAATGAAATAAAAGTTACTCTGGGACGATAAACATGAAAATAGGACAAAATGCATTTTTTACACTTGGTGGACTTTCACGAAGCTACCAGGGAATAATGTTTTAATAAAATCTTTCTCGTTTTTGTCAAATTACTGTCTTTTAACATACACATTTAAAAAGAGCATTTTGAACTATATTATCACCGAAAGCACCTGATATATTAATTGATGCCTTGTTGAGGAGAATATTCCCCCAATTTGAAGATTTCATAGCGGAAGACTTCACATTTAGAACTGGAGGTCTAGTGGTCGATTGGTAACCGTTGAATGTCTGTTTTTCCTGAATACAAATTATTGTATCTTACACAGTTAATACAATGATAACAGTCAGAGTTATGTTGGAGTTTACATTGATTGGTTTCATGAGTTTCTGCACAATGTGCTCATCTGGAAGAGTTATCTGAGGGGGCATCTAGATGTTATGTAGCCAAAGCGCTGACACCTGAAGCATCCTTGTAGATAAAGATATATTTTTAATGAAGCTATAACGAAAGTTGTCATGAATTTTTCCTTGTTTTAACAAGGAGTTTGCAGACGATGTATTAATTTCTACGATTTGATTGTAGAAGTTATCCTGAGGGAGCTTTTTAACTAAATTTAGCTCTGATAAATTTGGAACTTTCTTTTGTAATATAGTGGTTAGAACTTCATCTGTTATACTAATGGGTCATTTAAATATTATTAATTTTCTTTTTTGAATATTCAGTTCTATTTGATTTTTCATTTCAGAGTTGTTTATTGTGTTCTTTAGGTTTTTGTATTTTCTGCACTATTTAACTGTAATTGCCATTTGGCAATTTTCTGATGGGTTTATTTGCCAATTCTTCGAATTCATGTAAATATACATGAATCGCTCCATGCAAAAAGGGCTTCAGTCACCAAATTGGCAAAATTGAGTTAACCACGGATGTTTGTTCTTATAGGGTAGATTTAAACATTTTTTTTGTTAGCGGTGTTTGATTAGTATCATTTTTGTTTATAAAGAAAAAAAAATCATTTATATTGGTTTAATATTTTTAAAACAGCAATGATTTTTTCAATTTTCTCAAAACTGGTTTAGTTGACTGAAGCCCTTTTTGCATAGGGCCATTCAATGTTCTAATAAATATTCTATTGGTTGACTTTCAATCTTATCTTTATCCCATGTTGGTATCTTTATCCAACAGAATTATTTTACATAATATTTTGTTCAATTTGTTGTTGTTTGGCTGTTTTGAATCTTTTACCTTCTTTAATTCAAGCTTTAACATATTTATAGTCTTAATTGTGTCTTGATACAATTTTTCAAATTAATTTCAAATTCCATCTCCTGCTGACGAATGTTGAGTTAAAAAGTATTAATTGTCTAAGTAAACAATTTGGATAACTCATAACACATTTGAAAATTCAATACCAGCAATTACCATCAATAGTCAGAAAAGTATCCGATTTCATTTGCGCAGCCCTGCATATATAATGCATAGTATTCTAAAATTTATTTCAGTTACGGAACACATAGCACATTTGAATATTCCCCTACAGCAAATTCTGCCAATAAACGGAAATGTACCCGAGTTCTTTTGTGCAGTTCTGTATAGGATCTATAGAATTTATATACGCCAAGTAATATGCAAAAATGAGTTAAATTTGAAACGCGTACCACACAACTGTAAATGCGCTTTCAGTAATTGTTATTCAATTATTATTGATACACAGTACTGTAACCGAATTGTTTTGTGTGTCTCCGTTAATGAACGATGAATGCTATGCACACATCGTTCATGCATTGTTCATCGCATCGTTCACTACAATATGCTATGTAAGTATATCTTGTAGTGAACCTCAGTGATATATATTACTTTCAATGCGATTTTTCATCATGTACCGTAATGCAACGTAATTCTTTTGAGTGTCTCTGTAAATGAAGTATAAATGCTACACACTTAATTTTCAATACCGAACAAGTCACAGTAAATCTCTAACATATATCAATTGCATGCCAATGCAAGTATATTTACGGTAGTTAGAGCACGGACAGAGGGCAGATATACGGACAAACCGAAATCATAAACATTTTTCAATTATGTTGGAAAGCGTTTAAAAAATAGGATTTTTATCGCCAAATGAAATCCCATGGGCACAGAAATTATAAGGATGCTTTCAACACCACCTACCATGTTTGCAATGAAACTTCACGAAAAAGACATGCACCAGTAACAGTTGTTTCTGACATATGTATTAGTGGTTTGTTAGAAGTAGTGAGGTAATTTAACGCTTTTTTCATTAACACTTTCCAACATAGGTGAAAAGTGTTTATGAATTTGGTTCGTCTGTCTGTCTGTCTGCCACCTGTCTGTGATCTAACTCTCGTAAATATACTCGGATTGTCATGAAATTTTTATATATTATTGATGCTTACTATAGAATGTTTGGTATTGAAAATGAAGTGTGCAGCATTTGTAGCTTGTTTACAGGGATACACAAAATAATTTCATTACATTGCAATTTATGGGAAAAAATGTTTCCGATGCTTTTTAATGATGTTAAAATAGTTCAAACATAATGAAATTAATATCGTAATCCACCCTTTAAAAAAAATCATTGCCATATATTCAATAACATATGAAATATGAGAATAGCATTTACATTACAAAAAATTTAAGTGGCAGAAGAATAATTATATAATTTTTTTTAAAAATAAATATTTATAAGAAAAAAATAAAAAGCAAATAAGTATTACCATAAAAAGGACTACTCTTCTAAAATTGTAGTATATCTGGGCCTTTTACAATTAGCAGTACTATAAACGCCATAACTTGGCAATTCATAAGCAATCTTATTAGGAATATTATAGATTTTGATGTAAAATGTTTTGAAAGGAATTTAATACGGTTAGCCACAGAGGAAGTTTAAAGGTAATTTTTGATAGTGGAGTTACGAAGGTATCTAGAGCCGTTACGAATAATTCTTAGTTGTTTATTATGGGAGCGGAGATGAAAAGTCCATACTGTTTTTGCAAGTGAAGTCCCAGATAGGAGAGACATAAGTAATAATAGAAAGGATGCAGGCATTATAAATGAGCATTTTATTGCAAATATAATGTGAAGGACTACGAAGAAGGGGCGAAAATGATTTAGAAGAACCGGCGACTTTACTATGGATACTAAGGTTTTGTTTTCGAAAAGTAAGGCGCTTATCAATGATAACCCGAAGGTACTTAGCATTATCAGACTCCAGCGATTCCCAACCTGGGGTACGTGGCGGGGTTGCGGGGGGTACGTGAAAATCATATCGGTAATGGCGGAAATCACAAAAATGATTTAAATGAAAACACAAAGAAAGTTGATAGTTTCGGATTACAAAGTTAGTTTCATTTGTTACTTCAATATGTTACACTCAAAATGAGGGTAATCCATTGATAATTCTATGTCACTAGCTCCTCCTACTGCTGATCATATTGCATGAGTACTTATATATTTTCGCAATCTTTGCTAAAACCACCATTGATCATTTTACAATGTTCTTTTCCCACGCCTTATTTATTCCCGTTTCTAATTATAATTACAAAACGCCTAAATTACGCCAGAGCTTCTGGGTTTGATGTTTTATTTTAAAACGTGTTGAAAAACAGGCCCTTATTTTCATAGGCGGAGTTATATCACGTATACTAATTGAAAAGCTTCCTTCCTTTTAATGAGTATTAAATTTGAAGTGTTTAATTATTATTTGAATAATTTGATTTACATTTAAAATGGATAACTAGTTGAAATCTGGAACTCTTAAGAGTATTGCAACTGGATTGAAGTTCAATCTGATGATTCGGGAACTGCAAGTTCTTCGAAACAATTTGATTATTTAGAATTGCAAGAGAACATGAGCGCAGCTGTTAATAGGCATGTTCTCATAACTGATAAATACTGAATAATAATTCTTTATAATACTTTAAATAATACTGAAAACATCTGTGCTCCCTTAATGAATAGAAAATATAATAATGAATAATTCTTAAAATATGGATTCCGCATTCACAGGAGATGAAGATTTTAATAATATGTGGGGAGGAGAGGAGTGGGTGGGTGGTTTTGATAAATGGGGGTACTCCGAACTGAAAACCCTAAGCAAGGGGTACGTGAAAGAAAAAAGGTTGGGAAGCGCTGGACTAAGTGATAGTAGTACTGCTGATAATAAATCTATTGGGATATTAAATATCTAACAAACTTGCGTTATATAAAATTAAATTCTACAAAATTATTCTGGTAATTGCGACAATTTTCTTTTCGCTTCGCTGGGTCCTTTGATAACAGAAGACGCTTACCTTAGACTTAAAATTTAGACCATGGAAAAATAAAATTTCTCTATATTTCGCAAACTAAAGATTCAAATTAGCTGTAAGCTTACACGCTATGTCTTTGAAGACTGTAGTTCATTTTATACAAAAAAATAATGCAATAGTTCATAATTCACATTTTTATGCATATGGATTTATTAATAATTTTCATAATTAAAAAACGTTTTTCAATTGAAAAAATGCCTGGAATTATGTTTGGGTCTAATCATTTTCTCTTATTAAAAAATAAAAATTCAATCGGAATTTCATCCCCTCTAACTTTACGAAGATTTAAGATAAAGTATATAAAAGGTACCTGTTTCCTGGCTGCCGAAAGAGTGTGCATCCATTCAATGGATTTAGCCTTCTTCTTTTAATGAAGTTCTCATTTGTTCGGAAAGCTTTTCGAGCTTGAAGGCATTCCATGTTTTTCATTCCCAAATTTTTCTTGTATGTGATACTGCACGGCTGTTACAAGACTCTCCAATGCGTGTTATTTTTAGGTGGATTAAAGCACGTTACGAATAGCAGCAAATGAGATGGCAGTTTTTCTAGCCAAATCAGCAGCTAATATTTTCTCTCCAAAAATGCAATATTTATTCCTTTTCCTCCCTTTTCCTTAAAATATAAACTTCAATTACAAAGGCTATAGCTGACTGACAGTCACAGTCGTGTTGCAACACATGCTTAACCGGTCGCAATATACATAATTTCTATCCAAACGTTAGCACCGACACGTTTGTAATTCACCGGATCCTCTCCTTTCTTTCACAAGTCACTGCCCATTCCAATCATACGTACTGAATGCATTACATTACATCTTGTCCCTTAACATCTCATTCCCATATCCGTAAATCACCTGTTATGCCAGACAGTTATTGGACTTCATATATCATTAGATAACCTCTTCCTGTCAACAAAATTATTAGCTGTATGAAGTCTTTAGAATGTAATCAGTGTGTTTTTCAAAATTCATCCGACTCTTCATCTTCTATATTCCTCTCTTATTGATGAAGATATTTCTGATTAACATTATGCTTTTAGTATTTGATATTTTGTATTTTGCAATGTATTTTGTTTCAATTTTGTTTTTAGTTTAGTTGTTTTTCTTTATTCTATGTATTGCATTATTATAACTATTATTTAATATTTTATTAGTTTTTCTGTATAAAATACTTTATTTTCTCACAATTATACAACATGTTATTTATCTGCTGGGCTCAGTAAAGTCTACTTTAGCAAGATCTAGTAATATATTTGTACACAATGTATATAATATAGTATATGAACTGTAGTTATTTATGCAACATGTGTATTAAATGCCATCTGATCCCATGCTTTAGCTGATTTAGAATTGTTTATATTCATAATAATAAAATTGACTGTTCAGGCTTCCAAGTCATAAACCACTCAATGGTCGATGCCTGGGGTGCTGACTTATTGACTTATATATTGATATATATATTGGTATTAACTATATGTTTTGATCGTTTTGTTTTCTGCAAAATCAATTTCTTTTTAATAAAAATTTCTTTTAAATACATTCCTTAAAAAAAAATATATGCGTAATTATCACATTTTTAAAAAAAAATTCTTGCCAAATGATCAAATAATAGTTTAACTATTCCCAAAACTATATAAAAAAATCGCTTTAGTAATTTCCAAGAAAAAGGCACTTCACTATCGGCTGTTTTCAGCAGGATTTCGCATTTTCATAAGAATTGTTTTCATCTTAATTGAACTGAAACACTTCTTGGCGTTCCCCTAGCTTTGACGTAAGTATCTGCTACACTCCCATTGAAAATGAACTTGACTGTCAAGACATACATTGTTTTTTTGTGTGACGCCGTTCCAAGTGTGCTAAGTGTTTTCTCGATATTTCTACAAAATTCTTGCCAAATGATCAAATAATAGTTTAACTATTCCCAAAACTATATTAAAAAATCGCTTTAGTAGTTTCCAAGAAAAAGGCACTTCACTATCGGCTGTTTTCAGCAGGATTTCACATTTTCATAAGCATCGTTTTCATCTGTATTGAACCGAAACACTTGTTGGCGTTCCTCTATCTTTGACGTAAGTATCTGCTACACTCTCATTGAAAATGAACTTGACTGTCAAGACATACATTGTTTTTTTGTGTGACGCCGTTCCAAGTGTGCTAAGTGTTTTCTCGATATTTCTACAGAATTCGGAATGATAACTGGCAATATAATTTATAATTCGTTACAACAAAAATTTTATTTTAGATAGTTTACATTGACTGAGCCATTTTCTTTAATTTCGGTCAAATTTCAAAAATTATCTAACAAATTAAAAAGGAAAAATGTTGTATTAAAAAATATGAGAATGTTTTGTTAAATGTTAATTTAATTAAATCAGTAAGTTCAATAGATTAAATGTGCCATTCTTGTATCTAAAAAAAAAAAATAAAAACTGAATTTTAAAAAACGCAATCAAAAGAACAGTCTAAAACCAACTTAACCGAATAAACACTAGATTAACTTTTCATTCTTCATCCATTAAATAAAAATTGAGTTAGATTATAAAGAACTTAAGAAGCTTACGTTTAAATCAATGGCTTCAATTAAGTTTTAGAAACATTTTCTAAAAAAAAGATTAAATAACAATACTTGTAAAAAAAGAAAAAAGAAATAAAAAAGAAAGACTAACTATTACATAATATTGTTAGAAGGACAGAAAGATAATAAGATTCACAAAATAATTCCAGAGATGGGAAAATATTTTATATATATATTTTCCATGGAAAATAATACCACATATACATAATTTTTGCTTTACTAAAAGAGATATGCAACATATATTTCGTGTAAATATTATTGTTTTTCAGATGATTTTTTTAATTTACTTTTTTATTTTATTTACAGTAAAATTACTGTACATACTACTATTACAGTAAAAATATCGTATTTTAATAGATCCTAATACTAGAAAGAATTATAATGAGCTGATAGTGAATTTCATTATTAAGTTAACTGTTTTCGCAACATAGTGTTACATTGTTAAAATTATGAATGAAGAGAAAAACAGCCTTATTGGTAGATTTTATTTACTTACCGGAGTGTTTAATATTAATAAATACTTTTTAATTTTTAGTGTACAATCGATCTCACGAGAATCAAGGGAATTATAGATAGACCAACACTCGCAATATGCGTTAAGATAATAAAAATCTTAAAAATACACATATTATTAAACTAATTGCGACTATTAATTGCTCTAATTATCTGAATGGCAAAATTAAATTAACATCATAAAGTTAACATGAAATACTTAGCCTTAAATTCGTGAGTGTCACTTTCTTTGACAAAAATTACAGGACTGAAGTTGAAGCCTCTAAACAACAAATAATTCCAAAGGACATGAACGACGCGATGTTTAATAATGCAACGCATCACTTTAACTTATTACCGGAAAAACTCGGCTAACATTGCAATAGTCACTGCAATTTTCGAGCTACTAATTTCACATAACCTTTCATTTTAACAGTGCAACAAGAAACTTGAAACGGCTGATTAATATCTCAGAGTCCGTATTTAAACAAAATAATAGATAGAGGTTTTCTTCTAGGATCATTCCTTCCTATGGCTCAGTTTTAAATCTTACATAACAGTTTTAAATCTTACAATAGGGATGTCATTTGAAATATCCATATATTGGCCTTCTTTATTTCATTCATACAAGACTCTGGGACATTCCGTTGCATTTTCTTGCATGTGTGTGTGTGTGTGTGTGTGTGTGTGCGGAGGGGGGGGGGGGTTGACTTTAAACCCCATTTAAATGTATTGATGTTTTGCTCATATTAGTCGTGATTCGGATTTTGTAGTTCGTAAAAAGCGCAATTATCTTACTATACTTTTGAAGGATGAACTATTCTTAACGTGCAAATTGCTTGTTTTAACTTTGCCCTCGCTTTAGCCATGCTCGTATTAAACGAGTTCGACTGTACTTTTATGCTGAACACGCAATACACAGGCACTCCTTTCCTTATTATTTATAGAACATACATATTATAGATGGGTGCGTCAAAAATTAATTATAACTTTAAAAATATATAAAAAAATTAACAAATTGTCATATCAGAGTGTAGTTTGCATCATAAAATTTATTAAAGGGTCAGATTTTTTTTGTGTGGCAATAGAGAAAAGAAGTTCAAAGAAATCCAAAAGGTTAATTCATATTTGGAAAATTCTTTGCCATATCAAAGTTCAAAACAAATTGTCGTACTCGTGTGCGGCTTTAAACATAAATCCGTTTACATTTCAAACACTTATGAAAATTTTCACAAACTGTCGTCTCGGGGTGTGGTTTGCATCATAAGATTTGTCGAAATGTCATTTTTTTTTGTGGCAATAGAAAAAAAAAGTGAAAAGAAAAAGAATTTCAGATTTCAAAAATTTATTTTCATATCGAAGTTCAAAACAAATTGTCGTACCGGAGT
The DNA here is from genome assembly GCA_963931845.1 of Maratus michaelseni. NCBI lineage: Eukaryota > Metazoa > Arthropoda > Arachnida > Araneae > Salticidae > Maratus > Maratus michaelseni. The sequence continues at coordinate 283,075,194 of OZ007587.1, forward strand.
GTGGATCAACATTAAACTTGTCAAAAAATGGAATTTTCATGTTGTTACAGAAGAAAAAAATGTTCAATGAGTCGCATAAGTCCGTTCATATTTCAAACACACATAAAAAATTAACATTGTCGTATCGGAGTGTGGTTATGGCATCATGACTTGTCAAAGTGTCAGATTTTTTTTGGAAATAATAATTAAAAAAAAATCCTAAAAGGAAGTACAGATTAAAAAAACCCAACAAGTAAGTTAAGAATTTAAAAAATTATTGTCGTATTGAAGTTCAAAACATATTGTCGTTCCAGAATGCTGTTTTCAACATAACACTTGTCAAAAAGAAGAATTTTTCAAGGCAAAAAAAACAGAAAAAAAAAACAGTTCAAAGAGTTCCATAAGTCCATTCACATTTCAAACACTCATAAAAAATTAACAAATTGCCGTATCAGAGTGAAGTTTGTATCATAAAACTTGCCAAAATGTCAGCTTTTTTGTGGCAATAGAGAAAAGAGCTCCAAAAGGTTAATTCTGATTTCGAAAATTCATTATTGGCGTATCGAAATTGAAAACAAGTTGTCGTACTTGTGTGTGGTTTTAAACATAAAGTCCGTTTACATTTCAAATACTCATAAAAATTTTCACAATTGTCGTATCGGAGTGTGGTTTGCAACACAAGACTTGTCAAAGTGTCATTTTTTTTGTGGCAGTACAAAAAAGAAGTTCAAAGAAAATAAAAAAAAAGTAATTTCAGATTTCAAATATTCATTTTCATATCGAAGTTCAAAACAAATTGTCGTACCGGAATGTGGTTATCAACGTAAGACTTACATAATCACGTAATAAGACACTAATTATAATTAAGATAGAGATAAAATGCTTAAGTGATACAAAGAGAAACACAAAAAGGCTTATATAAACCATTTAATATACAGATCGACGTATGTCTTAACGCTCCAACGGTGCCATTATCAAGATATACAAACAATAAACAAAATATTCTCGCAAATTTTTGAAAATAAACTTAACAATAAATCACGAAATCATATATGTAAAAAAAGCAGGTGCTTAATAATAGTCAACTGTAAATGTGAAAATTAATATTTCCACATTGGATTTTTAAAACTGAAAAGTATCTCGTGCCAAATTTTAGGTAATTCAAATGAGGCGGATTCATTTCAAATGTTCACGTTAGGCATATAGATTTCTATTGATTTACGGATAATAGAAATTACGGAAATAAAGTCTTGATGGATAAATTATTTTACTACTTTTAAAATCAATTTTTAAAGCTTCGGTTCTATGTAGTTTTGCCAATGCTGTAGTACTTCTGTCATATTTGATATCTACCAAATGCTCTTTTAATCTTGTTTTAAACTTTCTCGTGGTTATTCCTATATAATATTGTAATGTTCCGTCTGCTCTGATGAACGGGATTTCATAAACACCTGATAGTTGATATGGTTCTGTTGGGTCTATTTTCTTACAAACTACACTTTTAGGTAGATTTCGTAAGAAATACTACCTATTACATTCTCACCTAAGTTGGAAATTTTGAAAAATTTTTGCAAATCTACGCCGATCATGACTCCCAGAACCCAAAACCACCCCCAGTTCAAAAGTTTATATATCTATCTATCTATCTATCTATGTCACTTTTTTCTGGCCACGATAACTGGAAAAATTCTGCATTAATCTTTTACAAACTGATACATAAAATCAAGGGGCATAAAATCTCGGTCAAGTTCGTTAATGGGCAAAATCGAACCAAGGGGGGGAGGGTGGGGGGGCTTTTTGTGAAAACAGAAAAAGCACCATAATTTCTTAATTATTATACGTATCGAATCCATTTAAAGTTATTAATACTTCTAGGAGAAGGGCCGAAAATTTATGTATGACAGATTTTTGATATAATTAAAAATGGCTCCAAGGGGGGGGGAAAGGGGGGGTTTTAGAAGAAAAAAAATCATAGCTTCGTCAATTCACAAGATATCAAATCCGCGTAAATTTATTATTAATCCTCTTATTATTATCTAAAACTTTTATATTGACAAGTTTTTTATAGGACCAACCGTTATAGCAAAAAAAAAAAATTAAAAACAAAAAAAAAATTCCTGCCGGCTCCGCCTGCAAACAAGTTATTTTTCGAAGTAGGCGGTTCCAACTCCCGCATCTTTTCGAAACTAATACATAAAATCAAGGGGCATAAAATCTCGGTCAAGTTCGTTAATGGGCAAAATCGAACCAAGGGGGGGGGAGGGGGGAGGGGGGGGGCTTTTTGTGAAAACAGAAAAAAAACATAATTTCTTAATTATGATACGTATCGAATCCGTTTGACGTTATTATTACTTCTAGGAGAAGGGCCAAAAATTTATGTATGACAGATTTTTGATATAATTAAAAATTGCCTTAAGCGGGGGAAGTGGGGGTTTAGAAGAAAAAAATTCATAACTTCATCAATTCCCAAGATTTCAAATCCGCTTGAATTTATTATAAATCCTCTTAATATTATCTAAAACTTTTATATTGACAAGTTTTTTATAGGACCAACCGTTATAGCAAAAAAAAAAATTAAAAACAAAAAAAAACCCTGCCGGCTCCGCCTGCAAACAAGTTATTTTTCGAAGTAAACGGTTCCAACTCCCGCATCTGTTCGAAACTGATACATAAAATCAAGAAGCATAAAATCTCGGTCAAGTTCGTTAATGGGTAAAATCGAACCAGGGGGGGGGGATGGGGGGGCCTTTTTGTGAAAACAGAAAAAAAACATAATTTCTTAATTATGATACGTATCGAATCCGTTTGAAGTTATTATTACTTCTAGGAGAAGGGCCGAAAATTTATGTATGACAGATTTTTGATATAATTAAAAATTGCCTTAAGAGGGGGGGAAGGGGGGTTTTAGAAGAAAAAAATTCATAACTTCGTCAATTCCCAAGATTTCAAATCCGCTTAAATTTATTATAAATCCTCTTAATATTATCTAAAACTTTTATATTGACAAGTCTTTTATAGGACCAACCGTTATACAAAAAAAAAAAAAAAAAAAAAAAAAAAAAAAAAAAAAAAAATCCCTGCCGGATCCGCTTGCAAACAAGTTAGGTTTCGAAGTAGGCGGTTCAAACTGCCGCATCATCGTAAAAAAGGTAATTTCTTCCGCAATTCCCGACAAACAGGCGCCCCACGGTCTGCGTCTTCGAAATCTACCTGTGCCTGTAGGCCGAGCCGTCAGGGATTTTTAATTTTATGGATGGTTTTGCGATAAGACATATATTGAATCTGCTAAGTTTATATTTCAATCTTTCAAAGAACCCAGGGGAATATGGCAACATGCGGACACCTTGCTTGATAACTTCCTTGCCCAAATCAAAAACCTAGATTCTAAGATTAAATTCACTTTAAAAAAAGTGAAATTTTCATGGGGGAAAAAACAATTCAAAGAGTCCCACAAGTCCGTTCATATTTCAAACATTCATTAAAATTTCAGATTATCGTATCGGAGTATAGCTTGAATCATAAGAACTGTCAAAGTGTCATATTTTTGGGAAAAATAGAAAAAAAATTCAAAGAAATCCAATAAGTAAATTCAGAATTCAAGGTTTCATTATCGTATTGAAGTTCATAACAAATTGTCGTTACAGATTGTGGTTTTCAAAATAACACCTGCCAAAAAGCGGATTTTTTTTTTAATGGGAAATAGAAACCATTCAAAGAGTCCCATAACCCTATTCACGAAACACTCTTAAAAATTTAACACATTGTCGTATCGGAGTGTGGTTTGCATCGTAAAACTTGTCAGAGTGGCAGATTTTTTGTGGAAATAAATCGAAAGAAACATTCAAAGAAATCCAAAAGTAAATTGAGATTTCAAAAATTCATTGTCTTATTCAAATTCAAACAAATTGTCGTACCGGAGTGCAGTTTTCTACATAAAAACATGGAATTTTCATGGCAAAAAAGGAAAAAAAAGCAGTTTAAAGATTCTCATAAGTCTGTTCACATTTCAAACACATAAAAATTTAACATTGTCCTATCGGAGTGTAGTTTGCATAATAAGACTTATCAGAGTGTCAGATATTTTGTGGAAACAGATAAAAAAGTTGAAAGAAATCCAAAGAGTTCAGATTTCATAAATTCATTATCGTTCAAAATATATTATCGTAAACGGGTGCGGTTTTCACTATAAAATCTGTCAAAAAGCAAAATTTTGCAGGGCAAAAAGAAAGGACATGTCCTATAAGTCAGTTTACATTTTAAATGCTCCACAGTGGAGCGTTTTGATGATCTAAGTGGACAAAATTCATTTTTCCGATTATCTCGGAATTTAACAAGACCGCGTATACTGGTAGCTGAATGTCTCTTTTGTCGAGATCCGTACGAGTTTTGTAGAAAAACCCCGCTGTGTCGATTAACTACGACCGTAAAGAAGGCAGTTGATTTGAGAGACTTTCAACAGTTGCATTATTTTTCTGTAAGTTCGAAAGCAAGTCGTGACTTTTCTGTTTTATTTGAAAGCAGGAGTTTACTGGACATATGTCACATGTTTGTCACACGATTTAACCTATTGTTGTTTGAAAATAAGCTCCATCTTGTTTTCAAACTTCATCTTGACTTTTAATACAGTATTAAGCATTATTAAGCAATAAGCATTTTTTAAAAATCAAAGTGCCATTCTTAAAGTATTGAAAACTTAAGACAGCTCCTGCGAAAGTTTGCGAATCATTAAGTTATATTAACTTGAAGTGTGCGTCTGAGTGTTTAATTCAAATCTTGCAAGTCAATTTTCACCACTTTTAATTATGCGATTAAGCTGAAACTTTGAATACATGTGTAGTTTCAATGACAATACAATATTATAATTTAAAAAATAATAATAATATAAGTAATATAATAATAATAATAATAATAATAATAATAATAATAATAATAATATAAATAATTAAATAAGTCAAATATTTATCTCTGTTTGGTTATTTTATTACTGATACATTCGAAAACCCAGCAAAACCTAATTAAACTTCAACGCAATAATTTTGTCCACCTAGATCCTCAAAACGCCCCACTGTGCGCTCATAAATTTTTTACAAATTTTGGTATCAGAGTATGATTTGCATTATAAGACTTGGCAAATAGTTGCGATTTTTGTAGCAAAATAAATAAATAAATAAAATAAAATAAAATAAAATAAATAATTTTTCTCTGAAAACTCGATACTTTTAAAATTTTTATTAAGCAAACCATACTCCGATATGGCAATTTTTAAAAACTTTTTGAATGAATTTTTAAAGTTGTACCGAATTTTTGACGCCCCTGGTACTTATATTCCAAACATAATTATTATATATATATCATGTACTCTAAGTAAATCTTATTACATATACAACATAATAGATATAACACCTTTAACAACAAATAAAAGTAGTAGCGACTAATGTGAAATATTCCGTGATCTTGACTCATTTTTTACTCCGATCTAAAACAGTTTACATCCATGTTACTTATTTATGATTTTCTATATTTGTAACAGATTCCTATTGACTCTATGATTGTTTGCAAATTTTGTTTTAGTTCAAGCATTGAAAATTTTAATATAAACTTCTTTCACTCTATTTGTATACTTCATTTACCCTAAATATAAATTTTCACTGCTTTACCTTGAAGAATGCTTTAAATGTAAGTTAAAATGTGTTTGAGGACTGCACCAATATTGATTGATGTATTTCGAAAGTTGAATGAAAATATTACTTATTTTAACCATTAAAGTAAGGATGTATCCATAATTATTTATTTTTATTGAGAGTCAAGCGGCTTACCCGGAAATGTGAAAATATTTACTAATACTTTAATGTATAATTTAATAGCATAAATGACCATATAGAAGATTGAAACAGCTGGAAATAAATTTTCAATTTGAATATGACAAACAATTTGAATCTAACTAATCTTGTAACGACTCCTTCGTAGTTGTTAACTTCAAAGGGAGCCATGATACAAAATTAAACAAACAATCATTATTCTATACTAATCTTGAACATGGAAGAAAATTGTGATACTTCTATTGAGCTTTCAAAAGTTAATTTCAGTTTTAATATGTAGGCAATCCTTTATGACGTATGCATTTATGAAAAACCTTTCATAAATGAAAACGACGCATATTTTCCTCTTACATCAACTATAAATAAAGTAAAATGCATACACTCTTTGGAATTCCCAAGGAGTAAGGTACCGATATTTCTCAGTCTTTACCTGTAGAAATCTTTGCATAATATTTTTTTCTCCAGATTAAACATCTTGAAGCAAATAATAATAGAATTTGTAATATTTTTCTGCAATTAAGTAAGGAAAAAATTCTACTAGAAAATCGTGGTAGAACGGTACGCATCCTGAAATGAAGTTTTAGTCTATATTTGATTAAAAAAAAAATGTATTGTAGATAAATGTCTTTGGAAAAGTAAATCACTTCTAATTAAAAGAGATTTTATAAGCATGTAATATATTGTCATGTTTCAGATCTACACATTACAGTAAGCCTGATTTACAACTTAATCTTTAAAATAGCACGGTGCAATAATTTATTGAAGTGTAATTTTGACAAAATGTATTTTAAAAACTTTCCTTTGTTAAAATTGGAAGCTTTTCGTATCGAATAGGTCTTGAATCGCCAAAGATTTCACTACTTTTTCTTAGCAGCCATTTTGATTATGATAATTTCAGTAGTTTAAGCGCGTACTTCGATTACATGTCTGTTAAATTTGTGTCTTATTTATATTATTTTATTTATTTACTGATGAAGTTTTAATTTCGTTATGGAATATTAGTCATTTAATACATTAATTGCTACCGAACATAGTAATAATCAAAATTAGAAACATTAGGAAATTCTAAATAGTTTGCATTCTAGTCTAGTCACCGAGATCACAGGATTTAAAACTGTTACACTTTTTTCATGATGATTAATTGCTATCATACACAGTAATAATCAAAATTAAACACATTAAGGAATTCTAAATAGATTTAAGAATACATTTATTAGTACACATTTCAAAAAGTATAATCTTCTCTTGAAAACTGGTATTAATTTTCATTAGTTTTGCATGAAATAGAATAAAAGAACGGAAATACTAAGCAGGAATAATGTTAAAATTATATTCCATTTTTTTTGTCAAAACAATTGTTTTAATTGATTGTCAAAATTAATGAAAGACATTGCCAAAATTAAATTCCCACTCAAATTGTATTGTCTGTTATAATCTTTTATATTTTGTTGAAGAATAGGAAAATATTTGGCAATGTATCAATTATGAAAAGAACCTTGACATTAAATGTGCGTTGTATAAATATAAGTCATAATAAGTGCATAAGTGCCCCAATATAAATGTTGATAAAATGTTTTGACTTTTATTTAGTTAACAAATAGAAAAAAAAATTAGTATATTACACTGTAAAGCAAACAATTATCTTAATTTTCTTCGGTAATACATAACAACAGATTTTAATTTACAAAAAGGAAAATCTGGTAAATTGATTTATATTGTTATTCATATAAGGAAATATGATATCATGTTCATAACTGTATGAAAATATTTTGTGTGAGTTCGCATAAAACATGATACTCTTCATTTCAACTATTTCTTCGAATTTTTTTAATAGAAGACTGTATCTTTAAAAAGTACTGCTAAATAAAATAATCGCCATTTGATCTTATTCGTAACACAACAACAAATTTTAATTTACAAAAAGGATAATCTGGTAAATTGATTTATATTGTCATTCACATATAAGGAAATATGATATGTTCATAATTGTACGAAAATATTTTGTGTGAGTTCGCATAAAACATGATACTCTTCATTTCAACTATTTACCCAGATTTCTTTAATAGAAGACTGTATCTTTAAAAAGTACTGCTAAATAAAAGAATTGCCATTTGATCTTATTCGTAAAATTCAAATTCTGAAGATAAAAATCTTTGTTAGCAGTTTATTTTACAGCATAATGCATCTTAAAATAAAATTTCCCCAATCAGATATTAATCTGGTTAAAAACACACTGTCTTATAAGAAAGTGAAATCTCTTTATAATCCTCTTTTATACGCATACATGATTATTGGTATCGACATATTTGAGAAAAAGGACAGATGGCTTAAAGCATTTAAATACATGACGCGATTTCTACATTTCGTAACAACAGCAGTTGGATTAATCACAGGAGCATTTCAGCTAGGATTTTTCTGTGACCACTTTGACATCGACGTTGTCTTTTCTATTCTGTATATCTATACCGGCCTGCTTCTTAAATTTGTTCTAAACAAAAGAAGAGAAGACGTACTTCAAGCAATCAAAGTACTATCGAAAAGCAGAATGGATTTAAAATATAAGCCTCTTATACGTAGTGTCATAAAAAAGTGTTCATTGCTAACTGTATCGCTGGTTTTTCTGGGATGGATATTTCTCGGAATTTTGATATGCCACGCATTTATTACTGGATGTTTTGCGAAATTCTCTTCGGAATTTCAGATATGGTTTTCATTGGCGAAACATATGTTCTCTCATATAAACACAATGTATGGTATTTCGTTGTTTATAGCAAGCTATTATTGCTGTTTTTTGCCAGCTTTTATTTACTGCAATATCTATACACTTATATCTTGGCACTTGAAAAATATACTAACTGAAGTTAAAAACGCTATTGTAAATTCTCCACTTGATTTTAGATCAAATCATCAATTGTATATCCAGACGAAGAATTTAGTAGAATTTGTAGACTCGAAATTAAGATATGCTTCATGTTTCGTTATACTACATTTTGCGACTTTTATCTATTTCTTAATATTCAGTAACTTTTTAAAATATTCGTATTTTGATGGTTATAGAATCGTTACAAGCATTCTGTTAATCTCAATTCTAATATCTGTTGTTAAAGCAATTGACGAAGCTGGCGAAATTCCCGTTATAAATTCACAGATTCTTTCTACAGTGACTGAAATGTCACTAGATGATAACTTTCACTCTCATAGAATTATTTTCATTGAACAAATCAAGCAAGGACTGTATTTGACTGTTGGTGGAATGGTACAGTTGACGAAAGGTTGGTCCGCAGCTGTCATCGGTACTATAATGACATACTCAGTGTTGATAAAGACAATTTAATATATTATTCAAAAATTTTTTGCCAGAGTTAACACCACTAAGTGTTAAAATTGTTCGATATTTGTTTTACGAAAGCAGTTATTTATCGCTCTTCTCTAGAATTAAAGCAGATCAAGTTATAAGAATTTAAAAAAAATTTACAGAAATGTTTTAATATATATACATGCTTTCTGTCATATTTGAATAATTTCATTTGAAACAAGAAAGTAGAAAAACTAAAAAGATTTAATGCGAAAATTATGTTTGATTTTTTATAAAACAATTAAGTTTAAAAATAACTCTTTTCCATAATAAAAAATAAATACCTATTTTGTTTAAAAACAAACAAATATATATCAATCATGTACAACAAAAACCTATACTTTTTCAATGAAACTATTCAAGTCATGATAAATGGCTATCTACCTCAAACATAAAATGAAAAGTTCCTGTTACTTCCATTCATTCAGGTAACCAAAAATAAAAACCACTACTATAATGCAAGCTTTAATGTAAACATTTTTGTATTTCCTTTGATGATGCATTATAGGCAGGATACATTTCAGTTTCTGAAATGTAAATCAAAAGAAAATAATGTCTTAGCGTCATTCATATGGCATCAAAATATGTCATATTTGACACGTTTAGATCCTAAGTGAATCAAGTCTATTTTTCTTAGTTCAATCCATTCTGAGATGAATTCTTGCTCTATAGACAATTATTTGTTCAGTGCTGTAACAAGCCAAGTCCTAGGTTAAAAATGTGAGCCGCACATGGCGCTAGTCTTCTGTGATCCTGAATGAAATGCCCTAGAAAGCCCGTTAACTTTACCTCCAAATATTTCTGGATAATGTTTTATGGATTTGATTCATTTTGATTATGAACACTTCATTTATTTTATAATTACACAAAAATTCTTTGTGTCAGTTCTTACAAACCACGATTCGTCTTTTGTTTGAAATCTTTGCAAAGATTTCTTTAAAATAAAATACAAGTTTAAAGTGTATTATTAAGTATAAGGTTGCCTAGATAATTTTACTCGTATAATTCGAACTGTTTGATTTGAAGACCAAAGCACTTTTGTTATGTTCAGTGATTATTGATAATCGCAATGGACTTTAAAATAAAATGTTCCAAATTAAATATTAATGATCTCGAAAAAACACTGCCTTTTAAGAAAATGAAATCTCTTTATGATCCTCTTTTATACTCCTACATGATTATTGGTACTGATATTTTCGAGAAAAAAGACAGAAGATTGAAAGCGTCTAGATATATAATTAGATTTACGTATCACATAATAACGACAATGGGAGTGGTTACAGGAGCATTTCATTTCGGATTTTTCTCCGATGGCGGCTTTGACATAAACGTTGTCTTTTCTATTTTGTATGTTTATACCGGTCTGCTTCTTTTTATTATGAACAAAAAAAGAGAAAGCTTACGTCAAATAATTAAAGTATTGTCAAAATGCAGAATGGAGATGAAATACGTGCCTCTAATACATAGCGTCATAAGGAAATTCATATTAATAAATATAACACTAATTTTTCTAGTATGGATATTATTTGTAATTTTGATATATCACGCTTTTATAACAGAAAGTTTTGCAAAATTCCCTTCGCACTTTCAAATGTGGTTTTCATTGACGAAAAACGTGTTCTCACATGTAAGCTCAATGTATAGTATTTCATTACTTATTACGAGTTATTTTTGCTGTTTTTTACAATGTTTTATTTACTGCAGTATGTATATACTTGTATCTTCGCACTTGAAAAATATACTAACCGAAGTTAACAACACTATTTTAAGTTCTCTTGATTTTACATCAAATCACCAATTGGAAGAAGGGAATAAACGCCACTTTTTGACACATTCATTTTCCTACACTTTTACATTCTTTAGACGTAGCGCTTAGTTGTGAGTTCGAAGAAAAGAACAAAAACCATTTGCTTCGTATAGATTCATGCGGCTATAAAAATAGTTAGTTGGAAGAAGGAAACAAATCCTTCCTTTATTCCCTTCTTCCAACTATCAACTGTACGAGTATAGCATTGTGTTTCTTTTTGCCTGTTTTGTTTTCGATAAACAAAAACGCATCACTATTGGTGGGGGACGCGATACTAACGATCTAATAGCCGCCATTTTAGAGTGCTTCAGCAGACCTTACCAATACCAAAGCTACCAAAGTTACCGACCAATTGTAGGGCACTATGAAATAAGAAAACAAGGTGAATTGTGACGTCAGCTACAATTCAACAATGGCACCAACGAAAGCTATCCTGTTGAACTGTAGCTGACGTTACAATTCGCCTTGATATTTATTTCACACTGCGTTACAATTGGTCGGTAACTTTGGTAGATTTGGTAAGGTCTGCTGAACGCGCTCTTAGTTGTGTTTGAGACCGCATTCGTTTAGCGTCGCGTCGTGGAGATTATTAACTTAAAAATTTGATTATTTCATTATTAAAGTTTGAATATGACCAGTGAAAGTAGCTGTAACGATTCACCTCATAATGAGTCAGAAGCTGAGACTCCGAAAAAGAAGAGAAGAGGTGTTAGAAATGTCCATTTGTACAAAAAAGAAAAACAGAAGTCGCAGCGTCTACTTGGTCAATCTTATGTGAGTACAAGTACTGGGAGGTGTTCACGTGTTTTTGTTCACGACTTAAAGACGAACTCAGCTGATTTCTACACTTACTATGAGGGTGAAGCTAAATGGAGCCCGGATGAAGTATGCAGTTTATTGAGGAAAACTATACAGAACGTGGATCCCTCTGTCAAAAAAGTACACGTTTTTAGCGATGCTTACAGGGGTCAAAATAGAAATAACACCCTTATAAGATTCTCTCTCACTCTTGTTGCAATGAATCGTTTTGAGAAAATATATTAATACTTTCTTGTGCGGGGCCATTCGTTTTTACAGTGTGACAGAAATTTCGGGACAGCTAGAAGACTCATTAGGAGAAAGGACAGAATTTACGTTCCAAATGAATATAATAATCTTATTTTGGCAGCAAAAATCAGGGGTTTTTCAGTTGAACCCATTACACTGTAAAAAAAATGGCACTCCGGGAGTGACGACAGAAGTGAAAACTTGAACAATTACGTGTGTATTTTTTTAATCGTCAGGAAATGTTTTATTGTGCAGGAAATACTTTTAAATGAAGTGTTTTTTTATTCATTATTATAAACTACTACTACAAAAATTATATTACAATTTTCATTTAATGCACTATTGTACATGAAAAATAATGCATATTATTTTACATACAAAAATTGCAATATATTGCTTAAAACGTAAATTTACAAATACATAAAATATGAAATTTAATTAATTGGTATTCTTTGAAATGAATACCAATGAAACTTATGAATTTTCATCCACAATTTTAACAACTCTCAATACATTCATCATTTCTTCCATGAGATGTAGTTTCATATCTTTTGTAATAACATTTATCTGCAAAATAGGGTTCCCGCTTCCTATCACTCCAAAAATTATGACTTCTTTGCTGCCTGTCTTGTTTACGGTATTCGTGAACATTATGCTTTTTTTCTATCTTCATACTGCGCGTATTGTTTGCGGTATCTATGATTTATGTCAACAAACTTTTCTTTTGTATAAAATGATTTCACTTCATTTCCGTATCTGTAACCACGTTTCACAAAACTTTCATGAAATATTTCTTTATTTTCATTTTTTCTTTTTATATTACTTTCTGTTATTTCTTTTCGCGTGCTCGTTGAATTATAATATTTTCCGTTTTTTTCCTATTTTATTTTCATCTTTTGATTTGGTCTCGTGAGTTGAGTGATTTTTATTTGTTTTCACCGCGCGTGCTAAATTTATCTTGAAATAATTTTCTGAATTATTTTTATTCATAATACCAATCATTTCGTTTTCTGCACGTGAACTATTTCCTTTTGATACTTTCGCTTCATTGTATGAATTGGCAACATAATTTAATTTGGTGTCGGTAACAGTAACGGTGACGGGTCGTGAATTCAATGTTTTTTTCCCATCTCAAAAATGCCCAACGTGCCTAAAGAAGTTTTCACTTCAAAAATTGCAGTAAAATTACGGGCAGAGGCCGGCAGCAGAGATTCCAGTCATACCCCGTAAAAAACAAACAAAAAAAAACATGCCCATCATTTTGTGCAGCCCGTAATTTTACAGGGCAAAGAAATACAGTATTATAATGCACAGGATATAATGCAATTTAAAACACAATAACACTTTACTTATTGCTCCGTAGCACGTAGCACGTTAGATAATCATCACAGAATCGCTGTTTTGGCGAGTTAAAATTTTCGAAACACGAGTAAAATGAAGGGTTACACCATAGCGGAGGACAATGTATGGGGTCGTATCGTATTTTTGCTAACATATGGGCTAGAACTGTAAGAATATGTGGATTGCTCTTAATTTTCTAAGTATCTAAGGGATAAGGCCGCTTATTAATCAAATTCCTACTATTAGCTCACACTCTCTCTCTATATATCTTGTTGGAATTTTCAATCGTTAATAAAATATTTTCTATTCATCCTATCAAGTTCAAATAAATATTTTTAGACTTGTCCTGGATGACAATTGATGTTAATACAGTTTTTTTAAATATTAATTCATTAATTAAATTAAATTAATTAATTTTAATTTTATATTTCATTTCTGTTCAAAAGTATTGACTCACTCCATATTTATAGTCTCACCTTCACACGTAAAAAGATAATGGGGCTGGCTGTTCACGGACGAAGATCAGGCGGCTCGCGGGCGAAGGAGACTATAAATGTGGAGTGAGTCTATACTTTTGAACAGAAATGAAGTATGAAACTAAAATTAAATAATAAAATTTAATTAATGAATTAATATTTGAAAAAAAAAACTGTATTATCGTTAACTGTAACATCGCTATGGCACTTTATTGTGAAGTTTGGTAATTTTCGAAATTCAATATTTGAAAAACGGCATAATTATTAGATTTTAAATTTATATCAAGAAAAATACAATTTTTTTAACTTTCTAACGCAGTTTGTCTAACAATTTTGTGAGAAAAACTTTTCGAGCTATTAATTTTTGGTATTTTAGCTATTTATTTTTTATTTAATTTTTAATACATTTCAAAAATTTCTCTTATGTAAGATACACTGCTCAAAACAATTAAAGGATATTGCAGTTTTAGGTGGATTTTGTATCTGGGAAACTTTTTAGCTGATTGATACATGGTCGACAGACATAGTAGGTTATATGAGAATAAATTACACATGTTTGGCAAAAAAAAAATGCATTTTATTGCGCATTTGTGTACAAAAGGAAAAAAACACAATTTGTACATATGAGAAAAAAGAATAAGAAAAGGTGTTTTCTTTAATAATTGCACTTAATCTAATTTACCCTAAAGAAAATCATTTTCAGTAGGGGGTATGGTTTCCACGGGCGGCCAGCAACGTTGAACACCTTTGAGGCATGGACTCAATGAGGCTATTAATGACGAGTTGGGGTATTCTGCCCCACTCTTCCAGAAGAGCTCTTTCCAGTTCTTGGAGAGTTTGTGGGGGTTGTTGGCGGCCAGAAACTCGTCTTCCTAGAGCGTCCCAAACGTGGCGACCAGTCAGAGCTCCATCTCGAATGATGTAGAGGTCAGTGCGCCCGTCAATGGAGATGCCACCATACACCAACACTCCTCCACCGCCAAATCTGACACTTTCGTGCACGAACGCAGGATTATTCCTACTGCCACGGTCCCTCCAGATGAAAATACGCCTATTATCCGGATGCACAGAAAAACGGGACTCGTCAGAAAACAGAATATTGCTCCATTCATTTCTCCTCCAGTTGACATGCTCGGTTGCCCACTCCCTGCGGTCGCGACGATGCCTTGATGTTAATCTAACACATACCATCGGTCGGCGAGCATACGGACCTACAGCATGGAGCCGGTTTCAGACAGTCTGAGTTGAAATCATGGTGCCTGTAGCCGAGCGAAGGTGTTGTTGGAGAAGAGTAGCGTTCATGTTTCGGTGTCTCCGAGCTGTTAACGCTAAATACCGATCTTCATTGGGCGTTGTTGCCCGTCTACGACCTTGCCCTGGTCTTCGGCCTGTACATCCACTCTCTAAAAAACGGTTCCAGATCCTGGAAATGACACTTTGTGACACTCCAACGGCTTGCGCTACTTCGGCTTGAGTTTGGCCCCCTTCTAACCTACCAACAATTATCCAAGCCTCTGAATCTGTCAAATGACTTCGCTGAGACATCGTACTCATTGAAACAAAGCAATCACTGAATGCCGATCATCCTTGTCTTCATTCTCTTTTATCCAGTTGAAAGTCAAATTTCATTCGCTGCCGCTGAAGCGACGTTTTTGACGTCGAACTCAAAATTTGCATACTCCACAGTTTGAAAACCAGAAAAATTTGCATTTGTGATTCTCTTCTTCTATTTTCGGCAAAAAAATTTCGTTTATATCTTTATTTTATATAAAACTTCAAGTATCCTTTAATTGTTTTGAGCAGTGTATTTAGCAGGATATAAATTTAGGAATAAATACCGTCAGTGGCGAAGCGTGTAGATCGCTGGAAAAAAATTTCTATTTGACCTAAGTAGGAATTGACTTAAAAAAAAAAGTTTTTATACTACTTGTTTAGTGGATCAGACCGTTTTTCATCAAATAAGGCTGTTGCCCGTGAAAATTGAAGGGCAAACGCTCATAAATTTACAGTTTTTTTCTGAGAGTATACTTCTAACGACATACTTGATTTTAAAAACTCATGGCAGCGATGTTTCAAGAAAAGCTGTAAGTCATTAGACAAGACAACAACATTCAAGATTTCGCAATATAAAAGATTTGAGTATAGTTAAAGTCATAAAGGTTACTTGACATGTTCCGAATTTATCGATGGTTTCATTAAAGCTACATTTTTGCTCCAAAAACCTTTTACAAACACGAAAATGCCAGAAACTCCTGCATGTGTTACTAAAATACCCATAAATGAGAAAAAAATGAACGACATACAAAAAATAATCCAATATATTCCGGACGAATTCAAAGATTTTTACGACGATATTATTCTGACATGGCCAACTACAAGATCCGAAAGTGAAAAAATAGATGAATAATAGAGTGTCCTTACGTTTTTTCGAATAAATAAATAGTTTTTGTCATTATATTGTTTATTATTTCAAATTATTTTGTATATAGTATATGATAAATTGGAAGAAGGGAATAAATACAACACATTTACATATACATATATAAATGAATATTATATATTTCAGCCAGCTCTATTAGTAAATAAATCAGAATTTATATTTTCTTCATTATCATTGATATCACATGAGCCTATAAGTTGAAAGTAAAAAGTTATAAAGTTTTTTTAATTATCTCCATTCTTATTTTTGGGATTTATTCCCTTCTTCCAATTGGTGGTTCAATTATACATCCAGATCAGGCATTTGATAGAATTTGTTGACTCAAAATTAAAATCTCCTTCTTGTTTTCATCTAGTACATTTTGCCATTTTCACGTATTTTTTAGTATTTAGTAATTTTTAAAAAGATGCCGATTTTGAAAGTTATAGAATTATCGCAAGCATTCTATTAATTGCCATTATATTAATGACTATTAAAGCTATTGATGAAGCTGGTGAAATTCCAGTCATAAACTTACGTATTCTACAGTCACTGAAATGCCACTGGAGGAGAATTTCCACTCTTATAGAATTATTTTCATTGAAACAATTAAGCAAAATTTATATTTGACTATTGGTGGAATTGTACCGTTGACGAAAGGTTAGTCCACAGCCGTCATCGGTACCATAATGACATACACTGTTAAAAACGTTCAGCTGCAGACACACTCCACCACGTTTATAGGAAACGGTTACTTTACTATATTATGGAGCATTTTCATTGGTCAAAATAGAGATATTCTATAAAAATGGAGTGACTATGCAGCGAAAGCTGAAGATTTTTTACAGTGTACTCAGTATTGCTAAAGACTTTAATATTTCCACAGATTGTCTGCCCGTAGTTTTAATTTAATTATTATTGCTGCATCACAATAAGAATACTATCAGCTGAGAAAATCTTCAACAATCTCACTTATTTATCTTTTGAATGTAATGAAAATGTAATAAAAATATTACCAATAATGAAAAATATTGCACTTAAGAGGTCATAGGACGTTTAAACCTGCAAAAAATTCAATATTTGAAAAACATATACATTAAAGAGTAATCATTTCTGAACACCTTAAAACAAAATGAATGAAACTCTTAATAGTTCTTTAATTACTATAGACTCCTTACCATTTCCACAGATTGACTGCCCGTAGTTTTAATTTAATTATTATTGCTGCATCACAATAAGAATATCACCAGCTGAGAAAATTTTCAACAATCCCACCTCTTTATCTTCTGAATGCAATGATAACGCAAGCAAAATATTATCAATGATGAAAAATATTGTACTTAAGAGGCGACTTGACATTTAAACCTGCAAAAAATTCAATATTTGAAAAAGAAAAATTAAAGTGTAATAATTTCTGAACACCTTGAAACAAAATGAATGAAACTCGTAATAGTTTTAATTAATTGCATTTATAGAATATTTTTGTTTGTTTTGATAATGGATCAGATTGAGCTGAAACATATGTCAACAGTCTGATAAAACCTATTTTACTGTTTATAATAATTTTTTTACTACTTTTAGCAATTAAAAAGAAGTATACTCTTAATAGTTGTTAAATATGGAATATTTTTAAAGAGAGAACTTTAAAGTCACAAAGGGGGTATATAATATAAAAAAATAAAAAATACCCACTTTGTGATGTTTCTCAAAATGTGATTTTGGGGCATTGTACCCAAGATAGTTAAAAAACTTTTCGATATTTTTCCATGAAATTTCAAGGTATATAGTGTATGATAAACTCTATAAAGTGAACCTAAATTTTCCTCTTTTTTTTTGTTCAAAATATATTTCTCCTTTGTGTTATATTGCTAAATTTTTGTAAATTGTATATAAGTAAGATACAATTTTGTTTTCAAAACACAAAAATGCTGTAACTAAACAATTTCTTAGGATTAGAAAAAGCAAAAGACTTGCATGTATAATTAGATGCCAAAAATTTTGTTTTACATGCAACCTGTGATTCCAATGTTTTACACGACAAGTTAAAAAACCCCCATAACAACTAATTTTCCCCATTGTGATATGAAAAAAAAAACATGAAATGAAAGAAGAAACATCTATCTATTACCACCTTAAAAATTGTGATTTTGTAATATACATACTTTTTAAGATATAAAATGACAAAAATGGTCATTTTTTTGTTCACCTTTGGACATTTTAAAAGTTCTATAATCACTTAAATATGCATAATTTAATTTATTTGGACTACCCACTTTGTGAAATACACTCAGAAAGACTATTGGAACAAATATGATGTATTAGAGAATAACATTTATCGAGAATAATATTAATTTAGAAATCAGTTATACGTTAAGATGTAATTTTCTGACGAAGAAGAATTAAAATATTGTTCTTGTTTTCATTTACTACATTTTGCCATTTTCACGTATTTTTTGTATTTAGTAACTTTAGAAAAGCTGTATGTTTCAGTTGCTCTCACTTTCTCGCTTTTGGTACTACTATTTATTCTATAAAATCTGACTTCTGGTTAGTTCTACCGTGTTTAATTATTTACTAATATCAAAATTTAAATGTCGATTTACAGTAATGGTGTAGATATGAATTATCATTACTAAACTATTAGTACAACTCTATTCAAACTTATAAGAGAACTCAGAAAGGAATTTTTGATTTTGTCTTTTTTTCATATTCTCACTTCACATGAAGATATGTAACTGGCATACAAAATGAATTATGTTTCTTATTAAACTAATTTGAGTTATGGCTATGGGAATTGAATATAAATTCATATTTGAGGTAATCTTCAAGATTGTAATTCCCTGAAACAAATTAAATTTAGTGCCGCATTTTTCATTACACATGAATTAAAAACATCTTAACATAGTATAAAACAAAGTCGCTTTTTCTGTCCCTATATCCCTATGTACGCTTAAATCTTTAAAACTACGCAACGGATTTTGATGCGGTTTTTTTTAATAGATAGAGTAATTCAAGAGGAAGGTTTATATGTATAATAACATCCATTAAATAGTGGAGAAATACTGTTATTTTTGAGGTTTAAGTCGCTTTTTCTGTCCCTATATCCCTATGTACGCTTAAATCTTTAAAACTACGCAACGGATTTTGATGCGGTTTTTTTAAATAGATAGAGTGATTCAAGAGGAAGGTTTATATGTATAATAACATCCATTAAATAGTGGAGAAATACTGTTATTTTTGAGGTTTAAGTCGCTTTTTCTGTCCCTATATCCCTATGTACGCTTAAATCTTTAAAACTACGCAACGGATTTTGATGCGTTTTTTTTAAATAGATAGAGTGATTCAAGAGGAAGGTTTATATGTATAATAACATCCATTAAATAGTGGAGAAATACTGTTATTTTTGAGGTTTTTAATGTGATGTCGTAAATAATTTCATTTTTTCCGCTTATACATTGCAAACGCAGGCTGAACCCTACAAGATTTATCAAAATAATGTACTAATTATTGTACACATTAAAAAGGTCTACAGAAAACACAAAGAGATGAAGGTTTTCAAGGTTAACCCGAAGCAAAGCGAGGGAGGGCCGCTAGTAGAAAATAATAAGCTTAAAATAACATATTTTGCGTTTTCTTGGAAAAAAAAGTAAATCATCCAGCAGAATGTTGTAAAA
The DNA here is from genome assembly GCA_963931845.1 of Maratus michaelseni. Taxonomy (NCBI): domain Eukaryota; kingdom Metazoa; phylum Arthropoda; class Arachnida; order Araneae; family Salticidae; genus Maratus; species Maratus michaelseni. The sequence continues at coordinate 283,095,111 of OZ007587.1, forward strand.
ATGAATAAATATTTGTCGTAGAATATTATTACAAATTCTGCGATGAAATAAGGCGAAGATAACTATGTGGGAATTATGGTACCTTTAAGTAAAGTTGTATGCACCCTGTATAGTAATGAATATAATAATTTTAAAATTGTGTTATAATTACACATACCTTTAAAAACTATTATCGAGGTTGCGAAATGTGTTGCTTTATTTGGATGAACTTGAAGGTTCTTTTAAGTGGAAAAGGAATATTGAAGTCTAAAATTTTTATTCTTTATTTTGAAGCTGCAATGGTATAAAATTAGTTTTTTAAACACTTTGCAACATAACTGAAAACAGCTTATGACATAGCACATAGGAGTATTTATATATATAAAAAGGGACAAAATTATTTGAAGTTTTTGCTTTAACTAAACATGAAATACAGACGCTTTATAACAATAGATTAGGAGTGTATATTACCACTGTTTCAAAAAATGCAAAAATAAAATTGAATATAGCAAAGAAATTATGCTTTAAAGTAAAAACTAAGATAAAATCAATACTATAACTAAATTAAATCTGTATTATACTAAAAATAAATTGAATAAAAATGATAAATTAATCTACTAGTTTAATCAGCATCTGAATCTGTTTCTTTACATCAAGTATTTATTTCCTTACCTAATTCTTAATAAGTTTTATTACCTGCAATGTTCTGAGAATGTTCACTATCTTTGGCCAATGCACCTATTGAATTATATTTTTTTTTCTTGATTTGTCTACGAATATTAAATATTAAAATTAAAAATTTATTAAATATTAAATTTAAAAAATGGATTTGAAGTTAATAAAAATCTGTCCAGTATTTCTCTATTGTAAGCTATAGATGAAAATGTTTTTGAAAAATTTCCTCTATACTTTCGGAAATGATTGTTAATCAGGATTCGTAGGAATCATACACGGACAGGGATTTATTTCTAAAAAAATGTACAGGAGCTATAATATTCTGCAGTAATAATAACTCTAGTATATCTCCCTGTCCCCTCTACCTGCATATTTATATTTCTTACATTAATTACAAAATTTAAAGCAATTTAGCCTCCAGAAAAGAAACATTTTAATATATTTTGACTGTATCTATATACCTTTATCTATACTAATAAAAGAAAGTTGTTTGTCTGTGTGTGTCTATCTGTCTGCCTGTGTGCAATGGCTAGCGAAATCTACTGCACATAGAAGTCTGAAAATTTGGGTGCGGATAGTCCAAGGCAGTCTTGATGTACTTGAGACTCAGAATTTTAATTTTTTGAGACCCGGGAACCCTTTGCCCTTTTAAGTTTTTGTGTCCTAAATTGTTAATAACTTGCCCCATTTTTATCTGATCTTCTTTGTTTTTTGGGGCCTTTCTCTATTTAGTTATTCCCTTATCTCTATATTCCAGTTAAGACCCCGACCCCCCCCCCTCCCCCTTGGGGTCCGGTCCAGAGCCCCTTGAACTCTTTGTGCGCCATGCATTTTTCAGCCCCCTAATTGTGTCATCCTCCTTTAAAGGTGAGTCTTGGACCCCTCTATCCGGGTCACGACCCTCATATTTTTATTGACTTTCTGCATTATGAAAGTTTTTCTTCTGTTACCACCATTTTCGAACATTTACGGCGCATTCTTTTTTCGGGTTCTATGGCCTCGATTTCAACGGGAGTTCATTCAACTTAGCTTACGATTATTTTACAGATTTTAGTTCCCTTTCCACCGCCAGGGGCACATACTTATTTCGGGTAATATGGGCCTGATTACAACGACGTTTGATTCATGCAACTTGGTTTTCGATTTTCTTAGATTTTAGTTCCACCTTCCCTCACCAGGGGGCACATTTTTATTTCGGGTTCTGAGGGCCCGATTACTATGGGGTTTGGCTCATTCAACTTGATTTTCGACTGTCTCAGGCGCATGTGGAGCACTCCCGGTATACGCTGCCTTAGGCAGCAGGAACCTAGGTCACAGTTTCGTTCAAAAAAAGGTTTGTTGGGAACACACGAGACGCTGCCGAAGCCATTGGGGCAAGTTCATTTGAAACACTCTACGCTGTTCAAGGCAGTGGGGGCCCCCAAAACTACATTTATTTGAAAGATTTTCAGAAGAAAAAAATCATACAAACTCGAGTTTTGTTTAAGTTTATCATCCGGGCAACGCCGGATGGGCTAGCTAGTATATAAAAAATCTAATAAATGAGCACAGATCAAAAATATTAAAATCAGAAATGGGGAATTTTCTGAAAATCTTACTCGCTAAGGATTTTTTTGTATCAAGATCAACTACCAAAAGGCAACACACAGCGCTGTTCTGGTGGGCTGCGGAGCGCAGTATTTATTAGCTCTGGTGAATTCCGACAAATATTTAAATAGTCACTAAAGCCAATGAAATATACCGGAGCTGAGCTCCGGTGCAAAATAAGCACTATTCACTGACCGATCGCGTAACGGGCTCCACTAATGAGCGAGAGACTAATGCTGAAACAGACGAGAAAAATCCTCATTTAATTGGTATCATGGACGAACTTTACTTTTGAGTACCACTATTTCAAAACAGTAAGCTTCACCATATTTAATCCCAGTATTTGGATTTTCTGTGATTAAATGCAGCAAAAATAAGCATTCGGAAATAATGATACTCAAAAATAAGGAGCCTGCTTAATGTATCCATTGCAGACAGACAAAAAGTAGCGCTGGTCACGAGATCTAGTATCGATTTTCAACTCAGCGGTTATTCACATAAGAAACGAATAACTACGGTATATGTTTCGTATATTTTACATGGTTGATACTTCATTGATGTAAGTTTTATCCTCAATCGCTTAAAATGAAATTAAAACAGAAATTTTAATCTCTCAGAAAATATTTCATTAGAAACTTTATTGATTTCTTGAGATTATTAACGGATTTAATAACGAAACAATAAGCAAGTGAAAGTATTTCAGGTTAATATCATGCAGTGCCTTCTTGTAAATAAATAGACAGGCTTTTATCACTAAACAAAAAACTGCTTTGAAGAAATATAATGCAACCTGTTGTTTGCATCTAAATGAGAGCATTTCATTTACACAAATGGTCGACAATTGAATCTTTTTCAAAATTTTTTAAGAAATCTGTCGCACATAGGACGGCTGTAAATTTCGATGAGGATAGACGAAAATATGTCCGAATGCACCTGAGCCGCAGATTTTGGATTTTTTTTATATGTTTTTTTTACTTTGTATTGAACGGAGCAATTCGCGTAATTTCTCCGATTTTCCCAGTTCGCCGGCGATTTCGACCGACTTACAGTGTGGTATTTTGCTGAAAAACGTGGCCAAAATTATTTCAAAACTTTTATGCATTCTATTGCAGATAAAATGTTTTAAGAAAACGTAAAATGTTTTATTACGTTGAAAACAAATCACTTTTCGTAGAATTTACGCAAATGTGTGTAACAAAGTAATGTCCTACTGACCAGCATTCTTTCGATCATAGTCTTTCACACCATCCTGTTCAGAATCACTTGAAACACTAGATTCTGGCAATTAATGCTTCTGCAGAATTTTTTTTACTTTTTATGGAATTTTTTCACATACTACAACATAAATAAGGATCGGAACTCAAAAGTAGGCGATGACTTTGCAAATCTTAATTGCATCCTTAGCGCAAGACTTTTCTTGAAAGGTTTTGCCTATTTGAACGGAAATGTTTGTCGCGGGCTTCAGCCGCTACCTCTTATAACTGCCCGATTAGGAGCAATGCATGACCTGTAATGGTAGCTCCATTACTCAAAATTTTGTAGAATGTGTGTGACATTGGGGGCCAACCGTAATGATTTACATAATGGTTAAAGGTATCATTCGCAAATTCTTAAAAATTTGTTGTATCTATTTTATAATTACTAGATTAAAATTCTAGAATAGTTTTTAAGATTCGGATTATTTTTATGTCAGCTCCTGTAATTTTAGCTGATGTTTCTGTATCTGAGAAAAACCTTCTTGATGTGTTTCAGTCATTGGTGTTTACGAAATTGGCTTTCTCAATGCCTACAAGTAATTCCATCTCCATTCTAAACTTCTCGTGTAGTGATTATTTTCTGTGACTGACAATCTATTTCTCCTTATCACTTCTTACTTGCCTTTTTTTATTGGAAGCTTATAAGCAAGATGTAGAATTGACTCGAAAAATTTGATCCTACGATAGAGTATTGAGAGACTGAATTTCAAAGAATCAGGGTCAATATTTTAAACTATTTTTAACTTAATAAAATCTTTGGAGGATTGTTTACAAATATAGTATCGCATCGTGGAATTGGTGCATTGCAAAGTTTAGCATCGATCATAGTCAGCATAGCATTAACATGTATTGAACTTGTAGTATGCCATAATCTGTGAGTATCTCTGTGTTTATTAAATTTCGTGTCTGCTCTTCAATGCATTTTACTTCCTCTTGGAGTATGTCTTTATCTTCATAAATGAATCTTATTCGTATAGGACGACAAAAACGTGGAGATGAAGGTACAGGATTCTGCCACCATACTTTTTGAAATTTATTTATGTTACTTATTAATCTCAAAGGAACTAAAGATCTTTGGAAAATGTTTAAGTCACTGTCAAGGGAGTTTTCAAACTTTTGTTTGAACATATGTTGTTGGGAGCCGTCACAACCCCATTTGCAGAAGAGTTGTAAATTTTTCAATTCTACTTCACTCGCAGATGTGAAAACATGTTCTATGTATTATTTACACAGTCTTTGTGTAGTGTGAAGTTTTACATCCGCATTTTTTCAGTACTTGTAATATCTCTTGGGTAACATTGCTCTATAGCTCTCTGAAGAAGTGAATAGCAACGATATATATATTTATTAGGAGTTCGGATGATATTATATTGATTGTATGCGAGATCTGCTGCAACAAACATGGTCAAAGTCTCAGTCGGTGATAACTTCAATGTACTTAGGTTTGTTGTCTCAGCCAAAGTTAATATTTTTCGATATTTTGTTGCTGATATGTTGTTGATATTTTGTTTGTAGTTAGGATGGCTGTAAAGTCTTTAATAATTTTGCGACATCTACATGTCCAGCAGTTTTTTCGCTCATTTAAGCTGCATATTTCAATTGTTTGTGGCTTATTTCAGATCTTAATTGTTCGATTTTATGCCTCTTACTTCTGCCACTACAATATTTAAATTATTTTGCTGGACGGTTTTGCTACGACCTGGTTTCTCTATAGTCCAGGTAGGTAAATAAAGCGTTCCTTTCAGTCATTCCTCATTGTTTTCTCGAAAAAGTTGTTCAGTGAATCGCGAAGAAGCCCCTATTTGTATATAATGACGTTTGAAAGATTTTAATTTGTAACGGGGCAAGTGTATTTCATTTTCTGGACATTTCGTAATTTGGACAAGTTTCTTTTCTAGAAACTCAAATTTCTTGTTTATTTTTCTGTTGTCACACTGCTTTATTACATCACACATATATTTTCTTGATATTTTTTATTGTTGTTTCCATATTAAATAAAAAAATAATATATCTATATCAAGTACATTCCTTCTTAATAATATAAAACTACTTACCTCGTTAGTGAGTAAAAAACACCATTCCTTATGTTTGATCTAAAATATATTTTTCAAAATGACAACGCCATTTTAGACAAAACACAACAAAATTTACTTAATACGAACACTTGGTACAAAACGAAAATGTAACATTATTTACAGAGAATCATTCAGTGAACGTTATCATTATACGATCAAAAAACTTCTTACTTAAAAAGAACACATCGAACAACTTAAGCAATAAACAAAAGTTTTTTTCTCTTCAATTTTCAGATTTGAGGTCTGCGCACTAAAAAGTCTTCAGTAGGGAGTAATAAACTGCTGCATATATTAAATGTAAACAGTTTAATAAATTAAAAAGTTTAATCAACTAAAAAAAATTTTTTTTTCAATTTTTCTTTAAAATGTTCTTTTAGTTATAAAATAAAAGGGGGGCAAAATGGGGTAGATTTTATTTCATACATTTTAATTAGCCAATATATACATTTTAAAAACACAAGCGTTCTTATTGAACTCAGTTTAACTCCCTATTAGAATTACCTTTTTATCTAAAATATTTAACCTAAAAAAGCTATGGTTTCAAATGTGAATATCATAATGAAAATGCATTATATTTTCAAAAGTGTTTATGTAGAAGGAAGTATAAACCTTCGTCTTTAAAAACCGTAAAATGTTTCTGAAATTCGACTAAGAATGGTAGTTTAGAATTTCGATAAAAAGATACATGGACCAAAAGCATAAAAAGAGACTTGCTCAAGACATGAATTCCAAGTGGAATACCAGACGATTGTAAAGGCTATAGAACGAAATGAACTCGTTATCATATGCACAGGATAGTGCACTTATACCAACCAGAAAATGAACAACTAAATATGAGATTTGAAATTTTGACTTTTGGCCAGCTTTTTCAGTGAAATACCACACTGTGCGACTCATAAAAGCAATCCAAATTCAAACTTTTTTTCCAATATAGTAAATTTTGTCCTCTTTTCTATGAAATTTTATTAAAATTCGAAAATTTCGCAAATTTTTTTAGAGAAAAGTTTTTTTTCTTTTTTCTTTCTTTCTTTCTTTCTTTTTTTTTTTTTACAAAATTGAAGACTTTGTTCATCGAATATCTGTTTTATATCTTATTCATCCAACCGTATATTTTTTGTATCCCTGTATGGTGCAGACTTTCGTTAATCATTTAAAAAAAAGTTTATAAAAAAAAATGAAATATTTTTAAAATTAATTATTAAATAAAGTATAAGGCCATTTTCTTTTTTCTGAAACGCAGTAAAATTCCAATGAGGGAAAAGTTCCGGCATTGGTTTCCTAGGGCAATCCAATATAAAGCAATTCAGCATTCTCAAAACATTACATTCTCAAAAACCATTGCTATGGCAACGCACGTGACCTTGCGGTCAGGAATTTTTTAGTTATTAGGCGCATGGGAAGAAGATCGTTTGATTAAACTGACCAGCATAGCGAGATATATTTAAAATAATCACGGAAAATGTTAACGTAATTTTTGGATTATTTAAAATTATTATCCTCGGCCCAGATAACGCCGGGTGAGCCTGCTAGTAAATAAATAAATGCACACAAAAATATAAGATTATCAAAATAAAATGCTTACCTTATTAAAAATTAATACGTTATTAGAATAAATATCCTTATTAATAAAGAAAATTGACGACATCCACCTGCTTCATTCTAGAACTCTTACTTCATTCTGTAAGATCCTAGCATGAAATGAAGAAGTACCAGTGGGGCTGGCTGGGTGGATTGAGAACAAGTTGGACAAGTACTTGGATTTCAGTTCACGATGTCAGAGAGTCCGAAATTTTTGTCCGAAGGATTTATGAGCATGTCAAGTAGCTGTTGATTCACCACTCCTGATGTATGCACTACGCTAGCCCCCGGAGTTTTGAAAGGTTAAGAAAAATTCTTGCTCCATAATTATTATATAAAGATCATATACGTATTCTCATTATTATTCTAAATTTATGGTTCCCTAAAGTTCCCTAAAGATTAATTTATTTTTACTTAAACCCCCTTTTTTTTAATGATTAAAAGTAATTCCATTTTATGAAATACATTACAGATTCTTTTCTTTCATCTTATGCCCGGTCTTTACTTAACCTCAAAAATGCAACTTCCTTTTGAGCATGTAAATGCAGCTGCAATTATTCAATAAGTACGTTAGATATTTTGACTTATCCTTTTAACTTATTCTTTGTCAGGAAAATTTAATGAAAACTACAAAATGATTTTTAAATCTGCTCTATTGTGCAAGCATAATCTCAACTTCCTTGTCTAATGTAAGTGCAGTGTTTGATTACTTTCCAACTGCAAAAATTCTATTATCTTAACAAAGTGTTCACTTCCAGAAAATTACAGCTGCGCTGATTCTCATAACATCCACCGGGTTGCCTATCAAAATTACAAGATTATCCATAAGTCGCCTAGCATGGCAATCCTTTCATTTCTACCCCCTCTAACTTAATATGACAAACGCCTAACTGTCAAAAATGCTACTGGCGAAATTGTCCGATGCACATGTATCCTTGGCGCCGTAAGCAAAATGTTGGCGCACAAATGTACCGCGAAATTTGATTAGATCTTATATAACTTTTGTACTCAGAAGTTCGTAATTTTGTATCTGTTGAGAGAACACCCCCCCCTTTTCCAAACTTTTGATGTCTCTACAATAAAGAAATATGTCCACGTGAAGATGTGTATTTTATTAACTGGTATTATTTTTCCGACTGATTTTACTGCGGGAGGAGATCTTCTGGAGTTATATTGTCTAATGCAATGTTGATTGAACTTTCCACTTTCTTTCAAAGATTCTTCCGATCACGCAAAACTAAGAAATATCGGTACTCGTTACAGCCAGCATTATCACAATAATTATTTCTTTAATATCTGAAGATACATAAAAAATTGCATAAATAATAATGAGAATTTTAAGAATTCGTTCATTAAAACTTACTTATTAAATAGATAACTATAGGCCATTTTGTAAATTATTTACCACGTTAGACTAATCAACAAATAGTATTATTTATAGATAGTTGTTTAATAAACAGAAACATCCACAGAAAAATCCTCTGTACTAACTAAGTCTTAGTTAGTAATTGGAATTTTTTTATCGAATCTTCATGCATATATAAGGTGAGTTATTATTTTTTATGTAAAATATCTATATATATTTTTTGGTAAACTAATTGAATGTTCTGGTACTTTATTTGTAAAATCTTTATTTTATTTTTCAAAGTTTATGGATAAATTCCAAATATATTTTCTTTTATAACTCTATGAAAATTTCAGAAAAAGCACATAAACTATATTTTTCTCCGGGCTGTTTTGATCCAAAGAATTCGAATAAAGTATCAAGAGTGGATGTTATCATTTAAAAAATAAAATTTTGTGAATATTTATATGTAAACGACCCCTATTTAAAAATTGCCTTCCTATTTGCATAGCAAAGTCAAATCACATCAAATGGTACATCTCGCATCTCTCTGCGAAATTTTTGTGAAAAAATACTATGGATAGTTGCCCCCCCCCCCCCACAGCTGTAACTGCTGTTAATTTGCAGAAAAAAATTAGTTGCTGAGCTAGCAATAGATTTTGTTGGCTTTTCTCAGTCTTTTCTTCCAGTGCACTTTGGATAAAGGAAAAAAAAAAAAACTAGTTGCATAGCACGGTTCAGGGTTTCTACCAAATTCAAACTTTTTATAATATTTTGTCGAAATAGAAACACCTAATATTAATAAAACCATTATATTATTAAAAATGCTCTTTATTAAGATGAAAAAAAAGTTATAGCATAGTTTTATTTAAAGATCACGTGGAAAACTATTTGAAATAAAAGACGGAGTATAAAAGTTTTCAATGACTTTTTTCCACAGAGACATATTACAGTAAAATAACAAAAAGAATTTTCTGCGTGACCCAAATATTAATTGCCAGATCAATGGAACATAACTAAAGATTTTCATTGCTAAATTCTTCTCATAAAAAGAAGTTGAATAAACAAGAAACATAAAAATTTTTAACTTCTGCAATTGATAACACTTTGACTGTGTTATAAAGGCGTTTTATACTAGTAAGTACATAAAAATTTCAACGCATGCAATAATTACGCAATAAAAATCTCTCGCATAAAAGTAAAAGTTGCGTTACGATATGGAGCTTCAAATATATATTCTCGATATTTTTAATTTATGGTGTTTCAAAGTAACAACTTTCTTTTCTATGGTTTCATAGGATAAAATAAAATTCTAATAACAGTTTCATAATCTTTGTTGATTTTGCTCCTTGGTAAACAGTTCGTATGTTACAAATAATAAAAAAAGAAAAATAAATTAAAAGTAAACTGTTTCAGAAATCCTCATAAAATTTATCAGCACCTAGCACAGTATTTTGAAAATTTTTAGAAGAGATAATTCATAAACGAATACTTGTATGTTTTTCAGTAAAATGTTAATGAATAATAACAACGTTGTTCCTCAGTTAACACTGTAATCTTTTTTTATTTGAATTAACAGTTTGCGGTTATAATTTTTGAAGCGCTTTATGTTTCACTCCAGGGTTTGCACGGCTTTTACGTTTGAGTACGCGTATTTCCGAATAGTTACCTTCGGCATATTTAAAGAAAGAAATTGTGCGATTAAATAAAACGAAGTTTGCTATTCGCAAATAGTGGTGCTCAAAATTAGAAACTATGCGAGATCTGTGGGTTTCACATTTTAATAATTGCATTTTACAGGCGCCGTACAGAGGGGTGATTAATAGAAAAATAGCGACATTTGCAAAATTTAAAACTATTTAGTATAAGTCAAATTTCTTTGCAAACTTATTATGAATACTTTTCAGAATACAGAATTATTTGGTGGGAGAACCAGAAACTTCAGTAAATCATTATTTTATAAAAGAGAAATACCGAAAAACAAAATAATTGCGCAAAAAGATTGCTGGAAATAACAGGCATTCACTGCAAAAAATTTTGGTCAAAAATTACGGTACATATACTGGCAACTTTGTGACCAGTATATATACTGTAATTTAACTAGATGGTATATGTACCGTAAAATATTTAAAGTATATATACCGGCTGCACCCTCTTCTCTCCTCAGCCTCTCACGCATTGCCTAACAAGAGAAAGAGCATCACTTCAGAGGTTGCCGTACACCGAGGCGGGGCTACCAGCTTTTTCCTTACTAAAAATAATTATTTTACGGTATAAATAGCAATTTTTTACTAAAAAACAATCATTTTGCGATATAAATACCGTTTATAATCGAAATGACAGATATACCTTTTTTTACGCTTAATATACCGTAGAAGTACGGTACTCATACCCTAAAGAGTGAAAACGGTACAGGTACCATAAATTTACGGTACATTTACTGAAATTTTACGAAATTTTTTTACAGTGTTTTTTTTTTTTTTTTGCCTGTGATAAATAATCGCTGATTCTCTTTTCACAATTCGCTGTTGAAGTCAGTTGAAATGTAAAAAAAAAATCTCATCTTAGATATATGCTTGTAACATTAATTTTTTTAAAGTTATAATTAAGTTGGTAATGAATTTTTCACAAAATGCGACTTACGGTTTTGTGTTGAGGTGTGCCAGAATTTATCAGTCGTTTCCGCAGATATTCCGATGATAATAAATGCAGAGATTAGCTTCGACAACTTGTGACTTTGTCCACTATTTGAGTTTGAATAAACAAACAACAATAAAACAAAACAGTGAACAGGTAGGTATTAAGGTCTCAAACAAAAAGTATTATTAACACTTCTACAGGTGTTATTGTTTCAGTCTGTCAACTTTATAGTTATATTGAATATAAACGGTGATCTGTATAACATAATTCATGAATGAGTTCCTACGAGAACATCGAATTTTTAACAATACGTCTGTGATTTCCAAACAACGTCTACACTGAAAAAAAATGTTGATTTTACAGTATAATACTGGCATCCCAGCTGCAAGTATTATACCGTAAAATTAACAGTATTAAACAGTGAAAAAAGCAGTAATACACTGCCGCGCATGCGCATGCTGCTTATTACTTTAATAACTTGATGGAAAGCATTTATGAATTCGTTTTTTTCTGTCTATCCGTCTGTCCGTGCTCTAATGTTATTGAGGTTTACCATGGCATGTTCGTTATTGAAAATGAAGTGTGTAGCATTTATAGTTCGTTTACAGATGCACTCAAACAACGTCATTATATTGTGGTCTTCGGGGAAAAACATTTGCAGAATACTTAAAGATGTTACATTATTTCAAACATATTTAAATTGATATACATCACTGAGGTGCAGCACGACAATGTGCTTACTATAAAATATGGTGGGCGTAGTATTTATCACTGAAATGAATTCGGTTACAGTACTGTTTATGAGCAATAATTGCGGGTAGTGAGTTTTCAGTTGTGGTATGCGTTATTCGATTTAAACATTTTTTTTGCTACTTGGTGCATATAAATTCTATAGATGAGATACAGGTCTGCACAAAAGAATTCAAGAGCTTTTCCGCTCATTGACGGAAATTTCTGAAGGAGAATTTTCAACTGTGTGACATTTTCCCAACTGATGGTAATTGCTAAAATTGGGGTTTTCAAATGTGTTACACGTTTTTCATATTGTTTACTTAGACATCATGTTTTACCTTTTTATTGAATGTGTATTCGGAATGCGTTGGAAAATGTTTTATAATCTATGCTTGACACATGATTTTTCTCTCTTCTTTCTTTTTCTAATGGATGCGAAGCGCAAATAGTTATTTTGTAATAAATGTTATATTTCGGGCTACTAAATCATAAATGCTGAGCTTAGTATTTTTATATTATTGCCCGTACAGCGAGGTAGCTGAATCCGCAGTTTTTCATTATTTCGTTCTTTCTTTCCTTATTTTAAAATAGTTTTCATAGGCGCGAAGTTAAAATACATACATTAAAGTGATTCCTGAACTAACGAATAAATTAGTCAAACAAAAGAAATAAATCATACTTAGGAAAAAATTCAATTACTCACCAAGTTTTTATTTCTTGGAAATTCTCCACCTCATAAGTTTCACTACTACAATACTCACTAGAAATACCCACTAGAATATTCGCATAAAAAGTCGATTATTATTTGTAGTTGATACAAGTGTCAACTATAGCTACAAAAGGATTTTTCAATTTGCCAGTAATTGAAATTTGTATCAACTGCCGGGACAAGGACAGAATCGACGAGTCACTATTTGACACTACCAATAAAACTAATATTTTGTTACATGATTAAACTGCACACATATAAATATAAGGTACCTAATAATAAAAAAAAAACTTTCCAAGGAAAAAATCCTGAATACACTAAATTGCGAGAGAAAATACTTATTTACGAGACACTGGTTTTTCAAATCTTTAAATCTGTAAATGTCGAAAAGAGGTCATTTCCGTGTCAAATCAACCAAGAAAAAATATTTTTGAATCTTAATGTTTTAAATTGTATTTTAATTTTGTCTATGAAAAACACGGAAAATATGAAATTTCAGATTTTTTTGGCCATTTTATTTAGGAATTATTAGGTTTCAAAATTATACAAATTGCACAAAATTTTCTGAGCTTCAAATGTTTAAGAGACTCTATCTATTTGATTTAGAAAGATAGAGAGCCATATGTCATTAAATTATGTCGTTTTGAATAACTTTTATTTGATATGCTGAATGTATGTAATTTAATTTTTGTTTCTCATCTCTCTACCTTTTATTATTACTATTTTTTTAAATTTCAAAAATCGAAATTTTGATTGTTTTGAAAAAAAAAATGTATGATTTATACAATAATTAAGAATGAATGCATGGTTTCATGATGTATTCTAATGGGATCATTTCTAAAAAAAATGAAATATGATAGTGCAAAGTATTTTGTAAGAAAAAATGATAAACACAATCGTAATTGCCAGAAAATAAACAAGTTACTTATTTTTTAAGGATTGATTGAGTGTAAACAATTAGAGAATAATCTTGTTCATAAATAACATTGTTTCTTTCATTTGAAATTTCTGTAGAAGTAATTATAATTAATTTAATTACTTGCTATTCTGCGCTGTGGATTTAATAATACCACGTAAATATGCCTCCATAAATCGGAGGAAAGAAAACTTGTATGTATGATTTTGAGGAGAAGCAAAATATATACAAATATGAATATTTTTTGTAATTGGCAACAAAAGATTAAGTTATTCTACGAGGGCAAGTCAGTAAGTAGGTTACAAAAGCCAATAAAAAAAGGGAAACCAAGATACATACTTGAAAAGCATATTTATTTCTCTATATAATCGCCATTTACATTGATACATTTGTTCCATCTCTTTATGAGTTTTCCAATACCTGCTGCATAAAAGTCTTTGGACTGCTCTTTCAGCTATCTATGTATTTCACATTCAATGTCTGCATCAGTCGCGAAACGCTTGCCATTCAGATGCAATTTCAACGGACCAAACAGGTGATAATCGCTTGGAGCTAAGTCTGGGCTGTAAAGTGGCTGTTGAAAAAGTGTACACTCCTCGAGCACAGTCGCCATTTTCAAACGCAGCTACTCATCTTGTACAGCTGTTGTCTCATAAATTGGAAATTAACATCTTACAGTTGGATAGTGCTGCCACCTATTGGCATATTTGGAAACAATTTAGTACTAATTTCCGACCTCTCATATCGGTTTGTAACCTACTTACTGATTTTCCTTCGTACTGTGATTATTTGTTTTAAGATAACTTAACCCCTTGAAGGGCACCGGTATATTATATTATACCACTTAATTTTAATCCCAAAATACCACAATGACACCAGAATTTTATAATAAAATTTTGAATTTATACGGTACATGAGGAAAAGCTTTTACTTATTTAAAAATAAATTCGTTCGTGAATCCTGGTGTCAATCGACCATTTCAATATTTTAACTACAGCAGTACTTCGCCCCTGAAGGGGTTAAATGTCTAATTGTTCAATGTAATTTTATCGTGTTACAGATTAAATTATCACATCTGGTTTCCGAGGGTGAATAAAAGAAGATTCAGAACCACAAGGATGTAAAAAAAGATACCATTAAACATTTGTTCATGTCATCTTTTTTTTTTTTTTAAATGTATACACGCACAAATATATACGTTATTAAACACTGTAATTAAGCATTTGTTTTATTTTGTTACATATATAATTAAAAAGACAGTTTTCCAAAAGTATGATTCGAAATGGCATTTTAACTGTAGCATATGCAATATTTCTCATTCTACCATTAGAAGTTATTTTTTATAAGATTCCATTGACATACCATCAGGAAATTAGGCAGACGCATTCGCCATTAGTGGGAAAACAACAATAAAAAAAAATACCGATTTTGTGAAATTTGAAAAATAATATTTCAAAAAGAAGCTAAAAATTTAATATTTGAGTAATACAGTCATGTTGAGATTAAAAAAAAAAAACGAATAACATGGCATTTTTCTTTGTCAATTGGTTTATGAGATATAAGCGTTTGAAGTTCTATAATCATAATAAATTTTGCACGGTTTTCAGATTTTTGAAATTGACTGTCTCAAAAACTATTTGTTCAAAAATAGTTCAATTTGTCATTGTTTCTTATTACTAATAGAACAACAAATGTGCAAATTTTTTTTCCATTTTTGAGACATTAAGGTCTAGTCTATTGGTTGATTCCACCCAAACAGCCAATGTATGGAGATTTTATCAAAAACTGGCAATCCTCCCTTCAGTGATGTTTAATTTCGAAGAAGTTCTGAGATCTATTAGAAGAATATCTAATAGTCGAAGTGATGCGCTGGATTCATGTGTATAATATTTGTAATAGTTAATTTTTTTAAAGTGAAAAGTGTCAACTACTAGCGCAGTGTCGACTACTAATAGACTTACCCTATATAAAAAATTTGTCTCTCAAGGAGATAAATTAGGCTAGGAAGAACGAAATGAAATTATGAAAACTTTCTTTGAAAACTTATGAAAATATTTTTTATGAAAACTTTCCTTGATGTAAAGGCAAAGATATATAATATTGTTGAGTTCATAGAGTTGTATCAAAATATAAAACAAGATAAAATAAATGTTACCTGTTTCATAGGTTAAAATGTGTTAAGTGACTGATGCTACTGCACTTGTCAACGTTAATCTTCTGTTAGACCTTACCCATTCGTTCGCTGTCTTTTTAAATAATTTTTTTTTTTTTTTTTTTTTTTTCCGCAATAAAAATATTATTTATTGGGGGGAGCGGGGTGGTAAAGACAACTTAAAAAACGAAAAAAAGTTGGAAACTATTGCTTTATTAAAACACGAATTTTATATGGCCTTCTTTTCCTATTATAGAAATATTGCCTTGCGTCTGAGATATACATGAAAAACATTCTTTTACGATCAAACTTACCGAGTTATAATACTTTGAATTTTATGAATTTTCAGTATTTTCTGCGCGAAGAACGGAAGGATGCGTTCGACAAGAAAACCAAATTAATAGACACATATGCCATTTATTAACCTAAAAGTGGCAAATATGTGATATAAGAGCTCTGTAACATACACTGCTAAAAATCTGCTAGAAACTGTAGAGTCATTCTACCGTTTTTAATATTAACGGTTATTGGACTATAGTATAAAGCGTATTTGACCATAATTTGGACAATATTGTGGTCAGAATAGAGCTAAGTTAATGTTATGTAACGATTAATTAACTAATGTTATGTCGAATGACTGAGCAGTTTGCTGAAAAGTTTTAACAGTGTAAGTTAACTAACATAAATTTGAATTAACATAAATAAAACAATGCGACTGGATTGTAAACCAATTCACTCTTCTAAAGAAGAAGTGCTACGCTACAAGTATTACTACTGCATAAACTATTTTGAAATAAAATAAGCTCTCAAAAGGTCGTTTAAATGAAAGAGGACATTTTAACAAGTGCAATTTCACAGAGTGGATATAGAAAATCATTAAAATTAAATTTGAATGTGATTTTCCGATGTTTTTCAAAGAAGAAAAACTTTTTAGAATTACTTTATTATAAAACGGATGACAAAATAAATTTACATTTCGATAAAAGTTTTGAAAAACATTTCGATCTCAAATAAAATGTATTTTTGCAACCAATCATTTAATAAAAACATTTGAAGTGTTGAAATATTTGTTCTTTAGCTAACAGATGGTATTTATATCAAAGGCTATAAAAAAAAAAAATATATATTTTGTGATTTTCATTTTATTTCAAAGATTAGGATTTTTTATTTTTTATTTATTTATTTATTTATTTATTTATTTTTTTTTTTGCATTTGAATTTCGATATTCATCTGTTTAAAAGCAATTTCTGCTTTTTTTATGAAAAGCAAAATTAAAGTAATATGATAATGTAAAGCAAAGCATATTTTTCTGTTCTCTTTGATGACGAAAATAAATATGTCAGCATGAACTATATTATGGAAGAATTTAAATGTGTATCATGTTGCGAGTTTCTCCGATTTCATTAGTTAAAAAGTATTATTGATTCAATGCTGTTTAATGCAAAATATTTTCTTATAAAAGACGTATTAGAGAAATACATTCAGTTGAACACATTACAAAGATTACCATTAAAGCTCACATATTGGGTATTATATCTTGTTGATGAAACATTCAAGTCTTAACTATTTAAATACATTTTAAAAAATGCTTATGCATCCAATCTAGTAGATATTATTGAAATTACCAATAATTTTATCAGAAATTGTATTGAAAATTGATAGCATGAAAATGTAAAATTATCTTCTACACAAAAAGTAAAAAATTATAAAGGATTCATGGTATTTCACCTTAGTCCCTTTATTTGAGATTTGACGGTCTAACGCTTCAAACATGGAAAAAGGGTATCCAAATCTGAAGAGTAGGCGAAAAGAACTGCACAGATTGTACTCCACAACATATGTCGAATGTATCTATGAACCTGTTTTGTATTCATTATTAATAACTGGATTAGATTTATTTGGAAATGGGAAAAAATGGAAAGTATTTCGATTCATTCTTTCAATAAATTTCCATATTACTTCTACTATAGCATTATTGACAGGATGTTGTCTTCTTGGATTTTTCCTTGATGGTTTCAAACACGATGTTTTATCATCTTTGCTGCTAATTTGTTCAGGAAGCGTTTTCAGATTTGTCTTTTTCAGAAAAAGGAAAGACTTTGTAATTTTGTTGAAGCATTTATCGAAATGCAAGATTAAGCTACAAAAAGAACGTGCAATGAAGAATGCCCGAAGATTGCTTTTGTTTTTATGTGCAAGTATTGTTTCTGTCATTGGAAGTGCTTTTTGCCTCTTAATAACATCTTCTTTCCCCGAAAAGTACAAGGAGTTTCTTTCTCAATCCCCTAAATGGTACTCGATCTTGAATCGAATTCATCCGAACGTTCTTGATGTTTTCATTGTAGCTTTCGTCTATACACTCTTCGTTTGCTGCTCTTTGCCCCTGTGTTTAACTATTATTTTTCATGGACTTGTTTCGTGGAACTTGATCGCAATCCTTGATTGCACAAGGAAAACTATGTTCGACTCACCCTATGCTTTTAAAGCGAACCATATTCTTTATTACAAGGTAAGACAATTGATAACTTTAACTGATGTACACTTTAAGAATTTATCAAGCTGGGGCACTTTAAATGTCTCGATAATATTGTACTTCGTATTGTTTGGTAAAATTCAAGACCATGTTCAAGTTCAAGAATACAGGGTATCAGCAATGGTAACTTTATTCCTAATCTTCATATCTGTAGCAGCATCTGCGAAACAAGCTGGGAAAATTCCTGTTATCAATCAGCAAATTCTTTCAGATGTCAACAAAATCCCTTTGAAAGAGAGATTTCTTTGTCAAAGATTGTGCTTGATACATCAGATTCAGCAAAACCTTTTCTTAACAGTTGGCGGATCGATTCCAATAACACAAAATTTTCTTTTTGTTTTATTTGGAACGATACTGTCATACTCTCTTTTAATTAGTACATTCTTCTGATTTAGTGATTTAGAGATACATTGCTTCGTAATTGTTTTCTTACTATAGAATTTTACTTACTATTCTACATGTTGTAAGGTTTACGGTAGTGCAGGGACGGCGAACCTTTTGACATCCGCGTGCCAAATGTTTCCAAAATATGTTTTACATGAAATCTACGTGACAACTCCCTCCAAAATAATAATAATAACAATAAACTATAATATAATTTAATAAATCAATAATGAAATAAAATAACTTCAAATTTTGTTATAAGGAATTAAAAAAAAATATGGATAACATACTGTAAGTGTGATATTTTAGAAAATAATTAAAAATATGAAGCAATTTATGTTGTTGCATCTGCAATGCCCAAATTATTGATATCAAATTAACCCTTAGTTAATTTTAACAGAATTTAAGCTGAACTGGAATTATTTGGCATGTTGTTTTTACTAAAAATTTTCACAGTATTTATTTACGAAAATAATGACTCGAAAGCTTAGGTAGAATTAAAAAATATTAAAATGTTAAAAGGCATTTTCTTTAAGCAGTGTTTAGAATTAAATTCCTAGCAACCATATGTGATAGACAAGCTCATCTAGTCTAAATTCGTGTATTTTGTGTGATTTTGCACATTTTGATTTACAACTTCAATATGTATCGTGCCGAAAATATTATATCGCGTGCCACCTTTAGCACGCGTACCGTAGGTTCGCCGCGCCAGCAGTAGCACTTTGCTCAGTCATATTGTAGTTAGTTCAAGAGCCACTCAAATATTCAATATAAACACATTTATAAAGTAGTTGATTAGGGATGGTGGTGTAGGCGTTAACTCTTCTTTTTGTACAAATAAATAAAATATTTCTTAAGTCGACAACGGAGTTCAGCTAAATTATCTGAATTAATTAAAAATGAAAATTTCTTTAAACATACTTGTTTGGTCGGAATTTTCTTTCAAGGGAAAACTTTTAAAAATTATCTTTTATTATTTATGTTATTCCACCAAGAAAGTCTTCTCATAAATGTTCTGTACTGAATTCATTGAATATTGGGAAAATAAAATCAATTTACTGAAAATTAATTTTTTTCAAAAATATTAATTAGTTTAAAAATTTTAAATGCTCTATTTGGTCATTTTACTATTTAAAATAACTTTAGTAAAAAAATTGTGCATCCATTTTTTTATTTCAACAGACATTTATTAAGAAAAATAAAATTGTACGAAATTGAAATTTCATAAAAAATTTGCATGTTAAAATAATTTATTACTAATTTAAAAAATCTTAAAAAACCAACTTTCTAAAACGATGCTCAGATTTGTTGTAGTATGTATCAATATTATTCCTTAGACACATTGAGAATCTTGAATAAGAATTAAAATGCATAAAGCATTTTAAAGAAGTACAGACTGCGAAAAGTTTGTTTTGAGAAAAAGGCATTTGAAATAAAAATTATAAGCTCTCAAATACAATAGTACGGGATAAACTGATGGAAAATGGGTGTATTTGTAGAAAATATTTAGATATAAAATATATCTCACTTTGTCGTGTGTGCCGTGCTTTCATGTGACACGTGCAGCTTTATTTTTAATGCCTCTTTTGGCGAAAAAAATGGTAGAAGAAAATCACTTCAAACAGGTTTTATTCCATTAAAATCTGGCAGTTAGTGCTAAAATTTCACAGTATTCCCAATTGTTTATACTTTCATTGTTTGGTAAATTTAACGAGAACGAGAACATACAACCTTATCTTATTATTTTTTAAACTACAAACGGTTTTATGCTTTAACCAATGGTCACATCTATCATAATGGTCTATCACGCAAACCTCGATTTTTAAAGTAAATTTTGAGTGCAAAAAACCTTGCTGCATGCACGAACAGTACGGTAGAGTTAAATCTATATTTAATCAAATAATTAAGCACATATCAAGTTTGAAAATTCATCTTTTTTCAGCATTAAAAAAAGAAAAAAATACAGAGAAAACAACATTACAAATTTGCCCATTTGCTCGGCGGTCAGGGGTTTAAGCACGAACCGTGTAAGAATTTGAGGTTATTATATAGAAATTCTCGGGTATTTCTTATAATATAGAACACAAAGAATACATAATCTACGTTTTTTTTTGTGTCTGGGCACATACATAGAAATAGGAACATAAGCATTTTATATTTTCTTTAGAAAGACAATAAAATTGTTTTCAAAATTTATCATACTTTTTCCATTTATCATTTATTTCTTACGTAAACGAAAACTTTCTTATTCAGAATAAGAAAATAACGTTGGCAAATGCTTCAGTGGCCATACATATGAAAGCAAGATTCCACATAATAAAAGAATGGCTAAGTAGAACGTAATCTCTATACTATTATTTATTTCATGATATAATAAAGATGTTTCTACTAAGGAAATAAAAATATAGTTTATTTTTATTTACGGAGTCAAGTTTGTCTCTAATGCACAATATTAATCATAAAAAGAAATAAAAGAAATCCACATACAACATTTAAGTTGAAAATATGGATGAATCTTTTTTTTTTTTTTTTTTTTTGCTACTGTAATATCTAGGTTAGTCTCAAATAAGACTATTACAGATGATTTACGATTTAAGTCATTACTATATTAGTTTACGTATTTTACAATCTAAAAATTCTTTTTGGAAGTTAATCATTTCCATGGAAAACTTTGTTTATTTTTTAAAGCTATCTGTACGCTCTGTATCGCATTTGTAGTAGCAATGCCTCGGTTATTTTCGTTTTATTTTTCTGAAAATTTTATCAAAATGTCTTACTGTTATGCAACAATTTCCATGTTTAAAGTTTTCACTCTTATAAGTACAGCTTGTTATAACAGTTATACAAGTCGTAATGTTAATCCTGGATCCTAGATATGCACAAAACTGGTAAAAATCCTGTTTCCTGGGAATAGTTTGAGTTTTTGAGAAGATATTGGGATTTTTTGGAGTAAACTTGAGAATGAATCGGGTTTTATCCATTGCTATAGACATCGATCTTATACATAGATTACAGGGTTACTCCCAATTGCTTGTACAAAATTTGTAGGGAAGTCAGGAACTTGCATCAACCAATATCACATAGAAACACAATCACGACGACAGCGTTGTGAATTAGCAGGTGAATATGAGATGAAGTCACTGTGAAGATATCGTCAGTTAAGTCTTGGACAGTGAGGAAGGATGTATTGCTACAAGAATTGCGAAACGGCGAATATGAAGGTCACTTACGGGACAACGAAGTACATTTTATTGTTATGCAACAATTTCTATGTTAAAAGTTTTAAGTACTGATTGCTATAACAGTTATACAAGTCGTAATGTTCATCCTGGAACCTAGATATGCGCAAAGCTGGTAAAAATCCTGTTCCTGGGAATAGTTTGAGTTTTTGAAAATACATTGTGATTTTTGGGAGTAAACTTGAGAAATCGGGTTTTATGCATTGCTATAGCCATCGCTCTTATACATAGATTACAGAGTTACTCACAATTACCTGTACAAAATTTGCAGCGAAGTCAGGAACTTGCAACAAACAATATCACATAGGAACACAATCACGACGACAGCGTTGTGAATTAGCAGGTGAATATGAGATGAAGTCACTGTGAAGATATCGTCAATTAAGTCTTGAACAGTGAGGAAGGATGTATCGTTACATGAATTGCGAAATGGCGAATATGAAGCTCATCTTACGGGGCAACGAAGTACATCTTCCTCTTATTCTTTTGTTCTCCAGCAATGGACTTTTGTGAAAAGGTCTAATTATATAGGGAGGAAGAGAAAGGTAGAATAGTACATCGGAAAGAGTGAGGCAACACTTATTTACTGAATCTGAACGCAATCATTTTTTTCAGATACTGCACAAGATTTAGTACCTGTAAACTTATTTATGTATGCTACAAATTTTAGAAATTAAAAACATTTGTAGTTGAAATGTCTCTTTTTTACAAACTAAAAATAAATATTAAGTTCTATTTTGAGATTAATTTTTACACTTATAAAATTTGTAAAACAAATTGTTACCACAATTCCATATTTCCTGTGTTTACAAATCCCTAAATAAGTTAAGATTAAAAGCTGCATGCAAGGCAACCTGGCAACCAAGAAGATCTGGTTAGAGGAAAGCACGGGAAGCACGTGCTTACCCTGTAATGTTGTAAAGGAATAACACAGGTACAATTAATTTTTTTTCGAAAATTAATTTCAGAATATACATCTTTTCGACATTAATTTTTGAAAACAAATATGAATTATAATCTATAATTTTTTTTAAACAGGAATTAATTTCTAGGGGCTTCAAATATGCAAATCCAAAATTACAGCTCATTTGGTAAAGTACTTTTTGAGTTATGCTTAAAAAACTATCCATATTGCAATCTATTTTGCGACAATTTAAAAATGAATTGAATATTAAACCAAATTTTGAAGTTGCATAATTCCTGAACTCTTGACCGAATGACAGTTTATTTCGTTTTCGTTTGGTATCCGAAGTTAAAATGTGTTGAA
This sequence comes from Maratus michaelseni, assembly GCA_963931845.1. Classification (NCBI taxonomy): domain Eukaryota; kingdom Metazoa; phylum Arthropoda; class Arachnida; order Araneae; family Salticidae; genus Maratus; species Maratus michaelseni. The sequence goes on from OZ007587.1 coordinate 283,118,179, forward strand.
AAATCCGAATATGGTCTCAATTAAAATTTTAAAAAATCAGGATTGGATTTACAATACTGTAAAACGTTTATTAATTTATTTTTTAAATAAAAAAAGTTAAATAGTTTTCTACTGTACTGTTACACGTATACTTTTACGTTTTATTTTCTTTCTCACAATATAATTAACTTTTTGGAAACCTAATCCTTACAGTTATAGATAACACGTATAAGAACAATAAAAAAATACTGCAAAATATTAATATCTGTAAGAGAAAAATAATTTAAAAATTTTCTTTAATTTTATTAAAAAAGTAACTTTTTAAGTGTGTATCCAACAGAATTGTTTATTTCCTTGATAAAATCTTTTTCCTGCATAAAATAATTTTATAATGTATGTCAAAATGTATTTAAAAATAAAATAATTTTTCAAAGACTGCTGAATCCCCTTAAAAGCACAAATATAAAGGAACAATTTAAAATAATTTATTTAAGACAGGTTTCAAAACTATCACTAAAATATAGCTGTATAGAATGTACAGGAACAGCACTGTCCGTATTAAACGGACAGTGCTGAAGCTTAAGAACTGTGGTCATGAAGTATTATATCAAGGATATCAACTTAACAGGTATTTTCTTAGTGTATATCAAAATCAAAGTTTTTATAGAGTCAAATAGAGTTTTTATCAAATTCAAAAGTTTTCATAGATTTCCTTATAGTGGCCTGACTGACTTTTGATAAAATTTTAAATGAATTAGTTGATAAATCTAGAGCTAAATAGATTCAAAATGATTTAGAAAAACTAAAACCAAATTCTGTTAGTTCAAAAGATTTAAATGTTTAGTCTAAACATGTTATGCCCAGGACTCAAATCATTCCTAAATTTTTCTATCTTTGCTACCACTATTATAAAACAGTAAAATTCTGGTATATATATTATCTATTATAAATGTTACCATGAATCTTGTTTTAAAATAGTGGTAGCAAGGGTAGAAAATTTAGGAACACTGAGAACCCTGTATGCCAAATAATATATTTATTCAAACAGTGCTGAAAAGTTTAAGTCACGTAATAAAAAAATAGGTTCTTGCTTTAATTGTAAAAGTTTTGAGCAGTCAATTGTTAATTGTAAATTTAAAGGTAAAAGTGCACCTAATAGACCGGGTGGCGACAGCAGAAACCTTCACCTCATCTAGTTCACTGATGCATTATCTACATTAAATAGAAATCGGTTATCATATTAAAATGGAACTGATCTCCACATCATATCTTGGTAGGTACAGCGGGTAGGTTAAATTTTAGTGGTTGACTTTTAGGTCCTCAATCATCTCATAGAGTTCAAGGATGAAATTCCGACATTAAATAAAACTCGATTAGCAGATTTCAATGGAACTGGTCTGTTACGTCATATTTTCGTGGGTAACGTGGACAGAACAAATTTTAGGGGTTGGTTTTTATGTCCCCAACCAATTCATTGAGTTCATGGATTAAATTCCTACACTGTAAAAAATGACCACTGTTTCTTATTTTATGAAAATATACTATAGCCAAGAACGAAAATTTAATATAAACTTCTGAGTTATCCGAAATTCCGAATAGCGTGCTCCAATGTCTTTTGAATCCCCAGAAACCAATACATTTCCAAAATGTAAAGAATTATTTATAAAAACAAAATATTTTTTGTTGCCCGTATTTTTCAGAAACGTTTCTGAAGGGTTTTTATAGTGTATTAATTAGTGCCCTCAGCCTGGAGTACCTGTTTTTCGAATGTCGTCAATTCTCAAGTAAACGTTTTCAGCCGCATAAGTTAATTTATACATGAAAGAGTAAAGAAATAATCTTAATTTTAATGTTTCTGTTAACGCTGTTAATTTTGCATGTTTGTCTGTTAAACATATTTTTTGAGCATGAAAATGTTTACTTGAGAATTGATAGCATTCGAAAAACAGGTATTCCAGGCTGAGACACAAATTAATACACCATAAAAACCCTTCGGAAACGTTTCTGAAAAATACGGGCAGCGAAAAATACTTTGTTTTTATAAATAATTCTTTAAATTTTGGAAATGTATTGGTTTATGGGAATTCAAAATACAATGGAACACGCTATTCGGAATTTCGGATAACTCAGAAGATTATATTATAATTTCGTTCGTGGTAATAGTATATTTTCATAAAATAAGAAACATTGGTCATTTTCTATAGTGTATACTAAATATAACTATTAGCATATTACAATGGAACTCTCTGCCACATCATATATCATGGTGGGTACCGAGGACTGAACAAATTTCAGTTGTTGATGTTTAAAGCCCCAATTTCCTTTTCTAATTCATGGATAAACTTGTAGCCAAATTAAAGCTAAAATGTATATATTTTTAATTGTTTTCTTTGCCAGCTCACAGGCTGGTACTTTCGTCAGCTACACCACTTTTATTTATGTCTGACGGATTCCTGACTATTAATAGATTCATTTAAGCATACACCTCATTTTTAGCACTTTCCAACATAGTTGAAAGTATCTATCAGCTCGATTCGTCTGTCCATCCGTTTGTCTTCCTGCCAGTTCGTCTGCTCTATTCTTTAATGTTTGTAAATATACTTGGATCAGCACAAAATCGATATATGGTACTGAGTTTTACCATAGAGTGGTCCCTATTGAAGATGAGGTGTATAGCATTTACCATTCGTTTAGAGGGGCGTTGAAAAGAATTCAAATACATTATGGTCTATTGACGATGATAGTTTCTCTCTATTCTAAAAAAAAGTAACTAAGGCTGTCACCACCGTAAATGAATTTTTTGTGACCGTATGTCTTTCTCGGCTAATATTAAGAAAACTGTTGCATATAAAAACATGAAAATTAGTAGTTTTATAGAGAAATGTTCGGTAAACACGCTGAAGCAGACAGTTTTTAAATAGAAGTATTATTTTAAGAGCTATTTAAAGTTGAAGTTGATCAAAATAGTTCCGTCAAAAAAGTTTTATAGGAACAGTAGTTTAACCATCTTTTGCAGGGACATACTTCATAAATGCTTGCGGTATGCAGCGTACAATTATTATTATTATTTTTAATTTGGCTAATTTAAATTTTTTTTAAATTCAAATTTTTATTATTTAAATAGAGATATATTTCATATTTATAAAAGCTCATTTTTAAAAATTGTTGCCAAATTGTAAAATAGCGGAAATAATGATATTTCCTTTCAATTTAAAAATGTATTTAAACATGACTATTAGAAACAGAGAGAAAAAATTAAAAAATAATTAAATGATCACATGAATATTGAAAAAGAAAGAAAACCTTAAAATAATTAAATTATCACACGCGAAACGCATTTAATGGTGAAAATTACGTCATATATTTAAATGATACATTTAAAACAGTTTTGTTATGGTCAATATTCATATGAAGTCACAGTGGGAATCACAAGATGTGAAAGTAGCGCGGCTAGAAAGTTTGTTTATATATTTCATCACTTTATGCAGCATAAATGCAGAACAGTTAAATGCATGCGTAAAATACTTTAAAATTTGTTATATGATTTACTATTCGATAAATACATATTACATACATAGAAAACTAGTATATATTTATTAATTAAAGTAAACAATTTATAGTTTAAAAATAACGTGAAAAGTGTACACGTAAGCACAGTAACATAGAGAAAATATATTTATGCATAAGCTATACTTGTTCCCGAAAATATCTAAAACATGATATAAACATAAAAATAGGCGTGAATTTTCTATACACAGTACTTTTCAATGCCGCGGTTCTGAATGTTATTCCAAGCAGACACAAATGAATAATTTTGTCCATAGCGTCGTTATAAGAGTCCGAGTAGCGACATTTTTTTTTCGCTTAACCACTTTATACAAGCTGATTTTTAAATGTGCAATTGTTGTTACTTATCAATCCCAAAAAACTGCCACCAGCTGTCGCGACAGCTGTGGATGAGGCCATGGGAACCAAAAAATGCCCCAGTCAAACGAAAAAGCATGACAACACGATTGCAGAAGATCGTCGACGTTCGTGATAATATCATCTAATCTTCCGAAACTGGGTAATCTTTTTAAAACAGAACGCATTAGCATGTTTTTAGCGGCTGCGCAGTCTAAACGGGAGTTGGCGAGCGTAGCTCACAGGAGGCAAATTCTTCTAGAGTGAAGTACATTTTAATTATGTTACAGTGCATCAAATATTAAGAAAGTAGAATACAATAAAGACTTCTCAACTGGCAAAAATGTGTAACCTAAATAGGCCTAATAATGTGTAATCTAAATAGGCCTACGTTTTGGCTTTACAAAGTGAAATATTCCCTTAAATATTCTAACTTGGACCAAAACCTAAATTATCTGTGTAAGTCTATAGTTCTTTTTTTTTAAAATGAGTTATAATGTATTCATAATTTATCATTATTCATTCTAAGTATTTTTAGATTCATATTTCTTATTTTGAGACAAACACAAAATGATGCTCTAAAAATTGAAGATGAACTTTTGTTGATGACGTTTTTCTGAATTGTAACTCTGGAGAAGAGGAAAAGAGCATAATATTTCTCCTACGATTTTTTCACGAGTTTCGCTGCATAATAAATGGTCGATCATTAAAGAAAAGACACCACATCTCTTAAGAAAACGGTGCTGTTTCATGCCTTTATTTTATTGAAGTCATTATTGTAAAAGACGGTGATTTTTTTCTGCTTGTCAAGCTTTCTATAAATCTAAAATTCTTTATGGTCTTTAAAGCATTTTGTTTTTGTAGAAACTTAAAAGTCATTTGGACACATTTGGTTTTTATGTAATACACGGACATTTATAAATGTTAAAAAAAATTTTGTTTGGACAGAAACTCGTGAGAAAATTATCTTTAATTTATGTAATGTATTTATAATTTTTGTTTATCTATTTCTGCTTTATAATGGTTAGAGTTAGGGGTAACCGGAGTAATTCTTAGACATAATTAGTATTTAAAAACTTTTAACTTTATTTCTTGTGTTTGAATGTAAGTATTTAAACCCCTTTTCTCATTTTGTAAAAAATTTCTAAGCTGTTGTAATCCATATTTGGAAGTTTCTTATTCCATTAGAAAAATTCCGCTGAAAAATTACCCGCCAAATTTTACTTTTAACACTTTAAAATTTGTTTATAACACAAATTTATTTACTCTAGTTTAAAAATTTAAATAGTATTAAAGAAGGAATTGCCTACCTTTGAATCTATTAACAGCAAATTTCAAGACTCATAAACTGACATGAATGCAGGCTTCTCAAAAAGGCATTGTTGCATTATTTCATGCTGAAGTAATTCTTAGACAATCCTTAGGGTAATGTTTAGACATCCTGGAATAATTCTTAGACAATTAAAAAACAGGTTTAAATGAACTATGTTCTAGACTAAGGTAAGTTTATTAAAATATAAAAAATCCCAGTTATCATTGATTATTTATCCATTCATTTGACTGCATTAGTGCAATTTAAAAAGAAATCAATAAAATTTTCAAAGTTAATTTATTAAAAATTAAATGACTTGACTTGGTATTCAGCACATCCCTTTTTAAAATTTACAAAGCTTGACGAAGAAAAAATTCAAGTAAACAAAAACATCAGGTTACAGTTAAAAAAATCCGTTTATTACAATAAACATACAGATTGTAGAAAGCAACTGACTATTATGTGAAACAAATAAAAGTTCATGTTCCTATAAAGAAAGAGAAGAAGACTTCAAAGAAAAATATTTTACCAAAAGAATCTGGAAGTTCATCGTATGATGAAAGTTATCACAGTGATGTATCCACTAACATCAGGCAACCCCAATGTTAGTAGTGATATTGAAAAACCTCTTCTACCAAGAAATCCTCGTCAACTGAATATTCACTTTAAAAGTGTAATAACAGAGATTGCTTGTGACAGTAGCTAGAATTAAATTCCTAAAATAGTATGGAGAGAACAAATTTTGAAGGCTACAATACAGGAAATAGAAAAATGTTCCTGTTTCATTTGCATTTTATGGCCCAGTTCAAATTTGATTCTGTGGTCGCCTTTCAATTCATGCAAAAATAAGATTGCTGACTTATATAAAATCTGTAAGAAATTCCATATCTGGATGTTTTTGTAAATTAACTAATGAAAATTAAGTGACGTTCCTTGCGTGTTTGTAGTTCAGATGGATATAATAAGTTATTTTGTGTTAATCTAGTCTTTGAGTTTGTTTTTTGAGATAATTTATTTTTCAGTTCTTGAGCTTTATCATCCCAACTGTCCCAGTATATCCACAATTAATAATTAAACTATGTTTTTAGTTTTTACCACGTTTTCTCTGCTTTTTGTAAAATACTATAAAGAGTGTTACCAAACTTATAATATTTTTTTCCCTCTTGAATTAAAGTGCCTATTTACCCCATTTGCCGTACACAATACAATCAGAGGATGTCTGACTATCCTTTCAGTCTGTCTATTTGTCTGACTATTTGTCCCTTATAAGCATCTTATTTACTATTCATATAACATTGAAATCCAGTGTCTAATAATTATCCTTAATATTTCTAAGAATTACCCAAATTCCCGGGGTAATATTTATACGCAATTTTTTCTTTATTTACAAGAAACATTTAATGAATTTTCCAAAGACATAATTTGTATAATAATAATAATAATAATAATAATAATAATAATAATAATAATAAAATTAAATCTTAACAATATCCAAAAAAAAAAAAAAAAAAAAAAAAACTTTTTTTTATAATAAAAGATTACTTGTTGTTTAAAAATTATCCCGTTTGTCCCTACCTTTTAAAAAAAAAGTTTTGAAAGCTAAACTTATTAACAACTTCGTTTTGGTTGTAAAATAAAAACAAAACAGATCAATTAAACTAATCTGAATTTTTTTCTTTTGAATATATATATTCAAATTTCTATAATTGTGAATATATATATATATATATGTCGTCTAGTTGCAAAACCGGCCATCTCCATAAAGTAAAATTTTGGGGAAAAGCTGATTTTTTGCTACACTTAGCCAAAATAAGATTAGAACCAAAACTCTTTAGTTTTATAGTCATTAAGACAGTATATTTGAAAACACAAAATAAGGTGGCAGGGGCACATGAAATGAGGGGGTTATTTAAGTCTTTGTTTTGGATTTGGCCACCTTTGCAATTTACTTTGGAGTTGGCCGATTTTGCAACAAACCAGAAATTATTTTTTGCTTAATTTAATGTGACATTGGGTTTTTAGGGGTAGCAAACACACAAAAATGTTCGAGGAAGCGTTGAGGAGCATTGGTAAGCTTTTGAAGAGTGCCCATAGCTTGGATTTCTTGGTTTACCAGTAGGGCAATACCTGAAAAAATAATGCCAGACATTATGAAAATGTAATCACAAATGTATGCTCTCAGAATTTAATTGTAGCAAAAGCCCGTTCATTCCGCATCTACAATCCTCAAAATACTAAAACTTATAAAAAAAATTTAAATGGGAGAATATTTTATTAAAAAAATAAATATATTAAAAAATTCTTAAATTTATCAGAGAAAATTCATTTACAGTTTTATGAAAGCGAAGGGAGAGGGCGCAGAAAAGTATTTTGCCTAGAGCATAAAAACATGTTAATCCGCCTTGGTTATCACAAGGTGAACTTTGGCTTTTTTCCTTTTCCACGTCGTAGGGTCATTTTTCTTCTTCCTTGATTGATTGGGATATATTTCCTCCTCAAACTTTTCCATAGTCAGAGAAAACACGAAACTAAAATATTAGAAACTTTGTATGCACCAAGGAGGAGCAGTCACTAGCGAGAGAAAATACTATAACATTAATCTAATCAACAAGTGAGAGGTTACTGGGGGGAGAAGCAGAAGTGCCATCTAGCGGATATGGATATGGCCGCTTTTGAACCTCACTAGTTTATGGATTTGGTCGGTTTCGATCACATCGTGATTTTCAAACGCATATAACACAGAGATTTGACCAGCTTAGGCTTGCTTATTGTTTTCAGATAGTAGAAACGTTTACGTAGAACTTAAAAAGCTGAAAAAACACATTTTCAAATTTTGAGGAGTTGGTCGGCTTTGCAACTAGACGACACATATAATATACACATATGTATATATTCATACTTACTTTTATAGCTCAATTTTGGCTCTTATATATTTATTGATAAGTGCTTGAAATATATGATGAATATAGTAGCTTTGCGATTTTACTGTTTATTTATTCATATCAATTTTAAATTTTTTATAATTGTTTTCAGCATCAATGAAGCTTTTCTCATTCGTTTGTAAATTCAAATTGTATATTTTTTAACATCTACTGTCAAATTCACTGTAAATAGCGTACCGATTGAATTCTGCACCATTATTATTTTTGTTGTTAGAGTAAGATTCTTTCTATTTATATTATTTTAGTTTACTAATTAGTGTAAAATGTAATTACATAACCTTTTTAAATAAGAGATTCGATCATGTTTGTTACACAAACTTGTATGTTATTTTACGAAATTTGAAATTGACTAACTATTCTTTGGTTGAAATGTAAGCGATATGATGGAAAATGGTAAAAGGGGTTACCATCCTTATCCGAAAAGCGATGAATTAGAAGCACTATATTTTCGAATGTAGTTGACAGTTCATGCGGTTTCTCTTACTTAAATGTTGCACACATCCATCTCTGTTAATGATAATGCATTTCACCCGATTCAAGGTAAGTCGGTTGAAAATAGATCTGTAATATTTCTATTTTAGTTAAAGTTATGAATGACAGTCATGTTCGGATTGGAGTGAGATACCCTGTGTTTTTCTATGAAAAAAATGAATTACGACCCTGGCTTCCTGTCCAAAAGTTGTTTGTTTTGGACACCACGACCCCTGCTTAAAGTTCATTCAATATTTTTTGAACAATTCTGTACATTGGATGATTCAAATAGATGTTCTGGTGATTATCTCTTAAATGGTTGATGATAGAAACACACTTTCGATTATAAAATGATACAAATCATGTGTAGCTTTCAAATATAGCATTTTTTAAAGGGCTGTAATAGACATTAAAATATGAAATTTAACTTTTTTCACATCACCTTTTTTTTTTATACCTTATTTATAAAATTGTTATCCTGCATCTAAGGAGGACATTTAAAAAGAAGTTCTTTTGAATCCGAAACTTAACGAGTACTTTGTATTTTCTGAAATTTCCATGTTTTCTGACACTGAAAGCGTGTATGTCTGTTTGTTTTTCATTTGTATCAATAGAAGAGTTCATTTTAGTATATTGTTGCACGTATTCAATTCTATGGTTATATTCTTAAATTTCGTATTTGTTTCGGTTTTTTGGAGATTTTTATTTTTGTATCCTCTTAAACCATTTCATTTTCTTCTTTTGCTGCTGTGCATTGTTACTGTTTTACTCATGATTTATTTGTGTTAAATTACACGCACCCACATACATACATTCTAATTATTTTGTGATATATTATCTAAGTATTTTGTATACTTTTTAATCTGATATTGATAGAGCGGCATTTGTTCCTAACTGGGATTTCAGCCGAAGAATTTCCTTTCTACTTTAATCAGAAACGTTATTTTATACCTTAGTAGGAGCTAGTTTGCAATATAAGGTTCATATGCTTTAAATCCAAAGCATTGTAATTAAAGGGTAGGCGAGTTTTAAATTTGGAATCGTCGCCAACTTCAACATGATCCGTAATCTGTGACAAGTAGTGTTTCAGCTTTCTCGATTTGTTTCTATTCATATTCCTGAAGTTTGAAATTACTTTCTGTTCTCAAACTTTATGCGTGATGAAAATTCATTTCCGATTCACAGAGTTTAGATGCTTCACTTAAAGGAAAATATCAGTCATCGTTGTCTCAATGTTATGATAATGTTATATAATATATAATATACAATAATATATCGGTTTTGAGTTTTCATTAAATAATTTACGTCTAATGTAAAGTCATCAGTTTTCGTCAGTTTCAGCACGTAATCGTACTGTTTTCTCATATTTTCCCCACTGTTTGAAGTAGAAACACGTATTTGTCTTTTCTTATCAACCAGTATGTTCTTTAACAGGGCGTTACAGAAAAGTATAAAAATATTAATTCAGAGTTTAAAACAAATTGGATTTTTCAAAACTCTGTTTTTGAATCATTAGTTGATATTATCAAAACGTGAAGGAGATAGCAGTTTGCAGGTTAGAAAACCAGGATTAGGTAATGAATCCACAGTATTAAGATAGCAAATAATATCTTTAAACTAAAAAGAAAATATGAAACAAATATTTATATATATTTTTTACCATTTATTTTAATAAATTTAGGAATAATTCTCTTCTTCAGAAACCAAGGATGAAAATACGTTTCCCTGATATTCACAAACTGTGATGAAGTAAATCTATTAAGTTTCCGATCTTCCAAAATAGGCCCACTCAACCCAGTGGTTTTCGCATGCTGGTTACACTATTGCGGTCTTTGCGGCGTGACTGTGCAAGGTTTTCAGAGTTTTCCTTGTATGAGAACGATAATTTGGGTCACTTTGCCTCCAAAAGTTTTCCCTAAAGGCATCTCTTCTACAGCAGTATGGCCAAAATTGGCCGATGCTTAACAAAATCTCTTCCTCCGATCTTCTAATACTCCACATAGGAGCGATGATATGTACAATGTCTGATAGAATACTCTTATGTTTATGAATATCTATGGATGGTGGAACTAAATCGCCATGTCAAATGCTGAGACACATTATGAAAAATCTGTTTTGGTAGTCGAGATCTTCTTATGCTTCAAATATTGCACATATTCAGGCTTCGAAAACTGTATTCGAAAGGCTTAATGGCCTCAATGACAAATTATAAATGGTCATATGATTACTGTTAATTTTACGACAGTAAAATGCAAAATTCAACTCAATTTGCTGAGTTTGAACATGTTCCAGCACTGAATTATAACTGACTGACAAAAATTCTGGACTTATCTTTTCTCCATATAATTTAATTTTCGACAAACTAATGTAAGAAACACTTAATTTTATTTAAAATAAATAGAAGTTAGCGTCAAAACTTGAAAATGCGCGGAAAAGTGCTACAAAATCTTAATATTTGCTACGAATTCCCGAACTATTAAATACTGACTACTGGTGCTTTTGCATGATATAATTTTGTTGTTAGATAATTATTAACTTCTCTAAAATATTCGATGTCTGTAATTTACTTCAGTTATAAAATTACCTATCAATTGAAGTTTTTATTCCTGAATGACTAGCAGACCCACCCAGCGTTGCCAGGGATTACTTTAAATATATTTCGTTATACTTGCCGGATTTTAAAACGAATCTCTGATCAAACGACATTCTTTTAAAGGGATAGTATTCCACTACCTTTAGTAGCGTATCCCGAGCGGAATACGCCAGCTGGATTGTGAATTTTTTTTTAAAGACGAAAATCTTTCCAAACGAACCTAATATTGGGGGCTTCACTGCTTTCGGTTGCAGACACCGGGGCGGAATATCTCAGCTCCAATAGTTTTTTTTTTCAAACGAACCTAGGTTTTAGGGCCCTACTGCCCTCGGAAGCGTAGACTGGGCAAATGTGAAGTGCTAGATTCTCTGCGGTCGTTGTGAAATCCTTTTTATCCTATTTTATTATTTTCCGCTCTTTAAATAAAAAATTTCGTAAAAAGTATCCAAATAGGTCAGTTAGATACCCGAGTTAATTAATTTTGAAAAAGCGGAAAGAATTTTGTTCTCACGAAAAACAGTAAACTACCGCAAGGTCACGTGCCAAAATCGTGTACATCGAAAAATTTAAAATCAAACCTCATTTCTTCCTTTCTTCAATTAGTATCTGTGATTAACCCACGCATTGGAGAAGGAAGAAACACTTAAAAAAGGCTCTAATAAAGCATTTTTTTAAAGTTATAAATATTAGTATTTTTTAAGTGAAAAGTACCGTGAAAACCACGAAGGTATCTTCTTTCTGCAGTTGACCTTTTATATGACCATTGGGTCGTCGCAATTTTGGATTGTAGAAAAATGTAATCATTTTTCTCTCTGTGCTTGAAGTTCCATGTTTATATCGACCTGATGTGGAGGCAACCTTACCAGGAAAAAATGATTGCGTAGTTAGCATTAGATTAAGCATTTTAATTAATATCTCGACTAATTATAAACAAGTTGGAAATCGTACGTCAAACGTGACAGATGTGGTACGTTCGTACTATAATTAGTTTTATAAATATACAGATCGTGGTGCAATAGCTGTTGCACTCTTATGCAAAAATGACTAATAGAAATATAGAAAATAGAAAATTTATTTTATGTGCAGATTTTAATATTATAGATATTAATTTTATTTTATGAAATTGAGTTTCAATACACTTTTACAAACAATTAATTATAATTCTGTTACATTAAAATTATATTATGCGCAAATATCCTACACAAGACAATGTAAAAAAAAAAAAAAAATCATAGTTGTAATGTTTGTGCTGGTCTGGTGTGGGTTTTGTCAAGGACTCACACATCTTAAGACATCACAATTTTAATAGTCAGCACAAAACGACAAAAACAAACATATACTTCGCAGGAGGCGCGTACACACAAAACACAATAGAAAAAAAACAACATTTGGTCTCGGGACGAGATCCATTCTCAAAACTAACTACATGTCATCACTCAACTACTTCTACAGAATTACAGAACCGCGAAAAGTTATTCGCTCTCTTCAGTCCAGTTCGGACTTGGCAAAATATCTGCCAAAAGTGGCAATAGCGCCATCTATACGTTGTTTCATTTAGGGAAAGGCAGTTATTTTGTTATAGCCTCCCCCTTTCGTTCCGAAGTCGTCCCGACGAGGAATCAGAATTTTTAGGCGGTCGACCACGCTTCCGTAGCGGTTGCACGGGCAATTCATCAGCACCTCGATATGGACTGAGTGCGGATGTGTGGTAAGTGCCTGCCGAAATGTTAGGATTATTTGGATGAGCAATTTCATACGTTGTTAATGATTTTTGAGTTAAGATGGTATACGGACCATCACGGCGCGGCATGAATTTAGCACTCCGTTTTTGTTTAGCGTTACTAAGTGGATGTAAAGTCACCCACACCTGATCTCCAGGATTGTAATTTGGACCTGCTCTACGCTTCCTATCCGCATAGAATTTACGTTTATCTTGCTCTTCTTCAACTAGATCATGTACTGTAGATGAAAAGTTTCCGAAATTTTTAAGGTATGGGGTAATTTCAGGGACGAAATTGTCGTTATTAATCACAGTTCTTAAATCATGCGTAACATCATCGAGTGTACGCATCTCACGCGCAAATTGGAAATATGCGCCAGTTTGACCGGTAGTTTCACATTTTGCGGAATTCATTGCAAACCTAACAGCTGGTAAGCGCTCTTCCCAGGAGCTATGGTCGTCTCCTACTAAAATGGCAAGTCGAGGTTTTAAATCGCGACTTTTACGCTCAGCAGGGTTCGCTTGAGGGTGGTAAACAGGTGGTAGACTTTGTTTAATGTCCAACAGATGACATAATTGTTGCATGACATCGCTCACAAATTGGGGACCATTATCATTAACTATTCTTCTGGGTAAGCCATAATGTAAAAATATTTCATTAAGGAGAGTTAATGCACATTCCCTAGCAGTAGCCTGTGATAATGCAAACAGCTCCACCCACCGTGTTGCACAATCCTCAACAATAAAAATCCATCGTTTTCCAGTTTTACTTTCTGGAAGAGGCCCAAACAAATCTATAGAGAGAGTTTTTAGTCTTTGAGCATAAATTGGAGTTTGCAGCAGTCCAGCTGGTTTTTGATTTGAGGCTTTATACCGGTTGCAATCAGGACAAGCTTTAACATAATCTGATATGAATTTTCTCATGCCGGTCCAGTAATATCTTTTAACAATTCGATGGAAAGTTCCTTCGGTGCCATAGTGTCCAGCGGTCGGAGCATCATGGTATTCTTTTAGGATTCTTTCACGGTCATGAGTTGGAACTACCAACTGAGCTTCTTCGACTTCAGAGTCAGGGGCATATCGATACAGTACACCCTAATTCATTAGGTAGCCTCTTTCAGTCCAATTAACTAAATCCGTAGTAGGGGGGTTAGTCTCAAAACCATCTATAATTTTCTTCAGTTCTGGATCTTTCAACTGTTCTTCTCGAATGTCTTTAGAACTTTTAATGGGAAAGTCCACTATGACAGTATTCACTTCACATGAATCTTCTGTACAATCTGGGAGGGATAGCATATCCGCAACTACATTTGCTTTTCCTGGGATATACTCTATTTTTAGATTGTAGGCTTGTATCTGCAACGCCCATCTGGCCAATCTACCTGATGGAGATTTTAGGCTCATCAACCATTGGAGATGTTGACGGTCCGAGGCTACGGTGATTTCAGAACCTTCAATATAGCCTCGAAATTTATTTAGAGCCCATACAGCGGCTAAGGCTTCACGTTCTGTGGTAGAACAGTTTCGCTCAGCAGGATTAAGAAGTCTGCTGGCATACTCGACAGGATGTTCCTCAGATCCTTGGCCCTGGAGTAGAACTGCTCCAAGAGCATATGCACTGGCATCTGTTCGAAGAATAAATGGCTTTGTCATATCAGCTTGATGCAATATAGGAGTGGTGACGAGGCATTGCTTTAGAGTGGCAAAAGCTTTTTCTTCTTCAGTTCCCCATTTCCACTGAACTTTCTTTTTAGTAAGATTACTTAGTGGACGTGAAATATCAGAAAAATGTTCGATAAATCTACGGTACCATGAACAAGTTTGTAAGAATGATTGTACCTGTTTTACAGTCTTTGGAGAGGGTATTTTCATAATGGCTGCAACTTTCTCTTGGTCAACTTCAATGCCTTTGCTTGTAATCCAATGTCCGAGATACTTGACTCGCGAACGAGCAAAGTAACATTTGTCACGGTTAGCATGAAGTTTAAACTTGGATAGTCTCTCAAACACTAATCTTAAATCGGAAAGATGTTGCTCAAAAGTCGATGACAGAACAATGATATCATCCAAGTATGTCAAAATTTTAACGTTGTTAAATCCATATCGGAATTTATCCATTAGTCTCTGAAACGTTGCAGGAGCATTGCGTAATCCAAAAGGCATTCTAACAAAGCGAAATGTTCCAAATGGACAAATGAGAGCTGTTTTATCTCTATCAGCGGCACTCACATTAACTTGATGGTAACCAGATTTCAGATCAATGGTTGACATGTAAGCTGTACGAGTAGCATCCTGTAATAAATCATCCAATCTGGGGAGTGGATAAGTATCCGGAGTCGTAATTGCATTCAGATTTCGGTAATCTATGCATAGACGCATTTCACCATTAGGTTTTGGTATAAGAACAACAGGAGCTGCGTATGGGGATTCACATTCTTCAATAATACCGTTTTCTTGTAAAACTTCCAATTCTTTCTTTAACAATTCTTTCTTCATAGGTGACATTCGATAGGGTGGACCAGCTACTGGTGTATGGTCCCCTGTAGGAATATGGTGTTCTATAAAAGGAGTGGGCTCTCCCCCTGGTTTGAACACATCTTCATATTCTCGTAACAATTCGCTTAATTATTCTCTTTGGTTTTCAGGTAGCTGATTCCCCTCTTCTTCACGTAACACGCATGAATTAAACTCGTTTGGTATTTTCTGCAGAAGCACTGGGTCATTATCAGAAGAAAAGTCATATACTTGATGAGGAAAATCATTAAAATACCATTTCCGGTTCTTTATATCAAGGACGATTCCTGCTTTTTGTAAAAAATCTATACCCAACAAAGTGCGATTTCCTTTTGCTTTGGGCAAAACAATTAATTCAGTTTGAAAAGATTTTCCTTTAACTTGGATAGTTACTTCAGTGTATAGAACTTCACCATCAAGTTTACCTCCATTAGCTAGAGTCATTGTTATCACTTTGGATTTAAAAGAAACTCCTTGGCCTTTTAATAAATTATACAAAGTTTCTCCAGCAATAGAATTAGTTGCACCTGTATCGCTACACGCTGTACCGTAAAATTCATTTATATGGACATCCAAGATGGGAAGGTGGGCAGAGTCTGCTACACAGGTATACAGATCTACGCTATTAAACTCTTTAGATTTTGTTTTAAGAGAGGGATTACACTTAGGACATTTCGAACGAATAACCCCGGGATTCCCACATCCATAACACGTTACAGTTGCATGTTTGTCATTGTTTACATATCGCGAGTTTATATATTTTGGGGAAGGGGTAGTATTTTTATAATTTCAAAAATGTTCGTTAGCTTTAGTTTTGGTTATTTGATTTTTAGAGAATTCCTGACCATTTGAAGTTTTCGGGAAAACATATTTCTGTGTTTCACGCGTTTTTGAATTACTTGCTGATTTTTGAGAATGTGGTTTGATATTTTCGTATATGTCAAGCTTTTCTGCCAACACGACAGGATCATTTAGTTTGTCCCAACCATCTAAATAATGATTCTTATATTCTGGTGGGCACTTTCTTTTAATCTGATCAGCAATTATAAGTTCTTTTAACTTTTCAAATGAATCAATTTCTAATTCCGATAACCAACCCTCAAAATAATTTCGAATTTCAAAGTAAAAATCTTTCCATGTAGAATTTTCTCTTTTCTGATTACGGGTGAACAATACCCTAAACCTCTCTGCTGTTAACCTAAATCTATTTAACAGTATGTCGCGAATATGTTCATAATTTTTAAACATTGTTTCAGGCTCTCTTGCTATAAGTTTAGCAATATCGTTTGGAAGAACGCCAAGTAATTGTGAAACCCGGAAGTCTTTACGGACACTTAGCAATTTCATCTGACGTTCAAACATTGTCAAAAACAACGACATATCATCGTTTACGGGAATAAATATTGGTAGGATATTTTTAATATCTATGAATTTTAATATCTATGAATAATATCTACGCATTTGATTGAAATCCAGTTGATTCTGTGGTACAGTTGTCGCGTTATGGGTTTGAGCTTGTAGTTTAAGTTTTTCTAGTTCATACGCTCTCTCATCCGCAACACGCTTCTCCTCCAACTTTCGTTCTTCCGCGACACGCGTCTCATCTAACCTTCGTTCTTCCGCGCTTTCCTGTTTCTTTCTATCATCCACTATAGTAAGGAATGCCTCTTTCACAAATTGCTCATCATTTTTAAATAGAGCACACTTTATAATTTTATCACGTAAGACCGCAATTGTATCACCTGTATCCGGAGCAATGTCTAATTCGATAGCTAAATTATACAAATCAATTTTTTTTCCCTTTGCCAGAAACGTCATTTTTCTCAAAGCAGTTATTTCAATTATGCATACCCAGAATACTTAAATTACAAAATTATATGTAATTCTTGACCTAAAATCACCAACAAAACAACTACCTACCCTTTACAGGTAAATATAAGCAGGTAAATATAAACAGATAAATATATCAAACTTTTATAACCACTTGATAAAACATATAGGAAATAATTTAATAACATACTATAATTTACTACCAATTAACCATGAGCTCATTTAAATCTCTATACGAAATATTAATATTCAGCCATTTACCAATTTAACTTACCGTATGAAACTTTCAATTCAAACACAAGTATTATAGATAATCTGAATTCATCACCAATAAAGATAAAAGCAACACAATTTATAAATAAAATACTTACTTTACATCTTAAAAAAATAATATGAGAAATAATTATAGAAAGTTATTGAAATGATGTATTTTATACGCTATTTTATACAGCGAAATAAATAAAGATAAAATGTATTTTACTTAAAGAACATTTCATTAAAAAATGTATATAGTACCAAAGGAATAATATAAATCTTATATGTCATTAATCTTTCGTAACTTACCAAAACTAATGAACAAAACAAAAATATATATACACCGTTTAAAGAAAGAAATAAAATTAAAAAAAAAACCGCTAATCTCTGGATCCAGCAAAAAAAATTCTTCCAAACTTTTATAAAAAGAATAAATAAATTAGAAATAGATGATCATCTCATAAAATAAACAGAGAAGTTAAAAAAAAAAAACGAAACGCGTAACTTTCCATCACTAAAACAGCAGCGAATAGATGTATATTTTCACAAGATCTTTTCTTTTCCTTTTCGAGGTCAAACTGCATCACACTTGAAAACACTAAACTTTTAATGCTGAAAAAACAAAGAAGGCAGGTTGCGGTGATTTTTCACAGTATAGTTTTAAAATCAGAATGATTTTTTTTCTTCTGGTGAATGAAAAAGAAGTCACGTGAATTTCCACAAAATTAGCTCAAAATTTTACAGCATAAATAAGAAAGAGGATGGTTCTAAATAATTTCACAACACATATGGAATATTTGTTGAATATACACGTTGGATTACGTACACGATTCACAAATTATCGTGATGATAAATCGTTTTAAAACATCTTTCAAAACAAAACTAGGATGGGCGGGTAAAATGTAGAATGCATACGATTCCTTCACTTTAAAAGATTCGAAACCAGGATGGTTCACGATTTAGGACGATTTTTAGAAACCGGGGTGGTTTCCTTTTTCACAGAAAAATTGAACCGTGGTGGTTCTTTCACTTTATACGTTGAAAATCCAAACGATTTTCTCTTCTTTTACGTTGGGCGCCATTGTAATGTTTGTGCTGGTCTGGTGTGGGTTTTGTCAAGGACTCACACATCTTAAGACATCACAATTTTAATAGTCAGCACAAAACGACAAAAACAAAGATATACTTCGCAGGAGGCGCGTACACACAAAACACAATAGAAAAAAAACAACATTTGGTCTCGGGACGAGATCCATTCTCAAAACTAACTACATGTCATCACTCAACTACTTCTACAGAATTACAGAACCGCGAAAAGTTATTCGCTCTCTTCAGTCCAGTTCGGACTTGGCAAAATATCTGCCAAAAGTGGCAATAGCGCCATCTATAAGTTGTTTCATTTAGGGAAAGGCAGTTATTTTGTTATATAGTTATTATTTCAGTGAAATGAGTTACATCGTCTGTTATTATGATATGATTAATTTCCGTAATAAAATAAGTACATTCTAAGTTGGCAACATTTTATCTTTTGTTGACATTTACTGAAAATTCCAAATTTAAGCCTAGCTTTGAAAATTTCAGAACTTGAAATCATATTTAGACTCTTTTTTCATTTAATATCTATTTCTCCGGCAACATCTATCCGAGAAACTGTCGGTAGATTATAGGATTGCTATTATTAAACAATGTTTGTATACAAATTCGGTTTTTAAATTCAATAATACGGAAATAATATGACTCCATCTTAAATAGGACGTAATCACCAAGGAAACTTAGAATGAATACCTATCATGGGATATCACTGAATTAATTACGTATGATAGAATTTAATAGAATGAAGAAAACTTTTAATTGATTGTTTTGATTAGATTTTCATAAAATTTGAAATGACTTGACAAAATACGATATAACGATTATAATATTGAATTTCAAACCATTCCGCTGGGTAGTTTTTGCGCTGTTATATGAGGACAGACGGACGGGTCAGACGACGACGACTATAGATGCTACGTATTTATATAATTGGGAACGCACCTAAAAATCTGAGTCTCAGGTGAATTGAGATCTGTTTTCGTGTATCGGAAACCAAATTTACAGCCCTCTATGTGCAAAAGTTTTCACAAGTCACTGACAATAGACACAGACACGCAGAAAAATATCGTTCTTTTATTAATGTAGATTTCTTGAACAGAAATATTTATTGACCTTCTGAAATTTTGACATAAGTATTCGTTTTACTAACAATGAAAATTTCTTGAAATGCTGTGTGAAATAAGCCTTTCATAATTTGTGGACAGTTCGGTAGTGCTTGACCACATAATATATATTTCATAACAATAAAAACTCTTTGTTCTATTGTTAATCGTGATAGAGCCATTTTCACTAGATTCGGTCAAATATAAAAAAATAATGACATAGTTCTGTAAATAAATTAACAATGGAGCAAAATATGGTTACTATATGTCAGTAGCATTCTTTAATTAATTGAAAACTTCAAAATAATTCTGGCTGTTTTTTTATTCTCATAATATGTAAATCTCTTTCTTAATGTAAGCCAAATGATAAATTACAAAGAAAAAAAAATACACAATATTTTCAAATACCGAATAACAAAACAAAAGCTTATTATTCAATTCATTTTTAAATTTGGAAATAAATTGCACATCTCGAATTTTATTTTGACGTAAGTTTTGTAAATGAAAAAGTCCATATAAACTTTAAAAATCTGTTAAAAACAGAACAAAAAACCAAACGTAATTATGATTTGAATTAAAAAATTGAAGGATTTTGTTTAACAGCAAGTATAGTAACTATTCATAAAGTCCCCGATAGGGCGCACTAACACGACTACACCTTCCAAAATCACGCAAATAAGGATGGTTATAAAATAACCGACTTTTCGGTGAATACTTTATGAAGCTACTGCGTATCGGAGATCATTTTCTTGTGTACATGTCTTTGTGGATGAAAAAAAATTATTGCCTCTGCTATGTTTACGAAATTCACAACCAAAATCCTTTCAACAATTTGCCTAACTTACGAAATTGATGATTAAATCCAACAATCTGCTGAATGCTGTTTTTTTTATATAATAATCCTCATTTGAATACTTCCGGAAGATGCATTTGCGCTAGAGTTGACAACTCTAGATCATTTTTGAATAACAAAGTTTTTGCTGTTAAAGTAACATCCGGCATCCTGATAATGATTTTAGTGGAAACCACATTTCTGTACTATTATTATTTCTTTTTTTTTTCATGACTTTTAAATGTATAAATATTCGGGTTACCCTGTATAATGGTGTTGATTTTATATTCGGAATTGCTAGAATTATCAGTCGTCATTTCCCTACAGCCTGGCCAGCCCGATCATCTGATCTTAGTCCGTGTGATTTCTGGCTGTGGGCTATCTGAAAAATGTTGTGTTCAGTACTCCGATTGCCAACGTAGCTGAATTGAAGACACACATTGCGCAACACATTCTGAACTTGACCCCGGTGACACTTCGATCGGTTGTGGAACATGCTGTTTCACAATTTAATCTTGTTGCACACAACGGTGGACAGCATATTGAACATATGTTTTGCGCCAGTCTCGCGAAACTTAAAAACCGATTGGATGCGGTTTTTGGCCTCAGGATAATTAAAAACAGATTTTTCCCATCCGATGTGATACGACCTTGCCGTGGTGGATGGGCTTACGTAACTAACAGTATCTCACCTGTACAGTCATGCACACTGAACAGTACAGTTGGTTTATCGTGTAACTTACGCCTTAGCCGTTGTTTTACGATTTGTCATCTGTAGTCGAAGTTCTGACGCTTACAGCGCCATCTGTTGCTAAAATTTGAAACTATTTTTTTTTTAGTTCATGTTCTTTCCCCCTTCTTCAATAATACGCCGTTTAATTTTGACGTCATTCTAATCAATGGGTCGTTTTTTAGAGCGTTTTGAAACTTAAACTTTAATTATAATCACCCTGTATTTTAATTAATCATCACCACTCTTGACAAACTTCATTGGGAAACACCTCATGGGGCACTCTTTAATTTTTTAAAACATGCAGGATTTTATTTTGAAATCTAATTTTTTATTGCTTTCATTGGTTTAATGACCCAGATTTATCTTTTACACTTTTGTGACATCTGTATGTTAACCCCATCCAGATTGCACTTTTTTAATACTTTAATTTATATTCTACTGTTTTGGATTTAAAATTTTAGATTTTTCTACACTTTTCTGACGATATCTGGATGGGATTCCCTTCCAGATTGATTTTCCCATTGTTCTTAAAATGTTCCTGTCTCACTTTTTCTTGTTTTTAGTCTTTTTTTGGCGCAGCATGTCCCTTAAAGGACTTTGCGCCCTAAAAACTCATACAACCAACCAACCAACCAACCTTGCCGAGTTGATTATGTCTCATCTAACGATTTCATGAAAAATCATATGACTACAGATCAGTACATTGTATAGTTTTCTCAACTTTATTATTCTCATAAATGTTTCTAATCATCAGAAAGAAAGTATGGAAAATCACATGTTCCTCAAATATATATTTATCATTGTGCGGTTTCATCTTCCACTGTAATATACTTGGGAAAATGCAGGGCATTTATTTTCAACGTATATTTAAACATACATGACGCGTTTAAAATCGAAGTGGATCTAGTCCATAAAACAGTATCCTGATATATTTGCAGTTAAAGTTAATGGGCTCTCGTGTATTTCTTTCAGAATCATAGGAGAAAGCGCCATTTGTTGTCAACATTTTCAACGCAGGACTTGATTTGTTTTGTTACCAAATAAATAAACTATGATCTATATAGAAAGAATTTATCCCAAACTCTGTTAAACGAAAAAAATGGATTTGATCCACTTTAGTTCTGAACACCTCATATACATACAACAAATATGCATACAGTGCGTGTAAAAACTTTACAGACAGCAAAAAATTACAAAATATTTTGATAAATTTAAAATGAGATAGTTGAAACAGAATGTTAATGTTGATCATAAAGTTGAAATATTAATATAAATGTCAGCAAACTGTATCTGAGCTTTTTATTTCGAAAAAATAATAGTTATGCAACAAACACTATTTTTGCCTGTGTAAAATCTTTAAGGACACCACCATTTTTAAGTAGAAATGTTACATACAACTATTTTTGATTTGCACGTTAAAAGCTCTTGTGCATAGTGATTTTTCTGAAGTTTTCGATTAAGAGTTTTGTTAATTTTATGATAATGCCAAAAGCAAGGAAAATGACTGAACATGAAAAAAGTACTGTCTGAATGAGTTGTCGGATTATTTCAAAAAAGGTAGGAAGAACTGAAACCAACCGCCATCAACATTTTTTTTAAATAAAAGACGAGTATATAAAAAAAAACGCTGGGCTCAAACAAAAAGCCTTGTCACCCAGAGACGAACAGAAACCCTGTATTGGGTAATTGTATTTTTCTACGTTTAATGTACTATTAATATGAATATAAGAACTTCCTGTATGAAATGTTTCTAAAACGTTTTTGACTATCTTTACTTGAAGAGAAGGGTGCAAAAGGATAGAAACGATTGATTTATATACTAAAAAATAAGGATAATTAGATTAATCCATACCCTCATTTATATACGATATATATTGATTTTATCAAACTAAATAGGCAATATAAACATAAAAAAACACTGTAAAACAGTTTATATTATTATAATATAATGAATTGTACATTCACTGGATATGTAGTAGGACAAAATGTTAAAAATTAAACAGATTTTTCTAAATTAAAGAAATATTACACATAGCTCTCACTCGGAAGAAAAGTAACACAACCCAAAAATTCTACATTTCACAGGAGCAAATTTGCAATTTTTTTA
This sequence comes from Maratus michaelseni, assembly GCA_963931845.1. Taxonomy (NCBI): domain Eukaryota; kingdom Metazoa; phylum Arthropoda; class Arachnida; order Araneae; family Salticidae; genus Maratus; species Maratus michaelseni. The sequence continues at coordinate 283,141,565 of OZ007587.1, forward strand.
ATTATAACATAAAACTATAGCACATTGCTCTCATGCAGCTATAAAAGTGTAACACACTTAAGAATCAAGACGTAATAGTGATTGGGAGGATTGAGTAAGTTTATCCCCCTACACAAATTACCCCCGCGTGTCGTGGCAAAGTGACACATAGCTTAATCTAGCGATCGTCTGGTTAATTACACTTATGGCACTTTCCCTGTAGCAAGACGCACTTAAATGAGATTTATTAGTACAATAATACGCAAAATGAATTTTTTTAGAGTTGTCACTTTATTACGGGTGAGCGATATCATTTGTGCTTCTTTTGTGTTTAATAATTTTAATGCAGCTAACGTACGTCTATTTTGTCGTCTTTCTAGAAAAACAACTCTCAGCTTACATCTTGAGGGCAAAAGTAGATTGCTGATGCGTGGAAAATACGTCCCTTTCCTTTCGAAGTTCATGCCAATATGAATGAATACCGTCCGGTACCATTGAAATTAAAATTTTTTTTCATCACTAAAAATAATTTTAGACCAATTCGTTTTTAGCTTTAGACGCTTCTCTCCAAACTGAATGCAAGCTTTCTTATGGGCAGATGTTAAACGCGGACACCAACGTGGTTTAGAATTTGCGCTATAGAATTTACAGGTTTTCAAACTTGTCGAGGTGACAAAACACGCCATGACTTCTCACAAATTGCAGATTTTAGTTCTGCTGTAAAGTTAACTGGACCATATTGCGCACTGTAATACCTCAAATGTTCTCCATGGGATTTAGGTCCAGACTATTGGCCTGCCAATCTGTTATGGGAACCTTAAAACAACTTTTTTGTGTTTTTTTTTTCTGAGTGAATTGATGCATTTTATCATTCAAAAATATAATTAAGACCGGAAATTGTTTTTACCCTGCTTCAACAACTGGCGTTCTATCACGTGAATATACGTACGTCTATTTTGTCGTCCTTCTAGAAAAGCAATTCTCAGCTTACATCCTGAGGACAAAACGCCTCAAACAATTAAGGAGATTGCTGATGCATGGAAAATACGTTCTTTACCGTTCGAACTTCATGCCAATATGAATGAATACCATTCGCACCATCGAAATTAAACTTTTTTTCATTACTAAAAAGTATTTTAAACCAATTCGTTTTTAGCTTCAGATGTTTCTCTCCAAACTGAATGCAGATTTTTGTATGGGTAGATGTTAAACACGAAACCAAATGTGGTTTTACATATTTAAGCAATTTACGAGCTTTTAATTGTTATTCTAATAGTCCATACGTATTATAGCATCTTTATCTGCCTTTCAATATCCTTTGCTGTCATTCTTTTACTTGCGGCCGTGCGAACAATCAAACGTTCATATCGTTTTGAAATAATTCTCGGCTTTACAATAAATGTTTTAGTAGAATAAGTAGTCAGATTATGCATGAAATTAAAAATGACAATGACTTAAAATGACTTTAAACATTTAATTTCATCACCAATTCTTTGAAGGGACCATTCGATATTGTTATAAGCTAAGATTAGGTCTCTTTCGAAGTATTTTTCCTCTTCCCATCTTCAGAATTCTTTGCGAACTGAACGAATGTGATCAGAAGATCTTTTAAATGCTTTTCCAAATGATATCCGAAAATATCCACCAATCACGAGCCGTGGTTAAAAAATATTTACGCCGTTATTATAATATTTCTTCAGTGTAAATTTTAAAAAAATATATTTTTTAAAATAGGTTTTAAAATATACGAACAGTTTTTGTAAACCATTGATTCAATTTTAATTAGTAATATGTCAAACGCGAATTCATTTCAATTGTTTTGTGGTTGTACTTGTTATTTTGAACATCGCTACATTGCTATAGAAAATAAAAAGTATAAGTTACCGATTCGATTTTTATTGTTTTTGGCGTTATTTGAACTCCAAATAATTTTGTTAAGTAAATTGTTAGATGCTTGCCCATTTTCTACTTAAAAAAATTAACTATATTGTAATAAAATAAAACATGAGATTTCTATTTGTTAAGAGAGTATGCAATAAGGATTGGCGGGAAATTATTGTTTCTAAATCGGATCTATCCTCAATGTTATATTGAAGAGCAGTACGGTGACACTTGTAGGAAAAATAAATTAGCCCTCTCATGCATTAAAACCTCATATGAGGTTATCAGATAAAAAAATTAAAAAAAAAAATTATTTCTAATTATTTGGATTGTCAATTGCATAGTAGCCTCATACGAGATCAGAATCAACTTGTAAAAATAATCAAGAGATGTCAGCACATGCCTTTCATGTTGCTTGTATAGTTTTAATTTTCCATTGTTGTCAAAAGTCAAGCATGCTAAAACAACAGATTTAGAAAGTACTTCCCACCACACAGATGAGCTCAACAAGTAAGGAAAAATATTTTTCATATTTCTTACATCATTTTGATTACAAAAAGACAAAAGAAGAGATTAATTTTTTTTTTTGGTGAATGGAGGCTATTTTAGTTTGAAACCTCAAATGTGGCTTCCATGCAGTTGTAGCATTTTCAGCTGTCTCTGCATGAAAACCTCATTTGAGGCTGTTAATTATATCATGCGAATTTTAGAAACATAAATCTATAAAAAGGGCAATACTAATGAATTTTATAGTTTGATATAGTTATATATATATATATACGTGCGTGTTTGTGTATGTTATAATTAACAAGACAATTTACATGTGCTATGTTGGATATATATATATATTGGAAAGTAAATATATGAAAATAATAAATAAAAAGTAACTTTCTTGGTTTGGAAACAATTTGAAATTAAATTACAATAGGATTATGAGAATGGACTTCACCTTTTTTTTATTGTATGAAAGTATGGATGGGTGTAATAGTTTCTATTAACGTTTTTTATAAATTGCTAATATATTATTTAAACTTATTTCTTGTCTTTTTTTTTTTGGCTTTATAATGGACAACAAATGTGGCAGATCCAGAAAAAGATATTTGTCTCAAAAAGAAATAAAAGAATTTATGACACTTCCTTCTGATTCCGAAGATAATATGTTTGATGATGATGATGATGATGACTACTTCGGTCTGGATTGCATACTAGCTGAGAAAAATAAACATGATAATGAAGCAATGAGTGATGAAGATGGAAAGAATATTAGCCCTTCTACGTCAACTATTAGTAAGAATGATATTGATAATCAAAGCCATGGGGCTTTAAAATATAGATTCATACTGATGTTCTGACATGTTTATTATTTAGAAATATTCCAGGGAGCAAATTGGTGGAAAAATGCTACCCTAAAAAGAATATGGCGCTGCTGATGATGTAGTTTTGAGTTTGTGCCATGCTATAGAGAAGGAAGAGAGGCTAATGACTAATTAGAGTTCAAAATTAGCATAGCAACAAGCCTAATATATACGTAAACCTCATCATTTATGTTGAAGAAACTAGTCGTTGGGGGCCACCGTAATACTTACCCATCATGGATATGCATAATGTAAAATATTAAAATAAAACAAGTGTAAACTACTTATAAAGTGCATTGCAATTCAAATAAAATCGTAGCTTGATGACGTCACAAACTTTAAAGGCTCGATTACTGAATTGCTTGAAAGAAACATCCTTATAACTCCAAAAATAATAATCCTATTAACTAGCGGTTTATTGCATCTGATTAAGCGTCAAATTTCCAATTAGAATGTATATCTTTGAAGTGAAATTTGGATGAAATACAGGGTCATGAAAAATCGAAGAGTGTGGAAATAGGATTCCAAATATCTCGGCAACTCATTATCCGATCGACTTCATGCTTTATGCAAAATTTATGTTTTTTTATTGTCTTTTATATTTATTTCTTAAAATAAACAATTTCGAAAATTTTTATATACCTTTCATCAGAACGAATATTTCGAGAGTCCGAAAAAAATTGTTCCGGTTAATCGAGGTTTTTGAAATGAAATAGGCTTCTTCCCATTATTACTTACTAAGTACATCCCAAATTGCAAGTCTCTATCTCAATTTCTTCGGGAGATAGAGCGTTTACAGACACACACACAGACACACAGACGGACGGCAAATTTTTTTTTCTAAAAATATGTTTTTCGGAATCTCCAGTGTCTGAAACGTGTAAATCCGTCAAATTTTTTTTTCGATTTTCAAAACGATTACAAGACTTACCCTATACTACGTATGATGGGTAAGTAAAAGGGTCGACCATCCGCAAGTGGTTTTCTTACTTTCAAATGTCCAGAAGAGAAAAGAAAATTGTCTTTAGTTACAAAAGAACTAAGATATGATAATGGCAAACATTATCCAAAAAAGTCTGATGTTAAATTTGCTCTGACGTGCAAGAATGAAATCTGTTCGAGTAAAACAAGATATATTTGGGGCTGCAGTCAAGTACATTTATGTAGAGAATGTTTCAAATATTTTTATCAAAATTGAATTTTGTCCCAGAAGAAAAATAAGTATATTGTAATAAATGCAACCTTATAACACTATTGTAACAGATGTAACGTTACTGCATACAAGCCTCATATGAGGTTACTCATAAAACTACCTTAAGAATAAATAAATTAAATTAAATCAAGTTTCTTGTGATTATTCTCATCTATTTCAAGATAATTTGCCAGCGAAATTTTTTTTTGAGAGTTTCAAAATATTTCATGCATGAGAGGGTTAGAAATTCTTTGCGAAAAGAATATACGTAAGTTTTTTTTAAAATTGTATTCCAATTTATGTAAGTGTGACTGCTAAAAGTTGGTGTGGATTCTGGTCAATTGGATATATGGTGTTAGCCATCAATCGACTTCGAAATAGATAAAGTGTGTTGTAAGAGTACGAAATTCATGTATATGTACGCGTCCATAATTTAAAAAAACTGTAAAGCAACAAAGAGGGGAGTGATTTATGTATTAAAACCCCCTCATAGAATACTTAAGAACGGATAATATGCATACAAAATTCATTACGTTAAGATAAATACATGATGTGTAAAAAAAGAGAATTTAAAGCATAAACACCGAAATATTTTATTTCAAGGCTTCATAACAGCCTCACCTCTTCTAATGCAAAATGAGTGAAAGAGAGAGTGAGAAACATTAGTAGCAAAATACTTAGATTCTACTGTAACAGCAGAAGCGTGTTAATACTTTTGAAGTTTTTTACTCTCTTTATTTTATTTTGATGCGAAGTTAATGATAAGGCTTCCGAAAGAGGCTTCTTTTAGGAGGTTTTGAAACATAAATTTATTTTGTCAGCTTGTTTTCACGACATTGATCTTGTACAATTTGAATTATGTTTTCTCATTATGTTATTTTTTACAATTCACGTACTAACTAAAACCACTTTATAAATATATAAAACAATGAAATTGTTCATTTTATGAGAAATAATTATTGAAAATCTCTTACAGATAAAGATCTTGTCCACGCTAATATTTTAGATATGCCACATTTTAAAAGAAATTGCAGAAGTCTTCACCATTTACAAGTTTGGAAAACACTCTCTCCACCACAGATTGAAAACGTAGCACACAACAATGTCTTCTATTTTTAGTATGCGTTTAAAGATCTCCAAGAACGCAATTTGGGGAAAAACTGCAGTTGTAATTTTCCAACTGGACGAAAAATGTCCGGGCCAGGATATTTTTCGTCCAGTTGGAAAATTACAACTGGTATGATTTCTTTATCAATTTGAATAATTGTGTTAAAATTAATCTAGTGTAAAAACTGCAGTTTCCAATTTTTCGGATATAATTGTCCACTACAAACTTGAAATTTTTATATCCGGACTATTTGAAAAGGCAGGGATTATGATTTAAACTTCTGTTATTTTATAACTCTAAAATCACAGGAATATTTATCAGTACAGAGTTAGATCCCAATATATTATAGAATGTGTGGTATTGTAGTGAATGCAACAGTTTTCGTTGTTATTTACTAGTATAACCAAATGTGGATGCATATAAATTGTTTGTGAACAGCATACTAAATCAGATAGCGTAGAAAATAAAAAATCTTTAGTTCTAATAAATGTAAGGAAAAAATGAAAACTCTTGTTTTAATTCGTATACATTCCTTTAAAGGACTATATACGAATGTGTATTACATGCAAAAAAATTTGTTGAATTCGTTGTATTCCTTTATTTCATGACGGAAATCAAACTATATATAAACGGTTTTGAAGTTTAAAGGAGTTCGGGACGTTTATTTACGGAGTTTTGTTAATTTGAAAGAATGTTTGGATTAATAAGGAATAAGACAACGTAGTTCCAAATAAAACAAGAAAGAGGTTCTGCGTTATAGGCATTGATCCTCCAATAGTCAAATAAATGCCTTGATGAATTTCAGAGATTAGACATAATCTGTTACCAACCAGTCTTTCTTCCAGAGGGACCTTATTTAAAGCGGAAAGAATCTGTTGGTTGATAAGAGGAATTTTGCCAGACTCTACGACAAATATTGAGATAGAAATGAAGATAAGCAGTAGAATTGTTATTTTAGATATTTTGTACTGCATAAGGCGAAGATGTACTTCAGTTTCATCCAACAAAAAGAAAAAATACATTGCTGAGGCATTTAAAATTGCAAAGCTAAAAAGATGTTTGAAGTGGTCATTAGTTAAAATGATCAAACGTCTGGCTTCATTGTATAGGAGATTTTGGATTTAAACATATGTGGCGAAGCCAACATAATTTCTTTTGTAGAACAAAGAACTGTCTTCAAATGCCACGAAATAAGTCCATAACATATGTTGCTGATGCATAATGGCAAAAAAGAAGAAAACAGAAATGTGTAGACGAATGCGATGCCGTAAATCTCATCAACATTTGGATGAATAGTTTTGATAACTAAATACCATCTTGAATTTTCTGCATGAAAGAATTTAAAATTTTCTGGTAAAGAAGAGGTCACTAAAACGTAAAAAACACTTATTGTGATACAAATCACACCTGTGCATAAAAGATAGAGTATTGTTTTCACATTCTTCAGTACTGTTTCATTTTTTTGTTTAATCCTGCAGTTGGATAAAAGTTTCAATAGACGAAGAATATCCTTTCTTTTTCTGTACAGGACAAATCTGATCGTGTTGCAAGAGCAAATGAGTAGCAAAGGAGTACAAATCTCGTACATGAAATCCCAAAAGAAAAATCCAAGCAAGTAACTTCCTGTAATTAATGCTATCAGGGTAGTAACATGAAAGTTTACTGACACGATACATCTGACAAATTTACATTTCTCATCTTTTCCAAATAAAGCTATTCCGATTATCAAAAATGAGAATAAAATAGGGTCGTAGATGCGTTCCATATTTTCACGGAAGTAGAAACTAATTTATGTACTCAAATTTATTTTCATTCCTGATAACTTATCTACGCAAATCTCAACAGATATAAAAAAAGATGATTTTAAGATGATATAACCTGTATGCTTTATGGTCTTTAAAAAATTAATATAAAAGATAATCTTAGGATTTTCCTTGTTACAGTAGAACTCCAATTATCCGAACTCCGACTATCCGAATCGCTGATTATCCGAATCGCTTTCAGAAATTCAGAAAAAAATTAAGACGGAAACGTACTGCGATTCGTAAAATAATGATTCTGTCTACATGTGCTATTGTCCTTGGAGAGTGGATGGTGTGTGATTCTTCAGACCCTAAGTTTCAAATTCTAAATGATGATGAATTTATTGAAAGTGCGACAGAAGAAAGTGTCGAGGAAGAAGATGACCTTAATGTCGAAGTTGAAGCAGACACGGGACCATCAGCTAGTGCCGGCCTTAAAACTGCGTTGAAGTGGATGGAGCGTCATCCCGAGTGTGACTACATGCAACTTCTCACTGTCAAGCGGATGCGCGGCTTGGCTGCCCGAAAACGGATGAAGACTGTCAAACAGTTTACTTTGACTGAGATGTTCAGCAAGCAATGACTTTCATTTACAGTAGTGTAGTGAGTAGTGTACGTACATACAGTAGTGTACGTACATACTGTACTAATGTACAGCACGCGTAACATATAAAAGTGTTCCCTTTTAATTTAATTAATTACAAGCTCTTTTTCTTTAAAAATAGTTTTTTTCTCCCATTTTCAACATAAATACAGTAATTAATTCAAATAGACCCTTTTTCGGAGAAAATCCAATTATCCGAATTTTTGATTATCCGAATGAGGTCCGGTCCCAATTGATTCGGATAATTGGAGTTTTACTGCACTTTGAAATTTATTCATGAAAATAATTAATAAAAAATTCTCATGTATCCAGATTAGCTAGTGAAGGGCGATAATAATATTTACTAGTGGTGTCCGAATCGCAAATTATTTCCAGCTATATATTTCATGAAAATAAAAACAACTTTACGCAACAACTATTTTTTATAAACCAATATAATAATTAATAATTCGTGATTTTAAAATATGAAAAGTTCTTTAGTATGAGTTTAACTGACCCTTCCTTCTTAATGTATTTTCACGACCATATTTTGAATAAAAATATTATTTTTGACAAATAATTCTCTAAATAATAGAATCAATACAGTATTCTTCTTATTTTTTATTTTTTTTTTGCGTGTGAGAGAAGTTCCGTGATGAATTGAGTGCTAAGGCTTTGTCATACATATTATCACCATGAAAAATGACAGAAAAGAGTGTTCTGCTTCAAATTATTACATTATTTTTCCATTTAAATTCACGCATAGAATAGGAGAAAATAATGTAATTTTTTTAAGGATGATCAATGACAGTTGCAATATTTTTCTTATTCATTTAAAAATGAATTTTCTTCTATAAGTCGGCAAATCGCAAAAATGTGTTTATTATTATTCAGTAATTTCATAGAAATACATTACTATTGTAGTCAAAACTTTGAATGCGGCTACAGCGGTTCATGCACAGTTTGTTGTCGCAACACCTCTTCGGATATTGTGTGTATGTTTTTGACATATTTATAATCGCCGTAAACAATGAAAGAAAAATATGTTTTGGTTTAAATTATATTATTTTATCACTTAATTTCGTGTATAAAAAAGGAGAAAGGAGAAAGGAATGTCATAAAAAGGATGATCAACGACTTTTTACAATATTTTGCTCGGGAAATTAAAAAGAAAAAAAAAGTCTCGAATACATGAAATTCCATTTATCCTCTAGTTTTTAAATGTAAATGAAAGTTTATTGATCAAAGTTTAATATATAGCATGGAGCAGAAAAATTGGCATACATATAAATAAAATAACCGTGTCAGGCAAACATTTATTGTAACATAGTTTGCATTACTTTTTTCAAGAAACTCTAATTTGCAAAAAAATATTATCGTTTAATTTTTAATCTTTTCACTGTTTCAGGAAATACCCTCTTGTAATCATATTTTCACACCAATATAAACAAGAAATAAAAATCATGCGTCAAGCACAGATTACGAAACACTTTCCAACACATTCAGAATACTGTGACAAAGCATCACCATTTAATAAGGTGAAAGATGATATCTAAGTAAACTATTTGGAAAACGCATAACATATTTAAAAACCAAATATCAGAAATTACAATCTATAATTGGAAAAGTATTGGTATTTTTTTGTTAAGTCCTGTGTATGATCTAAAGATTTCTATATACATAATATGCTGAAATTTAATTTAGTTAGGAAACGCATAACATAGTTGAAAATTCTTCTTCAGCATTTCTCGTAAATAATAAGAGATGTAATAGATTTTTTTGTGTAGCCCTGCATATGATCTACAGAATTTACATTCACCAGGTAATATGCAAAAATATTTAAATTTAAGCAGGCATACACAGCTGAAAGTGCACTTACAGTAATTATTGTTTGAATTATTTTGTGTATCTCTGTAAATGAGCAATGTATGCTATGCACACCGTATTCTACAGTAAGCATCTTATAACACGCTGTATATGTATTTTAATCTGTTTGAAATAGTATAACATCATTAAAATATATTGCAAACGATTTTTCAGTATAGACCATAATGTAAAAAAAAAAAAAAAAAAAAAAAAAAATCAGTGCACCTGCAAAAAAACAAATTATAAATGCTACGCACGTAATTTTCAATATGGAACATGCAACAGTAATCCTCGATTACATAGCAATCTGAGTATATTTACGCGAGTTCGAGTGTGGCCAGACGGCCAGACAAACCGGACAACTTTTCAACCATGTTGGAAAGTGTTTAAAAGATTCCATAGGTGATGAATATATATTTTCTCAAAAATCCACAACAATGAGATTTGATTCTATGACACTTGTTGAACACTCTTTAGAAAGTGATTTTATTTACTAATAACTTACTAAATTTAAATATCACTAAAGTCTGGGAAGCTTAGAGTCATTATATTGTTAAATTCCGTAATTACCAAGAAATGTTCCTATTTGGTATTTTTAGGAGGGCTCATTTATAAAACTAGCATCTTTAAAAATTTTACCAACAGTCTATCTAAAGTCTATTACATGTGCATTTGCAATGTTTTCAATACATGCTTGTCATGCTTTATTTTTTGTGTAAAGCTGCCAATTTTTCCAGACAATGTCGATCATTAGTGTACACGATGATCGTCCATCGTTATCTAGTCTTTTGATTAAATTGAATGCATTTATTTTTTCAAAACTTTTTATCACTGGATTACATTTTCTAAGACATGTCAAACTCGTTAATCGCCGAGGGCCAAATTAATCCCTATATACAAAGCCGCAGGCCACATGAAAAAACTAGTCGGATGTGTCAATCCCAAAACTTTCTTGTATCTCACACAGGTTCGCATACACTAAAAAGAATCAGCACCAATTTATATCAAGGTCTAACTGAAACTCAAGTTTTATTAAATTCCGTGCATTATTTCTTGAGATATGACTATCGCTAAAATCGTGTAAAACCGTGGAAAATGCAGCATAGCAGCGCCACCTGCTGGGCAATTTTTACCAAAAACTAATCAGCACCAATTTATATCAGAGACTAACTGAAGATAAAGTTTTATTAAATTCCGAGCATTAGTTCTTGAGATAGAGCTATTGCAGAAATCGCGAAAAATGCTGCATAGCAGCGCCATCTACCGGGTGATTTTTATCAAAAACTAATCAGCACCAATTTATATAAGGGACTAACTGAATATAAAGTTTTATTAAATTCCGAGCATTAGTTCTTTAGACAGAGCTATTGCGGAAATCGCGAAAAATGCTGTATAGCAGCGCCACCTAATGGGCGATTTTTACCAAAAACTAATCAGCACCAATTTATATCAGGGACTAACTGAATATAAAGTTTTATTAAACTTAGTGCATTAGTTCTTGAGATAGAGCGCCCACAAAATTTTTATCACAGACAGACAGACAGACAGACAGAGTCACAGACAGACATTTTCTAAAAATAGTCAAATCGCGTTCAGGACCTTCTAAAACGTATAAATCCGTCGAAAACCGGAAGTCGAAAATTTTCATGAATCCAATACTTTCTTCTTGTAAATATAGAATAAAGAAAAAAGGTAGATAAATATTATCATTGCACAGATTAAAATGTTTACATGCAAAATACAACCATGCTAAAAAAAAACATTCATGCAAAGTCCCAAATTTATTATTTATTTATATTTTGCCTTATTTTTTGAAAAAAAATATCACATGAAAATACTTTTTGCCAAATAAATACATAAAATTTAATTGAATTAAAAAAAATATATTTATTTAAAAAATTGATTGTATACACTGGTTTGCTTGATCTTTCTGCATTTTTATAAAGTTGAAAAAAGCAAAGGTCAATCTTCTGTTTTAAGTAAAAATAAATAAGTCAGTAAATAAATGAATAAATATTTTAAATCAGAATATGTATTTAATAAAATTTGTGTTGTTTCTATCTGTTATTTGTTTGATTTTATTTATTAAATAAACTTTCTGATTTAAGTTATGTTTATTTGACTTGAAAAAAAAATGGCAGCTGTGCTTAGGTGTCGTACAAAAGTGCGCTTCTGAACATAGCTAAAATACGTCTAATTTCACATAATATTTTGAAAAATTGGCCGACTGATAAAAATTTATATAAATTTGGAAGCTCCACATCGGTACTATATTTTCATTCCAATATGGAGTCAGACTGTATTTCGATAAACTGCAAAATTAAATTCTAAAGGACAATTTCTACATTAATCATTAGAGGGGAAATAAATAGATTATATTGATTTTCGCATTTACAAAAAAAAAAAAGCCTTTTCAATTCATTTTTTAGCTCAAAGGCTATCAAAGCCTGAGAGCTAATGTGCCCGGAGGTTCGGTATGTACGTATGTATGTATGTACCTAACGCGATAACTCTTCATAGAAATATCCGATTGGCTTCAAATTTTGTATATAGGTTCATTCTGATAAGTCGCTTTCCTGATTAGTTTTGGAGGTTCATTGATTAAGTATAAAGAGGAGGAACGGGGGCTAATCCCACCCCCTTAATTTAGATAAATGGGTTTTTGATACAGAATTAACCAATTTGCTTCAAATTTTGTATATAGGTTCATTGTGATAAGGCGCTTCCCTGATTAGTTTTGGGGGTTCATTGGTTAAGTATAACAGATGGGAACGGGGGACTAATCCCCCTTCAATTTATTGTCGATTTCTTTATTTTTTGAGGGGCATTATTTTTTGAAACAAGAGTGTAATATACAATTAGTTGAATAGCCTATGAACTCAATGCCATCAGTTTAACTGGGCACTTTTCTTTATTAATATATTTGATAAAACGTAATTAATTCGTTCTAAAAATTTCGATTACGATTTGTATTAATGAATAATGGACATAATAATTTCTCGATTTAAAATAGAAATGGTAACCTGATTTAATAATGAAAACTTTACGAGTATAACGCCATCAAAATTTTGCATAAGATGGTAGTTTCTATCTTCAGTACCCATATCTGCAAGATATTCATTAGACGTTGATTAATCTCGTGCGAACGAATTGAATTGTCAATTTCAAATAAATTTTTAAGCCCATATCCGGCTTTTAAATATTTAAAGTACAATCAAAATAATACAAAAATGTATTTCCAAAATTTTTCCATTTTTCATTTAATTTTGAAATTCCTTCTTTTTAATACTTTCCAACATAGTTGAAAAGTGTTCATGAATTTGTTTTGCCTGTCTGACTGCCTGTCCGTGCTCTAATTGAACTTATACTTCGTGTACAGGGCACTCAAAAGTATGCCGTTACATTATGGTCTATGGGGAAAAATGCTTTGCAGTGTATTTTAAATGCAATTCAATATATGTTACACTATTTCAAATATATTGAAATTTATGCACATTGCTGAAGTGCACTACAAGGTGCTTACTATCGAATATAGCACGTGCAGCACTTATAATTAGTTTACAGGATAGGTCAAACGAATTCCGTTATATTATGGTCTATGGGAAAAATCGTTTGCGGTGCATTTTAATCATGTTACACTATTACAAACATAACTGAAATTCATATCATTTTGTAAGATGCACTAAAACATGCTTTCTGTTATGGAGCGTAGAGCGTTTACCATTCATTTACCGGGCCACACAAAAGTATCCGGTTACATAATGGTTTATGGGGAAAAACTTTTTCCAGTGTATTTTAATTATGTTACAATATTTGAAATATAATGAAATTGATATACGTTACTAAGGTTTACTACAAGATACTTGTTGTACAATATGATGTGCATATCATTTATCGTTCACTTACAGGGACAAAAAAAAGATTTCGGATACAGTATGGTATCCAAAGTATTATCTATAAGCGATAATTGCTGGAAGTGCAGTTTCAGTTAGGTATGCGCTAAACTAAATTTTTGCATACAATGTGGTATATATAAATGCTATACATAAAGGCTACACAAAAGAATTCCTAAGCATTACTGTGTATTAGTGTAAATTGCTAAAAGGTTTTTTTTTTAAAATCGAGTTATGCATGTTGAACGTGAAGTATATTTAGTACACTAAGATATGTTTGTTGACTATAAATAACATCATATACAGAGCCACGCAAAGAACTGGATACATGGCTGCCTCTGTATGATAATTTCTGGTAAGTGTGATTTCAATAGTTTTCAGCGTGTATCTCCCTGAATTGAACTTTAGCTTATTACGTGGAGTGTAGAAAACCTTACTGCAGTATACAGCGCTGTATAAAAGAATTCAGATATGTTTCCGTCTATTGGTATAAACTGCTGCAACTGAATTTTCAACTGTGTTATGGGTTTTCTTTTACTAAATTAAATTGTAGCATACTATATAGAGTATATACAAATCTATAGATTATATACAAGGCTGCACAAAAGAATGGGAGTACGTTTCTGGCTATTGTCTGTTATTGCTGAAATCTGGTTTTTAAATGGGTATTATGTTTTCTAAAATGTTTACTTAGGTATTTAATCTTATTCAATAACGAAGGTTTATTAAAGTATAATGTTAGTGTTGGAAAGTGTTTCATAATCATCTGTGCTTGATGCATGATTTTTCTTTCTTGTTTTTTTTTTTTTTATAAAGACAGTCTTAGCAGAAGCACTATTATTTATAAACTTATTTTTTAAATGACAAGTTGCATTAATCATTAATTTCTCAAGTGAGTAAAAAAATATCAGCTACGGTGGTCATATCGAGCATAAGAATAATTTCCAGAAGTCCCTCACTTATATTTATTTAAGTTCGCATAACATCTTTGATGAAAATAAATCAGCTGAATAAAATTCCGTGCATCTGTCTTTCATGAATTACAATGTAATAGGCATGAAATATTGCAATTATACATTATCAAACATGAAATTTCAGTTTTCCGTTGAACATAAAAGTATTGTAAATAATTTTTTAAAAATATCTGTAATGTTCAGCTTTAGTTAATCATGTTTATTTTATATTAGTAGAGAACTTTACGTGATTTTTGCACATCCTCAGATGTATGCAAATAAAACATATATCAGTAAAAAAATAAAATAAAGGGTAGAAATATCACCCAGTATTCATTAACAATGACACGTCTACTAACCTAAATAATGAAAATAGTTAAAGAGCTTAAATCCACAATGTATATGTTCAACTAAGGCCTTAATTGAACAGTCTGGGTGGTATATTTAGGGATTTTGTTGCAAGAAAGCAATAACTTGTGTCACTTTCAATGCTTTTCATTTAGAAGCTATTTAATTTTTCTTTTTCTTTTAATTGTCTTTAATTAGCGCCGTATTTTTTTAATTTTACAATTATTCTTAGACTTTAATAAATTCAGCACATTATTTTGTAATGTGATATAAAATTGAAGAGAGTAGTAAAATAAAATAATAGTTCCATAATAAGGTTAAGTACATTAGGAAAATACTATAAAACGTTTATAATCCTTAAATTTTCAGGTTCAAGTTCCCCCACTTTACTACGTTCCGATTCATTATCTTTCTGTCCATAAATTCGTGAAGCTGAAATTTAAAATTGAGTTTGATCTGTTTATATAGTATATATAACAGTATTGCCAGAGGAGCGATATTTTTTTTCTGATTGAGAATGCTGCAACCATTTCCAAAAAGTCATTACTCTTATTGAATGACAACTGGCAACACTGATATATATATATATAAAAGGTGGGTGCCCCTCATATGGCCATGCTAAAGTTTAAGAATTTGTCCTGCCGCCATTTTGAAAAAAATCAAAAGTGTTTTATTTTTTTAACGTTTTTAGGTTAATGGATTTTCGTAAAACAATATTTCATTCCACATGGAAGTAGTTTTACCAGTCCAAAAAAATGGAATTCCAAAGTCTATCAAGTGGCCATATCAGGAATATGTGCACACGATATGGCCACCATTGTTCTATGATTCACAAATCGTGATTTTCTTCAATTTAAAATTGTTGTTCTGCTAAATTAAATAATTTTGGTGTAAATTAAATAAACATGATACTCAATAATTCTTTTTATTATTGAAAAGTGGATTTGAAACGGTATTTGTCATCATAAATGAAGTTGTTTACAAAATCGACATTACAATTAAAATTTTTAATTAGAAAAAGTGTGAAATCCTTTTAGAGTTTAAAAAAATGTTAAAACTAATTGCTTATCGCAATTGGAACAAATAAAAATGTCTTTATCCTAGGCTTGCATGTTGCATTTGATATGGCCACCTGGTTGACCATATCAGGGGCAGGTCAGCTTTCACAAAAATCGTTTGATTTTGAACAACTTGTAAAATATACACCATCAGCGACAGCACCAATTGATAGAGCATTAAAAATGGCAAAGAGTATCATGATATTCATAATTTAACGTGTATAAAAAAGTACATTTATCAGATAAAAACTAGAAGCGATTACACCAAAAATATAAAACAGGAAATTGGCATCAAATTCCACAATCTAGGTTAATGGCATGTGATTACATGATACCTAGGAAGCTCCTTTACGGTATGCTCATGCCATTTAGCGAATTGTTTGGTTAGCTAACGGATAGCTGTATGGCCATATCAGGAACATGGCCATAACAGGGGCACCTACCTTATATATAGTTTTGTTAATAATAATATAATACTATGTATTATATATAACTTTTGTTAATAATAAGTATTAACTCACATAAAAAATCGACAATATATGAACCGATAATTATAATAAAATACAAATACATATATCCAAAAATGTAAGATTCTCAAAATGAAATAAGTGGAAAAAATATATAAAGGCATGTGAAGAAAAAATACAATGGACAGAAGGTGAAAATATGACAAGAAGCAAATGGAAACCTACTACTGTGGGCAAAAAATAGTAAGACTTTTTAATTTAAATTTCGCGCGAAAACCCATTCGTCGAAATATTTTTTTTTCTAGGTTGGTATGACTGTCAGTGACATCTGTGCCAAATGTCACATCAAAATAAATCATTAGTGTTTAGTATACGCTTGTCTTTCTGAAGTACAAAAAGTGCATTCGGCGATTTTTACAATGAGTGAAATAACAAGTTCCATTAAATTTTGTGTGCGGAATCAAATTTCTGGTGCCGAAACGTTCAGAATGTTGCAGAAGGTCTTCGGGGATAATTGTTTGTCGGGAGCAAGTGTTTTTGATTGGTACAAATTATTCAAAGAGGGTCGAGAACGCGTTGACGACGAACCACGTCCAGGACGGCCATCAACATCAACTGATGATCAATACGTCAATAAAATCAAGGAATTGGTGCTTAAGAATCGACGATTAACAGTCAGAGACCTTACTGGCATCGTTGGGATATCGGAAGGATCAGTGAAAACCATTTTGAAAGATGCACCGATAATGCACCGTCGCATACTGCATTAATTCTTCGTGAGTTTTTCGCCAAATTTTCAACCAATATCGTGCCGCAACCACCGTATTCGCCTGATTTAGCTCCGTGTGACTTCTGGCTATTCAGAAAACTCAAACGACCGCTCCGGGGAAACCGTTTTGAGTCAATTGAAGACATTAAATGTGAATCGCTACGCGCATTGAAGGCTATTCCGGAAATTGACTTTAACAACTGTTTCGAGGATTGGAAGAAACGTTAGCATAAGTGTATTGGGGCCAGGGGGGATTACTTTGAGGGGGACGAAATAGATTTCGAAGAATAAATTAAGAATTTTAAAATTATGAACAAAGTCTTACTATTTTTTGCCCACAGTAGTATATTGTGAAACACTTTATCAAGGGCAATATTCTACAAATATAAGTATATCGTAATTCATTTCTGTTTGAGTAAATAAGCCTGAGACGAATTTACTTTATTCAAATTGCCCGATCAACTTATATATATACACATATGTACTTTCTTATGTTTGCCATCTCTAATTCCACTTTTGGTGCAAGTGTGTTTGTGTGAAGTATATTTTTTGCAAGCGTGTTCAGATAACTGAATTTGGGCAATACAAATAAAATGACAAAGTCTTAGTGCGTCACAGGTAAGTTGCCGGCAGGCCAATTAGGGCTTTCGGGTCACGTGTTTTTAACATGCCTGTTATAAAGAGTTTTAAGGTCTCTCAGTTCACATATTAGCCTTTTTACTGCTCTCACATTAGTCTAATACCATGTTTTCTTAGAAACGGGAGTCTGTTGACATTTTAATAGCATTTTCAGTGTAATTATTTATTTATAACAAAATTCTATCTTTACGGAAATAAAATTACTGTATGCTGTCATTAAGTTTGCTTATGTAATATGTTTCAATATTACAGAGCTTGTACAGTTCTTAAATTTTTACACCTTTGCTATTACTATTTTAAAACAGTCTTCAAGATTTATGTCGCGAGATAAGCAATCTCGTGCCTTTAATATATGTAATAGAAATCTACTATAAAGATTATTGTTTTAAAATCGAGGTAGTAAAGATGGATAATTTTATTAACGTTACAAACCTTGATATTAAAATTAAAGAGTTAACTGCAACATTTATTTAGAAATTTTGATTTTGTATGAAGAGGATAGTTTCCAATTTTCTTTTTACTCCCTCGCGTAGTTATAACTTGAAAAGAAATATTCCCGAGAAAAATTTGAATTTTCGAGATTTGCTGTAAGGAGAGTGGAGATTTCTATTATCCGTAATTTTGATTATTCGTCCTAGCTAAGTTCACGTGACTGTCGGATAAATTTTTACAAAGTTTTACTGTATAAGAGAATGCGTATAAATATCTGCTTGATATTATAATTACTGAATTAAAGGAATGATTTGATTAATAAAGAGTAAGAGAGTATAGTTCCAGTTAAAACTAGGAGAAGGCTGAGTGTTATAGGAGTCGATCCTCCAATGGTCAAGTAAAGGCCTTGTTGAACTTCATGGATAAGACATATTCTTTTGCCAACCAGTTTTTCTTCCAGAGGAATGGCATTAACTGCCGAAAGGATCTGTTGGTTGATAACAGGAATTTTGCCAGCTTCTATGACAGCTATTGAGATGGAAATGAAGATTAGCAACAAAATAATAATTTTAGATACCTTGTACTCCACAAGCGGAACATGTTCTTGAATTTTATCAAATAATACGAAATACAATGTTATTGACATATTTAAAATACTCAGACTGGTAAGATATTTAAAGTGGTCATCTGTAAAAGTGATCAGATTTCTTGCTTGACAGTACAGAAGATGGTTGGATTTAAAAGAAAGTGGCAAAGCCAGCATACCTTTCATTGTGCAGTCAAAAAATGTCTTCAAATGCCATGAAATGAGTCCATAACAGATGATATTGATGCATATTGGTAACGAACAACAGAATAGAAGCGTATAGATGAACATGATACCGAAAATCTCATCAGCCCTAGTATGAGTATTTTTGAGGACTAAATACCATTTTGGGAACTGCAAAAGGTAGGATTTGAATCTCTCTGCAAAAGAAGAAGTTACCAAGATACAGAAAACACTAGTTATGATGCAAATGACACTTGCACATATGAGCGAGAATATTATTCGGATATTTTTCAAGGCAGAATCATTCCTCCGTTTAAATCTGTTTTTAGATAAAAGTTTCAGTAAAAGGCGAAGATTTTTGCTTTTTCCGTATAGGACAAATCTCTGTGCGTTGCTAGAACAAATCAGCAGAAAAGGAGGTAAAATATCGTGCTTAAAACCATCAAGGAAAAATCCAAGGAAAAAACTTCCTGCAATTAGTGCTATCAGTGAAGTAACATAAAAGTTTGCTGACATGATAAATCTTAAAAATTTACATTTTTTCTCTTTTCCATAAAGATCAATTCCAATTATCAGAAACGAGTATAAAAGAGGATCGTAGATTCGTTCCATATTATTTTTGTTTACAGAAGTATAAACTATTTTGTACTTTAGAAATTTAAATTATTTCCTGATAATTTATTCCCGTGTCTTCAGCTGAAAATCACTGAAAGATGAAACAAAAGATAATTTTTGAATTTGAGAGATATGTTTTATATTTTTATCTTTCATATAAAGGATAATCTCATAAGTGTTTTTTGTCATTTTCAAATATATTCTTGTAAAATTCATTCAAGAATGTCCAGTATTGAAAGAAAGCAATGAATGGTGATAGTAATGATTTCCTAGGTGTGTATGAATGATGATTTCAAAACAGATTTTTGAAATATGTTTTAGAAATAAAACTTTTTTGTAATAATTCTGTCTTTCTTATTTTCAAGCGAAAATACGTAGTGCATGTATGGATTTAGAATATGATCAAATCTTTTTTATTTACTCTATTGATTGACACTCTTGCTCTTTCAAAATTTATTTTCACGACTATGTTTCAAATAAAAACGTTATTTTTCGATGAATAATATTCTATAATAATAAATTGCTAAATAAAAACATGAATACAGAATGATTTCTATATGAAAAACATTTCTTGACGCATTGAGTGTTACGGTTTTGACACATTTATGGTCGCAATAAAAGGTGACTGAAAAAGTATTTTGCTTTATGTTATTGCATTGCATTCGTATATTTTTTCACATATGAAAAGGAAAAAAAAGAGACGTATGTTAAATTGTTGACATTTTCAGTATTTTGCGGATGTATATAAGTTTGCATTCAGTATTTTCATACAAATAAAATTTTATTGGTTCCAATTTAATTAAACTGAAAACCAGAGCACTTCTGTGATTTATTCAATACTTAATTTTTTTCTTTTTCTCTTTTTTTTAAAAATCTTTTCGCATGCATTGTGTGTTACAGTTTTTGACATATTTTACTGTCACCACAAAAAACTAGTCGTTGGGGACCACCGTAATACTTACCCATCATGGATATGCATAATGTAAAATATTAAAATAAAAATGCGTAAACTACTTATAAAATGCATTGCAATTCAAATAAAATCGTGGCTGATGACGTCACAAACTTTAAAAGCTCGATTACTGAATTGCTTGAAAGAAACATTCTTATAACTCCAAAAATAATAATCCTATTAACTAGCGGTTTATTGCATCTGATTAAGCGTCAAATTTCCAATTAAAATATATCTCTGAAGTGAAATTTGGATGAAATACAGGGTCATGAAAAATCGAAGAGTGTGGAAAATAGGATTCCAAATATCTCGGCAACTAATTATCCGATCGACTTCATGCTTTATGCAAAATTTATGTTTTTTTATTGTCTTTTATATTCATTTCTTAAAATAACCAATTTCGAAATTTTTTATATACCTTTTATCAGAACGAATATTTCGAGAGTCCGAAAAAAATAGCTCTGATTAATCGAGGTTATTGAAATGAAGTAGGCTTCTTCCCATTATTACATACTAACTATACATACCGAATTGCAAGTCTCTATCTCATTTTTTTTTTCTGGAGATAGAGCGTTTACAGACACACAGACACACAGACACATACACAGACGGACGGCAAAATTTTTTTTTCTAAAAATATGGTTTTCGGAATCTCCAGTGTCTGAAACGTGTAAATCCGTCAAAAAAAATTTCGATTTTCAAAACGATTACAAGACTTACCCTATACAACGTATGATGGGTAAGTAATAACAGAAGATACGTTTTGCTTTAAATTATTTTATTATTTTCTCATTTTATTTAATTTATAAAAAAGTACAAAAAAACTAGTCGTTGGGGGCCACCGTAATACTTACCCATCATGGATATGCATAATGTAAAATATTAAAATAAAAAATGTGTTAACTACTTATAAAATGCATTGCAATTCAAATAAAATCGAGGCTTGATGACGTCACAAACTTTAAAGGCTCGATTACTGAATTGCTTGAAAGAAACATCCTTATAACTCCAAAAATAATAATCCTATTAACTAGCGGTTTATTGTATCTGATTAAGTTTCCAATTTCCAATTAAAATATATCTTTGAAGTGAAATTTGGATGAAATACAGGGTCATGAAAAATCGAAGAGTGTGGAAAATAGGATTCCAAATATCTCGGCAACTAATTATCCGATCGACTTCATGCTTTATGCAAAATTTATGTTTTTTTATTGTCTTTTATATTCATGTCTTAAAATAACCAATTTCGAAAATTTTTATGTACCTTTTATCAGAACGAATATTTCGAGAGTCCGAAAAAAAAGTTCCGGTTAATCGAGGTTATTGAAATGAAATAGGCTTCTTCCCAGTATTACATACTAAGTACATACCAAATTGCAAGTCTCATCTCAATTTTTTCGGGAGATAGAGCGTTTACAGACACACAGACACACAGACAGACGGACGGCAATTTTTTTTTTCTAAAAATATATTTTTCGGAATCTCCAGTGTCTGAAACGTGTAAATCCGTCAAAAATTTTTTTTTTCGATTTTCAAAACGATTACAAGATTTACCCTATACTACGTATGATGGGTAATTATGGTAAAATAAAATTATTCCGTTTCACAATATTTTACTTATATTTTTGAAAAGGATTTATTAAAAAAATTATGCAATCCTGGAACTACCTTTATCTTTCATTACTTACCCATCATACCAGTAGAAAAACCCTTAACGGGTTAAAAGTTTCTGTAGCAACACTTCAGCCTATGGCTCTACGAATTTTAAACATAGGACTTAAAAAAAATAATATATATATTTTTTAAACCATTGGGAAAATGGTTGTTGTTTTCGGTCGAGAATGGACCTTTTGGCGTCGTCACTTTGTTTTTTTAAGCGTTTTTAACGAAATTCTGTAACTTTAGAAGAATTTTTCTTTGAATAGGCAATAGAAATGCACAAAATCGTTACAAAAATGTTAAAGTTACAAAAAGGATAGATGCAAACTATCAGATATGAAAAAAAGCCGAATTCAAAAATTGACGTCGGATTAGAAATCGTCTTATAAAGCAATAAACGTGGTCTTCAACTTTAATTTCCTCAAAATACCTTTCGCTCAGACATCAATCTAAACAAGAGTTAAAGTTATTGTAGGAAGGCCCGACAAAATATTAAGGTATATTGGTTAACATATATTGGTTAGCACTTTCCCTTTATTTGCACGACTTAATGTTACTCAATAGCGTTCAGTTGTTGTTAAATATTATTATGTATCGTGCAACGTTTATCGTTTTCTAGTTGAAACATCTGCGACATCGACATTCAATGATGGAAAGGCGCATTGCTTACAATCGAATGACGAATGCATTCAACGCTGTCAGCGGTGCGATGGAGAGATTAATTGTGTAGATGGTTCAGACGAATATTTTCTTGAGGACAGAGAATACCAGGATCTCTTCAACTGTAGTAATGGAAAATGTGTTTATCTGTAGGTGGTTCCGACGAATATATATATATATATATATATATATATATATATATATACGTATAATGTTCCGAAAGCGTAATATATATATATATATATATATATATATATATATATATAAAGCTTTCGGAACATTTTTTCAATGATTGTTGTAATTTGTTAAATTATAATTTTTTTCTATTTATTATTATTATTTTATTTTTCGCCCTGATATTTTTTGTTTTATTATATTCACAGATGCAATTATTATTTTCCACATGAAAATTTATATACAATTTATTCACTAATGATTTTTCACTCACATCGCTCATAAATTCAAAATATGGTTTTATAAGAAATGATATAATCCAAGTGACGTCTTGATATAACTTTAAACGATTTTTTAAAAAATTTAATTAAAGTTATTCTTGTCTTGTCTTCTAAAGCATATTTACACATTCAAACAATACTTTTAATTTTCCAATGCACCGTTAAATATATCATACTTTCACGAAGTGTATATTATGCATTAAAATGTAATGTAATTATTTCAATAAATTGATTTATCTTTTGCGTAACTCTTAACCTAAAATCGTAAGTAAAATTTATGCAAAGGTTTTCTTTGCGTTATACTATCCATTTGCATACATTGCACTTAGTTTAGATACTATGACGCTAAGTAAACAATTACAAAAATATTACATATCCGAACCGTATAACCGTTAATAACATTACCATTCTCTGGACTAACAGCACTAAATATCTGGAAGTCTCCTTCAATAGAACACTTACTTGGAATAAACATATCCTAACTTAAGGATTTCTGAAAAAAAGCGCTAAGTTCTCCTTAATGTATCTGCCATAAAAAAGCCCCGATATCTGAAGTTCGCCCAAGTTAAAAATCAAATATCCCAAACCTTTCATTGAAAATGACTTCCTGCGATTTGGCAGTTAATGCATTCTGAAGGTGTTTTCGAATTCTAAGGATGTGTAATGACCTACGTGCCTACTACAATTATTAGAGTATTTTACTATTTTTGAGGTAAAAAGCACTGACATGTAATACACAATAAAAAAGCATATAAAATCACTGCAGAGTAAGTGAAAGAAATGCATAGTAAGTGAAAAGTGGCACAATTTACCTTTAGCAGATATTCATTTTATGACTATCCATTTGCTTTTAGAGATTCCTTTTCAAATTACAAAAAAATATACCTGAATTCAGAAGGTAATTACTACTGAATGCTATTCCAACAGAACTAATTGCTAAACAAAAATACACGTTTTCAGACGATTAAAAACAAGGGAATGCCTTTTAACTTCATTACAACGCATCTTAATATAAAATTATGCTTCGTATGAAATGAATTCCTGCCGTCGTTGAATAATATTTCAATATTACACAATATAGTATAATGTAACACGATGTGAAATTAGATGATTTTTAGGGTTTCGTTCATCTCACGAATCCCTATTACTCCCGCTCCGTATTCTGTCTGTCACAGAGCCATTCTCAAAAACTATATAACTTACATAGTTGAAACTTTGAGTATATAAATAAATACCAGCTATAAAGAGTTCAAAATATTAAAATTTGAAAAATTCGTATTATTTTAATAAATAGAGATAAAAAACCAAAATTCTAACAGCCTTTTCCTATTAAATTTAAACATTTTTCGTTATAGCAGATGCCAAAAATTAAAAATCCACGATGAAATTCTTTTCACAATAATTAATTTTCTATCAGACGATTTCCACGTGAAAAAATGAAAATGAAATAAAAAGTTTCACCAATTGAAAAAAAAAAGATAAATATGAAATAAAATTGATTGACGTCATAGTGGTAATAAAACGGAAAATGTCTAGATTTCTCAATAATACAAGGAGTATGAGTATGTGTATGTACACAAAGCAGATTAATATCACGTCATTAGAGAATTAAAAAGAAAATCTGACGTCATATTGGAAGTTTAACGAATTTTTCAGATGTTTGAGAATAATACAAAGCGAGTATCAATATGAGTAATAGAGAATAGTAAATATATGAGTTTGAGAAACATATTGAATCGTGATAAAAATCCGATTATGGAAATATTCGCATATTTTAACATTTTAAAGGTGTACAATTTGTTTAATTTTGAAATTATTTTTTAAATATCGCATTTTGCCCGCATGACGGATATTATTATGACAGAATATAATATCGGGCTGGTTTAGATATTCGAAAAAACGAAAAAATAGACGGGTAAATTTTTACTTTATAAAAATCAGGAATTTTTTTTTGGAAAATGAAATGTATTTGGATTTATTAAAGAAAGGATAAAGTGTTTTGAAAGGAATATTAAACGAAACCCTTTGAGCAATCTTCGATCACACTTACCCACTTGTTTTTTATTCCTTGGGTTTCGTGATAATGACAGTACATCAAACAAAATGACCATTTAACCATAAGTGGACTAAATGACTTTTAATCAAAACTGATGTTTGTCGTAACTCAGTGGTATTTATCACAAAGCTTGTAGTTAAAGTGTAGTCATGTGAACTGGCCTATTTGCATTCTAATATTACTTTTATTATTCAAATAATTTATAAATGCATAATAGCCAATCATTAATTCGGAAATGATTTATGGCTGTAATATTGATCGATCAGTTTAAATTTGAGATTTGATATTTTTTTGTTATCATCAATCAAAATGTATTATGTATTATGTAAGTATTATGTAAAATTGTATTATGTAAGTCTTTTCTCAATATTACGTTCTTTTAAGTTTTATATGAGTTTGTTGAAAATTCTTCCGTGCATTTGAATACCAAAAAGAAGAAACAACCATCTAAAGTGCATTAACGGTCAAGCCGCAAGAAATCATTTTCAATAAAAGATTTGGGATATTTGACTCTTAATTTCGGCGAGCTTCAGATATCAGTGCTTTTTATTGCAGATACATTATAGAGAACTTGGCGATTTCTTCTTTTTTTTTCAGAAATACTTTTGTTGGGAAATTTTTATTCCAAGTAAGTCTCCTATCGAGAGCGACTCTCAGATATTTAGTATTGTTAGTCCAGAGAATAGTAATGTTATTAATGTTTGTATTGTTAGGATAGATAAATGTTTTAGAGAAATAAACTGCAGCAGTTTTCTTTTCATTAAGTTTAACATACGACAGGATGCACCCGCTTAAGAAAATGTCAAGGTAATTTTGGAGATTTTTGTATAAGTAATATGGGTGATGTGTGGAGGAGTAGATTGCTGCGTCGTCTTCATACAGAACAATTAATTGTCATCAGCGTACGTGGTATATAATTAAAGTACATGTTAAACAGACTAGTTTCTAAAACTGAATACTGTAAAATTCTTGAGAGAGTTAAATAAAATGTAGAGAGAATGTTATTGATGCGGGCACAGAAATTGCGGTCGCAAAAGTACGAATGTATTAAGTGCTATATAAGTCCGGCATGAATATCAAGCGGAATTGATTTTTAAATAAAGACCTCGTGTCTGACATTTTCAGTCTTTAAAGACATTTAAGAAAATGGAAGCAGCTGGAGTGTTCGTGTTGAGGTTTCTCCTTAGGAATGCTACAACATGAAAAAGTCTGTGTTGGGTAGAGTATTTAACTTTAAAACCAAAGTCCACGGCATTAGGTTGTTATTATCTAAAATGTCGTGTAGCTGGGAACGGGTGACACGCCGAAACACTTTATTGAGAGAAGGAAGAAGTGAAACTGGACGGAAGTTAGTAATATCCTAAGGATAAGCTTGCGGTTTAGGAGCAGGTGAGACAACGGAAGTTTTCCATGGTTTAGGAAAATAGAGAAAATTTATGATAGCATTAGTGAGGTTAGTAATATAAATAATACAATTTATAGGTAAAATTTTTAAAGCAGTCTTAGTAATATTATCATAACCAAGGGTTTTACGCTTTTTGAAGATATTATAAATAATAATAGGTTGAATTTCAGGAAGAGGTTTAGAAGGGGAATATCTAATAAAATTTTGAGAGTATCATTAACATAGTAAATGTGGGCAGGACTTACAAGAAAAGAATTAGAGGAAAATTGTTCAGCATATATTTTAGCAAGAGTTTCGGCTTTATCAGTATAGGCAGTAGTGTTGAAAACAGTAAGAGAGGGAATGGTAGTATAATTATTATTGAGTTTTTTCTTAACTTGCTATAACGAATTGTCCTCAGGAGAAAGTTTACAAAGGAAATTATTCCAACTTTTTTGTTTTCTACTGCATTTAAATTTTAAATTTTACTGTTTTAATTGTATGCTTAAGGGAAAGGTCTCTGGTAGAGTCGCCAGATGTTATTCATTTGCTTGCAGATGTTATGAATATAACTCGGAAGAAAGAAAGAACGTCTATGTTTAATACAGCAGTAAGTGGTATGCTTTTGAGCATTTGTAACTAGATTTGGTAAATCAATGACAGAGTTATCATTATCATTAGAATCATTAACAACTGGAAAAGATAAAAGATATACTTAAATAATGTTTAAATTTACTCCAGTCCACTGCTACAGAAGGAGATGGAGAAAGAGGGTTAAACAGATCAATTTTGAAACTAACTGGCAGGTGATTAGAGCTTAAAAAGTTAATAACAGTTGTAGTAATTGGAAAAGACAAATTTTTAGTTAAAGCAAAATAAATAATAGAAGGACGGGAATTACCTGTGCCAAAACGTGTATGTGTATCAGGTGCATGAAAACTAAGTTGTAGATGTGAAATTAAGTTGTGTAGGGATTTGCCACGACGGGTGATTGAGTGATAATTCCATCGTCGATTATGATAATTATAATCACCTGCAATGAAAAAAATGCATATTTTCTGTGAAAAGTTGAGTAAAATCGTTGACAGCGAATTGTTGAAAAAGTTTAACATATATATATAAAACAAAGTTAATGCTAATATGTGGAAATTGTAAAACAATTACCATGTTGTCAAGATCAGTGAATGTTGTGTTTGGTGTAGTATAGTATTTGTACATGTTGTGGCGATAATAATTAAAGTGCTGTTATTATTTATGAAGGAAGAGTGAAATATAGTGAACTTTAAATATTGTAGTTGTGTAGTACAAACGCAATAAACCCTGCACAATACGTGCATGATGTTCTTTAGGTCAAAATTCTTCATGAAGAGAATTACATCTAAAAATAAATGAATAAAATATTCTTACTTATTCTTTTAAATAATAGACTCAGACGACTTGAAATAAATGCTCCTTTAGAATTGGATCCACAATCTTTATTTTACTTTCTTGCAATAAGAGGAAGGGATAGTCAATGACGGTGGCTGCACATCCTTTTATTTTTTAAAGTTCTGGCTCGAACATCCCGTTTAAATGACGATGATTGCTTTAAATATTCCATCAGGCCGAATCCATGAAGAGTTTAGAACTAATTGAATTACCACTTAATTTAAACTTTTGAAAATATTCAATTTAAGTTTACAACTGAATTCTATAGAATATTAAACACTTTAAAAACGCGAACTTGATCTCCTTAAGAATCGGCATATGCCGATCTCGGACACGAGCTGAAGTCAGATCAAAGGTGCGCGATCCAACTTATTTTTACAGCATCGTTTTCGTTAAAATTCTGTTAGAAAAATGTGTGTCATTGGTATTTATACCAGTAACTGGGGAACACAAATGTAAAAGCAAGATTAATTAAAAATAATTTGTTGATTATGGATTACGCGAAAATTAAAAGGACAAATGGAAAACTCATTAAGATTTGACAATTAAGAGAAGCATTCTAATTTGTATTGGAAAGACACGCCCCTTTCGCATGCAGCATCAAAGTAGACGAAACATGAATCAGCTCCCGAGATCACAGCGCTAAAACCGGTATCAAACAAGAGTGCCGGGCGGCGCCTGCGTATAACGCAGGAGCGGGCGGGAGACTCGCCGAATGCGATGACGTCACATCCCAAAGCCAGCGCTGATTCAAAACGAACAAAAAGCACGATGGAGGGAAGCTTTGCAGTGAAAACAACATCGGCGCAGCGCTAATCCAAAAACGAAAGTTCTCAGCTTCGCCGGAGCGCGCGCGACTGCCGATAAAATAATTTTAAAAGAACGGCAGTTTTAAACTGGAAAGGCTATAAAATACAAAAATACGTTGAGCTGAAATAGAAAGTAACTAAAAAAATAAAGACTGCGATATCTTTATCACACATGTAGTATTGATGTTTACTGAAAAAGGCAGTGCAGCTCCACGATGAGTCAGCACGTGTAGTTAGTGTCAGTAGTTTGAAGAATTTTGTTGATATCTTGAAAGATTTTAAAGGTATCCTGAGCTACTTTTTTTGTAACTACTTGAAATAGGGTTGACATTAGAAGTATTAGTAGAATTAGAGGATGTGTCCTGACAGATACCCTATGGTACAGTTTGTAACAGGAAATATTAATACTATAGAGAGTTTTACACACTTCTTGAAGAAGAATAACATAAAAATTAGAAGTTTTAGAAATAAAAAAAGCGGAGTTCATTAACTTTATTTTGCAGAGAGTTGCAGTTGAAGGCTAAATTTATTAAAGAAGAGAAGTGGAAAATACTCATCGTTAATAATATTGATCTCTGTTGCAAGAACGTCGAATTACTTAATTATAAGAAGCATTTTATCCATAAAATTAGCAATTTTTTTTTATGATTGTTAGGAATTTAGTAGTTTGAAGAATTTTGTTGATATCTTGAAAGATTTTTAAAATATTCTGAGCTACTTTTTTTCTAACTACTTGAAATAGGATTGCATTAGAAGTATTAGTAGAATTAGAGGATGTGTCCTGAGCTGTGGTTTCTGGAGATTTATCAACATCTGAATTTTTAGTAGATTCAACAGCAGGTTTTTTCCTACAGCTTTTTAGTGGAATAAAATTCATTTAAGACCTCTGAAACAATAAGGTTTTCTTAAGGGATTTAGTAATTTTTTAGTAGAATTAATATTAGATTTGTTTTTAACATGGGTGAGAGTTTTAGAGAAGCACTGCTAAATAGCTAGGCGACCTTCTTGCCCACAGTTTGCACATTTAGGTATACTTCAGCCTTTTTTCGGGTAATATTTACTGACTGAGATCAATATCTTCTCATCTCAGCGTAAATTTACAAACTTCAGATGCATATGTACGAAATTCTCGCAACGGTACCATTTTTTATTTTGTCTATTGGCCTTGAAGTCTTCAATAGTTACGGACATATACAATGATTTTTCTTAATGTTGCAAATTTCCTCGAAATTTTGACAGGGTAGAACATTTACCATAGAATTTAAAAATTGAGGAGAACATCCCATAGGATTATATGGGATTTCCTCCTCAATTTTACAATTATTGCTGTAACGTTTTGAGTTTTCACGATATTTCACTTTTCTTTTTATATGAGTTGCCCTATAATATTGACTATCAAATCTTTGCTGTAGTTCGCGCATGCCCAGTTAAAATTTATTTCATAAAAGTACCTATATCTCATCAAATATTCAATAGATTAATATTTTAATCACAGTATACTATTTCTAAAATATTTTATCAAGTTTTTGGAAAGCGGTGTTAAATTCGGATGAACACTCTGCATGCTATATATAAAAAAAACTTTTGAATTTTTCACAGAAACGTTAATATCTTCACGAATATACGTGCTATGCTTACACAAATGCATACAAATGTTGAACAAGACTTACATAGTCATTTGCTACAGTCACAGACCATTTTTTGCATTTTTTGTTACTTGGGTGATAGAAAATATTATTTTATTGTTAAAATTATTATTGCCTCCTGCCTAATTGTTTTCGCGACAAAATCTTCACTAAAAACATAAAGTCAAACATGTTCTTTACATTCTCAAAATTCAAGGGCATTCGTCACGAGTTTCAGTAAGATATTTCACGAAACGTCTGAAATTGGTCTCTGCCCCTTAATTTCTGGACACCAGTGTACTATGAAACATTGTAAGCATTGAGAGATATTTGAAATGAACTTTTGTTAAAGCAGTAAAACATCTCCCTTATCTGTACAGAAGATGGTTGAATTTAAATGCAAATTGTGAGACCTGCATAGATTCTTTTATGCTGTCGAGACGTGTTTTCAAATGCCACGAAATAAGTCAATAACATATATTGTTGATCCATAATGGTAAACATCAACAAAATAGGAGTGTGTATATTAATGCAATTCCGTAAATCTTATCAGTATTTGAATGGATACTTTTTAGAACTGAATCGAAAGCTATGATTTAAATTTTTCTCAAAATGAAGACGTTAGCAAGACACAAAAACACTCATCGTGATACAAATCACATTTGCTCATAAGAGAGAGAATATTGCTCGGATAGTTTTCAATAATGAATCGTTCTTTTGTTTTTATTCTGCACTATTCAACGTCTGCGTCTTCAACTATTCTGCACTGGAAAAAGTTTTAGTAAAAGAAGACAATATCTTCTTTTTTTTTGTAATGGAAAAATCATATTATGTTGCCAGAAGAAAGAAGTAGGAAAGGGAAATAAAATGTCGTGATTCAAACCATCAAGTAAGAATGTAAACATACAATTTCCTCTAACTAATGCCATTAAAGAAGTTATATGAAAATTTAATAACATGATAAACTTGCGAAATTTGCATTTCTCCTTTATTCCGAATAATACATTCTGATTATATAAAATAAGAATAAAATTGGATCGTAGAATCGTTTTATACTTTCATGAAAGAATAAATCTTTTTGTGATTTTTAAATTGTATTTTATTTTTTCCCCTTCTCTTCAACAGTAGTTCACAAAAAGTTAAAAAAAAAAAAAGAAAAATGCTTTTAAGACGATATTCCCTATTTATTATCTTTAATCTTTCATATGAAATTGTTGTGCTATATTGATGTACGTTATTGTTCAAAGTAACTCTTCAGTACACAGGAAAACTTGTGAAAAGAGATAACTTTCGTAGTAGTAATTCGAGTCACCTTAAGACGTAGTAGTAATTCGAGTCAGAATTGCTATTTTACAATGATTTTTGGAATGTGTTTCAGCAGGCTAAAAAACGGATCTTTATGCAATATGACGTTTTTTAATTTTCATGGAAATCAATAATGAATATGTGGATTTACTATGTTAGGAAATATTTATTATATACTTAACTAAGTATACAAAAAAGACACACTTCCCTAATTCTAAAAGCATACCTTCGCAATGTATTTTGAATAAATAACGCTATTTTCTGATGATGTATCATTTTAAACATTATCCCGACATAGTTAAAAAGTGTTTATGAATTGGGTCTGTCTGACCTTCTGTATTGCCATGTAATTGATAATGCATTATTGAGGTTTACTATTGGATGTTCGGTATTGAAAATGAAGTGTGTATCATTATAGTTCATTTATAGGGGCACACAAAAGTATTCCATAACATTATGGTCTATGGGGTAAAATCATTTGCTCGGTATTTTAATGATGTTACATTGTTTTAAACATACTGAAATTTATATACATTATTCAAGTACACCAGAAGATGGTTACGATAGAAAATGTTATGTGTACCATTTATAGTACGTGTACGTGGGAACTCAAAAGTATTCCTTTATATTATGGTCTATGAAGAAAAATTGTTTGTGGCGTGTTTAAATGATATCACTCTGTTACAAACTTAATGAAATTGATATGAATTTCTCAAGTGTACTAAAACATGCAACCTCTAGAATATGATGTGCAAATCATTTATCATTCGTTGACAGGGTCACACATAAGAGTTCGGTTATATAATGGTGTACGGGAAAAAACTTCGCAGCGTATTTTAAGTAAGTTGCATTATATCAAACATGATGAAATTGATATATATTACTGAGGTTTACTACAAGATGTTTGCAATAGAATATGATGTCATCGCATTTATCGCTCATTTTCAGAGACACGTAAAAGATTTCGGATACAATACTGTATCCGAAGGGGATTGCTGATAGTGCGTTTTCAGTTATGGTATGCCTTTTTAAGTTCTACTAAATATTTTAATTTAAGTACTAAATTTTTGCATAGTTCGTGGTGTGTAGAAATTCTATAGACCATATACAGGGTTACACAAAAAAATTCGTAAGCATTACTGAGAATGAGTGTGAATTGCGTAAATGTGTTTTTTAAAATGAGTTACGCATTTTCAAGCTCAACTATATTTAGTATAGTAAGAGATGTTTGTAGAACATGAATAAAATCATATACAGGCTTGGCTTTGCAAAGAACTGGATATATGAGTGACTATGGATGATAATTTCAGTAGTTTTAAGAGTCTTTTTGCCTGAATTAAGTTTAAGCTTAATATGTAACGAGCATAAAAATCTGTTGGTAATATACAAGACTGTACGAAATTATTAAAATATATTTCCGTCTATTGCTGGAAATTACTGAAGGTGAATTTTCAATTGTGTTATTCATTTGCTTACTATACTAAAGTTTAGCATACTGTGTAGAATATATACATACCTATAGATCATATATAGAGCTACACAAAAGATTTGGAGCATCTTTCCGGTTATAGGCAATGATTGTTGAAATCTGTTTATCTATTGCGTTATACGTTTTGTAAACTGTTTACTTGGGATTCTTCTTTAGCTTATCAAACGGTTAAGTTTTGTTAAAGTATTCTGTAAGTGTTGGAAAGTGTTTCATAATCAATGCTTGATGGATGATTTTTCTTTCTTGTTTAATAATAGAGTGAGTGCGGTGTGGTGTCTTTTTAATCTTTTCATGCTGCATTGAGAACTATGACTCTCACATGTTTATTTGCCGAAAAAGATAACTGAAAAAATATTCTACTTTAAATTATTATTATCATTTCGCATTTCGTATATGTATACGAAATGCGAAATGATAATAATAATTTAAAGTAGAATATTTTTTCAGTTATTATGTTAAAATAAAAATATTAATGGTGTTTACATTATCCAGTTCTGTATTTAACAATGATTTACCGCTAAAGGATGGTTCAAATCAATAAATTTCTTTTATTATAAAACCTTTTCATACACATAAAATATTGTGCAAGTGTGATTGATGTAATAACAAATCTCGGTAACTTCATATTTTAATAGAAAAATAAATTCCCATTGTATCTTTCTCAATATTCATACACTGAGAAAATTTAATAAGCTGAAAACATCGAGTATTTCAATGAATACCGAGCGTTATTTTCTAAAATCTCTTCAAATATATTGCGTGTTATGTTTTTGATATATTTATTGCCGCTGTAAAAGATGTTTAAATCGCATGTTTCATTTTAATGTATGGTATTACTTTCTCATTTAATTTTATGTATGGAAACGGAGAAAGGGAAAACATTCAAATTCGCAATATTTTATAACAATTTGCTCATTCATTTTAAAATCACTTGACTATAAACGCTGGTGTAAATTGTTCTTTTATTATTCAGCTTTTTGATATAAATACAACTACCTCTATAGAAAGAAACTAATAATGTTATAGCGTAAAAATTGTTTTTCACAATGTTTTAATGGTATTTACAAAATAGAATATCAGTTTTTCGAATGCTGTAAGTTCTCAATTAAACATTTTGATCTATTAAAAATGCATTTTATACAAACATTTAATTTCTATTCCTTTATTTCTAAATGTTTAAAAATAAAATAAATTTAACGACAAGTTTTAAGTGTTTATTTCTGAGAAAAATATACATTCATAATATTTCAAATAAGTCTTAAAACTGTATTTCAATTACAGTTAAATTTATTTGTAGCGATATTGTCTATAACTATTAACCTCGCTTATAACAGTCTTGGTCTCAGAAAATACCCTATAAGAATAAATGTAAGGTAAATTTGACGGTAGAGCCTGGCAATTTGGGAACCGAGGAACATTGTGAATTAGAGTCCTACATCGGTCAGGTTAACGGTTAACGCTAATTTTTTTCGTTGTCGATCGGGTTGACTTTAATTATTTCAGGAGCGGGTTGGTTTCGTGTTGAGAATAACTGTTCCAGATCGGGTTCGGGTTGACCCAAGTTTTCATAAAATAAATCTAGAATATTTTTCCGGAAAAAAAACTTTATATTTAAAGATTAATGAGTATATACGAGGGGTGATCCAAAAAAAAGTTTACAAGGCAAAGAAAAAAGTATTTATTAACAATAAAAACAAGATACAAATGGCAATCAAGAGACACATCTGGCCTTTACTTTTCCACATAGTCGCCAAACCTGTTTAAGCATGTGTCAGAACGTTCGACCAACTTATTTATCCCGTCTTGGTAGAAATCAGGGCCCTGCTCATTGAGCCATTTCTCGGCAGCTGTTTTCACTGCATCGTCTGAGGTGAACCGTGTTCCTGATAAGTTTCGCTTCAACGCCGGAAAAAGGAAATAGTCACTTGAAGCCAAATCGGGGCTGTATGGGGGGTGATTCCAGACCTCCCACTTGAACCTTTGCAGCAATTCCTGAGTCATTTCGCTACCTGTTGTCTACTCATTGCTTTGTCCCCGTATACCTCAACGATTCGTCTGTGAATTTCGGATGCGGTCACATTCTTGGCCCATAATAATCGAATTACGGCTCGCACCTCTATGCGAGACCACTTTTATAGACGTCGTGCCATTACTGTCTCTCTTAAGTGTCTGCATACTGACGCTACTTACTCGTAGAACCGCTGTAGCACAACTAGCGCCATCTGTCAACCATCCTGGGTGGAAATATTCGCTCCACAATTATTACGTTTCAAATGCTTCTGCTTGTAAACTTTTTTTTGGATCAACCTACGTATATATATGTATATATGTAGGGTTTAAATTTATCTTATGACATATCGACAAATAAAATAACTCTCTGGCTTTTGTTTATTGTCAATGTCTTGAACGTATGAGATGCAAAAAACAAAGTTCACGGATCACGAGCATGGAAATTTTCAAAATCAGTAATGATCAGTCTATTATTTTCCATCATTCGTGAAGCATTGAATGGAATCCGGTTAATAAAACAATTGGCTACGTTAGGCCTAAATGGAATGTCTTGTAATTATTATGTAAATACCAATTATTAAGTGACTAGCAAGCTACGCCCGCTACGCTGGTCAATTTCTCTTAACGCACCTTTAATCAAGAGAAATATTGACTTTGAATTTTACCTTTTATTTCAAAACTCTATGGATCTTTACTTGGAATGTCCTTCTGCATTTCTGAAAGCGATACGAACGCTAATACGTTATTACATTTTTAATGTGTCAGACAAAATTTGGACTGTTAAGAACAAATTAGGCCAATTCTCTGTAGACTTTATTATGGAATAGGTCAGCATAAAAAAATGAATAATTGTAATAAATTGGTGTCTATGGGGTTTACATTATGGTGTCTATGGGGAAAAATCATTTCCGTTGGTTTCGAATTGGATTTGAATGAAGTTACAATTTACAATACTTCAAATATAATGAAATTGATATGCCTCACTGAGGTGGACAAAAATATGATACTCGTCGAGAATTAAATAAAAATCATGCACTCGCGACATTATAATTCGCTTTTATATTTTAACAGAATAATAAGGCTACTATAATTTGTGACTCGTGCTACAGTTAGTATATATACGTCAGGACACAATGCCGTTATCATTATCTTTTTATGCGTAAAGATTTCGCTATGGTACTCCTTTGTGAAATTTAGTAATTTTTGAAATTCAATATTTGAAAAACAGCATAATCATTAGATTTGAAATTTATATCAAGAAAAATTCACTTTTTTACCTTTCTAACGCAGTTTGTCTAACAATTTTTTGACGAATACTTTTCTAGCTATTAACTTTTTCAGTAACTTCAAATGTTTCATTTTCCGAGATTAATCTGTGGCAACGATTAGTGAAAAACCCAGTCGTCAGCAACACATAGCTTTTTATTAAAGATGATTATCTTGATATATTTAAAAGACTGTGTATCATTTTGTAAAATTCTATATGTCCGAGTATTAAATTACAGTTTGTATTAATCCATCGACTTATAATTATACATACTATAGTTATTTTTCATATATAACCATACTCCATACTACATGTATGTGTTCATTTTTCGACATAAAAGATAAAATTGATATTAGAGATATAATTGTAGGCTGTCCTATATATTATTTCTGCTGTCAACATCCCTTTTTCTAAGCAAATACAAAACGCAGAACGACGAATAAGATACCATATGAAAGGATTTTGAACAGGCTTCTGACATAGTACATTTACATTTCATTAACCCATTCGGGACCATGGGTGCATATATGCACCCTCAAAAAGAGCATACAGAATTTGTTTTAGGCACCAGTAAAAAATAAAAGTAACATTTACTTTCTCTAATTAGAGCATTTTTGTGATAGTTTAAGTAAAGGTAGCTTTCTAAAAAAAAGTGGTGCCAATACCGCACCAATAATAATAAAAAATAAATAAATAGCACAATGAAGATAAAGTGAGAGATTGTTGCTGCACCGGGTTTTTTTTATTATTATTATTAATTTATGATTAAAAGCGAAATTGAAATTCAAATGCTAAAATTTTTTTTCAAATTTCCATGTTTTTTGTTTTTTTTTAACCATCGGGAAAATGGTTGTTGCTTTCGGTCGAGAATGGTCCAAATGATGTTCGCATTTTACTACACTCTAAAAAAACCCTGTAGATTTAACAGGAAAAATCTGTCAGCTATGCTACCAGATTTCCCCCGTAGTTTGTACAGAGAAAATCTGTTAAATTGATACAGACTTTCCCTGTATGCAACAGAATTTCTCCGTAGTGTAGACAGAGAAAACCTGTTATCTGGCACAGAATTTCTCTGTAGACAGAAAAGACCTGTTATTTTAATTTTTAATGAAACTAATCAAATTATGAATGTTATTACAAAAACAATGGAATTAATTTTGCGCCCAAACCACTCTCGCCAATTATATGCCAACTGTCTGTGAAACTGAATCAACGAAATATTTTAAACACTACAAAGTAGAATATATAAATGAAGATTAAAAGGTGTAACATTTAAAACAAAATTACCCTTTTATCATATATTAGTTTGATATTAAATTTATGATTATCTGTCGAGAAGACAATTTAGAAATCCTGCAGAGTTATTTTAAATAATACTTTTTTCTTTCACGTTGCCATATCGTATAAAAGAAACAGAACAAAAATTATAATTTTTTAAATAAATTTACTAGCGCAGTTCAAATATCTTCAATAATTGGGCCCACGCCAAATTAACGCGTTGTAATGGAAACAGTTTGGAACTACAGGAATTGCAGTCATGAAATTAGGCGTGATTTTTAAGATAAACATTGAATGCTTATAAAAGAGTGTTTAAAAAACCTATTTTTATTTTTAATTATTGTACTGTAAGGTCAGTTTCTCAGCATATAAATCTTCTCTATGAAATTCTGCGGTATAAAAAGTAATATTTTTTTATGTATAGGTTCTTAAATTGTGGTCCGCAGACCCTTTGAGGTGCACAGCATATTTTCAGGGGACTGTAAAAGTATCGCATTCAATGTAAAATTTTGCATATCTAGAATATGAGATAAATCTTGTGAGTAAAATGAAAGAACAAATTAACAGTATTCTTAAAAAATGCAGCATAGTTAAAACATGTATCTCTGTTAGTTTACGTATCCTGTATCCTATATTCTAAAGAACAGCTGTAATTTCAGCCTTAAATCGGGTAGAGGGGGACGAGGGGGACGAGGGGGACGAGAGCGGGAATACAGAATCTGTGACAACTAGACAATTAAGAAACGCTGAATGGCGTTTTCATTTACAGATATGTGTTAATATTAAACTTATAATACTTAATAAAATAAATTCTCCTTCAGCATTATAATAACAAAACTTGTAAAAACGGAATCCTGTCTTAAACAGTAATATTTCTTAGTTCAAGTAGAAAGAATAATACGCAATTCTATCTGTTGAAATGCATTCTTTTTTCCGGTCCATAGCGGTTCTGTTTTCACTAGTTTTACTGAAATTGATAGAAATTTAAGAGTAATGAAGAGAGCGAGAATGATTCTCTAATTACTCTAAATACTGTAGGAATTGAACAAAGTTATAGATTTTAACGGTAAGCATGTTCGCACAAGAAGATAGTGTAATGTTTTATACAATACCTACCTAATAATAATAACAATAATTATACAACGCTAATGATAAAAATTGGTAAATGTAAAAATATATTAAATTTAACCTTTGATTGGAAGTTGTATGATATTATTATGTTTGTATTACCGAATTTACTCACAGAATTTTTTTGAAATGAATATTACAGAAATATTCTAAAGAACAGCAGCAATTTCAGCCTTAAGTCGGGTGGAGTGGGGCGAAGACAGAGGGAACACAGAAAGGGATCTGTGGAACTAAAATATTAAGAAATTCTGAATGACGTTTTCATTTGCAGATATGTGTTAGTTATTAGACTTATAATACTTAGTAAAATAAATTATTTTTCAGCATTATAATTCCAAAAACCTGTTAAAACGAAATCCTATCTTAAACGGTAATATTTCAGGGTTGAAGCAGAAATAATAATACACGATTTTGCCATCTAAAACGGATTCCTTTCCGATCCATAGTGGTTCTGTTTTCACTTAGTTTCACAGAAATTAATAGAAAATTAAGAATAAGGAAGAGAGAAAGAATGACTTAGAACGATTCTCCAATTACTCTAAATATTATAAGAACTAAGCAAAGTTATATAAATTTTAAATATGAGCACGTTCGCATAAGAAGATAGTGTAATGCTTATACAATACATACCTAATAATATTAACACTGGTTTACACGGTTTATATTCTTTCACCGAAATGTGTATTTTTTCATAGATTCTAGTGCACTGAGTACGGGAAAATTATTGAAAAAAATCTGTCACGTCTAGTTAAGAAAATATTTATTAAATACTTAAAAATAATAATAACATGAAATACAAAAAGAAAAAATTGGAAACGATTGATTTTACTCTTCTTTTTTAATTTTCTTGATCTGATTTTCTTAAAATAGACCAGCAGTAGTACCCTAACTTACTTTCGTCCCAAAAACCTTTGTGTCTGTCTTCAAAAAGTTTAAGGTCTTGGTGGAAACGCTCGCCCTGCTCGTCACTTAGGGGCGCCCAAGTTTTCAGGAAAAAATCCGGGTGTAAATGGAGAAAATGAACCTTCAGAGACATGTTCACACCCATTGCATGATGTTTTTTAAATAAAACAGCAATATTTGTTTCATAATTTTCATCTTTATGATTTCCTAAGAATCTATGGATGACCGTTTTTTTTTGGTGAAATAACTGCTGAAAATTTGACTTCGATTTCGGTAATAAATTAATTTGATATTTGGTGTCAATAAATTCCACTGTTCTAGATAGTTGCAAGTCTCGCACAAGGTCGTTCAATTCATTTTGGTTTATTAAATGTGGCGTTTTATCATCTTCGATTACGAATTCGTCATCATTTTCACCTTCCATAAACAGATCGTCACTATCTTGGCAACTCGCACTTGACATACCTGCACATACAAGATGTGACAGAGTTTCCGAATGTGATATTGGTTTTGAGACTAATGAAAGATCAGAATATTGAATTTCATGTTTATTTTTTAATTAAAGCCTGCAGTTTTTGACAAACAAAAATAAGAGTCATTTTCGTGATTTGAAGGTTCTCTCCACAGCATTGGTGATCCAAATTGAAGATACTTTTTTTCTCCCGAAGCCCAGCATTTAAAAGTAAGGCTACAGCTTTCACAAAAAACATGTGGGACCCACTTTTTATCTTGATTAATCACTGAGAATCCAAAATAATGCACATATACTATTTTAGAACATTCCGATATCGGTCTTCTTTTTTTAAGAATATAAATTATCCACAAACGTAACAAAAACGACCAGAATTTAATTTACACACTGTATAAGACATTTTATCAAAAACAAAACCACTTTAGTTCACAAAAACACAAGAAAATAGAATATACAATATAGAATCCAAGTTGACAATGCCGGTAAGTTGAATGTGACGTGATAGATATATTATAGAATTAAAAATGTGAATATTAAAAAATGTAAAAATATAAAAAATGTCACGTGATAGATATTTTTCAAATAACGCCTTTTATTAGTAAGAGGTAGTATAATAAGAAAATAGGTGTTTCATCAAAAGTATATAAAAAATGTTTAAATTTGTAAACCAGTGAATTATACAACGGTATTGAAAAAATCGGTAAATTAAAAAAGATATTAAATTTAATTTTTTAATTGAAGTTGTGTGATATAATTATGTTTCTATTATCGAATTAAACTCACAGAACTTTTTTGAAATGAATATTAAATTTTCTGAACGCAAAATTTTTGTTTGTATTCATTTTTAGTCACTATTAAGCAGATACGTGCACATAACATGATTTTTGTTTCGTAAAGAATTAATATTCATTGTGAAAAGCGCACACGAATAGCCAGTCACTCATGAATAATAATGGTTCTGAGGCAATAATTGATTAAGTGCTTTTAGTAATTATAAGAAAATAGAAAATATATTATTCATAACGGAAAATTTCTCACAATCTATTTCGTAATTTGATTTCTGTGAAGTGCTGTTTATCTTGCGATTTAATAAAGTTTAAATGCACATCTGGAAAAGTTAAGTGAATAGATATTTCTAATTCTATAGTATAATTATAATAATATAGTATAGTTTTATTATAAACTAATGGAAAATAAGTTAGCGTGTGATATATGAGTATAGCTTCTATCTTGCATGGTTTTGCTAAACTAATGATTACTTTCGAAAGTATTTGAAATAATTAGGGAGGAATATAATTTCATTTGTTTAAGAAAGTGCATGGTCAATAATGTTTCTGCATTGCATCTTCAAAAATAGAATTTATCGCAGATTATTACTTGTTATGCTAAAATAAATCATTGAAAAATTATTTTATATGTGCTAAATAATGTTTTTTTCCTTAACAAAAATTCTAGTAAACGAAATACATGTTAATAATATTTCGGCTTAAAACACACAGTTTACAATCTAAAAAATTGATCAGAATTTAAAGTCAAAATTATAAGACTAAAAGTTAAGGAAAATTAAACATTATAATTAAGAATTCTACGTTAATGAACAAGAAATGAACTAATGAGCTATTTTACAGACGCTTCAGGGGAATTCAGTTCGATGGGTTTATTAGTATATTTCCTCGCTTCATATATATTTTTTTATACTTTCGAACTAGTTGTTATACATTTTAATGTACTTTATTTTATCTTCATACTACATTAAAAATTCATGTCTCACGAAGGTTTCTTTGCAAAAAAGAGGGTGCGTGTAATACGACGAATATACCTAACAAGTTGGAAATTGTAATGTCAAACGTGACAAACGAGGTGCGTTCGTACTAACGTTCGTGCGTTTATAAATATTCAGATCTTGGTGCAATATCTGTTGCACTCTGATGCAAAAATGCATGAATACAAAATTTATTTTATGTGCAGAT
Source organism: Maratus michaelseni (assembly GCA_963931845.1). Lineage (NCBI taxonomy): Eukaryota > Metazoa > Arthropoda > Arachnida > Araneae > Salticidae > Maratus > Maratus michaelseni. The sequence goes on from OZ007587.1 coordinate 283,184,124, forward strand.
TTTCATATTATAGATATTAATTTTATTTTATGAAATTAAGTTTCCATACACTTTTACAAACAATTAATTACAATTCTATTACATTAAAATTATACAATGCGCAAATATCCTATACAAGACAATGTAAAAAAAAAATCATCTTATTTCAATAAAAAAAAAATGAATTACATCGTCTGTTATTATGATATGATTAATTTCCGTAAAAAAATAAGTATATTTTAAGTTGGCAACATTTTACCTTTTGTTTACATTTACTGAAAATTCCGATAGGAAACTTAAGCCTAGCTTTAAATATTTCAGAACTTGAAATCCCTATTTAGACTCTTTTTCCATTTAATACCTATTTCTCCGAAACATCTATCAAAAAAACTGTCGGTAGGTTAAATGATTAAACAATTTTAGAACACAGATTTGGTTTTTAAATTCAGTAACACGGAGTCAAATGGAACTGTTCAAGAAGCGTTCAGAAACATTGCAGCCATCAAGAAACCCCGTAAATGACGAGAAGCTGGAAGACCGATGCTTGTGATTCCATTATGCTTTACGTTATCAGCAATGCCTAGACTAGAACGGCGTCCAGTTTGAATATAGGTGTTAATTTCATAAAATGTTCATTTGTGTTCTTTCATCTCACAATTCGAAACTAAGTGTGGGTTAATAAATTTAAATTATGTGTAATTTTTTTTTTGAAAATCCAATATGCATGAAATAGTTACATGCTCGAAACACATGATTGATAGAATATTAAATTCAGTTGCAAACTCACCCATTGTGTTGAATAGGAAAACTCAATGACTTAATTTTGTAGGTTCTACAGTAGTGAGATATTTTCTAAACACAGTGATTCACTAACTGATTGACTATCTCACTTAACGCTTGACTCCATATAAAAAAATATCTTTTCAGAATAGAGAAAAGATTGAACTTCGCGGATGTGTAGGATAGAGGGATCGCTTTAGTATGCGGAAGGTACCGGGATTGATATAAGGCGTCTCCAGACAAATACATTTTGTGAAATAATTTGGCGTCAATTCTAGAATTCTAGAAAAATATCTTATATATTTCTCATTATAATACGCAAGTATTTTTGACTGTATTTTTTTCAGTATGTTTTACTACTTTTGATCATTTAAATCTCCGAATTCACCAAAATAACTTAAAACAAAAACGGAAAATCATGCTTCAGCATAGATAATGAAAAATGTTTCAAAATTATTAGAATATTCTTAAGAAATTTCGTTTTTTCAATCAATGAAATGACATATCTACAGAAACATAAAAAAAAAAAGAAATATATCATTAAAAATCCATTTCCAGCTTTTGCTGCCCATAGCCGGTATTGTGTGTGAATTCTTTCGTGCAGTCTTACATATTATCTATTGAGTTTATACACACTGCGTAATACACTAAAATTTATTTAAATTAAAAAAGGCATATCATAGCTGAAAACGGAATTCCAGCAGTTATCGTTCATAGTCAGTACTGTAACCGGACACTTTTGTGTGTCTCTGTAAAATAACAATTAATGCTACACACTCCATAATCTATAGAAAAATATATTGTAATGCACCACAGTGATGCATGTAAATTTTATTGTGTTTGAAGAAGTGTAAAAATCATTGAAATACTCAGCAAACTATTTTTACCTATAGATCATAATAGAACAGCTGTCGCAGACGCTCCGAGGTTGGAGCGATTTTTGTTTTGCGCCGTTTTGGCAAGAAAAAGCCCGTTTTCGGACACCTGTTTGGTCTAACTTGCTTAACAGCATGTTAGTTTTATTTTATTATGAAACAGTTTATTTTATTATACACACAAAATTTTATTATAAAGAGACACAAATTATTGTATTATAAAACATACACAATGCTTAATCTACTATATATATAAAACACAAACGGAAATTTCGTTCCGTTCCTTTATAACTCAAGTTTAGCCGAATGGATTTTGATGGAACTTGCACTGTTCGATAGATAATTTTTCAGGGAAGGTTTTAGTATATAACACAACGTTCTACGTATATTAGTTGTAGAATTATGATAGAAAGTTCTGTTATTTTGGCCGAAAAGGTTACCATTACTAATTTTTTGGCAATCATTACTTTTGCAGAAAGAAATAAAAAGGCTATACATCTCGAAAAATAAAAGTAAAATTGAATCCATTTGGACACTACACTGTTAACTAGTATTTTAAAAACACAAATTGCACAAATTGTGGCTTATTAGTTGCTAAAATCAGTGTAAAAATTGTTTTAAACTCATAAAAGAGCTAAAATTCTACATGTTTCGGCTTTAAACTTAAAGCCATCATCGGGGAAGAGGAACAACACAAACGACTACTGATCTTTAAATTTTCGACACGAGAAAATTGAAATCAACAGTATGGAAAAATTTTAAATAAAATAAGCGGGCGCTTTCTGTTGCCAAAGAGCGAAAAACAAAACAATGAATTAACAAGGGGTTAAAAATGAATTAACATTTTAACCCCTTGTTAATTCATTTTACTAAAAATATTAAAAATAAATTCGCAACGTTAAATTAGCACAAATTAAAATCATTTCCAATGGCAAATGATTTTAATTTGTGCTAATTTAACGTTGCATATTTATTTTTAATATAACGGCACAAAGTTTTAATCCACTTTTTGGAATTCATTTTACCCCTTGTTAATTCATTGTTTTGTTTTTCGCTCTTTGGCAACAGAGAGCGCCCGCTTATTTTATTTAAAATTTTTCCATACTGTTGATTTCAATTTTCTCGTGTCGAAAATTTAAAGATCAGTAGTCGTTTGTGTTGTTCCTCTTCCCCGATGATGGCTTTAAGTTTAAAGCCGAAACATGTAGGATTTTAGCTCTTTTATGAGTTTAAAACAATTTTTACACTGATTTTAGCAACTAATAAGCCACAATTTGTGCAATTTGTGTTTTTAAAATAAAAGAAAAACTGTTGCTAATTTTATTTAAAAAAAAAAATAAAAAATAAAGAGAAAGAAAAAAAAGAAAGAAAAAAAAAGAGTTTTGATGAGAGAATATTTCAAAACGAAAATATTTAATTTAAACATGATTGGGAAAGTTCGTAATGCTGAAAAAATTATTCAAGGGGCAAGATTGCTACTGAAAAATATTTGGCTATTTATCTTTTGTTTTTGGCGATTTTGATTTTACTTTTGACCCCAAACAATTTGATTTTAAGCCAAAAGCTGTCTTTTTTTTGTTGCAGAAAGAATTGAAATGGCTATAAATCTGGAAAAATAAAAGAAAAAACTGTTACTAATTTTATTTAAAAAAAAAGAAAAAAAAGAAAAAGAAAACAGTTTTGATGAGAGATTTTAAGCTAAAAGGTGTGTTTTTTCAAGTGTACAACTGCATTTTTGCAGTATATATATATATTTTTTGTACTTTTCGGTTAGCCGGGCGCCCGCCAGTGAAATATATATACATGTATATATATATATGTAGCATTTTGACGAGGTTGAGATATTACGATGAATAATATTCGATGAAAAGATGGCAGTCCTTCAACGATATAGCAAGTTGCAGTCGATATTAGCGAGTATGGCGAAGTAGAAGGCAATGAAATGAGTCCACCAAAGTTTTCCAATAAATCCAGCCAATCTCCAGACAAATAATTTTATTAGAAGACGAACAACACAGAAACAATTCCCAAAGGTCTAAAACTTATAGCCCTCGGGCTAACGTTGCTTCACTTCATTGAATTAAGATGTTACTGGGCCAGTTGAATATTCTACGGACAAAAAAAACACCAGATACATATTTGTTTATGCTTCCGAAAACGTCAAAAATCTAGTACTCCGACCGATGCGACCTGGTTTTGTTCCTTCAGCGGAGACATACAGTAATTTACGTCACGAGCGTACAAACCAATGAGTGAGAGGCTAGCTCCAGCCCAGCAAATGAGGTGCGAAGGAGGAGCTAAGACGGTAAAGAATTCCGAACCTGGTAGTGGAATAATTTTGAAGTGAAACTACCTCAGCGCGCGAAAAAATTAGCATAATAATAATAATAAAAAGAAAATGGCTTTTAAAAAACATTCGAAATGAGAACGCGTCTCAGAATTTTATAGATTGGGGAACTGATAATAGCTACGAATGATCTTAAATTTTAGATTAAGATTTGGAATAAAATAATTATTAATATACGGATATTTACTTTTAAAAGGACTTTAAATAGGAATAGATATTATTAAGAATTAAGGAAATACTGACTATGACAGAAGTTAGATTAATTTTAAAATATTAATGCGAATAAAATGGAAGGATACGAAGGGAATGAATTTTTATATAACATATATATACACACACATATATACACATATATCTACAAAAATACATGTATATACATACATATATATATATATATATATACACTTATATGCATGAATATGTACATATATCACTGGCGCCCGGCTAACCGAAAAGTACCTTTTATTTTCACATGCAAACTATATTAATGGCAATATAGTTCTATTTACTTCTACATATATGAAATTTCGTTCCAGCTGCTTATAACTGGAGTTCTGCTGAATGGATTTTCGTAGAATTTAAACTGTAAGATAATTTTTCAGGGAAGGTTTTATTGTATAACATATCGTTCTACGTAGTTTAGTTATAGAATTATTCTGGGAAGTTCTATAATCAGATCAATCCGATTATGAAAGATTAGCCTTTTTAAAAGATTTTGCCGAATGGATTTTGATGGAACCTACACTGTTAGATAATTTTCTAGGGAAAGTTTAATCCTATAACATATCATTCTATGTTGCTTCGAAAATCGGGTGACCATTTTTTTTAATCAAATATTAGCATTTTCAGTATTTGATTCCGATTATGAAAGATTAGCCTTCTGAAAAAGTTCTGCTGGACGGATTTTGATGAGAATTGTATTGTTAGTTAGATGCTATTTCAGGAATGGTTTTAATGTACTACATATTGTTCTAACGTTGCTTAGTCAAACAGTTATGTGTGAAGGTTATATAGTCAGATAAAAAAAAAGATTAGCTTTTTTGAAGGTTTTTACTGGGCGTATTTTTTGCGACTTGCATTGTTAAGTAGATAATTGGCAAGGATGGTTTTAGTATATTTCATATCGTTCTGTTAGTTTTAGAATTATGTGGAAAAGTTCTATAATCAGATGAAACCGATTATCAAAGATTAGCCTTTATAAAAACTTCTACTGAATGGATTTTGTTAGTTAATGTGTTTGCATTGTTAGTTCGATAATTTTTAGTGATGGTTTTAGTATATTGCATACAGTTTTATCATTCTTTAGCAAACCCTTACTGTAAATGACAAAATAAAAGGGTTGGTCCTTAACAGCTAAAATTTTGACTGCACATTAGAAAATATAATAACGCAATCACGTCATTTTTCAGTAATGTGGAAGGATATATACATACCAGGTAAATATACAGATTGCTTTCAAATACAAGGTCAAATTAAACGATATATTTCGTTTGATTCAAGGTTCATTTGTAGAAACCGACCAGCGCAGCGGGCGTAGCTTGCTAGTAATAAATACGAAGGTCAAAGTATCAACCCTGTTCTTCGCAGAAATTTTATTAGTATTCGTACTAGGCAAAGAATTCTAATAAAATTTAGTGGTGACAATCGGCCCATTTGTTTAAAGTAATGAAAAATGCATTTTTTCACATTCGATAGTTTGACATGATAGCGACGATATGGTTATATCTATTTTAAAATTTTTTGACTCACTTCACTGTCATTCTAACCCCCTCATATATAAGAACTAGAGATAAGTTCGGGCTTTTTTTCGGAGCTCGAGCCTGAATAATTTTGTGTCATGAGAGACCGAAACCGATACCGAAAGCACGCAGTAGAAAATTGTTAATAACATTTTTAAATTGTTTTCAAGATTAATTTTCTCATTTAAAAATATCTTCATACATAGAAATAACTATTACTGCTAAATACGCCCAATACAACTACGTTTCATGATTTTCATGTCCCTGAAAATGTGTTTAAAATAGCAAATTTGTTATTTATACCTAACCACTGGCAGAATTATTCAAAAGTCACAATTCTTATTCTTTTAATATATCATTGTACAAATGTATCATTGTATATATCATTGAACAAATATATCACTGTACTATGCCAGAGAGATATGAGTTTTGCTTTACAGTAATTCTGAAAAAGACTTCAAACAAAAAGAGAGGAAAGACAAAAGATATCCCATAACTTCTTTATGTTGCTATCACTGACCGTGCCAAAGTTTCAAGATTAATAGAATATTTCTTTTTATATCTCATCAATAATTATTCAATTCTTTTTCTAGCATCTGTCATTTTTCCGTTTTTTTCAATTTGTGAATAAATAAAATTTTGACTACGAATCCGAACTTCCCCGAATCCGAAGACTGTTACAAAAATCCTCGAAACGGACTCGAACTCCAGCTGAGCCCGTCTCCTATCTAATAAAAAGCACTCATCGTCATCATTCGGTATAAAGCACCATTCTAATTTTGACAAAATTAGAATCTAGTTTATTATAAAATACACAATGTTTTATTTAATATAAACACACGCAAACTGTTTAACGGGTTTCCATAAAAAGCAAAATCTCGCCAATGTCACCGGGTTACTCAGGCATAAAATCGACATTTTGGCGCCAAAAAGACACCCGGTACGTCTGTGACAGCTGTACCATCATAATTTAATAGAATTATTTTGTGCATCTCTGTGAACGAACTATAAATGCTACTTACTCAATACTATATAGAAAGCATATTGTCTGCCTCAGCGATTCACATCAAATTAATTATGTTTTAAGTATCGCAAATCGTAAAAATGTTCTACAAATGATTTTTGCTCATAGACCAAAATTTAATGTAATTATTTTTGTCTCCCTGTAAACAAAATATAATTTATACACATTTCATTTTCATAAGAATACATTATATAGTAAACCCCAATAACTTATATATATCCCTTACATGGTAATTCTAATATATTTACGAGAGCAAGTTTATGCATTGTTGCATTTATATAGTTGTTTTTATTTAAAAAAATGTATTACAAGAATACATTTCACAGATTATATTAGGTAACAGAAAAGAAAACCAATCTAGCAATTACACATAAGGTACTTTAATGCGGAGCGAAAATTTGTAAAAAGTTATATATATATATATATATATATATATACTTATTTTATTGCTTTTATATTTATTTTATATTTTTAATAAAGGCTTTTCTAATGCTCTTTTGTGTCTTTCATTTTTTTTCCCTTTTTAAACTTTTTCCTTCAGAAATCTTTAACCAAAGCCATTATTTACACTTTATCGTAATTTTTTCCATTACACAAGATTTAATTTAATAAGCTCAGAGAGAAAAAGGTCACCTGGATTAATTTTAAGTAAATTTTTAATACTTCTTTTAAAGCTAATATTTTTTTAAGCTTACTAAGAACTTCTCATTTCTTCTACAGAATTCAGAATGACATTAAAAAAAATATTTCTTAATAGTCTGGTGTAGTAAAAAGCAGAAAAGGTATTTTCCATTAATGTTCTTTCTTTGTGTATTATGTTGTGTATATGGAATCCTCTATTTACAAGTTTTAAAGATATATATTTCGCTCTTAAACCGAAAAAGAAAATGCTTAATAACTTTACAATAATTCAGTAAAATTATGTTTTAATAAGTAATGTAGTGTTGCATCAAATAACGCTTTCTCAATCACATTTTGAGTTCACTCTATACAACTAGTAAATCTGCAGATCAGGAGCCTCAACGTCAGCTCTAAAAGTCATTGTTTTTTAATCTTACTTTTCATATTATTTTGCATCTTATAATCCTCTATTTAATTTTTTTATATTACATACATATTTATACGCATATAAAATACTTCGGAGGTTTCAGAAATTAGAAGCGTTAAATTAAACACGATTTATGCAATGATATTCTGAAATTCTTATGAACTTCTTATTCATGTAATTTTTTGGATAAAAAAATAAACTTGTATTAAAATAATTTCTTCATTTATGTCAATAGAATAAAAAAATAATTTATTTTGATAATATAATATTGCAGCAAAAGAATGCGAGTTACTTGTTTTTTTTTTTTTTTTTTTTTGATATTCTTTGAAATATGGTTGCTAAGCAACTAATAAATTAAAAGCAAATTTTCAAAGATATTGGATATTTTTAAACTTCCATATCGAAAATTTAGCATTAATAATTTTACTTTTAAATCCATTATTCAAATATGTGATTTATATTTCAGTTAAAAATGAAATTTGAAAATCGTCTGCATTCCCATATGAAAGCATTATGACCTAAAAAGAAATATTCTATATTTTTCGAACGAATGAACCAAATGTAACTAAAAACTATACAGCTAATTCCGGGTACCTCACCAGCATACCCACTAAAAATAAATCTAATCGGATCATTTTTGTGGCAATTTGGTCTGTTCGCGGTACAGACAGAAAAACAGACGGAAACCGAAAATTTTCCGGGTCTCAACAGTGAGCCTCAACTTATATTTCGGCAATTACAATTTAACTGTATAAAAGATAAAGAAAGAATGTGGTAAGTAATTTACTCCTAAACAGGTGTCATCTTCCCCATTTCACTGCAAGCAATTTAGTTTTAAATAGTTCAGTGAAGTTTTTTTATTTCATTACTTTGTGATCTGTTCTCATTTATGCCTAACAAAATTTCCAAAAATAGATTAAGAAGAGTGTTAAATAAAAAAAAAATACTGTTATGAATCATTGAAAGAGTTTGTTACAGCTAAAAAATTATAAAATCGTTTGAAAGAATCATTTGAAAGATACGGAATTAAAAGTGAATATTGCCGAAATACATTCAACATATTTCATCTGCAAATCTAACAATTAATCAAAAACCCTTAAAAGAAAAAGTTAACTTTGCAGATTTATAGTGAGCTGTGGTGAAAAATACTGATCTGTTCTTTTTATGATTAAAAAAAGAAAATGATGTTTCCAAAAATATTTTTTTAACTGCCTGATGTAATAAAAAATAGATTTCACAAAAACTACTTTCATTTTTCGATAATGTTTTATCTATTTATTTATTAAAGGCTACTTAAAAAATTATCTATGTTAAATGAAAAAAAAGTTCAGTATTGCAAAAGTAATTTAGTAGAAGGATACTTCAAAAAGATAATCCGGTGTTGCATGGAATAATTCCATTAAACGCTTTCTGTACTGCATTTTGAACACCCCCCTCCCCAATATAAGAACGAGTTAATACTGAAGAAATACATATTACAACTATTTAACTGGTAAATAGTTTAGTCATTTCCTTTACTCTCAGTATTTGGTGATTCGTTCTCATTAATGTAAATTTGAAAAAATGTAGATAAAGCATAAAACTACTAAAGTTAAAAAGTAGATTAAAGTACTTAAAATTTATAAAAAAAAATCATTATTGAACAGGCGAAATAATTCAAATAGTTAACTAAATAAGCAAATAATGAGGAATTAGATTTTTTTATTATTAAAGATTAGTTTTATCAGTGTGAGTTTTTTATTTCATCATATATTCTAATACGAGCAAATCTTGTGTGTGTGTGTGTGTGTGGGTGGGTGGTTATTAAAATTTTATCTTAAAAACGGTTCTAAGGATTTTGACGAAATTTTGTATCTTACCGTTTTGGGGCATCAGAAAACCATTGCGATAGGTCACACGTTCGAGAAAATTCGATAAGTGGGTCATTTTGGGTCATCATGAGTCAGGGACAAGTTAATTGTATCTAAAATACGGTTCAAACGGTTTTGACTAAATTTTGTATCCTACCATTTTCGGGCACGGGAAGACTATTGGGCTGGGTCACATGTTCAAGAACTTTCGATTAGTGGGTCCTTTTTGGGTCAACGCGGGTCAAGTTAATTTTATCTAAAAAACGGCTCTAACGATTTTGATTAAATTTTGTATTCTACTATTCTATTCTTTTGTTTCGGTCACGAGAATATCATTGGGCTAGGTTACATGCCCGAGAAAATTCGATTAGTGGGTCAAGCTAATTTTATCTAATAAACGGCTCAGACTATTTCGACTAAATTTTGCATCCTATGGTTTTCGGGCACGAAAAGATTGTTGGGCTAGGTCACATGTTCGAGAAAATTCGATTAGTGGGTCATTTTGGTCATGGGTCATTATGGGTTAAGCTATTTTTATCTTATAAACGGATAAGAAGATTTGAACTAAATTTAGAGTCCTGCAGTTTTAGGGCACGAAAAAATCATTGGGCTAGGTCACATGCTCGAGAAAATCCGATTAGTGGGTCATTTTTGGGTCACTGTGGTTCAAGATAATTTTATCTAAAAATAGCTGAGACTATTAAGACTAATTTTTGCAGCCTATGGTTTTCGGGCACGAGAAGACTGTTGGGCTAGGTCACATGTTCGAGAAAAATCGATTAGTGGGTCATTTTGGCCATGGGTCATTATGTGTCAAGCTATCTTTATCTTGAAAACGGATCAGAGGATTTGAACTAAATTTAGTATCCTACACTTTTAGGGAACGAGAAGACTATTGGGCTAAGTCACATGTTTGAGAAATTTCGATTAGTGGGTCATTTTGGTCATGAGGCATGATATTTGAACTCAAAGCTAATTTTGACCGAGCACAGCTCGGTCTTCCCTGCTCGTGACTTTATATTACAATATTTTTTTTTAGCTTAAATAAGAGGTCTCTGGTTTAATTCAATTAAATATAACTTTTTTATATTTCTGAACAAACTTCTCTCAACAATAACTGAGTTTCACAAATGTCTCCGATAAAATTGATTTTTAGAGCCTTTACAATCCTTTTACACCGAGCTCTAACGTTAACTTAATTAAACTAAATGTTTGAGGACTTGAAAGATAAGAGAATTCTGGCTTTTTGGAATGTTCAGATGTTAAAAAAAGAATGTTTTTTTCTTTACCAAGAAGTTTATAAAAGTTTTTAACATTAAATTATGAGAACTAATTTAAATAATTAGATAAATAAACAAGTAATGATAAATTAAATTTTACGAGCAGGGAAGACCGAGCTATGATCGGTCAAAATTAAACTTGAGTTCAAATATCATGACCCATGACCACAATGACCCACTAATTGAATTTTCTTGAACGTGAGACTTAGCCCAACAGTCTCCTCGTGCTTGAAAACCATAGGATGCAAAATTTAGTGTAAATAGTCTGAGCCGTTTTTAAGATAGAATAGCTTGACCCATAATGACTCATGACCATAATGACCCACTAATTAAATTTTCTCGAACATGTGACCTAGTCCAACAGACTTCTCGTGCCCGAAAACCATAGGATGCAAAGTTTAGTGTAAATAGTCTGAGCCGTTTTTAAGATAAAATAGCTTGGTCCATAATGACCCATGACCAAAATGACTCACTAATTGAATTTTCTCGAACATGTGACCTAGTCCAACAGTCTTCTCATTCCCGAAAACCATAGGATGCAAAATTTAGTGTAAATAGTCTGAGCCGTTTTTAAGATAAAATAGCTTGACCCATAATGACCCATGACCAAAATAACTCACTAATTAAATTTTCTCGAACATGTAACCTAGCCCAACTGTCTTCTCGTGCCTAAAAACCATAGGATGCAAAATTTAGTGTAAATAGTCTGAGCCGCTTTTTAGATAAATTAGCTTGACCAATAATGGCCCAGAAATGGCCCACTAATCGAATTTTCTCGGACATGTGACCTAGCCCAATTATTTTATCTTGCCCGAAACTCGTAGGACACAAAATTTAATCAAAATCGTTTGAGTCGTTTTTTAGATAAAATTAATTTGACCCGCGTTGACCCAAAAATGACCCACTAATCGAAAGTTCTCGAACATGTGACCCAGCCTAATAGTCTTCTCGTGTCCGAAAATGGTCGAATACAAAATTCCGTCAAAATTGTTTGAACCGTTTTTTAGATACAATTAGCTTGACCATGACCCAAAATTACCCAAAATTACCCACTAATAGAATTTTCTCGAACATGTGACCTAGCCCAATGGTTTTCTGGTGCCCCAAAACGGTAGGATACGAAATTTCGTCAAAATCGTTAGAGCCGTTTTTAAGATAAAATTTGCATATATATATATATATATATATATATATATACTAGGGGGCCTACCCCCTGCGAGCTACGCTCGCCCACCCCCGCTTAGACTTCGAGGCCTCTAAAAACATGACAGCGTGCTTTGTTTTAAAAATATTGGTAAATCTGTAATTGGGTTGCCATGCTTTTAACGTTTTAATGGGGCATTTTTTGATTATCATGGCCTCATACACAGCTGTTGCGACAACTGACGACTGTTTTCGGGATTGATAAGTAAAATCAATTGCAACTTGAATACCAGCTTGTATAAAATGGTTAGGTTTAAATTGTGGCTACCTCTCGGACTTTTATAACAACGATCTGTATTCTATTCTTCCTTTGCGTTTAAGGATGAGAAAAATGTCATCTACTTGTGAATAATATTAAGAACCACGGTATTGAAAAGTTCTATGTTATAGACATTTTCAGTAAAAGGTTTTAATTTTCTCTCTATTTTAGTGCACCATCATGCATATTTTCATGTTATTTTAAACATGTAAATTATTTATTTTAATTAATATGTCTATACGAATTTTCTAATAATTATTTATCATACAAAATTAATTAAATATTTTGTGCATGCATGCCTGCATTTATTCGGCATCAATTGATGAGATATTTAAACAAATTTGCTATCCGCGATAATTTTACATCATGTTATGTCACTTGAATATTGTCCATAAGAAAATCGGGTACTTTTCCAGTATAGGATCCTTTGCTTTTAGGTTTGGCGTAATTCGAGCTTCAAAAAGGGATAGATTCATAAATATACATAGATTTGTTGCCAAAAGATTTGAAAACAAACCCAATGAAATTTAGGTGCTTTTCTATTATAGAAGTCTTGACGCTTTTTTAAAAAGCTTGGCGCAATTCGGGCATCAGAAAGTGAGATTTGGTGCCAAATGACTTAAACAGCCATGGAAACAAATTCGTCGATTTTTTTGTTTATATGCATATTTTAATTATACGTATATTATTATTGTTTTTTCCATACAAATTACTTCTGATTATATATAAAATAGGATGAATGATATTTTACGCTAAACAAATTGTATAAATATTGAAAAAATGCTTCTGTATACGAAATGACAAAGTGAATAGGTTGACAGAAAGTATGTTGCCAAATTTCCTTTTATGCTTGTTTGTTTATACATGTATTTATATGTATATATACAATTTATTTATAATTGTCTTTTAATTTACCTCTTTTTGTACATAAAAATAAATAAATGGCTTCTTTATATTAAATAAATTGTATAAATATCGAAATAATTGCTTGTGTATATCAAAAAGCGAATAGATTGTTAGAAAAAACATGTTGCCGAATTTCAATTCATCACCAAGGTCACTTTCTGTATCTCGCGAAGGCCCCTAAATTGGAAAAGAAACGAAAATCATTTTAATATATAACGTAATTTACACCTTAAATGTGCTTCGAATATAGTAATTTAATTATTTGTAGTTTTTCCTTATCTTTGTTATTTATGTGTAAACATATAATTAATTATTAAAAAAGTAATGCTACTGAAATATTCATTTGTTTTAAACTTTAACAGCTTTTTTCTAATATATACGGAGCATTTTTTCCCTTGCTGCCAATAAAAGAGAGAAAGGAATAAATATCATTTTACCATAATTGATGTCATATTCTCATTAAAATTGGAAAGAAAACCAAGCAGGATATTTTATTCTCCTTCCGTTCAGTTGGGCAATTATTATTTTATATATTCGTTTCAAATATCCGAATTAGTGATTTTATAAATTCGTTTAATTAAATTTTACAAAAAAATAACAAAATGATATCAATAAATAATAATTACTATTATTTCCTCCCTCCCCCCTTTCTTTTGCGTTTACATAAATGACGTCATTTGGACGAATTTATTCAAAATATTTTCAGTTTATAAATTAAATTAAATGCTGACAGACGATTGAATCCTGACGATAGAAATGTGATTTTTTTTTCAAATTTTCCTGAAAAACATAATTTAATCGCAATCTTGTCTTCATTATCGATTGAAATGAAAGATAAATTCAATTTCAATTTGAAAATGACGAATAAAAAGAAATCAATAATCCCTATCGGGATCCTTTTCAATTTTTTTCCCTTTTTTGTCACAAAAAAACTGAGTAATTAGTTGCCATCATTACAGAAATGTCATTAAAATTAGAAAAAAATTAATATCTCGAAAACGAATTCCAATTTCAAAATTCTATTACCAGTTTTGACATCCGCGGATTTTTATAGATAATTGGTATTAATTTCACCATCAAGCGTTTAATATTTTATTAAAAATAGCCCTGAAACATAATCAGTCGTTTAATCAGTCGTTTCATAAAATCGTTTCATAAATTCGTTTCATAAAATCGTTTCACAAATTCGTTTCATTAGGATTTTATATATATAGGGTAGACTAGGGGGCCTGCCCCCTGCGAGCTACGCTCGCCAACCCCCGCTCAGACTTCCAGGCCTCTAAAAACATGACAGCGTGCTTTGTTTTAAAAATATTGGTAAATCATCTGTAATTGAGTTGCCATGCTTTTAACGTTTTAATATGTCATTTTTTGATTATCATGGCCTGATACACAGCTGTTGCGGTAACTGACGACTGTTTTCGGGACTGACGACTGTTTTTTCAATTACACCTTGAAAACCAGCTTGTATAAAATGGTTAGGTTTAAATTGTGGCTACCTCTCGGACTTTTATAACAACGATCTGTATTCTATTCTTCCTTTGCATTTAAGGATAAGAATAATTCCATCTGCTTGTGAAAAGCTTAAGAACCACGGTATTGAAAAGTAGTATGTTATAGACATTTTCAGTAACAGGTTTTAATTTTTTCTCTATTTTAGTGCACCATCATGCCTATTTTCATGTTATTTCATGCATATTTTCATGTTATTTTAAATATGTAAATTATTTATTTAAATTAATATGTATATAAGAATTTTCTAATAATTATTTATCATACAAAATTAATTAAATATTTCGTGCATGCATGCCTGCATTTATTCAGCATCAATTGATGAAATATTTAAACATATTTGCTATCCGCAATACTTTTACACCATGTTATGTCACTTGAATATTGTCCATAAGAAAATCGGGTACTTTTCCAGTATAGGATCCTTTGCTTTTAGGTTTGGCGTAATTCGAGCTTCAAAAAGGGATAGATTCATAAATATACATAGATTTGTTGCCAAAAGATTTGAAAACAAACCCAATGAAATTTCGGTGCTTTTCTATTATAGGGGTCTTGACGCTTTTTTAAAAAGCTTGGCGCAATTCGGGCATCAGAAAGTGAGATTTGGTGCCAAATGACTTAAACAGCCATGGAAACAAATTCGTCGATTTTTTTGTTTATATGCATATTTTAATTATACGTATATTATTATTGTTTTCTCCATACAAATTACTTCTGATTATATATAAAATAGGATGAATGATATTTTACGCTAAACAAATTGTATAAATATTGAAAAAATGCTTCTGTATACGAAATGACAAAGTGAATAGGTTGACAGAAAGTATGTTGCCAAATTTCCTTTTATGCTTGTTTGTTTATACATGTATTTATATGTATATATACAATTTATTTATAATTGTCTTTTAATTTACCTCTTTTTGTACATAAAAATAGATAAATGGCTTCTTTATATTAAATAAATTGTATAAATATCGAAATAATTGCTTGTGTATATCAAAAAGCGAATAGATTGTTAGAAAAAACATGTTGCCGAATTTCAATTCATCGCCAAGGTCACTTTCTGTATCTCGCGAAGGCCCCTAAATTGGAAAAGAAACGAAAATCATTTTAACATATAACGTAATTTACACCTTAAGTGTGCTTCGAATATAGTAATTTAATTATTTGTAGTTTTTCCTTATCTTTGTTATTTATGTGTAAACATATAATTAATTATTAAAAAAGTAATGCTACTGAAATATTCATTTGTTTTAAACTTTAATAGCATTTTTCTAATATATACGGAGCATTTTTTCCCTTGCTGCCAATAAAAGAGAGAAAGGAATAAATATCATTTTACCATAATTGATATCATATTCTCATTAAAATTGGAAAGAAAACCAAGCAGGATATTTTATTCTCCTTCCATTCAGTTGGGCAATTATTATTTTATATATTCGTTTCAAATATCCGAATTAGTGATTTTATAAATTCGTTTAATTAAATTTTACAAAAAAATAACAAAATGATATCAATAAATAATAATTACTATTATTTCCTCCCTCCCCCCTTTCTTTTGCGTTTACATAAATGACGTCATTTGGACGAATTTATTCAAAATATTTTCAGTTTATAAATTAAATTAAATGCTGACAGACGATTGAATCCTGACGATAGAAATGTGATTTTTTTTTTCAAATTTTCCTGAAAAACATAATTTAATCACAATCTTGTCTTCATTATCGATTGATATGAAAGATAAATTCAATTTCAATTTGAAAATGACGAATAAAAAGAAATCAATAATCCCTATCGGGATCCTTTTCAATTTTTTTCCCTTTTTGTCACAAAAAAACTGAGTAATTAGTTGCCATCATTACAGAAATGTCATTAAAATTAGAAAAAAAAAATAATATCTCGAAAACGAATTCCAATTTCAAAATTCTATTACCAGTTTTGATATCCGCGGATTTTTATGGATAATTGGTATTAATTTCACCATCAAGCGTTTAATATTTTATTAAAAATAGCCCTGAAGCATAATCAGTTGTTTAATCAGTCGTTTCATAAAATCGTTTCATAAAATCGTTTCATAAATTCGTTTCATAAAATCGTTTCACAAATTCGTTTCATTAGGATTTTATATATATAGGGTAGATATATATATATATATATATATATATAACCACACACAAGATTTGCTCGTATCAGAATATATGATATAAAAAATTAGACCAATCAATGTGAGTTTTTCTGCTGCGAAATAATAGGTTAGTATCTAAAGAAAAGAAAAAGCTTTTCCAAAGCAGTTTTAAGATTTAATAATCATTTTAAATAATCATTGGATGACCAATCTTTTTTCATGAAATATTAAATTTTTTTTAATGGGTAGTAAATGCGTCTTTATATGCGCCTACGCATTAATTAAATATTAAGGAAGTAGTAATATATTAATGTCATCCATCACAAAGTTTTTCTGTGTCATTCTAATATGTTAATATAAATATCGCAGTTGGGTTCTAATAACAAAAAAATCCTTCATAAGGACACTTTTGAGAGGATAATATCTAAATTAATTCCATATTTAAAAGGCTGCCAACGGTCAAGGAATTTCTCAAGGTAAATACCAATATTTCTGTATAGAAAAAATTCCCTTATTTAATCACTTCATTGACTGCTGGATATCTTGTTTACACTAAATTATTCACGTACTAACAATTATGAATATTTCAATTCAATGCAGATTTTTCAACTTAACATGGGATTTGGAATAAAAAATCATGAGCGCCACCTGTTGAATATTCGAAGCAAAAATCTGTTCAATACATATATAGTACAACATCCATAATGGACATTTACGAATAGCAGAAACCTCTATTTAGAGAACACATTTTCATTCCCAAACACAAATATTATTTGCATATTTTTACATCTGAATTGCGGATACATCCGAAGAACGGAAAAATTTGGCGGTCCCCAGGTATCCGTTATTTAGAGGTTTTACTGAATTTATTTTAATAATCTTATAAAAAAAAATTGTGCATTTCTACACAGTAGAAACTTTGATATAGCTAGAATATTTACCAATATAATATCTGACAATGGTAGATATTAAATGCATATTAAATGCTAATGGTGATATTAAACTTTTCGCTATTGCTATCCATTGTTAGAAATTGCAACCACAATTTTAATCTTTTAGAATGTTCAATAATTCAGAGATATTCATCAATATACGACCTCAATTTTAGAGGTGCTTTTCACATATGAAAGAATTCTAAAAATTTGGTAAATAATTTATACAGTACTCTCAGATTTTCTAGTCTGGCTTCCTTTACTTTCACTCTTTTCTCTCATACTTATTCTCAATTAAGCTGTTCCTACCTCACTCTAAATAAACTAAACGCTGCCTTTTCATTGGTCTTTTTACGTGCGTTCGTAATTATATAAATACGTAGCACCTAAGTCGTCCTCTGGTCCGTCCATCTGTCTGTCTGTCTGTCCGCATATAACAGCGCAAAAACTACTCAACCAAAGATTTGAAATTTAATAGATATAATATTTTCAGAATTTTTTCTAGTCATTTCAAATTTTATGAAAATCGAATCAAAACTTAAAGAGATATTGATAAAAATATTTATTAAGTAATTTGAAATTTTTTAAAATTGGTACTTCTTTGTTATACCAGCTTCCGAAGACAAATCGTCAAGCGACCGAGATGTATCATTCTATTAAATCCTATCATATGTAATTAATTTAATGGTATCACATGATAGGTAATGATACTAGGTTGCCATGGTGAATACGTCGTATTTAAAATGGAGTCATATTATTTTCGCATTACTGAATTTAAAAACCGAATTTGTATACTAAAATTGTTTAATTATAGCAATCAAATAATCTACCAACAGTTTTTGGATAGATATTTTCGGAGAAATAGATATTAAATGGAAAAAAAGTCTAAATAGGGAATTCAAGTTCTGAAATTTTCAATGCTAGAATGCTAGATTTAAGTTTCCCATTGGAATTTTCAGTAAATGTCAACAAATGATAACAACTTAAAGTGTACTTATTTTATTACGGAATTAATCATATCATAACAACAGACGGTATAATTTATTTCACTGAAACAAGTTATAGTAAGAACGCACCTCATTTGTCATGTTTGACGTACAATTTCCAACTTGTTGGTTACGTCATCCATATGGAAATTCTTGACTCCGCTGTTTTACACTTACAGCCATTTTCCCCTTGACTGCGTTCTGCACTACTTGCTCCCTGTATGTTTTTATGCATTTATTATTTGTAATTTTAACCATTGCACTGATGATGGAGCGTTACAAGTTCCGAAACAGTTAACTGCCGTTTTTAATATTCACATTTTCATTTATGCTCTTATCACCTTGCCTATTCGTTTCTTAATATACTATTCGCCGTAAAAAGCACAGAATAGCAGCGTCTCCTGTTGCGTGAGCAAGACAAAATTTAAATCAGAATTGTTTTTCATATTAAACATTTTATATATTAATTTTGGTGCAATTCCATTCTATAGATGCGAAGATATAGTAGACACCCATATCGGGAATAAGTTCGCGTACCAGCGCCATGTAGCGGCTAACCATTTTTACTGTATTTTTAAGTATGTCTTGCCATTTTATTATTTTTTTTTAAATTAATTATTTTTTTTGGAAATCTGATCCTTACAGTTGTGGAACACACTTGCTAGATATAGAATCATATATATTTTATGTTTTATTCTAAAATTTAGTTTTCCTATCTTAAATTTGCTCTATGTTAATTAATTTCCTTATTCAAAATCATTTTCTATTCTTTAACCAGAAAAGCAGTCCTTTTTCCTATCTCAAAATGCTCCCAGCTATTTTTATCGTAACATTAAACGTAGTTGTACGTTAGTTTAATGCGGTTTCAATTTTGAATATTAATGTACTATCCAGATGGACGTAACGTCTGCCCTTCCTTTGCTTTCGTATCTCGTGTTAAAGCAAACGCGTTTTCAGTTGAACTTTACTGCTGCATCATAATGCAAAATCAACATGTTTTGTTTTTGTTCTCATTAATACAGTCATCGCTTTCCCAAAATAATTACGGGGTTATCTTTCTAATGTGGTTTTATTGATAAATCGCCATTCAGGTAGACGATTGGCGATTTGTCGTTCAAAAATGTAATACACATTTATTCATAACAGACAAAAAAGGGGCATTTGGTATCAAGCACATTCGTAGCAGTTTGCAGCTTTGCACGTCAAAAATGTTGGCGGACTCTCAGTGCAAAATTTTGATCAGATCTTCTCCAACTGTTGAACAAGAAGGTTCTATTATGTAGCCTGTAGCCTGTAGCACCACACTCGCCTTTCCAGATGTGTCGATGTGTCCTGAATAAATGAAAGTTTCACGTGATGATGCTTCTTTGTTTCAACTGATGTTTTTTTTTTTTTTTTTTTTTTTTTTTTTTTTTTTTTTTTTTAATTTGTGTGTGTGTGTGTGTGTGGACTGTTATCAAGAGGGGAACCATGTATGAAATTTTGCGATCACATGAAATGATCTGAAAAGCATTCTCTGATTTTCCAGCCAGCTTCATCACACTTGAATGAGAAAAAAATTGTTTCGAAAAGTTCAAAATTGTGGCAAAAGTGTGATTTTAATGTTTTTTTTTACATTTTTTAAAAATTAATTTTTTTTAATTTTCACCACAAGAATTGCATTTGTTATTGATTAAATAATTTTACTGCGTAAAACCATTTAATAAAATTTCAAAAATATATTAAATACATTATAAAATACTAAAAAACAGTTCAAGAGGTTCTGAGTCCTCTTTTATTTATAATATGTGTTGTCTGTTTCAAGAAAACCTATATTCTTTTGATCATGTAAAAAATTAAAAAAGTTATTGCACTTTACTGAACCAGAAAATTTTAAAGATCAGATGTCAGTAACTAACAAAAAACAATTTTACGAAAGTTCTCTCCAGATTTTACGATCGTTTTTAATGAAGTGTTAACATTCTTTACTCTTTCAAAACTTCAAATATTTATTTTAGTTTAACGTCAAAGCGGAGCGTGAAAGTGTTTTAGAACTTTTAATGTTTTGTTTTGTCTCTGAAGTTTGTAGAACAGTAAAAATTTCTTTAAAAAGTTGTGTGGAAAAGTATAAAAACAATTTGATTAAGTGGAGACATAACAATAATTTGATATTGTAAAACGTTATTAAATTTAATTTTATATTAAATTATCTTTAAATTATAATCTGAAATATTCTCGAAATTTGGAGGAAAAGAATTTCGTATATGATGTATAAAGGCTTTTATTAATAGATTATTTTCAAAACAAAGCAAATTTAGTTTAAATTGTTAATTGAGATAAAAAAGGCTAGAATATTAATTTTGCAACCTTTTAAGTTAATTGTTTCAAGGAAATTTAGTTTCTTCCGATCATCTATAATTTAAAAAAAATTCTTCTTATTCTGTGATTTTGAAAATCTGGAAAATAAGATTTTCAGTAACAAAAAATAAAGCTTTTTAAAACGTTTCCTAATATTTCAAAATAATTTAAAATTCATTTTAAATATTGTATGTCAAATTATTTTATTAATAATTTTATATAATGTAAAATAATAATACATATATACATACATATATATATACAGTAATACCTCAGTTTTCGTTGACTTCGATTATGGTCGGTTTCGGTTTTGTCGATTTTTTCAGCGAAAAAATTGTCTCGGTTTTCGTCGATTACCTCAGATACCTCCAGGATAATCAGTTGCACTTTAAGTGCTTCCTGGTAATGGACTATGCTCCTGTACATCCTCCAGATTTGGAAGACACATTGTTAGAGAAGTTCAGTTTTGTCACAGTGAAGTTCATGTCCCCTAATACCACACCATTCATCCAGACCATGGACCAGGATGTCATTTCAAATTTCATAAAGACTGTACACAAAAGAAATGTTTCAAAGGTGCTTTGAGGTGACATCTGATACAGAATTGGCATTAAGAGAGTTCTGGAAAAAACATTTCAACTTTCTGAACTACATTAAACTCATAGATAAGGCGTGGCAGGCAGTGGCATACAGCACGAAGAACTCTGCCTGGAAGATATTGTGGCCAGGAAATGTGCATGAGAGAGATTTTGAAGGGTTTGAGATTTTCGCCTGATGGCCCTACATATGTGGTGCAGTCAGTTGTTGATTTCAGGAAGTCCATGGGTTTGGAGGTGAGTGCGAGGATGTGGAAGATTTGGTGGATGAACACAATGAAGAACTCGCCACTGAAGAGCTGCCAGAACTTCACCTAGAAGTGCAACAGACGGCAGACGAAGAAGTTGCTTCAGATGAGGAGGAAGAGACGGAGGAGATTGTGCATTATTCAGAGATTAAGGACAGATTCTCTATGTGGAATAAGGTACAGGGATTTGTAGAGAAAAATCACCTAGACAAAGCTGTTACAAGCCGCGTTTGAACTTGTTTAATGATGTCTTACCTCATTTTTAGGAATATCTTAAAAAGGCGGCAGAAACAGACTACTTTGGACAGCTTTTTGAGCGACATAGGTCCATTGACTTTGAAGCTAGTCCTACTGCCAAAAGACCAAAAGGGAAGTGATCCCAGGTATAGTGCCTTGATACCATACGACAAGAACACTATAATTAATAGTAATAATTTCTTCTTGTATTAATTTTTTCTTGTTTTTATTATTAAACTCTATACGTATTCTCTAAAAATTGTGCTTTTGATACGTATTTTGGAGTGTTTCAAACGAATTTATTGGATGTACATAGATTCATATCGAAAAAAAATTCGTCGGTTTTGTATTTCGCCGTTTGTTTTCGGACGGATTATCGAAAAAACCCGAGGTATCACTATATATAGAATTTGACTCTGAGACACATATAAATGAGTTTACACAAATAGCTTTAAATTTAATAAACGGTTATATTGAAAATTAGAGATACTATTTACAGCAACAGCTATATACAAGAAAATAGGAGTTGTCGTCTTACATAATACTAAACATCATATTGATTTAACTCATTAACGCCGGTCGGCAAGAAAACTTGCCACTTAAGGCGCACGAAACATTTAAATTTGAAAACCAGTATTTTAGCACGGAAACTTTCCCCTTATCTAATCTGAAATTTTGACAGATTAAATAAGTCAAAATTACAGCATGGAAAAACTGGTATCAACTGGAGTTAAAGAATTAAAAAAGTGTAAAAGATTCTCGTCGTGAATGGGTTAAGAGAATACTTGAACGATCAACAATGTTAATAAAACACGTATCTTTTAAACTCATGAACTATCCATATATATTTCAATAACCAAGCATTTTTAAGGATCGTACGGTCAGAATCACACGGAAGGAGGTCTGGAGAACGAGGTGGCCTTCTGCTAGAAGCTAGACAATGATCTAGTAACCCATTCACGACGAGAATCTTTTACACTTTTTAATTCTTCAAAACCAGTTGATACCAGTTTTTCCATGCTGTAATTTTGACTTATTTAATCTGTCAAAATCTCAGATTAGCTAAGGAGAAAGTTTCCGAGCTAAAATACTGGTTTCTAAATTTAAATGTTTCGTGCGCCTTAAGTGGCAAAATTTCGTACCAACCGGCGCTAATGCTTTAAAATCCATCACTTCAGCTTCACAGAATATTTATACATTCTAATAGTAGCATCACTCGTCATGTATGTACGCACATATGTTGCACACACCTCACTCATTTCTGCTTTCTGCTAGAATACCGCGCAACACTCATCAACTCCGCCGAACAAACAGTTCTTTTGACTTTACGCTCGAATGTCGTTTAGAGTATGCATACCTCCGAAGTACTGTGTGACGTAATTGTACTGTAGGCGGTAGGCGATAGCTGGTTGGAGCTTTGCTTCACTCATTTGCAAAGAGGACAGCGAAACACAATTTCCATAGCTTCGGTCATACTGATATGTCAGATATCCACAGGTGACCACGTCAAATTAAAATGATCGCCGGTGGGAGCAACTGAATCACCTAATTAAAAAAAGAAAGAGAGAGAAGCATCCAAAGTTCTTTTTGGCTGATTTAACAACATAAATAAATACACTGTTCTTTAGGGCTGTTCATGCCTATCACATATCATAAAGCACAAAAATCTTCAAAACAGTTTTTTAACTACGTCTAGAAAATTCAAATGGTCAACTTAAAAAAAAAGAAAGTTTATTGAGGAGTGACGATTGGGCTTACTTCTCGATAAAGGTCATAAAATTCTTTATTTAAGAAAAACAAAGTTCGTCTAAAAAAAAAAAAATCGGCAATATCATGACGAATATGCATCCTTAAACATCATATTAACATCATTACAAGATTTTTTTTTTGTTTTTCTTCTTCTTTTTTTCGTATTTTCTTCTTATTCGTCTTACTTCTCTTTTTTTTCCTCTTACCATTCTTCTTCTTTCATCACATTACATATTCATAACTCGATAAAGCTTTGTCATTTCTTCGGAATGAAACACCATCTAGAATATAGGGATCGATACCATACTTGTCAAAATCGGTAAAATTGTCATCATCGGAAATTTCAGTGTCTTCTTCGAATTTACATCAAATTTATTTCTACTATTTTTTAGGAGAGAGTTTCTATCAACAGGCTTCTTTTTAGTAAACTTTTGTTTGCATTTCTTAACTACAAAATTTTTATAAGAATTTATTTCTGATTCATCTTCAAATTCATCTATATGATTTACAACAGCATTGCCGTTAACTATGCGCCAAATCACGATTGTTAAAATATGCCTATTGGCTGTGAAATGAAACAAAAAATTATTTTAAATTCTAAAAATTAGAAAAAAAAAATAGCGTGTATAATACACATATATTTAAATACGCCTTTATAATTAATTATTTCAGACTAGAAAATATACCCTGCTAGATATTATTCGAATCTCAAAAGAAAAAATTTGTAAATTAAAATTTTAATAGAGATAACCAAAGATAGGATATTAATTTTGTATCGTGTAAGTTAACTTTTTCAACAAAGTATGGTTTCTTCTCAACATTTTCGAAATGTTTAATATTAATACTTTTTAATGAATCAGAATATTTTACAGATCAGGCGTCAGTAACTGCTAACAAAAAAGAATTATAAATATAGTTGTTGCATTCTTTAACCTTTTAAAACTTAAAACATATAGTTTAATTAGCTTAATGTCAAAACGGAACGCGAAATAACGTTTAATTTTCAAATTCAGATGCAGCAAATTCAAAATATGAACTTTGTAACATCCAAGTTAATTGTTTCTAGGAAATGTAGTTTCTTTTGATATTTTATAAAATTTTCAAAATTGTTTCGTTTGCTAAACCTGAATATCTGACGTATAATAAGATGTCAGTAACTAACACAAAAGAGCTTTGCCAAATGTTCTCTTCATATTTAGCAATAATTTGAAATAAAGTGTTTTAATTCTTTACTCCTTTCAAAACTTCAATTATTTAGTTCAATTAACGGGAAGTCAAAATACAGCGTGAAGGGATATTAAAATGTTTAATGTTTTGTTTTGTCACAGAAATTTATAGAATAAATCGGCCAAGTGCGAGTATAACTTGCGCCAAAGGATTTCATACATTAAATTTATTAATTATTATTTATTAATTAACAAACTTCTACTACCCCTAATTTTTTCATCCTTTTAGTTTCGGTAGATTCGAAAATGGGAGGAGAGGGACATATTTTTGCAGTACACTTTTGACGATATCTCTGAAAATATAATACCTAAAATTAAAACACATACTTTTTTGAGTTCGGTGTTACGAGATCTTTTGAACGATACCCTGCACGATCAAAAAAAAGATCAATTTTCAAGTAACTTAATTAGCCTCCCTAATTGTTTCTTAAACACATTTGTGAATGGTTAATAATTTGAAAATATGTGGGTGAATAGGCTTTATAACTTTCACAAGTTTGAACTTTCCACGTTCTATAGTTTACAAGAAAAACGACTGTGACAGACGGACAGACAGACAGACAGACAGACACACGAGTGATCTTATAATGGTTCCGTTTTTACTTTTTAAGTACGGAATCCTAAAAATTAAAATTTCTTTAAAAGTTGTCTGGAGAAGTATATGAAAAAAGTATAATTGAATAGAAATTCATTATTATTTTAACATTGTAGTACATTTTAGCTTTAAATATTATTAATGTTAATCAATGCGTCCTTGTTTGCGTCTGCGCACTAATTGAATTTTGAAGCGGCAGTAACACGTATTTAATTATTAATTAATACATGTGATGAAAAAATTCTACTAAATGTTGCACAAAATCCTGGAAAAAAAAATCAGTTTACTCTTTAAATTCAAATATTATAAACCAGAATATTAACAGTGTATCATGAAAGTATATTGTTTCAAGGAAATATAATTTCCCCTGTTCATTTACGAAACGTGTAAAATTATTCAGTTTTTTAAAACAGAAGAGCTGATAGATATAGGTAGCTAACAAAAAATAATTTTGCCGAAATTTTCTCGAGATTTAATAATCCTTTCTAATTATATATTTAAAGGTACATTAATTTTTTACTGCTAAGTACTACGTCTTTATATTTTCCCTCGCATTAATTAAATATTAAACAATAGTGAACCGTAATACGACTTCAAAGATTAATTAATATACGCGATGGAAAGTAGTTGCTTTTAAATGCTATTGAAAAATTAAAAGAAAATCGATCTATTATCTAAATTAGAAATCAAAAGTTGAAATATAAATTTTCTGTCATTTAAGCTAACTGTTTCAAAGAAATATAGTTTCTCCTGATTATTTACAAAATGTTTAAATTATTTGTTTTACTGAACCAGAAAATTTGACAGATCAAATATCATTAACTAAAAAAAAGGAATTTTGCTAAAGTTCTCTTCAGATTTAGCAATCTTTTAAAATAAAGTTTTCGCATTCTTTACTCTTTCAAAACTTCAAATATTTAATTTAAGTAACTTAATGCCAAAGTGATGCGTGAAATTTAGTTTAGATTCTTAATTTAGATGACAAAGCCAAAATATTAACTTTGTATTATATAAATTAATTGCTTCAAGGGAATCTAGTCTCTTCTGATCATTTACAAAAAAAATATCAAATTTTTCAGCTATCCTGAATAAAAAAATTAGACATATAATAAGATGCCAGTACATTAAAAAAGACAAGTTTGCTAAAAATTCTCCTGAGATTTAGCAATAATGTTTAGCAGGTTAACTGCCATCCACACCAGAGTTACCACTCGAGCCTCCTTTCTTAACCAGAAATTCGGAATAATAATTTTTCTCAATTTACCGTCACATTTCGCAATTACTTAAAGGGAAAATTCTTCTTTCGGAATTTCCGGTATGAACACTGATTTTTTTTTAATAATACAAGAGGCCAAACGGGTAACCCTGATCCATGCTCGTCGCAATCCTGGAGGCCATGACATGATTTGGATTAGTGCATATTTAATTCATAATACCAGGAATTTTGAAGATAAATATTTTTTTTTTATCATTCACGGAATGTTGACCATTAAGTAAAGAAAATATTACTATTAAAAATTTCTGGTTGGAATTTTGGCAATACTGATTACGACGCGCCGGCTGTTGTGTGGTGTGGTGTATTAATTCAGAAATACATACGATGACTGGCGCGACATATAACAGTTAACGTATTAATAAATTATTCACATTTTTTTCTGAAGTTTACTTGAATTTCAAAACTTCGAATATACAGGGCGTCAGAGACGAAACTTTCTAAGTTTAAACACGTATACGGAAGATAATAAAAAAGCGAGACAATTTTGTTAGGTGGTACTTGGTAGCTTAGATGTGGTAATTTACATTATGTAACAGCAATGATTTTTTATGTCAGGTGCCGAAAATCGGAAAAATTAAAAATTGAAAAATGACAAAGAATTCCAAAAAAGCACAAACCGTGTGGTGGTATGCGGAATTTGGGTCCATTGGCAGGATGAAGCACGTTCACACTGGCATGTGGTAGTCCGGAACACATTGACTGTCGAATTCCCACAAAGATGTATTGTGAGAGGTGGCCCAATTCTCAGGCCATCCTCCTTAGACATCCTCCGTGCCACTTGTGGGGCACATGTAGAAATGATGTGATTGCACAAACAAAACCTCATAACTATGTGTATCCATTGTTGTTTGAATCTTCTTAATGCAACAATTGTATGTTGTATTACAAACTGTTCAAATTAGGGTGTTTCGTCTAGGACACCCTGTATTTTTATTAAATTCCCATGTCAAAAAGGAATGTAAAAGGGACAAAATTTTAATGTTTTCTTTTGTCGCAAACATTTTTAGAAAAGTCAAAATGTCTTTAACGCGCTAACTGGTCATCCGTTCGTTAATTCTTTGAAAATCTGGGGGCTATGACATGACCTGGATTAGCACTTTTTTTTTTCAAAGTACCTATTAGATTTAAAGAAAAGAACACTATTTGTAATGTCTGGTAGATATTTTGAATAAAAAACACGTCACTAATTACGACTCGTAGGTCTTCGTATGGCGCATTCATTACTATATACATATAATAGTCGGCGAGCCGTTATGCAGTTAACGTGTTAAGAAGTTTTCTCTAGAAGTGTAAAAACAGTTTAATTGAGTGGAAATTTAACAATAATATGGCATTTAAAAAGTTATAAGCATGTAATACAAACTATCAATTTTGTATCAGGTAAATTAAGTGCTTCGAGGAAATCTAGTTTCTTTTGATTATTATTTACAAAAAGTTATAAGTTACTTAGCTACCGTTTGAAATAAAATGAGTGCATTCTTTACTCTTTCAAAACTTCAAATATTTAGTTCAATTAATGTCAAAGCAGAGCGTGAAAGGAGTTTCGAATTTTTAATATTTTGTTTTGGTGCAAAAGTTTATAGAAGAGTCAAAATAAGACATTAATCCGGAAAATATGAAACTATTTAATAAAGTGGAAATGGAGTACACAATACAAAATTTTAATTTTATATCATATAGACTTTGTTTCAAATAAACCTAATATCTTTTGATCATTTACAAAATGTTTCAAATTCTTCCGCTTTAACAAACCTGAAAATTTGAAACAAAATAACGTGTCGAGAACTAACAAAAATCATCTTTACGAAGATTCTGTATAACCTTTAACTTCAAATATTTAGTTTAGAAAATTAATTCAAATCGGAGTGTTAAAAGGCTTTAAAACATGTAAAATCTTGTTTTCTTAGAAGTTTGAAGAACAGACAAAATTTTACGAGAAAATGAAAATAATTTATCTTTCTAATAAACGTTATTAATTTTCTCACTTTATTATTATCTTTCTACTACATGTTAAAAGTAACTTTGTATAATGTAAGTTAACCGTTTCAACAAAATAATCTGATCATTTACAAATTGTTTAAAGTTATTCCACTTTAGTAAACCATAAAATTTAAGAGATCATGATTCAATAACCAAGCAAAAATAAATTTGCCAAAGTTCTCTTCAGATTTAACAACAGTTTAAAATAAAGTATTTGCATTTTTTACTCTTCCAAAACTTCATATATTTAGTCTACTTGGTGTCAAAATGGAGTGTGTAATTTAGAGAAGATGCTTAATTTAGATAACAAAACTAGAATATTAATTTCATAACATATAAGTTAGTTATTTTTAAAAAATGTATATAATTTCTTCTAAATATTTATAAAATAGCACTACAAAGGATGTGATTTTTCTTTTCACTTTGCTTAACATCGTACAACCAACTTATGTGAAAAATGTGTCCAGACAGAGGATCGAACCCAGATACCTTGGTTTAGCGCACCAAGTGCTTCACCAATTAAGCCATCCGGACGACATCCAGTCTGGCACCTCTTTCACTAATATACGTTGGAACGGCTGCAACTCCGCAGCATAAGATGGAATGTCAACCTGAGCACACTATCAGTGGCGTACATGAGACAAATAAATTCCCAGCATCGGATAATATATATTGTTAATAACTATGATAAATTCACATCCTTTGTAGTGCTATTAAAAGATTTAAGGCGTAGTTTCTGTCCTGATAAAAGTTTAATTGGAAATTTAAATTTATAAAATATTTAAAATTATTCCGCTTTATTGAACTAGGAAATATCACCATAGGTCATATGATGAAAACTATATGATTTTGTAAGATATCAGTAACTTACAAAAAATAATTCTGTCAAATTTCTCTTCAGATTCAAGAATTGTTTGAAATCAAGTGTTTACGTTCTTTACTCTTTCAAAACTTCTAATATTTAGTTTTATTAACTTTAATGTCAAAAGCGTAATGTGAAAGGATTTTAGAACTTTTAATGTTTATTTTGTCACAGAAGTTTACAGAACAGTCAAAATGTTCTTAAGAACGTGTCTGGAAAAGTGTAAAAATAGTTTAATTGAATGGAAACTCACAATGATTTGGCATTGTAGGATGTTATGGCGTACTTCAATTTTATATTAAAAATATTTGCGGAATTTTGGAGGAGGATAATTTCGTACATGAGGTTTAAAGTAGTAGTGAGATTCGGCCGTTCCCACCGGTTCAGCAGAACTGGCACCTATTTTTACCTTTTCTTTGTAGATTTCGGAGAACTGATTTTTAATATGGCACTTGAAATACGGAATTCATAAATTTACATTTCTTACTTTGTTTCTTTAAATGTTCATCTGCGCATCAGCGTATTCGAAGCATAACCACCTTATTTGTTTAAGGTTCGTGTTGCATTCAAAATTTCCGCTAGATAAATGCGCTGCTGATTTTTGAGTATCATTATAAAAAAATAGTGACACACACAGAGAGAGTGAATTTTCAGATCTTTGGAATTCTTTTCAAATTTATTTTTTATGCTATAAATGTAACGTTGGGTTACGAGTATTCCGATTTGCACATTAGTACAACGAAAAAGAAGGCGTTCTAACACATCATTAAGAATAGTAGCAGATATAGAAAAGCACGTGACTTAAGCAATTGACCATAAAGCAAATTATTGAAATTTTGTAGAGAATGTAGCAGTATTCTCAAACACAACACCTTGCAAAATATCTAAAATTATAATGTTTAAATCATGACTATCTTGATTATTATTAAGACGTGTCAAGCAAAACACTAAAGGTAATGCATGCTGATAGAAAGATCATAGATTGTATCACTAAATAAGCAAAAAAAAATATTTTTTTATTTTTATTTTTATTTATTTTTTATTTTTTAATGGTAAATGCGGTTGCATACATCTTCTATAACCTACAAAATGCCTAAAAATTGATATTGAAAACCACGACAAAAAAAAAATATATATATTTCTTGAAATTAATTTTCGAAAAAAAAAAATCGATCCTGTGAATTTTTTAAAACGGAAATCAATTTCTAGAAGCTTTATATGTGCATATCCAAAATAAAAACACATTCCGGCAAGTAGTTTTCAGTTACACTTAAAAAACTACCCTCACTCTTTTTTGCAAAGATTAAAATCGAATAACACAGTTTTAACAACAGTAGCAGCAGTTCTGAACTTCAACCCTTTATCTACCGAATTATGAATCAACAAATTGTTCAATCTCAATAATTATCTTCCTTGATGTCTGAAAGTATATTAGACAATTTATATTATAATAATATGAAATTTAGATAAGGTTTTTCATTAAAAATGATTTAATAATGCGGTAGTAATAGCTCTTTTTGTGAAATATTTACAAGAATAATTAGATTAATTCACAGAAAATGCTGTTAAGGAAATATCACAATTCTTTATCGGAACAATGTAAATGAATGTATTGTGATCCTATCATTAAATAGAAAGGTTTTTATAGTTGCAAAATTTTCATATAACAATTTTTAAAAAGAGAAGATCTACACTTATGTAAAAGGTTGAGAAAAATACCACTTTATAAAATATTTAGCTTTCACTATTTTGCTGTGCTTTCTAAATGTGATCCAGAAAAGTATTTTGTATAAAAACAAAACCTTATTATCACTATTAGACAGATTAAAACAATTTTATATAAAGTTTTCTCTGATGGTACTTAAAAGTACCGTCAGTAGATAAAGGGTTAAACTGCATAGTTCCTGAACTATTTCACCGAATGGCTTCCCGTTTAGTATCCGCAGGTACAATTTACCGAAGAATCCAAATATGGTGTCAAAATTAGGAAATAGTTATGGAAATTTTAAAGTTTGGTAAAATATCTACATGTAGCAAAGGCACCCTAAGAAAAATTTAAGTACAACAATAATTAATAGACGATCTAGACACATGCCAGTGTGTAAGCAAAGTTTGTCTGACATACTAGTGTGCTGTATTACACGAACCATTTCGAGCTGTTTTCGCCAAATTTCGCAACTCTGCTACTAAAAATCTATTTGGCCTACGTACTTGTAATTTTAGATGTGTGGTAAGGCCTCCTAATTACCCAGAATCCAAATTTTTTATAAATAATGCATAATTATTTTCTGAGATAATGATATTTGAAATGTCTGATAATCGATAATTTTATCACTGAATCACTCACTCACTTATCAAAAAGATCTTGTATATCTACTGCACCTACAGACTTCAAATTTGGTATGTAGTTTATTTACACATAGAAAACTGAGGAATTGAAAAAAAAATTGTGAAAATCGATTAATTACCCACTTGGGGGTGTCCATTTTTACTTTAACATTATGTCTATTAGGTGAAAATTTAATTTGCCAAGAAAAGCACCAAATGTTAAATCCGGGCTGACCATATGCAGCAAAATCACCTGAATATCAGTCATTTTCGGCTAATTTCAGAGAATTAATTTTTTGAATAATGGTGCATAAAATTTACCTTTTTAGACACATTGTGAAAAAACAAAATCTTCTTGAGAAAATACATAGATCGAAATGCGCATATATATTTCGAGATATCCGAAGTTGTAATTCGTCTAATCCCAGAATTAAAAATGCACACAAAAGAGAGTCATTCCTATGATTCAAATAAACATTGATCATGGATATGTAAACAATTGACTCGTGTTAAAGATTTGATAAACAAATAAACACACAGATACACTTCCGCACGTCTTTGATTATTATTCTAGAGCCCTGCCTCGGACACCTCAATACAAACAGACTAAGGCCTGACAAAGAGACAGATACAGTTACGCTTGACCTTGGTCATCACTCTAGACACTCCACCCCTTTCTAGAGCCTCAATACGCTAAAATTAAGGCCCCAAACATGAAATAACAAGTTTTGATATGATAATGTCACTAATAAAAATAAATGACTCTTAGGTAAAAACTTGCCAAGTTCTAGATTTTGTTAATATGCTATCAATAATTTTGATTTTTAAACAACTTAAACAATACTACAATACTTCAGTAGGTAAGTTTGAGTGAATTTTATTTGAACTTGACACTCATTTACATATATCGCTTCTTTATCACTTCTTTTCTTGTTTTTTTTTTCCTTTTACAGAATTTGGCTTTCTCTTTCACAGTTATGTTTTTGTTAGTTATTACTAAACAATTGGTACCAGTCATATTTTTATACAATGATTTGCGGCAGAGAAAAAATATTAAAAGAAAAAATCGGAAAAAAGTGCAGAAATTGGAAAAAAAAAGTTGCAAAAATGGAGCCATATTTTGTAGAATGATTAGACAAGACGCAGACGAAAGATTCCGCGAAAAAACTTTGTAGCCATGTCGTCGTAATTAGTATTTTCAATTTAGTATATTTTTCTTATTAGAAATATCTACCAGAATTTTCCAGTAGTAATCTTCTCTTTATTTAAAGGTAGAAATTCTGTGATTAAATAAATTAAAGATTACTATTAAAAATTCTGGTAGATATGTTGAATAAACGAATGTACTAATTCAGATCATATCATAGCCTACAGAATGTAAAAGAATCAATGTATGAGTGGAAGTTAACGTATTAAGTATTAAAAATCATTTTAAATAAAATATATGAGCCCTTTAGTTTTCTAAACTTCAAATATTTTGTTAAAATTATTTTAATGTCAAAAAGGGAGTGAAAGGACTTTAGAATTTTTAATGTTTCCTTCTGTCGTAGTCAAAATGTCTTTTAAAAGATATCCCCAAAAGTATAAAAGCAGCTTAACTAAATGGAAATTCAACAATAACATGACATTGTAAAATGCTATCAAGTACAAAATACAAAATATTAACTTTGTATTATTAAAATTAATTGTTTCAAGGAAATCTAGTTTTTTTTTTCTATCACTTATAAAATGTTTGAAATTATTTCGCTTTACTGAACTAGAAAATTTGAGAAATCAGATGTCAGTAACTAACAAAAGCGAATTTTGCCAAAGTTCATCTCTCTTCAGATTTATCAATAATTTAAATAAAGTGTTAACATTCTTTTCTCTTTCAAAATTTCAAATATTTAGTTTAATTATTTTAACACATTTGCTCCGAGAATTGATTTTTGAGAATATTTCCATTTTAAATGTTTGATTATATTTGATTTATTTAATTTACATATTATTAATGCTTTGGGACATATTTGACCTTCATTGTTGAATTAATATTTGTATTTTACTTGGCAGGAAAACGTATTTTTGGGAAATAGCACAATGAAATGACATGAAAGTTAAAGAAACAAAAGCATATCTAGTAATTAAATTTTATGGAGAAACGAAGACAAAATATAATAGTGGAACGTTACAAATAAATAGAAAACTGAAGTGCAGTTGCTTTTTTTTTGACATGGGTGCATAAAAACAGAAATGGTATTTATTAAACTTTTGAATACCATTATTTTAAAGTAGTAATCATCTCCTTATTTAATCGTAAATTTCTGTCATTAAATACATATTATTATTTTCGAAATTAGTAGCACGGATATTGAAAATATATAATGGCAAAAATTTCTACCAAGCAAACTAAATGGGTTAATGTCGCAGCTGAGGTATTTTAGAACTTAATGTGTATCATTGTTGTTGTTGTTGAAATGACCCAAAGGGCCCAGTTTTGCAGCTTTCTATTTCTATATAGATGTGTATCATAAGTGTCCAGCTACTCTCTTAGAAAAGTAGTTTATGGTTGATCGGATTTTGAGTTTTCTGTGCGACTGTTGTCCTGAATTGTATGAGGTGTGCGTGAATGAGCTACCTATTCTGTTATTTCTTTGAATTTCGCAAAGTGTGTCTGAATTTCCGAGAGTCATCATGGTTTTTATGGTTTGTTTATTGTTTTTTGGTTTGTTTTATTGTTTGATACAAATATCCTCTTATAAGTCATCGTCGAGAGGGCTAGATAGACACAACGAAATAACATCACTGAAGAATTACAGCCCGGACATCCACAAAGAGTGTGCAATGGAGGTGATGGGAGTTGAACCCGTCGCGCTGACTCCGACGCTCGCAAGCGATTAGCTGAGAGGTGCCTTAACCACTCGGCCACGGAGGGCCTTTCATGGTTATTTTGTGCATTAATATCATTATAGGTATCTGTGGTCATCAAGCTGTTACATATACTGCGGTAGGAGTTAGATTGAGGGGATTTACTCGCATCTCGCCCTTTGTGGTAATCCAGATGGGAGTTGTTCCGCTTCCCGCTTATGAAAGTAAAGCTTTCCACGTGCTATGAAGTTGAAGATGTTTAAAAGTGAGCTGTTTTGAGTAGATTCTTGGCTCAGAGCGCACCAGCGCAGAGTGGGGCGTTTTGATGATCTAGGTGGACAAAATTAATTTTTCCGATATTCTCGGAATTTAACAAGACCGCATATTCTGGTAGCTGAATGTCTCTTTTGTCGAAAAAATTCGTGGTGTCGATTAATTACGACCAACCGTAAAGAAGACAGTTGCGCAATTGGTTTGAGGGTGTTTCAACGGTTGCATTTATTCCCCTGAGTTCGAAAGCACGTTTTAACTATTCTGTTTAATGTGAAAGCACGAGTTTACTGAAAACATATTACATATTTGTCAAGGTAAGATTTAACCTACTGTTGTTTGAGAATAAGCACCATTAAACCAGTTTAAGTGCTTTTTTCAGAAATTGTATTTTTGGATGATTCATGATGTTGTTTACAAACTTTATCTTGACTTTTAATACATTATTAAGCATTATTAAGCAATAAGATATTTTAAAAGTAAAAGTGGCATTCCTAAAGTATTGGAAATTTAAGAAAACTCCTGCGAAAGACTGCGAATCGTAAAGTTTTTATCAATAAACCAGCTTTATATTAACTTTCAGTGTATGTATTATATTTAATGAAAATTTTGCAAGTCAGTTTTAAACCACTTTTAATTATCCAATTAATCTGAAACATTGAATCCACTTATAATTATCGGATTGAGCCGAAACTTAGCTTATGTCTATTTTACATGATAATTTAATTATATTATAACTTGAGGAACGTAGCAATTATGCATTTTTACAGGGACACACAAAAGATTGTGGAAAGATTGTTATTTGTATTGTGTTTTAATTACATTTCAACAAAATTAATCTAGATTATCGAGTTGCACAATATCACCTTATAAAGTGTAAATAAAGTGAGCAGCAGTTATATTTATCTTAAGGGCCACAAAAATAATTTGGATGCATCAACGTCTATAAGAAAAAATTTTATTTCAAATTCAATAAAATTTATATAGATTATTGATTTACAAAACAGCATTTTTTCAACTGAAAATAATTTGGGTAGCATATATATTTTTTACAGAGTCACACAAAACATAAAAGCTTATTTTTTAAAATATGTTTTTATTTTTAAACTTTTATTTTTTCAGGGTGACTACACAAATTTCTCGACAATCTGTTGTTGACTGATGGGTTTCCAACCCAAAGATAAGCAAATTCAAAACTGTGCTTTCATTTTTGTTGTAAAAACTGGGGAATCCTCAGTTAACTGAAGACATTTTTAAGAACCTGAAATCACGTGTCCGGACATTTTGTTTTCACATTCAACAAAAATGGTCTAAATGGGAAAGAAATAGACAACCTTTTTATGAATACAATTCCGCCTGGTTTCAAGGAACCTTTCACCTACCGGATTGCGTTATTCAAGCAACAGAAAACGAAAAAGTCTTAAATAAAAGCCACCCTGTTAGATCAGTGAAACCTTATTATTATTATTTTAATTATTATTTAATCATTAAGTTATATTAACTTAGAGTGTAAGTATGTATGTTCTGTTCAAATCTTGCTAGTCAGTTTTAAACCACTTTTAAACAGCTTTTAATCCTAATCCTAATAATATTATAAATCTGATTGTGTGCAAATGTTAGGCTGAAGCCAGCGTCAAAATGAAGTATTTAATTAACCTGTATCTTTGCATATAAGTTGATTATAACACTCATTTGAACATAGGCTGGTTTTTGTTTATTTTATTTCAATATTTTTCTTTATAATTCAAAATTTCATTATTTTCATAGAGAATAAATGGACATTTTTTCGTATATTTTAAAATGGTTGGTTGGTTTGGTTGGTTTGGCCCAAAGGGCCCGGTTTTGCAGCTTTTTTTAAAATGGTTAAATTTATTTTACCGTTGCTAATACTTTATCGTTGCCAATATGAAATAAAACCCCTGAGTAATAATTTTTAATCAACAATTTATTTTCACGTGAAAAATATCCATGTGAAAAATGAAAAGGAAATGAATTATTTAAGAATTAAACAGAATATGAAATGATGTCATATTAGAAATAAAACGTGCGTTTTCAAATATTTGATAATAATACAAAGTGCATAAATACGAGTAAGTATGGAAAGCAAGCGAATATGATGTCATATATAGAAAAATAAAACAGATTTGTTCTGATGTTAAAATAAAATGATCTTGGGTTATCAAATTATTTGTGATTAATTTCTCTTATTTTTTCTTTTTCTTTTTCACATGAAAGGAATTATTTTAAATGTACGTAATATATGTATTTTAAATGTATGTGTTGTAAATTAAAGTTCTGTGTTTTAAATGAAATGAGTGAAAGATTTATATTTTTAATGAATTCAATACAAATGATGGGATAGGTTGGCGATTTATCGTCTGCACACGGCTAACATAAAGTTACCATATTTTTAATTTAAATTTTAAAAAGTAAAAAAAAAATATATTGGATGGCAAATGTCAATGATATGCATCGCAAAATTATCCGTATCGAAAATCAGAAAATCTTAATAAAAATAACTATAATTTTTAAAAGAAAGTTGCTTTTCTCATAAAAGCTAAAGATTTAATATGATTATGTCGAAGTAACAGCATTTTTCCTCTATCATTTTCCCACAATCGAAACACATTTGTAAATCGTCGTTTCGAACCGGAATTTAATATTACATTTCTTTTAGTTTTAAAATAGGAAAAACTTTGTTGTCGTTTTTAAATATAGCTTTTTTTAAAGTTGTTTCATAATAGATTTTTGTAAAGTCTTGTAGGATAAGAAAAACTGCATAGATTTTAAAGCAATGTTTAAGTAAAATTACAATATTTTTTAAACTTAAAAAACAACAATGTTATCGAAAAGAAAATCTATTTTACCAACAAATTCGCGTAATGCAAAAGCAAAGAAGAAATCAAAAAGTAATGAATATTTTCTTCCAGCCGAATTGTGTAAACTTGAACAAGCCGATCGTGCCAATTCATAACATTATAAACGTGAAAGCGCGTTCTATATTGTAGAATTTTTTTTTACATATAGGTAGAAAATTTCCGAGAATAGGAAGGTTATGGGTCTAAAATTAGGTCCATAGTCAATTTGCCTTTTTTTTTTTTTTATCAAGTGAAATTTGGCGCAAAATTGAATACATTGTTGCAACCAGATTTGTTTTTTGCGTGGTAAACACTTAATGGTATTTTAGATGATCATTTCCCCGCTCACCTTTGATGGCAACCATGACTGTAAAACATATTAAAAAATATTAACCGATAATTTTCTAATTTTCTTATTGCTTCATGATGTAAATAGACATCCTGTTTCATACTTTAAATCTGAATCGGTCATGTCATTGTCGTTCAATTTTGATTCCTAATCCTAACCCTAATCGTATCCTATCCTAATCCTGATAATAACTTTAAAGAATATTCTTTGACGCGAATATGTAAATTATATCAATATCCATAAATGGAATGAATGGAAAATAGAATAAATAGAAATGGCGAAATAAAATAACAAGAAAGTACATTTATTCGACACCTAACCCTAGAGAAAGCGTAAAAAATTTCAAGCGCATGGAATAAATTAAAATAATCTTATATATACTAACAAAAATATGTAAATTTAGTTCATCAGATTTGTGTCGTCGGTATTTATTTGCTTATAGTGTTCTTGACGCGATAGAGAAAATATCGAGGTTAAATTGGGCAGAGTTTAAAGTACTTTCCAGCAACCTTTATTTACATTTTAGCATCGCATCAGATTGTTATATCTTTGTGAAATAGCTATCAATGTATAAAATTCACAAGCAGTTTGTTCACTATTTACACCACTTAGCGTGAAGCACTTAATTTAATATATACATAAACAAGATAATGTAGTAAGAAATATATAACATATGTCTATGCAAATAAGCAATATAATAATGCCCATTTAGCAATGCACACATATACAAATTGTACACCAAATACCATCTAAAATGCACTGTTGTATAGAAGATCTGCCAGTGTTGTTTTTCGTTTTACGAAGAGGAATTCCTCGATTTTCACGATTTTACTTGGTTCTCCTTTTTTCATTAGTTGCAGTTTCATTTTCGTGATTGTATATATTATTTGGCATGAAATTTCACTTTTTTAAGACTGGGTTATGTCAAGGCCCCTATAGCAAAGAAATACCGTATGGTCTCCTATAAAATGTGATAAAGCTTTGGTTAATTATATATGTTGTTAATTATCAAATGAAATGTTTTGCTAAATTAATGCATTTATTCTTTTTTTAATGTTACGTGAACGAAGTCACGGGTAACAGCTAGTAATATTATAAATCTGATTGTGTGCAAATGTTAGGCTGAAGCCAGCGCGAAAATGGAGAATTTAATTACCCTGTATCTTTGCATATAGGTTGATTATAAGCCGGGAATGAACATAGGCTAGATTTTATTTATTTTATTCAAATATTTTCTTTAATAATTAGAAATTTCATTATTTTCATAGAGAATAAATGGACATTTTTCCATAAAATTTAACCATTTTACTTTATCGTTGCTAGGGCTTTGATCGTTGACAATAAATAAAAACACGGAAAAATATTTTTTCCTTAACAATTAATTTTCAATTGAACGATTTTCACGTGAAAAATGAAAATGAAAAAGAATTCAAAAGAAGATGAATTACCGTGATATTTGAAACAAAAATATGGAGTATTTATTATTATACATGAAGTATGAATATCGGTTACATTAAAAAGATCTTTTTCTGTTAAAAACTAAGTTATAATTAGAAGGAAAAATGAACAATAATTATATTATTAAAAATAGATTTCGCCTGGACCATGGAACTATGAAAAAGATCCTCCTCGGTTTGCACAAATATGACGTCATAAATAAAACTTGTATTTTCAAATGTTCGTAATAATACAAGGAGCATGAAATCAATGTTTAATGAAAGTAGATAGATAATGGACATAATATTTAAGAAGAAAACTGAAATATTTTTTATGGATACTGATTAATAATTATCTTGAATTCCAGTTACATACAAATGTGAGTTTTCTGCTAAAATTTACGCCCTGATTGCCAGAAAAAGAAAATTAACAAGAATTATGCCATTAAAAAGAGATTTCTGTGAGGAAAAAGTGACGTCATATTTGAAATAAAACGGGAATTTTCAAATGTGTTTTACAAGGAGCGTGAATCAATTCCTTACATTAATAATACAAGGATCGGTAAGTTTAGAAAGCAGATAAGTTTCCCGCCATATTTAAAACTAAATTTTTTTTTTTTTTTTTAAATCTATACCGATTATTAAGCATGAATATCAATTACATACAGATGAGTTTTTTGCCAAAAATCACACCATGATTCTTAGGAAAAGAAAAATAAATACGAATCTATTATATTAAAATCTGACTGCCTGTTTATATTTCACAACTACTCCTTTCAGATTGTCAAACGCAACGCGATTTACTTAACACCGGTTATCATTGATCCGAGGATGTCATAAACTCTCAGAATTTAAAAAAATGATTTAAATTTCGAGATATTATTATTATTATTATTTTGTGAATTTTAACGAAGTTTCTCTAAAAATGGCAACTAAGTTATTCCATTTTTGTGGATAAAAAATAAAAAATAAAATGGATTAATATATTTTTTCTTATTAAAACTGAAAAAAAGAATTTATTTTCAATTTGAATAGATGATGAAACAAAAAAAAATCTTGATTACAGTAAAATTTTTGAAAAATAAAAACGTATTTTCACATATTCAAACTTCATGAATCAATTTATTATGGAGAACAAAAATCGTCTGTCAACATATTTTCATTTAGAAATAAAGATTTTTTTTTTCAGTTATAGATTAAATCAAGGATGCAAATTTAAGCTCCTTGCATTTAGGTCTACAATTATTGCTCCCTATTCACAACAATTGAATTTAATGAAAAAGAATATACTATTTCCATTATCTTTGAAGGATGGCTATTAAAACATTTCAGAAAGGAGTTAAAAGTAAAATGGTTTACCAGGTAAACTTGACATATGTATTTAGTACACAATTCGCCGATTTCAACGATTTTATTTGGCCCGCCTTTTTTCATTGGTTGCAGTTTCCTTTTCGTTATTATTTGTCACAAAATTTCACTTTTTTAAAACTTAGTTATGTCAAGGCCTCTATAACATAGAAATACTGTATTGTCTCCTATGAAATGTGATAAAGAGTTAGTTAATTATTTACGTTTCTAATTATCGGGAATGAAATATTTTGCTTAATTAATGCATTTATGCTTCTTTTAATGATACGTGAACGAAGTCGCGGGTAACAGCTAGTAAATAATAATAATAATAATAATAATATAAATAATAATAATAATAATATAAATAATAATAATAATAATATAAATAATTAAATAAACCAAATATTTATCACTGTTTGAGCATTTTATTAGTGTTACATTCGAAAAATAAGCAAAACCTAATTAAACTCCAACGCAATAATTTTCTAACAACGCATCTAGATCGTTAAAACGCCCCACTGTGCAGCGTGGTAAGATGTTAAGCTTCAATATTACAAATAAAAGATTCTTGGATCTCTAGGAGTTCCCGTTATAGTGATATTGCAGGTATTTTGAAGTGACATTTTATCAAGCTGATTACAGTGTTTCCAATGACATTTTTATAGTGAGTTGAAGCGAACTTTTCTTGGATTCCAGCAAACGATTAGTGTAGCTAATTTTTTTTAAGCTAGGGCTTTAATTTAGTGAATTTCTTGGGGATAGCATTTCCCTTCTTAATTTTTTTAGAATTTTATGCTCATTTTTGAATGTTGTTAGGTTAAAAATTCCACTGCCATCTATTGTTATATATTGCTTTAAATAATTTGTTGTTATTGTCAAATTTTGTGTCATGGCTACTTTCCTAGCTCACAGGGTGAAACGGTTCGTTACAAATATTTTGTTTTGTTGCAAAAGTTTAAAAAACAGTCAACATTTCTTTAAGAAGGAAAATCATAAAAACAAATTAATTAACCGGAAATTTAACAGTAATTTGATACTGTAAAACTTTATGAAATAGTTTACTTTATTAATTCAAATATTTCTAGCATCTTGAAGAAGAAAAATTCATCCGTGAGTCATAAAGACACAAGGTGATCTAAAATGTTAAAAAAATAAGAAGAGTGATATTATTATTAAGAAGTTTTGGAATCATTTTATTTTTACCAAATAATCAATGCATTTTTTGAGTAGATTGGACTCATGAGAAAATTTCTTTGCTTACAAATAAGTACATATAGGGTGTGATCGTGAACCGATTCTTTCTGTTAAAAAAATAATAATTAACGCTGTAACTGCCGTAATTGAATTTATTGTGACTGGCGTTCTTTCTTTGCTTATATTAAAGATAAACTATTGCACATTTTGAAAAAGCACAAATAATATTTCCTTTCAATTAACAAATAAATTTACACGTGAACATTGAAATAGAAAGAAAACTTTAAAATAATTAAATTACAACTTGCGAAAAACATTAAATTTGGAAAATTATATCATATTTAAAATGATATATTTAAAACGTCATATTTAAAACTAATTTCTTATATTCTATAAAAAGGAAACTTTTCCTGTAGACGTTATTATTAAAGGTCTAGAGGCAGCGACATTTTCTAATTAACCATTTTATACAAGCTGATTTTTAAATGTGTGATACATCTTAATTAATTTATCAAGAAATATGGCGTCAGCTTTTGCTACAGTGGAATGGATGCGGTTTTGGGGACGAAAAATAACCCCGGTCAATGAAAATGAATGGCAACCCGATTACAGTTGATCGCCAATGATTGTGATAATATAATCCAATCTACCATATTAGGGTAATCGTTTTAAAACACAGCAAGTTAGCGTGTTTTTACAGGCTACGATATATGGACGGGAGTTAGCAAACGTAGCTCGAATAAGGCAGAGCCGTCCTATTCAACACCAACAAAAAATATAGACAATAGCAATCAAGACAAACAATTTCTGTATGGGAAATCAGGAACGTAATTCACTTAATTTCCAATTAAATTTTCAGCAGGACTGAAACTGCGCATAAATTTAATAACACTGACAAATGATATGAATTACTTTTCACTTTGCTAAACAACGTATAACCACCAGAGTGAAAAATGTGTCCAAACCGGGGCTCAAACCCAGATATCCTGGTATAGCGCTCCTACTGCTTTACCATTTAAGCCGTTTGGATGACCCAGTCTGGCATTTTTCACGTATACGTTGGGAAGGCTGCAACTTCGCAGCGCAAAATGGAATGTCATACATGGGCACACTACCCAGTGGCGTACATGAGACGAATAAATTTCCAGAATCGGATAATTACTAAATTTCCAATTAAATTTTCAGCAGGACTGAAATTTCGCGTAAATTTAACAACACTGACAAAGGATGTGAATTAATTTTCAGTTTGCTACACAATGCATAACCAACAGAGGTGCGCTATACCAGGGTATCTGGGTTTGATCCCCGGTCACATACACTGTATGGGTTCGACCCCCCCCCCCATTTTTCACTCTGTTGGTTATGCGTTGTTTAGCAAGGGAAAATTCACTTATTTAGTCAAAAATACAGGGTGCCTCACTTATATCCAGTTCTGGGATTTTGTTCATAACATAACCAATAACGAAAAGCAATTAGCGGAATTTTCAACATACTTACTTTGCTTTGTGCGAAGTGTACTGGCGTCATGTGAAATAACGGAAGCACACTGTTATTCGGTCAGTGAAACCCATGTATTGTCAGCTACATGTTCAATCATAGAGTACAGACGGTTAATTGAACGCGAGTGGTGGTAAAATACAACACTTCTAGTAAAGTCATCATATTTAACATCGGGTGGACAAACGAATAAAATGAAAAGCTGTTATACTGAAAGGAACACTCTTAACTTATGTTCCAAAATTAAAATAAGTATTATTGTTATGAAAGAAATATAACTTTTCGAAACACATATCAAACATGCTGAATTGTACTGGGAATAATACACTGCTCAAAAAAAATTAGGGGAGCAAATAAAAGAAGAGATCCTTGCGAGACAGCCATGCATTGGTATAGAATGGAGAGTACACGTGTATCAATGCGTAATACAGAAAATAAGACGCAAAAAAAATTGT
The DNA here is from genome assembly GCA_963931845.1 of Maratus michaelseni. Taxonomy (NCBI): domain Eukaryota; kingdom Metazoa; phylum Arthropoda; class Arachnida; order Araneae; family Salticidae; genus Maratus; species Maratus michaelseni. Next base: position 283,228,656 of record OZ007587.1, read on the forward strand.
AAGGGAGCTTTAGTTCTTTGAAAGGATGGAAAGAGCATGAAAAGATGGATTACGGCAACAATTTGGTTACATGTAAATTACAAAATAAGTATTGTTTAGTAATGATGCAAGATGTTTAATACGGCGTGTGGTCCCCTCTAACAGCTAAGACTGCTGCACACCTGTTTTCCATGGATGTGATGAGGTTAGCGATAAGACTTTGAGGAATGCTGTTCCAATCTTCAAGAATTGCAATCTCCTTGTCCCAGACAATAAATGAAAGCCTTCGTCTTGCTGCAATGTGTCGTCCGAGTGTATCCCACACATGCTCGATCTGATTCAGGTCAGGAAAGCATGCTGGTAAATCCATACGCTGTATTGTTTCAGTTTCAACCATGTTCTCCAACAGACGAGCTGTATACGGTCAGGCATTATCATGCATGAAAATAAAGGAATCACCATGCGTAAAACGTAAGTTATGATATGAGGTCTCAGTATCTCGTCTGTATACCATTGGGTCGTCAAAGTGTCATTCCAAATGATATTCAGGCCCGTACGTCCACCTATGCTGATTACAGCTCATACCATCAACCCACCTTGTCTATAATGTGATATTTCACGAAGAAATGAGGAGTTATTTCGAGTGCCCCTTTCCTTACATGCAAAAACACGTTGAGTGTCACACTCCAGAATGAATAGGAAAGCAGCATTTAACTCCAATCCGTTGCCTTCAATCTTGATGTTCAGCAGCCCAACTTCTTCGGGCCGCACAGTGGCTTGTGGTCAACGGAATACAGATCATTGGCCTACGTGCATAGAGACCACCCTGATGAAGCATATTTCGCACTGTTTGGCGGGACACCTTTCGTCGTGTTGCCAAGAGCTACCGTTTTTGCAACTGAGTATCATTATCTTTTCTGTCTCGACGAGCTGTTAACAGGATATATAGGTCATCAGTTGCTGTGGTGTACGTGGTCGACCTTTTGCCCTGGTTGACATCTAAACATTTCCTGTTTCTTGGAATCGATTCCACAGCTTTGCGAGGACATTTCTTGCAACTCCAACAGCGTCCGCTACACTTCGATGTGTTTGCACAGATTCAAGTCTATCTCTAATACGCCAAGTCATGGATTCCGGTAAATCACACTGTTGTGACATTTTGAAATTCCCCTTTTCTCAAAACAAAAGCTGAGCAATTGAATTTCGCAACTGAGACAGTGAAACAGACATTTCTGCGAAATCCTGATTTCTTCACTTATCTCCTTTTTCTGGTTTTTGACGTCATGAACTTTGATTTGCATATGAAGTTTTATTTTTCTGTTTTCTGCTATGCTTTAAATTATGGATGTTTTAATTTAAGTTACTTATTGGTGTAAGTATTTGTGTAATTTCGTTAAAACCATGTGCTCCCCTAATTGTTTTAGGCAGTGTATTTTAAAGAGAAAAACTACTTTAACAGAACACATATATCAATAGCAATTGCATTATCCTTCCCTTCTTAAACGAAATTTTCTTTAAATATATATGTAGAACAAATACTTGCGTTATAAGTTTAAAAAAAGTTTTTGATTAGTTTCTTAAGAACAATAATTTTTGAGACCAGCATTCCATTTGCATTTTGTTTTAACTGTGTACGAACGGTTTATTCTCGATCTTTCTAATGCAATATTTTTAAAATATTGTTAGTTTGTGTTTTGTAAATAGTTAGTATAGTTAGCCAATCAATAAAGTTTCGCTGCGATTGAAAATGTAAAATTAGAAATTAATACATTGATATAAACATTTTCCTCTTACGCTTGAAATCGAAAAAGTGTCACTTATAAAAAATATTTTTTATAAAACATCTGCCAGACATATGGGAAATTATGTTAGCAATACTTTAAAGAGAAAGCATCCATTAATAGAATACAGAAATTATTAACATGTGTATCTCCTGTCGGTCTAATTTGAGTATAAGTGCATTTTTATTAATTTAACATTTTTTTAGAATTATTGAATTTATACCATGTATCTCGTTGCATAAGTGTTAAAAGTTTTTAGATATTAAAGTTAGTTTCTTTAAAAAAAAGAAGAAAAAAATTACTGGTATTGCTTTCCAAATCTGTGATCATAAACATCAATTTCAAAAGCATATTTGTTACAAAAATACGTGTTCTACGGCTTTCTAATTCAGGTATGTTTACATTACATTTGTTTAAAATAATTTGACTTAATAGTTTAATTCTAAATGGCAGCGCTTAGTATATAATTGTAATTTTTCGAATAAGGGGTGTATGGATTAATACTAGAATACAACCTATAAACTGATTTAGTTGTTCTTTACTAGACATACCTCTCGCGTATGTAAGAAAAAGACACATGAGGTGTGATGGGAAATATCACAAAATGGTTGTAGAAGATATCAAGAAGGGCTTATCAGTGTATGCTTCTTATCCCAGATTAAAGACTACTAAATTTTCATTAATAATTTTCTAAAATTTCTTCTTCATTTCTTAACTAGTTGACCCACCCGGCGTTGGCCGGACATGTGGTAGAAACCCTAAATATACCTAAAATCAGTGTTGAGTGATTTTATATAACGAAAATCTTTCCAAACGATCCTACTGTTGGGGGCCACACTGCCTTCGGTAGCGTACACCTTCGAATTTGCATGATTTTATATTTTTAAATGAAAATATACACAAACGAGCTATGGTGTCCTTATTATAGTGATTGCTGATTTATTGTCTGACGTTTAGATATATTAAGCTGTCAATTCTGACCAAAAGTTCCCAAGAAAATCTAAATAATATAAAATGCCTCCCCCATTTTTTAAAACTTTTTTAAAGACTTATTTCTTTGCCGAAAATGTAGGTTTCGCAATGCATGCGTAGAAAAGAAAAGGTTCTAAAGAAGAATTAAAATGGGAAACTCACCTTCAAATGCAATAAGAGAGAGAGAAAAATGAGTTTCAGAAAATAATTTTTTTGAAAGGGTTAATATTACTAATTTTTAAAACAAAAGACGTCGTTTTAAAGATAAATAAACGCCAGTTAATTTGGTGTATATATATATATATATATATATATATATATATATATATATATATATATATATATATATATATATATATATATTCGTATTCTAATATGCAGAACGCATGAAAAATTTTAAATATTAAAGAAAAATAGCAAAAACGCCTCCCCGAAACATTTTTTGAAACGTTTAATATTAATATTTCTAAAACAGACTGTTAGAAAGGATAAAGTACGTAGATTTGGTTTGATATTTTAATAATTTTCATACTTCGAATATTTAAACCGATGATGCACTTGTTAAAATGAAAAAAAAAAAAAAAACACACGAAAAAAGACGTTTTAAAAACAATTTTTTTGAAAGAGTTAATATGAGTATATTTTTTAACCGATTTCATCGTTAGAAAGAAAAAAGTTCGTAGATGGGATGCAGTTGTTTTCGTATTTCTACATTTCTAATAGTTAGCAAATGCGGGCTTCGAAAAACGTGAAAAAATAGAGCAATTTCCCCCACCCGTTCTTCACTGCTTTGAAATCGCCAGAAAGCTTCAGAATTCGCCGCAGACTGCGGCAGAGCGCCATTTTGCGATGTTCATTAGGGTTTTTAACTAACATCTCGGTTAATTAAAAAAAATGAAATATCTATGCCTCAGGTGAATTTGAAACTGCCTTGGACTATCGCATCTAAATTTTCAGACCACTAAATGCCGTTTATTTCCTTAGCCATCGCGGACACATGGCCATACATAAATATATTTCTTTTAGTTGTATAGATATATATAAATTTAACTACAAAGGGGTAAATTAATTACAGTAAGATTATAAACACACATTTATTTGCTAATTTACGCATTATAGTCAAATTCCCCTGACCACGGGATAATCTGAGAGCAGTTAAACTTTTACTTATTTTGAAGTAATAAAGAGGGCAACAAATTTAACCATTACATAGGTTCATTCTGGGAGAACACATGGCTTAAATAAATATGAAAATGAAAGAAATACTGTCAGTTGTTGTATTTGTAAGATTTTAAAATTAGGAACACTTGATTTTTTATTCCCAAATTACCCCTGTCTGGGTAATTCAAGTTCCTCTTCCTCTCTAAAAAAATTTTCATACCTTTTCTTCGCTTTAAAATTTACTTTTACATTTAAATAGAAGAAATACTTAATTTACTTATAAGTTTAAAAGTAAACAGTTCCCTGAATTGTTTCGTGAGAACAATAAATTTTGTGACGGAAATTCAATTTGTTTTTTTTTTTGTTGAAATCTGACACAAATGGCTTACTTTTAACTTTACTAAAGCAATATTTTAAATGTCTGTTATTTTGTGTTTTGCAAATATTTAGTTTGGTAAAAGAAAAAAAAAGTACTTGAACGATTTGATAAATAAGGTTTGAAATTTATTTTTTGCGTTAACATACTGTGATAGATTTTATTTTAGTTAAATGAAAAAAAATTAAATTAAATTAAAAGGCTTGGTATTTTATTATTGCTGCGATTGCTTGTGAAGTGAGCGAAAAATGTATGTTTTTCTCTCAAGAGGCTCGTTTATGTTAAAAAGACTTTGCTACTTAAAAGTTTAAAAATATTATTTTAATTAAAAAAAAAAAATATATATTTTCCAAGATTTAACGTACTATTTTGTTTAGCCCTAGCGTAATTATTGCAATAAATCATACCAAATAAGTACAGTGCAGTATATACACTCGTATATTGAAGTATTGCTTAGAGATGGTGGCACGACTGTTAACTTCTCAGTTTATATAACGCCAGTTTTTAATAGAGTTTACACTCTGTTATAGTCATTATAAAAACACTTTAATATGAACTGGCAGCTCAAAACTGAATCACTCATCTTTTTTACTCAACCCCTTGAAGAGAGTTGGTACATTCTTTATACCAGTTAATTTCAATCTGGATTTTTACTAGAATTTCTGATTTTTTTTTTAACAATTGGTAGGAAAAAGCCATAAATTGCATTTCCTTATTTCCAAATAAAATATTTCGAAAATTCTGGTGTGAATTCAGCATTACAGAAACACAACTAATTGTGCCTCAAAGGGTTTAAGCATGTACAGGGTATGCTAAAATGGACTAAACGTTTTTAAAATGAATAACAAAAAAATTATACTATACTAAAGTTATACTTCAGGAGAGTAATGCATGCAGCTATAAATTATTTACGCTTCTTTGTTTTGATTCCTAATATCACCAATAGATAGCACTGCTTACTCAAACTGTTAGAACGCTCAAACTAACGTATAAAAAGGGATAAAACTTCACTCTATTTTTACGCTTCATTCTGTTTAGCTGTTGAATCACCAAAAAATTTGTTTGCGTTTTGAAATTACAATGTCAAGCATTATTACAATTTGAGAGAGTGCAGTTGTGATATTTGAAGCTAAAAAGAGAAGTGCAGTAAAGAAATTTCTGACTTCATTCATTAATCCCCTGCAAGAATGACTTCAATGATTCTCCCCATGTGTTTGTTGAATGTAAAAAAATTTTCAGTTCGTTTTTGACCATCTTATGTTGACAAAAACATGAGTGACCGTAGAGACTCTGATGGTCAAGATCTAATCAGCAACTCTTCTTCAAAACCTTCTAAAAACTTTTATGTCCAAGGCAATTGGATTTGATCTTTGTATAGAAGTTTGTAAATAAAAAAAATCTAAATAAATATAACTCATCTCAACTTAATAATTTCACCCACACGTCGAAAATAAGCGGCTTATAGGAAAGAAAAACTGCAACTTAAGTTCATCAAAAGTTTGTTAAATTAATGGTCCTATCATACGAGGCCTCAAAGTTGATGCTACTTTCGCGCGACACACTGTTAACCTATCGCGCTCGAAAGAAGCACGTTTTGATTGTCCTGTGAAAGAGCAATGTCAGTCAATGCAATGCTTTGAAAATTGACTTCAGCTTTTGACTCACGTTTCATGCCTTCATTCGCCTATTTAGAGCGATAAATGTGTGTGAGGGAACTGTTCAGGTGTTTTATAGGAATCCTAACACCACGGAGTGGTGGAAGGAACCTTGATTGTTGTGTTGCGGCAATTTTTGTCGCTTCAAATTATCCCGTGTAATAGGAATTTTAAAAAGAAAACCCTATGGCATTATTACCGCAGGAGCAAACTTACTCCAGTAATTTAAAAAAGAAATTTTCGTTTTATTTATGACAGAAATTATGAGTTTAAATAAGGCGACGATTACTTAAAAAAAAATTTGCTGGTGGAAATTTGTCTCTGAGATAATCGGACTCTGAAAATCCATTCGCACACACCCAACTTACGCAGTTTCAAACATTCCATAAAATTTTACAAAATAAATTCAGCAAAAAGAAATCACATGAGATTTTATTTTAGGTAAAAAGTTTTAAAATTATACATATGTTTCAGAGGTCAACAATTGTAATGTTCTGTTTGTTTTTGAGGAAACAGACTTCTTTTGAAGTTTCTATACTCTTCATAAAAATAAATATATTCCAATTTTGTTTTCAGGTTAAATTGTTTAATAGAATTTGGTACTATTTGTTTTACAATTTTATCGACGGAATGTTCGGAAACAGATCAGAGATGTGAACAGATTGTGAAACAGATCAGAGAATTCTGGTTCACAATTTTTTTCACGAACACTACTGACTACTGACGTTAAGCTTAAAGATAATATAATGTAGAAATATAAAGAATTAAAGTAAAAAAAAAACTCATTGTCTTGAATCTTGTTGATAATATCGAATGAAAATAGTGGGTTCTACAATTCCGCAGTTCCCCGATATAGTAAATGTGATTCATAGTTGTTGCAGAAGTTTGTAAATAATACACATTTTCAAGCATTCATCATTTATTTTTTGTAAGAAGTGTGAAAGCTTTTCTGTTGAGAGTAAATAGTCATCAAAATATTAGTTATTGTGTCTGAAGTTGCATTGGCTTGGAAAGTAGAAACGCAATGCAAAAACTTATATTTATATATTGGAAATGTACATATTTTGTGTTTTGCATTCCCCAACTATTGGTTTATAAGAAATCTTGCCTAGATACTTGTTGTAGTAGAATTTATTTCCCCTTAAGCTTAGTTCAATCGGTTAAAAATCCAAAATATAATAGCAACATGAGCATTTGAAGTGTAAAAAGAAAACATTATGAAAAGTTTCGAATATGTAAATAGATTTTTCTTTTTCTATGATCAGTCTCGCTTAACAAATAATTACTGCATTGAGATTAGCTGAAGTGTACAGGGGATTCACTTTACAGTGCAACAGTACCGGATTTTCTGTAATAATTCTTGATATTAAGAAACAATCTAACGAAAAAAATATATTACATACGTTGATGCATGTATATTCGATTGCATTACATACAATGCTAGAAATGATCTTTGGTCTTTGCCAGGCACGATATAAGAAGAAATAAGCGATCCTGTTTTCAATTTCAGTAACATCTTCTGAAAAACATTCTTTGACGAAATACTGTACTACTTGCTAAATTCACACTAATATTGCTTAAACGCATCTTCAATTCCAAAAGGGTATAACCTAGTTTCCTATTAAAATATGCCCTTGAGTCGACCAGGTCGAGTCCTATATGAATCGATAGCCCTTCAATAGAGATGCGTTTCTGCCAAGTTTGAAGCATATATCTCAAGCACATGGGTGGTTATGACCCTTAATGTGCGTTTTGGAAAAAAGCGCATTGTGACAAAACTAGTGATCGAATTTGACCGAAACAAAAATCAGGGATGTGTAATATTACCATTCAAATAGTGGATATGTTTTCAGAATTATTTCAGCAAAATAGCAAGTTTTATTACATTTTTCTTGTTTTGAATTGAACTTTTTAATTAAGAATAAATGGAAATATTTTATTAAATATTTTTTTAAATATTATGGATATTTTATTAAATATTATGGACCACCTTCATATTTTTACCAAAAATACTACGAGGTAGGATGTACATTTGGTGCGAGTTTCAACTCTCTACGCAGGGTGCATCATACAAAAAAAATTATAAACTTATTATGGGGGGGGGGGTGAGAAGTCTCCCACTTATCTCACATTTATTTATTAATCACGTGCATTTGGTACAAGTATGAAATCAACGCAGAGTGCATAGATAATCACAAAAAATATTAATAATGTAATACCTAACCAATTGTTATTGTTAACTGAAAAAATATCTTAATAAAAAAAAAAAAAGCAATAAAGTTAATTGTTTAGATTGTTTTGAAGGAAAAATTAACAATTAATCTTCATTGCTGTCTTCGTTGATAATAGGATTTGTGTTTTCAACATCAAAAAGCCTGCTTAAAATCTGGGCAGGACGGACAATTTTTGATAGATACCGAGTATGCGAAAGATACTCGCACTATAGATACCACTATAGCAGCAACGTGGGAACAACAACCGACCGTCCTATTGCCGTTTGTACATTCGCAGTAATGGCCTTTAATGCCCGAATATCCGATCGAGTTTGGTGTGTAATCAATGTAGCACCGATACGATTTGCTGCGTACGTATCGCGATCTTACTTTGAACTTTATAATACTATCATTTTCTTTTAGATACTTCAGATTAATTGTGTTGTCATCATCCATCATTTCGGCTAGATAAGAGACAGCTTGCGACAGCTGGTAAGAGCCAGTAAAAAGAATTTTTAAATCATTTTCTGTCATTTCTGGAAAATCAAGAATGTCCGTCGATTTAAAGTTTGGAAATGGCAGCTTACGCCTGTTCCATCCCGATTCTTGGACTTGAGAAGCAAGTGTGTTTACAGTATATTTCTGTTGTTCGATTTGCGCAATAATTTCTTCCGTCAAGCCATCATCTGAATTCAAGCGTTTTCCAAATCTGTTAACTAAAAAGCAGGCTATTCGGCATAATTTCATAATTTGGAAGAACTTTATTATCCATCTGGTGGTGCAGCCAGTGGAATTTTTGACATATTATGCCATGAATGGCCTCTACTACCCAGCGAATTTTTGTTACACGGCGCGAGTCATTCGCTTCATTTGCAGTTAGCTGTTTATGTTTACCTTTCAGTGCAGGCATTAACACAGTAAAGCCTTTTTCTTCTAAAAATTGTTTTGCGTCCCTGAATCCACGATCTACGAAACAAAAATCGCCACTTTTCATTAGCCTTCTTAGCCCGTTATTTTCTTATTGACCAATATCCAGCTGTGACTTTAACCCCTTCGTGACCGGCGTCTTTTACACAAATTTTATTCGGTTGGCACCACTTTTAAAAAAAAAGCTACCTTTACTTAAACTATCACAAAAATTCTCTAGCTAGAGAAAGCAAATATTACTTTTATTTTTTACTGGTGCCTAAAAAATATTCTGTATGCTCTTTTTGAGGGTGCATATATGAACCCATGGTCCCGAATGGGTTAACTATTTCAGTTAACTGCTTGCTGATCTCTTACTTTGAAAATAAACTTTTCACAGTTCCCTTTTTAAATGACTTTGTGTTTTTTCTGACGTTTTCATTACATTTCTATAGTATTTATATTGCTACAACGCATATCAGTTCAAGTCACCAACGAAGTTTCCAATTACAGTAATCACGGCCAGAGTCGTGAGCTCTGTTTTGTTTAAGTTTGTTAAATCCACAGTTGTATGGTTCGAAATTCGACCATACAACACAAACTGTACATAATACTGCTTATGTACTTGCAATAACACACGCAACCCGCACCCACCATAATAAGTTTATAATTTTTTTTTGTATGATGCACCCTGCGTAGAGAGTTGAAACTCGTACCAAATGTACATCCTACCTCGTAGTATTTTTGGTAAAAATATGAAGGTGGTCACTTAAATATTTTCATTTATTCTTAATTAAAAAGTTCAACTCAAAACAAGAAAAATGTAATAAAACTTGCTATTTTGCTGAAATAATTCTGAAAACATATCCACTATTTGAATGGTAATATTACACATCCCTGATTTTTGTTTCGGTCAAATTCGATCACTAGTTTCGTCACATTGCGCTTTTTCCCAAAACGCACATTAAGGGTCATAACCACCCATGTGCTTGAGATATATGCTTCAAACTTGGCAGAAACGCATCTCTATTGAAGGGCTATCGATTCATATAGGACTCGACCTGGTCGACTCAAGGGCATAGTTTAATAGGAAATTAGGTTTTACCCTTTGCATAAGCAGTTCAATATTGCCAAATTTGCTCTAATATAACATTAAAAAAATGGCGACTCACTAGTTTTGTATATATTATTCAGTACTGTACACTGTGATGAAAGAGAAATGTTTTTTTGATCTAGCAAGAAGGTTTAAAAAATATAGGGCATTTAAAAAATAATCACCCGATTTGAAATGCGTATATTAAGTAATATATTGAACATAGACACTTAAGATTAATTTGATATTATACTAGCCCCCCGCCCAGCGTTGCCCGGGCCCGTGATAATAAATAAATAAAAAAAATATCAAGTTTTTATTATTTTCTATCTTTAACTCGATTTTGTATGAAATTATATTTAAAAATGAAAAATTCGTGAAAAAATATTGATATTTAGTGATAAAAGAGCTCATTTACTTGTTTTTGTTTACCCAGGGTCGTTTCATAGTTTTAAAATAAAAAGTTCCTTTTTGTCCGAACTCTTTGAAATCTTTATTGGAGATACATAAAACTGTTTAACAGCCCGTGTAAAAATTTCGTGAAAAATTATTGTTATCTAGTTGTAAACGAAATGTTTTCTTTTCGCTTTTTTGTTTGTTTGTTTGTTTTCGCGTCGGTTCCTTTAACATTGCAATAAAAAAATGGTTCTCATCTTACGAGCTATCTGACATTTTAATCGGTTATAAATATAACTGTATCTGAGCTTCCTTTAAAATTTTGCGAAAAAATATGCATATTTAGTAGTGAAAACATGAGTTCTTTAAAAAAAAGCTTTAGCTTTCAACCTCAGAGCAAAAATATATTAGAAGGTCTATGCTTTCAATCCAATGGTACGGCTTCATCCGGTTTCAATCAACCCTTTTCAATCCTCCTATGCTAAACAGGTGAGGGTTGGGTTAATCAATCAGGTTTCCCGTATCTGAGTGCAGAAGCCTTCAAAAAAACGTTAACGCATGCGCAAAGAGACGGTTTTCATGTGGATTTGACAGAATGCGCTTTTCGTTTTAAATATATAGATGTCTAATCATAAAGTTTTTTACAAACCAAATTAAAGGTGCTCAATATGTCCACATTTGGACGCACGGCATATGTTTAGGCATATAAACATAGTATTTTATAAACCTCTACAACAGGAAATCGTACACTGAGAGATCCGGCGATCTTGCAGTCCCGACAGATACTGAAGTGGCCGACGAAGGAAGAGCGTCTGATCTACCTGTCGGCAACTGCGTGAAACTCCAGATTTCCCTCTTTCTACCTATACATTATTTGATCAAAACGGATTAAAAGCTGAATATTTATGATTTCTTTTAATCGGATGATTCTTTTTGAAATACCCTGTATAATATAAGCTCTTCCGAGTTACCCACGATTACGAAAAGTGTTCCTGTATCTCTAGAAACCCCTATTTGAAAATTATGGTAGATAATTTGAATAAAAAACGCGCTAAATTAGCAACACTGACTGATAAGCACATTGTATGCTGTTCCGGCCAGACTATAATGTAATAAAAGTCGGAAAAATACTGTAATTGCCCTTGCAAATAATTGGGTTCCAATACAATCTTTGTATTTTTCCGAAAACATTTTTGCAACGAAAGCGATTTTGTGGATGTGTGAGAAAGTAGTGAACATGGATCTGGAAAATATCCTTAAAATACAACAATATTAACAGTGTAATTAAATTGGCATTTACTTTAAACAACAACAACAACGAAAAAAAAAAATCCTTGAAAAATATGGAATTGAAACTGGCAATCCGATGGCCCGTATAATTTCCATACTTTTATGGAATTTGCTTTGACAATGTACATCGTCCTAATGAGCACTACACTGCAAAAAATAATAATAATAATAATAAAAAATTGTTAATTTTACAGTATAATACTGGCATCCCAGCTGCCAGTATTATACATTAAACGTATAAAACGTTTAAAAAACTTACAAAACGTAAAACTACCGCGCATGCACGGTAGCGTATTACTGCTTATTTTACTGCTTATTACTGTTAATTTTACGTTATAATACTGGCAGCTGGGATGCCAGTATTATACTGTAAAATTAACAACTTTTTATGCAGTGAAGTGAATATTAGAGTTTACAGGGTCTTTTTCGAGTGACTCATCCTTCAATTAGAATGAATGAGTCAGCTCGAAAATGTTGCAGAAAATTTATTAAAACAAGTATTTTTTTTAAATGTGATATTGGAATTAGCTGGATTTCAAATTGATGTAAAATTAAATTAAGTATCTTTGTTTCAGAAATATGCTAACAATGATAACTTTGAGTAATCATTCCTTCATTTATTTATGTACAGTATATTCACTCAAATCTGTAAGCTTAATATGAAATGTTATGCCGATTTTAGATTTTTGCAAAATTTATATAACCATTAAAAAAAAGAATTTTAATTCAATTAAAAAATTTTCTGTGAAATATAAATAAAACCTGCCTTTTGCTTCCTGATTGGAGAGAAATAAAATAGTTGAACTGAGAGAACATAATACTGAGATTTTCAATTTCGTATGAAAACAATACTTAAAACTCCTCATATAGACTCGAGGTTTTCCTACTTCTATGTGACCAAGCTTTACCTTCAGTTAGAGTTCATCTTAAAATTTCCTAAAAAATTTATTTTACACAGGTACATTTTTCATCGGTATTTAACATGAACTAGATACATGTTAGCACATTTACAAATGCATATTTTCTCTTATTGAGTGAACCCCCGCTTATGGGCATTACTCTTCCACATTGGATTATTTATCAAAAATATGTCCGTGTTTGAGATTATAGTGCCGATGAATATAATCCTCTTTAATAAAAAGGTATGCGTTGCTGACGACTGGGATTTTTGCTAATCGTTGCCGCAGATTAATCTCGGAAAATGAAACATTTGAAGTTACTGAAAAAATTAATTGCTCGAAAAGTATTTGTCAGAAAATTGTTAGACAAACTGCGTTAGAAAGGTAAAAAATTGTATTTTTCTTGATATAAATTTCAAATCCACTGATTATGCAATTTTTCAAATATTGCAATATAATCAATAATTAAAAAAATTACCAAATTTCACAATGGAGTACCATAGCGAAAACTTCACGCGTAAAAAAAAAAAAAAAATAAAAGTAGCAATGTGTCAGCACGAGTCACAAATTATAGTAACCATATTATTATGTTAAAATATAAAAGTGAATTCTGATGTCATGAGTGCATGATTTTTATTTAATTCTCGACAAATACTAGATGCGCCATTTCTTTTTAGTTGTGAATAATATAGGTTAATTCACGTTATTAAAAAATGTAGCTATAAAACGTGTAAATCAATGGAAAACGGTAGGTAATAAATTGTAAACGTAATAATAAACCATATAAAAAAAACATAACTTAGTGAAATAAGTATCCGTTTTTATGTTATTTTAGGATATTCCAGGTAAAGGTACAGATTACTTTAAAATACAAGGTTAAATTCACCGATATATTTCGTTTGATTCAAGGTTCTTTTGGAGAAACCGACCAGCGCAGCGGGCGTAGTCTGCTAGTATAATAATAACAATAATACTGTTTCTGATCGATGCATTTATATGCATAGTATAAATAAGAATATTGTGTATATTCTTAAATATAATCTATACTAATAAAGAAATATATCTGTATGTGTCTGTCTGCGATGGCTAAGAAAATCTACCGCACGTAGAGGTACAACAATTTAGATGAAAACAGTCAAAGGGAGGTCCAGGTATACCCGAGACTCATATTTTTCACTTTTCTCTTAATTAACCGAGATATTACAGTAAAACCTCCAAAGTTGACCACCTCTCTATGTTGACCGAAATTTATTTGTTTGAATGGTCACTACGCATTTTCAATGGAGATTTACTTCTCTATGTTGACCACCTCCGTAAGTTGTATGTTGACCACTTTTTAGTAGGTTTTACTCTCTGTAACTTGACCACTAATGTTTTCTTGAATTTGTTTTTTCCTCCGTTTGTTCTCCATCTGGTTTCCAGGAATTTTTTTGTCAGTTATTCGGCTTATCTGAGCAACACTCGCCCCCCTTGTTGTGCTCCATTCATTGTTCGCTTCCAGTATGATACAATGGGAGGGAAATGCCAGAATTCCTGGAATCTGTCGAAAATTGTCAGGGGAGTGGGGGATGTGCCTAGCGGTGTAGCTATACGCAGAATTGGAAAACAACGTGTATCGCTCGCATGTGAAACACATTTCGTTGTTTTTTTTTTTTTTCGGGATGTCGCGTCGTGACGGGACCGAATTTTTACTGGAATTTTTACGGGATTTGCGAATTTTCATTAAAAATGGCGCAAAGAAAAGCTCTAACAGAACTTAAATTAAAAGAGAAAGTGGATCTTCTTAATTTTCTGGAAAGCAGTAACCAAAGAAAGACAGCGGAAAATTTTGGTGTGAGCAAGACAACTGTGAGCAACATTTTAAAATGCAAGAAAGAATATCTGGAAAGATACTCTTCTGAAAATGTGGGACTCCAAAGAAAATGCAGGAAAACGTGTCTCGACGATGTGAACGAAGCCACGTTTCATTGGTTTAAAGAGATGAGATCAATCAATGCAAAATATCGGACCTATGCTTCAGGATTAGCAAAAAAATTGCAAAAAAATTCGAAATAGAGGACTTCCAAGCGTCAGCAGGTTGGCTTAAAAAATTCAAACTACGATACGAGATTTTTCAAAAATTTTTTTTTGGGGAATCGAATGAGGTTTCAGCTGAAGTGGTGGAGAAGTTTATTGAAAAATCCCCAGAGTTTGATAAAGCTTTTAAAGACGAGGACATCTTTAATGCTGATAAGTGCGGTCTCTTCTTTAAAGCAATGCCTGATAGAAGTCTAGAAATGAAGGGTGACACTTGCAAAAGAGGAAAACTTTCAAAACAGCATTTTACTGTTTTTCTATGTGCTAGTATGACTGGGGAAACATTTAAGCCTACAGTGATCGCTAAATCTGCTTAACTTCGTGCATTTAAAAATGTAAAACCTGAAGACCTTCCTGTGTTTTGGAGAGCGAATAGATCCGCTTGGATGATCAGTGCTTTGTTGGAAGAGTGGGTAAGAGGAATTGACGCAAAACTGAAGAAAAAGAAGTGGTCTATTTTACATACTGTGGACAACTGCCCCAGCCACCCGAAAGTGAATAATCTCACAAATGTGCAGCTAAAATTTTTGCCTTCAAACACAATTTCGAAAAGCCAACCTTTAGATCGAGGCATTATTCAGTTTTTCAAAGTGCGCTATAGTGTTCAACTTCTGGAATGGGTGATCATGAAAGAACAAAACTGTGGTCCTTCTGCATTGGCATCGTCAACAGCTGCCAGTAAATGCTTTGAATGCTGTTCATTGGATTAATTCTGCTTGAAATAAAGTTACGCAAACCACGATTAAGAACTACTTCAAGAAAGCTGGATTTGTTACAGCTACAACATTGGTGCAAGAGGATGAGCTTCCTTTATCTCCCTTGTCAGTTTTTGATGGAGTTGATTTTGAAGATTATGTTACCATGGACGATGAGTTAGTAACATGTGTTGAACTAGACCCAAAGGCAATCTTCAATGAGATACTCTCTGCAACTAAGCACAGCGAGTATTCTAAGATACAAGAAATGAACGGTGAAGAGGATGATGATCCAAGTGACGATGAAACTGAAAAGTACACAACTCTGAAGGAAGACGATGTGAAGCGCATGATAGAGCAACTTAAAGATTACGCAATAGAAAAATGCCCAATTATGCTTAATGGACTTGTAAACTGTGAAATTGCTTTTTGCAGTTACCTAATGAACAAAAAGAGGACTTAAACAAAAATTGAATTATTCTTCCAAACATTGTAAAACTGTGCTGTACCTTCAGTAAAAATAAAAATGAGTAAGTGCTAATTTTTTTCTAAATTTTTCCTTAAAAAATACTTAAAAAGTTTACTAATTTTTTCTAATATTGTGCTAAACATTTTTAAAAAACTCCCTAAGTTGACCACCTCCGTATGTTGACCACTTAGTTACAGTCCCTTGGGTGGTCAACTTATGGAGGTTCTACTGTAATTAGAAACCACAACGAAAACTCATAAACAAAAAGAAAACAATTTTTTTCTCAAAATGGCGCCGTGCCAGTACCGGAAGATCGCTAGCAGCGAAGATCCGATGGTTGTTACAGGCTCTTTTTTTCACGTCTTTCAAAGTGTCGACTAAATTGTTTAAAATACACGCTTTGTAAAAACCCCCTTTCTGTTGTTTTGATTGGTGAGATTAGGCGTCGCCAATAATAATTATTGTAACCCTTTCATTTGTTGTTTTTCAGTTTTAATTCAGATTTAGATGAGATGTAATACTTGAACCGAGTGGCTGGCGGTATAACCGGCTTTTGTCTGAACCAGGCTTTTGCTTGGTAACAATAAAATTTTTAATATTAATTTATCTGAACTTTTATTGAAGTGTAAAATCTACGAGAATTTATTATTAAAAAATAAGAGACAGTGAAAAAATAGTATGAAAAGAATCTGATTCGAAGAAGAATAAATAATTTCGATTTGTAATATTTCATTTTTTGGCGTCCCGCGTCTTGATGTCTGAATTCTGGATTGGAATGAAGCTGATTTCGTTTTGATTTACGATTCCCTGAAGACTTGAGGTAAGCTCAGTCTAATATATTTTATTGTTGAACTGTAAATTGAAGAAAAAATTGAAATGACTACTATTGATACGTTAAAAAAGAAACGTGCTGGTCTACGTACGCAAACCACTAAACTGTGTACTAAAATATGTACAATTCTTGAAGATGACTCTATGTCATTAGAAAACAAGTTTGACATGTTAAATATTTGTAAAGATCAGTTAAATGAAAAATATGAAACTTTAAAAAAACTAAATTCTGACGTACAAGACGAAATCGCTGATGCAGATTTCGAAAAAGAAATTGAAAGCTCAGAAAGCTATAGTGAAAAAATTGTCGAATCGCGTTACGCAACTCACAAAACCAAAATAACGCTTTTCAAAATTTTACTAAAAAAGAATCCGTTTCTCAAAACGGAAATATAGAGAAATCTATGAACTTGCCGAAGCTGACAATAAACAAATTTTATGGTGATTCTTGTTTATGGCTCGAATTTTGGAGCCAATTTTGGAGTGAACACTATTGATAAAAATGAGCACTTAACTCCAATTGATAAATTTTCCTATTTGAAGTCACTTTTAGGCGGTAGTGCTGCCAATACAATTGCAGGTTTTTCGCTGACTAAAGAAAATTATGATCACGCGATAGAACTGTTAAAAAACCGTTTTGGTCGTAATGATCTAGTGATAAATGGCCACATGACGAAATTATTAAATTTGAAACCTGTTAGAAACGCTAGTAATATTAAAGCTCTAAGAGAGCTATATGATGAATGTGAGATTCAGATTAGAAATCTCATTTCTTTAGGCGTAACGTCGGGTTCATATGGACATTTGTTATGTCCGATTCTTCTTAAACTTATTCCATCTGATATTGCTTTAGAATTTAACAGAAAACGTACGAAAAATGTCGACTGGGACATTAAAGAACTGATTAATTTTATAAAAGAAGAAATTGAATCTCGTGAAGCAACTTTACAATTAAATGGCTTTGAAAAACCAGCTTCTGATAAACACGAAAATTATAAGAAAATTTATCAAAATTATAAAAGAAGCACTCCTTCAGCCACTGCATTGGCTACTAATGTAAAAAGTGTTTGTAAATTTTGTGAAAATGATCACGATTCAAAATTATGTACAGATCGTACTATTCATCAAAAACGTGATAAATTGCACATCCACGGTCGTTGCTTTGTTTGTTTTCCAAAATTTCATGTGCCGGCCAAGTGTAAATTTAATTCTGAACAGTGTAAATTTTGTAATAGCAATTTTCACCATTTTTCGGTTTGTTTAAATAGGAATTCTAATCAAACTGTCCCGAAAGAAATCAAATCAGCAGACTCTGTAATCACTTCAATTTCTCATTCTAAAGTCCATTCAAATCAAAATTTTTTTAAAGAGGTTATTTTACAAACAGCTTGCGTAAAAGTGGAATCTGGAATAAATTCTGAACTTTCCTTATGTTTATATGATTTAGGTAGTCAAAAATCTTTTGTGACAAAACGATTTGTTTCAAAATTAAATCCACGAATTATTCGTAAAGAAAAACTTCAGATTTTCTCCTTTGCAGCTACTAAGCCGCAAATAAAAACTTATGACGTCGTGCAATTAAAATTACCCCATGTTGAAAACAAATCGCGTTTCATTTTTATTGAAGCTTTAGTAACAAACGTAATTTCTAACGCAACGATTCATCCCCCACTTCTCAACGAACAGATAACAGACAAATTGGCGCCTTACAAGTTGTCGAATTTTGTTGCGCCATGCGATTCTCAAATAAATATATTAATTGGAGCGGATTATTTTTATCAAATCTGTCACGAAGGAGAGGTACAAAAAATAACTAAATCTCTATTTTTATGTGAAAGTTTATTCGGACACTCATTATGTGGGTTCTATGAGGATGAGAAAAGGAATTTGAAATACGCATCTGTTTTAAATCTGTCCGTTGTAAATCTAGAGAGAGAGGATTTGAAAATTTTATGGGAAATTGAATCTTTGGGTATTACGCAATCAAATGAAAATATTTCAGATATGGATAAGGAAATTGTGAATAAATTTGAGAATAATTTAAAATTTGTAAATAATAGGTACGAAACGGGTTTATTGTGGAAGGATGAGAAAACTAGAGTAGATAATAATTTTGTAATAGCAAGGAATCGTTTTAACGAATTAAATCGCAAACTCGAAAAGGATAAGGACTTATGTAAAAAATATAAGGCTATTGTATTGGAACAAAAAACTACCGGAATTGTAGAAGACTGCCCTGATAGAATAATTGAGAATGGGTATTTTATACCTCATAGACCAGTTTTAAGAGAGGGTAAATTAACTACCAAAGTGAGGATGGTTTTCGATGCTTCGTCTAAAGAAAAGCATTTAAATTATTTAAATGACTGTTTATACCCAGGTCCTAATCTTAATCCGAAGATACTTGATGTTATAATGAATTTTAGAAAATATAATATTGCATTTTGCGCTGATTTAGAAAAAGCCTTTTTGCGAATTGGGATTTCAGAAGAGGATCGGGATTATTTAAAATTTTTGTGGTTTGGTGACGAAAATCATAACTTAACTTTTTTGAGATTTACTAGAGCTGCTTTTGGGGAAACTTGCAGTCCCTTTATTTTGGCTGCAACGATTAGATATCATATTCGGAAATATATTGACCATCCTGAAGTCGTTAAGATCTTGAATTCATCTTTGTACGTAGATGATTTAATAACGGGGTCAAAATCTGATGAAGACGCTTTTTATCTATCATCAACCGCTTCGGATATTTTTAGGGAAGCTGGTATGAATTTGCGAAAATTCAATACTAATTCTGTTAAACTTAGAAAAATATGGGAGGAAAATAAATTATGTAACTCAGAAGAAAATTCGAATAATTCTTTGAAGATTTTGGGATTATTATGGGATACCAATTGGGATATTTTAAGTTTTGACGTACAATCCTTTCCTGATGATTGGAAATTTAATCCAACGAAACGCGTTGTTCTTAAAGCCATGTTGAAACTCTTTGATCCGATTGGATTCATCGCACCATTTTCTATTCGTATGAAAAGTTTGCTACAGGAAACATGGAAAAGGGGTTTGGAATGGGATGAAAAATTCCCTGATGATTTAAAAATTGAATGGGAAAATTGGAGTTCAGAAATCGATCATTTAGATAAATTTGAGGTTCCCCGCAAATATTTTCCGCAGGGCTTAGAATTTTCGGACCCAATTGAAATTCATATTTTTTCTGATGCCAGCACTAAGGCTTATGGGGCTGTAGCTTATTTTCGATATATCACAAGTAATAATGAAATTCACAAGTAATAATGAATCCAGTCTTATTTGGGCAAAATGTAGAGTTTCCCCGATTAAGTGTTTGACAATCCCTCGTCTTGAATTAATGGGGGCATTAATAGCTGCTAGGATGTCAAAATATTTAAAAAATGTATTTAATTTTCAAAATTTGGAAATGCATATCTGGTCAGATTACACTATTACGTTATACTGGATAAAAGGATCAGCCAAGAATTGGAAGCCCTTTGTGGCTAACAGGGTTGTAGAAATACAGTCTTTGACTGATCCGAAATTTTGGAAGTATATTCCGGGTAAGGACAACCCGGGTGATCTTCTTACTAGAGGCGAGAATTTACATAACCTCACTAAAAATAAATCATGGTACTATGGTCCAGAATGGTTATCATTACCAAAGGACAGTTGGCCAAAATCTGAAAAGATACCATTTAACGTAAACTTTCTAAATCAAAGCACTTTGAATGAAAGAAAATCATCGAAGTTGAGTTCTGACCATATATCTTGTACAGTAGGTGTTGTACCTCCAGAATCATTGTTAAAATTAGAAAATTTTAGTAATATTTCAAAATTACTAAACATCACAGCATGGATCTTTAGATTTCTAAATAATATCAACAAAAGTAAAATTAAAATTTCCGGGGAGCTGACAGCTCCAGAAATTGAAAAAGCAGAAATTTATTGGATAAAACAAACCCAGCTCTCTGTATTTAATCGTGAAATTGACTTTTTGAAAAAGGGAAAGCCCATCGATAAAGATTCTGAATTGTATAATCTGAATTCAAAATTAGATGAGAATGATTTAGTGATTGTATCTGGCAGATTACAATTTTCAGAATTTTCTAAAAGGGAAAAACATCCTTTTATACTTCCAAATGGCAGTACTTTCACAAAACTGTTGATTCAGAATGTCCATGAAAAGGTATTCCATTATGGATTGGCAACGACATTAGCTCATCTACGAGAAATATATTTTATAATCAGAGCACGAAAATTGATAAAATCCGTACTGAAAAAATGCCTCATTTGTACAAAATTTAAAGCTTCTCCTGGAAAGCAGGAAATTGCACCTTTACCAAAAGATCGTATAATAGAATCCCCCCCCCCCCCTTCCAGACCTGTGCTGTGGATTTTGCAGGTCCTATTTATGTCAAAGCAAAAACTGGCCAAGAAAAGGCTTACATCGTTCTTTTCTCGTGCGCAGTCACTAGAGCCGTACATCTCGAATTGTGCTCCAATTTATCTACCGAGACCTTCCTTTTAGCATTTAAACGGTTTATAGCCCGAAGAGGAATTTGTAAAACAATGTATAGTGACAATGCGAAAACGTTTATTAAAACAGATAATTTACTTAGAGAAGTTTGGAGCCGAATATCAAAAGCTGAAGTTTTACGATATTTTAATAAAAATAATATCGTTTGGAAATTTATTGTTCCAAGAGCCAGTTGGTGGGGGGGATTTTGGGAACGATTGGTTCGTTCGGTAAAAACTCCGTTGAAGAAAGTTCTCGGTAGATCTTGTCTCTCATTTGAAGAAATTCAAATCACTTTGACCGAAATTGAGGCTGTGATTAATGGTCGCCCATTGACGTGTGTCTATGAAGAAAACAGTGAACTGCTTCCACTTACACCTTCTCATTTTTTGATCGGCAAGCGAATAAATTCTCTACCAGATCTTCATTGTGTTTCAGAAACTAAATCGAATAAAATAACACTGACAAAAATTTTGAGATATCGAGATCAAGTTTTAAATCATTTTTGGAAACGTTGGAGACAGGAATACTTGCTAGAACTTCATTCTGCCAATTTTACAGTTCCGGTCAAAACTCCAACTGAATTCGAAGTTGGAGATGTTGTGTTAATTAATGAGGATAAAACTCCAAAGCACATGTGGAAATGTGGACGAATTACAGAACTATTTTTAGGAAGAGATTCGAAAATTAGATCATGTGCCATTCAGACTGCTTCCGGTGTGATAAAAAGACCAGTCCAATTGATTTATAAATTGGAACTAGATATTATGGACTAAATGAACATTATGATGAACATTTTATTTTCATTTTCTTACTATTAACGTTTTCTAATCCCATTATTTTGTATATTTTAGTTTCAGTATTAACTCCTGTGAAAACTGTTTTGTGTAATCTCCTTATTGTAAGTATGTTCTATTTTTATCTTATCAATGTAGTTTAAAATTTTTTAGAAATTTAATTTGAATTATGAACAATAGTAATTGTTCATCCGGGGGCAGTGTGTAAAAACCCCCTTTCTGTTGTTTTGATTGGAGAGATTAGGCGTCGCCAATAATAATTATTGTAACCCTTTCATTTGTTGTTTTTCAGTTTTAATTCAGATTTAGATGAGATGTAATACTTGAACCGAGTGGCTGGCGGTATAACCGGCTTTTGTCTGAACCAGGCTTTTGCTTGGTAACAATAAAATTTTTAATTTTAATTTATCTGAACTTTTATTGAAGTGTAAAATCTACGAGAATTTATTATTAAAAAATAAGAGACAGTGAAAAAATAGTATGAAAAGAATCTGATTCGAAAAAGAATAAATAATTTCGATTTGCAATATTTCACGCTTAAATGTCGTACTTTTTACTTTCGAACGGCATAATCCAATTAAAAAGAACGAATTTTAACCCTTTCGATTTTTTCCCTTTAAATGCAGTTCGAATTCGTGTCCCTCGTCCTTTTTTTTCAAAGCCCGCATTGGCCTCAATTATAGCGATTAAAAAAAAACCAAAAATACCCACTTAATCCGGATACCTTTTTATTTATGAAGGTTCAGACTGCTTCAAAAATATACAAATATTAACCCTTTTAAGCACTTCGCATCTTCTTGAGACACTCTTTTTTTTCTTTTTTTTTCTAGGCTAAAAGTAACTAAAAGTCATTATTTTCACGCGATCTTTTTACACTATTTTCGTACATTTTATTTACATCACGTATAAAAATATCTAAACATTCGGTCGATTAGAAGTATTAAAAAAAAATTTTAAAAACTTCAAACTTTTCGTTCAAAAGGTGAATACGCGGGTGGCTTTGGCTAATGTTTTTACAACTTAATATTAATATATATTTTTGCAATGAAATTATACGCAGGATTTTTAAACATTATATTTATAAAATTTTCAAAGAGTTTGGACGATAAGAACTATTTTGATTTTAATAATAAATGACCCGTCGTGAAAAAAGTAAAGATTAAACATAGCTTTTTTACGATTAAATATCAATATTTTTGCACGAAAATCGTATACAGGTTTCTCAAATATATTCAAGGAGTTAAAAAAAATTCTTATTGTTCAAATATTAAATGATCCGATGTAAAAAAAAAAGTTATAAATGCTGTCAAAGGCATTGAAGTCCCCAACTTTAGGCTCGTTTAGAAATATTTCTGTTAACACTGATTTTAGGTATATTTAAGATTTTATTATTACGGACTCGGTCAATGCCGGGCGGGTCAGCTACCGTAACATAAAAAATGCAAAAGTAACTATCACCCGTAAATGTAGTTACAGATTTTTTTTTTTTTTTTAAAGCGTCAATTTACGCCAGCTATCGCGAATGTGTTAAAATATTTCCTGCATCGATATTTACATAATAAATGAATGTAAATTGTAATTAGCAACGGGCAGAGAAATGAGATATAAAATAACACACAGAGAGAGACGAAGGGGGGGGGGGGAGAGTATGGACAGAGAGACAGCTTATAAAAAACGTAAATAATAGCCGGCTTTTAACTTGTAAACAAATATTTATTAATTACATTTTCAAATTTAAGATTTTATTTTTTTTATTTAATACATTGTCATATAAGTTTGGCATTGGTATATTTTTTGAAAATGAACTGTTTACGTTTTTCCCGATAAAGAGTGATGTAAGAAGTAGAGTGTAGTAGATAGAAAAATATTATACTGTGTTTGAGAAAAGCTGTAAAATGTTTTATGTTTTTTCTAAAAAATTGAAAAATGAAATGAAAATGTTTAAAGTTACACGAAACTTTTTTTTTACGTCTCGCTTTTGAAAATTGTTACAAAAGAAAAATGGTTCACAGTAAAAGTAGCTCGACTGTCGAAATTTTTCTCAAATTCTCCATTCTTCTTTATTTTGACGCTATTTCACAACTTTAATTTGCTACAAAAATGTCTAAATCTATAAATCCAAAAGAAGTGTGACAGTTTGATAACAATGATATTATTTATCAAAAGTAGAACACAGAAATTTTAAAGTAGTGTAATAATATCAAACTTGCGAATTGCTTTGTAGTTATTATTATTATTATTTTGAGCTGGAAAAACATTTTTCCGTAGAAAATAGAAAACACAAGAAATGTTTGAAATAAGATTAAAACTTAAAACCTTTCTTTAGCAGTACAGCATAATTTGTTCAGACGTATGAAATGGAAATCAATTTTTTTAAAGCAGGTAAGTTAAAAAATTTAAACAAATAAAAGTTATAAGACATTTTCTAGAGATATAAGAAATTTCTCAGAAAATAATTTGACTATATCATTGCTACTAACTCCGATTTTTTTTAATACCACTATTTTCGAATATTTTCGAATTTTCTTCATCTTTTCTTATCTCAAAAATTTTGTCATTAAAATACCGAGGATACACTGTTAAAAATTTGCAGCAAACTGGCCAGTCATTTGACCGTTTTTCCAGAAAACGGTTTATAACCGTAATTTAGCGCTATTCTGACCCTATTTCCCCTTATAATGCGGTCAGAATAGAGTTAATTTACGTTTATGTAACCGTATTTTACAAAAACGATCAAATGACTAGACAGTTTGTTGCATATTTTTAACAGTGTATGTTTATTCAGATACTTAAAAAAAACGGGAAGTTTGGCTGCTAAGCTTTATTTTTTTTCATAAATGTAATTAATTAATACGTCATTTCCTCAATTTCCAAGCGAGTTTAGTAATTGTTAATAACTTCAAGACAAACTAGAATATTAGCGCTATTTTCTAGTTATTTAGTTAGTTGAAAAGTAAAAAGTGTTGATGAATTTTGTTTGTATGGTCGTGTGTCTGTCTGCCTAGCCATTTGTCTGTCTCACAGTGTTCTAAGTATAATAGACATGCACTAACATCGTAGAAGCACTATAACCATATGAAGCCGGTTATCATTCAAATAATTCGGCCCAAACAAGACAAGCATGAGGAACAAGGGCTGAATTCATTGGACGGGAGAGGTGTTTCAAAGGGAACCACAAGTGTTTGGGCCGAATTTTAGGGTTGCATTTTTCGCTTCACGCCAAAGCAGCACTATTCCTCTCTATTTTTCTCTAAACTCTGTGGTTTGTACTTGATCTTACTCAAGTAAATACAATCGAACTGGCATGTCATTTATATTATGTAATTAAGGTTTACTATGTCAAATTCGTTATTGAAAAGAAGTGTGTAACATTCATAGTTCATTTACTGGGACACTCAAAAGAATTCCGTTACATCATGATGTATGGCGGAAAAATCGTTTGCAATATATTTTAATGATGTTACACTATTTTAAACATATGGAAATTAACATACACCTATGAAGTGCACTACAAGATGCTTACTATAGAATATGGTGTGCATAGCATTTATCTTTCATTTAATAGGGACACATAAAAGAATTTGGTTACAGTACTGTGATTTGCGTTTTTAAATTTAACTACTTTTTGTATATTACTTGGTGTCTGTAATTTCCATAAATCATATACAGTGCTGCACAAAATAATTTGAGTACATTGAGTTTATTGACGGAAATTGCAGAAACGGAATTTTCATCTGTCTTATGCGTTTCTTAACTGAAATTTTAGCATACTATGAAGTATGTATACAAATTTATAGTTAATATATACGGGGATTCACAAAATAAATTGAATTATTTTCCTAACTAACTACCACAATACGTAACTGCCAAAATTATGTTTTCAACTGTTTTATGCGCTTTCCTAAATCGTTTACATAGATATCATCTTTCGCCTTATTAAACGGGGATGTTTTATTACAGTATTCTGAATGTGTTGCAAAGTGTTTCATAATCTATACTTGACACATGATTTTTCTTTCTTGTTCATTTTGTATTTTTTCCATTTTTGTAAGACTATGACGACTAGTAAAAAATTTTCAGTTATTGAATCATTCACGATGTCACAATTTTTAAACTCTCATTACTTTTTACAAATTATGCTGCCTGATGAAGTGTTTTGATTCATTATGACATTCATTAAGATTTTTACAGTTGTGTAGAGTATGGAAGTTTTCAGTTTGATGACTTATTCACCAGGCCATACCTTTATTGCAGATGCATTAATTGCGGAATTGTTATGATGACCGCTGAAATTATCTGGAAACATGGCACAAATCACTCAGTATCTAAAACTTCGTTTATTCAGTTCTTGAAAATATGAAATACTTATTGCTGCATATTATACTTTAGAAAATACATTTACACTGGTTGGCCACTACTGACAGTATCACAAAGTGCACGAGTAAGTCGATTAATATTATTTACTTAATCTACAAGCTTCAGTAGATATTGGAAGAAATCTTTGCTTGTGTTAGAAAACGTTGGCTGCATATTCCGCTGGCCACTTTATGTTTACTGTTTACAGCTTTTCAACAAAATAATAGCAAAATGTTTTTCTGGTATCCAACATTCCTGGCAACATTTTTTTAAAAAGTGAAACAGAAAAGTTTTGAACCAGAAATTTATTTAATAAAATACAGTAAATCATCTGAATAGCTGACACATTAGGACCATTGAATTCATCCGCTATTCAGAGACAAAGGAATATCGAAATATTCCTTGCCCACCCTGTATTAGTATTGATTTCCAATGATTTTTTTCAATAGAAAATACCTTATATTATAAGTTATTCGTACTGCACCTGTAGATTCATTTTCAGAGAAATATTAGAATTCGATTGATGAATTTTTTTTTCTTACTTCTAAGCAATCAACAGGACTGCGTAAATACCCGAGTTAATTGTATTAAGGTTACATTTAGCGTTGTGCCATCACTCGAAGAATTTGATTATTACTAATCATTCGAATATATATGTCGATTACAGAAAAATAACTCGAAATAATCAGCTGATGGATGATTATGGAATTTCCCCGAATAATGGCATGCATTATTTTTGCTTTTGCCAGTAAAATAAACATAATTCAAACCAGAAAAAAAAATGTTTGATAAATACTGGAACAATGTAAGTTTTTTGATATATTTTCTAGTTGTGGTGCAGTGTTTCGTGGAACCGTGAGATAATGCAAGCTTCTTGATGATCTTCCTAGCTGCGGTACATGCAGGAGATATGTAAGTGACATTAGGTAGCATTGAGAAAGTAAGTATTACTGTTGTATAAAACTACATGAAAAATACTTAAATTTAAAATAAAAATAAAAAGTATAAGAAATATACAAAACCTTTGTATGTGACTATTAATTTAATTATTTTCTTTGCAAAAATCCTAGTTTCAATTGACTAAAGAAAAGCATTAAGGTTAGCAGCTATGCTTTTGCGCATGCCCCATGTTATTTCATTCGATTATTTACAGAAAAGCGCTTGTTTCATCCGTACGATAGGATGTCTCCTTTTTGCGCATGTTCCAGTGAATAATTCGAAATTATAATTTCAAGGATTACTTTCCTCGAATGATGCATGTCTCCCTTTTGTTCAAGATCAAATTATTTTGTTCGATTATTCCTAATATGGCGGAAATAGCTCGTTTCATCTGATTAGATGTTTCCCTTTTGCGCATCGTCGAGTGATTTTATGCGATTAAACCTGGTTTAGCGAAAATCATTCGCTTCCTCCGTATTTTGAATGATTTACTGCTATTTTACCAAAATAAATAACTTAGGAACATGATAAACGTCTCTGGCTCACTGTTCATATCCTACGTATTATTTCCATACTAAACTTTGTTACAAATTACTTCTTGTTAGTTTCAGCTTGGAATGATTCCAAGGAGGGCAACGGCCATTTCACGTTACTTTTGCAATATCTCCCATAGTTTAGCACACATATACGCACATTTACATTTTGACGATACTTTTTTACAAGTTTTTGACTTATGACTGAATTTTTATAAATTTCAGCTCTCTTTTGAATCTGTCACTTTTTTTCTATGAATCTAGTATGTTTAGCCAATTTTATGGTTTGACTGTGGATTGCGCTTTGTTAATTTTTTTTTCAATTAGCTCGATTATTTCAAGTGGTATATCCATTCTTTTCAGCTCTTTCTCAGACCTATTTATAAGTTTGGCACAGGAATGGATAATTTAGTTTTTCCTTATTATTTGATTTTCTTTTTTTTCTTTCTTTCTTTTCTTTTTCTTCTTTCCTTTCTTTTTTTTTTTTTGCTCGGTAGTTGAAATCAGTCAGTCATACCATTGTGTTTTTCTCTATTCACACTTTCAACTTATTACGTAAGCTATAGACAAAAAGTAATTTCTCAAGCTTTATATGTAGCTTTGCAGTTTATATAAATAACTAATAAATATAATGTATGTATTAATTTGGATCACTTGAAAAAATGCAATTATTAATGAATATTTAAACTTAGTTAAGTATTGCACAGGGAGATTTCATCTTGTACATCTTTTAATTTTAGATACATGTGATCTAAGGATAAGAAAATATGTGATAATAAGGATATAGAAAATAATTTTATATAATAAACAAATAGCTTAGTATATTTATCAATATCATAAACAACAGGACAAGTGAGAACAAGATTCGCACTCTGTACCATTATGTCATATATCTAGTTTCATATCCTATATACAAAAATAGGAATTGCCTACTTATACCTCGAGGTTTCTTGTAATTTGTACATCACAAAGCTGTAATTTATTTAATTACACCCTTTTATTTAACTTAACTTGATTTCTGTATGTAATGATAGAATTTTGAAATCGATTTTCCCTCACTTTCTGATAGGCTAGAATTATAAAAAGTCCGTCCGACCCACCTGGGAGGAAAAGGTAGCTTCCATATTCTTTGTGTTTAAGAATTTAGTAAACTTTACTGAAACAACATGAAGCTAAAATGCGTGGAACCCTATTATAGAAGATTCCTAGTTTTGTCAATATTGAATTTGAATGGGAATTTCAAAACATTAGTCAGCTATCACAAACTCGGCTTCATTCATGGCAACTTATTTTTGCCGCCAAATTTGGCGCCGTTTCGTCAAGTATCGCCAAGGGTGGCAAGAATTCGACGCTGGCGGTTATGATTATGTAGTTTTAAGCTTTTAAGCGTAAGTGAGTTGCCACAATATTACAACAATGAAAGAAAATTTGCGAGAAGCCACGTTCAATAAAACTCATAAAATAAATCCGTTTATGGAGGGATTTGGCATTCACGAATTGTGGAAATTCACGAGTTTGTCACGTAATAAATCGACCTAGAATTACAAATTAATGATTTTTAGATTTTTTTCTTTACATGTACTTATAAGACTTTCTTTCATACCAAATTTCCAGATTTAAAAGATTCTAGGTCAACGGGAAGCAACCTATAGGTTTTACTCCCAAAACCTATAGTGTACCTATAGTATATTTTCCTTAGACCTAGAAGTCTGAATTTCTGCACGAAGGAAGTTCTTATGGCACATGTACAAGAATAAAATCCGAAAATCATTAATTTATAATTTTATGATGATTTATTACGTGAAATTTACATAATCGGATTTCTATAAATATTGTTTAAGGCCGTAATTTTTTACTGCATCACGTTAGACGATCGAAATATTTACACATCTGTGAAACAACAGTGGAACCATGGTTTTTTCATTTGATATTAATTTCAACTTGATACCCTTAGCCGTTCTTGAGAAAAACGGTTTTAACAGACAGACGGACAACAAAACGATCCTTTAAGGGCTCTGTGTTTACTTTTTGAAACCCGAATCCTAAAAAGAGAAAAATACAGAATATACAATGAATTATTTTATGAGAAATAATGATTTTTTTTATTCTTGTACAACTGAAACTTGATGTTGCACATGCGTCTGAAAACATTTTATAAAATATTACATTTATAATTTCACAAATAACATTTTCAGATGTTTTAAACTATCTTAAAATTTATTTTTCTAGGTAAACATTTAAAGTTTACATCAAGCTTATTATAATTTTAAATTACTGCTATGAGATATGGCAAAATGGAAGTTAGAAGCAGAAAAATGTTGGAAGTTCATGAAAAAATAAATAAACCAATCATTAGCATCGAGGGCATCTATAATCGATCTATAATCGATTATTAAAATAACTTTAATACAAAAACCCGATTATCCGAATTGCTTGATTATACTTATCATTAGTTATAAACGTAAAACAGTATAAACGTGTAAATAAAGGCAGTTTTGTTTGTGACAGGAAGAAATGTAAGCCTGATATCCGTATTTAGGTATTTAAGCATGAAACTTGGATTGTCATTGCGAATAGCAAGTAGTCCTAAATGCTGTCATAAACTTTTAGTAACGACTGTACTACATAATAAATTAAAGATGCACAGTTAATTAAATATAGTTCTCATCACTTACAAATATAAAACTAATGTCATGTTATTTTGGCTCACCAAAAATAAATAAATAAAAAGTCGAGAAAGATTTAAAAAACATAGAATTATAATTTAAATATTGAGATAGACAATTCGTTTGAACTCTTTTAAATTTAAGTGTTATTCCAAAACTTATGTAAAATAATGAAATCACTTTTCTAGATAAATTTAATTTCGTTTTTCGATTTAATGATCCATAGAAAAAAAATGCAAATGACATTATGTACATGGCTCACCATAAACAAAAATATAATATAAGACAAATTTTATATTAAAATATAAAACCAGACTGAGAAAAAAATTCCGTTTAAAAGTTTCAAACGATGTGTTGTGCAGTTTTCGAAATGCCTTATGCATCATTCATATAAGCCTGTAAAAATTTAGGAAGAAATAAAATCATATTTTTATAATTTGTGTATAAAAGATAATAATGATTATTTGTTCCCTAGAAAAATAATGAAAAATTGACAAATTCCATTTTTTCAAATTAAATTTACTAAATTTACATATTTATTTTAAAAGAATCATTGTAATTTAACATATTTACCACTTTTAATCTCCATGAAATGATAAAAGATTAAAGCTTTCCATGAAATAATAAAAGATTAAAGCTTCATCAAACCTTTTCCTAGAAATAAATCCAATGAAATTTCTCCCCAAATGCAATACTTAGTAGGATGAAACATCAGAAATTAACTCAATAGCAGTTGATTTCTGGTAGTTCTCTATAAATAGAACAAATTAAACATTTTCTACGCTACAATGACAATTAGATTATTTGTTTAAAGCATTAACATTTCAGTAAAACTATTTATTCATTTGTGAGTGAATTAAGATAAGAGAGAATGATGAAACTTAAGAAAGTTTCATTACAATTTTCTGAATTATTTTATTTAGTTAAGCTTACGTATTGGAGTTTGCGGGTCTTTATTTGAAAAGATTGATTATGAGGTTTAGAAAGTGGTTTATAGGAAGTAATTTCAAATTTATTATATTAAATATTCCAACATATTGGGATCCCCTTTTCCCACGTTTACCATAGATAAAATTACGAAATTTACGTTTAGTAACTTTCACTTTTCTATGTTTATTAAAAACAAAAATGTTAAAGAAAATCTACCGAACGAGGCTCGGTCTACCAGGAACTTGATTTTAAAATGATCCTTGTAATTTACCTTATTTGTATTTTTAATCTTTATAAAATGATAAAAGATTAAAGCTTCACCAAACTTTTTCGTAGAAATAAAGTCAATAAAATTTCCCCAAATGCCATACTTAATAGGATGAAGCATCAGAAATCAACTCAATAGCAGTTGATTTCTGATAGTTCTCTATAAATAGAACCAATTAAATTATTTCCACGTTACAATGGCAATTAGATTATTTGTTTCCAAAAATTAACATTTCAGTAAAACTATAACATTGTGAGTGAATTAAGGGAGAATAATGAAACTTAAGAAAGTCTCATTACAATTTTCTGAATCCTGTTATTTAGTTAAGCTATATATATTGGAGTTTGCGGAGCTTTATTTGAAAATATTGATTAAGAGATTTAGAAAGTTGGTTACAAGAAGTAATTTGAAATTCATCATATTAAATATTTCAAAATAGAGATCACCTTTTCCTAGTTTTACCATAGATATGATTAGGAAATTTCCTCCGCATTAGGCGGCATACCAATAAATTCGAGGGATGTATAGAACCTGCTCACCGGAAGGGAAAACTCCCACCCCCCTTTTTTTCCGAAAAGTAATTTTCACCTTATTACATGCTTTCTTTTAGCTTACAATTATGTATGTATGTGGAAGTTAAATCTTGTCACTAATTTTTCACCCACTTCGATCTTTGAAAGTTGGAATATATATTTATTCCTGAAGGCAATACATGGATTGGACATAGATTTTTTAAAATTCGAACTCTAAAGGGGGGGGGGGGAACGTCGCGCGTAGGCCGAAAATTTGTATTTTCTCCATAGAAATAACGTTACGATTGTTTAATATTAATTGAAAAAAATAGCTCTATTGTTGCAACATTAATCCATTTAAATTACATTGCTGACCGCATCATTACGATGTCAGCATTTATATGGAATATAGTACGTATTGATGAATACATATGAATTCAATGAGTATTTGTTGAACAGTATTAATGACAGGGTTACCACAATAGCGTAAAATTTTGGCCAACTTGGCGTAATATCGCCAAGTTTAACGGCAAAAATAAGTTGCCACATATGAAGACAACTTTGCGATAGCTGGCTAATTTGGCGAAATTCCAATTTACATCCATTAATCTCCCATAATCTTCTTCCATTGGCATAGTCTACTATTTTCTATAAAGTACCATAAGACAAAGAAAAAAATTAGGAAAGTCTGTTTTTTCTTTTTAAAGGCTATTTTATTTATTTACAAAATAAATTCATTGTTTAAATAAAGCGACACGATTACTATTCAGAAATACTGGTAGAAGTTTGCCCTTGCAGTTATCAGATTCTGTCTATCTCGGCATGACGGCTAATGCGGGAAATATGATATTTTTAAAAAATTCTATTTTCAATATTTATAATTATGGCAAAGAAATGTGTTTATGTTACTATGGAAATTATAGCATTAGTTCCCATAATGAAATAATTCAGCGTAAATATTCCTCAAGGAGTTAATATAAGAAAGAAGAATGTTATTTAAGGAAGTCTGATTACAAGTTTATAAATTTACGTATTTATTTTACAACAGTCATTGGAATTTCTCATATATAATAGGCTTAATCTCATTAAAATGATAAAAGATAAATGCTTCACCAACCTCATTCCTAGGAAATAGTCAATGAAATTTCCCCAAATCCAATACTTAATACTGTACTGAATCATTAGAAATCTATTGTTATTCTCTTAATAAATGCCGCAATGATGTATTTTCTAAGCTAGAATGGAATAAAATGATTTATTTTCAAAAATTAACATTTCGGCATTACTGTTCTTTTGTGAGTGAATAGGAGAGAGTAATGAAACTTGAGAAATTCTTATTACAATTTTCTGAATTGTGTTATTCAGTTAAATCACATATTTGATTTGTGTGGTTTTATTTGAAAAGATTTATTCTGTGATTTAGAAAATAGTTTATAAGCATTTAATTCAAATTTATCATATGGAATAACCCAACATATTAAAATAATTATCTTTCAAATATATTATAGATTTTCCTCAGACATATTGAAATTATTTTCCAAAATTAATTTGTAATTTCTATAACTATCCCAACGAATTGTTTGTGGAATAATGTTATTTGTTTCTACGAAAGAGCCTGAATTTAATTTCTGCTTGAATGTAGGAGAAAAATAACGTTATTTAAGATCCTACGCTAATAACGCTAAGACAGTCATAAATTAATGTTAAACAAATGGTAGCGTTCTTTTAAAATTTCTTGCCTGCATTTAAGTGTTTATATATGTTTTACCGCATAGTATATGTGAGGTAGCTGTCTAATCGGGTATATTCATATTGTTTCGATTTCAATTGAAGTTTTTTTTCTGAGGACAGTTTCAGTTTCGAAATCGGTTAAGAAGTTGTATAGGGTGGCCAACATGCTCTCTTCATTTAAGGGTTCTCGTCAGCAAACTTCCGATTCAGCTCGTTATAATGTTAATCCTATGGGCGTACGATGCATTTGCATATCTCTTCAGGAAAGTAATATTTTAAACTTCTGTTTTCTTTGTACTCTTCTTAAAGGATGTCTCTTTTTTTTTATTAGTTGTCAAAATTTTTCTAAAATATAATCTTAATTTTATGTGAAGTGTTAAAATCTTATTCAGTTTCGCTGAGATTTTAACACATAAAATTATAAATTAAGCACATATTTTAGAAAAATATGGACAACTAAGAAAAGAAGTGACATCCTTTAAGAAGAGTACACAGAAAACAGAAGTTAAAAATATTAATTTCCTAAGGAGATATTTTAAATATACGAATGCATCCTACGCCCATAGGTTTAACATTAGCGAAGGGAATCAGGAAGTTTACTGACAAGCAGCTTTAAATACCATCGAGCATCTATGGGGCTTGTTGACTGTTCGGGACTTTGAGATGGTACTTTTTGAAGAATGGGATAGAATGACCCCAAACACTTATCGGCAACCTCATCGAATCCAATGGGAAACAGATGTACAGCAGTTTTAACTGTTCGAGGGGACTAAACACCATATAAAAAAATCCTTCATTCTCGCCAAATAACACATTTTCCATCTCTTCATGTTCTTGACATCATTTCAAAGACTTTAGATTCCGATACACGATGTTTTGGTGTCTTATTGTCTGTATTGCCTTTAATATATGTGTACTTTAAACTTTATACCTATGATTTCTCTATTTGTTTGTTTGTTTCCTATTTTTTTTGAACCGTATAAATGATTTTATATATGATATTTTGTAATTGTACCATTTAATTTGCTCATTTTCATTATTTGAAAGAAATGTATGAATTATATTTATTATTATATTTATATAAAATATCTCAACATATTAAAATAATTACTTTTTCAAATATATAATAATTATTATTATATGTATATTATATAATATATTATATAATATATATTAATATAATATTCTTCATTTAATTAATTAAAAATACCATCTCAATTTCATTTCTTGTCAGAAGTTATTGTTAAATTTACGTTTTCAGCAATATCGCTCAGACGAATACTTTTGAGGGAAGTCCTAGTACAACATAGAAATATATGTGTTAAAATGAAAATTATGTTATTCTAGTTTCAGAATTAAAAATTAGCATGAATACCTTTGGCAGTAATTAGCATAGAAGAGAATAAGACTATTTAAAAAGTTCGCTTGCACTTTTTTGAATTGTATCAATTTACTCTGGCACATACTTTATTTGTGGGTCTTTTTTTGTAAAGGTTAATTCAGATATTTTGAAAATAATTTACTTCCAATTTATTATTTTAAGTATCCAAACTCGTTAAGAACACTCCCTTCCTTCAAATATATATAGCATGGGTGTATTATAATGATATTTCAGACCCCCACAATTATCTCACTGACTTATCATCTGGCTTATAATGGAAATTATAAAGTGTGGTGAATCGAACTGTTTAAGAAATTGAACGAAATGGGATATGTTAGTATTTCATGGCATGCTCTTCAGAATTTGATAAAAAATAAAAGTTGTTTTGAAGGTTATGGTTGCAGTGAAAAGTAATTCAAAAATTTCAAATGACAATACACACTTTTTCGTATCGCAAAGTGGTCGGCACAGGGAAAAAGACATAAATGGCTTTGAAACCGGTACCAGTAACACTAAAAGGCACAGGCAAAGAAGAGAAGTGAGTGTTCGACATGATCCCCAGACCTCACTCCGGTAAATTTCTATATGTAGAGATATCTAAAATCGAGGGTGCACATCTCGTATCATTTAACTAGTCTGACTTTAAGTAAACATTAAATGTGAAATTTTACAGATTTCTCATACTATAATAAATATTTTTTTTTCGCAGTCTCTGGCATAGAATATCACAGTCAGTGAAAGAATGTGGTTATTTTAAAATTTTGTAATCAGAATAAAATATTTGTTTTTTTTTTTGTCATTCGCCTGTTGTTATTTGTTTTTTTCCGTTGCTCTTCTCCGATTGAGATATTTTTAGCGTCGAGAGGATTAATTCAGTTTAACCTTCTGACAGGCGCTACATAAATCTCAATCATTCATACATCAACTGTCATCACAGATCTGAGATTAAATAGACCCCACACTGCCTTAGCAAGATTAGCGCAAACTGAACCTATAAAAGTTGATTTCAATAGATCCAAAATTATATTCCGTTCAAATAATCACCTGGAAGCAATTATAAGAGAGTCTCTAGAAATAATGTCTAAAAAAGAAATAGTCTGTAACGATGTATTATCATATGATATCCACGCAGTCTGGAATGAATTAATGCATCATTGATTACCTTTCCCATCCCACCTTTTTTTCCAAACCCTTGAAGTGAAATAGTTTATTCCGGGCAAGCAAGAAAACGCAAAGAGGTAACAACTAAACTCAACAGAATTAGTTTTTTCCACTGATGATGACCGGGTTTCGGTTGAAAACGTTTTGGAATTTTTAAAAGGACTTTAATGTGCTTTTAAATGTTTTTTATGTATGTTTTTACGCACCTTCAAGCAATATATTTACATTTGGTTGTATCTTAATGAATGTTAGTTATCAACTGTCATGTTAACATACGTTGATTTTAATATTTATGAGGTATTATGATTATGATTGATAAATGATCATTTTGTTCAAACATTACATTTTAGGCTGTAAAACGAAGATAAAATTCTCGTCTTCTATAAAGATGTTTCATTTTAAATTGATGACTTACAGAGGTGTGAAAATTATTAGAATAATTGGGAAAATTACAATAAAATCTTGTTATATTAAAGAAATAATACATTATTTAAAAAATATTGGTACATTAAATATTTAGTGCGCATCCGCTTGTTTTTTATTAAAATTTCGATACGTCTTGGCATACTTTGTAGTATTTCTTTGTCATGGAGCCAAATTTGGATGAATCTTTCTATCAGACCATTCTTGTTTGTGATGTTGCATTTCTTTAATTTTTTCTTTACAATGGCCCAAAGATTCTCTATGGGGTTTATATCGGGACTGTTTCCAGGCCATAGTGTTTTTATACTTTTTCATTCAAATATGTGGTCACAGAGGAAGCTTTGTGGCACGGAGTTCCATCATGCATGAATATAAAGTTTCCATTTGGAAACCAGTCTTTTAATTGTGGAATTAGTCTTTGTTCAAGAACTTTTTTATACTGATACTGGTCCATCATGCCTTCTACAATATATAAACGTCCAGTACCCTGAGAAGACATCACGCTCCAAACCATTACTTTAGTAGGATGTTTAACCCTTTGTGCTATGCAATTTGGGGAAAATTCTTCACTGGCACTTCTCCTGATATATTGACTGCTTTCTTCTGATATCGTAAACATTGATTCATCAGAAAAACATACCTAAAAGTTAAAAAATACATTAAGGTATGTAATTTGTAGAGAAATATTCTTATAAATAAATTTTTAATCAAATTTATAAGCAGTTCTGCATCTTTAGTCAGTATGCAAAAAAACATGATTTCAGGAAAAGAAATGAACAACTTGAATTCAGCGGATTAATTACAGGAAAATTAATATTTCTCCCTTGCTCCAGTCATTTCCGAATTGTTCTTGCACAACTTTTGCCCAAGTAAGTCTCTTATTTGTCATAGCAGATAGGATTTTAGCCTTTTTTCGAGGACGACGAGCACTGAGTTCAGCTGAGATGACCTTTCTACGGATAGAAGAATCACATACATTTACTCCATACGCTTGCAAAGAGATTGTTATTTCTTGACTAGTTGCTCTTCTGTTAGCTTTAGCAATTTGAATTAATTTCCTTTCTGTTCTTGCAGTAAATTTACTTTTCCTTCCGCATTTTACTATTCTAGAATTTTCACATTCACATTTGGAGTCCAAAGATCTTTTTATTCTACACACAGATGCTTGCGAAATTTTTGCTTTTTTAGCGATTTCGTGCTGTGTATAGTGATTTTCTTGGATGAGACACTTTACCTCAGCTATTTTTATAGGAGAAATATCACTTGTTTTACCCATAATCACGCAATAACCCTTGACAAACGGAAAAAAGCTACCAATTAGTATAAACTAATCAAAACTGCGAAAAGATTTGTTTTAAGAATAAAATAATACTTATGCCAACTCAAGAAAAGAAAGACAATACTAGCACAGCAAGCAGACGATTTTAAAATTTTGTTTTACATTCGTTTGTTAATCAAACAAATCCTTTATGCAGTGCAAACAATTTGATTACTTTGGATCAAATATTTTTCTTTTTAAAAAATGGCAACATTTAACAAAATTATATCCCCAAAACTATTCTAAAGGAGTGAAAATTGACTGGATCAACAAAACAAATTACCTTTCATGAAACATTGCAACTATATACAATACTAATCAAGAAAAACTGAAAAAAAATCACAATTATTCTAACAAAATTCCCACCTCTGTATATTGTACAATTAAAAAAAAATTTTGAGCGCTAGACTTAAGTAATGAATAAAATAAAATAACACTTTAAAATGCCACTTAGAAATGCCACTTAAAGAGTGTATATATTAGGGGCAAAAATTATGATATGAAATGACGAAACAGTGAGAAAAAAAACGCTAAAAAGAGATACAAAATAAGGAAATTATAAGGTTCAAAGAATTATAGGAATAAAATGCAAGGTTTGGAAGAAAATGGATATATTTTAAGAAAATTGAAACAAATAAAAAGTTAAAGAAAGATTTTGTTTCTTTTTAAATGATACTACAAAGGATGTTAATTTTCTTTCACTTTGTGAAACAGCGTACAACCAACAGAGTGAAAAATGTCTCCCGACCGGAAAACGTATATGAGTTGAAAATGCAAGACTGGATGTTGTCCTGGTGGCTTAAATGGTAAAAGCACTTTTTACGCTATACCAAGATATCCGGGTTTGATACGCAGTCTGGACACATTTGTCACTCTGTTGGTTGTACGCTGTTTAGCAAAGTGAAAGAAAATCCACATCCTTTGTAGCATCATTCAAAGGTTTACGGCGTAGTTTCAGTCCTGTTAAAAATTTAATTAGAAATTAAGATTTTTTATTTTTTTCGCAAATAAAGCTTATAACTACTCATTTAAATAAATTTAAGAAATGTTTGAATAAGTCATAAACATTCAAGTGTAATTAAATGAAATCATTCTGAATCGCTATTCTAAAGAACGCTATTATTTAGTATACTGCTCAAGCACTAATCTATAGTATTTAAAAAAAAAATCTTTTAACAATACTTGTAAGTATTTGAATTACTTTTGAAAAAGAATAAGTAGTAATCAATAGAGAAATACTTAACCAATCGAATCGCTTCATACATAGAGAATGAACTAATTCTGTAACGTTTTGCTCATTAAATGCTCAATGAGCCATTTACATTTAAATAAATGATGGAACAGAATTACGCAGATTTAGGAAATTTATGCGAAGCAATTAACGTAGCACGTAAAGAATAATCTACTGATGCACGGATTTTTACAGTTGAAGGACCGTGATTTAAAATAACTTTTTAAATTACTGTACATTATATTAAAAGAAATATCGGATATTCTTCCAAAGAAGCGTAACTAGCTGTTCACGCGGTGTAATGTGTATATAAACCCTATAAAAGCGTTGATGGCGGATTGAGATACTGCGGACTCTCGTTAATGCGTCTCCGCTTAAAACGTAACTCCGGTTAATGAGGACAATTTTGTTTTCCCCATCGTTTCTTATTTGAAATTGGACGTTAAAAACACCGCTTAAAGCGTACTACTCGTCGGATAATGCGGTCAAATTTTCCACAAACTGACCGAGCAGAATCGGAACTGGTTTTGTTTATAAATATATTTTTCTAAAACTACTTTGACGTAACTTTGGTTAATAAGAGATCAAGAAACTGTTATTGACAATAATGAAGAGAAAGAAAACCTCCTACCATAAAAAACGTGAGAAGTTAAAAAATTGCTAATGGCTGCTCGCCGATGTTACCAATCAAAATACGACCAAATTTGCGAGTGTGACGCAAAACTGGAAAGTGATGTGGTACAAAGTTTTAAAAGTGATGCAAATGAAAGTGAGAGATTACTTTAATTAAAGTCAAATTGTATAAGTACGGCAATTTCTTTGCATATTTTTGTTTGTCCTCAGTAATTTATTCTTTGTATTAACAAATTGTCACTAACTTATTTTTAACTAAAATTATTAAATTAAAGAAAAAGTTGCCTTTTTTGCAGTAAGTTAATTTTTTTGGAAAACTGCATTCAATTTATTCAACGATTATTTTACACAATTTAAATGTTTACTTCGTTTAACGCGGACTTCGGTTAATGCGGGCAAACATGGCCTCCCTCGGAAGTCCGCTATAACGGGGGTTGCATCACCCCCGCATAACTCAATATCGCACAACTTAAAAAATTAATTTTTCCATAAAGGCATAAATTGTTTTCAAGCATGAAAAAAATTTGTTTTTTATTTAAAGTTAATCGAAAAATATAAAAAATATATAGAGAGAGTCAAAAGTAATTTATTTTCTTTCAATGTGACCCCCATTACATCCAAATACTGTGAAATTTGTAGTTAGTAGGGTTCTAAAACATAATATGATCGAAATAATAAAATCGCTGTAATTCGACCAAATATAAAAGTTTCAAACATAATGTATTTAACCTTCTAACAACTATTTTATTTTTTTTTATTAGAAATTGAAAAATTCTTGACAAACGGTTCTTATTCAGTGGCATTGTGTGAATTGTGGAACTAAGGTGATAAGGGATATAAAAAGAAAGATTTGGTGGCAAGTTTCTATGGCTAAAAAAATCAACTCTGAAAGTGATCTTCATTTCGTTGATTACGGGAATGGCCCATTTAAATTTGAACTGTATTATCGTCCTTTCCAGACTTTCAAGTCTGTACAATCATAATTTGACGACATGGAGTTCAAAATCTAAACAAACCTTACACATAGCCTTGTGTAATCTTTTAGGAACCACAGATGCATAGATGCATCTTTAAAAAGTGTATACAGGGTTTGATTTTGGTATCAGGTTTAAAAATTAAGACATTATTGTCATTAACCCCTTGGGAATGCGATACGCCCTTAATGCCCTTAAGCGACACGTATACGTGACGAAATAAGATGCTCAGAATCCTCGATTATTCCCACCAGTTACTTTTTATTGTAAGCTT
This sequence comes from Maratus michaelseni, assembly GCA_963931845.1. Lineage (NCBI taxonomy): Eukaryota > Metazoa > Arthropoda > Arachnida > Araneae > Salticidae > Maratus > Maratus michaelseni. The sequence goes on from OZ007587.1 coordinate 283,270,103, forward strand.
TGCCATTAAATTATAGCATTTCTGCGATTCAATTAAAAGAAAATTTCTGTTTTGAAAAACCGGTGGTAAAAGATTAAAAATTTTGTAAAGGACGCTCGTCGCAAAGGAGTTAAATAGGTAAGGGTAAATGTTTTAAAAGAAGTGGTGGCAACCAAATAAAATTGGTGTAATGATTTAAACTGCATTTAACAACACTGGGATGACTAGTATCCTTATTATACGCCCTTTTAAATCGTCTTCCGTGCCCGAACTCACTGTAGCTTCCATGGACAGCCTGGATGGCAATTTCTTCAACCATCAAATAGAATCTGGTGAATAGACAAAGACACAAACTGTAAATATGTTTGCTATAAAAGAAATATTCATTAGAAAGGAAATATTCATTGACCATACATTTTAAACTAACTTTACCATTTATCTAGAAAAAGGTAGAATGGCAATTAATTTAACGAGACTTTGTTTGAGAAATGAAAAAAAATATACGTTCAGCGAGGCGTTTTGTTTATGAGATACACGAGTTTTCTCCGAAAACGAAATGAGAATTTTATTTTTAAACGTATGCAAATGCAAATTTATCAAATTAGTATGCGCCCATATGCAAACGTAGAGCTAAAACTCAGACATATTACAAAAAAAAAAAAAAAAAGAAAAAAAAAAGGAACTGTCTGTTACATTTATTCTTAAAATAAAAGTTATTTTTTAGAGGTCAAGCGTATGTAATTGTAAAATTATACAATAAATTTATCATCTGCCACAATTGTTTTTTTTTCAAACGAAATATCTTATTTTGGTTTCGGATCAGGTGGTTTGCTATTTTGATCTCTTTTTTTTTTTTTCAGAAATTGCAAATTCATACGGTGAATTCTGAACAGTAAATTTTGCTTTATTTAATGACAGACTTTTCGTGATTACAGAAAGTTAAATTTTTCTTTCGTAATTTCCGGTATGAATTTGGAATTGCTGAATAAAAAAAACAGCCAATCTGGCAACCCTGTTTCGGATATTTTCCATTGAATAGGGCACTATTTATAAGCATCCAATATGCTTCGTGCATACGTATGCCTATTATTACTAAATCAACGAAACTATATTTGTCCGCCGCTGAACTTTTTTTCGCATCTCTTATACTTTACGAGATACGATACTTAAAATTCCAGAATTTACTTCCAGTGGTGCTATCAGGTATATCATCGTCTAACACACAGCCGTTTTACTACGGCTTGGTACTACATTCATGGCTGTAGTAATGACCAGTTATTTAAGTCAAAATATTTAAGGAATCACGCCGTATATGTGTTGAATTATTGACATCCATGGCTATCCTTTTGCTTGATGCTAGCTGAATAAGTAGGGGAGAGTAGGGCGTAACTGGGTCAAACCATGTACCCCGTTTGCTCGATGATGGGTGCTGCCCTATGGACAACACAGCACCCATCTTAACTACATCCCTTAGCGTCCCCTAGCAGTGGGCCATCGGCTTTTGAAGTGAGATAATCTTTGTGTCCGTAGAGTGGTATTGAAAATAAATACACCTCAAAAATTTTAAATTTTGCCGTCTTTTTGCTTTTAAAATAAATCCAGTCTGACGTATTGATTTAAGTAGTTAAACAACAGTTTTCTTGCACACGATATTTTCATTACAAGTAGAAGTGTATACGTCTAGCTATTCAGGAGAACGCCCATATTGATGTTTGGTCGTCTGTTGGGGCAAAACTGGGTACCCTTGTTTTTGCAGTGAATTCTGCAATGAATTGTTTCTTCACTCAACAGGTGGTGAAAGATAGATACAATGTTTAGTCTCTAAAGAATAGGCACATGAGGAGTACAGCGGATACGAAAAGTAAAAGCTGAGAAAGCCATTACATAACATTAAAAAGGGCTTGAAAACGTGACTAAAAAAGTAACTGACCTTAAAAATGTATATATGTTTCAAAGGTTGATTAAAAATTTATTACAATAAAGCCTTTTGTTACTGGACGTGTACAAACTTAAGTTCTAATTAGTACTCGGTTTTACCCTAACACCAAAATTTGGAGCTGTTTCAGATGGTCCTAGAAAACGCCTTTTACCAAGTAGAGAAGAATTTTCCTGTAGCAACAGGTGTGATTTTCCAATATTTCAGATGTACCCAAACACTCTTGTGTAGTGTTCCGATTTTTCCGATCTTCTAGACTTTTGTCAACAAAGGAAAACCCATAGGTACCGGTTCTATCCTACTTTCCCCTATATATTTACCAAAAAATGAAATTTTTATTTATTTGTCTATTAAATTGTAAACGTTAAGCAATTAATTTAAAAATTAATGATTTGAATACAGCTGAGCGATTAATTGAACTAAATGAAAAAAAAATCATTTACAATGCGAATAAAAAGAAAAAAAATTAAATAGATCATTTCATTAAAAATATTCTTTATCATTCTACTGATTAATTTTTCCGGTATACATCTTAAAGCAAATAAATGCTTGAGTGGAACAATGAACATTTCGTAGAAATATGCATTGCAATTGCCATAACGCTTTATTCAACCAAAGAAGGGAATATTTGTTGTTGCATAAACTTTAACAACTGTACAACTGCGATTTTAAATGAATGAAGCATTTAAATAGATAAATATACATTAAAATATCAAGTTTATTGATTATTTTGTTGCTTGGTTAAAATGGAATAAACAGTAAATAAAATAGTTAAAGTTTTTTTAATATCAGTATTAAGCCATAAATTAAAACCATTAACAACGTTATAACGTACAAATGGTTGTTAATGTTTTTAATTTATGAATTAAAATTCGCACAAAGTGTTTGATTTATGCTTATCAGTATTAAGCATTAAAGTATCATTTCCTTTAGCCTCTTTTTCTCATCCCAAAAGGATAAGCGCTTTGAAAAAAACACAAATGGCTCCAATCGTAGTAAACCATCATGCGCAAATCATCGTAAATGGAAAACCTTTAAAAAGCAGTATGGAAAACTTAAAATCTCAGTTAAACCTTTTCTTTTCCGCTTGTCTCTGTTGCTATTGGTTGTGTAAAATGCTATTTTTTGCATTTGCCCTACGTCGCCGTTTTTCCTGCTACACGTACTGTTCCAACAATATTTATGGTTTGAGAGTGCGCTGTTTATTTTGGGATGGGAAAAAACCGGTGTTGCCACTCGAAAGCTTTGAAATTTTCTCACTGTAATCGTAACCTCTATTATTCTTGTTCACCACAATCTCGAGCGCATACCTTTAACTAACTGCAGGATGCGTCAGAAAAATGCATACCTACTTTGAATGATTATAACTCCAGTTTTTATTCACATATAATTAATATTTAAATTGCAAAATAATGTACATAAAATTGTATAGCTTTTAGGCCTGCCGTAGATGTTCCAAATTATTACCGTTCTGGTCAATATACTGCTTATAACGGTGGGCTATTGATTCACAAGCTTCAACAAACATTTCATTTGGTATTGCGGCGCATTCTTGCTCAATTGCGGTTCTGGAACGTTGTCTATGAAAATCCATTGGTTTCAAAGTTGTTTTTTATCCGATGAATTGTACGTTTCATAGGTGGTTCTGCCTAAAACACCCTGCAATATTGTTATTGTACTTCTGCTAAATTATTATATTTACAATAGTATTTTAAAATAAATTTTCTTTTTTCAAAATTTATTCTTGGTCCACTGATTATTTCCAATTAATTACACTTTGAAAAGAAAGAAGAATTAGAAAGTTATGACCCATTAAACATTGTATGTACACATTTTTCGGATGCACCCTGTATATCTCACATTTCATTTCGGTTGATTGAACTGACCGGTCGTTAAAAGTGTTATTACACCAGGCGTCAAAGTTGCCGCTACTTTCGAGCGATATCATGATATACCTATGGCTTCAAAAGATTTTCTCGAAAACCCATTAATTTTTTATTGCCGGAGCAATTTTGTCGCAAATAGTGTCCTCAAAATTAATAAGGACCAATGCTGGCCGGAACAGCCAACCAAATGCATGGAAATCTGACGAGGGGAAATCCTTGCCCGGAACAGCCAATGAAATGCTTGGAAAACTAACGAGTAGCGGCAGTTTTGTTGCTTCGAATTATCCCGTGCAAGTTTTCTTTATGACCACCATATACGTTTGATTTAAATGCAGTGGAACGATCAATCGAAAGAAACAGAAAATTATAAATTTAGAAAAGTTTACAATACGAATGAAAGAAAATAATCTGGTCACTCCTTGAAAAATATTTTTTTAACGATTTGCTTATTATATTTTCCAGTATCTCTTTTAATAAAAATAAACGCTTGAGCGAAACAATACAAAATTCATAAAGATATGCATCGCAACTTTCGTAACATTTTATTTAACGGAAGAAGGAACATTTACCGGTGCATAAACTTTTACAACTGAAGAACTGTTATTTTAAATGAAATCGTAAATTCATGTGTAAACGTACATTGAAATGCAAATATTATCAATTATTTTATTTGCTTGGTTATAATGGAATAAATGCGTTTAACGAGTAATGACTTATTTACTTATTTATATATTTTTTTGTATTGATAATAAAACATCTATTTTAACAAATATTTAGCTAACTCAATTTTTTGGCTGACGGTAATGGTTTTCGCTGTTTTTCTAATTCGTCTTACTAATATAGATTTGTCTAACCAATGATTGATTAACACATTAGCGTTATCAAAACGCAGCCATTTTACATCTTAGGAGCGATTTAACTTTTTGAGTCAAAATTTTTGCTTTTGTTTGCATTTTGTGCATCTCGTAAGTGTATAGATTGTTGCCCTAAAGCAGTTTCGTGATATTCCAATTCCTTAGAATACTTTTTCCACGTTGAACGTAACGCAGCCACGGCTTTCACTCTACGCTCGACGTTTATTGCGTCTCCAAACCATGTCGAAAAATACATCTTGAAACTACGTCAAAAAAGCGTTTTGAAACTATGGTGAAAAGAAATCTCGAAACCATGTCGAAAAAGAAACGCCATCTCGAAACCATCTTGAAATCGTGTTTTTCAAACTTGGTGACCATTTTCGACTGATTTCCTGCAGGTAATCGTTTTTTCTGGAGCTTATACCATGAAAAAGTATAATTTCGATTGATTAATTATTTCCTAGATCTTGCAAAAGGTAAAAAAAAGGATAAAATGACCTTTTTTTGTTCCAATGATCGTCATAATGTGAAAAATCAAATTTAAAAACTAAATATTGATAGAAGCTCCTGAGAACTTAATGGTCTTTCATTATTTGGTGACCAAATTTATTTCAGATGCATGTGAGTGAAAAAAAATGGTTGCCCGATTGGAAGTTCATACACAGTTAAAAATTTGCAGCAAACTGTCCAGGCATTTGACCGTTTTTCTAGAAAACGGTTATATAACCGTAATTTAACTGCATTCTGACCATAAAATGAGCAATAATACGTTCAGAACATAGTTAAATTACGGTTACATAACCGTTTTTTACAAAAACGGTCAAATGACTGGACAGTTTGCTGCAAATTTTTAACAGTGTAGCGCGCAACAGCAGGTACTCCCCGTCGCACAAGACGTAATAGTCATTTCTTTACACACAAAAAATTAAAGATATAAGTAAAACGTCAATAAATATAATGCAAAAAGTCGAAAGGTGATATTTCTTTTCTCTTTTTAACCGAAAAAAAAATTCGTAAATAATCATGTGAATTGCTGGTCAAAGAAATATAACCCCCACTTAATTGGAATAGAAATTATGTATGGTTGACGAAAATCTTGGCTAATAAATGTGATTCCGCAACGTATTATCTTCGCTATATGAGGTATCACTGTAGTTTGAAAAATAATCACTGTATCGGGATTTTGTTATTAATTTAACTCTTAGGTCGGCGGTCTCAACAGTACAAGTCCAATTTTAGAGGAAAGGGAAAAAAACTGTGTACGCCTGTTTTTGGTTTAACTAGGTACAGGTTGTTTTATTTAATATCACTGTATTTAACCGTGAAATGTGTTTTGATAATGAATAGTGTTTTGTGCAATGAATAGTGTAATACATATAGTAGGAAAAATGTCTTTCTTCTACTGTTATGATCACCAGCTAAAACAGTTCATTACCTTCCACCCTGACATATACTCTTTTAACAGCCCATAGAAATCATACACCAGTATGCAAAACTTAAGCAACAAACACAAAATGCTAATTTCTGAACACGTGAGTACTCAAAAGGAAATTCTATAAATAGAAAGTGTAGAAAATAGGTACTATCCTAACAGCACAACCAGTCGATGTGAAGTCTTCTTGATATCACACATGGTTACAAGTGTCACAGACGCTTCGGTGAATCAAATTATGGGATCTTTCACTCGTCTCATTATTACTCTCAAATAATTGTTATCACTTAAAAGTCATTGTGTCTATTGCTTTGTAATGGGTCACCAGGTGACTTTACAATGAAGTCACCTTGTGATTCACAAGGGACTGTCATTTGAAGACTGAACTTTGAAGTCATTGTGAGCATTGCATTGTGATGATAATGTCGCCAAATGATGTCGCAATGAAGTCGCCTGGTGACTGAGGTGACCGACTCTCTATTGTGACGTCATCATTGCACTCCTTTGTGAAAAGTCACCAGATGATTTCATTTTCCGTCACTTGGGAACTCGTCACAGAACAGCTATCATGATGACTTTACAATGGAGTGTCAAAATGACAGTCACATGAAAGTCACAAGGAGACTTCATTGTAAATTCACCTGGTGACTCGTCAAAAAGCAGCAGTCAGAGTGGTAGCTCAGTGGAGTGAACAAATTAGAGTACAAATAAGACGAATGAAAAATATCTTATTTCTGTTCTCTGTGGTGACTGTGACAATTATGACCATTTTCAATGTCAAGAAGACTTCACATGGACTGGCTGTTCTGTTAGGGTAGTACATATTTTCTACACTTGCTGTTTATAGAATTTTTCTTTGCGTAACCCATGTGTTCAGAAATTAACATTTTGTGTTTGTTGCTTAAGTTTTACACAAGCGTGTATTTTCACTGTGAAATATGCAAATATACTTATATGACCAAAAACAGATTTGTACTGTTAAGACCGCCCACCTAAGAATTCAGACTTGGTTTAAAATCTGACCAGCATAAATTACATAATTAATAAATGCAATTTTTTTTGACATACTATCATATTAAGAGAGTTTCAATCAGACAAAAAAAGTTATTTCAGATGAAACGAAACAGTTTTTCAGTCTCGGAAACGAACTAAGTACGTTTTTCTACTTCGGAATTGAATCATAATAAGTATAAAAATAAAAATAGTTCTTTTAAAAAACACTCTTTTATAAGCAATCAACGTGTATCTTAAAAATCATGCCTAATTTCATGACTTCAATTCATACAGTTCCAAAAAAAACATTACAATACGTTAATCTGTAGTAGGTACAGATTATGAATAATTCATCTGAGATCTACGATATGATACGCTTGGTAGAAAATGCGAATTAATTAATTTATTTAAAAAAATATATAATTTTTGCTCTGATTCTTTTTTGAGATATGGTAACAGAGAAGAAAATACAAAACTTTATTTAAAACTATCTATGCAGAATTTCTAAATTATTTTATAAACTATGCTAAATTATTTATTTAGTAAAGTATACTAAATTATTTTCTACATTTTAATGTTTAAAATATTTCATTGTTGCATTTTCATAGTCAGTTGATATATTTTAGTAAACATGGTTTGGCGCATAATTAAATCTATTGTTGTTGCCACTTGTATATGTAGCAATAAAAATTATTTGACGATTTATCACCTGCGCTCGTTTAACCAAAAAGGGGTTTTAAATTTATTTATTAATATATAATTTAGTTCTAAAAAATATCAAAAGATGTATTTTCATCGGAACCCTAATCGTGTGTATATAATTTTTATAATTCTATCATATCAAGAGTTGAGTGAAATATTCATTACAAAATTCCATCTTTACATACAAAAACCAATTTAAGTTGAATAAAAGAGGTGTAAAAACGTTTTATGTAAAAAATTTCAAGTATTTAAAAAATAAATTAAAATACAAGACATTGACATCATTTACATCTGGTCTTTAATTTATTTATCTAATAAATATAAAAGTTTCATTTTTTTAAGCCTTCAGTTTCAAAATTAATGATTTGAATGCAGTTGAGCGATAACTTGAACCAAACTAGAAATTCGAAATTTATGAAATAATAAGAATGACAAGAATAAAAAAAACTTATCGGTTCACTCTATGACACTCCTTGTTTAATGTTTTGCTTATTAAATTTTCAAGCATTCTTTTTAACGTAAAATATTTAATGTATTAAATGCTTCAATGGAATAATACAAAGTTCGTAAAGATATGCATCGGAAATACTAGAGCATTTTATTCAACGAAATAAGGAAACATTTTCTGAGGCATAAACTTTTGCAGCTGAGAAACTGTTACGTTAAATGAAAAAAGTATTTTAATGAATAAACTAAACATATGTTGAAATATCAGTTATTGATTACGTTGTTGCTTGGCTTGGTGGAATAAATACGTTTAATGAGAAATTATAATTTTACTTAATAATTTTGCATTAAATATTAAATATCTAGGTAAAAATCTAAATATTAAATATTAAATATCATTTAATGATTTAAATGGAGTTTTGCGATGAATTTAACAGAGCCTAACTTGGAAATTTGAGAAAGAAAACAAATATTTTTTAAGTAATGTTGCTACGCTCACTGCCGCAAAAAGCGGGACAGATCGACAAAAATATACGGATAGCGACTTCTAAATTGGAACAAAAAATACAGTAAATCTTATGAAAACGGTATGAGTCTATAATGGAATTGTGTCATAAACGAAAAATATTTATGGTCCCTACAAAAGGAATACCATACCTGTTACGACAGAAACCTGTCTAAAATGGAATTTTTCTCTGGTCATTTAAGATTCCTTCTTAGAATGTTTTATTGTATTAAATAAACACAATAATCAGTAAAATCTGTGAAAACGGAATCACTAAGGACCGAAACAAAATTCCGTTTTGGCAGGTTTTCGATCGAGCAATTATAATTGTATAGAATTGCTTCCGCAGGGACTATGAAACTTTTACGTTTCACACAGGATTCCGTTATATACAGGTACCTTTTTTACAAGTTTTACTAAACAAAGTACACTAAAACATGTAAAAACAGAATAGCTCTTGAGCGGGAAAATATTTCGTCTTAGCAGGTAGATTTGTGCGGCATTCATTTCGGCAGAATCATAAAAACGTTCCATTATAAACAGATTCTGTTTTCACAAATTTTACTGCATTAAGAGGCCATTTCACTCAGGCGAAAACACCCGCTCGCTAACGTTAATCCTATGGGAGAAATAATTTACGAGCGAAATAATTATCAAACGGAAAAGTTTCATTACTTTTCCGTTTAATTACTGAAGCGATTTAGCAATGATGATATATAGTTACCCTCTTAAAAGATATTCTGCAATTTCTTTTATGTCATTGCTTGATTATCAACTTATAACTGTTCAAAATACATATATTTACTAAATTTTTGCAATACAATGTTTACGTTGAAAAGAGCTAGCAGATGGCGCTGCGATCGCCCTATTTATCGTACAGCATCATTGCACATTTATCGGGTACAATTTTTTAACACTTTTTAAAGCATTACTGGGATATAGTCCAAGTGCTACACGACAAAAATAGCAGAAAACTGCACTTCGTGATACAGTTATACCAATTGGTCAGTATCTACTCTATATTAAAACAAAGCATATAAGAAGGGGAGGCATCGCGTAAAGTCGGGGGAATTCAAGATGGCGAATGTTATTCAAAATCGTCATTTTCGGGAATTAGTGCAATTTCGTTTCTATTCATTGTATAAAAGCATGTTTGATAGAAATTTCGTTGTTTTTAGATAAACAATATTATTTGTACCACTTTACAGCACAGTCGAAAAGTATTTATGAATTCAGTTTGCCTGTTTGTCTCTCTGTCTGGTCGTCTGTCTAGTCGCGCACTAACTCGAAAAAAAAATAACCGGATATCCAGATAATTAAAATATGGAATACCGTAACAAGTTCGGTATTCATTTTCAAGTGTGCATCATTCATAGTTCATTTACAGGGGCAATCAAAAGTATTCCGTTACATTATGGTCTATAGACGAAAATCGCTTGCAATGTGTTTTAATGATGTTATACTCTTTGTAACATATTCAAATTAATATAAATCAGTGCGGTGCAGTACAAGATACTTACTGTAGAATATGCAGTGCATAGCAGTTTTCGTTCATTTACATTATTGGACTCACAAAATAATATGGTCACAGGACTTTCAATAAGAACAATGCTGTCTTGGCGCATTTTTAATTAAATAATGTGTTTCTGGACTTTGCTAGACATGAAAGAATTGCAAATTGTCATGTAGCGTGTATTTATATATTTATTACAATGTAATTCTGATGAGGAGTCACCACACAAAATGAGATGTATTCAATATGGGGTTTTAATCCAAAATTCCACCACATATTTCATTTTAATGTTGCGATTTCTTACTCTACTATCAGACTCTTTGGTGCGCAGACGATCAATTGGACAATTGAAATGAAAATATTTTTGTTTATGAAAGATTTGTTACATATATAGGTTTATAGCGCGATGCACGATTATATACTGAAATCCACGAAAAAGATGAATTTTGTAAATATTCAGTGTCAGTGTCTGTACCATTTACGTTTTCATGTTAATTAATGTTTTCATTTTTTCTAATAATGCAGTTTTCTTTAAATAAATAGTTGTCTTAGAAGTCATCCATTTAAAGATATCAAGAATTATGTTTATCTATGTAATCGTGCATCGCGCTATAAAACTATATATAGAACAAATCTTTCATAAGCAAAAATATTTTCATTTCAATTGTCAGATTGATCGTCTGCGCACCAAAGAGTCTGAGAGTAGAGTAAGAAATCGCAACATTAAAATGAAATATGTGATGGAATTTTGGATCTAAACCCCATATTGAATACATCTCATTTTGGGTGATGCCTCGTCATCAGAATTACAATGTAATAAATATATAAATACACGCTACATTTTATATTTATATAAAAGAAAATGTTCTTATGACAATTTTCAATTCTTTCATATCTAGCAAAGTTCAAAAACACGTTATATAATTAAAAATGCGCATAGACAGCATTATGCTTATTGAAAGTCCTGTGACCGTATTATTTTGTGAGCCCCTGTAAATGAACGAAAACTGCTATGCACTGCATATTCTACAGTAAGTATCTTGTACTGCACCGCACTGATGTATATTAATTTGAATATGTTACAAAGAGTATAACATCATTAAAACACATTGCAAGCGATTTTCGTCTATAGACCATAATGTAATGGAATACTTTTGATTGCCCCTGTAAATGAACTATGAATGATGCACACTTGAAAATGAATACCGAACTTGTTACTGTATACTACAATACCATATTTTAATTATCTGGATATACGGTTCTTTTTTTTCTCAAGTTAGTGGCCGACTAGACAGACGACCAGACAGACAGACAAACAGGCAACTGAATTCATAAATACTTTTCGACTGTTCTGTAAAGTGTTACAAATAATATTTTTTATCTAAAACATCGAAATTTCCATCAAACATGCTTTTATAGATGAATAGATACGAAATTGCACTAATTCCCGAAAATGACGCCATTTTGAATAACAGCCGCTATCTTGAATTCCCCCGACTTTACGCGATGCCTCCCCTTCTTATATTCTTTGTATTAATATAGAGTAGATACTGACCAAACGGTATAACTGTATCACGATTTGCAGTTTTTTCACTCCTAGCACCTGTACTAATAGCCGGTTTCCATATTATGTATTCTATGCGCTGTACCAGTGGCAACAAATTCATGCGGTCATTCTAGCTGCTTCGGCTGTGGACAATTCTCACCAGCTCGACCTACTGGATCTGTGATTAAAAGCACTCTAACATTACATGACTGTGGACTTTCGAGTTTTCGACGCCCCACTTATGACGCGGTGGGATATATTATATCTCACCTAATTTTAATACGATTCGAACCAGAAACTTTTAATTAAATTTTACTTTTTTTAACTTTGAAGGGAAAAGCTGAAAAATTGCTTTTCCTTATTTTGAACTAAATTCTTTCGTAAATTCCGGTGAGAGTTCAACGTAACACGAACATAATTTCTTGCCCCTGAAAGGGTTAGAGGGCTTTTATTTAAACTGGGATTTTCGTTGTAAAAGAACAGAGCTCTGTGCAACTAAAAACGTTATGTTTTAAGTACTTGTCTTTTAGTGCAAGCCACAATATAATTTTGTTTCTACGATTCTCAATCTCATGTTTATGAGGTTAATAAAGACGTTCATTTAACCCACACATTTTGGTTTTTCTTCGCAAACTTTCTACTCGGAACCAAGGTAAAGTGTAGGAATACTGTTGGTGTTACTTTCTTTTCAAAAATGCTTTCCCCCACATCGTCTACAGAATACTGCATGCTACATTATCAGTAATTTCTGATAGGGGTTGGTTGGTAAATAGAGGTTTATGTGGTTTATTGGTATGCAAGAATTAGTGGGTTAGTTTAGCTCCTTTTATTTATTTACTTTATAATACGTAATTTGTACATTTTGAGCTAGTTTAATTTGGGTTAAATAAGATATCGACCAAGTTTTCTGCTTAGTTTACTCACACTTTTTAAGTTAAGAATTCTTGTGAGAAAATTTATGAGATTCAAACGACTACTATAACAAATTTTGATCTTTCACATGTGAAAGATCTTAAATTTGCACTAAACGTTCAATTCTAACCAAAAATTTCTGAGACAACCTAAATAATATACAACGCGCACCAGCTCCTCATTCATTTAAAATGCGAAATGATATCTTCCAGTGTATTGACAGCCTGTATTGAAATTGTAGTTGTTTCCTCGGACTTGCGCAGAAACGAAAATCACTATAGAAATGTTCTAAAGCACAATTCTCTTAAAAAGAGAAACGATATCTTCAAAGGCACCAAGTAAAAAAAATCATCGCCGAATCCGTGAAACGACTTCAAGAAAATAATTTTTTTAAATAATAAATATTAATATTTTTTTTTAATTCAAAGACACCGTTAGAACCGGAAATGTACCGAGGATATGTGGATTTTTTCTTTCTTCTTGTATTTTTGTCCGGATATAAAAGATAGTTTTAGGAGATAATTTTTCAATATTTTTTACGCATTATTTTATAAGTAACATTTTCATATTAAAATTAAGTATAATGTGCACCGAAATACTAACACCTTATAATGTGGGGGAGATGGGGATGAATGGGACAAGGGATGGATGGGACGTTCTCAATATTTCAGGCAATAAACTTTTTTTTTAGTTGCTTCCTATCCTCATAGATTTCAGTACCATAGTGTGCTTCAGAACCAAAAGCAAGAGCACATGACTGTTTTCAGTTTTCTTCAAATTTGCATTTCCTGAAAACTCTGCTTAAAAGTAATTTTTTTACATCTGAATTTACTTAAATATCTTATGCAATATAAAAAATCAAAATATGTTGTAGTTTTTTATTTCAAGGCTCAATATTGATAATTAAAATGAATGCATATTAACCATTGTGACAAAATAATTTTTTAGACAAATTGGCTGACAATTGAATATATGCATCATGGGGATGATTGGGACATTTCAAATGGGATGAATGGAACTGTCTCATCCATCCCTCGAGGATTCTGAAAAAATATTTATTATCTAAATAATATTATATAGGTTGATAAATTAATAATTTATGGTAATTATTCTTTTAACATTTCATCCTCATTGTAGCCACTGTCTTCAGCCATCGAATGCTTCCGTTTATGGGCCTTTTAATGCAAAGCTGAGATGTGTCCTAGGTGATTGACTAACAAATAATCCTGGTGATCATATTACAATTTATAATCCCTCAGCTATTGCCAAGGAGGCATTTTTGTCAGCTTTTAGTCCTTAACATTGAATACGGGGAGGAAAATGTTTGTGTCCCATTCATCCCTGCTGTGGGGATGATTGGGACATAGAAGAACTTCTTTTTAAATTTCATTTATATTTCTGTATAATAATAATCTTGAATAAATATTATGTATAAGATGTAGTCAAACACTTAATGTATGACATGTGATATATAATATTGATAATAACTTAAATAAAATATTTAAAATAACGATTTTTGAGAAAATCTCCCATCTCCCCTAATACTCATTTTTTAGATCGCGATTCACATCAATAAACATAGAGTATTTTTTTATCAAACGGGAGGTGTCGGTTTTTTATGGATTACCAATATCTCATTAGACTGCATGATTATGAGACAGATCCTTATATTTATAATTTATGCAAATCTGAAGAATGAACTGAAGTATATTGGCTGACTACCTAAACAACTATATTTTGCTCATGCTCTCTTGATACCATTAAATCTGTTTTTTGCCAAATATTGTTTGTTTTATTCATTTTACTTACCCATCATACGTAGTATAGGGTAAGTCTTGTAATCGTTTTGAAAATCGAAAAATTTTTTTTGACGGATTTACACGTTTCAGACACTGGAGATTCCGAAAAACATATTTTTAGAAAAAAAAATTTGCCGTCCGTCTGTGTGTCTGTGTGTCTGTGTGTCTGTAAACGCTCTATCTCCCGAAAAAATTGAGATAGAGACTTGCAATTTGGTATGTACTTAGTATGTAATAATGGGAAGAAGCCTATTTCATTTCAATAACCTCGATTAACCGGAACTATTTTTTTCGGACTCTCTAAATTTTCGTTCTGATAAAAGGTATATAAAAATTTTCGAAATTGGTTATTTTAAGAAATGAATATAAAAGACAATAAAAAAACATAAATTTTGCATAAAGCATGAAGTCGATCGGATAATGAGTTGCCGAGATATTTGGAATCCTATTTACCACACTCTTCGATTTTTCATGATCCTGTATTTCATCCAAATTTCACTTCAAAGATATATTTTAATTGAAAATTTGACGCTTAATCAGATTCAATAAACTGCTAGTTAATAGGATTGTTATTTTTGGAGTTATAAGGATGTTTCTTTCAAGCAATTCAGTAATCGAGCCTTTAAAGTTTGTGACGTCATCAAGCCTTGATTTTATTTGAATTGCAATGAATTTTATAAGTAGTTTACACATTTTTTATTTTAATATTTTACATTATGCATATCCATGATGGGTAAGTATTACGGTGGTCCCCAACGACTAGTTTAACTTCCTATTCCATATTTCCCGACTATCTCATGATACCCTCAAAATAAGTTTATTATTGTTTGTTTTCAAGTGATGAAATTTCATAAAATAATTTCTGTCTATAAAAACTATTCGCAGATAGTTAAGTTTGTATTTGTATTCGGTTTTCGGGTTTTAAACAATATCGGGGTCTTGTATTGCTCCAAATGTAAATAGTATTCCATAATACCCGAAATTCTTCTACCCAATAACAACATAAATAACTTGCTCAACACTGTTGGGTACATCTTGGAATAAATTACATGGCACAGAAAATAACATAATTAATGAAAGTTTCAAAATGGCTGGGGTTAAATATATTCTTCGTTGTATTTTTGGTATCATAAGAGAGTTAATTTAATGAATGAAATTTATATATACTACTCTATTTTCAATTATCTTTCGTTGGTGCTAGTTACTTCTATGAAAAATAGACTTACAGAAACCATTTAAATCATTTTGGTACAATGACTTAGTTAATATTAATATGCCATTATTTATGTTCGATTGATTCCCACTTTTCCAAATGATATTATCGTTCTTCTTGAAAGACACACTTCCCATCAAGTTTAACGGTGCATTAAACAAATTCTGGTAACTGATGATACGGATCAATAAGTGAAAAGGAAGAAAATATTTTAAGAATCTGTCTTTTCGCAAACTGAACAGATATGATAATGAGAAAGAAATAAAATTAAGAATATTGGCCGTAGCGCAGTGGGGCGTTTTGAGGATCTAGGTGGACAAAATTATTGCGTTGAAGTTTAATTAGGTTTTTCTGGGTTTTCGATTGTATCACTAATAAAGTAACCAAACAGTGATAAATATGTGACTTATTTAATTATTTATATTATTATTATTATTATTATTATTATATTATTACTTAGATTATTATTATTTTTTAAATTATAATATTGTATTGTCAGTGAAACTACACATGTATTCAAAGTTTCAGCTCAATCGGATAATTAAAAGTGGTGAAAATTGACTTGCAAGATTTGAATTAAACACTCAGACGCACACTTCAAGTTAATATAACTTAATGATTCGCAAACTTTCGCAGGAGCTGTCTTAAGTTTTCAATACTTTAGGAATGGCACTTTGATTAAAAAAAATGCTTATTGCTTAATAATGGTTAATACTGTATTAAAAGTCAAGATGAAGTTTGAAAACAAGATGGCGCTTATTTTCAAACAAAAATAGGTTAAATGGTGTGGCAAACATGTGACATATGTCCAGTAAACTCCTGCTTTCAAATAAAACAGAAAAGTCACGACTTGCTGTCGATCTTACAGAAAAATAATGCAACTGTTGAAAGTCTCTCAAATCAACTGCCTTCTTTACGGTCGTAGTTAATCGACACATCGGGTTTCTGCGACAAAACTCGTACGGATCTCGACAAAAGATACATTCAGCTACCAGTGTACGCGGTCTTGTTAAATTCCGAGATAATCGGAAAAATGAATTTTGTCCACCTAGATCATCAAAACGCTCCACTGTGCGTAGCTTTGAATTGATATATGAATGCATTAAATGATCGCGAGGAGAGCAATGTTACATTTACATATGCTAAATATATATTTTATCTATGCAAAACCAAAAGCTAAAAATCATGATATGATATGATGCAGACGTAATGATTTTTGTAACGCGTTTTACGCGACATTGTAAAATGTTGGCTGTTATAAAATTAAAATACAATGTTGTGATCCCTAGAGTACGTTTCCTATTGAGGATGGTGTGGTTAATCTATAGTAGTGGTGCATTTATAATTCTTATACATGATCGCACAAAATAATTCGAATATATTATCATTTCTGAGCCATTAATTTCCGTAATAATTTTCCTAATTTTTTGTAACTTTCCTTTCAGATTTTAAACTAGGGATTTTAGAAAGAGAACGAAAATGGAATTTAACTATATTATTAAGATCATCTACAGCATGCCTCCTATATAAGTTTACGATCCTTTTTTACAAGTCTTCACAAAATGATTGGAATACATTATCGTCAAAGAGCAATAATTGCTTAAAATACATTTTATAAACATTATATTATTGCAAAATCAAGGATGTAATGAAGGTATTCCAGAGCATGTGTTTTATATAAAATATTGTGTGTAAATTTTTTCCGGTTCTAAAAAATAATTCGGATACATTACAAAATGTAACGGGTTACTGTTGGAAATTAGCTTGAAAGGCACTAATACGCTTTCAAACTGAGAGAAATTTTAGTAAGCTATTTTGAAAAGTATATATGACTTTAATTTGTCTCTCTATTGCTTATTCCACTGTTGCCCCAAAAATATCTCTAGTAGCCCCAAAAGTCGCCAAATTACCGCAAAATATTCACATTTGGAGCGACAAATGTAACAAAAATTGCGTCTGAACTAGTGCTCGCGAATATACGTTTATATGCATTTAAACGTATACGTAGTTAAGCCTTTTTTCCATATGACTCCTATCCAAAATCGTTACCGGTTACAATACGTTTTATACGTATTATACGTATAATCGGGAGTACTAGTCTGAACCAATATGTCCGTTTGGAAAAACCGATCCACTGGATAGGCGAGTATCTAATAAATTAACTATTTTCTTTCAGAAACATTTTTCCAAACTTACTTTTTCAAGTAGAATTTTTACAAATTTTACTTGAGAGCATTTCTCAAAAGTCACAATTCACATTTAGTTTCAAATAAAGACGAAACATAATGTAGAAGCGCGTTTACCAACATAGTTGAAAAGTGTTTATGAATTAGGTTTGTCTGTCTGTGCTGTAACTCATGTAAATATAACCTGATTGCTATGCAATTGATATATGTTAATGAGGTTAACTCAGTGCCGAAACTAACCATTTTGGCGCCCGGGGCAAACATGGATTTTGGCGCCCCCCCCCCCTCCATACAGAAAATTTCCAAAGCGAATTTTTTCTAAGTTTCTAAAATTTAAAGTATATAATAAGAAAATCTGTAATACTGAACTAAGTAATCAGCTTTGTCAAATTCTGATTCATTAAAACCTTGAAAATGGAATCAAAAGGAACCGAAAAATATTCCGCTTTATACAGGTTTCCATCTTAGGAAGTATAATTATGGGTATTCTCAGGGGCGGATATAAGGGGTCGCGATGGTCTCAAAGGGCCCCGCATCCAAAGGGCCCCCAAAATCCTCTTTTGAGTTCAACGAGAAAAATATTTTTTTTATCAAAGGATTTTCTTAGCACTTTTTTTGTAATTAGTATTACTACATAATTTTCATGTAATTTAAATAGAATATTTTTTATACCATTTGCAATTCCCAGAAATGTTTTAGTTATGTCTAAATGATTTTCCAAGTCTTCTTTTCTATTAGCAATTATCAGAACTGTGAACGGTTGTGGAAAAGTTGGGGTGAGACTCAAACTTGGATCTGAGCTGAACGGAACCCTGTTACTGTTAGAGACTATTTAATTACACAGATTCAGAGTCTAATTAAATCAGATCTGATAAATCTAAATCTGGATCGTGACACTGGGGCCCCTGATTTAGGGGTCCTCCACACTTGGTATGCTGTTTACATAAACTGATATTTAGAATGCATTTGACTTTGTTACTGATTATAATCGATATTTTGCATTTTTAGAGTAGGGTAAGATTAAAAACAAGAAGAAGAGGGAAGAAGAGACCGCTTGCCATCTTGTGTAGAGATGACGGCTTTGCTCCGCCTTCCAAAAGAAGGCGAAGGGAACCACCCTAAACACTTCGTTGTGCTTTTCCAATTTCATAAAACTTTGATACCTGCATTGTTATTCCCATTTGATATTCCTACACTAAATTTTTCCTATAGACGTCTTCCCGCCTTGCTTTTAGCATCGGGTTCTGCTAACTTTCCTTCTTACCTCTTTTGCAATTTTAAGGGATAAAAATTATATTATTTTTTGCATCTTAACCTTCTATTACCGGCTATAGAAGCTTAAAACCTCATACTTTAAGTACAGCGATATCTTGGAATTTTTACCCCCTACATTGCAGTGACCGAAACCTTTGTCCAGAAGTGGGGAGAAGTGTTGGGTGTGCATTGGAATCCAGGGTTGCCGTATAATTCCAGGAAGTATTGAGTAGGTTGTTACTTTCGCCAGTTATCCCCATTCTTGATCACTTTCAATGTTATATTTAACACGAGTGCTAGATCACGGGGAATGAATTAGTACGTATGAATAATGAATCATTAGGACAAAGTATTTTGATAATTTTCCTGATCAGCATTGTGAGATACAGTTATTAAAATATTATAGATGAACTCACATTACAAACTGTATTGACAAATCAACTAAAATTAAATATATGTATATTTATTTTCACATTTATAAATAATAATAATAATAATAATAATATATTTATAAACACAATCGATTATGATATAATATAATATTAAAGTTTAAGAGATTTTTTTTTTTTATTTGTACATTATATGGTATGTAATTAATTCTAAAACTAATATTCAGGGCTTTCAGGGGGCAAAAAATTACCAATACTGACTATGAGCATGTACTGCTAACAAATTTTACTTTATTTAAATTGTATATCAGCTTAACAATAACTTAGTATGTACTAACTAAAATTTGTTTGTGAATAAATAAATTTATACAGATACAAAAAAAAAAAAAAAAAAAAAAAAAAAGAATTATGTTACATTATAAGAGGTAAAAATTATTATTAAAAAAAAGTTACACGCTATCAAAACATACTGGGAATGATATGGAGATTCTACTGTCTTGTAGAATATAGACTGCATAGCATTTTTTTCTATAATTTTTACGGACACGCACACACACACACACACACACAAAAAAAAAAGAATTCGGTTACAGTAGTTTATGAGTGATTATTGCCGATAGTGTCACTTTCTGTCTAAATTTTTAAACATAAAAACATGATACTTTCGGGCATATTGATGGAAGTGATTTGGAATCAAATATTTTTTTTTTTTTAAATACTTTCCGATTAAGGAATTACATCTTCAGTCATACACAATTGTTGTCTTATGACGGTAGTTTTTTCTTTTCCTGCTCTATCGTATGCGGAAATTCGGTTGAAAATTCTAACTTTAACAGAATTTTTCTAAAAAAAAACTCCTGTCTTTACCGAAAGACGAAAAAAAGAACACATTCGATTTTATAGTTTGAAAATACGAGCACTTGATTCATTTTCAAACAAAATATGTGTCAGAATGCAGCCAGTGTGAATTTCAGAACAGCTTTAAAACTTTTTTTTTTTTTAGTAGATTACGTGTTATGTAATAAATTCTAAACCTCCTTTTCAGGGCGATGAAAAGAAGAAGAAAAAATCTTTATGGCCTAAGAGCATGTATTATTTACAAATTTTATTTTATTTAAATAATATTCCCGCTTAACTATACCTTAGTTAGTAGTATGTACTAAAATTTGTTTGTGAATACATAAATTTATACACACACACACAAAATAAAAAAAAAGTTTTTGCATTTATAAGAGAAAAAAATCATTATTTTTTTTCAAAAAATTTTCCACTCTATCAAAACGTACTGAAATTGATGTCAAGTGCACTACACAATATGGACTGCATAGCATTTATTTGTACATTTTTTTACTGCACACACACCAACAAAAAACCCTTAATTTACAGGCATACTGATTGAAGTGATTTGGAATGAAAGTTTTTTTTAATATAGTTTTCGATAAATGAATTTCATCTTGAGTTATAAGCAATTGTTGTCTCATGACGGCAGTTTCCTTTCCTGAGCTATCATATTTCGAAATTACGTTCAATACATCAACTTTAATAGCAATTTTATAAAAAACTTTTTCCTTTAACGAAAAACGAAAAAAAAAAAGCGTTCGATTACATAGTTTCTAAGTAAGAGTGCCTGCTTATTTGATACATTTGGAAACGATATTCCCAAATTAATAAGGAGTGTTACAGCTGATTTCTACAGAGATCCATAAAATTATTTGAAACTGATATGTATTATTCAAATGTATTCTTCCTGTGAAATGTGGAGTCTATAGCGTTTATTTGTTAATTTTTATAAGGACAACCCACCCTCCCCCCCTCCACGCGCACACACACAAAAGAATAATTCGTTATTTCTATGGGAGTAAAAATCGTTTCGAAGTGCAGAAATAGCATTGAATATGGCACAGAATATGGCACAGAATGCTGAGAAAATGATACGACACATTCCACATACAGGATTAGGCAGTAAGAAAATGGCATGGCGCACTCTAAAACCACCAAACTGCAAAAATATTGTTGTTTTT
Source organism: Maratus michaelseni (assembly GCA_963931845.1). Classification (NCBI taxonomy): domain Eukaryota; kingdom Metazoa; phylum Arthropoda; class Arachnida; order Araneae; family Salticidae; genus Maratus; species Maratus michaelseni. The sequence continues at coordinate 283,291,670 of OZ007587.1, forward strand.
TTTGGATGGAAGATTTTTTTTTTTTTTTTTTGGGGGGGGGGGGGGTGGAGTGAGTGTGGAAGTAATTTAGATGAATTGCTATTTATTTATTGTTATTCGAGGGCAATAAATGTGGCAAACGCACAGTTTTAAGGACTTAAAATTTTGTATAACTGTTTTGGGAGGAGTGTGCAAAGGACGAAGTGGATATTTTAGGACTGATAATTTTGATAACCGATTGTTTATTAATTGTTACTAAAGAGCCCCACTTAGAACAGAAGATTTTTTAATACAGAGTTTTAAATATTTTAAACTTTGTATACTGGGGGGAGCTTAAATTCCGAGGAGAACAACAAATAGGTCAGCAGAATTTTTTAAGAGTTCTCAATATCTGAAACTTTTTCTACTGAAGGTGTGTGTGCGTGGGGAAGGAGGGAGGGGGGTTTAAAAGGAAGCCGAAATTCCGTGCGGGGAGGGGGGGGGGTTCATTGAAGCTATAAAAACAAAAATATGGTGTATGGTGGATATTTGTGAAGGGGGTGGGGGGCGCATAGTCTAGATTTCATGGTACTATGCTATTTTTAAATAATAATGTGAAGGAGCACGGGAAAGTTTCAATGTGTGTCTGTTTGTTCTATTTTTTATTTATGTATGGTTCCAAAGGAACCAATTTAGCTCTGAAAAGAGCTGTTTGTTTTTAGCCCTGAGAAGGACTGTTTAGTTTTAATTGATGGAGAATTTAAATTAAATGAATGCGAATGCAGAGATTTATATAGAGATGCATGGAAAATCTTTTAATTAAATTGGAGTGAGTTTTGATGATTTTTACTGACTAGAAAATGCTGCATTTGTATGGAATTTTGCGAAACAGTTTTTATCTATGCATAAAGCAACGTTGCACTTTGTACATATTACTTTTACACGCCTTTGTAAACCTTGTTTAGAGCATACAACACATCTTCGGTATTTTTTCTCATCCAAAGGCCAGTGGCCTGCAGAGGAAGTACTAGTTACCTCAGAGGAAGTATCAGTTTTTGAAGTAACAGTTTCTCTTTTTTTTACAAGCATTTTAATTAGTGACATACGGAAGTCTTTATGGCTTTCAGTGCTTTGTGATAGAATGTAGGCATTAAGGACAGCAATGTCCTGCAAATGGAAAAATATTTTTTTAGTCCATTTTAATGTGCGTCGTTCGAAGGCATAGCTGTTTGCCATCCTGTCACTCAGGTCAACAAATCCCATATTTTCATTGTAGTCAGCGATTATTTTCGGTTTTTTTCCATCGTTTGAAACATTATGCTCTGTGGGCTTGTGCATGCTGCTTAGCATATAAACGTCTCGTTTATCTTTCCAGCGTAAAGCTGTAAGTCCATTTCCATATCGTATAAGAATTTCTCCACGCTTTAATTTAGGTTGTGATATACACTTAGGGAAACTCTTCCTGTTGTTTCTGACAGTGCCACAAGCATTAATGTGTTTGTCCTTTAAAAGATCACGGTAAAGTTCAGGAGACGAAAAAAAATTATCCATGAACAATTTATGCCCCTTTCCTTTGATAGTGTCAGCCATAGTACTAACTACATTATAATGATGCAGAATTTATATCTGTTTTCTTTTTATCGTTGCCCAGATAAACTCTCATATCATAAGTGTATCCTTTTTTATCGGCAATCTTGTACATTTTGATTCCCCATTGTTTTCGTTTTTTAGGAATATACTGCCTAAATGCAACACGACCTTTAAATTTAACAATTACTTCGTCTACAGCAACCTCTTCTGTAGGTTCATATGATTGTTTGAAAACAATATTCAAAATATTGAAAAGCTTTCTCATTTTCCACAATCTGTCATAATTCAATGACTCCTTGGAAGGTTTTTCATCATTATTGGTGAAGTGCAAAAATTTTAGAATTGAAATAAACCTATCCCTAGACATGATTTTTCTAAAGAAAGGTGTTTCAATCATTTCATTTGTAGACCAATAATCATGAATTTTGTCTTTGTGGATATGACCCATAAGTAAAACAGCACCTAAAAATATTTCTATCTCTTCAGGTGTTGTTTTTCTCCATTCTGGCGAATGCTTCCTTTTACCGTTCTCCTCTGGTCTTAAATCAAACACTTGTTCGGCATATCTATTTGTCTCCATGCTTATCAATTCTAAGACTTCGTTTGGAAATAGAACTTTAAAATAATTATATGCATTTTTAAATTCTGAAATATCAATGCATATTCCAGGATTCCCAGTAAATTTCAAAATGTTTACCTCATCATTTTCACTGGCTTCATTCCATTCAAATCCTTCCATTTTACTAGGTATTTCCACATTTTCTTCGTTTAATACCTCGTCAGCAGTACAATTGAGAGATTCCTCAAGATCATCAAATTCACAATCTGAATCACTGTCAGCATAATTCTCTTCATCGCATTCATTCATAAGCTTTAGAATCTCAGCTTCGCTGAGACCCTTAAATCTGGGAGCCATAATAAAGAAGATTTCGTGATTATAAAATTTTCTCTAGCAAAATGCGCTCCTCTTTTCAAATCTACTGATAATGTATTGACGTGTTAAAAGAAGCTTTCGCCAAAATACTTGTTTTTCTCCCCCGAAGAATCGCCAACTGTAAAAATTGATCCCTCCGTCCAATGTGGGTGGGAAACTTTCTCCGGGAGAGTCGAAACTGACAGCTGAGTAATGACTTTTTCCTCCAAAAAGGGGGTCGGATGCCTTGGTAAGGAGTTTCACCAGCGCCGTACTGAAAGGATATTTCGCTCTCGGTGAACCATCTTACCAAGCCGTACCGAACAGGTTAATTGTATTTATACTTAATTATCTTTGCATCTTCAAAAATTAATTATTTGAATCTTATATTAACTAATTGTTTGCATCTTTAAATTGTTTGCATTAGTTTTTAGATAAAAAAAAATATTAATTATGATAATTAGAAAAATTGTCTGGCTCTGATGGGGCCTTCCCCCTCTGCTCACCATTCAGACTCCATTCAAAGTATCAAAGCGCACATTCAGACTGCTCCTACATCTGCATCATTCCACCGCAGCCTGCTGCGAGAGAACTTTTATATTTTTGAATCTTCTGATGCCATCTCCATAGACTGTTCTCATCTAGATGTAAAGTAAACGTGGGCATTCTTCAGTAATCGTCTTTTATCTTTGATCTACAAATGCTATACTTAAAAAAAAAGATTTCACTGAGAATTTTATTTTGGGCATTCATCCCCCAATTTGTGTTTATTGTCCACGGCAGTCAGCCCTCGCCCATGACAAAATGGAAAAAGAAGAAAGCTCCACGCTGTGAGAAAAGGGAAAAAATAGAACAGCCTTCCTGGAATATTTTTATCTAATAGAAAAGTCAAAGTGAGGGAATCGTTTGCCAAATGCTGGACAGTGCAATACCGTGTCCAGACGACGTTGAACAGTGTCATATACAGACATGAGTAGGGACTGACCTTGAAAAATGTTAGTGATTCTCCTAAACCACAGGAAGAGATTTAGACGGCATAGACATGATACATTTGGAATGGGAGAAAGAAAATAGCCTAAGAGAACAGTTCGTTTTTTATTCATTTGCTATCTTGTATTGTAGACGAATCTTTTTGTCTATTTTAATGCATTTGGTTCAGTTTTTCTTTTGGATTTTCCGGCTGCGAGACTTTTTATACAAATTTCATATATATATACCTTTCTATATCAAACAACAAACAAAACCTGTATTTGGCGCCCCCTTCACCTTCTGTTCTGCTGGCGCCCGGTGCTCGTGCCCTCTCTGCCCCCCCCATAGTTTCGGCCCTGGGTTAACTATGGCATGTTCGGTATTGAAAATGAAATGTGTAGCATTTATAGTTTGTTTCCAGGGGCTCGCAAAATATTCGGTTACCTTACTGTCTATGGGGAAAATCGTTTGCGGCGTATATTAATGGTGATGCTCTATTCATTCATATTGAAATTGAAATGTATCATTGATGTGTACTACAAAATGCTTACTGTAGAATATATTGTGTACAGCATTTACTGCTCATCACTAAGAGACACAAAAAATCACACAAAAATTCGGTTACAGTACTGATTATCAACAATAAGTTTTGGAAGTACGCTTTCTGTTGTGGTACGCGTTTTTAATTTTAACTACTTTTTTGCATATTACTTAGTGTGTAAAAATTATATAGATCATATACAGGATTGAACAAAAGATCTGAAGTACATTTCCGTTTATTTAAGGAAACTGCTGAAGGGTAATTTCCAAATGTGATATGTGTTTCCTAACTAACTAAATTTTAGCATACTATGCAGTTTATATACGAATATATAGATTATATACAGGGCTAAATATAATAACTCGGAGATTTTTCTAACTATTTATGGTAATTGCTGAAATTGGGTTTTCTAAATGTGGTATGCGTTTTCCAAATAATTTACTTAGACATCATTTTTCGCCTTATTAAACTGTGAAGTTTAAAGTTACAGTATTCGGAATGTTTTGGAAGTGTTTCATACTCTATGCTTGACGCCTGATTTTTTGTTTTTGTTTTTTAGTTGAGCCGTATGAGCAAGGCAAATGCACATATTCTTTTAAGTCAAGAAAAAATGATTTATTGAAGGTTTTATACTGGCATTCACTTTAAAAAAGATACCGACCTCCGTTCTATAGATTGTGCTTTATGATTGGTTGATTTCAGTCAAGTTTATTCATGCTTGAATTTTTTAATGTCCCTAATTCAGATTTGGTTTTGAACCAGAAAAAGTAGGTAGCATTTGACAATGAACTGAACGGACAAAGTATTTTATGTTTAAAAGATTTGAGTGATAGAAAAAAAGCTAATCCATCAAAATCTAATTAACTATATTTTTATAAAGATAAATTAACAAAGGATTCCAAGTCTTTATGTTAAATAAAAAAAAAATATTAAATTGCATTATACTTAACTTACCTTAGTTAAGAAGATCCCTCAGGGATTAAGGTAATGCAATTACTCTAAATACAATTAACGCAATTAAATTTATTAGAGGGTTTTTAATTAAAAAATATCAAGGATTTAGATTAAATGTTAATTAAGTTGAATTGTTTAATGTAACAAGTCATTTGTTTCACCTGAAGGCATTAATTAATGCATTTACCTCTTAATTATTTAAAAAAAGTAGTTTAATGAAAATAGTTTTTGAACGCGAATATCATTATTTTGCTTGCGTTGCTTTTGTTTCCTGAGATTCGAGTAAAAATATCATATAAGTAGTTTAAAGCTTTATTTTTTCTATCGTTAAGAAAAAAATTACTCGATATGCTTTGAATGATGTAAAATAAAGTTTTATAACTCAAGAAATATTACTTCAATTTTTATGTCGAAATTTTGAATTTTATCTTTCGTCATAAAAGTGCATAGCTGCCCGAATATTGAATGACACTATTTCCGAATAGAAATGATTTGCTTCTTTACAAAAATTCACTATTTAATTGGACCATGATTACTATTTGAAAATAGTGGAACTCAATATTCAGGCGATGTATGTGGCACAAAATGCAATTTATCTATTCAAAGCAGTTTGACAGATGTGGCACAAAGTCCACTTAAATTAGTATGAATATTACTAATAAATAGATACCTTTCTTTTTTAAATTCCTACTATTAGCTCACACTCTCTCTATATATATCTTGTTGGAATTTTCAATCGTTAATAAAATATTTTCTATTCATCCATTCATAATTTTTTTAAAACTTGTACTGGATGACAATTGATGTTAATACAGTTTTTTCAAATATTAATTAATTCATTAAATTTAATTAATTAATTTTAATTTTTATATGGGAGAAAAAAATTTCTCCCATTGTTTTCATAAATGAAATAAAAGATTTATCTCAAATGAGTGATGCCAACAAAAAATAAAATACCGCAACGATGATTATAAAATAATGTTCAATAAAGATAACGTGGGACATTAATGCTGTACGGGCTTATTTAAGTTTATGCTTCTAATCCTTAACGCCTGTAACAGAAATTGTTGCACAGCTATTGTGAGCGGTCTCTGAGACCGCTTGGTCGAAAGATAAATAAGATCTTTAATTAACTCATAGGATATTGTTTCTGTACTAACCTTTATGTACAGGACTATTATATAATTAAAATACACCTATTCAGAAGTGTCCAGCGATAGTACTAGAGCTCCAAGCGGAACAAAATTTCTCTAGTATCTGTATTTAACCTAAAATGACAAGATAAACTGTGAAAATTGAAAAAAGAGCAGCATCTGTGGGGCCGCTAAAAGCAGTTAAGTGTTAAATACAGGTTTACCCCGTTTTATGCGATTTTAGTTAGTGCAGTAGTTTTTTTTTTTCCCCAGCCAATCGATCGATTAATGCAAGGAAAATTTCGATTAGAGCGCAAAGTACTCGGCAAAGTACGGAATGAGTTATCCCATTTTCCCAGTAAAACGACCCGAATCGTTAAGAAAATAAAATAAAACAAATGGGTAAGTGTGATCAAAGATTTCACAAAGGTTTTCGTTTAATATTCTTTTCAAAACACTTCAAACAAAACTTCGGAAGTAAGATTATTTTCTGCGAATAAATAAACCAATTTGCAAATCCCTATCTGAAATAGTTTTAATAATTTCAATATACAGTAGAACCTCGATTATCTGACCCTTGTTTAAACAGAACTCTCCGTACACCGACGGCGGTTTCCTGACCGGAAGTTGGCGAAACCTTTTGCCGAATTTTTCAAATGCCGTAGACGTAGACGAAAATGTTACATACATTGCGATAGATGGTGCTACTGAATTTTCAAACCTTTTTAGCACGATGCCAGGTTTTGAAAACTGTGGGATCAAAGAAATCACAAATTGGTTGAATTGTGACGTGGAAGATGTAGGTTTCCAGTTGCTTAGTGTTGAAGAAATTATCGCTGTAGCTTCCATTTAAATCATTGTAAGTTTTTTGTTTCAAAATAAATTTATTTTCATGTATAATTTGAATTTAGATATTTATTTAGCAGTTTAAATATTCATAGCAGCAGTTCGATGACGATGTTACATATTAAACTAGATGATTATTGATAAATTATCGATTATCCGATGTAGATTTGGTCCCAATTACGTCGGATAATCGAGGTTATACTGTACCATATAATTTCTGACAGGTGGTGTTTTGGTTAAAGATAGGATTAAATGCAGAATAAAATTCTTTTTCCATAAATAAACCAATTTTTTGAAAAAATAAAAAGTCACCCGTCGATTGTTTCGAAAATTAGATTTTCTGCAAAAGAAAAGCTTTTTGCGTTTTTATCAATTTTCAAATGCCTACCTGAAATATTTTTAATAATTTGGATGTACCATAAAATTTCTGACTTGCGGTTTTTTTTCTCGCAACCTTGTAACACCTTTTCTGTCTGCCCTCAAATGTCTTCGGGTGTAATATAAAAGGTTCTAAATAAAATAATTCATTTTCGATTGGAAAATTATTTAATTAATATCTCAACAAATTATGAACCAATTTTTTTATGAAAATTGGAATTTTGGATGTAGAATTTTTTTTAATGTAGATATGCATAGTTTTCAAATTGATAAATAAGATAGTTTTCATAATTTTATAAAGCCTAAAATATGGCACTACTGGTTTTATCTGCGGTTTTATTACTTTGGGTTGAAAATCTTTATTGAAAGCTCGCCTCAGTGTGAGGTTGAGACTTCAGAAGAGGGTTGAATCCGACCTTTTGTTTGGATCGTTGCTAACTTTGCTAGGGGTACGAAAGTAGTTAGAAATGAACTTTTCAGTTTCTTTTTATTAAAAAGAGCGAAATTTCGGGAAATTGTTATTGAGTTTTAATTAATTAAAAATATATGTATTTTTCAAAATTTTATGATTTGTAATGTGACAGGAAGTATTCTGCTACAAATACGCAAAATTTCAAATCTATAACTTATACAGTTTCCTGTTACTTATGTGAACTCTGTGACGGACAGGCATATAGAGGAGTGAGACGAATGGGGTTTCGTCAGATGAACGAAACCCCGCATTGCAATCTGTTTTGAAACGATTACAAATTAATGTAACATTAGGAGTTCCTAAATTTAAACCTGGATAATTCCTAAATGTTTTTTTTTGATAAAGTGATAAATAATCAAAAGAATGAATTTTGTTGATTTTGAAATGAAAACAATTTACACAATTACTAATTAAAAATTTAAACAGAGAGATGCATTAAACAAAACAAAACAAATAAATTTTGAATAACTAAAATTAACTAAGTAAATGAATAAATTTATAAAAAGGGTGTCAACAAAATTCTCATTTATCACAATATCTCATATACTCAACAAGTGGTTTGACGGATTGAAACATTGTTATGGTAACACAAAATGTAATCCATTAAAACTTTACAGGATGAATTTTGAGTAAAAAAAAATAAAAGGGACCTGCAATCCTTTCAAAATTTGATAGGCACAAAAAAAGGGAAGTAAGTTAATTAAATTAAGAAAATAGATAATTAATTAAAGTTGCAAAACATGGCCATAACAATATACGAATTCGCCAAAACCAAGATCGTGAGTGGTATAGTGGTTGATATCATTTCAATAAAAAAAGAGTAAACAAAATAACTTTCTTTCAATAAGAAATTGGTGTAATTTAATTATCTTAAATTCAGCTAAAAATATTTAAGAGTTAAATGTAGCTGATATTAAATTTCTTATACTCATCTTCATTTCTTTGCTATAAATAAGAGCAGGTTAACTTTACTTTATTAATTATATCCTTTTTTTTTAAAGGAAAAGGAACTTCACAATATTTTATAGAAACTAACCGAAAATCCTTAAAAAATAAATTAATAATTACTTTCGAAACACAGCAGGAATTTAAATTTACTTATATTATTTTTATTGACAAAAGAAAACTACTTTGGAATCACAATCATAGTAAACTACTCTTAGTAAGACTTAAATATTAAGTAATTAATTGCTCTGATTATTTAAATAATTAAAAAAGAACTCATTCTCTAAAAAGTAAAAATTAAGTTTAAGTAAAAAAGGATGAATTTCTACAATACGAGCAAATAGAAAAGAGACAAATTATTCACATAAATTTGAATTTATTAACTCATTAATAAATTTTTAATTGAAAGAACAGTTTATCTAAACTTATGATGTAAGACGGGTTGCTTAATAACAGGTACTGTGATCATTGATACATTTGTACTCAATTTTTTCTTACACTGTAAAAAATAGCAACAATAAAAGATGCAGAATTAAAGAGAAGAACATTTGTTAAAAGATTACTTACATTTTCTGCATACATGAAGATGTTGTTTGACAGACAAAAAAATAGTGGCAATATAAATTACCAGTTGGCAGCCCTCACTACATAAAAGAGGGGTATCATTCAATGATATTGATGACATTGCCAATTTCGCGGCGTGACCTCCCTTTCTCCATGAACATGACGGTAAATAGCCGACTACAGTTTTCCATTTCTTCCTCACACATTCAGCGGTATGATGGAAACAACTCTTCACAAATCACTCCTTTCTTTTAACTTTAAAAGAGTACTAGACCCACTCAATGAGAAACTTAAGAGGCAGAGCACACAAGGTATGCATCACAACATCACGAAACGTCTATTAACGACAGTTGCAGAGTTCAACACCTCCTGTCAGATACCAGTTATACAAAGTATAAATGATGACAACATGAAGATCAACAACACCTAACAAATACTATCATCGGCCCGTAACAACCACACAATCATTACCACTTTCTGCGAGAGACCATGAATCAACATACCGGCCTCAAAAATAATTCATCTTCCATACAGGGGCACCAGATATTTTTTCTTTATCAGACCTTCCGACTCCGCAGTTCCATAATGAAAAATTATCGGGGGGGGGGGGGGGGCTAAGCCCTCCCTGAAACTCAACAACACACTATCCCAGTTACATTCTCCCGCGATAAGCAATACCAGGGAAACAAAAAACAACCAATATTTTCCTGTAAAACCATTGGCTGTCACTCCCCCGCGGGTGAAACTACTTTGGTTGAAGGGATGCAGGCATGTTTGCAGCTGTTTTCGCCTTCATTTCGCTTTCCACGAAGAGATAAAAACTGCTGCTTTTGGGCGACCTCCCACGTGAATGTGGTTTACGTAAAACAGAATAATTGGACTGATAAAAAAGAGTCATAAAACTCTGACAATACGAGCTTTAATTCGTCGCATGGGAAACAGTATTTTTATTACCCAAGTGTCCGAGTGTTGTAAAAATTCCCATGGGTAAAAGGAACACCGTGCAAGCGAATATAACTTACAGGGAATATATAAAAATTATGAATTTAAGTAAAAGAGACAATGAATTTGTTTTAGCTTTGACATTTAAAAGAAAGAAGTATTTTAACTCCATTATTATAGAACTAATGTTAAAAATTAGCAGAGAAAAGTAGGTGGGCTATGAATAGTAAAACTTATATGGAATAAAATAAAGAGAATATTAAATGAAAAACATTACAATTATTAAAAAAGAGGGGGGCTACAACTTATATAGAATAAAATGCAGAGAATATGGAAAATTTAAAATAAATGAAAAAAAAAACCACCCTAACATAAACAACTTGACCGAATGATTTTCCATGTGGTAGCCTAAGGTAAAATTTATTGGGAAATCCAAATATGATGCCGAAATTAGGTGTTAAGTATTAAAAATTTTCGAGTTTGTTGTAATTTCTATATGTTACAAGCCCCTATGCAAAATTTAAGAATAGCATTGGTTAGTAGACGTTATTACTAATCAATTGGTAAAAGTCACATTTTTAAACATGATTTGCAGCAGTTAGGGTTAAAAGTTTGTCACTTTGCAAATTTCTACTATGATTTTCGCAAATTTTTGAAGTTTTCCTAATAGCGCGGTTTTTGAGAAAATTATTCAAAATTCTTCTATTTTTCTAAATTTTTGTCGTTCAATAGTGTTTTTAATATTTTTGTGGCAACTGAATATTAGTAAATGAAAGTAAAGAAGAAATCGAGTTAAGATTTGCAACAAAATGATGTCATTAAGAAAGATATGATAATCTAAGAATATCCCTTTTTTAAATGCTGTAAAAGTTCTACCTCTCTGAAGTACATGTGATGTAGGCATGGGCAAAAAATCTCATTTGATGGATCAGATCGCGAGAGCTTACTCATCAAAATGATCAGTTTTTTAGTAACTCATTAGCTCTTGAAATTTTGAAATTCGTTAACGATGTTATGAACCGTGGTTGTTTACTCTTAAGTTTTGACGAGTAGTATCTAATTGACATTACTTAACGCCTTGGGGACGAGCGACACGTATACGTGACGCATAAGATGCTCAGAATACTCGATTATTCCCACCAGTTAATTTTTATTGTAAGCTTTGCCTTATTTAATGACAGCATTTCTGCGATTCAATAAGGCGAAAATTTCTGTTTTGAAAAACCGGTGTTAAAAGATTAAAAAAATCTGTAAAGGACGCTCGTCGCGAGGGGGTTAATCAATTATGAAAGTACTCATCAGCTGTCGCGACGGTAGTGTAATCGGTCTCTGGGACAACAACAACACACAATAAAAGAACGGTATCTCAATTGCGGATGTTACTGCAGCTACTGGGGTTGTCCTCTGTAATCAAGATACCATCCATGCATTCCTTCGCGGAGGGCAGTGTGATGTTTCTAAAGCAGTATTCCCTCCGCTGGTGTGCTAGCAAACTGACAGTTTCGTATCTGTACCATGTAACTTATCATATGTACAATTACTCTGAAAGGGATTAGTATGAGGATTTTTGATGCGATCATAGATTTAATGATAATTTCTGAGAAGAGAATAAAATGAGATCTATCATTAATTAATTAATTAAGGGTAAAATTCAAATATTGCAAATAAGAAAATATAATTTTTAAAATTACAAAATATTATGTATAAATTCATATATTTTAGCCATTATGAAAACTTTTTTTGAAAAATCGTTGTGTAAAGTCGACAAATATAATTTTTTTGAAAGGCATTTTATTATTTATCAACGATATCATTCTAATTATCATTATTATACTCATTTAAATACCCTGGTAACTCTTTATCTTATTGGTCTCTAAAAAGTTAAAGGAAGTAGCACACGTTTCAAGTTGGAAGTCGTTAGTTTTTCTTTATTCTAATATGCCTGATATAAACCAAATCTGCTAAGGCCTTTTTGTCTCCAAAATCGACTATTTTAAAAAACAGTCAGTAATAATTCATATCATTTTACTCTACTGAACCCAACATAAACAAAACCTGCCATGTCCCCTTTGTTTCCAAAATAGACTACGGCATGAAGCACCCATTAATTATTCGCAATTATCTGCGGAAAAGGCGGAATCTCAGCCCATTAAAGATTGCCGGTGAATGTGACTAAACCGATCATGGACGATCCCACTGGAAAAATTTTAAAGCGATTACATTTAAATATAAAGGTTTGAAATTTATTCTTTGCAATAGGGGGTTCTTGTCACCCTCAAAGTTACCTCTTGTCTAAATTAGAATAAAATCTGTCAAGTATTTTTGAGTTATGCTTAAGGAAAGGTTTTAATAGAGCCCGCAAAATGTCTTTCGTTGTGTATTAGTATTTACTTCACTCAAACAATTAGCTTGTATAGAATGTTTAACCCCCATGAACGGCGGTGGTATATTATATGTACCACTTAATTTTAATCAAAATTTGAACTAGAATTCTTCAATAAACTTTTACTTTTATAACTTTGGTACAAAAACTTTTACTAGTGTATTTCCTTATTTTTAGATGAAAATTTTCGAAATTTGCGGTGTGAATTCAACGTTACAGAATCACAATTACTTGCTCCTGAAACGGTTAAATAAAAACTATGTCTGCCATCTGGACAAAAAGGGTTCATTTCTAAAATATTGTGTTCCTCATAAATTTAGGTAGTCATTTCCTAATTAGTACATACATCTCTGCTTTTTTTAATGCCATAAGATGCCATGATATTCTAAACGACATGCGAAATAAAAAAGGAATGTTTTCTTGTTTAAAGCTACGTGAAACTTTATTTATCTCAAACTTTTCAAAACTGTTAAAAGGAAAACCAGCTCAGCCGTGGCAGAAAAGAAAACATTTTCTATTCTTTTTATTTATTTTGTTGCCATTTTTGAACTGTAATTTGCTACAAAAGGTTTTAATCGATAAAACCAGAAGAATGTAACATTTTGATTTGTTTGGTGTTATTTATTAAAAGCGAAACAGAAAAAATGAAAAAGTTGTGATAGCAAACTTTTGGAATTGCTTTGTTCTTATTACTTTGTTCTGACTTACTTTGTACTTATGAAACTAGGTGAAAACTTTTTAGAAAATAGAAAATACGAAATATTTTCTATAACAAATTAAATCTTTTACCTTTTCTTACCACTATGGCGTATTTTTGTGTAGGCGCTTGAAATGAAATGATTTTTTGTCTTGCAGGAGATTAGTTTTAGAAAACAATAAACACGTAAAAGTAATGAAAGTGAATGATAACTAAACAAAGGTACGAAGTAAAAGTAATTTTTGCATATGCAATATTTAAAATAATAATAATTTTATCGCGAATATGATGTCATTCATCTAAAATAAAGCGGATATGCTTTGATTGGTAAAATAAAATGATCTTGGGTTTTTTCTTCACTTTTTTTCTTTTTTTTCTTTTGTATGGTAACAATATTTGACGTTTTACCGTTAAGAAATATCGACATTTTTAGGTGCATTCGTAATTATATAAATACGTAGCATCTATAGTCGTCGTCTGGTCCGTCCATCCACATATAACAGCAAAAAACTACCCAACCGAATGGTTCGAAATTTAATATATATAATCGTTGCAGAATTTTGTCGAGTCATTTCAAATTTTATGAAAATCGAATCAAAACTTAAAAATATATTAATAAAAGTATTCTTCGTTCTATTAACTCTTATCATACATCCTAATATTATTATAAATCTGATTGTGTGCAAATGTTAGGCTGAAGCCAGCGTCAAAATGGAACATTTAATGATCCTGTATCTTTGCGTGTAAGTTGATAATAACCCTCAAATGAACATAAGCTGGTTTTTGTTTATTTTATTCAAATATTTTTCTTAATAATTCAAAATTTCGTTATTTTCATAGACAATAAATGGACATTTTGTCGTATAATATTTTAAAATGGTTAAATTTACTTTACCGTTGCTAATACTTATCGTTGCCAAAACTAATTCAAAACCCGGAATAATAATTTTTATTCAACAATTTAGTTTCAACTAAAAATTTTCACGTGAAAAATGAAAATGAAGTAAAATAATTATTAAAGAATTAAAAAGAAGATTAAATAATATTATTAGAAATAAAACGTACTTTTTTTAGTTTTTGATAATAATAGAAGCTCTCAATATGCGTAACCATAGGAAACAGGCGAATATGACGTCATTCATCTAAAATAAAGCGGATATGCTTTGATTGGTGAAATAAAATGATCTTGGGTTTTTTCTTCACTTTTTTCTTTTTTTTTCTTTTGTATGGTAACAATATTTGACGTTTTACCGTCTGCGCACGGCTAATATAACTAAACCGTATTTTTATTTAAATTTTAAAAAAGTTAAAAGAAGTTTCAAATGAAAATGGTTAGCAAATGTCAACAATATGCTCCGCAAAATTATCCATGTCGAAAATGATGTCATGGATAGCGAGAAATAGTTTTTTTCATTCTTAAAACTAAAAGAAATAACTCGATTACCTAAAAAAATGAGGAATGTTAATAGTTCCATTTTTGTTGATAAAACCTAAAGATTCAATATTATTTCGTTAAAATAACATAATTTCCTCTATGCCAGTATTAAAATTAATTGCCTGGAAAAGAAAATTAACAAGAATTATGTCATTAAAAAGAGACTTCATATTTGAAATAAAACGGGAATTTTCCAATATGTTTTAAAATGAGTGTGAATCAATTCCTTACATTAATAATACAAGGATCAGTAAGTATAGAAAGTAGATGAGTTTCACGCCATATTTATAACGAAAAATTTAAATGTTTTGTTATCTATACTGATTATTAAGCATGAGTATCCGTTATATACAGATGAGAGTTTTCTGCTAAAAATCACATCATAATTTTAAGAAAAGAAAAATGAACACGAATCTATTATATTAAAATCTGACCGTGTGTTTGTATTTCGCAACTACTCCTAGACTATCGAACGCAACGCGATTTACTTAATCCCGGTTATCATTGATCCGAGGATGTCACACAAACTCTCAGAATTTAAAAAATTAAATTAGATGCCAATTTTTTTTTTTTTTTTGGTAAATTTTAACGAAGTTTATTTAAAAGCGGAAAGCAAATTACTCCATATTTGTGTATAAAAAAGGAGAAATAAAACAGATCAGTATATTTTTTACACCATTTTCTCATTAAAACTGAAAAACAGAATTTAGTTTCACTTTGAATAGATGGTGAAAACAAAATCTTGATTTCAGTAAATTATCCGAAAAATAAAAACATATTTTCACATATTCAAACTTCATGAATCAATTTATTCTGGAGAACAAAAATTGCCTGTCAACATACTGTCATTTAGAAAACAAGATTTGTTTCAGCTATACATTAAACCAAGGAGGCAGAATTGAATTTAAAGAAAAAGCATATACTATTTCCAATTAATGTTTTTTTTAAGGATGTTAAAACGTTTCACAAAGGCGTTAAAAGTAAAATTGTTTATCAGGTAAAATTGACATTATGTTTTTACCTAATTCGTCTATTTCCACGATTCTATTTGGCCCTCCTTTTTGCATTGGTTGCAATTTCATTTTCGCGATTATTTGATACAAAATTTCACTTTTTTAAGACTGAGTTATGTCAAGGTCCCTATAACAAAAAATACCGTATTATCTCCTATGAAATGTGATAAATAGTTAGCTAATTATTAACGTTTGTAATTATCGGGAGTGAAATATTTTGCTTAATTAATGTACAGTGGAACTTCCCTTTAACGAAGTCCCTATTTAACGAAGTTTTCTACTTAACGAATTTTTCTGCAAAACTTTGACTTTGAACACCATTAGCATGTAAATTAATCTCCATATTACGAAAAATATATTCTATATAACGAATATTCCACTTTTGTACGTGTACAGAACTCAAACTAAGAGGTTGATGTTGCGATGGATATGCGAATTTATTTCAGCGGATTGCATGAAAATGGACACATTTAAATATTTTCCATTCTGTTTGGTGCTAAATAAAACAATTGTTTTTCACATTAAAAACACTTGTTATCATTACTCCCCCACACCGAGACTATAGCGCTGACAGTTGGGGGAAGTCAAAATCTCCTTTTTACATTCAATGATACATCTACAAAAATGTGCTTCAAAATGCAAATCGAAGAACATCAGTTATTTTTGTTCCTTTCAATGTAACTTCTAAACTTCAGTCTAAGGAGTAATAACAAATCTTGAAGTACATTATCAAAAAAGACAATGTAGTGAAAACATTAGTTTGAGAACCTGTGTATCAGAGCTGATGAAAGCTTGAGGCAAAGTTTGGAAATGTGACGTGATCCATCGACCGTACACAACTGTTTTGTAAAAGACGGCTTCATAATTAAAACTGAATCAAGTGCTTCAGAATCCAATACCTGTTTGTCATATCTGAAGAAAAAATTTCACGAATTTAAGTTGATTTCTATTTAACGAATTTTCTTCATAACGAAGTTTTTAAGTGTAACGATGAGACTTCGTTAAATGGAAGTTCCACTGTATTTATTCTTCTTTTAATGTTGCGTGAACGAAGTCACGGGTAACAGCTATTAATCTATGTAATAAAAGCACAAGTCATGTGACTGAGGAAAACAAATACGGGCAGGCCATTTCTTTTTTCATATGCCAGACGGCCATTTTTATTCAAAATTATTTTTCAAATAAAATTGCATAAAAGTTATATTTTTAGAAAGATCATTCAAAAAAATTGTTTGCTTGAGAGATGAGTTACATTAAAAAATGCATAGATTCTGCCCAATATTTATCCCAATATCCATTGAAGTAAATAAGCACAAGAGATTCGTTCATCGTAAATCATTGAAATATAAAACCATGGAGCTAATCATTCCCAAAGCATGGTCTCCATGGCGAATCTTGCAGCGCTATCTGGTGTCGAAAATAAAATTCGCATCTGTAAACGTAATAAGCGAAAAGAAATGCATGCTCATTTCGCTCATAACAGACGATATAATTAATTTCACTGAAATAATAACAAATATTTTATTTTACAATGTAAAATTAGTTATAGTAGGAACGCACCTCATTTGTCACGTTTAACGTACAATTTTCAACTTGTTTATACTTGAGTCTGGTTGTACTGTAGCATGAATCGAGAAAGAATAAATGGGCCGCGTCCTGGATTGAAAATTTTGGCCAGTACAGTTCTACAATTAGCAGCGGCTGTGGCGCTTTTGACAAGAAGTCGACACCGGAAAAACACGACATAAAATTGTAGCAAACTTTTCGACGAACTCTGTGAAAAATATGTACACGCAAGAAAAAATTGTGGAATACAAATGTATCTATTTATATAATATGCAAGTGTTGTAACGATTCCGGGCAGAACTACTCCATCTATTTATAGTCATTCATTTTTGACATTCATTGATAAAAAATTAAAAAAAACTTCCATTGTTACAGAGAAAAGAGAAATAATCAAACATATTTAGACATCTCGCTTTTTGAAGGTATTTTACTTGCAAAATAAATTTATGCACGTGAGCACGTGTATTTCATTTTTAATTGCTAATAAAAATTCAAATTGTGACGTTAGGAAAATACTAGCTGGCTTCGCCCGCCAGCGGGCCCCTAATTTACATCGGTGCCTCGAATTGTAGAAAATCTCGAATCTTGTAAAACCTCAAACCGGACGAACCGCCGACCAGGGTCCCCGCTGCCTTCGGCACCGTATACCGGTCGTGCTACGCACGCACCGGGTAATCCCTTAATTAGCACATTGAATTGTACAAACCTCTAACCGAAAGAACCTCCGACCCTGGTCCCCGCTGCCTTCGGCACCGTATACCGGTCGTGCTGCGCACACCTCAAACCGGACGAACCGCCTACCCGGGTCCCCGCTGCCTTCGGCACCGTATACCGGTCGTGCTACGCACGCACCGGGTAATCCCTTAATTAGCACATTGAATTGTACAAACCTCTAACCGAACGAACCTCCGACCCTGTTCCCCGCTGCCTAAGGCTGCAAATCTCCAATTGCTGAAGTACATACATGAAAATAAAGTAGATTTAGCTTTAGTTCAGGATTATCACAAAAGTAATAACACCTTCACGGGAATCCCAATTTCATGTTCTTTCTACCGTTCAATAAATCAGACGTCGGGAATACTCGTATCTAATCCCTTATTAATTCATATTCAGACTCTACAAACAAATAACAGTGTATTTATAAACCTATCACTGTCATCAAAATTCATTAAAGTCGGATCACAATATTCAAAACCGAGTGGAAATCTTGATGAAGACTTCCGAGAATGGACCAGAGTCATAGAAGATACATCGAACCTTATCCTTGGGGGTGATTTCAATGCACACCTCCAGGCGTGGGGTTATAAAAGAAATAATGCTAGAGGATATATCCTACTTGACTATCTAGCAATGAGCAGATTAACTATTATTAATGATCCTGATTCAGAATGTTCTTTTGCGCGAGACAAGTTTAAAGGCAAACCAGATTTGACCCTCTGCGGTGAACATTCAAAAAATATTATAGATTCATGAAAATAGACTCGACATTTAAATCACTAAGTGACCATCAATATATTACTTTTACTCTGAATGTCACACCCACAATAAGAAATTTATACCGTTTCAAAACCAAATATGAAACGTTTAAAAAATTCAATAAACTGTTTCAAAAACATGAAGAAACATTACTTTCAACACTTAAAGCAGTCAATTCTGTTCCAGAGTTAGAGAAGTGGACAGAGGAATTTAATGTTATCCTTTTAAACATCATGCAAAAATCACTTAAAAAGAAAAAGTTGTCTCATGAAATTAATGTATCCTGGTATACTGACAAACTTAAAGTACAGCGAAGCCACCTAAATGCTATATATAAACTACATAAAAGAAATCCAGATTCTGTAGAACTCAAGATTAAATATAAAAAAGCCAAAGCAAAATACAAATTAGATATTAAAAAAGCTAAAATTGATTCTTGGATAACATTTTGTTCGGAAACAAACAGTAAGTATGGTACTGCTTTTAAAATTCTGAAGCAGAAATATTTAAAAAATACAAATCTCATCCACTCTGTCATGGAATCTTCAACTCAAAATGATACATACAAAGAGATTCAAGAAACGTTACTTCATTACCATTACAATACAAGCCCAGAATTCGAATCATCATTTCAAAACACAAACACGCTATCAATAAAAGAATATAACAATTTTAAATTTACCCATAGAGAAATTCAATATGCAATTAACCAACAAAATAAAAAGAAAGCCCCAGGATATGATCGGGTAGATGGCAGAATTTTAGAAAATTTGATAAAAAATAATATGAAGCTTATAAAGTTATTATATAACAAATGTCTCTACCTTGGACACTTTCCTGAAACGTGGAAGAAAGGAGTAGTCATCTATTTTAGAAAGAAAAACAAAGATCCATCAAAACCTGATTCATACCGTCCAATTACACTACTACCCATGATTGGTAAAATCCTAGAAAGATTAATAAAAAATAGAACTTTAACTTATCTTGAAGCAATAAACTATCTAAAAGATGAACAGTTCGGCTTCCGTGAAAACAGAAGCACTATATCAGCTCTGGAGAGACTTAAAGAGAAAATTGCACAATTATTACAAAAACATACTTATGTGGGCATCATATCATTTGATATTACAGGTGCTTTCGATTCAATAAACTGGCCAATTTTCCAAATTCTTTCGTAATGAAAGATTATCACCAATTATCAGAAATAATTGATGACTCACCGTTACCCAGATACCTCAAAACCTTACTAAAAAATTATATAAGCAAAAGAAGTATAGGCTTAAATCAATATGAATATATAGAGTGGTTCAGGGTATTTAAAGGATGCCCTCAGGGATCCTGTCTTGGACCACTCTTATGGCTTCTTATAGCTAACTACATAATAAAAAATTATAAAAATCTATATGAAGATATTATTGTTTACGCGGATGATTTTTTGATTCCAATAGAGGGAAATACCGCAATAGACCTGGAAGTTACAACCAACAACAAAATAGTCCATTTTAAGAATATCTGTGATTAACTCGGTTTAAAAATATCAACTCAGAAAACGCAATCAATGCTTTTCGGTAGCAATCTCCTCGAAAGAAGACTTCCGAGATTTAAATTAGAAAATATAAAAATAAAAGTAGTAAAAAATATTAAATATCTTGGCGTATTGTTAGATTCTAAATTCAATTTTACAGATCACATTAAAGACCTTCGAACAAAGATTGCAAACTTTGTAAACGGATTTAGAGGATTTCGATTCTTTAATAAAGGTATCAAACCAGACATCCTGAAAATATGGTATCAAACAGTCATAGAACGCCAAATACTATATGCTTACGAAATTTGGTATCCAAACTTGAATACTGATGGCCGAAAATTACTACGTTCAACTCAGCGTTTGGCATTATTAAACTTAATACGGACCTATAGGACTATCTCTCACGAAGCTCTGTATCTTCTTACAGGAACTCCACCAATCCTAATAAAAATACAGAATGAATTTCAGTACTACCAACTGAAAATAGGAAATAGAAATTTGTTAATCAATAACACACAGCTAAACATTAACAATATAATGCAGAAAGAAAAATCGTATCGATTCCTCAATTACTACAGAGTCCAAAATATCAGAATTATAGAAGATAGAAAATCCATCCATCCAAAAGAATACGATGTGGAAGCCTACACAGATGGTTCTGTCATGCCAGGGGGTGTAGCCAGTGCTTTCACCATATATAAAGATGGAAATAATATACATGATGAAGCAATACGACATCATCCACTGAATAACATATATCAAGCAGAATTAATGGCAATTTATAAAGCAATAAAATGGTTCTCTACCTCCGACTACAGTAAACTACTAATTATTACAGATAGTTACTCTTCTATGGAAGTATTAAAAGTTGCTTTTCCTAGAAACTACATTATCAAAAACATTTACAATCAATTACTTCAAATTCCTGATAAATCCATTATGGACTAAATCTCATGTGGGTGATACTGGCAACGAAAGAGCTGATCTCCTAGCAAAGCAAGCCATCTTACAAGACCAATATCAATCAAGAAAAGATCTGTTGTTCCCCATTTCAATAGCAAAATTGTATTTTAAAAAGAAAACCATCTCTGACTGGCAAGCCATTTGGGACTCATGTAATAAGGGCAGAGATACCTATAAAATTATAAATAAAGTCGATCCAAATTATCTCTGCAAACAGCCAACACTGCCGTATTATCTGAGTAACCATGGCAGTTTCCCACAATACTTACATAAAATAAGAAAAAGAGCCTCACCTAGATGTCCATGCGATAAAGCAGAAGGAGATGCAGTTCACTACATATTCGGATGCTGCCCTCTTATGATCCATCACTTCCCTTTTGATAAGAACGAAACTCTCAGATATAACCTTTGTAATATCATTTTCAATCCTTCAAACTCTCAAAAGTTAAAAGAGAATTATAATATTCTCAATAAAAATTTCTCTTTCATTACGAAAGAATTTTAAAAAAAATTGACTGAACTGACCATTGACTTTCTGAACTAAAATACCATAAACTTAGGACATCATGAACTTATAGTACTTCGAAAATATTTTATATTTAACTTTCAATTTGCAAAAAATTGTTATTTTTTACCTTTTATATTTTATTATTGTTATGTAATTATATTCATTGTTTCAAATCTAATAAACAGGCGCCTCCTGCGGTGGGGGTTGGAACGGATGGGTGCTATCGGTGTCGGGTAGCGTTTATTTTTCCCCTCGTGGACTTATTGTTCCTATACCTCACGGGTGGCTGTCCACGAGTGGGTGATTTCGGTTCCCGCTGCCTTCGGAACCGTATACCGGTCGTGCTGCGCACGCACCGGATAATCCCTTAAATTGCACATAGAATAGTATAAACCTCTAACTGAATGAACCTCCGGCTCAGGTCCCCGCTGCCTGCGGCACCGTATAGCAGTCGTTCCGAACCTGGTCCCCGCTGCCTTCGGCACCGTATGACGGTCGTGCTACGCATGCACCGGATAATCCCTTAAATTGCACATGGAATAGTATAAACCTCTAACTGAACGAACCTGCGGCTCGGGTCCCCGCTGCCTGCGGCACCGTATAGCAGTCGTGCTGCGCACGCGCTGCAGTATACGTTAGTTCCACCTTCCGCCACCAGGTGGCGCAATCTGTTTATATGATCATAACTGAAATCGTTAAGACTTTCGATGTCTAGTCGAATGAGCCATACCCCGTCGTTTTCATGCCCGTAGAACCGAAGATACGAAAGCGCCCCCTAGTGGTGAAAAAACGAAATAAAATCGGTAAGCTCTATCGATGTCGAGTCGAATTGATTTAGACTACCTGAGTTCTAGTTCAAAGACAGTGACCTGTAGAAAAATTTAAAACTTAAAAAAAAAAAATCGATAACGGGCGAAGCCCGCTTTTCCCTATCATAATATCTGGATAGGGGGTCCTTATTACTTTAATTATGATGTTTGGAATCAGTTTGGTGGACATCCGTAACATAGTTTCTTAGTTATAGAAACGGACCACAGTTAAAAGAAAAAAGGAAAGGGGGGGGGGGTGGCGATGACACTGCTTTTCCTCAAACAACTTATGTAAACTACCTGTGTTCTAGTTCAAAGACAGTGAGCTGTAGAAAAACTTAAAACTAAAAAAAAAAAAAAAAAAAAAAAAAATCGATAACGGGCGAAGCCCGCTTTTCCCTATCGTAATATCTGGTTGCCACTCTAAAACAAAAACTTAAAATACTAAAACTTAAAATAATAATGCAGTTTTTAGACGCGGCCTACTTCTTAAAATCCTAATATCTAGCCGGCACTGTCATAAAAAGCGGGGGGAGGGGGGGGGGGGTTGGCGATGACACTGCTTTTCCTCATACAACTTATGTAGACTACCTGAGTTCTAGTTCAAAGACAGTGAGCTGTAGAAAAACTTAAAACTAAAAAAAAAAAAAAAAAAAAAAAAAAAAAAAAATCTATAACGGGCGAAGCCCGCTTTTTCCTATCATACTATCTGTTTGCCACTCTAAAACAAAAACTGAAAATACTCGTAATGCAGTTTTTAGACGCGGCCTACTTCTTAAAATCGTAATATCTAGCCGGCACTGTAATGGAAATCTTTCTTTTGCTTTAATTATACAAATAACGATGATTAATCATACAATAAAATAATATATCGGCTCGTAATGAAGATATGACAATAATTTTTAGATATTCTGAAAGCAGAATCCATTTAGTATCGCCCTGTCAAAGTTTGGAATTTCTGCGCCTCTTAGAATCAGAGATGCCCCCCCCTCTGTAAAACCCCAGTTGAACGTCATGTGACCTCACCTCCGTCAAAGAAAATGCCGATCCAGACAATCGTCTGGCCGTGCGTCTCCGATGTGTCGTTTTTCTGCATTGGTTACAAATGATTAGAAATAAATTGCTTCATTAACCGGTTTTTAATTGATATCTTCCGATTTTACTGGTCGAATTGTACAATCTTTTTTTTGTTGAAATCAGGATTTTTTTTTACGTGTGATGGCCGATTTGGGGGTCCAGAGATTAATTCTTTCATTGTTTTTCGAGAACGGACTTGAGCATTACATGAAAGCTGTCACGTGAATTTGCTCTTTCTTCCTTCCAAACATCTGCGCTCCAGGCAGTCTGCGGTCTCCACATGCCGCGCCGAAAGAATTAAAAAAATATTTTTTATTGATCGATTTTTAAAGGATTTTTTCAGTTCTAATGGTCGTACTGGAATGATTTTTCGAATTTCTGAAAGCAAATGCTCTCCTGAATCTGTCTGTCCCATTTCCGAATTTCTGACCCCCCGACTTCCGTAGATCCGGGTCGGTTTAAAAACCCGCACTGCGGTTTGGGGCTTAATTTGCTCCTGGCGACCCTGCCTTTTTCGAGAATCGTCTCCACCGGCAACCCTCGGCGGAGGCGAACTTTTCGCTGTTTTGACTTCTCTTCCAACTTCGGTTTCGGTCGGTAATTTCGTCGGTTAATAACGCCCCGGGTCCGGGTCGGAGGCCCGACCCGATCGAAACTTGAGCGTCGCGCCTTTTTTGCGAATTTTTCGGTACGCGTCCGCCGTCGGTGCGTCGATTAGTCCAGGAGCCTTTGCGGGTACAAAGGTGGAGTGCACAGACAGAAACACACACACACACACACACACACACACAAACGTTTACGGCGCTTAATATTAGGGACTAGCTGGCTTCGCCCGCCAGCGGGCCCCTAATTTACATCGGTGCCTCGAATTGTAGAAAATCTCGAATCTTGTAAAACCTCAAACCGGACGAACCGCCGACCCGGGTCCCCGCTGCCTTCGGCACCGTATACCGGTCGTGCTACGCACGCACCGGGTAATCCCTTAATTAGCACATTGAATTATACAAACCTCTAACAGAACGAACCTCCGACCCTGGTCCCCGCTGCCTGACTATCTCTCACGAAGCTCTGTATCTTCTTACAGGAACTCCACCAATCCTAATAAAAATACAGAATGAATTTCAGTACTACCAACTGAAAATAGGAAATAGAAATTTGTTAATCAATAACACACAGCTAAACATTAACAATATAATGCAGAAAGAAAAATCGTATCGATTCCTCAATTACTACAGAGTCCAAAATATCAGAATTATAGAAGATAGAAAATCCATCCATCCAAAAGAATACGATGTGGAAGCCTACACAGATGGTTCTGTCATGCCAGGGGGTGTAGCCAGTGCTTTCACCATATATAAAGATGGAAATAATATACATGATGAAGCAATACGACATCATCCACTGAATAACATATATCAAGCAGAATTAATGGCAATTTATAAAGCAATAAAATGGTTCTCTACCTCCGACTACAGTAAACTACTAATTATTACAGATAGTTACTCTTCTATGGAAGTATTAAAAGTTGCTTTTCCTAGAAACTACATTATCAAAAACATTTACAATCAATTACTTCAAATTCCTGATCAATCCATTATAATAACATGGACTAAATCTCATGTGGGTGATACTGGCAACGAAAGAGCTGATCTCCTAGCAAAGCAAGCCATCTTACAAGACCAATATCAATCAAGAAAAGATCTGTTGTTCCCCATTTCAATAGCAAAATTGTATTTTAAAAAGAAAACCATCTCTGACTGGCAAGCCATTTGGGACTCATGTAATAAGGGCAGAGATACCTATAAAATTATAAATAAAGTCGATCCAAATTATCTCTGCAAACAGCCAACACTGCCGTATTATCTGAGTAACCATGGCAGTTTCCCACAATACTTACATAAAATAAGAAAAAGAGCCTCACCTAGATGTCCATGCGATAAAGCAGAAGGAGATGCAGTTCACTACATATTCGGATGCTGCCCTCTTATGATCCATCACTTCCCTTTTGATAAGAACGAAACTCTCAGATATAACCTTCGTAATATCATTTTCAATCCTTCAAACTCTCAAAAGTTAAAAGAGAATTATAATATTCTCAATAAAAATTTCTCTTTCATTACGAAAGAATTTAAAAAAAAAAAATTGACTGAACTGACCATTGACTTTCTGAACTAAAATACCATAAATTTAGGACATTATGAAGTTATAGTACTTCGAAAATATTTTATATTTAACTTTCAATTTGCAAAAAATTGTTATTTTTTACCTTTTATATTTTATTATTGTTATGTAATTATATTTATTGTTTCAAATCTAATAAACAGGCGCCTCCTGCGGTGGGGGTTGGAACGGATGGGTGCTATCGGTGCCGGGTAGCGTTTATTTTTCCCCTCGTGGACTTATTGTTCCTATACCTCACGGGTGGCTGTCCACGAGTGGGTGATTTCGGTCCCCGCTGCCTTCGGCACTGTATACCGGTCGTGCTGTGCACGCACCGGATAATCCCTTAAATTGCACATAGAATAGTATAACTGAACGAACCTCCGGCTCGGGTCCCCGCTGCCTGCGGCACCGTATAGCAGTCGTTCCGACCCTGGTCCCCGCTGCCTTCGGCACCGTATGACGGTCGTGCTACGCATGCACCGGATAATCCCTTAAATTGTACATGGAATAGTATAAACCTCTAACTGAACGAACCTGTGGCTCGGGTCCCCGGTGCCTGCGGCACCGTATAGCTGTCGTGCTGCGCATGCGCTGCAGTATACGTTAGTTCCACCTTCCGCCACCAGGTGGCGCAATCTGTTTATATGATCATAACTGAAATCGTTAAGACTTTCGATGTCTAGTCGAATGAGCCATACCCCGTCGTTTTCATGCCCGTAGAACCGAAGATACGAAAGCGCCCCCTAGTGGTGAAAAAACGAAATAAAATCGGTAAGCTCTATCGATGTCGAGTCGAATTGATTTAGACTACCTGAGTTCTAGTTCAAAGACAGGGACGTGTAGAAAAACTTTAAACTTTAAAAAAAAAAATCGATAATGGGCGAAGCCCGCTTTTCCCTATCATAATATCTGGATAGGGGGTCCTTATTACTTTAATTATGATGTTTGGAATCAGTTTGGTGGACATCCGTAACATAGTTTCTTAGTTATAGAAACGGACCACAGTTAAAAGAAAAAAGCGGGGGTGGGGGGGGGGGGGGGTTGGCGATGACACTGCTTTTCCTCAAACAACTTATGTAGACTACCTGTGTTCTAGTTCAAAGACAGTGAGCTGTAGAAAAACTTAAAACTAAAAAAAAAAAAAAAAAAAAAAAGAAATCGATAACGGGCGAAGCCCGCTTTTTCCTATCATAATATCTGGTTGCCACTCTAAAACAAAAACTGAAAATACTCGTAATGCAGTTTTTAGACGCGGCCTACTTCTTAAAATCGTAATATCTAGCCGGCACTGTAATGGAAATCTTTCTTTTGCTTTAATTATACAAATAACGATGATTAATTATACAATAAAATAATATATCGGCTCGCAATGAAGATATGGCAATAATTTTTAGATATTCTGAAAGCAGAATCTATTTAGCGTCGCCCTGTCAAAGTTTGGAATTTCTGCGCCTCTTAGAATCAGAGATGCCCCCCCGCTCTGTAAAACCCCACTTGAACGTCATGTGACCTGACCTCCGTCAAAGAAAATGCCGATACATGAAAGCTGTGATTCTACCCAGATTGAGCTAAAATCTCCTGTGGTGTAAATCTCTCCATCATTATCAATCAAGTACTTAATATATCCCTAAGGAACTAATTTCCTTCTATTTATTTTAGTTTTAAAAAACCAAACCGCCATAACCGATTAGTGAATGCAAACAGGAAATGAACAGCCATTAAATAGATCTTTTCTCCTTTTTTTTTTTTTTTTATGTTCTTCCTGTAAAAAGGACTTCGAATTTCTCTAACTATTTATATAAAGAATAAAAAAAAGGCTGAAACTGGTTTGTTTTGTTTTTGAAGTAAAATGCAGTTAAGAATTTTTAACATAAATATAGTCAATTACATAAAATAAAATAACGTTTTATTTATTACAAATATGTTTCCCTCTTAACAAAGCTAAATTTTCTGATTTGTTCACTGTTTTCGTTTTTATAAGTAAAAGCATGAAATTTGCGGACATAACTAATGCAAGTGATTTGGAATCAAATAGCTAATTTTCTGTTACCAATAAATTTATTCCATCTTGAGTTATAATCGATCAAAAATCGACTTTCAAGCTATTTTGTGAAAGGAAATTTGTCTTTATATATATATAAAAAAAAAACGGTATTAGCATATCATAACTGGGCTTAAAACTTGGGGGAGGGGGGGGGGGAGTCTCGAGACATTTTTGTAAAAAATTATAGCCCTCTCCTTAAATAAAAATTTGTCAAAGTCCTAGGCTTTCGAGGAATTTTTAAAATGGTGGGGAAGTGGTTGAGATAAATATGTTCAAAGCCTTCATTCAAGCCATTCAGTCAGGATAGCAACAAATGATGGAAGTTTGTAAAAAATAAAAAACTCTAGCTAGTGTGCTGATTGGAAATGTCTGAGAAATTTTGCTGTGATTAATTTTAGGATACACAGTATAATTTTAGCTTAAGAATTTAAAAATTTATATTGTCCTTTAATTTCAAAAAATTTGAACTGTACCTCTTTACACCATTTCAAGGGAAGAAAAACTGGAACGAAAACTCGTACATCGGTTATAGATTATGAAACATTTTCCAACATTATTTGAATACTGTTAAGAAATTTCCTTCTTTCATACAATGCAATGATACATCTAAATAAACAATTTAAAACACAGAACGCAGTTAAAAATCCATTTTTAAGAATTGTTACCCATAGCAGATAATGTATGAGAATCATTTTGTGCAACCCAGTATATAATCTATAGAGCTTTAAACATACTACATAATGAAACTAAAATTTCAATGAGCTGGAAAAAGTTTAAAACAACTAAAAAAGTTTTTTCTAGGGAAATGCTACTTATACTACATGATGACACTACATTCATGTATCAGTATCCTTTAGAGCAACAATGTATATGAATAATGCAGCAAAATTTGGTTGAGCTAAACAACGTGCAAACCGGTTAAAAGTGCATTTTCAGGAAACCCTTCCATAGATGTTAATATGATTTTTTATTATTATTTTTTTTTGTGGTGTGGGGGGGGGGGAGGCGCTGATGGAGTCTATATCTCATACGCTTTATACACATCACGTAGTATATACTAACATTAAATTCAGCTTGAAAACTCAAAACTAAAAATGCACTTACAGCACTTACCATCCATAGGTGGCAATATATCTAAATTTCTTTTACGCAGCCATATGAATTTATTTCTATTCTACAAGAATCTCTTAGAATAATAAAATATATTTTAGCTGGAAATGCCTAACACAGTTAAAAACATGCTTTCGGAATTCACTCCCATAAACAGGTCCTTATTACCGCACAGGCCAAGTAGACCACGGCCTTGGGCCCATTGGAGACGGATGCTCCAAAATGAGTAAAATTATTTAGGAAAAAATTCTCCTAGAAGAAATTTTATTTCAATTTTAGATATCTCAGAAACAGATACAAATGCCTTGCCTGTACTTTTCTGTTCTCTACAAACAGTTTAAATAGAAATGCTGTTGACAAATATTTTTATGGGGAACTTTTTTAAAGAAATATTTAAAGTATTATAGTATCAAGCAGCAAAAGAAAATTTATATTAACCCGAGTTTCATGGCCATTTTCATAAAATGCAGAAAAATTGCAGAATATACACTCCAAAAAAACATTTCTAGCTACTATTTTGGTTAGAGGGGGACCCTGAAAATCTGCTAGGCCTTGGGCAATGGACAATCTTAATCGGGCTCTGCCCATAAAGTGAAATGCTTATGATTTCTTTCGTAAAGCTCTGTATATGATCTATAGAATTCCTATATTTATCACGTAATGCGTTAAAATTTAGTTACATTTAAAAACACGTACTACAACTGAAAACGCACTTCCAGCAATTAGTGTTCATAGTTTTATAAACGAACTACATATATGCTACTTACTTCATACTCTATAGAAAGTATACTGTAGCCCACCTCAGGGACACATACCAATTCCATCATATTTGCTGTTTCATAAGATCACTAAAATGTACTGCAAATGATTTTTTCCCCACTGACCATAATGTAAACGAAAACTTTTGTCTATCCCTGTAAACGAGCTATAACTATCTACTTCATTTTGAATATCAATAGGGAATATGTAGCCTCGATAACGTATATCTAAATCGTGGAAATTCAAGTATATTTACGAAAGTTAGAGCGGGGACAAACTGTCAAAAAGACGGAGGGACAAAGAGGAGGCACAAATACTTTTAAGCTATGTTGGAAAATGTTAAAAACTATATGGATTATATTTCTTTTTAAAACTTTATATTATTAAACATTACCTATTGGTTCTTGAAACACAATATTATGAGTTTTATCAACAAAATAAGTTAATTTTTCATAAAACAGCTTAATTTGGTTTCCAAAAACATAATAGTAAAAAAATTATAGTAATAATAATAAATTATTTTTTTACAAATTTTCCATAAAATTTCTAAATAATTTAAAATTAATTATTATTATAAGGCGGTTCTCAAGAAAATATTTTCCCCGCTCAACAAGGAGAAACTTCTGACATACCTAATGTCTTATTTTACATACTTGCATAATGATATTTGCAAGTATGATTATTAATAAGGTTTGTAATCAAACAGTTTTTTTAATTTTACGATAAATGAATTACATCTTGAGTTATAAGCTATTATTGTCTTAGGACGGTAGATTTATTTTTCATTCCTGCGCTGTCACGTGCCGATATTCGGTTCAAAATGACAACTTTGACAGCATTTTCTGAAAAATCTTCTTCTTTTATCGAAAAATGAAAAAAAATACAGTTCGATTACATAGTTTTTTAATAAGAGCACTTGCCAATTTGATATGTTTGCGAATAAAAATAAATTTAAAAATGCTTCCGAAAGAATCTCGCTTGGATTTGAGAACAGCCTTAATAAAAACCATTCTCCTAAAAGTACACATATATATGTATTCACTTTCATTTATATCAATTATTACTTAGAATTATAGATAAGTTTTCCGTAAATTGAACAACATTTCTTGATATTTGCCCTTAATATTGCTGTGTTTCATATAGATACCCATTTATTAAAAAAAAAAATAATAATAAAAAGTTAACATATTTGAGAAATATGGAAGGGGTTGAGGGAAAAATAATCCATAACGAACACTTTACTCATTGTTGATATTTTATAACTATATAAAATTAGTAACATTTAGTTGATAATTGGATCATATTTAAATCCTACTCATACAGGTTAAGATGAATCCAGATAATTTATGAATACAAAAAAATATAAATCAAACACTGATTTTAATTTGTTTATTTTAATGTTACACATTTTCAAGGTTGCCCCCCCCCCCCTTTAAAGACCCAATAAAAATATTATTAATACTTTTGAAATATTAAATACAAATTTTTATACAATTTGTAGTATCTTGATGAAAGAATGAAGAAAAAATTGTCATGTTTCAGGTACATTTGTCTCGATTTCTCTAATATTATCGGCTTCTATATAAATAATAAAACTTCATCTGAAATTAATTTAAAGTAAATAATTGCAGTTCGTTCTGTAGAAAATTTAAATTATTTATAATTTAAGCATCATTAGTAAGAGCTATGTCTTATGAGAAAAAAAAAAAAAACCGCTCTACTCAATGAATTCTTGACTATCTTTGTCAAGAATCTTTTAATTTACGATAATAAATAAATATTCAATGCAGTTTGATTAATATGATTTATTCTCACACAGCTATTCAAAACATTTTTCTTGAAATCCTTAGTGTCTGCAATATCTCATTTTTCTGTCAATGCTGTAAATCAGAAATTGTGTTATTTTCCGATTAAATCGAAAATTTCAAAAGAAAACTTTTTATATAGATTTTCTGGAATGATTTGACATTTGATTTTACTTTTAATATTGTTGTTTTCTATATATTAACTCTCGTTCTGCATTTGTCTGTCACACATCTCCAGTATTCTGTATTTTGATACTTTCTATTAAATCGGAATAGGTAATTTTCGTAATTTAGAAGCAAAGCTCCATGCTCACTTTTAATATAACTAATTTCGGCCATTCTTGAACTAGAAACACGTACTTCACTTGAGGGTTCCAGTACAATAACTAACTGGATGGCATGCTTTATACTGTACAGAAGACATTTCAACGATTTTTATCAGTTCGCGAGCATTAAGTATAATAAATGACAAATAAAAGCTCCTTCTTTGATCAGTTAAATGGTTTCAGAAATGCCATATGCACCTGTTAACCATTTGTGTGATTATAGCGAAAACATGTTTACAGAAAAATTCTAAATACTCTGAGAGGAGAAAAATAATAAATAATATGTAAATTCTGATGCTTTTAAAATGGCTATACAGTATATGCCATTTATAGAAATAGCTGTTAAAAACAAACACTTATACTTAAAAAAAAATCCATGACGGCTCGGCCTGCAGGCACAGGTAGATTTCGAAGACGCAGACCGTGGGGCGCCTGTTTGTTGGGAATTGCGGAAGAAATGACCTTTTTGCCATGATGCGGTGGTTGGAACCGCCCACTTCGAAACCTAACTTTTTTGCAGGCGGAGCCGACAGGGATTTATTTATTTATTTATTTATTTTCTATAAAAAAAACTTGTCAGTATAAAAGTTTTAGATAATATTAAGAGGATTTATACTAAATTTAAGCGGATTTGATATCTTGTAAATTGACGAAGTTATGAATTTTTTTCTTCTAAAAACCCCTCTCCCCCCCCCCCCCCTCTTGAGACCATTTTTGATTATATGAAAAATCTGTCATATATAAATTTTCGGCCCTTTTCCTAGAAGTAATAATAACTTTAAACGGATTCGATACGTATCATAATTAAGAAAGTATGGTTTTTGCTGTTTTCACAAAAAGCCCCCATTTCCCTCCCCCCCCCTTGGTTTGATTTTGCCCATTAACGAACTTGACCGTGATTTTATGTCCCTTAATTTTATGTATCCGTTTGGAAGAGATTTGTGCAGAATTATTGACGTTATCGTGTCCATAAAAAGGTGACATAGATAGATAGATAAAGTTTTGAACTGGGGGGGGGGGGGGGGGTTCTGGCAGTCATGATCGGCGTAGATCTGCAAAATTTTTTCAAAAATTCCAACTTAGAGGAGAATGTAATAGGTAGTATTTCTTACGAAATCTACCTAAAAGGCAGAATACAATGAAAATCTTCATGCTATTTTTGCTTTTAACTAAAATATTAAAAAAAAAAAATTCCTTTTCACAGAAACAGTTATTAATAAACAATAAATCTATTGTATATATGAATAAATATATTTCGTAAAAGAATGAACATTAAGATCAGACAACTGCAAAATGTTGTAACTGAAGAACAAGAAAAAAAATTCATGCTTCACGCACAGATGAAACTATTTCCAAAACTTCCAGAATATTTAAACGCAATTTCATCTTTTGATACGATGAAAGAAGAAAACTCATAATAGAGTTGAAAAAGCAATTTTAAGTTTTACCACCCATATGCGGTTTTGTATTCAAATTTATTTGTGCAACCCTTATATTTTTATACAGGACCACAATGCTAGAATTTAATTCCGAGAAAATGCATAACACTGTTTAAAATTAAATTTCAGAAATTTCCGTCCATCGACCGTAATACATTCGTATTGTTTTCTGTAGCCCTGTGTATGATCTATAAATATTTATATATACGAGACAATATGCTAAAATTTATTTCAGCTATAAGACGTATAGCATAGCTAAAAACGTACTTCCGACAATCACCAACCATAGACAGTAATATGTCCAATTTATTTAGAGCAAGCATAACATATATATATGAGTTTATTTAGATTTTACAAACATTTCTTAGAATAATCTAATACAGTTTAGCAGAAAAGTAAATAACACAGTTCAAAATACCATTTAAGCAACGCACGTCCACAAACGGCAATATCTACAATTTTTTTTGTACAGCCTATATGCTGTAAGCTGCAGATTTTTTTTTTTTTTTTTTTTTTTTTTTTTTTTTTTTTTTTTTTTAAACTACGTAATATACTATAATTTAGTTAAGCTTAAAAAAGCATCACACAGCTGAAAACCTATTTGCAGCAATCACCGCTCTTGGATAGTACTGTAATCGAATTATTTTCTGTCCTTTTAAATGACCAATAAATCTTATACAGACCATGTTCTTTAAGCATGTTGTAGTACGCAAATCAAATTTATTATGTTTGAAGTAGTGTAATATCATTAAGTTATACTGGAAACATTCCATAATGTTACGGAATTTGTTTGCGTGTCCCTGTTTACGATCTGTAAATGCTACAAGCTGCATTTTCAATTGAGAATGTCCCATATTAGACCTCAATATCATATACCAATTACACGAAAATACAAATAAAGTATATTTACGAATATTAGAGAACGGACGGATAATAGACAGAGATTAACTGAAATGAATGTAAAAAATGTCCTTTGCAATCGTTTTTTTCCCCTTTAAAAATTGTTTGTTTAGAACAATTTCCAGATTCAGTTTTTCTTTCTTTCTTTTTCTTTTCTTTTCTTTCCTTTTTTTTTTTTTTTTTTTCTTGTACTTGCTTGAACTTGAAGGTAGTTTAAATAATTTTTTTTCTCTATTCCTGCTGCTATATCTTAAAAAAAGAAAAAGAAAAAAATTATAATTTTTTTTTTAATAAATTCACTAGATCGCACTTTCTGCCATGCTTAAAAAAGCTGTGAGTTTTCTATAATCGGGTTCGGTGCTCATGGCAAAGTAACGTATTGTAAAGGATTTCTTTTTTTTTGGAAAAATCATGAATTGAAGTCATGAAAACTACTTTATCGGAAATGTAGCTAACTTTAACTACAACTACTTTATTTAAAAAGTAGCGACTACAAACTACTTTTCAAAAGTAGTCACTACTTCGTTACTTTCAGATTTTGCCAAAATATTCAATACTCGAAATTAAAGACACGGATTAAATAATACAGTGACTCCTCGTTATATCGCGTCTGCCCGGTACAATTAAATAAGTGCGATATAAACGGGTCAATTAAAGTTTTAAGAAATATAACATGCGAAAAAAAAAATTGTGTTTGTCTCCAAAATGTTAGCTTATACACCTATTATAAATTTCTAAGCGAAATTTTGAGAGATGCATAATACAATCAATACTTCAATACAGTTACTTAAAAAAATCCGCAGTGGTTCCACTCGACTTTTCAAATATTTTACAGAATACTGTGAGTTCAAATAAATAGTAATATAACAATAAATAAATAAAAAAAATTCCTAATTTTACAAAGGTGAGAGCTTTGGGAACCAGAAAAAGCGAGAAAATTTTAATATACACGCAATCATCCACACATACATATGAAATTTTGTGGGAAAATTTCACCTATGTTTTGCTAAAGTATCTTATTTTTTAAAAGGAACGTAACGCTTTTTGCTGAAAAAGTACAATTTCCGGAAATAATAACAGATTGGGAGCCATAAATAACTGATAAGAAACTATTTCTCTTTTATCAGTTAATGGTTTTAGAAATGTCAATCGGACATCGTTAAATGTAATTAACGATCAGTAAATCGTTTTTGAGGGAGAATCTTTTTTTTTTTTTTTATATATAAACTGCTCAAAAATGGCGTAATTTTGGAGATCAGTTTTTGGGATCAATGTTTAGCGTTCACCCTACTTGTCAACCTTGTCACATTGATTATCTACCGTTGATTAGTAGGGGTCACAGCGGGAGATTTTAGCTGAATCAGGATTCTACCGAAAGGTGTCAGGTGAATTTGCTCTTTCTTCCTTCCAAACATCTGCGCTCCAGGCAGTCTGCGGTCTCCACATGCCGCGCCGAAAGAATTAAAATATTATTTTTTATTGATCGATTTTTAAAGGATTTTTTCAGTTCTAATGGTCGTACGGGAATGATTTTTCGAATTTCTGAAAGCAAATGCTCTCCTGAATCTGTCTGTCCCATTTCCGAATTTCTGACCCCCCGACTTCCGTAGATCCGGGTCGGTTTAAAAACCCGCACTGCGGTTTGGGGCTTAATTTGCTCCTGGCGACCCTGCCTTTTTCGAGAATCGTCTCCACCGGCAACCCTCGGCGGAGGCGAACTTTTCGCTGTTTTGACTTCTCTTCCAACTTCGGTTTCGGTCGGTAATTAAAACACTTTCGCTCATTAATAACTCCCCGGGTCCGGGTCGGAATACCGACCCGATCGAAACTTGAGCGTCGCGCCTTTTTTGCGAATTTTTCGGTCCGCGTCCGCCGTCGGTGCGTCGATTAGTCCAGGAGCCTTTGCGGGTACAAAGGCGGAGTGCACAGACACACACACACACACAGACGTTTACCGTGCTTAATATTAGTGATTATCTATTGGGTTTATGCCTATCCATGCCATTCTTTTCATTAATATAATATTAAACAGAAAATAAAATTTTATTTGAATACGTATTGGTTAATCATGAAAGTAGGTACATAAAGTACGAGTGAAAAGTTTACGCCGGTGAAAATGACATTGTGCTTAGCTTGAAATTTATTTTTATAATTTATTTTTATATTGAAAAAACTATAGAGAAAAACTGATACGATTGTGTAAACATGACGTAATTTTCAGATTTTCCATATCTTAATTATAAAGATTATGTATTTGAATGGTTGCCTTTATTGATTACTTCAGTTTGATTGTATACCTTGATTACATGTTACCGATAGCTTTAAAAAGTAAATTATAGGTTAGATGATTTAATTTTTTAATAAAGAATTCAGAAAAGTAAAGGATTTCAGGAAAATTAAAATTATTCAAAGTGATATTATGGTAAAAAAAACCTTGAACTAATAATTGCTTTTGTAGTTGTATTTCATTATTTTTAAAGGATCCATTGGGTATGCTAATTTATAACAGAGACAGGATCCCCGATTGAAGAAAAGGGACATCCATCCCTACTATGGAAATGGAATGAAGAAACCAAACAAAATAATTATCAGCTCAAAACTTTAAAAATCTGTCTCATTTGTAGTTTGTATATTATTATTGTAAAATAATGTCCCCATTTTTACATAAGAATTGATTTACAAATGTGTTGTTAAAACCTTTGAGGCCTTGTATTAATCAGGTCCTGAGCTGCAGGTTATGCCCCGTTGCAGGTCAGTTTTCCTTATTGTCGATGAATAGTATTGGGCTATTTTTATCAATTATTTCCCATTTTAAGCCTACCGTCCTAGGACGGGCATTTACACTAGTTTTCTAATAACCAAGTATAAAAGATAATAACGACCATTCTTCCTTAAGCCACTAGTTCCCAATACAATCTACATCGTGCTCCTCTTTTTCTCAAAAAAATCTCCACAAGGTAGTTCATGATAAACTATTGGCTGCTTAGGGAACTAAAAAAGTTATTAATATCCAATTAACACTTGCTGTTATTACCAGATACTTTTTTTTATAATTTTCCAAACTTTATCATACGCTTTTGTTAAACCACATTTCATCAAATAGAAAAACTAAAAAAGAGTTTAAAGCGGAATGACCTATTCACCTTGAGTTAATACAGATAAAATAATTATTAATCTATTAAAAAGGTGCATAATATGTATTTAAAACCACTTCCTTACATATAATTAGATTTTAAAAACATATGTAAAAAGACGTTACATACATATTCCAATATTCAAGAGAATACCTTAACTAAAATATAACCTTCAATACCTTAACTAAAATATAGCTTTTACTGGCTACTTTATATCCGTTTGGAACAAGACCCCGTCTACTAATCATTAGGGGTGTATATTAAGTTTGTACGTTCCTTGATATTTTCAAAATATTAAACCATATCTCAGGTATGTTATAAGATAAAACATTATTATATGCCCTATTCCCTTTATTCAAAAATGTTAATGCTTTTCTGATTTTTGAAGTATAGGGTTGTCATAAAGTCTTTCCCTGATTACAATAATTTATTGCAGAAAAACTAATTTAATTAGGCACATGCTTGTTTCAATATATTGTAAAGACATTTATGAAGTATTTAATACAAGTAATTACGTCAGTAAATTTCGATGTGAACACGCTTGGTTGCTCGAAGAATGTCAAAGGCGATGTAACATTTCTCGCCACGTATTGCCCAACATTTAGGCTGTCACACTAGATACAGCATCTGTGATCTTGACCTTGAGTGTTTCAATATCTTTTACTGGTGTTGCAAACACTCTGACCTTTATGTACACCCCCTACACCCCCCCCCCCAAAAAAAAAAAAAAAATCTAAAGGAGTTAGTCCATTCCGTCCGATCCATCTTCAAGGAAATATAATCTAGTTTTTGTCAGCAAGGAACTGATGAACGACGGTAGAGACTGGACTAAAAAGAACTTAAGAACATGACTTTTCCATAATAAAAAAATTACAATATTACATTCAATGGTTATTTTGTAATGATTTTTTGTAACCAAGGAAAGGCTTTATGACCACCCTGTATAATAGTTCGTTGTAGATATTATAATCGTTGCGTTTTCAAAATCTATTTTTTATTTCTATATTCTGCCGTTGATGTAATCTTGATAATGCTGTTGAATTTGATGTCTGTAATGTGTTCCCCCAATCTTTCTTTAAACGTTCGTGTATTCCTCGCTATCTAAGTTAAATAATTTTGCTTTTCTGTACTAAACGGGATAGAATAGACTCTTGGGATTTCGTGGTTGAGTATCGGATCCATTTTTCTTTAAATCAGTTCTTTTAACCCCTTGGGGTTGAGCGACACGTATACGTGACGCATAAAATGCTCAAAATCCTCAATTATTCCCACCAGTTAATTTTTATTGTAAGCTTTGCCTTACTTAATGACAGCATTTCTGAGATTCAATTAGGCGAAAATTTCTGTTTTGAAAAACTGGTGGTAAAAGATTAAAAATTATGTAAAGGACGCTCGTCGCGAAGGGGTTAACTTTGTTGGTGGTTTAGCTATTAAGTTGATAATGAATTTCTTGAAGGCGTCTTTCATGTAATTTTGGTACATAATCGAAGCTGCAGAATGTTTGCCTTTTCTCTCGGACTTCTCTGTTCTACTCCATAAAATAATTTATTTATGTGTTGAGGGGAAATCCATGTTTTATTGCAATTTGTCTAATTTTATCCATTTCATTTTCTAGGTGATTTTCAGTGGAAATAGCAAATGCTCGTTTTATATAAAATCTGTAAGCCGCTAATTTTTATATTTAAAAGGGAAGCTGCTGTCATAAGAGATAGTGTTCTACAATGCGTTCTGTATATTCTTTTCTCTATTTTTCCCTTCATCTATGTTTTTTATTAGCTCTGTATCCAGAAATGGTAAAACCCTCTCATTTTCCATCTCTAATGCGAATATAATGTTCTTGTCTATTTCTTTAACTTTCTCCATAAAATCATTTAATGCTTGCATATCATGGTCCCAGATCATGAACGCATCGCCCACGTACCGGATCCATACTGTCGGTTTTAATTCGAAATTCTCCATTATTTGATTTTCTTAAGGGTTTTCATTTCAGACACGCCATTAAATCTGAAATGGGTAATCTCATTGGGGATACCCCCCCCCCCCCCGGCTGTCGGTAGAACTTTCCATTAAAAATAAATACATTATTTTGCGTGATTAGATTGATAGCTGATTTTAATGAGGTCTGTGTTTCTTTATTTATCGAAAGTTTGGTTATTATCGATGGATTCTTCTATGATTTTCATTATTTCCTTGACGTCTATAGATGGGTACAGAGGGACAATGTCTAAACTTGCGAGTATACTGTTACGATTTATTATAATATCTTTTATTTTCCTTATTGATTCGGTTGTAGAATCTATTACGTATTTCGAGGGCGGAAGAATTGTTTTAAGAAATGGTAAAAATTCAATTCCATAGGTGGGGGGGGGGGGGTGAGCGATTGCACACAATGGGCGTAAGGGGAGGGGGTGGGATCTCTTTGTGATTTTTAAGGCGACCAACTTCCCTAGAGGTAACTACTGTTTTATTAATTTTAATTTTATTTTTTATCTCCGCTAGCCATTTACTACTTTTGATTAAATTCCGTGCTTTCCTTTTGATGTTGGTATTAGGGTCTTTTTTCAGTTCTGTACATTTCTTCTTATCCACACTTCATCGTTACCCGAGTTTTGTCTTCTCTAAAAAGTTGAGTACTGATATTTGTTTTTTTACGATTTATCATTAATACAACAAGCATTTTGCAAAAATTTTCCATTCAAATATTTCACAGAAATTTGCATTCTCTAAATTAGCATAAAACTATTAGAATAAAATGATTGCTAGAATAAACTGCACGATTAAAATAAATAAATGTATTAGATAAATGTATTAGAAATAAATGTATATTACATTTATTTCTAAGCCAACATTTCTAAAACAGAACATATGTTTTAATCTTTCTCATTTAACAGTACCAGGCGATCTAACCCGTGCTATTCAAGTTAAAAATACCCGATATACTACCCGGGGAACAGTGTAGAAGAAAATTGTTTTCAATTGAAAACTCTAATAGATATTTTACATTATTTAGTATATTTTCTTAGATTGCCCATTAACTACATAAAAGAGCATTTTCATATTAGCTGTAGGCCAGAGATCAATCGCGAAGCATTTCACTATTTGTAGCATTTTTTGTGATTCTGATTATTTTAGGGTTTAAGTGCGTAGAGATATCTAGTTCGATTAGATATCTGTTAAATTCACGTTTTGTTTGTTTATTTATTCGTGAAGTATTAATTTTGTTTGCAATTTAGTTATTGAATATTACACGGAAACAAACAAATTCTGAATTATTTACATTCTCTTAAGTGTTAATCTTCCTTAATTGGGTTGTACGCACATATGAAAATATTCATGCTTGAATATTATTTTAAAAACCTTAAAAAAGTTTACTGAGATACAGTTTTCAAACAAATTGCGATTGAGAGTAAATTTTTCTTTCGATTCTACGGTGTAAAAATTAAAAATGCGCGACATTTATAATTAAAAAAAATTGGTAAAAACAAAATTGATTGTTCAGGTCATTGATTGTTCAGGCCAATGTGACATCCGAGTTACTCACGGATATGTTTCTGCTTTATAATATAGGTAGTTTCAGAAATCTTATGTATAATAATTGTAAAAAAATATTGATCCAGTTCCCATCGCATAATACAGTTTGCAGTTTTATAACAAACAAACAATGGAAAATAATTAAAATTACATTTATGTGACTTAATTAGAATCTAAATAACTACAAACAATTGAAAAAAGTTACAATTTTAAATGGAACTGAAGGGTTAACAAAGTAATTGAAAAATTGTCTAATTCAATAACTGACATTATACTTTTATACTGTCATAACAATTCTTAATGTACACATATATTTAGAATCTATAAAATAACAAAATATATACCTTCATCAACAATTGCCACTAAAAATATGCGGTGAAATATTTCCGAATACAATAACTTAATGGTTCACTGAATCAACAGAAATCAACTTATTTTTCCTATAAATATTCCAATGAAACACCTTCTCTATTATGATGAAAATCAGATTATATGTTTCCTGAATTACACAGTTTAAATATTCCTTTGTGGGTAAACTAATGCAGATGACATAAATGAGGTTTAAGAAAGTGTAAATATTGATTTCGGAATTATAACATTTTAGTCAGGGACATTCTTAATTTGTGGATATTTTAATTTATAGCATGAGAGGCTTGTAATTTAGAAAATTGTGTACACTAATTGGTTTCAAATATCAAGAACATCTCTTGACACACAACAATCTTCACACACACAAACACACTTGACACACAACAATCTTCAAACACAACAATCTTCAAGACATTGATTATGCTTAATTATGCTTCGCAAATCAGGGTGTCCGTGAATTATTGTCGGAGTTTCGTTACCTCATAACTTTGATTTCAGAACATGACGGATATATTATTACATATTCGTAATGTATAGCTTAAAAAGGTTTTTAATAACACAAACAAAGTTACATATGCGTAACGTTGCAATTCAAAACGTTTTTAATCAAATAACGATTATAATGAAATAAATTTTAATATTAAAATTTTATCAACTTTATCAAAAAGGGATGGTGGAAGTTATGTTAGTCTATGTTATGTGTCTAACTTTATGCTCATTATTCATTAATAAATTTTTGATAAATTTGATATAGTTTGGTATTAATTTTTATTTGATTGCAGTTGTTATTTGAGTAATAACGTTTTGAGTTGAAACTTTATGGATATGTAATTTCTTTGTATTATTAAAAAATGTTTTGAGTTGTACTTTACAAATATGTAATAATATTTTAGGTCGTACTCTTAAATCAAAATTTCTAAGGCCAGGAAACCCAGACAATAATTTATGGACACCTTGTATAATACGTGTAAATTGTTACTAAAAATTTGCGATATTTCCAAATACAATTATTAATGGCTTACTGAATCAACAGGAATCTGTTGTTATTTTCTATAAATATCGCAATGAAACACTTTCTCTGTTATAATCGAAATCCGATTATTTGTTTCCTTAATTAAACAGTGTGAAGATCCTTTGTGAGTAAATTAATACATATGAGAAAAGTGATGTTTAAGAAAGTGTTCTTATAGATATGGATTATATATAGATATAGATTAGAACATTTTAGTCAAACAACACTCTGAACTTGCGGAGATTTTATTAGAAAAGATGAGATTCCAGCGATTTAGAAATTTGTATGGAAGAATTGATTCAAATTAAATATTTCAAGATATTAAATCATTTATAATATGCTTAAAAAAATCATGATGCGTAAATTGTCGTAAAAATATGCGATGAAATATTTCCGATTACAATGCTTAATTACTTACTTAATCAACAGAAATCTACATTTATTTTCCCTGAATATCAAACTAAACATATTATTTGATCTAATGGAAATGAAATTATTCGTTTCCAGAATTAAACCGTGGGAATTTTCCTTTGGGATCAAATTAGTACAGCTGGGGAAAACGGTGTTTGAGAACGTGTCAACATATATTTCTGAATTATATCATTTCAATCAACATTCTGAATTTGTGCGAATTTTAATTGAAAAGAAAGGGTACTGGAAATTAGAAAATTGTTTGAATTAACCCACCAAAAAAGACCTATTATGAAATTTGTAACCTAAAAAATTGCTTAAATCTTTTAATTACTCAGGGTTGTCTTTAAGGAATGTGTACAGGTGCGGTTCCAAAAACACTTAAAAAAGAAATAGTTTAATTAATAAAAAACAAATAAAAATAATTAGCTTTCACTTGTTTTTATGTTTTCAAGATAGTTTTTTTTATAGAAGTTAACCAATGAAATATAAAACGTTTTATCAATGAAATATTACGCGAGTGCGCTGGAGAGCAGAAACTTGTCATAACCTTGTTCATAAACTTGTATTCTAGCCCAGACTACTCCCGACCATAAGATTTTTACCTTTTATGGTGTGCATATTGAGTGATTTTGTTCCTAAACTTAACACTGAAATATAAAGTGGATATTACTGTTTTCAAAAGTGTTTATGGATTCGGTTTGTCTGCCCCTCTTTGTCTATCCGTTCTCTAACTCGCATAAAAATATTCGGATTATCATGCAATTGATATACGTTATTAAGGTTTACTATGGCATGTTTGGTATTGAAAATGAAGTGTGTAGCACTTATAGTTTTTTACAGGACACTCAAAAGAATTCTGTTACATTACGGTGTATGGAGAAAAATCATTTGCGGTTTATTTTAAAGATCTTACACAGTTTAAAAATATTAAAATTATTGATATATATCACTCAGGTGTACTACAAGAAGCTTACTATAGAATATGGTCTGCATAGCACTTACACTCAAAAGAATTCCGTTACATTACGATCTATTGAGAAAAAAATCGTTTGCGGTTTATTTTAATAATGTTTCACTATTTCAAACATATTGAAATCGATATATATCTTTGAGGTGCATTACAAGAAATTAACTATAAAATATTGTGTGTATAGCATGCATCATTCATTTACAGGGACACACAAAAGAAATCGGTACTGTCTGTTAAAAATAATCGTTGGAAGTGCGTTTTCTGAACGCGTTTTTAAATTTAACTCATTTTTAGTCTGCTACTTATTGTGTATAAATTCCTTAGATCATATACAGGGGAGCACAAAAGTTCTCAAATACATTTCCGTTTAATGATGGAAATTCCAGAAAGTGTATTTTAAACTTTGCTACGCGTTTCCTAACTGAATTGAAATTTAGCATTCTATGTAGTATATATACAAATATATAGATCATATACACATAGTACATTTGTCCTTAGGGCTGCACACAATATTTAGGATGTTTTTCCGAATATTGTTGGAAATTCGTGAAATTGAGTTTTAAAATATGTTATGCTTTTCTGAAATGGCTTATTTAGATATCATCTCTCACCTTATTAAACGGTAAAGATTAGTAAAATTATTTTTGAAGTGTTGGAAAGTGTTACATAATCTATGCTTGATGCATGATTTTTCGTTCTTGTTTAAAATTAGTTTAGTTCCGTTTTACTTACAAAGCCAATTATCATCACGACTCTTCAGGCAAGTAATTTACCAAATTCCGATAACATGGCGGTCAACGTGTTGAAGAAAATTTCTTTTCGAGAATTATTTAAAAGCCAAATGGGGAATTTCGGAAATCAAAATCATTTCATTAAGAAATAATAAATTGATCAAGTGCGAATATAACTAGCGCTCAAAGATTCCGTACATTGAATTAATTAATTACCATTCATTCAATCATTCACCCATTTATATATTTATTTATCATAAAAATAAACTCTTACTACCCCTAATTATTTCATTATTTTAGTTTCAGTGAATTCGGAAATAGGAGGTGGGGGGGGGGGATGTTTTTCCCGTACTTTCGACGATATCTCTGAAAATATATAATACCTAAATTTAAAACATATATTTTTTGTTCGATGTTACTAGATCTTTCGAACGATACTCTATCCGATATATAAAAATAATTTT
Source organism: Maratus michaelseni (assembly GCA_963931845.1). Taxonomy (NCBI): domain Eukaryota; kingdom Metazoa; phylum Arthropoda; class Arachnida; order Araneae; family Salticidae; genus Maratus; species Maratus michaelseni. Next base: position 283,336,501 of record OZ007587.1, read on the forward strand.
TTTGAAGTAACTTAATTAATATCTTGGATAATTACCGACAATGTCTTTCGAAAATCATTATCAAATATCCTTGGATGATTCTGCGCCGATAGGTGCCTGCAGTGCCCGTCAACTACCCTGCTGACTGCTCGAAAAGTAAAGTTTGTCTGTAACGGAAAAATGAGTTCTCAAAAACTATGTTAACTAGGAAAATCTTTATAGTTTTCCTGCAAGGTTTAGATAAACTTCTACTATCCCTAATTTTATCATAATTTTAGTTTCATTAGATTTGGAAGTAGAGGTGGGAAGGAAATATTTTTGCAGTGCATTTTCGACGATATCTCTGAAAATATAATACCTAAAATTAAAACAAATATATTTTTGAGTTCGGTATTACGAGAATTTTCACACGATACCCAACACGATAGACAAAAAGGAAACTTTTTTTTTTCAAGTAAATTAATTAGCCCCCAAAAGTTTTCTTAAACATATTTGTGAATGACTTATAATTTTAAAATATGTGGGTTAAAAGGCTTTATACCCAAGTTTGAACTTTCCACGTCCGATAGTTTACGAGAAAAATGGCTCTGACATACGGAGAGACAGACAGACATAAGGGTTCCGTTTTTACTTTTTAAGTACGGAACCCTAAAAACAAAAGAAGACTTGACTTTCATTAGTACTATCGATTGCAAAGAAGACGTCTTGTAAAATTATTTTACGATGTTCAGAGGGGTATAGGTCTAGGGATGAGATGAGTAAAGAGACTGACTGTGAGACACTATAAACACATCATCGCATACAAGTTTACTACACGTTTTTGCTGAATTCTACATTGGAATTCTGCTAGTTTGTGAGAATCGACATTTAAAGGAGAAAAAATCGTGTTTATAACAACGAGATAAATTTTCAGGAAATTAAAAAAAAATGAATGAACTTGATTTGTAATTTTGACTCAAACTTACTGATTTTTTTGAGCCTCTCAACTTTAAAAAGTGAATCAAATTGAACTAAAAACATAGAAACTTTGTCAAACTCCTGAGTTTTACGTCAATGCATTCGTTTTTGCACAATACGGCATGAAGACATCCCTATCACGTAAATAACCATGCTTGTAGTGATTGTGGTGTTTTGGAATAGAATTATAGGAGATTTCTCATTAGTCGCTATTACTTCCATTTGTTGAAAAAAGGACTATTACTGTATGTTTTGGAATTCGTTTTATGTAAGTATTTATAATTTATTAAGATGTATGTAAATATAAGAATTAAACATCTAATTTGAATGTAAGATTTACATGTCTAAGTATATAAAGTAGGAAAGAAGGTATATAAGCATGGATAAATTCTACATTAAGTATGATGTATTCAGCATCAAATGTAATAAAAAAATTTAAAAAGTATTTACTAATATAAACCACTATGGCAGTTAAATAAAATTAGTCATTAAGGTAGTTTTTTACTTTTTCACAACGAAAGTGCCACTTCTATTAATTGTTGTCATAGCAATTTCCCGAATATACCGGATGTTTAAGAATAATTTTTACAAACTTTAAGAGGTGATAGAGCACACTACATTAAACGATTTTTGTATATGAAACCGGGGTCGCAGTCTACTCATTAAGTCAAAATTACAGGGCACATCACTTTAATATGTGCCAAGATTTTCGGTCATAATTTTAACAATAATAAAAATATTTTAACATTATTTACAACAGAATTAACCCTCTGTGTGCAAAATATGATAAAATCATGGAAGGTGCTAGAATTGTGTAGTAATTTGGTTCGTGTATCGTATGTATTGTCAACTACATTCCGAAAAGAGACTCGTCTAATTTAGCACTGATTGATTGCAGTTGGTTGCGACTTTCACCATATCTCACGATATTGTCTCATTTAGGTAGTGAAAATGACCACTATCCGCATCCAATCAGCATTAAATTAGGCGATTCACGTTTCGGAATATAATTGACATTACATACTATGCACCATCATATTACTGTGTATTTCCTCACCTTTTCGTAATTTTATTAGATTTTGCACACATAAAGTTAATTATCTTGTAAACACCGTTAAAACATCTTCATTGATGTTAAAGTTATAACAAAAAATCTGGCGCCAGATTGAAGTGAAGCACACTGTAATTTTGACTCAATGAGTACACTTCGACACTAGTTTACTATACAAAAATTGTTTGTTGTAGCGTGCTCTAGCAGCTCTTAAATTGTGTAAACGTTATACTAAACACCATAAAAAAAATAAAGGAATAAAGATTCATTAATTATTTTTATAGAAAAAAACGGTGAAATATCTCCAACGAAGATATTTATTGTTATTCTTAACCATCAAAAATCTTCTGTTATTCAAAGATATTTTTAATGGCTGTGTATAAAACATATTGATTATTTTTCAGAGAATATGATGAAAAATTGATAGATCCGATCGTTCAAATTAAAATATAACAATTAAAATGTCTTTTAACTATGTCATTGCAATTTCCTATATTTATGTATCTAGTCTCATTTTCAAATAACAAATGATTAAAGCTAAATCAGTAGTTTTCGTTATCAATAATAGAATTCCCTAAATACAAATTTTAATGACGTGCTGAATCATCAAAAATCTACATTTATTCTCCATAAATATAACAATGAAATAGCTTCTAATATATAATACAAAATTATTTTTTGTTTTCCAAATTAATTATTTCAATGCGTATATTTCTTTGTGTAAGATTTAAAGTAGGAGAGAATAATGATATGTCAGAATGTCTGATTATCAGGGGTCAAGGGCTTCAAAATTGAATATTTTTTTTTCTTGAATTTCCGAATGTCAAGCATTTTATAAATATTCTATTGTAGCCGCTTTCATAAATGTAAACATATATAAAAAATGAGCTATTCTTTCTCCACTTGAACGAGCGGTACTTATTTCAAAACTTAAACATGATTTTATCAAAACACTGTTTTATAAGCCTGCACCAAAAATATCTTAGTAACGAATGAATCTATTTCCCTCCTTTTTTTTAATCAAAGATTATATTTTTTCTTAGTCCTTAACCAATGTTTTTTATTTTTTAATTCGTTCGTTTTTTATAAACGAAACAAAATCTGTTCTTTTGTTCAAAACTGATTATTATTATGTAATTTTATGTTAAATGTAACTTTCTGAATTTTCTCGATTTTAAACTGTTTTTTTTTATATGAATTGTCCTATATAGCTGACTGCTAAATCATGCAAAAAAAGTTTTGTTTTCTTTAGCGCATCTGATAACAAAAAAAAAAAATAACAATGCATAACTAAGTAGTCAATTATGTAATTTATTATACAAAACTCTTACCAAAAGGCCAGTCGAGCATTATGAAAATTTACAAAGGTATCGGTGATGTAGTCAGTTGAATCTCAGCTGCTTTCTAAAAGTAGCTGGACGTTAATGGATTTTCGTTCTTGTAGAAACTTATTTACAATAAAGATGTTGGGATTTATTGCATGTTCTGCTTAGCTTTGGACTGTGTTTTGATTTTGATAATTCATTTTTTGTGTGGAAATAGGCTTGTTCTGATTATTCAACCTATGAAAACTAAAGCATCGTTAAAAAATGAAAATGTAAATATATAAAAAAGAAAAAATGACAACTTGGGAAAAATCCCTTATCATCCAGCTACTTTTAAAAAGCAACTGAAATTCAGCTTACTATATCGCCGATATCTTTCTGAATTTTTACGATATTCGACTAACCTTTTTATATGAGATATTTTATATAATTAATTGCTAAATTATGCAAAAAAAAAAAAGTTTTGGTTATCTGTAGCTCATGCACAGTTAAAAATATTTCATACAAATGCTCAAATTTCATTTAATATTAATTATATTTATATTATAATTGTAGTATGTAGTTTCTATTGTACTTTGTCAAGTTTCTGGTGCGTGGAATTAAATTTGGCTGAAAATAATGCATGCTATAAACAAAAAACATGCGCAAATTCTTGAATTTTTTAAAGAAATCATGAATTTCTATGAATATAAGTGCTATTCCTATACAAATGTTGCAAAAGAACCATGTAGTCAATTGCTACATCTACTGATCATTAATACTGATTACTAATAATTGCTGAAATATAATTGAAGTAGTAATAGTAAATGTAAAGTTACATATACCAGGATTAGCAAATCTTTTTGCATACGCGTGTTAAAATTCATAAATAACACTGGACAACATTTTTGAACTTTTGCTCTGCCCCAAACTCAAAATTAATTGTTTCTTATTCCGTTTTTTGCGCTGATTCCGAATCTAGTTCTAGTTTTAAATTTATTCCAGCACGCACAATTTTTGAGATATTTGCATATTTTGATTTATGCAATTTTTGGAACTTTTGTACAATTATACGCAAATTTAAAGCATAAAGAATTAGTAGACTGGATATTTTGTTTTATGTTATGATTACTGTCCAGTTTACTTTACAAAAATGTTCTGTTCGAGATTATACTGTCATGCGACCGTGAAATATTGTGCCTAATTTACATATTTTTCATTTTTTTTCTAATAACGTTTCTTGACGTTCAAATATTTCTGAAACATGAGTACGTTAGTATGTTTCTAAACTAGTTTTTTACGTTGATTTCAAATCTGGTATCCGTTTTCTTCTATCATGTCCAGTTTTTGAAAAAAGTAAAGTTTTATATTTTGGTCAAATAAAGCCAGAAAATGTTTTTTATTATATTTTGTGATGTATTTCAGCTAATTAGGATAGACTCTACTACTTTCTTCAATTGTTTTTCAATTATATCCATTGGTGATTATGTACCTGATAGGAATATGACATTGTTTACCCTTTTGACAATGAACTACACACCCCTAAAAGCATTTTATATCAAACGTGTGCCAATACAATACAAAAGCAGAAATTCATTTTACTCAAAATCTAGACGTGATATAAGACAACGGATTGCAGATTCGAAATCAACATAAAAATATAGTCTATAAAAACATTACGTGGTAACTAAATTAACGTTGAAAGTAATATAAACATTTCACTATTGAAAACTACGCAAATTAGGCTTAGTAACTGACAGGTAAATGTTAAGAATATGCTAACTGCGACATTTATCTGAAGCAAATGGTCCAGTAATCATAATCTAAAAAAGGCAATTCAATATGACATTGATTCTACCTAAAATTTCCATAAAATGGCACAAAAAGCTTAAATTTGCATAAACTTAAATATGCAAATTTCTGAAAAACTTAGGGAAAAACGGAAGGTATATTCGGAATAAGCGCAAGAAACCGATCTAGGCTCAACTAATTTCAGTTCTGGGACAGAACCATTGTTGTCCAGTGTAATAGGAATCAACATTGCAGTGTGTCAAACATTTACATAAAAAAATATTGCAGCATAGGGTGCTTATTCGAAACACTAGTTAATAGAATCAGTCGGCGTAGGAAGAGGTTCTACCAAAATATTTTTAAAACGCAACCTTTTTCTTTCCTTTCCTTTTTTTAAACCCTTAAACTGTCTAGAACATGACAACCAGTTTAATCGACCGGTGTAAAGTCTGAAATAAGAAATAAAAATAACATTCCAAGCATAGAGTATAAAACACTTTTTACACATGCAGACTACTGTAACGAAACTTCACCGATTAGTAATGTGGAATAAGATATCTAAGTAAACAAAGAAGTGAAACACATTTAAAACCCAATTAGAAAAAATACTATCTATAGTCGGAAAAATATTCAAATTCTGTCGTGAAGTCCTGTTTATGATCTATAAATTTCTATATATACTATATACTATTCTAAAATTTAGTTTAATTAGATAATGCATAACACTGTTGAAAATTTCCCTTCAGCAATTTCACTCAATGCACCGAAATGTACTCGATATCGTTTGTGCAGCCTTGTATATTATCGATAGAATTTATACACAACAACTACTATGAAAAAATTTAGTTACATTTATATAAGCATACTATACTGAAAACGCACTTCCAGAAATTATCTCTCATAGACAGCACTGTAACCGAATTATTTTGCGCGTCCTTGTAAATGAACGGTTAATGCTAGGTGCTTCATATTATACAGTAAGCATCTTACAAATCTATGCTGTATATCAGTTTCAGGATGTTTGAAATACGGTAACATAATTAAAACACATTGCAAGCGAACTTTCCCCGTAGACCATAATTTAACGGAATACTTTTGGCTGCCTCTCTAAATGAACTATAAATGCCGCAGTTACACATATCACATTCAATACCGAGCATGCCATAGTGTACCTCAAAAATTTATATCAATTGTATGGCAATCCGAGTATATTTACGCGAGTTAGAGCATGGACAGGCAGACAGACATAAGTCATAGATAGTTTTCAACTATGTTGTAAGTGTTAAAAAGGCAGACGAAAAACTTAAAATGGGGTTTTCTTGAAACAAGTTATTTTGGACCAGTGTACGTTCTCACAAACATTGATGACTCTTCAAGCTATCAAAGCAACGTTTTTTTTTAAATTTAACGAGATAATTTTAGCTAGGGAACATACCTTTTAAAAATTTAACATTTTTAATAATTTTGATTTTTTAAACAGTTTTGAAAATGAAAAATTAATGCCAAAAAACCTTAAACTTATAACAGCTGCCATTTTGTCGAATTCTGATTTATTTTATCAATTTTAAGTTTGGTTTACAATTAATTTAATATATTTGAATAATCCCTGTGACTTATTTGTTTCGGATGATTATTAACCCCTTCGAGAAGAAAAGCATATATACGTGACGTATAGCAGGGCTGTCCAACCTTTAAGTAAGCGCGGGCGCACCTCATCTACATGCAAAAATTGGAAGGCGCCATTATTCATATGTATGGAAATTAGAACAATATTGCCTTACTGTAGTAGAGGGCAGGATTGCCAGTTTGGTATCATTTTTTATTCAGAAATTCCGAATCCATACCGGAAATTCCGAAATAATAATTTTTACTTTAAATAATTCAAAAATTTCTAAAGTAAAAATTGCTATTATGAATTTCTGGTATGAATTGGGATTTTCTAAATAAAAAGGAGGTCATACTGGTAACCCTGGTAGAGAATAACCCCATGCAGATGTCTTATAGACGTAAAAAGACCCCCTTCTATCCAGAGCTAGATGTAAAAAATAATAGCAGAAAAAAGGAAAAATCATATTAAATTTAGAATTGCATTTTCAGATACAGAGGCCTATCAAAATATTTTGTAGAGTAAGGTGCCGAAAATTTAACGCCACTTATAGTAAAAAACCATATGTGGATTTTAAAAAGCCTCTTTTAAAATGGATTCTATTTTAAAAACTCTAGAAACAGGAGTCATTCGAACCATTCTAACTCCTAGTAACAAGAATCATTTACAAAACCTTCAAAGGGTGCCATGGCGCCCGCGGGTGCCGCGTTGGACAGCTCTTGCGTGGAGGATGCCCAGAATCTTTGATTATTCCTACCAGTAAATTTGAACAGTAAATTTTGGCTTTTAAAATCACAACATTTCTGCGATTGAATTAGGAAAAAAATTCTATTTTGAAATAGTGGTTGATAGAAGATTAAAACTTCTTTAAAGTATTCTCGTCGCAAAGGGGCCAAGACCACCGTCACGTACACAGATTTACCATGTAAAGTGAACTTTGAAAGTGTTTAGATCGATTAAAATGACAACATTTTTACATGACAATATTCGCACACTTCAACGAAACCACAATACATGCATTGCCAAAAACTATTTCCCTCTATGTGCATTACTTAAACGAAAATGCCCTAAAAATCGAGCCGTATCGCGAGAACACCCTTTAGTGCATTAAAACGAAGCTTATAACTAAGAATAAAAGTCGAAATGTGACTTTCCTGTATATTGGAATTAGTCACTAATTTAATGAAATGTTGATTTGAAAAATTCATTTAATTAGCACGTATTGTAATAAGGAAAAAAATAGTGCGAATTTATTTTTATTAATTTGTAACTGATCATTAATACAACATCTAACTTTTAATAATCCAAGTTGCATAAAAAATATTAATACTTTACTAATGAGCTTTTTTCTTTTGTACTTTCGATAAAAATTACTTTTGCGAGCAAATGCTTTTTCGATGAAAGATTTTTTTTCATGGTTTATATTTTTTTTTACTTCTAATAATATAAATAGCAAAATTGTGCTGCTAATTTTAATTGCAAGAATGTCTTTTGAAATTCTTTTGATAAAATAAAGCTTTTTAAATTCATATAGAAAAGTAAAATAGTTACATATGGACACATAGTATGACAGAGAAAGAAAATTTTCTAATGTGTTAATTTATGTAAAAATAATTGAATTGTTTGTGTTTGCCTGTACCAGTTACATTTTTTTAAATCTATTATAACAAAATGAAAACAAAAAAATATCTACATAATGATTATCAAATTTAATTTTTTTGCGTGGCAGATAAATTTTCATACGTTCCCTCTCTGGCCATAGGTTCGTCTCCCCTGACATATACTATCATTAGTACACCCAGATAATAATGAAAGTAAATGTAAATAAAAAATAATAGTGAATGTAAAGGCATGTATTTTTATAAGTACAACAAAGTAGATAAAATTAAATAAACTTTTAAAACATTTATATTTTTAGAAACATTATAAGGATTTTAATATCAATATCAATTTAAGCATGGTTTTAAAAAAGTGCTAACACACTCAGCAAAAGTAAAAAATAATAAAGCATTTTAATCTGTGATAGGATGCATAACTTATGGCAAAATTTTACTTTAAATTATTTATAGTACACAATTCAATACACGTAATATATACCTGCGGAAATATTACCACTAACTGCTATATATACCTACGAAAATAGCATTATCTACTATCTGACGCGGCAAATATATGTTTATTGGGAATATATATCAGACGATAAAATGATGACCATCCTTATCCATGTATTGTGTCTTGGAGCAATTCGTTAGTCGTCGAAGTTTGAGACAGTTTTATGCTTATACCTTGATTTATGAGCTTACTTAAAAGGAAATAACTCATTTCGGATTCCATTTACCATTGCAGATAAAGATTGAACACATTCATATCAATCAAACATTCTCATGTATATAGTCTACAGATTTTTGAAAATATGGTGTTTCATACAAAGATCACTATTAAAAATTGTAATTCCTTATAGAAATGTCACAAAAGTAAAACCTAAATATACTTCTGAATGTTTCCTCTCGATTTACTATTTTTTTTCTAGGATGCATTTGACAAATATAATGCATATTTTAAAAGATTAAAGATTATTTTAGAAACTGAACAGTAAAATTCATAAATAAGTAGAATTTTAAGAAATGAATTAATTGGACACACACACACAAAAAAAGAAAATGTGTAAGTAAAGAAAAGCTGAAGCTACATAAGTGTAAACAACAACAACAACAACAAAACATGTAGCATATCAGCAGACAATATTGTAAAAAGAAAGATAAATCATGCGTCATGCATAAATTATGTGACACTTTTCAACACATTCAGAATACTGTACCAAAACTTCACCGCTTAATAAGGTTAAAGATGATGTCTAAATAAACAATTTCAGCAATTGCCATCAACAATCTTTTGTGCAACCCTGTATCTGATCTATAGATTTGTATATATACTACACAGTATGCTAAAATCAAATTCAGTTAGGAAGAGCATAGCACAATTCAAAATTTCATTTCAGCAATTTACGTCAACAAACAAAATGTACTAGAGATCTTTTGTGCTATCCTATATAGGATGTATGAATTTATACACCCGAAGTTATAGGCAAAATTTAGTTAAATTTCGAAACGCGTACCATAACTTAAATCGCACTTCTAGCAATTATTGTTAATATACACAGTACTGTAATCGAATTCCTTTATGTGTCCCTGTAAATGAACGATTAATGCTATGCTCACCATACTATATAGTAAGTATCTTGTACTACACCTCAGTGATATATATTCATTTCAATATGTTTAAAAAGGGATAACATCATTAAAATACACTGCAAACGATCGTTGTCATACATCGTAATGTAACGTGATTACTTTGTGTGTCCCTTTAAAGGATCTATAGATGCTATGCTGACCATATTCTATAGTAAGCATTTTGTAGTGCACCCCAGTCATATATAGTAATTTCAATATCTTTGAAATAGTGTAACATCCTTAAAATATACTGCAAACGATTTATCCCCATAGACCACAATGTAACAAAATTATTTTGAGTGTCCCTGCAAAGGAACCATAAATACTACGCACTTCATTTTCAATACCGAACATGCCATAGTAAACCTCAATAACATATATCAATTGCACGGAAATCGAAGTATATTTACGTGAGTTAGAGCACTGAGAGACAGACAGACAGACATACGATACAAACAAACAGATCAACCGAATTCATAAACACTTTTCAACTTTGTTGGAAATTGTTAAAAAGCCGTAAAGAACGTTTTGATTGGGAGTTTTCAATAGTGATAAACTGAAAGAGGGCGGCGAATCCGCGTACTATCAGTTCAATTTCCACCAACATTTCCGAATAGCAATTTTTGATTTATTTAATTATGCATGTCTGGTTTTAATTTAGACGAAGCTTAGTAATCGAAAATAGTGGTGACAATTGGATTGCTGGCACGCGGGTTCAACAACGGAACTGAGATGACAACAACCACAGTCGAACTTACGCCGTTCAACAGTTGATAGTACATGATGTTCTTGACTCTTTATGCTTCGACGGTACGTTCAAATTTTATTAAATAAAATTTAGTAAAAAAAAAATGTAATCAGTCTATTAATAAAAGCATATTTTTCTTTTCATACAAAATACTTTGCTCGACCACTTTTAGAAAGCAAGCGAAACAGTCGAAGCTAAATATTTTTTTTAAGTGGTTATTTTCTCAACTATTTACATAGGTGTATATTTTCTCATTTTAGAAAATGTTATATGAAAAATTTGCATCTAAATACAACTTTCCATTTACAGATATGATCACAATACATTTATGCTCTATATTGCTTTTATAAGAATCGCGATGTTTCCATAACAATATTTTTTGTTAATTACTATAGCTGCTGATATATCAAACAAGTTTTATAAAAAACTACCTAACTAAATTGTTATTATTATACAAATTTTATAATATATCTTCAGACATTAAGGAAGATAATTATGAAAGTGGAGCATTTGCTTGAGTTACCATTTGCGGGGAGCATACACTGCAAAAAATAATTGTTGATTTTACAGTATAAAACTGGCACCCACCTGCCAGTATTATACCGTAAAATTAACAGTATTAAACAGTAAAATAAGCAGTAATACGCTGCCGTGCAAGCAGTAATACGCTACCGCGCATGCGCGGTAGCGTATTACTGCTTGCACGGCAGCGTATTACTGCTTATTTTACTGTTTAATACTGTTAATTTTACGGTATAATACTGGCAGGTGGGTGCCAGTTTTATACTGTAAAATCAACAATTATTTTTTGCAGTGTACAGGGTTATCAGGATTTAGATACAGGTATTATCACAATACATTTATTTATAATGTTTTTATAAGAATTGATAAACAAGATATCCATGAATATATATAGTTTCTGTTAATTAATCTAATTAGTTTTAGGAATATTTTACAAAAAAGGCTACAGCTGCCGATTTATTAAATAAATTTTAATGAAGAAACTTATCTTAATTTCATTTTATTATTATACAAATTTTCTAATATAGCTTCAGGCATTGAGGAAGATGATTATTAAGGTGGAGCACTTTCTTGAGTCATAATTTGGGGCATAAAAGGTTAAATCAGGAACGTGCGGTACAAGTCGAAATAAGACAAAATGTGCAGTCCGAAACGTAGATTGAGAAAAAAAATTGTGATAACACATTCTATTACCATTTTTAAAATCTTTGTTAATTATTTTTTAATAAAAAATTCCGGAAAATGTATACTTGTAATTTTTTTATAATGCGCTTAATAAATAATATAGATTTGAAAACACTAAATATTTAAAACTTAACTAAACTAAAATTCATTAATAAGTACAATTTTAATTCAAGATTGGCTAGATATGTTAGAAAATCCGAAAATTACACAGGTGAGAAAAGATAAAACTGCGTGCATAAGTAAGAATAAAAAACGCATATTACCAGAAAGTATTGTAAAAAGGGAAGATTTATTGGTAACAGAAAAAAACAGATTGCGAAAAATGACTTCAATATATTGTTACGATGGAATGAACAGGAATATTAATGATTTATTCAAACACACAGATTCATTTAAACTAATCGCTCTTCCAAGCTTAATGTTTCAGTTTAATGATTTGTATTCATTAGTTTTAACAAGGTTTGGTGTCCCGCAGTGGCGCGGACGGTTAAGGCTGCTCGTCAGTAAACTTCCCGATTCCCCTCGCTAATGTTAATCCAATGGGCGTAGGATGCATTCGTATTCTTAAAATATCTCCTCGGGAAATTCCTAATATTTTTAACTTCTGTTTCTTGTGTACTGTTCTTAAATAATGTCTTTTTTTTTTTCCTTAGTTATCAAAATATTTCTAAACTATGCGCTTAATTTATATTTTTATGTGTTAAAATCTTAGCGAAACGGAATATGATTTTAACATTTCATATAAAATTAAGTATATATTTTAGAAAAAAATTGACAACTAAGAAAAAAAGAGACATTATTTAAGAACAATACAAAGAAAACAGAAGTTAAAAATGTTAATTTTCCGAGGAGATATTTTAAAAATACGAATGCATCCTACGCCCATAGGAATAACATTAGCGAGGGGAATCGGGAAGTTTACTGATGAGCAGCATTAAGCTCGGTTCTCGTAAGATCACCGAAAGCTAAGCAGCATCGACCAAGGTCACTGTTTGGGAGGGTGATGACCTCTCTACTGGTGCACGTAAAATCTGTTCGTGGTTCCAATGTCCTCCAAGTTTAGTATAAGCGTTACCTCTGGGGGTGCCAATCCCAGGTGCAGGTATCACACAGCACATAGCCCCTTTACTGTACATAAACAGACATCACATTAATCACTATTCTGACATCGTTCAGAAGTTAATGGGGGTGGACAAGACTTTAGTGGACACCATGTATATTTTAACTTTAAACTAATCTTCATAATGGAATCACTTGTTAAATATAATCAGCTTTTCTTTCGTTTAATATTATTTGTTATTTGTCAATTGATCGATTTCATAATAGGGTAAACAATAATATAAAGCAGTAAGAAGGAGAAAAACGCTACTTGAATCAATCAAAAACACATAGAGACTGTATACTGAACGAGAAGTAATCCAAATGGGCTATATAAGAAATAGTAACGTCATACATATTTCCATACGCATACGAAAACAAACACAGATGTTATTGACTAACATTCTACCAAGCCAAACTTAAACATCGGAAATAAAATATTTATTTTTACAGAAAGATTTATTAAAAAACTTTTTTAAGTTATCACAAAATCAATTTATAACTTGTATTTAATGCAGCGTGAACTCGGAGTAAACCGATATCGAGGAAAACACGCATCAACATAATCCAGTTGAATAGCACAGTTGCTGTAGAATTATTGCAGAATAATATTTTACACTTAAAATATTGATATAACTCATGTGTTAAAACAAATTCTGTTTTAATTTGATGTCTCCTTTTAGCGGAAATCGATAAATATCCAGCATGACTATTCCTACTTTGAAAATTACGGTTGGATTAAGAACATAACATAAAACTGAATATGTGATTTTTCTTTTATAAGTTTTCATAAAATAAACAATGAATTGAGCACTAACTTATTACTACAACGTACAATATTAAAAATGTAAAATTTATTAACAAAGAGCGAAACTTTTGTAAAAATTGCTTTAGTTTGCAAATAAATGTTTTAAAAATAACATAAATTTACGTATTTGTAATTTAAGCCATGCATATAACACATATTAGAAATACGTAGCATATAACATATATACATGATAGAAGCACATTAATATGTATAATTATGTTAAGAGAGCTTGAAAGTGCAATAAAGTATTTACTTACAAGTGAATTGCAGTCAGAAATTTCTCTTCGACTAAATACATTATATATGTGACATCATGTGTTTATTGATTCTCCTATTTCAATAATTTGTCTGCATGGAATTGTATAGTTCACTTACAAAGTATTAGCTGTTCAAACAGCATTGTGTCTTTCTCGCATTAATTTACAGCCAAAAATTCAACACGACAAAGGTTATTCGATATTTTGAATTACGTATTGCACCGAGAAATAAACCCTTTCTTACGGATGATGTATTAAGAGAATACATTTTGTCATTTTGAGATTACAATGGATAACCAATAAAATATATTAAAATTAGAATGTAAAACACGATTATGTGTTACTGTAATGTAAAATGATAATGCAAATGAATACCGATTGAAAGTTTAATTAGAGGTGAAATTAATACTTTATATAGGAGCTGTTTAAGAAAAAAGAAGAAAATACTATTGCTCGATCCGTCGAATTTCAAACTAAGATGGCAGGCATTTCGCCCAAGTCTAGACTTTACAAAGGGTCTCTAGGTAATACACAACTGTCAACTGTCAACTAGAAACTGATTTACATGAATTTATAGAACGCAGTGATAGCATTATCACTTGAGTTGATCAAATAATTTATATGCTAAAACATTCGCATCGCGATTACTAGACGACCAGTAACTCCAATCATATACTATATTATTGCTGATGCCAACATCCCTTTTACTATCCATCTACAATACGAACTGCGATGAATGTGGTATCATACGTAAGATTTCCGAACAGGATCTTAACAGAGTACCGAGGCTAACGAAAAAGACAGGCTACCGCGGTGCATTCCACTTATCTTTTTTTACAGAATTCTAGAGTGACGTGATGCTCTTTTCGTACACTTTCATTGGTGCATTCGGGCATCACGTGACTCCGGCGGTCTATAAAAAAAAGATACGCGTAAAGCACCGCGGTAGCCTTTTTACTTTCTTCTATCTATAATAGAAGAAAGTAATGTAATCGAAATTTTTTTCGACTTCCGGTTTTCGACGGATTTACACGTTTTAGGGGTCAGAGATTCCGAAAAACATGTTTTTACAAAATGTCTGTCTGTCCGTCCGGCCGTCTGTCCGTCTGTCCGTCTGTCCGTCTGTGTGTCTTCATTGTACCATCGAAAAGTGTATGAAGTTATACTTCAAATTGAACCTAATTTTTTTTCTATGTTTTTGGCTATGGCAAGCAGATTCTATCAGAATTTGGGGATATTTCGACGAAAGGAACGCTGTGATCGATATTTTTGTTCCATTTTCACTATTGTACCATCGAAAAGTGTATAAAGTTATGCTTCAAATTGAACCTAATTTTTTTCTATGTTTTTGGCTATGGCAAGCAGATTCTATCAGAATTTGGGGATATTTCGACGAAAGGGGGCGCTGTGATCGATATTTTTGTTCCATTTTCACTATTGTACCATCGAAAAGTGTATGAAGTTATGCTTCAAATTGAACCTAATTTTTTTCTATGCTTATTTGGCTATGGCAAGCAGGTTCTATCAGAAGTTGGGGATATTTCGACGAAAGGGGGTGCTGTGATCGATATTTTTGTTCCATTTTCACTATTGTATCACCGAAAAGTGTATGAAGTTATGCTTCAAATTGAACCACATTTTTGTTCTATGTTTTTGGCTATGGCAAGCAGGTTCTATTAGAATTTGGGGATATTTCGACGAAAGGGGGCGTTGCGATAGCCATTTAAAATTTTCAAATTCAAAAAGATGTCAAAATTAAAAAAAAATTGAAATCCTAAAACTTTTTTTCTTTAAATGTTCGGCCTTGATCCGGAGAATCCGGAACAATTTTTGTTTTGCCTCTATCTTAAAAAATGGCTGAGATATAGCGGTTTGAAATTTTGGGTGGCTGACATTTTCAAACAAGACAGCAGAATTCATCCATAAACGGGTTTAATTTATGAGTTTTAGTTAACATGGTTTCGGCAAATTTTCTTTCATTGTTGTAACCATTAATCCTATTATATGCTTATCACTATATATTTATATTCGCCAACGTCAAATTCTCGCCAAACTTGGCGACAGATGGCAGAATATCGCCAAATTTGGCGACCAAAATAAGTTGCCATAAATGAAGTCAACTTGGCTGTAGAGGACTAATTTGGCGATATTCTCATTCAAATTCAATGTAGACGAGAACTGGAATTGAATCTTCTTTATTTAGGTTCCACGCATTTGAGCTTCGTGTTTCCCAGTAAAATTAGCTAAAATCATAAAACCAAGGAATAGGGAGGCCATCTGTTCCTGTCGGTTCAGGCCAGAAGGACTTTTCGTAGTTTAGTATACATCGGTTGTTCGCATCCCTGTAACCCGACGATTCGCAAGCAGCTGACGTACAACAAAATGACGAAAATTATTGATTTTATTGGCGATGTGATAGCGAATTTTAAAGTATTAACATGACTGAGATAGAAGAAAGTTTTGGGATTGGCACATCCGACTAGTTTTTCCTTAGCCTCGCACAGTACATTCACATATTGTTAAAACACGTTGTTTAAAAATTTCAGTTAATTAAAAATTAGTGAAAAAAACGTATCTGAAAATAATCTCAAAGATTGCAATGAGAAAGCCATTCACGAATCCACTGATTTTGATAAAGACAAGAAGAGTGTCTTACAAAGCATACTTTTTTTATTACACTGATAAAAATGAAATTTCATAATATTACTGAAAAGAGTGATTCGGGGTGATTCAAAACTAATTGTTCAAATGTTAAAAGCTGGTAGAGCATACCGATTAAATGGATTACGATTCTGGTTTCCTAAACAAGAATTGCTTATTGTAGTATAGGTATTCTATACGACACCTTAAATTTGAATGCTCCCTTTTCGTGGAATTTGCGTATTCACCCTGTATAAATTCTTGTTACAAAGTATACCAATTTAAAAATTTTATAGTTGAAGTAATAGTTTTGTCTGTTACGTTTTATTTTCCCCTCGTACCGTTAAAAATTATGACGAAAATATTTCAATCAATACATTTCTTCTATTAGTTAAACCTAATTTTGAAAATGTATTCAAATATATGCAAATAAACTTCGACGTTTCCTCTTAATATTAAATTTGAAAACTTTAATTTAAATTACTAATGAAAATGAAATATTTTGATATTCCATTCTATCTCAGAGAAATTGAAGTACGACTGGAACCATGTAATTCAAAATACATTCTTTTAATGATATTTTAAATAGGGTTCAAATAAATGTATTATGCAAGCATTCAAGGGTTCAAATATTTGTAAGAGCTGCTAATTCCTTCAGCTGCTTTAAAATCTATTTTAAAAAATCTATTTTAATTTGTTGATGACATTCATGAAATTGTTTTAGAAAAATTGATATTGTAAAATGAACTTTTACAGAATGGACAAAAAGTATGTAAGCATTTATTCTTTTTAAACATTATTTAACTATGTTGGAAAATGTTTATGAATTCAGTTTGTCTATCCGCCTGTCTGTCTGTAGTAAAAGTGGTCATTTTGTATGTTACATTTTATTTTCCCCTTATACTTTTAAAAATTATGAAGAAAATATTTCAAACAATACATTTCTTCTATTAGTTAAACCCAATTTTGAGAATTTATTCAAATATATGCAAATAAACTTAGACGTTTCCTCTTAATATTAAATTTCAAAACTTTAATTTAAATTACTAATGAAAATGAAATATTTTGATATTCCATTTCATCTGAGAGAAATTGAAGTAAGACTAGAACAATGCAATTCAAAATACATTCCTTTAATGGTATTTTAAATAGGGCTCAAATAAATGTATTATGTAAGCATTCAAAGAATTCGTCTATTTGTAAGAGAATTTCTTCAGCTGCTCTTTAAGTTCTATTTTAAAAATTCTATTTTAATTTGTTGATAATATTCATAAAATTGTTTTAGAAAAAAATATTTTGTAAAATCAACTTTTACAGAATGAACAAAAAGTATGTAAGCAAATAATGTAATCCAATCACTTGTTAACTTTGAATTAATGTCCAATAATGCTTAAAGTGATAAAAAAACATAACACAGAATATTTTAAAATACCTTTTTCTTTAATGTAGATAACATATGTTTCATGCACAACTATCGGTGACATCTTCAGATCTTAATAATAAATACAAAATTCTCGCATATTTGAAAATAGTAAAACATCTACCACGAGATCGCATGTCAAAAGTTAGTAGGTGCTTAATTTGGCCAAAACTGGGAAACGTGAAAGAATTATTATTTATTTTTATTTTTATAGCTTTTCCATTTATCGATCATCGCGTGCCAAATTTTAGCAAATTCAAAGGAAACGGTTTCGTTACAAATGCAATCTTTTCGCAAATATATTTCTATAGATTCACGGATAATGGATGGGAAATAAGGTCTTGATTGAAAAATTATTTTACTATTATTGAAATCCATCTGCAACTGCTCCTTACTATATTGTCTATCTAAAGCGGTGGTTCTTCTGTCATGTTTGATATCAGCAATGTGTTCTTTTATTCTTGTTTTAAATTTTCTGTTCGTCATTCCTATATAGTACTATATTGTTCCATATGCCTTGGTGAATGGGATTTCATAAACACCGGAAAGTTAGTTAGGTTCCAGTGGGTCTGTTTTTCTACATACTATGTTTTTTAATTTTGTGGAAGGTTTTGCAATAAGACAGCTATTAAATTTTCTAAGTTTATATTTTAATCTTTCAAAAAATCCTGGAAAATATTGTAAAGTTGATATTTTTGAGTTTCGTTCATTATAGGTTTTCTTCTTTTTATTATTCTCCATGCTTGTAATTAATTCATTGATGGTGCTGTCTTTGTATCCGTTATTTCTTGCGATGTCACGTATTTTATTTATTTCATCATTTAATTGATTAGGGGTACAGACATTAAAAGCTCTTCTAATAAAATGTCGAAAGGCAGAAACTTTATAGGAAAAAGGTGCTTGAGCGTTACTAGGAATAATGGATGTATTATCTATTGGTTTTCTATATACAGTACGTTCAATTCCATGGTGGGTTTTGATTAGCAGCACATCCAAATAAGGAAGTGTGTTATTTTGTTCAATTTCCAAAGTGAATTTAATCATAGAATCAAGGCTATTGATCTGATCAAGAAAGCTATTAAGTGAGGTATCCATGTGTTGCCAATATATGAAGATATCATCGACGTATCTGAGCCATGAATAAATGCATTCGTTGAATTAATTGCATGATCTGAAGGAGGTAATATATTTTTCAATAAAATCACAAATACTACTAAACTACTTATTACATAGAGAAAGTATTTGTGATTTTATTGAAAAATATATTACCTCCCTCAGATCATGCAATTAATTCAACGAATGAATTTATTCAACGTTTGGATAACATCCAGTATCCGAAGAAATATTTAATAGCAAGTCTAGACGTCATCTCTCTTTACCCATCAGTGGACACCCAACAAGTCACTATAAGAATAAATAACTGTATTGACAACCTAAGGAACATTAATGACAATATGAAAACAACATTAAAGAGTGCTCTTAATCTTATAGTTAACAATAACTATTTTATATTTGACAAGAAAATCTATAAGCAAAATAATGGGGCCCGTATGGGTTCCCCTATATCTGGACTTTTAGCTGAATTCATATTAAGACCTTTAGAAACCGATATTTATAATAAATTAGATTATACTCCTCATACATGGCTCAGATACGTCGATGATATCTTCATAATTTGGCAACACATGGATACCTCACTTAATAGCTTTCTTGATCAGATCAATAGCCTTGATTCTATGATTAAATTCACTTTGGAAATTGAACAAAATAACACACTCCCTTATTAGGATGTGCTGCTAATCAAAACCCACCATGGAATTGAACGTACGATATATAGAAAACCAATAGCTAATACATCCATTATTCCTAATAACGCTCAAGCACCTTCTTCCTGTAAAGTTTCTGCCTTTCGACATTTTATTAGAAGAGCTTTTAATGTCTGTACCCCTAATCAATTAAATGATGAAATAAATAAAATACGTGACATCGCAAGAAATAACGGATAAAAAGACAGCACCATCAATGAATTAATTACAAGCATGGAGAATAATAAAAAGAAGAAAACCTATAATGAACGAAACTCAAAAATATCAACTTTACAATATTTTCCAGGATTTTTGGAAAGATTAAAATATAAACTTAGAAAATTTAATATCTGTCTTATTGAAAAACCTTCCACAAAATTAAAAAATATAGTATGTAGAAAAACAGACCCACTGGAACCTAACCAACTTTCCGGTGTTTATGAAATCCCATTCACCAAGGCAGATGGAACAATACAGTACTATATAGGAATGACGAACAGAAAATTTAAAACAAGAACACATTGCTGATAACAAACATGACAGAAGAACCACTGCTTTAGCTAGACAATATAGTAAGGAGCAGTTGCAGATAGATTTCAATATTAGTAAAATAATTTTTCAATCAAGACCTTATTTCCCATCCATTATTCGTGAATCTATAGAAATATATTTGCGAAAAGATTGCATTTGTAACGAAACCGTTTCCTTTGAATTTGCTAAAATTTGGCACGCGATGATCGATAAATGGAAAAGCAATAAAAATAAAAATAAATAATAATTCTTTCACGTTTCCCAGTTTTGGTCAAATTAAGCACCTACTAACTTTTGACATGCTATCTCGTGGTAGATGTTTTACTATTTTCAAATATGCGAGAATTTTGTATTTATTATTAAGATCTGAAGATGTCACCGATAGTTGTGCATGAAACATATGTTATCTACATTAAGGAAAAAGGTATTTTAAAATATTCTGTGTTATGTTTTTTTTATCACTTTAAGCATTATTGGACATTAATTCAAAGTATGTAAGCATTTATTCTTTTTAAACATTTTTCAACTATGTTGTAAAATGTTTATGAATTCGGTTTGTCTATCCGCCTGACTGTCTGTCTGTCTAGTAGAAGTAGTCATTTCGTATGTTACATTTTATTTTTCCCTTGTACTGTTAAAAATTATGAAAAAATATTTCAATACATACATTTCTTCTATTAGTTAAAACCAATTTTGAGAAATTATTCAAACATATGCAAATAAACTTAGACGTTTCCTCTTAATATTAAATTTCAAAACTTTAATTTAAATTACTAATGAAAATGAAGTATTTTGATATTCCATTTCATCTGACTGAGAGAAATTGAAGTAAGGCTAGAACAATGCAATTCAAAATACATTCCTTTAATGTTATTTTAAATAGGTCTCAAATAAATGTATTATGTAAGCATTCAATGGATTCATCTATTTGTAAGCGAATTCCCTCAGCTGCTTTAAATTCTAATTGTTAACATTCATAAAATTGTTTTAGAAAATGTGATATTGTAAAATGAACTTTTACAGAATGGACAAAGAGTATGCAAGATTGTTATTTTTTAACACTTTCCAACATAGTTGAAAAGTGTTTATGAATTCGGTTTGCCTATCCGTCTGTCTGTCTGTTCAAGTTCTAACTCACGTAAATATACTCGGATTATCATTTAACTGATATATATTATGGAGATGTATCATGTCATGTTTTCTATTGAAAAATAAGTGTGTACTCTTTATAGTTCATTTACAGGGGCACTCAAAATAATTCCGTTACATTACGTTCTACGGGGGGAAATCGTTTGCTGTGTACATTAATTATTTTACACTGTTTGAAACATAATGAAACTGATATGCATTTCTGAGGTGTACTAAAACATGCTTTCTATTTAATATGGAGTGTAAAGCACTTATCATTCATTTACAGCAGCTATACTCAACCTTTTTTTTCTCGCGGGCCGCAAACATATGTTTGGGACGTTAGGCGGGCCACAACACAATTAGATCATAATGTGAAAAAAAGGGTAATTTGTGGGTTGAAAAAAATACTATAACAAATCTATATAACTAGCCGCCACTGGCGACCAGTTTGGTCTCCCTTAAATATATGTTAAGCACTGTAACACGTTACTTTTATTCATAATTTATTTTTTTCCGTAATCCTTCGCCAAACCGGAAGATTCTAATACACAAATCAAAAACTTTTGCGATCATGGTAGCATTTCGCATATTTTTTGTTGTTATGTATTTCATCTTTCTTGACAAAAACCGCTTAACCAACTTAAGCATTTATGCTTCATATCCGTTTGCTTATCAGTTGCAATATGTTTGCTAATGAGGAGATTCTTAAACATATTAAATAGTTTTCCGTAATTGGATCCATTGCCAAATGGCGTATTTTAGTTAATACGATTTGGTGCAATGAAGTCTATTTTGTGAAAGTCTTTAATGATATCCACATTTACACTGAACCATGTTGTTGCCAATATTGTTTTGTTTGTTTGTTTCTCGCTAACTTTGGCTGTAGACTTGATTAAGGGAGATTAGAAAATCTATCATTATTCTCATTTAAAACGTCTTGAATAATGTGACATAATCGGAGTGCATATTATAACACGTAATTTTCGAGTACATTGAGAAACATTGAACTTTTGGAAGCCAGTTTTGATAATCACATTCATTTTAAACCATATTTGCTGTCAGCACTTTTGACCCGTGGCGTAGAATCTGATTAAAATTCACGAACTTCCTTCTATATGCCGATCTCTGTTCGATTCTGTTTTTCTCTGCTTTCCTATTTTGATATAGTTCAGGAGTTTTCATAACTGCATAATTCCCTTACTTTGGCATTTCTGCTTAATGTCTACTGACTATTAAGATCCGTAACTTGTAAATACACCACGCCAACATTACAGCCTATAATTCTAATTACAGCAATCCGTTTTTTCTCTCTATATTGCAACTCTATAGTTAATATAGTGCCCCGGTGCGTCTACGACAGCTGTTCCATCAGAACATTTGATTTCAAAATAAAAGTATCGTTTCTAATTTGAACGCGCGAAAAATAAAAGCAGGTATTGGCGATTTTAAAATTTCTATTGGCGAGATTTGCGCCCAAATAACATAAAAGTACATAATGATGTTATGTATTTTGTAAATGTATATTCAATTACTATTTTGAAAGCGATTGGTCATTAATAATGGTAAATATGATTGGTGATTAACAATCATTTTCGGTGGTCTTTCTTCCTTGCACCTATAATACATAAATACCAAATTAACTGACAATTTGTTTCGAAATTTGATTCATTAAATATCATTACATAAGTTGTATTTGTTTACATTCAGCTTACATCAAGAAAAAATAAAGAATGATGTTGAGTTGTATATCACATAATTATAGTAAACTTTGATTGTGTCCTGGTACGAATTATTTTTTTGACACCAGGCAGCGCTCCAAAAAATCTTTCACGGGAAACTAACTTTACGAAGGATTATCTCCATGGTTTAATGGTTTAATATTTTAAACCTTCACGACGAATGAATCTTTTTTTTTTGTTTACTTTCATGGATAGAGAATTTGAACTGCGAAGCTAATTTCAACTGAAGTTATTGGAGAATATATACATAATTGAACGTAAGCCATCTCTCAAATATTAATT
Source organism: Maratus michaelseni (assembly GCA_963931845.1). Classification (NCBI taxonomy): domain Eukaryota; kingdom Metazoa; phylum Arthropoda; class Arachnida; order Araneae; family Salticidae; genus Maratus; species Maratus michaelseni. The sequence continues at coordinate 283,360,084 of OZ007587.1, forward strand.
TATTTTGAACGATCTTTCTAAAAATGTCACATTTATGAGGTTTTATTCGAAAAAATAATTTTGAATTAAAATGGCCGCCTGGCATATGAAAAAGTGAAGCGGGCATTCCGGAACTGTTGATGACAGTCACATGACTTACGGTTTTATTATAGAGATAAAGTTAATATAATCAAAAGGATTGAACGTTTGTCACAAAAGAAATCTTACTAATTTTTTTAACACCACTATTTCCAAATAATAAACTTCGTGATAGATTTCAATTGCAAATGATGTGGAAATATACCGCGAAAAGTTTTGTTTGGAAATAGTGGTATAAAACTATTTACTTCTATTTTTTTCCGCGGTAAACGTTCAGTCCTAATAAGCATTATTAGATAGACGTAATAAAATAGCAATGCAGCATTTCCAAGTTCTAAAGAAAAAAATCAGGCGATTTGTTTTAATGTATGAGTCATGTTCTCAATACAAAAACTTTTTCTTTAAGTGTAGAAATATATAATGCAGATGTAATTAATTTGGAATATTTGTTCAGTATTGAAGATTAAGAAATGTATACACCACTATAGTACAAATAGAATTACATGTAAAAAGGACTTTTGACTAAGGAAACGGTATGTAAGATGTTTTAAGATAATTTTAAATTACTCATTTTAAATTACAGGACAGATTTTGCTTTCCCATGAAAATATATAAAAGAACAGTGAAGGTCACAAAAACTTTTATATACATCTCAATTAATTTAATAAATAGAGGTTAATGGTTATGTGTCTCGGGCCGCTGGTTGAGTATGGCTGATTTACAGGGTCACGCAAAAGAATTCGGTTACATAATGGTCTCGAATGGAAAATTGTTTGCAGCGTATTTTATTTATGTTACTTTCTTTCAAACAGATTTAAATCTATGTATTTTATTGAGGTGCACCAAATATGCGTTCTGTGGAATAGAACATGCATAAAGGTTGTCGTTCATTTACAGGGGCATGCAAAAAATTTCGGTTACAGTACTGTCTATGAGCAATAAATGCGAGAAGTACGTTTCCATTTGTGGCATGCATTTTTAAATTCAACTAAATTTTTGCATACTATGTGGTGTGTATAAATTCTGCAGATAATATACTATTCCAAATAATTGGGAAGCATTATAATGTATGAGTGCGATTTGCTGAAAAATGTCTGTAATTGAGTTATGCATTTTTCAGCCGAACTATATTTAGTACATGATTGAGGTGCGCTACAAGATGCTTACTACAGAATATGGATTGCCATGCAATTTTTATATGTAATTTAGGTTTATAATGGCATTTTAGGTTTTGATAAGGAAGTGTCTAGCATTTTTAGTTCATTTACACGGTCACTTAAAAGAATCCGTTACATTATGGACTTTGAGAAAAATTGTTTGCAGTTTATAATAATTATGTTACACTATTTCACACTTATTAGAATTGATATAAGTCCTTTAGGTGCACTACAATACGCCTACTACAGAATATGGCGTGCATAGCATTTATCGTTCATTTACAGGGACACACAAAATAATTCTGTTACAATACTGTCTACGAGCAATAATTTTTGGAAGTGTGTTTTCAATTGCGGTATGCGTTTTTATATTTAACTATTTTTTTTTCATGTTACTCGGTGTGTACAAATTCTATAAATCATATACAGGGCTGCACAAAAGAATTTGAGCACACTTTTGCTTATTGACAGAAATTACCAAAGAGGTTTTTTCAACTGTGTAGGCGTTACCTAACTGAAATGAATTTTTGGATACTATGTAGCATCTATACAAATTATAGATAATATACAGTGCTTCACAAACGAATTCAGTTAGTTTTCTAGCTTCAGATAGTAATTACTAAAATCGAATTTTCAAATGTGTTATGCGGTTTTCAAATTGATTGCTCGCACATTATCATTCACCTTATTAAAGAATGGTGTTTTGTTACAATATTCTGAATGTGTTGGAAAGCGTTTCATAATCTATGCTTGATGCATGATTTTTTTCTTGTTTAAAAAGAAGTGTAATAAAAATAGGTTTGCATATAAAGGATGTTCTAAAATAGATTGGACGTTTTAAAAATGCAATGAAAAATACGCAGTTCCAGCTATTGAAATTACTCTTGCATTAAATCAATGTGAGAAATCGAAAATTTTTTATTATGCTTCTTTGTTTTAGTTTCAGATATCACGAGTAGGTGGTTCTGCGCTGTTTCATACTGTTAGAACCCTTAAACTAGTGCATAAAAATAGATTACAGTTCACTAAGTTTCAAACCTTCATTCTGTTCCGTTGCTGAAACGGCAAAAATCTTGTTTCTGAATTTACAATTCAATTTTCAGCAGGACTGAAAATGCGTGTAAATTTAATAACACTGACAAAGGATGTAAATTAAATTTCACTTTGCTAAACAACGCATAACCAACAGATTGAAAAATGTGTCCAGGTAACACTGACAAAGGATGTGAATTAATTTTCACTTTGCTAAACAACGCATAACCAACAGATTGAAAAATGTGTTCAGACCAAGTATCGAACCCAGATACCCTGGTATAGAGCATCAAGTGTGTCCAAATGGTTTAAATGGTAAAAGCACTTGGTGCGCTATACCAAGGTATCTGGGTTCGATCCTCGGTCTGGACACATTTTTAACTCTGTTGGTTATGCGTCATTTAGCAAAGAGAAAATTAATTCACAACCTTTGCCAGTGTTATCTTGTTTCTGTTTTAAAATTGTCAAGGTGTTTTGAGCAGTTTTACTGTTCGATGCAGTGCAGCATTAGTTATTGTGACATTTGAAACTAAAACAAGAAAAAAGAGTGAAGATATCCCTAGCTTTCCTCAACATTAACTTTAATATGTGATGTGTCAGCGTTTTATCTACTATATATATAAAACACAAACGGAAATTTTGTTCCGTTCCTTTATAACTCGAGTTCCACCGAATGGATTTTGATGGAACTTGCACTGTTCGATAGATAATTTTTCAGGGAAGGATTTAGTATATAACACAACGTTCCACGTAGATTAGTTATAGAATTAAGATGGAAAGTTATGTTATTTTGGACGAAAAGGTTAACATTGCTAATTTTTTGGCGACCATTATTGTTTTGCTGAAAGAATTGAAAAGACTATACATCTCGAAAAATAAAAGAAAAAATTGTTGCTAATTTTATTAAAAGAAAAGAAAGAAAGAAAGAAAAAAGGAAAACAGTTTTGATGACAAATAATATTATAAAACGAAAATATTTAATTTAAACGTGCTTGGGAAATTTCGTAATGCTTAAAAAAATATTCAATTTGCAAGATTGCTATCGGAACAATATATGGCGATTTATCATTTGTTTTTGGCGATTTTCATTTTACTTTTGACCCAAACAATTTGATTTTAAAGCCAAAAGATTTTTTTTTTTTTTTTTTTTTTTTTTTTTTTTTTTTAGAAAGAATTGAAATGGCTATACATCTCGAAAAATAAAAGAAAAAAACTGTTGCTAATTTTATTTAAGAAGAAAGAAAGGAAGAGAAAGAAAATTAAAAAAAAAGAAAATCAGTTTTGATGAGAGTTAACATTATAAAACGAAAATATTTAATTTAAATATGATTGAGGAAGTTCGTAATGCTTAGAAATTATTCAATTTGCAAGATTGCTATTGGAACAATATTTGCTGATTTATCTTTTGTTTTTGGCGATTTTGATTATACTTTTGTCCCCAAACAATTAGATTTTAAGCCAAAAGGTGTTTTTTTCAAGTGTACGAAGCATTTTTGGAGTATTTTTTTTGTACTTTTCGGTTAGCCGGGTGCCAATGATATATATACATGTATATATACACACACATATATACATATATATACTCTCTTAAAACGAAAGAGCCAAAATAACTCAAGTTGAGCCGAAATCCACTCATCTCACGATTTGAAAGTGAGCTTCTCATGAAGAGTTGAAACAACTCGAGTGAACGAGTTGTTTTCAAGCAACTCATGATTGAGTGATCTCTATTTTACTCATACTTGAGTGAAATCAAATCAATGAAGGTTAAATCCAGTAGCACTTGAGTGATTTATAATCAATTCAAACTTGAGTGAAAGGAGATTTATTCCAGTAATTCTTGAGCGATTGGTAAGCAATTCATACATGAATGAAATCAACTCATTTAAGAGTTAATCCAAAACCCCTTGGGTGATTTCTAATAAACTCATTCTTGAGAGGAGTCAACTACTTAAAAATTACCAAAAAAAAAAAAAAAAAAAAAAAAAAAGAGGGATTAACTGACTAAATAAAATCAAGCCATTTAAAATGAAATTCAGTAACCTTTGATTTATTTTTATCTACGAAATTCAAAATAACACAGAATTCTTGCCACGTTTTCAAATAAAAATAATGATAAATAACTACCTTATTTTATACTCTCTAAAAATTATGTTTTATTATTTATACATCTGATATATTTTATTACTTATAGTTTCCGAAATACAAGTTCTTTTCTAGAATGGAGGGGAAGGGGAATTGAAATTCATGGTAAAGATGTAATATTTTATTGTAAAATAATAAATTTCATAAACAGATACAGATTATTATTTTTTTTTTTCAAAAAAAAAAGTAAGTTGCATGTTGAATGTATACATATACATTCAACAATTAAGTGAAAAGTGTCATTTTATATTTATTTATTTTGTTGTTGTTTTTGAGCTGCTTGAAATATATACCCCCCCCCCCTTGATCCAAAAAGAGAATTTTAAAGGAATACTTGAATACATAAGAATTTATGCTGTTTTAAATACTTTAATCATGGGGTTTTTTAATATATATAATGATTATGTTTTCTATGCAATATTATTAGATATATTGCATGATATTTTTCAGTTTATATCAATATTATCATTAAATGTTTTAATCCTAATACTATTTAGGAATATTCACACAGTGAATATACGGGAATGGAGATATTTACCTTATTTTTAACAAAATATGATAAAAAAAATATGGGATTTATACAGCTTCACAAATCAAGTATATTTATTTTAAAATATTAGAAAAATAGTATATATACTAATAAAGCTACTTTTCAAAAGTTTTCGTCAACATGAAATAGATATTCTAAAGCTTTTTTTATATATTTCAGATACATTTCAAATAATCTAACTCTCAGCAACATAAAATGACTAAAAAAAAACTTATGTATGCGCAATCGAAAAACAAGGCAGGTCAATAAAAATATCCAGGAAAAATTTCTTCAGACTGAGAATAAAATAAGAAATATAATTTGTTTACTTTAAAACAATATTTTTAAAGTCAGACAAGTCAATTTTCAATTTATAGTATTATGAAAGTTAGAGTTCTGAAATATCATTAAAAATATATATATCAGGGGTCGATCCAGGAAAAATTTGGGGCCTGTTTAGGGCCCCTTCACAAAAATCTATTTAATAAAATGGGCACCTTCACAATAATCAATTTGATAAAATGGGTGCCTTCACAAAATTCTATTCCATAAAAACTTGCTATTTATTATTTATTTATTATTTTGTGATGTTTTAAAATGTGTAATTTGTAAACAAACAAGTTCACCAGAGCGGAAAACTTCAGCAAAAGCATTTAAAAAAGTTTTTATTTATAAATGCTTGGTTCGAATTTGATTAACTGGATTTCAACTTTCGTTGTAAAATGTTATTTTTCACGAAAATATAATAAATTTCACAAAAATAACCTTTACTTTTCACAAAATGGGCCCCAAGAAAAAAACCCTGCATCGACCCCTGTATATAAACAAACGCACAGCACCGCCGAGACATTTTCTTTAAAAGATTAAATTGCTACTAAAAGCTATTTATAAATCATATTTATTGAAACAACATTAAAAAAACTTAAAATGAGAGGCAAAGGATTTGTATAATTATATTTTAGAGCATTTTTTAATATTTATCCTTCCATCTCAAAAGATCTCTAAATGTTCGTTCGTGTAAATAGTCTTAAATGTTAGGGTTAAGACATATTTGTTAAAAATATTGATATAAACTGAAAAATATCACGCCATATATAAAATAACAATAAATATAAAACAGAATCATTATAAAAAACATGATTAGAGTATTTAAAACAGCTGAAGTTCTTACCTTTTCAAGTATTCCTTCTTTAAAACTGCCCCTTTGAACAACGCGAATAATACTTCAACGCTCAACAACGTGCTGTAAAGGCGAAATGCTTGCCTCCACTCGATGACGTCACACGCCTGTCGCGAGACTAACGAAAAAGACAGGCTACCGTGGTGCATTCCACTTATCTTTTTTTACAGACCGCTAGAGTGACGTCTTGCTCTTTTCGTACACCTGCATTGGTGCATTCGAGCATCACGTGACTCCCGCGGTCTGTAAAAAAAGATTTGCGTAAAGCACTGCGGTAGTCTTTCTTTTTCGTTAGCCTCGCCTGTAGTCTGCTCAGCGAATGGTCACGTCAGCCGCATTGGCATTTCAACTCGCCAATGATTGCTTTTTTTATCGAGATGAGTTGTTTAGTATTCTCTCTTCTGGAGTGCATTAGAAAAATAAAAATTCAAATCAAGATGAGTGAAACGTTCAAAAATCAACTCATTCACGATCCAATAAATTACAGCTCTTTTCTGAGAAGCCAAATCCACTCTTTCGTTTTAAGAGAGTATACATACGTATATATATATACACTTATATTTTTGAATATATATATATATAGATATGTATATACATATATATTTATATGTACATATATCACTGGCGCCCGGCTGACCGAAAAGTACCCTTTTTCTATTCAAATGTAAATTATATTAATATCATATACTTCTATTTACTTTTACCTTATATATGAAATTTCGTTTCGGCTGCTTATAATTCGAGTTCTGCTGAATGGATTTTCGTAGACCTTAAACTGTAAGATAGATAATTTTTCAGGTAAGGTTTTATTGTATAACAAATTGTTCTACGTTGCTTAGTTATAGAGAGTTATGAGGGAAAGTTCTATAATCAGGTGAACCCGATTATGAAAGCTTAGCCTTTTGAAAAAGTTCAACTGGACAGATTTTGATGAGAATTGTATTATTAGTTAGATGCTATTTCAGGAATGGTTTTAGTGTACTACATATTGTTTTACGTTGCTTAGTCAAACAGTTATGTATGAAGGTTATATAGTCAGGTGAAACCGATTCCGAAAGATTAGACTTTTTGAAAGTTTTTACTGGGTGTATTTTTTGCGACTTGCATTGTTAATTAGATAATTTTTAAGGATGGTTTTAGTATGTTTTATATAGTTCTATGTTAGTTTTAGAATTATGTGGAAAAGTTCTGTAATCAGATGAACTCGATTGTCAAAGATTAGCCTTTATAAAAACTTCTACTGGATGGAATTTGTTAGTTAATTTGTTTGCATTGTAAGTTCGATAACACAGGCCTAAAAAATTTAACTTTTTGTCTGGGGTTTTCATGAATTTATGTAAATTGTAAGAAATATGCTATGCTTATTTCAAAAATAATATCCATTTTTATGTATCATGTCAGGATTTTTTACAATTAAGAAACTAAGAATTTGGAATTTGAGAATATACAATTTACACAACGTTCATTTAAAACTGTACAAAAAATCAGATAAATAAAATCATATATAAATGTGTGTGCATGTCTTATAAGGAATTACACTATTCTAGTATACACAGTAAAATTACTTTTCTTTATCATTAAAAGAACGCTTGTGTCCTTTAGATTTTGAAGCTGGTTTAGTGTCTCTTTTTAGCCCCCAGCGGTAATCTGCCAACATGTTTACATTCCAGTGTCCTTGATAGCGTTTTTCCATGCATTTTATGTCCTGGTGAAATCTCTCACCTTGTTTTTCACTCATTTCACCAAGAGTTTCAGGAAAATATTCAAGATGAGGGTGCAGAAAATGCATTTTTAAACTCATGTTACAACCTAGTTTTTGAAAGTTTTGAAGTCTTTTTTTCAACGATCGTTGCGCAGTTAGGATCTTTGTAATTACCTAAAACTTTCTGAGTAACGTCTTTGAAACTAACCCATGTATCTTTCTCGACTGATTTAATTTTTTCCTCAAATTTTTCGTCCTTCATTAACCGTCTTATATCTGGGCCAACGAACACATCTTCTTAGATTTTACCTTCCGATAAATGGGAAAAAACTACATTTAAACATCGAAAACTATCCCTTGTTTTATCTAAGGCTTTTACGAATTGTTTCATTAAACCTAATTTAATGTGCAGGGGAGGCAAGAGGACTTCTTTTGGATCAACTAAGTTCTGCCGAATCACATTTTTTGATCCAATTATACAACCTCTTGATCTTGATGCCATATTGCTATAAGAAACTAACAAAACAAACGTAAGGTATCAATAAACGAACAAAATAAACGTATGTTCTCACTACAAATGCGCGGGAGAAAATTGCGCCTTCTCAGGCAAATATCAACACATGTGGCGCCATCTATATTTATATTTCACATCATTTAGTGCAGTATTGTATTTTAACATTTATTAATGTCATTTTACTAAGAAATTAATTTTTGTTTTTATTAAGAATGTATTTTATTTAATAAATATGACGCATTAATTTTATTAAGAGGTACCCCTCCTTTTTTGTTTTATGAAAAAACTGTGGGTGATAGCAAAAAACTAATGTAATATTTGTGATCAGGGTGACCAATTTACTAAGAAAAAAGTGCTATTCTACAAACCCCAGATTTGTGTTGACCTGTGTAATTTTTAGTGATGGTTTTATTATATTGCATATAGTTCTATCGTTCTTTACCAAACCCTAACTGTAAATGACCAAATAAGAGAGTTGGTCTATAACAGCTAAAATTTTGACTGCACATTTGAAAATATAATAGCGAAATGGCGTCCTTTTTCAGTAATATGGAAGGATATTCCAGGTAAATATACAGATTGCTTTCAAATACAAGGTAAAATTAAACGATATATTTCGTTTGATTCAAGGTTCATTTGTAGAAACCGACCAGCGCAGCGGGCGTAGTTTGCTAGTTATTAATAAAATTTAAAAACACTCAGTCCTTTAGGTGTTGGAGATTTTCGTTAGCTGGGGAAAAGTAATTTCAAACATCAGCGGTAGGAAATAGGAATAAATAAAAGACAATTGTGAAATATGCATACTTAGGACATTGAAATTGACATTTCTGAAACATACACGGAAAAAAAACAATTGTTGATTTTACGGTATAATACTGGCAGCTGGAATGCTAGTATTATACCGTAAAATCAACATTTTGCAGTGTAGATGTAGAAAGATAAATATTTGTTAAATCATCTTCACTAATCTGTGGTCAAAACCAACTGAGGCATGTTTAACATATTCAACAATGTTTTTAGTACTTTCCGGAACTATCTATCTAGTTAATAAAAATATGCTGTGCTGATAACATTTATCACGCCATCCGCATTTCAAACAGATAACTATTTCCGTTTTCTTGAATATTTGAAAGTTTTACAGATGAAGACACGTCTTGTATTATTTACTTCAAAAGTCTCAACTCTCACTGAAAGGAATTTTTGCACAGAAACACATACGTATATTTCATGCTTTAGAAATTTCCTTTTTTCTGCTAGACTAACTATCACATAGAAATTTATCTTGAGTAACCTTGAATATCAAAAGAATTGATGCATAGAATCATTTCTATATTCCATATTATGTAAGTAAAAGATATGCTGTCTGTGAAAGTTTCAAAATAAGTTCAAATATCCTCAGTTTATTTTTACTTTTATTTTGTAGGAAGACGGGGGTGTTATGATTCGTTTAAAATTATTTTAAGGTAAACACCCTAAAATAATTTTAAAGGCATCATAACACCCCCGTTTAGAAAAAGTCTGGTGGGATGTACAATTTTAAATTTTGCACAAGTTAAAATAAAACTGGAATTTTAAGAATCGATATTACATAGTCAAAAATAAAATAACGATGTGCTTTATAATAATTATTTTTTTATACATGAAATATAAGTTAGAGTATATTTTATAGAGTCCCTGATATTTCAAATGTACTAAACTAATTATATCGACGTACTATACATTTATTTAAGCAATGAGTAATATAAGTAAAAAAATATTGTGTATATATTTGAAACTTTGACTCCAGTAAAACACTTACATTAATTTAGAATTCAACGATTAAACCATATTTTTGATTAATTTAGAAATAATAGATTTCATTGTGGATAGCAAAATATTTGTAACTTTAGATGTAACTTTAGATGTTGATATTTAAAACTTGGGCATTTTTAAATACTGTATTATCTATTTTCATATACAATGTACATAAATAAACTTTTAAGTGATACTAGATTGTTTATGCATAGTTAATCTTTCGCAGTGAATGGCCGTTGATAAATGGTTGATTGAAACTGATAAATTGATTTTCTCGAACTATCTTTAACGACATATCTTTCCCGAAGCAATTACTTTTATTCGACTTTCATCTTTTCCTCTCAAAAGTGTATGACAATATTTATTTAAGTAATCTTCTTTTTCTCTTGGATAAATATCTAGATATCTTTTGTAGAAAACTCCTCTTTATATAAATCATTTATCGTAAATTAACGATAAAATACTGAAATATATTGAGATAAATATTCCTTAAAGGGGTAATTTGGTCATAGTGTGATAATTGGATTTTATAAAATCTATTTTTTTAATTATTTGGTTAAGTTTATGTTATGTTGTTAATGTTGTGTTATTAATTTTATGTTATGTTGTTTATGTTTATACATTGTTTCTCATTTTTTCGGTGTGAAAATATTTTAGATAACCGAGATTATGGAAAAAAAAAGTTTAACAGTCATTTCTATATAAGTCTGGGAGCAAAAGTATCAACTTCAAAAGCACATTGTTACAAAAACATCTGATTTATAGCTTGCTAATTCAGATATGTTTTCGTTAAATTTATTTACAATAATTTGACTTAAACGTTTAATGTTAAAAGGTGGTGCTCAGCATATAATTATATTTTTTCTAAATATTTGATAATGTAGGTAATCGGTCCAAATCTAGAAAGATGTGAGAGACATGCACGCTGTGAGTTGGTGGATTCATCAAATGTCATATTCAATATCGTTTTTAAGCAAAAGTAGGGTTTTTAAAGCTACTCTGACATATAAAAGTACTCTCATAGTCCAGAGTTTTTTCCACAAAATGGCAAATGAAGATGAAAATTCCATTGGAACATCTACCAGCATTCATGTTGTAGAAGACTCTTCATCATCCGTACCAGGTCCTTCATTAGCCATACCGAGACCTTCATCACGCGTACCAGGACCTTCATTAGCTATTCCAGGCCCTTCAATAGTTAACAAATCACTAATGAATAAACTAAAGAAAGCTAATTTAGAGACTTTGTCTCCTGAACAGTCACTAAAACTTAAGCCAGCCTTAAAAAAATCTAACAATAAAAGACGTAGAGTGAAAAATTGTAGAAGGGATACTTACGACTGAATAAAAGAAAGAAAGGCTAAAAAAGAAGTAGAAAAAAGCAATGAGAGAAAGGACAAAAACAATAAAGAAGGAAAAATCTCAATAAACCTGAAGAGTGAAAAAAACTCGTATTCATCAAAAGTATGTAAGTATATTATTTTTAAGAGTGATAAGAGCGATCATGAAGAAATATCTACGTTTCCTTTACCTTTGGAAACAACATTGGAAATTAGAATAAGGACATGGATCGCAGTGATGATATTTGAAAGTTTCAGAAAACTGTTAAGAAGTACAGGGGACAGATAGACGCTAAAGATTAGCGCAGCAATATACATTATCCAATGTGGATTTAAAAAATATATATAAGGGAAAAACAGTGTTACATTTTCCCTGATGTCGATATTAAATAGGTGGATGAAATACATATATCTGATGTGTTTGCTATTCTTAAAATTAATGAAACATATATTTCTTTTAAATGCTAAAAGATGTAAAATAACCACATAATAAATACACAGTAAAATAACTTTTATTAGGTTGTTTGACATGTTTTGACTCACTCAGAGCCATTTTCAAAAACAAATGATGTGTAATACAAATAAAATACAAAAACATGTCAAACAACCTAATAAAAGTTATTTTACTGTGTATTTATTATGTTGTTAATTTATATATTTTAGCATTTAAAAGAAATATATTATTACAAGGTGTTATAATTTATTATATTATTAATGAAAGATATTTTAAGTTTTCAAAATAATTTTTCAAACCTTGTTAGATTTTTAGTACGTAGCTAGGCTTATTTTACATTTATGTTGTGTTTATCCTAGATTTAGGCCTAATACATGTTCATAAACTTCTAAAACGTTTTTTTTTATTTATTAGCATAATTAAATTTACCTACAGAGAAATCATTTGAGTATAGTTAGACTAAAAAAAGATATTTCTTCGTTATATCAAAATCTTATCGCCCACGGTGTAATTTGAGTATAGCCAAGAATCTATAGCCAAGAATCTATTAGCTGTCCTAGAATTAAACTATCCTAGAATAGAACTATCCAAGAATCTATATATTAAAAACACAAGGCTGTGTTTTTGGTCATCTGCCATGAGCTTTCTACTAAACCAATTTTTATAATTATTTTTTAAAATAAGAGCAGTTTTGTAAACCTCACTAGCTATTTTTTTAATATTCCAAATTTTTATATTTTAATTTTAATTTTAAAAGTTTTTTTTATGAAATTCCTTTACAATGGTAGTAATTGGGTTACTTCGATTGTTACAGAGAAAAAGGAAATAATGGGAATTGCTATATCTTACTTTACTGATGCCATTTTATCATTACTATTAAAAATACTTAAAGTTGTTTTAATGTGTGAACAGAAAATGATATTACGTTAAGAAAAACACGCATTTTGCCTCATATAGCTGTTACACTGAATTTTTTTTTTTTTTTTATTCTGCTGATACTCAGTTTGAGACTCTAATCTCAGAGGAAAAGGAAATGCTTCAGTGAGTGAAAGTGACGTTGCACATTGGAGTATTTGAGGCAAAATCCTGGCCAAAATTATCTTTCATGTGTTTTAAAGTTAAAACCATTGTTGTTGACTTACTATTAGTAAACACACTTAATTAATATTATATATGCATAAATGTATGTTTGTATTTAAATAAATATATAATACAATGTTTACTTAATTGTTTACTGTTTATAAGAGGAAATTAATTCTTGATACGTTTATTTTATTTACAAGTAATGTTTAATTAAATGTGTTTAATTTTACTACACATAAATGTTTAATTATTTATAAAAAAAAATGCATATAATATATATACTTGTATGTAGTATTTACCAACTTTGAGTCTCTATATAGTACATAGAGGTGCTGGATTTTGAGTTTTTTAAAAATAGTTTTGGCGTCCTCCCATGAAATAGTGATATCTAAAAATGGCAACAATATTGCGGATTTTTTTTTAAATTTGCCTTCAAAACTATAACCAATACGATTACAATTCAGAAATGGTCCGATAAACCTTGACACAGCTTTAAAAAGCGTTGAATATATTAAATAATATATTTCAATAAATATATTCAATAAATTAGATCTAAAAACGCCTAATTTTAACCCATTTTCAATTTTAATTATTTTTTGTTATATGAAAAGTAAAAATATTTAAATGCACATGTCAAAGTATATATTTAAACACAATAACAAAACTTAAACAGAACATAAAATCACGTCTTCTCACAAAGAAACTTTCACTTCAACAGAGGCTAGAAACCGCCGGATATGACTCACACTCCTGAAATACACATAGATCGATGCACCAGTTAGTCAGCTATTATATAATATGCTTTGTAAAATTGTTGAACAAATTTTAATTTATGTCTTTTTGGTCAGGATTTTGCATCAAATACTCCACTGTGCGTCACATTAAAAAGGAAACGAGTGTTTTCGTTAATGAAAGTAAATGTTTTACTACGAATCCGTCTAAAAGAAAAAAAAATCTGGATTTCGCCTGCACTGAGATTAGAGCCTCAAGTCAAGAGTGCGAATGTTCACATGGAAAGTTGTAGCTGGTAAACATGACACCAAGATTGGAAATATAATTATTAATGATCTATTGCACTTTAAAATATTTTTAAAATTGTGAATATGAATATGAAAAGTACGAATGTAAATTTTGCTATAGTTAAAATGAAGTTATATTTAGATTTTGTTGAAAAAAAATGATTCTGGCAAAGTGAAAAAATCAAAGTCTGAATTAATAACTTCACAATTACTTATTTTGATTACGTGATACTGATTACTTATAGGAATAAAGTTTAATTTTTGAATGTTTTGAAAAATTGAAGTTAATGGAAACAGCAGTTTGGTAACTTTAGTTTAAAATTATATCTGTTTTAAGAGTTATTTTTGTATTAAGAGTTATTTTATAAGAGTTATTGTAAGAGTTGTTGTAAGAGTTATTTTTGTAAGTTTTTTATAAATGCAATCTAACAGTTCTTTTAAACATTTTCATTCGTAGAATTCGACGGGCTCCTACTCGTTTATTTAATAAAATTTAAATTTTAATTGAATATTTTATCTTATGTGTAACAGTAGAGCGCAAAGTTACCAGTTCACGAAATTTCGTGTTTTTACCACAGAGCATTATAACCTCAACTAGATATAGGCGAGAAAAGCTGGAGTATTGTTGGGTGCCTCAGGTGCTAGCTAGGACTATTAACTCTTTGAATATTGGTGAACCCCGTCAACACACGCAACACATCAGACCCCGTACAGATTTAACTTATTGCGCGCGCGCGAGTATGTGAAGGGGAAGGGGGGGGGTAAGTAACCCCAAATTACGGTACAAGCATTTTTTACGCTAGATTAATTTTGACACAATTATTCAAGTTGGTAAAGAAATCATATGAGATGTAATCTTCCCAACTGGGCGAAAAAGTCCGGGCGGAAAAGTCAAGGGATCCCTGGCCCGAACTTTTTCGCCCAGTTGGGAAGATAACATCTCATGATTTCTTTACCAATTTGAATAATTGTGTCGAAATTAATCTAGTGTAATCACGTTTCCAGCGTTTACTGGAGGTACCATCAACGGTGATTTATTCTGTTGTGCTGATTCAGATATCAGATCAGATTATGATCATTAAGGTTAACTGGGTTAACTTTGAATTAGTTGAGCCATATTCATCCACAAGATTGCTCAGTTGATAGAGCATTGACAGCTACAGCCAAGGGATCCCGGGTTCGGATCCTGGCCCGGACTTTTTCGCAAAGTTGGGAAGATTATATCTCACTTTTTATGTGTTTTTCGATAAATTCTTAATTCCGGATGATTTTTTTAAACTAGTAATTAAAAACATAATAGCAATCACGAAATTTAAGTTAAATTAAGCAGCCTATAGTTGCTATACGATTAAAATATTTTGTGCAACAGTTTTTATATATTTAAGCTTATTAGTGCGTTTATTGTTTATGTGGAAAATACATTCCCATCTAATAATACCTATGAAAGCGTATAGGGAATTATTAAATCATTAGCTTGTATACTATTAATTTTCTTTCACGCAATATGTCGAGATTAACATTAACTAAAATATTCGATATTGAAAACAGTATCCGAAATCAAGAGTTTTTTTCCTTGTGCAGGGTTATTTCAATAAGTGTAATAAAAACACCTTTTTTAAATAGGAGTTATTAAACTGCAAAATTTAAAGACATAAATCTGATACATAAATTGTAAATAAAAGGAATCTCATTAAATGAAAATGAAGGAAACTCAATAAATATTTAGGAAATTCATTAAATGAGACGTTTAAAAGCAGACTGGGGCAAGTAACATATTTATAAATAACCAAACATAATTTCGTGTTTTTATCACAATACAACGTACCCTCTACCAGAAGAAATCGAGAAAATCCGGAACGTAGTTGAATGCTTCATATGCTAGTTACGGCAGTAGAATTTTCTGAACGCGCTACAGTGATTCCTTACAATGTAAAATATCTTCACATGATAGTTACAGGAAAATTTCTTGAAACAATAATATATACCGATATTCCTGTACATATATTCATCTATGATACTCTCCATGCAGTTAGCTCCATTTTTCAAAAACTGGGTTATACCACGATGCCTTCAAACGCCTCAAATCTTATACTATAGTTCAGTTAAATAGAAAAAAAATTGAATAATAGACGGCAACTTGTAGCCATTCACGAAAATTTGGGAAGAACTTTGTTTTGCCACTAGGAATGAAGATCCGATGAGTCCATAAAAAATAAAGTTGTTGCCATACAATTAATGCCATACACCACTGTAGACTGCTCTATTCGAACTATCAACATAACAGGCGCTGCTAATGGTATTCTACGACTTCCACATCGATAGCAACGGGTTGTACACAATACTGGTGACTACATTGAAGGACAGTAAAACTTTGTAACATGTATCTCTTTTGAGATTTTATTTTCCAACTGGACGAAAAATATCCGGTCCATGGGTCCCGGGATCCCTTGACTGAAGCTGCCAATGCTCTACCAACTGAGCCATCCTGGTCGAATCTGGAGGACCTTATTCATCCAGTTAACCTTATTGATCATAGCATCTGGTCTGATATCTGAATTAGCTCAACAGAATAAATCGCAGGTAATTTGGAACCAAATTATCTGCGATTCCAAAATAAATGCTGTTCCAAATTACCTGCGATGTATTCTGTTGAGCTGATTCAGATTTTAGATCAGATGCTATGATCAATAAGGTTAACCGGATGAATTAGGTCCTCCAGATTCGACCAGGATGGCTCAGTTGGTAGAGCACTGGCAGCTTCAGTCAAGGGATCTCGGGATTCCTGGACCGGATATTTTCTTCCAGTTGAAAAATTACATCTCAAAAGAGATACATTTTACAAAGTTTTACTGTCCTTCAATGTAGTCACCAGTATTGTGTACAACCCGTTGCTATCGATGTGGAAATCGTAGAATACCATTAGCAGCGCCTGTTATGTTGATAGTTCGAATGGAGCAGTCTACAGTGGTGTATGGCATTATAATAATATATTATGTATATATCATTTCGTGATGCATATGGCACAGTTTTAGTCCTACAACGGTTGGAACTTTAAAAGGGCAACACTAATGCAGGGACGCCATGCGGCGGAATCTAATGATGTGGTTTTAGAACTGTTCCAGAGATTCGTCAAGCAGTAGACCGCTCCATTCGAACTATCAACACAACAGGCGCTGCTAATGGTAGCCTATGACTTCCACAACGATGGAAACGGTTTGTATACAATGCTGGTGACTACATTGAAGGACAGTAAAACTTTGTAACGTGTGTCTCTTTTGTATCAGTTGTAAATAAATAGTTCTATTAAAGTTCCAACCCGCTCTAGTTCATCCAACAGCAAAATTTAATAATGTATAATAGACTGGTAATTTTTACAAAGTTTAATACGTATTAAAAAAAATTACAACAGCCATTTAATAAAACCTGCAATATTTTATCCGGAAAAACAATGAAAACTTTCAAATTCCATGCAACATGATTTAAAAGTAACATTTTGTGAACGCTTGCGTGTGAGTTATAATTTTTTTTTCATAATTAGGGTAACGATAACGGTGGCGGACGCTCTACCAAAAATGGACTTAGAGTTTGAACTTAAAAAAATAAACTTTGAAAGTTGCGTAGAGATTCTCGTCCTCATGGTGTTGCTCGCACAAGCCTCTAGTGTTAAACGCCTCTAACTATAGATAATTTAAACCATCAGTTTCAGAACTAGGTGATTTCAGCTCAAACAACGCAAACGTTCAATAACTTTTTCATGATTTCTTGTAATTTTGAATAAAGTCAGCCAATTCTGTTTCGTTTTTTTGTACCTACGTTTAGGACTTTTTTGTACTTTTGACTTGAATAAGACTAAAATTGTCTGCAAAATTGATTTATTGGGTTTATTTTTTAATTTTGTATCTACTTTATGCATTTCTTATGGGTGTCCACTACTAGTACGGTATGGCATATCACCATAACCTATTTTGGACAGCCCTGTCAAAAGCTGGAATCTTGGGGTGATTTGCGAACAATGTGCGATAGCTAAGGTAGAAACTGAATTGGCAAAACCTATTTTCTGAATAATCGACCAGGGTGCAAATGGTTTAATGCATTTTTGCATAGAAATTTGACTATTTCGTTTCAAATAGCTCAGAATTTAATACAATGAAAAATAATGTATGAATAATGTATGAATAAATAAAAGATGTTGAAATGGTTCGAAGATGTCTACAGCTTACTGCCAGAAAAAGTCTTTACTTGATACTTAATACAGAGTGTTTTATGTGGACAAGACAGCATTTTTCCTAAATCCTAAAAGTCTTGCTTTAAAATGGGACAAAACCGTTTACTTAAGCTTACTATTTCTGAATCGCAATCTTTGCCTTATTTAATAGCAGAATAAGACAGATTAATATTCGGAAATAATGGTAGCCAAATCTAATAATAGACCGTTCGAACGATGAAGAATATTCGCCGAAGACAGCCCTCATTTTTTGAGTCACCGCGTATGTTTAGTATTCAGTTGCTGTGAATAGGCTAGGTCTTTTTGATGTTACTATTCGTGCAATTAAAATTCATTTACGCATTAACGTTTAATTACATGCTGCGATTAAAAAGCTGTTATTGAAATGTGCTATTCTACAGCATTGTTACACTTTGTAGACTTTTTTTCAGCTTTGGATATAGGTTTGTTATGATTGTTTTCATTGTATTAACTCACTAACGTATCAACAAATATCTTTTTGTTAATAAAATATATATTTCCAGCCGTTTCGTCTTTTATTTGACGATTTTGGCAAGAATTCAAACGTGTTTCATTACTGAAACACATAGTTGTCCACTACTGCATTTTGCATGAACACTACTGGCGCATATTTAGCTTTTCAAAAAAAAAATATGCGGAAAATTTTTAAAGCAAAACTTTTTACAACGCAGTCGTGTACGGAAGAGGTAGTTGAGTTACTGAACACTCCCTTTGTTCGTAGTCATTAAAAATAAGAACGGTACACTAAAATTAGACGAATATTTACCTTAACACCCTTTTCAACAAACATTTTCTATGTCAACAAGCATCATTTAAAACTCAGTTAAACAAATGAGTGCTTATAACTCCTTCATTTATTAATTTCATTTGAAACTCATTTTATCTCGTTAATATCCTCATGCATTGAATTCCAGTTCTAACTAGTATCATTTATGTATATGTTTAGCTTGTTAATAAATGCATGCAAAATTTTTTTCCATTAATTAACTGCGCATAGTAATGTCTGCAAACTTCCTTTTCAACAACTGAAATCATTTAAATGTGTCAGAAAATCTCTAGAGCTTACTTAGCCACTTTTGAACTTAAATTCCGTATTAGACAGTATTTCATTTGATATGCATTGCGTAAACTAGTTAATAACGAGTACTATTTGGGATTAAATTTGTTCATCATATATAAGAGTAAATTATTTCGAAAACAATTGCAAAAGTATTAGACGGACAAATAGATGTTGAAGCAATGCTTATGTGGAATTTTTAAAGTATGCTACATTTAATTAATATTATAAAAATATTTTTTGTATTATAAAGAGGCATGATTGATTTGTATGCTATCAAATAAAGTTGGAATTTAACAAAACACAGCATAAATAAACTAAGAACGGAAAGTTTCAGTTCTAATTCAACTACATTTTTGTCCCTCTTTATCGTTGATCAATCGCTAATTTCTAAGTCGTTAGCGTTAGAGGTAAGGTCAATTTGATAAAATCTCATTGCTCTTAAATGAGGCAATATTTTTGTACCTCAAAATTCAACGCAAGAATCGTATATAAAGGGGACATAATTAACCCTTTTAAAGCATTTCAAGAGCAAGTCAGTAGACATTAAGCATAAATGCTGAAGTCAGGGTGTTACGAACTATGAAAACTCTTGAAGTGTATGAAGAAAGCAGAGCAAAGAAAAACAAAATCGGATAGAGATCGGCCTCTAGAAGAAAGTCGGTAAAATGCAATCAATTGCACGCCAAGGTTCAAAAGTGGGCGATCTGAGAGAAAATATGGTTTAGAGATAATGTGTATCATAAATGGCTTCCAAAAGTTCTATGTTTCACCAAACTATACTCGCTAGAATACTTTAATTAGTAAGCAACCGATTATGACACATTATCCAAGACGATTAGGTTAATAATAGATTTTCTAGTTCTCCATTATCGAGTCTACATCCCGATTAGCGCGGAACAAAAAATATATTAGCAACAACATGGGTTTAATGTAAATGTTGATATCATTAAAGACGTTTCATAGAAAACAGTTCGTTGCACTTAGCTAAAATACGCCAATTGACAGTGGACCCAATTGCGGGAGATTACTTCATAAGTTTTAACATCACCTCGTTAGTGAACGTATTGCAACTTATAAACAAGTGGACATGAAGCATAAATGCCTGAGTTAAGCGGTTTTAGTCAAGAAAGATGAAGTACATAACAATAAAACAATATACGAAGAGCTACCATGATCGCAAAGAGTTCTCCATTTATTTATCCGAAT
Source organism: Maratus michaelseni (assembly GCA_963931845.1). Taxonomy (NCBI): domain Eukaryota; kingdom Metazoa; phylum Arthropoda; class Arachnida; order Araneae; family Salticidae; genus Maratus; species Maratus michaelseni. The sequence continues at coordinate 283,380,620 of OZ007587.1, forward strand.
CTTCAGATTTGGCGATGGATTAAGCAAGTAAATTAAATTATGAATAAAAATAGCATGTTGTAATGCTTAGCATACATTTAAGGGAAACGAAACTGGTCGCCAAAGGCGGCGAATTATTAGAATAAGTATAAAGCTAAAATAAATTTTATGGATACACTCTTTTATAGTCATGATGGTGACAAGAGTTTACCATCTTGCAGTGTAAAATTTTACGAAAAATGTTTTTCATATATTTTGAGTGTTTTTTTTTATGTAATTAATATAATCACATGTTCTTTTACATATTATGTATAATTGTTATATTACTGTTTTTTTATTTTTTATTGTACACTGTATTTACTTAGTATCAGAGGGTGTTCACACATTTTTTAGACGATTTCGGCGTTGTTTTTTTAACGTTTAAAATGTGAATATTGCTTTCTGAAATAATCTATATGATAATCTTGTTTCTTAATTCTAATTCTGAATAATGCTTTCGGTGGTAGAAGGTTTTTTGTAAAATTTACAGGATTATTGCTTCCCATGCCTCTTTAAAAACTTTCCAGATTCGATCAATCGTGGTGGTTTTGCGCTTTGAAAGAACTCTTTTCAGCTGACCAAATGCACAATAAACCATAAGAGAAACGTCAGGTGACTTCTCAGGAATATGTTGAAAGGTAAAAATGCAATACCTGTGTGAGTTTTTAATGTTTTCAACGAATACAGCGGTAGTTTTTGAAGTATGAGCGGTAGCTTTGCTTTGATGCAGTTTCACCCTTTAAAAGTCCTTGAAATAAAGAAAATAGCAATTTTTTCTGTAAATATCGGATGTAACACATTCTCTTAATAATATAATGAATTGATTGTAACATTTTTGTCCAATATTCTTATTTTTATTTTCCTATTGTAAGATAAATTTGCGACAGTCATAAATCCTTACCTGAAACTTCGTTTTCAGCCTTGAAATGGGCTCTTTTTTTTCCTGTTTTTTTTTTCATCTGGTATCTTTTTACTATGTATACGTACTGATTTTTGGGATAGCACTTTCCAATCAATAGTTATGTTTATTTCGCACTAAAAATTTTTTATATTATGCACTTTGCAATCATTTTAGACTGTCGAATTAGCATACTTCTGTTCGAAAAAAAAAAAAAAACGCATCTTCCCATTCACAGCTTTTTTGCATGCGCAATCTTGAAATAAGAATAAATTTGAAAGTATTGTTGGAGAGTCGATTTTCATATACAAATCGTTAATTATTTTTGCGTGTATTTGTAAATAAAAATACTGACATCATTATTCAGTTCCAACTTATCAATTTTATTTTCATGAGCTACCTAAGCTGGCGATTATGGCTGACAAGATTGCCGATATGACACCTTCTAATGATATTTGCAGTGCATCTTCTACTTGTAATTGCTCGAATACCGAATTACTATCCAAAATCAAATCCCTTGAACAGCAAATTGCCCAATTAAGTGTTGATCATATATCACGTCCGGGTCACCAGTTGTTGGAGAGTCGATTTTCATATACAAATCGTTAATTATTTTTGCGTGTATTTGTAAATAAAAATACTGACATCATTATTCAGTTCCAACTTATCAATTTTATTTTCATGAGCTACCTAAGCTGGCGATTATGGCTGACAAGATTGCCGATATGACACCTTCTAATGATATTTGCAGTGCATCTTCTACTTGTAATTGCTCGAATACCGAATTACTATCCAAAATCAAATCCCTTGAACAGCAAATTGCCCAATTAAGTGTTGATCATATATCACGTCCGGGTCACCAGTTGTTGGAGAGTCGATTTTCATATACAAATCGTTAATTATTTTTGCGTGTATTTGTAAATAAAAATACTGACATCATTATTCAGTTCCAACTTATCAGATTTTATTTTCATGGAACAAACTTTAAGATGCAAAACAAAAACTAAAACTTTAGAGTGTTGCCAAATTTTAAAAGCTAAATGACATAAAATTGTAAATTAGATAAAAATAATACAATGAGCTAAACATAATATGATGTACCTATAAAGACTATAAATTATGCCACAACAGTATCAGACGATAATATAAATTACACATAAAAAGTTGTTGCCAGAATTTTTTCCTCTAAAATAATTCCATTTCTTAAAATCATTTATCAAATTTGTCTAAAAAATGTGCGAACAGCCTCTGTATTATGGTGGTACAAAGTATAAATTGAGTCACATTACTTATCGGGCTGGCTGAAACTTTTATGAGTGCAACCTGGCCCAAAATATCGGTTGAAGCCGAATTTGAATGCATATCTGTCAAACTTCAAAATTTTTTTTATTCAATTACTACCAGAAATTTCGTTGCGTTTCGTTAACCAAACACATTTTTCATTTTTACCTGGCATCTAACCTAATTCTAATTAAAAATCTAAAACTTTTTTTTTCAAAATTTCTGGTAGTAATTGAATAAAAAAAAAAAAAAAAAAAAATCGGACATGCTTATGCGCATGACGGAATGTGATTCATTCGAATAATCAAAGTAATCGTTATGCCCATCACTACTTTACATACAAAAACCAAGCTGAGTTAATTAAAAGAGTGTAAAAAAATTTGCGCATTAGCAACACCGCGCACACATTCAAACACTTGTAATAGAAATTTATAGGTACAGGTATAATAAAATGAAAACAAAGGGAACAACAAGGCGAAAAAGTACTAAACAAGTAATTAAAAAAATATCTTGAATGTGATTGTTACTTATGAATCATACGTAGTATAGGGTAAATCTTGTAATCGTTTTGATAATTGAAAAAAAAATTGACGAATTTACAGGTTTCTGACACCAGAGATTCCGAAAAACATATTTTAAGGAAAAGAAATTTGCCGTCCGTCTGTCTGTGTGTGTGTCTGTGTGTCTCTGTGTGTGTCTGTAAACGCTCTATCTCCCGAACAAATTAAAATAGAAAATTGAAATTTGGTACGTTCTTAGTATGTAATAATGGGAAGAAGCTTATTGAATTTCAGACACCTCGATTATCAGGAACTATTCTTTCGGACTCTCGAAATATTCGTTCTGATAAAAGGTATATTAATATTTTAGAAATTGTTTATTTTAAGGAGTAAAAAGGAGTTTAAAAGACAATAAAAAAAATATAAATTTTGCATTAAAAATGAAATCGATCGGATAATTAGTTGCTGAGATATTTGTAATCCTATTTTCCACACGCTTCGATTTTTCATGACCCTGTATTTCATTCAAATTTCAAGTGAAAGATATTCTTTAATTGCAAATGAGACGATTAATCCAACGCAGTAAACCGTTAGTTAATAGGATTATCAATTTTGTAGTTATAATGATGTTTCTTTTACGCAATCCATTAATAGAGCATTTAAAGTTAATGACGTCATCAAGCCACGATTTTATTCGAATTGCAATGCATTTTATAAATAGTTCACACATGTTTTATTTTCATATTTTATATTATGCATATCCATGATAAGTAAGTATTACGGTGGTCCCCAACGACTAGTTTTTAGGTGTGTTCATTATTATATAAATACGTAGCACCTATAGTTGTCGTATGTCCGTATATAACAGCGCGAAAACTACCCAATCGAATTGTTTGAAATTTAATATATATAATCGTTGCAGAATTTTGTAGAATCATTTCAAATATTGTGAAAATCGAATCAAAACTTAAAAAAAATATTAATAGAAACATTTATTAAGTAATTTGAATTTTTTTAAAACCGGTACTTCATTTTTATAGCAGCTTCCGAGTATCAATCGTCAAGCGACCGAGATGTATCGCTAAGTTATCTGACATGTATGACGTTATAGTCATATATGACGTATATGACATTTTATAACCTCTATGATCAGGTTGTAGTCCCATTCTTTATTCTATTAAATCCTATCATACGTAATTAATTCAATGAGATCCCATGATAGGTAATGATTCTAGGTTGCCATTGTGATTACAGCATATTTAAGATGGAATCCTATTATTTCCGCATTACTGAAGTTAAAAACCGAATTTGTATACTAAAATTGTTTAATTCAAGCAATCCTATAATCTACCGACAGTATTTTGGATAGATGTTTCCGGAGAAATAGATATGAAATGGAAAATGAGTCTAAATATGGATTTCAAGTTCTGAAATTTTCAAAGTTAGACTTAAGTTTCCAATTGGAATTTTCAATAAATATCAACAAAAGATAAAAGGTTGCCAACTTAAAATGTACTTATTTTAATACGGAAACTAATCATATCATAATAACAGACGGTATAATTCATTTCACTGAAACTAGTTATAGTACGAACGCACCTCATTTGTCACGTTTGATGTACAATTTCCAACTTGTTTACCTTAGTGCACTGATAATTAGTTTCTGCACGTCAGTTGACGTATTTTTTTTAGAGTTTGTTGGCTCAAATATTTTAATAGCGATATTTTATTGTTATCTACATTAAGTTGAACTAACAAAAAGAGTGAGTGTTAAAATAAAAAAAAACTTTGAATAATGGAAAATAATAACTACAGTTCGATGGAAATGCAAAACCATATTTATGTACGAATGCAAGGTGTGCACACTCCTTAGAATTTCCAAAGATTATCGCACCACTATTTCAAATTAGAAATCTTTGTCTAATTTTTTAGATTAAAATTCTTTCTGCGATTAAACGCTGAAATTTAAATATTTTTCTGGAAATAAATTAGACGAAAAATTATATTAAAATTTTGTGCTGAAACAGTGCGAACGCAAAAACACAAATATTTCGATTAAATTAAACAGTATTTGTATGAGTCGTGAGGAAAAATAAATTGTCACTTATTTATCATTCAAAATGCTTTCCGAAAGTTTGTCTCCCCCAATGGAACATCTTTGTGTCTCTTTATTGTGCTCTTAATGCAATCTCTAGAAGTCTGTGTTATTTAATTTTCTCTTGCTCTGATTTTATTATGTTTTCTATCAATTGAATATAATGATTGCATAGCTTTAATAATGTGGTTTTTCTAGTTTCATAAAACGTACAAAGAAAATAGTTCTGTTTATGAAAAGATGTGTGATTTATAAATTTATGTGCCGTTTTATTCATGAGATTTTGTTTTAATAAATATTTCATTATTATTTACGAGGTTGAAAGGACCAAGCGCTTTTGTATTTGAAATGTTTTTTTTCTTTCATGGAAAATTGGAATAATAATATTAATAAAAATTGACTAGGCATAATATTTGTGTCTCTCCATGTGTCAGAAATATTCACTTCTGATATAATAAGTTTTAAAACATTATTTTGAAATATTTTAACGTTATTCTGAACAAAGAGTTAAATAAATAATTTTGTTAAAACGGTAATTGAGTCGTATAAATATAGACTAAATTTTGTTAAGTAAAAATATGTAAATAAAATTTTAGACCATACTACTTTGATGTGAATAGATTGAATGTTTTTCTTTTTAATAATTTTAGTACATTTTTAATTACTAACTTGAATGGTATTTTGAAATGTCAAAGACATCATGGGACTCTTTGAACTACTTTATTTCTTTTGTCACAAAACATTTCATTTGTTGAAACGTTTTATGGTGTAAATCGCAATTTGATACGACAGTTTGTTACAAGTTTATGGATTTTTGAAACCGGAACTTACCTATGTGTCTCCTTGTATTATTTTTTTCTATTTGCACAAAAAAAATTGTTAAAACAGTAATTGGATTGATATAAATATAGAGTAACTTTTTCTAAGTGAAATATGTAAATCAAATTATAGACAATACTACATTCAGGGGAATAGATTAAATGTTTATATTTTAAATAACATTTAATACATTTTTAATTGCATACTTGATCGGTGATTTGAAATTATGAACAAACTAATGGGTCTCTATGAATTATTGATTTTGTTGCTACAAAACATTTTACTTTTTTTTACAAAGCTTATGGTGTAAATTAGAGATGAGAAGGCTCAGCCTGAGCCTGTGGGCCCGAAACACCACCTGGCACGGGCTCGGGCTCAAAGTGAAATTATTTTTATTCACAAATTGAATAATGAAAAAATAATTATTTGAAAAACAGGAATATAATCTAAGTTTATTAATTTTTTTTGCAATCCTTTGAAAATCAGTTTGAAAGGGACTTGAATTGTTATTGGTGGAATATAAGGAAACTGATTTTGAAGCCTTTGCATGGTCAGTGTTAGTAATATAAAGAAGGAGTGGGATATCCCTTGTTTCTGCCGCTTTCTGTTTGAAGTCCTTTTTCAGAATTACTGGAAATCAGAACTCATGTCTTTCCGCAATAGTCGTCTAATGATAAGATTTGTGACTTTTGTGGATTTCTCTCAGTTGCTGGGTATAAGTAACAAAGTTACTATTTTAAACATATTTTCAGAGTCAAGAAAATCACAAACATTGTCATGAGGGATAATTTAGGATTAATACATATTTCCATGTAATAAGAGATTTTTGAATGAGAAAATAATTCTGGAAACAGTTTTAAAATGCTACGAACAATTTCTACTGCGTGCTTTCGATATTGGGCTCGGAATTCGGGCTCTGATGACATATAATACAGGGTGAACCAAAAGTCTTGCCCTGATTATAATAATTCATTACAAAATAACCGTTTGTATAATAATGTAGCTTGTTGTATCATTGGAAAGGTCAGTTTTAGTAGTTTTTTGTGCAATAGATGGCGCGATTGCTCCTTCAAAAGTAACTCAGGGGAACATTTGTAAGGAAGACATCATTTTCGGCCGAAATGGCGTCGATTCAAGAGAAAGTTCAATGTGTACTTTGGTATGACGAAACGAAATCGCCCATTAATGTTAAGCGAACATTTCGACGTTGTTATGGACGATACCCTTCTGATGCAAAATCAATAAAGCGATGGTATGACAGGTGTAAAAAAACAGTCATCGTTACTGTTCTGCCCAGAAATGGCAGGCCTAGTGTGAGTGCCCTAATTGCTGACGTCGAAGAATTGAAGACAAGGATATGATATAAGCTGCTGTGTGTACTGTAACAGAAGACATGTTAAAGAACACTTGGCGGGAATGAGAATACCGCTTAAACGTTCTCCGAGTTTCCAAGGGGCACACGGTGAAATTTACTGAGGTACGGGGTTTTATAAAAAATATTGTAACAGTACTTACAATGTATCGAAACAAACATGTGTCAATTACAATAGTTTGAGCGCAATAAATATTTGTAATCAGGGCAAGGCTTTTGGTTCACCCTATATTTCTGGCTCGGATTTCAAAAGGCCGGAAAGGAGCTTCCAAAAAATAGAACTCTAACTCTTCTAAAATGTAAATTGCACTTCGATACGACAATTTGTTAATTTGTTATGTATTTTTTAAACCTAAACATACTTATGCGTCTGTTTGAACTACGTTTTTTCATTGTCACATAAAAAATACAACTTTTTGATAATTCTTGTGGTTTCAACTACACTCCAGTACGAGAGTTTGTTATTAGTTTATGAATTTTCGAAATTTGAACTTGTAGAAAAAGTTGTGGAACCTATCATATATTAGTTACATTTTCATTTGTGAAATTCAGAAATTTATGAATCAAATGTAGTGTCATGGAAGAGTTTTGTTTTTTCCAAAGGAGTAAATTTTGTTTTATATGTATTTAACATATCTAAAATATTAGAAAATCGATAATTTTTTTTTAAATTTTTTCAAAATAATTAGATATTGAAATCTGACCGTATTGATTTTTTTTATTACTAAAATTGACTTATTCTGCGCAAATGCAGTAGCATATATATCACAGGAAATTATTACACTCTAGCGATTTGCTCCATCTTTGGTCATAGCTATTACATGTTTTCTAATTTTCAATTTCAGATTCTGTTTAGAGAAATCACTGTTAGTCAAGCGTACACTTCAGTCTTTCGAGGGACATAAACGATTTTCAATTACTTTTCGCATAATTTGATAAGAAGTTCCATTTCTTTTGGCAATTACTACTGATCAATCATGTCAAGAAATTAACATGGTATTATTTCTATTTAAGATGAATCGCATGGAAATGCCAAGAACATTTATCACTTTTTAGAAAGCTAGAAATGGATAGCCTTTATAGGGAAATTTAAAAATATAAGATTGGGTAAAAAAGTTGGAATTGTACGTTAAACGTGGCAAATGAGGTGCGTTTGTATCGTGCTATAACTAGTTTTACAATGTAAAAAATCATCGTTATTATTTCAGTGAAATTAATTATATCGTCTAGTATGAACGAAATGAGGATGCGTTTTTTTTCTTATTACATACGCCATGTTTACAGATGCGACTTTTTTTTCGACACCAGACAGAGTTGTAAATTCACCATGGAGATCTTGGTTTGCGAATGATTACCTCCATGGTTAATATTTCTATGACTCACGATGAATGAATATTTTGTTTATTTACTTTAATGGATTGAGATATTCAGCTGTTAACCTAATTTTCACTGAAGTTATCTCAGAAACTATACATTTTTGTATGTAACTCATCTCTCAAGCAAACATTTTTTTTTTTTAATAATCTTTCTAAAAATTTAACTTTTACGCAATTTTATTCGAAAAATTAATTTTTAATAAAAATGGCCTCTTGGCATATATAAAAAGATATGGTTGGCCCGTATTTGTTTTCCTCAGTCTCATGACTTGCGAATTTATTATATAGATTACGTATGATAAGATTTAATAGAATAAAGAAAACTTTTATTAATATCTTTTTGAGTTTTGATTCGATTTTCATAAAATTTGAAACGACGCGACAAAATTCTGAAACGATTATATATATTAAAGTTTAAACCATTCGGTTGGATAGTTTTTGCGCTGTTATACGCGGACAGACGAACAGACAGACGGACGGACTAGACGACGACTATAGGTGCTACGTATTCATATAATTACGAACACACCTAAAAATTTCAGAAATCTTCAGTGAGTGAAAAAGGGTACAGAACTCCACTGAAATTATATCAGATGTTGTATTCACTTGGACTTTACAACGAATGCCAGGTTAAAAAAAATATTTCTTATTAACAACAAACATTTAATAATCTTGGTAATTTTATAAAGAAAAAGTATTTATATGTTTTATTTGTAAGAAATTTGCTGTGTTGCTTCTGTTTGCTGCTAACAGGAGATGCGACAGAAATTATGCTACTATTTCACAAATTCCATTTCCATTGGTAGCTTTGCTGTAGTAAAATATATTATAGACCGCGATTGATAATTTCATCGATTAAAATCAGATTTCGCGATGCTACGGTAAAAGAAAGTTGCTAACAGACACGAATAGTGCAGGAAATACTTTCTTTAATTAAAAACCCTATTCTACTAGTTGTTAGTAGAGATTTTCATCTTAATTAACGAATAAATTTAGCTAAATTCACTTAATTAAACAATTAATCAGCTAAATTAATACTCATTGGTCATGTTATCGGGAGCGGATTATAAATTCTGCTGGCTATGTTTTTTTTCTTTGTTGTGTTTCCAAACATTCTTATTACAGATGTAAAACACTAAGTTGTATCTGAAAGAATTATCGCTCAGCTGTTCTATTAAGAGTAATTAATGGTGATAGAGGATTAGGTAGAATACTCTGAGTTGTTAATATGGATGTAAGATAGAAAGTAAGACGGCTAGGATAGGATATAATTATAAAGTTTAGAATAATGAAAGAATTTTTGTTTGGCACATAACTTTTATTTCATCTGGAGAGAAATTTCCAAGTCTATCTTATATTATTAAGATGAACTATTCTGATTACAAACATACGTTCGAAGGAAAAATATTAATAAAAAATCCTCAATAATATAATGGTACGACTGTGATATAAATATGACCTAAGATTCTGATAGGATATAATATTACTACACAGTTTAGGAACAGAGAATTGTTTTTGTACTGCACAGAAAATTTATTGCATTTGGGTGATTTTTTTTATATGGAAGTAGATTTATTTCTCTATATGGAAATTAAAAAACTTTAGTGTATTTTTGAAAGCAATTACTTAGCATTAAGAGTCTAAAACAGTCACGGGAAGAAACGCTCTAGCTAATGTTAAGTCTATGGGTAGGTTATTTTCAAATTTCTTGCTCGCATTTTAATATTTTTAAACGATTTTTTTGCATAGGATAGTTGAGATTTATCTCTAACGTTTCTAGTTTTTACTTTTTTGATTTTGTTTGCAGTTTTTTTTAATAAGCGGGCATTTTCAATTTTGGAACCGGTTGGACCGGTTCATCTATTCATCAAGTAATTTGTAGCAAAGAGTAACAGTAACTTCGATCACTATAGCTTTTCATGTTGCATTGAAGAGTTCGGTATACAGTCAGGGAAAAAAAGTAGCTAAAATGATATTGGTGGCAAAGAGAACGCTTTATATAATTTAAAACTAGGTTGTATTAGTTTCCGCTTCTGGAAGCCACCACAATCAACGAATAGTTAATATAAACTTACATAATTCACTAGACAACTTGTCGTTGTCGGAATATAGTTACCTCAACAAGGATAAAACAAATTGTGTAAGAAGGCTTTTAATGATTTGATGTAAATATCTATATATTAAAACAAAAAGTTTTTTTTGTCAAATCCACACGAAATCGTGCCCAATACGCATGCGTCAAAAAATTTTCCGTGTTGTCCACTCTTAATAAAGTGAACGATTCATCGTAGAACTCTGCGCCAACACATATAACCCTTTACCTCCTATTCAGCCGATGAGCTAAGGGATTTTCCTTTCCAGAAACGAAGGATGATTCTTAAGGATTGATGAGATTCATATTGTTGATCGTTATATGGCATTGGTAAGTTTGGATTACTGTTAGCTTGGATAACAATTATCAGGTATTTTTTCATTTTATCTTTATTTATTTTGGTTTGTTGAGTTCATAGAGCATAGGAACAGATATCTATTTCTATGTTCATGATTGAGTTCTTTGGATTCAGTAGCAGATCTGATGGAGATTATGTAGTGCGCTTGCGCTGTTTGTATAGAACAGAAAATCATTTCTCTCGCTTTCGTAAACACAAAATTAGAGATACATTCTGGTGTATTTGTTTTTTTTTTATGTTGCATGTATTTTGCTATTTAAAAATGTTTTAAACTAAAAGTAATGGTCGAGTTTTTATTAAAATTTTTAATTTTTTTGAAGGAGTTAATTTTTACTTGGAAAAGCTGAAATTTCTTTTTTTGAATATAATATTTCAAATGTTTTAATAGTTACATTCGTCTGTAAAATATCAAAAAGTTTTGATTATATATAACAGTTTGAAAATGAGTTGCCACATTTTTGTTGTTTTTTATTGATTTTTGCTTAAATGATGTGCTGTAAGTGCAACCCCCAGCATCACTGCTAATGCATGGAATCCTACTTTCCAAAATAATTTACAGAGTAAGTGTGTAAGTGGCAATATAAATTAGAGATGTACTGAGCGCTCTGTGTTATGTCAGATTATGTACTCGGCGAATACTGATTTACTTTCTTTTTGCTTTAATTAGTTGTAGAATTTTCTTTTTATTTTAACCCCACAAAACAAAGTGCTACACTCAGAGGCAATGTTGTTGGTATAACAGAAACATACCATAATGCACCCCCTCCCTCGATGCTAGAGATGAAAATGCCCTAATTTTTAAAGTTGAAATTTTATTTTTAAAATGTTTTATCTAAATTTTTATAAAACTACATTCTGGTGTTTTTATCAATTTAAGTTTTTTGATCAGTTGTACTTTTTGGGATTTAGAGAATCAGTTGTATACTTTTTTCTGCTCTTGGCCAAAATTTGACCATTTACTAGTCCGATATCGAATATAACCTTAAATAACAAATGGAGTCGCTAAATAAGCCAGACTACAGATATATTTCCAGAAAAAAAAGAACTGATCATAGTATAAATAGTTTCCATCCAGTACAATTTAGCAAACATAATATGGTGAATCCGAAGAATTCAACGAACCAGAATAAATAATGATAAAATAATAAATTACCTAATATTTATTGTAATCCAAACTTACGCTTTTTTCTTTTCGTGTCTGATTGACAGATTTTATGATATTTTTCCCACGACCAAATGACAAAATTTACTATTTTTTTCCCGCGACTGAGAGGCAAATTTCGCAGATTTTTTTCCTGCTACAGATAAAAATTTCGCTGTAGTTTACGTGGCCGATTGGCAACTTTCGTGATTTCATCCTGCAGAAGTTTAACGTAATTCATGATTTTTTCAACCGTTTTTGACGGAAAACTGTTGAAATTTTTACCCAAGAAATTTTAAGATTTTTTTTTTCTCATGCAACCTATCGATGAATTTTGTGATATATTTCCTGCGACCGTTAGGCGTGTTTCTCAATTTCTTTCCCATGACTGCAACAGGCAACGTGCTTGCAGCTACGGCTGCAAGAAAAAAAAAATCTGCTACGCACATCGTACATTTTCAATCTTTATAGTTTAAATGTGCTTGCGATAAATTTTTGTAGACATATTAATTTTGAATTTTAAACCATCATTTAATACATGTAAGGAATATAAAATCATTTATTTACATCCCCCTTCTTTCTCATTCATTAGGACAAATTTTGATTTTAAGGTAAGTGGGAAAATGGTTTCTTTGGTATTTTGTATAAACCTGTTACATACCGTACTTTTGACAATTTGTTTAAAAAACATACTAGATGAAACCCGTCAAAATTTGACGGCAAACAACTTCATGGTACCATTAAAAAAATTCATAGTCACTTTAAATTGCTTTAAATTTTTGCTGAATAATTCAAATAAATAACAAGTTGGAAATTGTACGTCAAACGTGACAAATGAGGTGCGTTCGTACTATAGCTAGTTATATAAATATTCAGATCTTCATGATTTTTAATTCTGTGAAAGGAACTATATCGTCTGCAGATTAATTTCTGTCATAAAATAAGTATCTCGGACGATTGACGATTAAACTTTGAAAGCTCCCATAACAAGAAAGCACCGATTTAAAAAAAAAAAAATCTAATTTCTTAATAAATGTTTTTATTAATATTTTCTAAAGTTTTGATTCGATTTTTATAAAATTTGAAATGTCTGGACAAAATTCTGCAAAGATAATATATCTTAAATTTCAAACCATTCGGATGGGTAGTTTTGGCGTTGTTATATGCGGACGGACGGACAGACAGACGGACGGACCAGACGACGACAATAGGTGCTACGTATTTATATAATTACGAACGCACCTAAAAACTTACCTTTATTTAAATATAGGCTGGGAATGTGGGAAGGAAACCGTTAAAATGTTAGAATTACACATGCACTCACAGAATTTCTTTCATCTGATGCTTTTTCATTTAGATGCACAACACTGATAAATAATACACCACACACTTCTCCACCTACTGATTTGATGACCCTTTTGCTATTATAGTGTACCTAATTGCATTTTGTCAGCAATAAATGTCAGATAATCATAATCGTATATTATTAATCTCTGTTCTGTCAGTAAATAGAAATCTCTCTTAATGTGTTTGCGTTGACATGCATACAGATACGTATAGAGTTCATAAATAACATGGTATTGTTTATAAATGTCTGATATTTATATATATATATATATATCCTATATTTTCAAAATAGTCAAATTACTGATGATTACAAATATTTTCAACATAGCATATATAAGAAACTAAAATATTGTGTCCATAGAAAAAAAGTTCCTAACTGCTTTAGAATGTTTCACTTTTTTACAGAATGTTTCTTAGTAAAAATTCTAACAATCTAAATTTATTGTATGCATTTAATAAAGTTAAATTTAAAAAATGTAAATAATGAATTCTTAATGTGAGAAATAGTATTTAATGAAGGAACCCGTCAAAACTTGACGACAAATAACTCGATGGTACCACAGAAAAATGTTGATAACCGCTTCAAAATGTTAAAAATTTTTACAGAATACTTCTTATAAATAATTCAAATAAATAAAAAACCCACCTCAATCCAAATCCATTCTGGGGACTGGTAATTGGCAGATGTACTCACAGAACCTCCCTCATCCAACGCTCTTCCATTTATCAGCACACCACGAACAAACGATACGCTAATGTACTATTGGTTATGACTTACCTAACAAAATTGAAGATCAACTAATTGAAATTTGATAATACCATAAAAAGTTTCATCTTGAAAATACAAAGACAACTCCAAGTTCTTTTTTTAAAAAATTTACAAATAAAGAAATTTTTGAAGTTAAAATATTATTAGCTTTCCCAAAGAATGTCTCTGTGGCACTCACTACCAAGTACACTGAAGAGGTTGAGTGCTTTTTATTTTCAAGCTACTACTCTGTATGTGGGTGAGTGCATGACACTTTGGCAAAACAGTACTCAGTACGCCACGATCAAAAATAAACTTGCTCGATACTTGATACTGAATTGTTTGTGTTTTGATGAATATAAAAAGCAAATTGTTTCTGTTTTCAATTAATTTATCTTCAATTTTGTTATGTAAGTGACAAAACACATTAAAAAAAACTAGATGGAACCCGTAAAAATTTGACGGCAATCAACTTGATACTACCATAAAAATAAAATTCATAGTTGTTTTAAAATTTTTGAAATTTTTGCAGAATAATTCAAATAAATAAAAAACCCACCTCAAATTAAAGCTAGATTGGGGACCGGCAATTGGCTGTGTTACACTGGCACATGCACGCACAGAATTTCTTTCATCTGAGACACATTTATCGCTGTTTTGCCAGTAACTGGAAAACCATTTACTAACACAACAGAGATAAATCATACACAATTGCCATAATACAAGTTCAGTTAATGCAGAATGCATTTATATACACTACATACTTTTCCATCTACTGATTGGATAACCATTTTGTCATTATAGTGTATCTAAATACAGTTTGTGATATAGGACAAAATTAGCAATACTGAAAATAGAGACTGAGTAATACTGAAAATTTGGCGATTGACTTCATTGCTACCACTGGCCAAACTTAATAGTCACACTCGCGAATTGCAACGATTGAACGGAAAATTAGATTTATTTTCACTGTCGCTCGACGAATTTCGAAACCGTTAGGCGAATTTCAAGATTTTTCCCCCGAAATCATTTGACGAATTTTGCGATTTTTTTTCTAGAAGCCATTTGACGATATTCACAATTTTTTTAACCTCTTCGCGACGAGCGTCCTTTACAGAATTTTTAATAAGTTATTACTGGTTTTTCAAAACCGAAATTTTCGCCTAATCGAATCGCAGAAATGCTAGGATTACATAAGGCAAAGCTTACAATAAAAAATAACTGATGGGAATAATCGAGGATTCTGAGCATCTTATGCGTCACTTATACATGTCGCTCGTCCCCAAAGGGTTAACTGAGACCATTTGATGAATTTCACGATTTTTCCGCTGTCGATTAACGAATTTCGTGATTTCTCTGCTATCGGTTGACAAATTTCGCGATTTATCGACTATTAATTAACGAATTTCATGATTTTTCCATGAACGTTCGACGAATTGCGTACTTTTTCTGCATAGGCAAATCTAGCCTGGTCCCCAAAGGGTTAACTGAGACCATTTGATGAATTTCACGATTTTTCCGCTGTCGATTAACGAATTTCGTGATTTCTCTGCTATCGGTTGACAAATTTCGCGATTTATCGACTATTAATTAACGAATTTCATGATTTTTCCATGAACGTTCGACGAATTGCGTACTTTTTTACACTGATGCTCGACGAATTGTGCACTTTTTTTCTGCTGACGTTCGATGAATTTCGCAATTCTGTTCCGCGATTGTTAGACGAATTTCACGATTTTCCCCCCGAGATCATTTGACGAATTTCGCAATTTTTTTCCCGAAACTATTTTCACGATTTTTTTCACGACAGCTTGACGAAATTTACTTTGTTTACGAAATAATTTTGCGAAATTCACTATATTTTTTGCGATCTATTGACAAAATCTGCTATTTATTTCCGCGATTTCTGACAAAATTAGTTTTTTTTGCGGTCATTTGACGAATTTCATGATTTTTAACGCAATTGACTGACAAATTTCGCGATTTATTAACCGAGACAATTTTCTGATTTCTTTCCCGCGACCATTTGACAAATGTCGCGATTTCTTTCCCAACACCATTTAACGAATTTCGGTATTTATTCCACAATTGTTTGGCAGATTTTGCGATTTTTTTTATCAAGTATTTGTAAATTTGTTACTGGCCAGTGCTTAAAAAAACTGCCGAGAAAAAAAATCCATGTACTACCAATGTTAGATAGTACATTAGCGTATCGTTTGTTGGTGGTGTGCTGATAAATGGAAGAGTCGGATGAGGGTCGGATGGAAGAGTGGAAGAGTCGGATGCACTGTGAGTGCATCTGCCAATTGCCTGTCCCCAGATTGGATTTGGATTGAGGGGGATTTTTATTTATTTTAATTATTGATAAGAATTATTCTGTAAAAAATTTTATGTATAAAAGAATTTCTGTAAAAAACACTTTGAAGCGGTTAGGAAAATTTTTCTGTGGTACCATCGAGTTGTTTGTCGTCAAGATTTGACGGATTCCATCATTAAATACTATTTCTCTAATTAAAATGCATTGTTAACATTTTTTTAAATTTAACTTTATTAAATGCATACAATAAATTTAGACTAGATGGATCCTGTCAAAACTTGACAGCAAACTACTTGATAGCACCATAAAAATAAAATTCATAGCTGCTTTAAAATGTTTGAAAATTTTCAGAATAATTCAAATAAATAAAAAACCCACCTTAAATTAAAGCTAGGTTGGGGACCGGCAATTGGCTGAGTTACACTGGCACATGCACTCACAGAATTTCTTTCATCTGACACTTTTCCATTTACTGGCACAACAGCGATAAATCATACACAATTGTCTATACAACGTCAGTGAATGCAGGATGCATTTATATACGCTACACAACTTTCCATCTATTGATCCGATAACCAATTTGTCATTATAGTCTATCTAAATGCAGTTTATGATATAGGTCAAAATTAGCAGTCGCCAATCGGCGAGTAATACTGAAATTGGCGATTGACTTTATTGCCACCACTGGCCAAACTTAATAGTACACTCGCCAATTGCACCGATTGACTGGAAAATGAGATTTTTTTCTGCTGTCGCTTGACGAATTTCGAAACCATTTGGCGAATATTTTCCTGAAACCATTTTGCGAATTTCCCGATTTTTTCTCCGAAATAATTTGATGAATTTTGTGATTTCGTTTAGCGAAATTGCGAATTTCGATTTTGTGTCATCAGAATTCAAGCCTGATACCAAAAGTCCGCAGTTGAAAAAATTTAATAATAAAAAAAAATCTTGATTAATTTACTTAGGCAGATAGGGGAAGAATGGGACATTTGCACAAAAATATTTATTTTAAATATTTTATTTAAGTTATTATTAATATTATATATCGCATTTTATACATTACGTGTTTTTCTACATCTTATGCACAATATTTATTAAGATTATTATTATACAGAAATATATTATGAAATTAAAAAAAGTTCCTCTCTGTCCCAATCATCCCCACAGCAGGGATGGATGGGACACAAATATTTTCCGATGGATGGGACACAAATATTTTCCGAATATTCAATGATACCAAATTAAAATTTATAATTATAAACTTATATGTAATTATATTTGTAATATATGATCTTATATGGTGTTATATATCAGTGTTATTAATCTAAGAAGTGGAAACACAGTTAATTATGCATTAAAAAACTGTAATTTATATTATATATTTTAACTAAAATTTTAATGAATTACAAAGTTAAAGTTGCATGGATGTGCAAATATCAGTAACACAATAAATGTGGTCTGTCAGTCGCATAAGCTGGTATAAAATCAGTTTCTGTGAATGTATTGCTGTTAAAAAAGAAAATGACAGTTTTCCTAAAACCACTGGTTATGTTTATGTTGCTAATACTAAAAACTAACAAAAATGCCTTCTTGGCAAAAGCTGAGAGGTTATAAATTGTAATATGCTTTCCAGAATTATTTGTCAGCCAATCATCTTGGACTGATCTCCGCTTTGCCTTTAAAGGCCCATAAACAGAAACATCCAATAGCTGAAGAGGACGGTGGCTACAATGAGGAGGAAATGTTAAAAGAATAATTAACATAAATTATTAATTTATCAACTTATATAATATTATTTAGTTAATAAAAAAAATTCTGTATCGTCTAGGGATGAATGAAGCAGTCCCATCCATCCCCATTTGAAATTTCCCGATCATCCCCATGATGCATATATTCAATTGTCAGCCATTTTGTCTCAGAAATTATTTTGTCACAATGGTTAATTTTCATTCATTTTAATTACCGATATTGAACCTTGGAATAAATAACTATAACATATCTTAATTGTCTAAAATGCATAAAATATGTAAACAACTTCAAATATAAAAAAAATACATTTAAGCAAAGTTTTCATTAAATGCAACTTTGATGGAAACAGAAAACAGACATGTGGCCTTGCTTTTGGTTCTGAAGCACACTATGATAGTGTTATCTATGAGGATAGGAAGCAACTAAAATAATATTTATTGCCATCCATCCCTTGTCCCATTCATCCCCTATTTCCCTTGTTTAAAAATATGTTCTTACATAGAAATAAGTATTAATCCTAAATTATCCTTCATAGTATAGGTAAAATAGGATTTTTCAGAGACAACTGATAGTCATTCACCAAAATTTGGGAAGAACTTTGGTTTGGCCTTAGAAGTAAACATCCGATGAGTCCCCTCAAAACGAAGTTGTTTTACAATGTTTTTGGGGAGCATTTTAACTCGGGGGAGAACAAAACTCAACTTCTTTAAATAGGTCAAGTGGGATATTGTTTATTATGTATTTTTTAATTCTAAATCGAATGAAATCATCCGCAAGTCGATACGGCCATTTATTACAAAATTATGGCAGGTTTTATGAATAAAAAGTCGAAATTTATACTTTAGTACAAGTAAAATAGGGTTTTGCAGCAAAAACAAGTGGCCATTCACAAATATTTCGGAAGAACTTCGTTTTGGCACAAAACATGAAGATCCGATGAGTTTCTCCAAAATAAAGTTGTTTTACTATGGTTTGGAGAGGGGTCGATACAATCTCTTGTTACAAAGTTACGATAGGTTTTATGAATTAAAGTCCAAAATTATACTTTATGAAAGAGCACAATTTTATTACACTTATTTTACGACCACAACTTCGATGACCTTGAAAAAGGCTCAGATGACTCTGATTTTGATTCTTGCTATTTTTCAGGATTTTTAATAATTTTAAAATAATTCAATATGATACAAAGAACATGTTTTGAACGTAAAATAAACGTAATAAAGTTGTACCCTCTCATAAAGCATAATTTGGGACTACTTTTTATTTATAAAACTTTGTCGTAACTTCGTAACAAGTGATTCTATCGACTTGCAAATGCTGTCATTTGATTCAGAATTAAAGAATACGTAGTAAACAATACCCCACTCTACCTATTAAAAAAAATGTTCTTCCTTCCGTGAGTTAAAATGATCCCCTTTTCCCCAAAACCATAGTAAAACAACTGTATTTTTGGGGGACTTTTCAGATCTTCATTTATTGCGCCAAAAAAAAAACGAAGTTCTTCCAAAAATTTCGTGAATGGGTACCATTTTTTGCTGTAATTTAGTAGACTAAAGTATAATTTTCGACTTTTAATTCATAAAACCTACCGTAATTTTGTAACAAATGATCGTATAGACTTGAGAATGGTGTTATTCGATTCAGAATGAAAAAAAACAACACAATAAACGATGCCCCATTTCACATACTTAAAAAAATGAGTTTGCTCCCACGCCTGATTTAAAATGCCCCCTTTAATCATGGTAAAACCACTTTATTTTTGGGGCACTCATCGGAACTTCATTTCTAATACCAAAACAAAATTCTTCCCAAATTTTAATGAATGGCCACCAGTTGTCGTCTATTACTAAATTTTTGGTCTATTTTACCTGTACTATCATGAGAATGTTTCGTGATTTTTATGACTCTGAAAATATGTATAAATGTAAAAATTTGTTACTTATACCCAGACACTGGGAGAAATGTACAAAAGTCGTAATTCTTGTTATTTCAAAATAACTGTATGCAACAATGGCGGAAAAACTTGAGTTTTGTTTTCCAGTAATTCTGCAAAAGGACTGCAAACAGAAAACAAGGAGAAACAACTTATATCCCACGACTTCTTTATGTGTCTGACACAGACCATGCAATGGTTCAAAATGAGATAGAAAAATTTTCCTTATATCCCATCAAAATCAAATCAATTACCTTTCAAACTTATTTTAAACATTTTGAGAAACTTAAGACATCAATTTCGCTTCTCAAATAACTTTTTTTTTTTGAATAAATAAAATTTTCACTTTAAGCTCGAGGCCATGTCGGGCCCGGGCGCGAGCTGTGGCTTAGCTCGTCTCATCTCTCATATACAAGTAATTAAATATACATAATAACAAATTTATTAAACTTGCATTTATTAAACACCCTGGCACATAAATAAAATCAGACTTTAGACAGTAATTTTTTTTAATTTTAAAACTATTTTAAATGTACTAACTTTTTATATCCTAGATTACAAAAAAACTTCACATTTCTAAATATCTCATATTTTTGTTTTAAATAATTTTAGATGCGCTGATCTCCTCGGATAATATTTGCTTCGTAGAATCGTCAATAGTAGAATGCTAAATTGTGAAACTTATCCTTTAGGTTTGTTCACAAATCCGCCACTTTCGAATAAATGAAAATTTAAGCTATCTTCTAAATTTTCTCTGAAATCCACAAATCCTTTCGTAAGATACATACTAACTGGCTGTAAGAACATTTGAAGGCTAACTTTCAAAAGATTCTTGGAAATCTAATGCAAATCAGACATTTCAGTTCTATTTCAATCGATTAGAAGATAATAAGAAGAAAAAATCCTTCTGAAGTTAAAATATTCCTTTACACAGTTTTGTGGCAAACAATGTTTAACGATTTCAGATTTTTGTTTTATATTTCTGCAACGATCAATATAATATAGTATGATAGTTTCTGCTATTTCAAAATCTTTTTGCATATGTTAATAAAATATGTTGAAAATAAAATTTAGAACTTGGATAAAAGCGTAATGAATTAAAAGAACCAAATTTTAGGCGGTGAATTTATTTAGTTTGGCAAATTATGTTTTGGTAAATTATGAAATTTGCTATTAAATACTGGGGGAAGTCATCCCTTTTAATGCTTTACATTATTGTATTTTTTTAAATATATATTATAAAGTTTGAATGTTCATTTATAATTTGAGAATTTGAATTCACAACGCGTTCATTTTAAAATGCATTCAATAGAAAAGCATCAAAAGTATATTTATGTATTGGATTAATATCAGAAAATGTTTAACTATTTACAAGATGCAAACTGCGAATACTATGTTCGTTTCTATGTGCCATAGATATTTTTTAAATGGAGGAAATACTTAATGAACTTCCTATATTTAGTTTATGTATATATATAAAGGAAAGTCCTAATTGAGAGATCATCAACGCACAGCCCAAACTACTTAACCCAGAAATATTCAAATTTGAGAAGAAAAACCTCTTAGGACGTAGACTAGCACTAAAAAATTATTTTTAAAAACTAAACCCCTAAGGAGGGGGGCGGGTGTAAGCAAACTTTAAAAAATTTCTTCAGAATCGGATATTAGAGTTGTGTGTCAGATGAGATCATATCCTACTTTAATATATTTTCGTATGCTGAATCAAATGGGACAAAGTACATTCTTCTAAATTCAATAGTCCGTGAGATATTGCATATTTTCCCAATTTGGCGATGCCTTTGGCACCAAGACTTCAAAATTCTAACATTACTAATGATAATTTCTAAAAATACATGCGTTTTTATAACAACTGAAGAAATTCAAACTGTCGATAAAACGCAAGGGACTTCTTTTCATCGTTATAATATAATGTGACGAAATCTATTCCGGCAAATAGTTATCTATGTAAAAGGAAGTCCTGATTGAGAGATCATCAACGCACAGCCTAAATTACTGAACCTAGAAATATGCAAATTGGTGGAAACAACTTTTCAGAACGTAGAAGAGCACTAAGAAATGATTTTCTAAAACTCCACTCCTAAAAGGGTGTAAAATAAGGAAAAAATTTTTAAAAAACTTCTTAAAAATCCGATATTCTTAATTGGATATCTGACAAATTAAAAAATATAATAGTGCAAAAGCGTTCGTATTGTTTTCAGCTATGTGGAAAGATATTCCGGGTAACTGTCCACATTGTTTTAAGATACAAGATCAAATTCAATGATATATTTCGAGTGATTCAAGATTCATTTGGAGAAACCAACCAGCGTAACGGCGAAGTCTGCTAGTTAAATTTATAATATTGTTTTCAGTGAAAGGAAATCTTAAAATTTACTCATACTTGCACTTTACGCATACTTTATTTTTCCTAATACGTTTAAACTTAAAAATGTAATGAGATATCTTTACATCAATACTACATACTACTTTTAAGGGTCATGAAACAATAATCTGAATCACTGTTTGTGTCTTTAAAGAAAAGTCTATTTCAACAATATATTACCCATAATTTCTGTTGAATAATATTGTATTTTTATATAAAAATGTAATGTTATATCATTGCATCTTTTCCATATTTTAGATTATGTCGTTCTTTATGCATACTTATAGGGAAATATTGCTGTACCAAAGACTGACAAAAGCGTTTCTCTGAATTTACATAATATTATCATAATTCTGCTTACTGGTTTATTTTTATTTTTTATTATTTTATTATTGGTTTGATGTAGCCACAAAGCATTAACCAGATGTCAAGTACGTCATTTAACAATCTAATTCGATGAATAGCGTAAGCTTCTATAGATAAAAATTTATTATGGAGAAGATTACATGCTTTTATTGTATGGATTACAATGTTCTATTTCATCTAAAAACTTCATTTTTTGATAAATAGAGCAGCTGCTTATGATATACGCCAAACACACAACTAGTATTCAAGAGGAAACTTTAGGAAACGTATAATTAATTAAGTTTCTTTTGAATGCTATTTGAAGAAAAGGATTATGACCGCTAATCAAAAGAAAATTTTATTGCATGTGACTTTTTTGGTAATTCTGGAACTTTGACTCTAAAGATAATTTATGAATAGCTTTGAAAAGATACAATGTGTCTTTTTGTGTATCATCTTTATCATATTCTTTTGCTTTCAAGAGCAAAAAAAAAAAAAAATAAATAAATAAATAAAAGCAGTAAAAATGAATAACTGAAAGCCTTTTGAATTAGATTGTTACGTATTTATTTAAAGTCTTGTATATAAGATTATTTAAAACAAAAATGCGAGATTTTTAAAAATATAATTGCAGGCACAATTATAAATATTTAACTAAATATAATAAACTGAGCCTACTTGGGCTTTTTTATATCCTGTTGTGTCATAAACCAGGCATAATAAATAAGTGAATATGCACAGGGTGTTTAAAAAAATGCATACACAATTTAAATGATTATAACGTAAATTTTTATTAGCATACATATCATTTCAAATGTGAAATGGAACTATATTAATGAATGTTTTATAAATTAAACCCTGTTTTCAAACTGATGTCAGTTCTGATACAGGCACTGCTGATAAGGTAAACCAATGGAATCGCCAAACAGCGACCTGCCAATCTCTCTTTATTTACGGAGTTTCCAGATGACCGCGGCCTTATCGAACTTTGTTTGGGAACATTTCGCCCAGTTTTATCTGTTTTAAACTTATCTCTAAGCCTAGCGATTGTAACGTAGGGTTATCTGTTTGAAATTCTCTCCTAAACTGTTTCTGCACTTAAGCTACGTTTTAGAACTTCCAATAACATTTTAGGATAAATGTCTATCGCTCAAATCTTAGTCTGTTAAACCATTATGTCAAGTTAGTTAAACCTGAAAGGAAAAGAAGAACATAACACTTATTAGCGAATAAATTGTGTATACATTGTTTTTAAAACGCCCTGTATAAGTAACCAAGACAGAGTTGGGCAACTCGGGACACATTTTGATTAATGGTTTTGTATTTGTTCAATTTTTACACGAACTTGTTCGATTTGTATGTACATGTTTCCTTAAATAAATAATAAGATTTAAGCGGTTGCAATAGACACATAACACTGGTTTACACGGTTTATATACTTTTGCCGAAATGCGTAATTTTTCAAGATTCTAGTGCACTGAGTACGGAAAAATTGCTGTAACAAATCTGTCACGTCTAGTTTAAAAAAATATTTATTAAATACTTAAAAATAATAATAACATGAAATATAAAAATTAAAACTTAGAAATGATTGATTTTACTCTTCTTTTTATAATTTTCTTGATCTGTTTCTCTTAAAATAGACCAGCAGTAATCCTCTAACATACTTTCGTCCCAAAAAACTTTGTGTCTTTCTTCAAAACGTTTAAGGTCTTCCTGAAAACGATCGCCCTGCTCGTCACTCACGGTGCCGAAGTTTTCAGGGGAAAATCCAGGTGTGAATGGAGAAAATGTATCTTGAGATGTTCACACACCCATTGCATGATAGTTTTTTTAATAAAACAGCAATATTTTTTTTCATAAGTTTCATCTTTATGATTTCCTAAGAATGCATGGACGACCGTTTTAAAGAAATCCCAAGTATTTTTTCATTAGTAGATAAAAGTTTTTCAAAGTCCTTATCTTTCATCAGTTTACGTATCTGTGGACCGATAAAAATTCCCTCTTTTAATTTTGTGTCTGAAATACTTGGAAAAATTTTGTGTAAATATTTAAAAGCGGCACTGTTTTTATCCATGGTTTTGACAAATTATTTTATTAGGCCCAATTTAATGTGTAATGGTGGCAAAATTGAATTTTGCGGATCCACTAAAGATGTATATTTCAGATTGATTTTTCCTGGAGTAAATTTATTTCGGACAGGCCAATTTTGATTCATCGCATTTAAAAGTCCGATAATATCATGGCAAAAATAAAAATCATCCTTTTTGGTGAAATAGCTGCTGAAAATTTGACTTCGATTTCGGTAATAAGTTACTTTGGTATTTGGTGTCAATAAGTTCCACTGTTGTAGACGAGAGGCAGGAATCTTTGCCTTAGATCTAGATAGTTGCAAGTCTCGCACAAGGTCGTTCAACTCATTTTGGTTTATTAAATATAAAGTTTTATCATCTTCGATTACGAACTCGTCATCATTTTCATCTTCCATAAACAGATCGCCATTATCTTGGCAACTCGCACTTGACATATCTGGACATACGGGATGTGGCAGATTTTCCGAATGTGATATGGGTTTTGAGACTGATGGAATGTCAGGATATCGAATTTAATGTTTATGTTTTGAATTAAAGCCTGCTGTTTTTGTCAAACAAAAATAACAGCCATTTTCGTGATTTAAAGGTTCTCTCCGCAGCATTGGTGATCCGAATTGAAGATACTTTTTTCTCCCGAAGACAAGCATATAAGACTAATTCTACAGCTTTCATAAAAAACATCTGGAATTGAATTTTTATCTTGATTACTCACTGAGAGTCCAAAATCATGCAAATATGCTGTTTTAAGATATTCCGATATCGGTCTTCCTTTTTTTTGCGAATATAAATTGTCCAAAAACGTAACAAGAACGATCAGAATTTAATTTACATACTCTATTAGACATTTTATCAAAACCAAAACCACAAAAACACAAGAAAACAGAATATAGAATCTAAGTTGACAATGCGGGTAGGCTGAATGTGATGTGATAGATATTTAAAAATGTGAATATAGAAAAATCTAAAAATTTTAAAAATGTGATGTGATAGATTTTTTCCAAATACCGCCTTTTATTAGTAAGAGGTAGTGTAATAAGAAAATAGGTGTTTCATCAAAAGTATGTAAAAAAAGTTTAAATTTGTAAACCAGTGTAATTAATAGAAATGAACACTTTTTCTACTGGCCCAACCTCACTGGGTGCGGCAGATTGGTACAGTTGATCACAGACAAATATTAAATCGAGAATGAATGCAAATTATACAGATAACTTTTAAAGGTAATTTAATCAAATGTTGAACACAGTATATTACTCAGTTATACTTTTAGCATGTTATATGGGCCATTCTCAAATAAAGTTACAAAACAGTGTCCAACAATATAATTAAATTTCCAGTTAAAAAAGAGATCTTATTTAAAACAAATACATGCAACTTTTTGAAGCTAATACAATATCTGTTGAAAAATAGTTACTTAAAACATTTAAGTATTTTCAGTTTATAATGCTCATTTTTTGAAAAATTGACTGTCCCCAGTGAGAAACTTCACAAAGAAAGGTTTGAAAATACAAGATACAGAAAGGAAATGTATTTAAGTTATACATCATTTCAAAATTAGATACTTTATCTTTCAAGTGAAATATAAACTGAGAAAACATTTTCATTATAAAAATATAATATAGCTTGAAATATAATGTCCCCAAAGTATGCACATTTTCCAATGCCCACTCTGTTACCACGATCATGTTCTAATGATCCTGTTACAGAGTAGTTAACAGCATATGTGTCAAGACTGTGTACATATATGAAGATTTACTCAAGAGTCCAAATAAGTAAGTTGACGCTGTTTATTTCATACACACCATGCTTGTTTAAAAATAAAATTTTTCATATTAAAAAAAAAAAAAAAAAAAAAAAAGAGAGAGAGAGAGATAGTTTTATGGTCTTTTAGTTAAACCGATTTTCGGACAATCAGGGTTCTACTGTATTTGTTTTCCATCCAATTGGTAATACATTTAAACAAATATTTGTTTTCTGTAATATTTGTCACCACTTCAAAAAATATATATAATAAATTCGAAGAATTAAAAATAATTTTTATGTCAATAAATCTAATAGAGTGTTAAGATAGAGGACATTTCTCTGATGTGTTTGACAAGAACTGATATTTTTTTTCTATAAATAAAAAGAAAAGTGTGGAAAAACTTTCAGTTTTCATAACACGAGATACTAATGTAAGTAATTAAAATAAAAAATTAAGTGAAATAAAAAAAGTTCAAGGCATATAATCAATTTTTGAATTGTAACTTTTTTTAAGAATGACCCACATTTAAAATGATTGAATTACCCCTCGTTAAATTATAATAAAACAGATCTTTAAGTCGGTATCTTTTTAGGAGTCTCAAGTTGAATAAAATATCAGTACCATCAACAAATGACTTATATTCTATATTCTTATAAATAAATGACCGACGGGTGCTCACATTTTTCTTATAGAAAAGTAATTCATATCTTTCAGTGCCCACAAATGCAACAATTATTTCTTCAGAGACTTTGGTGACTGCATTGTAACCATACTGATAGATGTTCTTGAACGCCGATATGTATATTTACACTGTTGAAATATATTATTGAGTAACGAAGGATTTGATCTTGCGATATAAGCTAATAAAATTCACCAGTTTTTAATTAGCCTTTAGAAAATGGCTGGTTCAATTATCGGCCAGAACGCATAGTTTCTTTAACCGTTTCAGGAGCAAACTTCTACTCGTAAAATGCTGAAATGATTGACTGACACCAGATTTTACAAACAGACTTATTTGAAAATTAGTAAAAGCTTTTCTTCAAGTACATAATAAAAGAGAATTTTTCATTCCAAAATTCTGATGCCAATGTGGCATTGAGGGATTAAAATTGGGTGGTCCAAAAATGAATCAACTCTCTTGAAAGCGTTAATTCGTTACATACGTTCTCGGCGGCGAAAAATTGACATATTTTGGAATTGGTTTTAGGAAGAGAGTAAAATTAATTGAAAAACTAATAATTCCACGTTGTTTTTAAATGCTTCAAGTATTTAAAAATATTTTTTTTTTGTTAAATTTGGTTCCATATTACGTAGGAAACCTGGAGCCACGTTGAACTGTACCAAAGTATCAGGTTTCGATGGGGAGCATTATAACTTCCTGTAAAAACAAAAAACAAAATATTAAAATCTCAGTTTCTTCCATCGCTCAAATATTTGAATTTTCGAAAAATAAGAAAATTGCGCTATTCTGAAAAAAAAAATTTACTTTTAAAATTATTAAAAATATATAAAAAATGAAAATTTTCAAAAAATGGCTCGATGGTCTTTTAATTATACGTAGATAAGCACGAATTTTATTCAAGAATATTACAAATTGTTCACGTTATCACTCTGTCCATATTGAAAATGTATAGTTTCCAGAAAATCGCGTTTAAAGTTTTAGCACAAAAAAATATACTGATATATATATTTTTTCAACTGACACATAATTTGCTATTCCTGCGTCATACTGTGGATCCTCCTGTGCCATCTGCAGCTTTAATAAGGGAGTGGAATCTTATTAGAATCTTTTCGGGGACGTCGGCTTTATCGATCGTGCGCGCGCTCAGATTTTTGCTCACATCTTTCTTATTAATTGAGATGCCACTTTTTGCCCATAATTCTACACACTATAAAAATTTAATTTTTGTAAAAAAAAAACGATATTTTGAAAGTTTAGAACGTGTCTAACCCCTTAAAGAGTGCAAAGGTTCACACATCTACCAAGCGCTTCCTTCCCTCCTCAGTTAGTCTCCGTCTGTTGCACAGAAATACACATTTATTTGAAAGGCAAAGAATGGAGTAAGCAGACCTTGTGTATCTTCTGTCTTTATAAACATCCAAGTACCCTAAAGCACCACTGCTTATAGGTTAATAAACAAGAATCATTAACCCTCCGCCTGCCAGACGGGTCCAATGTACCCAGCAGGTACATTCAAAATAACTATTCGAATCATAATTTATTTCATAAAATAAATTAAATTTGAACTGCAGCGACCTAAAGTACATAAATAAGTTAAATAATTTTACATAAAAATTATGGTGTGAAACGTTTTTATAAAGATTGAGTTAAAATTTCTGGTATTTCTAGGGATTAAGAAGAATTTACTTACTTAAAATTTGTATGAAGTTTTGATAATTAACGTCATTTAGCTAGTTTCACTAATAAATTTTTACTTCTTTTCATATTTATTGTTTATTATTCATTATTCATTAATAATAATTGAATAATAAGAGCTTTTTAGGAAGTAAAAGAGCACTTTTCTTGAGCTCCTTAGATTGTTGTCCTAAACTTCTAACTTGCCATACTACTGACCCACTTTCTCGTCTTCCAGTTTCACAATTAGGTTTGATATTACAATAAGATTTCTATTACTTAATAGCATGACAAATGCGTGTAATTTATATAATTCACATTTTAAAAAAATCTATTCTTTATACAAAATAAATAAATAATTAATTAATAAAAAAATAAAAATAAAAATAAAATAAAATAAATAAAATCTGACATAGCCGTAAATCAAATCTCTTCCCATTCTTCTCGAATCATTTTGTGGTCATAGACATAAGAAAGGGAAGTTTAAACTAAAATAAAGATGTGTTTTACGACCTGTCAACGACTCCCGCTCTTGACCTTTGACTTTTATATATGCTAAGAAAGTCATAAAACATCAAAGATTCTCAGACATACCACAAAAAAAGAAGCTGACTCAAGTCTGCAAGTCTTGACGATCCTTTAGACATGAGCTCGAGGCATATGGAACTGTTTAAAATGTTCACACGTATCGTTCAGGAAGACTGTGGTCAACAATAAACCCCACAAATGATGAGTGGCAAGTGGATCTTTTCGGCAAACGGATGGCGAAGTAGGCCATTTAAAATCAAATTTCCATCGATTTTAAAGCATCTACATTTAAAAAGTTACATTACAAGATGAGCCCACGCTCTCAATAAAGATGATCCGAACCGTTATAATCCTTAATCTTATAATCATTTAATATTTTTATAATTTTTTTAAACACCCTGTCTGTGTTCAGTTTTATTTACAATTTTGCGGGGCAGTGATTTATCATGGAGGCATTCGTACACTGTAAAAATAAAATGGATCGATCTACTAAAAAAATTTTAGTTTTTTTCATTGATTTTTCCAATTACTAAAACTTTTTTTGTATTCTTACTCAGTTACAAGAAAATCTGTAAGAATTACTATAAAACAGCTAGCAACGATTCCGTTTTTTTGTACCGGTTACTAAAAAAATCTGTGGAATACAAATATACTAAAAAAAATTTAGTAACCTCAGGATTTTTTTTGCAGTGTAAAAGCGAATTTACAAAGTAGGGAATAAACATATATACGTTCAACTGTCATAATATGTATACGTATATATTATGTATATATATATATATATATATATATATATATATATATATATAAAATAAAAAGTAATGGCTCGGAGATTCGGAATAGACACACAAATTCTTTTATAATCCTTTTTAATCTCCTGAACCTGTAAGCCGAAAAATCAATACTTATCTATACATTCTACACATTTCCTTTATTCGAGAACTTACTTAAGATTAAAAATAAAAATAAGTAAGTTTTCTGCTCTTTCTAATATTCTTTTTCATGAATTTTAAGAATATGAAAAGAAATGAAAACTTAACTGAAAATTTTTGGAACAGCAAGTTTAAAAAATTTCAGTGTAAAAGAAATTGCAAAATGGACAAATAAGATAAGAGATTTAAAGGAAAATACCTTTTATTTACATTTTTCAAGCAGCAAAAAAGATTTGAAGTAACTAATTAAATACAAATAGGTTTTAAATAAAATTATTTACTTGTTTGCCTAGATTATGATAATTAATCCAGAAGAATTATTTAAATACACCCAGATAGGTTTATTTTATAAAAATTCCAGAGATATGTTTATAATATTTTTTGTTACATTAAATGTTATTTACTTTGAAAAAAAAAATCATTTTTAAAGCATCTTCATAATGTTAATAAAAGAATATAAAAATAAATTAGCATCTGTATAAGAAAGAATAGAAATATTTGATAAAAATTTTGAAACATTAGTTAACCGTAATTATTTTTAAATTCATTAATATTCTCTAATGGTAAAAAGTTGTTAAAAGATTTTTTGAATTTTTTATCAAAGATTTTTTGGTGGCATCAAGTTATTTTATTATTATTATTATTATTATTATTATTTTTTTTTTTTTGCGCAAGATAAATAAACTGATTCTATTTTTAAAATGATTCTAAACCGTAATCCCAAACCAAACTTACGAACAGAATCTGGCACTATACCACTATCAGTATCCAAACTCGTATATAAGCTGCTGGGCTGGAAATTAACCCTTCGCACCGGTGCACAGTGGGGCGTTTTGAAGATCTAGGTGGACAAAATTATTGCCGTGGAGTTTAATTAGGTTTTGCTGGTTTTTCGAATATATCACTAATAAAATGCTCAAACAGTGATAAATATTTAGTTTATTTAATTATTATTATTATTATTATTATTATTATTATTATTATTATTATTATTATTATTTATATTATTACTAGATGGAACCCGTCAAAATTTGACGGCAAAAAACTTGATAGTACCATAAAAATAAAATTCATAGCTGCTTTAAAATGTTTGAAACTTTTGCAGAATAATTCAAATAAATAAAAAACCCACTTTGAATTAAAGCTAGGTTGAAGAACAGCAATTGGCTAAGTTTCACTGGCACATGCACTCGCGGAATTTCTTTCATCTGACACATTTAGCGCTGTTGTGCAAGTAAATGGTAAGTGCCCCCTTGGGAAGGGGGAAATGGCGGGATGGACCAAGGAGATGCATAACATGAATAAGCAGTCAAAGACCTTTCAAACGATATGTAACATGAGGGGTGTGTGCAAAATTTAAAAAAGTACCCCCTTGGGGGGGGGGGGTAAAGTAGGGGATGGACACGGAACATGCATAATATGATTAAGTGGTCACAGACCTTTCCAACGATATATAACATGACGGTTGTGTGCAAAATTTAGAAAAGTACCTCTTTGGGGGAGGGGGGACAAAGTGGGGAGATGGACATCAGAGATATGCATATGATTAAGCAGTCACAGACCTTTCCAACGATATATGACATGAGGGTTGTCTGCAAAATTTAGAAAAATACCCCCTTGGAGGAGGGGGGGGGGCAAAGTGGGGAAATGGACATTGGAGATATGCATATGATTAAGCAGTCACAGACCTTTCCAACGATATATAACATGAGGGTTGTCTGCAAAATTTAGAAAAGTACCCCCTTGGGGGAGGGGGGGGCAAAGTGGGGAGATGGACATTGGAGATGCATAATATGATTAAGCGGTCACAGACCTTTCCAACAATATATGACATGAGGGGTGTCAACAAAATTTAGAAAATTGACTCCTTGGGGGGGGGGGCAATTGGGGAGATGGACATTAAAGATGCATAATATGATTAAGCGGTCACAGACCTTTCCAACAATATATGACATGAGGGTTGTTTGCAAAACTTAGAAAAGTACCCCCTTTGGGGAGGGGCAAAGTGGGGAGATGGACATTGGAGATATGCATATGGTTAAGTAGTCACAGACCTTTCCAACGATATATGACATGAGGGTTGTCTGCAAAATTTAGAAAAGTACCCCCTTGGGGGAGGGGGGGGGCAAATTGGGGAGATGGACATTGGAGATGCATATGATTAAGCGGTCACAGATCTTTCCAACAATATATGACATGAGGGGTGTCAACAAAATTTAGAAAAGTGCCCCCTTAAGGGGGGGAAGTGGCGGGATGGAACCCGGAGATGCATAACATTAATAAGCAGTCAAAAACCTTTCCAACAATACGTAACATGAAGGGTTTGTGCAAAATTTACAAAAGTACCCCCTTGGGGGGTGGCAAAGTGGGGGGATGGACACCGGAGATGTATAATATGATTAAGCGGTCACAGACCTTTTTAACGATATATAACATGAGTGATATGTGCAAAATTTAGAAAAGCGCCCCAATTGGTGGGGGGGGGGGATGGACCACACAGATGCATAACATGAAAAGGCAGTCGCAGGCCTTTCGAACGATATATCATATGAGTCGTGTCAGCAAAGGAAAGTCTCCACCCCGTGTGGGCAAAACATACTACCCCCGCCGCCATAATTATTGATGCGGACTCATTTTTTAAATTCGTTCGCACCCCTCTTCTCCCGCAAAATGTTGTGAATTTTTAAAAACTCCCCTTCCGAATTTTTTTATACCAAAAGCACTTATGTCCGTCGTCTGCATGCAGAGTTTTGTGCTTACAGACGCCAGACACAACAACACACACACAGACAGACGTTTACCGACATTAATAGTATAGATGATACTCAGTGCCTACACATTTCACCCTTTATAATTCAGCCAATGAGTTGACGGTTGTTCATTTCCAAAAACGAAACAATAATTCTTTAGGGTGAATTTTGTTTGTTTGATACACCGTGGCAGAATGCATGCAATGCAGCGACAGGTATCACAAACTTTTTAGGGCACCTGCAGACTAAAAACATATAATCAATCTTCGCGGGAAAAAAATCCTAGATTTCGTCAAATGATCACGGGAATAAAACTAATTTCATCAAAGGATCATGTAAAACGTGAATTTTGTTAAAAGGCCACAGAAAAACGCGATTTACGCAAAAGATGAGCAAATTTTGTCAAAGAATCGCAAAACAGGAAATTTCACCAAAAGATAGCGCTTTCTTGCCAAATTTCGTCTAAAAATTGCGGAATAAAATGTATTTTATCAAAAAATCGCTGGAAAACGCACATTTCGTTAAAGTATCGCGTGAAAAATGCGAATTTCTTCAAAGATTGCTGAAAAAAAGCGAATTTCATCGAAGGATTGCTGAAAATTCATGAATCTTATCAAAAGGCAGCAGAGAAAATGTGATTATTATCAAAGCATTGCGAAAAAAGAAAATTTCGTCTAAGGATCACAGAAAAACGCAAATTTCATAAAAGAATCATGGAAAATAACGCAAATTTCGTGAAAAAAAAAACACAGAAAAAACACAAATTTTGTCAAATTATCGCTGAAAAAAAAACACAAATTACGTCAGAGGATAGCTGAAAAAATTGTGAATCTCGACAAAAAAAAGATACAGAAAAAAATGCGAATTTCATTAAAGAATCACGAAAAAAAAATGCGAATTTTGTTAAAGGATTGCGCAAAGAATGTGAATTTTTTGAAAGGTTCGTGTGAAAAATGAAACTGTCTATTAAAAACAGCACACACACAAACATCTATACAAACCTCAATACACACAAACATATTATAGGCAGGGCTTGAAATTCAATTTTTCCAAGGACGGGAGTCTCCCTACCAACATTTTTAAATGGAGGGGAGTTGTAATGTTTGGGAGGGAGAAAAAAAATCTTTAAACCCCACTATTATTTTACGTGCTATTTAAAGAATTACATTAATGCAGACATGACAAAATACCATTGAAAAAATTAAGTCAACTGAGAATGATTATGTAAAATGTTTATTTTTATTATAAAAAAGGGAAGAAAGTTAAGTTTTATATATGCAGTGTATTTTTCAAGTTCCATTAAATGTGTTAGGGACCCTTAACAATTAGGTTGTTAAATAAATTTCTGACTTTAGATTTTACTTGATTGAGATTCACCGATCGATCGTGGAAAAGACGCAAAGTTCATCGATCTGTCGCGGAAAAAACGCTAAGTTCGTCGATCTGTCATAAAAAACGCGAAGTTCGTCGATCAGTCGGGGGAAAAAAGCAAATTTCGTCGATCGATTGCAGAATAAACACAAAGTTCGTCGATCTGTCCCCAAAAAACGCAAGGTTCGTCGATCAGTCGCTTAAAAAACGCAATGTTATCTGCCGCAGAAAAAACGCAAAGTTCGTTGATCAGTCGCAGAAAAAAATGCAACATTCGTTGATCTGTCGCGGAAAAAACGCAAAGTTCGTCGATCAGTTGCGGAAAAAAGCAAATTTCGTCGATCGATTGCGGAATAAATGCAAAGTTCATCGATCAGTCAGGGAAAAAAGAAAAATTTCGTCGATCGATTGCGGAATAAACGCAAAGTTCGTCGATATGTCCCCAAAAAACGCAAGGTTCGTCGATCAGTCGCTTAAAAAACGCAATGTTCGTCGATCTGTCGCAGAAAAAACTCAAAGTTCGTTGATCTGTCACGGAAAAAACCACAAAGTTCGTCGATCAGTCGCGGAAAAAACACAAAGTCCGTCAATCGGTTGCGGGGAAAAAAAATCACGAAATTTATCGTTCGGTTGCAAGTAAATTAAATAATGCAAATTTCTCCAAAAATGCTGAAATTTTTTGGGCGGGAGGCTCCCGCTCATGATCTTTTTTTGGGCGGGATTTCAAAATTTTCGGCGCGAATCCCGCCCTGAAATTCAAGCACTGATAGGGTATAGTTTTAATCTGAAATAATATATTGAACTTGAACTAACTTTTGAAAAATCGGGTTAACCCAAATCCAACTTGCAGAAATCTACACTCAGTCTGAAATCGACTCGAACCATAAAGACAGTTAACCCAACTTGCAACAAAAATAATTATTGCCGAGAGAGCATTTACCCAATTTTGCCCTTTACAATTCAGCCAATGAGTGGAGGGGGCCAAAGGAGCGTTCCTTATCACAAACGAAAGATGAGATACGTTCGTTTGATGTCGTTGTTGAAAATTTATGGATTTCTATTATTAAAGTAATTTTTTCATTTTACCGTATTTATTTTCTTTTTGTGTTGTATGTATTTTGCTACTTTGAATTTTTTTAAACTAACCCTTTTTTTTTTGGAGAGTGAGAGAGAGAGATTTAGTAATTTGGTGACACGAAATTCCGCAAATTCTTAAAATCCACAAATCGTTTCCAATGTAAACAATGAAATTTACAATTAAGTTGCAAGTGCAAAATTTCAGTTTTTTAAAATTTTCATGTCATTCTGTACACATTTTAATGTCATTCTGATCATTATACATATTTAGCTATGCATTATTAATTATTTACTTGACCTTTACTTTTAATATTTTAAATATTTCAAACTTACAGCTAAATGTAATTATTAAAACATTTGAAATACTGCATTCGAAAAATGAAATTTCAGCTTAGAAACGCGACAATTACTATTAGGTAATTAGGTTAAAAAATTTTAAAGTAGAAAAGTACTTATGATATAAAAAGAAGAAAAAAAAATACACCAGAATGTATCTGTATTACGAAAGCGGGAGAAATGATTTTCTGTGCTATACGAAAAGATATCCAAATAACTCAATCATGAACATAGAAATAGGTATCGGTTTCTATGTTCATGTGCACTCAATCCAAACTTGAAACTTTTAAAAAGGTCATTGAATGAATAAAATTCATCTCCGCCTTTCACATCCAGAAAACTTGCTGTGTCGCCAATTATGTTTATATTTTATATATAGATAAAAAAATAATAATTCAGGCACTTTTCCGTTATACGGACACCATTGTCGCCAAACATACATACATACATACATTTTGGCATAGTGTCCGTATAACAGAAAAGTACTAAAGTTCATGGTTTAAAATCACAATAAAATATCATGAAATTTATTGATTAGTTGTAGGAAAATATCGGGGAAATAATGTGTTTTTCGTGAATTTTTTGTTTTGTTAACAATGTGGTTAGAGAGCCAGGGAGAAATCCAGAAAACTTGCTGTGTCGCCAATTATGTTTATATTTTATATATATATATAAAAATAATAATTCAGGCACTTTTCCGTTATACGTACACCATTGTCGCCAAACATACATACATACATTTACATACATACATACATTTTGGCATAGTGTCCGTATAACAGAAAAGTACTAAAGTTCATGGTTTAAAATCGCAATAAAATATCATGAAATTTATTGATTAGTTGTGGGAAAATATCGGGGAAATAATGTGTTTTTGTGAAATTTTTTGTTTTGTGTTGTTGTGTTTAATTGTAAGCATTCATTATAATTTTCAGTGCATTATTAAATTGAAAGTTTTGTTTAAAATATGTAAACAAAACAGTGACCAGAAACCTGCACAATTCCTAATATAGATAGATAGATAGATGCATGCATGTAGTACTTTTAATTATTTGGTAAAAATACTGTGATCGTCACTGAGAAAACCTGAATTTAACCTAAAAGTAATTGTTGAGTGTTTAAGCTGAAATTTCATTTTACGAATACAGTATTTCAAATGTTTTAATAATTACATTCAGCTGTAAGTTTGAAATATTAAAAGTAAAGGCCAAGTAAATAATTAATAATGCATAACTAAAAGTAATTGTCGAGTGTTTAAGCTGAAATTTCATTTTACGAATACAGTAAAGGCCAAGTAAATAATTAATAATGCATAACTAAAAGTAATTGTCGAGTGTTTAAGCTAATTTCATTTTACGAATACAGTATTTCAAATGTTTTAATAGTTACATTCAGCTGTAAGTTTGAAATATTAAAAGTAAAGGCCAAGTAAATAATTAATAATGCATAAGTAAAAGTAATTGTCGAGTGTTTAAGCTGAAATTTCATTTTACGAATACAGTATTTCAAATGTTTTAATAGTTACATTCAACTGTAAGTTTGAAATATTAAAAGTAAAGGCCAAGTAAATAATTAATAATGCATAACTAAAAGTAATTGTCGAGTATTTAAGCTGAAATTTCATTTTACGAATACAGTATTTCAAATGTTTTAATAGTTACATTCAACTGTAAGTTTGAAATATTAAAAGTAAAGGCCAAGTAAATAATTAATAATGCATAACTAAAAGTAATTGTCGAGTGTTTAAGCTGAAATTTCATTTTACGAATACAGTATTTCAAATGTTTAATAGTTTGTTTACATCGGAAACGATTCGCGGAATTTCGTGCCACGAAATCTCCCTCTCTCTCAAAAAAGGGTTAGTTATAAAAAATTCAAAGTAGTAAAATACATACGACTTAAAAAGAAAATAAATACGGTAAAATGAAAAACTACCTTAATAAAAGAAATCCACAAAGTTTCAACAACCGAACAACCAAATGGAATCGTAATACACATACGCTTCTAGAGAGAGGAAAAAGCTTTCACCTCATTGGCTGAAACATCGCGTCTGAAGATAGTAAAAGCCTCTAGCTGATTAGCCGAATGCTCGCGCATGCGTATAAATAGCATTTTTGCACGAAAAACTAAAAAGCAGGTTAGCTTTAAGTATATGGATTATTATTATTATTTATATTATTATTATTATTTATATTACTATTACTATTATTATTATTATTATTATTATTATTATTATTATTATTATTATTTATATTATTATCATTATTATTTTTATTTATATTATTATTATTATTTATTTTATTATTATTTATATTATAATATTGTATTGTCATGGAAACTACACATGTATTCAAAGTTTCAGCTTAATCAGATAATTAAATGTTGTTTAAAATTGACTAGCAAGATTTGAACTAAACATACATACTTACACTCTAAGTTAATATAAATTAATGATTAAATAATAATTAAAATAATAATAATAAGGTTTCACTGGTCTACCATGGTGGCTTTTATTTAAGACTTTTTTGTTTTCTATTGCTTGAATAACGCAACCTAGCAGGTGAAAGGTTCCTTAAAACCAGGCGGAATTGTATTGATAAAAACGTTGCCTAATTCTTTCCGATTTAGACCATTTTTGTTGAACAAAATGTCCGGACAAGTGATTTCAGGCTCTTAAAAATGTCTTCAGTTAACTGAGGATTCCCAGGTTTTCCAACAAAAATGAAAGGACAGCTTCGAATTTGCTTTCATTTGGGTTGCCAACCCATAAGTCAACAACAGATTTTCGAGAAATTTATGTAGTCATTCTGAAAAATAAAAGTTTTAAAATAAAAACATATTTTAAAAAATAAGCTTTTATGTTTTGTGTCACTCTGTAAAAAATATGAATGCTACCCAAATTTTTTTCAGTTGAAAAAATACTGTTCTGTAAATCAATAACCTATATAAATTTTATTGAATATGAAATAAAATTTTTGCTTATAGACGGTGATGTATCCGAATTATTTGTGTGGCCCTTAAAAGAAATATAACTGCTGCACACTTTATTTTCACTTTATAAGATGGTATTGTACATCTCGATAATCTAGATTAATTTTGTTGAAATTGAATTAAAATTTGTGTATATAAATAACAATTTTTCCGCAATATTTTGTGTGGCCTTGTAAAAAATGCATAATTGCTGAGTTCCTCAAATTATAATATAATTACATTATCATCTAAAACACACGTGTAAGCCAAGTTTTAGCTCAATCCAATAATTATAAGTGGATTAAAATTTATTTGCAGGTTTTAAATTAAAATTTTGTGTAGCCCTGTAGATACTGTATAACTTCCATTTTTCTCAAATTACAATAATATTGTATTGTCATTGAAACTACACATGTATTGAAAATTTTCGATTAATCGAATAATTGGTAGTGGTTTAAAATTAACTTACAAGATTTAAACTTTTGTTTAACCCTTTAAAATAATATAACATCTACGCTCGTCAAATTATAATAATATTGTATTATCATTAAAACTACACATGAATTCAAAGTTTCAGATCAATCGGATAGTTAAAAGTGGTTTAAAATTGACTTGCAAGATTTTAACTAAATATAATACATACACTGAAAGATAATATAAAACTGGTTTATTAATAAAAACGTTGCGATTCGCAATCTTTCGCAGGAGTTTTTTTAAATTTCCAATACTTTAGGAATGACACTTTTATTTAAAAAAAAATCGTATTGCTTAATAATGCTTAATACTGTACTAAAAGTCAAGATAAAGTTTGTAAACAACAACATGAATCATCCAAAAACACAATTTCTGAAAAAAGCACTTAAACTGGTTTAATAGCGCTTATTTTCTAACAACAATAGCTTAAACATTACCTTGACAAATATGTAATATATTTTCAGTAAACTCGTGCTTTCACATTAAACAGAATAGTTAAGACGTGCTTTCAAACATAGGAAAATAAATGCAACCGTTGAAACACCCTCAAACCAATTACGCAAATGTCTTCTTTACGGTCGTAGTTAATCGACACCACGAAGTTTTTTCGACAAAAATCGTACGGATCTCGACAAAAGAGACATTCAGCTACCAGAATATGCGGTCTTGTTAAATTCCGAGAATATCGGAAAAATGAATTTTGTCCACCTAGATCATCAAAACGCCCCACTGTCCGATGGTTCCAATTAATAGACTTTTGTCATATAGGAGAAATTTTGTTGTTTCTCCGACTTTTTTTGAAGCAATTATCTATTCGGTATATTTTTAACGAATGTTAAAGAAATTTACCTTTAAGATTAAGGCTTGTGAATTCTGGTGAAATCAATACAATTTCAGTTTTTTGCTTCGAGCTTTGTTAAAAGACTATTCGGGCATACAGTGTTAAGCAACAACATATAAACAACATTTTCGTGATACTAACAAAACAGTGAAATCCTAGCTTTATAAAAATCGAGAATGCACACATGAAATACGAGTTTTTACAAAAATTTGTCAATTGTCTCTTTTAATGATGTTCGAAAAATTCTAAATCACTGCCGTCTTTAATCAAAATTGCAATGCTTACGAGATATTTACTAAAACGGTTGTCTACAAGTACTTAATTTATTACAATTTAAAACCTTTTAAACATTATTTTATATTCCTATAAGCAACTAACAATGTTTTAAAAATACAGTAGTTTATTAAAGTATACTTTAATTAACTGAAATATATTTTAATTATACAAACCTTTGTATGAATGAATATACTTTTTCCAATGTGCGGTTGTAAATTTAAGAGACAAATGTGATTGTTTCTTTCAATCCCGTGAAAACTGCATTGTTATTTATGCTAAAAGCAACTCTATCATGAAAAGAAACTGTTGAGCTATCAATTGTTTGCATCAATA
Source organism: Maratus michaelseni (assembly GCA_963931845.1). NCBI lineage: Eukaryota > Metazoa > Arthropoda > Arachnida > Araneae > Salticidae > Maratus > Maratus michaelseni. The sequence continues at coordinate 283,421,473 of OZ007587.1, forward strand.
TATTAGATTTTTACGTTTTAGTTGAAACATTATTTCAGGTGATTCTTAAGTAGTTGATATTACTTGTAACTGTTCAAAAAGGTTAGACATATATATTTTATGTTTTGAATGTTGTATATAAACATGCATGTATTTTATAAAATTTATCTGCGTGTGTAAGCTTACAAAGTAAGAAGTGAATGTATATAAGTAAAGAGATAATGTTTTAAGTACCGTATATTAAACACGAGGATATTTAAAAAAATAATCTTCATTAATATTTATCACTATTGCAAGTAAGTTTAAAGAAAAATATTTATTTTCCCCACATATTTTTTTAATATAAAAATTTACATGTCTCCTGAAATGATATAATACTTATGGTTTAATGTATATTAAAAAATATCTCTTAACAAATACTGTTATTTGGAAATAGTAATGTTATTGTTCAAAATTGTTCAAATTGTTCAAAATTTTTATCAAATATTTCCATTCTTCCTTTTACAGATGCTACTTTATTTTTATATTCTTTTATTAACATTATGAAGATGCTTTATAAATGATAAAATTTCTTTCAAACTAAATAACTTTTAATGTAACGAACAATATTATAAACATATCTCTGGAGTTTTTATATAATAAACTTATCTGGATGTATTTAAATAATTGTTCTCAATTAATTATCCTAATCTAAGCAAACAAGTAAATAATTTTATTTAAATCCTATTTGTATTAAATTAGTTATTTCAAATCCCTTTTGTTGCTGGAAAAATGTAAATATAAAGTATTTTCCTTTAAATCTCTTATCCTATTTGTTCATTTTGCACTTTCTTTTTTACATCGAATTTTTTTAAACCTTCTGTTCCAAAATCTTTTTAGTTAAATTTTTAGTTCTTTTCATATTCTTAAAATCGATGAAAAAGAATATTAGAAGGAGCAGAAGACTTACTTATTTTTATTTATATTCTTCAGTAAATCCTCGAATGAAGGAAATGTGTAGATAAGCATTGATTTTTGGCTCCCCAATAGGCTATTTATTCTTCTTTATTAAGATTTTATTGTTTTAATATAAATTAGAATCTATATTTACTGTGCTTCTGTATGATTTTTGTTTGAAGATAGTTTACATATATATGATCAGAAGCATAGGTTTGTTTTAGCAAATTTTAATGTATTTCAATTATATTCATTTTATTGTTTTCGATATAAAGCGTTTATAACTCTATCGTAGTTTCGCATATGCTTTACTTTATTTTTTGCATATTTTCATATGTAAAAACAGTGTTATGCAAGCTTCACATCGAAATAAAAAATTAAATCTACATTATAATGCAAAAAAAAAAAAAATATCCTTGTGTAATGCTTACGTCATATTGACTGTGACAAAAACTGACAAATAAATTTCTGTTTTACTGAATTGTTTTAACTTTTAAACATTCCACAATTTAATTTTTACACTCTCGAATAGGAAAAAAAATGTACTTTCAAAGGCAAATAATTTGAAAACTCAATTTACTCATTTATCAAATGAATCAAATGAATGAGTGTAAAAAAGTTTTTGAAAAAATTTTGAATCATGATTTTATTAAAATCTACTTCTATCGCGTGCAACCCGATTACGAAAGATGAACCGGAACCCGTTTGCTCTTAAAGCAATATAAATTCTTCAGTGTTTGTTTGCAGATAATATTCCATAAGGAAATTAAAGTGTCATCAATAAGTAAATAACATAATAAAATAACATAAATAAAACACAAATTTAACAGAAATGTAATCGGAATACGCGTTTAAACCTCTAAAATTATCAGAATATACAAAATACTGTTGTAAGTAATGAAATATTTGGCGATTTATTCGGCTATTAACTTCTGGCATTCGGCTAATACGGAAGTATCACTTTTAATAAATTTCAAAACTTTATTTGAATACATTACTGATCATATAATAAGATCACTAATTATAATTAAAATATAGATAACAATGTTTAAGTGATACAAAGCCTTTTTGTGTTCTGTTTGTATCACTTAAGCATTTTCATCTATATTTTACATTACTGATCTTTTTCATATAAAAGTGTTTTTTCGTGTTGTTAGTGGCCAATCTAATAAAATATATCGAACGTAAAATATCTATTAAATAATAATAATAATTAAAAAAAAACGGTTTTCGCGTATATTTTCTAAACCAGGAAGCCCGCGTTGGATCCCTTAGTTGTTATTATTGCAATATATTGCAATCTGATAAAACAAATCTATGCTTCTTTTCCATGCTACATGTAAACAATCTTCAAACAGAAATCACAGAGCTCGGTGCAATCCTAAGGTTTTTTTTTACCTATGCTATCACTATTTCAAAACAAGAATCTTCGTTGTATATATCATAAACACCTGCAACAGATATCTCCAACAAAGAATATTGTTTACAAATAGTGGTAACAAAGGTGGAAAATATTAGGAACGCTACGAACCCTCAATCAACCAGAGAGGCAGTATATATAAGTCTTAAATTATATTCAAACAATCAAAGAATTTCAGAAAAAGAATTTTTTTAAATCTCTATCATTGGGCTAAAAATTAATGTTTACAGAATCCATTTCCTTTCGGGGATATTTAACAGATATTTTCATTTTAAAAATTCTTTTATTTTCTTTGACTCGTCATAAATGTTTATAAAGTGTTTCGCAATCTCTTCAAAAAATATTGAAGCACATGGCTTAACTTGTCTTTAATATTTGATAGCAACTAATCTGAGATTTAAGAGATATGTCAATCTTTCTGCCAGTAATCTGCTTGATAAGTCTCTCAAAAAACAATTAGGAAAATGAATACATTCCTTTTTGTTGAAAAGAAATTTTTATTAAAAACTTAAAGTTGTATGTCTCTTATTATTACTTATAAAAATGTCAGATATGATTAGTACACTGTAAAAAATGACCAACGTTTCTTATTTTATGAAAATATACTATAACAACGAACGAAAATATAATATAATCTTTTGAGTTATCCGAAATTCCGAATAGCGTGTTCCATTGTCTTTTGAATCCCCAGAAACCAATACATTTCCAAAATTTAAAGAATTATTTGTAAAAACAAAGTATTTTTCGCTGCCCGTATTTTTCAGGAACGTTTCCGAAGGGTTTTTATAGTGTATTAATAGTGTTCTCAACCTGGTTTTTCGAATGTCATCCATTCTCAAGTAAACGTTTTCAGCCGCATAAGTTAATTTATACATGAAAAAGTAAAGAAATAATCTTAATTTTATTGTTATTGTTAACGCTGTTAATTTTGCATGTTTGCCTGTTAAACATATTTTTTGAGCATGAAAATGTTTACTTGAGAATGGATAGCATTCGAAAAACAGGTATTCCAGGCTGAGGACACTCATTAATGCACTATAAAAACTCTTCGGAAACGTTTCTGAAAGATACGGGCAGCGAAAAATACTTTGTTTTTATGAATAATTCTTTAAATTTTGGAAATGCATTGGTTTCTGGGGGTTCAAAAGACAATGGAACACGCTATTCGGAATTTCGGATAACTCAGAAGATAATATTATATTTTCGTTCGTGGTTATAGTGTATTTTCATAAAATAAGAAACATTGGTCATTTTTTACAGTGTATTACGTAATGTTAAGCACTTTTCTAAACATGTTCAATAAGCTCATGAGCTGTATTTTATTCCATTAAAGCATATTTTTTTTCTATTATTAAATTCGAGAAAAAAGGAAATTGAAAGAAATTGAAATTTATTTATTTTTAACACTTTCTGTCATAGTTGAAGAGTGTTTATGACTTCGGTTTGCCTGTTTGTCTGCGCTCCAACTCTCTTAAAAATGCATTTGATTTCATTGTTATTGACACATATATTATTAAGGTTTACCATGGAATGTTTCCTAATGAGAACAATGTTTGCATAAATTATAGCTTGTTTACAGGGATACTTAAAACAATTCGGATACATTATAATCTGTGAACGAAATTTGTTTGAATTGCATTTTAATAATGTTACACTACTTCAAACATTATAAAATTGATATAGAATGCTGATACACCCTGCACCATGTTTTCTTTCGAAAATGATATACATTTAAAGTTTATTTATAGGGACACACAAAATAATTTGACTGACAATTGCATTACTCCCAGTAGGCACTGATTGTTTGTAGTGCGCATTGTGAACATGATATACGTTATCTTGAAGTGCACAACCTCTTTCACATGGAAAATAGGACATGTAACATTTAACCCATTCGCTTCCAGATGGGTTAAATGTTACTTTCTGGAGCATGAACCCACTAGTAGATATACTGGGAGAGAAGAGGTTACTATTCTTTTACATGGCTTCACAAATATACAGGGTGTTCAAAAATTCGACCGACAAATTAAGAAAGGTGATAGAAGGCATCAAGAGGATGAAAACTTACCACAGAACATGGGGTCACAAACCACGTTTAGTGGGAGAAAATCGCAAAAATATTTATGAAGGGTGTGACGTCGAGTGGAACTTTAAATGACCAAAAATAAATAGAAAAAAACATTTATTTGACGTAAAACATGATTACAATGCATTACAGTTCAATGTCAGGAAGGAGACGACGAGGCATTTTTATAGGAATATGTTTTAACACTTCCGGCAATCCTTCGTCCGTCGGTGTTGGCTGTGCAATGATCTTCGTGGCCGCAACTTCGAATAATTTCTATAAAAATGTGTCGTCGTCGTCTTTCTGACGTTGAACTGCAATGCATTGTAACCATGCTTGACGTCATGTAAATTTTTTTTCTACTTATTATTAGACCGTTTTGTTCCGCTCGACGTCACATCCTTCATAATTATTTTTGCGATTTTCTCCCACTAAACGTAGTTTACGACCCCATGTTCTATAGTAAGTTTTCATACTTTAAATGCTCCTGTTTAATCATCCCTCTTAATTTGTCGGTCGAATTTCGGAACATCCAGTATATATATATATATATATATATATATATATATAGGTCTCAACAAATGTTGTTGCCAGGTTTCCACTGGGCACCAAAAGATTTTATGTGGCAAGTATGTTTTTAGTACATCCTATCAACTTTGGTTCCATCCTCTCAACTTTGGTTCCATCCTCTAAAATTTTCTTTTTTCCTTTTTTTTTTGTAACAATATTTTGGAGAAAAATTGACCTAAGGTATAAGTGCAAACTCCCCCTCGCCCCGTGAATAGCAAGATGTGTTTTTCCTCTTCTGTTGTACGGAAGAACCCATCTTAGATGGCATTTTCTCTCTCATGCATGGGAAAATAGACTAAATCTTCTTTACGTAAAATAGTCCTGGTTCGGTTACCCGCACCGAATGTCACCTCAATGAATTTGGCACAGACTGAAGATATATGAAATTGGAGTCCTGCATGGGCCCATCCGAACAGAGACTAGTCCGACAAATAAAAGAATATTAATCGAGATTTTAATTATCTTAAAGAAAAATAATCTACATTTCTATTTTTAAAATGAATTTTATCCTTTATATCGAAAATTAATGTATACATACTCATTCATATTAAAATAAATAACCTCTTCATCTGAAACACAATTTCCTCTTTCTTTTAAAAAATCGGGTAAAACCAACTATTACCAGAAATAATCAAAACCCAACCTAATCCGCAAACAATTAGTGTCAACCCGACGCATACCAAAAATAAAATAAAATAAAATAAAATAAAATAATGGCAATCGGACACGAGCACGACTTCTACGCGGGTCGGGTTATATTTGACCCGAACTCGCAATATACTTTTAAAGTCAACCCACAAACCGACTCGACCCCGACAAAAAAAAGATTTCAGTGACACTTAACTGGACTCGAACCCTACAAATTTTTTTGTCGATCCGCAATACAACCCGAACTTGAAATGCTTGAACCGGACAGGATTCAAAAACCACAATCAAAGAAAATTAATCTACAAATGTAATTTTGAAAAAAAAAAAGAATGTAATATCTCTAATATCAAATTCATCCTTCATGTCGAAACATTAGCATGAAAAGAATTATTCATATTCAAATATATATATATTATCTAAAACAGTATTCTGTACTTTCTTTTTAAAAATCGGATACGATAACTCTAACCCAAACTGCAAATCACCTGCTTTGGAATCAAAATCAACCCAAATCCAAACCAATTAGTTAACCCGATCTACAACAACAAAACAAATTAGCATCCAGACGACACGACCGGGTCGTGTCTGGTGCGGGTAAATTCGGGGATCGGATGGTGTATTATCAGGTTACACAATCCGATGCCGTACTCTATATGGAATCAATAGTGTCAATTCTTTCTTAAAAACATTCATGTATTATGAAAAAAAGTCTTCTTTTGTCTATTTTGTTTGGACATTTTAGTCTTTTTTTTTTCACATTTTAGTAGCTTTTCTTTCTTTTTTTTAAAAGTGGTTTAACCCTCCCAGTCCTAAATTGAAAATATGAAAAAAAAAAAAAAAAAAAAAAAAAAACTGAAAATCAGGATAGATATAGTATTTTATACTGTCAACTAGAAATTTTCTCTGGCTACCAGATTTTTTCAAATTTGTAGAGTCCTGTATATATATAGTCTATGAGGAATAATTGTAAGAAGTAAGTTTTCATCTGTGTTTTTCGTTTTCACGCTTAAGTAAATTCAGTTTGTAATATGGTGTGTATAAATTCTATAGAAGTAATAGAGAAATGTCCAAAACAATTTTGTTCATTTAGAAATAATTATTTTGTATGGATGGGATTTGCTGAAAAAGCGATTCCAATTATTTTACTCATTTTCCCTCTGAACGAAGTTTTACTACACTATGTAGTGTTAGCATAATATGAATTCATGTACACGATTACAGAAAATTATATGGATACATTGCAGTATATTAAATAATTGTTAGATAATTGCTATGTTATGTGTTTTCTTCTGAAATAAAATTTAGTTTCACTCTGTAGTATGATTAATAAAAACTTATGCTTCAAAAATAGCGCTGCACAAAATAATTCGCATAAATCACTGTCTATGGGAAGTAGTTGCTGAAAAAGAGTTTTTGACAAGGTTATGCGTTTTTAAATATTTTATTTAGGTATCTCTTTTCATTGTGTGGAATAATGAAATTTTGTAACAATAATCGGATAGTTTGGAAAGTGTTTCATAATCCATACGTGATACATGATTTTTCGTGCTTTTTACTTATATTCTGGAATAAATTTCTTGAACTGGAATAAAATTCTCTATATATCTGAGAGACAATTTTGATACATAGTACAAAAAATAAATGCATTTTTTTTTTATGTTCGGTTATTAATGTCCTCAAATTAGTAAAAAGGAAGTACATTAAAATTCGAGCTTTTAATGATAATTCATTTTTGATGCAGTTTTCTTTGCTTTTGTTAAATTACTGTTTGTCGTATTAAAAATATTAATGGCTATTTCTTGTAATAAAGTACTTTTAAGTAATAAAAAGGAGAAAATATTTTGATAATTGGAACGCATAGAGCATTTTAATTGTCTCTTAATTGACGAATAGCTTTAAAAAAATTAAATTTTCAATAAATTTATTTATTTTTCAAATATGTAATAAATTTATGGTGCAAAAAACTTATTTGAATATTTTTTTGTTGGAATAACAAAAATAATGAAAAATAATATTTATAGTCGAACCCCGTATTATATAGCTATTTTTTTAATGATATTATACTTTGCTAACTTCAGATTGTTGCGTAAAAATACATAAAGATTATCGAAAATATAAAATACGATATTTAAATTTTATGCTGTAATGTTGAGAAAAATACAATTATTAATTAAAAATAAAACAACAATTTTGAACTAATAAACATCATATCAACAATGATAAAAATAATAAAAACAATTCAGCTGCAATGCACAAAACATTCTATCTAATAGCTAATATACCGCGTATATCACGTTATTCGACCGTTAAGTGTTAAAATGCATATGTGCTGACAGTTACGATTTTTGTCATCAGTACTTTTAAATAGCAATCTTTCTCTTGTACTTAATCTTAGAAATCCGCGATGAAATAAGGCAAAGATTTTATTTCGGGAAAAGTGTTGACAAAAAGTCGTCCTAGTTGGTAGCTATTAACTAATGAAGAATATATGGAATCAACAGAATTGCTTTATATTTGACCTTAAAAAGTAGACATAAATTTAACGCTGTAGTATCAGATGAGAGATAAAATCCATCTTAACTAAGATAAACAAACTAAATTCTCTAGAGTAATATGGTGATCTAGGTCCTTCATCAAAGTTTTCCTAATGTCAACAGTACAGTTGGTTTAATTAAAAGTATGATTAACTGTTTCGTATTAAATCGTGCTTATTACAGGCAATTTATTTTCAATGCAAAGAAATAAAAGAAAGTACCTTTGTATACGTAGTTCGAAAAAATGGGGAAATATTAAAGAAATAACAAAATATACTTACTTTCATTAACACTTTATTGACCCGCAATTTAATATGAAATCGATTTTTTATGGCGCATTTTTGTTACTGCTGTTGTAATACGCTTCGCCTTATTTAATCGCAGATTTCTGCATTTAAACAAGGTGAAGATTAATAGTGATAAGAAAAAAAGTGAAATGCAAAAGTTTGCATTTAGTCCAAACACCAGTGTAAATTTACCCTTTACCTACGCGTTAAAATTAAAATGAAACTAAATGTTTCTTTTAATACACATGTGACGGGTAGTTTTCCTCTTTTAACCCCTAGATTACGCGCCAGGAATGACATCTATTTACATATTCAATCGTACCAAAATTTACAAAAATGTTCTTTGTAGTGGATGGATATCTCTTGAAAATATTTTACTGTAAATGTACACTGTTAAAAATTTGCAGAAAACTGTCCAGTCATTTGACCGTTTTTATAGAAAATAGCTACATAACCGTAATTTAACTCAATTATAACCATAATATAGACAATAATATGGTCAGAATCGAGTTAAATTACAGTTATGCAAACATTTTCTATAAAAACGGTCAAATGACTGGACAGTTTGCTGCAAATTTTTAACAGTGTATGGTAGAGAATATTTTCCAATAAGTGGTACGAATAGAATACAAAATAGCCGCCGAGACGTACATTGTCAACAACCACGTAATCAAAAGGTTAAATAGGGCGTTACACGTATGTTATGTATTTCAATCAAAAGATTTCTTGTGCTCGTGTTTAAAATATTACTGAATGTGCAGTTATTGTAAAAAAATACACATGCCTTTATTCACAGACCATTTACGATAAAATCACACAAAATATGTCATTAGACTGGGAATAATGTCTTCATTCAGAACACGAATGAATTTTTTTGAGAAAGGTGTCGTCTACATATTAAAAAATGCAGGAACATCGATTTTTTGAATTATAGCATGCACTGTTGACAGTTTTTTTTTTACATATTTTTCCCTCGATCAAATCAGCCCGCAAAAATTTACAGTTTATGTATTTTTGTTAAATCTTCATGGAGTCATAAGAGTTGCGAATTTGAGGATGCTAAGGTTAAATTCACGTCCAAATAAAATCGTCCAAGTTAAATTTTGGTTTTCAGTGAGATACATTAAATAAATCCAAACATATTCTAGGCTTTTTTTTTTTTTTTTTTTTTTTTTTTTTTAATCAAAAGTTTATTCTGAAAATTATTAATAATTTCACACTAATGACAATTATGAATTATGACCCACTTTCAATTTTTACATAAACAAAATATACATCGTCAAAAAAAGAGTATGTAAGTATTATTTTTTCGTGAAATGGTGACATTTTAATTTTCGAAAGTCTAAATCAGTGGTTGTCAACATGGGGCATACGCCCCACCACGGGGCAATTCCGAAATTGTTACTAACCCATTTCCGTTCAGTTTTTTAGTCCTTTTTTTCGGGAAAGTAATGTTTTAGATTAAAGAATAAAAGAAATACATGCAAAAGAAAAAAAATCGAAAAGAGAAAGTTTTTTATTAGGTCTTTAAAAAAGGTCCCAATCAAAAGTTCAAATTAGAATATGACTCGGAATAATTATATAAAAGTATTTTAAACAGTTAGACACCATTTTTTACTTTTCTAAAAATTTCTAAAACTTTTTGGGTTATTGTGTTTTGCAATTTTTTACTATTTTTTATACTATTAATCTGTAATATGAAGAAATTTTTACAAGCGTAATTAAATAAAAATGTATCTAAAACTGGCGGTCTTGAACATATTTAACTTAAAAAATGTTAGAAATGCCTAAAAGAGGTACTATTAAATTTATAAAATTAATAAATACCCAATGGGCATCAGAAAATGAAATGGGTAAACAGTACACTTCTTATGGATCTAGTGCAGGCTTCCTAAACAATTTAAAAAAATGTACATATGACATATTTAATATTTTAAAGTCAGCTTATACACAGCTTTTAACTAGTGTTAAGCGGAAAAGGAGAGCTCGCTAACAGAGAAGTGTGTTCCGATGGGAAAAATTAGCTACTTACAGTTCATAAAAATGATGAAACTGGGCATCGCCGCTAGCAAAATCTGAAGAACTCTTAACGAGCATGACCAGGAGAATCCTGTGTGCTCTACGGTCATTGGAGGCACCGCCACCTGCGCATCATCCCCAATTCCCAAGAGATTGATGACATGGTCGCTACGGCGGCAAGCGATGGCGGAAACAGTGCCCTAAGGGGAACCACTGCGCAACACTTGCACTCATATTTGCTTATTTCTAAAATAGATAACTTCATATAAGTAGTAGCTGAAGTTAACATTTAATTTTTGTTTTATTACACAAAGAAAATTTGCTATCCAATGTTAATTTTAGCACTAAATTTTTTACACAAACTGAAATTAAGTGATTCGAATAACTTTTAATTTTAATAGATAGTATTATTTACCAATTTTCAAAATTGAGGCCATTTCACCTGAAGGCTTTTTAACAAAAACAATTTTTTTTCATAATGTTTGTTTCTTTTTATATCCTATATTAATATTATTTATAATCAAATGGATATCATTACTGTTAGTTCTTAAGAATAAAGTTTACGGTTGCAGCATCTAAAAACTAAATTGTTAAATTTTGAAAATAGCTTTATTATTTATTTCTATTTGCACATGTAATTCTACTTAAAAATATAATCCTTCGTCCCTAATGCATTGTGTTTTTCATTCAAAGCATCTATCAAAATTTTTGAGGTGGAATATTTGCTTTATTGAATGTCCTGTATGAGAGATATTTGTTCCTTTATTCAACGGGTCAAAAAAATTAAAAAAAAATTAGATCAATATCTATAATATTCCCAATTAGATAATTGTTAAACAGCCGGAGTACGATGTCATCGACACCAGCAGAATAAAAATACCGCATTGAAGATTATACTCGATTTCTTTCTTTTGTTTTCTTTTTTTGCTGTTGTTATGTGTTTAACTTACATTCAATTTAAAATTCTTATGAATTTTTATTAAAAAAAATATATTACATTTTATTTTTCTCTGCTAATTCTAACAAAAAAATTGTATGGCTGTCACTGAAAATGTCTTGTGTTCTTGGGCATATTGTTTTGAACAATTGAAATTTGAACTTTAATGCCCTTTTATGTAATTACTATATATATATATATATTTATTTAATTTAATTATATTTTTCATTTTTAGTCCTATCCTAAACACTTTTCTACATATTTTTATATTGATAATTATACTCATTCTTATGTAGTTCACAGTACAATTAGACTTTTTTTAGGGCTCCCAAAGTTTTTGAAATACAGCTACTTCTAGATAGCTCATAAAGTTGGCGTCAACTAGGAAGCTCATGAAATGCCTAACTGTTCAACTGTCATTAAATAAAGCAAAAATTACTGTTGGAAAATGCTTGGAATGAAAAACTCGGCTAAATTGGCTACTAAAACTAAATTGGCAACTCGGCGGTTAATGATATGTTAAATACAAATTATTCCATGTTGTCACAAACTATGGAAGGCACTCTAAATACTATGTGGTTGTAGTGGATGTAATATTTGAGAATAACCATGAATTAAAACTAGAATAAGTATGAACATCGAAGCAATTTTCATTGTTTAAACATTTATTTATTTATTAAGTACAAACGAAAAATATTTACATATACTTTTTATGACATCATTCTAGATGTATAATTTGAAATATGCGACTCGAATTTTTAAATATAAACATCCTACGCAATATCGATCTAAATTAACAGTATTGTTATTTGAGAGTTCAATAATTAATAACAGATTTTGATATATTAATTCAATTAAGGTGACAAAAAATAAAACTTAAAACTAATTACTTTTATACGAATTTAATTATCCATTACTATCAAGAAACTCAAATTGAAATCACAGTCTGGTTACTGGAAATAAATCTTTCTTCAAAGTTTTGAAATTCTTGAATATTGCCGGTAGGAAAATGAATATTTCCCAATGTTGTCAAATTATCTTATGTCTAATAGATAGTTAACTATCTTTGAAAATGTCACTGTTTTGCTGAATAACGAACTTAATTTCTTTTTTCAAAAATACTTTTAATAACTTTGAGACAACATTCATCTAATGACAAGTTCAATTATTACACTTTCATCAAACAACAAATGCGACATTTTCCTGCTTTAAAATTTCATTAACTAAATTTACAATAGTGTGCTTTTATATTTATATTTCGTGTCATTTTCCCCCCAGATTTCCATATTTTAGAGTTCAATATAACTAATAGCACTTTTTTATACATTAATTCGTTAAGAGCAAAAAATAAACAAAACTTAAAAACTCACTACTTTTATATCAATTTAATTATCCCTTACTATCAAGATATTAAAGTTAGAATTACTGTCTAATCGCATAAAATAAATCTTTCTTCAAACTTTAGAAAATTCTTGAATACTGCTGGTTGGAAAATTAATATTTTTGAATGTTGTCAAATTATCTTATGTCTAATAGAAAGTTAATTATCTTTGAAAATGTCACTGTTTTGCTGAATAACAAACTTGATTTTTTTTTCAAAAATACTTTTAATAACGTTGAGAAAACATTCAGCTAATGGCAAGTTCAATTATTACACTTTCACCAAACAACAAATGCGATATTTTCCTGCTTTAAAATTTCATTAACTAAATTTACAATAGTGTGCTTTTATATTTATATTTCGTGTCCTTTTCCCCCCAGATTTCCATATTTTAGAGTTCAATATAACTAATAGCACTTTTTTATACATTAATTCGTTAATAGCAAAAAATAAACAAAACTTAAAATCTCATTGCTTTTATATCAATTTAATTATCCCTTACTATCAAGATATTAAAGTTAGAATTACTATCTAGTCACAGAAAATAAATCTTTCTTCAAACTTTAGAAAATTCTTGAATACTGCTGGTAGGAAAATGAATATTTCTCAATGTTGTCAAATTATCTTATGTCTAATAGAAAGTTAATTATCTTTGAAAAGGTCACTGTTTTGCTGAATAACAAATTTGATTTTTTTTTTCAAAAACACTTTTAATAACGTTGAGAAAACATTCAGCTAATGGCGAGTTCAATTATTACACTTTCACCAAACAACAAATGCGATATTTGCCTGCTTTAAAATTAAAAATTTAATTAACTATATGTACAATGGAATGCTTTTAGATTTATATTTGGTGTCTTCTTTTCCCGAGTTTTCCATATTTTAGAGTTCAATGTAACTAATAGCAAATTTTTATACACTAATTTATTAAGGGCAAAAAATAAACAAAACTTAAAAACTCATTACTTTTATATCAATTTTATTATAAATTACAATCAAGATATTAAAGTTTAAATTACTGTCTAGTCACTGAAAATAAATCTTTCTTCAAAGTTTTGAAATTCTTGAATATGGCCGGTAGGAAAATTAATATTTCTGAATGTTGTCAAATTATCTTATGCCTAACAGAAATTTAATTATCTTTGAAAATGTTTTGTTGAATAACGAACTTGGTTTTTTTCCCGCAAATACTTTTAATAACGTTGAGACAACTTTTAGATAATGAAAAGTTCAATTATTACACTTTCATCAAACAACAAATGCGGTATTTACCTGCTTTGAAATTTAACATTTAATTAACTACCCTATATACTCTCATATAAGCCAACTCCCAAATATTCAAGATGAAAACATGTTTAATACCGGCAATTTAAAATAGTTTTCTACGCCTTTATTTAATATCATTTAATTCTAAATTATTTAAGACGCAGAAAACCATTCTGAATCTCTGGTATTTAAAACTTTTTCAACTCGAATTTGGGGGCCGGCTTATATGCGAGTATATAAAGTATATTTACAATAGTATGCATTTAGATTTATATTTTGTGTTTTTTCAGGCTTCCATAGTTTGTAGTTCAATAACCAATAGCATATTTTGATATATTAATTCAATAAGGGTATAAAAAAAAACTAAAAAACTCATCAGTTTATATAAATTTAATTAGTTTTCATCATCAAGATACAAAATTTGAAATCACTGTCTGGTCACTGAAAATAAATTTTTCTTCAAAGTTTTGAAATTCTTGAATGTCGCCGCTAGGAAAATGGATATATCTGAATGTTTTCACATTATCTTATGTCTAACAGAAAGTTAATTATCTTTTAAAATGTCATTTTTCTGCTGAATAACGAACTTGATTTTTGTCGAAAATACTTTTAATAACGTTGAGATAACATACAGTTTACGACAAGTTCAATTATTACACTTTCGCCAAACAACAAAGGCGATATTTTCCTGCTTTAAAATTTAACATTTAATTAACTATATTTACAATAGTTTGTACTGAGATTTATATTTGGCGTTTTTTTTTTCTGTTACATTTTCCATATTTTAGAGAAAACAGTACATTTCAGAGTTAAGAAATAAAATTCCAAACACTAGCATTCGTAAAATATTGACATATTTTTAAATAATACCGTAGTTTGTTATAGTTAAAATTGAAATACTGCATATATTAAATTAAAATTCTGATTTAGAATGGTTTAAAATGATTTTTATTCTTTTAGTTTTTAAAATCATTATAAAAATACTCTTTTCAAGCAGTTATCTTAAAGCAATAAATTATGTGTTTTGTTAAATAATCAAAAATACTGAACATAATACTTATATTAACAGTATAGTTCTGTGTATTCTGTTTCTTTAGCGACTACTAATTTTTTAATTTTGTTTGTTCTTTTTATAGACGGTCGCTTGCATTTTATGGAAATGGTTTTCACAGTTAATTTCTATACTTTATTCAAGTAGTTATAGTGAAACAATAAATTATATATTTTGTTAAATAATTAAAAATACTGAACAGATTAGTTATATTAAAGTATTGAACAAACTGGTGTGATACCATAAAAGCATAAAAATATTCTTAATAACACTATAAAATAAGGAATGCACAAAGCGTTTCGAAAGAACTTTATCTTTCTTCGTCAGGCGCAAAGACGTGCAACCACTTTTTCAAAGTGCCTTTAATATGCATATTTGGAATTTATTGAGTAATCATCCATAATAGTGCCCGTTGCGACATTATTATTTTACCAAACGTGATTTAGCACTATAAAGGGCTATTTGACAAATTTTTAATAGCATACACATTTAATATAAACCGTAATGTCATAATTATCGTTCATATTTGACACACACGTGAGCTGTAAACCGGATAACGACAGATTAGCTAATCTTTTATTCCCCTCATCCAAACTATCTGCTTAACCTTGCGTTTTACTTTAATTACTTTAATTATTTCTTCATACGCTATGGAATGTGGCTGCTAGGGAACTAATAAATAAAAAATGGAAAAATTGAAATATGTATGGTGGCAAATATGTAAAGTGATAAAAGAAACTGTTAAACATCTAATTAATAAAAAAATCTGACAATTATATTGACAAAATTTAAAACTAATTGGAATAATTTAAAACATTCATTGGGAAATTTTAGCACCCATAATTTAACATTTAAATCAACTATCCAAATGTGACATTTTCTTTTCAATGACTGGTAAAATTTGGAAATAGTCTAAACTCTCATAGAAAAGCATTATGATATTAAAGAAAATGTTCTATATTTTCCGAACGAATAAACTAAATTTAACCAATAACTATACAGCTAATTCCGCGTACCTAAAAAACATATTTACTAAATATCAAGCTAATCGGGTGCTTTTTGCGCCAGTTATTGATGGACACACACACATACACTGACATATACCAAAAACGTTTCGGGCTCTAGAGTAAACATCAACTTACGGCAAATATGGATTCACTTAATTTTATTTCGGATTTCGAGTCGAGTTGAAGCTTGAATTCAAATAGAATTTTCTCGTTTGGGTAGGTAAAACCCGACTCGTTCACGCCTTTAATGTGGATAACAGAGTTGCCACAAAAACATGAATGTAAGAAACAATACCTTGAATTGGGTTTTATTTTTTGTTAAAAATCATTTAAAAACCGGCGATCTCTTTAAAAAGAATTCTAACCATAAGGTGCTTTCAGCTAAATAATGTGCATATTGTCACAGGAGCAAGTTCATTTTTTCTTTTCCTATTTTTGAGGTAATGCATTTTAAAATTCTTGAATAATTTTTTCTTTTAAATGCAAATTGTTGAAAAGTTCGTCTTTCACATGAATATTTCATGCGTACGAATTGGAAGAATAAAATGATTTAACATTTAAATAATTTATCCAGCAATGAGTCTAAGTCTAAATTTAGTATATAGTGGGACATATCATACAGTTGAAAGAGTTTTTATGAAATAAATATCTTATATTTAGAAAAAAGGAGAGATAAATTTATTTTATACATCTATTTTCTTCTATCTATTATTTAATTAAATTCACGTTTGTATCTGGTTTTAGCCATTTCGTTAAAAAATATTCTGAAACGGAAAACGTGTTAAAAATGTGTGCTATAATGCATTGTATATTGTTAAAATTGAGCCCTAATGCTGCGAGTTTCAAACTCCTTCATAAAAGAAAAATGTTTTAAGATATATACAAAAGCTGTAACATACATATGTAAACACAAACTAACAGGTGGGGATGCAAATAATGGTAAATACTGATCATTATGGCGTTGATGCATGAGTTATAATCAAAGAAATCTGAACTGAATAAAAAAGAAATAGAAAATTATTTTGAAATATTTACGCAATGTTGATATTAAAATTAATAACAAATATTTAATTTCTTTATTTTAATATTGTCAATGGCAGGTCAATATTTTACTATGGCAGAAAATATTTGAGTAGGGAGGATTATTTACTTATTTTCAAAATATGGATTTTTGGATATTGACATAACATTTTATGAAACCAACAAGATTAAATATTTAACCAAGATTATGGTGAAATTGGTTTGCTATATAATCTTTTCGTGATTATAATAATAGATAGCAAAATAAGTTCATTAGCATATAACAATCACACAAAATCGTAATGCTACATTATGTTTAAAGGGCACGAATATTAAGGTAGTATCAAGTATAAGGTGTTAGTACCTCCTTGAAGATAATAGTATCAAAAGTAGTATAAATAAAACATTTTAGCGAACAAAATTTTTTTATAGCTTCTTAAAGGCTTCAATTAATACATCAAATAACTGTCAAGGCAAGTGAAAGCAGAACATGTGTTGCGATATTTTTCGATATCCATGAAATAAATTTTCTTCTCGGAATATCTATCAGCCTAATTTAGCAGATGCGTGTCTGGTATAGATTAAATAATTGGATAGATTAATTTTATGCTCTATTGAACATCATTCAACTTTTCTGGGAACTAATATTCTGGCTAAATAAAATAAAATTTATACAGTAAGTCGTAACATGTGATATATAACATCATAATATTTCGATAAATTCATTATTTATCATAGAATCCTCAAAGAATATTTTAGTGATTTATTAACCTTCGTAAACAGTATTTATTACGTTATATAAACAGCTAAAAAAATAAGGAAATAAAAAAAGATATTTGATTTCATTTATTTAACTTGATCATTTTTCATAAATAAAGTATGCACACTAAAATTTTAATTTTATTATTTCAAAATTAATTATATCTAATACTTATTACTCTGTTCTACAGATAATTCGATTTTTCTTAATTCGTAATACAACATCGTTTTGTGTTTGCTTTGTGTATTAAAACATACGCTGAAAAGAGAATGAAGCATCTGGAAAACGTGTTTCTAATACTGGGCTATTATAGATATACAGTAACCCTTTGTTATATCGCGCCTTGGTATATCGCGCATTCGGCTATTTCGCTCTTTTTTAGTTGCCTCTCGATAAATTTCCAGTTTTCTGATAAAAGAATATATGGAATAGTTAGCGGCATACCCCCTCTTCACAATTTGAATGGAATAACGCAGCATCTAGCCATTCAAATGAGGTAAATTTACAAGACATCCTTGAAGCTGTCAATCAATTAGGCATGGGAATTTCTGTAAACTATGCAAATAAATGGATAGATATTGACGCCAATGAACCTATATTTCAAAATTTGACGTAGGATTTATTTCTGCAGTTCAAGGAGATAATTATTCTATAGCCCAAGTAGAGAACGACGAATAGGAAGATCTGACGAGGATTTAGTAGCTCCGATGATTGAAGCTGTTCAGTTTCTCGAAAAACATATAAAACTTTTGAAACGTCAAAATGCCATTAGTTCATTTCCATTCTTTAATTTCTAATGGTAAGCAGATAATCAAAGAAAATCAAAAATCAAACAACTCTGGATTCTAATTTTCAGAAAATACTATAAAACGTAAGTAAAAATGTATACTGTACGTGTACGGTTTTGTATTTTTTTTAACGTTTTACCATCTTTTTTGTGTTGAACTTGTAGATTTTTTGAACAAGTATTAAATCGAAAACCTGTCACTTAATTTAGGACTCTTTATTTCTCATTTATGAACACTCTTCTCGCCCCCCTCCCCTCGGTATATCGCGCTTTTTTTTATCTGCCAAGTAGCGCGATATATCGAGGGGTTACTGTATATAAAAAAATAAAACAGCAGAATTAAAAAAAAAATGAAGGTCGTACACCATTTAAACTTACACCAGAAATAGTTCGCAAGATAGAGAAATTCTTCAAGAAAAACCCTTGAGCTACTAAATCGTTTTCCACCCGTGCAGCTACTACAAAATAAAAGTTAACGCAATCAACTTTAATGTAGTGTATTAAAACGAAAACAATCTAGGTATTAGAGTTTTTGTATATAAAAAAAAATTGCTTTAAAATGCACGAAGTATCAGAGTAAACAAGTAAAATCAAAGTGTTAGCGCTTCTAAGATTTGAAAAATAAGTAGGGTTATTAGAGTTTAATTTTAATTATTACCAAATAAATCATATCTAACGCTTATTACTCTTTTACGGTAATTCAGAGATTAAAGTTTTATAATACAACATTGGTTTTGTTAATTTTGTAAATGGTTAACGCTCGATGTGTAATCGCTTCCAGCAATGATTTCCCATTATTGGAAAACGCGTTTGACAAATGCTACATTTTCTTTTCATATTCTTTCATTAAAACAAAAAGCAAATCAAAAAACAACGGTGTATTAAGAATTAATAATCATTGTGTTACCTGTAAATGAGAGTAATAGGTATTAGATATTTAAGACTAATGAAATTAAAACTATTGTAATCCTACTTCTTGTTCAAACCTTAGACTGATATTTTAACTGATTAGATTTGATAATTAAAGGGGTCGAGTGTAAAACAAGGTAACTAAAAAAATGCAATTTTTGAGTTATTCGACATTTAAGTTTTCAAAAAAATAAAATAAAATAAAATAAAAGGAAAACTGAAATTAAATCTATTACGATTGTACTGTAAAAAATAACAAATGCTTCTTAAATATACGGAAATATGATATAAACCATGAATAAAAATATAACATAAACCTCTCCCAAGTTACCCTCGTTTCAAAAAATCTCTCCTTTATCTTTGTAAACTCAGAAACCAAGAGATTTTCGAGATTTAAAAACATATTTATAAAAGCAAAGTTATTTGCTGCCCATAATTTTCGGAAACGGTTCTGAGCAGCTTTTAGAGTGCATTAATCCGTTTTCATAAGCCAGAATACCACGTTTTTTTAATGTTATCAACTCTCAAGTGCACATTTCAGCTGCGTAACTGAATTTGTACATGCAAGAATAACAAAAACTTATCAATTTTAATGTTAATGTTGATGCTGTTAATTTAGCATGTTTATCGCTTAAACATGTTTGTTGAACATAAAAATGTTTACTGGGGAATTAAAAGCACCGAAAAACACCTATATTCCTGTCTGAGAAAACTGCTTAATACACTGTACAATCTACTTGAAAACGTTTCCGAAAATTATGAGCAGCAAAAGAAATTTTGTTTTTATAAATGCTTCTTTAAATCTCGAAAATCTTTAGGTTTCTGAATTTTCTAAAGACAAAATTTGATTGCTTTTCGGAATCGAGGGTAGATCGAAGAAGTTATATTATGTTTAAGTTTGTTGTTAGATTACATTTTCGTAGATTAGGAAACATTTTCCTTTTTACGGTGTGCTTCATCAAAAACAGCTGATTTATTAATACTGAATATTCAGTTAACTATGTGCAATGTTTTTCGTCTGATATATTTTATTTTGTTGAATTTATTGCATTGTTATAACAAAAACTCGTTGCACTTATCAAAAATTTATTTTTGATTACGATGACATAAGTACAGCATAGTATCAATTTTCACTCGAGATTTTCAATTGTTTGGTGAAATATTTATAACATTATCTAAAACTGTTAAACTAAAACGAGTGAATAACACAGGCTTCTCAACGAAAAACGTAGAAATTTGTAAGAAACACCCTCACCATATTACATAATTTAATTAGTAACTTTTAATTAATTACATTAACTAGTACAAGACTATAATATTAGTCAGCAATTTTAAATTTCTTTCCTGAAACACTAAGAAAATGTATTAGTATAAATGCTTTCGACAATTAACATCTAGTTAAAATGTTTGAAATAAAATGCAAACATTTATTTATGTTTGAAATGCATCAATTGTTTAGATAAGCTAGATTATAATTTTGAGTAAAATCCCTTTTACGTTTTTGCATAGTGAGAGACTTTCATCTACTTCACTTGCGGATTGAAAAAAAAGTGGGACTTTGAGGAGAGTGGCTTTCTGAACCTTTTAGGGATTATCTCGCATTAAAACTGAAATTTGATTTACTTTCCTTTCAGAAGACGTTCACACATCGCTCCTCGTTTCGCATTAAGAACAGAAACTAGATTATTCCTCCCATCATACACATTTCGTTTCAAACTTTCCCGGACTGGTTAAATTACCAGCCAATAGAAGGTGCTGAGTGTCCGCAGGTGATGTTGAAAGCACGACAACACTTCGTCTAGTAAAGCAGTACAGTTTCATGTTGCTATCTGTCGTGTGATGCTAAGTGCATCCAGTTTGTTGTAACAGTGTAATGTGATCATGTCGGAGCTCGCGAAGGTCGAACAATGAACGAACACAAAATTGAAGGTACTTCTGTTACTGGACGTTGTTATTTGGAAGTGTTGAAGCTTTTCATGGCCCGAGTACGCAGAGTTCGTCCGCCGTACCGACAGCAAGGCAGTTGGTCGTTTTTGCACAACAACGCACCAGCACACACTTCGATTATCGTGCGGGAGTTTCTGGCTTCTAAAGGGGTCGTTGTACTCAACTATCCTCTTTACTCCCCAGATTTATCCTCCCCTGACTACTGTTCCCCAAGTTGAAATTGTACCTAAAGCGGACCACCTCAAGCGACTGCGACTAACTATTTGACGTAAATTGCAAAGACAGACTTCCAGAAGTGCTTTGATGACTATTATATTGTTTGTAAAAAGTGTGTTGAGTCTACCGATTTTATTTCGAATAAACATAGGTCAAAATTTTCATTTCAGTTCTTAATTTTGTGTTTATAGGATCAGTCCGGGAAATTTTGGGACACACTGTGTATTACCGCTCTAGTTATAAAAAATAACATTGAAACAATTGTGAAAATGGATGCTTTGAATTTAGCGATCATTAGTTTGCAGGCTGCAAACATAAATGTTACAAGCTGGGTTACTTTTTTTTATATTCAGGTACAGCTTGATTGCTACCCATTTTTTAAATTATAATATTCACCTTATTTAATACGTCATTAATCAGTCACTAAATAACAAGTATTTTTTTATTTCAAAAAAGTGATTAAACAATTTGAATTAAAAAGAGTAGCCCGACTGTCAACAGTAGTAAACATAATGAACTCAAAATCAAAATTTATGTATTCAAAAGTGCGTAACTGAAATAGAGTAGCCTATACAAAACTGTCAGGGATCACTTCGCATTAAAACTGGAATTTCCTTAATATTCCTTATAAAAATATTCTCAAAAATCACTCCTCATTTCACACTATGACCAAAATCTATTTTATTATCTTTGTAGCTATAAAAAAATGACATTGAGACAAATGTTTAGATTGAGGTACGCAATTATCGTGCTAGCTGTAAATATTCAAATGTAAATATTCAAATGTTCAAACTCAAAGTTTGCAAATTCCAAAGAGTGTAAGTGAATAAAATGGAATATATAAAACTTTTTCAAGCATCACATCACATTTAACTTAGAGATTTTTTTTTTCAAACTTTACCCAGAAGTCACTACTTGTTTCGCAATATGACCAATTGCTGGATGATTTTTTTAGTAACATTTTCTCCATATGTATAAGAAATATAATACAAACAATTGCGAAAAATTGTTCATTCAGTCTGGTGCTGTCTTCAAATACAGGGGCTCCCAAATGGTCCGCTTTTTGAATAGCAGTATTTCCTAAAAAATATTCGCGATAGATTTTTACATTTGCAACAGAAATACACTTCAGGGTAGGTTTCTACAAAATTTAAAAAGCCAAATTAAAACAAAAACTAAAAAAGATTTTTATATGAAAAATGTCGTACTATTCAAATATGAGGAACACTTAGCAGTAGTTTTCTGTTCCAATAATGTTTTGTAGAATGTATGGTATGGCTAAATTGTAAAGATTTTAACATTTTTCATTCATGACCATAAATTGAATTTATTTACTTTTTAAAAGTCCTCCCAAAATCTGTTTCGAAACAGCAAAAAGATCGACATCACGGTAATTAATACTTTTCCTTTCCGTTTAACAGATATATGAAACATAATGTAATTTAACGTTGCATATAAATTTAAAAAAATTTGCAAAGTTCAAACAATAATATTTCATTTCTAGATTTTGTAAGTTTCTAGATTTTGTAGTTATCTCATGATTAACATAAGATCTTCTGAGTAGTGTAAAAGAATTTCGTATGTTTCCTACCTATAATATGATTGTTCTACTTAAACAGTATTTTCAAATGTTAAAATGGCCGCAATTTTTTTTTCTAAATTCCTTCGTAGGAATGCTTTTTGTTTAAAATAAGTAACAAAAAATATGTTGCAAATTTTTGAATTTTTACTGATACTAAAGCGTTTAAAGATTTCCCTGTAAATGCTGTCGGATATCTTTTTTCAACACTTTGGAACATAGTTGAAAAATGTTTATGAATTCGGTTTGTCTGTCCGTCTGTCTTTCTCTCCGTGTTCTAACTCTCGTAAATATAGTCGGATTTCCATGTAATTGATATATGTCATTTTAGTTTACCATTGCATATTCAGTATGGAAATGAAGTGCGTAGCATTTATATGTCGTTTACAGGGACACTCAAAAGAATGTCGTTACAATGTGGTCTATGGGTAAAAATTGTTGGTAGTGTAATTTAATAATGTTACACTATTTAAAACGTATTAAAATCGATATACACTACTAAGGTGCAATAAAAGATGCTTAGTATAGAATAGGATGTGCTTATGGCTTATTTACAGGGATACACAAAATAATTCGGTTACAGTACTGTCTATGAACAATTATTTCTGCAATGTTTCCAATTGTGATATGCGTTTTTAAATTTAACTAATTTTCTGCATATTATTTAGTGTGTGTCAATTCTATAGATCATATACAGAGCTCTATAGATCATAAAAGAATTCGAGTACATTCTGTCAATTGACGGAAATTTCCGAAGGAAATTTACAATTGTGTTATACGTTTCCTAACTGAGCTACAGTTTGACATTTTTTGCAGTATATGTACAAATCTACAGGTAATATACAGACTACACAAAATAATTCGGATATTGTTTCTGACTATAGATGGTAATTGTTGAAATTGTGTTTTTTTAAATGTGTTATTAGGCATCGTCTTTTAGCTTTTTAAAAGGCGACGTTTTGTACAGTATTCTGAACGTGTTGGAAAGTGTTTCATAATCTATGCTTTACGCATCATTTTTTTTCTCGTTACACTTATTTTTGAGAAAAGTATAAAAGAATTCATTGGTCACATACCGATAACTATTTTGCCAAAAATATCGATTATTGTAGCATGGAATCGTTTTATGCTAAGAAATATATCGGTATAAACTGATTATCTACATATATATATATATAAATGTTTTAGCAAATTAGTCCTTTGGGACGTGTTATTTTGTGTTTCTTTAAAGTTATCTGCTTTTATTGCATTGGAGAAAAATAAATGAGATTCAAATCATAGGAAAAGTTATTATCGAAAATATGTTATGTGTTTTCTAGTAACCAATAAAAAATATTTTCTTCTCAATCATTTAATTCAGTTTTTTTAAATATGAAAATTAAATAAGTTTTATATAAATGAAAACCTCATGCTGTAAGGATTAAAAGCAGTAAGATTTGCAAATAAATCAAAAGTATATACTATCTAAAACGTTAAGTTCACGCCTATAGTTTATTTTTCGAGAAACCTTTTTTAACCTTTTGAAGTCAGATAGCATACAAACTACATAAAAAAAAAATTGTATTCCCATTAATGCTGGAAAATTTTTATTATACGTGAAAGTTTTTGTGATTAGTTGGCTCAGATTAATTATGTAGAGTATATGACAAAAAGATCGATAAAAATATACGTATGTATCATAATTCAGCGCATTTTTTGCTATTTAGGACGTAAATTGTTTCTTATACTATTAAAGTTTCTATTATTTCAAGTATCTATTTATAGTATGCATTTATTTCTACTTTCAATATTGCATATTGTCTTGTAAAACTAAAGAGATATTTTTTATTTAGTTCATTTTCCTTTTTTTATACCTTTTCTTTTCTTTACTTTTCTTTTATTTTTTCGTTTAATTTATACCTTTTTGACACTTTCCAACATACTTGAAAAATGTTTATAAATTCGGTTTGTCTGTCTGTCTGCCGTCTATCCGTGCGCGTAAATATACTCAGATTACCAAGTTCTTGACAGTATATGTTATTGAGGTTTACTGTGACATGTTCTATATTGAAAATGGAGTGAGTAGAATTTATAGTTCATTTACAGGGACACTAAAAAGAATTTCATTACTTTATTGTGTATGTTGAGAAATCGTTTGAAATGTAATTTAATAATGTAACACTATTTCAAACATATTACAATTGATGTACACGAGGAGACACACACCCATACTGAGGTGTACTACCAGATTCTTACTGTAGATAATATTGTGCATTGCATTTATGGTTCATTTACAGAGACGCACAAAATAATTCGGTTATGTTCTGTTACATTACTTTCGATGAGTGATAATTGCTTAAGATTATTGCTTTTCATTTCTGGTATGCGTTTTCAAATTTAACTAAAATGTGTCATATTACTTCTTGTGGGTGAATTATATAGATCATATACAAGATTTCACAAAATATTTCATTTTTATTTATTGACGGAAATTGCTGAAGAAGAATTTTCAAGCGTGTTTCGCGTTTCCTAAATGAACTAAATTTGATTATACTATCTAGTATATATACAAATCTACAGATCATATACATTGTTTCACAAAAGAATTTAAATACTTTTCCGACTACTGATGGTAATGGGTGAAATTGGGTATTCAAACGAGTTACTCGTTTTTCAAATTTTTTACTTAAATATTATCGTATTCAAATTTTAATTGCTTAAAAGGTGTATAGCCAACATAGTGAAAAAGTACTCAAGCCGGGACTCGAGCCAACATCGATAATTATCGATTTTTCTTTGATTTCGTGTTTGCCCCAGGGTTGGTGGCTCACGGAAAAATATTGCTGCTGCGTTTGTAGCCTTGCCAACATGTTATAGTGAGAAAGTGCCAGGCTGAGTATCGTTCCCAAGTGGTTCACTTGGCAGAACGTCAGTGCGCTATACTGGTGACCCGGGTTCGAGTCCCGGCTTGTGTACTTTTTCACTTTGTTGGCTATACGCCTTTTAAGCAGTTAAAATTTGAATATTGTGAATGCAAGGCGTGGGAAATTTTCTATGGAAAAAAATTTCCAAGTATTAAATATAGATTTAAATATTATCTTTCACTTTATCAAATGAAGTTTCGTTATGAAGTTTCTTTACAGCATGCTGAACGTGTTCTTTAGTCTGTCCTTGACGATTGTTTCTTGTTTGACTTGGAAATACCAAATGGACCAACTTTTTTTTCTATTTCTTTTATTCATTTTGAATTTGTTCCTTTTCATTCTGGCCTTTCGCATTATTTAATTCCCCTTCTTCTTTTTATTGGACCTGTCTTTTTGCTTTCATATTAATCTGAATATAAATAAATAAATAAATAAATAAATAAATAAAAATAAAAATTAAAATTAAAATTAAAATTAAGATAAAAAAATCATATATACAGTAAATAGTTTTTATTTTTAATGTAAAACCATATATTCTATATATTTTAAAGTACAAACATAAAAGGGAAATAATTTACAAGAAAAAAAAAACAACATTTATCAAACATTTCAAAAGAATTCGCGTTATAAAATGTAAACTAAAAAATTAGCGAGCAAATGCCAATCCATCATCATTAAGTATCCCAATGATAACTTTTTTCATGCTGATAAATGACTCTTAAAAACAAAATTTTTGAAGTATTTTCAGAATAATATTTAAAACTCCAAAGATAATGTGTTTGAGAAATAGCGGAATATTTTTTCATCAAATTGAAATGTTTAAAAAATTGCATTATTATGTGGTGCAAAATGATTGTATGCCTGGGCACTCACAAAATAACTCCAATACAGAAAAATATAGACGCATAATTATGAGGAACTTCAGCATTTAGAATATTTTTTATGCTCTATTATTAAATAAATGACTTTAGACATACTTTGCTGTAGAAGAATTTAGGAGTCAATTTAATTTAAATAAGAAACTATCTTCGGATAATTCATCTTTAGGAAGAACGAATAAGTATTTATTGATGAAAATAAATAACATTTTTATGAGAAGGAGTTAGTTAAACTCCATCCTTACAAAATAAAAAATAATACTGATAATCATAATTCTATTATATATATATACATATATATTTAATTCAAGATTTTAAAATTAAATATTAAAAATTATACTAATATAATTGATAAAAAATATAAAATCACACTAAGTAAAGTTATACATTTTTCTCAATCAAACAATGATCAACTTCTGTCTATTTCTATGTACCAGGATGTTAGAAGTAATTTATGGTAAATTATTAATTAAAGAATGAACTAGTAAAAACTGATACGTGGATAAGAGAACTTTCTACCTATACGCTTTATTTTTAGGCGTTTTCGGGAATTTATTTTATTTAAATAATGCATATAGAAATAAATACTTTTTGCATTGAATTTAGTGCACTTTCATCTAAGTGTTTGAATATTGTCATATAGAAATATCGATAAATTAATCGACCTAAATGGATCCAAAATTTACTACGCTCGTCAAACCCAGTAAATCAGCGTACCTGATTGAGCTTTTAATAACTGTGTGAGACAAAAAATTCACACACATTCTTAAAATATATTAAATTAGTTGGATGCCACAGCTCAAATTGATAAGATAAATCAAAATTTCACAAAATAGTAGTTGTTTGAAGTTTGAAGTCAATTTTTGACACAAATTTCTCATCTTTGACAGGGTTTAAAAAATAGAATTTAATTTTCACAAAAAAGTCGATAGCTTGAAAGGCTTAAGCATGAGAACCAACGCCGACTAATTTTTTTCTATTTTATCAGCCTTTTGTGAATGTGACACCGGGTCATTAAACTGGCTTAAATTGGAATAAAAAATGATTTTAAGTTCTTATTTTAATGGAGCCTTGAATAAAGAAAAGCAGACAGATAGTGTTGTCTCTACCGGTTGGGAGTGAAGTAAGTGATGATTAAGTCACAAGATGTTGGCTGTAGTTAGCTTATATCAAATTAACCCCTGATTACCGCCAATGCAAATTTCCACCAGTAAAAACGTATTTTTTTTTGCTCTATTTATGACAGAAATTATGAATGAATACACCCAGAAAAAAGTTTTGTTGAATCAACAAAAATTTGGTTGACCCAACAAAACTTTTCGTTTAAATATGGGTCAATGGAAATTTTGTTTGAATCAACAAAAAACATATTGTTGATTTTTTTTTGTAATTCCAAAAAAAAAAAAAATTGTATCGTCAGCAAAAAAAGTATTGTTAATTCAAGTAAAATGGTTCAATTTTACTTGAATTAACAAAATTCTTTTTGTTACATAGATATATGCTATATGTTATTTTAACAATCTATTTCCTTTTTTCAACAAATTATATTTTGTTTGTTTCCATAATAAAATATGTTATATTACGAACTTGTTTTGTTTATACCACAAAACCTTTTGGTAAATGAACAAATCTAAATATCCAATTTTAACTATTTTTTAATTCATTTTCTGCAGTTAATTACGCCTGAAAAACTTGAGTAATAACAAGCGAATTTTTATCCTGCTTTTTTTCAAGCGGAAACCGAGAGAGTGAAAATTGCCCAAGCCGATCCCGGGTCCTCAGAACAGCGCTCTGAGGCTCTACCACTGCGCTACAAGGAACGATATCTGAGATCGGCATTTCTCACTCTTATATATGTCGGAACGGCTGAAACCGCAGCACAAGATGGAAATGTCATCAGGCGCACGCAAATTTCTGTGGCAAACATGAGACGACAATACAAAGCCCAGCATACGGCAACAAATAGTTAATTTTTAATTCATTTTCAGCAGTAAATTACGCCTGCAAAAAACAGGATAAAAATTCACTGTTATATTTTACCAGTGTACTTTCTTCCAGTACCAGAGTACTTTCTTCTTGTAAAGATAGAAAAAGTAATAAGTGGGACAGGGGGATTTTTAAAACTACCTTGGTCCGTCCCAATGAAAAAAAGTTTTAATTATCCAAAAATTATGTTAATCCTTTAATTATATAGCTATATAAGTCAAATAAATCGAGTTACGTGAGAGAGTTATGGCTAGTACAAATTTTGCAAAAACAGCAAACTTTTGCTGTAATTACAAAATTATTGTAAAATTAAAAAAACAGATTTTGTTAATTCAAGTAAAATTGATGAAATTTTGTTAAAATTTTGTAAGAGTGTTAACAATATTTTTTTGTCCAAGCAACAAAACCAACTTTTTTACTTCAACTAAAAATGTTGCTAAACCAACCAAAATGTACTCAACAAAACATGTTTTGTTGTTTTAATCAATTCCTTTTGCTGGGTGTAAGGCGCTTAAATAAAACGAAAATTTATATTCAAATTTACAGGTGGAAGTTTGCACAAGCGGTAATCAAATTCGCTGACATTGAAAGCAGAATTGTTCATGCAGTCACAATATGGCGGAATCGTAGGGCCTGTCTACTGCCGTGGCAAACTTCCATTAGTGAAAAGAATATATATTTTTGCCTTCATTATTACAGAAATTTGTATGATTAAGATATTTTAAATAAGGTGAAATTTTACTGGTGGATGTTGGATCAGGCTGTAATCAGGAAATACAAAACCGGTTACGATTACAGTTGAAGCTTCAGCGTTTTGAAGATATGCTAATTCCTCTTTATTCATAGTTCCATGCTTATTGCAGACACTTTAAATGTTTTTAAAAAATGCGATGAAAGCGAAATTATTTTTTTGGAAGTTTTTCGGTAGAACCTTCTCTGAAGCTTTCCGATGATATTTTTATTATATATTAAATTGGAATGCGTAAACAGTTGCATTATTATGCAGTATAAAGTGATTGCATAGCTGAACCTTCACAATGTAACTTCGAGGTAACAAAATATAGACGCATCAGTCTTTGAAATATATTTATTTATTGTTTTATACAATAAAAGATTTTAAAGATACATTACTCTTCAGAAATGGTCTTTAAAGACGGAGTTTTGAAGTATTCTTAGTGTAATATTTAAAATACCAAATATAACAGTATGAAAAATAGATGAATGGTTTTCATTAAATTGTGATGCGTAAAAATTTGCATTATTGTGTAGTGCAAAGTGATTGCGCAGCTAAACACTCACAAAGTAACTTCGAGGCAACAAAATATAGACGCTTATTAATGAGATATGCCAGTTATACAGCTTTATATATTCTTTTATGCAATAAAATATTTTGCATATGCATTACTCTTCATAAATGGTCTTTGAAGACGGAGTTTTGAAGTATTCTTAGCATAATATTTAAAACATCAAACATGAGAAATAGTAGAATATGTTTCATTAAATTGTGATGTGTAAAATTTCGCATTCTTATGTAGTACAAAATGATGGCGTTTAGCTAAACACTCACAAAGTTACTTCGGGGCAACAAAATATAGACGCATATTAATGAGATATATCAGTCTTTGAAATAATTTTATATATTCTTATATGGAATTAAACGATTTTAAATATATATTGAACGTTACCGTAAAAAATAATAAGAAATAAGAATCAAATTCAATGGAATAAATTGCAAAAAGGATAGGGAAGTTTTGTAAAGCAGAACCAATTATCATACCTTTAAAATAAATAATTATTACAAAGAACAAATAAATATATATTGTTTATGAGAAATTTTATAAGAATAAAGTAGCTGTAAAACGTCATTACAGAAAAAAAAAATTCTGAAGTGACTCCACTCAATTTTCGAACACTGGTTTACATGTCTATCAAGAAAAAAATGTGGAGTTCAATTTTTGTAAATTTCTGACATGATACATGGTGAATTAGGCTTGTTTCGTACGCTGTACCTCCCGTTTTGAAACTCGATACGTTACCTCTGCGCTATCATTACTAGATTACATTTCGCCATAATATTCATTCACTTGTACTCTGTTACATTTCGTTGGTGATTTTTCTTATAGAATCGGTCGAAAAATGTTTTAAAAATGGTTTAAATACATAAGACGTTGGTCTACTTTTACGAACATATACACATTTCTTCCGATGGTGGTCTATAACATATTCATCAAACGCGGGAATAGTCGGAATTACCGATTGGGAGTTATCGTGTTCACTCTCTCTGATATATATAAAATGATTACAACAATTAATGATTACAGCACTTTCCTTACACTACGTGTTTGTAAAACAATTAATAAACGTACTTGAACACTCGAAAACGTTTTAAGACTGTTAGGTAATTGTTAGAAATTAAAATTGAGAAACAAACAAGTGCAGTGTAAAAAAAAATGAAAATTATATAATGCAAAAATATTAAACATGCTGTTGTTAAATTTAATAGATGTTTATAACTAGGGCTTGACAAATGCGGTCGCCTGGTCACCGCTAGCGACCAAGTTGATTGATCTTGCGACCAAGTTGCTTAATCTGGCGTATTTTGGTACAAAAATTGACCTAAGAAATGAACACAAACGGCATTTTAATTTAAAATTCTCATAAGATGTCTCCTTATAGAAAATGCAAAGTTGCAAAACATTAAGAAATAAACCTAGAAATTAAATTGAAACAATGTTTTTTTAAACTTTTATTTTTAATTTGGTAAAAATAAGTACACCAAATCCAAATTTTTACAAGAAAATAGGCAAAAAATTTATAATATTTTCCGGCTTCACTATTTCACCGATGCACCTCTCATCAGATATAGATTTTGTGGTATTATCAGAACGG
This sequence comes from Maratus michaelseni, assembly GCA_963931845.1. Classification (NCBI taxonomy): domain Eukaryota; kingdom Metazoa; phylum Arthropoda; class Arachnida; order Araneae; family Salticidae; genus Maratus; species Maratus michaelseni. The sequence continues at coordinate 283,453,447 of OZ007587.1, forward strand.
TTGAAGCATTTGGCAATCAGCATTTCTCGAACATGCCGGTTAATCCAGCCTTTACATTAGTTTTCTTCTTTTTTAGAGATATATAATTTTGATAAGTGTAATTAGAAAACTTAATTTATATTACTTTCTAAATTATGTAATGTTCTAAACTATGTAATTAATAATTCTAAACTATGCTTGTTATTATTTTTTTCTCAATTAATTTATCAAAATATTTTCCGCTATTTGAAAATCAATGACGGAGAGCGGGTAAATATTTTTTACTGGCGACTAGAATTTTTTTACTGGCTACCAGTATTTATCTAATTTATAAAGCCCTTCATATAGCATACCATAGAAGGCAAAAATTGAAAAATACATACATTATAAATTTAATAAGAGAATTTTTAGTATTCATTCATTCTTCAAATGCCTTAAGATTTATTCTCTGTGCATAGATAATGAAGAATCTTATGAACCACTTCGAACATTTTGACAATAATTAATTCGATCTATATATTATTTTCATTAACATAATATTTTTACTAATAAAAGATTTTAAAGCATTTTTAACATAATTTTTAAAACCCTAAGAAATTATAGAATAAGAAATAGCGTAATATTTTTGGATTTGTAAAAATTAACATTATATAGGACAAAACAATGGCGGAACGCTCACAAAGTATCTCCGAAGCAGAAATATACAGACTATTTTAATGAAAGATATCAGTCCTTAGAAAATCTTTAATACTATTTTATGCAATCGACGACTTTGACTTTAAATATACATTTTTGTAGAAGTTTTCAGGAGTTAATTTCAATGAAATATTTTTTAAAGAATGGGATAGATGTAAAACTTCATTACAGTATACTAAATAAAAGTTATTAGAATTTTTTGTGTGTGAAAAGTAGAAAAAAGTACAGATATCCCTCGCTTAGTGTGGTTTAGGTTAGTGTGGCAAAATCTGTTTAGATGCTCCATCATTTAGTGCAGTGAAAATATAAATTAGTAAGCAAATCGCAAAATGGTTATACTTTTTCCTATCAAGATGGCGTCGAACATTTGAAAAAATTGTAGTAAATGAAAAAAAAAAGAAAGTAAGTAAGAAAGAAAGAAAGAAAGAAAGAAAAGAAAAGAAAGAAAGAAAGAAAGAAAAGAAAAGAAAGAATTAAAGAAAGAAAGAAAGAAATAACATTAAAAAATTCTAAGAAGCTTTTAAAAAATTGGAATTCCTCATGTAGCATTTGATATATACAGACCCAGATATCAATAGAAATATGCAAGTGCTCCATAGATCAAATTACAAATTCACATTTAAAATCAAATCAGAAAATCAAATTAGAAAATCACATTTTATACATGTATTCCTAAAAGAAGAAAATACTGTGCAATTGGCAATTGATTTATTTTCGCTTAAATAAATTAAACTGTATGTTAGTTTGAAACAACCAAATTATACACACAAAGTTTAAAATCAAATTATGTAAAAGAAAAAAAACTAATAAGCTATCATAAATCCCCCAAAGCATTGTAGTAATTCAGAAGAATTAAAATTAAATTTGACTTTTTAATGTATCTCGATTGTTACTTATTAAATTAGCTCACATATTTCTGTTAATCGAAATTCGTGGAAATTAGATAAACTTTTCTTAAAATTTCAAATCAAGCTGTAATATATACTTTCTAAGAATAATAAATACAGCAAAAACAATACCGTAGTATAATATTACATTGTCTATTTATGTATATTGGGTTTTTGATAATGTTGGCTGTGGGTCTATTGCAGTTTTCCCCATCTCTCTTTATATATGAAACGCTACGGTATGTGGCGACGAAAAAGCGGTTATTTCTGTTTTGCCGATGGCAACGAGTGATTTGTTTTCACTAATTTGCAAATATTGAGAAAGGGTATCGATTTAAAATTCGCCATACATATGTTAAAAAAAAATCTGCATCCAAAAATCTAATTTTTGTGAAAATCGGCAAGTAATTTTCTTAATTATCGCTAAAAAATAGCTATTTTCTTAAAAAGAACAGAGAATGACGTAAGAAGTCAAACCAAAAAACGCGCCATTTTGTTATTAATTAAAACATTAGCTCCATTGCTGTACCTTATGCAGTTGAACTTCATTGTTGCCCGCATCGGTATGACCTCTACGTTACTGCTGCATATGTTTGTGATTTATAATTTAAATTGACTTTTAGAAGTTTTACTTTGTACGCACGTAGTGACCACGTGTTTTTTATTCTTTGAAAGTGCGAGCTGACAGGTTGTCAAATTAGACCGTTCATTCTTTGTAACTTCCAAATCGGTGTAATTTGGTTTGAATTTTATATTTAACAAACAAACAAACAAACAAAAAATCGTATACGATTTTGGGTACTTCTGTATTCGCCGCATGCCAATGGATAATAAACAAAGAAATCGAGAAAAATATAATGTCATGCATGTATTCATTACATGTATGTATGTATGTTTGTACTGGAAAAATTCTATAATCGGGTTCGCAGACAACTGGTGCATTTTAGTGAGCGTTGTTCGACGTGAGCGTGGATTACAGAACTGGAAGAGATCAACTTTGCAAGCGAAGAAATATTATCAAATTACGTACTAATACATATGTACTATTACGTTATATATATATATAAGTATTAATAATATATACTCCCCTGGCGGTGGAAGGCGGAGCTAAAAGACGTTTTAATCATTCGAGATTCGTTTGGAAATGTCGACCAGTGAAGTGGGCGTAGCCTGCTACTCCAATGTATGTTTCGATTAGTGCGGTAATATAGCGGAATTGATTAACCTCACTGTTCGATGGAAACCCGTATTTAAGTTGAAAATTGAGAAATAGATTGGTCTAGTGAAGAAAAAATAAAATAAAATCAAACAAAAATCAATATTAAACATATGACTATGAAGTTTATTAGATACTTTAAATATAACATACAAACCCAAAATCAAAAAATAAATTTTCTATATCATACAGTCTTTAATAATAAATAAATTTGGAATATTTTCAACATAATCACAAGAATATTAAAGATAATAAATAATATGAGCAAAAGTGGCATATTTTCCATTAAATGGGATGCATGAAAAAAAAAATCACATTATTATGTAGATTAAGCTAATTGCATGGCTGAACACACACAAAGTAATTCCAAGGCAGAACAGTGTAGATGCATATTATTGAGGGATATCATTCCTTAGAAATTTTTTTATACTCTTTTATACAATAACGGACTTCAAATATACATTGTTGTACAACAACTTAGGAGTAATATTCAATGGGATATGCTATAGAAAAGGAAAACAAAAATATTTCAAAGGTGCAATTATGATTAACTTTTGAATAATTAATCATTAAAAAAACAAGTAAATACACAATGATGAAGATAAATAGCATTTTATAAGAATGAAGTAGCTTTAGAACAGAGTTACAGAATAAAAAATTAATAGAAGTACGGGTATTAAAACTTCAAGATAGTTATGAGTATTTATAACTTGTGCCATGCAGTGCATAAAAAACATAAATTAAGGATGTAAGGGCATTGTATTTAAATGTGATGCCACTTCACATAAGTATGTCACATTTAGAGTATATCTCGCATCTTATTATACATAAAATGCCAGATATAAGCATAAAAAAAGACAGTATTTTGTTTTTAAGTCAAAATTATTTTGTTTTGAAAAAAGTTAATTGTTATCTATAATCTATGCACAAATATATCTTTTTCCCATTTAGATCATTTTTGTTACATTTAAAGTAATTAAACCTAAATGAGATGTCCAAAGAACCTTAATGTGATATGAATTTATTCACGTCAGTTTATTTTAATTTTATTGATTTAATTGCTACCGTTTTTTAAATACATAATGCTGCATTATAACTACACAATGAATCATTTAAAATTCACACTTTAAAAACGGTTAAATTTGACAAACAAGAGGTAGTAAATGAATGAAAAATACAACATTAATTTCACCAAAACAATGTTTATTACTTTTTCATAAATAAAGTATTTCATAAATAAAATGTTGTATGTTTACAAATTCCAGGTACTGTGTAGTTGTTCCTAGAATTTAACAATTGTGGTAAAGTTATAGCTTCCCACCTTCCATTGTTTATGTTAAATAAACCTGTTCAAACCAGAAAAATTCCTTAATGAAATGTTTCTTCATGCAACATCGTTATTTATTAAATTCTTTTATTTTATAAAATTTCTGATTTCAGTTAATTTGAAAAAAAATCCCGGATGATTGGCTGGTATGTCAAATTTTAATTAGTTTATAAAAACTTCTATTATACCGTTTTGGTCACCTCCAAATTTTGGGACCTCTCATTATCATTGTTTTTGCTGCGACTTATTTATCTATTTTAATAGTAACAATAGTACCTTGAAAAAATCAACCTCATCCTCAACAATTACGCAGTTGATAAATTTAATATTAAACTATAGTTGATAAATTTAATATTAAGTTGATAAATTTAATATTAAATTTAATTTAAATTTAATATTAGCATTTTATCAGATAAACTAGAGTGACTGCCCCCAGAGGTCCATCTTTTTATTTGACCAGGCATTGTTGAGTGAGGAATATTATATTCCCTATGGGCCTGCCATGATCTCAGTCGGCCTACTCTGACATCCGCGACAACGTTTTTAATTCTTAAAACATTTTAGAAGATACCTTAAGAGTTTTGTTAGCTAGAATTTACATTGGAAAAGAAAAGTAAAAATGGTCATGAAATTGTATTAAATAATCCATTTTTATTCCATACTAAAATATATTTCAAAAAATTAAATTAAATGTTACCAAAGACAATATCTCTGATTATTTAACTTGAGGCCCATGTTTCCAGAAACTTTGAGAAAGGGTACTTTAGCGTTGACCTACCAATTAGATTGAAAACTTGACCCATTGATCATATTTCTTTGTTATTTGCTTAGATTTACACTTCTTTTATTACGCCAGATTTTTCATTGTATTTTATAAAGGCATAGATTATCCCGTTTTAATAATTTGAAATACGTAATTAAGTACTCTGGCAAAGAAAATCAGTAATTATTCTATTACTCGGATATAGTAATAGCAACGTACGAATATTGGAGCAAAATTTCATATCACAGCTTTAAATGCACGTTGTTGTAGAAGAATTATGAATCGGTTTTAATTAAATAATTAAAAAATATATTCTATTAAATAACTCTTATGATTATTTCTTTTCCTTGTACATCCGTAAGGTATTTTCTCCTACATCGAAAAGGTTTTTAAATGTTAATTTTAAAAGAATGCGGAGCTTTTAACACATTTTATAACATTATTTTCAATACAAATTCGCTCATTTCTATTAATTTTGTGGAAAAAAATATAATTAATATAATTATTTAAAAAAGTCATTTTGATCAGAAAATTTAAAAAGCATTTGTATCTTAAGTTAGAGAAGGAAAAGAAAACGCTTATACATCATCTTTAAGTATCCTGATGAGAGTATTTCTCTTGCAAAATGAGTTTTGAAGGATAGAACATTTGAAGCAGTTTCAGTATAACATTCAAAATACCAAAGATAAGAGTATGAGAAATAGTAGATTATTTTTCACAAAACAAGGATGCATATAAAATTACATTATTATGTAGAACAAAATAATTGCATGACTGAGCACTCATAAAGTAACTCTGAAACAGGAAAATGTTGACGTATATTAATGAGGGCTATCACTCCTCAGAATAATTTTTATGTTCTTTTATACAATGAAGGAATTTAAATATACATTATTAGTTTAAAGAAAGGTAGGAGTCAATTTCAATAAAGCTAGTAACAGAAAAAGTTGCCAGAAATCCGAGTGAAAAATTTTCACAGTCTCAAACATGATGAATACCCTTATTATAATTAATCATTAGAAAGAATGAAATAAGAATACATTGATCAAGACAAATAACATTTTTCTCTGGCATGCCTTTAAATGAATATTTTGTCCAATGTAAAAGTTTTTAAATGTTATTATCATTATTTTTTTTTAATACGGAGCTTTTGACTTATAATATTATTTAATTTTCAATACAAAATCTCATATTTCCATCAATTTTGTGGCAGAAAGATATAATGAATATATTTATTTAAATAAGTTACTTTGATCGAAAAATTGAAAAAAAAAGTATTTATGTCTTAAAGAAGTAAAAGAAAACTCTTATACATCATCTTTAAGTGTCCCAATGAGAGTTTTTATCTTGATAAATGAGTTTTGAAGCATAGAACTTTTGAAACAGTTTCAGTATAACATTCAAAATACCAAAGATAAGAGTATGAGAAATGGCGGAATATTTTTCATAAAACTGGGATGCGTATAAAATTACATTATTAAGTAGAACAAAATAATTGCATGGATGAGCACCCACAAAGTAACTCTGAGGCTGGAAAATGTTGACGTATATTAATGAGGGCTATCAATCCTTAGAACAATTTTTATACTCTTTTATACAATAAAGGAGTTTAAATATATATATAATTATTAAAAATGAGTAAGAATTTCAATAAAGTCAGTAAAAGAAAAGAAATCCAAGTGAAAATCTTTCACAGTCTCAAACATGATGAATACCCTTATTATAATTAATCATTAGAAAGAACGAAATAAGAATACATTGATCAAGACAAATAACATTTTACTCTTGCATGTCTTTAAGTAAACTTTTTGTCCAATGAAAGAGTTTTTAAATGTTAATTTTTTTGGAATACGGAGCTTTTGACTTATAATATTATTTAATTCTCAATACAAAATCACATATTTCCATCAATTTTGTGGCAGAATGATACAATGAATGTACGAATTAAAAAATGTTACTTGGATCGAAAAATTGAAAAAAAAGTATTTATGTCTTAGAGAAGTAAAAGAAAACTCTTATACATAATCTTTAAGTATCCCAATGAGAGTTTTTCTCTTTATAAATGAGTTTTGAAGAATAGAACCTTTGAAACAGTTTCAGTATAACATTCAAAATACCAAAGATAAGATTATGAGAAATAGTGGATTATTTTTCACAAAACAAGGATGCATATAAAATTACATTATTATGTAGAACAAAATAATTGCATGGCTGTGCACTCATAAAGTAACTCCGAAGCAGGAAAATGTTGACATATATTAATGAGGACTATCACTCCTCAGAGCAATTATTATGTTCGTTCATACAATAAAATAATTTAAATATACATTTTTAGGTTTAAAAAAGAAAGGAGACAATTTCAATAATGCTAGTAACAGAAAAAGTTGCGAGAAATCCACGAGAAATTTTTCACAGTCTCAAACATGATGAATACCCTTATTATAATTAATCATTAGAGAAAACGAAATAAAGATACATTGATCAAGACAAATAACATTTTTCTCTGGCATGTCTTTTAAGTGAACTTTTTGTCCAATGTAAAAGTTTTTAAATGTTAATTTTTTTTGCGAAGGGGGGATGGGGATACTGAGCTTGTGACTTATAATATTATTTAATTCTCAATACAAAATCACATATTTCCATCAATTTTGTGGCAGAAAGATATAATGAATGTAATAATTTAAAAATATTACTTTGATTGAAAACTTGAAAAAAAGTATTTATGCCTTATAGAAGTAAAAGGAAACGTTTATACATCATCTTTAAGTATTCCAATGACAATTTTCACTTGGTAATGAGTTTTAAAGGATAGAACTTTTGAAACAGTTTCAGTATAACATTCAAAATACTAAAGAGAAGAGTATAAGAAATAGCGGAATATTTTTCACAAAACCGGGATGCATATAAAATTACATTATTATGTTGAACAAAATAATTGCATGGCTGAACACTCATAAAGTAACTCCAAGGCAGGAAAATGTTGACGTATATTCATGAGGGCTATCACTCCTCAGAACAATTATTACGTTCGTTTATACAATAAAGGAATTTAAATATACATTTTTAGGTTAAAAAGAAGGTAGGAGCCAATTTCAATATAGCTAGTAAAAGAAAATGTTGCGAGAAATCCGAGTGAAAAATTTTCACAGTCTCAATCATGATGAATACCCTTGTTATAATTAATCATTAGAAAGAAAGAAATAAGAATACATTGATCAAGTCAAAAAAAAACTTTTCTTTGGCATGTCTTTTTGTCCAATAAAAAAGTTTTTAAATGTTAATTTTTTTTTGTTATACGGAGTTTTGACTTACAATAATATTTAATTTTCAATACAAAATATCACATATTTCTATCAATTTTCTGGCAAAAAGATATTATGAATATAATTATTTAGAAAGTTACTTTGATCGAAAAATTAAAAAAAAAAAAGTATTTATGTCTTAGAGAAGTAAAAGAAAATGCTTATACATCATCTTTAAGTATCCCAATGAGAGTTTTTCTCTTGATAAATGAGTTTTGAATAGTTACAATTTTTGGAACATTTTCAGTATAATATTCGAAATACCAAATTTAACAGTACGAGAAATAGCGGAGTATTTTTCAGAAATCCGTGATTCGTATAAAATTACATTATTATGTAGAACTAAATAATTGCATGGCAGAAGACTCACAAAGTATCTCCGAGGCAGAAAAATGTTAAAGTATGTTAATGAAGGCTATAACTCCTCAGAACAGTTTTTTATGCTATTTTATACAATGAAGGAAATTAAATATACATTATTGTGAAAAAGGGGTAAGACCCAATTTCAATGAAGATAGTAACAGAAAAAGTTGCGAGCTATCCGAGTGAAAAACTTTCACAATCTCAAACACGACCAATACCCTTATTATAATTAATCATTAGAAACAACGAAATAAGATTATATTGATCAAGACAAATAACATTTTATTGACGTGTGTCCTCAAGTTAACTTTGTTCTTTAACAAAAAAATTCTAAATGTTAATTTAAAGGTAATACGTAGCTATTATGACACGTTTCACTATCAAATGCACGTTGTTGAACAAGAATTTAAGAGTCAGTTTCACTTAAATAATTTACAAAAAAGATTCTTCTAAATTAGAAAAGAGGTCTGAAATAATTCTCATAAATATTTTTTTCTTTCATGTCCGTAAGTTACCTTTGTTGTACAGTGAAAAAGTTTTAAAATGATTATTTTAAGGGAATACGAAGCTTTTTACACATTATATTATTTAATTTTCTATTTAAAATCACGCATTTTTATCAATTTTGTGACGAAAACACATAATGGATGTAATTATTTAAAAAAATATTTATGTCTTATTAAGTTAGATAAGTAAAAGAAAACGCTTATACATCATCTTTAAGTATCCCAATGAGAGTTTTTCTCTTGGTAAATGACTTTTAAAGGATATAACTTATGAAGCATTTTCTACATAACGTTCAAAATACTGAAGATAACACTATGAGAAATAGCGGAATATTTTTCATAAAACTAGGATGCGTATAAAATTACATTATTATGTAGAACAAAATAATTGCATGGCTGAGCACTCACAAAATAACTCGCAGGTAGAAAAATGTTGACTTATATTAATGAGGGCTATCACTTCTCAGAACAATTTTTATGCCCTTTTATAAAATAAAGGAAATTAAATATACATTATTGTGAAAAAATGATAAGAGGAAATTTCAATGATGTGAGAAACAGAAAAAGTTGCGAGATATCCGAGTGGAAATCGTTAATAGTCTCAAACATGACGAATACCCTTGTTATAATTAATCATTCGAAAAGACGAAATAAGAATACATTGGTCAAGATAAATAAAATTTTTCTCTTGCATGTCTTTAAGTTAACTTTTTTGTCTGATGGAAAAGTTTGTAAATGTTATTTTTACCGCTTTTGACACATTATATTATTTAATTTTCAATACAAAATCCCATATTTCCATCAATTTTGTGGTAAAAAGATATAATGAATATAATAACTTAAAAAAGTTACTTTGATCGAAAAATTCAGAAAATATTTAAGTCTTAGAGAAGTAAAAGAAAATGATTATACATCATCTTTAAGTATCCCAATAAGAGTTTGTTTCTTGATCAATGTGTTCTAAAGAACTTTTGAAGAATTTTCAGCATAATATTCAAAATAACAAAGATAACAGTATGAGAAATAGTGGAATATTTTTCACAAAACCGGGATGTGCATAAAATTACATTATTATGTAGAACAAAATAATTGCATTTCTGAGCAGCACAAAGTAACTCCGAATAAAAAAAAAGGTTGACGTATATTAATGCGGGCTATCACGATCAATCTTTAAGTTCTTCTATATAATAAAGGAATTTAAATATACATTATTGTTAAAAAAAGGATAAGAGCCAATTTCAATATGTCAGTAATAGCAGAAAAAATTGCGAGAAATCCGAGTGAAAATATTCAATAATCAGAAACATGATGAAAATTTATTATAATTAATCATTAGACAGATTGAAATAAGAATACATTGATCAAGATAAATAATATTTTTCACTTGCATGCCTTTAAGTAAACTTTTTTGTACGACGAAAAATTTTGTAAATGTTAATTTTAAGGGAATAAGGACTCATTATAGGACTTTTGACATGATTAATTTTCAATACTAATTTTATATTTAATTTAATTTTTAATTTTATATTTAATTTTCAATACAAAAGTACATATTTCCAGCAGTTTTGTGGCAAAAAAGATGTAATGAATGTAATTATTTAAAAAAAGTTACTTTGATCGAAAAATTGAGAAATTACTTAGTATGTCTTAGAGAAGTAAAAGAAAATGCTTATACATCAACTTTAAGTATCCTAATAAGAGTTTGTCTCTTGATAAATGAGTTCTAAAGAACTTTTGAAGAATTTTTACCTTAATATTAAATAACAAAGTTATAATAACAAATATAACAGTATGAGAAATAGTGGAACATTTTTTACAAAACCGGGATGTGTATAAAATAATACTATTATGTAGAACAAAATAATTGCATGGTTGCGCACTCACAATGTCAACTCTAAGGCAGAAAAATCTTGACGTATATTAAAGAGGGCTATCACTCCTCAGAGAAATTTTTATACTCTTTTATGCAATAAAGGATTTTAAATATACATCATTATTAAAAAAGAGTAAGAGCCAATTTCAATGAAGTCAGTAAAAGAAAAGAAATCCGAGTGAAAATCTTTTACAATATCAAACATGATGAATACCCTTATTATAATTAATCATTAGGAAGAAAGGAAAACAAAATAAATTGATCAAGACAAATAACATTTTTCTCTTGCATGTTCTTAAGTTAACTTTGTTGTCCAACGAAAAAGTTTTTAAATGTTAATTTTAAACAAAAACGAAGTTATCGACCTATATTAAATTATTTAATTTTCAATACAAAAAGAGATATTCCTATCGATTTTGAGTCTATATGAACTTAATGAATTCAATCATATGAAATAATGTTATTTTCATCGGGAAATGTGAAACTTATTTGTGTCTTTAACCCTCTGACCGCCGAGCAAAAGGGCGAATTTCCAATGTTATTTTCTCTTAATTTTTTTTAAATGTTAAAAAAGATGAATTTTCTAATTTGATGTAAAAAACGTATTTACACATATGAGTATAAACATTGAAAGTATCAATGATTACTCAGTATTTTAAATCTGTATTATATTTGTAGAAATATATTAATTTAAACAATGCTATTGTTGCAGTGAAACCTGCAGCATAGTTAACGGATATATTAGTTCACGGTGGTGAGAAGGTTAAAAAAAGGAAAAAGAAAAACTCTGTTCTAGCCCGAAACAGCGAAACAGTTGATTGTTTCGAAGGGATTCCCAAAAGTTAACAACTTCACTCCCTGTATATGAGTAATTGTGTATCACATCTTAAAGGGGCCATGAAAAAAGCGCATAAAATTAACAAAAATGCACTGTAAAATAAAAGAAAAGCGGAGGATTTGACCGACAACTTCATCAGCCAATCAGAGATAAGTAAACCAGCCAATCAAATTTATCTTGCGTAAAGTAGCCAATCAAATTTAATTTGCAGTTTAAGAGTTGAAGGAGGAGGAAAAAAGTACTAATCTGGAAAGTAAAGCATTCAAATAGAATAATTTCGTAGAAAAATAAGTACGTAAATAGATGAAGATAAAAGATGTTCAACTGTTTCCAAATGAGAATCATTCACAAAGAAAACAAACACAGAGTTCAGAGAATAAATAGAGATGATATGTTTACGTTTGGCGTAACGCTGAAAATGCAACCCTATAGTCGACCCAAACAACTGGTGGCTTGCTTTGAAAACCTCTCCCCCGTCCAACGAATTCAGTCCTTGTTCCACGTGCAGCCTCTCTCCGACCAATGAAGGCAGCCCTTGAAAACAAAAAACAAAAAATACTAGCACAAGAGAACTACTCCGGTAGAATGGATACCGTTGTGGTCAGTGTCTTAAACTTATTGAATTTAGCTTTTAAATTTTCCGTTGTCATCTTCCGTGATCGAACCTGTTACCATTCTGGTTAGAGTTGAAAGAAAAGGGCTCCTTGATGGCCGCTCGCGCCGCCTTTTTAACACTTTCCAACCTAGTTGAAAAGTGTTTATGACTTCGGTTTGTCTGCCATATGGCCGTCTGCCGTCTGGCCGTCTGCCGTCTGGCTGTCTGCCGTCTGGCCGTCTGTCCGTGCTCTAACTCCCGTAAATATGCTCGATTGCCCTGCAATTTTTATATGTTATTGTCGTTATCTATAGCATGTTCCCTATTTCAACTGAAGAGTGTTGTACTTATAGTTTTGCTACAGGGAAACTCAAAAGAATTCCGTTACATTACGGTCTATGGGGAAAAATCGTTTGCGGTTTATTTTAATGATGTTATTTCAAACACATTGTAATTGATATATATCACTAAGGTGCATTACAAGAAGCTTAATATGGAATAGGGTGTGCATAGCACTTATAGTTACTTTACAGGGACAGCCAAAAGAATTCCGTTACATTACGTCTATGGAGAAAAATCGTTTGCGGTTTAGTTAAATAATGTTTCACTATTTTAAACGCATTGAAATTTATATATATCAAGGTGCATTACAAGAGGCTTATTACAGAATATTGTATGTATAGCAGTCATCGTTCATTTACAGGGACACACAAAATAATTCTCTACTGTCTGTTAACAATAATTCCTGAAAGTGCGTTTTAAATTGCTGAACACGATTTTAAATTTAATTCACTTTTTGTCTATTACTTGGTGTGTAAAAATTCTGTATTTCATATACAGGGCAGCACAAAACTTCGCGAACACATTTCTGTTTATTGACAGAACCCCCAGAAGGAGAATTTTAAGCTAGGCTACGCGTTTCCTAACTAAACTAAAATTTAGCATCCTATGTAGTATATATACAAATCTATAGATCATATACAGGGCTGAATAAAAGTATTCGGATATTTTTCCGGTTGGAAATATATGTTGGAAATTCCTGAAATTGCGTTTTTAAATATGTCATGCGTTTTCCAAATTGTTTACTTAGATGTTATCTTTCAGCTTATTAAACGGTAATGATTTGTAAAATTATTTTGGAAGCATTGGAAAGTGTTACATAATCTATGCGTGACGCATGATTTTTCGTTCTTGTTTGCTAAGTGGTGGCGGCGGTCTACATCTCTAAATCTAATATTTAAATATTTGTCATCTTAAGTATTTCAGTGAGAGTTTTATTTCTGATAAATGCGTTTTAAAGAGAGAACTTTTCAAGTATTTTTAACATAGTGCGAAAATATTCCACAGTATGAGAAATAGAAGAATATATATATTTTTTTATTTGTAAAACTGATAGTCGTAAAAAATAAAATTTTTATATATTAGTAAGAAATGATTGAATGGCTGAAGACTCACAAAGCAACTTGTGGGCAGAAAAATATAGACATATATTAATGAGCGATACCAGTCCTCAGAACTTTAAATATGCATTGTTGAAAAGAATTTGTGAGTCAATTTCAAAGAAATCGGTTAAAAAAAATCTATGAGATATCTGAGCTAAAATGTTTCAAAGCTGCGAACATGATAAATAGTTTTAGGATGATTAATCATTATAAAGAACGAGTAAGTATACATTAATGAAGATAGATAACATTTTTATAAGAATGACGTAGCTCTAGAACATGATTATAGAACAGGAAATAGAAAATAAGAGAGGTTCCTATATTCGAAAACTAAAATAAATAAATAATAACTTCAAGACCGTTAATATTTAGGGTTGAATATTAAAAAATACATATACTAATATAGTGAAGCAAAAGCATGTAATAAAACTTTGTGATATTCATTAATTATTAAGAAAAGAAAAAAATAATCAAAAGTTAATTTTTATTGTAAATTCAGTACAAAAAAATACCCGTGACTTAAGAATTGAAAAGCTTTCAAGAAAAATTACGCCATATGTACAAAACTCACGAAAATGAACTAACAGCGAAATAGTGTGATTTTCAAACGTTCTCCTATTGATATCAAATCATTTAATAAAAATAAAATATGTTTTCGGTACGAGGAGAAATAATTTTGATTGTAATACTGAATAGCATTTTTTAGTTTTTGACAAGTTTTAGTGAGGGATTTGTTGAGCATCGCCAATTTTTGCTATATTGCTATAAAAATTTTCCTTCAGAGTTGACCTTTGAAGGGAAATTTACTCTCAATGTCGTTCTCGTACAAGAAAAGCTCTGAAAATCTTGCATATTCACCCTACCCAGATCGCGCTGGAATCGAACCCGCATAAATTGGCTCAAGCTCCTCATTCTATGGCTAGCATTCGAACCTCTGGGCTGAGTTGTCCCCTTAGCAACTTTGAATTTTGGACAAGGCTGCCTTTGTTTTGAATCCTTGAAATAGTTTTTGCACGTGGAAGTTTCAGAATTCTATCATATCTTTCAAACAGTTGGTCAATAATCAACTCAAAATATTTTACGTTATTTAATTTTTACAATTTTTTTTAAACAAAAGTAAAAAATAAATAAAATGCAGTTTTATTTGCGTATTTATTAGATTTATGTAAATAGAATAATTCAGAATTCATTCTCGAAATTTAATTATCATTGCAAATTATTCTGTAAATATGCTTAGTTTACATAAACAATGTATTAGATTATGCTTGGTGTAAACTGTCAATTAGAATTAGACTAGGATATTAAGCGGACATAATATGATTCGATTATGTTGGCTTTCTATCGAAATATAGTAGAATGTTGAGTTATGAACTGTAATCTCATACAGGATTTTTTTAATGTCTTGTCAAAACATGGAACTGTTTTCAGTATAAATATCAAAATATCGATGGCAAATATTTGTACTAAAAAATTATGAAAATAGATGAAACACGTAATGCAATTATTTGCTACTATTATCATTTGTCCATTGTAATCAGTTGTAACAATAAAACCGTCTATTTACTTTTAGGATTGATAGTTTTGATAGGCTGTATAATAAAGCTAAGCTTAAAACATTGGAATCAAAAAGCAAATTAGTTTAATGTAAAATTCGAAAATGTTCCAAAATAAGAAAGAAAAATTATAGGCATCCTTTGAACGGATGCACATAATTATATAAAACTTTATACAGCTAAATTTAAAATATCACAAAAGTATCCAATGGTTGTAGTATCATATTTAAGATTTTTTCAACAGAGCGAAAATATGCCGAGAATAGGACTCGAACCTGGGTACTTTGGCTTGCCGTGGCAACGCTCTTCCTACTGAGCTATCCCAAGGATAGCCTGACTGGCATATTTAACTCTTATTTGTTGGTCAAGGCTGCGAACTGCAGCACTAATTTCATTCATCCGAGCTATAACTATAGCGCTTTACATGATGAATCTGAAATAGCACAGAAACACCTGTACTATTTTCGCATATTTTCGCTCTGTTGGAAAAAAAATCTTAACTATGATACTCCAACCATTGTATATAATTTACCTAGTTGAAGATACTTTCCTATGTTTATCATATCACAAAAATATTTATCAAATTTCAAACCGAATAGATTATCATCAAGAGCTTTATCACAGCTTTATCACAGCTTTATCACGGACATCCAAAGTCTCTAATTACATACTTAGTGTATTACACTATGTTTGACTAGCTAATTTTGGTAAAATATCACAAGTAAAAATGTATAATTAGCTATAAAAACAGTTTTTTTTCTGGTTGTGATCATTGGAAGTGTAGTTAGAATGGTAAAAATTCTGTGCTGGGATGGACCAATTTTCGGTGCTGCAGTAGCTTCAACCATAAGATGGTGAAATCTTTCGATCTAACATTTGGACTTTGTCTGGATTGGAGCTCCAAATGTTGGAACGAGATTTCGCTATTTTACAGTTGCAGCTACTTCAGCACCAACAGTTGTTTCAACCCACCACACAATTTTTAACAGTGATGGCTGTTTTTGTTTCAGATCTTAAAACGGAAGTGTGAATTTAAATAACCGGCAGTTTCAGATTAAGGATGTTCAGAAAGAAAATCACATCTAATATTGAATTTAAAGAAAGTACAACATAAAAATCTGAACTGTTTTAAGAAATTGAGGCAAATATTTCTATTGGATTTCCAAAGATAAAAACTTTAAATACGCTGTCTGAAAAGCATGAATTAATTGCATGAACAATTAGTAATGAGCAATGCTTTCTCTCCGAAATTTATGATTACATACAGTATGTCCGAAAAATCTGAAAATAGTCGAAGAACTGAAAAAATACACAGTTTGCCCCCCCCCCTCCGCGATCCCAACTCCAGGGTTCAGAAGGGATCCAAATTTGAAATTGAATAAACATCCTCTTTTTATTGTACGGGAAAAAATACGTAACTTTTGTAACAGCAAAATTTCGGAATAAAAACGAAATTGAAGTGGAATGAAATATTCACCTTGTATTTAAAGTCAATAAAATATACATTAAAACATGCTTAAAAGGTGACATAAGATGTTAAAAACGTTAAAATACAAACATTTAAATCCCGAGACTTTCGATCACTAACGCGATCTTCTTCAGTGGGGAACTGTTGACTGAGCTGAGTGTACGAATGTCGCTTCTCGCTTTCACTGCGCTAATATGTCATATTAGGACAGTGAAAGCGAGAAGCAACATTCGTACACTCAGCTCAGTCAACAGTTCCCCACTGAAGAAGATTGCGTTAGTGATTGAAAGTCTCGGGATGTAAATGTTTGTATTTTAACGTTTTTAACATCTTTTGTCACCTTTTAAGCATGTTTTAATGTATATTTTATTGACTTAGTAACTTTTGTATTTAACATTTTTTTCGGATCATCGTAGATGACGCTGTAATCCAGAAAAATATGGTCAGATTTATTTTGTGAGCAGGAAATCTATTTTTCATTGAATTTCTGATTTTAGAATTAGAAAAAATAGAAACTAAGCAGAAAAATACTGCTTCTTCCCTAGATCGTGGATAGGAAAAGAGCCACTAGTTAAATTCTAAATGAATGCACTACTTTAAGCATTACCCAAGAACAACGACCTGGTCGTAGTACTTCGTGAATCCCCTTGCCTCTCCGGATTCGGGGTGCTGTTTAACGCCGTATTTTCCTCGATTACATGGCCATCTACGATGATCCGAAAAAAATGTGAAATGCAAAAGTTACGTATTTATCGCCGTAGAATCTGAATCTGAAATGGAAAATGGGGGTTTACATTTAAGATTTCAAAGTTATACCTCCTGTGATGCCCAGGAAGTCGAGGTTTGGTGTCAACTTTGATATCACTGAATACTTTTAAAAAATATATTTAACATGTATTTTTCATTTTTCAATCTTTTCCGTTTTTAACCCTGAGTTATTCGACCGTTTCCAGACTTTTCCGACATACTCGATATAAAACCAACTGTTTTCAATATATGTGATGTTGTGAGTGCAATGAAACTATCGGTTTAAATATCTAAAAATTTCTCGAAATTTTTGACAGGTATTTTGATAAATTAACGTATAAAAAATGTGATAATTAGAAGTGATAATTAGAATAGTTACAGCTATGGTCGTTTTTGCATTATGGCTTAGAATGTATTAATTATATTATAGGTAGGGGAGATGGGGAATGAATGGGACAAGGGATGGATGGGACGTTCTCAATATTTCAGTCAATAAACTTTTTTTTAGTTGCTTTCTATCCTCATAGATTTTACTACCATAATGTGCTTCAGAACCAAAAGCAAGAGCACATGGCTGTTTTCAGTTTTCGTCAAATTTGCATTTCCTGAAAACATTTGAAGTTACTTAAATATCTTATGGAATATAAACAATTAAGATATGTTGTAGTTTTTTATTCCAAGGCTCAATATTGGTAATTAAAATTAATGCATATTAACCATTATGACAAAATCATTTTTGAGACAAAATGGCTGACAATTGAATATATGCATCATGGGGACGATTGGGACATTTCAAATGGGATGAATGGAACTGTCTCATTCATCCCTAGAGGATGCTGAAAAATATATTTATTAGCTAAATAATATTATATAGGTTGATAAAATAATACTTTATGGTAATTATTCTTTTAACATTTCATCCTCATTGTAGCCATCGTCTTCAGCCATTGAATGCTTCCGGTTATGGGTCTTTTAAGGCAAAGCTGAGATGAGTCCAAGATTATTGGCTGACAAATAATCCTGGAGATAATATCACAATTTATAATCTCTCAGCTTTTGCCAAGGAGTAATTTTTGTCAGCTTTTAGTCCTTAACATTGAATACGGGGAGGAAAATGTTTGTGTCCCATTCATCCCTGCTGCGGGGATGATTGGGCATAGAAGAACTTTTTTTAAAATTTCATTTATATTTCTGTATAATAATAATCTTGAACAAATATCGTGAATAAGATGTAATCAAACACTTATTGTATGACATGTGATATATAAAATTGATAATAACTTAAATAAAATATCTAAAATAAATATTTTTGTGAAAATGTCCCATTCATCCCCCATCTCCCCTACCTTAAACAGTATAGATATCTGGAAATAAAACGAGTAAACTATTATTATTTTTGTCATGAGAATATTTTTGTTAAGTACAAAATATTGGATTATTTTTCTTAAAAATTCTAAAACTTGAAAAGAAATTGCATGAGAATAATTTATTTAACAAATGAAATTACCTTTCTAAAAATTTATTTATTTTAAGCTGTCAGTATTTTACTCATGTTTGCTTCATTTAAAAAAATGGATGTTAAACTCAGTGGGATAACTTAAGTAGTTTTTCGGTATATGATTCAATTTCTGTAATTTAGGGAAAACATGTCGAATGAATTTTTAAAAGTTCATTGAAAGCCAAGTACAAACATTATAGGAAAAAAAAATGCGAATGAATTCCTTAAATAGAACTAAAAGGTATGCCGCTAATTTGGTATGCGTCACAAAAATATATTCGAAATTTGTAACTAATCAAATGTTAATGGAGACCGTTATCGTCGGCAGGGTCGGGTCAACTTCATGCGTGACCCTGGGCATAAAGGCCATGTCGAGCCCCTTTTTCTCAAAAAATCTTCTGTTACAAAATTTATGTATTATAAACATGACATAAAACTGCTTGTTGTTCACATTAAAACATAAACCACAGTTTTATGAAAAAACAAATATTATAAAGTTTCAAAGACATACAAATATGCACTAAAAAACTTGTAACGACAGTTTGTTCGCTACGTTAAAAATTAACCCTTCACAAATTGTAATTATTTTCAGTTATACAAAAATACATAAGAGGATTTTGTTTATTTATTTGTCGTTGAAGTAATTTACTAAAACATTTTAAACTCTCTTCTACAGAACAATGTATTTGTTTATGTTTATTCTATGTAAAATTCACAGAATAATAGATACAACTTTTAAGATAACTATTATGGGTACGCCATAACGTAAGAATTATATTTTCCATGTTTATTATTTAGAGTAAATGAAACTATAAGCACAAATGCTTAGTTGAAACCTGTTTGATGTAATGATGCATTCTTCTAGAAACTTTGAAATCTGTGTAACAATTCATTATCGTTAAGTGACGAACAGAGCGATAGTAATTCATTATAGACAAATGCGTCAGATTATTATTATTTTCTTTTCCTTTTTCATTTTTTGGTGGGGGGGAATGTAAAATTTGCTTTAATTTGTATTTTCTGAGAGTACACAAATGCATTTTCGTGCCCTGTGGATTGAGGTCACTGGGTAAGTGCCTCGTATGCCCCGAGATAATCACGGAGCAGACGGACAAAAAGAGATTAAAATCCAATCGTATCGCATCTGCCGGGCTTAACTGTTGTTTTAAAATATTAATAATTTACAACGATGAAAGTCTTTAAAAACTCAAAGAAGTTCCAATAATTATATAATAGCACACTGTTAAAAATAAATCTGCTCAAAAAGGAGAACTTGAACCCATTCATTTTTTTAAGTACAACCAAACGATCCAACCCTAGTGTTCCAGGTTACAAAAGATATTGCTCGATATTTAGAACATAGGCGAAACTCCCTTTTGTATTCCTGAGAAGTCTAACAGATCTTTAAAATTTACTATTCTTTATTTAATTGACAACTAACCACATCAAAGAAAAAATTATGTGAAGTATATCAATTATGTATTCAAAGTTTTCAATTTATTAAAAGTAATAAAGCTATTCGCATTAGCTGCATGTCAGGGGTTAATAGCCGAAGATATCGCCAAATATTTTATTAATATAGGCATTTTTTTAAAATTATTATTAGTTTAGTGTTTACGTGCGTAGTTTGATTACTAATAAATTTGGGTTTTATTTATTTTTATTTATTTATTTAATTGTTGATATTTTGATAAAGCTGTAATTACGTTATTGAATAAAAGACGGAGGAAAAGGCTGAACTATTTATGTTGTTTTATGTGCAAAACGATTAATATTCCGTAAAAGGGCTACACGCGATACAGATAGATTTTTAAAATATCAAGTTTGATAATTATTAAACTATGAATATCAGTTCATTAAGATGAATTTTTCAAACAAATTGAATTTCAAAATACATTTTCCCTATTTGCCAGTATATAAATTATAATTTTATGAAATTCAGAAAAAAATGCATTAAAAGCAGCATTCATTGGTCAGGTTGTTGTCATCGTCAATATGACGTCAGCATTTTTCACGGAAATGTTTTTGCTATATAATATAGATTGTATCGTAAAGGAGAGCATGTAATCATTCGCACTTAAAAAAATGTCGAGAATATAAATGTAATCTCTTATTTTCTATTTTACTTATTATAATTTAAAAAGAAATTGTTTAATAAGTGTACATGTACAATGTGGTAATATTTGTCGGAATAATTGTATGAATAAAAGTTGTGCATTGCAAACTTAGCGAGCTGTATTTTACTATTCATGTATTGAATCATATGTGGCTAAATGTGTTTCATTCATTTACATTTCATGAAGCGCAATTATTTCATTCTGCGTAAAGGTGCTTACTGTTGAGTATCACTAATTCTTAATAGTAATCTTTGCCTTATTGAATCGGATAATTCTGCGATTTATTAGGCGAAGGTTACTCGGAAATTATGGTGCTCCAAAATAACTCTATGCACACTGTACTCATAAATGAGTTTGCGTATTTTTGAAAATTGAGATTTAAATACTCCAAGCTGTTATAAGAAATTTATATATTTTAGTACTTTATATATTATTTAATTGCTTAAAAATGATACTTTTATCTTAAGTACCCACTTTTAAAAGTGTAAAGATAAGTTATAAAAAACTGAAACATCTAGTTACAAACTTTTAAATCCGTACCATATTATTTTTACAAACTAAAATGAAACTTTAAAACTTTTTTTAAAATTTTTACTTCAAACTATAATGCACTTTAATTTAATATTTAGTGCAGTAAAATTACAACCTGAATTTCGTGCATGCATTAATTTTCAGGGATATTTTGCTACACTTTATTAGAAATGACATTATAGTTCTAACCTGCCTAATATTTCACATATGCATTTTTTTTTACTATTATATGATTACATAAATTTTAAAATATGTGTTGTGCAAAAATGTTCTCCCTTAGATAACTCAAACTTTAAAAATTTTGCACTTTCAGGTAACTGAAATTGCAATTTTTCAAAAGAAAATTTTAAATCGTTAATTTTAAAAATGTAATACAAATTTAGCAAAAATATTCTATTGCCTACCTTTTCAATATTTTTAATTTCACAAACAAATATAAAGTTACTTTCAAAAGAATTTTGAATTCAATATCGAATTCTAAGTAAAGAACTAAATATTTTCTTAAAACTATGTTTGTATTTATTCAGCTATTTTTATATTGTGTAAAAATTTTGTGTTAAAAAGTAAAGGTACAGAACAATTAATTATTTATTTACTTTTTACATTTGTAGTTTTAAGGCTAATTAAACCACATTGTTACTATCTTTAAAACTTATAACATACATTTTTTTTAAATTCACTAAAGCATTCTAATTTATCAAAGATTTAAGGAAATAAAAATAACAACATTAAATTGTTTACATATATTTACAATACATGTTTTTCTACCATCTCATAAAACATCTCTTTATTAATTAATCTTCCTAGTATTTTATTGATAAGCATTTACTATTATGTGGTTATGTAGAATTTAAAATAATGTTTTGTGTAAAATTTAATTAACTCAAAGAAAATAATATTTTATAAAAGTTGCATTTCTAAATAACTACAATTATAATTTTTCAGCAGATAAGTTTTGTTTGTTTCTTTTCAACATGAAGTATTAATTTAGAAGAAAAACATTCTATCTCTTTATTTCTCTTTAATTACAAAACCAGTCTGAAGGTCTTTTTAAAAGTCTTTTGAATTAATTAGCTTATCCAAAGTAAAAATGAAAACATTTTTTTTACAACTACTTTTGTATTATTTATTCAGTTATTTTAAATCTGACTTTGTGAATAAACATAAAAAACATTTCTTTTCTTTTTTGTTTATTTTGATATTATCCTTTTAACTTGTTAGTTTTTCATGGTTATGCTTTACGTATTAAACAATCTTTTCTTTTTGAAATTTTAAGTTAGACAGAAATAGAAATATACGGAAGCTAAAAATTACCTTTAAAAAAGTTCGAGGATAAATTTTTATGAATAATTGAAAAAATGTGTATAGATCAAAACTTGTCCAGTAGTTTTTAAATAATAATCTTTTTCTTGTATCTCTTTATACATTATATAAAGATAGCGAAAAAAAAATCATGCATCACGCATAGATTATGAAACACTTTCCATTTTTTTTTCAAAGAATGAAAGCTATCATAGTCCGTGCTGTAACCGAATACTTTTGTACATCTCTGTAAATGAAGATAAATGCTATGAACTTCTTAATCTATAGAAAACATCTTGTAATGCACCTCACTGATCCTTTTTATTATGTCGTTCATAATGATATAAATAAGTAGCACTTATAGTCGTCGCCTGGTCCGTCCGTCTGTCCGCATATAACAGCGCAAAAGCTACGCAACCGAATGGTTTGAAATTTAATACATATAAATCGTTGCAGAATTTTGTCGAGTCATTTCAAATTTTATGAAAATCGAATCAAAACTTAAAAAGATATTAATAAAAAATATTTATTAAATAATTTGATTTTTTTTAAAAATCGGTACCTCCTTGTTATAGCAGCTTCCGGGGATTCACCGTCAAGCGACCGAGATGTATCGCCAATTTATCTGACATGTATGACGTATATGACATTTTATAACCTCTATGACCAAATTATAGTCATATTCTTCATTCTATTAAATCCTATCATACGTAATTAATTCAATGATATCCCATGATAGGTCATGGCGATTACGTCATATTTAAGATGGAGTCATATTATTTCCGTATTACTGAATTTAAAAACCGAATTTGTATACTAAAATTGTTTAATTATAGCAATCCTATAATCTACCGATAGTTTTTTCATAGATGTTTCCGGAGAAATAGATATTAAATGGAAAAGTAGTCTAAATATGGATTTCAAATTCTGAAAGTTTCAAAACTAGGCTTAAGTTTCCCATTGGAATTTTCAGTAAATGTCAAAAAAAGATAAAATGTTGCCAACTTAAAATGTACTTATTTTATTAAGGAAATTAATTATATCATAATAACAGACGATATAATTCATTTCACTGAAACAATAACAGTACGAACGAACCTCATTTGTCAGGTTTCCTGTGTAGTTTCCAACTTGTTTCCTTTATGTTTGAGGCTTTGTAACATGATTAAAATACATCTCAAATGATTTCCTCCCATAGATTACAATGTAATGCTGTAACTGAATACGTTTGTGCACCTCTGCAAATGAAGATAAATGCTGTGCACTCTTTACTTTATAGGAGACAGGTTTAAGTGCACTCCAGTGTCCTTTTTAATCTCATTAGGTTTCATGTGTCATAAAATCATTAAAATGCTTCGCAAACGATTTTTCCCATTGATTATAATATAATGGAATTATTTTGTGCGTCCCTGTAAACGATCTATGAATGCTACTTATTATTTACTCCTGAAAAGCATATTTTAGTGCATCTCAGTGATACATATGAATTTCATTATGTTTGAAATATTGTAACATCATTAATATTGATCGGAAACGATATTCTCCCATAGTCCGTAATGTAACGGAATTATTTTGTACGTTCCTGCAAACGAGATATAAATGCTAAACACTTCGTTTTCAATACCAAGTATTCTATAGTAAACATTAATAGCAAGTAAAACTTTCATGACAATCCGAACATATTTACGAGAGTTACAGCACGGACAGACGGCTGACGGCAGATAGACAGACAAGCCGAATTCACAAAGGCTTTTAAACTGCGTTGGAAAGTGTTAAAACGTTAAAAAAACGGCAAAAGGCTCCGGAGTGCATTCCATTGTTTCGGTTGAAATAAATTAAAACTACAAATAATTTAAATGAAAAGTCATTAAATGTCATGAATAGTTGTCATTTACTAAATAAAATTTTTCGTACAAAACTTTTACGACAGTTGTCGTTGTAACACCCAATGCTTCAGCAAACTTATACATTTTAATGTCCAATATGCCTATAAATGCTTATTTTTCTACTATAAGTGCTCAGTAGTCTTTCTTCATTGTGAATAACGTGCTGTAATCGCCAAGAACATTTATCAATTACTGAGTGCATTAAGTCTGGCCGAATATCGTGAACATAGCGACAAATTGCTTTATTTCAGAGTTGCCAAAATATGAATATATATACACGTATATGTATGTATGTATATAAGGCAATTATAGTACATTGTTCATAATAAAGAGGGTATATTGAGAATTTATAGCAGCTTATTAAACCTTTATATAAAGGAATATTAAGTTTTCAAATGTACAGTCAGTGTGAAAAAAATATATGCATCTGGTTTTATTTGCAAACAGTTTACAATAAAATCACACCAAAGGTGCACAGAAAAACATATAAACTTTTCGGGCTGCCTTGAGCCAAGGAAGTTAAATATATAGTCAAAAGTGGGTGTTAGAATTTAAACAAGTTGGAAATTGTATATTAAACATGACAAATGAGGTGCGTTCATATTATAATTAGTTTTACAATCTATAAAAATCATCCTGATTATTTCAGTCAGATGAATTATACCGTCTGCTATAAGCGAAATGATCATGCCTTTTTTTTCTTATTATGTATCACACGTTTACAGATGCGAATTTTTTTCCGACACCAGTCAGCGCTGGAAAATTTACCATGGAGATCTTGCTTTGCGAATGATTACCTCCATGGTTTAATATTTTTGTGACTCACAATGAACGAATCTTTTGCATTTATTTTCTTTAATCGATTGACAAATTGGGCTGTCATCGTACTTTCAACTGAAGTTATCTCAGAATCTATACTCATTTGGATGTAACTCATACCTCAAACAAACATTTTTTTTGAATGATCTTTCTAAAAATCTAACTTTTATGCAATTTTATACGAAAAAATAATATTGAATAAAAATGGCCTTGTAATGACGTTTCTCATTACATATCCTCTTATTCTTTAAAATTAATCCTCCCCCCGTTATTGTTTCAAATTATTTAATTTATTTAACTTTTCCTATTTTTTTTATTAACAGTAAAATAACTTTATTCTACTCTTCTCCATTTTTTTTTTGCTTATTAAATTTTAATATCCGTTTTTATTCAATGCGGTTTCACTCAATTTATATTACGCATTTTTCTTGTCACGTCTGTTTCATTTCTCAGCCTGCAGAATTAAAAGAAATATGCATTCACACCCATACTGCATTTTTCTCTTCCTTTTCCCACCAGCCGGCATTTGCGAAGTAACTGCTTTCTTTGTACTTCCTCCTACGCCGTCATTTCCCTAACGAATTTTCAGTTCTCATATGCAACCAACATCTAAATTTAGCACTTTGTATTGTCTTAATTCTAACGTTCATGAATTCCATTTTAATCATCCTGGCTCGATCAGCACTTCATGTAATTACAAAAATTTGTACAACCCTCTCTTCCCACGAATCTTGTGCCGGTCTGTCATTTTCAAAATTACTCCCTTAACTCTCCAAAATACTTTGTTTCTTTGCATGATTATCGCCAAATTCATGGTAAATGTTGGCGACTGATAACGAAAACCGCACGCCAAAATAAAAAAAGTGCAAATTATGTTTGAAACAATTTGTATCACTCTTACCCCGACTGTCTCAGTATTAAGTTAATTTGTACGCCTCCTCTTCAGTGATTATTGCCTGTAACACGAACCTGGATACCAAATCAACTGCTAAATAAAATTGTACTTTGGACAATTTTTTAATGAAACTATTCTCTACCACATCTAACTTTTATTCCAGCTTAACAGTATTTCTACATATATATATTTTCTTCCTGTGACGCCGCAGCTATGCATCTCTTTACTCAATATCCGGATTCCACAGTATAGGCCTCCTGGCATATGAAAAAAGATATGGTCAGCCCGTATTTGCTTTCCTGAGTCACATGATTTGCGTTTTTATTATTATATAGATTACGTATGATGGGATTTAATAGAATGAAGAAAACGTTTATTAATATGTTTGTGAGTTTTGATTCCATTTTCATAAAATTTGAAATTACTTGACAAAATTCTGAAACGATTATATACATTAAATTTCAAACCATTCGGTTGGGTAGTTTATGCGCTGTTATATGTGGACAGACATACTGGCCAGACGATAACTATAGGTGCTGCGTAATTATATAATTATGAATGCACCTAAAAGTAACACGTCGAGTAGCACTCAACGGTGTGAAAGATGTTATGAACTTTGTGTTTATTACTGTACCATATTGATAGTACATGAGAAAGCATACATACATGCCATCGGGAACTGTTAGCATAAAGCGTCTCGCAAAGTTTTAGTCCCTTTACGACACGAAAAGAGCTAATTCACATCAAAGGCATTTGTGTTGATATGGTGGAAAATTGTGTGTACCATTGTTCTTATTAACTGCTTTCTTGGACATTTTTTATCTAAAGAAAGGATGTAGCTCTAAGTTGTTTTTGATGTAGCCGAACATTTTTGTTTCTTAATCTTCGAAATAAAACGGCAAATCACTAAAATATCTTCGCCGGGTCACCCGTGGCTTGTGGGACAAGGTTGAAGAAAGACCCTTAGCACACTATATTATTTTTATGGTGATACCAACAATGTTTTGAACTTTACCATAGTAGCAATTGCTGTGAATTCTTCCACGTCGTGAAGAGTGTGACAATTTTCTAAACCATTCCAATGTCAAATATAGCTTGAAAACAAGCTTAAAGAAAAATCAAGCCCCAAAAGTGATGATGTCGAGAGTACAAGAAACATGGGAACTTGTTTTTAAATCATTGTATGATATTTAGTTTGAAAACAAATCAAAACACTAAAATCAAACTAATTTCTGAATAAACAGTCATTTCTTTTAATGTAGGCTTAAAACGTTCACACCGGTCGTGAACATCTGAATAACTCGAGTTTTTCAGATAAATTAAGATTAAATAAAGAGTAGTCCAGTGGTGTGGTATCGGGCGCAAAAGTAGAGACCATACAGTTGGTACACAAAATTGGTTCTTGTAATAAAAAAAAGCGCATTGCGGTTTTACTTTGAGACTTTATTTTACAATTTCGAGATATTTTTCTGAACTTTTAGCTACCAGGGTTGTTATCTCAAATTATTTTTAATTCACAAACCTTTATGTGTAGACATACAAGTCTTGCTACAGTTTTTTTCTGCGTATCTTCGTAATCCTCAGAAACCTATACACAAGACAGCCTCGTCACAGATGATACACAGGAGGAATAGCACAGGATAATATAACGGTTGGCAGAAAGGATTAAACCTGGGAACTCCGCGCAATGTCTATGCAATGGAGTCATTGGAATTCGAACAGGGCATCGCCACCATGGCAGACGAGCGCCTGAAGCTCGCGGCCACAGGAAGCTCTTTAGAGACACCCTTTTCATGCAAACAAAAGTAAAAATAAATGTCTGCTGCTGGTACGCATGACAAAATTTAAGGGGCAATGAATATATCAGTGTAAATAATTTTCCAGGTACTTTGTAAAACTGTATTTGAACACATTAATGGTAATGTTTTTCACGTCTTTTTAACAATAAGCACTGCCTATGGACATTACTTTTCAAATGCTGAAATTAATAAACACATAATGAAAAATGAAGAAATGTAAGTTTCCATAGTAACTAAAAACATTCAAAAGATGAAAAGGGAAAGGATCTGTGAAAAATGAAACATAGGTATTTGACCATTAATATAAATTTTGAAGAATAAATAAAAGTCTTGATGATGTTTAAAGTTTTGCATTTTTAAAATAATTCTGGCAATTCGAAATGTCATAAAAATATTTAAAATGTTTTACAAAAAGGTAAAGTCTTATGAAAAATTAAATTAAGATAATTAAAGCTTAATATTTGTTAAAAAAAATTTATAATAACAAATTTAAGATTTTTGAGATACGTCTAACTTCCTCTCAAAATAGTTTTGCTAAGAAGCCTCGTAGGAATCAATTAGGAAGACTTGAAAATTCTCTTTTGAAAAAATAAAGACTGGACAATTCTGAAAACGAAGAAATTTTTTATTAAAGAAAATAAAGATTTACTTATAATAACAAGTTTTAATAGTTTGACAAATTATAATAATGAATCCTAGATTTAAGAGATACATCTATCTTGCTCAGCAAATAATTGTGCTACTAAGACTCGTAAGAATTAATTATGAAAACTTAAAAATCCTTTTTTGAAGGAAAAAAAAGATTAATTGGAATATTACAACAACGTATGTCATATTATTAGTTTAGACAACCATCAATTATGAAGATAAAGACGTTTTTTATTAGAGAAAATAAAGATAAGTTTAACTTCATTCAGTTCAGATAATTGTTTTTTCAGTTTGAACGTCCCCTTGAACTTTAATTGCATAGTTCTATTTTATTCGGAATCCTTCATTATTTTTACATTATTAAAGAGGGTCTATCTTATCGTCATCTAATAGCTAATTCATAAACTGTTTGTTTTAGAGGCACAGTTTGAATTGAAAAAATGTTTAAAATGTTCTCCTTTATCATTTCAAAAGGTATTTATGTCAAAATAGTTAATTTTTTTTTTAAGTTATTAAATTAAAATTTTTATACGGTCAATGGATCCTATAAGTTATATTTAAAAATCTTTCTCGAAACTCTAACAAGTAAAACAGTAAACATTCCATTCTTCTATTATCCATACTAAACAGATATGTTAGTTTTAATTTTAATCATTTTCTGGCACTAAAAGCGCGTTTTCCTATTTTTTTGTCAAAAAAAAAATAAATAAAAAAAATAAATAAAAAATAAATAAAATTAAATTAAAATTAAAATTTATTCGCTGGAACCATACCTCTAAAACTAGAAAAAAGGCACCCCTCATAAGATTTTCTAAACAAATCTTTTCATATACCTTAAACAGACAAAATTTTAAGTAAAGGGGGATTAAGCTCGTTATAACTTAGATATAATTATATTGTAACAAACAAACACATACACACACACACACAAAGAGAGAGAGAGAGAGAGAGAGAGAGAGAGAGAGAGAGAGAGAGAGATTAAGAATTATAGGTAATTCATGTATTTATACGTAAAGTTTTACTTGATAGAAAGGTGAATGTGTCACAAATATCATTGTTATTTTTTTTAAAAATATTTTGAAAAATATAATTTAAAATTAACACATTTTAAAATATTACATATAAAATGGAATAAATAACAATTTAAAAGGAAGAAGACTAAGTAAAATTGTTCTTCTTGCTATACATTCATCATAGTTATTTTTAATCGTGTTCCCCCTGTTAAAAGCGAAAATAAATGAAATTATTTTCCAAAAATACTACTAATTTTTGTAGAGTTAGTTAAATTTTTAACCCACGACTTATCTAGTTATCGTTAATATTAAATATGACTGATATAAATGTTCGAACAGGGAAATGATAATAAATGAAACATTAATGTGGAATCTTTTTGCTGGAACATTTCAAGAGGGAAGCATTTTATCTCTGATTCATTATTTAAAATATTTTTGAGAATAGAATAATTTAAAGAACTGTTTAAGATTATATACACAGACAATAAAAGACATTTTCGTTGTTTTATATTAATTTAATGACCGAATTTTTCTCACATTCATTTAATTTTTCATATACCTTAAACATTTACTTAAAATACAAAATATTTATAGTTTCATGTTTATATAATATTATCGAGGAATTTTACGTTCATCATAAAACTACCTTTTATTAATTTAGAACTTTAACGAAAAGAAGAACAGTTTGAAAAATTATTTTAATTGAAATACATCCAAAGTAATAAAAAAAAATAGCAATCATTTCTATTGAACAAACCTATGAAACTTTGTCGCATACGTCTAATTTCCTACAAATAGTTTAAAAATGTAAGATAAAATATGAATTTTCATGATTTCATATTTGTATAACATTAAAGGTAATATTTGAAATGGTTAGAATGACAGTGGAGTAAGTCTATATTTAGTAATTTGAGAAATGAAGGTTTTTGAGAAACTTGTCGTATTGTCGTTGCTTTAAGTGGTCCAACTTGTTTTTCCCTCTAGCGACTTCCTAAGTGAACTATGACTTATTTGAATGTCACAGAGAATAGAAATTAATATACGTTCAGAAAAAATATGGTTACCTAGATTTTTGAAATTTTTGATTTACTCCACTGTCATTCTAACCTCCTTATTTAATTTTGACATCTATCAAACAAGCTATCTTTACATATTTAAAAAAAAAATCGACTCATTTAGAAATGCATCAGGGAACAATATTCATATATGACAAACAGAAAGTACTGAATTACATTTTCTAGTGGCTGTATTAACCTTAAAAGTTTGGTTAGTAAAATATTCAATTAATTAAAAATGTGCACAGAGGAAAGAAATTCATATATTTCATTTAGAAATTTTACCTATATTTTAAAGTGGTCAAACATTAACTCAAAATTAATTAAAAAACACACCACAAGAGAATTGCTTTATGTTGATTTCAAAGAATAGAATGACGTCCATTGAAAGTTTTGCATATGAACAAGAAAGAAAAATCATGCGTCGAGCATATAGTATGAAACTGTTTCCAAAACATTCATAATACTGTAACGAAACTTCATCATTTAATAATGTGAAAGATGATATCTAAGTAAACAATATTAAAAATTCATAACACATTTGACAACCCAATTTTAGCAATTACCATCTACAGCCGGAAAAATATGTGAATTCTTTTGTGCGTCTATAGATCTGTATGTATATATGTGCATGATCTATAGATTTGTATCTATATATGTGGATGATCTATAGATTTGTATGTATATATGTGCATGATCTATAGATTTGTATATATATATGTGCATGATCTATAGATTTGTATGTATATATGTGGATGATCTATAGATTTGTATGTATATATGTGCATGATCTATACATTTGTATGTATATATGTGCATGATCTATAGATTTGTATATATACTACATAGTATGCTAACATTTAGTTCAGTTAGGAAACGCATAACACAGTTGGAAATTTTCCACCATCAGTTTCCATGAATAAATGGAAATTTAATTCTTTTGTGAAGTCCTGTATCTGATCTATAGAATTTACATGCACAGATTAATAGACACAAAATTTAGTTAAACTTAAAAGTGCATACTACAACTAAACACTCACTTTCACTCACAGACTCAATTTTCGCTTACAGACAGTACAAAAACCGTATTCTTATGTGTGTACGTGAACGATAAACGCTATGCATACCATATTCTTCAATAAGCATCTTACTGTATACCTCGTTGATGTATATCAATTTCAAATGTTTTAAATAGTATAACATAAATAAAATACACTGCAAACGTTTTCCCCCCATAGACCGTAATCTAATCGAATTTTTTTGAGCGTCCCTGTAAATAAACTCTAAATGCTACACACTTAATTTTTAATAGGGAACATGTAATAGTAAGTCTCAATACCATATATCAGATACATGGTAATAAGATTATATTTACGCGGAAGACGAGCAGACGGTCAGACAAACCGAAGTCATAAACATTTTCCAACTATGTTGGAAAGTGTAAAAATGAAAACCAATTAACATATTTTCCTGTGTATAAGTTGATCCGGTATAGAAATCGAACCTACAATTTTAACCCTGAATAATATATACTAAGTGTATTTCTTATATTAGTCGACCCATTAATTTATTCACGAAAGAGACGGTAACTTTTTTCTTGAGTAAATAAAAGTGTTTGGAGAAAAGTCAAGTGAAAAAAAAAGAAAAAGAAAAGTCAATACTAGGACAATTTTTCTAGGAGCAATGGTTTATCTAAAAATAAATGAATGTTTTTCCAACAATAATTATAGAAAACAGTAATTATTTTTAGTTATTGTGAAAAATGTTTCGAAATATTTTGTCATTATAGCAAAGAAAAATTGAGGCTTATCTCGTAACTATTGATACAGCTCAACAATGATTTTTAAAAGAAAGCAGATTGTTTTATTTAATTAAAAGTATACAAATGATTTTCTATGAAACCGTTTTTTTCGTCGATTTATTAAGAATGCATGGGATGCTTATCTGATTTCATTCATGTACTGTATTTTAAAATGGCAATGCATTAACTCGAGATTATAAAACTGTCGCAAAGAAATCATTTTATGTATGATTTGAAACAGCATAATAAGATTTAATGCAGATGTTGCATATAAAAAATTAGAAATAAACTAGAATAAATACACAGATGTCTCTATCAATGATATTCTATGTCTATCAACAATGTTGTCTAAACAGAAACAGGTTATTTGATTTAATTAAAAGTATGCTTAATGATATGGAAATGAAACCGTGTTTTTATGCGACTTATTTTGAATGTAAAGAATGCATTAATTTACTGAATATTAAAGTAAGAATATAATATTTCGAATGGAAAATATTGTGGTTTGAGATGATTTTCTTATATTTGACTTCACAGAGTAGAATAAGGCGTTATCTAGAAGTATCACAAATAAAATAAAAATAAAATAAACTAAGATAAATGCATCGAAGGCTCTATTATAATGATTTTCTAGGTCTTTAAACGTTTATTTCTGAGCGCAAACAGATTAATTACACTGGTTGCATCTAAATCCTCCCTGTAAAATAATGATTGTTTCTCGCAGATTTAACGATACAATGTTCAAATATAGCAATCAAATTGTTTCATCACGTTCTAATTTGTTTTGTTTATGATGAGGGGGGGGGGGTAGTCTTTAAAATTAAAATAGTTTTCCTTGCTAAAATATTAGCGCTAAACGCGAGGTATATATGGATATGTATTTATTCTCCCGCACTTTTTTTTGCACCCTCTTTTAAAAAATATTTCATGTCTTCTGCAATTCAACGAGCTGAATTTGCGTGTATTTAATCTTAAATGACTTTCTATAATTTACTGACTGAGGGTATTTACGTAGCTCCATTGTTGAGATGTACACGCAGAGTCTATTGTTTAATTTAATAACCAACTAAATAAATAATAAGCATTGTGTCATGCAATCAACATCCTTCCAACCCTTTTTTGTTTTAAAAAGAAAACGGAAGTGAAGAGAAGACAGAAGGAATGGTGTTTTGTTCGGAGTAAGTAGGATGTGGAGATGCATCCGAGTATATTTTGGTTATTTTAAGAAGTAATGTGGTTTAGGTGGAATTTTTATGAATATTAGTGAAAATATATATAGTGTAAATATTATTGTAAATAACAGCTCTCCTATTTAATAAACTGTGTATTTAAATTTTAAAAAGAAGAATTTGTGCGTCATTCGGCTGGCATGACATTACAGCACGCTCTCTTTTGAGAACCAGAGCTATTTCAACGATTTACAATAATAAAATATGTGCTTTGGATCGCAGTGTTTGGATTACAAAATAGAGGTGAGTTATTTATTTATCATTTGATTGTGTAGTAAGATACTGTTAACTTTATTCAAACATGTTTAAAAACGTAATTAAAGCGGATTTACTTATTGTTCTGCAAGAAATTGGCGAAGAAGCTGATGCGAGTAAGCGAGTACCCGAATTAAAAGATTTGTTATTGAAATCTAAAGAATACTTAAAGGATAAAGATTTCGTAACTGAATTTTTATCGACTACAGTTTTAGAAAGAAAAAATGGCGAGGAAGTTAATAGATTGCGCTTACAACAACAAATGAGAAGCGAGAATTTATCGCATAACGAAGGGGAAAATAGTACGTCATTATCACTAGATAAATTAATCAAAGCAGTTCAAGTTTTGGTAATTCCAGTGCCCAAGAAAAATGAAACATGGAATCTCTTTTTTGATTTTTTAGAAAGAGCGTTTAAGCACAAAAATGTTCCTAAGGAATATAAATCGGAAATTTTACTGAAATTAGTAGGTGAAAAAGCAGGAAATGTTCTTGTTTATATTGATGATGAAGAGTTAGCCGATTATGATAAAATTAAATCTTTAATTTTGAAAGAATATGACCCTTCCCCATTTACCTGTTTACAAAATTTTAGAAATGCTAAAAGATTACCTGGTGAAACCCATCAACAGTTCGGTTCCCGATTAAGATCCTGTTGGTTAAATTATTGTAGAATTCGAAATGTTAAAGATTTCGACTCACTTATTAATTTAATAATATCAGATAAAATTTTTGAAACTTTGGATGGTGAGCTTGCAACTCACATTGCAGTCAAACAAGGAGAAAGTTGGCTTTTGCCCGATCAGTTATCGAAAGACTGTGACATTTATTTTACTGCAAAAGGAAGGTCTTTTGAGGAAACAAAATAGAAACGATCTATTTATCGTGAAGTGAATAATGAAAATACTAAATATGTTCCGCCACAACTAAGGAAAAATCAAGTTACGTATGCGAACAGACACTTCCCAAAATCGCGTGATTGTTACATTTGTAATTCCCCATTACACCTAGCAAATTTTGCCCAAACAGAAGAAATAAGTATGATAAATCTTATACTCAAAATGATGATAAGGGTCAGAAAAAACTTAAAACGCAAGAAGATACAAATAAATTGAATATAAAAAAAAATAATGCGGTAGTTACTAATGTTAGTTCCATGAATTTACACATGAACGATAAATTAAATGAAGTTACTCTTTTTCCTTTAAAAAATCATTATTTATATAGAAGGAAAAGAAATAGAAGCGACTTTGGATTCCGGTAACCAAATTAGTATTTTAAATACGTCATTAATTCCTAATCTGAAAATCGAAGCTAAAGGTAGTATTTTGTTACAATCCGCTTTCAAAGAAAAAGTACAAGCAAATTTGGCTACTATACCCATCCATTATAAATTACCTAACAGTGGAATTTATGTGACTTTAAATACGCTTTTTGCTTTCACTGAAAAGTTAAATGTTCCGTGTTTAATAATTCCAGACGTATATAATGCTTTGATTGAACTTCAAAATGAAGAGTTGTGTAATAGTCAAT
The DNA here is from genome assembly GCA_963931845.1 of Maratus michaelseni. NCBI lineage: Eukaryota > Metazoa > Arthropoda > Arachnida > Araneae > Salticidae > Maratus > Maratus michaelseni. The sequence goes on from OZ007587.1 coordinate 283,489,382, forward strand.
TGCAGGAGTTCGAAGGTCACGAAGCTAAAAATAGCTCAGACGCCCCACTGGCGAAAGAGGAATTAAATGTTTGTTTTATTTCTTCAGAGAATAAAAAAAATGATCGAAACGATGAATTTTCAGAGTTTAATAAGTTTTGTAAAGAACAAAAAGATTGCGCAACTTTAAAGAATTCATTCAAGGACGCTAGGTTAGGAAAAAATAATTTTTGATACGGGATAATTTATTGTATCATAAAGAAACTATTTGCGGTGATAAAATATATCTGCTCGTTTTACCGGAAAATTATAGAAGTAAAGTGTTAGAATTAGCTCATGATTCATTTTTTGAGAATCATTTAGGGATGCGAAATACTAAAGAAAGAATTAAATTATCTTTTTATTGGCCGAATATTACAAGAGATGTAGAAAATTATTGTAGAACATGTAAGAACTGTCAGTTAAAAAGCCCTGAGAAACAAACAGATAAAGGCCGGGATCCAGATAGATTTTGCGCTGTTTGCGAAACGAAATTGACCAATCAGAAGCCTGCATTTTTGCGAAACATTCGCTGTTTATTAGTAAACAAATTTTGACAGGTGTCAAGGCGGGGCTTATTTCCCTAACTGCGAAAATTTCGCAGAAATGCAATCTAGATGCAGTTATAAACTCCGCCTTTCGCACTAAGCTGAAAAATACACCTGGAGTGTACGTCAAACTGCCGTATTCAGTTTTTCTGATTCAATTTTCAAGTAATATTTAATTTTTAATAATTTATTTTAATTATTATGGGTAGATCAGTGCGTTGATAACTTTTTCAAATTGAAGCAGTCCCAATTTTTGGATTAAAAACTAAAATATACAGTTTAATGCATAAAACGGTCATTTTAGCATGTTTTCTCTATAAATGTACTCTCTTTTTACAAGGCCGTGTAATTGTTTTCGGAAGCAAATTAGTAAAAAATAGATAAAAATAAATTAAAAATAAAAATATTTACTATCTAAAACTGATGATTCATCCCTTTCTTAGTAGAAATATTTCCCAGACGTAACGCGCCACCAACCTAAAGCAACTGAAAATTGTATCATCTCTCCATGTGTTATTTGAGCTCAGCAATTTTCTTCTTGAGTGACAGTTGAAGGAGGAGTTTAAAGTTAATTTTCGCAATTAACTTTTCTCGATCAGTAAAATAGAGAAAACTTCGCAGCTAGTTTTTCGCTATCTCGCATGAAATTCTGCGAGTACTCGGAGGTGCCGCAAATAGCGTAAGCGCAAAGTTCGCAGCGATATTTTCGCAATCTCGACTGAAACTCTGAGAGAGTTTGTATTTGATCGATGTTGCATTTGTGCGTTTCAGTATAACCAGGGCCGTGCGAAGAGAGGGGCGAAGGGGGCCTCCGCTCCGGGCGCGAAAATTGAGGGGGGCGCCAAATTTATACAGCCAATCACAGTTTTATTTATTAATTTTTTGGCCGTCGATCATTTTCCGAGGAATTTCAGTTTCTCTCTTCGTCATTCTCTTGTTTTCTGTCGCAAAATATCGTGATTTCTCTAGGAAATAAGTGCAATTGCTTATGTTATTTAGTTGTTTGGAATTTCTGAATTAAAATTATCTTTTAAATTTCCAAAATAAACGCGAAATATTTATTTAATAGAACTTATTTCTGTTTCTGCACTTTGTCAATTTCTTTGACACCTGTCACAAAGAGAAATGAGGGGGGGGGGGGGGGTTGCCCTCCAAATTGAAATTCTGCCCGGGCCCAGTTTTCTCTTCGCACGGTCCTGAGTGTAACAACTATAGCAGAATATTTTATTGTTCGTCGATTACAACGATGTAAAGCCCGCATCTTATGGCGTTTAATATAACATCGGACTAACCTTTTCATCTCAGTTTAGTAGATTTTAGAAACCGTTTCTTACTATCTAAAGAGGACACCAGATTGTTAATACGAGCAAATCTTGTGTGTATATGTGTGTGGTTATATATATATGCAAATTTTATCTTAAAAACGGCTCTAACGATTTCGAAGTAATTTTGTATCCTACCGTTTTGGGGCACCAGAAAACCTTTGGGCTAGGTCACATGTTCGAGAAAATTCGATTAGTGGGTCACCATGGGTCAGGGTCAAGCTAATTGTATGTAAAAAACGGTTCAAACGATTTTGACTAAATTTTGTATCCTACCATTTTCGGGCATGAGAAGACTATTGGGCTGGGTCAGATGTTTGGGAACTTTAGATTAGTGGGTCATTTTTGGGTCAACGCGGATCAAGTAAAATTTATCTAAAAAACGGCTCTAACGATTTTGATTAAATTTTGTATCCTACGAGTTTCGGGCACGAGAAAATCATTGGGCTAGGTCACATGTCCGAGAAAATTCGATTAGTGGGTCATTTTTGGGTCACTGTGGGTCAAGCTAATTTTATCTAAAAAACGGCAATTTAGACTAAATTTTGCATCCTATGGTTTTCGGACAGGATAAGGCTGTTGGGCTAAAGTCACATGTTCGAGAAAATTCGCTTAGTGGGTCATTTTGGTCATGGGTCAAGCTATTTTTATCTTAAAAACGGCTCAGAGGATTTGAACTAAATTTAGTATTCTACAGTTTTAGGGAACGAGAAGACAATTGGGCTAGGTTACATATTCGAAAAATGTCGATTAGTGGAACATGGTCATGGGTCATTATGGGTCAATCTATTTTTATCTTAAAAACGGCTCACACTATTTGAACTAAATTTTGTATCCTACGGTTTTGTGGCACGAGAAAACCTGGGCTAAGTCACATGCTCGAGAAAATCCGATTAGTGGGTCAAGCTAATTTTACCTAAAAAACGGTTCAAACGATTTTGACTAAATTTTGTATTCCACCATTTTCGGGCACGAGAAGACTATTGGGCTGGGTCACATGTTCGAGAAGTGGATCACCGCGGTTCAAGTTAATTTTATCTAAAAAACAGCTCGAACGATTTTGATTTTGGGCTAGATCACACGTCCGAGAAAATTCGATTATTAGGTCAAGCTACTTTTATCTTAAAAACGGCCCAGAGGATTTGAACTAAATTTAGTATCAGGGCCGTGCGCGGAAATTGAGGGGCGCCAAATTTATACTACCAACCACGGTTTAATTTATTTATTTATTCATTTTTTGGTCATCGATCATTTTCTGGGGAATTTTTTTTCTCTTTTCATCATTCTTTTTTTTGTGTCTCAAAAAATCATTATCTCTCCAACAAATAAGTGCAATTTTCTCTTATGCTATTTAGTTGTTTGCAATTTCTGAATTAAAATTAAACCTTTTAAAGTACCAACATAAACGCAAAATGTTTATTCAATAGAATTTATTTCTGTTTCTGTACTCTATCAGTTTTGTGATACCTGTCACAAAAAGAAGGGGAGGGGGAGGGCCACATTGAAACTTTGCCCCGACCGCAGTTTTCTCTTTGCACGGTCCTGTTTAGTATCCTGCAGTTTTAGGGAACAAGAAGACTATTGGGCTAGGTCACATGTTCGAGAAATTTCGATTAGTGGGTCAAGCTAATTTTATCTATAAAACAGCTCAGACTATTTAGACTAAACTTTGCATCCTATGGTTTTCGGGCACAAGAAGACTGTTGGGCTAGGTCACGTGTTCGAGAACTTTCGATTAGTGGGTCATTTTTGGATCAACGCGGGTCAAGTTAATTTTATCTAAAAAACGGTTCTAACGATTTTGATTAAATTTTGTATCTGACGAGTTTCGGGCACGAGAAAATTATTGGGCTAAATCACATGTCCGAGAATATTCGATTAGTGGGTCATTTTTGGGCCACTGTGGGTCAAGCTAATTTTATTTAAAAAACGGCTCAGACTATTTAGACTAAATTTCGCATCCTATGGTTTTCGGGCAAGAGAAGACTGTTGGGCTAGGTCACATGTTCGAGAAAATTTGATTAGTGGGTCATTTTGGTCATGGTCATTATGGGTCAAGCTATTTTTATCTTAAAGACGGCTCAGAGGATTTGAACTAAATTTAGTATCCTACCGTTTCAAGGAACGAGAAGACTATTGTGCTAGGTCACATGTTCCTGAAATTTCGATTAGTGGGTCATGGGTCATTATGGGTCAAGCTATTTTTATCTTAAAAACGGCTCAGACGATTTGAACTAAATTTTGTATCCTATGGTTTTTGGGCACGAGAAAATCATTGAGCTAGGTCACATGCTCGGGAAAATCCGATTAGTGGGTCATTTTTGGGTCAAGCTAATTTTATCTAAAAAACGGCTCAGACTATTTTGAATAAATTTCATATCCTACGGGTTTCGGGTACGAGAAGACAATTGGGCTTGGTCACATGTTCGAGAAAATTTGATTAATGGGTTATTTTAGTCATGATATTTGAACTCAAAGCTAATTTTGATCGAGCATAGTTCGGTCTTCCCTGCTCGTTCGATATTTATTCTAGAAAAGAATAACACTTTTTGCATACTTTTTTAATTTTTAAATAAGAAAAGAGTAAACATAAATTTGTCTTAGAGATTTACATAAGCATTTATTTTAAAAAAATAAAAAAATAATTTTTAGATGAAAATAGTTATTAGGGTTTCTTAAAAAGCGTCTTAGGGTCACTTAAAAAGTGAAAACGGAACCATTATAAGATCATTCGTGTGTCTGTTTGTCATAGTCGTTTTTCTGGTAAACTGTAGAATGTGGAAAGTTCAAAAAGTTATGAAGCCTACTGACCAGTGTTGAATTCAGAGGTTGGCCCGGGGGAATGCCGGAAGATTTGCGATCTTATGCTTTTAATGATTAAAAAGTGCAATCTCACCCCCCCCCCTCCCGGAGTCACAGAAATCCCTCCCGCAGAAAAGCGTCTGAATTCAGCACAGCACTGCTATTGACCCACATATTTTAAGATTAGCCATTAACAAATATGTTTAGGAAAATTTTAGGAAAGATAATTAAATTACTTGATTTTTTTTTTTTTTTTTTTTTTATATATAATATTGTGTGAAGATCTTGCAACACCGAACTCAAAAATACATTTGTTTTAATTTTAGATATTATATTTTCAGAGATATCGTCGAAAATGTACTGCAAAAATATGTCCCCCCACCCCTCTATTTCCGAATCTACTGAAAATAAAATTGTGAAAAAATTGGGGGTAGTAGTAGTTTTTGAACATTGCAGGAAAACTATATAGTCCAGTCAAATTAGCCCATTTTTGAGCAGTTTGCCATAATAAATGCTAAGGAGATAAAAATTGGTCCAGTTGTTCATTGATGGCTACTGATGACTATGTAAAAAGTCTTGATGGATAGGGGGGGAGGGGGGGGCTAAACAGAGTATTTTTTTTTAGTTTTTTACAAATATCTCAGAAATTGTTTTTCATGAAAAAACTACTCCAACATAAATTAAAGAACATAAAATTATCTACAAATGGCAGGTATATACAGTGTAACCTCGATTATCAGTCAGAAGACCGGAGCTTTGACGGATTTTCCCCCCAAAAATCACTTAATTTCAAATTAATTTATTTAATGTCGCCATAATAAATTCTAAAGGGATAAAAAATGGTCCAGTTGTTCATTGATGGTTACTGATGACTATGTAAAAAGTCCCCATAGATAGGAGGTGAGCGGGGGGAGGGGGGGGGGGCTAAACAAAGTATTTTTTTCATTTTTTACAAATATCTGTGAAATTGTTGTTTTTCATGAAAATACTCCAACATAAATCAAAGAACATAAAATTATCTACAAATGACAGGTATATACAGTGGAACCTCGATTATCCGTCAGTCAGAAGACCGGAACTTTGACGGATTTTCTCCCAAAAAATCACTTAATTCAAATTAATTTATTTAATGTCGCCATAATAAATTCTAAAGGGATAAAAATTGGTCCAGTTGTTCATTGATGGCTACTGATGACTATGTAAAAAGTCCCCATGGATAGGAGGGGTGGGGGGGGGAGGGCGGGCTAAACAAAGTATTTTTTTTTAAAGTTTTTTACAAATATCTCAGAAATTGTTGTTTTTCATGAAAAAACTACTCCGACATAAATTAAAGAAAATAAAATTATCTACAAATGACAGGTATATACAGTGGAACCTCGATTATCCGTCAGTCAGAAGACCGGAGCTTTGACGGATTTTCCCCCCAAAAATCACTTAATTTCAAATTAATTTATTTAATGTCGCCATAATAAATTCTAAAGGGATAAAAATTGGTCCAGTTGTTCATTGATGGCTACTGATGACTATGTAAAAACTCCCCATGGATAGAAGGTGAGCGGGGGGTGGCTAAATAAAGTATTTTTTTTAGTTTTTTACAAATATCTCAGAAACTGATGGTTTTCATGAAAAAATTACTCAGACATAAATTAACTCACACACTCACTCATCTGCCATGGTGACTGCCTGAATGCTACACCTATAGCTATAAATACAGATCAACAGGATGAGGACGACATTGAGATTACGGATACAGTCATGCTGAGAACGCCTTCTAATGAGCCGTCCACTTCAGCTGATGATGATGTGTAAAGAAAAAAAGAATATTTTGACTTAGTAAGTATTTGCTTAATGATAAATGAGTACTTTCATTGTTCCCTATTATGTTTTGTCACATTTACAAAATTTCACGTGAAATTTTATGTTATTTAATTTATGTTAATTTGACGGACTTTCCGCAAAAAAATCACTTTAATTTCAAATTTACTTAATGTCGCCATAATAAATGCTACAGAGTTAAAAATTGATACAGTTGTTTATTGATGGCTACTGATGACTATGTAAAAAGTCCTGATGGATAGAAGGTGAGCGAGGGTAGGGCGTGGGGCAAAATAAAGAACTTTTTTAGCTTTCTACAAATATCTCAGAAATTATGTAGTAATTTTTTCATGAAAACCAACAGTTTCTGAGATATTTGTAAAAAACTAAAAAAATTCTTTATTTCCCCCCCCCCCTCCCGTCGCTCACCTCTTATCCATCAGGACTTTTTACATAGTCATCAGTAGCCATCAATGAACAACTGTACCAATTTTTATCTCTGTAGCATTTATTATGGCGACATTAGGTAAATAAATTTGAAATTAAAGGGATTTTTTTGCGGAAAATCCGTCAAAACTCCGGTCTCCTGAGTGACGGATAATCGAGGTTCCACTGTATATACCTGTCATTTGCAGAGAATTTTATGTTATTTAATTTATGTCAAAGTAATTTTTTCATGAAAACCAACAATTTCTGAGATATTTGTAAAAAACTAAAAAAATTACTTTATTTTGCCCCCCTCCCCTCCTATCCATCAGGACTTTTTACATAGTCATCAGTAGCCATCAATGAACAACTGTACCAATTTTTATCTCTGTAGCATTTATTATGGCGACATTAGGTAAATAAATTTGAAATTAAATTGATTTTTTTGCGGAAAATCCGTCAAAACTCCGGTCTCCTGAGTGACGGATAATCGAGGTTCCACTGTATATACCTGTCATTTGCAGAGAATTTTATGTTATTTAATTTATGTCAAAGTAATTTTTTCATGAAAACCAACAATTTCTGAGATATTTGTAAAAAACTAAAAAAATTACTTTATTTTGCCCCCCTCCCCTCCTATCCATCAGAACTTTTTACATAGTCATCAGTAGCCATCAATGAACAATTTTACCAATTTTTATCTCGGTAGCATTTATTATGGCGATATTAAGTAAATAAATTTGAAATTAAAGTGATTTTTTTGCAGAAAATCCTTCAAAGCTGCGGTCTTCTGACTGACGGATAATCGAGGTTCCACTGTATATACCTGTCATTTGTAGATAATTTTATGTTCTTTAATTTACGTCAGAGTAGTTTTTTCATGAAAAACAACAATTTCTGAGATATTTGTAAAAAACAAAAACAAAAAATACTTTGTTTAGCCCCTGCTCACCTCCTATCCATGGGGACTTTTTACATAGTCATCAGTAGCCATCAATGAACAACTGGACCAATTTTTATCTCCTTAGCATTTATTATCGCAAAAAAACCTAATTTGACTGAACTAATAACGATTTTCCTAAGTCAGATAGTTTTTGAGAAAAACACTTTTTCAGTTACACACAAACTTTACTTTTTGGGCGGTCCGCAGGGGAGTTGAATGGCGCTCAAGGTACTTATCGATGCAGATTCATCCAAGGATAGTTGATAATGATTTTCAAAAAATAAATAAAAAAATTGGTAATTAGCCGAGATATTAATTAAATTACTTGCCTTTAAAAAAATTGGGGTAGTAGGAGTTTACTAATTAATAAATTCAATGTATGGAACACTTTGAGCGCGAGTTATACTTGCACTTGACCGATTTATTTTTATGTATACCTTCTGTCGCTACGATGAGAATCATATTTTCAAAAGTTTCTCTTAAAATCTCAAAAACTGTTTAAAGAATATATAATTGAAAATATTATGCAGTTTCATAACTTTATACTTCATGAAAATATAGAAATATCAATTTAAATATGGTAGATCTTTAAAAATTCATTTTCAGATAAATGCATTAAAATCCTGAAAGAAGGCGCAGCAACTATAGACAGTACATCATAAAGACCGTTATATCTTTTGACCTAATTAATGTATTTAAATGTGATTTGCCTCATTTTACTCTAATGCCTGAAGAGCAGTGCTATTCAACGCAGGGTCTGAAGGTGGAGTCCTGCATGAGTCGTCGGGTTGTGCCCGACTCGAACCCGGAAATTATGCTTAAAGTCAAACCCAAACCCAATGTGAAAAAAATTATGTATATTTTAATACAATTATGGAAATGTGGTTTATAATTATATCTCTAATATCAATTTTATTTATTTTTTAATAAACATGAACACATATACACTCCAAATGTATAGTCTTATTAAAAAATATTCAGCACTTTCTTTTGAAATACATTCATGGTATAAAACTTTCACCGGAATCCAACCCGAAAATATCAAAACTAAATCTGAAAAAGACTTACACATGAAACGTTTAAAGTGAACCCAACTCACACCGAAATAAATAGCACAAACCTGAACCTCGGGTTGGGTCGGGTCAGGGAAAATTGAGTAACTCGAGCCGTGCACTACTCTACCCAAATGACGGCCTTTGAAGGCTTTCTTAGTACCTCTTAGAATATTTTCAAATGCTTGCTTTAAAAAAATGTATTTTTTTCTAAGTTATTTTGTTTTAAAATAATTAATATTTGTATACCTTTTTAAGACTTTCTAACATCAATAATAGTCAACATAATATAGCTGAAAAGTGTTTACGACTTCGGTTTAACTGTCGGCGCTCTAATTCCCATAAACACAGTCGGATTGTCATGTAATTTATATATGTTATTGAGCTTTACTGTACCATTATCTCTGTTGAAAATGAAGTGTGCCATATTTATAGTCCAGTTATAGGGACTAGAGTCCTGCATCGGATCGGATAACCTGATTTTATTCGACCCAATCTGTAGGTCGGGTTGATGCTAATTTTTACTGCAATTCTTTCGGTTTCGGCTTAGGAATTGATTCTCTCAGTCAGGTTTACGTTGACCCAATTTTTCGAAAAAATCTAGAATATTTTTTCCAATGAAAAATACTATGTATTTGAACATTAATGAGTACATATATATATATGTTCATTTTTCCACATAAAAGATAAAATTGACATTAGTTATAACTGTAGAGTATTTTCCTTAATTATTTTAAAATATGGATTTATTTTCTTGTATTTCAGTGTCAAGTTTCGGGTTGAAGATATATTTTTTTCGGGTTCACTTGAAATAGAATTTTTGGGTCCAGATATAACCCGACCCAAGCAAGACTCTAAAAATAGACACAAAATAATTCCGTTATATTATAGTCTACGGGGAAAAATAGCTTGCAGTGCATTTTAATGATGTTACACCATTTCAAACAACACGAAATTGATATGTATTTCTGAGGTGCACCGAAACATGCTTTCTACAGAATATATAGTGGAAAGCATTTATCATGCATTTACAGGATCATACTAAAGAATTCTGTTACATAATTAATGGTCCACGGACAAAAAACATTTGTGCTGTATTTTAACGATGTTACACTATTGAAAACATAAAACACAGAAAAAGTATATTAGAAGATGCTTACTGTGAAATATGGTATGCATAGCATTTATCGTTCATTCTTTTTGTGTCCCTGTAAATCTATACTAATAAAAGAAAGTTTCGCTTTGCATGTGTGTGTCCGATGGCTAGGAAAATCTAGCACAGCTAGAAGTAAAAAGAATTAGGTGAGGATAGTACAAAACCTGTCCTGGTGCACCTGAGAATCAGAATTGTAATATTTTGAAAATTAGCATAGATATTAAATAAAAACTCATCAAAATCGCAAAAATGAGATCAGGATTTAGAGAAATAAGATCGCTACAGTATTGTAAAAAACCTCTATTGTATAGGAAACCAGGGTCAAATATTCATTTATTATTCAAAGTTACAGGGCATCTCATGCCAATCTGAAATCACATTTTCATTCGTAACTTTAACAAGATATTTTAAAAAAATTCGCAAAGACTCATCTTTGTATGAATTTATAGGTACCAACCTCTCATTAATATTCCGTAACATGCGGGTTAATTTGACCCACGTTTAACACGCTACGCACCAGAAATTGTTTTAAGAAATGAAATTAAATAAATTCCACGTAGAAACCTGAAATTGAATAAATAAAGATTCATCCAATAATTTTTCTGGTTTGAAGCGTTGTTAAACTGGTCAAATTAACCCGCATATTACGGAATATTAATGATATGTTGGCACCTATGTGAATTGTAAAGATTCCGTTAAAATATCTTCATACTGTTAAAGTTATGAACGAAAACACAACTTCGGATTGGATAAAAATTAATCATTTGTAGTTGAGTACTTCTCCATAATGTTTTTTTTTCTAACTGTGGCTTATATCCATAACTTATTTTATAATGTTCCGAACTTCTCCAAACTAGTTTCATTTTGCCAAATTAGCATAATAATCAGCACTCACAGCTTCAGGGTATATTTCTATAAAAGAGCTACCAGAATTTTCTAATAATAATCTAACTGAAATTGGAAATTAAGTTCCTAGCTTAACGAAATGAAACAATCTTTTAAAATGTTTAGTGGTCCTCCTAATTAGTCATTTAACGAAGGGTAATGAAAAATCTGCTCCCCCTACATGTTTTTTCCTCTAACTGTATCCAGTTTCCGTATTTCAGCAACTAACTTTCTAATTTCAATACAACTAATTCCAAACATTATAATTAACTTAAAAATCACCCTTTATAACATTAAAGTAAACTTATGATAATCACCCTTTATAACATTAAAGTAAACTTATGATAATCACCCTCTATAGCATTAAAGTAAACTTATGATAATCACCCTTTATAACATTAAAGTAAACTTATGATAATCACCCTCTATAGCATTAAAGTAAACTTATCAGATGTATATACCACTCTTTCCAAATAATAATTTCAGATTTTTTTAAAAATTTCATTTCAAAGTATCTCGAGTTCTATGGGACCGATTACGAGTGGGTTTGGCTCATTCAACTTCATGTCGATAGCCTAGCATATTTTAGCTCCATCTACCACCACCACGGGGCACATTCTTATCTTGCCTTTGACTCATTCGACTTGATTTCGATCGCCTAAGAGATTTTAGTTCCACTTTCCTCTGCCAGTAGACGCATGCAAAATGCTAAGTAATATTTTAATAAATATAAATTATTAAAAAATAAATATGAATTTTAAATTTTATCAATGAGTAATAATATGGATCATAATTACACTACTTTGTTGATGAATAAATAAGCCTTGTTTTAAAAATCATTAAAAAAATAATTTCATACAAAATAAGGTTAAAGATATAAAATCATATAAATTTGAGGTTTGTTTTAATTTATTATCACGGGCCCAGGTAACGCCAGGTGGGTCAGCTAGTGAAAAATAAATGCTATTAGTTGTGGTATGCATTTTTAAGGTCAACTAACTATCTGCATATTACATGATAGGTGTATAACGCAGGTAACGTGATGTGTATAAATTTTATGTATCCTATAAACGGCTTCAAAAAAAAAAACTCGTAAATATTACTGTTTATTAGTGTGGAATTGCTTAAGGATGTTTTTCACTTGTGTTATGCATTTTTCTGTTGAATCATTTTCAGAATAGTAAGAGATGTTTGTACAATGTAAAAATTCATATACAGGACACGCAAAAAACTATATACATTGTCATCTATGGATAGTAATTGCTGGAATTTCATTTTTAGTTGTATTATGAATTTTTTACCCGAATTAAAGTTTAGCTTAATATGTGATGTATATAAAAATCTGTAAATAATATACAGGGCTGTACGAAAGAATTCAAGTGCATTTCTGCTTATTACTGGAGATTGCTTAAAGTGAATTTTTAACTGTGTAATGCATTTTCTAACTGAAAATGTTTTCCCCATACAATGTAGTATATGTACAAATCTACATATCATATACAGAGCTGCAGAAAAGAATTTGACTATTTTTCGCCGTTATGGACAGAAAATTTTGAAATCAGGTTTTTAAATGTTTTTTACATTTTCTGAAATATCTACTTACATATCTTCTTTGTTTTTATTGGATGGTAGAGTTTGTTTTGTAATGATATTCTTTATAGAGGTATGCACAGGCTCGGATGGAGAATCTTACTTTTTTCTGCAGACTCGGTCCAGGCTAGATGTTTTTTCCAGCCTTGACCCGTGCAGATTTCTACATACTCTCCTCCGAGTAAATGTTGGGCTGCCATTTTATTGATTAATTTTTGTAAAAGTTAATGTGATGTTCTATATTTGTTTATCGAAATCGTTATACATTTAATTTGGTTTAATAAATTAGAGATATTTTTAAACATCTATTATTGTCTCTCTAGAGCTCTACATTACATTTATGATTTTCTTACTGAATCTTCATTTCAATGTAATTGTCTAAATCATTTTTTTTAAATCAGTGTTTCTTTAATCATATTGTTGTTATTCAGTATTCCATGAATTTCGAACATCATCTGAAAATAAAATCTATTCATAATTAAGTGTGCTTTTTGAATAATTGTAATAGTAGGATAAAATTGCTTCAAATATATCAGCACGTTTTCTAGAAATTCGGTCGGCCCGGGCCGAACATTTTACTTTTATATCGAATCGAGCCGGACCAATAATTTTTTTCTACAAATCGGACCTCTAAACTTTGGCCCATCCTATAATTCTGGATGTGCTGGAAAGTGTTTCATACTCTATAAAACTTAAAATAAGTGCCTAATGCATGGTTTTTATTTTAATAGCAGGTGGCATTAACACTTTTGACTTCTTCCCCTACAAACATTTTTGAGTTAGAGGTAAAACTTGATGCTAAATTTACCATAATTTATGTTTTTCTGCAATTTATTTTTACATGAGAGAAGGCTAATTGGAAATGCTGATATAGCCTTAAAAGAAAGATATGATCTTTTCCCCCTCAGAAATAAAGGTGTTTATTGTAAATTCATACACACATTGTTGACTTGCTAATATGTAGCACAACTGGAATGGTAGGAAATAATTTTCCACTTTGTAATAACTTTCACAAACATGTCACAAACTATTTACATGGACGTACACAAGAAAAGGCTGCAGACTCACCCTCCTCTTCTGTAGATCTTTGAAAAAAGTATTGAGAGAAAATAAATATAAAAGCTGTTTGTGATGGAATTAATTACTGCATGATTGCAATTTGATTGTTTTGGTATTTTAAAGGTTTCTATTTTATTTCATTACAAGTTTAAGCCATTATTTTATTTCAACTTTAAATTTTTCATTCACTATTCAGTCACTCATTCACTAATGCTACTTAACATAACTACTGAATGTGTCCAATTTTCTACTGTCTTTGAGTTTTCTCAGCTACATTCTCTTTCTTTTAAGTAGGGCTTAATTTCTAACAAAAAGAAATGCTGGAGTTTTTTAATATTCTGTGATACCAACAACTGTAGTGTACCCCTCCCTTCCTGCCCCTTCTTCTGCATATTTGTATGTCATACTTTATTTGCAAATTTAAAGCATTTTTTTCTTCAGCAAAAGAAAAGTCTTAATATTTATTTGAATATATTCTCTATGCTTATGAGCATAGTTGTAACTATTATGTTTTTTTTTATTATAATTTTTTTTTTCTGATTAGTAATCTTCACCTTATTTAACCGCAGAAATATGCTATTAAATAAGATGAAGATTACTATTTGGAAATAGTTTGGTAGCTATGCATTATATATATATATATATATATATATAATAAAATCTAATAAATGAACCGATAGCAAAAACATTTATAAGGGCAATTTTTAGAAAATCATTCTTGAAGGATTTTTTTAAATATCAAACCAGTAAATCATAACATACAATGATATGTTTCTGTGGCCTTTGGTGCACAATATTTATAAGCTCGCGTGAATTCTGGCTAGTATTTAAATATTCACTAAAAATGAAGAAGTACTGGAGCTGTACTCTGGTGCAAATTAAGCACTGCTTTTAAGTATATGAATTTGGGAGAACAGGGGACCTTAGCAGAACATAGAGCCCATTCTATCCTTCTAGATATTTTCCCACTTATTTTGGAGGGAAATAAAGCTCCTTGTGCAAATGGACTTGACAAAATAAGGTAATACAGTAAAGTCAATGAAAATGGAATTTGTCTATAGTGAAATCTCGTCTTAAGTGGAAAAATTGCTTGGTCCCAGTGAAAAGGAATACTATTTAGTTATAAATGGTGGTGCACTTGGAAAGACAAAATCCTGTCTGAAATGCAATTTTCTTTCGGCCTCTTGCGTTTCCATGTTGGCATGTTTTACTGTTCTTTTGAAAATATAATTAAATACTTTTTCCTCTGGGCCAGAACTAACTTTTTTTTGGGGGTCTGAAGATAAGTACTTTCCATTTCTGCAGATTTGTGAAGAGGAGTGATATTAGCGCAGGGAGTATGGGTTTAAAAAAGGTCTTAGGAAGTTTAGAAAATACTCTTCAGTGCTCTTCAAATATTTCAAAAGACAAAATTATTCTTCCAGCTTCATGGCTTTCATACAATCCATATTTCATGCACTGAAATTTAAACACTTTATTTCTCCTCTAGAGATGTAACCTATATGTTATATAAGAAATTTCAGTATAATTATAATGATTATAAACTTTAAGAGGTGTTAAAGCACACTACAACAGATAATTTTTTTTACAGGAAATCGAAGATCACAATCGATTTATTCAGTCAAAACTACAGGGTGCTTCACTTCAATCTAAGTTGGGATTTTTGGTAATAACTTTAACAATAAAGAAAATATTTTAATGTTATTTAGAACAAAATTAACTTGTTGTGTGCAAAATGCTATAATAATTAAAAGTGCTAGAAGTGCACAATATATCAGTTCTGTCATTGTAACGTCAACTTCAATCCTAAAAGTGGATTGTCTAATATAATGCTGATTGGATGCAGATGGTGGTCACTTTCAGCCCATCTTGTGATATTGTCTCATTTAATGTGGTAGAAGTGGCAACCTTTTGCATCCAATGAGAGCTAAATTAGATCATCACTTTTCAGAAAACAATTGAAATTACATGTGCACTGAACGAATTACTGCGTACGTCTACCATTCTTCCTGATTTTGTCATATTTTGCACACAACAAATTAATTCGGTTGTAAATAGTTAAAATATTTTCATTATTGTTACAGTTATGAGCAAAAATTCTGAACTCAGATTGAAGCAAAGCACTATGTAATTTTGACTGAATGAGTAGATTGTGATGCTGGTTTCCTATAAATAAAATTATTTGGTTCATTGTACTCTACCATCTCTTAAAGATTATACAGAGTGTTTCAGTATAAAACTTACAAAGTGTTTTGTCAAGAAGTTACTAAATTTTTAAATCAGAGATTTATTCTTTACCAAATTAAAGAATGATTGGTACTTCTCTATTATCCTGTTGACCACTTTTCATAACAAAAAACTATCCAAACTGTAACGCCAAATAAACGGGAGAACGTTGCTACTGGAATATCAAAATAAATAAAATATAAGAATTTAAGGACACAATTGTTATTTTAATTAATGAAATAACTAACAAATCAGTAAAACATAATGAATACACGTAAATGTCGAATTAGAAACCACTTGATGACATAACAAACACATAGAATGCTTCTGACATCAAGTAAATGGGACTGCATTTTTGGCGTTTAATCTTACATTTTGGCGATAGTTTTTTGTTATGAAAAGTGGTTGACTGGATAATAGAGAAGTATCGAATTATTTCTAAACTTTTTCTTTTGGAAGGGAAGGGGGGGGGCGGTTCTTTTCTATGGTAGATGAAAAGGGCAAAACATGCAAAATGCATAAGTAAAATAAAACAAAAACATCAGTAAATAAAATTTAAATATATTGTATTAAATTTATAAATAAATTTTGTCGACAACACACATAAAAAGGCAGACACAATGAAATAATTCTCCTCCAATAAAGATTCAGAAATGAAGAAATAATAGATAGAAAATTATCATAGAGAACTTTGCACTTAGGTCAAAACTCTTTAATATTACCAGACCATATTTTACATTAAATATACTCAAGATGCATTTTATGTTAAAATCATAACACGTTGAAATATTTTTTTAATTTAGCCACTTTTTAACACAAGTGAATAGAATCAATCTATCAGGTTTCAGTATGAGAAATTTTGAAAATATAGGGGTCATTCCATGTCAAATCAACCAAATATTTTCAACATTCAACCTGACCATTTCAGATTTTAATGAAACCTGCAGGAATCATTCTCCCTGATGATAGAAATGAGAATATACTTTTATATTTTTTTTTATCTCAGTAAATTTTCATACAATTAATTTTTTAAATTTCAAAAAATCATCATTTTTTCGCTTGTATAAATGTTTTCAATTTTCAATTTCTCAAGTTATATTAGGCGTAGAGAGTTTTTTGACCTCTCATTTTAAAGAGAATTTCATAAGGTTTAATTTGATATGCAAGCTGACAGTGCGTGATTTTTAAAAAGTTAATTTTATTTAATTAAAAAAATTTAAAATAGTGTTTTTTAAAAATTTTGAAAAAAATATATGTTTTTTGTAATATTATAATCTTTAAATTCTGAAAGTTTTAGAGTGGGATCTCAATGGGATCAGCAGTTATAAAAAAAATGTTTAAAATGAATAAAACAATGATCTCTTTAGCATAATCATAAAGTTGGCAAGGTACCAACTTTAAACATCAGCCACAATTGGTGTTTAACATTAGTTTTTTTAACGTAACTGCTGATCCCATTGAGATCCCATTCTAAAACTTTCAGAATATAAAGTTTATAATATTACAAAAAACATATATATTTTTTTTTAACTTGAGAAATATAAATGAGAACATTTATACAAGCCAAAAAATGATGATTTTTCGAAATTAAAAAAATTAATTGTATGAAAATTTACTGAGATTAAAAAAATTATAAAAGTATATTCTCATTTGTATCATCAGGGAGAATGATTCCTGTAAGTTTCATCAAAATCTAAAATGGTCAGGTTGATTTGACATGGTATGCAATGACCCTAGATAAAAAACAGTTGTAAACAGAAATGAAAATGATATATGAAAATATTAGGTGAAACAAAAACATTAAAACTGATGGTTATTTTGAAGGCAAAAAATAAATAAAAGTTTTATAAAGTTGTTGATAGACTATATTGTGCTGTCCTCAAAAACATTTTCTGAAATTTTCTCTATATCAATCTAAAAAAGAATGCAAAAAAAGTAAACATTGCTAAATTTTTACAGCTTGTTCTAAGATTTTAAAGTTGAGCATTTTTCATTGTATCACTTTATTATAAAGTGGCAGCCAACTGAGCGAGTATATATAAAAAAAAACATCCAAAAAATATCCCGTGTTATCTGAAAAAAAAAAAATCTCCAATCTTACAAAATATACAAAACACAATATATCTTGATAAATATTTATTTATATCATTAGAACATGCATATATATATAAACACTGGATAGTACTTTTCTATTCCAAATGTATAGCAAGAAAACACAAATAGAAGAAAGTAGAATTAATATGTGTACTATCCATAAATGAGAGGGTGAAAAAGTTGAAAAAAATAATAAATAAAACATAGTATGTAGTCGATTCTAAACACCAATAACTTGCATCAAAAAAGCAATTTCATCAAAGAAGTCGTCTATAGTACAAGCAATGTCTCCACAAAACCTACTCGACATGTGCTTTCTCTTCTGCATCAGAATATGCGACCTAGAAAAAAAATTAAAAGAAAAACTGATTTTTTTAAATGAAAAAATAAACTGAAAAACAGAATTCCCTATATTATAACTTATGAGCATGAACACATACATCAAATTATAATAATAATAAAAATGTAATTTTAATAAGAAAATTTATGTGCATTATTACACAGTGACACTAATATTAGTTTAAAATGAAGATTTCTTTTAACTAAAATTAATTGCCATCAGACCCTCTTTTGGATATTATTGATATTTCAGATCATCTTAAATCAGGGTTTAAAAAAAAAAAAAAAAAGAAATAAAACCCAAAGAAACCAATGTTTTAAAAAAACATTTAGTTCTTAGTTCTTAAAAATTTTGGGGAGTTCCTCAATATAAACTAACATGTGCTGCAATTTTTTTTAAAAGCCTATCTGAATTTCTAGCTTGAATGTAATAAGCATAAAAGTAAAAATAGTTTGTTAAAAAACACTCTTTAATAAGCATCCAATGTTTGTCTTAATAATCATGCCTAATTTCATGGTTGCAATATATGTTTGTCCCCCCAAAAATCTGTTA
Organism: Maratus michaelseni; assembly: GCA_963931845.1. Lineage (NCBI taxonomy): Eukaryota > Metazoa > Arthropoda > Arachnida > Araneae > Salticidae > Maratus > Maratus michaelseni. The sequence continues at coordinate 283,508,209 of OZ007587.1, forward strand.
ATATGTTAATTTGGCACTTTTTAGGATTTAAAACTTATTTTAGTTGAGTTAGAGTTGAAATCCCCAATGAATGAGTTTAGTTGGTTTAGAGTTGAAATCCCCATTCCTCAGAACTGACAAATGATAAATGAGATAGGCTGCGCCGCCCGGTGCATCTCGCCTGCCGAGCCCAAGTCCTCAGGGACTTATAATGCGCATGACCGGATTTGGCTCTTCGTTGAGAAGTGTCCTTTCACTCAACAGAATATGCCCATTTGTCATTCATAATTTTTATTGAATTTTAATTGCTAGACAATGCAATCATTACATAATTATAAATATGCACTTGTAATGGATATAAATTTTTAATCACAGAAAAAAAAATGTAAGAACAACATTCTAAAGAAAAAGAGAAGCAGCTTAACAAAGTACTAAAAAATAATGTAAATATATAACAAAGAGCTTCATTAATGAAAAATATTTTATATAGCACACAAATATCAGTTTTTCATTGGTGTTCCAACATTCAAAAGCACAATTGATGCAAAAATCTTTATATCTCTCGTTCACTATTATATGAAATTATTTAGATTTTTTCCCTTTTAAATGACTCCTTATTAGTCTTAATGATAATTTGCTAGCAAAATCACTTTTCAATATATGCTAATGTCATAGGACACGTTAAACCCATGTTTACTAATTTTAAATGATGGTTAAGTAATTTTAAGTTTTAATTCTATTGGTAACATTTGCTCTTACTTCTAAAATGAATATTTACCCCCCCCCCCCCACACACACACACACAGAAAAAACATTTGGCACATATTATGACAAAATTGAAATCTTTATTGTCAATCTTCAGATATTTGGCAGGGTGGAGAATGCACTATGCGGTCCTTGTTTTTTTAATTAAAAAATATTACACAATTCCTTCCCTTACTTCTAGTAATGAGTTGGAGTAAGTTTAATAATTCAAATTTGTGACATAAAAATTATATAACTGTTCAGCATTTTGTAGGCAATAGTCAAATTTTCTAATAAATATTTCCTCTAAATGTAAACATACCTTGTGTTTTTTTCCTAATCTGTTTAAGAATTTCATGAAACAGAGAATAAATCTAAATAAACAAAGTATTTTAAAAGCTTACATACAATATAATATTTTGATTTATTAGAAATCTGAGCTCCTTTTTGACCATAAATAGCTGACAATTTACTCAGTGTAAATTACACTAAAAAAAAATAAAATTTGTTTAAAAATGATTTATTTTAAGAATTTCAAAATGGACTTTAGAAAAAAATACATCTTAATTGTGAAATATATAAGAATAATGTATAGATTACTTGTTATATTTTGCTGTCAGACAAAAATAAATTAGTTATTTGTGTCCAAGATTGTAAACTGCAGGTGATGCCTTGGAAGAGAGAGGCAGGGGGGAAAGGAATAAAACGAAGCAGCAAATATTGTATAGGAGAGATAAATTTAGAATTTTTTTTAGTCTTGTAACGTTACTACTTTACAATCAATACTTTACATTGATAGATTAGCTATTTATGGAACATATGTGTTACACTCACACAAAGATGTTTGGCGACTTTTTGATTGGCGCAATATCCAAACCCGCACCAAACAAATAACTTAATACAATAACCAGGTTACCATTAAAGGAAAAAATCCTCAAAATTTGGCGATATTTTTCCTTTTTTATAAAGGATTAATAAAAAAAAAAAAAAAATCGGTGCATGAATGTAAGACATTATACCTTTTTTATAAATATAATTAATTAGAGCATTTGAAAAGTAGGTATTACAATTTTTGTAACATTTGCCAAATGAATATAAAGATAAAACTACAAAAATAGAACAGTATCACTTAAATTCTATAGTGCTGATCAAGAATCGGTGTTTTAAAGGAAAATATTTGCAAGAGGCAAATACTTTTGCCTCCCTCTTGCAGTGACTTTTCAATTCTGCCCCCCCCCTCCCCCTCTCTTAAAAAACTTTTTCAGGCTTTATGTTTGAACCTAGATTTTTAAATGCCGAAGCAATAATCATATGTGACAATATTAACTTAGAACAAATGTTGAAAGATATAAACTATCTAATTCATTAGAAAAAAATATTTTCTGATTTGTTTGTTGTTCAGTTTAAACTATGAAAAATTGGTTCTTCTCTATTATCCCGTCGAACACTTTTCATAACAAAAAACTATCGCCAAACTGTAACGCCAAATAAACGGGAGAACGTTGCCATTGGAATATCAAAATAAATAAAATATAAGAATTTAGGGACACAATCGTTATTTTAATTAATGAAATAACTAATAAATCAGTAAAACATAATGAAAAATACATGCAAATGTCGAACTAAAAATCACTGGATGACATAACAAACACGTATAATGCTTCTGACATCAAGTCAATGGGACTGCATTTTAGGCATTTAATCTTAGTTTGGCGATAGTTTTTTGTTACAAAAAGTGGTTGAAGGGATAATAGACAAGTGCCGAAAAATTTTAGGGAATGAAAAAGCAGATAAGCTTACATTTATATTAAATTTTTTCAATTAAAAAAAAGTATTTTGCATTTAACATTTTGTTGCTATAAAAAACAAAAATTTTCTTGATACTTGATACTGAATCACTTGTGTTTTGATGAATACATTCAAGCAAATTGTTTCTGTTTTCAATTAGTTGATCTTCAATTTTTGTTATGTAGGTAAAAAAAAATAATAATAATGTTTTATTAAGTTTTCATGTTTTGTACTAAAACTATGCATGTTTTAGTTTCTAATTTATGCTAAACTAAAAATATTTATAATCAGCAGTAATTGAACTATTTTTAAAATATCAGATACATAAAAATACAAGATATTTTTTAAAAAATCATGATATCTACGAACCCTGGCACATAGCTATGCAAGTAAGATGAAACAATCTATCACTTTATCATTGGTGTAAAATATTTTAATTATGGGCGAGAGCAAAAAGTTTTAAAACAGAACATTAACATTAGCTTCATTCTTTACCATTATAAATAGCTGCCATAAAATAGGAGAGGTATCCTCTTCCTTCTTCTACGGCCAAACGACAACCCAATCCAAACAAGCAAAGCATTAATTTAAAAAGTAAATTCTCATGAATATCTTTGACATTATATGAAGATCAAAATTACATTTTTCTCGATATCTATATTAAATATGAAATGAGTACGGGATGCCGTGCATTTAACACCCCTCTCTCTCGATATGTTGTTGAATTAACTACATAACTGGACAAATCCTTTTAGTAATTCACATTTAACAAAGCCATTCAGAAATATTGATACCTTTATAAGAACAACGTTCTTGTATCAAATTTAACTTTTTAACTGACTAACATATATGAATTACACAGTCAGATTTATGCAATATAGGGTAGATGTGCCAGTAATGGACACCCTTAAGGAATTTCTTTAAAAATTGTTTTTTAATTAATAGTTTTATTTATTATATTCCAGTTTTTTCAATATTATATTAATCTATCAACAATATTTAACCATTCTCATAGTCTTATTTCCCAGTATGAATCAAAATTTAATTGTAAATAACAAAAATATATCAAAACACTTAAAATGCCAGCAATGGACACCTTTTGTTCCAGTAGTGGACACCCCATAAAAAGTAATAAATATAATTATTTTTATGACTTTATTTACAACCAGAATTTAATGAAAGCATAATAATGAAATAAAATAGTTATTTTCAAATAAATTTAACAATTCTGGATACCAGTAATTAATAAAATATTTGTGATAATCATTCACTGTTTGCATCAATTATTGTAATTATCAGAAGATCGATATTTTAATTATTATAGATAGATAGTTTAAAATACTAAATATCAGACAGCTATCAAATTATTGAGACAGTGGGGGATTTAAAAGGTAATAATTAGAAGAAGAAAAAAGGTTTTGGAGTATTAGTGTATAGTTTCATCTCACTATTTTTAACAATTAAACTTCCAGAGACTACTTCATATATTACTTGAAATAATTAATGGTACTTCTCTATTATCCTGTCGACCACTTTTAATAACAAAAAAACTATTGCCAAACTGCAACGCCAAATAAACGGGAGGACGTTGCCATTGGAATATCAATATAAATAAATAAATAAAATATAAGAATTTAAGGACACAATTGTTATTTTAATGAATGAAATAACTAATAAATCAGTAAAAGATAATAAAAAATACACGCAAATGTCGAATTAAAAACCGCTTGATGACATAACAAACACGTATAATGCTTCTGACATCAAGTAAATCGGACTGCATTTTTGGCGTTTAATCTTACAGTTTGGCGATAGTTTTTTGTTATGAAAAGTGGTCGACGGGATAATAAAAGTACCTAATTAATATTACAAATATGAAAAAAAATGATACTGTGAGTAGGATATTTTAAATACTAAATAAAATTATTTCAAAATAAAATTGTAGAACTGATTTTTTAGGCTACTGATCCGCAGATTTACTTGTTTCATGATTACTAAAACTTTCATTAATATTACAATTTTTTTTCTGTAAGAGATGAATAAGCAAACAATTAAGACAGAAAATAGATTTTTAACAACTCCTGTAACTTAATTGTTTTTATTTAAATGGAGATGGATTAAGCCCTATGAGCCCTTCTTTGACTGTGCCCTTAAACAATATTTTCTGCTTCCTGAATTTTGATTGCCAGATTATAAAATATGCAAAGCAGAGTTATATACATAAAAAAAAAGAATAAAATATTGAAATTTTATTAACCACATAAAATAACTTAAAAGAAGTATCTTAAAAATAAATTAAATCTTATAAATTGCTATTAGTATATAAAATTCAAAGTTTTCTATTACTACCAAAACAAAAAGCTTCAAATGTTGCAAGAAAATAAAGAATATATAAATTTATTAAATGAAGCCAGCTCTTAGCATGTTCATTAAGATTTTCACTGAAAAACATTGGAACTTCGAAACATTATTTTCTGCTTCCTGATTGGTTTGATTAAAAGTGTCAACAATAACCCTGATTATAAAACATGCAAAAGGGAGCTATGAAATAAATAATAAAAGATAAATTTTTATAAACCAAAAACATTGAAGGGTGTCCATTACTGGCACATCTACCCTATATAAGAATATAAGGAATTATTGATTTATTCCTTTTTAGTGTATCCATATTTATAAATTAAAAAAACTATAAAAAAAATAGCTATTACTGTTTTTTAAATTTAAACCCCTGTCATTGGGACTCCTTTGTTTGTAATTTATAAGTGACAAAAACTTCAGGATGAGAGTTATAGATTAAATTAACTACTTACCAATAAGGCTTAAAAGCAACTACATTTTAAAAAATTGCAAAATAGACTTTGCAATTTATTAACATCTCTAGCCAATTTATGATTTCAGATCAATATATGAAGTTAATTAAAGGAATAGTTAAAGCGTACAATTATAAGCACATTTAAATTATGGTTATTTTTCTAACACTATATTTAGACGACAGCTTTTTAGCAAACAAATAATAATAATAATGGCAAGCAGTAATTTCATACGCCAGAGTAAAAAAACCTCAAAAAGCTCCCTCGTACCGCAAAAAAAAAAAAAAAAAAAAAAAAAAAAGCAAAATAATCATATGACTGTATGATCGAAAGATGAATAATACTGGGGGATATTTATACAGAAAAAATATCTAGTATGCTGACTTATTTCATAAAATACAACAAACGGCAAAATCAAGCTCCAGATCGATTACTACAACATTTAAGTTTTATTATACAAATTAAAACATGTATAAACATCAGTGTATTAATATTTTTAAATGTAGAAGCAATACATACTACATCAGCATTCCAGACTTTGAAGCTTTCGACGTGCTGATAAAAACGTCGAAATCAATCAATTAGCTAAAGTAAAAGAAAAAGATTTTCATTAATTCAATCTGTTATTTTTTTTAACAATCGATTATGTACAGGGATGATTTACTTATATTTAAAAAGCGTTTATGCTTGTTTAATATGCTAGCATGAATACTGAGTTGTTTTGTTTCCTTCGCCATCTTTAGTGTCTATTGCTTGTATCGAATCCCCTTTCTTAGCACATGATTGGTTCAAGCTTCAAATCACGTGATTTCGCAAGTTATTTTGCGCTATTTTGGGATGGGTTGGACTTCAACTTTGATTTAACTTGGCGAAACTCCGCCCACTGCGAACTGTTCGCAGTTTCGCAAACAGCGCAAAATCTATCTGTTTCCCGGCCCATATTCCGATAACACCTGTTGTCCGCGCACTATATCAATTTCATACTGTAAATATTGATTGTATAGGTGAAATTATTCCGCCGTCCGGAAGGAAGCATAAATATTATCTTACCTTAATTGATTAACATTCTAAATGGCCGGAAGTATTACCATTATGCAGTTTCTCTGCGAAAACGGCATGTGATGCTTTATTAGATATTTTTATGCGCACCGGAATTCCTGAAGTTATCTGTTCAGACCAGGCCACTAATTTTAAATCTGAACTGACTAAAGAATTTGAGAACCGGTTAGGGGCATGTCCTCGCTTTTCAACTCCATCATACCCCGCCTCGAATGGATTGATTGAAAAATTTAATCGTGTGTTTAAACAAATGCTACATCATGTAATTCGTACGGATCCTATTAATTGGGATAAACATATTCCTTTTCTGCTGTTTGCCTACCGTGGATACCAAATTGCACAACTGGAGTATCACCGTTTAAGCTCATGTATGGTCGGGAAGCTAGAGGTCCCTTGGCAGTACTAAAGTCATCATGGTCAGGTGAAATCCCCTTACCATTGAATGTTAGTAATTCAGCAGTATACTATTTACAAGAATTAAAAATAAATTTGGAAAGAGCCGCTGACATTGCTTCTCTAACTGCTGCAGAAAAACAAGAAAATTACACTTGCTATTTCAATCGTCGAAGCAGAATGAAAGAATTTGAAAAAGGTGATTTAGTATATTTACTTATCCCTGATTCTACCAATATATTGTATGCTAGGTGGACAGGACCCGGAGATATACTTGAAAGAATAAAACCACATTCGTATAAAGTGAAATTACCTGATGGAGGTGTCAGACATGTTCATGCGAATAAAATAAGGAAATTTAACGTAAGAGTACAGACTGTTGGAGTCATTTTTGAAGACGATGTAGAATTTGGTGAAATTCACCCAACACCAATTAAAGCTAATACTTTGAATGAAAATAACATAGAGGTAGACCTTAGTCATCTGGAAGTTGATAAACAATTCGAGTTAAGTAAACTTCATTAAGTAAAACATTCACCATTATTCTTAGGCAAAATTCAAGTTGCCAACGTTGGAGCACACAAAATTCGTTTATTACCAGGTGCGGAATGAAAGAAGCCATACATTTATAAAATTCCAGAATCGCTAAAAAATGAAGTGGATAAACAAATAGAAGAGTTAGAGCATCTAGGACTTATAGAAAAAAATGAAGCTGAAATAGCTTATCCGGTCGTATGTGTCGCAAAGAAGGACGGTAGCATGCGCTTATGTATAGATTTTCGTCAATTGAGCACAGTGACAAAACCTTTTGATTACCCTATGGAAAATTCAACTGAATTAATTAATCAAATAGGAAGTGCTAACATAATTACATGTTTAGATGTATTAAAAGGGTATTGGGAAATTCCTCTAGAAGAACTGAGTCGAGATCTTACTTCTTTTAAAACCCATCGTGCTCAATACCGATGGAAAGTCATGCCCTTTGGATTGCGCAATGCGGCTGCCACATTCCAGAAATCGATCAACAATGCTCTGGATGAACATCGTGAGTACAGTCGAGCATATTTGGATGATATTGCTATTTTTTCAAATGACTGGGAAAATCATATGAAACATCTTGACGCTGTTTTATCCAAATTAACTGAACTGAAATTCACGGTGAATGTTAAAACATGTGTTTTTGCAAAGGCACAGATCAAGTATCTAGGTCATGTCATAGGAGGAGGTAGACATGAGCCCGATCCGGAGAAGTTACGTGCCATTGAGACAATAGAATCGCCTAAAACCAAAACAGCTCTTAGAAGTGCATTGGGTTTATTTAATTATTATCGTGACTACATTAGAAATTATGCTGAAATCGCCAAGCCTTTAACCGACTTGACAAAAAAGAAAATCCCAGAAATCATTCCGTGGTCTGAGGTTGAAGAAGAGGCTTTCCAAACTTTAAAACGTTTATTGTGTGAAACCCCTAAGCTGTATACACCAGATCATAAAAAGCCTTACACTATTCAAAGTGATGCCGGTTCTTATGGAGTTGGTGCTTGTCTATCGAAAAGAGATGAGAAAGAAAATTTGTGTCCTATTAGTTTTGCTAGCCAAAAGCTCACTAAGGTGCAACAAAACTGGTCGACTATTGAGCGTGAAGCTTATGCGGTAGTGTGGGCATTAAAGAAATTTGAAGTTTATGTGTTTGGTGCGGAAATTGAACTAATAACTGATCACAATCCCTTAATATATCTTCAGAAATCTGCACCTCAGTCTGCAAAATTACAAAAATGGGCCTTATCTTTACAAAGATATAATATAAATATTTCTCATTGCCCAGGTGCAAAATTAAAAAATGCAGATAGTCTGTCACGACTAGTTACTGTATAAGGATTATTTAAGTGATACTTTCTTTTGTGTTTAATTTTGGTATGCAGTATTATATCAAGTCGTCTTTCCATCTGTTGTGAATTGTTAGTGTTTTTTTTATATGTTTAGTGTATATTCATTATAACTATTATAACAAGGCTTCTATACATCCGTTTTGAATTGTGTTTTTATATATATTTTATGCTGTATAGTTGTATGGTTGCTATTTGTCAGATTTTGCTTCGTTTTGCGTAGCACAATCTTATCGGGAGGGGGGGGGGGGTGTCATGCAACCAACATCCTTCCAACCCGTTTTTGTTTTAAAAAGAAAACGGAAGTGAAGAGAAGACAGAAGGAATGGTGTTTTGTTGGGAGTAAGTAGGATGTGGAGATGCATCCGAGTATATTTTGGTTATTTTAAGAAGTAATGTGGTTTAGCTGGAATTCTGATGAACATGGAGAAACGTTTCACAAGGATGCAAAGCACAAGCGGCAAATAGAAAGAAAATATGTTATCAAATAACTGTTGGAAACTTGTATGAGAGAAACACACCCACACACATACAAAAAAAAATAACGAAATTACTTTTTATGCTTTATTTATTTCTTAACTAAGATACTGTAAAAAAATTATTTTTCAGTTTTGTATTGTTTCGTGGCATGGCCGATGAATGTATAACTTTCCATTTGACACTGTACTTTTAAGACTGTCTCTCTTAAAAATGGTACGTGATGAAGGTATTTCGATGACTTATTTAGAATCAGGAATGTTAAATTCATAAAGTTCACATTTTTGTTTCCTCCGACCAGTGTTATTTATTTGAGTAAGAGTTCGATTAATTATCATATCTATTAAAACATCAAGTTTTAAGACCGAAATGGACAGATCTGCGCATGGGCAAAATTAAATCCACAACGTGTTCAGTTTTAGAGTGAAGTTCAACGAGGTCAGGGTAGCCGAGTGGTCTTGAGAGTTTGGGTGCGAACTCCTCTCGTGACACAGTGGTGATTTCTGTAATATTGTTGGCGATAAGATAATTCATTTTTAAATTCAAATGTTATTATATTACATATAAAGGGGAGAGTCTTAAATTACGTTCATTAAAATTAACGCTATAAAATACATCTGAAAAAGGCCTTCAAAATATATACTAAAATTCTTTAATTGCTTAAAAGACGTCAAAATACTAATAAAAACATTCAAATTCTTCAATTGCTTCAAAGAAGTCAAAATATAAATAAAAACATTAAAAAATTAATTTTGTGTAAATGATGCGTTGTCATTTCATATTTCAAATATTTGTGTTGAATGGGTGAATAATTGTGGGAAGCGGATTACAGATGGAACTACGAGAGGTGTTAAAATTAAAATGATAGAGGGCATTGTGTTTTCTTTATTATAGGGACTGATCATGCATTCGAGTTTTGGTGTACATTATATTTGTGTTTTGTGTGTGTTCTGATGAAGATTGAGTGAATCAATCAAAACGTGTCAATATTTTAATGTTTTTATTGATATTTTGACGTCTTTGAAGCAATAAAAAATTTTTAGTATATATTTTGAAGCTTTTTGAGATATATTTTTATAGTGTCATTTTATAATGTCAAATCTTTTTGCAAGAGGAAAAGCCGATTTGAATTTTCTTATCGGAATGCTTTATAATTACCACTAAGTCAAATTTAGCATTCAACAATACTTTTTAAAATTAGTAATTTGTATTAAAATAGTTAAATTAAAATATTTTACATATAATTATCAATTAATTAAATTGAACTGATCTACAATCTTTGATGACCATTATCAGGAAGTTATATATATATATATATACTAATAGAAAGTATTTGTTAGAGTTGTTTTCCTTATAAAAGAAAAGAAAAGAAGACAAAAAAGAAAGAAGGAAAATATTCAAATAAGAATTAGAAAACAAATTACCCTGATATCCATGTTTTAATAATTAAATAATATATGAAAGCGTAAAATAAAATTAAAGTAATATATATATCATAAATCGTTAATTACAAGTAGAAATTTTAAATTTAGAGTGTTAGAGTCAGACTGATAAAAATAAAATTAATGAACAATGTTAGAGGTTGCGTACTTAAAAAACAATGAATAAAAAAATACTAAATACTGTTATTTTATGAAAAACGTGTGACTGTAGTAAGTAAAATTAATTCTTAGTTTAACTCCTGCTAAAAAGCAAGCATAATAGGTTTTTAATTACAAGCTTATAATTTTTTTAATTTCAATTATTCAGTAGGCTGGACTAGTAGCACAATCTATCACCTTATATGTATAGAGATCGCTTATAAGCAATACAATATAGAAATTCATCAATTTTGAAATATTTAATTAATTTAAAATAAACTAATTAAAAATGCCAACTTTTTTCTACTGAAAATGAAATGTTCCTTACCGTCAAATCTTCACGGACACTATCTACTTTTATATTAAACCCTTTTTTTTCATTAATACAAATACATTGTTTAAAACATATAAATACATGGTTTAAAACAGAAAAATACGTTGTTTAATACATGATACAATAAAGAGTATTAACTCGATAAATGAATGTCATAGGACAGTAATTACTCGTGTTAATATACTGCATTTTAAAGTGATAACACATAATCTCGAATTTATTGTGTTGCCAGAAGACTTTCTTATATCTGACTTCATAGAGTGAAAGGAGGTGTAATCTAGAAACATCATATAAGAAATAAAAGTCAATTGAACTAAGATAAATATAACGAAATCGCTAAAATGTTGTTCTGTTCTAGTTCATTAAAAATTACTGATTTCTGAGCGAAAATACTTTGTGTGATTCAATTAAAAGTAGGAATAAAAGTTTTGTATTAAACCGTGTTTATCGTAGGACACTTATTTTGTATAATGTACAGGAAGATTATTTAGTTCCTCTAATATACCGTATTTTAATCGTCTGATTGGCGTGCAACGCAAATGTAGCGAAATTTGCTTATCCCGCAATTACTGTGGGCGCGGTCTTTTAGGAAGATTCCGTCAGAAATACTACCTATTACATTCTCCTGTATGTTGGAATTTCTGAAAAAATTCTGCAGATCTACGCCGATCATGACTCCTAGAACCCAAAACTACCCCCAGTTCAAAACTTTATCTATTTATCTATCTATCCTATCTATATCACTTTTTTATGGACACAAAAACTCCTATAATTCTGCACAAATCTCTTCCAGACTGATACATAAAATCAAGAGGCAGAAAATTTTGGTCAAGTTCGTTAATATGCAAAATCGGACACAGGGGTGTGGAATTGGGGAGGTTTTTTCCGAAAACCGAAAAAAACCCATAATGTCTTAATTATAATAACATATCGAATCAGTTTAAAGTTATTATTACTTCTTGGAAAAGGGACAAAAAAATATGTATGACAGATATTTGATATAATTAAAAACAACCTCAAGGGGCGGAAAAAATGGGGGTTTAAGAAGAAGCAAATTTGCAACCTAGTCAATTCACAAGATGTCAAATCCACTTAACTTTATTATAAATCCTATTATTATTATCTACAACTTTTATATTGACAAGTTTTTGATAGGACCAACTCTTACAGCAAAGATTAGAAAAATAGGGGGGTGGGGGTGTAGAAGAAAAAAATCACATCTCCGTTAATCTGCCACTATGCCTATAAAAAAGTATCATTGGCGTGATGACAATTTTTGACAACCCTCAGAGATGCTTTATATAGGGTTGCATTATTAAACGCACGCATGTCTCAACAAAAAGTCAGAATTTAAAATATAGTGTGTTTTTGATTTAATGATTTATCGCTAATCTTGAAGTCGGCAGGGATTTTTTTTTTTGAAATGCGCCTCTCATGTTTGCCCCGTTTAACCAGTAATAATACAGGGTCATTCATAATTCCCTCCGGGGTTTCGAAAAGTTATAGTAAAAAAACGAAGACGAATATGAAAAAAAGAAACATATGAAATTATTCCGAAACTATTCAAGTTTTACTTACATACATTACAGGTGTTCTATGTGTGAACCCTTGGTCACACGGCATACATCCATGCGATAGTCCAGTTCCTGCCATACTCCGTTTCTTTAAATATGAATCAGTGGTGTCAGTTCAACGGGCCTTTCGTAATAAATATCGAAAACAGGGACCAACTGACAAAACAATTCATGTGTGGTACCGGAAATTTAAAGAAACGGAGTATGGCAGGAACTGGACTATCGCATGGATGTATGCCGTGTGACCAAGGGTTCACACATAGAAGACCTGTAATGTATGTAAGTAAAACTTGAATAGTTTCGGAATAATTTCATATGTTTCTTTTTTTCATATTCGTCTTCGCTTTTTTACTATAACGTTTCGAAACCCCGGAGGGAATTATGAATGAGCCTATATTTTAAATACAACATTTAGACTTTGAATTAGATCTTGGGCAATATATTCCAGTGGTTGTTTACTGATTATTTTGAACTTGAGTCATTTCTTCTTTGCTCACTGTTTCCAAATCAGAAAATGGCTGGACGAAATTGTATAGTGGGTGACAGATGATTTATTGGATTCTGGAAGTGATATTAGTTGTTTTGAAGACCATTGATGATAGTGATAATAGTGATAGTGATTATACTTAATCAGATTCCTCTCGAGATAGCGATTGATCTCATTATCCATATTCTTAATTGTATAAATTTTACTTTTGTATTTTATATAATTGATAGGAACAATAAATTAATTGAGAATTTTTTCCTAAGATTGATTTTTATGCGAGAGTGCCTCAATAAAAAAATACAAAAATTTTAAAGGGCTTTTGGTCCAAAAATTGAGTTTGAGGGTCAACGGTTGCAATACATTGATTCGAATTAAAAACACTTTATCGTATGATAATTATCTTATATCCAATTTCATACAGTAGATTGTGGTGTGCTTCAGGAGTATCATATTAGAAAGAAAAATTAATTAACCCATTTATTCCGCTTAGCAGAATTTTTTGCATAATATAATTTATTTTCAGGATTCGTACCAATGATTGTAACATAAATTTGCGGTTAAATAAGGAGAAGATTGTTGTTTTAAAATAGTGAGATTCAAAAGTTAAACAGTGCGATTCCTGTTTCTTGCATCTATGTCAGATACAGAGAATGTAAAAGCAACAGCGATTCATTTTGTTACTTATTTGTAAACATTCACTATTATTTTTAGTGAATCTAATTACTAGATTATGATTATTATTTCTCTATTATGAGTAAATCTAATTACTAGATTTAGTGTTGTCCCATGAACTTGTTCACGTTTTTTGACTGGTGCTGTATCCCATTGGAAAAATTTCTTTTCAAGAAAAAAAAAAGCCAAATATGTCCTCAGATATTGATAATAGATGAAAAATTAAAGAATTGTATACAAAGAATCTCAAAAAAAAAATCTCGGAACAAATGAATTAATCTAGATTAACCTAAAATAAATACATCGAAATCCACACATAGACAGAACAATAATGGTAAATACACCAAATTATCAATAAGAAAAGTAATAATTGCATTTTTATTATTATGTTACAGACATTTTCAGAAGCTTTACCTAGAAAATATTTATTTAAAATGTAAAATCAAGATAATTAGATTCGTATTGAAATACATATATAAAGTTTAGTAATTACTTTGGGTCTTATAACATTTTCTTCGTTTTAAGTTGTAATTTTGGTAATTAATTCAACCGTAACAACACTTCCATTCCCGCAGAAGGATAATTAAGGGAAGGCTGTTAGAACGAGGTAATTCAGACTGATAAAATACGTCAGAGATATTTCAACACGATGTAATCCCTCTATAGATATTTAATCTCGTTCATAATTTCTCACACTTTTATTAAAAAAAATACTTAATAGTGTCAGAAGTTTATCAAAGTCCTACAAAAATCGTAAAAAGGTAATATAGTCATAAGTTAAAATTAAAATCTTCATTTTCCTTTCAGAGGGAATATTACATACGAATGGATATACAGATGATCGCTTGTAAATAATTTTCTAATTTTTTTAACTGCGATGGAAACATTTTAGAAAGTTGTGAACATTCTTTAACCGTTTTTGAAAATTAACATTTTATGCACTGTTACTCGTGTTTATTATAAAATCAAATGTTATTAACTAAATGCGTAAACTGGGTCATTAGTTTTGTTTGCGTAATTTTTCTTGTAAATGATATCGGTGAGTTTTCAGCAAAAAGAATACTTATATTTGGCCACATTTTGTTAGCCTTCAAAAAATTCATATAAAATCCATGCAATGTAAATTATTTATTTACATATAAGCTCGAAAAACTTAAGTAGTCAACAAACTTTAAAAAGATTTTCAAGAGAAGTCTGGGTTTCTATTGTTTCAATGTATATTTCACAGGAAAGTTCAGGACAACAATGTGTTGAACTAGGATTTTATTAATCGACTAGATGGAACCTGTCAAAACTTGACGCAAAAAAATACTATAACAATATCAGTAAAATAAGCTTCTTTATTATTTATGAAGGGGCGCGTATAAAACAGTCTTTCAAATATTTTATTTAATTTTTTTCTCCAGTCAAATACAATACTATTTCCGATGCAAACTCCAAACAAACAATCCGTAAATAACTGTGTAATGCAAATCAGTTTGATATTACCACCATATTACCCACGGCAAGAAAAAAAAATTCATGGACCTATGAAGTATATACAAATACCATATTCCTACGTTCATATCATATTCAGTAAATAACAGAACATAGTAAATAAAGCACACAACTCCCCCCCCCCTGTGATAATGCAACCGAATGAGCTCCTATGCGCATGCGCATTGCATCTGCCCAAAAGCACCGTCGAAATTCGACGTTAAAAAAGTTTTAAAATGATTAAATTAAAAGTTTTAAAATGTCTTTTTTAATCTTTGTTTGTTTCAAATCCATATCTTCTAAAACGCATCCATTGTTTTAAGCTAATCAATTTTTATGCAAAGATTAAGAAGTTTTTTACAGTAATAAATCTATCTGCAGATGAGGGAGATTTTTAATGTTTTCAAGTGTAATTTATTTGTATGGTTTCTTCGGTTCCTTGACATAATCAGGATGATTATTCCTTTTCCATCACAGTCGGGGATATTTTTCCTCTTATACAGTTGGCAAATGTAAAAAAATAAAAAAAATGCAATTCGTAGCATATCCTGATATCTGATGGAACATATTCATCAACGAATTCAACATATCAATTTTATGTTCAATATGAACTAAAAATAGTCCTTTTTTTTTTTTTTTTTTTCCTGACAGATTTTTGTTTAGCGCCAAAATGTTTTCTATCTTATGGATAATCTGATCTTATGATTTATCACTTTTTTTTAAAATTATTATTTACTTTTTATGATGGTTAGGGAAATCTATTTTCAATTGTGGCAACTTTCCCAGGGGCTATTTTACATTATTGAAGTAAACTGGTGGTCATTGATAAGATAGAATTGAAAAATTTTTCATGCTTGAAAATTATTTAAAAAGTCGTTAAATTAATCGGCAGTTTTCAAATAAATTTCAATCGAAAGCTAATTTTTTTTCAAATTGATGATGTAAGAATTGAAATTGTAAAATGTAGTAAAAAATAGAAAATTGTAGTATTTCGAAGTGATGTAAGCGCGATGAAAGCTAAAGCGATAGCGCCTTTGTTGTCACAACTGTTGTACATTTCTAAAAATTGCCACTGTATTTTGGCTGGCGTCCAAAAGTGGAAAAACATTTTTTGACATCGAAAGAGAAATTCACAGTGAAAGAAATAGGACTTTGCGTTAATAAGGAACTGTTAAATGAACTTATAATAAATCTACCAAAATAATTCCTATGAAATATTAGTCTTACATTGTTTACTCTAGCAAAAAATACAATAATTATTTCAAGATTTTTTTCTACCATAACACTATTTTTAATAACTTTAAATTTCCGGAAATCCTTTACTTTTGTGATTTTTTTTATTAAAAAAGGAAATCTTCTATCCTATAATTTAAAAAAAAAACAATTGGTAACATGTAATGAAGGTATGCAATCAAGATGAAGAAATCAATGACGGCTCCAATTCTAATCTTTATAATTATGAATGCAAAAATCAGTAAAATTATGTCATGTTAACACAATCATATACATTTTTCTCTTTAGTTTTATCAATGTTAAAATGCACTTCAAGCTAAGCATAACGTCATTTTCACCGGCGCAAACTTTTCACACGTACTTCATATTCCTTACATTAATGCTTAAACACCATGCACACAAATATAAATATATTTTGTATTTAATTGTAATGAAAAAATGGCATCAACAAAGTTATAATGCATAATGATAAAATAAACCCAATGGACAATATTCTCGTGACGTCACAATAAATATGAATTTTTATTCGCTTATAAAACACGCGGATAAGTATTTTTACTGAAATTTAACTTGCAAATTAACAAATTCGGCCTTAAAACCGCGTGCTTTTAATATTTATTATTTCTCTTTTACTCAACCACAGAGTTTAGAAAATAAACTCTGTGCTTCGGAACAGTAGGCGTTATCCGATTATGACGTCATTAGCAGACGTAAAAGTTTAATTGAAAATTACGGTTAATTAATTAAATTTTCGAATAAACGAATGCACGATAATAAATCTGTGTCCAAATATCTTTCATTTAAAAAAAGAATGATGTAATTTGATGCAGTAGTTTGTTCTCACGGATTGTCGAAAGAAATCGCTTAGCGTTTTAAATATATAGATATTACAAATTAATAGGGAATTCTCAGTTGCTAAAACACGAATATAAAAAACGCCAGGCAGTCAAAATTAGGAAGCTATACAATGTAAACAAAAGATAACGGTTTCTTAATCTACGAAAATATAATGTAAACACGTACGAAATTATGCAGTAACCTCCTCCTATTTACCTGCGATTCCGAAAATGGTTCTTTATCTTTGGAAACCTCAGAAACCAATACATTTTCAAAATTTACAGAAGCATTTATAAAAGAAAATTTTGTTTCTCTGCCACTGATTTTGGTAAATGTTTTAGGATGCTATTAATCCACAATTAAGCATTTTCAGCTGCATAATTGAACTTATACATGCAGGAATAACAAAATGATATTAATTTTAATGTTAATATTAATGTTGTTAATTTATCATATTTGTCTGTAAAACATTGTTGAGTATGAAAATGTTTACTTGAGAGCTGATAGCATCCAAAAAACCTATATTCCTGATTGGGAAAACTAATTAATACCCAAAGAAAAGTTTCCAAAAATAAAAATCAGTGTTAGCAAAATAAACTTTGTTTTAATAAATGCTTCTTTAAATCTAAAAAATGTGTGGTTTTCTGAGTTTCTAAAGATACAGAACGCTTTTCAAAATCGTCAGTAACTCGGAAGAGGTTATTGTATAAATTACTCTGTGGTTATATGATATTTTCCCAGATAAAAAAATTGTATATTTTTATAATGTACAACAGCATGCTAAAGTTAGGGACGCATTGGCTTTTGCTTCGTAAATTTGTAAGAAATTACGCATAAAATTTACACCATCTCTACCTTATTTTGTATAGAAAGATTAAAAAAGATCGGCTATTTCAAAAATAAAAAGGTCTATACTGTAAAACTCAAACAATAAAGGGCTTTATTGAGAGAAAGACAATTGTGGGTCATTCAACAAAATAGTATCGAAAAACATGGATTACAGCACAAGTCTTTACTTTTACCACAGTTTCTATGTGAAAGCCTATATATATAAAAGAAGTACGGGAAATTGGTAAAAAAAATGATCTTAAATATTTTTTTAATTAGAGAGGGTTAAAAATGCAATTTTGCACGTTTTTACAAAATTCAAGGATTTGTAAAATCTTGAATATGCTTTGAATTAATAAAGATTAAAAAAAAACAACAGAAAAAGAACGGAAAACTACAAACGTGTTTCTATTAGATTATGCAACTGTCGTGGATATATTTGTATTTCTTTAAAAAACCCTGAAATGTTTTTTAAGGTTCCAGTTTTGAAAAATTACATTTTTTTAAGGGAAAAAGAAAACAGTATGCATTTTTCATATGTGTTATGACTATTTCCAGAAAAAAAAACAGACTGTTATCTCTTTTATCTGATAAATTATAACCATTTAAATTTTGAAATTTTTCAAAAATCAGCATTTTTGGCATCTTGTAACGCAGAAGAGAGAAGTGATATTCATATACAATTTGGTGACAGGGTGCATACTGAAGTTCTGTCTACACCCATTAATTTCAGAACGGTTAAATCTATAGTCATATACCTAGTGTCTAGGTACAATAAAGCTATTATGCACTACACGATGAGAACACATAAAGAGCTATCTGCAAACTGTGGATTTAGCGTTCCCATCTCGAAAACAGTTTGGGGTGAACATATTGCGCAAGAGCTGGATAAATGGGTCCATCCTGAGCTCAATGAATAAAATCTAAAATGTCGACTAGAAGTTTGTACTTCTTTGCTCTCTTGGAACAGAAAAGCGTTGTTTTTAACCAAAGTAGTAACGTGATTCCCAGTGGATATTTCATGACAATTTTCGCCGATCTCCACAATGGCTAGATGCCAATGAGGCACCGAAACACATGCCAAACTAAATTCTTCATCCTAAACAGATAACTGGTTACTACTTAGCGGCGCACTGATGGTGTTATCCATCCTTCGTATTTGAAAAGTAGTGAACCTAATAAGGAGACAAATTCTTCAACTAGCTTGATACAATGAATTAAAATTACGAGTTATGCCGCCTAGATTGGTAAATAGAAATGAATTTTTACTGCTTCATGACAACGCGAGACCACACATTGTAAGAACAACTGTCCAACAATTACACAACATGCGCTATTAGACTCTTCTTCACCCTACATACTTTACAGACCTTGGAGAATCAACTTTTACTTTTTTAAGAATTTGGACCATGTTTGACAGAAAAAAATTCACCAATGGAAAAACCGTTCTAACGCTTTTATCGAGTTTCTTCGTTCTGGAATTCCGGCCTTTTATGTAACAGGCTCTGGTATATTGATGGGGGAGATGTATTATTGCATCTAATGGTGCCTGTTTTGCTTAGTAAACATCAATCTCCATATAGTTATTCTTTATTAAAATGTATCTACCAAATTCGACATTTCATCTGCAACAATCTAATATCATATCTTACAATACATTCAATATACCTTAGATTACCTAAATTAGATTACTTAAATACCTTAGATTGTGTACAGAGATGCAAGAAAGAATTTGAGTACCTTTCCTGTTATAGTACAGCGCCTAGAATACATAGTGTGAAAACGGCTACAAAATAGTACTAAAAAATTTAATCCGATAAATGTAGAACGATGCTGAAGAGATAACGGGTCGATCGCAGTGACATCTTCTAGCAGTGGCGTAGACAGGGTGGAGGTCCAGATGGTTTGGATACCACTAATTTTATAAAAATGTTGTTGCCTTATCTAATCAGAGAATTTTCTGCGATATTGAAAACAAAGAAAACTTTATAATATTACTGGTTTCCACAGCATTTGGACCTCCCTCTCTGGCTGCGCCACTGTCTGCTAGCTCTTTTCAACGCAAACATTGTATAAGAATCGAACTGAGAAAACGTTTCAGCTGGTGGTAAATATTTTAAATAATTAAATTATACCCTATTTCCTTTGACTTGGATAGTGATTTTCATAATCTTTGAAAATATGAATGATATTGATCATGGCCAAAAAACGTGAGACGCATTATTTTGTGCCTGGTTGCAGTACTCGATACAAGACAGCAAACTATAAACTATCCCTATTTAGCATACCAAAGGATAAATCTCTGCTAGAAGAGTGGAAAATATTAATTCCCTGATATGACAAAAAACTAACTTCGAAATCAGTTACATGTGAAATATACACTTAGAAGAAGATCTTATTAACGGAAATTATGTTAATGTTGTCAATAGTGAAAAGGTTAGTTTTGCTAGAGGTAAATCTATTTTTAAAGCAGATGTCGCTGCGATCGCCCTATTATTGTATCGCATCGTTGCACGTTTATCGGCTACAATGTTTTAGCACTTTTTAAAGCATTACCAGTTTGGCTTTTTTTAAATTCCGAAATTTCGCACTCATACCAGAAATTTTCTATAATGTTCTTTTGGTTACTTTATGGCAGATATTGCGTGACTTCTTAAAGTAAAAATTCTTGTTTCAGAATTTCCGGTTTGAATTCGAAAATTGTGAATTAAAAAACGGTAAAACCGTTTTCCATGCTATGTATTCTAGGCTCTGTAGTTATAGAATGTGATTGCTGAAATTTAGTTTTCAAACGTTTTATGTGTTTTCTAAGTCTTTTCTTAGATATCTTTTTTCACTATTTTAAACGGTGAAGTTCCATTCTGTCTACTGGAAGTGTTGGAAAGTGTTTTATAATCAAGGCTTGACGCATGAATGTTCTTTTTCGTTTATCCATGTTTTAGTTCTCTTTGGAAGAATCATAAGAACACCCATTGCGACAAAAAAAAAAAGAAGTATCAAATCGTAACATCCGTTCAAATGTTATGCATGGATATACTTTAATCACATACACCATTGTTTAAAGTCAGTTTTTAAAGACATACTAAAACAACAATTTTACATATTTTGTCATATTATTACGGATATCGACAAGGGCATTTTTGCCTTCATACAAGTAAGCTCTGTGTCATCTCAGCTATCATAACCAATAAAACAAGAAACAAATATCGTGCGAAAAATTTCGATTATGAAACTCTTTCCAACAAATCCCGAATACTGTTAAGATATTTTACCATTTAATAAGGTGAAAGTTTATCTAAGTAAAAGTTTAAGGAAACGAATAACGCATTTCAACATATAATATCAACAGCTGGTCATAATCGCAAAGCTTGTCTAATTCTTAGTGCAGATATAGCCCTGTATATCATATTAAGATTTGTATATAAACTGAATAGTATTTTAAAAATTAGTTCAGCTAGAAAATGCATAACAGTTTTGAAAATTCATCTTCAGCAATCTCCGACAATAAACGAAAATGTACTCGTATTCTTTTTTTTTAACAGCCTTGCATATTATGTTATGCATGCACACTACATTTTAAACTAATAATTAATTCGTATAAAAAACGCGAAACACAACTACAAACGGACTTCAAGGGATTACCACACATAGCCGATAATATATCCAGTTTTTTGTGTAGCCCTTTATATGAATTTATTTACGTTTTACAAACATCTCCTAGTATATCAAATATAGTTCAGTTGGAAAATACATAGCACAATTAAAAAACATTTTTAAACAACTCACGTCCATAGAAAGTAATACGTACGAATTATAGGACAAAATTATGTTTTGTCCCGAACGGTTTTTCCTTGATTTTACAGGCTGTATTTTTCGACAGTGAAAAAAACTAGACAACCCTGTTCTTTATTCAACAACCATTGGCAATTTACTATTATGTTCATTATTGATTTATCTCTTTATAATTATATTTATATTTTACTATTAGAAAATCTGGCACGTCTTTGACGAAATTTATAATTTACCAATGAAAAAGAAATTCTCTATGTGTTTCGAAACTGTACGTGATATAATAATTGAGTTTCCACTAATGAACATAAAAAAGAAAGAAAAAGAAGAAAGATATTCATGGTCAAGCATGATTATGAAATGCACTCCAACAGATTCAGAATACTGTAAAAAATTACTGTTTAATAAGAGGAAAAATGAAGTCGAAGTAAATAATTTGGATAAACCATAACATATTTGTAAACCCAATTTCAGCAATTACAATCTATAGTTAAAAAAAATATTCGAATTCATTTGTTCAGATCTGTATATGGTCTATATTTGTATATATATGCTACATAGATGCATAAATTTAGATCAGTGTGAAAACGCCTACCAGTTGAAATTTCCCCTTCAGCAATTTCCGAAGATAAGCGGAAATGTACTCGAATTCTTTTGTACAGCACTGTATATTATCTAGAATATGTATATATATCCAAGTAATATGAAAAAAAATTATTTAAAAGCACATACTACAAATGAAAACGCATTTTTAGCAAATATTGCACATAGACAGTACTGTAAACACATTTTTTTCTTGTGTCCCTGTAAATGAACGATAAATGCTATGCACACCATATTCTATAGTAATTAAATTGTCGTGCACTTCAGTGACGTATCTCAATTTCAATAAGTTTGAAATAGCGTAACATCATTAACATACACTGCAGGTGATTTTCCTCCATAGAACATAATGTATCGGAATTTTTTTGAGTGTCCCTGTAAATGAACTATAAATGCTACGCACTTTATTTTTAAACTAGCATGAACATAACTAACTTATATCAATTAATTGGTATTTCGAGTATATTTACGTGAGTTCGAGCACAGACAGACAGACAGATGGCAGAAGACAGTGACAGACAGACAGACACACAGACACACAGACGGCAGACATACAAATTGAATTCATAAACACTTTTAAAAAGAAGAACAAAGAACACCATTTACTTTCAAGAATATATTTCATTGCAGACTACTGCAATATTTCAAACTCTCATTAAAGTTAAAACAGAACAAGTAACGAGATAGTTTTTGACTTTGTTGAAAGAAATTTATTCTTGAAAACAACGGCAAACTAATTTAGAGTTTTCTTTGATATAAATGGCATAATCAGATTGACAAATTTTTATGTCACGTTGAACATCAATTCCAGAACTTTTGCAAGAACTAACTTTCTGACTTAGAAAAGGAAAAGTTCACAATATATCTTGTCCTAAAAAGAGTTTATTAAATTTGTTTGACCTATTTTATAAAATCCATGCAAAAAAAATCGTTAATTTATTAGATTAAGAATAATATTTTTTGCACTATTTAAACCTAATGCTAAATACGTTGTTCAATTATTTATAAGTAATATCTTATGAATAATTCAGTTTTTTTTTAAATTGTGTTAAGTTATACGATGAGTAAAATGTCAATTAGATGAGTGAAAATTCTTCATAAAAGTTAAAAATGGGGAAATTTCTCTTTAAAGAAAAGAAAGTTAGAAACAATATAATATTATTATGTATACAATGATATCGCATATTTTGAAAATAACATATGTTAATTAATCAGTAATTTTACCTTTAATATTATTTAAGTTAACAAGTTATATAAATGTATTTTTAAATACTAATGCAAATTTTGTATTGGTATTTGGAATTTTAAATACCTTATCCCATTTGAAAAATGTATCTGAAGCGTTCCATATTGAATATATATTATTTCAAAATTCTATAACGTTACAATTTCATCGGAATATTTGCTTCGATGTTGAAGAATTTTAAACCAGATGGTAGTTCTTTAAAATAATTAAAAATAATTAATGAAATTTAGCCATTCTAATAAAAAATATTTAAATCGAGTACAATGGAGTAATTTAAGATGCATGCAATTTTTTTTAGAAATATTGGAATTTTCATTTATTCATTTAATATAAATATTTAGTTTTGAATTTATGCTAACTGCATTCAGATAAATAGACATTAGGTGCTTAAAATAAATAAAAAAATAATTAATGACATTGAATCATTCTATTATTATAAAATATTTAAAGCAAATACAGTAATTTAAGGTGCGAGCATTTTTTTTAGAAATATTGGAATTTCCATTTATTTATTTAGTATAAATAATTAGTTTTCAATTTATGCTAACTGCATTCATGTAAATAGGTAATGGAATATAATCATTTTTATATCCTTACTAGCAAGCTACGCCCGCTGCGCTGGTCGGTTTCTACAAATGAGCCTTGAATCAAACGAAATATATCGTTTAATTTGACCTTGTAACTGAAAACAATCTGTATATTTACCTGGAATATCCTTCCACATTACTGAAAAATGACGTGATTGCGCTATTATATTTTCTAATGTGCAGTCAAAATTTTAGCTGTTAAGGACCAACTCTTTTATTTGGACATTTACAGTTAATGTTTGCTAAAGAATGATAAAACTATATGCAATATACTAAAACCATCACTAAAAATTATCGAACTAACAATGCAAACAAATTAACTAACAAAATCCATTCAGTAGAAGTTTTTATAAAGACTAATCTTTGATAATCGGTTGATCTGATTATAGAACTTTTCCACATAATTCTAAAACTAACAGAACGATATAAAATATACTAAAACCATCCTTACAAATTATCTACCTAATAATGCAAGTCGCAAAAAATACGCCCAGTAAAAACTTTCAAAAAGGCTAATCTTTTGGAATCGGGTTCACCTGACTATACAACCTTCACCCTTTGACTATATAACGTTTGATATAACGTTTGAAGCAACATAGAACAATATGTAGCACATTAAAACCATTCCTGAAATAGCATCTAACTAACAATACAATTCTCATCAAAATCCGTCCAGTAGAACTTTTTCAGAAGGCTAACCTTTCATAATCGGAATCGAATATTGAAAAAAGTAATATTTGATAAAAAAAAAGGGTCAACCAATTTTCGAATTTCCCCCTACGCTGTAAAAAATGGGTACTCAAAATTGAGTAAAAAGTACTCAATTTTGAATACGTCACATACTCAAAATAGCTCCGATCTAAATGTACTCAAAATTGAGAAACACATGTACTCATTTTTGATCCCATGGATGTATTCAAATATGAACTGCTATGTACTCATTTTTGATCCCCTGGATGTATTCAAATTTAAAAAATTTTATGTCGTTAAAATAAAATTTATAGGATAAAAAAAAAGTTACTTCGCCAGGACAACCTAATAAGGGATACATACATTTCTGCTCATTTTTTTTTCATTCCTGCGTGAGTTTATAGTAATTAACCAACCCTTGCCCATGAGAGGAATAGAACCCGTGATGTCCTGTTTACTAACCTGACGACTCAGACCAACGCCCATGAGTGGTCACGCCTCCTTCTTAAATGTTGTTAGTTACTTTGCAAAACTTGCAAAAACTTGAGGTTTCATCTGTAGATGGATTTTTTCAGTTCAAATGTTTTTAATATTTTCTTTTCATAATTTTTCAATATTTTGCTGTATGATTTGGTGCCTTATAACAGATAAATTTCAATTTATTATGTATTATATGCGTAAAACATTGCATTAAGACTTGCTTCTCTTTGCAACAGTACCAACAATTTCTTTATTCGAAAATATACTTTTTTTAAATTATTTGCCTGATTATCTATTTATCAATTCTAATAAAAACAACAATTATCTTAATCAGACGTGTTTATTACATGCTATTAAATTTTTTTATGTCTTATTTAAAAGAAATTATGTAAATAATTTTTTTTATAATAAATTAAATTATTATATTTCAGCTATGCTGAGAGCTTTTGCGTACGGTTCGGTTAAACTAAATAGTTTTAAAAAAATGATTTTTAGAGACAAATTTAAAATTAATGACCTTGGGATAGGTAGGTTTAAATCTGGACTTATTGATTTTATTTAAATTAAACTAGTTTAATTTATAAAAATATAAGCTACAGAAATGAATTAAAAACGTTATAAAGTTAAAAACTTTATTTTTATAAAAGTAAAGAAAAAATATTAACTAATTTTATAAATTTAAGGAAAAAATTATAAACTTTGTAAAATTATAATTTATAAAATAATAAATTTTAGCGTAATTCATAAATTTGTAAGCCAAATCAGCTTAGTTTAATACCAATTTGCATAGCCATAATTTGCAAAAATATTATGTTATGAAACTTTATAACACAATATTGCCTCACGTTAAAAAAGTTAAAATAAATTTTTAAAAAATTAGTGGGAAAAAAAATCATAATTTTGAAGTACTATCAAGGAAAAAAAAAAGTAGATGTGTAAAATGTGAGGGGGGAAAAAAAGAGTAAATGTGTTGTAGTGGATCCACTTTGATGAAAATCCAGAACAAGCAGATCCACTTTTCATTTCTGTTATTCTTCGTTTTTCCTTCAAATAATAGCTTTTTAGGCTCCGAAATTTCGTCATTACACATTCTGAAATATACAAGTATGTTGAGTTTGATCATATGTTCATTTTTTGATCCAAAAATACTTATTTCGAAATGAGTACATGAACTTACTCATTTTTGAGAATACATATGTTCATTTTTGATTCAAAAATACTCATTTCGATATGAGTACATGAACTTACTCATTTTTGAGAATGAACATGTTCATTTTTGACCCAAAAATACTCATTTCAATATGAGTACATGGACTTACTCATTTTTGATAATACACATGTTCATTTTTGATCCAAAAATACTCATTTCGAAATAAGTACATGGACTTACTCATTTTTGAGTACTTCATTTTTTACAGTGTATAATTCTAGAACTAAGCAACGTAGAATGATATATTATATCACAAAACTTTCCCTAGAAAATTATCTAACAATGTAGGATCCATCGAACTCCATTCGACAAAATATTTTAAAAAGGCTAATCTTTCATAATCGGATTGATCTGATATTAGAACTTCCCAGAATAATTCTATAACTAAGCTACGTAGAACGATATGTTATACAATAAAACCTTCCCTGAAAAATTATCTTACATTTTAAGATCTACGAAAATCCATTCAGCAGAACTTGAGTTATAAGCAGCCGGAACGAAATTTCATATATGTAGAAGTAAATAGCAGTATATTGCCATTAATATAGTTTGCATTTGAATAAAAAAAAAGGTACTTTTCGGTTAGCCGGGCGCCAGTGATATATGATGTATATATATATATATATATATATATATATATTCATACATATAAGTGTATATGTATGTATGTATATACATGTATTTGTGTAGATATATGTGTATATACGTGTGTGTATATATATACATGTATATCTATATCACTGGCGACCGGCTAACCGAAAAGTACCAGAAAAAAATACTGCAAAAATGCAGTCGTACACTTGAAAAAAAAAAAACACCTTTTGGCTTAAAATCTTACATCAAAACTGTTTTTCTTTTTTTTTTCTTTTCTTTCTTTTTTTAAATAAAATGAGTAACAGTTTTTTCTTTTATTTTTCCAGATGTATAGCCATTCCAATTCTTTCTGCAACAAAAAAAGACACCTTTTGGCTTAAAATCAAATTGTTTGGGGTCAAAAGTAAAATCAAAATCGCCAAAAACAAAAGATAAATCGCCAAATATTGTTTCAATAGCAATCTTGCCCCTTGAATAAATTTTTAAGCATTACGAACATTCCTAATCATGTTTAAATTAAATATTTTCGTTTTATAATATTCTCTCATCAAAACTCTTTTTTTTTTCTTTCTCTTTCTTTTTTCTTTTCTTTTCTTTTCTTTTTTTCGGCCAAAATAACAGGACTTTCTATCATAATTCTATAACTAATATAAGTAGAACGTTGTGTTATATACTAAAACCTTCCCTGAAAAATCCTCTCTCGAACAGTGCAAGTTCCATCAAATTCTATTCGGCAGAACTCGAGTTATAAAGAACGGAACGAAATTTCCGTTTGTGTTTTATATATATAGTAGATTATCACAGTAGAAAATTATTACTACTATTTTTGAATAGGAATCTTCGATTTAATTAATCACAGAATTGAAGCCAAAATTAAAAACAACAACAAACATTCATATTTGAAAATACTGGTGGATGTTTGCTGTTGCAGTAATCAGGATATCATCAGATCATGAGCGATATTTAGAACATTTCTAACTATTTAAATTTAAGATATATTCTCAATGGGATTCACAATATATGTACTGTAGTGGAAAGAAAAAAGGGATACACCCCCTCCCCTACACACACACAAATATACATATATACACAAATTCTTTCACAAATCAACATAAGAAATCTATTCTGGTATCATCCGATTGTTAATAACATCTGCTATTATTAAATCTGTTATGTATGGATTAGAGTTTCAATACCGCCTATATTTTGAAAATTGTGCCGATCTTCTCCTTTTTTTTTAAAGTTTTTACACACACTTTTGATGCAATATTTAACTTCCTGCCATCAAATCTGTTCGGAAGTCTATAGTTTATGCATTTTGTCTCAAATCTTCATAGAGCTAGAAGGGCTCAAAGTTTAATAGCGATAATGTTAAATTCATGTAATTTATATCTTCCCAAAACATCATCCAATTAAAATTGTTACTCATCCCCCCTCCTCCATTTTTTTTTTGACAAACAATGAATGTACCCAAACATAATATAGGCACTTTTTTGATTTAAAAAATTGCAATAGACATATGAATTATGACATATTAATGTAAAAAAGTCTTTCCGGCTTGTACCGGAAGAAAAAGATAGCTTCCCTTTTTCTTGATTTTAAGAATTATTCGAGCTAATATGCGTGGAATCCGATTGTAAAAGATTCCCAATTTTCATCAATACTGAATTTGAATGCGTATTTCAGAAATTAGTCAACTACCGCGAAGTGCGCTTCATTTATGACGACCTATTTTTGTCGCCAAATTTGTCGATACTTCAGAAATCTCACCAAGCTGTCGAGATATTGCCGGTGACGGACACCGTTACGTACATAAAGTGTGTGCGAGTATTTTATGTTTACCAGTACATTTTTTTCAATATGAACAGTCAATTTCAGTCGACAATCACATATCTTTTCAATATCGACAGTATTCAATATACATTATTTATCATACATTTAAATATGACATTAGTTAATATGACTATACAGTATTAAGAGTATGGAAGTTGCTGCAAGGTAAGGCCGTAAAGAAGTTGCAGCTCCTGGGACAACAACGAAAGAAAATTTGCAAAAACCACGTTCGCTAAAAATCACAAATTATATCGTGTTATGGAAAAATCCATAAGTTTTAATCCGATGTCGTTTTTCAAAATGTCAGCCGCCCTATAATTTCAAATTGCTAAATCTCAGCCATATTTTAAGAGGAAGGCAAAATGAAAAATTCTCCCAGATCCTAGCAGCAAGACCTTGAGGAAGAAAAGTTTTGGATTTTTAGTTCTTTTATATTTTTTTTCAGTGTGAAATCTTTAAGTGGCCTCAATTGTTAAACAAGATGACTGATCAAGTTGGCCAACGAACTCCGTCGAGATCTTGGTAAGTTCTGTACACATGCTCAGTCACATCCAAATCGGTTCATAAAAACGAGTGCTATCGCATATATATATACATATATAGTATATAAATATTATTTTGGTCATTAGCTGTAATAAAATATAGATAAATGTGTATATTAATAATAAATATAGATAAATGTGTATATTAATAATACATATAGATAAATGTATTATATATATATATATATATATATATATATATATATATATATATATATATATATATATATATATACAGTGGTGGCCAAAAGTTTGGACATTTTTTAAAGTTTCATGTTTTTCAACTTTGTGTGCTTGTAGCATATATTAATTTTCACTTTAATACAAACGTTTATACATCAAATTGAATGTAATTTAATGTAGAATTTTATAATAAAAACAGTATTACAATATCTGTATTACAAAAAAAGTTATGCTTATTTTAGTAGAACAAACGAACACAAATCGTTTTGAATAAGGACGTGTTTTGTAATAAAAGCGTACTAGCCAATCACAAACACTGTTCTGAGGACAAATCAAATGTCTGTAACTATAGTTTAGGTTATTTGGATAGTAAAAGAGTTATTGTTGTGGAAATATTTTGCGGAATGATGCATACTAGTACAATTAAATAGAGTATTGCTGTTTTTCAATATTTAAAGTCCTTTTTTTAATTAAACTAATTTTAAACAATGTCATCAACAAAAAGAACTAATTGGACATCTACAAAAAGAAGCCGAATTGTCATATTGAGAGAAAATGACCTCTCTTATGCTGAAATTGCAAGACAAGTTGGTGGTTCAGTGACTTGTTCTGGTGTATAAGAAAATCGAATTTACAATCGCAAAATGTATTTGAAAAATTCATTTAAGTAAATTGGGGAAGGGATTTCTTTTTGTTTCTTTTGTATATTACTTGTTTATACAATTTTACTGGTTTGGATCTGGAAGTTTTTCGTTGCACTCCTAATTTAATTTTTCTAAATTTGTGAATTTGCCCTTAATATGTTTTTATTTATAACGCTATTAATAAAAAATATACAAGCTATGGTTCTATTCGGGCTACCTTGATCAGAGAAATTCAAATATGGTGTCAAAAGTGTGTGTATTACATTTTGAAATGTCAATGTTGGTACAAATTTTAATTCGTAGGTGACCACTGTATCACAAATTGCATTCATATTCTGAAAGAAGATAATATTTCGTGTTTAATGACACCTTTGGTGAGTTTTTATCAAAAAAGGTCCCTGAATAAAGTCAGGTGTATTCTTTTTTATACTGACTACACTTTTGCAATATAATTGAATGTTCTCTTTTGTTTTTATTAACGCATAATCTAATATTTAATCACCATAAAACAGTTATGAATAACAACTCAGGCTAAAACTTGGAACGTTTTCCATACTTAATAATAATTAAAATATAATAAGCACTAATTTATAAAATTATTTTTCATGAAGCTTAAAATGCTGATGTACATAAAATATTTTTTTCAATATTTATATTATTTCAACAAGAAATTCTTCAAAGTCATTTTCAGTACCACAAACTCAATCAATATTTGAATTAAAATACAAATTTACTCAAAATTGAAAGATTTCTAAATATATTAATTAGTTTAAAAAATATATTTTTTGCGTTCAATTTTTTAAAATATTATCTCCATTTCACTTCAAATGTCTTTGTTTAAAAAACTGCTCATAATTGTTTAAAAAATAAGGAACAAATGGAAATAAACTGAGTTTTATTAAAAATTTACATGTTAATAGATTTTATTGTTAATTCGATGACATTAATGTACCAGCATTCTAAAACGAATGTATACTGATTTATTATAGTTATGTATAAAGATCATAACTTACAGATATAAAAAATTCCCAACAAAAATGAAAGCAGAAGAAGAATTTTAAAGATAAACAGACTACGAAAAATTTGGTGTGAGAGACACGAATTTAAAATACATTATTATATGTTATTTTCATTTTTACCTTTCATATTTAAAGAAGTTGTAAAAAGATACTTTTAAATTTATAGCAATATATCAGTACTTTTAAATTTGTAAATATTAATAACTGTAAAACACGAAATCGTATTTTTGGTTGAGTTTTGCGTTTTTCAAAGTCCACTGTCATCTTAACAAAACAGCAATTACTTGAAAAATATATTCAGCTTTAAGATGAAGTTAAAACATTACACATGTTTATTTGCTTTTCATCAAATACTTTTTAAATTAATGTAACGTTATTAAATTTAATAAACATTAAATTAATAAAAATAATTATAAATTTTATGACTATATTTTGATATTAAATTTTTCCCCAATTTTTTATAACTCAGTTAAGACATACAATAGAAAAAATATATGTGTTTACAGAAAAAGTGGCCAATTATAAATATTTAACGCCCAGCTTTTTATTTTGATCTGCAATATAAAATATTTAAATTTGTCACAAAACTTTCTCTTCCTCAATAATAATAATAATAATAATAATAATAATAATAATAATAAAGTAAAATAAATAAGTAAATAAAACATCCTGCTCCAATTGGACTTCATTCTGTCTTTGATAACAGCAATAATTTGTGCTAATAAAATTACTGCAGTTATTATACCTCGTTATTAATTTTTTTACAGGTTAAAACGTAACTGAAAAATTATCTTAATTAGGTTTTCTGTACTATTTTTCTGGATACTAATTGAACAATCGTTCTTGATGCTTCTCCCTCTAACAGGTTAAGGTTCTATAGTCTGTGGCGGCGAATTTCGATTTTTATAGCTCATTCGATTCGTCTCATCGAGCTTAGTAATTTTATACTTCGCATATCGGCTATTGAGTTTTTATAATGACAAGGGCATGGTCAAAGTTCAAAATTTCGTTCAGTGAAAAAAAGATGCTTTCAATGAAATAAATGCGATAAAAGTTCACTAATTGTTTATACAGTGCCATATATTGCCAATAACTACTATAAGGTTATATCATTGTTGTTATTATAAGAATTTGTAATTGCAGATAAAATATTTATATGCTACTTGACAGACAGGTTTTCGCTAGTTATGATGTCCTCGTTTAGTTTTGTTCATCTAGTCGATGCTTTTTCCCGGATTACGAGCAAAAATCTTTGTAACCACACATTGTCGGTATATTTTTGTTTTACTCACTTCTTCGGAATGAACAATGTGTCATAAATTGACTACCATCAATGCATGTCAGTGTAAGAACCATAAATAAATTTAAATCTTATTTATTTCTTTGACGGCAACTGGTTTTAAATGAACGAAATTTTAAACTCTTACCCGGCCTTCTGTCACCATCAAAACTCAATAGCCGATATGCGAGGTAGAAAATTACTTAGCTCGATGAGCCGAATCGAATGAGCTATAATAATCGAAAATCGCCGCCACAGACAAGTAAATGTACATTTACACAATAGTACATTTACTTGTCAGATCTTAATTTTATTTTTCTAATATATGGGTAAACCCTTAAATCATTTTCTGTTTAAACTTTATGAAGAACTAAGAAACGGTCGTCTGTATAGTTTTCGCGCTGAATTGATCTAAGGAAATCAAATAATCTGTCAAAAATGGGTGTAACGATTTCAAAAAAGAATGCTGGAGTAATATTTCTTATGTAGAGGGAAACGAATCCCTAACGGATGCATAACATTTTAAATTACACGTTATTACCAATTGGTAGCTAACTGTATAAATTTTATACGATAATTTGTGGCTGTATTGTATTAGCGTGTGTGTTTGGGGATATCCTTTTATTCAACGACCATACAATCATAAAGAAAAAAGAATACCCAACCTACGCTATTTTGAACGCTGTTTGTCATAGAAGAAAAATAAAAGTACCAACTGTGATCGACGCAAAATTCTTATACAGCAATTAGTTTCTTAGAAAACAAGAACGAAAAATCAAGCATAGATTATGCAACACTTTCCAACACTTTCAAAGTAATTTTACAAATCTTTAGTAATATGAACGATATAACAAATTTAAAAACAAAATTTCAGGAATTACCAACACTATTATGAAAAATATCTGAGTTGTTTGGTGTTGCCCTATATATGATCTATAGATTTGTATATATATTATATAGAATGCTTAATTTTAGTTCGATTAGGAAAAACGTAACAGAGTTTAAAATTTCCCTTCTGAAATTTCCGTCAATAAACGGAAATGTATTCAAGAACTTTTGTACTGCCCTGTATATAAACTACAGAATTTATACATATCGAGTTATAGACAAAAAATGAGTTAAATTTAGAAACGCGTTTAGCAATTAATAAGGCACTTTCAGTAATTATTGTTAACGGACAATACCGAATTCTTTTGTGTGTTCCTGTAAATGAACGATGAATGCTACACACACAATATTCTATAGTAAGCTGTTGTAATGTACTTTAGTGATGTGTATCAATTTCAACATGTTTCAAATAGTGGAACATTATTAAAATAAACCACAAACGATTTTTCTCTATACACAGTAATGTAACAAAATTCTTTTGAGTGTCCCTGTAGTAAAGGAACTATAAGTGCTATACACACCATATTCTATAGTATTCTTCTTGCATTGCATCTCAGTGATGTATATTAATTTCAATATGTCTGACATTGTGTAACATCATTAAAATAAGCCACAAATGATTTTTCCACATAGACAGTAATGTAAAGCAATTCCTTTGAATGCCCGTGTAAAAAAACTATAAGTACTACACACTTCATTTTCAATACCAAACATGCCATAGTAAACCTCAATAACATATATCAATTGCATGGCAATACGTATATATTTACGCGAGTTAGAGCATGGACAGACAGACAGACAGGTGGTAGACAGATAGACAAATTCATAAACACTTTTCAACTATGTTAGAAAGTGTTAAAAGGTACTTTTCTGTGATTTTTTCCCCTTGAGTCCTATATGGCTTGATTTTTCCTGCAAATGTAATACTAAATAAATCTTTCGTAATATTTCGATATACATTTTTATGTAAATATCTAGAAACATATTCGCTAATGAAAAAAAAAATGCTTCTATACCTCGTAGTTGCCATCAGTAGAGGGTGTCAATCTGTTTAGAAAATATTTTAATAACATTTTGGAATTTTATTTATTTAACATTCTTACACTATTGAAAATTTACGCAATCTTGATAAAAACATTTCACACGAGCAGTTTTATTTAGAACCATTTAACACATTTACTGGGAATCCCAAAAATAATTATCTTGTTCGAATTCAACCCATTCAGGGTAAGGAGGTGAAGAAACTTTTTCCAAGACCTTTAAATTTTAAACACTTTCCATCATAATTGAAAAGTGTTTCTGAATTCGGTTTGTATGTCTGTCTGTCTGTCCGTACTCTAACTCGCGTAAATGTATTTGGATTGTCATGTAATTGATATACGTTATTGAGATTTACTATGGCATGTCCGGTATTGAGAATGTTTTTTACAGGAACACTTAAAAGAATTTTGTTACATTACGGGCTATGGAAAGAAAATAATTTGCGTTTATTTTAATGCACACTATTGCAAAAATATTGAAATTGATATATATCACTGTTGTGTACTACAAGAGGTTTACTATACTTTGATGTGTATAGCAATTATAATTCTTTTACATGGACATTCAAAAAATCCTGTTACATTACGGTCTATGGAGAAAATCGTTTGGAGTTTTTTTAATGATGTTTCACTATTTCAAACATATTGAAATTGTTATAGCATAACACTAAGGTGCATTACAAGAGGCGTACTATAAAATATTTTGTGTTTAGCATTCATCGTTCATTTACAGGGATACACAAAAGAATTCGGTACTATATGTTAGCAATAAATGCTGTAAGTGCGTTTTCAGTTTCTGGACGCGTTTTTAAATTTAATTTTTTTTTTGTCTAGTACTTGGTGTGTATAAATTCCATAGATCATATACAGGGATGCACAAAATTCCTCGAGTGCATTTCCGTTTATTGACGGAAATTCCATAAGGGAAATTTTTAAACTGTGCTACGTTTTTCCTAACTGAACTAAAAATTAGTATTCTATGTAGTATATATACAAATCTATAGATCGTATACAGGGCTAAACAAAATAATTCGGATATTTTTTCGAATAATTTTGGTAATTCCTGAAATTTGGTCTTTAAATATGATCCCAAACATCCGTTTTCTAAATTGTATACTTAGATATCATCCTTCACCTTATTAAACTGTAAAGATTTGCAAAAGTATTTTGGAAGAGCTGGAAAGTGTTAGGTAATCTATGCTTGACGCAAGATTTTTCGTTCTTGTTTCTATATGTCTTACTAATTTTAAGAAAAAAAGTAAAATTAAATTTAAAAAAAAACATAAAATGCGAATACTTAACGCTATATATATTATTTTTAAAAATGGTGACCTCTTTGACTTACAACAGCTTTCTGCTTAGGGTTTACACTGATAGGAAAATAACATAAAATTGCCATTTTCGAGAAAGAAAATTTTTTGTTTTAGGAAATCATCCCATTGCGATACTTCCGTTGTTGCCTAAAGGAAGTTATAATTTTTTATTGGGGAATATAAACAAGATGTTCTTCAAAGCATTAAAAAAATTATTATGAAAAAACTAACATTTTTTCTATGATGTGTATTTCCATTTGGCAGTAAAAAATATTCTTTTCAAAGGACAATCTCATTTTATTTATGAAATATAAAATGAGATGCGTTTTTTTTTCTTTTTAATTCCGTGTAATGAAAAAAATCTCACATATAGAAAAATATTCACTTCTTGCAAAATAAATTCAGAAATTAAATTAAATTCTTCATCCCCAAAGCTTTAAATTTCAAACTTATAGTTTATTTTTGTATAATAATCTAATATTATATTTAGAAAGCTGAATAGCTGCTAACTGCTACGATTTTTTGGACAAGTAATTCCGAATAGAAATAATATCTTTATTTAATCTAAGAATTTTGCAATTAAATAAAACAAAGAAAATTTTTCAAAAATTGTGGGATCAAAAAATCGTAGCAGTTGGCCGCCATGAGACTCAATCAATAAATGTTTAATGAATAGCTTTTAGCGTCAGTTTATTTAAGAGTTAAAATATTACTTATTCTTAAAAATTTTTCCAGAATGTTTGACTAAGGTGAATTGTGCACAAAGGAAATGCATCTCTAAACCATTATCTATCAATTTGTGTGATTGTCTCTAAAACGAAAAAAAAGTAGCTCGTACTTAGTACTCGCGTTCAGGTCCGTGTTTGGGCCTCAATACCAAATGGCTCTGGGGACCTTCAAAAAATATTAAGCTTAAATTCACTTTGTATGGAAATGTCTAACTACATTGTGCAAAAATTTTCTTTGTATCACATCAGAGACAAGATTTAAAGCATTGTTAAAACCTGATTTTTTACGAAATTAGGGGTATTTTGGGGGCCCTATTTGGGGGCTCTGACCATCTTCAAATGAATTTTAAACTTGAGATGTTAATGTTCAAGGTATAGTATCAGTTAGAGAACAAAAAATCTCTGAAGCACATCAGAGCCAGTCACAGTTGAGAGAAAAAAGTGGCAAAAATGACACAAAATTGTTTCTACGCCCCTCGTCTAGGGAACTTTGACCCCCTCTAGCTCCAAAACTAAAAGAGATATAACAAAAATGTTCGAGATTTGATCTTTCCTTGGACAAGGCAACACAGGAAAAAAAGGGGGGAATTCTGAGATGGTGATGGAAACTTTTTTCTTTTTTTGCCCGATTGGCTCATGCAATGACTCTTAAGGACAACTTAATTAAAAGGAATGTTATTATTTTTCATTTAAGTATTATGTGATCAGACATTATGAAGAGAGGGAATTTTGATTTATTAAATAAAAGGGAAGAGTGAAGCATAATATATGATTCTCATATCATAATGATGTCAAAATTAGGTGTTTGTATGGAAAACTTTAAAGTTTGTTACAATTTCTACGTGTAGACAACCCCCTAAACAAAATTTTAAGCATAGCATTCCTCAGGGGATGTTATCACTAATCAATTGATATCATACACAGTTTTATGTGAAGATTTTCGACAGTTTTAGCATGGCGCTATCCCCCTTTTTTTAACGACTGTATAGCATTAATTAGCAGACATTAGTAGTAGATTGGTATAAGTAATAATTTTATACACTGATTTGCGACAGAATTAATAGGAGGTGATTTCGTTTTTTCCTTTCCTGGACTGTATACAAATGTGGCATAATTAAAAAATGATAAATACATAATATATAAATACAGTAGATGGATAAAACGTACCACAAAAAAAAGTGTAAGATTAACTGTAACAACACAATATTTAATAAATTCTGTATCTTGCTACTTATATTCTGCATTTAGAACGTTAAAAAATTTACTATACTCTTTCAAATATTTTGTGACTAACCATTTCTACACTATTTTTACTGTCATAACAGTAAAATAATTTTACGAACTGCATTACTGCTGGTTAGTCAATATTAATATTGCCCTTCAAGATTAGTTCCATTAGTTTAACTGTCAGCCCTTTATGTAAACATCTATAGTTTACATGAACGATCAGTTAAGTTATTCTCGCTGTATATTAATTAAGCTGTCTATTAGGTTTAGATTATTGGTATAGGTAGCCACAAAACGATTTGATTACCTTCACTGTCGATCAGAATTTAAAGGCAGGTGAATTATAAACTGTAGTGCTTTGTTGTTGAAATTTACTATGAGTTGATAAGTAAGAAAGATTATGTAATTAAATCTGAATCCGTGTTGTGTGTGTATTACTGAAAATTAAATTGTTTTCTTTTAATATTTTAGAACAAATTTTACTCTTACGAAAATTCTATTCTTTTTTTAATTATATCAATGTTTGCTAGCTTTACTATTTCTCTATTACTATAGCAGAAAACATTTTTCAGAAATTACTACTGCTAGTTTTTTCTGTATTATATGGCTACTTTAAATATTTCGATTACATTTTTGTCTTACGTCCCCATTTTTACTAAATTTTTATCTAAATACAGGGTGAGTCTAAAATCATGGGACAAACTTTGAGGGGTGGTAGAGCTCACTATAACAAACAATTATTGTATAGGAATATATGACCGGAAGTGGCGCGTTGACGCACAAACACAAAAAATAACACATGAAATGGAAAACATTTTTTATTTACAATGTCGTCGCTAAATGCTTTTTTTACAGCAATGTCTACAATAAATGCTCAATATTGCGGCCATCGCAAGCTTGGTAGCGTCGGTGGAGTGATTGGCGAATAGATTCCCATATCGTGGGTATTTCATATACGCGTACAGCCGCACAGGATAGTCGAGCAATGAGTTATTCAATGGAGTCAACTGGAGTCTCGTAAATGAGGGCTTTCAAATGCCCCCATAGGAAAAAATCGAGACTCGATAAATCTGGCGATCATGGTGGCCATCGGACAGGCCCACCACGCCCAATCCAGCACACCCCAAAGTAGCATTTAGATAATTGCGGACTTCCATACTTAAATGTGCTGGCGCACCATCATGCTGAATCCACATTTGATTGCGAAAGCCAGTCGGAACTTCTTGCAGCAATTCTGGTAAAACCTCTTCCAGAAAAATCCAATAACAGTGGCCATTGAGTAGGGTTGGTAGGAAATATAGGCGAATGAGGGAATCATTCACAATGCCCGCCCAAACGTTCACAGAGAAGCGTTGTTGGAATGCATGTGTGCGTGTGGCGTGTGAATTTCCTGTTGCCAACACATGAGAATTGTGGGCATTGAAAACGCCTTCGGGTGTAAAAATTACCTTATCTGTTAATAGCACATGAGCTGGAAAAGCCGGACACAGTGCACTTTTCTGCAAGAACCATTAGCAGAAAGCCACGCGCAGTAGGTAATCACACGTCTTCAATGCTTGGACTCTCAGTATGTGGAATGCGTGTAAACATTCTGCGTGTAAAACTCCCCAAACGGTTTTTTGACCGACATGTAGATGACATGTTACAACCCTTGTACTTGTGCCGTGTGTTTCGTCCACATGGTCCAAGATGGCTTCTTCCATGTGTGGTTGTCGTACAGTTCTTGATCGGCCCCTTCCATCAGTACTGGCGTTAAATGAACCATTTTCACAAAGTTGCCGATGTAATCGCTCAAACATTTTGTGGTTCGGCATGCGTCTACTTGGAAATCGCTCTTGATACAGACGTAGTGCTGCTCTTCTGTTACCATTAGCAGCACCATACATCAGATGCATGTCTGTCTTTTCGCTATTAGTAAAATCACCCATCACGGCCAAATTCTTAAGCGCAAATGCCGTTTTTTGCTGATGCAGCAGATCACTGGCGCACCACTTTACTGCCCTCAACTATCGTCAACCATGTCAGCCAATCACGCCATAGAGGTTGCCAAGCAAGTATTGCTGCAAAAATCTTGAATTTTACGCTTCTGTTTGATATTTCGGTTTTTAGTATGAAATCGAAGAGGAGGAAAAATAAAATTACACGTTTTATCGAATAATCGAAAGGTGTAAGATTAAATAAAAAAATAGTGAAGCATCGAGAATTGTCGAAAAAGATTCGATGCTATATAAAAGTTGTATGTGTGAAGTAATAAGCTTTCTAATACAAGTGAGTTGTCTCGTGTCTATGGCGTTCTTGATGGTTTAAATACCAATTAAATTTAAATTTGAGTGACTTTTTTTTAAAGATCATTACCGTTGTATAAGATGTTTTCATTTCAAAAATGAGTTTTGTCGATTAAAACGCGGTAAAATTATAACGTTAAAATTTTTTACAGGTGACTAGGGTACGATATCACTGACTAATGAAATTGTATAAATGTATTCGTTGTTCTATAATTGTATACAATATTTTATTTGTATACTGTCTAATGAAATGCTGAACCATTCCGAAATTTTTTATTTTAAATAAATTATGAAGCGAATACATTAAAATTGACTCTACAACAAATAAACCGTCGATTAACGTGGAAATTAAGGATTATTATTTTATGTCTTTGATGAGACTTAGGCAAAAATTAAGGGACAAATTGTACAAGCCGATGTCGGTATCTTGTATCTGTTTTAGATTCCACAAGTTTCACCTCTTGGCTAAGAAAGAACAGTAAATCGGATTAATATTTAAAGACACTCATGAGGTTTTGGCGAAAATTTAAGAAAGGATTTGTACAAACCGATACATCTTGTTAATGTTTTAAAATCCACAAGTTTTGACTCTTGGCTAAGAATGTATGTAGGGTTTAGGCTGGCGTCTAGGGGAATGAGTAATAGTCCACACGTTTTTCAAATTCGTTAAACGTTATACTTTTAATATCTTGATTATCATATAAAATATTTACAACATTAATTTAAAAAACTTATATACACTTAGAATTGATCCGACCGTCTGTCGGGATAAATGCGCGGCTCCACCGACCGGCATAAAATTAACAAGAGACTATCCTCGATCCGTCTGATTGGGACGAAAGCTGTAGCACATCTACTCTGTTCTCACGATAAAATTGCACATCATCAAATATTCTATTGTTCGCGAGGCATCGAACTTTGATTCAACATCACAAGCCCCAATAAAAAATGTGCTTGGGTTTGCAGTCCAAAGTTCAGATGAGAACTCCTGCGACCACAACTCGGCCGTCCTGACTGTGCTGTGTCCTCACAGTCATCATCTACTAATTTCACTAGGTATAGAACCAGTCGACTAAAATATAAAATTACCAAATATACACAAAAAAAATATATACAAACAAAACAATAAACAATAGTAAATATTGAAACATACAGTGTTTCCTAAAATATAAAAAATGCAAATAACACAACAAAAACTTGTTATAACGTTGAAAATTGCTTAAAGTTCAGAGTTCACTCATAATGTTCAGTAAAAAAAAAATATGTTCACAGTTGAAAATATCAGTTTGTCCATTGTTTCATAAAGTCAGCAGCACTCGATGCAATGTTTGGACCTTCATGGTAGCCGATTTTCTTTACGTTGTATCGATCCTTTCCTTTCACTTTGGTGATTTCATAGGGACCGAGAAATTTAGGTCTCAACTTCATGCCTGTACCAAATTGTGTTTTTTGTATAGCTACTAAATCACCGAGTTTGTAAGCGTTGGCCGTTTTTCTTTTTTTATTATAGGTTTTACGATTTTCTTCTTACAAATTCGTTGATTTAGTAGCTATACAAAAAACACAATTTGGTACAGGCATGAAGTTGAGACCTAAATTTCTCGGTCCCTATGAAATCACCAAAGTGAAAGGAAAGGATCGATATGGGAAACTTGGGAGAGTTGATCCCTAGGGAGACTTGATCCCTAGGTCTAAAACCAGGGAATAAATGCAATTAAGTCTCCGAAACCGACAACACTAATAAAGTGATTCCTTATCAACAGATCTGACAACAGAATTTTATTAACCCATTTTCATTTTTGTTGTTAGAAAAAAATATCTGATTTCTTACAATCAAACTTCTTTTTCAGTAGGTAGTTTATGTTTCTTATTTTTTGCTAAATATAACTAAATTACTTAAGTTGATTGGCATAATTTACTAACATTCCTTACTGCTTAAATGTCATTATTTAAATCCAATACAGTTTCTTTACTTTTGATTTAACAATTATTTTTCCTACACATGCACATTAGGGACACTTGATCCCCATTAAATGGGGAGACTTGATCCTGGGGATCAAGTGTCCCCAAAATTAAGCTAAATTACTGTTAAATTTTATTAACCGCTAATTGTGACTAATTGTGACTTTCAAGACACATTTAGAGAATATCAATATTAGTTAGACTATGGTTACCTTGATTTTAGATGGTTGACAAAGATAGAAATTTACCATATAGCTGCTTTATAGCTGCTTTACCATATAGTTGCTTTATATTACCACTAGCAAGCTACGGCCGCTACGCTGGTCAATTTCTTTTAACGAACCTTTAATCAAACAAAATATTGACATTTCATAAATAACTTTTATATTTTAACAGAATAATAAGGCTACTATAATTTGTGACTTGTGCTATAGCCAATATACACGTCAGGACACGTCGCCCTTATTATTATCTTTTTACGCATGAAGGTTTCGCTATGGTACTCCATTGGAAAATTTGGTAATTTTTTTAATTCAATATTTGAAAAACGGCATAATCATTAGATTTGAAATTTATATCAAGAAAAATACAATTTTTTACCTTTCAAACGCAGTTTGTCTAACAATTTTCTGACAAATACTTTTTGAGCTATCATTTTTTTCCGTAACTTCAAATGTTTCATTTTCCGAGATTAATCTGTTGCAACAATTAGCGAAAAACCCAGTCGTCAGCAACGCATAGTTTTTTATTAAAGAGGCTGTTGGAGCAGGGATTGTCACCACCAATTTGCCACCATCACTTTTGAAATCGGTTCCATGGTTCCAGAGATTCCATAGAAATTGTAATTTAGAATGACTTCAGAACGCTTTTCGCTCATTTCACCCATTTAAATTTCGATTTTTTTTTAAATTTATTCTTAGAGAGCATTTACATCTTATAAGTAACTACAATGCTAAATTTCAAATTTCTTGCCCCTTCAGTATAAAAAGTCGCAATTTTCGAACATTTTTCGATCCTGCACCCCATTGATGTTAGTGGCACCGACATAAAATATAGCCTATGTTGGAGTAGGGATTGTCCCCATCAATTTGCCACCATTACTTTTGAAATCGGTTCTGTAGTTCCAGAGATTTCATAGAAATTGTAATTTAGACTGTTTTTAGAACGCTTTTCGCTCGTTTCACCCTTTTAAATTTAAATTTCTTTTTTATTTTGTTCTTAGAGAGCATTTACATCGTATAAGTAACTACAATGACAAATTTCAAATTTCTAGCTCCTTCAGTATAAAAAATAAAAATAAAACTGCCCAGTTAAACTAAGGGCATTGAGTTCACGGGCTATTCACACTAATTGTATATTATACTCTTATTTCAAAGAATTTGTAATAAGCCCATCGAAAAATAAAGAAATAAACAATATATTAAGGGGGGGGGGTCATCCCCCCGTTACCCCCCTCATAGTTAACTAATGAACCCCTTAAACTAATCAGGTAAATCTCTAATTACAATGAATATATATA
Organism: Maratus michaelseni; assembly: GCA_963931845.1. Lineage (NCBI taxonomy): Eukaryota > Metazoa > Arthropoda > Arachnida > Araneae > Salticidae > Maratus > Maratus michaelseni. The sequence continues at coordinate 283,552,027 of OZ007587.1, forward strand.
CAAAATTTGAAGAAAATCGGATAATTCTGCATGAAAAACCCATTTATATAAATTAAGGCGAGATTAGCCCCCTCCGTTCCCCCCTTTTATATTTAACCAATCAATCCCGAAAACTAATCAGGGAAGCGCCTTAACACAGTGAACCTATAAACAAAATTTGAAAGAAAACGGAATAATTCTGCATGACAAACCAATTTATATAAAATAAGGGGGGATATGCCACCCGTTCCCTCCTTTATACTTAACCAATCAATCCCGAAAATTAATCAGGGAAACGCCTTAACACAGTGAACCTATAAACAAAATTTGAAGGAAATGGGATAATTCTGCATGAACAACCCATTTATATAAATTAAGGGGGGATTATCCCCCCGTTCCCCCTCTTTATACTTAACCAATCAATCCCGAAAACTAATCAGGGAAACGCCTTAACACAGTGAACCTATAAACAAAATTTGAAGGAAATGGGATAATTCTGAATGAAAAACCCATTTATATAAATTAAGGGGGGGATTATCCCCCCGTTCCCCCCCCCCCCTTTATACTTAACCAATCAATCCCGAAAACTAATCAAGGAAGCGCCTTAACACAGTGAACCTACAAACAAAATTTGAAAGAAAACGGAATAATTCTGCATGAAAAACCCATTTATATAAAATATGGGGGATATGCCCCCCGTTCCCTCCTTTATACTTAACCAATCAATCCCGAAAACTAATCAGGGAAGCGCCTTAACACAGTGAACCTATAAACAAAATTTGAAGGAAAACGGAATAATTCTGCATGAAAAACCCATTTATATAAAATAAGGGGGGGATTAGCCCCCCGATCCCCCCTTTATACTTAACCAATCAATCGCGAAAACTAATTAAGGAAGCGTCTTAACAATGTGAACCTTTAACCAAAATTTGAAGGAAATGGGATAATTCTGCATGAAAAACCCATTTATATAAATTAAGGGGGATTAGCCCCCCCCGTTCCCCCCTTTATACTTAACCAATCAATCCCGAAAAGTAATCAGGGAAGCGTCTTAACTCAATGAACCTATAAACAAAATTTGAAGGAAAACGGAATAATTCTGCATGAAAAACCCATTTATATAAATTAAGGGGGGGATTAGCCCCTCGATCCCCCCTCTTTATACTTAACTAATCAATCCCGAAAACTAATCAGGAAGCGCCTTAACTCAGTGAACCTATAAACAAAATTTGAAGGAAAACGGAATAATTCTGCATGAAAAACCCATTTATATAAATTAAGGGGGGGGGGGAATTAGCCCCTTGTTCCCCTCCTTTATACTTAACCAATCAATCCCGAAAACTAATCAGGGAAGCGCCTTAACACAGTGAACCTATAAACAAAATTTGAAGGAAAACGGATATATCTATGAAGAGTTATCGCATTACATACGTACATACATACATACAGAACCGGCTGGCAAGCTCTCAGGGCTTGATAGCCAGTTTGATAGCTAAAAAATCGCAATTTTAGAACGTTTTTTGCTCCTGCACCCCCTGGGGTTAGTGGCACCGACATAAAATATAGCCTATGTTGGAGCAGGGGTTGTCACCATCAATTTGCCACCATCACTTTTGAAATCGGTTCGGTAGTTCCAGAGATTACCCCCTACAAACAATCTTTACTACTTTATAATATTAGTATAGATTACCACATGGTGACTGTGCATGTGCAAGGTTTGTTTTGTGGTTACTTTTGGATTATTTTTAAGTCAGAAACCTATTTATAAATTAGAAACGTATAATTCCATTTAATATGTCTTATGTAACCAAGTCTTAAGCGCTCTATGTCCATATATATATTGAGCTAAAAATTTAATTTGTGCAATAGAGGGTTCATATTATTGCAGTGATTAGGAACTCTGTGTTTATCTTTATTTTTTACAGCCATGCCACGTATTTATAAACCTAAAGACGTGTTCAATCCCAAAAAAGCATCAATGTTGCAGACTTACAGGAAACAGTGAAGACTGTAATAGATGGATCAAGTTTTAAAAGTGCAGCAAAATCCATTCATATTAATGTGATGACTTTAAAACGGTATGTGAGAAAACAAAAATCTCAAGAAAGTAACATTTCTAATGAATCAAATTATAAGCACTCCCAAATATTTTCAGTTAACAATGATCTTTTGTGTGTATATTTTAAAACATCAGGTAAATTAGATCATGGACTTACTCCTATACACACTAATTATCCTGCTCAAATAATAACAATTTATCGAATTTCTGAATTGAACGAAATTGCCTATCCTAAAGCCAAGATGTCAACTAACATAATAAATGGATTTAAAATCACTGGCATATATCCCTTAAACAGGAATATTTTTTCTAAAGATGATTTTTTATCATCTTTCGTCACAGATCAACCATTAACCTCAACAAGCAGTAATACAATTACAGTTAAACCAAACATAGTGACTCCAGAAGACATACAAGCCTTCCCTAAAGTTTAATTACCCAAAACGGGTAAATAAAGGATTTTCAAAAATTTTGACAAGCACACCAACTAAAAGACAGATTGAAGAAGAAATACAAGATCGCCGACTGAATAAAAAACATAAATCAAGAAAACTCATTTCATCTCAAGAAAGAAAAGTAAACACAATAAAAAATGAAAGCCCCGAATCTTCAGAAAGTGAGAGCAGTTGTAGTTTTCATGATTCGATCGAGCCAGATTCACTTGATGAACATTCTGATGAAATCATCAAAGATCCACAAAATTTGTCATTGATGAAAGTGACTTTGTCACTGTGCGATTTCTAGGAAATAAAAAAATTAGTCATTTCGAGAAATTGTAAAGAAGATTTCATCATCTGAATGCAAAATCAATTTTCTAAGAAAAAGAGGACTTAATTCCGACCAACTTATTTATCCAGAAAATGTTTACATTAGTGTTTTGGGCAATGACGAACATTGTCAAAAAAGTACCTAAACCAGTCATGCTGGGTGGAACTGTTCAAACTGCAACAATTTTAACATTTACATTTGACTTTTAAAGCTTTGAAAATGTGTTTTGATCATTAATTTTAGCAATAATAATCATTCATATGGAAAACAGTGATTTTTACCAAATGTAAATTTTTTAGTGTGTTTATCTCCCTCCCTTTTTTACATGTTAGTCAACAATAAATTTGATTTCTACAACTTAATTTGAATCATTTCAATGCATCTGTTTCAAGGATCAAGTCTCCCTTGGAAAGGGATCAAGTCTCCCTGTAAGTAGGGAGACTTGATCCTTTTTTTATTTTTGGAAAATAATTTATATTTATTTTAAAAATGTTTTTTCAAAAATAAAAAAAATACTACAACATTAAAGACACATAAGCCTTTAATAATAACTAGAAACATTTTTTGAAAATTTTGTTTTTTTCTAAAATAAAAATTAAAAACTGAAAAAGGGATCAAGTCTCCCAAGTCTCCCCTACAACGTAAAGAAAATCGGCTACTAAATCACCGAGTTTGTAAGTGTTGGCCGTTTTTTTTATTATAGGTTTTACGATTTTCTTCCTGTATTTTCTCTTTTGCAATTTCTTTATTGAAATTTCTCTCTGACATAACTGAATTTACATGTTCTTCGTCTAACAACTCTTTTATTTGCAAATCGTTTTTATGTCGCAATTTAACTCCTGTTAGAAGCTCAAATGGTGAAAATTTTGTGCTTCTAGATATAGTGCTGTTTATAATTCGCTGTACCGATGCTACATATTTGTACCATTTTGTGGGGTCTTCTATGCTAAGTTTTGATAAAATTGGTATCAGTATTCTGTGCATCCGTTCTATCTGGCCATTTCCTCTTGGAACACCTGTCGTTATTGGGACATGTTGTATTTTTTGTTCGTTACAATATGCTTCAAAATCGTCGGATATAAACGCGGGTCCTTTGTCGGTTATTATTCGGGACGGGTTTCCGAAAATGTTGTGTTGTAATTTTAATTTATCTATAACTTCTACGGCAGCAGTAGTTTTAACTGGGTATAAACAGACAAATTTTGTGAAAGCATCTACGACGGTAAAAATATGATTATAATTTTTGTGAGTGGATGGCATTGGTCCTATATGATCAATATGATAAGTCTCAAGGGGGATATTTTGTTTTGGAATCGGGTTTAATAAACCTTCTCCTTTCCCTTGCTTTTTGTTACACAAAATGCACTCTACGCAATTCGCAATGACATTTTCTATTTGCTTCCTTAACTGGGGTATAAAATAGTTTTCTTTTAGAATTGTTTCGGTTTTTGCTACCGCATAATGACCTTTATTGTGAACATGGCGCATTATTTCTATTTGCATATTTACGGGAATCATCAACAGTTCTCTGTCGTTTTCATATTTATAAAGTATGTCATTTCGATTAAAATATTCCGAGCTTTCATTTTTTCGATTAATTTTTTGATGGTTTGAATATGTTCATCTTCTTGTTGCGCTAATTTAAATTTTGCTGTTAATTCGTCATAAGAACGTGTTACTACCAATACCGTATTTCTGCTTAGTGCATCGACATGCTTCATTTGATTTCCCGCTCGATGTACTATTTCATAATCAAACTCTTGTAAAAATAGAGCCCATCTCGCAACTTTTGGCGCAAGATCTTTTTTGTCGAGTGTCTTTTGGAATGCTTCACAATCAGTAACAATTTTAACTTTTGTTCCCAATAAATAATTTCGAATTTTTTTCATTGACTCAATTACTGCACGTGTTTCTAATTCATAACTCGAATATTTTGCTTGAGTAGGTGTAGTTTTTCTACTCATGTAATGTATGGGGTGTAGGTTTTTGTTTTCATCTTCCTGTAATAGGACACTACCAAAACCTATAGCACTTGCATCTGTGTGCAACTCTAATTTAGCACCGCGTCTGAATATGTGCAATACAGGGGTATTTACTAATTTCGCTTTAAGTGTCTCGAAAGCTTCTTTTTCGATGGGTCCAAATTTGAATGTATTTTCTGCTTTTAACAAATCGCTTAAGGGCTTTGCTATTCTAGCATAGTGAGGAATGTATTTTCTAAAGTAAGATGTTAAACCTAAAAAACTATGTAGTTGTTTAAGAGTACGGGCTTCGGGGAATTTTTTCACTGCCAAGGTCTTAGCTTCTGATGGCCTAACCGTACCATTTTCCATTATGTAACCTAAAAATTCTATTTTTTTTCGCTTGAGAAATTGGCATTTTGTAAAATTAAACTTAAGTCCGTAATCAGCTGAAACTTCTAGGACACGTTTCAGTTTTAAAAGGACTTCTTCGTCAGTTTGCGCAAGAATTATAATATCATCTAAATAAACTAGTACAACTTTTTCTTTAAATAGTTGTTTAAAGACAACTTGGATGTATCTTTGGAACTGTTGAGGTCCGACCGATAGTCCGAAAGGGAGTTTCTCGAACTGGAACTGAGAATTATGTGTAATTATGAGGTATATTTCTTACTATCCTCTGCAATATCGATGTGAAAAAAAACCATTTTTTAAATCTAAGGTAGTGAAAACTTGCGCTTGTTCTATGTTGTCTAGAACTTCTTCTATTATTGGTAAGGGGAAATGATCTTTAATTATTTTTTTGTTTAGGGGTTTGTAATCTACACAAAGGCGCCATGAATTTTCCTTCTTCTTCGCTAGAACTATAGGGGATGCATAGTTCGAATTACTCTCTGTTATAATACCTAGTCTAACCATTCTTGTGTCTGTTTATCTACGAATTCCTGTTCCGGAAATGCTAACCTACGTGGTCGCTGTGCAATTGGAACATCGTCTGTTAATATTATGTTTACTTTTCAATTCGTATCCTTAATTTTATTTGACTTATAGTTAGTGATAAGTTCCGTTAATTTTGTTTTAATATCCTTGTTTGTAATATGTCTAGTATCTATCTCCTGAAAATTTATTGAATTTGCTGTTTCAGCTAAACAAATCTTTGTGGTTTCCATTAAATTCGGTTGCATATCTGTACACTCTTCATTTTCTAACAAACAGTCACTTTGCACTTTAATTAGCATGTTTGATTTCTCAGCAAAGTTAAAAATGGGAGTGTTGCGGTTAAACTCTTCGGTTCTCACGAAATCAGCGTGCGTCACAGTTTTTTCAAATGTGGGAGAGGTTTTTAACACTGACCGCAAATAATTTCTGGGTGTGCTGTAGCTGATGTGGGCAAATTTTTTTCTTGTGGTTTCTCGTGGGAAAGCTATTGCGTAATTGATTTTGACTTCTTTCAGTTTTCTTTTTCCAGTAATCTGAATTCCGTTTTCAGAAATATTGAAATTTACTTGTTTTAAAAATTTACTCCCCAATATAATATTATAATTTAAATCTTTTACAATATATAAATCGGTATTTACAATATAATTATCCATCTCAACATTTAGATTCACGTAGCCCATAGGTGTTACATTGCTTCCACCTATACCTGACAAAGTTATATCATTTGCATATAATTTGGGATGTCCTAGAGAATTATAAATGTCCAAATTTGCCATATTTACTTCGCTCCCTGTGTCGATTAAACTTTATATACTTTTTCCTAAAATCATCACGTTTTTCATTATCCTGTCTGAAGAAATTGAGATGTCGCTTGCAAAGGAATTTACATTTTTAGGGACATTATAGGTACACTGATCCGCTTTATTACCTACGGCTTTTCATTTGAAACAAATGGGTTCTTCTCTTTTACGTGGGGAGTTATCGACTTGTGCGAAAATTCGTTACAGTTGAAACAACGAATTTTTACATTTGAACTATTTTTTGGGGCACTTGCGTAATTTTTCTCATACGGCACGCGACTCGTATCACTTCGATGAAATGTCCTATTATTTTCAATCGGACGTTTTCTAAATTCCGTATTCAGGTTTCTATAATCATTTTTTCTAATATAGGGCGGTCGCTCTGCCAAGCCAAGCTTAAAAAAAAAACGCCACACAAACAACGCCAAGAACTGGAATAAAGACCGCTAATGCTTATATACAGAAAGCAACTTCGCAATGTTAAATCGACAAAACATGCCAGATTAAAATATCAGATATCAAACAAACCAAGCGTCGTAGAAAAAAAAAACGAAAACTAGAAGAATCTAAGGAAGAATTTCTTCAATTTAAGACCAAACTCATCTTCATAAGTGATTTATAAACAGAGATATAGCTTTTTTTAAAAAACGTCGAGTTACTTAAAATGATCACTATTTTCTTCGTCAACCTTTTTTTTTTCAAACAAGCTACAGGCCTTAATATTGGGCAGAATAAAAAAAGGATTGCATTTTTTTGGACAAGTAATTACGTAATCTATGTGCTTTTATAAAATTCAGTGTAAAAAAAAAAAAATATTTTCTATCCTTAATTAGCAAAAAACTGTTAATTAACTTGGCGATTAAAAAATTATGCCAAAACAGAGATAAAACCCGCCAACGACCATGTACCATCTGTATGAAAATAGCACAAATCAGTTACAGGTTATAATATAACAACATCAAATTTCATCTGCAAGTTGCCCCACCAGTGGCTGAGAGGTTGTGCTCTCGAAGCTGGTAGACGGGAGGTGCTGGGTTCGATCCCAATCGCGCCCGTCGGCCTAATCGTTCGGAGTTTTCGTGGTTTTCTTCGAGCCGTGGATTTATCCATGCGTAAATACGGGTTAGGTTCCCTTAGAAAGACCCCCACGAAGGGCACTCCCCCCCGGGCCTATATCCCATGTGTAGATAATTGGCCGTCAATAATCAACCCAACCCATTCATCTGCAAGTCAGCCATTTTCTTCTGAAGATATTTTTTTTTAAATAAAACTTCACAATTATAAGAACACATATTTTTTCAAATAATTAAATATGACTGCAAACTGTGGCAGATGATTGTTTCTAACATGAATAAGTATGAGAAATTGCCTGTTACGGATATGGATCTGGGTAGCTCAGTCGCAGAGCGTCGGCATGGTACGCATAAGGTCCCAAGTTCGGGTCCAGGTCAATTTTTCACTCATGTTTGTTTAGTGTATTTAATTGTCTGATAAAATGCGTGTTCTTATAAATAAGGTAATCAGACGTAGTGTTTATGTTTTAAATATATAATTTACGTTTTTGGAAAGATCTTTAAAAATAAATTAGTTTTTGAGGGAAGATGTACCTTCTAAAATGTATACATTAAGAGTTATCGCCATTTAAAATTTCTTTCCAAACGTAAACAAAAATTTTGAAATGAATTAAATGTGATTCATTTATTTCTAAAAATAAAAAAACACGGTAAAGGACAGGCATTTCGTTCGCAGGAATACCTTTCACGTCATCTACTATATATACGAGGCTAGCGAAAAAGAAAGGCTACCGCTGTGCTTTACGCGTATCTTTTTTTACAGACCGCGGGAATCACGTGAGGCTCGAATCCACCAATGCAGGTGTACGAAAAGAGCATCACGTCACTCTAGCGGTCTGTAAAAAAAGATAAGTGAAACGCACCGCGGTAGCCTGTCTTTTTCGTTAGCCTCACTATATATATAAAACACAAACGGAAATTTCGTTCCGTTCCTTTATAACTCGAGATCTGCTGAATGGAATTTGATGGAACTTGCACTGTTCGAGAGATAATTTTTCAGGGAAGGTTTTAGTATGTAACACAACGTTCTACGTATAATAGCTATCGAATTATGATAGAAAGTTCTGTTATTTTGGCCGAAAAGGTTACCATTGCTAATTTTTTGGCGATCATTACTGTTGCAGAAAGAAATGAAAAGGCTATACATCTCGAAAAATAAAAGAAAAACTGTTACTAATTTTATTTAAAAAAAAAAAGAAAGAAAGAAAGAAAGAAAAAAAAAGGAGTTTTGATGAGAGAATATTATAAAACGAAAATATTTAATTTAAACATGATTAGAAATATTCATAATGCTTAAAACATTATTCAAGGGGCAAGATTTCTATTGAAACAAATTTGGCGATTTATCTTTTGTTTTTGGCGATTTTGATTTTACTTTTGACCCCGAACAATTTGATTTTAAGCCAAAAAGTGTCTTTTTTTGTTGCAGAAAGGATTGAAATGGCTATACATCTGGAAAAATAAAAGAAAAAACTGTTACTAATTTTATTTTTTTTTAAAAGAAAGAAAAGAAAAAAAAGAAAAACAGTTTTGATGAGAGATTTTAGGCCAAAAGGTGTTTTTTTTTCAAGTGTACGACTGCATTTTCGCAGTATTTTTTTTTTTTGGTACTTTTTGGTTAGCCGGCGCCAGTGATACACATATATACACATATATCTACACAAATACCTGTATATACATACATATATATATATATATATATATATGTGTGTGTGTGTGTGTGTGTGTGTGTGTGTGTGTGTGTGTGTGTGTTCATATATCACTGGTGCCCGGCTAACCGAAAAGTACCTTTGTTTATTCAAATGCAAACTATATTAATGGCAATATACTTCTATTTACTTCTACATATATGAAATTTCGTTCCGGCTGCTTATAACTCGAGTTCTGCTGAATGCATTTTCGTAGAACTTAAACTAAGATAATTTTTAAGGGAAGGTTCTAATGTATAACATATCGTTCTACGTAGCTTAGTTATATAATTATTCTGGGAAGTTCTATAATCAGATCAATCCGATTATGAAAGATTAGCGTTTTTAAAAGATTTTGCCGAATGTATTTCGATGGAACCTATACTGTTAAATAATTTTCTAGGGAACGTTTTATTATATAACGTTGCTTAGTTCTAGAATTATAGGGGGAAATTCGAAAATCGGGTGACCATTTTTTTTTTATCAAATATCCTTCTAAAAAAGTTCTACTGAACGGATTTTGATGAGAATTGTATTGTTAGTTAGATGCTATTTTAGAAATGGTGTTAATGTACTATATATTGTCCTACGTTGCTTAGTCCAACAGTTATGTGTGAAGGTTACATAGTCAAGTGAACCCGATTCCGAAATATTAGCCTTTTTGATAGTTTTTACTGGGCGTATTTTTTGCGACTTGCATTGTTAAGTAGATAATTTGTAAGGATTGTTTTAGTATATTTTATATCGTTTTGTTGTTTTAGAATTATGTGGAAAAGTTCAATAGTCAGATTATCAAAGATTAGCCTTTATAAAAACTTCTTCTGAATGGATTTTGTTAGTTAATTTGTTTGCATTGTTATTTCGATAATTTTTAGTGATGGTTTTAGTATATTGCATATAGTTTTATCATTCTTTAGCAAACCCTAACTGTAAATGACCAAATAAAAGAGTTGGTCCTTAACAGCTAAAATTTTGACTGCACATTAGAAAATATAATAGCGCAATCGCGTCATTTTTCAGTAATGTGGAAGGATATTCCACATAAATATACAGATTGCTTTCAAATACAAGGTCAAATTAAACGATATATTTCGTTTGATTCAGGGTTCATTTGTAGAAACCGACCAGCGCAGCGGGCGTAGCTTGCTAGTTTTCCTATAAATTAATGAAATCCAGTTGTTAAATTATTTTTGTTTTAGAAGTGAAGTTTCCATTTAAATTTATTGTAACAGTACAATGTTTAATTGAATAAAATAAGGTAAATCTAAGAAATTGCTAAGAAATTCCAAACATGCACAGGGCAACGCAAAAAAAAAAAATAATAATAAACAAAAAATAAAAAATAGATAAATAAATAAATAAATAAATAAATAAAAATCAGCTTTCAGAAATTCTAAAAATTGTTCCGCTATTCATATTATGTATCTTCGGGGTCCATCCTCCCACTTTCAGCCCTCCCACCCAAAGGGGGCACTTTTCTAAATTTTGCCGACACCTCTCATGTGATATATCGTTGGAAAAGTCTGTGAACGCTTAATCATAATATGCAGGAGGGGGGGGGGGTATTTTCTAAATTTTGCACATACCCCTCATGTGATACATCGTTGGAAAGGTCTGTGACCGCTTAATCCTATTATGCATCTCCGGTGTTCATCCCCCCTTTTGCCCCCCAAGCGCGATTAGCTTTCACCACCAGGGGACGCTTTCCTATATCTGTTCCTACGAGTCGGATCACGACGGGATATGGCTCATTCGACTCGATATCAATAGAGCTTTCCGATTTTAGTTCGTTTTTCACCACCAGGGGGCACTTTTCTATCTCTGGTTCTATGGGCTAGATCACGACGGGGTACAGTTCATTCGACTCGACATCTATAGCCTTAACGATTTCAGTGCCCGAGGTTCATACAGAACAGATTGCGCTACCTGGTGGTGGAAGATGGAACATGAGCGTGCGCAGCACGACTGCTATACGGTGCCGAAGGCAGCGGGGACCCGTGTCGGAAGTTAGTTTGGTTACAGGTTTATACTATTCGATGTGCAAATTAAGGGATTATCCGGTGCTGAAGGCAGCGGAGAACCAGGTCGGAGGTTCGTTCGGTTCGAGGTTTATCTTATTCGAGGTTTTACAAGATTCGAGGCCCCGATATAAATTAGGGGTACGCTAGCGGGCGAAGCCAGCTAGTGCTAATAATAAAAGAGCGTGATATCACGTTTGATTTCAAATGCAGCGCTGGCACGCTATGTACGTATTGCATTTTTATTCATTTCATCGATAAGTCAGTGATATTTTTTAACGGGTGATAACAAGTATTATAACAAGCCACATTTAGTATGTTGTTATTAGTTTAATTTAAAAATCTACTGGTATTTCTAGTTAACCTTTTAAACAATGACTGAAAGTAAAATGTAATTTTAAATTATTTCTCATGTTTAGATTATTTAAATTATGTTTATTCTGTTTAAAAAAAAAGAAATGATATCTACAAAAACAACTTTTCAAAAGTAAAAAAAAAGCCAAGCGTAAAAAAAAAAAAAAAATTGTGGCTAAAAAATGGTGTGATATCAAATTTCCAAGCTATTATATTACTTTTTTAACTTTTTTCCATTAAATAAGTTATCATATATATAAGTCGAGTGCCTACGTATATGTTAATAGAAATCGTTTTCTCCGGTACTAAATACATCCTAACGAGTTTCTGAAAATTCAATTTTTTTCAAATTATGCATGATGGGCTTGGCGGCCATCTTTTCATATTTCTAAGCACCCAAATTTCTAAAGTAAAAGCGTAATATGTTTGCAATGTAATATGTTTATAATAATTTCGAACTTCAGATTTTAACTACGGACAGATAAATTAGATAAGACTGATATTTTGAGAAATTGATTTTTACTAGTTTGAAATTATTAATTACTGTAAAAAATAAATCATAAGATGAATCTTTAAGATAAGTCATCATTATCTTAAGACACAATTTTCAGATCATACAAATCTATAAATGAAACGCTTAAAATATTTGCTTAAATAACAATTTTGAACTTCGGATTTTAACTACGGATTTGGATGCTTAGAATTTTGTGAATAATATGCAAAGATGGCCGCCAAGCCCATCATGCATAATTTGAAAAAAATTGAATTTTCAGAAACTCGTTAGGATGTATTTAGTACCGGAGAAAACGATTTCTATTAACATATACGTAGGCACTCGACTTATATATATGATAACTTATTTAATGGAAAAAAGTTAAAAAAGTAATATAATAGCTTGGAAATTTGATATCACACCATTTTTTAGCCACAACTTTTTTTTTTTTTTTTTACGCTTGGCTTTTTTTTTTACTTTTGAAAAGTTGTTTTTGTAGATTGTTCCTTGCTGATTCATAATCGTCTAGTTTAACAATTAACTCTTCTACATTTGTTATTTTTGGCAATTCATCACAAAAATGTTCAAGAATGTCTGGAGATAATTTTTTCCGAATTTGATCCACAACTATCAGATCTTGAAATTCTGAAAATGTCCGTATTTGAAGGCCTTCTATCCATTCCCGTAGAAATGTGTTAATCTCAAAAGCGTAATCACGCCAAGAAGATGAAATGTCTTTACGATGATTATTAAATTTCTGTCTAAATTGTTCAGGTGACAAGCGGTACCGTTTAAGCAACAATTTCTTCACGAAATCATAATCTGAAACGTTTGGGTCTGGTTCCCGACCAACGAATTGTACTATGTCAAGAGGTAACAAGCCTAACAAATGAGAAACACACTCATTCTTATCTAATCCTATTCTATTTATTTGCCTTTCAAAAAGGTTAAGATATACCCCGATATCACCTGGTAATTCAAATTTTGCCATAATTTTTAACAAATTATTTTTATTTGTTGGCGGGGGGGCATTAGCACTAATTGTTGATTGCAACTCTAACTTACGAATTTCAAATTCCCTCTTTGATTGTTCCTCAGCTAATTGCCTTTCTCTCATTTCTTTCTCCTCCCTGTCTGACGTAATACGCATTTGAATATTTTTCGTGTATTCTTCATCGTAATTATCGGATTTAAGAATTAAGTCCGTCAGTATTGAACATTTTACATTTTCTGGCAATACTAGATTTAATTCTTCAACCAATGTGATTAGATCACACTTTTTAACTCGAGCGAGGTATGCCATTATCTATTAAATTCAAAATTAACTATCTAATCGTAATATAAACAATACATATAAAAAACAGGTTTTTTTCACTTACTTCCATTGAGTGATCCAATTCAAATATATAAAAAATATACAAAAAAAAAAAAAAACAACACTATGGGAATCTGAGCTCAATTTATTTTTTATAAGATCAAGGTTCGACCAACCTGTCTTCTTAATATTACTAAATAATACCTGCACAAAAAATAAAACACTACAGGTATTAATTTTCGTTTCCTTTAAAATATTATAGAAAAAAGGTACCACCACCTTTTTTTCTTTTTAAATATTACCTGCAGAAAAAATAAAGCACTACAAGTTTTTTATTTTTCTCTATTACTTCGTTGAATGCAGGAAAAAAAATTACACCCTGCTCTGCTTTAATCTTTATAATGTAAAAAGAAAAAGAAAAAAAGAATAATTTCACTGCTTGAACCATTACTTGCGTGCACAAAAACAACAAAAAAAATCACTGCACTTCTTTCACTAATGAGCAAACGTCGATAACAAAACGAACTTCAATGCGATGACTTTCCTTTTTTCTTTTTTGTAGAACGTTGTCACAAGCACTCAGGAAGCAATTCAATGATGTTTTCATATCAACACTTTTCGATGTAAAAACACTGTAACACAGCTGGAGAAAAAGAACATCTATGATCTAGCTTCCTCAGTAGGTCAAGTTCTTTTTTTTATCAGTAGCTTCGGTAAGTTTCTTCTTTCTCTTTCGAAGCAACCAAACACTGGAAATTTATGGGCAAATAAGCGGCGAATTTTGTTTCCGAAGTCTGCCTAAAAAAAGTCTGAAGTCTGTCCTCTGGCGTTCAAAAAATTATCCCGGCGATCCACCAAATCTGTAGGTTTTAGGCTGGCGTCTAGGGGAATGAGTAATAGTCCACACGTTTTTCAAATAAGTTAAACGTTATACTTTTAATATCTTGATTATCATATAAAATATTTACAACATTAATTTAAAAACTTATATACACTTAGAATTGATCCGACCGTCTGTCGGGATAAATGCGCGGTTCCACCGACCGGCATAAAATTAACAAGAGACTATCCTCGATCCGTCTGATCGGGACGAAAGCTGTAGCACATCTACTCTGTTCTCACGATAAAATTGCACATCATCAAATATTCTATTGTTCGCGAGGCATCGAACTTTGACTCAACATCACAAGCCCCAATAAAAAATGTGCTTGGGTTTGCAGTCCAAAGTTCAGATGAGAACTCCTGCGACCACATGTATAGTAAAACTAAGGACTATTATTTAAAGTCATTGATGAGATTTAGGCAAAAATTTAGCGACGATTTGTACAAACCGATTCCGACATCCTGTTAATATTTCAGACTCCACAAGTTTCGCCTCCAAAAAATATTAAAATTAAGGATTATTATTTAAATTTGTTGATGAGATTTAGGAAAATCTTTTGGGATGATTTGTACGATCCGATAGCGACATCTTGTAAATGTTTTAGACGCCACAAATTTTGACTCTTGACTAAGAAAGAATAGTAAAACTTAATTCATTCCACAAGGGAGTTGAAGATTCTTAAAGTATCTTCATAAAAAGAGAGAAATGGGGGTGGGGGGCAGGGTCGGACTGGGCCGGGCGAAAGGGCGCAGACCTTGGATTTTCTGAGGGCGCAAAAATTTTAACGAACTTAAATCAATTTTACTAGTGTTGTGTCTGACTTGACAAAGTTTAACGCATTCGCATAGCACTAAGTAAGAAAAGGGCTTAATGTTATATTCCTGAGTTTAGATAGACGACTTCGCTATATTCCTCATGCATCCGTTCCATTAAATCTTCAGAATGCTAAAGAGTTTTTCAAACTATGTCATGTAATATTCAAAAACTTTAGAAAGTTGAATAAAGATTACCATGTAGCAGATTGACTGTAGATCAGGACTTTCCTACTTTATTCTTTTGTCAATAGATACCTAAGAACAGTCATGGTATAAAAATGATCACTCCTTACTAATTATTCTGCAAATAAGTTTTAAAAAAATACATAGGTACCAATTTATTGGGAATAATTTTTATTATTAAATTCTATTTATAAATTTTGTTTCGGGAATTGTCTACATATTAAATAAGTGGGTAAGTGTAATCGAAAATCGCACCAAGGTTTTCATTTAATATTCCTTTCAAAACACTTTATCCTTTCTTTAATAAATCCAAATAAATTTCATTTTCAAAAAAAAAAAAAAAAAGTCATGTTTTTTATAAAGTAAAAATTTACCGGTCTATTTTTCTCGTTTTTTAGAAAATCTGAATCGGGCATTCTTCATAAATAGAGAATAATAGCGTCAGAGTATTTTATCAGAGTAATTATCAGAGTATTATCAGAGAATAATCAGAGTATAATAGCGGGCGTCTGTCATGTAGACTAAATGCGACATTAAAAAAAATCAATTTCAAAATTAAACTTGTTGTATAGAGACTAGAAATTTTAAAACTAAAACTCATGCTGGATTTTTTTCTTTTGAAAAAGTACCACATATTATAGCAGTATTTGAATGTCCAAATATAGGGGTATTTGAATGAGGAAATACCACTTGCTCGTGAAAATATTACACTTGCAGCATTTGCGATAAGGAGAGGTTGGAGGAGTAAGAGGCATTTTGTGTGCTTAAAAATGACTTTATGCATCCTTAAAATGCTGAATTGATATCGCACTATAAAAAGGTTTCTACTGAAAAATGACATGAAAAATAGCGATTAGTAGCCTTAAATCGTTAAAATAAATGAGTACATTTACTTTTCTCAGCACACTCTTCCCATGATTCGCAAATTTCTTATCATATATTCTAATACGAGCAAATCTTGTGTGTGGTTATATATATATATATATATATATATATATATATATATATATATATGCAAATTTTATCTTAAAAACGGCTCTAACGATTTTGACGAAATTTTGTATAATACCGTTTTGGGGCACCAGAAAACAATTGGGCTAGGTCACATGTTCGAGAAAATTCGATTAGTGGGTCATTTTGGGTCATTTTGGGTCATGGTCAAGCTAATTGTATCTAAAAAACGGTTCAAACGATTTTGACGAAATTTTGTATCCGACCATTTTCGGGCACGAGAAGACTATTGGGCTGGGTCACATGTTCGAGAACTTTCGATTAGTGGGTCATTTGTGGGTCAACGCGGGTAAAATTAATTTTATCTAAAAAACGGCTCTAACGATTTTGATTAAATTTTGTGTCCTACGAGTTTCGAGCACGATAAAATCATTGGGCTAGGTCACATGTCCGAGAAAATTCGATTAGTGGGTCATTTCTGGGTATTGTGGGTCAAGATCTAAAAAGCGGCTCAATGTACACTAAATTTTGCAACTAATGGTTTTCGGGCACGAGAAGACTGTTGGGCTAGGTCACATGTTCGAGAAAATTCAATTAGTGGGTCATTTTGAGTCATTTTGGGTCATAGTCAAGCTAATTGTATCTAAAAAACGGCTCAAACGATTTTGACAAAATTTTGTATTCCACGAGTTTCGGGTACGCGAAAATCATTGGGCTAGGTCACATGTTCGAGAAAATTCGATTAGTGGGTCATTTCTGAGTCATTGTGGGTCAAGATCTAAAAAGCGGCTCAATTTACACAAAATTTTGCATCCAATGGTTTTCGAGCACGAGAAGACTGTTGGGCTAGGTCACATCTTCGAGAAAATTCAATTAGTGGGTCATTTTGGGTCATGGTCAAGCTAATTGTATCTAAAAAACGGCTCAAACGATTTTGACGAAATTTTGTATTCTACGAGTTTCGGGTACGCGAAAATCATTGGGCTAGGTCACATGTTCGAGAAAATTCAATTAGTGGGTCATTTTGGTCATGGGTCATTGTGGGTCAAGATCTAAAAAGCGGCTCAATTTACACTAAATTTTGCATCCAATGATTTTCGGGCACGAGAAGACTGTTGGGCTAGGTCACATCTTCGAGAAAATTCAATTAGTGGGTCATTTTGGGTCATTTTGGGTCATGGTCAAGCTAATTGTATCTACAAAACGGCTCAAACTATTTTGACGAAATTTTGTATTCTACGAGTTTCGGTTAAGCGAAAATCATTGGACTAGGTCACATGTTCGAGAAAATTCGATTAGTGGGTCATTTCTGGGTCATTGTGCGTCAAGATCTAAAAAGCGGCTCAATGTACACAAAATTTTGCATCCAATGGTTTTCGAGCACGAGAAGACTGTTGGGCTAGGTCACATGTTCGAGAAAATTCAATTAGTGGGTCATTTTGGTCATGGGTCATTGTGGGTCAAGATCTAAAAAGCGGCTCAATTTACACTAAATTTTGCATCCAATGGTTTTCGAGCACGAGAAGACTGTTGGGCTAGGTCACATGTTCGAGAAAATTCACTTAGTGGGTCATTTTGGTCATGGGTCATTATGGGTCAAGCTATTTTATCTTAAAAACGGCTCAGACTATTTACACTAAATTTTGCATCCTATGGTTTTCGGGAACGAGAAGATTGTTGGGCTAAGTCACATGTTCAAGAAAATTCAATTAGTAGGTCATTTTGGTCATGGGTCATGATATTTGAACTCAAATTTAATTTTGACCGAGCATAGCTCGGTCTTCCCTGCTCGTCATAATTAAAGATCAAAGGAAATTAAGTTTCCATAGTTGAAAGAAATCCTCCGCCGGGGATTGTAATCCTGCTAGCGACAGGAGTTTGCTGCCAGCGTTTTATAATTAAAAAAACCTACAATATTTTCTGAATAGTAATCATCGCTTTATTTAACTCTTTAATCGTCGCACCGATAAGCGTAGGCTACTTTTTTAAAATTTCTTGATTGCCACCATTTTTTTAAGTAGAAATATTCGGATTACTTAATGGCAGATAAAATAATGCGAGGATAAAGCCAATTACACTATTTAAAAAACTGGTGGGAATCAAACAATCTGAATTTTAAAAAAGTAGCCTACACTGCCCGTGAATGTAAAGGGCCGTGATTTCCGTGATATTTTTCCGCGATTAAATAACACATTTTTTTATTTAAAATACATACCAGAATTTCCGAATAGTTATTTAATTATGGAAAAGCTGTCATTAAATAAAGCTAATCGAAAATTTTGGTAGGTATTTTGAATGAAAAAAACGCTGGCCGCGGGATCCCATCTTGCAGAATTGCAATCCAGAAGTGTCATTGAGGTTGTATTCCTCGAAAAGACAGGTCATGTTTTCCAGTTAACAACAAAATCCACACAAAACGTTTGTCCCTTCTAATATTTATCGCTTTCTTTTATAAAGTTGTTTTTCGAAAAGCATGGTTTCAATTATAGGTCCAATCAGGGACGGTTTTAAAAGGACGCAAGGTCCCTGGGTACCACAATGGAGGGTACGCAAAATATTTCATCTGAGATTAAGACCTAAAAAAATCCCTGACGGCTCGGCCTACAGGCACAGGTAGATTTCAAAGACGCAGACCGTGGGGCGCCTGTTTGTTGGGAATTGCGGAAGAAAAGACATTTTTGCTATGATGCCGCAGTTGGGACCGCCCACTTCGAAATCTAACTTGTTTGTAGGTGGAGCCGGCAGAGATTTTTTTATATTTTTTATTTATTTATTTATTTATTTATTTATTTTGCTATAAGGATTGATCCTATAAAAAACTTTCAGTATAAAAGTTTTAGATAATATTGAATGGATTTATAATAAATTTAAGCGGATTTGATATCTTGTGAATGGACGAAATTATGGATTTTTTTCTTCTAAACCCCCTTTTACCCCCCCCCCCCCTTGAGGCCATTTTTAATGATATCAAAAATCTGTCATACATAAATTTTCGGTCCTTTCCCTAGAAGTAATATTAACTTTAAACGGATTCGATACGTATCATAATTAAGAAGTTATGGTGTTTTTTCTGTTTTCACAAAAAGCCCCCTCCCCCCCTTGATTAAATTTTGCTCATTAACGAACTTGACTGAGATTTTATGCCCCTTGATTTTATGTATCAGTTTGGAAGCGATTTGTGCAGAATTATTGAAGTTATCGTGTCCATGAAAAAGTGACATAGATAGATAAATAGATAGATAGAAATATAAAGATTTGAACTGGGGGTGGTTTTGGGTTCTGGGGGTCATGATCGGCGTATATCTGCAAAAATTTTTCAAAAATTCAAACTTAAGCGAGAATGTAATAGGTAGTATTTCTTACGAAATCTACCTAAAATATCATCCTAAGAACCGATGAAAAAAACTCTCTCAGGGCGCGGGAGAAGCACATGGGCGTTAGCTTTAGTAGCCACGGCACGCCAGGGCTATTAAAACTTTCCCTAGGTGTCCGTTTTCTATCTTCAATCGCATGCAAGCACGTCCGCTTTGGTTTCCTTTCTGAAAATTCCTTTGATGCAGTGGCTTAGTCTGGGAGGGGGGGGGGAAGTCCAAATGCTCTGTATACCAGTAATAATATAAATTTTTCTTCGTATTAAGATTATCACAGAAAGTTCTCCGATTAGGTAAGTGAAAGAAAACTTTACAAAATTAGTGGTACCCAGAGCATCTGCATCCCCCCCACCCTGGCTACGCCACTGCTTTGATGTGTCTTCAATTTCTTTATGATAATAAAATTCCTTCTCTTTTGCTTTCTGTCTATTAGTTGATGATTATCCCTAAGCATATTCTCGAAATTTAGAACACTGATCAGAATATATGTGTGTGGAAAAATATTGGAGCGGCTTATAAGGGTGCGAAATTTTCCCTGGCTGAGGGCGCACCGGCCCTCGGGCCGATGGGCCGGCGGGCCAGTCCGAGCCTGGTGGGGGGTAGGGAGTAAATGAGAGAAATAAAAGAAAGAAAACTGTGGTGGGGAACAACAAAAATATTTGCACCCTTTCTGTTATTTAATCAATTACAAAGAAATCCTTAGACGGTATATCCTATATACAATTACGAATTCTTGCATAAAATATGTCTAAGATTGTCAAATTAATTGCTGAATTATTCCGAAATATTTTTATTTAAGCAAATTATCACGCGAATACGTTAAAACCCTCTGTATAAACTAATAAAGCGTCGGTAGATGTAAGGATTGTTATTTTAAGATAAGGATTTATAAGGGTTTATAAGGATTATTATTTTAAGAGTCTATATTTCACTGAGATTTATAAAAAAATCTGTGCCATAAAATTAAAAAACAATTCTTTTTTTTAAGTATTCAAAATACTACGCTTATGATAATACCAGGACATATCTCCTGTTATATGTTATTAAATAAGATGAAAAGAATAAAATATTACCATAAACACATTTCTCGTGAAAATACGAATAAAAGGGAAAATAAATTAGATTAATGGATAACAAAAAGCAGAATTAATTAAATTTTAAAGATAGATAAAATAAAATAAAAAAACACACAACTAAGAATTTTGCTTTAAGACAAAAAACATTTTCTCAATTGCTCACAAAATTAACAACTTTCAAGAAATTGTTAAGTGTACATTGTACATTAGTTTTATTTTTAGCAGGTTCTTTACGAATATTTAATGCATTTCTGTAAACTTAATTAATGAAATTAATTTCATTAGGCCTATTTTTTATACCATTAAACTTTTATAATTCCTTGGTGAATGCTTTTTAATCAATTTTTTTTATAACATCATTAGTTTATAAAAGGTTGAAGGATGGTACTTTTTTTTATAAGGAAGTCTGATTGATTTGGAATTTATTTATGTGCATAAAAAAAAATTATTTTCGCAAACTGCAGCACTATTATGTGTGGAAAAAATATTTTACGTATTTAACAAGTTTTGTGAATTAAAGGAAAGATATATATACTTAAAGTGATAAAATAGATCTCATAAAAGCTTATAAAAACCTTTTAATATAGAGATCGACGTGTTTCGAACGCACAAACGGCGTTATGTTCAAGATCAAAACAGATAAATATACTATTCTCTTAAAAATATTTGAAAATAAACTTGATAAGTTTTGTGAAACTATAATTTCGCATTTCTGTCGTGAGTTATACGCTTAATTTGCTTTTCTTCACTTTGTTGCTTTTTGTATTGCTTTATCTCTTGCTTTAGTTTAAAAAAATTATTAATATAACTTTAATTAATAATCATCATTTTCATTTTTTTATCACAAAGTTAGCTTTAGACAAGACAGTTCTTAATTTTGTTTGTACAATATTCATATATGTAAAAAATATATAAGGAAAGAAGGTGTACATTGATACGTGGGACACATATTAACGGTCGTCGTTAACTAAAAATAAAATTTAGTCATAGGTCATTCGTGGAGCGACGGCACGCGACCGTCCAAATGTCCCTATGCCCTTTCCCGACACACTTGAACGAACCCTTTAAACTCTGAAACGTTGGTTGATTTAAACTAATCTAGCATTTGTACCCGTTTGCATAATGTGCTTAAACATTCGAGACGGTGATTTGTCAACAAAAATTAAAAAAGCGTATTTTTGAAATTAAAAAAATGTTGATGTATCTATCTATTTATATATAATACGCTATCGTACGTGGCGATAGAAATCGCGATTATTTGTTAATTGTTTAATGACAATCCCCGTATAAAACGCATCTCCTTAGGTAGGATTTTAGCCGTGGTAAATTCTTCTTAGATTCATACATTTTGTAATACAAAATTTGCCACGGATTTAGTTTAAATAAATTAAATTTTCAACGTATTTATAGATAGATATAAAAATAATGTCTATACTATAATGACTTCTATCACTTTCATTCAGAAGAAACGAAACTGTTGAGGAGATTCAAGCCTTCTCTGTTTGGGCGTGTGGCGCCATCTCTCTGACATTTTTTTAAATACATGATGTTAAAAATAAGCAAATTTTCAATAGCGGCCCAATATAGCAAATTTATCCCACCACGATTTTTGAATTTTTAATCAGTGAACGTGCGATTTCTGTAACGACTTTTCTTACAGAAATCGTGATTATTTGTTAATTGTTTAATGGGAATAATGAAGTTTTATAAAATGTATCACATTAGCAATTTCACAAACCTTAATTTACCATATATCAAGCCTTGATCTTCCTAGGATTCGATAATCGGAAGGCGTGGTTACAGTAATGGGTCGTGCGGGCGGTTCGGCATTGGCCTAGGACCCGGTTTCTCTCATGAGGCTCCGGCAACGAAGCCGTCGGATCGTCTCCGCGTCCGCCCAAGTGTCGTGTGGTGGTGTCCTTTAATTGGGGCTCCACCGCATGTCGCACTCATTTGGGTTAGAGTGAGAGGCGCAGGTAGGCTTCGGCCCCCGTATTTCCCCAGGCCGAAGAGCCCACCTAGAGGATGTCCAGGTAAACCGGCCTCTCCTGGTGGTGTACTCGTACAGGCTCACGAGAGCCTGCAATCGGCGGTGAAGTAAGACTCCTTTTGGCAGCCGTAGCATATCATACCGATATGCCATTTAGGTTCAACCCTAAGAACTTCCCTGACCTTTTCATTCTTTAAAAGTAAGTGTAATACTTTTCCCTGACCGTTTCAAACGTAACTGTTATACTTTTGAAATTGTAGCTCTTATTTAATTTTTTGTTATATTTTTCAATGACAGTCTGCCCAAGCAACGCCGGGCGGGTCAGCTAGTTATGTTTTATTTCAATTGAATCAGTCATTTTGAAAAGGCGTAGACTCCTTTTAGGATTCCTCCTAGAAGATGTATTTTTTTTTTTACAAAATAGGTTTTCAGTGTATTCTTGTTCAGTAAGCATCAACTCATCGAATCCATATGAAAATAGTTCACATCTCAATCTTCTATTGTGTTTTAGCCAATGTTTACATCCAGCGTTCACTTCGAAAACGTCCCATATCTGAAAGATGGCTGAAAAACCCAGAACTTTTAGAACATGCCTCACCATTATTCAACCCACATCCAACTAATAACCCTACCTTACCAACGAAAAAGCCCGATCAATTGCAAGAAAATCAAAGATATAAATGGCCTTGTAACCAGTTTTTTGCTTCTTCTGTAAATTTTTAAAAACTAGAGATGACCCCTTTTCAAAATGACTGATTCAATTAAATTTTGGATTTTTATCGTGAAATTATTCCAAAAATTTCTCATTCCAATTTTATTATCATATTTTTGTGTGTGTCTAAACTTTTTACAGAGACTGTATAGAGTCACAGAGGTAGATTGATTTAATTTGTTTAAAGTAAATTTCTACCGGAAAAATAACAAATATATTTATTTAAAGTAATAAATGTGTTAATGTTTTGTGAAACATGTGTATAATATTTAGTCAAGTAATCTAATTGTTTGTTTGCTAAACGACTGATAGCTACACCTCTAGAGTAACGCAGCCTGTTCTGTTCATTTTTTAGGATTTTCGCCACTAGATAAGTATCGACGGCATAGCCCGAATTGAATTTAATTTTTTATTACTTGATTGGATCTATGACATAAATTATGAGATGACGATGGAATATTCATAATTTTTTATCATATTATGGTATGTGACTAAACTTGGGAGACAGACTGTATATAATTAAAAAGCATCATAGTCAAATTTCATTGTAATGACGCTTTCCTTAGATCGGAAGGGGATTGTTATAATGGACCGGCGGCTGCACTTATAATATGATATGCTGGTAATTATTGGCGCAGTATTCAATTTAAAAGGATTATTTATGTTTATGCAATGTTATCAATTTAGAAAATACAATATTACGTGTTATCATAAAAACTCATTTGTTGTTTAAAGCCCGAAGGTATATTCTTTAACTATGATATAACTATTCATATAACTATTGATATGACTATATTTTTGATAGATAAAATTTTCGAATCAAAAGATACGCTACAATTTTTTAAAGCAGGGTTTTCCATTTAGTGTCCCACAAACTACTTTTCAGCTGCCTACGGCCCTTTGCAACAGTAAATGTATTCTAGAATAAGCCATTTTTCTGAGAAAAATTAGTACTGTGTGCTCAGACAAGTTTTGACAAGTACTGTAGATAATAAAAAAAAATAACATTTAATAAAACTGCGAGGATGTATTTATAATTATTAATGTCTTTGTTTCTTTTAACTTATAAGATATTCAAAATAAATAAGAACGAAAAATCATGCATCAAACTTAGATTATTAAACATTTTCCAACACATTCAGAATACTGTAACAAAACTTCACAGTCTAATAAGGTGAAATATGTCTATGTAAAGAGTTTGAAAAACGCAGAACACATTTGAAAGCCCAATTTCAGAAATTACCATCTACAGTCGGAAAAGTAACCGAATTCTTGTGTGCAGTCCTGTAAATGATTTATAGATTTGTTGAGATACTACTTAGTTTGATAAAATTTAGTTCAGTTAGAATACGCATAGCACAGTTGAACATACCCCTTCACAAATTTCTGTCAATAAGCGGAAATGTACTCGAGATTTTTTGCACAGCCCTGTATATATTCTATGTAATTTATACTCACTAAATAATATGGAAAAAATTAGTTATATTTAAAAACGTGTAGCACAACTAAAAACGCATTTCTAGCAATTATTGTTCCTATATAGTACTGTAACCGAATTCGTTTTTGTGTATTTGTAAATGAACGCTGAAAGCCATGCACACCATATATTACAGTTAGCATCATGTAGTGCACCTTAGTGATATATATCAATTTAAAAATGTTTGAAATAGTGTAGCATCATTAAAATATACTATAATGTATGTCATGTATATATAAGGTATGTCATTAACATATATCTCAAACAATTTTTCCATATACACTGCAATATAACGGGATTCTTTTGAGTGCCCTGTAAATGAACCATAAATTATACACACTTCATTTTCAATACCAAACATGCTATAGTTAGCCTCAATAACATATAACAATTTCATGACAATCCAAGTATATTTACGTAAGCTAGAGCACGGACTAATTGTCAGGAAAGAATGTTATTTTCAACTATTTTGGAATGTGTTGAAAATAACATTCTTTCCTGACAATTATGCCTGACATTTATGTCGAAAAAAATAAATTTATCTAGTCGAGAAAAGATATTTGAAGTGACTGAAATTTGGTCCCTTTATTTCACAAAAATGTGTCACATTAAAAGGGAAATTGTACAAGATGTCATTTGTATAGAAGGATGAAATAGAAATGAGCTGCCAAAATAACATTGCGTGATGTTTGAAATATAAAATGTGTATTTTGTTTTATAGTTTAGGAAAGTTTCTTCCGAAAACATATTTGGAGTGACTTGAAATGCTCCCTAATTTCATAAAAAATATGTCACATTAAAAGAGATAGATATCACAAGATGTTATTTTTAAAGAAGGCAAAACTTAAGTACAATAATAGCATCGTGTGATGTTTAAAATATGAAGGATATATTTCGTGTTACATTTTCTCAAATTTTCTCATTCTCAGATATAATTTAGCACTTTACCGATTTTGGGAAGTTAATTAATTTTTTGTTGAATGTTACATATTAAAAAAATATTTCAAAGTAAAAAGCTAAAGTTTTAATAAAAGGAAAATTATATTTCAAAGTTACCAGATACCGAATGTAGTTTATTACTTTTTCATAAATTTTAATTACTTTACAATTTTTCAAACTGAAGTTAGATGATACAACATTCTAGATTTCACAGTACTATAATCCACATGATATTTTGTTGATTTTATGCCCTCAAATTTCGATCACGCGCTGTCATAAATTAGATAAAACTCGTTAAAGTTTTTATTTAAAAAATAATCCGATACTTTTATGTTTTAGATATGGCGTGGAATGGTTATAGAATAATGGATAGGATTTTATGTTTTCAATTGGAATTTAATGGAATATATATATTTTTTAATTTTAATGTGTAAATACTACTATTCGGAAAAATATTCCAAAAAATTCAACCTTTTGATATTAGCGTTTTACAAATGAAAGTTTATTTAAAGAATTGATTTAAATTAAAATCTCATAATTGCAAGGGATCTGATAAATTCATTTTAGATAAGCTTTCGTCTTAAGAGGCTACTTCACTCAGACGAAAATACCCGCTCGCAAATGTTAATCCTATGGAGGAAATATTTTAAGATATATCGTTCGCATTTCAATATTTTTAAATGATTTTTTTGTTTGCATTGGATAGCTGAGGTCAATATCTATGCACGCTCCTTTGTACTTTTTCGATTTTGATTAAAAGTTTTTTTAATTAAGATACTTTCACTTTCAGAAACCTGTTTCGAAAGTGAAAGCATCCTCAATAAAAAAAACTGCAACAAAAATCGTAAAAGTAGAAAGGGGCGTGCATTGAGATTGACCTCAGATATCTAATGCAAAAAAAATCATTTAAAAATATTGAAATGCGAACGATATATCTTAAAATATTTCCTCCATACGATTAACATTAGCGAGCGGGTATTTTCGTCTGAGTGAGTGAAGTAGCCTCTTAACAGATACACCGTTCATTATAACTCTATTGTACTTTTTTTTTTCGTTGGGACCTTGACATTTCTCAGTATAAGAGGACCTAGTTCATTTTGAAACCAAAACTTTTGGTCACATTAAAAATGTAATGATTACAGCTTGTACAAAATAACACAATGTACAAAGAAAGTTTTAATCCGATTTTGCAATTAAGCAAATATACTATTTTAAACAACAGAAATTTCGTAGAGGAGGCCTTTGTAGGGGAATCTGTCTCAAAATGACATACCTTATGTTTCTTAATATTGTCTCTAGAGTCCAACCTTTAACGATACGCATAGTTATGTTTTGGAATCGATTGGCAACGATAAGCATTTAATGACGAAGGTTTCAAGTTTGTATTTTAAATTATTTACAAAGAAACTATTTGCATCTTTGTCAGAAATTTCTTGGGATTATTTTTTGGTGGTAATTCATGTCTGTTTTATTTCAGTGATTACATATCTGAAGTATAAGGTGAGTACTAATTTATTTTTAGATTATTTTCTGTATATGTGAATATTTATAAATGCATTTGTTCTCTGCATATACTGCCTCTGCATATACAATATGGTGATTGTCGGAAAAATGACATACCGCCAGACATTTTTCCCGATAATGTTTTCTATGCTTCAGTTAGGACAGAAAGTAAACTGGAAAATAAGAAAAGCAACGACAGCAACACAAGTTCTACAGATAACAGCCTATTTAGACCTATTCCGTCAATTTTTGCACTTTCACTGTAACCTCCTCCAATTCCAACGCCGATAACATCTGTTTCCAATACTCCGAAGACGTGTGTATCTTTTCAACCGGCAGCATCTCTCTATGGGCTAAAAAAAATTCGTTTTGTTACATCCAATGATAACGACAAGGACATGGTTTTTTTTCTGCCGATGATGAAGCCTGTCTTTATTCCGATTTATTCAGTCACACAAAACCGAAGGAGAAGTGGATGAAATGTGTTAAGTGTTCAAAGTGGGTGTATGGTGAATGTGCCGGTGTTTATTGGTGTGCAAAAAAATTATTTGCATGTATGCAAGTAAACTTAATAGCAACTTATGGGTGTGTTGTTTTAGGGCAGCACTGTAGATAAAATGACACAGTGTAGCATTTTATATTAATCGTTATTATGGCGTTGTAACTTTATTCGTTACTTTTTTAAATGCACCATTGTATTTTGTATGCTTCACAAAGTTAGTTCGTAAAATATAAAGGTCATCAAAAACAATTTTGTATGAATAGAAGTATTTTTCCCCTAGGTTGTGTCATTTTAGGACAGTTTCCCTACTTAGGGGAATTGCCTTTATTGTATTTAAATAATATTTGGATCTAAGTTTTACTATTCATCTGTGTAAGTGGCAACATCATTTTTTATTATTACAGCTATTTTGAATTTAAAAAAAATGACGTTCCGAGAAATTAGTGGTGGAAAACGTTTTTGAAAACAAAATAAAATAATAGTTTGCATTTGAATTTTTTTTATTTATAAAAGTAAGAAAAAGGTTTTTCTTCTAACTGCAACCCCCACTTTCAATTGTTATCTGAAGTGCAAAATGCTATATCGAATATAAATCACATATCCATGTGGAATTTATAACAGGGCCTATTTTGTGGGAGCTCAACCAATGTCGAACTCAGGGATTTTCCGGTAGATAATACCCCTGAAAGATACATCGAAATATCCCCCTTGAGAATTTGGGGCAATATGCTTATTAACGATCTAGTATTGTAATTTCACCCCACCCACGAAATCTATAGTCATAGAAAACAGCAGAAAAAAAAGTAAGAAAAACTTATTTTACGTTACTTAAAATTCAGATACAAAATGAAACGGACTAAATTCTTCCAGCAAGAATTGATTACATTTAATCCGTTCGCTACTAATGTTCCGTACACAATTTTAAAACTTTTAGCGCTTGTGTTTTAAAATAGATATCTTTTGTTAATATATTCGCAGAAATTCAATGATTAAGTAAGACGAAAATTTCTGGCTTAACGTACTAGTAGAGAAAAGAAATCAAGGATTGTACGCAATATCGACGTTACCTATACACGACGCTAGTCATGAAGGAATTAATTGTACCGTGGACAATTTTCCATCTCATGGATTATAAAGGATATGACTTAAAACTTAACCGATTAACTAATCTCTGTACTTCAATTTTCAAGGAAAAATTTATCCCTTTTATTACGTATTTTTACTAAGCACAACAAGGCATAAAAAATCTACCAATTTTTTTTTAAGTGGTAAATTATAATTTCGATTTTACTATTTTAGTTACTACTAACACTGATATTCGTATCGCTTTCTAAGTTCTTGCAATAATCACTATCTGTGAACAAAAAACAAAGTTTTAGCAACGTTATATCGTTAAAAAATAAAATATATAAAAATATGCATAGAAATAATTAAACATAAACACGGGGGCTACCATCGGACAGTTAACTCTGGATAACTAATTTTGACAAATTATGGACACTCAAGTTAATTCGGAAAAACTACTCTAATAGCAAAAATTTTGGCCGCATTCCTCGAGTACGTAAAAGACCTTTCTTCATAAAATTAAATATATTTTGGTAACTCTCGGGTCATGTATAGGTAGATCAAGCTATCTGTATATGATTCGAATGTGACCACAATGTATTTAACTTCTTTTTGTAAATAAAGGTTTTTTTACATGTTTGGATTTTCTTTCTCAGCTGATGTCCTTACCATTTCTTAAGGTTTTACTCCTCAGCGTTATCATGGTATGTTTTTCATCGATATTGCAGTGTTAATTCAAACGTAAAAACCCACTAAGCCCTTATTTTCTGAAAAAGGCAGGGTGATTCACTACCAGTGCGATAAACTTCAAGAGGTGATAGAGAACACTGCGACAGACAATTTTTGTATAGGAAAGCGGAGTCTCAATCCACTTGTTCAATCATAAATACAGAGCCCCTCATTTCAAGTCGAACCAAGATTTTCGTTCACAATTTTAACAGTACTGAAGATAATTTATCGATATTTTCAAAAGACTTGCTTTACTATGTGTGAAATGAGATGACATCACGGGCAGTGCACTGTAATTAGTTCAGTGACCTACATGTACTGAGAACTACATCCCAAATTATGTAGCGTTTAGATCAGTGTTGTTTGAATCCAGATCGTGGTCATTTCCAGCAATTCTCGGGAAATTATCGCATTTCCCGAGAATTGCCATGCAAGCCTGTTTAAAATATCAGTAAGAAATTTTTATTATTATTAAAGTTATAAACAAAAAACCGTTTCTTCAAGGAGTGAGACGTATTTATGACTGAAAAAATGGATTGAGACTCAACTTCCCATACAAAAAATATTTGTTTCAGTGTTATGTATCACCTCTTAAAGTTTTTCGCACTGAAAATGAGTCACCCTGTATATAAATACCCAAAAGAGGTGCATTGTCGAAGTGATAAACTTTTATTTGTAATGGGAAATTACATGCTAATATGCATAATATGTATCTTCAATATTCGAAAAATCTTAGTGCAGCAGTGTTAAAAAAATTACAAGTCCAAGTGAAGTTTTTTTTTCTCTTTAAAGCCTCTAAAACATTTTAAAACAAAGAGTAATTCGTTTTTATATCTATCTTTCGGACATTCTTCCCCCTCCTACCTGAAATGTCAACTATAGTGTTACGTTCCTATGTACCATTTTCGTTTCTTGGAATACTGAAAGTTATGATAATGCATTTTACTAAAAATTATGTGAGTATGTGTTCAGACAGAAAAAAAAAGAATACGTTTCAAGTAAAAGACATTATTTTTATAATCAGAAATATTAATCAAATTGCATTAATACCTTACAAAACACAAGAATTTTTTTCTCATTAAATAATTAGATTCAATATTTTCCTGAACAACATATTATCACTTTTTTACCTCTTTTTACATCTCCATTAATCATACTGTATTCTTATTAAAACTTTGTATCAAGTTTTCAAACTACTAAATTAAGTTTATAAAACATTCTCCATCTACTTTTTGCGATTCTTTTATACTTCGTAAAGAAGAGTGATATAAAATAAATTGAAAAGTCTATTAGAATGTAACGAAATTATGTCTGCAAAAATAGTGGAAAAAATGAAAGAGTTATTGAAAAACTTTCTAACACCGTAAATGGAAAAATTATGTACATTGTTCCTTTTTTAATTCAATTGCAAATTTTTGCTTTTTGGCCTTCATCAATAAAAAGAATTTTACTAGAATTGTATTAAGTATATATTTTTTTCAAATGCAGTAAAAATCAAAGATAAAACAAACAAATTAATAAAAGCAAATTAAAGTGTTGTACAAACTTTTTTGAAAACTTATAAATATAAAAATACAATAATGTGAAGTGTATTAGTTATAATTTACTTTCTATCTTTAAGATATGCATACTTCTGAATTTTGGTTGCATTTTATTTAATTTAAGTTTTACATAGTTTTTACTCAAAATAAAATAAGGCGATTAATTGATGGATAGCCTGTATGTCTGAAAAAAAAATACTTGTTTTCGCAATTTGTTTCTTTTTGTTGTTGTTGTTTTTTAAAGGTTTAATATGATTCAGTTTTAAATAGATTTTATAATTAGCTACTTTTGAAAACAGAGAATGCATATGGTAATTTTAGTCTTATAGTAGTTATAAACGTTTTATTTTTTATGCTTAAATGCTCTCATTTACAAAATGAAGGTATCGTTTGTATATGATATCATGTTTTATTTTGAAACTGAAAAAGTGAATTTGTGTAAGAAAAAAAACATGTCCACATGCACGAATCCACGTGGTGGTTATAATGTAAGTACCTCTATTTGGAGCTGTCTGTAGCTTGAAGGAATAACCGGAATGAAACCAAAATCGGTACAGTATTCGGGAAGGGGAAAGAAGAATGGAACAATAAAAATAATAATTGCAGTAATCGCCGACAGATGGCGCTTTTCAGCGTGAAATGTAATGTGTAATATTGTGTACAGTGGAGGTGCACAAACCTCAGTGACTTTAACACATATCACAATATGTGCGAAACATCTGTCCTGATGCGTTACATACCGCAGTTGAGCACGTCGTGCACCGCCTGGATTGTGTCCTCCAGCAGAATGGCCATGTGAAACCTGAATATGATCGGTAAGGCCATGCGAAAGCGTAATCACATTCACTGTGACATTTTCCAATAAATTAGGTATGTAATGTAAGGAAAGTACATTATCGGGACTTTCCCATAAGTCGCCTCAGTTGAAATATTTAGGATGGCAAATTTATGACCAGAGACTCGCTGGCGACAATTTTAAGCCATAAAAGTCAAATAAGAAGAACTTTGATTTAAGTTGGTCTGGGAGATAATATCAAAGAACACACACGTAGTTCCGAGAAAGAAAACAACACGCTACAGAAACAACTGATGCATAGCCATTGGTTGGGGTTGGTAAGGAGGAGGTGAAACTGACCCTCTGTTATGCAAATTTCAGTTAAAACGGGAGATCAACTACCCAATGAAAAAAAAGAAGGATGGGCTTAAAGCACTGTCATGCAAATTTTGGGCAGAACGAAGTACGGCCCACCGTGGTGATGAAAAAGGAGTTGTGAAAAAGAATGAAAACAGAACACACATCGATCTCAGAAGCGAAAGGAAGAGGTGAAATAAAATGACACGATGGGTTTTGTGCGGTCCGAAAGAGGAAAATAGAGTGAGTGGCAATTCTGATGGTAAGAAAGCAACGAACCCGAACAACATATATGGAGAGTGGGGAAGTTAAGCTAAGTTTTGTGAAATGAACATTTTCAATAAGTGCAGTGCTATTTAGTTAGCGGAAAGAGTGCTCTGATACAAAGAGAAACCTTCTTCAATCAATGTGTAGAGATAAATATGACTCTGGCCTAAGTAATTCCCCAGTTTATTTGATTTTATCAAAATATTATAAGAGAAGCTGGTAGTGTGACCTTAGTCACAAATGGAAGTCAGTATTTTAATTGTAAACAAATAATGTTGTCAAAGATCAATTTAAATATAAATACAAACAAATATAAGTATCCTTTGCAAGGATCAAAGTGTTAATGCCAATATTATAGGAGAAATGTTGTTAGGAAATTAAATCAGATGTGTTCTGATAAATTTTTTTTTTCTTGAAATAACTGTAAATATTGTAAATAAATAATAGTGTTAATTATTTGGAGTCTTCTCATTTAAATTATCTAGTATGTGTTTGTTTATTTAGATTTCCATTTTAAAAGTCAGCTAAGGGCAAGAATGATCATTCTCAAAAAGGGTAATGGGCTACTTCGAAATTACACAATGCAATGGGGGGAACATATCCAAAATTTAATCTCTATGGATTCCTTTTATTATTATTTTCTGAATAAATTAATTTATTCTATTAGCCAACCCCAGAGAAACCTTTATGTATTTAATTCTAAGCTTTAATTTTGATCAACTTGTCCCAGCAAAAGGGTTATGTTGGAATGGGCAGCAATTAGAAGGGAAATTAAAGGATAAAAATTTTAAATAAATATTATAACTGAGTCATGCATATTTCTTTTCAACATCTGCAATTCCTATATAATTCACTGGTGCCGTCCAGTTCTTAATTATTGTTAATTGAGTTTTCAATTTTAATGATTAAAAAATTGCAACTGGGTTATTGTCAAACATTAAGTTAAATACCTTTAATGTATTCTAAAATACAGGCGCATGTTAAAAGTAATCAATTTAAAATTTTATATTCAAATTGTGGAAATTTACAATCTATATAGTATATGGCAAAATAATAATTATGAAACTGTTAATTAGAATAATTTCAACTCTTTTATTTTAATGATAAGTTATTGGAAGATTAAATGGAGATTTTTTTATTTTGATGGTTTGTTTGACTTCCTCTAAAAGGCTCCACTACCAGCAAGTCGGTGATTTCGTAAATATCAGTATTCAACTTAGAAAAATCAGTATATTCGTAATTGTATGTATATTTTATGTTACTCTTATATGAACTTTGCATTTGATCTTTAACAGTATACTGAAACATTGTGCTAAGAAAGTAAATCATAAAAAAATCAAATGATATCGTAAAATGATATGAATAATAAAAAAATAAAAAGATAAGGATTTATGTAGCAGATAAAATAGTGTATTAGTAGATTGTTAATGCATATATATTTTGATACTGTATACTTTATTGTATAATGCATTTATATTTTGATATCTTTGAAATTTTGCAAATGTTTACACTTGGCTTAATAATATTTTTAGGTGTAGGAATTTCCATGCATTTTTAAAGTTAGATTTAGAATTCAGTATCTAAATAAATTTTAATTATCAAAAAGCTGAATGCCAAAAAAGAATCGTAGAAATCATAGAAATAGCTTGAACTCGAGTTTTTCTGGCGTATTAATGCGAGGGCATATAAAAAAAGTTAAATAAACAAAAGCAAATTGATTCGAGTAACACGATGGCAGATCCATCAGTGGACACAATAATTTCTCTAATCCCGAATTTCGATGGGAAAAAGTTAAGTGATTGCGAGTATTTTCTCAGACAATTTGAGGACTTAACTAAACAAATATTAAAAGACGATGCGAAGCTTACAATTTTGAAAGCAAAATTGTCGGGTACTGCGAGAGAGAAACTCTCACAAAATAAATCGCTTATAGAAGAGAAAAACTACAACGAATTCAAAAAGAAATTGTTAGATTTATTCAAAATCAAGAAATCATTTACGCAGGTACAGACTGAGTTTTTCAATCTGAAACAGAAACCGGGACAAGACTTAACAAGTTTTATTAGCGAATTCAAAAACGCAGCGTCTCTTTATATAGAGAAAAGCCATACAGAAGTTGATCCGAACGGAAACGGGAAATTTTTGGACTTAGTAAGATTGACACGATTTTTGGATGCGATTAGACCGGATTTAAGTATGGATTTAAGGAAAACCTTTCCCGATAATTTTGAGGATGCTTGCAAAACAGCAATTAAATTAGAAGAGGCGTACAATAATATAGGGGCAGAACAGGTAAATACTATAACAGCTAACAATGAATCGCAACTTTTTGAGAAGTTATTGAAATTAAATGTAGAAACGGCGGAGCAGATTAATAATTTATCAAAAGAAATAAATAACATAAAATTGGGAACAATCGAAAAAAGAGAGGAAGTCGAAAAATTTTGTAATATATGCAAGAAGGGGTCACACAATGAGGATAGTTGTTGGTATAATAAAGCTAATAAAAACAACAACCAGAATTATAGGCATAGATTTGTAAACAATAGGGGTAATTACAGAGCAAATTACAAGAATTATAACCAGTATGAAAGACACGATTCTCACAATGCATTTCCGGAGGGTAATATTTACTATAATCATGTACCAAATGCTCAACCTTTTCCACCCCCACCACAACAACATTACAACACGCCGTATACTTATTATCAACCTGACTTTAATAATTATGATGCACAGGGGTATTACACTCAACAGAGAGGAAATTATAGAGGTGCACAGAGGAATAACTATCGCAATAAATATACGGACTCTAGGGAAAACAGAGAAAATCATACGAACAGTAACAAGGATAGTAATCAAAGGGGTAAATTTCAGAGGGGCAATTATAAAAGATACAAGCAGAACAAAGATAAGGATGCGGAAAACTAAATACGAGACTTGTAAATACAGATAAAGAAGACCCGAGCAAGTCTCACGATAGCGGGCATACTTTAAGGGATAAAACTATTGCAAGTGTACAGAACGATACAAATGAACTTCCTCTAATTAAATTTAAAATTAAAGATATTGTAATTAACAGCCTTTGTGACTCCGGCGCACAGGTGAGCTTGATCTCACCGCTTTTGTTTGAAAATTTAAAACAAGCAAATATAAAATTTAAATATTTGGGAAATCAAATTAAGATTCAAACACTTACAAATTCACTGATTACATTCAAACAGTGCATTAGAATGGCATTTAAATTACAGGACACTTTTGTAAAAGGAACTTTTTATGTTACAAATAAAGATTTTGGCCGCAAATATCAATTATTACTAGGGTACGATTTCTTAAAAGAAAATCAAATGGTTCTAGATTTTGAAAAGAAGTATCTTAAATTCAAAGGAAGAAAAATGGCATTAAACATCAAAGATTCGGAGGACACTGGGGATGTAAATACATTAATTACAGAACAAAACACAAGGACTAAAAAATACAGAAAACCTACAAAGGGGAAAATGTTTGCAAAAACGGTAGGCCATAATATTATAAACCCAGGGGAGGAAAAGCTTGTAAAATTAGAATGCCCCATAAAATTAGAGGAAAATCAAACATTTATCCTAGAACCAATACAGCACAAAAATAAAATTTTCTATGAAAGATCTATCCATGACACCCCAAGGAACAGAAAAATAAATATTTTAATTAAAAATATTACTAATAACAAGATACATTTAGAAACAGGTATGAACATCGGGCAAATTTTCACTAATTTGGAATACAAACAAGATAAATCTATAGACAATATTGAGCAAGGGAGAATTTTTGAGGTCAATGCATTAAATTTGGAAGATGTACATAAATTAAGAGAGGCAGAGATAAATGAGGAAGATTTTGATCTTAATCATTTACCATCGGATGTACAGGATTCGTTCAAACAAATTCTTTTAAAGCATGTACACGCGTTTTCGAAATCCTATCAAACTTTAGGTCAATGCTCACTGGTGACACCAAAGTTTAAACTTAACCACGACTATCCCATTCAAACAAAACCATATAAAGTGCCACAAGCAGTGAAGCAATATGCAAAGACAGAGATAAGAAAATTATTAGAAGCGAAAATCATCGAGGAATCGGACTCTAATTACGCATTTCCTGTCATTTTTGTAAGAAAAAAAGCGGATAACAAAAACAATCCAAAATTTCGAATGGCGGTAGATTACCGGCTGCTAAATCAGATTTTAGAGCCATATTCCTATCCGATTCCAGATATTAAAGAAATTTTACAGAATATTAGTGGGAAGAAGTACTATATAGTACTTGACTTACACAGTGCTTTCTTCCAAATTAATTTACGACCTGAAGATAGCCAAAAACTATCGTTTATTACAGAAAATGGTAAATTTCGACCTCTGAGACTTGCGTTCGGAACTCGCAATTCGAGCGCCTATTTCGCTGAACTGATAAATAAGGTATTGGGTCACTTTAACAAGCATCAGGTAGCCTACTTTATTGATGATGTTTTAATAGGGGCTGACACTATATCAGAATTATTGAGAATTTTGGAAGAAGTGTTACAGGCGCTAATCCAACATAATCTAACAATTGAGCCATCCAAGATGCAAATATGTAAAGATAAAATAGAATTTCTTGGTTTTCAAATTCACAAGCACGGCTATTCACCATCCACAAGTAATATAGATAAAATTAAAAGTTTAGTAAGACCTAAAACAAAAAAAGGAGTAAGGTCACTCTTAGGTTTGGCTAACTACTTTAGAACACTTATTTCAAAATATGCGGAAATAGTAAACCCATTAGTTAATCTTACTAAAGATAAAATTAAATTTAAATGGGATGAAAATACTGAAATGGCGTTTAAGAAAATCCAAGATGAAATTATAAACAACCCAACATTACATCCTCCTGATTACACCAAACAATTTACTTTAATCACAGACGGCTCAAAAATTGCAATTTCAGCGGTACTGGCGCAGGAAATTGAAGGAAAATTACAACCTATTGAAATTTTTGGGAGAAAATTACGGGAACCGGAAAAGAATTACCCGAGCTTGAAATTCGAATTATTAGCGGTTCATGAAGCGGTGTTACACTTCAGAACTATGTTGGAAGGCAGACACTTCAAGTTTCTCACCGATTCCAAGGCTCTCACGGAAAATTTACATCTAGAGAATCAGTCCGATTTGGTTAAAAGATGGGTGATAAATCTCAGCGATTTCTCTTATGAATTCGATCACATTAAAGGGGACACCAACCCAGCGGACTATATTTCGCGAAATATAAATAATATTATTACGGATACAAATTTACACAATAATTTATTTTCCGTTAATCCCGCATTATCTAATGAGAATATTAAACAACATCAATATTCAGGCGAGAAATTAAGCAAAATAATTCAGAAAATAGAACAAGGTAAAGAAAACAGAAATACCAAAAGGTATACTTTGAATGAAGAGAAGATGCTAATTTTAAAACCGGGAAAACAGAAAACAGAACTAATTATAGCACCGGATGCTTTAAAGATTGCTTTGATGGAAGAAGTGCACAAACCGCATTTTGGTTTTGACAAAACCTATGAAGCCATGAAAAGTAGAATATTTTGGCACGGAATGTATACAGATATTCGAACTTATTGTGCCAATTGTGTACCATGTAACACCGCAAAGCCACATAAAAAAATGAAAGTTCCTATTCAAAAAATGGTTAAGGACCATGAGATAGGGAGTGTATTACATGCGGATATCGTCGGAAAGCTTCCACTTACACTTCGCAAGAATAAATTTATTCTTACGATTATGGATTCTACTTCAAGATTCCTAGAAGCCATACCTATTCGCAATGTCGAGTCCCAGACTATTCTCAATGTCTTTAATAAATACTTCAGTTATTTTGGATTGCCAAAACAGTTAAAATTAGATAATGGGCCATATTTTAGGGGAGCGGTATTCAAAGAGTACATGCGTGCTCTAAACATTGAAATTCGCTTCAGTTCAGTTTACAGAGCCAAAGGAAACGGCCTGATAGAAGTCGTGAATCGAATACTGAAAGGATCACTGACAGCCATGGCACAAAGTTCCTTACAATGGGACATTCGCCTAGAGTTTTTCAAACTCCAATACAATATGGCGAAGCACAGAGCGACGGGATTTTCACCCGCCTTCCTTTTTTTGGAAGAAATTTACGCACTCCTTTTACTGCACACATGCCAACAGAACAAATTCACACTCAGACATATGTCAAAAACCGAATGGACCACATGCAGGAGGTTAGACTGCAAGCGTTGGCACAGCAGGAGAAAATGATGGCCGAATATGTGAAAGAGGAAGACCTTGATAAAATTACAACACTTGAACTAGGACAACAAGTTTACCTTAAGTCCATTAACCCTACTGTTTTACAAAAAAAACTTGAAGGCCCATTTAAGGTGGTTCGAAAAGTGCGAAATAACAATTACATTTTACAAGATGTAACGGAAGAAAGTAAAGGAACTATAAAAAGACACATTGACAGACTCTGGGCACCAAAGCATGCTGACAGGTGCAAAACAGAGGAGTCAAGCTCATCGGAGGAAGAATAGTGGGAATAAAATACCATTAAAAAGGGGTAGTAAGATGTTACTGTTACAGAAAGACTAATAGCTTAAACAGTTTATGTAAAAATTTTAGTTGCGGTTTGCAGAATTCTACTAACTGTCAAATTTAAATATTCTCAAAACAGCGATGGCATACTCAACTAGGGTTGAAAAAAAAATAAATAAGTAAAATAAAATAACATAAAATAAGATATCCCTGGCACATTTTTCAAATTTTGATAAGAAATAATTTCATAGTAAAAGCGACCCAAGGTATCACAAACAATAATAAAAAAAACAAAGAAAATCACATAATCAATTGAATAAATATTTGGATAAAGACAAATAAGCAAGTAAGTAATAATAAATCCCTAGGTTAGGTTACGCAGGGCAATAAAATCTCTGAGACGGTGTGAAAAATTTTGGTGACGTACCAGGTAGGCGCGGAGTGGGGATTTGTTTATCAACAAACATCCCCAGTTGCCATGTCAACAAGCATTGCTGACAACTTCGCGGAAGGAAGGGTCAGTAAAGATAAAAATAAATAAATAAAAATAGATAAATGAGGGTATCACTTACTCGGTTGATGTCTTCTTCGCGAGGGTGCACTCTTTGGGTGTGTGTCTATTCCTTGGGGAAAAATCCAGGCGTCCCGGACACACACCAATTTTTTCCATATTACACCAAAAAAAAAAAAAAATAAATAAATTGCACACACACACACCGGGGGGGGGGGGAGTTTTCCGTATGCGTCCCCCGGTCTTTTCCTGTTGACACTGATACATTCTGGACGTTAATTTCTGTTTCCTCCAGGGGCGTGAAACGGTAGCAGTTGGTTCCTAGCTCGTCCGCTTGGTCAGGTTGGCAGGGGCCACATCATAAAAAGGAAAAAAAACGAAATCAGTAAACAGATAAACAAATATCGAACATTCGTTTTTCAGGGTATCATTTTGTTTTAATTTCGTGTTTTTTTTTTTTGGAAAATTTAGATAACGATTTTAAACTCTTAGAGAACGATAAAATAATAATAATAATAATAATAATAATAATAATAAGACGAAAGGAAATAATTCAGTTAATTAATTAAGTGATAATGATAATAATGACAGAATTTATTTTCTTGTTTCTATAAATTAAGGCTCACTTTTCAAAAGACTGCATG
This sequence comes from Maratus michaelseni, assembly GCA_963931845.1. NCBI lineage: Eukaryota > Metazoa > Arthropoda > Arachnida > Araneae > Salticidae > Maratus > Maratus michaelseni. The sequence goes on from OZ007587.1 coordinate 283,592,346, forward strand.
AAATTGGGAAATGAATCGGTCAAAAGATCATTTCATTCACATTTGCATGGTAAAGCCAAGCCGTTTAAAAAAAAAAAATTAATTAATTAATTAATTAATTAAGTTACATTATGTTTTTTTTAATTTAACTAAACAATTTGGATTTAACATTTAATCTCATTAACTAATTCGTTAAGCTGAGTTTTAAAAAAAATAAAAATTAATAATAATGAATAATAAAGTATATATACATATAATTCCAGCTGTGTAAAATTTTTTAATTACTAGGATGCTAATTGCATATTAAGTTCCAACACAAATTGGAAATTTTTGCGGGCAAAATTTTCTTAACTGCAGTAATTGGTGGCGGGCAATTAATATGTAATTAAAAACAATAATAATAAATAAATAACTAAATAAAAGTTTTTTTTTTCCATTTAAGTTAGGTTAAATGTTCTAAGATATTATTTCTTAATAAGTAGATAGGTAGTAAAAAAAAAAAAAAATAAATAAATAAATAAATACATAACAGAAATAATAATACAAAAAAAATATAATAATAATATTAATAATTATTATAATGATTAATAAATAAATAAATAAATTTTATCGGTTTTAATATATTCAAACTTTTTTTTTTTTAAATGAGCATTTGGAGATAATCTTAAAAGTTGTCAGTGATTCAGAGGCTTTTAAGTACTATGCATTTCAACGTGGGCTGCTCATCTAAAGGGGAACCGAAATTGATAAGATTCCCATATGCATATTTATGAAATTAATTCGATAACGGATTTTAGGAAATAAATGTATGGCATTCCGGTAGTGGACATATACCATTTAATAATCATTTAGCGTGGAGATGACTTAGTTCACACGATCTTGTAGGCTTGAAGTCATTTTTTCCCCTCCTTCTCGCTACGTGTTTGTAATTATAAGGCCGTGATTAGATGATAATAAACTTTAATGGAATATTTGTTTTATATAAAGGTGGTAATTTGGTAACATATTTAACGGGAAATGGATTTTTGTCTTAATATTGAATTGCATGAAAGACCACGTGCATGTTATTTGGTTGATCTCAATTTACGGGTCAAGACGAAGGGTAGTTTAAACAATTGGCTTATAGTCAGTTTTAATAATTAAGCTTTTAATATATATCAAAAAATTATATATATAGATGTAAATATCATTAAATAAATAAATAATGAGAATAATAACTCGTAAACTTACATCATAATTCGCAGCCATACTCCATGTGACGGGGCAAATCAGGAAGGTAGATCTGAGGTGAGTTGAGGTGTTATGCATACGGAAGGATCGCAAACGCTATTCACCTGCAGGGTTGAAAAAAAAAAGGGTGCGTTCAGGGGGTGTGTTAGAAACGCATTATCCCAGGTAAGGAAGCATTTAGGTGTTGAACCGGTCGTGGTATGGGATTAGGCCAGCATTTTCAGGTGTACGAGGAAGGAATGAATCACCTGTTCAGTAGGGCTACATGATTGACAGAAACGGGGTGAGTGTTTGACCTGAGGTCACGCAGCTTTCCGATTCTTATCATTGAGTAGAAGTTTTTTTTTTCTTCTTTCTGTCGGGCAGAAAAAAAATGAACAGTGAGAGAACGGGGAGTTATTATTTTCAACATGTTAGGATTAACATGAGAATTTTTACGCTTAGGCGTTTAAAAAAAAAAGAAAAAGAAAAGGAAATAGAGAAATAAATAGAAAAATAAAATAGGAAAGAAGGGAAAATTATTAAAGAAAAATTTCATTTTTTTTTCTTTTTATTCATTCTTTGTTGTTTAATAATTCGAAAGAATTGTATGTATATAATAAAATTACAACAATCATATGAATGGACAATACAAATGGTAACTGAATTAATCCATAAAATTGGGTCAAGTAGTAGATGAATATCATAAAGTTACAACATCATGAATGTGTCATGTTTTCAGATTGCTAGGACTGTTTTTGTGTCCATCTAAAATATTTGTCTGTTTGCATTTATTAATTAGATATAGTGCTGAATTCATTCATTAATATGTGTAAATATTGTAAAGTTGAAGACATGCCACTTCATCGAACTTAGAAGAGTATTGCTATTATATATATATATATATATATATATATATATATATATATATATATATATATATATATATATATATATATATATATATATATATATGTATGTATAGATATACATTTGTTCCTTTTGGTTTGTTTTGGCCTAATTTTGGTTTCAATTTTAGTAGCACTAGATATAATTAAATAATTTGAAAAAAAAAAAAAAAAAAAAAAAAAAAAGAAAATCTGAGAATGTGGATGTACAGTTTTATATTGGATTAAACTCTTTGCTCTATTGGTATATTGTTGATATACTCATATGTATATTTTATCCAAATCACGTGTATCTATAGGATTTTTTTTTTCTCAACAAAGTATAGAGAGGTAGAGCTAGACAAAAACTTTTATTGCTCTATATAAATATGTATATATATATATACATATTTTGAATGTATACTCATTATCATAATTTTTCTCTCAGGTATCTTACATATTCAGTTATGTATGTGTAATTGTAAGATTTTGCCTGAATTGGGTTTTATATATTGTATGATGCATCTATTGTGTTAAAAATAATTATCAAGAATCATTGTAAAGTTGAATACTGATCCTTACATATCACAGTGTATTATATCTTTTTGTTTTGTATGGTCTGTTTGGCTATTTAGATATTTTGGATTTGGTGAGTGCTCTATCTTAGACACACCGGTTATATTTAACCACAAAATTTAAATTTTTTGTACTAATGATAATATTTTATCTCTAAATTGTTTGGGAATACTTAGGAAATGTGTACATATATGAACTGTTCTTTATTAAAGTCACACAAGTAATTTACAAATGAACATTTTCCTCTGCATGAACTTTAGTCTACAATATGATTCTGTATAGATGAACGTGGACTGATATCATCTATGTGATCTATAGATTATCTACAAGGGTGATGGACTTCTTGGAAATGCAATGCTAAAGAAAACTGGACGTTTTCTTTCTTTTAGTACGGGGGGAAAGATAATGTAAGGAAAGTACATTATCGGGACTTTCCCATAAGTCGCCTCAGTTGAAAGATTTAGGATGGCAAATTTATGACCAGAGACTCGCTGGCGACAATTTTAAGCCACAAAAGTCAAATAAGAAGAACTTTGATTTAAGTTGGTCTGGGAGATAATATCAAAGAACACACACGTAGTTCCGAGAAAGAAAACAACACGCTACAGAAACAACTGATGCATAGCCATTGGTTGGGGTTGGTAAGGAGGAGGTGAAACTGACCCTCTGTTATGCAAATTTCAGTTAAAACGGGAGATCAACTACCCAATGAAAAAAAAGAAGGATGGGCTTAAAGCACTGTCATGCAAATTTTGGGCAGAACGAAGTACGGCCCACCGTGGTGATGAAAAAGGAGTTGTGAAAAAGAATGAAAACAGAACACACATCGATCTCAGAAGCGAAAGGAAGAGGTGAAATAAAATGACGCGATGAGTTTTGTGCGGTCCGAAAGAGGAAAATAGAGTGAGTGGCAATTCTGATGGTAAGAAAGCAACGAACCCGAACAACATATATGGAGAGTGGGGAAGTTAAGCTAAGTTTTGTGAAATGAACATTTTCAATAAGTGCAGTGCTATTTAGTTAGCGGAAAGAGTGCTCTGATACAAAGAGAAACCTTCTTCAATCAATGTGTAGAGGTAAATATGACTCTGACCTAAGTAATTCCCCAGTTTATTTGATTTTATCAAAATATTATAAGAGAAGCTGGTAGTGTGACCTTAGTCACAAATGGAAGTCAGTATTTTAATTGTAAACAAATAATGTTGTCAAAGATCAATTTAAATACAAATACAAACAAATATAAGTATCCTTTGCAAGGATCAAAGTGTTAATGCCAATATTATAGGAGAAATGTTGTTAGGAAATTAAATCAGATGTGTTCTGATAAATTTTTTTTTTCTTGAAATAACTGTAAATATTGTAAATAAATAATAGTGTTAATTATTTGGAGTCTTCTCATTTAAATTATCTAGTATGTGTTTGTTTATTTAGATTTCCATTTTAAAAGTCAGCTAAGGGCAAGAATGATCATTCTCAAAAAGGGTAATGGGCTACTTCGAAATTACACAATGCAATGGGGGGAACATATCCAAAATTTAATCTCTATGGATTCCTTTTATTATTATTTTCTGAATAAATTAATTTATTCTATTAGCCAACCCCAGAGAAACCTTTATGTATTTAATTCTAAGCTTTAATTTTGATCAACTTGTCCCAGCAAAAGGGTTATGTTGGAATGGGCAGCAATTAGAAGGGAAATTAAAGGATAAAAATTTTAAATAAATATTATAACTGAGCCATGCATATTTCTCTTCAACAGTATGCCATCCGGTTTTATGCTTTAATTCTTTGTTCTTAGCTTACACATTACATTTCACACTCAATAGCGCCATCTGTCGGTGATTATTGCAATTATTTTTTTATTATTATTCCACTCTTTTCCCCCCTTTTTGAATAGTAAGTGTACCGATTTTGGTTTCATTCAGGTTATTCCTTTAAGCTACAGATAGTTCCAAATAGAGATACTTATATTATAACCACCCGGTATATCAATTAAAAAATTTGTGTGTATGTATGTGTGTCTGTCTGTTTCTTTGTTGACAAAATGGAAATCTATCGCACGTAGACGTTTACAAATTGGGATAAGGATAGACGAAGACGGGCCCGTGTGCACACAAACCTCAGATTTTAGATTTTTTGACTAGATGTTTTGTTATTTTTTATTGAACGGTTCAGTTCGCGTTTTTTCACGACCTTTCATTCGCAGGCTATTTTGACCTACTCATAAAAGCAATCCAAATTCAATCTTTTTGCCCAGTATAGTAAATATCCTGCCCACTCATACATGAATCTATATTAATAATAAAGTTTTTGTGCATGTATGTGTGTCTTTCTGTCTCTTTGTTGACATTTGGGAAATCTATCACACTTAGAAGTCTAGAAATCGGAATAAGGATAGACGAAGACAGGTGAGCCTCAAATTTTGGATTTTTTGCTTAGATGTTTTGTTATTTTATATTGAACAGATGAATTCACGTATTTACCCGACCTTTCAAGTTTACAGGCAATTTTGATTTACTCATAAAATCAATCCGAAGTCAAACATTTTGCTCAATATAGTAAATTTTGTCGTATTTTTTTCTATAATATTTATACTCAATTCGTACAGCTACTTTTGATTTTTTTCGCGATCTTTTTTTTTTTTTTTTTTTTTTTAGATATCTTCTTTCTACCAAAAATGAGAAATCTGTTTTGTATCATGTGTTATCTATTGGATAACTTATTCATCCAATCTTATAATTTATACTCCTGTATGGAGCAGACTTTCGTGAATCGATTAAAAAATTAAAAAATATTAATAATTTGAATTTTTATGATTTTTTTAAAACTTTAACACTAGACATACCGGAAATTTTACTCAAGTTTTATAAAAATATTTTACTTTAGAATTTCTATTTACAACTATTTAGTATTATTCAGGGCCTTACTGTTTGAATAATTTGCGTTTGATTTATATTTTACTTATTTTATAAAAAAATTTCTGGTTCGAATCGAAATGCTTTCGTTTTATACTGGTCAAAATGACCGGTTTGGTGTATCTAATGTTAAGAAAATAGAAATTTCTGACGACCAAATGAAGTTCCTAGAGGGGGGTGGTGTCTAAGCTAATCTTTTAACGCCAAAAAGTCTGCGGTTATAGTTATGGTGTTCATTCGTAAGTGAGAGATAAGTGATTGCGTCGTATCATCTTACGGAAATTGAAATTTTCAGGGTTTTTGTCACTTTTTTGTGAAGACATTATTAATTGTCTATTTTCATAAAGTTATATTATAGATTTCTTGGCGCGAGACATATTTAAATTAATTCCGCCAAACAGTAAGGTTATTTTAGCCGAGCTGTCTGCTAGTCACAAATAAAATGTTCATAAAGATCAATAAAAGATTAAGCTACTTTGTATTCGGAGACTTTAAACGTTTTCATGTTAAAATCATTTGATTAATTTAGATAGATTTACATTATGGAGGAAAAAGAAAACTGAAAAATGTATTTTATATAAAGTAAAGATGAAGAAGACTTTTAGTTGGCAAAGTACACGTCTTAAAAGGCTTTCATACTATTAAGAACTCGTTAGATCATTTGCATTTATGTGTTTTCTTTTAGTGCTTTATCATCAAAGAGAATAGTGATAAAATATCAAAGTTAAATTTCTGGCTGAAAAACTAGAATTTTGGGTATTCCTTTTTTTAATCATTTTGACTTTTTTTTTTACGGTAGTAGGCTTATTTATTACATGCTTAACTCTTTAAGTGCTAATTTAATAATATATTTATTTCTATAAAAATCTAGAAGGAAATTCCTATTAAATTTTCTGTATACCAATACCTTTTAAGATACAAAAATATTTGATAACAATAAAGTCATGTAAATATAAATTAAATATAAAGCACTATACATAAAAATAAAAAATGTATAGTCGGGGAAAAAGTATCCCATTCCCTTTGTAATTCTTCCGCAGATATTCCTATAAAAATTATACTAATACCAATCGAGGGAAAAAAATGTCTACTATTAAGTGTGCATAAATTATGCTTAGGGGGTGTAAAGGTTAAACATTGTACCAGAATATTTTTTGTGTGTTCCTTGACATTCTTGTCAATTGAGAGGAATTTTTAATTCAAAATTCTACTGCTATTTCCGAACAGAATTATTTGTATTATGTAATCTGTCATTAAATAAGGCAAAGATTATTATTCGGAAATAGTGGAATCACTTTCTGAATGAAAAATCCTCTTCTGGGATCAAAACATCAAAAAAGTATATAATTTAAGGCAAAAAAATATTTTTTTCATTCAACAACGCACAATTTTTAATAGCATGACACTTGCAAACATAATTATTGAAGTGAGTTTTCCTAAAATAGTTTTTCATTTTTCGAAAAAAAAAATACATCTTGAATGATAAGCACTTATTGTTTCATCGCGGCAGTTTTTGTTTCTTCCGCGATATCGTACCCGGACATTTGATTCAAACCACCATCTTTGACAGCATTTTCTGAAAGATGTTCTGTCTTTACAGAAAAAACAGTTCGATTATATATTTTCACAATAAGAGCACGTGCTAATTTCATTTGTTGGAGAACAAAAATGCAATTTTTCTTAAATCACCGAGATATACATAAAAATGTGTTAAGAGTTTATCTATAAATTTCGAAAAATAAAATTAAGATCGCACAGGGAAAAGTACCAAAGTCATGTTTTTTTTATATCTGGGAAAATATTTAGAAATTCTAAATAAAATATTTATACAGCAGTATTTCGGGCAAAAATTAGTAATTAACTAGAAATGTAACTAAAATAAACAAATTTATGAACATAATTATAAAAAATTATGACTAACAAAACTTGAAATAAACTTATCGTAACATTAAGCCTAGACCTAGTATGTGTAAGATGCAAGGATATTAATGGAATGTTACAAGGTAAAATATATAGGAAAGTAAATGCATGAACGAAAAAAGAAATATCTTACTTTTAAAAAAAAATGTGTAGATTTTAAATGTAGTAGAGATCCACGATCCACTTCATTCAATCTTCATGCAGCTTCCGACAGCGCATAGCACGGTAGCAACATCTATTTGTAAACAAACGGACACGGCATCCACGCCGCGAATCAGCGAACATTTTGAAGGATTGAAGTAGAAGTATTTTTTTTTCCATTAGAGATGCAAAAGATGTGCTATTCACAAATCCTTTAGATGGGGTGAAAAGTATTTCCATAAAACGTCGAATAAAGAATTTCCATTAGACGTCGAAAGAGTGATAGTTACAATAAACTAACGTTACATTGAAGAACATTTTACACATCATTTTCGTTTACTTACTTAATTTCTAGATTTCAATTTCTGTGGATGCAAATGAGAACACAAGATGGCCCATTTAGAAAGGGCGGTTCCACAGAGAGAGGCTGGTAGAGGTTATGACATTAAAATTTCAATGACGTGAATAAATTCACATGGCTTATATATTTTCCTGTAAAAAATGACAAAAAAAAAACAAACTTGGAATGTTAAACGTCTGGGAGGGGTATTTACTTTCATTAGCCCCATCGTAAAACAGCTAATGCCCCTTTAACTGTCTAAAAGTAAAATGCCTCTATATATCGAAAACTAATGAAATAAATGAGCTACAATAAAGATAGTTAAGTTTTTTTTCGCTGCTGAATCTGCTTGTGTAAATATAATTGTAGGCAGGGCTTAATTTGCGAGAGAGCCCACCGGAGCTCAGATCCGGTACTTCTCTGTTTTCAGTAAATATTTAAATATTGGCTAGAATTCACCGGAGCTCATAAATACTGCGCTCCGGAGCCCAGCGCAATAACGCTTCCGAAAAACGAACTCAAATTACCCTTTCATTTCCCTCCCATCTCCAATCTTTTGCCTTCTTTTGTATCAAACTATTTGTATGTGACGTAATATGCCACACACGTAAGAAATGGAGTTGAAACGGGCTCGATTTTTATATCAGTCTTCGGGTTTCGGCAGGCTTGAGCTCAATCTGTCTTAAATTCAAAATTTTATTTATTTCAATTTGAAATAATTTTAATGCTATTTTGATCAGAATATATATATATATATATATACAGTGTAAACAGAAATAGTCTTTTTCTATTCTGCATAGCTGCGAACTATTCCTTTTTTGTGTTAACACTATTTCCGAATCATAATCCTCAGCTTATTTAATCGCAGAATTCTGCAATTAATTAATATTAAAATTAGGCAAAGGTTTCTATTTGGAAGTAGTAATAACTAAAAAGTGGAACAGTTGATAGCTAAGTATACGCAGATAGATGTATTTAACCCTCTAAGCGTGTGGAACGTAATATTCCGTTCACTAATCTCCAGGTTTCACGGCATATATGCAATGTTTAAGATAATATAATTCTATAGATTTAATGAATTTTCAAAACATTGAAGAATGATTAATACTCTGAAGGGTTACATTCATATTTGTAATTAAGTTTTATTTATAATGCTGAAATAATCATATTTTTTTAGCATTTAAAACAAAATGAGGAGAAAACAGCATTACAATTTTACCCTTTTTCAAAACGCTCAGAAGGTTAAATACATCTAAGATAGATGTATTTAAATAATCTAAATCCAGTTATTCAAATTTAAACCAAACACTTTTTTTAAACTTCTTTAAGTATCTCTGCTGAAGTGTTTATTTTTGGTGAACTTGCTTTGTTTGCAAATTATCTATTTAAAAACCTAACAAAATAAAAAAAATTCATGAAGAGTATGTTTTTTATGCAATGGAATTTTTCGAAAGGGCTTTTTTTATTAAGAAAATTCTGTGAAGGGGGTTCTTCCCCTGCTTTATTAAATTTCTTTTCTGAAAGGGATCAAAATTTTGCCTGGATCAACCCCTAAAATGCTACCAATTTAATCTACATTAGTGTACCTCCAATTATGATACAAAAATACCAAGTTTTCCACGTTTAGAGCAGACATACAAGTGTGTGTGCAAACAGTGTATATGGACACAAATATGTTCAGATGAACATATTAAAAAAATAGTGTTAGCCAACCAATTAACTAATTAGCAAAATTTTAGGGATGCTAATAAGTATTAACAATTACATTGTAACATTTATATATATTATTAATTGACTCGAATCACATTTATATGTACAATACTTGGATCTAATCACTTTTATATGTACAATACTTGGGTCTAATCACATTTATATGTACAATACTTGGGTCGAATCACATTTATATGTACAATACTTGGGTCGAATCACATTTACACGTACATTACTTCGTTGGAATCGCATTGTTTGAAGATTGTAATCAAGTGCTCATGATCATAAACACTCGATTACAATCCTCATTATTATCATCGTATCGCGAGATACACGATTTAATTTCAATATTTATACAGCAGTATTTCGGGCAAAAATTAGTAATTAACTAGAAATGTAACTAAAATAAACAAATTTATGAACATAATTATAAAAAATTATGACTAACAAAACCTGAAATAAACTTATCGTAACATTAAGCCTAGACCTAGTATGTGTAAGATGCAAGGATATTAATTGAATGTTACAAGGTAAAATATATAGGAAAGTAAATGCATGAACGAAAAAAGAAATATCTTACTTTTTAAACAAAATGTGTAGATTTTAAATGTAGTAGAGATCCACGATCCACTTCATACAATCTTCATGCAGCTTCCGACGGCGCATAGCACGGTAGCAACATCTATTTGTAAACAAACAGAGACGGCGTCCACGCCGCGAATCAGCGAACATTTTGAAGGATTGAAGTAGAAGTATTTTTTCCATTAGAGATGCAAAAGATGTGCTATTCACAAATCCTTTAGATGGGGTGAAAAGTATTTCCATAAAACGTCGAATAAAGAATTTCCATTAGACGTCGAAAGAGTGATAGTTATAATACGTCTATAGCAGGTCATAGACGTCTAATAGTTAGCTAAATGGGAAGTGTCTTATAGACATCTATTTGTTTAATGCTATGCACATCTAAAAGATGTTATGGACGTTATAGACGTATTTAGATTATAAATCGACATCTTATAGATAGGGTGTGCCGTCTGGGTTAAAATTTTAAATTTGCAAAATAAAAAAAAACAATGCTTTAAATTTTGAAAATAATGTATGAAATATAAATATGCAGTTTAGAGTGACGGCGGAGGGGAGGGGAGGGGGTACTCTATGGGGAGTATGGCAGACTATTAGGTCTCCGGTACTTTTTTTCATGGAAATTAATCCCTGAATGTAGGCCATAATGATTAATTTTAAATATCGATTTACTAATAAATTTTAGAATTAAATATGCTTTTTAATTGCCTCGATTATATTTGGCTCCTTTCATTATATTATATTAAAGAGGAAGTATTTCAATAGGATGAGTTTTTGGGTAGATATAAGTTAAAGATTTGTACGTTGAGTTAACATTAACATCCTAGAATTTCGAACATTTCTAACTCACTGAAGATGTAAGAAAAAATAACTGATATACTTCTACAGTGTGGTTTGATTCAAGTAACTCTAATATACTGTCAAATGTGAGTGTTAACATTCAAAATAAGAAAGTTGGCACAATTTTTAATATATAGACGGCTTCCCAAACAATAATTCCAGTCTTAACATTTAATAGTAGACGTTATTGCTAATGCATTCGTACCAGTATCATAGGATGATTTGTGGTAGAATTAGGGCGTGGAGTAACTTTATTAGGAATTAGGGCGTGGAGTAGTATTTTTTTCAGGTCTGTGCATGTTATTACATAAAACATAATTAGAGCCAGAAAAAAATATTTAACGAATTGTTTTCCTGTGAAGAATCAATATCGTAAAATCTCCCTATGAAGGCTGTCACCGTCGATGCTCCTTCTCAGTTTCGTTTTCAATTTCCATTGGCTAACTTTTGGCGAGTTTTTAAGGTTAAAGCAATCTTAGCAAGCAGTTTGTTTAAAATTATGCTCTAAGCTATATCAGAATGAATGCATAGTAGCATAGTGTTATAGCGTTTGTATCCAGTTCTTTAAACTCGAATTCGGATCCAAGCAGTGAAAAGTTTTAAAAAATTGAAAGTTTCTATTTTTTTAATATTTAATTAAGTTATGTAAAATAATTTAAAACCATGTTAACAATTTATGCAATGTGATTTTTTAAATTATTTTTTTAATGTGATTTTCGTCGTAGTGTTCACACAATTCTACCACAATTTTTTAACAGTTTTTATTTTCGCCTTACTTAACTCCAGAAAAATATTGCAAATTCTGTGAATAAATGAGGTAATTACAATTTCTGTGTTTAAAAATTAAATAGAAATTTTCTTATCATTAATAGTGGTGCCAGACTATTTGAAAATTCCAAGGAGTGTGTGAATTTTGTGTGATGGCAGTTTAAACGAATTTCCTAATTTTAGAGATTCCAGTAAAAGGATTTAACAGAATTCACTTTTTTTTGTACACAAAGCGCTCGTACACACGTTAAAGTGATGGTGGATATAAGGAATCTCGTATTTTTAGAGATTACAATACAACAATTTAGCCGAATCTACTGATTTATTTATTTATTTATTGGTTTTCATGGGTGCGAAGCGCTTATACACGCGTTATAGTGATAGTGGCTATAACTAACGTGATATTTTTAAATATTTCAACATAACGATTCAGCCGAATCCATAATGCTTTTTTATTATTGTTTTCATGGGGAGAAACGCTCATACACACGGTATAGTATAGCGGCTGTAGAAAATTAGATAATTTTAGACAATCATATTTTTTATATTGACAGAGAGAAAATGTTATAATATTCATTAAAATTGCATAATTAAACAATCGATTTTTAAAATTATGCTATTTAATTTGTAAATTATCTTAGTTTTTCAACCTTAACGCTATTTGAACGCCAACGAAGGCATTTTTATATTCACACGTGACAATTCAGTTTGTTTATATCTAGCACTATATTAATACTAGCAGCATTTTCTTTTTTCATTTTATTAGAAACGTATAATTGGTAGGACTATTTGCTAGAAACTGAGATTGCAAAAATAAATGGCTCTCTTGTTTGCTCTTTCGAGCCGACCCCAATGTTTCCTACCTCCGCATGGTTCTTAATTGGCTTTTAGTTTTTTATTTGAAAAATAAATCAGAAGTTTGTCAGCTGTGATATTATGATGCAAATATGATATTACAAAATAAAAAAAGATTAAATAATAAAAGTTAATTAAAAACCACATGAAACATTTCATTAAATTATTTTTATGGTTCAAATTCAGTTTATTTGACTAAAAAAATTGAAAGGTTGGGTCCTATGTAACATGAAATAACATCTTCCGATAGGAAAAATCAATCAAATCTTGCCATTTTTCAGTATTGTGCCGATTGAGATCATCATATAACTTGTGCTTAGTCATTAAAAAGCTTTTCGTAAGTATACATCATTCTATGTACTGCCCTTTCATTTTCACAGTAAACATATATACTTTTTTAATGTTTGATCTAATTTATAAATGTTAACCTCATTAAGGTAGATGAAAATCAACTATTGCGTTTTCCACATTTGTGTAACAGACATGGAAGTCTGATTACTTGTGTTTCATAACTGTTTCATACCAGTGCTGGTTTTTTCCTCTGCTAAACCAAGATAATGAATGATAAATCATTCCATACAGTTTTATTTGATGAAAATATAAAATTCATTAGAAGGAACTTGTAAAAAAAATATTTTCAAGGATTTTTATCTCCTAAGGATTCTTTTTATCAGCTTGATGAAAGTTTTTACAAAAGTCATTAAAAGTGAATGATATCACCGACATTTCAACTGAAAAATTTAGAATTCAATTTTTCTTATTTTTAAATGATTATTTCGTTTTCTTTTGAGATAAAACATGTTTAAAATTTTTATATGAAGGATTTTTTTCAAGCAATATACCAATGGACAGATTTTAATGAATTGAAATTTCTTTAGAAGAAACAAATTTTAAGGGATAGTTTATGCTATCTAGATAAGGATGACTGAGCATTACTTATTTTAAATTTTTATCAGTGTATCATATACAATGATAAATATATATATTTTTAATAAGAAATAAAATGTCGTATATTGTTATGAATTTTTGAAAATTATAAAACATCGATTAGATAAATCTTCATCAAAATATTTTTGACTTATAGAAAACTATTGAAATCCCATTTTTCATTAATAACTATTATTGGTTAGAAAGGTAAAAAAATAATTCCAGACAAAAAATTCGATACTTCGCGTTTGCAGAGCGTTCAGATTATTTTACATTATTTTTTACATTCTACGTCTGAACTATTTTACATCAATGAGATTTTAGGATCAACAGTTAGGATTTGACAATTTTAGTATTTTAAAGGTTACTAAAACCTATTTAAAATTCTGTTTTTATTCATCTTAAACCAACTTTTAAAATGCATTGTTAAGAAATATTTTTCAAATAAATCCATATTTTCACTAATTAAATTTCTTTTATAATTTTTTTATGCATTTTCATTGGTAAAAATTGGCGATCCCATAACCATACGAAGTTAACGTTGAGTATAATTTAGCATATCATATACTATAATACGAGCAGATCTTGTGTCTATGTGTGTATACATATTGTGACGATGCCACATAAGTTTGATTCCAAAAGTCAAGTCAAGATAATCTTTTTAATTTGGAGAAAGTTTCAGACAAACAATCTAAGCTTCGAGGAAATATTGCTAAATCTAAACAATTTCAAATAGGACAAAATATATGTTATTCATTTGGAGAAAGTTTCAGGCAAACAATCTAAGCTTCGAGAAAAGATTGCTAAATTTAAACAATTTCAATTAGGACAAAATATATGTTTTTCACTTTGAAAAAGTTTTAGACAAACAATCTAAGCTTCGAGAAAATATTGCTAAATCTAAACAATTTCAAATAGGACAAAATATTTGTTTTTCATTTGGAGAAAGTTTCAGGCAAACAATCTAAGCTTCGAGAAAAGATGGCTAAATCTAAACAATTTCAAATAGAACAAAATATATGTTTTTCACTTTGAGAAAGTTTTAGACAAACAATCTAAGCTTTGAGAAAAGATTGCTAAATCTAAACAATTTCAAATAGGAAAAAATATATGTTTTTCATTTGGAGAAAGTTTCAGACAAACAATCTAAGCTTCGAGAAAAGATTGCTAAACCCAAACAATTTCAGATAGGACAAAATATATATTTGCATACGCCTGCTACTACAAAATTAACGGGAATAGCATTTTAAAAACATTTTAATAGTTCATATCGAGTAATTGAAAAACATTCTGATTTAAACAATACTGTAATTCACGTGAATAAATCTTTCGCAAAACGTTAAAGTTCACGTTGACAGAACGTTCTCATATGTAGAACGACGGCCTGATTTGAAAATTCCGATACCCCACCAAACACTGAACAAGAATCATCAATTCAGATCTCTAAGAATAAAAGTCCTCCACTCCCACCGCCGAAAAATAATTTTCTCCTTCATGATAATGAAACGGAAACTGATGAACATCCCACCATTTAGTCCATCCTCCACTGCGTAGAAGAAAGAATGATACCCAAATAATTCAAACCCCTACAAATCCCTTATCATAGGTATTTCTTGAAACTACTGGGAATAATACATCCCCGCTACTTGAAGCGCAATCAGTAACTGTTTTAAGGTTACGCAGAGATCAAGACGGAGTATGGAAGCAGCGAAATCCTGTTTCTAGTTCTGAGATAAACGCTAATTCTTAAACACTAACTCTGGCCCACAAGAAAATAAGAACATTATCGATAAAATTTCGGATGCATTAGCAGAAAAACTGGATACTGTCGGAAATATTCAGACAAATGGTTAAAACCTCAAAAAACTAGATATTTTCATAGACGAAATTATTATAATATTTTGTCCTCTTTTCTACAGTCGAACAATCCACTACTTAAAACTACTCCCTGAATACAAAAAAAAGAAAAAAATAGAGATGGAGAACTTATTTTATTCTTCTCAAGAGGTAATATCAAGTGGGAAAGGGGTTATTTTGTTTATTCATAAAATGTAGGCGAACCTTATATCTGGACCTTAATACTCTGAATAATAGATTAGACTACACACACGTTCAGAGCATTTTATGATTTATCAAAACGGTCATGTGAGTATAGTTACGATAAAATTGATAAAATCACTTGTAAATGGAAAAACATTAGCTTGACTTGATTTTTGGAATCAAGCTTACATGGCATCTTCACAATATATGCAAATTTTATCTAAAAAACGACGCTAACGATTTTGATTAAATTTTATATCCTACCGTTTTGGGGTACGAGAAAACCATTGGGCTGGGTCGCAAGTTCGATAAAATTTTATTAGTGGGTCATTTTGGGTCACAACAGGTCAGGGTCAAGCTAACTTTATCTAAAAAACGGCTCAAGCAATTTTGACTAAATTTTGTATCCTACAGTTTTGGGTTACGAGAAGAACAATTAGGATTTGGACTAGGTCACAGTTTTGAATTACGAGAAGAACAATTAGAATTAGGACTAGGTCATATGTTAGAGAAAATTCAATTAGCGGGACATTTTTGGGTGACCGCGGGTCAAGCTAATTTTATCTAAAAGAAATTCATGACGGCTCAGCCTACAGGCACAGGTAGATATCGAAGACGCAGATCGTGAGGCGCCTGTTTGTTGGTTATTGCGGAAGAAATTACCTTTTTGCCATGATGCGGCATTGGAACCGCCCACTTCGAAACCTAACTTGTTTGCAGGTGGAGCCGGCAGGGATTTTTTTGTTTTAATTTTTTTGCTACAAGGGTTGATCCTATAAAAAACTTGGCAATATAAAAGCTTTAGATAATATTAAGAGGATTTATAATAAATTTATGCGGATTTAATATCTTGTGAATTGACGAAGTTATGAATTTTTTTCTTTTTAAAACCCCCCTTTTTTCCCGTTTTGGGGCCATTTTTAATGATATTAAAAATCTGTCATACATAAACTTTCGGCCCTTTTTCTTGAAGTAATAATAACTTTAAACGGAATCGATACGTATCATAATTAAGAAATTGTGGGATTTTTTCTGTTTTCACAAAAAGACCCCCATTCCCTCCCCTCTTGGTTCGATTTTGCCCATTAACAAACCCTACAGTTTAAGACCCTTGATTTTACGTATCAGTTTGGAAGAGATTTGTGCAGAATTATTGGAGTTATCGTGTCCATAAAAAAGTGACATAGATAGATAGATAGATAAAGTTTTGAACTGGGGGTGGTTTTGGGCTCTGGGAATCATAATAGGTGTAGATCTGCAAAATTTTTTCAAAAATTCCAACTTAGGGGAGAATGTGACAGGTAGTATTTCTTACGAAATCTACATTACGAAATCTGATCCTTTTTTAAGGCTCTAACGATTTTAACTAAATTTTGTATCCTACCATTTTGGATTAGGGGAAGATTATTAGGCTGGGTCACATGTTCGAGAAATTTCAATTAGTGGGTCATTTTTGGGTCACTACGGCTCAAGCTAATTTCATGTAAAAAGTGGCTGTGACGATTTTGACTAAGTTTTGTATCCTATCATTTCGGGAAACGAAAAAAACATTGTTCTGGGTCACGTGTGCGAGAAATTTTAATTAGTGGGTCATTTTGGGTGACGACGGGGCATTGTCAAGCTAATTTTATCTAAAAAACAGCTCAAACGATTTTGACTAAATTCTGTATCCTAAAATTTTGGATTACGCGAAGACCATTGTCACATGTTCCATAAAATTCGATTAGTGGGTCATTTTGGAGTCATTATGGATCAAACTAATTCTAACCAAGCGTAGCTCGGTCTTCCCCGCTGGTTAGTATAGTTAGTATAAATGTATATAGTCTGTACGCTAAAAGTATGTAGTACAAAAAGTATAGTCTTTACACCTTTTATTAGGAAAATTTTGTGAAATTTTTTTTGTCTAAAATTTCCGAGCCACTCTGTTTGCATGTAGAGCTTACCAGCACAGAAAATTTCCCGGAGATTTTTTATATTGTCATGTTATGAAATAATAAATGAATGCCTACTAAAATGATTGATTTATTGTGTGAAATGTCTAGTTGCATCATCAATTATTCGGCTCGACTAATATAAATGGCTGCAGCTTATATCTTAGAATTGACGATTTTAACATAAAATAACCTACACCGAATCTATTACATGTAAATATAAATATGTAAATACATAAATATAATAAATTTAATTTTAGCGAGTTTTAACATTGAAAATTCTACTATTTCTTTTCTATTAAAACTTGATCTTTCGTTAATATTTTTACTGTCTTTCTTGGAAGCTTATGTGAAACAGCCGTAATAAAATTTTCTTATAGTGATATTACACTTATTTACAATCCTTCTTGAAAAATAGGTTTTTGTCGCAAAAAGAAGGAGTATAATTAGATAAAGTATTCTTCTTAAGGAAACTTCCATTAATGCTTCAATTCGCGATACCAACATACCAATGAGGACGATTTTGGCTCTAATTTATTAATTTTAATAAGAAAATGTGTAAAGCAAAACGCCCCAAGGGGGGGGGGGGAAGGGGGTGTTTTAGAAGAAAAAAAAATCATAACATCGTCAATTCCCAAGATATCAAATCCGCTTAAATTTATTATAAATCCTCTTAATATTATCTAAAACTTTTATATTGACAAGTTTTTTATAGGACCAACCCTTATAGCAAAAAAAAAAGAAAATAATAATAATAATAATTTAAAAAAATCCCTGCCGGCTTCGCCTGCAAACAAGTTATTTTTCGAAGTAGGCGGTTCCAACTCCCGCATCTTTTCGAAACTGATACATAAAATCAAGGGGTATAAAATCTCGGTCAAGTTCGTTAATGGGCAAAATCGAACCAGGAGGGGGGGATGGGGGGGCTTTTTGTGAAAACAGAAAAAAACCATAATTTCTTAATTATGATACGTATCGAATCCATTTGAAGTTATTATTACTTGTAGGAGAAGGGCCGAAAATTTATGTATGACAGATTTTGATATAATTAAAAATGGCCCCAAGGGGTGGGGAGGGGGTTTTTAGAGGAAAAAAATTCATAACTTCGTCAATTCCCAAGATTTCAAATCCGCTTAAATTTATTATAAATTCTCTTAATATTATCTAAAACTTTCACATTGACAAGTTTTTTATATGACCAATCTTTATAGCAAAAAAATTAAAAACAAAAAGAAATCCCTGCCGGCTCCGCCTCCAAACAAGTTAGGTTTCGAAGTAGACAGTTAAACTGCCGCATCATGGCAAAAAGGTCATTTCTTCCGCAATTCCCAACAAACAGGCGCCCATGGTCTGCGTCTTCGAAATCTACCTGTGCCTGTAGGCCAAGCCGTCAGGGATTTTTTTAAATTTCAAACGGAAATCCATTCTTTAGAATAGAAAATTTTGATATAGAAATTCATTTATATTGAAAGAGGAATTAAGAAATGTAAGCCTTAATAAATTAGTTAATGTAAAGAGATTTTATTTAATTTACTGAAATTTAGGAGGGATTTAAATAAATTTAAATGGCTGAGATGAAAAAAGTATGTATAACATGAACTTTGTTATACCTGTAGATAAGTAAATTGAGTAACACATCTTAGTGAGCCATGGAAGAAGTCCGTCAGTAGTACAATATGTACAATAGTACAATAATAAGTTAAAGATAGAAACTAATAAGTGAGGAAAAGGTATACAGCTCTACTCATTGACCAATGCACACACAGAATATTTTGGAAAACTAAAGAAAGATGAGTAGAGGGCAAAGGAAAGTGCCTATTTATGCGGATTCGCTGTGCGAACGACAAATTCGAATATAGGAACGCGAAGCTTCGTCAGCAGTATTCTGGAAAATCCGAAGCGGCTAAGATTTAAAAATATATATCTATATCTAAAAAAATATTAAAAATTAAATGAAGATAGTAATTTAAGTTAATAGGATAATAAATCAATGAAAGTTCAAACTGTTCAAAATATCTCTATAGTCGTAAGCAGTAAGGATTTTATAAATATTGCTGTAAAAAATTTTGGAGAGATATTTTATGTGATTTTCTAGGGAACAAGCTTTTAAATCTTTTCTGATAGTCTTATTGCGAAGATACCTAGAACCATTTCTAATAATTCTAAGCTGTTTCTTGTGACACCGTGAAAGGTAATTCTAAGGCTCCTTTAAAAGGTGCTGATGCATATCTATCTTGTTGCCCAAAATAACCGCCATATTGTAACCCAGCTTATTATTAGTTTACCTCCAGAGCGAGGGTTAGCCGTAACTCTCACGGTCACTTGCCGTCCACCACTACGGTACATAAACTGGTTTTAGCTTTGTTTTTGGTAGCGGGTTATTAAATAGCGGCTATGATTCAGCTCGTAGTATAAGAGCTCTAGATAAGTCATGCTGGTTTTGCATACAAAGCCCCAGTTGGACATGTATAAGTTAGTATGGGGAAAATGCATGCATGGCAAATTAGTAGTTTAATGTGAATTTTGACAGAAGGGCTACGCAAAAGGGGAGAGAGGTATTTGGTAAGAATTTACATACGAAAAGTGAGGCGTTTGTCAATTATAACCCCCAGATACTTAGCATCATCTGACCAATGGATCGTAAGTATTGTTAATTATAGTTTATTGGAGTAAACATTTTGAGAGTCAGAAATGTATATTACAAAATAAAAACTGACATGTATAAAAATTCTGGTGCAAAACAGTTATATTAAAACAACTGGAACACAGTAGTCAAATCTAGTATAAACTCCTAAATTGCTCCTAAATTAGAAAAATAAATTCTAACGACAGTTTTAGCAATAGCTAAATTGTATAAATCAGCATCCATAGGTACACTCCTAATATTAGTAGTTCAGTAGCACTTCTAGTATATAGGCCATGCCACAAAAAAAAAAAAAAAAAAAAAAAAAAAAACGATTTTTGCCCATTTATTATAATAATTTAAATTCATTAATGATCAAGATTATACAGAACACAATTCAATAAAATCCAGCCATAAAGATTTGTAAAAACAACAATCTCAATTTTAGTATAATCCATCAATAACTTTGAATAATCAAAAATTTATGTAAAATCATCAAAATATTTACATAACGTTTCGTATTAGTTTACCAAACCAATACGAAATATATATAGACGGTTCAAAAATAAGAAATGGTTGTGCTTTTGGATTTAGAGTAAAACATAATAATTATTTGGTTTATGATCTTTCAATAAGATTAAGAGAAAACAATTTCATATTTAAGGCAGAAGCTTTAAAAATCACAAAAGCAGTACAGTGGGAAATAAAAATAAACTTAAGTGATATCAATATTTACTCCGATAGTAACTCTAATATATTCACTTTATAAACTACACTCACTAACACAATTATCATTAACATACTAAAACGTATGCCTGATAATATTGAAATACATGTATCTTTAATATGTGTAAAAGGACCCAAGGAAATAATAGGTAATGGAAGAGCACATAACTTCGCAAAAAATAATCCTTGTTTGAAAACTCAAATCAATACTGTAAAACTAAAACCTGTTAACTTTTAGCATTTTAATATAAGATAAGCAAATTAAATATTATTAATTCATGGCAAAATATATGGAATAATACTGATATTTCATATCGAAAATAAATAAAAACTTTATAATCACTAATGGAATAGTTCTATAATTTTTAATAGGTAACGTAAGCTTCGCAACATTTTTATATAAAATAATTACACATCATACTAAAAGTCGTGAAAATAGTGAAATAGGTGCACATTTATATTCTTTTTATAAATATTGTATTATATTCTTTTTATCAATATAATAATACATAATTTTAAATATAATCTTTTATTATCATTCAATGAAAACTTTCTGTTATTAATAAAAATTCAAATCTTAGTTAATAGATGACATTCCAACCATAAAATACTCAGTAGATGCTATTCTTTTATCGAATTAAAAAAAATCCCCCTCTTATACTTATCATATATTCTAATACAAGCAAATCTTGTGTGTGGTTACATATATACATACATATATATACATACATACATATATATATATATATATATATATATATATATATATATATATATATATATATATATATGCAAATTTTATCTTAAAAACGGCTCTAACGATTTTGACGAAATTTTGTAGCCTACCGTTTTAGGGCACCAAAAAAAATTGGGCTAGGTCACATATTCGAGAAAATTCGATTAGTGGGTCATTTTGGTCATAGGTCATTATGGGTCAAGCTATTTTTATCTGCAACACGGCTCAGAGGATTTGAACTAAATTTCGTATCCTAAAGTTTTAGGCAACGATAAGATTATTGGGCTAGGTCACATGTTCAAGAAATTTCGATTAATGGGTCATTTTGGGCATGGCTCATTATGAGTCAAGCTATTTTTATTGGAAAGGCTCAGACGGTTTGAACTAAATTTTGTATGCTACAGATTTTGGGCACGAGAAAATCATTAGACTAGGTCACATGCTCGAGAAAATTCAATTAGCGGGTCATTTTTGGGTCACTGTGGGTCAAGCTAATTTTAAGTAAAAAACGGCTCAGACTACTTTGATTAAATTTTATATCCTACGGGTTTGGGGCACGGGAACACAGTTAGGCTTGGTCACATGTTCGATAAAATTTGATTAGTGGGTCATTTTGGTCATGGGTCATGATATTTGAACTCAAAGATAATTTTGACCAAGCATAGCTCGGTCTTCCCTGCTCGTCTATATTTTACATTCAATCTCAATATGTAATACAACACTAACAAATCCTAAACGCAACCACTAAGCATTACGTAAAAGTCCAATAGTTCTAGATCCATTTGGGGAAGACTTCAAACGCAAGCATAATAATTAATTTCTTACCACACACTTTATTCATCTATCTAAATAAAAATACATTCATCGTGCTGTTTAAATATTCATTCTATCTTGAACATACTACACAACTTGAACAACAACATTAATAATAATAATAATAATAATAATAATAATAATAATAATAATAGTCATAATAATAATGCTAGTAATAATAATAATAATTGTGATAAAAACAACGACAACAAGAGCAACAATAATAATAATTGTAATAATAATAATAATAATAATAATAATGTGTTTTAATCTGAGCCACTCTGTTGCGTAAAAAAACCCTGCTATTAAGGCAATTTTCGTAATATATTTGTTTTCATCCAATATTTTTATTTTATATCCTTTTCATTTTTTGAAAATTGTAATTTATTTTTTATATATTGTTATTTTTATTTTATGTTTAATAAAATTATGTAGGGTGAGAATTTGTGTGTAAATTACTCACTAATTAGTAATAATTGGATGATAATAAGAGGTATGTTATGGCTCCTACTTAATCCCTTTTTCAAAGTAATAATGAGAGCAAGTTACCAGATGCTCGCTCATAAAATAGTTTCAAGGATCAATAACACTCTGCCGCTTCTTTGATCAGAGAGTATAGAAACAGATATTACGCCATTCAACATTTTAGTCCAGAGTTTCCATCTTGAAACACTCAAGATTCCTTCACCACATATGTATATGAAAGCTGGAGGCT
The DNA here is from genome assembly GCA_963931845.1 of Maratus michaelseni. Classification (NCBI taxonomy): domain Eukaryota; kingdom Metazoa; phylum Arthropoda; class Arachnida; order Araneae; family Salticidae; genus Maratus; species Maratus michaelseni. Next base: position 283,615,579 of record OZ007587.1, read on the forward strand.
TTTTCGATGAGATGTGAATTTGAACTGCCCTAGAGCAGTCAGACACTGAACCTCTCTTTGGAGAGAGAGAAATTTTCACGGCAAAGGATGATACCATTAGCTATATGGGTGCAAGCGACCCAAAGCTATCCTAACCAAACTCTATAAAACACTTAAAATTGAAGTTTATGTTGCTTTTGTATTCGTTGTTCTGTGACGTGCTGATCAATAAAAAATGGTTTGTTGTAATTTACAACGTCTTATCGTTCCATGACCAGTACAGTAGGCTTAAGAATGGAATTTAAAGAATAACATATCTTAAGTAAAATACAACAAGTTAAACACTAGGAGAATTGCATTACTTTAAAAGTTACTTAAAAAACATATTTGAACTACAATTGTATTATGTGGAAAATTAATGATGTCTTTTTTTTTTCAGGATAACAGGCATTAAAAATGATATATTTGCAGTTAATAATCTAGTTTATTTCTTTATTTGTTTAAGAAATGTCGTTTCAAAATATAAGAGGATTTTATTATAAAAACTTGTCATTTTTCTTTTATATAATTAAGATTCATTTTGAGACACTTGTCTTAAGAAGAAAAAGAGAATAAAAACATGAAAAAAATGTATTAAAAAGATTACATAAAGAAAAAATATAACGAATGTATTATCTTGAAAATGATATATTACACAATTCCTTTTGATAAATTACATTCTTAATTATAATATAAAAGATGATGGGAGTTTAATGAGGCATACTTATTCGAACTATCAGAAATAACACATAAAAACGAAAAAATTATATCTCTCGACTGTTTTGTAGAGCAACTTTTGACGATATCATTTTTCAAGTCTTAGTTAAAAAATAATGAAATCCGCATTATATGGTGTATTTTGAAAAGGATAATCTTTGAAAGCTCTATTTCATATTGTAATCCAACATTTTATTATAATGAAGTGTTTAGAGAAATCTTCTAATTTAAAGTTATTGATTGCCTTTTATACTGTTCTGATATACATAGGGTAGTAATCCACATACGATTATCATTATCCCAATTATACATATTTACAAAAAAATAAAAACCAATTAACTCAATTTATAGTTCTAAAAATTTTATATAATTGAATAAAATATAATTATATTATCCAGTATTTTTTTCGCATAAATACAGAACGTATATTGTAATTTATTGACAACCCAAACTGGAGGATTTTTATTTAAAATGAGTGAAAGAATGTAGATATTTTTTTAATGACTTATATTCAAGTGTAACATAAACAAATGCAAGAATTGTTACTTTGAAAAAATTACTGCAATTTCGTATAAAAATTATTTGACTGCAAAAGTATATGAATATACAAAATGATTCTAAGATATCGGGAAAAAACAAAAATGCAAGTCTGTCGTACACCGATAAACATTTTGTCCAACTGGTGCTTCAGTAGCTGGAACCACAAGATGGGGAAATCTCGGTTAAACATTTGGAAATTCGGTTGAATCATAGATCTAATTATTGTGCCGATATTTCACAATCTTAAGGTTCCACTGCAGAACCAATATTTGGTTGAACCTAGGACAAAGTTTGTAACAGCGTATAAAAGCAAATAAAAATAAAATATAAACTTAGGGTCGTGTAGCAATTCCTCATTAACCGGACTTTAATCAGTCCAATTAAATCGTAATCTCACTCATTTTTTTTCTCATACATGAAATTCTGAAGTGGTAAACCAGATGTGAGCGGTAATCAACAGAGAAAGCCGCAACCACATGTTCGGCATAAAAATTCGTCTGTTCAGACCGAAAAATTTCTAGCAGATGTACTTTCTAACAAACTTGAGATTCATTGCGTTTTCAAGTAGTTATAAATTTGTGCCGCTTCCTCAAAAGTGACGTTACATGGACAGAAATGGCCCCATATATTCTTGCCACTTGAGTCACGATTGCTACGTTTTTCAAACACTCAGAAACCGCCATCTGCTCACCTCTAAGAGACTAAACATTCATGAACACTTAAGATTTCACCGAACAGATATACTCAACTGGCGGGAGGCCTTAGGGGTAGTCTGATTCCTGCAGTGTAAGAGAGCGTCCTGCTCTGAAAACCTCTCCCTTGTGAGACGGTGTTATCCGGCCCTCAGTGCCGAGTAGATGAATGTAAGGATCTGCCTAAAAATAATTCGGCAATCCTGATCCAAAAATCCCAAATGGAAGCCTACATGTTCCTTTATGTATTTTGTTTTACGTGTACTGTGATAGTGTTGAAATTAAAAGTCCGTGTTTGCTTGAAAAAACTGTTTGATTATTTAATAATACGGTAAAATTGGTAGTCAAGAAGTGGGATTACGATTTGAAGAAGTCAGTACACGGTTGTAAGAAAAGAAAAGCTACTTTGACTGCAAGTCATTGCTCTGATAAACTTTTGCGTTTATTTAATAGAAAAGAGTCCATTACTCTAAGAGAAAGAAAAGAAAAGAAAGCGTTGTTCCCGTTTTGAATTGTCTGCAGAGAAAGGAAAAACTGAGAAACGACCCTTTGAGCTGCTGAAAGAAAGAACCCGAGAAAGCCCCCTGTGCGGTGCTGTTCCTAGAAATCTGCTGGGCTGAGGTGTTGCTGTCATTTGTTCTACGAAAAAGAAGAAAGAAAACGAGGAGGATTCGAGCGGCAGAATGAAGATCCTCGTATGCTGATAGAAGATAAGACGAGAAGGAAGAATTTCCTATCCGGTGGATGTATGCTAGAGTAGAGGAGAGTTCCTTGACCCCCCCCCCCCAAGTCGATCGTCACGTCACGTCACTGCATCAGCTGGGTTGAGTCGGTGCTTTACGAGAAAGAAAGGGTTCTTCCGATCAGCTGTGGTGCGCGACCTAGTGAAGAAGCGCGTTGATGTTGATAAAGAAAGAAAGAAAGAGAAAAAGTGGTTTCGGAATTGCTGTTTGGAAAAGATAGTTCTTACGTGTGTGTGTGCGTTGTGGGCAAATTTGCCGAAGAAATTAACACTCTTGGATATAAATCGTGCTTCTACAGTTCTGAAAATTGAGTGAGTACCAAATTTTATTTCAGAGTTTTTAATATCGAAAGTTAAATTTTATTATTGAAAATAATAATATTAAAAATTTGAAATTAATGCTAGTTGAATACAATTTGAAAGAGAAGGTTGTATTTTGATAATTTTATGTTATCTGTGTTTTTTTTCTTTTCTTTGAATTTTATTGGTAGAATTTAAAGTTAAATATTGAAAGGTAAAATGTCGTACTTTGGTAAAGGGAAGAAAGTCGATGTTGTTGAACTAGCACGTGAGTTACAGATTCCGTTAGTGGGTAATGAAACGTTACTTAAATTAAGGCGTTAATTACAGCCGATGAAAACTACGATAAGGTGGTAGTCAAAGAATTATTTGAGACCATTCTAACCGAAAAACAGGAAAGATTATCTAGGGAAGAGCACGTAAAATCGAGGCAAGAAAATTTTTAGCGGGAAGAGAAATTAAGACAAGAGTCTTTTGAGCGTGAAGAAAAGGTGAGATAGGAAAATTGGAAACGGGAAGCAAAAAAATTTTAAGCCGAAAGGGAATTAAAATAAAAGGAAATTGAAGCCGAAAGGGAAGTAAAACAAAGAGAAATCGAATTAAGCTTTGAATTAGAAAAGCTAAAAATAGAACAAGGTGTCCCCCCTGTCGCGTCAACATCTAATGAAAATGTTCGCGTAAACGAAATAAGTTTGAAAAAATTTATTCCTGAATTTTTTCCGGAAAAAACGGATATTAGTTTATATCTGGTAATGTTTGAGCGACAGGCCAAGCGTGCCAAAATAAATAAATAAAATTGGGTGACGCACTTAATAGGACTATTTTCAGTTAATATTATAGAATTAATTGCAAGAGAGCCTGAGCCTCAATGTGAGGATTACGACCTGGTAAAAAAGTTATTACTCACAAGATTTAGAATGATGTCAGAAACGCTTCGTCAAAAATTCGTCACGCATCAGAGAAATGTTGGAGTAAATTGGAAGGATTTTGGGTTTGATTTACGAAACTATTTGAATGAATGGCTTGAGTGTCTTGGAATCGATTCTTTTGAGGGTTTGAGAGATTTAATTGTGGCAGATCAGATTAAAAAACGGGTTAAACCGGAAATTAGAGAACACTTTCTAAACAAATGGTTACAGATTAAAACGGAGGAAGAAATAGTTCAAATGCTAGACGAATATGAGAGTATGAGGGCGACAAGTCAAAAGTCGAGAGATGTTAGGGATAGTAGGGTAGAAAGAACGCGTCAGTTCATTCCTGAGAAACCGAAAGAATACAAACCGCGGTTCACACCCTCTATTGGTTCTACGACTGTCCGAGGATAGGTAAACCGGGACAGAGCTTTTGAACGAAGAGTAAATGTAAGGTGTTTTTCGTGTAATGCCGAAGGTCATGTCAAGGCAGAATGTCCAAAGTTGCAGAAAAAAACTTCTTTTGGGTTCGTGAGTAATTTGCAAAATGAAACCAATGACTTATTGGAAGCATATTCATTTGAAGGGACAGTGAATGGTCTAGGGATAAAGCTTTTGAGGGATAGTGGTGCTACCCTAGATTTACTTTCGAGGAAATTTGTGCATCCGCGAGATTTTTGTGGTGAACAAATATGGATTAATCAACCGCTTAGTCTAGATCTCGTTTGTTTACCGTTAGCTCGTGTAGAAATATCTAGGTCTTTTGGGACATTTCAAACTAAGGCTGTGGTATGCGGAAATCATTTAGACCAGAATCCGTATTTATTAGGGAATAAAACCGCTGAAATGATTAAAGAACGAAACGGATATGAATTTTTTCAGATGGGGCAGATAAACGTGGTTCAAACGAGAGCAAAAGCGAAACAATTGCGAGAAGAAGCCGAGATGGCGGAACGGAGAGTTCAAAGTGTAAATTCTTCAGGTGAGTTAAACTTGGAAAATAGGGAAGAGGTAGGAATTGATATTTCGACCGAAAATGAGGAACCGATAGAAATTACGGCTTTAGAAGAAGAGGCTCCGGAATTAGATCTTTTATAGATAAAAACGGATTTCTAAAAAAACAACAGGAATGTGAAGAGATAAAAGACTTGGTTAAACGAGTGCAGGAGCAAAAGGAGGAAAAGTTAAATAAAAACTATGCGATTGTCGATGGATTGCTTGTTAGAAATCGAGAGGATCGTTTTGGCAATATTACTAAATTATTAGTTATTCCAAAAGTATTACGATTATTAGTGCAGAAACTGTGTCACGAAGGCACGTCGGCACACTTAGGTGCAACAAAATCGAAGGATAAATTAATTCGGTATTTTTACTGTCCAAACTGTTACAAAGACATGGATGAGTTCGTTCGTAGTTGCGACGCATGTCAGAGAGCAGGAAAACCGAATGAGAAAAATAAAGCTCCGCTAAAATTAGTACCAGTTATTCAAGAAATATTTAGAAAAATTAACATTGACGCTTGTGGTCCCTTGCCTTTCACAACGAATGGGAATCGCTATATTCTCACCGCCATATGTTTGTCATCAAAATATCCTGAAGCTTTGCCTTTGGCAGATATTAGTTCAGTTAAAGTGACTGACGCGCTGTTAGATATTTTTAGTCGCATGGGATATCCTCGCGAAATTGAATGTGACCAAGGCCGCTCATTCACTAGCGCTTTAACTACGGAATTCTTAGATAGATTTGGTATTACAGTAAGACATAGTTCAGTTCATCATCCTCAAAGTGATCCGGTGGAACGATTTCATCGCACGTTAAAAAGACTTATGAGAGCGATATGTCTCGAATCAGAAATCGATCGGGATAGACAATTACCTGCAATCTTGTTAGCTTTGCGTACGGTAGTGCATGAAAGTACAGGATATACTCCATCTGAATTAGTTTACGGAAGAAACTTGCGCACGCCAGAAACATTACTGATAGTGAAATGGTTAGAACCTCCACCAGAAGATGATTTAGTAACTGATTACGTATTTAAATTAATAAATCGGCTAAAGAGATGTCGCGAACTAGCAATAACAACCATGGAGGAAATGCAGATTAAGCGAAAGCATTGGTATGATAAAAATGCGATAAAGCGTGAGTTTAAAGAAGGAGATCAGGTGTTGGTTTTAGCAACGCCAGACCGAACAAACTGTCAGTCCAATGGATAGGCCCTGGCACGATAAAAAAGAAAATATCCGAGACTAATTATGTTGTCGAGATTTCGGGAAAAAAGGATAGAACTCAAATTTATCACGTTAATATATTAAAACCTTACTTTGCGAGACCTGAACTTGTAAATTTATTATATTGTGAAGATAATGTAAATTTAACAGACGAACCGGATTTAGAGATTCCGTACTGGGAAAACAATCCTACGATTTTTGATTTTCAAGATGTAGTGCGTCAAAGTGAGTTAGAAAGGGTTTTAGAGATAAACCAGATTGAGCAATTAAAGCAATTGTTAGAAAAATATGCTGGGTGTTTTTCGAATGACCCTGGGCTTACCAACCTAGTAGAGCACGATATAACATTAATAGAGGATAAGCCTATTAGATCGAGACCATACCGAACCTCACAAAGACAAACGGAAATTTTGAAAGAGGAAATCCAAAAGATGTTAAAATTAGGGATTATCGAAGTGGGCGAATCAGATTTTACCTCGCCGTTAATTTTAGTGGAAGCCCCAGGAAAAGACCCTCGACCTTGCATAGATTATAGGAGGCTAAACAAAATTATTAAGACTGAATATTTTCCGCTTCCGAATATCGAAGAGCGTGTAGAAAAAGTATCGTCTGCGAAGTACATCACCGTTCTGGATTTGGCTAAGGGATACTGGCAGATACCTTTGAGCCCGAGAGCTCAACGATATGCCGCGTTTTGTACAACCTTCGGGAATTTTAGGCCTCTACGAATGGCATTTGGTTTAAAAAACGCTCCGTTTTGTTTCAGTAAATTAATGGGAAAAGCATTAAAAGGTATGGAAGAATTTGGTGTCCCTTATTTAGATGACGTCGAGGTATTTTCAGACACTTCGAAATGACATTTGGAGCATTTAAGTTCCGTCTTAGATCGAATTGCTAAGGCAAAGTTAAAAATAAAACCCTCCAAATGCAAATTCGCACAAGACCACGTTAAATATCTGGGTCACATAGTAGGAAATGGGTCACGAACGCCCGCGCAAGCAAAAATAGAAAGTGTGAAAAATTTCTCTACTCCAAAAACAAAAACACAAATCCGCGCTTTCCTCGGATTAGCTAGATATTACGGCAGATATATAAAGAACTTCTCTGTGTTAGCGTCTCCCCTTACAGATGCGTTAAAAGGAAAAGTCAGGAAGGGCGAAATTGAGTGGAATGACGCATGTGACGATGCTTTTAGGGCTTTAAAAGAGAAGTTGACCGACAAACCAGTATTGTATGCCCCAGATTTCAATCGAGAATTTATCGTACAAACAGATGCGTCAAATTCAGGCGTTGGAGTAGTATTGAGTCAAAAGAATGATAAGGATGAAGAGCATCCGATTTTATATATAAGTAAAAAGTTTTCCGAGGTGGAGAAAAGTTATAGCACGACGGAAAGAGAATGTGCCAGAATAATATTTGCAATAAAAAGATTACATTATTATCTGGGTGGTCAGAAATTTAAAATAGTTACTGACCACAATCCCCAATGTTGGTTGAGAACTAATGCAGGTTCAAATCCGAGACTTATGCGTTGGTCGATAGCTTTACAACCATACGACTTTGAGATTGAACATCGTTCAGGGAAAAACAATAAAAATGCTAAAAGCTTGAGTCGAGCTGCATTTTAAAACTAGATTGTTCATTTATTTTATTAATATATGTGTGTTATATATTTTTTTATTTATGTAACCATAAGAAGATTAAAGAATTTTTATATAAATTGTTATACAGTGTTATATTATGTGAGTAGATATTGTAAAGTAATGTTAGAACTGTATCATGTTTTTAAATTTTAAACTTTTAATTGAAATTATTTAGAAGCAAGTGAAAGTGTTTGAGTGTTTAGAGAAAAATTTGTTTTTGTAATGAAAGAAATAACAAAGAAGAATTTAACTGTTAGAATTATTATATGTGATTGTGTAACATTTAAGAAATGAGTTGAGATAAAAAAAATTAGAAGAACCTTCTGTGAATAAGAAATTATATATTGTATTGAATTGTGTCTAATATTATTTTGACGTTGTATTTATATACATCCTTCTCTTGAGAATTCTGGTATTCACTAGATTTTAAAAATTTTAATGTGAAAATTAAGTTAAAAATTTTAACTAGTTCTAAAGGTTGTATTTTTGCCTTGTAATACATTAACTCTGGAATATTATCTGGAATATTATGTGAATTTTTTTCTAAATGAAAAAATTTTTTCGAAGAGGGGAGGGATTGTAGCAATTCCTCATTAACTGGACTTTAATCAGTCCAATTAAATCTTAATCTCACTCTTTTTTTTTCTCATACATAAAAGTCTGAAGTGGTAAAACAGATGTGAGCGGTAATCCACAGAGAAAGCCGCAACCACATGTTCGGCATAAAAATTCGTCTGTTCAGACCGAAAAATTTCTAGTAGATGTAATTTCTAACAAACTTGAGATTCATTGCGTTTTCAACTAGTTATAAATTTGTGCCGCTTCCTCAGAAGTGACGTTACAAGGACAGAAATGGCTCCATATATTCTGGCCACTTGAGTCACGATTGCTACGTCTTTCAAACACTCAGAAACCGCCATCTGCTCACCTCTAAGAGACTAAACATTCATGAACACTTAAGATTTCACCGAACAGATATACCCAACTGGCGGGAGGCCTTAGGGAGTAATCTGATTCCTGCAGTGTAAGAGAGCGCCCTGCTCTGAAAACCTCTCCCTTGTGAGACGGTGTTATCCGGCCCTCAGTGCCGAGTAGATGAATGTAAGGATCTGCCTAAGAATAATTCGGCAATCCTGATCCAAAAATCCCAAATGGAAGCCTACATGTTGCTTTACGTATTTTGTTTTACGTGTACTGTGATAGTGTTGAAATTAAAGTCCGTGTTTGCTTGAAAAACTGTTTGATGATTTAATAATACGGTACAGTCGAAATTTACTTATTTAGTCAAAATCCAAAGCGTCTCGTTTAATGTTGAATCCGAATTTTCGTTCAGAACTTTCAAAGTAATGAGGTATTGTAATAATATTTTAAAAGTTTTTTTCGTTCGAGTGAAATGTGACATTACTAGTTCGGTCAGTAACATCGTACTCTATAGTTACATTCCAAACTATGAAGTGTTTGAATCAGTGGTACTTTGCCATAGATGGTGGACACTTTCAACACTTATTGTATCCTCATTCTATTTCTCACAAAGCGTGTTTAGTTCATTGAAAACAAAATATTAAAATATTTCCATTAATATTCAAAATATGAATGAATGTGAAGATTCGACTTGGAGCGAGACACCTTGAATTTTCAACTAAGTAAATGAATTGAAATCCAATGTATGTTTATATGTCCAATGTATGTTAAGAAGGTATGTCGATTACAAAGCTATCAACTGCTGCGATTTTTGGTACTAATTATTCTGAATAGAAAATTTCGCCTAACTTAATGAAAATGTTCTACAATTAAATAAAGCGATGATTTCTTCGAAAAATAAAAAAATAAAAATTATTATTATTATTTACATACACTAAGAAACGTTTTGTTTCTTTTTTGCTCTTCTTAGCTGTATATATAACGATCGTAACGTATTTTGATTTGTGAGTTAACATAATTGAAAAAAATCTTTTACACTCAGAAAAAAGTTTTGTTGAATCAACAAAAATTTGGTTGACCCAACAAAACTTTTCGTTTAAATATGGGGCAATGGATATTTTGTTTGAATCAACAAAAAATATATTGTTGATTTTTTTTGCAATTCCAAAAAAAAAATTTGTATTGTCAGCAAAAAAATGTTTTGTTAATTCAAGTAAAATGGCTCAATTTTACTTGAATTAACAAAATTCTTTTTGTTACATAGATATATGCTATGTGTTATTTTAACAATCTATTTTCTTTTTTCAACAAAATATATTTTGTTTGTTTAAATAATAAAACATATTATATTACGAACTTGTTTTGTTTATACTACAAAACCTTTTGTGAAATGAACCAATCTAAATATGCAATTTTAACTATTTTTTAATTCATTTTCAGCAGTGAATTAAGCCTGTAAACCTTGAATAATAACAAGTGAATTTTTATTCTGCTTTTTTTCAAGCGAAAAGCGAGAGAGGGAAAATTGCCCAAGCCGGGAGCCCAAACCACTGAGCTACAAAGAACGATATCTGAGCTCGGCATTTCTGTCGGAACGGCTGTAACCGCAGCACAAGGTGGAAAAGTCATCAGGAGCACGCAAATTTCATGAGACGACAATACAAACATGAGACGACAATACAAAGCCCAGCATACGGCAACACATAGTTAATTTTTAATTCATTTTCAGCAGTAAATTACGCCTTCAAAAAGCAAGATAAAAATTCACTGTTATATTTTACCAGTGTACTTTCTTCCAGTACCAGAGTACTTTCTTCTTGTAAAGATATAAAAAAGTAATAAATGGGACAGGGGGATTTTTAAAACTACCTTGATCTGTCCCAATGAAAAAAAGTTTTAATTATCCATAAATTATGTTAATCCTTTAATTATACAGCTATATAAGTCAAATAAATCGAGTTGCGTTCAAAGATTACAGGCGTAATTCACTGCTGAAAGTGAGATAGAGCTATTGCAGAAATCGCGAAAAATGAAACATAGCAGCGCCACCTGTTGCGCGATTTACACAGAAAACTAATAAGCAACAAATTATATCAGGAAGTAACTGAATATAAAGTTTTATTAAATTCCGTGCATTAGTTCTTGAGATAGAGTGCCCACAAAATTTTTGTCCCATACAGACAGACAGAGTCATTGACAGTCATTTTCTAAAAACAGTCAAATAGTGTTCAGGACCTTTTAAAGTCCGTCGGAAACCGGAAGTCGAAAATTTTCATGACTCCAATACTTCCTTCTTGTAAAGTTAGAAGAAAGTAATAAATGGGACAGGGGGATTTTTAAAACTACCTTGGTCCGTCCTAATGAAAAAAAGTTTTAATTATCCAAAAATTATGTTAATCCTTTAATTATATAGCTATATAAGTCAAATAAATTGAGTTACGTGAGAGAGTTAGGGCTACTACGCAACAATTTAAATTTTGCAAAAACAACAAAATTTTGCTGGAATTACAAAATTATTGTAAAATTAAAAAAACAGATTTTGTTAAATCAAGTAAATTTGATGAAATTTTGTTAAAATTTTCTAAGAGTCTTAACAATATTTTTTTGTCCAAGCAACAAAACGAATTTTTTTACTTCAACTAAAAATTTTGCTAAAACAACCAAAATGTACTCAACAAAACATGTTTTGTTGTTTTAATCAATTCCTTTTTCTGGGTGTACGTTCACTGCAACTTTAGATTAAAGAATATACGTATTTAAAATTTCTTTTTACATAAACTTGTTACTATAAATATTAATAAAATATTTTTGGAAAAAAAAGAAGATTTTTCTGCCTGTGGTTGTATTTGATGATCTATAAATCTGGTACGAAACTTTCGTGTTTTAAATGAAAATCGAGCAGTTTTTTGATAAAAAAAACCTTTAAATAATGCTCAAAAATATGAAAAGAATAAGAAAAAAATGAATACGGAACATTTTGAATAATTGATAAGAAGTCACATTTGAAAATCAAGAAATATTCGTTTAGCGTTTGGAAAAATGGCAATCTAGTAATATATGCACAATGTAAATATATGTAAATCCAACAATATTTCTAAGAACTGTACAAGAAATGGACTGCTTTTTATTATATTTACGAACAAATTCGAGCATATGGGAAGAATTTAAAGGATTTTTCCTAGGGGTGTGGAATTTTCCATATATTATTTGTTTTTTCAAACGAAGTAAATCATTTTATAAATTTTGTTTTCCATGAAAATGTGGCGAAATTTATTTTCAGAATGTATTTCACATTCTTCCTATACAGAAAACATACTTTCCTTAATATTTGAGAGCAGAATTTAAAATATTCAATTTATTCTACACGAAAACAAGCAAAAATATCTTACAGTCCTTGTTCAATGAAATATACTAAACAGAACATAAAACAAAGAATTCGTTTTCTGTCTTTAGAAAAATCATATTGAATAGCATAATTTATGTCTTTAACTTTCTATATTTTATAAGTATGCTATAGAACTAAATAATAATTAACAAAATGTCCATAAATTGAATATATAAAAGACAAAAATACGTAGTATGAAAATAAAAAAATTACTCGTATTTGAAAATCAAGTTTGCATCCAGTATTTAATATATATATATATATATATATATATATATATATATATTCTTAAACATCCACTATTTAAAAAATATATTCTAAAAATATATTTTAAAATAATCAAATATAAGCAACTTGAGTACTTAAAAATACTTAATTAATACTTATAAGTACTTAAAAATATTCTTTTTGGTCCTTGGGAATTTACATAGTATTTCAAACAATAAAATGATCGTAGAGTATAGTAATGTATATATATGCATTACAATACTGTATATTACATGAAAAAACGCTACGTACTTTTATTGGTGAGACTTTGGTTCGACAGGAGGGGGTAGGGCGGAGTTCCATCTTTTAGACCACTTATTTGAGTTCTTATTTTTAAACGACTATGCTAACTCGCTGTTTATGAATTAAAAAATACATAAAGTGTATTACCGTTATGACCGCTATATCCTACACCGCATATACGTGCTTTCCATCCATTAAAAAAAAATCCGTGAAAAGCTGTATCCTCGCTGAACACGAATTTCAAAATGTTTGAGTTTCGTAAAAACTGCAATCATTGTACTTCAAATACACACACAAAATAAATAAATAAATAAATAAAAATTAAAATCACCACTTTTGTTACGTGTTCTATATTTTGTCGAAAAATGATTTTTTTTTTTCAAGAACTGAATCAAATTCCGATCGAGTTTCTCGATTTTGAATTAATTGTTCAACAAGGGAGAGTTCGAAAGCCTATGTACTTAAAAACAGATACCGGACTTAAAGATGAGAAATAGATACTTATAATAAAAAAGTTTATTTTTAATATTAAAAAATAAAATTTTAAAAAATAAGTTTTAATTTTAATAATTTAAATGTAAAATTTGAATTCAGAAAAGGACTTTTTCTATTTATAAGAATATGTTATTCCAATAGTTAACTTTTCCAAAATCAGATGCATCTTAAAATCACATGTAATTTTTAACGATTCGTTTTCTAAACAGTTGATTTTTAATACTGCTAACTATACAATAAGAATAAAATGAGAAATCGACTGATATATCACATTCCACTTAGAGCATTCTATTATTCTTATTTTTTTTTTAAGTTTGAATAATAATATGACACTCGTATTTGAAATTAATATGCAGAAACATTACAGTTTTAATTGTTTTATCTCGGAGAAATGTTTCTGAAAATATTTAGCTGGATAAATGAATTCTGTAGCAGATAGAAAATTAAAGCCTAAGAAAACCTTTTGAAATTAAGATTTTGAACTTTTTTGTTGTTGTTCATAAAAAGGTCATGTTGCATTTAAATATGTACAGTAATCGCATTTTCCCTACATTTCCATTATTAAGTTTCACAGTTTTTTAATAAAAAAATTTCTGACAAACGGTTTTTCCCCAGCAATGAAAAAAGAAAATTCTTCCTTCTTTAATACCTCTAGAAAATCGATTTCGTTCTCTTTTAAAATCATTTTAAAGCACAAATTGGCTTTAAAGAAATTTATACATTTTGTTTTATATAAAGCAGGTTTGTTTGTGTGCGTGTATAAATAGCGAATGGCGTTTTCATTTACTTAAAAAATGAACCTTTACAGAAAATTACTTTGGTTTTAATAGTATAGTTTTATCTTTCTTTTTGTGTGGATTTTGAATACTTTTCTTACGTGCTTATAAAAGTAGAAATGTATAGAAATAGTTTTTGGAAATGCAGGAAATATCCAAATTATGAAAATTAAAAATTTCTGCGTCAGTTAGCAGAATGAAAAATATATTTAATATAAAATATCAGAGTACGCAGAGGTGCTAATTTTTTATTCACCAATGTTTCCGAATAGCAATTTAATCCCAGTACTTAATTGTAATACTTCATCCAGAAATTATGCGATTAAATAAGGCAAAGATAACTATTTGAAAATAGTGGTACCCAAAAATAAGCTTCTCTACCCACACTGAGTATTAATGTCTGAAAATAGAAATTATCATTCTATATGACTTTTACTGGATAGATTAGATGTGAAGAAATTGAAAATGGTTTCTAAGAATCGACAAAAGATGCATTTCTTACGTCCACTACACAACTACAACAACGGTAAAACGGGATTCTTCGATTGCCTCGTTTATTCTTTTTAGCTTAAGCTAATCTAGTAAAGTTTAAATCCCTGTATGTTTATTATAAAGCAAAAACTTGTTCATGAATAGAGCTGACGTCATATCGACAGTTAAAACAATCTGAGCAGTCATTTTTTTCTTTTATCCGAAACTTACTAACTTCTAAACATCGCACGATTTCGGTTTTTGCATCGTCGAACAGAATTTTTTTTTTTTAGATTCAATTTGTTTGAAAACTGTATCTTAATTTCCTGATTATTTATGCTTAAACATAATTCTTAAGTATAAAGTTTGTAAAAAAAAAAAAAATCTGTCCTGCAAAAAATAGCGTAAAACATATTACGTTAAACTTAACCTGTTTGCACATACAGCAATATAAGTAACCCAGCATTTCTTTCATTTCCGTGTAATATTCCATAAATAAATTGCAAAAGAAATTTAAATTTCAGAAAAAGAAATTTAAATTTCACAAATAAAGAAATAAGTAACTAAAACGCGAAATTACCAAATATGTAACCAGAATCAACAAAAATAGTTTAATTTTTAGCGATCAAGTGCTGACATGAGAATAATATGAAAGTACTAAGTATGCTTTTCAGCTCGTTGGGGGGGGGGGGGTCTAAGAAAATAATCTAAATATAAAAAAATGATTAGAGTTTTAAATTAAAAACGATTTTTAAATACATTCTGTACACCGAGAAGTATATCGATTATCTTTATTCCGGGTATCCTGGGTCGGATCCTCTGGTCTATATTATATAAAAAAAATGTTCCTGTGAATAATGTTGACGTCATATCAACGGTGGCAAGGACCTGAGCAATCATGTTTGCTGTTATGGGAAATTTATTAACCTCTAAACATAGCACAATTTCAATTTTTACACCGTCAAATAGATAAAGAATAGGGAAAATAGTACTTTCGAATGTAATTTCTTCTTCAGTCTGCGATGGAATGATAAAGTCGTCCATATAAACAACTACAGTGCCGTCACGTAACAAATCTTTGAACACAGTGTTTATATATCTTTGGAACCAGTTTCCTGATGTACATAAACCAAAGGGGCATTTCAAAAACTCGTATTCTCCTTCGTGTGTCACGAATGCGGTGTATTTCCTACTTTTCTCCTCAATTTCGACATGAAAGAAACCATTCTTTAAATCAAGGGTCGTGAACACTTTTGATTTTTCTAATTTATCTAAAACATCTTCAATTAAGGGTAATGGGAAACGATCTTTGATTATCTTCCTATTCAACCTACGATAGTCTATGCATAATCTATATGAGTTATCTTTTTCCTGACTAAAACCACTGGTGCAGCGTAATCGGAAAAACTGCGTCTTATTATTCCTTCGCTTAACCACTGTTGAATTTGGTTTTCTATTACTTCTTGTTCTTTCCAAGGAAATCTCCGTGGACGTTCACAAACAGGTATTTCATCAGATAAAATTATGTTCAAGTAATAGGGAAAATAGTACTTTCGAATGTAATTTGTTTGAAAACTGCGCCTCCGTTAAGGATTTTCTATGGTTTTGAAAGCAATTTTTAAGCATAATTTTTTAATCTATCTCAATCGCATTCAGCCTGATATGGAAGATTAACCCGTTTGCACTTAAAACAATACAAACAGCATATTATTTGTTTCCGGCTGATATTCCATAAAGAAATTAAAACTTCATAAATAAAGAAAATAATATAAATAAGGACAAATTTAACAGATATGAAATCCAAGTACGTACTTAAACAATGAAATAATTATAATCTAGAATGTTAATATAAATAGTGAAATTTTTGCCTATTTCTTATCTATTAACCACCAGAATGCAAACAGTACGAACATGCCGATTTCCATATTTTATTTTATTAATTAATTTATAATTTTCATATAAAAATACTTTATCGTGTTGTTAGTGAGGAATATTAAAAATACATTTTAAATATTAAAAAAAAATGCATAAGAGTTTTCAATAAAAAATAATTTTTACCCATGTGCTTTACATTGCGCATTATGTGCTGGAACACAGGAAGCCTTGATATACTTAAGCCTGGTATACTTTAATTCCTTGGTACACTTAATACAAAAGAAAAAAAAGAAAAGAAAAAAGAAAAGAAAAAGAAAAGAAAAAAAAAGAAACATATTTTGGGAAGATTCATATTTGGGGAAAAAACCCTCTTTAAGCAAATATTTCAAATACTATAATTAAGAGGCACAAAATAGAAAGAACTGAAATAACTCATGTAATGATTCTAATCGACATACAAGAATATTCGTGCAGCTATTGATTTAATATATATAGGATTTATAAATATGAAATTTAATTTATAAGCAGATTTAAATAAAAAGTACACGGCAAATTCAAAAAGTAGTAAAATTTATTGCATCAATATAAATATTTTTGAATTTAAAATGGCATTGCTTTCTTTAAAAAAAAAATGTTTTAAGTAACAGATTTTGAAAAGTCATCAGCTTTTCAATTAATTTCTTTGCGTTTATTATGTTTAAATTTCACTCGTTTTTAATTTGTTTACAATGATTTTACATACTCTTCATTTAACAATTTATTTGGAATAGACAAAAATAAAAGACAATATTTTTTTCATTACATTAACATATATAAATTTTATTAAAATACATTTCATTAAATAATTAAGTTTAAAATCATTGAATATTTCACACAATCAATTTATTTTTTCAGCAAACACAAATTTTTTATGGTATTTAAAATGAAATAATAAATTGAATACAGAGAAATTAAAAACTCTATTGGGGAGAGTTAATAAAAGATGAAAATGAAATATAAAAATATTTGATTATCTTTATTAATTAAAAGAAAATAATTGAATAAATTATTATAACTATTTTTTTAAGTTAAGCTTTTATTATAACGTACTAAAAGAGAAAAAAATAAAGGACAATTGATTGAAATAAATACATTTTTTAAAGAGAAATAAATTAAATAACGAGTGTTTTTTTTTTTTTATAAATTTGTTTAAAAAAATAAAATGGATGCAAAATTTTAAATTCAGCTCCCTGACAGCAAAAAAATCGATCAAAGTTCTCTTTGGAATCGAATCCATATCTATTTACACCCTGTGTGTAGGTTATAGATGGTGCATTTACCGACCATGCTACGGAACACATTAGCTTACTTTTGAAGCAATCAATCACATTTACGTCATCACATACGCAATGATATTTACATTCCCTTATTGGACAAATGTTTTTGCCCCCTGAGGGGTGTCGGGGGAAATCAGGAAAAAGCTCAATGTGTCCTGTGGTATCAAGATACCCTTTTGACATCTGTAATTCACGTGAGGCCATAAGCACTGATTGCTTGGGACTTCGCACAAAAGACTGCCTCATTTCTTCCACACTTTCAGCTGAGGTTGATGGCCGGCCACTTCTCGGTACGTGGTCCGGTTTCATGGACACTGACACTGCTACATTACAGCCACGTTACGGAAACCTGTAATAAAAAAACCTTGATTAGTTTTCTAATATTTTGGCACCAGTTTCACATGTCTATCTTATATATAGCGTATATATATGAATACATTTTGTAATCAGGGAAAGACTTTTCGGACTCCCTGTACTTCTACATCGTTAAATACGCAGGTGATAATGTATTTACTAGGGTAAATTTGGACACGTTTGAACCAAAATTTACAAAGTAAGACTTTGAAGGGATGTATAAGATTATCTTTTGCAGGTCCGCAATAATTATTTTAGCAAAAGATGAGTGAGAGTGTTCTCTTTTAAGATATAGATTCTAAAAATCCCTTAATTATAGTTTTCAAGTTTTAAATGAGAAAAAATTTAACATAAGTTCAAAGTAGACACTTTCATATATGGGGTGCAAGTCTGCCTAATTTAACTCTGTAAATATACCAAAGCATATGTGAATACCTTTATTCCTGGCAAGTAATTTTCCGCGTAGAATTTCTAAATTCCATGAAAATCCTCTTAGTTATCACATTTTAATCATCACGAATCGCGGTCATAGAAATGCTGAGAAAAGAAGTGACACTGAAAATACAAAAGAAAAAGTATATAGCATGGATTTATTTGCATAAAGAATGCATATAACAATGAATAATACCAATAATACCGAACAATATGGATTATTTATTTGTATTTTATGCAAAGTAACTTCTAAAAAAAATCTTTATTGGACAAAAATAATAATAATAATAACATTCTTATCGCACAAGATACTTTAGGGCAAAAAAGATCACATTTCTGTCACTTAAAACATTTTCTTACTTTTTGCTTTTGTTTGGTAGATTGCTTTCCTTTTCTTTTTTTTTTCGTTTTTTTGAATAATATCTTGTTTTTTATTCATCGTTCTTATTTTATGTTTAAGCGGAAGCAGCTATTGTGCGTCCTTTGAAGCAATCACTTCTTTCTAATCGATGTGCAATCCTGGTTTTCTTGCATTTACTGTCATTCGATGGCTTCGTACCGTTTCAAAAAGCAAATCTTGGAATATTAAGCAGTTTTACACTTATTTTTGTCTGGCTTGAGCTTATTGGACACGAGTGAATAGTATTCAATGAAGGCATGTGTGATTGCGTTTGTGAAGTCATTGGAATTTTTTCATCACTGGGCTTAACTTGTGCAGGCACGCCATGAAAAAGGTGTGATTTCTGAATTCATTTACCAACGTTGATCTTTCCTGAGCAAAAAATATTTTCTGGAATGACATTTTTGTTTAAAAGTCCTTACTTTGTGAAAACCTGACTGAATGATGAGTGCATTAAATCTTTCCACAGTGAACTTATCAGTTTTGATCAATCCCTTCTGATAACTTTTGGTCTACGCAGCTTTTTCGTCATTTCAGCAACCGAATAACTCATGCACTTTATAGAGACTTCATGAAACTAAGATATAAAATTTGACGAAAATGTAATAAATGTATATGTGGGGAGAGGGGGTAGAATTTTACGTAATGTTGAACGTTTATAGCCATATTCTATAAAATAACGCAAATAATATAAATCGAGTTTTAAAATGCAACTGAAATCACCTTTCAATACCCGTGGATAGTTTAGACAAAGTTTAAAATTGCTTGGTTGTGAAAATTAGAGATTATACGCACTTATTAATCTATAGTGATGAGATACACATAGAACGCATGCTCAGAATTAAAGTCTAAACTATGACACACTGTTGCCAAAATTTTGCAATAGCCGCTGGCCAAGTTCGTTTAGACGAACGAGATAATTCATCTAACATTGGCTAGGCGATACTGAGAAGCTAGACAAATTTTTGTGTAAAAGGATCTCGACCAATCAAACTTTATTGCTCTATATTTCGCCTCTTTTTTTTTTATAAAGGCACTCTATTTTCCTGCATAACTCAAGTTTGGCAAGTAGTAGGCAAATAAATTTTTGATTTGTGACTGTAAAAAATATATGCACGACACGATGATTATTTATAGCTGAAAACCTTCCCTGCTTTACTGAAAACAGTAAAAAAAAGTTACATTTAATAACCATTTAGCGGTTGTTGAAATAATTGCAAACATCCATACTAAACGGTCGAAAACAGAAGTTTATTTTTTAAGTCGCTTAAAAAGCATTAAAATGTACAACATAACTGCTTCTTCTATCTCTTCTAAAGATCTATAGTAATAACAATTATTTCATCTAGCATAATCAATTTTCATTGTACAAATAAATATGTTCATTAATAAATTTATTTACATTATTGATTAATTTAAAACAGAATATTTTGTCATATATTTATAAATCTTTAAAAGAGTAGTATGTTATTTTCAAAACAAATCACAAAAGGCTAATGAAAGCAATACTTCGGTTAAGTTGGTGTCATTAAATATTGTTCCAGAAAACCGATCAATTTCTATAAACCATTAATCAACTGTCATACATTGGCCACTATCAAATGGAAATATCTAGTATGAAATCATTCAAGTTTGATTTATGAATTTTGTACATGACGTGTAACTTAACAGTTATAATATACTGGCCTCTAAAGATTTCAAAGATGACGTACCGATAAGGATTACAAGCGTTTCATCTCTAACTTGTCATAAAGCCTGCATGCATTTCCGTACAGTCAGTGTAAAAACAAACCTATACAACTGCCTTTATTCGCAGACCGTTTACGATAAAAGCATACCAAATATATCATTAGACACAGAACAATGACTTCTTTCAGAATATGAATGAAATTTTTGAAATAGGGTTTGTTTACATATTCAAATTTGCATTTTCTTTAGTGATATGTACTTAATGGATCCAAACATATTTAAGATATCTCTTTACTTAAGAGCATAATTTTAACCCCTTCGCGACGAGCGTCTTTTACAGAATTTTTAATCTTTTACCACCGGTTTTTCAAAACAGAAATATTCGCCTAATTGAATCGCAGAAATGCTGTCATTAAATAAGGCAAATCTCACAATAAAAAGTAACTGGTGGGAATAATCGAGGATTCTGAGCATCTTATGCGTCACGTATACGTGTCGCCCGTCCCCAAGGGGTTAACTATGAAAATTCTTAACAAATTCATATTTAAAAAATTATGAATTTTGACCTACATCATTTTTAGGTACGTTCGTAATTATATAGATACGTAGCACCTATAGTCGTCGTCTAGTCCGTCCGTCCGTCCGTCTGTCTGTCCATCTGTCAGCATATAACAGCGCAAAAACTACCCAACCGAATGGTTTGAAATTTAATATATTTAATCGTTGCAGAATTTTGTCGAGTCATGTTTACATTGTTAGTCTAGATTAGTATCTTATGAGAAATCGTTTAAGTTTAAAATATTTTGTACTACTGACATTGCATAGAAATTCTGATGAATAGTTATGAAAATTTACGCACTTTGGGAAAACAAAACAAAATAGCAATGCTTTATCTTAGACGCTCAAAACAATCAACGTACACTTTCAAGTAGACACTCTAGTACTGCTGTTGTACAACTACCTGGAGTCGCTGCGCGCTCACTTTACTCCTTCCCCCCGAACCTCTGTGTGCGCAATCTCTGGGACCACGCCATCTCTCCTGGTTTTACCTTATGCCAAGCGGCCATTTTCACGCAAAATATTGCTGGTATTTTTCTTCTGAAAAGCAACTTCAAGTTCGTCGGTAACCCTTGTAACCGAGAAGTAGTGAAGACCATGATAACGTAGGTAAGCGTTTCAAAGTGTACAAAGTACAAAGTAGGTAACTTAAGTAAGTGTTTCTAAGTTACTGCGTCGAACAAATAATAAGATATTCTGTTTATTACAATATAATATGAAGTTCAATAGAAACTATTGTACTATGTGATTAAAGAACGATGATTTTGGTCCAGATATATTCAAAAATAAATGCAGATTCTAACTTGATGAAGAATCGGCGAAGATTGGCACTCTGAAAAATTAGTATTAAAAAAGAATCGGCTAAAAGTACCATTCGGAAATTGTAGTATTAAAAAATAAGGACTTTCCGTATTGTGTTTTACTATAGAATGAATCGTACAATTAACACTTCTTTCGGACTATTGTTAACCTTTTTGTTCCGAGAATTATATCTTGAAATTCTTTGCATTTTAAACATACAACTCTTTCCTTCCTCATCTATTATTAATGCCTTAGGACATATTTGATATTTATTATTGAATATTTGGCTATTTTTTGCTTGGCATGAAAACTTGTCAATGGGAAACAGCATTGTCATATAACGTGAAAAGGTTCATTGGATAACACCAAATATAGCAATTAGATATATTAAAATCAAAGACTAAATGTAGTAATGAATAGTTGCAAATAAGTAATAAAATGAGTCTTTGTTTCTTTCACATTTCATGTATTTAATATAGATGCAAAAAACAGGATTTGCACAGTTTAACTTTTGAATCCCATTATTTTAAAGTATCAATCTTATCTTTATTTAATCCTGAATTTATGTTAGCAAATAACACAGATTTTGCTTTTCAATATTAGTGGTACGAATCCTGAAAACATATGCTGGAAGGAAATCCTGCCAAGTGGAATAAATACGATAATCAATTTTTATTTTTAATATGATGCTCCTGAATTACACAAAATAATACTCTATAACGGCATATATAAGATAATAATATATCAATAAAATGTTTTAATTTTGAATTAATCTACTGAAACCCTTTTGTTTTGATTCTTAACCCTCTGAGAAATTTATCTTGAAACATTTCCCACTTTAAACATACGACTCTTTCCTTCGTCATCTATTATTATGACTGAGGAGATATTTGGCCTTTATTGTTGAATTATTGGTTGATCTTGCCTGACATAAAAACTTGCCAATGGGTAAACACATAATCAAATGGCTTGAAAGTTCTTGGGACGACACCAAATATAAGAATTAGACTTTATGCAGAAAACAGAAAAAAGTGTAGCAGTGGTGAGTTACAAATAAGTGATAAATGAAATGTTGCTGTTTTTACTTTCTATATATCTGACTTAGGTGGAAAAACAAGATTCGTACAGTTTTATATTTTAATTACTATTATTAAAAAAAAAATCTCCGCCTCATTTAATTACAAATTTTTGTCATTTAATATTACTTGTCGAAATTAGTGGTTCGAATCTTGAAAATATATGTTTACAAGAAATTAAGGCAAGCGGAACAAATGGGTTAAGAATAAATCTTTTGAAATCTCCATATTTCTGAATGGTTCATTCCTGTACCCTGTGTAAAATGGAATAAATCTGAAAATTTCACTAACGTTTCTGCCACGTTTGCGTTCGTTATGCTACATTTGCTTTCTTTTCTTTAGTTTTGTTTATTGTATATTTTTTATTTGTGTTGTATGGATGTGCAAGTTTACTCTAAAACTGAGTATCGTTTTCTTCTTAAATGTTTGATTAAAGAAAAAGGAGACTATGTAACTACTTTTATAAGTTTTGTTTTGTTTTACCTTATTATATTTTGCTGAAATCTATGGAATAAAAATACCAATTTTTTAAAAACTTGCATGGGTACAATTTTTCACATCCAAAGGGGATTTGCTAATTTTAGTATTTGGAAGTATTAGAAGGCACATAAATATCTTAATATTAAGTTTTGTAAAGCTCCCAATTATTATTTTACTCTCTAGATACTCTCTAAATTCGCACTTCCTAGCTTATCAAGATTCATATTTGATTTTTCTTGCGATCTTCACTTTATCCACAGCGTACACTGATTCTAAATAGCATCTTTTTTTAATCTCATAATTTGTAATGATTTTTTACAATTAAAAAAAGTGGAAGATTGCCATTCGAAACAGTAGTTCAAAAATAAGGACTTTACCCCCCCCCACACACACACACCCTGCTTTACCGTAGAATGAATGGTACAGTTAACATTATTTCGGACTATTGTCATGAAACATTGCATCCCTGCTGTTACAATATATATATATATATATATATATATATATATATATACATATTATATATATTAATTAGTGTATAAATATTTGCAGTGTAACAGGTACCTTTGTAGTGCAATTTTTCTTATCTGTGTATTACATACAAGTGTGTATTTGGGTTTGTCTGTGTGTGTGTGTAAGAGAGAGACAGAGTTGATCTGTAAATAACTCTTGTTTTAAGTTTCTGTATAAGTAGGTGACTTTAAGTGTTTTAGATTTTTAACATTAATTTTTATACTTCGATTTTCTCCAAGGGCCCCAAAGAGTCTGTTTTTTTTGTCTGGCAGTATTTACAAAAATTAATTTTTGCCTTATTTAACCGCAGAATTTTTTCATTAAATGATTCGAATATTATTATACAGAAAATGTGGCACCCAAAATGGAGACTAGTTGGGAACTGTGTTGCCAATTTTGTGGATTTTTTTATTTACAATATCGCCAGATTTTTTTAGTTGCAATTTTCCCTTTATTTAAGCAAAACCATTCCGTAATTAAATAAAGTGAACATAGTAATTCAAAACTTCCGGTGGATATTTTGCATTAAATTTCCATTAAATTTGCAACAATGGTTGGGATCACTCTTTTCACACAAACTAAAACATATTAAATTTTAAAACATCGTTTATATGTATAAAGATACACTTAAACGCCTTTCATTTTATACAATTCAAATATTACCTTTTGTCTATGGGAATTTATTAGAATTTACACGATAATAACCTGGTATGGAAAAATCTAATGACGGTGCATCTGCTCACAACCCTCTGAATACTAGGCCTACGCTCTGACACAAAAATGGCGCTTATGGTAGGTAGTTTTTTCCAGCGTTTAGTCTCTTGAATTTTATTATCAGTATTTTCTAAAAGTATTCTTCTCCTTATTAAATCGCTGAAAAAGAAGGCGAAGAATAACTTTCCGAAAATACTGGTATTAAAATTCAAGAGAACGTAGAAACGCTGAAAAAATTCGCTTACGATAGCCGCCATTATTGTGTCAGCGTGTAGGCCAGTGGTTCCCAACGGGGGGCAATTTGACTTTTCAGGGGGGGCAATTTAACTTTTCAAGGGGACAATTCGGAATTTCTGTGAACCCATACCTTCTGAATTGTTTTTTCTAAAAGTAATGTCGTAGACTGAAAATAAAAGTTACACATTCAAATTTCAAAAACAAAATTAAAAAAAGTAAGTTTTTTATTCAGTTTCTAAAAAGTAACCATTCAAAAGTTTTAAATACAATACTACCAGAATAATTATAGAAAAAACTTTTTAAGATATTTAGATATTTTTATATATTTAAAAATTCTTTATAATTTTTCTGATATATAAGTATTTTAGAATTTTAAACAACTTTTTCGATTATTTATTGAATGAGTTGCACTGCAATATGTCACATGAAAATCAATTTTACACATGAAACTATTCAAGTGTATATTTAGCAATTACTTGAAGACCTTCCTTTACAGAATCTTTTATCACCTTTTATTCTGATTAGAAATTGTTGTGTAATTTAATCGCAGAAATTATGTGATTAAATAAGACAAAAATGTATTATTCAAAATTATTGATTTTTCTAATCCAGGCTTCTGAGCACTCTATGCATCACGCATACGTGGCGACCGTGTGCCAGTAAACTACGAGGAGTATCAGATGATTATAAAAATATTTGATTCATCTATTAACTTCGGCACGTTTCAGGATCAATGTTAAATGCTTTTTACTCTATCAGGAGTAAATTCTTTAAAAATTTTATAAGAATTATATGTTATAGGGGGAGGTGGGCCATCATCATTTTAGAGATGTTTTGGTGGGGCACGGCTAAAAAAAGGTTGGGAACCACTGGTGTAGGCCTATTATTCAGAGGGTTGTGATCTGATGTATACTTAACATTGTGCATACTAATAAAAATGTCAACCCTTTCTTTTTTCTCCAATAACATAATAAGTAAATGATGTTTTAAGCTTTAGAGTATTAAGGGATTACATACGTTTTCGGTGACGAAAAATCGACATATTTTGAATTTTAATTATTAGGAAGGGAGTAAAATTAATTAAAAAACTAATAATTACACGTTGTTTTCCATTGCTTCAAGTATTTAAAAATATGTTTTTTTTTTTTTTTGTTAAATTTGGTAACATATTATATTGGAAACCTGCAGCGGCGTTGACATGTATCAAAATATCCGGGCTCCATGGGCAATATCCTAACTTCCTGACGGTACAAAAATTATTAAAATCTGAGTTTCTTCTTGTAAAATAACGTTGTAACTAAGATATAGGCTCAAATTTTTGAAAAATAAAAAAAATTGCACTGTTTTAAATTAAAAAATATTTCATTTTTCGTCTGTAATTTTGACCTTTAAACTTATTGGAAAAATATATAATTTAAAATTTTCAAAAAAGGGCTCGATAGTCCTTAGACAATAAATATGCGTAGATGAGAACAAAGTTTATCCAAAAATGTTAAAAATTGTTCAAGTTATGCTGCCCATGTTGAAAAATGTAGTTTCCAGAAAATCGCGTTTAAAGTTTCAGAAGAAAAATAAAATATTGATATATATATATTTTTAATTTACACTTAATTTGCCATTTATGCGCCGTTTAAAAGGGATTAGAATCTTTACTAGAATCTTTTCCGCGAGGTTGGTTTTATAAATCGTGCGCTCGCTCAAATTTTTGCTCATATAGTTCTTAATAATTGAGATATCACATTAAATATTTTTATCCATTATTCTACACACTGTTTTTAGGTGCGTTCGTCATTATATAAATACGTAGCACCTATTGTCGTCGTTTGGTCCGCCCGTCTGTCCGTCCGTCCGTCCGTCTGTCTGTCCGTCCGTCCGTCCGCATATAAGAACGCAAAAACTACCCAACCGAATGGTTTGAAATTTAAGATATATTATCTTTGCAGAATTTTGTCGAGACATTTCAAATTTTAAGAAAATCGAATCAAAACTTTAGCAGATATTAATAAAAATATTTATTAAGACATTTGAATTAAAAGAAAAAAAAATCGGTGCTTTCTTGCTATAGGAGCTTCCGAGGTTAAATCGTCAAGCGACCGAGATACTTATTTTAGGACAGAAATGAATCTGCAGACGATATATTTCATTTAACAGAATTAAAAATCATCCAGATCTGAAAATTTATATAACTAGCTATAGTACGAACGCACCTCATTTGTCACGTTTGACGTACAATTTCCAACTTGTTGAAAGTTGAGAACGTATGTAACATCTTAATATTAATATTGCTGCTTGTCATATTCTGACATAAAGTCAGAAGTTATAATCGCTCGTGTGCTTAAATATAGACATAATTTCATTCATCCATCATACTCTTTTGTCATGTTATGAGAATTCATGTTGTCGTCGACATCTAATATGAGAAGTAGGAGATAGCTTATTATTTTTATGCGAACACACGCTAGATAAAATATGATTTTCAAAAGTGATATACATCTTTCAAAATTGCTATCATTTTTGTTTATTCTGTGAAAGTACGGCTCAAAAATTTACAAATCATGCTGCGAAAAATAATTCGTTTGATGTAATTTAATTTTTTCGAAAATGTTACTTTTTATAATTTTTCAAATGTATATTTTGAAGAGGATATATTGAAGATAAGAAATGGATTTAAGGATGTAACTTTTTAAGAAAAATTAGAAATTTCTAGTAAAATATTAACTGTTTAACGGTATAGTTTTTAGAATATCAATATTGGTAATTCATTAGTAGCACTGCAAAATTTAAGTATTTTCAGATGAGACTGATTGTAATTTTACCTGTAATTATATTCTATCTAATAAGTTCAGCAAAATTAAATGGGTTAGATATTTTAACATGCAATTGAATTTGAAATTAATTGCTAATCTTAGTATTATTAAGCTGTTAAATCTTTTATTTATTTATTTTCTGCAGGTCGAGAAGCAGTCACTGTTGTGGCCACAACTATTTTCAAAAAGTAATTTTTGTGTAAGATTTCTACAACAATTGCAAGAAAAATCTAACCACTAAGCTGGTTTCTACAACAATTGCAAGAAAAATCTAATCACTAAGCTGGTTTCTACAACAATTGCAAGAAAAATCTAATCACTAAGCTGGTTTCTACAACAATTGCAAGAAAAATCTAATCACTAAGCTGGTTTCTACAACAATTGCAAGAAAAATCGAAAATTTTTAAGAGAAATCGAAAATTTTTGTTTGGATTTAGTGGTAGTCAAAATAGTGATCGCACATCGTCCTGTTTGTGGCATCATTCTGCTAAAAATTAAAATGCATGATGTTGGTTTTGTTAGGTATATTTTATTATTTGCATTACAATTTTCATATCATCAAAGTGTCCTGTTTTTTATGGGCTACATCAAACTTGTTAGTTACTTTTGGCCAAAAATTTGTGAATTACTTTTGACTCTTTTATTTGAAGTCGCTTAAAGAAAGAGGTGTTTCGAGCGTTGTTTACATTACCTTAACGTTAGCCTATTTAATGATATATTTGTTCATTTTCAAGTCACATTTAAATTTTTAAACATTTTAGGAAAAGGAATACAGGATTTTTAAATGATCCGCATTTTGAATGCCAGTAAATTTTCTTACAAAAAAAAAATTCTTTTTAAATATTTTTTTTTTTTTTTTGCAATTTTTGTAGAAGCTTAATCTTAAGGCTATTTCAATTGCAAATGTTGCAAAAAGTTTCTACGAAAACTTTTCTTAGAAAACATTGGTATTCAAAAAAATGGACTATTTGCGAGTCCTGGAAATAGTAAATTATTTTTTGTAGTTTGGAAGAAAAATGAAATTCAGAAATATATTTCTGCACTGAATAACATCTTATTTAGAAATATACTTCATTTTTATGAAATATAACATTACAAACTTTCACTCAGGTTTTAAAAAAATGTTTTATTGGTGCAACCCTTTAGTATTTTGTATTAAAAAGATTAATCCGTTTCTTATGTAACTTAAAATTACAAAGTTTCTTGTTCAAATTTAAATGAAATTATCCTTTGCTTCGAAAAGTATCGCTCAATATTTTATAAATTGTGATAATTTAAGAAAATGTCATTACTTTAAATCGTTTTCAATATTTGGCTGTTGATGGTATTTTCAAATGCGTATATTGAAACATATTTTAAATAATGATGCACTAATAACGTTAAACGAATGATTCAGCAGTATCGTTTTGAAAAAAATTCGTTTTAAGACATCGTTATAATTTGAAGCATAAGTATGATTTTGTTGAAAGTTTTCTCAAATAATAAGGGCAAAGATTTATAAAGTATTTTTAATTGCAAATGATTTATCTAGACTTATTCAGAAAATGAGTAATTTAATTGTGAAATATGAAACTTCTGTAAAATAAGTATTTTCCTGAAAATCGCATTAAGTACGACATCACATAATTAATCAATATGAACAAAGATTTTACATAAGTGAATTAAAAGTGCTTGTTTATGTTTGATAATTTATAACTATAAGCAGAAATCTAGTTATGTAAATAGAAAACTGTTAGTTATTGAAGGTATAGCCAGTAGCATTTGCGCGCTCTAAAGCAATTAGGGTATATAAATAAACAATTGTACTTTTACAAAACATAGGTAAGATAATTTGCTTACCTCCTTTTTTTCAGCATTCATATTCACACCTCATTAACTCGCATGCCAGGTAGCGAGAGTATCCACGTCGATTAATCCATTTATTGAAGATGTACACTGCACATATGTATGTTGTTTAATTTATTGAATTATCCAAAATTATGGTATCCAAAGGAATGCTGTACACACTGAAGTTTTATCCGTTATTAGGTTCACTATTTCTAGTATAAGTGTATAAAATAAGATTGTTAAATAAAACATTATTCTTTTATAAGTTTAAAGTATTTAATAACATTACTTATATTTAATAGTTACATATCTTTAATTTTAAACATTAGTTAAATTTAACTGAGTTTAAGGGAGAACGAAATATACATGTTTCGTTTCCAACGCGTGAGAATAGCAAGTATATTAAAGTTCTATATTTGAGAAAGAACAACAGTTTTTAGTCCCTTTTATGTGATGTCATTTTCCAAGCCTGTGATTCGTCAGAAATGACGTAAAGTCAAAGGCACGTCATTCATTTTTATTTCCTACTTCCTTGTTCACATTCGCGAGTTTGGGAAACCACTTCATGTTGCATCATAGATTTCACTTCCTTTTTAAATTGGGTTAAACTGTTTATCGTGATGAGTTTTTAAATGAAAGTAAATAAGCTGTCACAGAAATCAATTAACGGAGATTATATTTCTGATATATTCCCAACAAAAACTTTGCAAATTACTTTTGGAAAATTATGAATTATTGAACGAAATAAGAACGATCCTTTTCATTGAAAGATTAGTAAGTTTTTCTTAATTTATGAGAAGTTTTAATCTGTTTTATTCTTTATATTCCTCTAAAAACGTATAATTAGATATAAAACTCAGTTTTTAGGGTTTAGTGCATCTGACGTTCGTCTCACTCCTCTGTCTGCCTGTCACAGAGTTCGTACTCGGAAACTGTATATGTTAGAAACTTAAATTTTGCATACCTATAGCTGAATACCTCCTGTTACACGACAGATCATAAAAATTTGAAAAAGTTTTATATTATTTTAGTTAAATTAATTACATTAATGACATCGGACCATTTCTGTGACTTTTTTAGATCTTAAAACAGAACTTTAATTCCAGTCTTTTTCGCGTAAGCTATATGGTTTAGTGGTAGCGTGTTTTCCTCTAAACGAAAGGTTACGTGTTCTATTCTCGTCGAAGTAAGTTGAAATTTTGATTTTTACATTTCATTGTTCGATAGATTTATTTAAAAGAACTTTCGTATTATTTTGCCATTTTAAGAATTTTGTTTTTTCTTTAGCTAAAATTAAATCATGTAATCATGTAAACGCATATTTATGCGTTTTATATATACAACCATTTGCTGTTGCAATTGTCTGAAAAGAAGTTCTTGAAAATTTTTAATATGATTTAAAAAATAGCTTTTTCTTAATGAATAGAGGAAAGTATATTCAACTAGGTAAATTATATTCAATGGTTGGAGTAATATCACAGTTGAATTTTTTTCCAACAGAGCGAAAATATGCCAGGACCCGAACCTGGGTACTTTGGCCTGCCGTATCAACGCTTTCCTTACTGAGCTATCCCGACGACATCCTGGCTGGCATATTTCACTCTTATATGTTGGACAAGGTTGCGAACTGCCGCACATATTTCATTCATCCGAGCTATAGCTATAACATTTACATGATGAATCTTGAAATATCTTGATACTCCAACCATTGAAGATAGCTTCTTCTTGTTATCATTTTATTGTTATATGATTTTTTGTTAGATGATATTGATTTGTTATTTGTTAGATGATGTTGTTAGATGATATTTTATTGTTATTTTATATTCATCTTGTTATTATTAATATTAATGGAGCTACCGTCTATGTCCTTATTGATAAAGTGCATTGATAACTAACAAGGATAATTATAATTTCATGATTTGGATCTATTAATTATAGGATAAAGTGTTTTGAAAAAAAATTAAAGGAAAACCTTTGTGCGATCTTCGATCCCATGTACCCACTTGTTTTCTGTTTGTCATAAAGAAGGCAACGGATCGATTTTAAACACAGATTTTTCTGCACTTAGTACTAGTGTTGCTAGATAAAGTATCACAAAAAGCGGGACAGGGCGACAAAAAAAATTAAAAACGGGAAAACGGTATCTAAATCGGGGCATAAAATTGGAATAAACCTTATTAAAACGGAGCCTATTTATAAAGAAATCCTGTCTTAAAAGTAAAAAATTCACTGTCCATACTTACAAATATCATACAATTATAGCTATTAAGCCGGAATCCTGTTTAAAACAGAATTTTTCCCCGGTACCTTGCGACTTCGTCTTAGCATGTTTTACTGTACTAAATAAGCACAACAAACTTAAACAGTAAAACCTGTGAAATCGGAATCGTTAGGGATTAATAGGATTGGATTAATAGAATCCTATTATTGGATTAATAGAAAATTCCAATTTAGCAAGTATAGTATTCTATCGTAGGGACAGTAAAAGTATTACTTTTAAAAGAAAATTCCGTTAAAAACAGGCACTGTTTTTACAAAGTTTATTGAACATAGTAACACCTGTGAAAATAGAATCAGTAAGAAACGAAAAAAAGATCAGTTTTATACAGGTTTCTGTGTAGGCAAGCAGATTTTTATGGTATTGCTTTCAAAGGGACTATAAAATTTTTACGTTATAAACAGGTGCAGTCTTCACACTTTTTACTGTATTAAGTTCGATTTGATGCAGAATAACGAATAACATGGTACAAAAAGTAATTTAAAAAAAACCTGTGCTTCTTGAAATACCTGGACTTTTGGCTTCCCACGAAGTGGGGACAAGTCTTGTAGCTCCGGAAAATTGGGACGTCCTACGCAATTCGGGACACCTGGCAACACTATTTGGCACTAAAATGTTGAGGTGCAGTCGTCCGAAAGAAAAGAACACTCATACATTTTAATTGCAAAACTGTCGTAGTAAAAAAACGAAAATAGCCATTCGATTGCATAGTTACCAACTTTTAAGCCTTTTTGTTATCACTAAAATCTAGTGGAAATTTTAGCCTTAGTTAATCGCAAATTTAAACGATTAAATAAGACAAAATTTACTATTAAATTTTAGGGGTCATAAAGCGTGAAAATTGGCAGCTATGCGATTGGAAATAAAATCTTTTTTCATTGTATGTTAACCCTACACTACGCAATGATGTGTAGCAAATCAATTAAAAATCATTTAAATTTGTAAAATTAATTAAAAATTAACCTTTAATAAATAAATTCAGTTCATGGCTTCTACTATATTTAATGAAACATTTTGACCTTACATAATCACAGAAGTTTGTATCTCAACAATGCGAAGAATTATGCTTTAAAATATGTGGTATCTAACTCTAAATAGAAGTGTTAAAAATCATATTTAACAAAAAAAAATCCTGCAGGGTAGGGTTAGACAAATAATCTAAGGGGGCCATCACCATGTTGAAACTGTAACAAACTTTCAAATTTTCAATACGAACACCCAATTGTGACATCATATTGGGACTGTTTGGTAAATTTTACCTTCTGACACCAAACGAGAAGTCATTCGGTGAAGTAGGTTAAGCATTATGCAAATGTAAAGTGCAGAAAAATCATATTCCCAAAAGAAAAATTCGTGCAGTGTGGGATTGAACAAATGAGCTAAGGGATCCATCTCCATGTTGAAACTGTAACAAACTTTCAAATTTTCAATAGGAACAACCAATTTTGACATCATATTCGAATTATTTGGTAAATTTTACCTTTTGTTACCAAACGAGAAGTCATTCGGTGAAGTAGGTTAAGCATTATACAAATGTAAAGTACGGAAAAATCATATTCCTAAAAGAAAAATTCTGCAGGGTAGGTAAGACAAATAAGCTTAGGCAGCCATCTCCATGGTGAAACTGTAACAAATTTTCAATAGGAACACCCAATTTTGACATCATATTCGAATTATTTGGTAAATTTTACCTTTTGTTACCAAACGAGAAGTCATTCGGTGAAGTAGGTTAAGCATTATGCAAATGTAAAGAGCAGAAAAATCATATTCCCAAAAGAAAAATTCGTGCAGGGTGGGATTGAACAAATAAGCTAAGGGATCCATCTCCATGTTGAAACTGTAACAAACTTTCAAATTTTCAATAGGAACACCCAATTTTGACATCATATACGAATTAATTGGTAAATTTTACCTTTTGATACCAAACGAGAAGTCATTCGGTGAAGTAGGTTAAGCATTATACAAATGTAAAGTACGGAAAAATCATATTCCTAAAAGAAAAATTCTGCAGGGTAGGTTAGACAAATAAGCTTAGGCAGCCATCTCCATGGTGAAACTGTAACAAACTTTCAAATTTTCAATAGGAACACCCAATTTTGACATCATATTCGAATTATTTGGTAAATTTTACCTTCTGACACCAAACAAGAAGTCATTCGGTGAAGTAGGTTAAGCATTGTGCAAATGTAAAGTATGGAAACATCATATTCCCAAAAGAAAAATTCATGCAGGGTATGTTAGACAAATAAGCCATTTCCATGTTGAAACTGCAACAAATTTTCAAATTTTAAATACGAACACCGAATTTTGACATCATATTTGGATTTTTTGGTAAATTTTATCTTCGTATACTAAATGAGAAGTCATTCCATGAAGTATGTTAGGAGTTCTGCAGAAGTAAAGTTTGGAACTCCTAATATTAAATTCCTGCATATAGTTGTAAAAGAATACAGGTATTATTTTAAGCATAACTCAAAAACTAACTGGTGGAATGAACTGTAATTTCGGATTGCTTATTTTTTCCGAATATTTTTTTTTCATAATTTAAATTTTATGCTGTAAATGCTTTTTGTGAAAGAATAACACAACACTATCTTCATTTTAAAGAAATAAGATGCTGTAACCAACAGAATAACCAGATTTTGATTCATGAATGATGACTTTACCAGTGTTTTAACTTTTCTTATTCACAGATTTCCTTGTAGTTAATTTAAAAAAAAAACTTAAAATAAAGTTTTTAGTTAATTAAATGTGTTTTAGTATTTAATTTTAAAATTTAATTTAATTTACAATATATAATATACAGTACGTAAGTCTGTTAATTGTACTTATTTGTGTATTGAATGTACCATAATTTAGCATTTACATCATAATTACATATATTTTTATTTCGGAGAGGTATATTTTGTGATTGCGGATTCTAAAGGATCTACTAAACGACAAAGTTGGATAAAGAATCCCATTATCTCATTACACAATAAATTTCTATAAAAATCAAAAGATTTTAAAATTCCAAAAAGTTAAATCTCTTTTTTAAAACTGAGTACTTTAAACCTTAGTTTCTTAATGATAAAATGTAATGTAGAGTATCTTCTGTCTCATTTTCTTTATACTGCAGTAATTATTATTTTTGGTGGAAAATTCCAAGTAATTCCTAACAAACAGATTTTAATGATTCATTTTTGTAACTGGAAGCTTTTCTGTTTTCACATCCTAAAGTAAAATCGAAATTAATTATCATAAGTGTGAATTTTTATGGTATTTGTTTTAAATAACTGTAGCTGTCTCAAAAATAGTTTCAATAAGAAATATAAGTAGGACATAGTAAAAAAATACAGTTGTAAGATATGATCATAACATATAAAAATGTCTTTACACCTAGCTCATTTTTTATCTAAACTTAGAATCAAAACTAATTTGTATTTATTAAATTTAGGACTTGTAGATGTAGATAATTTTTAAGTTATGTTGCATTAAATAATACAATTCTATGAGAAATGAAACAATTATTACCAAATATTTTACAAAATTTCAAAATTGAGCTCTGGGATTCAACTTGTTTCATATAAATTTTTTTATCTTAAATATATTTTCGATTGGATGGAGAGTATTTCTTTTTGAAACAAGTAACAGCTCATAATTAATTGTTTAATTTAATTCACTATATCCGTCAATAGCTTTCAGCGTGTCATATTGTGAATGTGTTACTGAAATTTGTAACTAAATTTGTTGCTAAGTATGTTGCAGCCTTAATACGTCCTTGGAATTTTCTAATTTTCCAGCATGTATTTGGAATCTCACCATTTTGACCACAGACATTAATTTTATCTGATTCTAAATTTGTTATTTTACTTTAAAAGTCTCTAACACTTAACGGAAACAACTTTTTCAATTTATAATTTTTTATACATCTTTTTGATTTAAAAAAAATAAAAATGTAACTGCCCGCCATTTTGAAACAAGATGGCGCATGAAGCGGGCCAACGAACTCGGTCAAGACCTTGGTATGTTCTGTAGGCATGATCAGTCACATTCATATCGGTTTATAAATACGAGAGTTACAGCATAAGAAATATAAGATTGTTTCCAAAATCTCAGCCACCCTAGAATTTCAAACTACCATATCTCAGCCATTTTTTAAGATATAACCACAACAAAAATGTTCGAGAATCCTTGTATCACGTTCTAACACTTAACAGAAACATTTTAACCCAATTTATAATTTTTTGTACATCTTTTTAAATTTTTTAAGAATTTAAAATTTTTTAACTAGCCGCATTTTGAAACAAGATAGCGGATGAAGCTGACCAACGAACTCGGTCAAAACCTTGGTACGTCCTATGCACATACTCAGTCACATCCAAATCGGTTCATAAATAAGAGAGTTACAGCATGCCATTTGTCAGATATGTATATACAGGGTGTCCCAGGATTATTGGGACAAACTTTAAGGGGAGATAGAGGACATCACAATGATTCAGATTTGCATAGCAACACATGGTCGGAAGCGGCTTCGTGCGCCTTTAGGTGTTGTTGTTCACAAGAGTATTGGAGCACCTCTAACATCTGCAGATTATCGCATCTTTTTGCAAGAGGCTTACTTTTTAGAGGCTTTATCTTTTTGCTTACTTGATATGCCACAACATGTCAGACGCTATATGTGGTTTCAACATGATGGAGCACCTCCCCATTATGGCAGATGTGTTCGTGAACATTTGAATCAAATGTTTGGTCCCCGATAGATTGTCCGTGGTGGAACAGTTCCCTGGCCTCCACGCTCTCCTGATTTAAGCACTTTTCTTTGGTGTGCACTGCACAGTGCTGTGTACGCAACGCCTCTGTGAATTCCGATATGGATCAGGTTGCAAGACTCGTCTGTGCTGCTGCGGATATCCAACAAAATCCAGGTGTATTTGAGCGAATCCGCCAATCCATGGTACGACGGTGTAATGCATGCATCGCTAGCAATGGTGGAAACTTTGAACATCTTTTGTGACAATTTCACCTATTATCTACCACAGCACATGTGATATCTTTGACCAATAAATTATTTCAGATGATCTCAGTCTTGTGTCTCTTCGTGTCTTATACCTGTCATAGTATACTTTCCCATGACGTTTCCGACCATGGGTTGCTATGCAAATATGAATCCTTCTGATGTCCCCTACCTCCCCTTAAAGTTTGTAACAATAATCCTGGGACACCCTGTATATATATATATATATATATAACCATAAATGAAACATTATCATAACACCAACTTAAACAATGAAATAATGATTAAGTATGTAATAATTAGTTGTCAATGAAAGATTCCCCAACACACTGAATATGGAAACAAAAACATATTAAAAGAATAAGAAATTAAATTAAAAATTGAATAAATGGAACTAAATGAATGAAATGAAATGAAATTTGTGGAATTTAGACAGAATTATCAAGTCCCAAATGCCTAAATGCCACAAATAAAATGAAATGAGAGGTTTCATCATCATATTAGCCGTACATTGCTAAAGAATATGATTTTGGGACTACCTGCTCATAAACATTGAATCAAACCTGTGAAAAATAAATAAATAAATACAATATTAAAAAGGAAAGAAGCCATACCTATAATATACAGAGAAAACATGAAATAGAGTCAGAAAGTATAAAATCCATTATGATTAAAAAAGATACCTGTGCACCATATGAACCACACATGAAACACAACCAAAACTAGGGAATGAATTGCAAAGAATCATTACATGTTGCCAAATTTAGAATTAGAAAATGATTTACTATGTTGCCAGAAAAGATGTTAGAATAATATGAATATTGTAAAGCCAACAGGAACATTAGTGCTGCCATCTATGTTGGTAAAAGTGAATATAATCTGAATAAAAAGTATTGGATGAAAACTAATTTTTAATAATTAAACCAAATTACTATCTGAAATGATAGCAATTAGTTAAATAATAAATAAATGAAATTAATTAATAAATAGAATATCTAATTACATTATAGTAATGGATGTATTAATGAATAATTCTATGTTAAAAATAAGTTGTAAAATGGAAAATTTAATAATTAAAGCAACATAAAAATATATGTACCATTAAATGACAAAAACTATTAAATAACTGTGCCAAAAATGCAACATCACATAAATTAAATTAAAATAAAATACTAAATATTGGAATTAAGATACAAAGAATTTAAAATTAATATTAATTAAATATTGAAATGAATTAGTAACATATAATGTTTCTTCATACAAAGTTAAAAAATTATAAACACTTAATATAAGTGGTAAGGGTAGGACGTTTAATAAAAAATAAAACATATTATATTAACCCAGGGGAAGTCGCGTATACCCAGGTTATGAATGGTTTTTACTTTGTCACCAATAAATATAAATAATAATTGTCAACTTATTTAGTCGGAGACGATTGTTACAAATACTGCTATAAAATAATTTGAAGATTACTTTTCAAAAATTGTGGTGACTATTGCAAAAACCGTACGTACCCTGGGTATGTCATACCCCACGCGACTGCTCCCGGGTTAACACTTTAGAAAAGTATACATTATATTAGAAGTTAATATGATATTGTCCACCGTAGGTATTAATCCAAATCATTAGATCAAAAACATTCTTAATATTAATGAATATAAATTCATTTAAATTAAATAATGAATATGTAAATATAACTAAATTAATATACATATAAAAATATCACATCACAGTCTATTAGAAAATGTGTAATATCAAACAATTGTGTAAATCAAAATGCCCCCTTTTTTTAAAAATAATATAAATTAACCATGCGTTTTTTCCATACAACACTGCCACATATATATAAATATATATATATATATATATATATATATATATATATATATCAACATTTAAACGGAGGGTGATTTGGGGGTTTAGGGGTCATGATCGGTGAAAATATACCAATTTTTTTTTTTTAATTACGAAATTACTTTTCTCCAAACAGCTGCAATAGGTAGCTATTTGTAATGAAAGCTTCATAATACACAATTCCGAATTGAAAGTACGTATTACAAGAGTAATGGAATTTCTGATATTTCATTTATACAATGTCGAAACAAGTTTGTTTATTTCTCTGATGAAGCTTTTTTGTTATTCAAAAAAAGTTTGATTTCCAATGAAAAAAGTTCTAATAGAGGGGTCAGCTGATTCCAAGACTAAACACATTGATCAAGATGGGAATTTTAAAAATCTTTTTTTGAAACATTTGTAACATTTGAAACAGTATTTGAGAGCTTAGATACGATTGATTTCTCTGAACACCCTTGCAAGTTAACCTATATTCACTTATTTATTTATGGAAATACTGGAAAATTAAGTTTAAATAGATAAATTTTAATTAATATGGAATTGGAAATTACGAGACAAACATAATCTTGCATATGCTTTTATTAAAAGGTTTTTATTTTAAATTAAGAGAATTTTCCAATTGCGGGTTTTTTTAATGAAATTTAATAACTTGTGTTAAAATAATTCCGACAATTTTATTAATTATAAAGTACCGCTATCACCGGCGCCGACAGAAAAAAATTATGCGGGGAAGTACGGCTGGTTAATTAAGTTAAATAAAACTTTTTCTTTTTCAATATCATCAAAGATTCAAGGAACAAAATTTAAATGTCAAAATATATGGGGCAATATGCCCTCCAGGAATTTCGAAATTAAACAGAATTGGCTGTTTTGAAAACATTTATAGCGGATTAATTAACCCATATTATTCGAATAACATTGGCTCTGCTTTTTTTTTAGTTATAAGTTATTTAACTTCGGTAATTTAAAATTAGGGAACTTACATGTTGTTTAAAGTATTATTTTTACAAATTAAGATAAAATTTGGAGTTTTTGTTTGTAATACTGGCCGCCTTTTTCCGTGAATGCTTATATTCTGATTCTTATTCTTATTATTATCTTATTCTTATTCTATATAAATTTAGTATAAATGCTTATATGAATGTTTATATTATTATATATAATTTTTTTCTAGCTTAGTTTTCTTTTAGATATAAAAATTCGAGAAAATGTTCAATATAAATGCAATGTTCATTTGGTATGAAAGTATCTATCTTTCTATATTATAAAGGACAAAAGTGTCCGGGCGTAACGCTGACGTCATTTTGCTAAAGGCAACACTTGACGATAAAATTTCGGTTTTGCGAGTTTTGTTACTGTAGTTTTTTTAATTTCTAAACATCCCACATTTGTAATTTTTACACCGTTATATAGGGAAAAAAATCTACTTTCAAATGCAATTTTTTGAAAACTTTATCTTAATTGACTGATATATTATAGCATTTAAATTAAATTTCAAGCATGATTTTTTAATTTTTTTTATGTTTATCGCTTGCAGACGATTACAAAATGTTAAACCGTTTGCACTTTAAACAGCATAAAACGTCCAGAATTTGTTTTCAGCTAATATTCCATAACAAATTTAAAAGTTCATTACACAATAAATAAAATAGTATACACAAATTTAACAGACATGAAATCGAAATAAGCGCTTAAACAATTGAAATTATCAGAATAAAAAAAAACTGCTGTAGATGATGAATTTCCTCGGTTATTAATTTCTGGAACAAGGCCAATACGAAATTATCACTTTTAATAAGTATCAAAATTTTATTTGAGTATATAATTGACATATTTCATATAAAAATGCTCTTTGGTGTTTTCAGAGGGCAATCTAAAAAAATTATTAAATGTAAAAGTCTATTAGAGTTTTCAATAAAAAATAAATGTTTTTTACCTAGATTTGCTATCCCGTGAAGCCCGGGTTGGATGCCCTAGTTATCATAAAAGATATAAGTAATATATGCTTATTGAATATTAAACTCTGGTTTAAACACAGAAAAGTGACTTTCTATTTTTTTATATTATAAAAACATTTATCGTTAACAAAACATTTCATGCTATACCTGGCTTTGTTTTTTTTCATATGAACATTTTTTTTATCCAATTGGCATATACGTATATTTATTTATTTAACGTGCTGCTGAATTTAGCTTTTGCTCACATTTTGTAACAATTATTTATTATTTATTGGAAATTAACATAATAAACATTTGTTTAATTTTCCATTCCATTCCATCAAAATGGACTAGGTTTTGTCCAAACCTTAGAAGGTCTTCAACCTTTTAGCCTGAATGTCGTTTATCACCGCAAATTCGAAAGTTAATCCTCGCCTTACTTAATCGAAAAGTTCCTGTCATTAGATAAGGCAATTTTGTTGTATCAATAGTAGTAGTTTGATGGTCTGTGGACCACAGGCTCAAGACCCCTACACTGTAAAAAAAAGGGTCGATCTACTAAAAAATTTTTAGTTTTTCTCATTGATTTTTGCAATTACTAAACATTTTTTTTGTATTCTTACTCAGTTACAAGAAAATCTGTAAGAATTACTAGAAAACACCTAGCAACATTTCTAGAAAATAGCTAGCAACGATTCCGGTTTTTAGTACCGATTACTAAAAAACATCTGTGGAATACAAATATACTAAAACAATTTAGTAACCTCAAGATTTTTTTTTTACAGTGTACCTTAGAAACGGCTGAAAGTAAATGTAGGGAGTTTTAATGCTGTGCTAAATAATGATTAAATTAGTGATGTTTTCGTCTCCTACTATGGACGAAATTATAAAAGCGAAATTAAATGGATGCCGTAATTCTTTAACAAAATAATTTAAAATTTCTGGGGAAGCCTTAAAAGTTGCAGTAGCCTTGACATTGAAACTACTAAACTCAGAACAGCATGGACAGAAACTATTTTTGTCTGAGTTATAGAGGAGTCAAAAGTAGCCTTGATCT
Organism: Maratus michaelseni; assembly: GCA_963931845.1. Classification (NCBI taxonomy): domain Eukaryota; kingdom Metazoa; phylum Arthropoda; class Arachnida; order Araneae; family Salticidae; genus Maratus; species Maratus michaelseni. Next base: position 283,657,129 of record OZ007587.1, read on the forward strand.
TTTCGTGTGAAAATGTATATTATGCCTGCTTATGGCTACTGTATCAGAATTAGGAACTTTAACGAATTAAGATTCAAAAGAAATATATACTTAGATTTTTGATACGACTAATGTTTAAGAAAAATCTTCGATGTATTTAATGACAGGAATTTTTCGATTAATTCTTTGAAAATTTGATATTTTGCCTTTATTTTATCTAATTATATCTTTTTATCGAACTATTTACTAATTATCCTTAATTAGATTAATAGGATGTAAGTGGGTTAAATGCTTCCCACTTAATTTTAATCTCCAAATGCCACAACGATACCAGAATTTTGAAATAAAATTTTGCCTTTTATAATGTACGTGAAGATTTAAATTGGTTCATGTGTGTCATTCAATTATTGCAACATTTTAGTAACAAAAGTACTTTGTTCCGGAAAGGGTTAAAAATTAAGCTACTAAGTGGTCAATAAATTAAAACAAACAATATTACATAAAAACAAGACAAATTTTATTAAATACATTTTCTAGTTAGAAACACATTTATTTGACTTGGAGAAAAATCGAAAAGTTGGAGCTTCTTTATTCGGTTTGGTTACCTGGTTATTTCGACTGCTACAGGACTCTATTCTTGTGACTGTCATTTAATTTGGAATACATTGTATGTATGATACATTTCTGATATTTCATTATGAGCGTTCGTTTATCTAATATTTACCAATATTTAAGCTTATTTGCAAAAACTGTTTTAAAATGTTACAGAAAATATACTAACAAAACATCATTTTCTGTACTAAACTTTCAAATCTTAGAATTGTTACAAAAGTTCATGAATATTTTCATGGTAAATGTTATCTGTACTTTGTAAGCAGAATAACACGTTGGAGTCGTAGTAAATCCAATTTGAAAAATGAAGAGCTTCAAAGAATAATTTGAAGAAAATAAAATCAAAGCTTGGTTACATGATTTACATCTGAAGGAATTTGTTCTCTCGCCTTACCTAGGTAAAGGCGGAAAACGAATTTTATTGAATGATGCTTTTTCAGAGAAGCAAATAAAATTTACTTAAATATTTCAATAGTGACGCCTTTCGTATTTTTTATGCTTATTAAATTTCTTTTGCATTCAAGCTATCGTATGTTTTGTAAATGCTGTAAATGTAAAAAGTATTATGCTAAAATTTGTTGGTGTAAGAAACTGTCATTTATTTTCGATTTAAAATTAAAAATTTATTTCATTCCACACTTTTAATAAAAAATATTACATTTATAATAAAACATTTAGTTATTAAGAGACAATAAATGAAAATAAATTTAATTTAAATGTACAAGAAATAAATTAGTAAATTATTCACAGAATGTTGCCAGGCGCATTGTAATATCTATAAAACAACTTAATCAACAATGGAAATGAAAATAATTCACGTTTAAATCATAAGAACCATTTAACTGTGAACAGATAATTGCTAAATTGAAAATGATAATGAAATTCTATCCTATCTATCTATATTATAAAGGACAAACATGTCCGTGCGTAACACTGGCGTCATTTTGCGAATGGCAACACTTGACGATGAAATTTCGATTTTGCGATTTTTGCTTCTGCAATTTTTAAATTTCTAAGCATCGCACATTTTCAATTTTTATACCGTTATATAGGTAAAAAATCTACTTTCAAATGCAATTTGTTTTAAAGCTGTATCTTAATTGACTGATTCATTATAGCATTTAAATTAAAATGCAAGCATGATTTATTCTTTTAAATATCTATTTTGCTTGCAGACGATTACAAAATTTTATTCCATTTGCACTAAACAATATGAAAAGTTTAGCATTTGTTTCCAGTTAATATTTAGTAATCAAATTAAAACTTCATTAAGCAATAAATAAATTTGTATAAATAAAATACACATTTAACAGACATATGTAATTGAAATAAGCGCTTAAAACCGCTAAAAAAATCTGCAGATAAAGACATTTTTAAAGATCTCTTCGTCTATTAACTTCTGGCACCAGGCCAATACGAAATCAATGCTTTTAATAATTTTCAAAATTTTATTTGAATTTATAATTAACATATTTCATCTAAAAATGCTCTTTGGTTTTGTTAGGGGCAATCTAAAAAAATATTAAGTGTACAAAATCTATTTGAGTTTCCTATAAAAAATGAATGGTTTTCAGATATATTCTCTATCCTGGGAAGCCCGGGTTGAATGCCCTAGTACACCTAATAGAGGTATGTTGCAATTCTTATAGAAAACTAAAATCAAAACCGCTGCCTGCAGTTAGAAAACATTATGAATTTACCATTAACTTTTACCTGCAGATGATTAAAATAGATTAGCTGACAAAAACGAATACAATGACATATACTAGTATAGGGATGGCGAAACCTTTTCCGTATATGTGCCAAACTTTCACAAACGCTATACTATATCAACTTTATAACGCGTCAGACATTAACATAAAATAATATAGCAGCATAGACTCCTTACACGAAAACTAGTTTAAAAAAATCAGCGATTTTAATGCATTAACCCTTCAAAACGGGAATCTTAACCCTTCAAAACGGGAATCACTTAATACCATTTAAATTTTTAATACTAGTATAATTTTTTTTTGTTTTATTTAATGCAAGAGTTAAACGGTTAGACAAGGTAAAGATTAAGACTAAATATTCTGGTACTGAAAAAAAAAATTCACCCTATATGGAACGGATACGTGGCACCCTTCCTGAAGGGGTTAAATAAAACTAAACTGAATTCTCTGGCTTTAAATTCCATTAACGATCACAGCTTACAATGTCCAACTCTGTTTTCTTGACCATGACCCTGATACAGCATATGTTCCGGTCAGATGGTCAAACTAAGGTGTGACCCTCAGTTTTTAGTTCTCAAGCAACTCTGGTACTCTTTTTACCGACCCCAAAAGGAAGAGATGTTGAGCGAACACCGGCCAAGTCCGGAGTCGAACTCTGGATGTGTAGCGTGGCAAAGCGTCACGCTGACCACTGAGCTACCGGGCTTGAAAGATGTTAAGTATTTAAGAACAAAAAACAAAATGAGGTTTTCCTGCATATTAGAATCATTCAATAATTAAATGGCCTTTTGATTTGGAAATTTAATTTATTTAAGTCGTACGGATAAAAAATTCGAATTTGTAAATTAATAATTTTTAACCTATCGTAAATGCAAGATCTAATTTAAAATAATCCAAGTCGCATAAAATAAATACATTAATAATTTATTGATGATACTTTTTGATGATGTAGGTTTCACAGAGATTGCTTTATACCTGGTTCAGTATTTGTTATGTTTAACAATAGTCACAGCAAAATTACGTCCGCTTGTCATTGATATGTTGTGAAATTCATTTGAAGAAATAAACCTTTTTAAATTGATATAGAAAACGTACATATAATGTAATTGAACACTTTTTAGTAATTTGGTTTTACTTTATCAAAAACCATAACAATTAACTTATTTCAGTAAATAATGGCATATCTTATATAAATATTTTTAAATAAAGACAATTTTTAATTGAAAATACAATATTTCAATTGAAACGGAATACAATAATACCTTTTTAATAAACGATGACAAGTATAAATTCAAATAAATGTGTTTTACAATTTAGAACAAATTTTCAGAATACAGCTACATAAATCTTAAATATCTATATTTTTAAGCTTAATATTTATATAAGTATATATAAGTATATATAAGTATATATATATATATATATATATATATATATATATATATATATGTATATATATCATAGTTTGTGTTAAAGATATTGCCTTAATTTCTTCTAAGGCTCTTCTTAAGTTACCGCATCCAATCAATAGTTGTGGTTTAAAAAGAGTAGCTTTAAAAATGATATTTGACTTCCTTGGTTATAAAAGTATTCATTAATTTGTAAAATTGTAAATCTGAGATAGTAACACATTGAGAATCATTAACTTTACACATTTGTCAGATCAAATAAATATGAAAATATATTTCTTCGAAAATCAACACTTTCTGATAAATTGTGTACCATTAGCTGCTAACTTTGAAGCTTTTTTTCAATTACACTTATTCAACAGAAAACATTTGTAGTTTTAATCCTAATTTTCGGCGATTAAATAAGACAAATTTTTCTGCCTATAAATAGTGGATGAAAAAAGCGTAAAATTTGGCAGCTATGCCATTAGTGAAAGACACAATTAAAATAACAAAATTTCTCAATGAATATCTGTCATATGGAATTTTATATATGCTAATCAACAGGGATTGTACACAAGGCTGATATACTTCGAATTCTCTGTTAAATTTCGCATTAAAATAAGGTAAATAAGTACACTGCATTCAACAATGGAGTGGAAACTTTGGAATTCTAAAGAAACATTAATTATTTTCAGTGTCATTCATTTAGAGAATATTGGCTTCAATAAAAGATATATACTTTACTAGCAAAACCCGCGGCTTTGCTCGCGTAATTCTTGAAAAATGCCAAGTGGTATTTGTTGGCCTATTTTCATTAGAAGAAATTTTACTGTCACAGATAATTCAGAAATTACTAATTAAGTCACGCTAATGTCGAAAAAAAATTGAAAATTTAGAACGTTTTTCACTCTTTTACCCTCCTCCCCCTCCGTGCTAGTGTCACCGATATAAAATATAGCTATGTTTCAGAAGGGACTGTCACCATCACTAATGCTAGAATTTTTACACTTATGTATGGCGTAGGAGCAAATTGAAGGCAGAACTTTATTGACCAATCGAAACAATGAAAAGGAACTGAAATAGCCAATAGAATTCCATAAAGAGAAAAGAATTTGTCAGTACGAAAATAACAGTTGGAAATTAATTAATCTTAAATGATTGATAAACATGCTTAAACATTTCTTTAACAAAAAAATTGTTACCAAAGTAAACAAACTTCTTTAAAATGATTAATTGTACTTGTATGTAACTGTTATTTCGTAACAAACCATATCTTGCAACTTCCGTTTTTTTTTTCAAATAATCACGTTTCGAAACAGAAAATTTATTTAATAAAACTGGTCTTGTTTTTATGTGGTACTTATTTAATTTCATTTAAAAAAAAATATCTGTATAAAAATATTCTTATTGGATTTGGAAAATACTCGAAAGTTGGCAGCTATAACAAATAACTACAGATTTAATTGTTATATTGGTACATTTTTTTGTAAATAGTTACTTTTTTAAGTTATAAAACTATTTCTCTTTATTAAAATTTAAAGGTGCATATGTGAGATTGTTAAAAAATTGTCAAAATGAAGTAACATAGAAAAAAAAATCCAAACGATTAAATGAAAACATGAAACTAGGATTTTTAAAAAATTGTCTCGAGGCCTCTGAGAAGAAAGTAATGGAAAAGCGTAATTTTAAAGCTAAATTTCTAATACAGAATATAGACTTCTTAGAAGAAATATATTTCTTAGAATATGTCTTTCTATTTAAAAAAATATATTTCTTAGAAAATGTGCTTCTTAGAAGAAGACGGAAATAACTTCGCTCGAAATTAACTTTGAATTAATAGTAGTATGATTTCTTTAAAAGGAATTTTTAAAGAAGAAAACAGGTTGTATTGATTGGAGAAAAAAACAAATAATGTTTTTGAGAAATCAGAGTTTGGGAAAATTTCAATAATGAATACTAAAAAAACCCCAGAAAAGTAATTGCGAACGGTTTATGATAATTAGTGTAGATTTTTAGCAAATGTGAGTGTAATAACAATTTTAAAAAAGAAAATACAATTCAATGTGTTAAAAAAATATTTAATATGCAAAGTAACTCTGAATAAAAATAAAAATTTTCAGAGAATATTATTAAATATCTTTGTACGGTTTCTCCAAAGCATTTTATTAGAAAGAAACCTTTCCACAAGTAATAAATAAAAAATCTATATTTTAATTAAAAATTCTACTGGAAGAACTACTTATATATATATATATAAACATGCGTCAAGCATCGGTTATAAAACACATTCCAACACGTCCAGAATACTTTAACAATTATTCACCGTTTAATAAGGTGAAAGATGCTGTCTAAGCAAACAAGGTCAAGGTCAAACCGGGCGGGGAAGCCTACCTTTCAGCTTAAGCTCCACTAACCCCGCCCAATGTATAAGCAAACAATTTGGAAACGCATAACACATTTGAAAATTAATTTCAGGAATTACCATGAATAGTCAGGAAAATATCGAAATTATTTTGTGCAGCGTTATCATATATTTCGATCTATAGATTTGTATATATACTACATAGTATGCCCAAATTTAGTTTAGTTAGGAAATGCATAGAATAGTTGCAAATTTCCTTTCACACATTTCCGTCAATAAACAGAAATGTAATCAAAAGCTTTTGTGCTACCCTGTATATCATCTATAGAATTTATGCACACCAAGTAATAGGCAAAATATCAGTTTAACTTAAAAACGCACCGTACCTTAAAACGCACTTCCAGCAATTATTGTGCATTGAAAGTGCTCTAAGCTAATTCTTTTGTTTGTCCCTGTAAATGAATGATGAATGCTATGCACACCATATTCAATAGTAAACCTTTTGTAGTGCACCTTAGTGGTCTATATCAATTTAAATATGTTTCAAATAGTGTAACATATCATTGAAATTCGCCGCAAAAGATTTTTCTCCATAGACCGAAATGCAACGGAATTCTTTTAAGTGTTCCTGTAAATGAACTATCTATGTACTTGATTTTCAATACCAAACATGCCATAGTTAGCCTCATTAACATATATCAATTGCGAATTTATTTATGCTAGTTAGAGTATGGACAGACAGACAAAATGAATTCATAAACACTTTTCAACTATTTTGGAAAGTGTTAAAAAGAGATATACTCATTTTCTCATAATTTCGTGGAATGTAGAAAGTGGGATTGGCATTTAGAATTTTATTACAAAACATGAGCTATAATTACATCCTTTGATATATTTTACATTTCAATTTAGCCCATAATATTTCGAAACTTGATTACATTTAAATATTTATCACTTTATAGTATGTCTATTGGAAGAAAGATTTCCGAAATACGAAACTTTCGTCTGAATTATAATTTTAAAGCCTTGACTTCAAAAGCGATAAAGTTTTCAATTTGCTTTCGAAGTTTCTCTGAATATCAAAACTGATTCCGTAACATTATATCACAGGCATATCGCGGAATACTAAGTGTAATATAGAAATAATTCTTTGCAACTGAAAATGCAAATAATAGATCTCATTTAATTCAAATTAGTTTAAAGGGAGGTTTTCTCTGAAAGCTTTCAAAATTATTTAATTTTTTTGCGTTTGTTTTGTGATTAGCTCTTAAAATTGTATCTTTTATTTCCCGCAATATTCAAGTCAAAGACAACCAGATTAACGACGAATTTCCTTGACATGGCTGAAAATTGTATGTATTTTTCCTAGGATTGTTAACTATGTAGAGTTGTTCTGTATGTCCCCACAGCATAATAATCAATAATTGTTCTTACCCTTACACACCAGCCCCGTTTTTAGAAGGGTATGTATCGGAAAAGTAGGAAAAACAGGAGTAAACCAAAAATGAGTAACTGATGAAACGAAAATTGTTATGCAAGTCCTATTTATTTTTTTATATTGTCGTAAATGTTTTTTTTTTCGTCTTTTGTGCCTAAAAATTTCTTTAAAAAAATTAGTTGGGTTTTTATACATATGTATGTTTTTTGAAAATTTTATAATTTCCAAGATTTGTGTCTTGTAAAGTCGTCTTCTGTAGGCACTCGAGGAGTGAGAAACGTTGGAATGACTTTCCTCTAGGTGCGTCTTTAGCAATTAGCGCTGTTTCATTGAATGAAAATCCACGCTACAAACACTTAAAAAACATGCTACTGCACCAACCGCAAAAAAAAGACATTGTTAGTTTAAAAATAGCTAAAATATGAGATTTTTTATTTTAAAATGTATAAAAGTAAAACTTTGTATAGAAGCGACAAAAACTGTGAATCGACTTGAAAAAACAACCCAAAACCGCTTTCGCAATGTCTGCAAAAAATCCACTTCGTCAAAGTGTGCGGTGCTACTGCTGAAGAAAACTTTAATCACGTTTTTCTTAAAACAAGTTTTTTGAACATGTGTTGGTTCTCACGTTTACCATTCAAACTGTCGACGTTTTGTTTATTTTTTGAAAATTTAAACTAGTTTTTTGTAATTGAAGGAGAAACCTTTAAAAAAATAAAATTTTTAATCATTTCCAATTTTTAAACAGTTTCGACAAAGGAAAAAAATATTACCAAAAATTGACCTTAAACATCAAACAGCCGCCAATTTAGTGAAAATTTGATTTATCTTATAAATTTTATATTTGACCTCTTAATAACTTAAAATATTTTAAGAATACATGTAGATTTTTTTTATTCAGATGATTATTAACAGCGCTATCATCTACAACGTGCTGTGACCTTTACTGTGAATGCCGTGCATTGCGAACAACTTAGGGAGGAATTTAGACAGATTAAAATTACAATATTTTTACATGAAATTACTCAAACTTTTAAAACTCTTCTATCTATACAAGTAGAAAGTATTGAATTCGTGAAAATTTTCGACTTCCAGGTTTTCGAAAGGTTTATACGTTTTAGAAGGTCCTGAAAACAGTATGACTGTTTTTAGAAAATGTCTGTCCATGAGCTTGTGTGTTTGTTTGTCTGTCTGCATGTGACACAAACTTTGTGAGTTCTCTAACTCACAAACTACTGAGTAGAATAGGATAAAATTTCATATGAAGTTCTATCTTTATATGTGAACTGGTGCTGATTAGTTTCTGGGCAAAACCCCACAAGCGGGAGGACAGCACCTAGAATACGTAGTGTAGAAACCGGCTATCCCTAATGCTTTAACAAATGCTAAAAAATTGTAGCCGTAAAATGTGCAACGATGCTGTACGATAATACGGTGATCGCAGCCACATCTGCTAGCTCTTTTAAACGTAAACGTTCTATTGCAAAAATTTAGTAAATATCATATGTATTTTGAACAGTTATAAGTTGATAATCAAGCTATGACATAAAATAAATTTCAGAATATCTTTTAAGAGGATAACTATTTGCCATCATTGTTAAATCGCTTCAGTAATGAAACGAAAAAAAATTTGTTTTTGCAAAAATGTAAATATAAAAAATCGAAAAAAAAAGAAAAAGATTAAAAAAAAGAAAATTTTTATTCAAAGAAATTTCTGAATTACTAATGCACGTACACATATGAATTAGTTCCGCTGTATGCATACATGATATTGAAAATTGATTATTATTATGGAACAGATCTGTTACACTCATGCACCGATTTTTGGCGACTTTTTTCCTTTTTATAACCGATTAAAAAAACTGTGCGCCAGTTTTCCACTCTTCTTGCAGAGATTCATCCTTTGGTACGCTAAATAGGGATAGTTTGCTGTTCTTGTATCGAGTATTGTAATAGGCACAAAACAATGCGTATCACGTTTATTAACCATGATCACTATCTTTCATAATTTTAAAGCGTATGAAAATCACTATCTAAGTCAGAGGAAACAGGATATGATTTAAGATTTAAAGTGCTTACCACCGGCCAAAACGTTTTCTCAATTTGATTCATATACAATGTTTACGTTGAAAAGAGCTAGTAGATGTCGCTGCGAACGACCTCTTATCGTTCAGCATCGCTCTAGATTTATCGGATTCAATTTTTTAGTACTTTTTTGTAGCTGCTTTCCACACTATTTATTCCAGCCGCTGTAGCGGGGTGCCGTAAATTGACGATTTGTCTAATTTATGTGATGCTTATAGCTCCAGTTTATGTACGAAGGAGAATTGAACGAAACAGCAGAGTTAGAATCCCCATGACAGGAAAACATTCTTATTCAGTTCTGGTTGCGGTCATCTTAGAGAAGGGGTCGAAATTCGCTGATTTTTTTTAAATATGTGAAACATATATCAAAAGTTTAAGTGCACAGAATTCAACGAAACGTCACGCTTAGCATCCGAAATATCGGAATACTTTCTGTACGATACATATTTTCTAAAGCGATGTAATTTATTGTACTATTTAAATCATTTAATTCATTTGATCTATATAGGAGAAATTTTTGTAATGGCTACAACATGCTAGTTTTCTTTCAATATTGATTATTTAAACAAACAGCAACAACAAAAAATTCCCGAAAATGCCCTGAAAATAAAGCCGTATCTGGATAAAATTCTAAAAGTAAAATGTCTTGGCGGTTCTAAAAGTAAAATGAAATCCTCCGCTTTACATCCCGAAACTCTCTGACATATTTTCCGACTCATTTTTAAACGCAAAAGCATGACACTTGCAGGCATATTTATTGAAGCGATTTGTAATCGAAGTTTTTTTCTTTTTATTTTTCTACAAATGGATCTCACCTTGAATTATAAGGAATTATTTAAATGGTCTAAGGAAAGAGCCCACTTACAAGGTGGCAAATATTCTTCCTTTAATAATAATAAAGCTCTTGTCTTAAAATTTTCTTTTTTGAATTGCCACTAACCGTACTGCTGAAAGTGATTTAGATGGTCGATAGACCAACGTTTCCAAATGCATTGTATATATTTAATAATACGTTGCGAATGGGTTAATATATCTTCATTAATATTTATAACATTAGGTTCCGGAATTACGAAGATGGGGCGATCCCATTAACCCACTAGAACACTTAAAAAATTTTCTGGTGTTAGAACCTCAAATTCCTTTATATCCTTTGAAAGTAGAAATAAAGGCTGAGAATATGGGATCCTCTCGATTTGAATTAGAAGAGTTTCGAAATCTTCTAGAGTATTTTATTGTTACCTAATAATCTGTGTAAGTAGTGCTTGAAGGATTTTAATCCCACTTCCCACAGACTGTCAAAATAAGGAGATCAAGGGGGAATACCTTTCCCTGTTATGAACTCCTCGGCAAAGAGATTTGGTAATTATCACTGTTAGGAATTTTTAATAATTTCTTGAAGTTATGTAATGGTTTAGTTGCACCCTTAAAGTTAGTGGAATTATCAGAAGTTCGAGTTCTACTTTGCCTCACCTAAGTGCTGAATCTTTTAAGCGCAGCGATGAATGCAACAGCGGATAAATCGCTTACTATCTCTAGACGAAGGTCTTCGTAAACATGCATATAAATATGGCCACATAAACCTTTGAATAAACACTTATTTCTGATTTTTAACACTTTCGAACATAGTTGAAAAGTGTTTATGAATTCGGTTTATCTGTCTGTCTGACTGTCCGTGCTCTAAATCGCGTAAATATATATGGATTGTTATGAAATTGATCTATGTTATTGAGGTTTACTATGGCATGTTCGGTATTGAATATGAAGTATGTAGCACTTATAGTTTTTTTACAGGGACAATCAAAAGAATTCCGTTACATTAAGTTATATGGGGAAAAATCATTTGCTGTTTATTTTAATGATGTTACACAATTTCAAACATATTGAAATTAATATATATCACTGAGGTGCACTACAAGAGGGTTACTATAGAATAGGGTGTGTATAGCACTTGGAATTACTTTACAGGAACACTCAAAAATTACATTACTGTCTATGGAGAAAAATCTTTTGCGGTTTATTTTAATAATGTCTCACTATTTCAAACATATTGAAATTGATTTATATCACTAAGGTGCACTGCAATCGCCTTACTATAAAATATTGTGTGTTTAACACTCATCGTTTATTTACAGGGACACACAAAATAATTCGGTACTGTCTGTTAACAATAATTGCTGGAAGTTCTTTTATAGTTGCTGAACGCATTTTTTAATTTAACTCATTTGTTGTCTACTACTTGGTGTGTATATATTCTATAGATCATATACAAGACAGTACAAAAATTCTCGAGTATATTTACGTTTACTGACAGAAGGAGAATTTTAAACTCTGCTAGGTATTTCATAACTGAATTAATATTTAGCAATCTATGTAATATATATATACAAATCTATAGATCATATACAGGGCAGCACAAAATTATTCGGATAATTTTCAGAAGATTGTTGGTAATTCCTGAAATTGGGCTTTTAAATATGTTATTTGTTTTCCAAATTGTTTGCTTAGATTTGCTGGGCGGGGATAGTTGAGCTTAAGCTGAAAGGTAGTCACCCAGCCCTGTTGAACTTGACCTTGTTTTCTTAGATACCACATGTCACCTTTATTATACGGTAAAGACTAAAAAAATTTTTTGGAAGTGTTGGAAAGTGTTATATAATTTTTGCTTGATGCGTAATTTTTTGTTCTTGTTGTATTTTATATGGAACGGGGCCAGAAAAATCTACATCCGTTTTTAGAAATGGTGAATTAGGTCTCACACTTTCAATAGGAAGGTTTTCCATTATTTAATCTAATGTCTTAACTTTATCCTGACCTTTAATAGGCCAATAATTCATATGAACTTGGTGATTTAATCCTTGAAGAACTATGTGCAAATACTTCCTATGGAAATACTTAAAAAATAATTTGGTAAACTTGTGATTGCTATAGGCAAAGTCAATTTATGCTTGTCATCAAAGGGCAAAATAGAATTTGTTAATCTACTACCTACATGAAGTAAACAATTTTTATCCAAAAATGGACGTAGTTTTTTTCAATTTTACTTGAAGAATTTTACTTGTTTTGTCCCTTTCTCAAAGTAGCCAACTCACAAACACATTTATTTTGTGGACTCTTTGTACAAGAAATTGTGTACTGAACAGCGGCTCTCTGGTAGTAAGATACTTATTACATTGTATATATATATATATATATATATGGCGAGCATTATTAATGAACCTGAAGATAAAACTACATATGCGAATTAATTTCATAAAATTATCAGTAAAATTATGCAATTTATTAAAACTGTCATCGCAGTTATTGTTAATGATCAGCATACTGATATTGTTTTTAGTTCCCGTTTGTATTCATTGCCTATGGGCGTAGATAATTATTTGGGTACTAACATTTTCATGTTCCCAATAAAATTAAAATAATAAGACCTCAAACCAAATACTTCATTTAAATTATTAAACTGTTTATTCTAAAACAATATTTTTAAATGCAAAATCTCCTTTATTATACAATATTTAAAAATGGACTACCCTTTTAGAAACTTTGTTTTATAAGGTCATTATGTACGTTTCTAAGAAGCATTATAAAACGAATGCTAAGAGTGTATTTCTCTTTCGGTATTTGGAAAAAGAATATAAAAAAATACAATAGCATACTTATCAAACCTTCCGATTTTTCAAAACTGTTATTTCCGAAAAGTTATCTTCATCTTATTTAATCACGAATTTCTCTCATTAAGTAAAGTGAATACTTCTATTCAGAAATAGTGGTACTCAAAAATAGGAAGATTTGGCAGCTCTGGCATAAAACAATTTGATAGAGACTTCACTGCATCTATACTTTCACAATCTCATCTAATACGAATGTAGTACTGGAAGAAAGACCAATTTCGGAAAGTTTCTAGAGTTTAGGAAAAAGCATTCCAAACATAAATAAAGGAGGATAAACATTGCAATAATAACAGAAATGTATTCTTGTGGCTACAATAAGTTGTTTCTCCACTGATAGAGAATGTATCTTTTCTGAAAGAAAATTCTAATATGATTCCAATAAATGAAAGTAGAAAATGCCTAAAGAAGAAAGAAAATATTTTGCTTTAATGTAAAAGAAAATTTATATGACGATAAAAAACTTTATCTTCTGACACTGTTTCTTTTGTACTGTAACTTCCCTATTTTTTTTTCTTTGTTACTTCTTAATACTAGTTACTAAATTATAAATGTGTGTAACTAAACCAGTCCAATTTTTTTAACATTTTATATAGTTCAACTCTTTTAAGGAAAGTGTGGTTTTTTAATATACATTGGATAGAGGTGTATACAATGATATATATAAATAAATATTTCAAAGAAATTTTTAAAATATTTAAAAACATTAACTGCACTTAAATATCTAACTTTAATCCTGATGTTTAAAATCAATTCGTTTAAAAAAGAAAACGACTAGAAGATACAGTTCTGCGGTTCCTTTAAAAAAAAAAAAAAAAAAAGTTGGTTGGTTGGTTGGTTAGTTGATTTTATGACGGCCGATTATCTACTCAAGGGATATAGGCCCTAGGGGAGAGTGCCCTCCGTGGGGGTCTTTCTAAGGGAAACTAACCCGTATTTACGGCGAGGTTCGAAGAAAACCATGTAAAACTCCGAATGGTTAGGTCGACTAGCGCCACAGGGGTTTGAACCCAGCACCTCCCGTCTACCAGCTTTGAGGGGGGGGAAAAAGGGAAATATAAGAAAAGAAGATACAAATTGTATTTCTGTCCGCGTAGTTGGAAAATTTTAAAAAACTGTTTTAAAGATATAATTAAAATATTCTACCCATTTATACAAATGTTGAAGATAACTGTACAATAAACGAGATCTGTACCACCGTTTCTGCGAACCAAACACCTTTTTTCTTAATAAATGATTCTACGCTTTCTAAAAAAACTATATGTAAACTTTCGGATTTTGGGAAATTTTGCTAATTTGGGGAACATGTGCTAATTGGTCATTTTCTAATTACTTAGAAACATTTAAAGGAAGCTATCGCCATTTTTGTATTTGTTATTTATGCACTCAGAGATTAAAAAATATTTTTAAAAATATTTAAAATATCAAATTAATATTTAAGAAATTAGGGAAAGTGTTTAAAAAAAAAAAAATACTCAACATGTAAAACAGGAAGCTTTTATGGAAATTTACCATATTTTTTTAAATATATATATAAAAACTGACAAATAAATTAAAAAAAAATATTTCCCTATCTCTTTAGTGCTTTATATCACACCTGTAAAAATTTAAATAATGCTAAAATAGAAAAAAATCGCGTAGTATTAATCTTCTTTAAACATATGAAAATCAGCTAAAAAAAGCAGAGAATAGAAAGATACAAAATATATTTCTAGAAAAAACTTTTTTCCCCCCTGAATATCGTTTACATTTTCAGGGTAGCTACAGATTCTGGAAATCATGGAATCAGGGAAAAAACAGGGAGGTTTATCATTCTGGAAAAATCAGGGAAAAGTCAGGAAATATTGTAAAAGTGCTTGAAAATCAGGGAAACTTGTCTATATGCGAAAATATTTGTGTTTTGGCATGAGACTGACATGTCGACAAACAAGTGATGGTTAAGATGTACTTACAAGTTGTAAATTTCCAA
This sequence comes from Maratus michaelseni, assembly GCA_963931845.1. NCBI lineage: Eukaryota > Metazoa > Arthropoda > Arachnida > Araneae > Salticidae > Maratus > Maratus michaelseni. Next base: position 283,672,339 of record OZ007587.1, read on the forward strand.
CTGGACGAAAAATGTCCGGGCCAGGATTCGAACCTGGGATCGCTTGGCTGAAGCCGCCACGCTCTACCACTGAGCTATCCCGGTCGAATCTGGAGGGCATAATTCATCCAGTTAACCTTATTGATCGAAGCATCTGGTCTGATATTTTAATCAGCTCAACAGAAAAGATCGCAGGTAATGGAACTCCAGTAATGGAACTACTGGAGTTCCATTACCTGCGATCTTTTCTGTTGAGCTGATTAAAATATCAGACCAGATGCTTCGATCAATAAGGTTAACTGGATGAATTATGCCCTCCAGATTCGACCGGGATAGCTCAGTGGTAGAGCGTGGCGGCTTCAGCCAAGGGATCCCAGGTTCGAATCCTGGCCCGGACATTTTTCGTCCAGTTGGAAATTTACAACTTGTATGATTACTTTACCAATTTGAAATAATTGTGTTAAAAAATAATCTAGTGTATTCACGTATCCAGCGTTTACTGGAGTTCCATTACCTGCGATCTTTTCTGTTGAGCTGATTAAAATATCAGACCAGATGCTTCGATCAATAAGGTTAACTGGAGGAATTATGCCCTCCAGATTCGACCGGGATAGCTCAGTGGTAGAGCGTGGCGGCTTCAGCCAAGCGATCCAGGTTCGAATCCTGGCCCGGACATTTTTCGTCCAGTTGGAAATTTACAACTTGTATGATTACTTTACCAATTTGAAATAATTGTGTTAAAAAATAATCTAGTGTAAGATGTACTTGATAAGAAAAGTTAAATTTTTAACATTTTTTAAAAGATGCACATGATATGAGTTTTTGGTATTTAACACAAACTAAGCTGATCAGAAGTCCACTTTTTCTGAGGATAGCGCTTATGTTGAAGGCAATTTACCCATTTTTGAAAATTTTATGATATATTATCATAAGCTGACCAGGTGGCCACTGCCCACTATATGAAGTTGTTGGACTAAATTTTGAGTTCTGATTTAAGAAACTGTGAGCGATTACTTCATTAATATTGTGCAATTTTTATATTTTTCTCTTGTTTTTTCTCCCAAATGAGGTATTAGCAAGCTGGATAAGTGTGTTATACGAGGAAACGGCATACCTTAAAAAATACCGTATGTGTATCGATAATAATGGAAATCAAGGAAATCTGATAAAGGTAGTCAGGGAAATCAGGGAAAAATCAGGGAATATATTTTTCGCAATTTCTTTAGCCATCCTGATTTTAGATGTGAAACACAGCCCTTTGTATACTGAGCCTACGCGCTTACACCGAAAAGGTGATTGTTGTAGGCGGATTTTTTTCTGCGTTTGTATAGTCCCATGAATTTTAACACCAGTATTTTTTCAAAGTATTCTTCGCGTTTGTTTAATCTTAGAAAATAAGGTTAAGCATACTTTTAGAAATTACTAGTATTCAAATTTAAGAGACCGTACGAACGCTGAAATAATTTCTCCTAAGACAACTGCATTTTTCAGTCAGCAAATTGGCCTAGAATTCAGAGGGCTGTGTGTGCACCTTCAAATGTAGAGACTTATTTGTTTTATAAAGGGAACATAAAATCTGAAATTTGATACAGGTCTATCTTAGTTGTAAATACTGCAAAATAGTGTTTGAAAAAATATAAAACTAATAATTAAGTTTTTTAATAACATGTAACAATTTCTGTTCTACACTTTAAGGACAATTCCAATTAGTCTCTAAATAGTTTCGTTCTTGACTCTCTGAAATTCAATTATAACAATTAAGGAATTGCTTAAGAAAAAACAACTTTTTATACCGTTTTCTAAGAAACAAAATGACTATTATCTTTATCCTATTAAATGATACTTATTTTCAGATAAGAAAATGACAAACTGATGCAATATAAAGCGATTACTTCTTTTAAAAATTTCTTATTAGATTTGTGATGAAGCTTACATGTCACTTAATTTTATGAATAAGTATTTATTGAAAAAAGTATTAACATAATAAAATGAATTGTTCTTTTTAACATTCCCATAAGCAGAAATTGGCAAATCCAATTTTAGTTAAAATCGATTAAGATGTGAAAATAAATAAATAAGTAAATAAAACCAAAGAAATATCTTGCGTTTTTATCTGATCTGGTAATTCACGTAGTCAAGGATTTTCTTTTTGGGAACTTCATAAATAATTATTGGACAATATGACGCCAACATTACTCACGGATCATGTTTGCTTTATAATAGCAGAAAACTAATGTTTTCCCCTAATCCTTGACTGGTGGTTTAAAAAATAAATAAATAACTTGTTTTTATAATTAAAGCAATATCAGATTTTTGTTGCAAACTGATCTATTAAGTTTAATAGTTCTCCATTGTGTTAATAAAAATTGAAATAATTGCAATTAAGATGTAAAAAAATAAAGCAAGCGAAAAATTCTTGCGTTTTTATCCGATCTAGTAATTCACATATTCGAGGGTTTTCTTTTTACGAAATTTATAAATAATTATTGGACAATATGACGACAGCGTTACTCCCGGATATGTTTTTGCTTTATAATAGCAGAAAACTAATGTTTTCCCCTAATCCTTGACTGAGGTTTTAAAAAAATAAATAACTTGTTTTTATAATTAAAGCAATATCAGATTTTTGTTGCAAACTGATCTATTAAGTTTAATAGTTCTCCATTGTGTTAATAAAAATTGAAATAATTGCAATTAAGATGTAAAAAAATAAAGCAAGCGAAAAATTCTTGCGTTTTTATCCGATCTAGTAATTCACATATTCGAGGGTTTTCTTTTTACGAAATTTATAAATAATTATTGGACAATATGACGACAGCGTTACTCCCGGATATGTTTTTGCTTTATAATAGCAGAAAACTAATGTTTTCCCCTAATCCTTGACTGAGGTTTTAAAAAAATAAATAACTTGTTTTTATAATTAAAACAATATCAGATTTTTGTTGAAAACTGATCCATTAAGTTTATTAGTTCTCCATTGTGTTAAAAAATTTGAAATAAACGCAATTAAGATGTAAAAAGATAAAGCAAAATAAAAATTCTTGCGTTTTTATCCGATTTAGTAATTTACGTAATCGAGGATTTTCTACGAAATTTAAAAATAATTATTGAACAATATGACGCCAGCATTACTCACGGGTATGTTTTTGCTTTATAATAGCAGTAAACTAATGTTTTTCCCTAGTCCTTGACTGATGCTTTAAAAAATAAATAAATAACGTTTTTTTATAATTAAAACAATATCAGATTTTTGTTGAAAACCGATCCACTAAGTTTAATAGTTCTCAACTGTGTTAAAAAATTTAAATAAACGCAATTAAGATGCAAAAAATAAAGCAAAAGAAAATTCTTGCGTTTTTATCCGATCTAGTAATTCACATACTCGAGGGTTTTCTTTTTACGAAATTTAGAAATAATTATTGGTCAATATGATGCCAACGTTTCTCAGGGACATGTTTTTGCTTAATAATGAAGATGAAACCATGTATTTCCCTAGTCCTAGACTGATACTTTTTGAAGAAAAAAATTAAATAACTTGTTTTTATAATTTAAAAAATATGAGATTTTTGTTCAAAACTTATCCATTAAGTTTAGAAGTTCACCATTATGTTAAAAATGCTAATAAAATGTTTAAAAAAGGTTGATCAACATAAACACAATTACACTTTAAAGAAAATAGTGAGCCAACGTCAATATTTAAAATATAATGACATTTTAAACGTTCTGAAAAATATTTATATGAAATCTTTTATCATTTTCCGCCTGCTAGATTTATTTTATATAGCATTATCTTCAAATTTTCGCCACAGAACAGAACAAAAGAAGATAAATATATGGTCTGTTTCTAAGCACACAATACAAAAACCTGTTGATTTTACAGGGGAAAAAATGTCACCCAGGGCGATAGAAAAAATTCGTTTAATTTATGAAAAAACCTGTGTTTATTAGGAACTATTTGTTATGTTAACATATTTTATCCATAAAATAATTAGCTTAGGGGAGACCGGGGCATGTTGGTCATAGGGACACGTTGGCCCATCCGCGATATTTCTCAAACTATCCGGTAGATAGCGTTACTAGCTAAGTGACGTTAGAGATCCTACATTAGTAATGTAGCTCTAATGTAGCATCTCTAAGTGACATGTGTCTTTTGACATCTTTTTTCACCCACAGCAGAGTCAATAGTGAAGTAGTAATCAAATTGAAAGTGATTTCAATTTTGTTTTGCACTTATAAATAATTGTTTCTGATTTGTTTCTAAATTAAAGCTTCACTTTGGTAAATAACAATATAAAAAACCGTTGTTCAGAGCATATTTTCCATCTACTGATTTTTAAAAATATTAACAGAATATTTTGATACGACGATCAAATATCAAAATGGCGATATGGGGCTAGTTGGCCCATTTAATCCGGGGCATGTTGGCCCACGGAACAATATGCCCCGTAGTCTAAGAGTTTCTTTTCTACATTCGTAAGCCTTTAAAAGTCGATAAAATTCCTTAATTAAGTGTGTTACTGGCCAGGACGGTATTAACTAATAGGTAAATAAGATAAATGTTTAGGCCCGTAAATCGGAGGAGTCCGACTTTATAAACAAAAAATAATAATAGTAAAAGTAATATCAAAATTCCATAAAAATCTAATTCTTATTTAATCTAAAATTTATAACTTATCTGAATTCACAAAATATTTTTTTTTCTTTTATTGCGTAAATAGCTGACGAAAAAACGTTGTAATGTAAAAGAGACTCGAAGACTAGTTGTTTCTTGAAAGCTAGAATGTTTGCGAAAGTTTATTTAGAGAAAATTTAATATAAAATTAGTGTATTAGTTTATTGTATTCTCTTTTATTAATAAAATCTGCAAGTGGCATTATTTAAGATTTCTTTAAAAGCAACCAATTTAAATTTTGTCTATGGCCTGCTAAAGCTACCGAGTCATTTATAGATGCTAAGATGGTTTGCAATTATGTTAAAAAATCAGACAGAGGAAAGGTCGAAGTGAAATTGAATAAGACATCAATCAAAAAAAGCAGTAGATCTATCCAGTAAAGAACAAAATGACAAAGAGATTTCCCTATGTCTTCGCTGTTTTGAATCATTCCAAAATAATAGATCAGGAGAAGAGTGGATTCAATGTACCAGGTGAAAATGTTGGGCACACGAATCATATGTCACTGTGGGTATGATATTTTATGTTTGCATTCATTGTGGTGATGAGAAAGATTTCGATGAAGGCAGTAGTTAAGTAGAACAAAACATCTTTTCTTATTCTTTGTATCTTTTATATACCAGATTAAAATTACATTTGATATGTTATGTGTCTTTTCATTTCCGTTAGCGTTCCGAAAATAAAATCTATTTAGTGGGCCAACTTACCCCGTTCGACGGGGCACGTTGGCCCTGTGACTTGATGTCCTTCTGAGCTTCATATAGAAACTATTAATTAATATTTTTCAACATGTGTCTCATGTGGTTATGCTTTAAGGTTCGCTGATTGTCCAAACTAAAAAAATAAATAAAATTTTAATAAAGTAAAATAAATAAAAAATACTGAAGAAAAAATGGGCCAACAAGCCCCGGTCTCTCCTACATATTTCCCCTGAAATAAATTCTGTATTTATTACAAATCTTCTTTTCTTTTAATAGATTTAGCAGTAAAATAAACAGTTTGCACAGTTTATTTTTGTAAAAAAAACAGGGTTTTTTTTTTCTAAGCCATTCATCTATTTTTATATACAGACATAAGTAAATTGTATGTAAAATACAGAAATAATATATATTAATAATATTATTGCCCTTGATAAAGTGTTTCACTATATAAGTTTCCAATTGCTTCTTGCAATAATTTTCATCTTCTGCATATTGGATTTTTTTCATTACATGTCTTTAACTATTTTTTCCCACTTATTTTAATTTTGAGAATTTTACAATGTTTAGATATATATATATATGTATTGTATTATAATTATCGGTTTATCTATTGTCGATTATTTATGTGATTTAATGGTTATTATTAACAAAAAAATTATTATATATACAGGGTGTTTCTAAACTCATGGTACAAACTTTAAGTTTAGGTAGAGCACACAGTAACAATCATTTATTGTACAGAAATGTATGGGACCAAGTGACTCATTAAGGTAAAAACACCAGGAGGAAATTAGGCCCCTTTTTTAATTTTCAAAATTTCTCATTCATACCAGAAAATTTTTATGCTATCCTTTTCTTGACATATCATAATTACTTAACAATAGAATTCTTCTTTGAAAATTTTTGGTGTGAAATCGAAATTTTTTAATTAAAAAAAGGCGCAAAACTGGCAAACTTATCAAACGAAATAAATGAATAAAAAAGATAAAATGTTTATTAACAATGTAGTTTGCAAGTAAATAATAATGTATACAATAATATTACAATAAGTGTTCAAAATTGCACCCACCAACTGTGATACATGCTTCGCAGCGTCGGTGTAACGATTGGCGTACACTTCTAAAGATGTCAGGCATTTCCCGCACACGTGCAGCAGCTTCGAATATGCGAGATACTAGATTTTCGTCTTAGTCAACTGGAGTCTCATAAATAAGACTCTTTAGATGTCCCCATTAAAAAGAAATTAAGGGTCGATAAATCGGGAGATCGCGGTGGCCAAGGAACTAGTCCAGCACGCCCAATTTATCGCGTCCCAAATGTGGTATTCAGGTAACTGCGCGCATCAGTGGTGAAGTGCGCGGGCGCTCATCATGTTGAAACCACATCCGGTTACGAATGGCGATCGGAACATCTTGCAGCAGTTCTGGTAAAACCTGTTGCAAAAAAATAAGGTAACAGCGACAATTCCAGCTTCTTTGGTAGTAGGTATGGGCCAATCAAATAATTATTAACAATACCCGCCATCAAATTCACTGAGAATCGTTGTTGATAAGCATGTGGCCGCGTTGCATGTGGATTATTGGTTGCCCAAAGATGGAAATCGTGCGCATTAAATACACCCTCGCGTGTAAATACTGCTTCATCTGTAAATAGAATATGAGCAGTAAAGTCTGGCTGCAATACATGTTGCTGCAAAACCCACTGGCAAAAGTTCAACCGCAGAAGATAGTCTTCCGGATTCAAATTTTGTACGCGTTGAAAACGGAAGGGATGAAATCGAATTTCATTTAACACCCTCCAAACGGTCGGATGACTCAAACCTAAATTCTGTGCAACAGCTCTTGTACTTGATTCGGGCCTTTCACTCACAAAATTCAAAATAATTTCTTCCAGGCTTGCACTGCGTACAGCTCATTCTCGCTCAGTTTCCTGTCTGGTGACGTGGAAAGAACCTGTTTCAGAAATCTGACGGTGTAAGCGCTGAAACATTCTTTGATCAGGCATTCATCTGCGAGGAAACTGCTCCTTATACATTCGTAGGGCAGCCCTGGCGTTTCCAGTTGCACGACCATACATAAAATGCATGTCAGCTTTTTCAGCATATGTAAAGTATTCCGTGACGAACGATAATACAATTAAAAATGGCAATTTTTTCTACTTGAATGCATTGATTGAATGGCGACCAGTCACTTACTGCCCTCTACCGCCAGTGGAATCAACCAAAAACTCCATTTCTATTTCAAAAAATTTCGATTTCGATTTCTATTTTCAATTCAAAAAAATTCGATTTCATACCAAAAATTTTTAAAGAAGAATTTTATTATTAAGTAATTATGAAATGTCAATAAAAGGATAGCATAAAAACTTTCTGATATGAATGAGAAATTTTGAAAATTAAAAAAGGGGCTTAATTGCCCCCTGGTGTTTTTACCTTAATGCGTCACTTGGTCCCATACATTCCTATACAATAAATGATTGTTACTGTGTGCTCTTCCTACTCTTAAAGTTTGTACCATGAGCTTAGAAACACCTTGTATATATATATATATGTATACATAAACAAGAATAAAACTTTATTAGGTTTGTTATTATAGCTTTTTATATCATTTGACAACAAATCTCATTATCTTAAGCCCGAATTCCGCCAAGTTTGACTTTTTCCAAGAATCGCCGATTGAAACTTTGCAAGTGGACACAGATAAGTATGAAGAATCGAAATGTCCAACAACTCCTCCCGGACTGCTCTCTTTCGTTCAATGTTTTGAAGAAATAGGAAGTTTGTGTGATCGACCTCGCAGCTGGGCACCACTTTTATCAGAAGCCCATATTTGCGCTGTAACAAACGAAAAAAGTGAACAGGTCACGAGTGGGGCAAGTTGCGCAAGAGAAAAGAAAAACTGACATGCCAAAGACACCGGTAATCTGTAATATTCATGGTGTGTTAAATTTGCATGTACGCTTACAAGTTGCAATCACTTCATCAGCTCTTAGCAAATAACATAGCTAAGCAAAAGTAATTTGAAATGTGGGCTTCGACGAAAGTCTCAAGTAGTACACACTGGCTTCCCAACGTCTTGTGGTCAGATGAGGATAATTTTTCATCGCATGGAACAGTTAATACTCATAACTGTCGAATTTGGGCATAGGGGAGCTCACACGCCTATAATGAGGAGCAACTACATTCACCACGTGTTACTGTTTGGTGTGACTTCACTTTATCCATTATTTTGGGTCCTTTTTTCTCTGAAGAGCCCTGTGCAAAAGTAGGATGGAAGCCATACTCAGTTACTGGATAACGCTACTTGAAAATGATAAAGGTGAAAATAATACCTAGTTAATTGAAATGCAATGTCTTATGCACAGTAACTTTCATGTAAGATGGGTATAAACTCCTCATATCAAATCTCCAGTGATGCAGTTCTTCAAAAGTATATTTGGACAAGAACGGGTAATCAATTGTTACAGTAAAAATGCTTGGTCCCTTCGCTCACCGGATTTGACATGAGTTGATTTTTAGCTGTTGAGTTACACAAGGTATCGAGTGTACTGCACTAGTTCGCCTTCCTTAACAGAGTTAAAAGACGCAATGCGCCATGAAATCTTCTACATCCATCCGGTTATGCTACATGCCTCAGTTAACAGTATTCTTACTCACTTGCAAATAGGGCTGGACGATATCAGAAATTTAATATCGCAATATATCAACAAGTTAATATCGATATTGCTGATATATCGCGATAATAATTTAAAGGTGGAGGGGGGAGAGCAAGAGCATTTGCTATTTTAAGATAAATGATATGGTATCAACAATTTAAACACAAAACCTAGTTGAATGCAACGAATTAAAAATTTTATATATATTTGCTCATAGAACATAATTTTTTTTTCTACGTTTTTTAAAACAAAATATTTAAAAGGAAATAAACTGATTGTTTAATAACTATTTGCATTACCATTACTTTCATAAAGCTTTTCTTTAAAGATAGTATATCTCCTATTCTTCTCATTTTATTCTACATTAATATATACTTTTTTTAAGTTTCATTTTCACCACTATGATATGATTAATATATGATTAAAAAGCACAATTAATAAAATAAAATTCAAAGTTGTCCACATAAAAATGTATAGAATTTCCGTTTCATAGAATTTAATTATTTGTTTAATAATACCAAACTTTGTTTTACTTGGTTTTACAGTTGTTCTTTTTTTTTTTTTTTTTTGGGGGGGGGGGGGTGTCTGAGTCTGATTTCGTTTATTCTGTAGACGAAATGGGTCCGGGCCAAACCACCCATACATCACGATCCTTTCATCATATATCCTTCGTTTAATCTTGGCATAAAGAAATCAGGCCATCCTGAAAAAATTCATTTTATCAATTATCATTATCCTTTCTTATTTTTAATTTAGCAAAGGATTACCTTGGATGACTAAAAATATGAATTTAAGAAATTTAAAAAATATAGCATATTTTGAGAAACTTACGATTTACTACAAAATTTAATCATGGCAACCATGTAATTTTTGTTTCCTTTTTTTGCATTAATTATTATCTAACATTGTTTAAATTATTTAATGTATCTCTCATTGAAAAAAAAAGTATTCTTTGCTGAATAACTGATAGACATTCGTTCAGAAATTTAATTTACTAATAAAATCCACTAGAATAAGCAATAAGTTAAATTTCTATAATCTAGTGAAATTCAGTGTAAAAATTTTCAATGTATTTAAAGTACCTTTTTTATGAACGGAGCAACCAAAAAAGATCGAATCTATCCAATTAGATACACTCATTTTAAGCTGAGATATAAATTACTTCCGAATCCAAGAAACCGCACTCTATAAATAAAGCATTATCAATACTACGCAATAATCAACGCTCATATTTTTCGTCATGACATATCAAAAGCTCAGAGTTATCGGAATAAGTCTGGACCAATCACAGCAGCCAAACAAGGACCGAGCGATTATTGTTATTCAGTAGCGAAAGTGTTATTCAAGTATTTATCTGTAACGAACAGTAGAATTTGTGGTTTTTAAAGACTGGATGTATTGGGATATATTGGAATATTCCTTACTTTGATATATGATAGATAGATAATCAGCGGAGGTAATTTTCCGCTTTTGATGAAGCAGGATAGTGAATAAATAGATGGATCAAATGAAAAAAGGATTGAAGGACATATTGGTACGGGATATTTCTCGCTGTTTTTCGGGGCTCGATTTCGCGGTGATCGTAAAACAAGACATGAATGTTATTGTTATTGGGATATATCGGCTGAGTCAGAGTTTAAATATTGTTATTGCGATATTTAAAAAATATCAATATTTGACCGATATATTGATAAATAATCCAGCCCTACTTGCAAAGTGTATTTCCTTGTGTTGGTGGACACGTAGAATATTTACTGTTATGAGCTTGTAAATATTTCTATGCAAATATGCGTAGTTTTTCACGAAAATTTATGATTTGAATATTGAAACGCCCTGTATTGACAAAATTTTCACTAAAAAGTTTTTCGTTACCAAAAAATACACTACTCCTCCCGCATTAGAATAATTTTGTCACTAATTGCATTCAAATAAAACAATTCTTTCACTTTTTATGATTTTTCGAAATATTAACAAATTTATGTGATAGCCGGTATATATACAGGGTGATTCATAAAAGATGGGCAGAACTTTAAGGGGTTATAGTACACTTAAAGACAAATAATATTAAATAGGAGACTAAGGGTCCCAGACGTATTCCCAAGGAGATAGGGGGCATTAAAGTTTAGGGTCCGAAATTTCAAATGATTATAAAACATGGAAAAATTGGTCGATTCGTTTGCGGTTTTTGCAAAAAATTTTCTTTATGCCAGTATTTTCTTGAAATAAAATTTTAAAGTTCAATTTCAAAAAATGCCGATAGGGGGCGCTTTAGACTTTGGAGTAACAAACAACTATTTTTTAACGTTATTTTTTGTATTTCTTTAAATGATTTCGAAAGCTTAGACTTAAACTTAAATTTTGATCTAAAAATCTGAGTCCTAACGAGTAGTTAAGTAGCGTAAACTGAAATTTGAAATTTGAAACCCTTCTCCCCCCAGAACAAAAATCAGTTATTCCCGATCTTTGTGTCGTAGATTAGGCTCTAACTACTGCCGCGTTTTGCTAAAATTATTCTTTATGTCAGTATTTTCTTGAAAATAAATTTTAAAGAAAATTTTCAAAAAATTCCGATAGAGGGCGCTTTAGACTTTGGAGTAACGAACAACTATTTTATACCGTTATTTTTTGTGTCTCATTAAATGCTTTCTAAAGCTTAGACTTAAACTTAAATTTTCAGCTCAAAATCTGAATCGCTGAGCGTGGTTCAGTAGCGAGGGGAGGGGGTTCAAATTTCAACTTCTGAACATAGTTCAGTTTGCACTACTTAACCATGCCCAACGATTCTGTGCTGTGATACGAGGCAAAAATACAACTTTCGTCAAGGACTGCATAGTCGGAATTCACTCATAAAGGGACTGGCACAGTTGGAAACGTCGCTCATGCAAACGTTAAAGCTCCATTCCTGACGCTAGTCACCGGGTGAAGAAGGAAACAGAAAGTATGCAAATGTCAAATGGGGAAGAAGAAGAACACGTATGCAAAATTTCGACACGATTCAGGCATAAAAACCACTGAACGGTGAGTCAAGTGTAAGTCGCTGTAGTAATGAATCGGAAGATGGTGCCCTTCACGAATAAGGAAAAGGCTGAGATGCATTTAATTTACGGAGCGGCAGATGGAAATGGTGCAGAGGCACAACGAATGTACGGAGAGCGATTTCCTAACAGGCGGTTGCCTAACCGCAAAACTTTCGAGCGCTTGCACAGACAGTTGTGTGAGACGGGATCATTTCTCGCTTCCCGGTCGAATGCAGGTCGTGCAAAAAAGGACGAATCAGTAGTTGTTGCAGAAGCCATTCTGGATGTAGTAGCGGCGCAGCCAAGTACAAGTACACGAACAGTGGCTAGCCAGGTGGATACCTCACAGTCCACGACTTGGAGGGTACTGAAGGATGAACATTTGCTCCCGTTTCATGTGCAACGAGTCCAGAAACTGTCTCCAGGGGATTATCCAAATCGTATTGAATTCGCCCGCTGGTTTCTGCAGCAGAACGCGCTAAATCCACATTTTGGACGAACTGTGCTTTTCACCGATGAATGTACCTTCACACGTGAAGGTACATTTAACACACACAATGCACATGTATGGGCGGATGTCAATCCACATGCTACGTATCCACATGCTCATCAGAGACGCTTTTCCATCAATGTTTGGGCAGGAATCCTCGGAGACCACCTAATCGGACCGTACCTTCTTCCTGAACGCCTCAACGGTAAAACATACCTCACATTTCTGCAACATGTGCTGCCAGACCTGTTAAACGTTGTTCCTCCACGCATCCGGCGGGTCATGTGGTTCCAGCACGATGGAGCGCCAGCCCATTACGTACGAGACGTCCGCAACTATCTGGACATCACATTTCCGAACAGATGGATTGGTCGAGGTGGTCCTGTTGCTTGGCCTGCTCGCTCGCCAGATCTTTCACCCCTCGATTTCTTTTTTTGGGGACGATTGAAGGCTCTTATGTATGAGACACCCATTGAATCCCCCGAGGAACTGGTCGCCAGACTTTCCGCCGCTGTAGGGGAAGTGCTCGAAAAGCCTGATGTTTTCGCGAATGTTCGCCGTTCCATTCGTCGCCGTTGTTCTGCGTGCATAACCTCTGGTGGTCACAATTTTGAACATTTATTGTGATTACATGTTAATAAATATGCTTTGGTAACATAATCCTAATTTGTGTCTTTTTACCTCGTATCACAGCACACAATGTGTGGACATGGTAAACTGAACTGTGCTCAGGAGTAGAAATTTCAAACCCCTCTCCCCAGAAACTTAACCACGTCTAACGATTCAGATTTTGGGCTGAAAATTTAAGTCTAAGCTTTAGAAAGCATTTAATGAGACACAAAAAATAACGGTATAAAATAGTTGTTCGTTACTCCAAAGTCTAAAGCGCCCTCTATCGGAATTTTTTGAAAATTTTCTTTAAAATTTATTTTCAAGAAAATACTGACATAAAGAATAATTTTAGCAAAACGCGGCAGTAGTTAGAGCCTAATCTACGACACAAAGATCGGGAATAACTGATTTTTGTTCTGGGGGGAGAAGGGTTTCAAATTTCAAATTTCAGTTTACGCTACTTAACTACTCGTTAGGACTCAGATTTTTAGATCAAAATTTAAGTTTAAGTTTAAGCTTTCGAAATCATTTAAAGAAATACAAAAAATAACGTTAAAAAATAGTTGTTTGTTACTCCAAAGTCTAAAGCGCCCCCTATCGGCATTTTTTGAAATTGAACTTTAAAATTTTATTTCAAGAAAATACTGGCATAAAGAAAATTTTTTGCAAAAACCGCAAACGAATCGACCAATTTTTCCATGTTTTATAATCATTTGAAATTTCGGACCCTAAACTTTAATGCCCCCTATCTCCTTGGGAATACGTCTGGGACCCTTAGTCTCCTATTTAATATTATTTGTCTTTAAGTGTACTATAACCCCTTAAAGTTCTGCCCATCTTTTATGAATCACCCTGTATATATGTGTATGTGTGTGCGTGTGTGTTGTAGGTATATGTAGAGAATTTCCGATAAAAAACATTGTTATAACAAAATGCATGTATATTGAAGAAAAACTAAAAAAAAAAAAAAACTATTTATAGATATTACCAATTTACAATAAGAAAAAGTCGATCATGTTCAAAATAACATACTTTATAGTAGAAAACCGCCGGCTAATATTAAAGTGTCCCAAAAAAGATTTCGAAGAACTTTTGCAGTGCTTCACAACAACATCTAACAACATCAAAGTCTTGGCATGAACTAAACAACATTTAATCGAGTAAAAAAATACATGTCATTCCATGTTGTCTTCCAAGAGATATGTAAACTCCACAGACCTTGAATGCTTACGCTATACATAGCTGCCAACTGCTGCGATTTTTTGGCAACCTGTATTTTTGAAACGAAAACTTCGACTGATTTAATCACAAAAATCTGCGATTAAATAAAACGGAGAAATTACTTAATAAAAACCGGTGGCCAAATATCGTTGTAGTTGGCAGCTTTGGTCATGTGATTTTTCGGAACCAATCAAGTGTATTTTATTTTATATTGTTTTTCAAGCGTACAATGCTGTGATATGGTATTCGATGGAGAGAAAATATATCAGGATGGTAGTTCTTATGGGAAAGGGTATTGTTCCTAGAGCTCCCAGCCTGACCAGAAGGTCTCCACTATCTCATCAACACATTGCGCTCAAGATATTGGTTGCCAGAAATCCATAATTTAAAAGAAAAAAATGACAAACGACAACAAAATTTTTTCATAAAAAACTTTAACAGAATAGTCTAAAACAGTTTTTTTTAAAATCAGACTGTTCATTTCTTCACAAACGGTAAATACGGATGAGGTTTACATCTTTTCATCGTGTTGAGATAACACAAAACATCTTTAAAACAATACGTCTTCATTCTAAAAACTTTTATTGTAACTTCTAAAATTCGTCTTTACGGATTTGTCGTTATTACAATCTATTTTTCTTCTTTTTCTTAACATAAGGAATCCTTTTTCAAATAATAATAAATCCTTTGGGGTTTCAAATGGTCTTCAGGGAAAAAATATATATATAAATTGGAAAACTTCAACTAAAATTTATATATATATATGTATATATATATATATATATATATATATATATATATATATATATATATAATCTTTACTTTTTAAGTATCTAAAACCAAACTTACAGTAAAATAATAAAAGAAAAAAATACAAAGTGCCTTTATTGAAGACTCTCGAAGATTTTTCAAACTTTACAAATAAAGACATCAACTCATTTAATACATTAATGTAATTTAAGGATTATGCCTTCTCTAAAGACATAATATAACACGTACATGGATAGCATCATATCTCTTCCTATTAAATCAAAGTGTAAAAAGAAATGAAAGTCAAGTTCAGACAAAAATATTTTTATTCTTTTACAAAGATTTCTGAACGAGATAGTTTCACTTCTTTGAAAATGAAATTTATTTTCTTTAATGCGATTTTTTAGCACTTACAATCTGAAATTGTTATGACACTGTTACAGGCAGGTGCCAAGAAGAAAAAAGTGACAGAAAGAAAACTGACGTTGTTAACATTAATAAAAAATATATTCTGTTGAAATTTGGTATCAGTATCTGCACCACTCCCAGGTTCAATTTTTGATATGATTTGTTAGTTTAATTTCCAAGATAGAATGATGTCAGGCTACTTTATTGGTTTTTCTAAGGTGGTACATCGTGTAAAAAATATTTTCTGTTTTTTGATAGCTATGAATATATTAGTTTAAATTTGAAATTACGTCAATGTGAAAAGTAATTCATCCTTTTCTTTTTATATAACACTGATATTCAGGGTTTCAATGGTTTGTTGTCAAGTTACAGTATTTATCATATTCCTCATTATATAAAATTTAATGTTTATCTTAAAGTTGAGTTATTAATAAAACTGCATATATTTCACTAAAAAAAATATTTCAATTGATTGAAAATGTGTACTGATCTGCTAAAGATTTTAGAAAGTAAATCTTCTTGTTTTTGTTAATTTGTATTATTTTAAATTTCTCTCCTCACCACAATTAGAATGCGATAAAATATCAAGAAATTAAAATTTGAGAAAGAACACTTTTAATAATTTTTATTTTGCTAATAAGAATTCCTTTCTGTACATGTCTATAGGAATATAAAGAAAAAAAACGAATATATTATTTTCTTCATTGTCTGAAATCAGCGTTCTCTTCATATGCTATATCTTCACCATTTTCTGGACTATTCCGGTACTCGTGAACCATTCTGAGAAGTTACACCTTCTGTAAATAAAAATGACAAAATGTAATGTTGGATACACATATAATATTTATTTCTATAATCAACAGAATAGAGTTGAAATGTGCATGAGAATAAATTGGATAGCGTTTAATTTCAATGAACTTCTATATAAAAAAATTTAATTTAAATCCGTAAAATATATTTTTTTTAAAACATGGCAATTAGTTGGTTATACAGCCAGTTCCATCAAAATAATGTGTGGCAATTGTTTCTACAAATTATATTCGGAAAATTAAGAATGTACCATATTTAAGATTTTACACATCTTTTATGCCAGGTAATTCAAAGTTAAACATATAAATTTGGAGGCGCGGTAGAGCAGGCTATATTAAAAGATTTCTGTATAGGAAACCAGAGTCATAATATATTTAGTCACTTAAAATGCAGCGTGTCTCTCTTCAAACATAACTATTATTCATAATTATAAGAAAAACCAAAAGATTTTCAAAAAGATTTCAATAGACTTACATGGTTTCGTGTCAAATGAAAAAGCGATGGTAGTGAATGTGGTATTTCTGCAAGAGAAACTGTAATTACTACCAATTACATCCGGCAAAATGGAGCATCTATTTCAACGCTATTTGGTGTGGACGATGGCCACGTCTAGCACTTCCTGATAGCGTTACATTTTATGCAAAAAAAGTAAGTATGGTGCAAATTCCGTTACAATATCTTCATTATTGTTAAAGTTATGAACAATAGCTTTGTTTGGAGTGGGACACCCTGTATTTTGGACGGAATAAGAGGAATACGACTATTTGTTTCCTATACAAAAATTGTTTGTTTTAAAATGCTGTACTACCGCTTAAAGTGTGTACGCAAAATATTGAAACCCTCTGTACTACCCTAATTTTTATGACAGAAATGTGGATGTGCTAATGCGATGCTTCGTGTTATGTTATAACAGTATGCGACAATTTCCAGTATTGCAGTATGTGACTTTCTGATTCCATTGACTGCTTTCATCTCAAATTGAAACTTTTACATATCACTTTAAAAATACTCTTTTTAATACAATTGTTGTCAAAACTTACTAATAGTAGAGCTTCGTAGTGGCAGTTGTAAAAAGTAATAGAATACTTATTAACATCCTAAATATAAGTTAATCAAGAAATGTGAGCATTTACATACTTTTGGACTTTATAACAAGTTCTCCCATTACAAGTTTTACAAGTAAATGTTGGCGCCAGTGTAATTTTCCATTAATTTCACTAATACATATTTTCAATTTTACACGATCCTATTTCAGTTTAATTTTTCGTTAAAATATGTGCAAAAATATATGAAAAATCTACTTTTTCAGAAATAATATAAGTCTATGTACATTCACTTTCTTTCACTATTTCTTGTCATAAGCAAAACCCAAAATCACATGATGTATGCCAGTAATTCCTGGATAGAGGTTATGCGCTATGAGGTGGTGGAGATGAGGGATAAATATTTGAATGAATGGCACGTAAAATAATTAAAAGTAAAGTACTTATAAAATGAAAATACAGTAAGTTTGGATCAAACTTGAAAATTATATTTTATACTACTAATAAAATAAAATTTATAATTATATAATAGTATGGGTTACAATAGGTTATTTATTGCGTCAATTGGGGAGTATTGTATAGCAAAGCCTCGCAAGACGGAATCGGGAGTGGTCGTAAAGAATTTCCATTTAAGACAGGTTTCATCTTATCAGGTATAATTGTGGGATATTCTTTTTTTCGGAACCACGAAATTATTTTCTTTTAAGGCAGGATTTCTTTATATTAAACAGGTTTTTGTTTACACAGGTTTTATTCTATTATATTAGAGTTTGAGATACACTAATTTTTGCTATTCTATCGTTTTATGTTAGTATCTCATTGAAAAGTGCTTTTTCTTTAAACTATTGATCTCAAGAGAACTTCAAAGAATATTATGGCATACAGGTAAGTTATACGAAAAATTGGAACACGTTTACTAAAAACAAGTAAATTTTTATCAAACGTAATTTAATAATCAAAGTTTACCAAGTCTCTCCGGGACAAACATAAATGGAGTTAAATTTACTTAATATGAAATGTAATCTTTTCAGTTTACTTTATTAATTTCTTGTAATGTTGAAAGTAACATATTAATTTTCAAAACCACTTCCACATGACTAATTTAAATACATAACATATTAAAGAGATACTCAAAATTCATTTGGAAACTATTCCTTAGAAACTATTTCTTAATTAAGCCTTTGATAAATGAACGGTAATGAAATATTTTTCATTTCTTTTTAAAAAAGCTGCTTTAAGATTTATAACTCTTAATATTTATATTTTAAATAAATTTATGAAACAAATTAAGACTCAGAAATACTCTCTGCCTCCTCACTGATATATAAACCACAAAGATTAATGTTTTATTTTTAATATCAGAGAAAGAAGTAAGTGAACTGCATAAATTGAAATTGAAAATTATCTGAAATATTGCAAAGTGACGTTTTTGTGAGTATCATTAAGTTATACTGTAATTTTGTACATTTTTAAAACAAATTAATACTCAAGAAATCCTAAAAACTTTAATAGTTTGTCGTTATACATAAACTTCATTAATAATGATATATCAAGTTTTAAGAACGATAAACAAACTAGGTGAAATACATACGTTGAAAATGAATATTAAAAAAAAGGTGAATAAATTAATACTCATAGATTTGTTGTATCTCATATAAAATTCACTAATATTAATATTTCAAGTTTTAAGAACAGAAAAAGGTATAAGTGAAACACATATATTGAGGTTGAGTATTTTCCAAAAAAAAGAAAAATTAAGGCAAAAAAATATTTCATGAAAGTATCAACGCTAAAATATAGCACATATTTATTAAATTTTTAAACGGGTGAGTATTTGTTAGGTATTCTAAAGTAGAGAAATATATAATTCCTGTTACGTGAAAAAAAATTGTCTTTTTCAAGGCATCAATATAGATTTGTTAATTCATTTTCATCCATTTGTCTCTGCAAAGACCGATTGTAGCATATGTTTACCAAGTGCTTACAAAATATTCTGCGTCAATTAATTTATAAAATGCGTAATCTGAACATATCTTTATTTTTTAAGGTACACTGATAATTTATAGCATTATAATGATGAACTGTGAACAATGACAAATGTTTTTTTATCTAGAAAAATATTATACAACCACAAAAAAAATATACAATAACCTTTTTCAAGTTACCCACGATTCCAAAAAGTGGTATTAATCTTTAAAAAGCTGAGAAACCAATATATTTTTGAGATCTAAAGAATCATTTATAAAAACAAAGTTTCTTTTGCTGCCTCTAATTTGCGGAAACGTTTCTAAGAGGCTTTTATGGTGTATTAATCAGTTTTCTCAACTCGAACATAGGTTTCTCGGATGCTATCAACTATCCAGAAAATGTTTTTTATGTTCAACAAATATATTTTACAGATAAACATGATAAATTTACAGCATTAACGTTAAAATTAAAATAATTATAATAGTGTTATTTCTTGCATGCGTAAATTCAGTTACGCAACTGAAAATGTTTAATTTATAAAGTTGGTAGCTTCGTAAAAACCGGTATTCTGGTTTGGCAAACCTGATAACTACACTATAAAAAGTGCTCGGAAACGTTTCCGAAAATCAGTGGCAGCAAAATAAACTTTGTTTTTATAAATTATTCTTTAAATCTCGAAAATATATTGGTTTCTGAGGTGTCTAAAGATAAAGCACGCTTTTCGAATTCGTGGATTACTCGGAAGAAGTTATCGTATATCTTAATAGACTAAGAAGCATTTGTCTTTTTGTTACAGTGTGTAAGCTGACTTATTTTGAAGATAAATTACCAAACTACGAAGAAGTTCTTCGTAAACTTTGTCAAAACTTTTATTTCATTTTCGTGACTGTTTTCATCAAACACTTTATAAATCCATTTCCTGATTCGTATTGTTGAAAAACATTCCTTTAACTTCTGTTAACAGACGAATTAATGCGTATTAGGCAATCAGCATAAGTGAAAGCAAAGCTTATGTTATGCTCTTTTGCCACTTGAACTAAACAAGTTTATTTCGTGGAACAACTTTAAGCTTAATTTAGAAGAAAAGTTCCTTAGGCATAAAATGGTTTGTCTGATTGTTTAGTTTTTGTGTGAGGTCTATAAGAATAGTTCAAGAACATTTTGGTAGACAAAAAGTACCTAATATAAAGAAGAATTTGGTAATTGAGTTTTGGATGTTGCACTTAAAAAAAAGTCGGGTTATTAATAATGTTATAATTTATTAAAACTAAAAATCAACTTTAGTTTTTTTTACAGTACTATGAATAAGGTTAGTTAAATATGGAATTTTTCAATAAGACAGGAAATTTCAGTAATGAATATAAACATTATAATAAAGTTTATTTAAGTCATTTATTTAAATTGTGGTAGAACTTTACGCACTCAGCAATCATCCATGTTTTATTAACTCACAAAATTGGCCTCCTATTTTCTCCGATTTATTTTATTTTATTTTATTTCTGAGCTTATTAGAAAAAAAGCTTGCTGTAAACCTCACAAAAATGTGGAGTATTTAAAAAATCTATATAAAAAAATCTTAAGTCCGCATGAGAACAAATAAGTTAGAATGAGTTTCGTGAAATATGCGAAACGTTTCCAGAAAATCTGTCAAAGTGTGTCAAAGTAAAAGGCAACGTCATTGAAAATTAACTTCTATATTTGTTTAAATATTTCTATAATTAATGCATTTAAATAAAGGAATTTAAACTTTTCACTATCTAAGATTTCATGGTAATTGTTAGTTCAAAGACATTTGGATCACCCTGTAGTTGTAATGTAATAATCATTGGTTACATTATACGTTGCTTATATGATTTTGGTAAGCAATAGTTAAATTATCCGATTGATATTCAGTTAACGTTTAAAATATGTATATGAAAAAGTAAATAATGCATGCACAGTTACTTATACGTTAAGTTTACTAAAATATTAATTTATTGTCTTCTGTTGTTTTACGTTTACAGTATCATCAATAAAGTTTTATGTTTTGTATATCTTGTTAATGGCATTTTTACTGCCTTTATTTAACATAATCTTTTTTTAATCATTAATAGCACTGAATACGTTTGGAGTTATGAGCTATCTAATTTAGTTTTTCTGAGAGATTATCTGATAATCTTTTCCGGCATTAACAAAGATTTTTTTTTCTGCTCGTTTTAACGTTCTTCTAGGCAACTTAAATTAACTTTTTTGAGTTGAGTTTTAACTAGTTTAGAGTTTTGTTATCATAATATTTACTTAAAGTTCAGAGAAGAATTTATTTTAAGATTTTTAAAATGTAGTTTTAGAGCTCTTGAATTAGTTTAAGAGATCCCTGTTTAGTATTATCCACTTTAAAGTGCTTTTGATTTGATTACGTGTTTCCTGATAGTACAAAATCTATGAAAGCAAAATTTAAAACAAATAGTTGCCAAAAATAAGAAGAAATTTTAAATGTCTTTCAAATGCAAGATGATTTCTTTGCATTTTAGGATTGTTTTTTCCTTTTTTTGTAATATACTGTTATATTACAGTAAAACCTGTAAATACGGAATCACAAGCGCCCAGAAAAGATTCAGTTTAAAATAGGTTTCAGACTTATCATGTACAGTATTGCGTTGCACAGCATCCCTTGTAATTGTATGTAACTCTTTTCCCATGAACCGTGAAATTTCTCCGATTAAGGCAGAATTTCTTATATACAAATTACTTTTCACAGGTTTTACTATATTTTTGTGTTGTTGATGCATGCATCCTCTAATATTTCCAGTCGTAGGAGTATACTTTCTTTATGTATTCATTCACAGGTTTCAAGGCCCCGAATCCCCAAACGATCTTTCCCTTTTTCCTATTTTTTCGCCTCTTTTAAACTATTTCATAGTTTCTCCCTTGTCTCTTCTTTTTTTTGTTTAATTCTCCTTGTCGTTTCCTCTTCGGAGTTGAGGACAATTTTCCAGAAGCCTTTAACAAGCTGCGTACTAATGGGAGTAATTGTAAACCACCCACGTGTTTGCCATGCGTGACCCCGGAACGGAGGATAGTAGTAGTGCAGAAAACCACAACGTTGCTTTGGACTCAGCTTCAGGTAGGCGATGAGTATTGGTCCTATAAGCATCAATCAACTGGTCAATTGACATGTCACTAGCTAGGATCAAGTGAACGATCACTTAAGGTGCATTTATTCGCAGTCTAACCAAGTCTGACTGAGAGACACATGCATCATACAACTCCTCACTCATCCCGAATGATTTTATGGTCATCGACAAAAGAAAGGAGAGTCTCAACAAAAGAAAGAGGGGTTGACCATATGTCAGCCTCCTCCCAAGCTTGACCTATGAACTTTAGACATGCTAAGGAAGTCATAAAACTTCAAAGAGTCCTATAAACAACAAGAAACAAGCCGCGGGTAAGTCTGGTGGTCTGGGCGAACCTTTACTAGTCATCTCATAAAGGGTAGAAGCTAACATATGTGTGTCTTGTAATCATATAGTCCTGTTTAACACTAGTACATGAATGTTCATCTCCTTGTTGGGCTCGTTAGTGGGCGGTGTGGCTGGGGTCTGAATTATTTACTTTTTTTCCTATGAATCATCACTGGTACTTCACTTTCTTATATTTCTTTCTCATGTAGAGAACAATAACTTGTGAACAAAAATTGTTCCATTCGTTTCTATATTATTAAACGCAGTGATGGAAATTATAGTATTTCTTACAAAAAAATTAACCTTTTCTTATTGCAAAAACATTTCAGTCTGTTTTTAGAGATGTTCATTCTTATGAGAAAAAAAAGTGGAGTCTGGGAATTTGCTAGTGGATGTTTCTTCAACCAGTCGCAATTGCCCTCAAACTGCAAAACAATAGGGTTTTTTTCTATTTCTGTTCCAATACATCAAACTCTAAATACAAGCCGTGGTGTAATATCAGAGCTAGAACTGTTATTTGCTGCAAAGAAAATTATTACCCTTACAAAATTAAAAAAAAAATAAATGTCATAGATGTAAACTGATTTTACAGAAAAACAACATGATCAAAATATACATATATGTACACTGTTGTCCAAAAATTAAGGGCAGTGACCAGACACGTTCCCTTTTTGTAGGGTTTGTCGAATATTCACTGAAATTCTTGACAAATTGTTCTTGAAATTCGAGGATGTAAAGCACATGTTTGGCTTCAAGAGCAGTAGAAATAGTATATTGCAATTAAAAAATTAATATAATGAATATTTGAGGAGATATAGGCATTTGTATGAAATAACTTTTTAACTGCCCATGCGCGAACCATACCACAGAATTTTGTTCATGAATTGGTAGTCAATTCTATAGAGTAACTGATATAAAAAGACCAGTCAAATATCGTAAAAATTCAGAAAGATACCAGCAATACAGAGAGCTAATTAACAAATTCGGGGAGAAATCCCATGTAATCCAATGGGATTAATTAGATTTCATTACATTTTTTCAATTTCCTCCCCTACCACAACATGTTTTTGAAACATTTATTGACAAAACACTTGCAGTGTAACAATAACAAAACAAAATACGCTTTTTGAAATATTAACATGTATGAGATAGAAGAAAGTTTTGGGATTGGCACATCCGACTAGCTTATTCATATAATCACCCCTTTGGGATGCATTGTTTAAACTTTATCTAGAGAAAACTACATAATAATGTTACGCAAAATAATAAAATGTTTTACACAGTTTTGCTAAGTATTGCATGATATCCCATGAGTGAAACATAGTAAAGAGTCAAACAAAATTAAAAATTAATTATAGTCTTAAAAGGAAGACAAATTTTATTTTTTAATAAACAGACAACAAGTACATATTTTATTTATTTACATATGTTAAGTATATTTAATAGCCCATGCATTAATTAAAAATAAATAAAATATATACTTTATAAATTTTTAGATAACAGAATTTATAAAACTTCTTTTTTATGAAAAGTTTTAGATACTTTAAAAGGAAAAAAATGAATGCTTAGATAATATAATATATTAATATGAAATATTATTTTAACATCTTATTTAATTTTAAACAGATAAATAAGAAAACTGTTCGACACTAATTTTCCAACATGGAAAAAAAATACTTTATACAAATACTTTGCAGAGTTGTATACATTTAAATCTCAAAACACATTTTCTGATTCAAGTGTGACTTATTTAGATATTAACTTGACATTTGTTGTTGTATCACAACAGGTTGATGATGTACTGTATAAAACATGCTTTAACATCTTCAGAAGAACTCCAGGTATACATAAAATAGTCGGGTACTATGGAATTCCAAGGTTTCTGTTTGGTACAGTGCTGCCACCAAGCGGTAATATCATAAACTACTCAAGAACACGTTAGTTGGCGTTAGTGCGCGTTGTGATAATAAATATTTGTTTATCGTCTTTGTAAAGTTTTAGGAGATAATTTTTCAATATTCTTTATTCCTTGTTAGAAGTAATATTTTTACACTGAAATTAAGCCTAATGTACACAGATACATAGAAATACTAACAGTCTATGATGTAATATACTCGTTTTTTGTTCGAGATTTACACCAATGAACATTATTTTTTTCCATACCGTTGCTGTCGCGTTATATGAAATACCAATATCTCATAATACTCCATGATTATGGTGGCGCAAAGACAGATCTTTATATTTTTGATTTGTGCAAATCTGAAGTATGAACTGGGGTATATTGGCTGACTACCTAGACACTATCTTTTTATCATGCTCTCTTGATACCATTACATCTGTTTTTTGCCAAATTTTATTCATTTTCTTAATTTTAACCCCTTTATACCCTATTTCCCTACTGAATCTCAATCACTCAGAAAAAGGAATCGATTAAAACTACAAAACATTTTTGTTGAGTACATTTTGATTGTTTTAGCAAAATTCAAGTAAAATTGAACCATTTTACTTCAATTAACAAAACATTTTTTGCTGGCGATACAAAATTTTTTTTGGAATTGCAAAAAAAAAAAAAAAAAAAAATGGTTTTAAAAAAAAAAAAAATTTTTTTGTTGATTCAAACAAAATTTCCATTGACCTATATTTAAACAAAATTTTTGTTTAAATATAGGTCAATAAAAATTTTGTTTGAATCAACAAATTTTTTTTTTTTTTTTTGCAATTCGCCAAAAAAATTTTGTATCGTCAGCAAAAATGTTTTGTTAATTGAAGTAAAATGGTTCAATTTTACTTGAATTATGCTAAAACAACCAAAATGTACTCAAAAACATGTTTTGTAGTTTTAATCAGTTTCTTTTTCTGAGTGAACCCTTCAAAAACACGTTTTTTATTATAATTATTTGTTTGACAGTGTTGAAATTTCGTAAAATAATTTTTGTCTATAAAAACTATTCACAGATAGTTGAAGTTTGTAATTGTATTCGGGTTTCGATTTTTAGACAATATCGAGTTGTTGTATTCCTCCAAATGTCCATTATACCGGAAGTTCATCTGCACATGTTTATATGGATAATGAAATGCGGATATATGGTTCGCCAATGTGTTTGATTGTCTGGAAGATTTACTGGATTATATTCACATTTTAGAGAACCATTAAAACAAATTTGTTAGTAAAATGTAATTGATTGCACAAAACAGATTCAACTGCGAAAACTGTACCACACTTGTCAACCTCCAACTATTTTCCTGTAAAATGTGGTTTAAATTGTGGTTAAACAAATTTCCAACCAGGAAATTTATCTGATCTAGTCGAATCTCTTATTTATTTAAGTAATTTGATGTTTTTTCGTGGAACTTATTATTTTTTTTTCGAAAGCAAATTTAAGGTGAGAAATGTGTTTAACCTGGGTCAAAATAAACCACATTTTATTAAATAATACTGGCAGGTTGGCCTTTTGTTACATTTGGGACGTTAAGGGATGTTTTAAATACGATCGTACAATTTTTTGACTGATGAATATCTGTGTGATATAATAGTGACTTTGTAGGCTCTGTAACGCAAGAACAAATGCATGCGATTTTATAAAACATCATAATTAATTGGATATGAATTGGTGTTAATTTGATTTTTGGGCATATTGCGCATCAAGAAGAGCTGTTATGCAGTGTTTTTCAATATATAAGTGATCGCTCTATTTCAGAATCTATGGGATGAAATTAGTAAAATTTAATACGTGAGATATTAATTACCGAAAACTATACTGTTTAAATTTTCGGTTAGTTCACTCATAAAAAGATGTTTCAATAGTTTCTTCTTTCTGCGATAAATATTGCAGTTTTTCCCAGTTTCTATTGTATAGGAATACACCAGATTTTATATTTGTGATTAATATAAATCTGTACATTGATTCAATCTTGATTTACGTTACCTAACAGGAACGCTGGTGCGTTATACTTTTTAACAATTTCCAAAATAGTTGAAAAGCATTTATGACTTTGGTTTGTCTGGTTGTCTATCTGTTAGTGTCTAGCCACCTGGCCGTGCTCAGACTCGCGTAAATATACTTGGATTACCACGAAGTTGGTATATGTCAATGAGTTTTACCGTAGGACTTTTCCTAATGAAAATTAAATATGTAGCATTTATAGTTCGTTTACAGGGACACACAAAATACCTTTACACTACAAAATATCCTTTACATTATGGTCTATAGAAAAAAATTGTTTGCAAGATAATTTAATAAATTTATAATATTTCAAAAATACTTAAATTGATATATATTATTGAAGTGTAATACAAAATTCGCTCTGTACAAAATGAAGTGTATGAAATTAATTATTCATTTACAAGAATACAAAAATATTTACGTTACATTATGGCCTATGGAGAAAAAATCATTTGCAGTATATTTTTAAAATGTTACACTATTTCTAACATAACGGAATTGGTGTCCATTGCTGAACCGCGCTACAAGATGATTCTTGCATAATGTGTAGTCTGAAACTTCATATTTAAGTAGAACTTGCATAAATGAGTGCTAATTATATTTCGGTATATATCATCCACCAGGTGGCGTTGTTAATACGCTCTTTTTAAGATACGTGCAATAGTTATATCGGCATCTGTGGAATGACATTTATAGCTGTGAATCTTTCCGTTTTTAATACTCGTTTTCTATTATTTTCGAATAGTAAACTTTGCTTATTTAATCGCAGAATTTCCGTCTTTAAATAAAATGAATATTTCTGTTAGGAAATAGTTGCACTAAAAAAGCAGAAGGATTGGTATTTATGGGAATTGAAACACATTTCATATGCAACGAAAAATTATCTGATTCATCCTGATTTATCATATAATTTTGTTTTTGATATTTCAATAGGAAGCGCTTCTATGGTATGCTTTTTTGCGATGAATCTTATATATGCATCAAAATTTTTATTCAATACAAAATACCTCAAATTTTATATTTGTGATTATTCACTCTAAAAACGACATTTTCAAAACTGAGCAAAAATTTACTCAAATATGAGTATGTAGCATAGTCAAAATGGCTCCGAATCAAAATTACTGAAGTTTGAAACATGTATGTACTCATTTCTGAAAACATGCACACACTCAAGAATAAAACATCATATGCTCATATTTGAGTATGTCCATATTTCAAAAATGAGTATGGACTAACTTCTATGTTTTCACTTTTGAGTATTTCCATGTTTCAAAATTGAGTTTGAACTGATTCTAATCATTTTTGACAATGTCCATGTTTCAATATTCTGAGTATTTCTGGTATTTGAGAATTGAAAGCATTGGGGGTCGTTTTATTTGAAACAAAAAGTTTCATAACAAAATAAAAACATTGATTTAATCAGATTTGAAAGTGTCGTTTTTCTCAGTGTTATTATAAATATGTGCAGTTTTGGCTTTGAAAAAACAATAGGGGGAAATGATGCACTATCATTTTTCATTCTAAAATTTATCTCTGTCACTCTACTTTATATGAATACGTAATAATGATGTAGTATGAAAAAATTTTGTGAAGGCTACGGCATATTAGTTTTAATACTATCATTTTTTAGTAAAACTTTTTACTTCAGATTCAATATTCAAAATGATGTATTTTAAATGAATTAGAAAGCAAATAGAAGCTATACAAATGATTCAATGACTATATTTTGCGCTTCCAGGTATATAAAATTTCACCCGTAATAAAGAAATCAACACCCTTGAAAAAAAAAATTATATTTATTTGCTAAAAAAGAAAAGCATTTATTTTATAGTTTTACATTATTCCAAACTATAAAACTTTAAAATATTAAGAATCTCATAAGTACGTTGTATAAAAGTATTTAAAATTATTACAATGTACAAAAAGAATGAATAACAAGAGGCCTTTGTTTAATAAAACAAAATTTATTCTTCACAAAGATGGTATTTTCCATACACATCAGACATAAAATTTAATAATATAAAGCGGTAACTGTTTTAAATTAAATACAAGAATTTCTTTCATACTTTTATAATAGAAATTATTGAAGTCAAAATAAGTATTTTTTTTTATTTTTTTGAGACATAATTCTTGTCGTTCTCTTTTATGAGAAATAAAATATATTTGAATACTTTTCAGTGGTTTTGTTATATGAATGAAATCTTCAATATATTTTTTACATAGAATTGATCTTACAGATAATAATAAAAAATGTATTGTGTACATCTTTATCATTTCGTAGATAATTATTTAAATAAGAGCTTCATGACAATAAAGACTTCACTTTGAAAGACAAATTTGGTTGATAATTTATTTGTAAAACAATTTCGACTTTTCTCGGTATTGCAACCTCTGTTATTCTGTGCATCGCAACATAAATTTAATTTTAATATAAAAAAATAAGTTTAGTAATTTGCATAAGAATTACAAAAAAGAATACATTTGAATTTGAATAGCATATTAAAACAGTATCATCAATTATAGAATAAACAACAAAATCAGTTGTGTTGTAGCATATGCAACTGTTTCATCATCTAGATATTAATTCATTCTCATTCATTGGTTTTTCCATACAAATATATTTCTAAATATATTTGTATAAATATATTTGTATATTTGTAATAATATATTTGTATAAATAAATATATCAAATACAAAAGTTTTGTCTGTATGAATTATAGTTTAAAGTAATAACTCTTCAAAAAAAAAAAAAAAAAAAAAAAAGAAAAAAACTACAGCAGGCATAGATTATGAAACACTTTCAAACACTAACAGAATATTTTTAAGAAATTTCACTTCTTCACACAACGAAATGAGATATCTAAAATAGTAAAATTTGGAAACATATAACTCAGTAACAATTAATTTTCAACAAATGCTGTCCGTAGCCGGTAATCTGTGCGAACTCTTTCGTGCTGTATATGATCCATATGGATCCCTAAATATGATCTATAGAATTTATGCACACCACGGAATACACTAAAAATTAAATAAAAAAAAAAGCGTACCACAGCGGAAAACTCACTTCCAGCATTTATCGGTCATAATCAGTCCTGTAACTAAATTATTTTGTGCGTCTCCGTAAATAAACTATAAATGCTACGCACCCCATAATCTATAGAAAACATGTTGTAGTACACCTTAGTGATTGATCTCTTTGAATTTTGTTATGTTTAAAATATCGTAACATCAATAAAATGCACCGCAAACGAATTTGCCCCATAGACCATAATGTAACTGAATTCTTTTGCGTGTCTCTGGAAACGCATTACACACTTCATTTTCAATACAGAAATTCTATAACATACCTAAATAACATATAAAAATTACATAGGAATCAGTGCATATTTACAAGAATTAGAGCACGGAGAAACGGTCTGACGGCCGGACAAACAGAGAAGCTGAATTCATAAATTCCTTTTCAACTATGTTGGAAAGTGTTAAAAAGAAGCTCAGGAATTTGATTCGCATATCTAACATAAAATAACTTTAAATGAATTATTAAAAAAAATATATTACAGATGTGAATTAATGTAAATTTGATTTAATAAAAATACCCTCAGTCTTTTTTATAAAAAAGCTGGTTATAATGTAATCATAAGTAACTGGATGAAAGTACATTTAGTATCAATACTGAGAATGCATCACTCACTTCCTACGCATTAAGGTACTTATTTCACATGTCTAATAACCGTTTTATACAGTTTATAAATTATCTTATTGCCTCTTTTTATCTATTGTATTTTTAAATGTAATGATATTTTATTTCTCTCCACGCTAAGCGTACGATTATTTTTCCGTATTAAATGGTTTGAAATTGTAGCACTCAAATCATATCTTCTTCAGAAATAAGTTCTTAAATGATTTGATGGCAAATCAGATAAAATTCGAGCAGTTAATTGAAATTTTCGATAAAAGAAATATAAATTAAACATTATGGACGTTACTTACTGATATCTATATTAAGATTGCGAGAAAGTCGATCAGATATCAGTAAAGCAGTTAATAACTGGTTAAATGTCTTATTTTATCATTCTATAAACTCAATTTTTCCTTATTAGTGGATTTACATTAAGATAACCTTTATGATAAATTAAATTTAAAGTAAAATAAACTTAAAAGATGATACAAGACATTTACTAAACGCAAAAAAAAAAAAAAAAAAAAAAAAAAAAAATTGAAAAACTTGATTTTTTTTTATGATGGTAATTTAATATCTGTACACTATCTAGATCTTCTATAATTAAACTTAGTTTTATTTAATCACCACATTTTAAAATTAATTTGCGGAATTAAATTTTAAATTCTTTATTTTTGACATGTGAAGACGAAATTTCAGAAATGCAGTATTTTAGATTTATCTATAATAAAAGATTAGTCATAAAGTGGTGTGTGTCCGTATTACATATATAAAATAGTTTTAATATTATTTTAATATTAATTACCAATTATGATCTAACTAAAATATCCCATACAACTTTTGAACTGTAACAGATAGAAATAATTAATTAATTGTATAGATTTGAAACATAGTAGGTCATTTCAGAAGCATTGAGTTATTGTTACTACGATGAGATTGCGTTTTAACACCGCTATGTAATCAATTAAGTTTAATAAACTGTAACGTGCATGTTTGTAGAGAGATTAGTGGTCGAGTCTATTAGTAATCAGACACAACTTGGGGAGCATATGCAGTGTATGATTGTCGCATTTGCAATGATTATGTACATAATTAAAATAAAGAAATAGAACTGTGTGTCAATATACTAAAATAAAAATAAATAACGTGACAAAAAGAGCAAATTATGCTAAAATGTCGATAGAAGGCAACTATTTCGGAGTTTCTAAAACATCATCATCAATGAAGTTCTAAAGGATTAAAAGATATATATGCATGAAAATATTAAAATCAGGCATAGCAAACAGACAACATTATGGACAAAAGCAAAATGGCAGACAGTGAAGGGAGCAACTGAGCTAAATAAACTCATCTACCATAACTTATAATATCGTCATACATACCGAGGTTACTTAGTTCTGTTGATTCCTTGATTCTTTGTCATTTTGTCTTTGGTTATTAGCTACTCTGCTTGCTTCCCTTCTTTTTAATAGTTACATGTATATATTTTTAATCCTTTTTAACTTGCACTGTGGATGGAATTTGAGAAACTCCAAAACAACTGTCTGCTATCAACCTTTTAACATAATTTGTTCTTTTTGTCATGTTATTTGTCTGTATTGTGAAGCAATGCATAGTCTAGCAAATCTGTATCATCTGTACAGCATACGTTCGCAGAATGTGATAAAAAATATATTATATATAGAAAAATTAATGCATCACGAATTAAAGACGAGCAAAATAATTTAGAGTTTGCCTGTAAGCTAGAAAGCGGTTATGGAAAGAACAACAACAACAACAACAACAACAATGATAATAATAATAATAAAATGAGCGCCAAGCAATATTGGAAAGTGGTTAACATATTTCTATATAATGAAAAGACGTCCGTATCTGATGCACCGTTAGAATTACACAGAAAGTTTTTGAGAATGGTGAAAAATCTGGAACATGAGTAAAGTTGTCGGGCGAATTGCTTATATGATATTTCTAAGAATTTGATTTAAAAAAAAAGAAAATTTAATCTACATTAGGGAAGACAATTAATCTCCATAATACTAAAAAATGAGAAACGTGTAGGATATCGCGACAATCAGTCCGTACTATCATCAAACAAATAAAGACAATCTTGATGAAGCATTCAGTCATTTTTTACTGTATGTGCGTCTGTGGGTGATGCAACACAGCAATCTAAAATAGAACTACATTTATGAGAAAAATGTACGACAATTACTGGAGCTTAAATGTGTTTTGAAAACCAAAATTTTCCATTGAATGTTCCTGGAATGGTCCATTCTAGCTGGGCATGGCCCTTACTTTTGAATACCACTATTTCAAAATAATAATTTTTGCCTTCTTTTATTACAAATGTTAAAGAATTTGATTTCTGTTATAACGCTCTCACAAATAGCGATGTTCAAGATTACGGACCGCAAGCGGCCTATATAACTATTGAGATTTATATTAATACTACAATGAGGTACTTATTTGCAACTGTAGCACAAAGTTTCTGTGTTGTGTTGACTTATGAAAAAAAAGTTGAGAATAGTTTGTAAGATCCCATAATACTCAATTTAAAGTGAATACAAAACGTCCTAGCTTTCCTTTCAATGTTTCACATATCATAAGTAAGTCGATTTACAATATTTGAAAATCTATCGTTTCATTGAATATATAGATGATCGTCATTAAATGAATAGATTTTTTTGTATCATGAAGTATATCGCAATACATTCTAATGTATTTTATGATTAAATTTTGAAAGATACCTTTTAAAAGTTTTATTTGGGGTAAAATACACTTTGTGTTCAGAGAGTGAAAACGAATATGTATGTGTAAGTTTGAAAATACGTCATTAAATTGTTTTTCATTTAAAAATATATGCTATTAAAGAAAGCAAAATAGATAATTTAAGTTTATGTAAATGTACGCCTAACTTTTCCCATTAAGCGTCTAATGTATTTGGAATGTGAATGATTACTACACGTTATGCATACTATAAAAATAATTGTTCAAAGATTTAGGGTTAAAATTTTTTAGATTAGAGCTCGATTTCAGTGCTAATGTTTTTCTGAAACAGTCATTAAAATGAAAGATAAAATGAAACTTCAGTTAATGTTAATGATTCATAGCAAAACTGCCGATCTTCAACAGTTAATTGCTGGAACTCTGAACCAATTTCAAGAAATAAAAAGTATATATAGAGTTTCCATTAATTCCTTCATTAATTAAGACTTCTCACATTAAATGCACTAAGAAAAATTAGAAAGATGCAATTCAATGCATTAAATAATTGAAAGGTTCTTTCAAAATGTACTTTCAGAAATTAATTCAAAAAGGCATATTAACTTTTTCAAAATTACTCTTAGTAGGAAGTGTTTATCATTTATCAAATTATAATGTGCTCTATAATGATCTTTTCTCTAATTTTGTGTTTCACATTCTCGGAATCTACAGAATATTTGGTAAATAAAAACTGGGAACAAAAAATAACGTTTTCAATTTTAGCTAACTTAAAAATAAAATATCTTTAAGTATCTAATGATTTAAAAATTTAAAACGTCTTACAATTTAAAAAAATTTAAGGGTACAGGGAGAATACCATTTATTTTGTAGCTTCAGAGAGAATACCAGTTGCTCTGTAGACTTTGGGAGAATACCAACTATTCTGTATATTACGGGAGAATACCAACTATTCATTTTCTTTAATTAAATACAATTCGTTAGATACCAAAGCCTCATGTTTTTTTAATTAACTCAAAGGACATTTAAGAATGTTAAACCGTATTGCCTGTTATAAAACACAAAAAAATATTTTAATTAAAAGGAAAACAGGTATTGTATCACATTTGAATTTCCTCATTTATTTAGACATTTGATGCTTGTTGGGTGAGTGAAATATTCATTGAAACAGTTGTTTTAAATACGAGATTTTTACTTTATTTAGGATTTTCAATAAATGTTGAAAAATCTGGGTAATTTTTAATAGTATACGCAAAAATATTAAATGTTTTCTGCAAGAATCATAAATCCTTGTATATTGTTCTTGAATAAAAGTATAATTTACTTCTATGCAGAGAGCTTTGCGCATATAAATCAAATATCATTGAATTTTTAATGTCATCTTTAATTTATTACACATTTAGCACCATAAAACAAACACACTACATGATAAATAGTACTAACTTAATTTTTTTTTTAATTCGATAAAAAATATCATAGTTTAAGATTTATTGCCGTTAGAAGTACTTTTTTAAAGGATTATTTAAAATAGAAGTGCTGAATTTGAATTTCAATAAAGTAGATTGACATACAAAATCCAGAATGAGTTGAAAAAGAATGTTCTTTTGGGGAAGGTTCAAATTCCTATCTTTGAACAGATTCATTTTATAAGCTAACTTCTTTTTCTCTTTGAAGATGTCCAACTTCTGTATCTATTTTGTATAACCTCGAAAAGTAGTTAAATTGTCTTTAAAGATAAATGTGAATATTTATGTTTTCTCACGGATATCCTTGCCGTAATTAGATGCATTTAAAATGGGAGATCCAGGGCCTGATTGCCTCTTTGCAAACTTTCACCAGTTTTTCGGAAAATATTGTCGTTCAAGATTATAAGATTAAAGTAGTCGAAATAATTTTCGAAAAAAAGGGGAACTTTGCCTAGGTCGTAATCAGGTCCTGGCGACATCTATTATAATATTTATAGACAGTGAAATGTATTTGGCATTTAAAAAAACATGAAAAATCTGGTTAATGAATAGAGAAAACAGGTACTGGGTTTCAGTCAAACTGCAGAAGAAAAAAATGTTGATTTTACAGTATAATACTGGCACCCCAGCTGCCAGTATTAAACCGTAAAGTTAACAGTAATAAACAGTAAAATAATCAGTAATACACTGCCGCACATGCGAGGTAGTGTATTACTGCTTATTTTACTGTTTATTACTGTTAATTTTACGTTATAATACTGCCAGCTGGGGTGCCAGTATTGTACTGTAAAATCATCATTTATTTATTTATTTTTTTGCAGTGCAGTGCAGTGCAGTCTTCTTCATTTACTTAGATTTTAACATGCCTATTTAGAAATTCAAATATTCACTGAAACTACTATTTGATACTAAAGGTCCATACCCTATTTAGGCCTTCTCTTCAGCAAATATTGATAGGTCTAAGCAATATTAAATTGCGTAGTAAAAAAAAAAAAAAAAAAAAAAATGTTTTTCTATGAGAGTTTATCTGCAATATTTATTATATTTTGTAGATTTTGTTTTTGAAACGAGAAGTTTGATTTTGATAATCTTTGCTTATGTACGTCATTTAATCCTCATTAATACATTTTTACTAATTTTGTTAACTTATTACAAATTTAGTACTTAAGTCAAACAAAAATAATAAATGAAATACTTGTATGCGATAATCTACCTCTTTGAACTGCAATCTACAGAATAAATAACACTTTCTTGAAAAATTTTGTATTATTATTTACGAAAACAGAATACTTCTTAAGAGTTTTTGTAGCTAGAAGTTTTTTTAAACGT
Organism: Maratus michaelseni; assembly: GCA_963931845.1. Lineage (NCBI taxonomy): Eukaryota > Metazoa > Arthropoda > Arachnida > Araneae > Salticidae > Maratus > Maratus michaelseni. Next base: position 283,708,243 of record OZ007587.1, read on the forward strand.
TTATTTTATTAAATTGAAAAGATTAATATGAATTTTAATTGGGATAGATTTACATAAAACATTCGAAATAAGTGTAAAAGAATATTTGAAAATGTTCAGTTTAAAAGTCTTTAGATAATTATTTTTCTTCTTTGAAGATTACAAGTATTTCGGTCTATCTGTTATAACTTCCTAAAAACTGGTTAAATTATCTTTAAAGATAGATATGAACTTTTATTTTTATTCATAAACAGATTTTCCACAATTTTTTGCATTTAAAATCTAACAACGATAATAGCACTTAATTGAACTTGATTAAAAGAGTAAATTAAGGGGTTAAAGGGAAAAAACAGCTTTTGTATATTTTTACAATTATTATCTGTACTAAAACTCTACTTTAAGACGGTTTAATGCATAGTTTCTTTAGATCTCACTCCTCCAAAAATTAAAAATGAATAAGTAATCGTACGGGTTAATCGCTAAGTCTTAAATTGAAGTCGAGCAGAGATCATCATTTTCGTAGTGGATAGATGATTTTTAGGATTAATAATATTTGGTTTTATTATATAGACAAAAAAATTAAACGTTATTTTACTAATTATCTGATTAAATTTAGTTATATTTTGAAAATCAAACATTTAAGTTCAAAGGCTTTGTTGAATGCGATTTTCCTAGCTATAACATTGCGAAACTTTCCTGAGTAATTGCGAAACCGTAATTGACGGCTTCTTTAAAATCACTATTTCTTGTTTATAAATTGCATATTTAATAAATATATGTATTCTCACATTCCATGTTTTCCATGAGTTTTAGACTATCTCGTTTTGCCTCAAACAAAACAGCTGTCTACAGTTACGCAAAGGAATGACGACTATCTGCAGTCATTTCTTTTTTAATTTATTTATTTAATTTTTATAATCTGCATTAAAAAAAAACAAAATAATATCATTTCAACCCTTATTTAACAAGTAGTTTCCGATTGTTCAGTTTTGATCCCCAACAAAATAGTTGTGTCTGAAATGTTTTATCCCATGTTGGATATCTAGATAATTGCAATATACTGCAGTATATATTAATTACAGTATAATGTTTCTCTTGCACATTGTCAATTTTTTTTAAATGGCGTGAAATCTTATTGAGAACCAACTCTACATGTTTATAACCAGTGTAGTCCAATTGCGGCCCACGGATACCACTATTTCTAAATTTTGATCTTCTTATGATGTGAGAATCATATATTCTCACCCTTACCCTTTTATTTAATATATCAGAATTCTCCCTTTTATTTATATCTGATCACATAATACTTAACTTAGAAATAGCATTATTTTTTAATTAAATTGTTTTTAAGTCACTAATTAATTTTTCTCTTTCGGACCCCCCTCCCCACTTTTAAAAAAAATACAAGATTCATAGATACTTTACTTTGTTAAACCGAGATAGCAACGCATTTTTAACAACACTTTCTTCTATCTGTGCAGTATTCTTTAGCTAAAAAAACCATCTGGCAAGCAATGCAATGAGTTTAGCTCCTAATATGGTATCAATAAATGATATCTATCATTCGTTTTTCTAAAAATAGCGTAACGGCAGCTGTAAACTGCAAATCGGCCCGCCCCAAAAATTCTTCAAATCATCGTACGAACCTGGCAGTTAAAAAGCTTTTTGGCAGACATCATTTTAAATTATGTAGAAGATTTATGCCAAAAATGGTACCCTTTCGCAAAGATTCTCATTAAAGAATGCTCCCTCTGAAAGAATTCTTTCCAATCTGGCAACCCCATTGGCGAGCTCTGTAATCATTCGCTTTCAGTTCGGCTAGAAGTAAGAACTCACTTTTTTGCTTGCTGTTCTCCTGTTAATACGTACGCATTTCGGCCCTTCCTCTGTATATGTATTGCAATATATTTTTTAATACTCGGCTTACAGCCGGTGATAAAATAATCATTTTTATAACTCACCATTAACAAGTTTTCTAAATAAATGACTTCGTCTGAGCTGCTGATTTTTTCACTTACTCTCCTGGGTTGACTCCTTTTTTTCACCATGCACTGTACATTCGTCACCATCTGTCTTTTCACTGTCTGAAAACTTCATCATACTTCTTATTTAATCACAGAATCTCCATTTAAACTCTCTGCTTCAATTGTGGTAGCGGTATACCGCGAGCCAGAATAGGTACCACATTGTTATAAACTAAAAACATGCGGAAAATTTTTGAATTTTCAAAAGAAATGTTTATATTATTTCTACCAAGTACATTTCATTTAATTGATTAGAAAAATAAATAATATACGTAAAGAAAAGCTTTTAATTATTTTCAATTAAATTTGTTCGGAAATCCTGGTGTCATTCAGTCATTTCAATATTTTAACTACAGGAGTTCCTTGCCCTTGAAAGAGTTAACGGACATTATTATAACTTCTTTTATTTCGCCGGTAGAGCCTAGGAGCATAGTGCATACTTAATGACAGAAAATACTGTTTGAAAGTATGAAAATTAAAGGCGGTATATTTTGTGTTATGCAGCACAGTCTTCTACGTGGCTTTATTTTAATTGATTCGAAAGATAAATTATTAATTAAATCATGGAATTAGTTAAGTAAAATTGGGGGGGGGGGATTTAAAGAGTTACATATTATTGATCGATCTATATCAACAGAATACTTGAACATTTTATAATTTTCTGCTAGAAATATCGAATACAATGAATGTTGTAATAAAATGAAAATTTCTTCTTACATTATGTTCAAAAGTATATTTATCTATATTTGCATATTTATAAGGATTTCGTTCCACGTTTTTGCCATTGTAGATATTTTTTTTATATTTTTGTTTCCCCGTCGTACTTTATTTATTCAAAGTATTCTTTCCCAACATTATTAAACGTAAAAATATCGGAGATATTTCAATTTCTGATGTTATATGTCTACTCCAAAATCCTTTTTTAATGAAGCAGAAAATAAAAATGTTTTTCGGAAGAAATATGAATACACAAGCATTCAAATTAAAATATTTCTGAAATCTGAAGAAAGACATTATAAGAATATTTCAAATATATTTGACATCTACTTTAAGATGAATGGAATTTTCCAGAGTATTTTTATTGATTGACAAAACATAACATAAAGGCACATTCTAATTGAATATTTTCAAAACAAACCTCATTGATTATACGCATATTAAATTTACCCAGAAATGTTCATAAAGAACACTTATAAGAAATGGTGGTTTACGGCAACTGTATCAAAAGCTGCAGAAAAATAACAAATTTATTTTAGTGACATACCATACGTAGTACGTTCTTTCTATAATACTGAAGCTATGCTAAAAAATAAATATTAAATATTAACATTTTGAACATTTCTATTTTCGTGAATTAAATAAGAAGTACATTGTTAACAGTATTGTCAGTTAATTAATAGCTTCTCAGTCTCAATTTTCACAAAATGGTAAAAACAAATACATAAAATATAATAAAATTTATAGTTCTTAATATGTTATAGACAGTTATTTTGTAAAATAGACCTAACCCATTTATTTTTATATTTAAACACAAAACACTTTTGTTAGTTTTTAATGGCGTGGCCCATCAATCAATTTCAAACTTAAATATTTACAAATTTTCATGAACTTATAGAAATTTTTAAATGGTGCAAAGAAAACTTGAATTTTATCAGTGCTAAAAATTTATTAAAATCTTAAAGGTATTTGAAATATATTTATAATTAATGAAGGTATCCATTTAAAACATACACTATATGTAGAAATTCCTTTGAATATGGATATTGTGGTGTTTAGCAAAAACGATAGATTAATGAAACGCTGACGAATGCTGGGAAATATTAGTATTTCATCAAACATTTTTGCATAGAAATATCAACATATTTCCGATAAGTTTGGGGCTTGTTGAAAATATTTGGAATTTGAGTAATTCGTAATATGTCCGCTTCTTTGGAAATGACGGATTAGCAAAAGTCTTTGAAAGTTTTAAAGTGAAAAAAAAATCATTAAAAAATTGAAAATAATATCAGTTTTAAATCCAGTTTGCTTAGTAGATATTATTAGCTCAGGTTTCTCATAACGGAAACAAAATAAATAAAAAATCAAAGGTAGACGTTTTTTACCGCTGAATATGCTGAAAATATGTTAATTTCATTAGTGAAAAATGTTCAGCATTCGGAATTTTGAAATACGATATTTTGTAATAAATCTTATTCATAGTTTTACTCATCTCACAGCATTGACTGCCTTACACTTTCAATTATTATTTTTTACACTGATTAGTACACTTGTATCATGTCTATAGTCTAAGTGTTAAATTAGATATCACATTCTACCTCTATGCCAAGATGCTTCTGTTAAAGACGAACTAGGGTAAAACACCAAATATTAACCGCACATTCCTAGAGATATCAACTTGTTTTTAAAAGTTGTTATACATGGATGACATAGATAACAACAAATTATGAAATTTAACCGGTTTGAAAATTAATTAGTCCAGTAACTTTTAAATTTCAGTGATTCATACGTTAAAAGGAAAAATCGGAACCCTTAAATGATCATTTTGTTGTTCGTCTGTTTGTCATTACATTTTTGTACCCAGGAACAGTTTAAGGTATCTTAGAGAAATTAATAAAAATTAATAACAGCCTTACGGTATCAAATAATAACAGGCCAATGGAACCTAATACCAGTGCAACTGTGGAACAAGGTAACACATTATTAACCATTTAATTACGGGCTAGGATTGGTAACTACTTTTATGTTCAATCGTAACACAATTTAGAAAAATTGTTTTAGTGTACTCTTAAAAATATCCTTGTATAAGTGTATGATATAGATTATTTTTCAACTCAAAAATTGGTACGTATATGTCTCGACCCATAGTCAAAGGGTTAACCAAAAGTAACTCTATTTCTCATCACTGTTACGGATATTTCACCCTAAAATTACATACAGAAGCCACACAAATATATTTAATAATAATTAAATCCATGATGCCATTCTCTGAAACGCAGTAATAAACAGCATGTGCTGTAATTAGGATGAACAAATTTTATATCGTTTTATAATGAGGCTTTTTTGAAGTTTTCATAACTTTTTAAGCTTTATAATTTATTTATTTTTTCCCCACGAATTTATCACCTTTTTACAATATAATGAGTGTTTTAAATAAAAAATTGCGTGAAGTATGTGAACTACAATCCCCACATTTGAGGACGTACTCGACATTCGAGGACGTTTGGTCAGCTTAGCTTTAATAAAATTTATTTTATGAAACACTATTGATAAAATATTAAACATCTGTGTTCTCATAAATATAATTATTTCTGTTTTTTTTTTTTTTTAAATTATAGTGCCTTATGGAAATAAAGTGTTTATGAATCGGGATACATTGTAACATTATTGAGAAATATTCATTGGATTTTTGGCCTACATCAATATAGTAAGTTCTTCATACTTCACCTACCAAATAGATTACCCATCAAATAGATTACAGGCAAATGTAACCATGTGAAAGTATAGTCCATAGACTCTTCCATTTCAAAATTTTAAGTCGATTTGATAATAAGAACTCATTTTTTCCACCCACTGAAGCAACCGCTGCCCCCCCCCCCTTTGCCGGCGACAGTTGTCGGCGTGCCAGCTGCTCCTTGTAGTAGCTGTCTATTTTTTCTCATACAAGAAAGATAGCCTGTATAAAATGAGAAACACGTGTTATATAACACCATTCTTTATGAATGTTCTATACATTTTATTTCATTTCAAATCTTTAGTTTTTTTTCCCGCAACATTTTTTAAATCGGTGGACACAATTACAAACAAAGTTCTCAACGGATTTCAATGAAACATTGTTAAATGGTACCTATTAGAATTATCTTGCTCTTGGACGAAGAAATTTAATTTCTGATCAAAATTAATATTTTCTATCCATCTTAGAATAGCCAAATTTTAAGCAAAAAATATATAGCTATTTCCTTTACATGGTCGTCATTTATTTACAATCACCATACATTAATTTCCTTCGTCCAAGGGCAAGTTTATTTAATATATTATTAGAATAGATTGGTTTCGTTTGTTTCAGATAGGCAGTTTTCGAGTTATCTTGTCCACCGCAAAGCACTTCTACTGATAGGTGAACAACAACAGTCGACAGTTGAATTGAAGCCAAAACAATTAATTGTCTTTTCACCAATTGCTTTTTTAACAATTAAATAATTAACAAGGTGTGTTCTCATTTGTGTGTTTTGAGCAATTGTGTCTCCACAATTGTCTTTCAAAGGAGAAAAGTTAACTTGTTTATCTATGAAACACACACACACATATACTACCAAATTAGTCAAAACCTCTTATGTATTTTCAATGACATCCTCATTCGTATAGCGATATCACAGCAATTGCCCGAATCCAAGAAAATTCTGGAAAAATCCCGCATGAAATTACAAAAACATTTTGAATGAGCAGCATAAATTGAGTTTTAGTACATTAAAATTTATTGCGGAAAGTATCGAAGTGGACAAATCTTTGTTTCTATATTTCAAATTACACCAATTTGGGTACCAATCTGTTGGTAACCAAATCAGTGTAAGCATTCCAACATCTTCTAATATGCAATTATTTTTGCTTTATGATTAGAGTCTTTGTTAAAATATGGGTATAAATTGAGCCATAAAGCTTTATATCCTTCTAATATCGAGCAACAAAAGGCCAGTTTGGTATGCAAAATCTTTTATTATCAAAATATTAATGCTCTGAAAGAAATTGAAGGGGATAAGAGTAAAGGTACTTGTGATCTTTTTATCTAATATTTTAAAATGTTGGAACATAGTAAACGTCGGATCACTAAATAAGGATATTACATATGAGGATGTGAGTTTCAAAACTCGCGCTCTCCAAAAAATTAAATTCGAAGAAATCGCAAAAAACCTCTGACTGCTTCCATTGGGTTTTCATTGTAAACCAAGATTTTAGAACGCCAGATATACGCGCTAAATCTAGTTTTTCTGCGAATTGTAGTGTTTTTTCAGTGAAGATTTACCAATAAGATAGATTGATAGAAAAAAACATTTTTTTTAAATTTTGGATAAGGCGAGTTTTGAAACTCACGTCTTCTATTAGAAATTATGATTGTAAATCAGTTATGTCTATAGACCAAGACCAATTGAAATTTTAAAATACACCCAGGAATATTGAAAATAGCGAACCAAGAAGAAAGAAAAGTACAAATAAGAAGCTTTGCAAATAAGTACAGTGACACGCGATATGCAGATGATCTAAGTTTGGCGGCAATGCGCATAATAACACACCCTGCAGTAGCGCTGAAATCAGAAAGTGGGCCCAATATAAACCGACGCATAGTGGAAGATTCATAAACGTGACGATCACATTCCGACTCTAGGAGGAGTTTAGTAAGCGAAGAATGCCAGGTACACGTGCGAGAAGTCATTTCTCACGGTTAAGCGAGTTGGAGAGGGGCCTTATTATCGGCATGAAAACCGCAGGCTGGTCGACGCGCCGTGTTGCTCGCCAGGTCGATCGTTCGGAGTGTGCCGTCAGTTCATGTTGGGAGCAGTGGACACGAGATGGTACCCACGTGCGGCGTACCAAGTTTAGAGCGACCAGGAAGATGACGTAGCGAGAGAATAGAAGGATTTTGCGGCAAGCGTTCGTGGATACCACAGTGACTCGTCCTACGATACAATCAGATATAGGGGTGCCAGTTGTTCCACAAACCATTTCCAGACGCCTTGCGGAAGCGAATCTGCAATCCTAACGCCCTTTTCGGGTATTACCTTTAACACCGAAACAAACTCCGTCTACGACTACGTCTACCGTCTACGTTTACGACTCCGTCTACAGTGGCGCCAAGCCAGAGTGACGTGGAATGCCACTGATTGGCAAAACGTGCTGTTTAGTTAAGAATCCCGGTTCGTTTTAGGGACAGATGACAATCGTGTACGGATGTCGAGATGCCCTGGTGAACGGTACATGTCTACCGCTGTTCCCCGGACTTGTCTCCTATAAAGCATGTGTGGCGCCAGCTGAAACGTCAGATGCCGCCGTGTCACTCTGTACATTATTTGGAGGTGGCTGTTCAAGATTTGTGGTCCCATCTGCTTCATGACAACATCAGACGTCTAATTAACTCAATGTTGGACCGTGTTGCGGCATGTATTGTAGCAGGCGGCGGTCCGACACGCTATTGAAGTTACACAGTATTTGTCAAATTGTACACACGGTATTTGTTTAATTGTCTTGAATTTGGGATAAAGTGAATCTCTCATCTATATCATTATGTGTATTAAATTTAATTTCAACCCGAAGCTCTTTTCTTGGTGCACTATTTTCAATGTTCCTAAGTGTATGTTTTAAATTGGTTAAATAGATGTTCTATTTCATCCAGAAGAGGTTTATATAATGGATTAAGTAACAGAACTTTACATGCTTTCCCACAAAATTATAATGGGCTGTATGGTTTAGCAACGTTTGTTCTAAAGGATTTAAATATTAGTTAATTATTATTTGTCAAATTTCAAACAGACCCTAGATGAAAGGTTTGGTCTTTACAGAGAGTTATTTGACAGTAAGTATTATATTTCGCTCTAGCAGTTGATTGAAATGGAAAGGAAATTCAAAATTTAAAATTTTCTTTTTTCTAATAAACAAAAATATTCCTTTAAAGATTTAGATAATAAATGCAATTCATAAATAAATGTAGACAGTTTTAAAATCTTGAACTGTATATATTAAAACCAGTTGATAAAAAAATTGTGCAAATCATACTCTTCATTACAAGTTATATAGCTTTTCAAACTTGTAAAATATAATTATTCTACGAAAATTCTAATTCTCATTTTATGAGCATTATAATAATTAAAAAAATATTGGATAATTCTTCTACTTTCCTCGCTCATGAAAATTAGCTAAATTTGTTATTAAAAATTGGGAACCTTTTGTTAAAAATGTGAATTACATAGATGATCATTTTGTAAATATTGTACTCATGACAGTTTTATTTATTTAATAAATGTAATCCAAGTTGTTTATAAGATCCTATTAAATAATTACTGAAAATTGATTACTGAAAATTTTAATAAAGAAATGGGAGACAAGAGAAAATTTTTTTTAAAAAAACGGCTAAATAAAAAAGATGCGGTATTTATTTGTAGCACTAGGCTGAGAATAAATGACTTTCTTAATAATGAATTTCTTAATAATGCGCTAAATCTTAATAATCATTTTTTATGTCATGTATGTTTCAGAATTTAAATATTAAGTTTATCCTTTCATTTATTTTTAATTTGTGTTAGTGCATTAAACCAATATATGTAATTATTTTCATAACTATAGCCACACATAAAATCTTGATTATCATGCTAAATAAAAATATTATTTTTTTCCTCTCTTCTGACAAATGTGTAATATATGAGAGATAATTTTTATAATAAAAAATATGTGTATTTGAATGACGGAATTCCTGTCAAAAGAAATTTATAATAGCAAATCGTATATCCGATGTATGGCATAGTTAAAAGACTCCATGAGTTCTTTCGAATACTGAATATTAATCATTACATATTGGTATAATACTTCAATTTGATGGCGAGTTAATAGTACGCCTAGTCTTTTATTTTGAAATAGACGTTTCAAGCAATATTCAAACACATGCATTAAAGCAATTCATTTATTGATTGAGTTTATTGAAAAAAAAAACTGACACTAAAATAAAATTACTAGAAAAACAGGAATTAACTTCTCCTCTGATCCTACGAGACAAAAAGAGGACATGGGCAGAGCATAGGAAGTAGGGTTCCCTAGGCTTTCAACCATGATGCAATTTTATTAGGGAGAAAAAATCCATTTTAAATCGGTGCTCATACCTGGTATTCAGAAGGCTGTGTTTGATAACTTGAAATGGCGGGTCGCAGCTACGGAAGTTTCAATGAACATTACAGCTGTATCCGAGTTTCTGTTCGGTAAAAATGTATCAAATTTTATGTTTCAAGTTATTAATTAAAACATGTATGTTAATCCAACATTTTTGAGCAGAAAAGTCCCTTACTTTTGAACACCACTATTTTCGAAAAGTTATCCTCGCCTTATTTAATCGAAGAAAATTTTTATAATCTCTGCTTTTAAATAAGGTGAAGACAGTATTCCAAAAAAGGGATATCCAAACGTTTTTGGACAGTACACACTCTGCTAAATACTCTACAGAGGACTGTGTTGTTCTGTGCTTTGTTTTTTCACTGATCACTGTAACGTAGAGTTAAATTCAAAGAAATAAAATATACTTCATATTCATAATCAAGTTTATTTAAATCATTGTATTACAATGATATAGAAGACAGTTTTGTAATAGCCACAACACACTAGTTTATTCTAATTTTTTTTTTATTTCATAACAATAAAAACATTTTGGACGCCTGGCAAACCTTTTCACAAACTTGATGTTTGGTAATCCTAAATCCATTGAGAATTTACGTACATTGATACATAGATATTTCTGAAATTGGTACAGTTTATTCAGCGTACCTCAAGTAATTAAATAATCCAAGTATTTGACATACATAAAATAATATTTTAACGATTATGAAGTAAGACAGTTGAGTTATATCTGTCTTCATTTTCTGGTAGCTTTTACTCCGATAAAATAATATAATGTTAAACTCTTTTTAGGTGCATTCGTAATTATATAAATACGTAGCACCTATTGTTGTCGTCTGGTCCGTCCGTCTGTCCGTCTGTCTGTCCGTCTGTCCGTCCGTCCGCATATAACAACGCAAAAACTACCAAACCGAATGGTTTAAAATTTAAGATATATTATCGTTGCAGAATTTTGTCGAGACATTTCAATTTTTTTAAAAATCGAATCAAAACTTTAGAAAATATTAATAAAAACATTTATTAAGAAATTTGATTTTTTTTTTTTTAATCGGTGCTTTTTTTTTTTTTTTATAGGAGCTTTCGAAGTTTAATCGTCAAGCGACCGAGATACTTATTTTATTTCAGAAATTAATCTGCAGACGATATAATTCATTTCACAGAATTAAAAATCAGGAAGATATGAATATTTATATAACTAGCTATAGTACGAACGCACCTCGTTTGTAACGTTTGACGTACAATTTCCATCTTGTTTCTATTTCCTTAAATTTTAAAAATTGGCAATACTAATTATTTACTATTCCATTGTTTTATTAATTAAAATGGTTGTTGCTAAAATACACAAATAATTTTAAACTAACTTTAAAAAGTTTAAAATAGTTTACGAATGAGAATAGTTTATGTTCAAAAATACTTTTGTGATACGGATGAAAACAAGAAAAGGAAATATATTATAGAAGATAAATATATGTGACAAGACTGGAAATCAGATTAATAAATCTTGATATTCTACCCTCCCAGAATTTAGAAGTTTTGGCAAACGTGATTCTTGTAATTTATTTTAGAAATGGTGTGATCTCAAGAAATCTACAAAGAAATTTAATAAATCTTTATAAAATAAATCGAAAAGAACCATAAATTCTTCTTTTCCTGATGTGACATTTTCCCATATCCCAGCTGAGTTACTTTACTATGGACCGCAGGAGTTGTCGGGCCGAACCTAAGGAAGCGATCCATCTCCTACGCTGAATGGTTTGGACATTAGGGAAACAATACTGGAGACTGGCTGGCACCTACCCGACGGTAACGAATTATTGATTCTACTTGTGAGGTCGCAGATGGAGAGGGTTCCCAGAGACCATCGGACGCCAAGGGAAGTCCTTTAAAATCTGCGAATGGGAACCAGATATCGACAACGATAGGCTGCCGTAAGTTTGAGAGGCCGGGATGAACCTCCCCCCGCCCCCCCTTTTTTCGGAGGCTAGAGAAAGAAGAGAAGAGGAGAGAAGAGGGTTTTTTGGAGGCAAAAGGGTAGGACGTGACCCTAAGAAGCCGAGAATTGCGGAGAAACGAGCAGCGCAGGGGAAGCCGGAGGAAACAGACGCCCCGATCTGTGAGAGAGATTTCCGAGAAGCCATCCAAGCATCCCCAAGGACACCCTGTCCAGTTAAATCGTATTGCCTCATTCGGAGGTCTAAATCAAAGTCTATAACAAGAGTATTTCGAGCGAAGAGATCGAAAGGAGAGACTTAAAGACTATCGCATGGTTTATAATCACCGCATCTCACGCACTCCTTAATTTATGTTAATACCGAAATCTATCGGAGGAATGTTTTGTAAGTTGATGTTACAAATAAAAGAAATATTTCTTTTAAAAATCAGCTATAGTAATTACTCCGGTTAGCCACAGCTACCAGTTCGAATTTTATAAATCCCGCCGGAGTTTTTACAGATGGTGGCAGCTTCAAGGGATTTAAAGTGGTGAAAGAAACGTGCGTGACAAAGTTTTATGAATTCGGGGCAGAGTAGGACAACTCGCCGAATTTCTTCAGAATCTACACCAGCCGTTGGGAACCTGAATCTACATACCGAATCGGGGCAGAGCAGGACAACTCGCCGAATTCGTACAGAATCCTGTGATAGAGAGACAGATTCCGCTGAATCGAGGAAGATCCACCGACCCCAAAGAGACCCGAGCTGATCTGAAACTGCATCCGCTGAACCAGCAACCAGAAGCATCCGAACTTTGCTGACAGTGTGGAGAGAAAAGAAAGCAGAATCACCGCCGAGAATCACAGAGCTATACCCAGGTGAGCACTTGTTTTATTCTCAGTGGAGGCTTAGTGTGTATATTTTTAATTTTGGACAGGAAGCAATTTTTCTTTAATTATTTGTGTTCGGTAATATAAGTAAAAATTTTAAATATTAATTACCAACAGATGTTTTTGTGTGTTGAAGGTAAATTAAAAGTGTAACAAACTTTAAATTCATCTTGTTTCTAGTAATTGAAAAATTCTTTTAATCTTTTTAATTAAAAATTTTTTTGTTTGGTGAAAAGCAAATTATGTTAATTGTATTTTTCGGCCGAAATTTTCAATGTGCTCTCTTATTTTGAAGATTGCTAAGGAATTAAATTTTGAATTTAAAGAAGTTGTAAGATTAAGGTGAAGTCTGTTAGTAATTCAGTTAAGTTAAGTAAGATATATGTTTTTTTTGGCAAATTGTAGCCTATATGTGGAATTGGTTTGCTTGTAATTCAAAATTTCATGAATATTGATTGTATTTTGTGTCGAGCAGAAACTACTGTATTTATTTTTATGTTGTTTTGGGGGTGAAAAAAATTGTGTATTTTTTTTATATTGCATTTATGTGCGGGAAATTGGAATTAAATTGTGTTAGAATTTAAAATTAGTGATTATGGCAGGCATATCGGGATTTCGAAAATGCGATCTACAAACCCTTGCGATAGAATTTGAAGTAGAGGTTTTGTCAAATGATACAATTCCTAAGTTGGTTAAAAAGATAACGGAAGCCCCCGATTATGATGAGACTATGGCGTTAAACCAATTAAAGTTGATTGAAGAAGACCGTGTAGAGAGATCGAAATTGGAAAAAGATAAAATTGAGAAAGAACATGAGCTCGCGAGAATTAGGGCGGAACGGGAAAATGATACTTTAACGTTATCATCTAGTCAAATAGAAAGGGAACCTAAAATTCTGTTAAAAAATGTGTTACCTAAATTTGAAATGGGAAAATCGGAGATTTCCTTATATCTCAACTTATTTGAGAGACAGGCATTAAAAGCGCAATTAGATAAGTCGCAATGGGTAACAAATTTGCTAGGTTTACTTCCTATAGAATTGACAGAAGTTATTCTTAGAGAACCACCAGACGAAACGGACAATTTTGATTTTGTGAAGGGAAAATTACTCGAAAGGTTTAAAATTAGTGCAGAAGACTTCAGAATCAAATTCGTAACAACACCACGGTCCGAAGAAAAAAATTGGAAAGATTTTTCGTACGAAATTACGAATTATTTCGACCAATGGTTAAGCGGTATTCAGGTATCCGAATTTAGTCAACTTAGGGACCTGATAATTACTGACCAGATCAAACGGAAAGTGCCCTCTGAAATTAGACAACATTTCATAGATTCCTGGAGTGATTTAATTACGCCCGGGGAATTAACCCAAAAACTAGATCATTATGAGGCGGTTAGAAGAACAGAGATGAAACAGTCCCCGCCTAGATATCCAAATAACGGCAAACAGGTTGAGGGAAACAGATTGGTTGATAGACCAGAGACAGAACCCCAAAACGCGGAAATGAAAAGAAATTGGAGGGAGAGGGAAGATAAAAAAGATAGAGATGTAATTTTTGATAAGCGAAAAGACAGGTCTTGTTTCCATTGTGGTAGTTTTTCTCATATCCGAAAATTTTGCCCCAAACTAAAATGGAGTAGTGAAATACCTGAAGTGGTTAATCGGTTGGCTGACCTCGATGAGTTAAACGAAATGTTCCAGCCCTATTTAACAAAAGGGATTATAAATGGGAAAGAAATGAAAATTTTTAGAGACACTGCTACGTCGCTAGATTTAATTAGTGCCAACCAGGTGACCCGAGAACAATACACAGGGAGAGTCGTGTGGGTAAAGCAACCGTTACAAAATGATTTAAAATGTCTACCCCTCGCAGAAATAGAGCTTAATCTGTGTGATTTAGGAAAAAGAGTTAGGACTTACGCAGGTATTGTCGATGCAGACATAGAAATGGATTATTATTTATTGGGAAGCAAAACACAAAATTTGCTAGACAGAATGAAACCGAAACCGCCTGTTAGCTTTGGGAGTGCAGCACCGAAAAAAAGGCACAGGAGTGACCGCCCAATTCCCCCCAACCCCACGAACCACTTAGTTTCGGCTTATCAAAAGAATGAAGTGAGAAAACCGGACAGGAAGGAAAAGAAAGGCTTTGTTCCCTTTCCCCTTAGCCAACGTGCAGGAGTAACGCATTGTGAATCTTCCATTAAAACGAAATTCGCGACGACCCCGATCCGCGCGACATCCAAATCAAGGATGAAGGAAGAGGATTATAAAGAAAGAGCGAGGGTGTTTTATTTAAGGAATGAAATCCGGGAAAGTAAGCATGGGGAAAAAAATAAAGACACAGTCTTAAAACGAAAGGAAGATTTTAGGTTTAAATCTTCGGGACAGAAAACAACAAAAGGGGTAAACCGTTATTGTGCGTTGGGAAGAAAACGAAAAACGTTTTTCGGATCTAATTGGTTAGAAACCCCAGGATACATATCGCCGCGTAACGAAACTAAAGGCAGCGATGTTAAGCAGATGAAAAACGACGCCGGAAATGACATCCGACTAATTAGAGATTTTGGAAAAAGGCAGGATATTCGCAGATCCTTAGGATATAGGCCAGGGATACCAAATTCCACATGTAGACTGTTTAAGTAGAATGGAATAAATAACATTCCACTCAGTAATTTTGTATATAGTTTTTAATTTTGTAATTGAAATAATTGTGTATTTGAATCATGCAATGAATATTTAAATTTAATTTAACGATGTGAGTCTGTAGAGTGTATTGTAAACTTGTGAATAATAATGTTTAAGGTAAGCCTCTATTGAGAATTAACATGTGTTGGGTATGGATGAAAGGCTAGCGCACCAGTAATGATGTAAGATTTTCCAAATGCTTGAAAAATCTCAACTGCTGGAGGGGGTAATGCTGTGACATTTTCCCATATCCCAGCTGAGTTACTTTACTATGGACCGCAGGAGTTGTCGGGCCGAACCTAAGGAAGCGATCCATCTCCTACGCTGAATGGTTTGGACATTAGGGAAACAATACTGGAGACTGGCTGGCACCTACCCGACGGTAACGAATTATTGATTCTACTTGTGAGGTCGCAGATGGAGAGGGTTCCCAGAGACCATCGGACGCCAAGGGAAGTCCTTTAAAATCTGCGAATGGGAACCAGATATCGACAACGATAGGCTGCCGTAAGTTTGAGAGGCCGGGATGAACCTCCCCCCGCCCCCCTTTTTTCGGAGGCTAGAGAAAGAAGAGAAGAGGAGAGAAGAGGGTTTTTTGGAGGCAAAAGGGTAGGACGTGACCCTAAGAAGCCGAGAATTGCGGAGAAACGAGCAGCGCAGGGGAAGCCGGAGGAAACAGACGCCCCGATCTGTGAGAGAGATTTCCGAGAAGCCATCCAAGCATCCCCAAGGACACCCTGTCCAGTTAAATCGTATTGCCTCATTCGGAGGTCTAAATCAAAGTCTATAACAAGAGTATTTCGAGCGAAGAGATCGAAAGGAGAGACTTAAAGACTATCGCATGGTTTATAATCACCGCATCTCACGCACTCCTTAATTTATGTTAATACCGAAATCTATCGGAGGAATGTTTTGTAAGTTGATGTTACAAATAAAAGAAATATTTCTTTTAAAAATCAGCTATAGTAATTACTCCGGTTAGCCACAGCTACCAGTTCGAATTTTATAAATCCCGCCGGAGTTTTTACACTGACAACAAAAATCATATTTTAAAGATTTAACAGTTGTCAAATGGCATCCAAAGTAAACATTTGAAACAACTTGTGATATGACATTAATCATTCATATACAATATGTATTACAATATGCGTCGTAATCTTCAACTTTTTTTGGAGTAACCAAGAAAATAAGTACAAAAACAGCTACATCAAACTGGCGTTTCTGGAAAGTTTTGCAGATTAAAATAAATCTGGGAATTACGTAGCAGTTGGCTGTAGAATATTTTCATAATTTTAAAGAAAAAGATTACTAAAAAATAAATACTAGTATTTATTTGTTACTCATTTTTTAAATATATTTATACCAATAGGGATTAAATGTATTTATATCAATAGAGATTAAATAGATTTTTATCAATAGAGATCAGAAAATTAAAGTACGTTACACATAATACATAATTGTACCGCAAAAACATTAATCAAAAAAGATAAATATTTTCACGACTACTTATTGTAGCTAAACTTTATGGTTCATACATGTATAGCATTACAACACGTAAATATACTTTAAAAAAAAAGAAGTGCGAACAACGTCTTTAATATTACTTAAACCTTGAAATAACGAATTTGTTCTTTTTTTTAACCATTTAATGAAATATTTCAAATCTATTGAATGGAATAAAAATTAACGTGGAAGTAATATAACCCCTTGCAGGGCGGCGGGATACATTAATATTACTTAATTTTAATCAAGATTTGAACTAGAATCTTTAATAAAATTTTCTTCTTACAACTTTGGTGAAAAAAGGCTGTAAAATTGCATTTCTTTATTTTCAATAGAACAATTTCGAAAATTCTTGTGTGAATTCAACATTATAGAAAAACAATTACTTTCACCTGGTCGGGCTAATAGTCTCTCTCAACTGATACGTTCAATTCATGTTATTTTTGTTGTACGACTCTATACAGCAGTGTTTTATTTTATTTTATTTTATTTTTTACAAATCTTTACCATAAAAAAATTATATATATATTTTTTTTTTTTTTCAAGTCTGTATAAAATACGTTTTCGAATTGTCATTCCTATTCCCACTTAGTTTCTCAAATATATTATGTACAAACAACAAGTTTGGAAATAATTTATTCGATACTGTGTGGTAAATCTGTTATTCTATATAAACAGCCCTCTACACTGTAAAAAATGATCAATGTTTCTTATTTTATGAAAGTATACTATAACCACGAACGAAAATATAATATAATCTTCTGAGTTATCCGACATTCCGAAAAGCGTGTTCCATTGTATTTTGAATACCCAGAAAGCAATACATTTCCAAAATTTAAAGAATTATTTATAAAAACAAAATTTCTCTAGCTGCCCGAATTTTTCAGAAACGTTTCCGAATAGTTTTTATAGTGTATTAATCAGTTTCTTCAGCTTGGAATACCTATTTCTGGAATGTCATCCATTCTCAAGTAAACATTTTCAGCTGCATAAGTTAATTTATACATGAAAGAGTAAAGAAATAATCTTAATTTTAATGTTAATGTTAACGCTGTTAATTTTGCATGTTTGTCTGTTAAGCATATTTGTTGAACATGAAAATGTTTACTTGAGAATGGATAGCATCGGAAAAACTATATTCCGGGCATAGAAAACTGATTAATACACTTTAAAAGCTACTCGTAAACGTTTCGGGAAATTACGGGCAGCTGGAGAAATTTTGTTTTTCTAAATGATTTTTTAAATCTCGAAATGCCATTGATGTCTGAGGTTTCTAAAGATAAAGAAACACTGTTCAGAATCATGGTTAACAAGGATGAGTTTAAATTATAAATTTATTCATGATTATATTATATTTTCGTAGATTCAGAAACATTCGTCATTTTTTACAGTGTAGCACTGAGCCGGTTGATTTATTTTCTCGCATTGTATGAGGATTCGTGCTTGTCAAGGTTTGTATTTGTTAAATTGTTTCACAATTTAATATGTATTTTTCGATGTACAATCAATTAAATCAGGCTGTATCACAGTTTTTTTAAACTATTATTATCACTATTATTTTAATGGTTGATTTTTTTTTTAGTTACATTAAATGTCATCATCAATTCGCAAAAGAACTTACAGAGAGTTATCCTAATGTAAGCATGCATTTCAACTAGTGTTTCCTATCAAACGTTTATACGATTATACTTATAATACGTATTATATTTTGTGCAGATTTTGGATACGTATGATACGATCAAGGAAGCTATACGTAATATACGAAACAGTGTACACGGTACAGCATATATACGGAACTTACACCAGCGGTTAAATGTTTAAACGGTTTTCGTTCAAAGCTTGAAAAAAGAGTATTTTCTCCTACCGGTCTGTGGATCAGAGACATTGAGAAACACCCGCTGTGCATTCTCGTGGTTTATAGGGACCATCGTGATCCCTTCCGTCTTCAAACAACCATGATTTCCCTTCAAACAACCCCGAGTTTACCTGTCTTCCGGTTCCTGTGCAGGCAGCTGGTACTTGGAGAAAAAAAAATGGGCGGAATATTTTTTCCTTAATTTAAATTTTGGCTGTTTTTTCCTTAAAAGTAAACTATTGATTGAGAAATGTTTTACTATGGCGTATTCCCATATCTGTAACATACGCACATAGTTTATTTTGATTTACGGCGTGGGCATTTCGCGCGAAACATTATTTTTGCATACGACCGCAGAACACAAATTTACATTGACTTTATATTTATACTGACATTGATCAATCCAACTCCTGGGAAGATTCACGCTTTTATTTTATTTAAGAATATATTTTCCCATATAAAAAATATTTAAAAAAAAACGTTTTACAGAAAAAAAAGAGAAGACAAATTATTTTAAGCTTGTGTGGTTGCGTTCT
Source organism: Maratus michaelseni (assembly GCA_963931845.1). Taxonomy (NCBI): domain Eukaryota; kingdom Metazoa; phylum Arthropoda; class Arachnida; order Araneae; family Salticidae; genus Maratus; species Maratus michaelseni. The sequence continues at coordinate 283,727,517 of OZ007587.1, forward strand.
GAAACCTGCAGCGACGATTATTTGTCAGGCTATAAGTAATCGAAATTTATATGTACTCACACAAAAAATTAAATTTGCCAAGATTAACAAAAAATCTTAAAAAGTAAAATCTTGTAACGCACATACACTTTGTATAAAAAAATACCATGAGCGTCATGGTTAAAAAATGAACTTGCGTTATACATTAACACAGACTAGAAAATATTAGCACCGTGGAAAGAACAACATGTGAGTCCGGGCGGAATCTTAAGTATACGCACATAAAAAAAATATATTTTTTTAATTAAAAAAGAAAAAAAATACACTTAATAAGGATTGACAATAAATCTGAAACATGTATATTCTCCTTATATGCTCAAAAATTGTTTTTACTTTCGTTAGATATTTTTATATATTTGCAATAATCGCTTATAGGGAAAAAAACAAGCTTCTATGTATGAAACATATTATGCAGATTGCTAAAGTAACGCCACCTTATTTACAACTTGTTCTCCGTCTATTTACGTAAGACATACGAGGTCTACCGGTATTAAAAGTAAATACGATACTTGAAATATATGTATACTTGAATTATACATATACTTGTATTATACGTTAAACCGACATGCTTTTATACGTATTCGGATACGTTTAAACGTATAGGTTAAGGTATACGTATTTGTTAATACTTAGTATTCGTATAAACGTATATCGGTTAAACGTATAACTGAAATACGTATCGTATCGAGAGCACTAATTTCAACAAAGAATAACTTTGTTTAATTTAAATTCTTCTCTAGTGCTATTTTAGCAGTTTACTTTCTTATAAAATAATCTTTAATATGCTTATATTTGCGTACTTTTAATACAACGTAATGTTTAAACATATTAATATTTGATATTGAGAATAACAAAGTTATTCTTCTAATATGAATATATGATTCTTGATTAAATGCAAGTGCTATTTTCCTTTGAATTTATCAGGAATATAAAACTTTAGATAAATGTATTGATATTAAGCCCCCCTTTACCTAATACATTGAACTAGGGTTAATGCGTCTCCTTTTAAGACGTAAGAGGTAAGTCCCCTTTCGTTTTCCGTATCGTCTTCTAATTACTAGTAAATCTGCAGATCAGGAGCCTCAACGTCAGCACTGTAAATAATTGTTTTTAACACACTTTGCCTCATATTCAACATCCTACAAACCACTATTTAAAGTTTTTAAATTACATAAATACAGCATATAAAATACTTCGAAAGTTTCGGAAATTACAAGAGTTACATTAAACACGGTGTTATACAATGGTATTCTGAAATTTTTATGAACTGCTTTTTCTTGTAATTTTTTAGATTAAAAAGTACTTTTTTATATTATTCAAACACATATGTATAAAATTCCACCAAAATTATACATCTAATTTTGAAAAAAAATTACATATGTAATGACAAAATTCCAAACTAATAGGAATAATTTTAGACCATTATTGGGAAATTTTAGCATCTATTTGTGCATCCTGTTTGTGCGCAATCTCTCCGACCGCGCCATCTCTTCTGGCTTTACCTTACTGAAAACTCTAATAAATTTTTTTTGCTAAACAAAAGGTATATTTGCTTAAAGTGTTAAAACAGAACACATAAAGGCTTATAAAAACCTTTCAATATAAAGATCGGCATGTTTCAAACGCACAAACGGCGACATTTTCAAGTTCAAAATGATAAATAAACTATTCTCTCAAAAATACTTGAAAATGAATATGCTAAACATAAACCACGAGATCTTATGTATAATAAAAACAGAGGCTTAAAAATGGTCATTTGTAAACGTGAAAATTAATATTTTCTTCCTGCTTTTTTTAATTTGTAAAACATCTCGTGCCAAATTTTAGATAAATCAAAAGAAGCTGATTCATTGCATATGTTCTCGCAACGTATATAGATTTCTAATGATTCACGGATAATGCATGGGAAATAATTAAAATAATAAAAAATTCCAATCCATTATCCGTGAATCAATAGTTTGTGCGTTTGAATCATGTCGATCTATATATAAAACGGCCATTTTATATTAAAAGTTTTTTATAAGTTTTATCAATTTAAGCATATATATCTTTAGTTTAATGATAATGAGTGATTTTCTTATATTATTTGGTAACTTTTTTACATTTAATATATATATATATATATATTTAGACTGCGCACTAAGAAACCAAAGGGCCCTTTAGATGAAATATATCAACAGTGTAGTCAAGTAAAGTTCGAAATATTTTGAAAGAGACACTTCCTGGCCGCATGCGAGGATTTAATTGCGGAAGAAATTGCCAAGCATCTCTACTTCGACCATCGAGATGAAATAGTCTATGACTTCGACAGTCTTTTTGATTCTGATAATTTAAATTTGTGTTTTATTTATATTATTTTATGGTACTTCTCCATTATCCCGTCGATCACTTTTCCTAACAAAAACCTATAGGATTTAATGCCAAAAATGCAGTTGCAGTCCCATTCACTTAACGTCAGAAGCATTACACGTGCTTTTTATGTCATCAAGTGATTTTTAATTCGATATTTACCTGTATTTTTTATTATGTTTTACTGATTTATTAGTTATTTCGTTAATTAAAATAACAATTGCATCCTTAAACGGCAGCGCCATGATATTAAAATAGAAAAAGCATTGGAAAAATGTTGCGATGCATAGTGACTGCAATAGATCAGTTTCAACTGACGTCACAAACATTTTATTCACCAGCGGAGAGGGATAATCAAGAAAAATAATGTAAATAAATAAATATCGAAGATTTCTTTTTCTGTTTTCATTAATATATTGTAATTGTTTTTTGTTCAAACTTACTGATAGTTGACACTTTGGTGAGTGTGGATTTTCCGAATGTTTCGTATTTTACTTATTTATTATTTTTTTTTTATTCCAATGGTAACATTTTTTCCATTTCTTTATTTGGCATTGCAATTTGGCGATAGTTTTTTGTTATGAAAAGTGATCGACGGGATAATAGAGAAGTACCTATTTTATTTATTTATTGATGAAGTTTTAATTTCGTTTTGGAATATTAGTCAGAGGCAAATGCTGAACTATTTATATTATTTTAAGTGCAAACGCGCTAATCATTCGTAATCGAACTGCGATAGATTTTTTTTATTATTATTTATGCTTGAAACTTACTTTTAAAACCATAAAAACTGTACATTTTATAGTATTTAAACAGTTACAGAATTCAAACAAACTGTATTTGAAAGAACATTTCCTCCCTATTCAATGGTGTAAAATTGAAATTGTGCTAGGCTTTGAAGTTAATAAAATTGCAGTAACACTGAAAGTTATTGGTCAGGTGTTGCCGCCGTCAATATAACATCAGCGTTACTTATGGATATCTTTTTGCCTTATAAAATCGATTTTAAAAATACGGGAGCGATCATGCCTTTTCGCCAAGCTGTATAAATATATTTCTCAAAAACTTATTTTTTTGTTAATGAAAACGTAATATTGTAACGGATATTTAATATAAAAAACGTACAATATTTATACTTAATTATATAAGTATGCACAAATATGAAGTGAAACAGCTTGTAACACATCAAAATCATCGATATGAAATAATTATTGTTTTCTAAAATATATTAACTAAATATGAAAGAGATAATGAAGTATTCTGTCATTTCGGAACTTATTCAATAATCCATGCATAAATGATTATCTTGTTTGCCATTAAGATGTTATCCACATATTGATTGTTCTGCCTTTCATTTATTTCTACTTCATCATAAGAAAGTTATTTCTATGTTTTGAATCGGCAGTCTGCATGAATAATTTCGCACTTACATACAAATATTATGGAATAAAAAATTAGTAATATGAAAGTTATTACGTGTTTATTAACGTAACTTTTAAACTTATAACTAGCAAAATTTAATAAAATATACGAAGAAATTAGAAAATAAAACCTCTTACTAGTAGATTTTATTTTAGTGCCAAAATGATAAAGATTGAAAAAATGTATAATTTCAAATTACCTTTATTAGGACACGCACGGTTCCTAGCATTCAACTAACACTATAAAACAAAAAAAGAAAAGTGCCCAGCTGATAGCATTGAGTTCATAGGCTATTCACACAAATTGTATATTATACTCTTATTTCAAAAACCTCGAAAAATAAAGAAACCGACAATAAATTAATGGAGGATTAGCTCCCGCTTCCCCTCTTTATACTTAATCAATGAACCCCCAAACTAATCAGGGAAGCGCCTTATCACAATAAAATTATATACAAAATTTAAATCAAATCGTCTAATTCTGCATCAAAAACCCAATTATCTAAATTAAGGGGGGGATTAGCCTCCCGTTCCCCACTTTATACTTAATCAATGAGCCAACAAAACTAATCAGAAAAGCGGTTTATCACGATGGACCTATATACAAAATTCGATGCATATCGGATAATTCTGCATGAAAAACCCATTTATCTAAATTAAGGGAGGAATTTGCCCCGTTCCCTCCCTTTATACTTAACCAATGAACCCGCAAAACTAATCATTGAAGAGCCTTATCACAATGATCCTATATAAAAAATTTAAGCAAATCTGATAATTCTGCATTAAAAACCCATTTATTTAAATTAAGGGGGATTATCCCCCCAGTTCCCCCTTTATACTTAACCAATGAACCTCCTAAACTAATCAGGGAAGCGCCTTATCCTATTATGAACCTATTATGAACTATTATGTATATACAAAATGTGAAGCAAAAAGGATATTTCTATCAAGAGATCGCGTTACGTATACACACACATGCATACATACATACATACATACATACATACAGAACGGGTTGGCACATTAGCACTCAGGCTTTGGTAGCCTGTGATCTAAAAATTAGTATTAAACAAGAACGAAAAATCATACAACTGGCATAGATTATGTAACACTTTCCAGCACTAACAGAATATTATTAAGAAATTTAATATTTTCGCACGATGAAATGAGATATCTGAATAAGCAATTTAAAAAATACATAACTCAGTAAAAATCCATTTGCAGCAATTACTGTCCATATTCGAAGTCTTTCGTGCAGCCCTGTATATGATCTAACAAAATTTGAAAACAACACGTAATACAGTAAAAATTACATAAAATTTCATATCATAGCGGAAAGAGCACTTCTAGCAATTACCGATGATAGTCATTCCCTTAACGGAATTCTCTTGTGCTTCTCCGTACATGAACGATAAACCCTACGCACGCCATAATCTATAGAAAATAAATTGTATTGAACCGTAGTGATTCTTTTAAATTTTATTATGTTTCAAGTATCATAACATGTTCAAAAGGCACCGCAAACGATTATTCCCCATAGATCATAATGTAAAGAAATTATTTTGTACGTCCCTGTAATTGAACTATAAATGCTACCAATTGTATACTCCGGCAAATACATGCTGTAATCCACCTTAATAATGCATATTAATTTCATTATTTTTGAAATATCGTAACATCAATAAAATGCGCCGCAAACGATTTTTCACTTTAGACCATAATGTAACGGAATTCTTTTGTGTGTCCCTGTAAAGGAACTATTCATGCTAAACACTTCATTTTCAATACCGAACATTCTATAGTAAAATCCAATCATGTATAAAAATTTCATGACAATCTGAGAATATTTACGAGAGTTGGAGCACAGACAGACAGACAGACAAACCGAATTCATAAATGATTTTCAACTATGTTAGAAAGTTTTTAAAAACTGTGATACTCCGAAAGAGGAATTGTGCAAATCTTACTTCATTCCTAACGATACCCGTATTTATATATGCTTGCAACTAATTTTTTATTTATATGCTTACATGTTTACATGCGTACATTTTGCATTCTTAACTCGTTTTATATACAAATAATACATCTTATAACAAACAAAAAGAATACAGGTTGCAATACATGTAACAGATATAAACCAACTTTATTCTACTAAATGAAAGTAATATTGGCTAATGAGGAATCTTCAATAATCCGAATGTACAACAGAACAGTCGCTAAAATCGTCACAACAACATTTTTCTTATGATCGAAGTGTTTTTGTTATAAATAATGCGATTTTGCTTTTAGCGTTTGAAAGCATTGAGAAAATTAGATGCTTTTAAAAAGGTACACTCAGAAAAAGAAACTGATTAAAACTACAAAACATATTTTTTGAGTACATTTTGTTGTTTTAGCAAAATTGGAGTTAAATTGGGGCATTTTACTTCAATTAACAAAACATTTTTGCTGACGATACAAAATTTTTTTTTGGAATCGCATAAAAATTTTTTTTGCTGTTGATTCAAACAAAATTTTTATTGACCCATATTTAAACAAAAATTTTGTTTAAATATGGATCAATGGAAATTTTGTTTGAATCAACAAAAAAAAAATTTGTTGAAAACCACTATTTTTTTCCATTCCAAAATAAAAAATTTGTATCGTCAGCAAAAATGTTTTGTTAATTGAAGTAAAATGGTTCAATTTTACTCCAATTTTGCTAAAACAACCAAAATGTACTCAACAAAAATGTTTTGTAGTTTTAATCAATTCCTTTTTCTGAGTGTAAAGTAACATCCCGAATATTTAAGTAATGGGATTGAGACATTTATTTATTGTCAAAAACTTCCTTTAACCCTTTAGCGGGCGGTGGTCACAAAAAAGGACACCTAATTTTAATTCCCAAACTGACAACGGCACCAAGAATATTTAATTAAAATTTTCCTTTTATAAAGTAAGGCAAAATCAGCAAGTTATTCTTCTCTAAGGAAATCGTTTGTAAAATCTGGTGTCAGACCATTATTTCATTATTTTACAAACAGATTTATTCCTCGTCCGAAAGGGTTAAAAAACAAAAAAACACATTTTTAACTTTTTATTCTAGTAGCAACAATTAATGCCTTAAGTTTTCGATATTTTTTTCTGATTCATACAAATAATATACGTAGATATGAAATAAAAAAGCTTCTAACATATCGGGTAGTGTTAAAAGCATAAAATAATTAATGCTATCCAATATGCGTTAACAAAATATTAAGTAAATATTCTTTTATTTTGGAGATGTATTTCTGTTATTTAGTTATTCAACAATTCATGCACAAACGATTACATTGTTTGCCATTAAGATGTTATCTACTTATTGATTGTTCTACCTTTCATTTATGAGTATTTCATCATATAGAAGTTATTTCCATTTTTTGAATCGGCAATCTTCCTGAATAATTTGCAGTTTTCTTCAAGTATTATTATGCTTTAAGAAATATTAAGCTATATTATGCTTTACTCAGTAGTTACAAAAATTAAATTATTATGTCGATTGTCAATAAGTTTTATAAAATTAATCACAGGCACAATTAGAGAAAATATATAATATAGTATATAAAAAATTAAAGTGACTACATATATTAATTTGAATTTACATATATTAATTGTTGCGTTATTTATTGATATATTTTTATGTTATTGTGCGTTCTGTTAACAGGCAAAAAGTAATTATTTTTTTTTATTATTTGCGTGAAACCATTTTTTCAGGAAGTTAATAAAAATAAAAAAGAAACTATTTACAGGGTACATGTGTTGTACTGTATTGTACATTAACTAACTTGAATTACTTTTGTATGAATTCAGTATTACCAAATTTATAAAATGATCATTCATGAGGCATCAGTGACACGTGTAAATGATGTACAATTGAAGTATTTTGTCAAATGTTTCGCTTATTTAAGAAAATTTATTATACTAATTTAAATTTATTACCTTAAATTTTCAATATTAGTTCTTAGTCTTATAAATATACGTAGATATGCAATGAAACAGTTTCTAACAAAATTAAGTTATCGATATGAATTCATTACTACATTTTCTGATATATATATATATATATATATATATATATATATATAAACTCGGTTTATGGCGTCAGGTGCCACCATCCGAAAAATCCAGGGCTGCGGAGTCGGTGTCGGTGTCGGAGTCGTGGAGTGTGAGTCATTTGGGGCAAAAGAGTCGGAGTCGGAGTCCCTAAAAAACAGGCCGACTCCGACTTCGACTCCAGCTTATTTTTTAGACGGTTTGAAGTGAAATTAAACCAATTCTATGTAATTTTAAATTTATAAACTGAATTATTATTTTTATATTTGGACTATATATACAAGGAAACTCAGGTTAAACAGGCCTAATATACTGTCAAGTGTACAGCATATTTGAAAACTGTTTTGAATTGAAATCTTAAGTTTATATTTAGTATATAGTCCTTTCTCTAGGTTTTTTGGGGTTTGCGGAACCCGAGGTAATGCAAAAATTGGAAATTTGTCCCTTTTTTTCTTGTTTTCCTCAGATTTTTCAGGTCTGTAGGACCAGGAGTAATGCTGAAATTGTAAATTTTCTCCCTTTTTTTTCGTGTGCATAAGACCACCCCCCCCCCCCCCAAAGAAAAAAAAGTGAAATTATAATTTTTTTTTCCTGAGTCTGCAGTACTTAAAACAATGATGAAATAGTGAAATTTCTGTTATCTTTCTCCTTTTGATATTCGACCCGAAATAAAGCCAAAATTATAAAATTAATGCAGGAAATATAAAATTTTCATCTTTATTTTTCTTGCATTCTCTCAGAATTTTTTGGGTTCTGGAGACCCTAAATGTTGTTTAAATTGTAAAATTTCTGTCTCCTATTTTTTGGGTCTGCAGGAATAGATATAAAACCAAAATTAAACATCCTTTCACCTATATTTTGGTATAATATATGTTCGATTTGGCATAAAATATTTTGATTGTCGTCTTAAAATGATATACCAACATATTATATGTTGTTTGTATTCATCTGATAGATCTTTGTGTGTGTTGTTCAAAGTAAATTTTGGAGATTTATTAGATTTAAGCTGTTGTTTCTATCTAATAGCTTCAAGTTTAACTTTTCGATTGCAATTTACATGCATATAAATATTTTACATGCAGTTTTTGCAGAGTTTTGACATAATTAAATTTTATCACATATAAAATTTAATGCATATTGTGTTTTTGTGTGAGTGCATGTGCTTAGAGTATCTGGGAGGAGGAGGGGGGGGTGATGTTCAAAATATTTTCAGTCTTGACCAGAGCCAATTAATGTAGAGGCAAAGTTCCACAGGCATTTTATAAGAATATTTTTGCCTTATTTAAAAAACAAAAATTCTCATTTAAAAAAAGGTGAATTTTTTTATACTAAAATACTGTCGGAAGTTTGCCGCTGCAGTAAATGAGTCCTAGTCTTGACTACCTATCACAGCTTACACCCATAATTCATCCAAATAAATGAAACGTGAAAAAAAAATATCGGTTTATATGTACATTATATGCTTCAAGGTCAAACAAGAATGTAACAGCAGGTTGCAGTGTTGCCAGTTGAGATATTTATTTTTAATTCAGATTGCTTGATTGCTGCCACTTTTTTTAAATAGTAATATTTCCTTTATTTTATTACATTTAATAAAGCGACTATTACGGTTTCAAAACAAATGACAGCAATGAAGCAATCTTAATAATAGGAATCAACAGGCAAAACTAGTACCACCATCCCGGAGTCGGAGTCGGTTCCTTTAAAATTTCAGGAGTCAGAGTCGGAGTCGGTCATTTTTTCCACCGACTCCGCAGCCCTGGAAAAATCTACAAGAGACCATTCCATTACTTCCGGTCAAGGGTCCATTCCTCCTCCAAACCCCTATCCCTCATGGCTTTTTTTATACTGGTGGAAAGTATTCACCACCTTTTGGCTTTTGTGTTACACCCTTCGAAACGTGTGTTATTTTTTTTTAATTCTACAATTAATTAGTAATTACTGTGTTGTCTTTTATATACATGTTTATGCATTTTCATATATATAATTATTTACACATCAAGAGCGGTACAATGGTTGGTAGCAAGTTAGCTAACAAGGTGACAGACAGTTTTATGAGCACTGTCTGGGGAAGAAAAGTGCACTGGAGGCAGGCTGTGAAGCTTTTATTGACTTTAAATTTATGAGGAGTGTCAATCACACTTCGTGTGTGGTACCGGGAGTTCGAAGTTTGAAAACTCAGACCAGACACATTGGTGCCTGGTTAATTTTAGGGGGCCAGATAGCTTGTGATCATTGGCTGGTCAGTTCGCCTATGAGCGGCGAAGTTAGGTGTGGTCATTGACACATTGGGCCATTTAGGCACAAGGTTGAAAAATAGTCAAGTAGAGGGGAGGGGCCACCACCAACGAAAAAGAAAGCCAGATCTTAGAGAAGAAGGCAGTCGATGGAAAAAAGGTGAAAGTGTGCGGTCGAAAAAGAAGTAGTTGGAAAAAATATTATGAGAGAGTGCTGGAAATTAGTTACTGAAAAATGATACTACCGGGCTTGTGAATGAGGGTATGCCCATAAGGAGTCACTCTCCCCAGCCTACATCAGGGTCCAACCTGGGACCCGGGAATTCCCCATAAGGAGTTGAGTCGGTCTGTAACGACTCAGGTATGATATTTTATTATATAATTACCAACCCTCTTCTGTTTGTACCGCTCGAATGGAATTATAATTTTTGTTCGGCAGGAGAACTTGTTCATATAGAGATTAAAAATGTGTAATGCTTAATTTCAATTGTGAGAACGAATCATTTGGTAAATGATACTTTTTAATGAATAAATTAAATTGTAGAAAGAGGATTGATATATATATCCTTACTATGTTTACTGTGCTGCATATTTTAAAACGGATTGATTTATATATCCTTACTAAGTCTCTGATATGTTTATTTTAGAAAGGATTGATTTATATCTCCTTACTATGTTTTTTTTTATGTTTTTATTGTGTTTAATGTAAATAAAGTAATTGTTTTTAGTTTAAAAAAATGTTGTCTTAATTTAATGGTTGCATAATTAATTCTAAAACCTAAATGTTTCTCTAGAATTTGCTTAACTTAAATCTTGAATGTTTTTTTATTTAAAATTATCTTTAGGGTTGTTTTGGGTAATTATTTTATGGAGCTATATACACTCCATTCCCAAAATCCAACTGCCATATATTAGATACTCTACACACAACGCAAATTAATTTTCTTTAATCATAATTCTCTAGTATCTAATTAGGCGACGATCACGGAGCCTTCTGCAATCAGAAGCCCCCTTATAGATAATTAATGAGTAATGGTAAAGGTGCACCTCACACCTGATTTTCTTTATGTGTAGTGATAGTCTTTTATTGACAGTTGTAACCGGCCTATAGTAGGAGATGCCTGCAAATCACCAGCATAGAGGGACCGTTAACTTAGTTGGCGCATGACCATTTAACGTACGTGGGTTAATTTAATCTCATATAGGTTACATTTTGGGGTAATTTAATTGTATTAAAATGTGTTAAAATTAAAACTAATTTTTTATATAGTTAAGGATTCTAAGTTAAAATTATTTAGGTTGTAATTATTATGCTAGTAATTTAAAAATAAATAATATATACATTTATTTTTCTTTGATTGAGGTAAGAGTATTTGCTGCATATTTAAAAATAAACAATTTAAAGGAAAATAATTTTTTTTTTTATGACAATGTTCTCCTGCATTTTTTTTAGCAAAGGTTAGCGCAGTTTTCACAGAATTCAGTCATGACAAATTTTTAGGGAAAATATTATTTACTATATTTTTGTCTACAAATTGTATTGTTTCTTAAATAATTGGATGTGTATTTATGTATTTTTACAAAGATGTTCAGTTACAAACAAGTACAGGATAAAAGGATGAATTTTTACCACATCATTTAATTCTGGGAAAAAAAATTAACTTTTTACAAATTTTGAAAAAAAGAAAAAAGTAATTTTAAATATTTATAAAGTTAAATAAGGATAAATTTATGTTTGAAACTAGACAATTATTAAAGACATTTACAGTTATTAAAGATTGAATGTTTAGTTAAAAAAAAAAAAAAAAAAAAAAAAAAAAAAAAAAAAAAGAAAGAAAGAAAGAAAGAAAATATTGAGTGTGAACTGTATTTTTTCCTTTTCCTTCTTTTATTTTTCTATGATTATCATGTTCTTTTCTTTTCTATATTTTGTATTATATGGGTTTTTGTGTACATAAATTGTGAATCTTAGATGAGGAATATTTCAGTAGGGGAAGTTTAGTATTTGAGTTGTGTAGCATTATGTTAATGTATGGGAAATAGAGGTAGAAGGGCAAAGCGTAGTAGTAAGGATTTTGGAGAATTTATTGTTCGAACCCGGGCACAACTGCAGAAAAATTGTGAAAATCCGAACGAAAATACAACCAGCATTAAAATGGCTAATACGGATAATTTATTAGATGTAATCCCCGTTTATGACGGAAAAAGGGAAACTAACATCCAATATTTCATAGCAGAATTTGATCAGGCGGCCTCAAAAACGCAATTTACGAATGACGTAAAATTAATAATATTACGTTCTAAATTTGTGGGTGTCGCACGCGAAAGATTACAGGCAGATGTCGAATTAAACTCAGAAACCGACTATGCACTATTTAAGGATAAGGCAATAAAGGCATTCGGGGTAAAGAAAACTTTCAGCGATTCTCACAACGAATTTTATAAAATAAAACAAAACCCGAATGAGAGCATCGCGGACTATATGGTGCGATTCAATCTTGCTGCGGCGAAATTTTTTGAAATTTCGGGTCCCTCAGATAAAACCGACGCGAGAAAATTATTCGATCTTATGAAATTACATAGATTTTTAGAATCAATCAAATGTGATATCGCGTTAGAAATCAGAAAAAAGGGGTTGAAAAATTTAAAGAGGCAATAGAAACTGCGGTTTTGATGGAAAACGCATTCTCTTCGGTTAAATACGAAGAAATTAACGCGATTAATGCAAGCGCGACTAACGAATTCTGCGAAGCATTGCTAAATAAAAATGAAATACAAGCTAACGAAGTTATTCAATTGCGAAATGAAATCGAAAAACTAAAATTAAAACAAAACGAGAAAACACAAAATAATTTTAGTAACAACGTGAGATTTTGTGAGATTTGTAATTTAAAAAATCATGAAACTGCATTCTGCCGATATAATCCCAATAATAAAAGGAATTTTAAGTCCGAGAATTATAAAAGGAATTTTCCTAGGTACAAGTATAATATGCAGGGAGGTAGTTATACGAATAATGGACTTGCAGAACATCAAGGCTATGGGAATATGAGCAATAATGACATGAAGTATCAGAGTTATGGAAATTTAAGGGATAATACCCAGTATCTGCAGGGTTTTGGAGGTGTAAACAACTGGAATTCCCCCCTCCTCCTGGACAGTTAATGGGACAAAATTATGAGTATAATTATATTTTTCCTGGTCAGAATTCAGGTTCTCATAATAATAGCTTAGGGAACTACTCTGCAAATTTCCAACAGGGGCAAAATTTTCAGCAGGGTCAAAATTTTCAATCGATTCAAGGCCAATTTTGCCAACAGGGGCAAAATTTTCCCCAGGGACAAAATTTACAGCCGATTCAAGGGCAGAACTTTCAACACGGTCAAAATGCTCAGACAAATTATGGTCAAAATTTTCAGCGAAATGAAGGGCAAAATTTCCAGTCAATTCAGAATCAAAACAATCCCCCGGAAGCTTTTGCAAATTCGGAATATGTAAATAAGAGATATAATGCGTCAAATAATTCAAGGGAACGTAAGATAACAGGTAAGAGAAATCAGGGAAACGGTTAGAGGGGTCTGTGGATAGTAGGGGAAAATCTAAAGATTCGCTTCACAGATCCCATCAGACTAAAATTATTGCAAGCGTTAATAACAAATATTCCAATAATATGCCATTAATTCAGTTTGAAGTTAAAGGGGTACAAGTTACAGGACTTGTTGATTCCGGAGGAATGGTTTCTTTAATTTCAGCACAATTATTCGAAAAATTAAAAGAAAATAATGTAAAAATTAAATATATTGGAAACAGCATTAAAATTCAATCGTTCAGCGGAACTGCGATTCCTTTCAAACATAGCATTAAATTGACTTTTAAATTAAATAATGCATTCACATCGGGAACTTTCTATGTAACAGAGAATAATTTTAGTAATTCTTATAACATGCTTTTAGGCTACGATTTTTTGCAAGAAAATAAAATGATTTTGGATGTGAATGAAAAATTATTAAAATTTAAAAACGTAACTATCTCATTAGATCAATTGGAAAATAAATAGATGGAAGAAGAGATTAGTTATATTAAAAGGGAACAGGTCAAAAATAATAGCAAAAACAAAAAAATAAGAAAAAAGAGAGAAGTGTTTGTCAAATTGGCTAGGAAAATTTACATAGCACCAGGGAAAGAAAAGATTGTAGCGTTACTTTGCCCAGATTTTTTGGAGGAAAATTCTACGGTACTTTTTGAGCCGGAAATGGGTCAGGAAGGAATTGAATGCTTTCATTCAATACACGAAATATCAAAAAGTAGAATTATCAATGTCATAATGAAAAATTTAACCGAAAAGAAAATTATTTTGCCGAAGAGAATTAAGGTAGGAAATTTAATAGTAGACTTTGATTTTGACACTAAAGATATGCCTGACAATATTATTGATGGGAGTGTGCATAAAATTAAAGCGCTAACTATTGAGGAAATACGCAAACTTAGGGAAGCAGAACTGTCAAAAGAGGATTTTGATTTAAAACATCTTCCTCCAGACCTACAGGAAAAGTTAGAGAATGTTTTATTTCAACATGCACATGCATTTTCGAAGTCATACAATACAATTGGTGAATCTTCGTTGGTGCGCCCACAAATTAAACTTGCACACAATTTTGCGATTCAATCGAAACCATATAAAACTCCTTATACAGTGAGAGAGTATGCACAAGCGGAAATTAGAAAATTATTAGAAGCTAACATTATTGAAAAGAGTACTTCTTCTTACTCCTTTCCAGTGTTTTTTGTGAAAAAAAAGACTGCAGATCCTCAAAAACCCAAATTTAGAATGGCAGTCGATTATCGCTTATTAAATGCAATTTTGGAAGGTTACTCTTATCCGATTCCGGATATTCGTGAAATATTACAACGAATTAGCGGTAAAAGGTATTATACAGTATTGGATTTACATAGTGCATTTTTACAGATTAATTTACAACCTCAAGACAGAGAGAAATTGGCATTTATTACTGAATTTGGGAAATATCAGCCAATTCGAATGAATTTCGGATTAAAAATCAGTCCGACTACATTCGCTGAAATGATAGATACAGTGTTGGGAGATTTTAATAAGGAGGAAGTCAGTTATTATATAGATGATGTTCTAATAGCATCGAACTCTATCGAAAGGATGTTAGCACTACTCACAGAAGTCTTGCAAAGACTAATTGATTATAACTTAACAGTGGAACCAAGCAAGATGCAAGTGTGTAAACAAGAAATAGATTTTCTGGGATTTAAAGTACATCAAAATGGGTATTCCCCCTCAAACAAAAACATTGAGCAAATTCAAAAATTGGTAAGACCGAAAACCAAAAAAGGGGTGAAATCACTATTGGTGTTAGCCAATTATTTCAGAAATTTGGTACATAAATATGCTGAAATTGTTAATCCTCTGGTCGAATTAACGAAAGAAAAGGTAAAATTTCAGTGGAGCGACGAAGCGGAAAAAGCGTTTGTGGCGATTCAAACAGCTAATTTAGATAACCCAACACTAAAACCTCCACAGTTCGATAAAGAATTTTTTTTAATAACGGATGGTTCTAAAATTGCATTGTCGGCTATTTTAACACAGAAACACGGTGAAGAGTATGTACCTATTGAATTTTACGGTAGAAAACTGAGAGAGGCGGAGAAAAATTATCCCAGCCTTAAGTATGAACTGTTAGCTGCACACGATGCGTGCATTTATTTTGAAAGATTTTTGTTAGGGAGGAAGTTTACAATTTTGACAGATTCAAAGGCTTTGACAGAACATATAAATTTAGAGAAACAAGGAGATATAGTAGCACGACGGATGTTGCGATTAAGTAATTTTGATTATCAATTTAAACATATTGCGGGAGAGCAAAATCCGGCGGATTACGTATCTCGTAATATTAATAATATTTTAACTCTAAATGAAATACAAAATGAACAGTTTAAATTAAATGTTAATCTTACAGAAGAGAAGATTAGGGAAGCACAAAGACAAGATTCCAAACTTAAATTAATAATTGATAAAATTGAAGAAAAAAAATAAAATAGAAATACCAGAAAATATAATTTGAATGAAAATAAGGTACTAATTTTAAAACAGAGGTATAAAGATAAGCAATTAATGATTGCTCCGAACAAATTGATTTTTGAAATAATTCAAGAGGCGCACAAAGCTCATTTTGGGTTCCCAAAAACGTATGAATTAGTGAAATCACGTTTCTGTTGGTTCGGTATGCATAGAGATATAAAGAATTACTGTACAAGTTGTATAGCTTGCAATAAAAACAAGCAACATAAGACTATCAAAGTACCTTTGGAGAAAGTGTCTAAAGATCACCCTGTGGCGGCAGCTATACATATCGATATTGTCGGAAAACTACCGTTAACCCTGAAAAAGCATGCTTTTATTTTAACTATAGTAGATGTCGCTTCGAGGTTTTTACAAGCAGTGCCATTAAGGAATGTGGAGTCGCAGACTATTATAAATGCACTCACAAATTATTTTAGTTTGTTTAGATACTGTAAACAAGTAACTTTAGACAACGGGCCCTATTTTAGAGGGGAACTTTTCCGAGAATTTCTGAAAGCAGTGGGAGTGACCCCCATTTTGCTTCTACGTATAAAGTTTCTACGAACGGTCTTTTAGAAGTCACTCATAAACAACTAAAGTCTTCTATTCAGGCTATGTCTAATAAAACAACCGAATGGGATATTCATCTACCATTTTTTATTCTATCTTATAATACTTCAATTCATAGAGCTACTGGGTTTCGTCGAGATAAATTATTTTTCGCGAGAGAAACGGCTAACCATTTTACAGCTCTAAATGAACCAGATGTTCAATATACTAAGCAGTTTGTGAAAAAACGTATTGAACATATGAAGGAAGTATGGAAAACAGCTTTAGCCAATCAGGAAAAAGTAGAAACGGAATACGTTGGCAAAGAGTTTGAAAAAGTAAAAACTCTTGAAATAGGGGACCAAGTGTATATAAAGGTAATCGGAAAGCCTTTGGTATTACACCCAAAATATGACGGACCTTTCGAAGTCATTAGGGCTTTTCGACACAATAACTACCTTCTAAAACACTTATTGGAACAATCCAGAAGCACCATAAAAAGACACATTAGTCATATGTGGCAACCATCGGCAAAAATTGTGCTGGGGGATGACTCGAATTCAAACAGTGAATAGTTACTAGAAGAGAGTTAAGCGGTGGAAACCTCAGTACACCCCTACTAGCGTGTATGTGGAATTTTTGCGTGTATTATAGTTGTAAATATAAAAGAAAAAATATTTAAGTATATTGTATTAACGGCGAGTATTTATGTAGGTATATTCTAAGGTGTACCTACACCCTCGTTTCACCTCTACTAAAGTTTAGGTATGTTAAATTATAATCAGTATAGGGTATGAAGATGTACATTTGTCGGGATATTTCTGTGAGGAGATGTTTTTCTCGAAAGTACGGTTGGGAAATTATTCAAATTTTATAAATAATATTTTTGAAAAAAAAAAATTGTTGGAAAAGAATTTTGGGCTTAGATGCTTTACACTCACGCTAAAAAAAAAAAACATTAATCGGTTAAAAAAAAGAAAAAAGTCGCCAAATTTAGGGGATTTTTTCCTTTAATGGCAACCTAGCCATTGTATTAAGTTATTCGTTTGGCGCAGTCTTGGAAATCGCGCCAACCAAACAGTCGCCAATCTTTTGTTTACATTTTAGCGTGAGTGTAACACATCTGTTCCGAATTTTGAGTATAAGTATCTCTCAAACTGGTTAAACGAGGTTGAAACTGTAAAATAGCAGATCCACAGTGAATTAGAAAATTAAATTGAATATTTTTGGATAAAATTTTAAAATAAAGTTTTAATTACATAAGCACATTGTAAAATCAAATATTGAGTAAGGACAGGATAATAAGAATTTTTAATCAAAACTTAATACGTGGGTAACGGAAAAAAAATAATAATAAATAAATAAATAAATAGAAATACAATAAAAGTATTATATTTTTAGGACTATTAGTCAATAAATTGAAAAAAAAATCAGATATAATGACGGAACAGGATACAGTGATTTTTTTTTCTTAATGCATAGAATTCAAATCAAATATCATTTTACAATAAATAAATCTCTGATGAATAACTTAAATAGATAATACGGAGTAGGTGAGGATTTTTGTTTCTTTTTCTTTTCCTCCTGTCACTCCACGCTTTTCCCGGAATAACGGTCCATAGGACAGATGCAGTTTAAGGAAGGAGGTTCCCTCGTTCCCCTTAAAAAGGGAAGCGATTGTGCGCATCTTTACTGCAAGTAGAAGAGAAGATGCCCGCATAGCATGCACAGTCACAGTGACGTCATTGTGACGTCAATGTGAGTCACGTACGTCACGTCACATCTGTGACCAAAATGCCACCACTTTGTAACGTCACACTGTGACCAAAATGTGAACGTCTTGGAGATCTAAAGAAAACTTAAAATAAACTTTAGAACATCTTATAACATAAAGAAAATTACTTTTTGACAGCTTTAGAAATTTTTGTGACGTTGCAATGACGTCACTGCAAGTCACATAAGTCTATGACCAAAAACTATGACCAAAATGCCAACACTCTGTGACTTCACGGTGCGATCGGAGAGTGAATTTGAAAAAAAAAAAACTCATAAAATATCGATTTGAATTATGTCATGTACCTAAATCAGTAATAAAAATATTGTCACACACTATTTAAATATATTGAGTATTTCCAAAATAAAATAATAAATAAATATCTGTCTACATATATGAGGCAGATAATTTTTTACAATTTTCATTACCATTTTCATGAAATTTAACAAAATATACTATATAATACACAGGTAAAAATCCTTAAATAGAAATTTAGTTATTTATCAAGTTATAAGCAATTCGTGTCACGTGACGACCAGTTTTTCTCCTGTCTTTCACTGTCACGTCGGATATTCAAATCAAAACGCCGACTTTGACATTCTTTTCTGAAAGATCTTCTGCTTTTAACAAAAAATGGAAAAGGTTTTTCAATAACATAGTTTCTGAACAAAACACGAGCCAATTTCGTGTATTTCCGAGCAAAAATGAATTAAAAACATGTTATAAAGTATATGTCATTCCTATAGCAATTTATCCAAAACTGGCCAGTGCTTAGTAAGATGTCACCTCTATTAAATATATTGCTCTTTTCGATAGAGTGTAAAAAATAAAAAATTTGTACTTAGGAAATTTGATTGCAATTTAAATTTATATCGAAATTACTTTATAAAGCCTATTAAATCAATTATTATTTAAAATTTATCTTTACTTTTGACGTCTAAAGCAAATGCAATGGATTAAAAAATATATAAAAATGTAAATTTTCACAGCTTATTTCTAAGAATACAAAACTCTCTCATATAAAAAAAGAATATTATAGCATCATTAGAAGTTCATTTTTCAGCCATATAAATTATAAAGGTTTTGAAATGTCTTTATTGAAATTATTTTCTTCCTATATCATTTGCGGTAAAGTTGGAAACATCTGCTAGCTGTTATTTTGTTGTGTTTAAACAATACTGTGCGCGCATATTGAAGGCAGACGATTTTTTCTCATTCGAAGTTAGGATAGGATTAGCGTGTGTTGCGTACTTTTAAGTTTGTAGATTTATACTGTGTAAGTAAATTAACGTTTTAAAGTGAACAATCCTAATTTTAAAGTAAACCATCCATTTTAACATCTCCCTGCGTCTAGCCGGGTGCGTTCATAAGGCCTGGGTGATAATTGATTTCTCAGATCTATGAACACACCTCTCTGCTGGAATAATTTGAAAATTATTGTAGTGGATGTACAGTCTAATTTTTCAATGAAAGGGAAGCAGATAAGGAGCATTCAACAATAACACCTTTACCTATAGATCAGCAGGTAACTTTTAATGTCTTCGCAGTTTTGTTAATAGTGCATGTTTAGTACTAGTACATTTAATATTGCATTATTTAAAAATTAAGATGTTTAAATTTTCTTTTAAAAAATCACTTGTATTAAATTTTATCTTTAATGTTTTAAATTTTTTTAAATAGACTATTTGGAAAAAAGCTTAAAGAATTTACTAACAATATGTATTCTAAATGTAAAGTGTTATGTAAAAGGAGGCATTTATTTAATGTTTTGCGTTTCTTAGTTCAATTTTCATAGTTATTCATTATAATTAAAAACATTGCAATTTTTAAAACTATTAATATTGGATTTGCAATTTAATAATTTCGTTGCTAGTGTAGGTTTCCAGAAATAATTTTCCGGTATATTTGAAAAAAAAAATGTGACATTTTAATGCATTGAATAATTTATTTGTCGAGATATGTCAATGTTAGATGCACAAAAATAATAAATATTGATGAAACAATAAAATAACTGTTTAGTTAAGGTCATTTTTTCAGCTGTGTTATCGAATGTTTTTACTGTAAAAATTGATATTTAAGTTCTGCATTTAGTATTCTATCAAAAACTATAAATAAAATAATTTGTAAAGAAAAAATATATATAATTTTTTTTTTGGCATTTATGATCTTAAGTTCTATATTTCATTTACAACGAAAACTGTTTTACTGCTTGATACAATGTTTATTATTTAATAATATCGCACAATAGGTATATCTATTATTTAAATTGATTCCTAATATAAATTTTTCAGAATGTTTATTTGAAAATGTAGACTTATATATTTTTAAAAGTTGTTCTCAAATCCAAAATAGCTAATTTCTGGCATATTTCTGAATTCATTTTTAGTCGGAAATACATGAAATTGGCAGGTGTTCTTATTCAGAAAAGGGTAGATGTGCCAGTAATGGACCGCCTTCCAGTAATGGGACACCTTCAATGTTTTTGGTTTATAAAAAAATAACCAATAAAAATTCAGCTTTATTTATTTCATTAATATGCTATCTTTAAATTCTAGTTTTAAATGCAATCATAATATCAATTATCTATTACTTTTTGTGAGGTGTCCATTACTGGAGTTTAGGGTGTTTTGATTTATTTCTGTTATTTACAATTAAATTTAGATTCACATTGGGAAATGTGACTATGAGCATGGTTAAATATTGTTGGTAGAGTAATATAATATTAAAAAATGTTGAATATAACAATTATAACTATTAATTAAAAAATAATTGTTAAAGAAATTCCTTAAGGGTGTCCCTTACTGGCACATCTACCCTATATATAATCGAATGGCGTTATCCATTTTTTGGTAACGGCAGATGATGTTTCAGAAAACACTATCAAAGTCGGTGTTTTGAAACAAATTTCCGACGCGCAGCGTCAGAAACGGGTAAAACGTGACCGACATTGATCTTAAGTATTACATTTATCTAAAAATGGAAAACGCTATTCATTCCAAATAGCTTTAATAATCAGGCATGCAAGTGCCATGCGTTTAAAAGTTTGTTCATAAATGTGTCAGAAAGTTTCGTGTTAACCGGTTTCTCAATCAGATGCAAAGTTTTAATTTGAATACGAGTTGCATCAATAAAAATGATTGCCGATCCAATCCTTATCGTCGATCTTATCCGTATTTGGTGAAATCTTGTTATCCGAATCTATGCGAAATCATTTATCAGGTTCGGTCGGGTTGTGGGCTTACAGATTTGTTGTTATTGTTGGGTTAGGATAAGAATACGGGTTGAATCAAAATATAGTTTCAGTCAACCATCATTCATGTTCAAGTTGACATTCAATCATGTTCAAGAAGTATATAACCGGATTCGTGTATGACTCTAGATCCGAGCCGACATCATAGAAATTGTATCGTAACACAATTTCTGATAAAATTTGGTTACTCGGTCGTATGCAAGATTCTATTCCAAACAAGACTTACAGTAAAAACATTATACCCGACTCGGGTCAGATCGGGTTCACGAAAATCAGGTCACACGACAACTAATCTAAATCTATTCTGTAGCCAAACAAATCCAAAAAGATCGATCTGAAGTTTCTGGATTGGATTCGGGTAAAATCTGGTCACCCGACCCGGTGCAGTGTCGTCACAAACGTCACAAACTTGAAGCATAAAAAAATTTTGATCCGAACAATCCGTATAAGATTCGGGTAAAATCTGGTCACCCTATCCGATGCAGATTCGTCACATTTTTCACATTGAAGTCGCACGGTGACTTCACAAAGTAGTCACATTGTGAGGTCACAGAAAGCCTTGAAAACGGCCATAACGACCTCGCATTTACGTCACAGTGACTTCACATCGACGTCACGTGACGTCACGACGACGGTCACAAAGTCACAGTGTGACTTCACAGTGACGTCGCCGTGACGTCACCATGCCTTACGGGTGCTATCTTTTCGGCATATCTAAAAACCACGGAAGATAATGATACGCCCGCATAAATTTACGGAATAGAAACAGTTATTTTTTTTTCGCTTTTCTTTTAAACAAAGCGGTAGAAAGGAAAAATAAAAAATATATATATGTAAAATTTTTAAGGAAAATTTAGGGAAAATTATTTATAGTATATTTCTTTTAGAAAAAAAAATATTTAAGGAAAATTTATGGGAAATTATTTACTTTATATTCTTTTAGAAAGAATTTTTTTTATATAATAATAACAATACCTATAAGTAAATAGATAAAGTGTAGGAATCGAATTTTAGAATCAATTTTAAATAAATAAATAATTGAAACTTCTTTGGCTATGAAGCAGGAGTTAAGACTTAATATTTGAGAGAAACAAAAATTAATAATAATAATAATAATTTTGTAAAATTTGGCCTGGGAAAAACTATAAAATATTTAGATTTTACATAGCAAGACAATCCTCATAGTAAAATCAAAAGATAAAATTTCAAATGCTATGCATACAAAAAAAAAAAATATATATATATAAATATTATAATATAAAGGAAAATACACAGGGTCTGTAACATAAATAAAATATGTAATAGTGTAAATAAGGGTGACATTCATCTGCTTCTCTGTCCTAGGGAATAATATGTTAGTAACAAGTACAAATAGTCATAAAATAAATGTATACGGAAGTTAGACGTATAAAACTAGGCGTTTTGTCAAGGTAACAATTTAAATATAGGTAAATGCTTAAATATATTCGCATGCATATGTTTATCGAGAGGTTAATAACAGAAAAAAATATAAATAAAGAAACAAGCATTTATTATAGAGTTATAAAATATGGTTGGTCTAAAATGGTTTTCTCATATGACATTTATTTTCATTGAAAAAAAAGTAATTTTAAAATAAAGGAATATATATATAAATTCAGCAAAATGGAATACGTGATATAATATATGGGAAGGTTTTGGTATCCTATAGTGTAAAAGGAATATTGGAAAACGCGTATGAAAAAAAAAATTATATATAAATAAAAACAAACGTATATTTTGAGAAATATTTTAGTTATGTGCAAATTAAAAGGCATATTAATGTCTGCCTTATTATTATAAACTTTTAGATATACTTTACAGGTGTGTATTATAATTTGAGGGCGAAGAAATATATGTATTTCCGTAATGCCGGATAGATTTGTTGTCAAACAAAACTGGCTACGCCATCTAGTTGGCAATCATGCAACTACCAATTTACATGCAAGGCAGGGTCATGCAGAAGATGTAGTGAGTAAATAATACTTACCGACCTTGAGATAAGCTGGTGAGTCACACAAAGAGAGAGGGGACGGCATCATCGAAAATAATGGACAGACGTCTATATTTTTCACATCGTGGCACCGCTGAAATGACCCGAATATAGTTTAGTATTGTGTAAAGTTATTACATGATATATACAATTTTGTCAATATTTACGAGTTAAACAATTGTGTAATACAGTTTTAATACAGTAAGATACTGTGATAATTAATTGAAATTTGAGTAGGAATAGTAGCTATTAAAAAGTTGTCAAGAATGTTTAAAGGATTATAGTGAGAAATATTTCCCCCCCATATTAGTATAAAGGTCCTAGGTAGATTTGTTTAAAATACAAAATTGTGGGGCCTAGGCAAGCTGCGGATTTTTTTTTTCTCGGAGAGAGATTTTTTTTTTTTTTTTTTTTTTTTGCATTATATCGCGACAATTTTCCTTGCGAGAAAAAAAAGGGAGAGTTAACAGCAGTACTGTGCCATAATTTATGGTTATTGGGACGGAGAAAGTTTCATTAAGTATCACAGACTCAGTATTGGGACATTTAAGGTTTTTCTAACAAATAAATAATAATGCAAATGAAAAAATTTTTAAATTTTTAAAATTTCTTAATTTCAAGTTCTAAAACAAATAAATCTTTCAATAAAAAATAATAATACATCATAAAGGCTTTGACCAGAGCTCCAGTTTTTTTTCTCGAGGACCCTGTTATTAAAATAATAATAATAAAGAAGAAACATAAAAAAATAATTAATTAAAAAATATAGTGGACACGTAATTTTTGGGAATTCCCAAAATTTAATTTTAATATTAATTACTAAAAGATACATTAATATGATTAGTACTTACTTTTGGTGTTGATTATAGATGGTTCCGCGTTTCCAGCGAGGGATGTTTGCAGGCAAACACTCACTAATCCTGGCCAGGGCTCGTTACGCGGACTCACAGCATTTTACACCTATAAGGGAAGGTGCGAAATTGTGTTAATATAAGGAATTGATTTACAATAAATTTATATATATATATACATGAATAAACAATAGAAGGTTTGAGTGCACATTACAGCATTATTTATTTTAATATGGTTTTGAGGAATAAAAATGACATTAGCTATTTATTATGAAAATGGTAATTTATTAAAGGAATGTTTATCTACATATAAACTAAAAATAATGTTTAATTAAATTTCTGTTAATGTTGGGTCAGCGACGTTAAAGTTAAAAAAAAATATATTTGTAGATTTTTTTTTGGTAAAGGGTAGTGATGTATCTATTATGGTATTTTATATTGGTAAGAATGGTTACATAATTACAGCTCGTAAGATATGGGGTTCATCGCTTCGGGGTTAGGGTGTCAAAATTCGGACAATTTCTAGCACAATGATTTTCTAGTATTTGGTACGAGGTATTAGAATGATGACATGTAAATATTGTCAAAATTTGTTTACGGTATAAAAGAAAGTAAGAGTGGAAACAGATATAAATTATATTTACGCCGTTGGGACACATCTCACTAGATGCCACTGGCATGTATTTCGGTTAACGAGAGGCATCGAATGACAGTATCAAACGCCAACGGAAATATTCCACGTGTCTGGATTTTCTGTTTCGCGTAATTACACTATTAGTGTACAGAATTTTTTAATTTTTTATGTGTATGGGTCACATTTTACACACGGGTTTTATTATGATAAATTTCATAGCATGTAACTATCAGTATACTATATTTGAATGAGGAATATAGGCTTACCTCGTTTTATGGATTCTAGCAACAGTTCAAGCGACGCTTATCTACGACAGAAACTGGGGATTTTTTTTATTTTCCTCCCACCCCCCTTAATGGGAACGTTTAAAATCACATTAGCGAGGGGTGATGTGCAGTAATTCAGCTTGCTAACTGGTTTTTCAGAGAGGGAAAGTGACACGCTTTTTCTTCTTCTTCTTCTTTTTTCTTTTTTTATCCTCCTCCGGTTTATCAGCTGTTCTCAGGAGTAAATTGAGCTCCTTCGGGTATTAAGCAAGGAAAGCTTGCATTGAAATTTATGTTTATACAATGTAATGTAGTTAGAAACGAAATTAGAGAAAAAAAAATTACAGGAGTAAAATGTACGGAAGACTGTACATTATAAAATTTCTTCTTTTTTCTAAGTAATATTGTTTTCATTGTAATATTGATTTTTTTTGGAAACCTCAAGATGAAGACGGGGTTTGGTTTATATATATTTCTGTTTCTTGTTAGTTTGAGGCCATGTACACCTTATTAATTAATATGTATATATATAAGCAAAGTAAATAATAAGAATAATAATTAATAAGAGAAAAAAAAAATCCTTTAAAGTTCAATGTCCTAAATTGAAGGAAATTTTACTATTTATGTATATAGATTTTTGTTCAAAATATGGGTGTCTGTCCCATGTGTACTAAGAACAAGTGTTTGAAGATTGAAATGTATAAATAATTCATTAAAACTATCAAAGGCAGAGAAGTAAATCTCTTCTGATATTTGTCAAGGGTGATACATTGTAACTGTAACAATTCAGAGAGTCATGCTGAATATGACCACATCAGTTTTGTGTACTATACTGTGGATTTTAAGGGATGTTAAATAGTATGTAAATTTAGTGTATATTGTTCGTACTTTTTGTATCCAGAGTAAATATTTTGTAAGTCATGACTGAACTCTTGTTGTGTGTAAGAAAAATGTATTAATCTTTGCTGTTATGGTAGGATTTTCGTTTTTTTTTTTTTTTTTTTTTTTTTTTTTTTTGTGGCTTTTCTTTTCTTTTTGGAATTAAAGAATTTAGTTCTATACTTATGGAACATTTTTTTTTGAAAAAAATTTCTAAAAAAATATTAACTATTGGTACAATACATAAAGATTGGTAATCAAATGACAAGGAGCTGGATTCCACAATGGAGATCCAGAGGACTTAACGAAAGTGTCAAGTTATCTGACATTTTGGCAGACAAATTAGATCAAGTCAACACCCTTGAATTATGAACTGGCATCAAAGGATATCCTTATACTACGACAAAAATTTTTTTTTCTGTGTACAGTTCCTGATCTGTGAACATTATGCTACAAAATACTAAGAGTCTGTATTTTCCCTCTGGACTTTCTCAAGCGAAAGTAAAATAAACTTTTCTTCATGATGCAAGAACCCTTCTACATCTCTAGAGCAGGATCTAGCCGAGTAAAGTACTACTTGTGGGAGTGGTGCGACTACGTGGACTTTCGAGAGGGGGGGGGGTTCTACAGTTGAAATTTTCCACGTTGTACGTAGACTTTCAACTGATTTGCATTCGGGGGAAGATGGTGGAAAGTATTCACCACCTTTTGGCTTTTGTGTTACACCCTTCGAAACGTGTGTTATTTTTTTTTAATTCTACAATTAATTAGTAATTACTGTGTTGTCTTTTATATACATGTTTATGCATTTTTATATATATAATTATTTACACATCAAGAGCGGTACAATGGTTGGTAGCAAGTTAGATAACAAGGTGACAGACAGTTTTATGAGCACTGTCTGGCGAAGAAAAGTGCACTGGAGCCAGGCTGTGAAGCTTTTATGACTTTAAATTTATGAGGAGTGTCAATCACACTTCGTGTGTGGTACCGGGATTTCGAAGTTAGAAAACTCATACCAGACACTTTGGTGCCTGGTTAATTTTAGGGGGCCAGATAGCTTGTGATCATTGGCTGGTCAGTTCGCCTATGAGCGGCGAAGTTAGGTGTGGTCATTGAGACATTGGGCCATTTAGGCACAAGGTTGAAAAATAGTCAAGTAGAGGGGAGGGGCCACCACCAACGAAAAAGAAAGCCAGATCTTAGAGAAGAAGGCAGTCGATGGAAAAAAGGTGAAAGTGTGCGGTCGAAAAAGAAGTAGTTGGAAAAAATATTATGAGAGAGTGCTGCAAATTAGTTACTGAAAAAAGATACTACCGGGCTTGTGAATGAGGGTATGCCCATAAGGAGTCACTCTCCCCAGCCTGCATCAGGGTCCAACCTGGGACCCGGGAATTCCCCATAAGGAGTTGAGTCGGTCTGTAACGACTCAGGTATGATATTTTATTATATAATTACCAACCCTCTTCTGTTTGTACCGCTCGAATGGAATTATAATTTTTGTTCGGCAGGAGAACTTGTTCATATAGAGATTAAAAATGTGTAATGCTTAATTTGAATTGTGAGAACGAATCATTTGGTAAATGATACTTTTTAATGAATAAATTAAATTGTAGAAAGAGGATTGATATATATATCCTTACTATGTTTATTGTGCTGCATATTTTAAAACGGATTGATTTATATATCCTTACTAAGTCTCTGATATGTTTATTTTAGAAAGGATTGATTTATATCTCCTTACTATGTTTTTTTTTATATGTTTTTATTGTGTTTAATGTAAATAAAGTAATTGTTTTTAGTTTAAAAAAATGTTGTCTTAATTTAATGGTTGCATAATTAATTCTAAAACCTAAATGTTTCTCTAGAATTTGCTTAACTTAAATCTTGAATGTTTTTTTATTTAAAATTATCTTTAGGGTTGTTTTGGGTAATTATTTTATGGAGCTATATACACTCCATTCCCAAAATCCAACTGCCATATATTAGATACTCTACACACAACGCAAATTAATTTTCTTTAATCATAATTCTCTAGTATCTAATTAGGCGACGATCACGGAGCCTTCTGCAATCAGAAGCCCCCTTATAGATAATTAATGAGTAATGGTAATGGTGCACCTCACACCTGATTTTCTTTATGTGTAGTGATAGTCTTTTATTGACAGTTGTAACCGGCCTATAGTAGGAGATGTCGGCAAATCACCAGCATATACCATCCTTCCAGGTCTTTCGTGGTCTTCCTTGTTTCCTCTTTTGGTTTGTTCTATATTTAGATGCGATTTTGAGTAGTCCCTCGTCATTCATTTTCTTAACATGACCATGCCAGATTAAACGCTTCTTTTGGAGACCGTCTAATATGGTTCCCTTTATTTTCATCATTTCTTTGAATCCTTTATTTCTTATTCTTTCTATTCTTCATGATCTTCATAGGGCATCCATTTTCACTGCTGCTAATTTCTTTCTTTCTGTCTCCATAATTCTCCATCCCTCCGCTCCATATAACAATATGCTCTTTACAATGGAATTGTATATAATATATTTTCTTTTCCTGGAGATCTCCTGACTCCACCAAATAGAATTCAATAGTTTTACAGCTTTTATTCCTTGACAGATTCTGTATTTAATTTCATGTGAGTCTGTACCTCCTCTATTAATGTCTACATCAAGGTAGTTTTCCAAAATACCTTAACTAATTATTCTGGAAATGATGAAGTATTATATTATTTCGGAAACTGTTCAATAATTCATTCAGAAATAATTATGTATTTTGCTATGTTTGATTGTTTCACCTTTCATTTGTTTCATATATTTTTATTTCACCATAAGGATGTTATTTCCATTTTTTGAATCGGCAATCGTCCTGAAAAATTTGGCACTTTCGTACAAATATTATGCTTTAAGAAATATTATACTATATTATGCTTTACACAGTCGTTTAAAAACTTGATATTGTTATGTGCATTATCAATAACTTTTATAACATTATAACATAAATAACAGGCAAAGTTTGTAAGAAATATAAAAAATATAATGTAGCATATATATATATATAGAAAATTAAAGTAAATATATTAATTAGACAAATGTTCTGTTATGTATTGAAATATTTATTTATTTCTGAAAGATCTGTTGACGTGTAAAAAATAAATATTTTTTATTATATCCATGAAATCCTTGTCGCAGAGTTAATAAACAAGAACGAAAAATCATGCGTCAAGCATAGATTATGCAACACTTTCCAACGCTTCCAAAATAATTTTACAAATCATTACCGTTTAATAAGCTGAAAGATAACATCCAAGTAAACAATCTGGAAAACGCATAACGTATTACAAACGTAATTTCAGGAATTTCCAACATATACAATATTCGGAAAAATATCCGAATACTTTTATTCAGCCTTGTATATGATCTATAGATTTTTATAAATACTGCATAGGATGCTAAATTTCAGTTTAGTTAGGAAACGCGTAGCACAATTTAAAATTCTCCTTCTGGAGTTTTTGTGAATAAACGGAAATGTGTTCGCGAACTTTTGTGCTCCCTGTATATGATCTACAGAATTTATACACACCAAGTAATAGACAAAAAGTGAGTTAAATTTAAAATCGCGTTCAGCAACTTAAAATGCACTTCCAGGATTTATTGTTAACAGACAGTAGAGAATTCTTTTGTGTGTCCCTGTAAATGAACGATGACTGCTATACACACAATATTCTGTACTAAGCCTCTTGTAATGCACCTTAATGATATATATTTATATAAATTTCAATGCGTTTAAAATAGTGAAACATTATTGAATTAAACCGCAAACGATTTTTCTGCATAGACGTAGTGTAACGGAATTCTTTTGACTGTCCCTGTAAAGTAACTATAAGTGCTATGCACATCATATTCCATATTAAGCTACCTGTAATGCACCTTAATGATATATATCAATTACAATGTGTTTGAAATTGTGTAACATCATTAAAATAAACCGCAAATGATTTTTCCCCATAGACCGTAATGCAACGGAATTCTTTTGAGTGCCCCTGTAAAAAAACTATAAGTGCTACACACTTCAGTTGAAATAGGGAACATGCGATTGTCCTGAAGATATAGATAACGATGCTATAGATAACGATAATAACATATAAAAATTGCAGGGCAATCCGAGCACATTTACGGGCGTTAGAGCACGTACAGACGGCCATACGGCAGACGGCCGGACAAACCGAAGTCATAAACGCTTTTCAACTAGGTTGGAAAGTGTTAAAAAGATCGATTGTAGAATACTTGTGTTGTACATTATCTAATTTGAATTACTTCTATTAGAATTTAAAATTACCAAATTTATAAAATGATCATGCCTAATTATGAATTACACGTGTAAGTAACGAAAAATTTAAGTTCTTGTCAACAGTTTCCTTATAAGAAAATCTATTATACTAATGAAAACATAATACCTTAAATTTTCAATATTAGTTCTTAGTCTTATAAACATACGTAGATATGAAATGAAACAGTTTCCAACAAAACTAAGTTATCGATATGAATTCATTACAGTTTTCCAAAATATGCTAACCAATTATTAAGGAAATACTGAAGTATTATGTTATTTCGTAACTTATTCAATAATTCATACACAAATAATTATCTTATTCACCATTAAGATGTTATCTGCTTATTGATTTTTCTACCTTTCATTTATTTGTATTTCACCACAGAAAGTTATTTCCATTTTTTGAATCGGCAGTCTTCCTTAATAATTTGGAGCTATCATACTAATATTAAGCTTTAAGAAATATTGTGGTATATTATGCTTTACTCAGTAGTTAAAAAAATGAAATTATTTTGCCCATTGTCAATAAGTTTTATAAAATTAAATAACAGGAAAAATTTATAATATATAGAAAAATATAATATATTATTTCGGAAATTAAAGTGAACATAATATATTAATTTGAAAATTGTTGTGCTATGTATTGATACATTTATTTATTTCAGTGCGACCTGTTGACGGCCAAAAAGTAAATATTTTCTATTACTTCAGTGAAATCCTTGTCGTAGGAAGTTAATAATAAACAAGAAAGAGAAATCATACGTCAAGCATAGATTATGAAACTCTTTCCAACAAATTCAGAATAGTGTAAGAAAACTGCCCCATTTAATATGGTGAACAATGATATTTAAGTAAACAATTTGGAAACGCATATCACAATTGCAAACCCAATTTTAGCAGTCACCATCAGCCGAAAAAATATTCAAATTATTTTGGGTAGTCCTGTACATGATCTATAGATTTCTATATTTACTACATAGTATGCTAAATTTTAGTTGAATTAGGAAACGCATAACATATTTGAATTTTCCCCTTGAGCAATTTTCGTTAATAAATGGAAATAAATTTC
Organism: Maratus michaelseni; assembly: GCA_963931845.1. NCBI lineage: Eukaryota > Metazoa > Arthropoda > Arachnida > Araneae > Salticidae > Maratus > Maratus michaelseni. The sequence continues at coordinate 283,759,332 of OZ007587.1, forward strand.
TTTGTGCAACCCTATATATGATCTATGGAATTTATACACAAAAAAACAATATTGAAAAAGTTAGTTAAATTTAAAAACGCTTAACATAACAGAAAACGCACATCTAGCAATTATCGCTCATAGGTAACTAAATTCTTTTGTGTGTCCCTGTAAATGAACGGTAAATGATATACACACCATGTTCTACAGTAAGTATTTTCTAGTGCTTGTCATACTGTATATCAAGTTCAATATGTTTGAAATAGTGTAACATTATTAAAATAAATTGCGAATTTTCTCCATACGCCATAATGAAACGGAATTATTTTAGAGTGTCCCTGTAAAGAACGACAAATGTTTATTTAAGAAATATTGTGGTATTTTAAGAAATCTTACATCTATGTACACCATATTCTACAGTTAGTATCTTCTAGAACTCTTCAGTAACGTATATCAATTTCAATATGTTTGAAATAATGTAACATTATTAAATTACATTACAAAGGGTTTTCACCATAGACTATAATGAAACGGATTTCTTTTGAGAGTCCCTGTACACGAACTACACACACTTCATTTTCCATACAGAACATACCACAGTAATCCTCAATAACATACATCAATTTCATGGTAACCTGAGTATATTTACGTGGGTTAGAGTACGGTCAGATGGTCAGACAAACCAAATTCGTGAATACTTCTCAACTCTGTCGGAAAGTGTTAAAAAAGACCAGTTTTTGAATGCATGTATTGTATATTAATATCAATTTCAATATGTTTGAAATAATGTAACATTATTAAATTACATTACAAAGGGATTTACCCTTAGACCATAATGAAAAGGATTTATTTTGAATGTCCCTGTACACGAACTACACACACTTCTATCCAATGGTTGGAGTATCATAGTTGAGATTTTTCCAACAGAGCAGAAAATATACCGGTACCAGGACTCGAACCTGGTTTGCCGTACCAACGCTCTCTCTAATTATATGGTATACAGTAGTTTCCGTGCTATTTCAGATTCATCATGTAAAATGCTATAGTTATAGCTCGGATGAATGAAATTAGCCCCGCAGTTCGCAGCCTTGTCCAAAAATAAGAGTGAAATATGCCAGCCCAGGATATTGTCGGGATAGCTCAGTAGAACATACCACAGTAATCCTCAATAACATATATCAATTCCATGGTAATCAGAGTACATTTATGCGGGTTAGAGTACGGACAGGTGGGCAGACAAACCAAATTATTGAATACTTTTCAACTCTGTTGTAAAGTGTTAAAAAAAGACCAGTTGTTAAATACACGTATTGTACATTAATTAACTTGAATTAATCCTGTATGAATTGAAAATTATCAAATTTATAAAATGATCATGCATAAGGCCTCAATTATACGTGTAAAGGATATAAAAGTAAAGTATGTTGTCAAACGTTTCGCTCATTTAAGAAAATCTAATTATACAAATTTAAATTTAGTGCCTTAAATTTAAAATATTAGTTCTCAGTCTTATAAATATACATAGACATGCAATGAAACAACTTCTAACAAAACTAAGTTATCGGTATGAAATCATTACAGTTTTCCAAAATATGTAAACTAATTATTATAGAAATAATGAGCTATTACGTTATTTCAGATCTTATTCAACAATTCAAGCACAGATAATTATCTTGTTCGCCATTAAGATGTTATCTGTTTATTGATTGTTCAGCCTTTCAATTATTTGAACTTCATCATAAGGAAGTTATTTCCATATTTTGAAACAGCAAACTTGCCTGAAAATTTTCGCGTTTTCATATAAATGATATTTTGCACTAAGAATTAATTATAAATAGTGATTTTAAATAATATACATTTTGAATATTCATTTCAAATAACATAATTTTTGCAATTATTATTTGAAAAAAGTATGAATTGTAACCTACATTTTTTTTAAAGCAAAAATCGTTTTTTAGAAGTTTCAAATATACGAATCAAAACTTACAACTCGCCCCTCCAAGTAGTTTTTTAATTATGCTTAAAAAGCTACCTGCATTGCAGTTTGTATGCATCTATTAACTAGTCTGATGTGCCAATCCCAAAACTTTCTTCTATCTGACACAATTTTCGCATATAGTAAAAAGAATCAGCACCAATTTATATCAAGGTCTAACTAAATCGAAAGTTTTATTAAATTCCGTGCAATAGTTCTTGAGATATGACTATTGGTAAAATCGTGTAAATCCTGCTAAATGCAGCATAGCAGCGCCACCTGTTGGGAGATTTAAACCAAAACCTAATCAACAACAACTTATGTACACGGCTAACTGAAACTGAAATTTGATGAAAATCTGTGCATTAGTTCTTGAGATATAGTTATCGTGATAATGATGAAAAATATAGCATAGCAACGCCACCTGTTGTGATAGTTACACCAAAACGTAAGCAGCATCTATTTATGTTAAGGTCTAACAGAATTTAAAGTTTGATGAAAATAAGTGCATTAGTTCTTGAGATAGAGCTATTGTGGAAATCGCAAAAAATGCAGCATAGAAACGCCACCTGTTGGGCGATTTTCACCAAAAACAAATCAGCACTAATTTATATCAGGGACTAACTGAATATAAAGTTTTATTACATTTTGTGCATTAGTTCTTGAGGTAGAGCACTCACAAAATTTTTGTCACATACAGGCAGACAGACAGACTCACAGACAGACATTTTTTAAAAACAGTCAAATCGTGTTCAGGACCTTCTAAAACGTATAAATCTGTCAAAAACCGGAAGTCAAAAATTTTCGTGAATCCAATACTTTCTTCTTGTAAAGATAGAAGAAAGTAAAAATCAATTTAAAGTTAGGAGTTCCAAAATTGACATCTCCATAATTCCTGAACTACTTCCCCTCATGACTTCTCGTTTGTTATTTGACGGTAAAATATACTGAACAATGCACATATGACAGCAAAATTGGAATTCGTATTGAAAATTTCAAAGTTTGTTACAATTTCAATATGCAAACGGCCTCTTAATCTTATTTTCTTTTAACATTAATTGAAAGAAGACGGAATTCCCTATCAAATAGCTATTTTAGTTTCCCTTTGCGTCGATTAGGCGATTAAAATGTATTCTCACTAACTTTTTTTTCCGACAGTACAACTTTTAACATACATAACACCTAAATGAAACAATTTTTAAAACATGTATTATACATAACAACGTTTATTCAAATTCTTTAAAATAATGAAATTTAATAAGTAATGTTCCATAATCCTAATAATCATTTTGTCATAAATGACATAATGTTTTTTCAGCGGTTGAAAGCAAAGAGCAAATCTGTCTCTTAAAATGATATTACAACATACAAAACTAGTCGGATGTGCCAATCGCAAAACTTTCTTCTATCTCCATTCAGGTTTCTCATACACTAAAAACGCATCAGCACTAATTTATGTCAAGGTCTAACTGCATATGAAGTTTTATTGAATTCCGCGCATTAGTTCTTGAGATATGACTATCGCTAAAATCGTATAAATCCTGAAAAATGCAGCAAAGCAGCGCCACCTGTTGGGAGATTTACACCAAAACCTAATCAACAACAACTTATGTCAACGTCTAAATGACTCTGAAGTTTTATGAAATTCTGTGTATTAATTTTTGAGATATAGCTTTCGTGAAACTCATGAAAAAAGTAGCATACCAGAGCCATCTGTTGGGCTATTTACACCAAAACATAATCAGCGTCTATACATGTCAGAGTCCAACAGAATCTGAAATTTTATGAAATTCTGTGCATTAGTTCTTGAGATATATCTATCGTGATACTAGTTAAAATGCAGCATAGCAGCTCCACCTGTTGGGATATCTACATCAAAACATAATCAGCGTCTATTTATGTCAAGGTCTAACGGAATCTGAAGTTTGATGAAAACCAGTGCATTAGTTCTTCAGATATAGTTATTGCGGAAATTGCGAAAAATGCAGCATAACAGCACCACCTGTTGCGCGATTTACACCAAAAACTAATCAGCACCTATTTATATCGGGGACTAACTGTACATGAAGTTTTATTATATTCCATGCATTAGGTCTTGAGATAGATCGCCCACAAAATTTTTGTCACATACAGACAGACAGAGTCACAGACTCACAGACTCACAGACAGACATTTTCTACAAACAGTCAAATCGTGTTCAGGACCTTCTAAAACGTATAAATCCGTCACAAACCGGAAGTCGACAATTTTCATGAATCCAATACTTTTTTTCTTGTAAAGATAGAAGAAAGTAAACATCATAAACTGTGTCCATCTTGTGGAGAACAATAAATTAATCATCCAAAACCCTCGTGCTACAGAAATAAGCAACAAACTACAAACAGTCAAATCATGTTCAGGATCTTCTAAAACATATAAATCCGTCGAAAAGCGGAGGTCTAAAATTTTCATGAATCCAACACTTTCTTCTATCAAAGATAGAAGAAAGTAAAAATTAAATAAAGAGACTGACATAGTTATTTATTGTCGAAAAGATTAATTTAATGAAACAATACTTTTCAAACTTATTATTGTAACCTAAACTTATAATTTAAAATTTCAATATTTTTTCTAATTCATACAAATATGCGTAGATATGAAATGAAACATCATGCCAACATAACGAGTTATCGACATAAAATTGTCAGTATCTTCTAAATATTGAGGAAATAATGATGTATTTCCCTTATTTTTGGGACTTTTTCAATAATTCATGCACAAATGATTACATTATTTACCTTAAATTGCTATCGATTTATTGATTGTTCTATCTTTTATTTATTTGTATTTTATTATAAGAAATATTTATTCATTTTCTGAATAGTCGAATTTGGCTTTTTTAAACAAGTATTGTTCTTTAAGAAAAGACAATACTCAGTGATTAGAGATGGAAGTTATTATGTTCATTATTAATAGATCCTATAAAATTATCACAGGAAAAGATTAATAATATACTACCTGAGTGGCAACCAGATTTGTTTACATTTACACTGCATGAAATCTTCTGGTTTTTCGAGAGAAAAAGAAATCCAATATTGCTGTACATTTAGAAAAAACGTACTACATTAATTTTATTAAATACAAAGTTTCAAGCAAGAAATCATATTTACAATGTAGGTTATTCGCAGAAATTGCAAAAAAAAAATTAAAAAAAAAAAAAAAAAAAAAATACATTACATGAGATCTTTGTATTGGAAATTATTTTGTTGATTTTTCATGCAAAACTTTATTTATCAAAATATATTGTTCTTTTAAGATTTGATTTCTAATTTCGTAGCTGGAGAAATGAAAATGACGTCACTTTGACAAACTTAAAAAAAATAGTTTACCTTTTTGGACTAAATTAAATTCTTTACATGAAAGGTAATTATGTCATTTTTACCCGATAAACCATATTACACTGAGTGCTTTTGTGAAACGTTTTAACCGCCATGTTTCAAAAACAATTAATTGAAAACAGTATATACTTTTCCTATAAATTCATTTTTGTGAATGGAGGTTTAATAACTGACTAGCTAAATGCAAGAAATTTAAGTCTCCCTCCTTGGTTCAAAGTAAAGCTTAAGAATGTAATGATTTCTAAATGACAATATGTAGACATATCATATTTTTCTGTAGAATAAATTAATTCATGAAGCTTGAATATGTGAAAACATGCTTTTATTTGTTTGAATTTTCTTGGAAAATTTAATTTAATCAAGATTATTTTTTCTCCATCCATTTAAATTGAAAATATTTTCTTATAGCAAATTTAATAGAAAATGAAGTAAAAAAAAATCTAATGATATCTATTGTTTTATCTTTTCTTTCATTTATTCACAAAACATGATGTTATGGAGTTTCCCCAATTGCAGAAATATCATTAAAATTGAAAAAAAAATAATATAGCAAAAACTAATTTAATTTTTACAAATTCTAACACCTTATATGACATTTTCATAGGCATGCGGATAACAGGTGTTAATTTCATAGCCCGACTTATGATATTTTTGGAGGAGTAGTGGAGAAATACAAATGTACAAACAGATTTTAATATAATACTACTGTGGGAAAAAAATAGTAAGACTTTGTTCATAATTTTAAAATTCTTAATTTATTCTTCCAAATCTATTTCGTCCCCCTCAAAGTAATCCCTCCTGGCCCCAATACACTTGTGCCAACGTTTCTTCCAATCCTCGAAACAGTTGTTAAAGTCAATTTCCGGAATAGCCTTCAATGCGCGTAGCGATTCACGTTTAATGTCTTCAATTGACTCAAAACGGTTTCCCCGGAGCGGTCGTTTGAGTTTGCTGAATAGCCATAAGTCACACGGAGCTAAATCAGGCGAATGTGGTGGTTGCGGCACGATATTGGTTGAAAATTTGGCGAAAAACTCACGAAGAATTAATGCAGTATGCGACGGTGCATTATCGGTGCATCTTTCAAAATGGTTTTCACAGATCCTTCCGATATTCCAACGATGCCAGTAAGGTCCCTGACTGTTAATCGTCGATTCTCAAGCACCAATTCCTTTATTTTATTGACGTGTTGATCATCAGTTGATGTTGATGGCCGTCCTGGACGTGGTTCGTCGTCAACGCGTTCTCGACCCTCTTTGAATAATTTGTACCAATCAAAAACACTTGCTCGCGACAAACAATTATCACCGAATGCCTTTTGCAACATTCTGAATGTTTCGGCACCAGAAATTTGATTCCGCACACAAAATTTAATGGAACTTCTTTGTTGAATAATTTCACTCATTGTAAAAATCGCCGAATGCACTTTTTGTACTTCAGAAAGACAAGCGTATACTAAACACTAATGATTATTTTGATGTGACATTTGGCACAGACCTCACTGACAGTCATACCAACCTAGAAAAAAAATATTTCTACGAATGGGTTTTCGCGCGAAACTTAAATTAAAAAGTCTTACTATTTTTTGCCCACAGTAATAGATATAAATAAAAAGAAAATATAACAAAGAGAGAAAATTAAAGTAAAATAATTAAGTAGAAAATGATTGTGTTACTTATTGAAATATTTATTTATTTCAGCACGGACTTCTAGTTATGTACATTCGTTCAAACCTATGTACATGATAATCCATAATGGATACAAGAAAACATACCTGGCAATTATGAATACACACCGAAGTGGAAGAAAATCTATTACAGATGCTGAATAATTCGCGGTTCTTAACTGCAAAACAAATACTAAAATGTACTGATATGGAAACAAATATCCTTATAAATGCTAATTACATTATTAGAGCAGCCTTTTTAGAACACCATGTTGTAATGCCTTTAATGAATATGATAAAACATTCACAGCTCATATTGTTATAATTTAGACATTTGATCATGTTTATATATATTTTTTTGCTTCACTAAGTGTTTTGTTACTTTATATTTCAAAAAGATTAAAAAAATTCATGACTTAAAAATCAAAGCCCTTTTTTCTATTTTAAGAATTCATCTAATCCAACAGACCAGAACTTTCATGTCGCTTTAACAAAAATACATGAATTCTGATGTTTAGAAGCAAATCTTTTGCATAAAAGATTCAGAGAAATGCAGTCAAATATGATATGCTGTCAGCTGTATTTTAAAATCGCTATAAATAATTTCAATTCTTTTTTCTAATATGAAAAAGACATTTTGCAGCAAGTTCTTCAAAAAGTTTTCCAATCTTTTTAAAAGAGACTTATAAAAAAGACGTGGATTTTGTGATATACATTTGAGAGATCTACATTTAATGATCTACATTTAATTTCTAAAAGAAAAGTTATAAGAGACAAGTGCAGTATTATATACTGCAGTAATTATATGCTGATAGTTTTAAACGCTGTTAGTTCCATCCCCGTACAAAGCTAATCAATATATAAATATCTGAGTTTTATCACATAAAACGTATTTCGCTTTAAAAAAAACCCGAAAAATTGTATTTGTTATGGATTTTAACGTTGAAATAACAAATTCTTTAATTATTTAACTTTTATTGTTAGCCATTCAAGAGTATAAATTTATGATTGTAAGAAATAAGTGCAGTTAACTATTTTTCAATTATGACAAAACAAGGTAAAATAATGTATAGATACTGTTATTATGTTCAGTAAATTTAATGACGGTAAATAATTAAGATTTCAGTCATGTAGCGTCAGTCATTACACAGTGTAGTATGTGTCAATTGGATATATGAATTCAAATACCTTGATCAGCGTTTGGGCGAAAATTGATTATCTGGCTGATGTCTTTCTTGTGACTAAAGTCTGCACAAATGGATTGTATGTGACTAAGAGCTTACGCTAGTCACTTGAAGACACTCTCAAGCTAATGCTAAATCAATGGCAACGTTCTTTTCAATTTTTTCTTTTGCATTTCAATATTTTTAAGCGATTTGTTTTGCATAGGATGTCTGAGGTCGGTGGATAACCAGTTTTTTTCGATTTCTGTTTCTGTTTGTTTTATATTTTTAATTAGGATACTTAGACTTTTGGAACCGCTTCAGAAATAAAAAATGACCTCATAAAAAATCTGCTACCAAAACCGAAAAATTAAAAGTGTGCTTGGCTAGAGTACCACAGAAAAAAAAATCGTTTAGAGATATTGAAATGTAAACAAAAAATTTTAAAAGAACGCTGCCATTGATTTAAGAACCTACAATAGTCACGCCACGACTATTGCAAGCTAATGTTAATCTTATAGAAGCATTCTTTTCAGATTTCTTCGGTTGCATTTCAATACATTTAAATGATTTGTTTTGCACAGGATAGCTGAAGTCTCTCTCTAACCATGCCGCTATTTTACTTTTTCGATTTTGTTTGAAGAATTTTTTACGATGTCCTTTTCTATTTCGGAACCAGTTTCGGAGGTAAAAATAACTTTATAAAATAAAAATCTGCAACCAAAATTGAAAAAGGAAAAACATAGCTTGGTTAGAGATCGACCTCAGGTATATTGTGGACAAAAATCATTTAAATATATTGAAATTATTGGAAATATTTTTGTTTAAGCTTATTAATCTGCTGTTATCATTATCTGTTATATCTTAAGAACAATATACTTTAATTAAATTAGAAGGAAATTTCCACTTATCTTCTTGTATTCAGTGGTCAAGTAATCCTTTGCTTATTAAAGCCAGTTTCTTTTTTAAATAAACCAAGTAGCTGCATATATCCATACGTACACGTTTTCAATACTCCGTATGTAGAGGAAAATTTTTCATGAATGATTTTGTGTGAAAGAATTGTAGTCAGTCATTCCATACTGCGAAACTTTTAATTAATCTTTAACATTTTAAAATACTAGTTAACAGTGTATTGTCCAAATGGATTCAATTGTAATCTTTAACACTTACAAAAATACATTTAAGCTTAAATTTAATAGGAGAGTATTCATTTTACTGCTTCTAACTGTATTACATTTTACGGAGTGAGACAAAGTGCAGGCAAAACAGAAAAAAACATCATTATTTATACTATAATTATAGTTCTTAAATTATATGGGGGGAAACGTTCATTGATATAATCATTATATTTCTTCATTAATGTCCTTATTTTATTATGGATAATCTCTGTGAAAGTTCAACTTGATTTCATCAGAGTAAGTAATCACGCTGTTGCTTTCTGTGGGCTAAATATATGGTTTTTACTTGTTTACGTAATCATCCTTGATTGTTCTATTTGTTTAATGGATTTATTTATTACTAAATATTAAAATTCTGATATCATATTTTCCAATAGAAAAAACACAAAATTTGAAAAGAACTCTCCCATAGGATTAACATTAGCTTGCGAGATTTGTTGTGGGACTACAGTGGTCTCTTAATATTAACTTGCGAATATGTTGAATTAACACAAGAATTTTCGAAAAAAAAATATTTGAAAATAGTAAAATGCAATTGTGCTCCAGTGTTTTCTCCAATTATAAAATTAAAATTTTATTCAAAAATTCTACTACAAATATTAATTAAAGGTTGGATAAAAAAACATACCGCCATTTTTCAAAGAGTTCAAACATAACTCTGCAATTTTTTTTTATATATAACCCAAACTGTCTTATATTAAATTTATAATGTTAATGTGTTCATTGCTGTTGTTAATGTGTATAAACTGAATACGCCTTTATGAATTATTCTTAAAAATTTTCTTAATAATTCATGTGTTAAAATTAATGGACTTAAGAAATTGTTTTGGAAAAAAGAAAACAAAGTTGAAAAGTGATGAAATAGTTTCTATTAAGATAACTATAATTAATAATTTATCAAAAACTTATTCTCTCTATCATGTCTTTAAGATATTGCTGATTATTCCGCTATCTGACCACTCTCATTTATAATCATTTGATTTAACGCAGAAGTATTTTTCCATCAGTGATAATAAGGTCTATGTTTTTCTCTGATATCACAACCATTAATTATATTTATGTTACAACAAGGTTGTATTTTATAATTTCCAAACATATTTCGTAAATATACTAGGCGGGACGGAAATTATTTCTAAATGTATCTTATACAAACTTAAGCAGTTTTTTGACGCTTCATTTAGTAAATTTATTGATATTAAGCAACTATATCAGAATAATACATCAAACAATCTTTGAAGGAAGGTGATTATTTTTTTTAAATATAGCAATTATTTTAGCGAAATAATATTATTGAGTAATTTGACAAGAGGTGCTCTTAGCTCATATTCAAGAGATAATATTACTCATCGATTATCGTACTTCTGCCACATTATTTTTTTCCAATTAATTTATATAGTAGAAAGTTTCCAATATTTTCAATGAGCAAACTTCACCAAAAGTTTCATGTGTTTATATTGATGAATACACCCAGAAAATACATAGTTATTCAAGTATCAAAATTGATGGTTACTTAGAAAATTTAATACATAACTTTGCAAAAGATTTATCGTAACGAAATTTTATCTTTTGAAATACGTGTTAAAAATATTTAAAAAATAATAATTAGTATCTCTGTACATTTAAATTTAAATATTTTTTAAGAAATGTATTGATTGATTTAAGAACAGAATTTCGTTGAATGCAATAATTAAATGCAATAAAAATGCTTTTCACTGTTAATAATTTTATGCAATGTATGTCCTGTGTTGTTGATGTATGCAGAGATTACCTAATATTAAGAAATATTAGGTCTAAATTAAGAATATTCATTACAAGGGTATAAAAAGTATCGAAACGTAATTATTTAAACGACATATGCGTTTAAGAAACAAATATGTTTTGTTGCTCCTTATCTCATTTTTATTGTTTAATAGATACTTTTTTGATCCACTAAAACCATCTAATAAACACTTTATTTTCACTTTTTCCTCTTCATCACTTTTCTAATAGCACACTCACGTCAGTTGATAATCGTCATTATGAGTCGTAAATAATGACAAATGTTACATAAACAATGGTGACGAAAATGTAGCAGCTTCATTTTCTAATATAATCATCTCAATTTCGAATGCCCGTAAGTTGTTGACTGGTGTGAAGGAGCCGTGCCCGATTTTCTAATCATTTTCAGCTAATCACAAAATGTGAGATTTCGTCGTCACGATGACTCCGATCACAGTCTCTGACTACTACATTTACGCGCTAACCCTAAGTCAATCCACAAACTTAGGCGATATAAGCTAAATGAAGCACATTTTAGGCCAAGAAACAAATTGAAACAAAGAAGAAACCTGTTGTTTCTCCTAAGACATGCTGCTTGTGTTTGCTCTCAATGTGCCGCGGCCTGTGCAAAAGTGGTGGCTGTCGAAAGCGGACATTTCGAAGCGTTCGTACGGTCCCTCGAATTTGATTGTCACTCTGACCGACAACTATTGCTGATCACAAGGGCGGATCTAGAGAATCTTCAAGGGGGGACCGATATCAGAAATTTGGAGGTTAATATCCGACCCGCAATCTTGGTCGGGTCGGGCCAATTTTTTTTAATTGTGGGTCAGGTTTACTTCTACTTTTTTGCTACGGGTCGGGTTGACTCCTACTTGTTTACTGCAGGTCGAGTTTGGTTCGGTTAACTTGTTTTTTGGTACGAAATAAGTTTGGGTTGGGTTAATTTTTACTTTTTTTGCTGCGGGTCCGGTTGATTTCTACATTTTTCCTGCGGGTGGGGTTGGCTTACATTATCGGGTTGGGTTTTTTCACTCTGGTGTGTCGTGTTCGGATTGACCCGATTTTTTAAAAGAATGTCTAAAATATTTTTTCCGATAAAATCTATATGCAGTAAAAATTTCATAACGGACAGTCCCAAATAGCGGACAGCTTTATGTTAGGGAATACTTTTTAAATCTTTTATTTAGTAAAACCTCCGAATTACGGACACCTTGGAGCCTTCGAGTTTATCCGCAAATTCAGAAGTAATAGCATGTACAGTACAGTAAGACCTCCGTACGGTCACTCCTGAAGAGCGGAGACAGTCCCCAATACAATTATTTGCATATATTTGAGCACTCCTCCGAGTAAGAGATAAATTCGATAGCACCGAAGTGTCAGTTATTTACATGTTTTACAGTATTTGAAAATTAATGAGTATATATGTATATTTATATTTCTATATAAAAGAAAATTGAAATTAGAGATATAATTGCATACTACATTTTAAAATTCTATTAAAATTTGGATTAATTTTCGTTCATTTCGGTTTCGGGAGGACGGAATTTTTTTTTCGGGGTTCGGTTTTGCTTACAATGGAATTTTTGGGTTCGGTTTGGGACAACCAGTTCCGCTCAGGTCTCTAGGTGGAATTTTAAGTTGTATGTTCAAAAGGTGGAGTTATTTTAAATGGGATTTTTGTAGTATCTTAAAAATTGCTCAGTGCGCTAAACTCCAAAACATCGCTGTATTAAAAATTACGGTATAAGAAACTACAATAGTCTCTAGAGAGCAAGAGCAAATTTTTGAATTGCTACGGGCGGTTGAAACACAGCCTTTGCTACTCATCTTGTATTCTTATATGCGTAATAAATAGCAATGATTTTCTAAATGTGTCAGAAAAAAGTGGATTTGTTTTTGAGAACTAAACTTACAATTCATTAAGGCTTATGGCCTATAGTACCGTACCCTGTTTTATTATTATTATTATTATTATGGGCCCTGGGGTGCTATAATACCCCTGTCAAGTTGTCAGCCTAACGTGGGAGGGACCATCAATGTTTAGTCCTCAAGACAGCTTGGTACTCAATTTATAGACCCCGAATGGATTAAGGCCTGAGTTAGCCTTGATCAGTCCGCAGTCGAAAAGGGGACCTGTAGCGTGGTAGCGAGAAAAGCTGGGCATTACACTACTGGGCTTACTGTTGTTGAAAGTATTAACAAAAATAATAAACAAATGTTTTAAATGTCTTTACCTTTTTAATCTTTATCACCCTTTTTTAAACGTATTAGGTAGATTTCGTAAGAAATACTACCTATTACATTCTCCCCTAAGTTGGAATTTTTTGCAGATCTACGTCGATCATGACTCCCAGAACCAAAAAACACCCTCCCTTCAAAACTTTATCTATCTATCTATCTATCTATCTATCTATCTATGTCACTTTTTTATGGACACAATAACTTCAATAATTCTGCACAAATCTCTTCCAAATTGATACATAAAATCAAGGGGCATAAAATCTCGGTCAAGTTCGTTAACGGGCAAAATCGAACCAGGGGGGGGATGGGGGGCTTTTTGTGAAAAGAGAAAAAACCCCATAATTATTTAATCATGATACGTATCGAATCCGTTTAAAGTTATTATTACTTCTAGGAAAAGGACCGAAAATTTATGTATGACAGATTTTTGATATCATTAAAAATGGCCCCAAGGGGGGGGGGAGGAGGAAGGGGTGGTTTTAGATGAAAAAAATTCATAACGTCGTCAATTCCCAAGATATCAAATCCGCTTAAAGTTATTGTAAATCTCCTTAAAATTATCTACAATTTTTATAGTGACAAGTTTTTTATAGGACCAACTCTTATGGAAAAAAAAATTGAAAACAAAAAAATCTCTGCTGGCTCCGCCCACAAGCAGACGTGAAAACAGAAAAAAACCCATAACTTCTTAATTTTTATACATATCGAATCCGTTTAAAGTTATTATTACTTCTAGGAAAGGGGCCAAAAATTTATGTACGGCAGATTTTTGATTTCATTAAAACTGCCCCCCAAGGAGGGGGGGGGAATAGGGGTTTCATAAGAAAAAAAATTATATCTTCGTCAATTCCCAAGATATCAAATCCGCTTAAATTTATTATAAATCTTCTTAATATTATATACAACTTTTACATTGACAAGTTTTTTATAGGACCAACTTTTACGGTAAAAAAATTAAAAACAAAAAAATCCTTGTTGGCTCCACCTACAGGCAGAGGTATATTTCGAAGTGGGTGGTCCCAACTGGCACAGCATGGCAAATAGGTCTTTCTTCTGCATTTCCCAATAATCAGATGCCCCACGGTCTGCGTCTTCGAAATCTACCTGTGCCTGTAGGCCGAGCCGTCAGGGATTTTTTTTTTATAATGGAACAAGCCCAATTTACTTCGAAATTCCGTGCCTTGTTCTTGTTCTGTTTTAAATAAAATGTTGCTTGTTTTTTTTTTATTTTCCTCTTGAATTACATATACTTTGCCAGTTTTTCTCGCTTTTTGCAACAAACACATGAAATTTTGAATGTGAATGTCTGCTATCTACCTTTTTGCACATGCAAGCAATTGCTGTATCACTAGATTCTTTTTACTCTCACTGCTAGTAAATTACGGGGTGTGGAGGACCGGAGGGAGCGAAGATTATCGTAGGGTATGCTAACTTGAAAGTTGTCGCCAACTAGACAGATGTACGGATGAGTACAGTGAGACTGGGCGAGCTCTTCTCCCTGTAACATCGCCTATGACGCAATCAATGTACTGGACCTTGTAATAAAACGCCCAAAGAAACAACGAACACTTCGAAGTTAGAACTATAGGGAAGAACGACATCACATTACAGTACTAATAAAAAGGTTGTCCAGAATTTTATTAGAATTATACAGCGGTAGGACAAAAAATATACAAAGAATTCATACAAACTTTTTTTTAGAGGCATTGTGTATCTCTGGCAACTTGGCGAGATACCTTTCAGAAGTCGCATAAGGGCTCAATTGTTTGAAGGCTAATATAATCATAGAGACAATTTTAAGCTTTGAATGATTGCCACATTTCAGAAATCTGTAAATAAAATACTAACTGGGTATAAGACTGCTTGTTTCTTTGTAACAAAGATCAGTTCTAATTCAGTAAAGACTGTTTTGAAACTTGCCCGGATCTGCACGTACAAAAACTTAATTGGTACTTCACCGCCAGACTTAATTTCTACAAAATATGCCGATATTTCTGAAACAACATTATTCTACAATTAAAACTATTCATAAAGCCCACTTACTTATAATAAGATTTTTTTTCATATTATGTTCGTAATTGATGGAATATAGAATGAAAACAATATTAATG
Organism: Maratus michaelseni; assembly: GCA_963931845.1. Taxonomy (NCBI): domain Eukaryota; kingdom Metazoa; phylum Arthropoda; class Arachnida; order Araneae; family Salticidae; genus Maratus; species Maratus michaelseni. Next base: position 283,774,786 of record OZ007587.1, read on the forward strand.
ACAGTTAGATAATTGTGTATATAAACACTCATTAAATATTTGAATTATACAATACATTCAGATGAATATTCATTAATATTAACGTAGTTTAGAATTAAAGAAACAAATAATAAACGAAAGTCATAATTTTAAAGCTCTACAAAGAAAAAAGTACATTTTGTTTTCTTTTATATATAACAAAAGAAAATATTGTAATTGAAAAATTTTTCGACTTCTGGTTTTCGTAGGATTTACACCGAAAGAGATCCCGAAAAACACGTTTTTGCAAAATGCCTGTCTGTCCGTGGTTGTGTCCTCTTTGTATCACCGAAAGTGTATGAAGTTGTGCATAGAATTAAACCAAATTTCATTTATAGGTTTTTGACTGCGGCTAGCAGGTCGTACTTAAATTTGGGGATATTCCACCAGATGGGGGCTCTGTAATAGCGATTTTTGTGCCAATTTCATTGTTGTATCATTGGAACAAGTATAAAGTTATGCACATAATTGAACCAAATTTTATTTATAGGTTTTCGACTATTGCCAGCAGGTTCTAATTGAATTTAGGGACATTCGACCTGAGGGGGGCACTGTGACAGCGATTTTTGTGCAATTTTTCGTAGTTTAACATCGGCTGTTCATGCAGCGAAGGTAACCCGGCGCTTCGCAAGCAGCTGACGTAAAACAGAATTCCATGATAGCGAATTTTGAAGTATTAACATGTATGAGATAGAAGAAAGTTTTGGGATTGGCACATCCCACTAGTTAAAAATATATCGCTTTGATTTATTAAACCAAATTAAATTTCTAAAAATTATGCTAAAAAATGCACAACATCACTATAATTTTTACGAAAACAAATTAATACTAGTATATTGTGACTATCACAAAACTTTCTTCTATATAAATCAAATCGTCTGCAATAAAAATTAAATGACAATCTATTCGTTCTTGAGATACAGCTAACGCGGAAATCGTGAAAAGCAGATCATAGTAGCAACATCTGTTGGGCGGTATATACCTAATTCTCATAAAGATCTTTTTATACCAAGGTCAAACATAATCAAAAGTTTAATGAAATTCTGTGCGTTAATTCTTGAGATATAGCTATCGCGGAAATCGCGCAAAATGCACCATAGCAGCACCACCTGTTGGGTAATTTAAACCGAAACCTCATCAGTATCAATTTATGTCAAGGTCTAACTGAATATGAATTTTTATTAAATTCCGCGCATTAGTTCTCGAGATAGAGCCTCCACAAAATTTGTGTCACATATATATAGACAGACATACACATAGACAAACATTTTCTAAGAACAGTCAATTCGTGTTCAGAACCTCACAAATTGTAGAAATACGTCGAATTTTTTTACCAATCCAATACTTTGTTCTTGAAAAGATGGAAGAAAGTAAAAATACCACCCTAACATAGGCTCGGGGGGAAGAATTTAGAGTTATGTATGTACGAGTCAATAATGGATTTCATACGGGTTGAGTCAGACACGGGGCGAATTCTTAACTTTTATAGCGGGTCGGGCCCGGGTATGAAAATTTCGGCTCGTGCAGATCTCTAGGGAGAATGAATTCCATGCCAAACTCGTCCCGGAAAAAAGAAGTCTAGCCCGTCCCGGCTCGAGTCTACAGAATAAAGGAATATCTGGCCAGGCAAGGTCTGAGGTTGAAGACCTTTTATTAGCGCAAGGGGGGGGGGGGAATCGATCCCCCATTGGTCTCAACCGGGCCGAATTTTCGGCTTTTATGCCGGGCCCAGGCCTGAAAATTTCGGCCCGTGCAAACCTCTAGAAAGAATGAAATCTAAGCCAGGTTCCACCCGAAAAAAAAGAAGTCTGGTCCGTCCCCGGTCTTCAGAAAAAGCAAGGTCCGATCCAGGCCCAAGTCTCCAAAAAAAATAAGGCCCGGTGTCCCGACCTGACCCTTAAAGAGTGAAGACCTGTCCCGGCCCGACCCGCGGGTCGGGCCGGGCTTCGCCACAGGCCTTTACCCGTGAAGGACTCTAATGTCGGTTTACCGACCCTTTTTTAGCCCAAGGGTGGGGGAGATCGCCCCATCGCCCCCCCCCTTAGATCCACCATTTGCTGATTATTGCACACTCGGTTTCTTCATCTTCAAACCGTTTCTTCTACTGAATTTTATATGCACTTTATAACTTGTTTCCTAGATCTGAATTTATTGAGAGAGTTACATTTTTCACTAACAAAATTATATCTAAAATAGTACAGAAAAAAGAAAAAGGCTTAGCCTATCTGAGGTAATCAATTGCATGTTTTTCTTTTCCTTGGTGTCAATTTCACTATGTAAGATTATTTGTCAAACATGACAATGATAAATCTACAATAGAGAAAGCAAAAAGAATATATATTTTATTTACTGAAACAAATATTGCATGTTCATACTTTCCTATTAAACATTTCTGAAGGTATTTAACCCATACCCAGCTGTAATTATTTTTTATTAAAATATTTGCTTCATACTAATATTTTATGATAATTTATTTTACGCTTTTCATATTTAATTAATTAATTTTATTTAATTTTATCATAGGTGATACTAGTGACAAAACTGCAAAGAAACAAAATAGTCTTACAAAATAGTTTGAGAATTAATAAAACGCTGCAAAAACACATCTACAGCCGGAATTATCAAAAAATTAGACGCAATCAGATATTGATAATATAGAAAAAGAAAAGTTTGAGTTACATAAATTCTTCCTGAAATGAAAAACAAAATCATGGATATTCAAATTTTATTTATTTATAAAATATTTCAAAGCACTTATCACATGCAGACATGTTGCAATTTTGCAAAGAATAAAAAAAATATAATTTCACATTTTTTAATTAAAAAAATGCGACAATAGTGAATAGTAGTTTTTTTTTAAATATTGGAAATTGCTGACGGTGTGTTTTCTCAACAACAACAGGGAATGAGTTTCTAGTGGATAGACTTAATAGAGAAAGTTATACAATACAGAAAGTTAGCAAGTTTTATAAAATTTAGTTATATCGTTTAAAACATTGATATTTTAGTTTAATCTACAAATCTCCAGATAGTAAATTTAACAAAATGTAAAAAATAACAAAAAATTTAAATATGATAATGTTACAATACTCAGAGTTACCACGCCACAAAAAAGAGCCAGAACTCATTAATTTCTAATAGTAATATTTGATTTATTTAATGCAGAAGTTTTGCATTGAAATAAGTCGGCAAATAGTGGCATTTATATTCCAAAAAATGTCTCATTGTTATTCTTTATGTATAAAAGTGATAAATCAAAGGAAAACAGAAAAACTATTTGTAAATAAAATAAACAATAATATTTGTTGAACGAAAACGTAAAAAAAAAATTCTATTTCGAAGTTCTCACTTTCTGAGTTTATTAATTTCCTGAAATGCATAAAAACGATAACTTAGTAACAGTAACTTTTCTATATCTTATTTTCCCCATTTTATAAGAAAGACATCCGAATAAAAAGTTTATTTAATATAAGCTGTGTTATACGATTTTGGCTGAACAAATTTTTCTTTGTCGCTTATTTAAACATGCAGGCGAGAAATAGGACAGCAAACGGTTTCTATATACGCTATAAATATGATTTATAATCCTAGAAATTGCTTATCTCATTCAATGATAGAACATTTATGTACAATATCAAAGAACATAAATTTCTATTACAAAATATATCTTAAAGATGAGTCGATAATAGTGAATCGTAGGAAAAAACATCTATTCCTCTTTTGAGAGATTTCCCAGACCAGAAAAAAAGAGCGCAAACGTATTTCATTTTTAAGAGAAAATAATCAGTCAAGTGAGAGTTTTACTGGCGCAGAAAGGGCTCCGTACAATAAATTTATTAATTACTATCTGCAGTATTGCAAAAAATCATTGCTAAAAGAATAATAAAGCGTTGTAAAAAACTTGGAATTATTTTATGAAATATTTTTCAATAATTGCCTTCGATAATAGAATCCAATTGGAATGAACGACGTCGATTATTTACCACGATGATGCTCCTTACCTAAAACAGAGACATAGTACAAAGTTTAAACTTGGCATTGTACCAAGCGCATTTCGAAAGGAGGTCGCAAAGTTACAGTTGCCGCCTTGGTCCTTGCCACGTTTGTCTAGACACGTTTTTAAATGATATCTCAGCTAATTACCTACAAATGTTTTCGAAAATCATTATGAAAAATCCTTGGATGATTCCTCGTCGATTGGTACCACAAGCGCACCTCAACAACCTCGCTGAGTCCCGAAAAGTAAAGTTTGTGTGTAACGGAGAAATGCGATTTTCTAAAACACTATGTGACCTAGAATAATCTCTATAGTTTTCCTGCAAGTTTTAAATAAACTCCTGCTACCCCTAAATTTTCATAATTTTAGTTTCAGTAGATTCGGAAATGTGTGTGAGGGGGACATATATTTGCAGTAAATTTTCGACAATATCTCTTAGTACCTAAAAATAAAAGAGATATATTTTTGAGCTGGCTGGTTACGAGATCTTTCGAACGATACACCACACGATATATATACAAACGTGTTTTTTCAAGAAACTTAATTAGCCCTCCCTCGCCCCCTAAATTTTCCCTAAAATTATTTGTAAATGACTAATAATCTGTGAATATGTTGGTTAAGAATGTTTATAATTTTGCCAAGCTTTAACTTTCTATGTTCCATAATTTGCGAGAAAAACGACTGTGACAGGCGGACAGAGAGACACACGAGCGATCTTATAATGGTTCCTTTCTTACTTTTAAATTACAGATATCTAAAAAGTACAACAAATTGTTATTAAATAAATTATTATTACTTTTCGGACAGGATACATTGTTTCTGTTTCAGTAACGTTTGTTTGTTTGTTTGATTGTTTGTTTGTTTTTGGGGGTAATCTCTGGGACTACCGAATGGATTTCAAAAGTGGTGGTGGCAAATTGATGGTGACAATCCCTGCTCCAACATAGGCTATATTTTATGTCGGTGCCACTACCCCCAGGGGGTGCAGGAGCGAAAAATGCTCTAAAATTACGATTTTTGCGATTCTGAAGTAGGTGGAAACTTGAAATTTGGCATGGTAGTTACTTACAAGATGTAAATGCTCTTTAAGGACGAATTTAAAAAAAAATCGAAATTTAAAAGGGTGAAATGAGCGAAAAGTGTTCTAAAAACATTTCGAAATTACAATTTCTATGAAATCTTTTGAACTACAGAACCCTTTTCAAAAGTTATGGTGGCAAATTGACGGTGACAGTCACTGCTGTAACATAGGCTATATGTTATGTCGATGCCACTACTTCTAGGGGGTGTAGGAGCGTAAACTTTCTACAATTACGATTTTTGCGATACTGAAGGAGCTAGAAACTAGAAATTTGGTGTGGTAGTTACTTATAAGGTGTAAATGAACAAATTAAGAACACATTTTAAAAAGAAATTCGAAATTTAAAAGGCTGAAATGAGCGAAAAGCGTTCTAAAACATTCAAAATTACAATGTCTATTGAATCTCTGGAACTACCGAACCGATTTCAAACGTAATGTTGCAAATTGATGGTGACAGTACCTGCTCTAACATGGGCTATATTTTATGTGAGTGCCGCTACCCTCAGGATGTTGTAGGAGCAAAAAATGTTCTAAAATTGCAATTTTTGGTGATACTAAAGGGATGAGAAACTTGAAATTGGACAAGGTAGTTACTTATAAGATATACATGCTTTCTAAGAACAGTTTCTAAAAAAATCGAAATTTAAAAGGGTGATATGAGGGAAAATGTTATACAAACATTCTAAATTACGATTTCTATAGAATTGTTAAAGACAGAAACTTGAAATTTGACATGGCTGATACTTTTTAAGACGCAAGTGCACACCCATAACAGTCTTTGAAAAAAATCGAAATTTAAAAGGGTAAAGAAAGAAAAACCTTTGTAAATTACGATTTTTTTTTCTACTGACAGAATTATAATCTTCAAATTTGGCATGGAGGTTACTTTTAAGATACAAATGCTCGCTAACAATAGTTTGTAAAGAAATTCAAAATTTCAAAGGGCGAAATGAGCGGAAGGCGTTTTAAAAGCGTTCTAAATTACAATTTCTGTGGAATTGTTAGAGATAGAAACTTGCAATTTCACATGGCTGTTGCTTTTAAAACATAAATAGTTGCAAAGAAAAAAAAAACGAAATTGAAAAGGGTGAAATGCGCGAAAAGCGTTCTAAAAACGTTCAAAATTGATATATATTTCTATGGAATTGTTAAGGATAGAAACTTGAAGTTTGACATGCCTGTTGTTTTTAAGATGTAAGTAGTCGCACAGAAGAGTTTTTAAAAATATTTTAATTTAAAAGTGTGAAAGCACGGAAAGCGTTCTAAAAGCGTTCTAAATTACGATTTAACTGGAGATGTTAAGGAACAGTTAACTAAGAATGCGAAATTTAAAGGGGAGGAGCAAAAACAAAATGCTCTAAAATTGCAATTTATGTGGTACAGTTGGTATAGAAGCTTAGTATTTGGCATGGTGGTTACTCTTAAAATGTAAATACTTGCTAAGAGCAGTTTCTAAAAAAATCGAAATTTAACAGGCTGAAATGAGCGGAAAACGTTCTAAAAACGTTCTACATTATGATTTAATAGAATTTATTCGGGTTAGAAACTTGAAATTTAGTATAGTGGCAATTTTTAAGATACAGACGCTCGGTATAAACTGTTTATTAAAAATTCGAAATTTAAAGATGCAAAATGAGCAGAAAACTTTATAAATTATGTTTTTTTCTAAATTGTTAGGGATAGAAATTTAGAATTTGACATCCCGTTATTTTGTAGACGTAAATGCTCGCACAGAACAGTTTTTACAAAATTCGAATTTAAAAAAGATTCAGAATAAAAAAACTTTCTAAAATTGCGATTTTGGTGATGCTGTCTAGAAAGTTGAAATTTGGTATGGTGGCTATTTTTAAGATTTCAGTGTTTACTAAGAACGGTTTTTTTTTAAATCGAAATTTAAAAGAGCGAAATGAGCTGAAAAAGTTCTAAAAACCTTCTAAACTATGATTTATCTGAAATTGCTAGAGATGAAAACTTGACATTTTACATTGCTGTTACGTTAGAGACACAAATTCATCCACAGAACAGTTTGTAAAAGTTTAGAAATTTCACTGTGTGCAGGAATAAAAAAGTTTTAAAATTGCAATTTCTGTGATATAGTTATTACAGAAATTTGCTTAACTAGAAGATTGGAATTTGGCATGATTCTTACTTTTAAGATGTAAATACTTGCTTAGAACTGTTTCTAAAAATTTCTAAATTTCAAATGAAAAATGAAATGAAAGGGAAACCTTCAAAATACGTTCTAAATGACCATTAATTTGGAATTAATTTTAGCTCTTCTCATTCATTTAAGTTGTCTGTTAGCTTAATGCAGTATAAGAATGAAGTTTACTCAAAATGTGGCTTAATTAGTAATTGTTGAATTATCTGTGGCAGTAAAATTTCCTCTAATTAAAATAGGCCCACGAATACCACTTGGCATTTTTCAACAATTACGCGAGCAAAGTCACGGGTTTTGCTAGTATCATAGAAACTCGACAGAGTTTCTCGCCAAGCATAAGAAACAGCAATGCATTGAACCGTAAATGAAAGGAATTTCCGCCAATGGATGCCAAACGATTTTACATTTTTTTTTTAAAACTCTGTCTAGTTAAAAATTTGCGGACGGGACAAAACGGGTTTTTGACACATCTATATCTCGCGTTCTATTTATGATAGAAACAAAATTCTTGATTCTATGGAATGGAGCGTGCCACGGGACTAAGAATTCAAAAGTAAAGCAAAATCCGACGAATAGTTTTTCAGTAAATGCGATTTTAAAAGTGCTGTTTTTTGCACTTTTTAAATCTTGTTCAGACCAAAAACTGTTGACAGGGCTACAGCAATGTGTAATTATCGGATTTTTACGCGGTTTACGTTATTTGAATCGTTTTTATGAGTAGTTCGGACTTTTGTAAGTTTCATGTAAAAATATTTATTAGTTTTTGATTTATATCAGTTTAAAGTTATTGATTCCTATACTTAACATAGAGCAAAAAACTGTTGACAGGGCTACAGCAATGTGTAACTATCGGATTTTTACGCGGTTTACGTTATTTGAATCGTTTTTATGAGTAGTTCAAACCTTTGTAAGTTTCATGTAAAAATATTAATTAGTTTTTGATTTATATCAGTTTAAAGTTATTGATTCCTATACTTAACATAGAGCAAAAAAATAATAAATGACCCAACTCTTTTAGGAATGGTCGTATACACATGATATTAAGATATGTTATTACACTCGACCCAAGTAAGCTTCCTATTATAAAAAATCTTAACATTTAAGGTTCGTTTACAGGGTCTCACAAAAGATCTTTTGATATAGGGCTAAAGAGTTTTGTAATTATCCGATTTTTACGCGGTTTGCAGCATTTGAATTGTTTTTATAAGTAGTTCAATGTTTAATATTTCGTGTAAAAATATTAATTAGTTTTTATGTATACCACTTTAAAGTGATTTATTCCTATACTTAAGATGAAGCAAACAAAATATTAAATGGTCCAACTCTTTTCCAAAAGAACGTATGCGCATGATGTTAAAATATGTTACTACGAACTACCTAAGTTAGTTTCCTATTGTAAAACAGAAGTGTAGAATTTACTGTTCGTTTACAGGGTAACTCAAAAGATTTTTTAATAAGACTAAAAAGTTGTGTAAGTAGCAAATTTTTACGTTGAAGTACATGATTCCTGTACTTAACACAGAGGAAAAACAATAGTAAATTGCATAACTTTTGTCAAATTCGCTATATACACAAGATATTCAAATATGTTACTACATCCTCTCTATTGTAAAGCGGCATTGAAGCATATACGTTTCGTTTACAGAGTCTCTTAGAAGATCTTGATTACACTACAACCGATGTATATTTACTGAGTGAGATGTATTTTAATGATTTTACACTGTTTCAATCTCTGTAAGGTTCCATTATCTTGCTTTAAAATTTAATATAAGATCATTTTGTCCGTCTGAAATCTCGTCGATGTTAAGCTCTAAATCTATTAATATATAGTATTTTCATCGATTAAAAAAACTGTGTTTATTTATAAATATATAATTCTAGCGTATTAGGAATTGATTGAAATAGCAATTACAAAATTCCAACTTTACGTTCATGCGCTGAGTAATAGAATGTAAAAATGTTGATACCCCAAGATTACAAGTTTTGCTTTTAAATATTTGCCGTTCATCGAATCTCCGGCTATGACGAACTTAAAATGCTAAATTTCGTATACAATAGGTGATCGGTAATGAACTGTTCGGTTTACGAACAAATCGGTTAACGAACACTTTCGCGTGAGATTTTTATGTTCGGAGAACGAACTCCTCTAGAAACAAAGCCATGATGAAGCAATGCCGTGTTTCATATTTGCCAAGCTATGCTTATTGCCTCTATTGTCAATTTTGAGAACATTTTAACAGTTGCATACATATGTCCTAATTAATTCATGGACTGCCGGAGATTGGGGACCTATATTTTAGGATCACCGAATTGGAATGAACAGACTATATGAACAGAAATCACTTTAATAGTTTTTATACTTTTGCAAACGTTGCGAATTTTATATTTTTTAAATTCTCGAAACGTTAAGTTAAAAAATTTAAACAAATACAAAACTTCTAAGGTGCTCAGTAATTTTCAAAAATAATATATTTAATATGTTAGTATAAAAATCCCTGTAATTTTTTATACTAATAGAAATAGGTTCGTAGGGAAAAAAAATGTTGATTATTCTCGGTAAAGTATGCTCCATAAACTTATCGTTGTAGTTGACCGAAAAAAAGTGCTTCTTATTTTTCCACATTTTTCTGAAACTGTAGTATTTTAATTAGTTTGTAAACTACTGTAAAATTGTATAATTTTTTGTTTTTGAATGTATATAAACGGAAGAGTGATATAAACAAAAGAAAAAGGAAAATAAATATGTCATAAATAATCTGATGAATACAATGTAAGGAAATTAATATAAAAGTTTCTAAGTTGTTATGGTAGCGACATGTACATTGGAATAAGTCACTCAATAAATTGTATAATTCTGATGTATAATTCTGTTTATAGCATCACTATTATTTATTTGCCCCTTTTATCTTTTCTTTTCTGAATAAAATGGGAATCCGTATAATTGAAATTAAATACCTTACAAAATGGAGTGATATCTCATCAAAAACAACTCGTTGTAAATGATCCCGCCAAGCCACAAACCTAAAACGTCAGTCACAAAAAGAAGTGATATCACATAAAAAGAAGCGATATAGAAGTGCATACTCCGAGTCCCGTGTAAAAATCTATCACCACTCATAATGTTTCCAAAGGACTCGGAGTGAGGTACAATTAGGTAGGAGTGAGGACTCGGAGTGAGGTATGTGAAAACTGCTTGGCGACCTGCAGGCTTTTATAATGTTTGCGTTTCGTGCAATTACATATGACTACATTAATTTAATTTAATTTAATTTAATTTAATTTAATTTTATTTTATTTTATTTATTTATTTATTTTGCTCCCATAAAATTGTAAAAAGTTGAAGCTTCTGTGTTTGCATGTCCTTTCTTATTTATGAGCTTGAAAAATCAATTTGTTGATTATATTTACCATTATTTAAACTAGAAAAACCACTCTTACGAAGAGGATTTTTTAAGTAAACATGTAAAGATTTTGAGTTTGTAATATATATATATATATATATATATATGATGATCATGCGCATATTAATAACATTGTACCTTATAATAAACGTTAACTAAATTGAGATATATTGCAATAATTCTAGCGTAAGCGGAATCGCATAGATCTGGGGAAAAATCCGTTCTGTCAGTTCTTTCGCATACAAAAATATTTAAAAAATGATGTAACAAAAATTAAAAATTTATTTTTTTCGATTTTCAAAATTGATATACTGCATATATTATAAAAGCCTGCAGGTCGCCAAGCAGTTTTCACATACTGTACCTCACTCCGAGTCCTTTGGAAACATTATGAGTGGTGATAGATTTTTACACGGTACTCGGAGTATGCACTTCTATATCGCTTCTTTTTATGTGATATCACTTCTTTTTGTGACTGACGTTTTAGGTTTGTGGCTTGGCGGGATCATTTACAACGAGTTGTTTTTGATGATATATATATATATTGTTTGACACATGTTTTCAATCTAAATAAAAGTACAAAGATAAATACGTAGCATTTAAGTTCAAATATTGCTTGGTTATAAATATAACCAACACATATACATTGGATGGTAAGAAAAGTCATAACGCAAAGCCGCCAATTGTTCTGCTTTTTGTTACCACCAAGGCAGTATTCTGAGCACATGTAAATTCAATTTCCCCATAATTTAGAATAAAAGTATGCGACCTATATATATATATATATCTGCGATTACATAAGGCAAAAAATACAATTTTTAATTACTAGTGGTAGTTTATACATGTTCCTCGTGTTCAGAATATGGCCTTAGTTATCACTATTTCCGAATAGTAGTCATGGCCTTATTTAATCACAGTAAAAAGAAGGCAAAATTACTATCCAGACTTTCGGCTAAAATTAACAAAAGTTGAATCGATTTTGCATCAAGCCCTTCAGTCAGTTTTTTAAATACCAGTATGTCGAAACAATAATCTTCGTAATTGATTTCTACAACATTTGCAATTGATATGTACGAAGAAAATTGTTGTTTGGAAATAGTGGTATTTAAAAGGGAGACCAGTGAAACACCTGAACATGAAGAAGCGCTGTTTGTTTAAGCAGACGATACGAGTTAATTTAGCGTTTGCAATTTAATGTGCATTATAACTTAGTAATGCCAACAAGTAGTGTCGTGACTACAGTTGTGGAGGTATGTAAGCAAAATTAATTTCTGAGCCCAATTCGCGTATCACTTATGACAGTGTGAGCAAACAATGCATAATTATAATTGTTTCCCAAAAATAGTATTTAAATGTCTTTTAAGAAATGCTATATTTAGAATTTGAAATCGGAATTCTCAATGGAGCTGTTTACAGGATTCTGAACATCTTTTCTTTGATAACCATTTTACTACCACTATTTTCGAATACTAATTCTGCGATTAAATATAGAGAAGATTAGTTTTAGGATATGGTGGTAATAAAGTACTTGCAATAGTAAAGACTGAGGGAACCGTGTATATATATATATATATATTTGTCTTACGTGGCGCGAAAATAGGGCTGTAGTTTCCAGAGCTCAGACCAATGAACAGACTAGACTGTGTTAGATTAGCTCCACCTCCAATATGGCCGTCAGTGTGTGAGCATTGAAACCATAGAAAGAAGCTCAAACTAGCAATTATTAAAAATAAAATAACATGTACGTAATCCAAAGCGTCTGAGATGATTCATCATTTTAATTATGAACAGTATCGTTAATTTCAAATGAATTCTCAACTCTTATTCAGAATTCATTTACGAATTTGACTCACTCAAAAGTCGGAGAAGAAAAAAATCAACTTTGTAGATTGCACTTGGCGCCATCTGTTGATGTATTGAGGAAGAAAAAATAATTTCTACGTAGTTTTTTTCTTTTCTAATGAATTTAAGTCGTGCTGTACAAAAGATCCTTTTTTCACAGTATTTAAAAGATTTATATGCTCATTGGTAGCGCCAACAAAATACATTTTCAGATGTGTTTTCAACGGAGTTTTCAACTTTTTTGCATTAAAAAAAATTGTCAATTTCATATGTTCAAATGTTTTATGGTAGAACTCATTCCGGCTAGAATTGCTAAAAAAAAGGGGCGAGCGAGCGAAGCGAGCTGTGACCGCGTAGCAGTCTCAATGTGAATTGCTTCGCAATTCACGGGGGGTTGGCGAGCGTTAGCGAGTAGGGGGCTGAGCCCCCTAGTATATATATATGCCAAGAGTGATTTAGTCATTATTTCATTGTTGCAGATAGATATCTTATGATTTCAATTAATATTGTACGTATTATTCAAATAGTAATTCAAGGGTCGGCATGGTCACTTTTTTTGCCACAACTATTTTCATACACTAACTTTCGTGAAAGATTCACACAACATTTTCTAGCAAAATTTACCATGAAGTTTAATGCTTGGTAGACAAAAAATCTGCCACGCTGAACCTTTTATTAAAGATAATGGATGACAAATTTCCGAAGTTTTTCAGTAATACAATTGACGAGTAACATTAAAATTATTTTTTAAATCATATCAAATCAAATAGCATATTATTTTTTACCTCAAAACATAGACATGCGTTGTAACAAATCGCTAATTTTAATCTAGTTAATTATAATTTATTTGAAAGCGTGTTCCTGTATATTTGTAAAATTTTGTAAAATAAAGTTCATTTTCAAAAGGATAAATATTGCTTTTAACATAAACAATATCAGACTTTTGTAATCGTAAGAATTCTTTCTGGAAACGCATAAAAATTAAACTTTAAACTTTCAAAAATGAGTAAAAACAATTTTTTGGATACAACAGTTCATCATTGTATGAGCAATTTATCTTGTTCGATTGAGTAACGAGCTACTAGGAAAAATCCTGAAAATATCATCATGTATGTACCACTACTTAAGTTTCAACAATAATAAGCTAAATAAACACTACAGTAATCCTACGCAAAAACTGAATGTTCAGTACTTTTATACATACCTGAACTAATTAAAAAATAAATAGGTGTAATTTATATGATTTGTTTTATACATGCGAACTGAAAATTAAAATATTTATTTTTTAATTTATTTTGAATAGACTCAGTGCCATTTTGATATAATGTGCAATGTCATCAGTTTTACTTCACTATTTTTTAGATGAAAAAGGTGAGTAAACAAAAATGACAACAAATATTTTCGCTTCAAAAATGAATTGTTCATTATAGAGATTATTATAGAAAAGATGATGCATTTATTTTCAACCTCGATTATTAAAAAATTGCACATGAGAATGCTTCGCTATTGAATAAAATCTGTCAGTTATACGTCCGTTTTGAAGGAAAGATTAATATTAAATTAAAAGTATTAAATTCGATAATGTTGTAATTGATGAAATTGAAATTAGAAAAACCCGATTTTTTGCGGTTGTTATTTCTTAAAATGCGTGTCCATGCTTGTTTATTGGTTTCTCTCTCTGTAACAAAATATCTATAAAATGTCACTTTGTCATTTTTCCATGTAATTTTAGGTACAACATTAAAAAATATATATAAAATTAAAAATGCCTGTTCTTGCAGTAGTACATAATAAAAGCCCCAACCAACCAAAAAAACGTAGCGTTATAATCGAAATTAGACACAAACAGAGAATTATATATAAAGTGTCTCTGTAGTATTTGCGTAACACTTTGATAATGTTCCAGGATTCCCGACTGTTCTTATTTAATTATTTAATTCTTATTTAATATTCGTACCTCAATTTATAAATAAATTTCTTTGTGGCAGATTTCTTTTATAGCCTAATATAAGTATATGGCAGAGATTATTTTTCAACAATTGGTCCATTGGAACATATTCTAACACTTCTAGAACAATTTCAAGAGAAATATACCATACAGAATTTTTTTTTAAATAGTGGTAACAGAAGAATACAATAATAGTTGCCAGCGACAGTCCTGCTATTTTTTTCCTTCAATGAATTTCATCGAATTTTCTAACATTTATACACATAAAATAACAAATTCGTAACATCTTCGCTTTTTTTTTTTTTTTTTTTTTTTTTTGCATAACAAGAATTGAGTGCTTGTGGTATTTGCCAATCCTGTAATTGTTTAGTTATGCTACTGCTAACAAAACATATAGTAACCATGGAAAAAAATAATCAACACCTAATAATTCAGTTACTAACAATCGTATGAAAAAATTTAGGCAGCAATCAACTGTAAATTATGTCAAATATTAAAGACGATGCATAAATTATGCTTCGGAGATTGTGTACAAAATAAAAATTCTACCAACGTGCAGTTTTCAAATGGTAACTCCAAAGTGCATACACTCCTTACAACTTCCAAGGTGTATCGGACCACTACTTCAGATTTTAAAACTTTTCGTTGTTTGTTTTTCTTCATATTAAAAATCTTTCTGCTGTAATCGCCGAATTTCTAATATTTCTCTGCGATTAAATAAAAGAAAAATTATCTTCGAAAATTATATTCTGGATTTAAAAAAAAAAAAAAAAAAAAAAAAACTTACACAGAAATGCGAATTTTAACACTTTCTTTAACCACTAAAATTTAACAGTAAATTTTACCTTATTTAATATCAGATTTTTGCTATTAAATAAGGTAGAAAGTTTTAATAAAACAATTAACAATTTTAAAAAATATTATTTTATGTGTATTCAATGTTTATCTTTAAAATCATATGTAATTTCAAGACGGCAATACAGTTGTTGACTACAATGTTGTTAAAAAAATCCTTTACAATATGTTAAATTGTTGTGGGTTGCCGATTTTGGAAAATTCATCGCTTTGATTTATGTTTGGTAGAAAGCGCAAACTAGTGAATTTACCAAAAAAATATATAAATTTTGTTCTGCTTTCTTTTTAACATCATACAACAGGAAAGAATAAAAAGCATTATTTAAATTATCTCAATTCAGGATTTCTAAGTTGCTTTTCCATAGTAGAATCATATGTTAATTAAAAATAACTATTAATTGAAAAAAAGAGTTTTGTTTTTTAAAGAAACTATTACACGGTTTATTGCTTGTTTGCATGTTATTTTCTTCTTCTTTAGTGTTTAAAATATTTCATTGTTGCAATTTCACAGCCACTTGGTCTATTTTAACGAGCGTGGTTTGGCGCATAATTATTGTTATTATCGCTCCATTGTTGTTCTAATTGGCATACAGTTGTAACCATGAAGAATATTATGAAAGTTATTTTCTACATATTTGAGCTAAATTAAAAATAAATTATATTAATTTATATGATTTGTTTTATATATGTGAACTGAAATACGAAAATATTTATTTTTAAATTTCTTTTAAATATGCACCCAGTGTCATTTTGATATAATATGCAATGTCATCATTTTTCCTTCAAATTTATCACCTTCGCCTTAAAATTTATTTATTAATTTATAATTAAGTTCTAAAATATTAAAATGTTGTATTGTCATCGGAAACAAATCCGTGTACGTAATTTTTGTAATTGTACCATATAAGCAAGTGAGTGAAAAATCCATTAAAAAATTCCGTTTTTGCATTACATGAACCAAGTTGAGTTAGTAAATAAAGAATATAAAAAGAAAGAGGAAGGCTATATTGTATTTTCAAAGTGGATACAATGAACATAATTCAATTATACTTATATATTTTAACAAGATTAAATATATTTAAACTAATTAAATAGAAAACAATAATACTATTACCATAAAAAAATATAATTCAATAACACGATATTTTTAATAGAAAAATTCCTCAACTACCACTCTTGCAACATCCACAATAATCTAGTCATCTTTATCTCTTGTGTTGATTGTTTGTGAAATAGTTCTTTTAAGAAAACTTCTTATTGTTAAAACATGAAAGTGAAAAATGAAATCTTATTTTTAAAGATGCTTTCATGAATAAATTCAATTGTTTGGCTTTATAAAAATTAAATACTTTGAAAGTAATGAAATAAAGTACAATAACAACAAATTTGCAACAAAAAACATAATTCAATAACGGATTACTTTTGATGGAAAAATTCCCCAGATAAAACATACATTGTTTTATTTTTTTTTCCTTCGAATGATGAAGGAGTATGCTTTATAAAAACTTTTCTTTGTAAAATACCACACAAAGCTAGATATTGAATAAAGAATAACACTTGATAATAAAACAATTTGATGATGTTAGTAACACAGTAATAATTGTGTGGATACAGAGAAATAAAATAAATAAAATTCATTGTTATTCTTTTAAAAGCACGATGTATAGCAATTTGAAAAACAAAAGTTTTGATTTCAAGATAAATTTTACTTTTCATAATTTAATAAAAATATTAGATAACGTTTTATAATAATGCATAAATTTAAAAAAAATGATAACGCTTGAAAGATATTATTTTAATATTTAGAAAATGAATTTTTATTAGCACATTCAGGCACATTGATGTGAATTCACAACATTTGGATATTTGTAACTCCGCCTACGGGCCTTATTGTTGTATTTTACGTATTCATATCTGTACAACATTGTGCTATGGATATAATTTTACCGATAAAGAACAGTATTATGATAATATTGGGTCATCCGGAAAGTTCTTCGGTTTTTCAAAAAGTGAAGTGCGGTTTCGTCTAGTTATTTTGCTACTGCTGATAAAGAGTCACTTTGAATGACCCATATATGTACTTCAATCTTTTCTGCATGCGCTGCACAAGTTTCGTTTGTGTTGCGGTATAATGTTTGTTTCAGTGCAGTGCCAAGAATGGAGAACCAAAAAGTTCATTTTCGTCATATTACGTTCTTTTGTTTTAAGAAAGATAAAAATGTTAGTCAGACTGCTCGTAAAATTTGTTCTGTATATGGACAAAGTGCTGTTTCAGATGACCCAGTTCGAAGATTGTTTGAGAAGTTTAAGCGCGGAAATTTCAGCCTCAAAGATGATACCCGCTCTGGACGACCACCATCTGTAAAGGAGGACCTCTTCTAAAAGAAGCTATCAAATGATCATGCACTGTACTTTTTGGAATATATATAGTCTGTGTGATAGCTCCTGAACTGTGTAACGTGGAATTTCAGCGATAGATTTTGTCAAGAAATCCTCTTTTATAGGTGATGGCCTTCCAGAGTGGACATCATCTTCGAAACTAAAGTTCTTCCAACTTAAAATTCTCAAATCACCTTCGAACTGTGTCATCTGAAACAGCACTTTGTTCATATGCAGCATATATTTTACGAGCAGTCTGACTTAGCATTTTTACCTTTTTTGAAATAAAAGGTCGTAATATGACGAAAATGAACTTTTTTTGTTCTCCATTTTTAGTATTGCACTAAAACAAAAAAATATTCCACAACACAAGTGAGAATTATTGTAGTGGAAGCAGAAAAGACCGAGTGTGCCTATCTGGGTTGTTCAAAGTCACTCTCTGTCAGTAGTAGCAAAATAATTACACGAAACAGCGCTTTGCCTCTAAATACCGTAGAAATATCTGGATGGCCCAATATATATCCAGGCCCGGCGCGTAGCGTGTGCGAAATGTGCAATGTACACAGTAGCCTAGAACGAGGAGTGAAAACTATTTTTTTAAGTTGAACACATTTCAGTAATCTCAGAAACTGTTTTTAAACTATTTCAGAAAATTTTAAATGTAAAATCATTAATAAGAAATGTGTCTGATTGAATTAAATATTAACTAGATGGAACCCGTCAAAACGTGACGGAAAAAAATACTATAACAATATCAGTAAAATAAGTTTCTTTATTATTTAATAGGGCTTCGTATGAAACAGTCTTTCAAATATTTTATTTTAAAAAAATCCCCCCCCCCCCCACCAGTGAAATGCTATTTCCGATGCAAACTCCAAATGAACACTCCGTAAACAAATGTGTAATGCAAATCAGTTTGACATTACCACCATATTCCTCACGACAAAAAAAAAAAAAAAGTCCTATCATAAAGTATCATACAAATTTCCTACTTTCATCTCATATTCAGTAAATAAAAGAACATAGTATTAGCACTCCCCCCCCCCCCCCTGTGATAATGCAATCGAATGAGCTCCTATGCGCATATGTAATGCATCTGCCCAAAGGCACCGTTGAAATTCGACGTTAAAAAAGTTTTAAAATGTTTAAATTAAAAGTTTTAAAATGTCCTCTTTAATCATTGTTCGTTTCAAATCCATATCTTCTAAAACGCATCCATTGTTTTAAGCTAATCAATTTTTATGTAAAAATGGAGAATTTTTGTTAAAAATAATAAATTAATATGCAGATGGGGGAGAATTTTAATGTTTTCAATTGTAATTTATTTGTATGGCTTCTTCTATCCCTTTACATAATCAGGATGATTATTCTTTTTCCATCACAGTCGGTCTCTTATACAGTTAAATATCCAATGGATCTTTAAAAAATTAATAAATAACAGTTCCTAGCATATTCTGATTCAACATATACATCAACGAATTCAACATATCAATTTTATGTTAATCATAAACTAAAAATAGTTTTTTTTTTCTTTTGACAGATTTTATATTAGCGCCAAAATACTCTATCTTATGGATAATCTGATCTTATGATTTATCAGGTTTTTATTATTATTATTATTTTTTCAATTTTCATGAAGGTTAGGGATACCTATTTTCAATTGTTGCAACTTTCCCAGGGGCTATTTTACATTATTAAAACAAACGGATGATCATTGTTGAGATAGAATTGAAAAATATTTCATGCTTGAAAATTATTTAAAAAGTCGTTAAATTAAGCGGCAGATTTCAAATAAATTTCAATCGAAAGCTATTTTTTTTCTAATTGAGGATGTAAGAATTAAAATTGTAAAATGTAGTAAAAAAATTAAATTTTTAGTATTTAGAAGTGATGTAAGCGCGATGAAAGCTAAAGCGATAGTGCCGTTTGTTGTCACAACCGTTATACATTTCTAAATATTGCCACTGTGTTTTGGTTGGCGTCCAAAAGTAGACTACCATTTTTGGCATCGAAAGAAAAATTCACAGTGAAAGAAATAAGACTTTGCCGCTAATAAGGAACTGTTAAATGAACTTATAACAAACCTATCAAAATAATTCCTATAAAATATTAGCCTTACATTGTTTATTCTAGCTAAAAATATAATCATTATTTCAAGGGTTTTTTTTCCTGAAATTCTTTACTTTTGTGAATTTTTTTATTAAAAAAGGAAATCTTAATAATTTAAATCCTATAATTCCTATAACTTAATCCTATAATTTAAAAAAAGTAATTGGTAACATGTAATCAAGGTATGCAATCAAGATGAAGCAACCAATAAAGGCTCCAGTTCTAATCTTTAAAATTAAAAATTGAAATATCAGTTAATATTACGCCATGTTGACACAATCATATAAATTTTTCTTTTTAGTTTTATCAATGTTAAAATGCATTTCAAGCTAAGCATAACGTCATTTTCACCGGTACAAACTTTCCACACATACATTTATGCTTAAGCACCATGCATACAAATAAAAATGTATTTTGCATTTAATTGTAATGAAAAAAATGGCATCAACAAAGTTATAATGCTTAATGATAAAATGAACCCAATGGACAATATTTCCGTGACGTCACAGTAAATTTGAATTTGTATTTGCTTATAAAACACACGGATAAATATTTTTACCGAAATACTTAAACATTGTAACTATATTTTAACTTACAAATTAAAAAATTCGGCCTAAAAGTCACGTGCTTTTAATATTTAATATTTATTTTTTATGCTCGCAATCATTGAGTTCAGAAAATAAACTCTGTACGTCGCAACAGTAGGCGTTAATCCGATTGCTGACTTTATGACGTCATAAGCAGAAGTAAAATTTTAATTTAAGATTACGGCTAATTAATTAAATTTTTGAACAAACGAATGTACGATAACAAATCTGTGACCAAATATCTTTCATTTAAACAAAGAATGATGTAATTTGACGTAGTAGTTTGTTCTCACGGATTGTCGAAACAAAACGCTTAACGTTTTAAATATATAGATGACCAAATGAGAATGTTTGTCTCGGAAGTAATAAATTTAATTACACGAAGGTGGCCAGATTACGCCCTCTCAAAAACAATTTCGTCAAAAAACGTAAAAAGTACACAGGATTTTGAATTGCTGTAATACCCTTGTAATTGGAAGAGATTTTCCTGTTGTTTGAAGAAATTTCCGTTTTTTAACTCGAGAATTTTATGAAATTTTGAACTTGGGTTCGCGAGTTTTTTGTGTTTCAAGGAAAAAAAAAAGAACACAATTACGGTAATCACAGTAACAATTACGTTACTAACACGGAAAAAATGCTGTGTACAAAGTTAACGGAACACACCTGCGGTTTGATGTAAATACAACCTAAATTAGAGGAATTCGAACTTTTGCGTTATATATTCGGATTCTCTAAGTTTTTGAGGGTAAATGGGCAAATGAAATACGAAATATTCGTGTTTTAACGGACTATAAACAACAGAAAATACATGCGAATGCACGAATTTTGTTTCGAGTGCATTCGGTGCTTTAAATAATTTCAATTCTGGAATAAAACGTACTATTTTTGATTCTAAACGGCTTTTTACTAAAGCAAATTATCATATACATTATTTCTGATGCCGACACCTCTTATTTGGGCACATACAAAACACACAAAGATGAGTCAGGTTGTTAGTTATACGAAAGGCCTTTGAACAGGGTTTTGACATAGTACCCTTTCATTTCGTTAAAACACGTTCTTTGATAACAAATTGCAGTTAATTTTTTAAAAAATTAAAAAAGGTATCAGCAAATAATCTTACATGTAGCAGTGCGAAAGTTTTGTTTCCAAAAACTGGTTTTAACAATTGCGTCTGTTATTTCAGATTATACTAAAAAAGAAAATCTGTATACTTTGTCTACTCTCTTGGAAATTACACTTTTATGAAATTTATCACTTTTGTAAATTTAAAATTTCTCTTTTAAAAGGCGAGATCGTATTTTTTAACATATTTTTTATGAAGAAATCCAGTTATTTATCTTGTTTCTTACAAAAGGTCTGATTTTTATGTAAGTAAAATATATTGTTGTCTAAATGTATCAGCAAAACCAAAACATGTTTCAATAATCGGATTATTTTTACGAAAACAATTCTACACGATACATTCTGTCATTTTGTTTATTTTTTCCAACTCCTTTGAAGAGAGAAAAAATCTTTGTTTTATTATAACTGGTAAGACAGAAACTGTAACAAATAATGTCTACTGGAAATGAAGCTTTTGAAAGTAATTCAAACGCGGATATAATGACACAGAAAACACGAAACTTTTAATATTCTTTTACAAACAAGAAATGTATCAACAGGAAAATAATGCTTGCTTAAAACATTACCTTAAATTGCAGTAGTGAAATGTGTAGAACTAAAACAAAATGTGGTATTGTAATAAAAAATATGTTGCACTAACGGACTTTTTATACGAAAACATTTCTAGAAGATGTCATATATAGAGATTATTGAGATATAGAGTATTGTGTCATTTCGTTTTTCTTTTTTCTCGATTCCTTTGAAGAATGAAAGATTATTTGTTTTTCTTATATCTGGGAAAGCACAAAATTTAACAAATAATGCCTACTGAAAATAAAGTTAAGGGGAAAAAAGGGAATAAGCTTTAAATTGAAATTAAACAAGATCAAAATATCAAAATTAGGCATAGTTTGTGAAACAATTTCTAACACTACCAGAATATTGTTAAGAAATTTCATTTTTTCATTCTATGAAATGAGATATCTATGTACCAATTTAAATCACGCATAAAGGAGTTTTCTTCCTAATATCATCGTTTAAAGTGAATCCTGTAATCCTATCTCTCTCTTTGTAAATGGACGATAGATGCTATCTACTCCTTAATCTGTATAAAACATGTTGTAATGCACTCTAGGGATTCCTTTAAATTTGATTATGATTTAAATAGTATCTACATCAATGTAGTACTTTACAAAAAAAAAATTTGCAATAGATGTAATGGAATTATTTTGTATGTCCTTGTAAACGAACTATAAATGTTGCACAATTCATTTTCAACAGCGAACATGTATTAGTAAATTTCAATTCATATATAAATTTCATGGTAATCCGAGTTTGTTTACGAGGGTTAAAAGAACGGACAAGTAGACAGTCGACCAGCTCATCTAAAGCCACAAACACATTTCAACAGTGTTGGATAATGTTGAAAGCACTACTAAACTCCATCAATTTTATTATTTCTACGTGTAAAATAAATCTCGAAACTCACTGAAACAGGGTGTGTAATATTTTGTATCACGGTTTTTCAGAAAAGTGCAATAATCACATTTCAGTCTGAAAGCGTGAGGCAATCAGAATTCGTTTGGGTGCTGAAAATTCCAAGTTAGACTGTATCGAAACGGTTTTAATAGCATAGCCATAATAGGGAGAGACTAGGTTGAAGTAAAAAATGAGCAATCGGTATTTCCAGAAAACGTGAAATGGCAGTAAAGAGAATTGGGCAAATTAAGAAAATTTCAATGAACAATGTCGCAAAAAAGATGACCCTCAACCGGATAGCAATTTGACAACTTGTGAATGAGTTTCTTGGATGGCAGTCCGAAAAAAATGAAAACATTCCAGAATCTTACGATGGCCAACAAAAACACAAGGCTTCAAAAATGGATAGCATCAATGAAGCGGGCCACTCATGATTACGACAAAATATTTTTCGAAATTTGCACAAACGATCTGGTCCACAACCGACTCAAACACTAAATTTGATCAAAACAGGTTCTTAGTCCATCAGTCATTATAGAAAGACAGTAAAAAATCCACTCGGTTATGGTTTGCGGTCGGATTCTTTCAACTAGCAAAACATCATTTACTTTTGTTGGCGAAGGTGTGAAAGAAAACAATCAAACCTACCGTTGAAACATTTTGGAGAGGATATTGCTTCTCTGATCCCAAGAATACTTTGGGAATGAAAAAGGTAATCTCCATCAAGATTCTCTTTCAGCGCACAGAACAATATGAGCACAAACATGATGCACGTCACATCTGACAGGCTTCTCAAGAGTTCCAAATTGGGTTTTGTACTCTCATTATATTAACCAAATTTTTTTTATCTCCATCATCATCGTTCAGAGATGAGTTTATCCTACCTCCCACAGACGTTCACAGTCTCTGACAAAAATCTCTGCAGAAGGTATGGCCGATATCGAGATGTGTTGTGGTTCGTTCCTGAAAATTTTATTTATAAATTTCGATTCTATATAAAAGCGAATGCCGGTCAATTCGGAAACATGTAGTTTTTCTGTAAGTGACAGCAGTATACATTGTCTATTAGCAATCGTATTTCGATTTCCGTGGTCATTAAAAAATTATAAGTTAAAACGTCCATCTAATTTATTCTTTGTCACCCATTAATATAAACTTAGTGGAAATTACACACAACGCGTGGAATATACCATATGTTTTAGAACCCAGAAATATAGGAATTTTAAAACCATGCATGCTTAAAAAATAATAATAACCTGCTATTTTTATTTAAAATGTACTTTATTTTTGCAATGCAGTAATAAAATAAAAGTATGTTTTAGTACGGACTATTTTCGTATTACAATTCTACAAGATACATTGTTTCATTTCATTTTCGTTTCTCTCAATTTCCACACATTTCTTACAGCATAAAATATATCAATTACATTATATCAGAAATTAATCTGCAATTAATTAATGTTTCTAGTTGCATTAGCGAGAGCCCGTTATGAATTTTACAAAAGTCACTTAAGAACACATCAAACAAATGCGGAACTGAGACTTGATCTTGGAAGTCATATTGAAGAAACGAACGGACGAATAGAAATGACTTTAAATTCTTTACGGAACAAACTACTTCTGTTACTAATATGTGGAAATGATTGAATGCCACCAGGATGTAAGAACAAATTTATTTTAAAGTATGCAAAAGATTTTCTTCACGCACATTATAAAAGCAAC
Source organism: Maratus michaelseni (assembly GCA_963931845.1). Lineage (NCBI taxonomy): Eukaryota > Metazoa > Arthropoda > Arachnida > Araneae > Salticidae > Maratus > Maratus michaelseni. The sequence continues at coordinate 283,799,469 of OZ007587.1, forward strand.
ATTTTATTTCAAAATTCTGGTGCTATTGTGTCATTTGGGAATTAAAAGTACGTGGAACATATAACATCCCACCACCTTTTAAGCAGGTATTAGGGAGTTTCGGTGTCGTAAGTGAAAACTGTGAAAGTACTTGTCGTAAAATTAGAATTTGCCGTAAAGTTGTCGCTCTCGCAGGTAGTCTACGTTATTATCTTTTCCTTTATGGTTAATTAGAATGGATAACCTATATGCATGTCATTCTGGGAGAAAGAAATATCAGCGTTTTTAGCTGAATTGAAAACTAATTGTATACGTTTGTATTAATTATTACATTTACTTTAAAATGAAACAAACTCTGCAATTAAATAAATAAATATGTGATATATTTGTAAAAAATAATTATATGCAAGACTTTTTTCAAATAAACAAAATAACGGTGCTAGTATAGGATTTGTAATTCCGAATATTACTATATGTGTATGTTAGCCTTTGTCTTAAATTTTTAGTAATGAAAAAAATAATGCTCATTTTAAAAGCATACAGAAAACTCTATTATGTCAAGTTTGAAAGAATGTCGTCTATCGAGAACCTTGCGTAAGAGTAATCGATTTCAGAAAAATACTTAAAAGGAAAAGGAAATATAGAATTTTTCTTCTTTTATCGTGTAGAAGATCTATACTGGATTTATGGACTTGTACGGAAAAAAAATTGTACTGAAGGGGAAAAATAATTCTTACTTCTGGATGGAATCTTTCGACTGTGTATTAAATATTGTAAATCTATGAACTTTGTGATACATATGTTTTACGATGTAATATACAGATAGGTCTGTTAATGTGGCGACAAACACAGAGCGTGCTTTGTAGACATCAAGAGGAAGAAAATTTGAAAAGGAACATGTTGTCGCAAATCATTTATTCAGTTAAAAATGCAAGGTGTTCCTCTCTAACGAAACTCGGATTTCCATTAATAGCTTTAAAAAAGGGAGGTATATTATAATCCAATATCAATAGACATTCTTTATTTTGTGTTAATTGTGATAATATCAAGAAAAGCGCTAAAAGTTTTCTCATATGCGGCAACAACATGAACTCGACGCTCCACATGTTAGACTGCGATTGCCAGCTTATACGATATCAGTGATTCCATAACTCTATTTTCTCAGCACTTTTGTGATCTTATCATATTTCACACAACGTATGGTGATTATCTTTAAATTTATTTTACATTATACGTATTTTTCAAGTTGTCAACGGTTATACACATATTTTTTGCGTATTCATTGAATAAGTTTGTATTAATTTTTATATTTCGATTAAATAAAATATAAACTATGTAATTAAACATGAACATGCATATGTGAAATATTTGTAAAGATTATTTAAGAGCAAGTCTTTTTTTTTCAAATAAACAAAATAACGGTATTAGGATGGGGATTATTACTCCTAACATTGCTAAATATACAGAGGGTGATCCTGAATTCATGGTACTAACTTTAAGGGTTGGTACAGGACACTGTAACAAACAATTTTTGTATAGGAAACCCGGATCAGAAATCCATTTATATAGTCAAAAATACAGGGTGTCTCGTTCCAATCCGAAGTCGCATTTTCGTTCATAACTTTAATAGTAGTAAAGATACTATAATGAAATATGTTACAATATGCTTGCAATTCATACAAAGATGAGACTATTGTGAATTTTGTTAAAATATCTTCACTACTGTTAAAGTTATGAGAAAAAACGCGGTTTTAGTTTAAAGTGAGACGCCCTGTAATTTGGACTAAATAAATGGATTTTTGACCATGGTTTCTTATACTTTGTAATGCTTTTTACAGTGGGTTGGTACTGTAAAAATCATTTAATGTATTGAGAATCAAGGTCAAAAATTTGTTTATTTAGTGTAATGTAATTTATTTAGTGTAAGATAAATGTAACGGAAACTTGTTGAGAAACTTTAAAGAGTGAATACAATTTATTTATGCATGTTAGTTGTTAAAACATTAATGAATAAAATAAAAAAAATGCATTTGTGGAATCTTTTTTATCTAAATGTAACCAACGTTCCAATGAGACAATATAGATATTTTATCTCTGAGATTACTGTATATTTTGAGATCAGTGTACCAGATTTTTCGTTAGAAAATAATACATATTTTTAAAGCATAAAGATATTTTTATGGCGTTCTACAAGAAAGAATGTCATCTGTTGGGAAACACATTTAAGGATAAAGGATTTCAGTAAAAAATAGATGATAAGAAAAAAAAAATTCATTTTTTTTTCTTTTATCGGTAGACAATTTTTGTATCACGGTTAGAATTTATGAACTTTTATGGAAAATTCAGAAAAATATATAGTGTAAATAATAAAAAAAAACTTACTGTTGGATGAAATCTTTCGACTGGGGACCAAATATAGAAATACGTTGCTTTTATGTTAGATATGTCTTATATTATAAAAAAGACATGTACAATTTGAATAGAAATCGTGATTTATGATAAAAATATTGTTCGGTATATAACAATAAAGAAAAACATAAAAAATAATTAAAATGAAACTACTCACAATTTGTTTAGGTGGTAATATATATAATACATAATGTATTAATGTATTTATGTATACATACGAGAGAAAGCCATTAAGTAAGTCACAAAAGATAATTAAATAATAACGAACAATGATATTCACTTCAAAACTATTTTTATATCTCAACATATTCTCCACCAATATTTATGCATTTATATCGCCGTTTTATCAGTGTCCCAACACCAGCTGCATACAATTCTTTGAGTTGCTGTCTCAGCCACATTAGGACTTCGAGTTGAACCTTCTTTTCATCATCTGTGAACATCAGCTTGCTTCCAAGATGGTTTTTTTTAGCGGACTAAACATATGAAAATCGCTTGGAAAAACGTCGAAACTGTATAGTGGATGTTGAAGAAGTTACAAGATGATGTTCACAGATGATGAAAAGGTTCAACTTGAAGTCCTAATGTGGCTGAGACAGCAACCCAAAGAAGTGTATGCAGCTGGTGTTGGGGTATTGATAAAATGGTGATATAAGTGCATAAATATTGGTGGAGAATATGTTGAGAAATAAGAATAGTTTTGAAGTGAATATTATTGTAAGTTATTATTTAATTATCTTTTGTGACATACTCAATGACTTTCCCTCGTATAACATTTAATGCACATTCATACATATTTTACAGTGTACAGGATTTAATATGTCTGAATATATTAACTCAAAATATATTTCAGTTAATGAAGAAACCTCTTCTATGTTCAAAGTTATCTTCCAATATTTTTCTCAAATATTAAAATGCTTGTAAAATCAAATTTATTATAAAAATATTAATAAGAATTGCTTACTGTCAAATATAGTTTTCATTTTTGAGAAGTTTAATAAGCAAGTGCTGTTAGTCAGTAAATTTGATAATATTTTTAGTTCATTTACATGTAAATGATTTTAATTTGAAAAAAATCACGACGGGAAGGAAATGTACTTCCAATGAAACTGCAATTATGTATTTAAGTATTTTTTAATACATAAATGTAATTCAATCTAAAAATATACATTCATTAATTTAGGACATTAACATATTTATATACGATCTCTGCTCTTTTGCATACCTCAAAGACTTAAAAAATAAAATATAATTTCTTTACACATCGTTAGTTAGTAAATTAACCCATATTATGATTATTTCATATACACGAGGTCACATATAATGATTATTTTATACACAGGAGGCTATACTCGCCTGTATAGTGCTATTAGCTTAGCTTCGCAATGAAATGAAATCACAAACTCGTGGGGAGCCAGCCATTTAGCAGGAGTATTTTTCTCATCTAGGAAAAATGTTTAAAGAAAAATCTTAATTAAAATTACAGATGTTGAATATTGTTGATTTGTGATTAAGCATTACTGAATTTGTACTAAGATAGTTTACAATTGAAAAGTTGCATCACAGCATTTTATTAACATGCAGATAGAAAAAGAAGAAAAAATAATAAAAATAGAAGAGACATCTCCACACCCATGAAAGCCACTAAATACGGAAATATGTTCAATGTATGAGAGTATATCTAGGCGTTTCAGTTGCTATATTTAATTTCCTAATAATATTGCTATAATACTAGCATCATATTTGAGATACAAAAAACCTAATTTAATCTCGTAAATCTAATATATTTTTTAATAGAATTTAAATAATATTTTGCTAATAGAATTAGCTACATTGACACAAATAACGTAATATAATACATACTATACGAAAACACGATCGTGCGCGATTAGGATAAATAATCATGAAATATATGTATATTTTTAATTCAAAAATAGTTTTTATGTCAAACGCTATATCATTTTTCAACTACAGTAGAATCTGTAGGGTGCAGGAAACGCTTTGGTGCATCGGTATTAATTAAAAAAAAACTTTTCAAAATTTAGATCAGAAAAAAATCAGATTTTTAGTTCAACTTGAAACAAACAACAAAATTGAGATTTAATCTTAAAATGACCATCTTTAGTTTAAGTTAGATAGCTTTAGTTTAAGTCAGTTCAGCTAAAGAAGTAACCTTGTAAGATTTGGAAAGGAATATTTTCAAAGATGGCAAATAGCTGTTTTTTTTGTTTGATTGTTTGCTTGTTTGTTTTGGGTAGAGTTGCAAAAAACTGGTTTATTCCCAGGTTTATTTCCAATAGACCCGGTTTATTCTCAGGTTTATTCCCAAAAGACCTGCTTTTTTCCCCCAAAAAAAGTTTATTTCCAAAAAACCCGGTTTGTTCCCAGGTTTAAACCAGGTTTTTTCTAGCCTTTGCAAATCTTGTTTTAGGAAAGCAAGGAAGAGTTCAAAAATTCCGAAATTGAAAAATCAAGAAAATGAAGATCTCGGGAATTAGAAGGTTGTTCGTCTGGTGACATTAAGTCATAAATTTGTTTTTAAAACCAGTAGTTCTGCTTAAAAAAGATATATAAATAAATGTGTTTTATTGAAGTTCTTTTGGAATCAAGCTTTTACAGTTTGTTCCAAGATAAGCTCTTCATAATATTTTTTGATTGGTTTTAATACCAGTTTTCTCAAAAATAATTCAAGTTTTTGCGTCTGACGTTACTTCATATCAAACCATCACGGAAATGAAATGTGACCTTTTGACAATCCTACCACTTGGATTTTTAAGTTTAACATCAGTATTTAATATTATATCATTCTGTTTGTTAAATGGTTGTTCAAACAGTTTTTAGTTTGCCTAGAAAATATTTTTGTAATTTGGTCCAATCGATCGTTGATTTTTGTATTCTCTGTTTAGCTATTTTTATCAGTGAGCACAAGGGCTTTCTGTATTTTATAAGATTTAAACCCTAAATCATATTTCACAATAATTCTATAACTTATTTCGTCGAAAAGCTTTTTGTTTTCTTTGGAGCTTGAGGATTACGACAGATTTTCTCTCTTACGCGTTTTATGAGTTTTATGGGTAGTAACAGATTTTGGTCAACATCGTTTTGACGAGTCTGAGTAGTTACTTCTAAATCAGTCCTTTAGAAATTCTTTAGTCTGGATTTTGTCCGATTTGCCATTTTTTTGTGATTTCTATGGACTCTAATCCTTTATTGCGTCATTTCAAAAAATTTTTCATTTTATTTATACTTTTACCTAATAAAAAACAAAACAATGAGCACTGGAAGCACATAATTAACGACTTACGTCTTCTTATAAAATCAAAATGTTGTCAATATTTAAACATCTAAATAGAATAAATATTCTTCTGATGTACCAAAACCTTTTCCGAACCCTATGCTTTTTCTTTCGAAGAGAAAAAACACAATCTTCATTAACCCATAGATTGCCACGGATAAGATATCTTGTTTGCTCTTAGCATTCCTAAATTGCAAATTTTTCTTCATATTTTAAAAGACTTGAATGGAAAAAGGAATGAATGAATTATGTCTAAAGAATTAAGTGGGGAAAAAATGCAATATATGCGTCGTGCGTTGTTCTCTTTCTTTCGTTTTCATCAGAGATGTGTATATTCACTATTTTTAATAAAAACAAGTAGATATGTAAAATGCTGTAAGAAGTGTAAAAATTTGTAGAAAAAAAAACCAGCTTGATAAAGCTGTAACAATGTAAATTAGTCTTTGGGGGCCACCGTAATACTTACCCATCATGGATATGCCTAATATAAAATATTAAAATAAAAAAAAATTAACTACTTATAAAATGCATTGAAATTCGAATAAAATCGTGGCTTGATGACGTCATAAACTTTAAAGGCTCGATTACTGAATTGCTTAAAAGAAACATCCTTATAAATCCAAGGAAAAAATAATCCTATTAACTAGCGGTTTATTGCATCTGATTAAGCGTCTCCTTTCCAATTAAAATATATGTTTGAATTGAAATTTGGTTGAAATACAGGGTCATGAAAAATCGAGAGTGTGGAAAATAGGATTACAAATATCTCGGCAACTCATTATCCGATCGGCTTCATGCTTTATGCAAAATTTATATTTTTTTATTTTCTTTTATAATCACTCCTTAAAATAAACAATTTCGAAAATGTGTATATACCTTTTATCAGAAAGAATATTTCGAGAGTCCGAGAAAAGTAGAGCCGGATAATCGAGGTTACTGAAATTCAATAAGCTTCATCCCATTATTACATACTAAGTACATTCCAAATTTCAAGTCTCTATCTCAATTTTTTCGGGAGATAGAGGGACGGCAAAATTTTATTTTTTCTAAAAATATGTTTTTCGGAATCTCCAGTGTCTGAAACGTGTAAATCCGTCAATTTTTTTTTTCGATTTTCAAAACGATTACAAGACTTACCCTATACTACGTATGATGGGTAAGTAATAATGTATCAGTTTAATGTCGATTGTCGCTTCTCTAAGAAGTGCTCAAAATGAAAGAAAAGCAAATATCATTGGTTGAGTTTCTCATTGATTCGAAAAAAAGAAGATTCCCGAAAGACAGCAGATAGCAATAGTCCTCCTAAACGAGAAAACTTAGTCTTGATTCTACTTCCACACACCACTTAAGATTGTTTTCAAAAGCAATGTTCAGATTATTATTATTATTCGTAATTTTATTACGTTTTTATTTTTTGTTTCCCATTAATCTTCCTTATGAAAGCGCTTTGAAACGTAAAATTTTGAATGGAAATATTCACTTTTAATCTTTGGATGGCGAGGATTGTGCTCACTTTTCCGTAACGTATTATGCTTACAATCTGAGCCTGACTACAATAGGGGGGGCATACAATTCTCACTATATCTGAACTGTAAAGTCCACTATAATCATGCACTATTATTTAATCATGTTATGACAGGCACGGAGCATACAGCCTATTTAATAGCAGACGCGCAGTCTTACATTGAGGAGACAACTAGTATTCAGAAATAGTGGTGAGTGTGTGTCCCCATGCTAATCAAGCGTATGGTAAAATAATTTATTAAAACATATAAAGAATTTATACATAATGTTGTTTAAAATGGCGATTTTTTCAAAATTAAAAAGTATTATTAGACTCAAAGTATTAATAGATATGTGCACTGCTCAAAACAATTAGAGAAGCACATGGTTTTAACGAAATTACGCAAATACATAAGCCGATAAGTAACGTCAAACAAAACATCCATAATTTAAAGTGGAGCGGAAAGAGAAGAAGAAAATGTCATATGCAAATCAAAATTCATGACGTCAAAAACTAGAAAAAGGCGATAAGAGCAGAAATCGGGATTTCACAGAAACACTTGTTTCACTGTCTCGGTTGTGAAATTCAATTGCTCAGGTTTTGTTCTGAGAAAAGGTGATTTTAAAATGTCACAACAACGTGATTTACTGCATGGCTTGACATATTATTGGGAGGCTTGAATCCGGACAAACACAACGAGGTGTAGCGGACGCTTTTGGAGTCACAAGAAGTGTCATTGCAAGGCTGTGAAATCGACCAGACAAAGGTCGGCCACGTGCTACCACAGCAACTGATGACCGATATATCCTGTTAACACATCGTCGAGACAAAAAACCAAAGCTACTCAGCTGCAAAGACAATTGCTACTGGCAAAAGAAAGAAGGATGTGCAGCCAATCAGTCCGAAATAGACTTCATCAAGGTTGTCTCTATGCAGGTAGAACAATGGTCTGTATTACGGTGAACGCAAGCCACCGTGCGGCCTGAAGAAGGTAGGCTGCTGAATATTGAGATTGGAAGAAACGTGATTGGAGTCAAGTATTTTTTACAGACGAGTCACGATTCAGTCTGGAGTATGATACCCAACGTGTTTTGGTATGCAGGGAAAGGGACACTTAAAATCACCCCACATTCTGTCGTAAAAGATCACATTACAGACGAGGTGGGTTGATGGTATGGGCTGGAATCAGCATATGTGGACGTGCGGACCTGCATATCATTCGAAATGACACTTTGATGGCCCAAAGGTATGCAGACGAGATACAGAGACCTCGTGTCGTACGTGCAGCCATTGGTTATTCCTTTGTTTTCATGCATGATAATGCCAGACCGCATACAGCTCGTCTTGTGGAGAATATACTTGAAGTTGAAGCAATAGAGCGTAAACCAGCATGCTCTCCTGACCTGAGTCCGATCGAGCATGTTTGGGAGACACTCGAACGACGCATTGCAGCGAGACCAAGGCCTCCTTTTATTATCCGTGACTTGGAGATTGCAATTCTTGAGGAGTTGATGAGTATTCCACAAAGTCTTATCGATAACTTCATCGCATCCATGGAAAACTGGTGTACAACAATCTCAGCTGTTTGAGTGGACCACACACGCCTTGCATCATTTCTAAACAATAATTTTTTAGTCATTTACATGTAACCAACTTGTTGCCTTAAACCATCCTTTCATGTTATTTTTATCTACAAAAACAACTTTTCAAAAGTTTAAAAAAAAAAAAAAAAAAAAAAAGTTGTGGCTAGAAAATGGTGTGATATCAAATTTCCAAGCTATTATATTACTTATTTAACTTTTTCCCATTAAATAAGTTATAATATATATAAGTCGAGTGCCTACGTATATGTTAATAGAAATCGTTTTCTTCTGTACTAAATACATCCTAACGAGTTTCTGAAAATTCAATTTTTTTCAAATTATGCATGATGGGGTTGGCGGCCATCTTTGCATATTTTTCACAAAATTCTAAGCACACAAATCCGTAGTTAAAATCCGAAGTTCAAAATTGTTATTTAAGCAAATATTCTAAGCATTTCATTCATAGACTTGTATGCTCTGAAAATTGTGTCTTAAGATAATGATGACTTATCTTAAAGATTAATCTTATGATTTATTTTGTAGAGTAATTAATAATTTCAAACTAGTAAAAATCAATTTCTCAAAATATCAGTCTTATCTAATTGTCCGTAGTTAAAATCTGCAGTTCGAAATTGTTATAAACATATTACATTGCAAACATATTACGCTAATTCTTTTAGAAATTTGGGTGCTTTGAAATATGGAAAGATGGCCGCCAAGCCCATCATGCATAATTTGAAAAAAATTGAATTTTCAGAAACTCGTTAGGATGTATTTAGTACAGGAGAAAACGATTTCTATTAACATATACGTAGGCACTCGACTTATATATATGATAAATTATTTAGTGGAAAAAAGTTAAATAAGTAATATAATAGCTTGGAAATTTGATATCACACCATTTTCTAGGCACAACTTTTTTTTTCTTTTTTTTTTTTAACTTTTGAAAAGTTGTTTTTGTAGATATCATATCTTTTTTCAAAATACATTAAACCTAATTTAAATAATCTAAACATGAGAAATAATTTAAAATTACATTTTACTTTCAGTCATTGTTTAAAGGGTTAACTAGAAATATACCAGTAGATTTTTCAATTAAACTAATTACACTCTTAAAATCAACATACTAAATGTGGCTTGTTATAATACTTGTTATCCTCCGTTAAAAAATATCACTGACATATCCATGAAATGAATAAAAATGGAATACGTACAGAGCGTGTCAGCGCTGCATTTGAAATGAAACGTGATATCACGCTCTTTTACTATTAGCTCTAGCTGGCTTCGCCCGCTAACGGGCCCCTAATTTACATCGGGGCCTCGAATCTTGTAAAACCTCGAACCGAACGAACCTCCGACAAGGTTCCCTGCTGCCTTCGGCACCTGATAATCCCTTAATTTGCACATCGAATAGTATAAACCTCTAACCAAACGAACCTCCGACACGGCCCCCGCTGCCTTCGGCACCGTATAGCAGTCGTGCTGCGCACGCTCAAGTTCCATCTTCCACCACCAGGTAGCGCAATCTGTTCTATATTAACCTCGGGCACTGAAATCGTTAAGGCTATAGATGTCGAGTCGAATGAGCTATACCCCGTCGTGATCCAGCCCATAGAACCAGAGATAGAAAAGTGCCCCCTGGTGGTGAAAAAATTAACTAAAATTGGAAAGCTCTATCGAGTCGAATGAGCCATACCCCGTCGTGATCCGACCAATAGAAACAGAGGTAGGAAAGCACCCCCTGGTGGTGTAAGCTAATCGCGTTTGGGGGGGCAAAATGGGGGAAGAACACCGGAGATGCATAATAGGATTAAGCGGTCACAGACCTTTCCAACGATGTATCACATGAGGGGTATGTGCAAAATTTAGAAAATACCCCCCCCCCTCCGTAATATTATGATTAAGCGTTCACAGACCTTTCCAACGATATATCACATGAGAGGTGTCAGCAAAATTTAGAAAAGTGCCCCACTTTGGGGGGGGGTGAAAGTGGGAGGATGGACCCCGAAGATACATAATATGAATAAGCGGTCACAGGCCTTTCGAACAATATATCACATTAGTGTCGGGGGGGGGCGCAAAATGTGGGGGTGACACCTGTGGTGCATAACATGAATAAGTGGTCACAGCCCTTTGTAACGATATGTGACATGATTGATATCGTTAAAATTTAGAAAAGTGCCCCGCTTTGGGGGGGTGAAATTAGGAGGATGGACCCCGAAGATACATAATATGAATAAGCGGTCACAGGCCTTTCGAACAATATATCACATTAGTGTCGGGGGGTGCGCAAAATGTGGGGGTGACACCTGTGGTGCATAACATGAATAAGTGGTCACAGCCCTTTGTAACGATATGTGACATGATTGATATCGTTAAAATTTAGAAAAGTGTCCCCCCCCCTTATGTAGGCAAAACGCGCTCCGCCCCTCCCTATAATTTTTGACGCAGCTTTATTGTTTTAATTTATGTTATGTGTTATAAAACATCGTAAAGTTTCAAACAGATAGCCTTATTATACTTCCTAATTTTGTTGACACCCCTCCCCATCCCCTCCCCGAAATGTGACGCGCCATTCTTTTTTATAAATTTTTTATCATGCGTTATAAACTATCTTAAAAGTTTAAAACAGATCGCATTGGAATTTAATATATATTTGCTGAAATTACTATTATATATAGAATAATATAGAAATAAACCCTCCTATAGCTTGTAATTAAGATATATGAACAGTTTTTAGATTTTCTGAAAGCTGATTATTATTTATTTATTTATTTATTTATCTATTTAATTATTTTTTGTTTATTTATTTATTTATTTATTTTATTTTTTTGCATTGCCCTGTGCATGTTTGGAATTTCTTAGCAGTTTCTTAGATTTACATTATTTTATTCAATTAAACATTGTACTATTACAATAAATTTAAATGGAAACTTCACTTCTAAAACAAAAATAATTTAACAACTGGATTTCATTAATTTATAGGAAAATGACGTGAAAGGTATTCCTGCGAACAAAATGCCTGTTTGTCATGTCTTTTTTTTTTTTTTATAGAAATAAATGAATCGCATTTAATTCATTTCAAAAATTTTGTTTACGTTTGGAAAAAAAATTTAAATGCCTATAACTCTTAATGTATACATTTTAAAAGGTACATCTTCCCTCAAAAACTAATTTATTTTTAAAGATCTTTCTAAAAACGTAAATTATATATTTAAAATATTTTTAAAGCATAAACACTACGTCTGATTACTTTATTTTACAATGTTATAAGAACAAGCATTTTATCAGACAATTAAATACATTAAACAAACATGAATGAAAAATTGACCTGGGCCAGGACTCGAACCGGGGACCTTATGCACACCGTGCTGACGCCCTGCGACTGTGCCACCCAGACCGATACCCTTGACCGGCAATTTCTCATACTTATTCATGTTGGAAACAGTCATCTGACACAGTTTGCAGTCATATTTAATTGTCTGATAAAATGTGTGTTCTTATAATTATGAAGTTTCATTTTTAAAAAACAAATCTTCAGAAGAAAATGGTTGACTTGCAAATGAAATTTGATGTGGTTATAACCTGTAACTGATTTGTGATATTATAATACAGATGGTACATGGTCGTTGGCGGGTTTTATCTCTGTTTTGGCATAATTTTTTAATCGCCAAGTTAATTAACAGTTTTTTGCTAATTAAGGATAGAAAATAATTTTTTTTTACACTGGATTTTATAAAAGCACATAGATTACGTAATTACTTGTCCAAAAATGCAATCCTTTTATTATTCTGCCCAATATTAAGGTCTGTAGCTTGTTTGAAAAAAAAAAAGTTTGACGAAGAAAAAAGTGATCATTTTAAGTAACTCGACGTTTTTAAAAAAAATCTATATCTCTGTTTATAAATCACTTATGAAGATGAGTTTGGTCTGAAATTGAAGAAATTCTTCATTAGATTCTTCTAGTTTTCGTTTTTTTTTTCCTGCGACGCTTGGTTTATTTAATATCTGATATTTTAATCTGGCATGTTTTGTCGATTTAACATTGCGAAGTCGCTTTCTGTAAGTAAGCAGTAGCGTTCTTTAGTCCAGTTCTTGGCGTTGTTTGTGTGGCGTTTTTTTTTTTAAAGCTTGGCTTGGCAGAGCGACCACCCTGCTTGATCGTGTCACAGAACTAAAGCTCCCTTACCATTTTTCTCTGTCTCGCTCGATTCTCTTCACTTCTTTGTTTTCTCCTTTAATTTCTTGAGCAGTGTATTAGAACTTATGCAAACGCCTTTGAATGCATAATTTTCTTTATATGAATGTCGTAAATGCATAATCCTTGATTGGTTTAATGCAAAACACATCAACGTTTCTGATGAATACCCTTTTCAGATTTACATAAAATAATGTATTATGAGATTAAAATTAAATGTAGTAAATGTTTCATTAAGATTAACTATCTTTTAAAATACAGAAGTACATTACTCGATGTAATCTATTCATTCCTTGAACTTTATAAATGAATTACCTTTCATTAAAGTAACATTATTAGATTGCAAAAACGTTTTATTAAAAACTGGATATATGTTTATATTTTAGCTAAAATTTATTTAGATAGACTGCGTGAATAGAAGGTTTATCTTTGCACTTCATGGTGATATGTTAATGATTTCAGTATTTCTATAAGACTTCACAGCCATATTTTCTTGCTACACACGAAGAACATTTGATATGAAGTACTGCAAGATCAATGTCACTGCACGTTTGTAGCGTGATTTTATTTATATACACTTTTCCAAAGCTAACAGATGCATTCATCTTCATAGTTTATTTTTGCGAGAAAAATGTAATAAGTACAGCATTGTAAATAAAATATAACATATCATTTAAATTTTTAAATACATAAAAAGTGCTTTAAAGATAATATTATACTCGTTTTACTCATATTTTTATAGAGCTTAATCTGTTAACATTACTAAAAATGAAACTTGATTAAAGCCAAGTGGTCTGAAGGAGTGTAAATAGTTTTTAGGGTTTCGTTCATCTCACGAAGCCCTATTCGTCCCTTTACGTTGTCTGTCCGTCACAGAGCCGGTTCGCAGAAACTATATAACTTACAGACTTGCAATTTTGTGTATTTATAGCTGAATACTTACTACAAAGCTCAAAATCATAAAATTAAAAAAAAAAATCGTATTATTTTAATATAGATAAATAAAAAACCAAAAATCTAACAACCTTTTCCTACTAAATTTAAACATTTTTCTGCATTTAACAGTCGCCAACAATTAAAAATCCACAATAAAATTCTTTCTACAATAATTAATGTATGTGTAAGTACAGAAAGCAGGTTAATATGATGTCATTATAGAATTAAAAAGAAAATTAATCTGACGTCACACTGGAAGTTTAACGGAATTTTTCAAATGTTTGAGAATAATACAAAGAGAGTATCAATATGAGTTATAGAGAAAGCAAGTAGATATGACGTCAGCAAGTAGATATGACGTCAGCAAGTAGATATGACGTCAGCAAGTGATTATAACGTCATATGAGTTTGAGGAAGGTATTTAATCATGATAAAAATCCGATTATGGGAATATTGGCATATTTTAACAGTTTGAAGGTCTCTATACAACATGTTTAATTTTGAAATTGATTTTTTTTAATACGCATTTAGTCCACATGACAGATATTATTATGACAGAGTATAATAGCAGGAAGTATGTAGAACACATTACATGAGCGATAACAACATACCAAAACTTACTCGATACGTGTGAATTAAATATGTGAAGAGACTTTCGTTAGTCTACCAAGATGTGTGTTTACCTTTGGACAGGATTACAAAATATACCCTCTGAAGATGACTTACGACCAATGTTTATTCTGTAAAAAAAAGACAAATGTTTCTTAATCTAGGAAAATGTGAAATGAATGCGTATCAATATATGAAATCCTCTCAATTGCCTACGATTACGAAAAGCGTTCTTTATGTTTTGAAACCTCAGAAGCCAATACATATTCGAGCTGTAAAGAAACATTTGTAAAAATAGTGTTTCTTTTGCTGCCTCTCATTTTCGGAAACATTCCCGAGTAGTTTAAAAATAATATTAATAAGAGCTCTCCTCTCGGAATGTTGGTTTTAAGGATGCTATTAATTCTCAATTAAACATTTTCATCTGCATAATTCAGCTGCTGAATTTATACAGGCAAGGGTAACAAAATAATATTATTTTTAATGCGAATTTTTATGCTTTTAATTTATCATGTTTCTGTATAATAATTATTTTTGTTGAACATAGAAATGTTTATACGACTAGTAATTATTCCACCTGAGCGAATGTATGACCAGACTGGGAGTCGAACTCAGAATCTTTGGCTTTAATTGCCAATACTCATAAAGCAAAAGGCGTAGACCAAAACTGACCAATGCAGAATAATATGCCATCCTAATAAAAACATTTTTATGCTTCAGAAATAGATGTAACTTTTGGTTGTATTTGACTTGCAAACATTTTTAACACAACAAAATATTCAAATACTAGAAACATTTCTTACATATGATGAGAATGTATATCTTATTAGACATTTAAAGAATGAATGTAATTTTTTTTTAAAGTCCCAAACAAAAAAAAGATGATTAAAATAATAAATGTTACTTTTAATGTTTTTTCTTATCCTGATACTTCTCATGAGAATCGAAAGCAAAATTAATTACACGCGTAACGTACAAATTACATCCCTAATGAATAATATGAATGTTATTTTTTTTTCCTTCCCAAACTTGTAACGAGATAAAATTAATTGTGTACTTTTAAAATGAAGAGCAATTTGTTATCGTAAACTGACATTACATATATTTAAGTTACATGAATGTATTTTAATCTTTTTTCTTGAACAAATAAATAATGAGTTAAAAGTACTCAGGTATCATCAGAAATACAGCTGCAAAGTAAGATGATTTGATAAAATTTGTTTTAAGATATTATATTTAGTTTAAGTATTTTATTAATATTCTAGACAGATGCCTCTTATTTGAAGGTACGTTATACATTATTTTTTTTTATAATAGTCCAAGACATTTATTTTCTTTTATAGTAACTTTTTTAAATAATTGGAACAATATGACGTGGAATGAATCTTAAACAAATATATGCTCAATAATATGTAAACTACAAAGAATTTGCTCATTGTATAGTTTTAATCAAATAATATTGGTTTGTAATTATTTTAACAGTTGTAAAATTTTATCCAAAGCTGTGTTATTATTCATGAATAATGAAAATTCAAAATAAGAATCTGCTGAGAATTACATTTTGGAACATCATAATTTTAAAATGTTTAATTTTAATGATGCAAACATTTTTGGAATTCAGAAATATTTAATCATCGAATATTAAATTTGAAATGAATACAATTTTTAGAAATAAAGTTTTAAAATGTTTCTTTTCCAAAACTAAAGGATATATATCTTATTCTCGTTCCGTGAAACTATCGTGGAAAACACACAATTAGAAAGCAAATCTAATAAACAAGTAATATATATATATATATATAAAGTCAATTCCTACTTAGTAATTACTACAAAGAAAATTTTTATTTTAGTTACTTTTTATTAAATAATTACAATTAATATAAATATGTATATAAATTAAATTAAATTAATGAATTAATATTTGAAAAAATAACTGTATTAACATCAAGTGTCATCCACTACAAGTTTTAAAAAATGTATTTGAACTTGAGTGGATGAATAAAAAGTATTTTATTAACAATTGAAAATTTGAACAATATATATAAATATATATAAGGAGAGTGTGAACTAATAGTAGGAATTGAAAAAAGAAGGATAAATGAATAATGAATATGATAAATGTTAAATGTATAACTCCTTCTTTGTAACGAAAGCATTTTTCCGAAAAAGTTGCATCCAGAGACAGAACTTATAATACACTCAATACTGAAAATTTTCAGAAATGATTTGCCGTTGAGAATATCGGAAAATAATTACAAAACAGATAAGTTTATTCCACACAAGTAAAACAGGTAAATTAATCTGCGATTAAATAATTTCAGTTTTCTATTTTTAAAAAGTGGCGAAAAAAAAACTCTCGTTGATTTTTACAGTTATGTGAAATTTTTTGTTAAAATTTATTAAGATGCATAAGATCCATTAGATGTAATAGTAGCCATTTTCAAATTAGATTTTCACATAGACATTAGCGCCCCAGGGTTGATCCGCGACAAAGAGTTGGTCAAATGCCAGAATTTATTACCTATCGCTCTTTCGGCAGTTTTTATTTTTTCAAGCAAATAAAAAAGCACCGGCGCAGCCAGGGGGTTGCATGACTGATAATACATTAGATAGAAACATACAAGCAAAAATACATTTTTAAATACATTATAAAAATACATTAAATGAGCATTTCTATGAGTTATATTTCTGTCGTCACTTCTTTCATACGGGATTGCTTACGTGAATTTTACAAATATCTGTTATATAGTTTTTCTAGTTACAATTCTTGCATTAAAATGCTAATTTGTAACTACATTTTGCTGTATACTTTTTACAGTAGTTAAAAATATTTCCAACGCCGTAAACCACTTTCAACCATGGTCAGGCTTCTTCTTGGATCAACACTTGGGGCGCTAACGTCTTAAAGCTAATACAATTTCTTTTAAGAGATTCTTCTAAGGAAATTTAAATTCTTCGGCAAATATTAAAAACTTTTAAAACATCTCATAGGTAAAATTATGCGAATATTTGCATTGATATAGAAATACTTAAAGTACAATGCCAAGAAATCAGGAAGATGGGAAGTACATTTAATTTATTAATAACTCAATATTACTATTGCAAAAACATTGGTGTAATAAATGTTTCTAATTTAATCAAAATATTTTACTATTCCATGCTGATATTTTACAAGTATTACGTCAAAAATTTCAATTATTATTAGTTACATGAATCAAAAATGCAAAAAACGAAAAGCTGGTAAAATTTGGTACGTAAATTAGATAATTATTAATTACTTATTTTCTTACAATATAGTTTTCATTTCTAAATTCAGCTTTATATTAAGTACAACTTTATTTGACAAATGACATTAATTTGTAATATAGATATGTATTACATATTTATTATATAGTTAGACAGAATATGATTTTGATTGGTTAATTTTAAATTCAGAAGAAATACTTCAAGTTATGATATATATAGGCGATAGCAAGAGTATTTGATTTGAATATACAATTTCCTTTCAGTAATTTTCAAGATATGCAATACTTACTCGCCTTGAATATGCAATCATTAACTTTTCTATGAAGTATCATTTCAGATTTATATCGTGTATTACGTAATTTGAATTGGAAATTGTCAGAAGGTTCGTGCATACGTTTAAAAGTGGGAAAACATTTATTTGAATGTAATCTATATATAGCACGAATTTAAGGAATCGCTCAGTTTTGACGTGAATAAAATTGCTAAATTAATCCGAGTGAATAATTTAAAAATAAAGAAAAATTATAAGCAAAGATTATGAAACACTTTCTAACACTTCCAGAATACTGTAACAAAACTTCACCGTTTAATAAGATGGAATAAGATATCTTAAAAATACAATTTAAGAAAACGTATAACACATTTAAAAACCTAATTTCAGCAATTAATGCCCATAATTGGATAGGGTTCTGCGTCAATTCATCTCGCACAATTCATCGCGGAACAATTCGTCGCGCACAATTCGTCGCAGCGTCAATTCGTCGCGAGCTGAATTCGTCGCGGCTCAATTCGTCGCGACGTCAATTCGTCGCAGCGAAAATGTCTTTGAAGGCTATTATGATAAAAATAAGGATAATTTAGTAAAATTATTTAATGATAATTTGTTTTTTAGATATACAGAATTATAACTTACATTTTAAAGGCGATTTCGGAGGAATTTTTTTATAAGTGATTTTGTTGGGAATTTCCTTATTGTGAACATGAAAGTTTAATGAATAAGAGCAAGTCATTTCTTATTTAAATTAGAGATAGAATAAATATTGCTTTAGATAACCGAAAAAATGGCGTAGGATTTAGGATAAAATCACCCAGATCATGAAAAAATGACGAATACAAATGCTAGAATTTTTTTTTTTTTTAAATTAATAGTTGACATATGTGTACACAGGGTACAACCCCCCCCCCCTTATATTTGAAAGAATTAGGAAGTAAAAAAAGTATTGAGAGATGTAAACATAATATACTTTTTGTGATTGTGATTAAACTTAATTGCTGCATGAATGCAATTTCATTAAGTAGTATTTTGGTTTTATAAGTTTTTTCATTTATTTCATCTATCTATACTAATATTATAAAGGAGTAAAAATTGTTTGTTTGTTTGTTTGTTTGTAGGGGGTAATCTCTGGAACTACCGAACCGATTTCAAAAGTGATGGTGGCAAATTGATGGTGACAACCCCTGCTCCAACATAGGCTATATTTTATGTCGGTTCCACTAACCCCAGGGGGTGCAGAGCGAAAAACGTTCTAAAATTGCGATTTTTTAGCTCACAGGCTATCAAAGCCTGAGAGCTCATGTGCCCGCCGATTCTGTATGTATGTATGTACGTACGTAACGCGATAACTCTTCATAGAAATATCCGTTTTCCTTCAAATTTTGTTTATAGGTTCACTGTGTTAAGGCGCTTGCCTGATTAGTTTTCGGGATTGATTGGTTAAGTATAAAGGGGGGAACAAGGGGCTAATTCCCCCCTTTAATTTATATAAATGGGTTTTTCATGCAGAATTATTCCGTTTTCCTTCAAATTTTGTTTATAGGTTCACTGAGTTAAGGCACTTCCCTAATTAGTTTTCGGGATTCATTGGTTAAGTATAAGGTGGGGGGAAACGGGGGCTAATCCCCCCCTTACTTTATATAAATGGGTTTTTCATGCAGAATTATTCCGTTTTCCTTCAAATTTTGGTTATAGGTTCACTGTGTTAAGGCGCTTCTCTGATTAGTTTTCGGGATTGATTGGTTAAGTATAAAGGGGGGGAACGGGGGAAAATCCCCCTTAATTTATATAAATGGGTTTTTCATGCAGAATTATCCCATTTCCTTCAAATTTTGTTTATAGGTTCAGTGTGTTAAGGCGTTTCCCTGATTAGTTTTCGGGATTGATTGGTTAAGTATAAAGGGGGGTAACGGGGGGCATACCCCCCTTATTTTATATAAATGGGTTTTTCATGCAGAATTATTCCGTTTTCCTTCAAATTTTGTTTATAGGTTCACTGTGTTAAGGCGCTTCCCTGATTAGTTTTCGGGATTGATTGGTTAAGTATAAAGGGGGAGAACGGGGGAGATAATCCCCGACTTAATTTATATAAATGGGTTTTTCATGCAGAATTATTCTATTTGCTTCAAAATTTTTTTATAGGTTCATTGTGTTAAGACGCTTCCCTGATTAGTTTTCGGGATTGATTGATTAAGTATAAAGGGGGGGAACGGGGGGGGGTAATACCCCCCTTAATTTATATAAATGGGTTTTTCATGCAGAATTATCCCATTCCCTTCAAATTTTGTTTATAGGTTCACTGTGTTAAGGCGCTTCCCTGATTAGTTTTCGGATAGATTGGTTAAGTGTAAAGGGGGGAACGGGAGGATAATCCCCCCCTTAATTTATATAAATGTGTTTTTCATGCAGAATTATCCCATTTCCTTCAAATTTTGGTTAAAGGTTCACTCTGTTAAGACGCTTCCCTAATTAGTTTTCGGGATTGATTGGTTAAGTATAAAAGGGGGGGGGAATGGGGGGGCTAATACCCCCCTTAATTTATATAAATGGGTTTTTCCTGCAGAATTATCCCATTCCCTTCAAATTTTGTTTATAGGTTCACTCTGTTAAGGCGCTTCCCTGATTAGTTTTCGGGATAGATTGGTTAAGTATAAAGGGGGGAACGGAGGGCTAATCCCCCCTTAATTTATATAAATGGGTTTTTCATGCAGAATTATCCCATTTCCTTCAAATTTTGGTTAAAGGTTCACTGTGTTAAGACGCTTCCCTAATTAGTTTTCGGGATTGATTGGTTAAGTATAAAGGGGGGGGGGAATGGGGGGGCTAATACCCCCTTAATTTATATAAATGGGTTTTTCATGCAGAATTATCCCATTTCCTTCAAATTTTGGTTAAAGGTTCACTGTGTTAAGACGCTTCTCTAATTAGTTTTCGGGATTGATTGGTTAAGTATAAAAGGGGGGAACGGGGGGGCTAATCCCCCCTTAATTTATATAAATGGGTTTTTCATGCAGAATTATCCCATTTGCTTTAAAATGTGTTTATAGGTTCATTGGGTCACGACGCTTCCCTGATTAGTTTTCGGGATTGATTGGTTAAGTATAAAGGGGGGAACGGGGGGGCTAATCCCGCCTTAATTTATATAAATGGGTTTTTCATGCAGAATTATCCGATTTTCTTCAAATTTTGTATATATATTCATTGTAATTAGAGATTTACCTGATTAGTTTAAGGGGTTCATTAGTTAACTATGAGGGGGTAACGGGGGGATGACCCCCCCCCCCTTAATATATTGTTGATTTCTTTATTTTTCGATGGGCTTATTTCAAATTCTTTGAAATAAGAGTATAATATACGATTAGTGTGAATAGCCTGTGAACTCAATGCCCTCAGTTTAACTGGGCAGTTTTCTTTTTATTTTTTATACTGAAGGAGCTAGAAATTTGAAATTTGTCATTGTAGTTACTTATAAGATGTAAATGCTCTCTAAGAACAAAATAAAAAAAAATCGAAATTTAAAAGGGTGAAATGAGCGAAAAGCGTTCTAAAAACAGTCTAAATTACAATTTCTATGAAATCTCTGGAACTACACAACCGATTTTAAAAGTAATGGTGGCAAATTGATGGGGACAATCCGTACTCCAACATAGGCTATATTTTATGTCGGTGCCACTAACATCAATGGGGTGCAGGATCGAAAAATGTTCGAAAATTGCGACTTTTTTATACTGAAGGGGCAAGAAATTTGAAATTTATCATTGTAGTTACTTATAAGATGTAAATACTCTCTAAGAATAAAATTAAAAAAAATCGAAATTTAAATGGGTGAAATGAGCGAAAAGCGTTCTAAAGTCATTCTAAATTACAATTTCTATGGAATCTCTGGAACCACGGAACCGATTTCAAAAGTGATGGTGGCAAATTGGTGGTGACAATCCCTGCTCGAACAGCCTCTTTAATAAAAAACTATGCGTTGCTGACGACTGGGTTTTTCGCTAATTGTTGCAACAGATTAATCTCGGGAAATGAAACATTTGAAGTTACTGAAAAAAATAATAGCTCAAAAAGTATTTGTCAGAAAATTGTTAGACAAACTGCGTTTGAAAGGTAAAAAATTGTATTTATTTCAGAGCTATTTCAATTATAAGAGGGATTTAAAATTTTCATAATACATTGCAACATAATAAAATAGTGAATCGTTCTTTTGCCATTTTTTTCGCTGTTGCAGTCATCTTTTTCAAAACACAAAGTCTTATTCGGAAAAATTTTGAAAAAGAGTACGGTTTCATCTGCATTAAAAATGTTTCTCTCCTCATAACTTTCACAAATTGATTGTAGTCGTTCATGCCAATCTTCCACTCCTTTAAGATCTACAGATTTTGCTTTTCCACATATTCTTTTGAAAGAGATGTTTTGCCGAGACCGAAATTTTTACAGCCATCCACTGGAAACTTTAAAATCGTGTAATCAGAGTTCTTAAGCGACTTCTAAAGAATTTTCTTGAATCAAAGGCCCACTGATTGAAACGTTTTTTGAACGAGGTGAAGTGAACCAATTCAGAATAATAGAATCAATTTCAATGGAATCAGCCCTCCCCAATTTCATATTTTGGTGTACTTGTTCGAGTTAGTAATCCATAAATTTCTTATTTATTTTTTATTTCCTAAAATCTCTCCCACCTGTGTTTTCCATATTTTAAAACGTTCAGCAACTATCCTTAAACTCAATTTATCTTTCTTTGATACACTTGCAATTTCAAAAATTTCTTTTAAAGTTAATCGTTTTCGTTTTGAGACTATTATTGAAACATTAATCACATTAATTAATTTAAGATTCTAAGTTCAGAATACGTAGTCCTCAATATTTTCAGAAAACGATAACAAAGATGTTAAAATTTTTTGACGCTTTGAATAATGTGTTTCGAGTGTCAGTTAAGTCTCAAGAATCAAACAATAATCGACATTGTGAAATAGTTTTTTCCCCTTGCATTCGTCGTTTTCTCCCAAAAAATCAGTTACGCAAGTTTCCAATTAAAAATAAATATCTTTGTTTTATAAAAAAAAAAGTTTAAAAAAATCGTATGTTAGGTTTCCAGGAATTATTTTTCTTTTGCTCAGATTATATGACGCCATGTTACGTCTACTTTTGCTGTTCTATATTATGCAATACAGTTAATTACTTTTTGGATTTTACGAACGAGCCCTATTAAAATGAAAATATATTCCTTTTTTTTGTTTTTTTGACACGTTTTAAGATGATCCGAAACATCATTTGAGCTTGGATACAAAGAAACAAAAGTAGTCAGCATATTATCTATCCTGAAATTTCAAGACAATTGTAAACGAGGTTATCTTAACGCGCATTTAAAAAGAAAGATAAAATGATGTATGGTGTATTATGGAATTCTGGGGAGAGAGAAATTAGTACTTCTAGACCAGGCATGTCAAACTCGCTTACTTCCGCGGTCCAAATTAAGCATTATATACAAAGTAGCGGGCCACATAAAAAAAAAGTAGATAATATTATTACCAATACTCAGAATAAAATTTGTAAGTATGAAACACAGCCATGTTAAAGACATATTCATGTTAAATTCCAAAGTTTTTATTATACATTGTTTATTTTTATTTTTTTTTAAATATTCTAAATTATTTTCCATTAACCAAATCTATAAAAATTTAACTGAATTTTCTAAACTGCATTTATTTTAAAATTGATTGTACAAGCTGGTCTGTTAATTTTGATATACCAAAAGAATAGCTGAGAATTTTCCGTGTTTTCTTATTGTAAAAAATGTAAACATTTTGAGTCAGAAAATTTATTTAATAAAATGTGTCTTGTGTCTGTGCGCTACTTATTTTATTGCATTTATTAAATAGATTTTCTGGTTCAAATTATGTTTTTTTGACTTAAAAATAACGAAAGGTTGGTTGCTACGCAAAGACGTCGTATGGAATTGCGCCACCGAATATAGCTAAAATATACCTAATTGCACACTACACTTTAAAACTTCGGTCGATTGGGGAATAATTACAGATATTGGAAACCCCATTTCCATTTATTTTCGCTTTAATTTGGAATCGTACTAAATTTTGATTAACTGCAGTAATGAATTAAGATTGATTACTTGATTATCAATTATTGATTTCAATGCCAATCAAGGTGTAGTATATAAAGGTGTAGTTAAAGGTGTAGTATATAGATTAAACTGTTTTTCAGATTTCTTGAAATCCAAAAATCTTCTTTTGAATTCATTTTTTAGATATATTTTAGTATATTCTAAAACTTCCTTTCCGATGATTTTTGTGATGATTTTGTGTGAATAATGCCCTCCAACATTTAAAATGAAACACATTTTTAAAAAAAATTGTTTATTTAAAGTAATAAATTATTTGGAAACGCCAATAATATCAAATATCTAGATAACATTATGAAATTTGTCTTGAAGTTAAAGTTTACTCTGGTACTTTGTAATTTCAAATGAAAAACTCCAAGTACTTTGTCTATTGGTAGTCTTTTAATAATCCAGATTCATATTTGTCGATTTAAAATGAAAATTGTAACCTTGTTTAAAAGTTCGAAATCAACAGTTAAAACTTTATGATGAAAAGCCATCAAATATCTGTATAAGAAGGTAGATCTGCTTTTCTTCACTGCCAATATTTTCCAGATATTTCTTATATTGTCGATGATTAAGCATACGCGTAGGAATATACTATAAATTTATAAGCACTGTAAGTTTTTAAACACATATCCGACTTTTATAAATCTATCTGCTATGTACGAATAATCATTTAAATCTTCCTAGTAATGGTACTTATGCTTATAGTTTTTCCAAATTTCTTTAACTGCTCTAGACATCATTTCTTCAACTTCGTAGTGAATGGTTTCGACTCGTGGGATATTTATTGTAATAAAGACAATAATCATCTTTTTAAAGCAAGTGTATTTTCTCCAATAGGCTTCGCGAAAGCACTTTTATTTTCTTTTAAGAAGTATTAAGTTTCAATTCTGACAGTTTATCTTTTCGATGTTTAGCCAGATTTTTGCGAGTTTTCTTTATACTTTGTGCTGTGGTCTCTCTTAATATTACATTGTTTTCAAACTCCAACAGTATCTACATAACAAACATAAAATTTAAGTTTTCCTTTGAATATAATTGTATTGTACATCACCTTTAAAAAAATCTGCGATGTCCATCTTCCATTCATCATATTTATTCATAATGGTAAATAACTTTGGCGGTTTTTTTTTGTTGTTGTTGTTTTTAAATACTGAAATCATGAGAGTATGTCAATAAAATGTGTATATCAATAAAAAATGAAAGAAAAGAAAACTTCACGCAGGATTCATTAACAGTGACACAATTACTAACCTCCTAAGTAATGAAAATAAATAAAGAGTCTAAATCCAAAATGCATCTGTTCAACTGACGGCCAAGTTCGGAACCTGGATAACATATTCGGGGGTTTGTGTCATGCAGAAAAGTGATAATTTGTGTCTCTTTCAAAGCGACTCATTTAAAGCTATTTAATTTCATATTTTGAGTTTTTTTAAACTGTTTTTAATTAGGTCCGAATTTTATTAATTTTATAATCCATTTCTTTGTATTTAATAAATACAGCATATTATTCTGTAAAGCAGTGTAATCGAAGATAGTAAAATAAAGTAATAGTTTCGACATTAAACAAATAAAAATTGTATGTAAAATATTGTACAAATTAAATTTTCAGACTCAAGATCCAGCGCTTTTATACGTCCCGATTATCTTTGTATACAGAATTTTTTTTATACTAAAATATAAAATTGAGTTACATATGTTTATATACATCACTGTTACTAGATGAGAAAGATTATTTTTTTAAATTTAGAATGCTACCACATTCTGAAGAGAAATATTCCCCTTATTTAGTGACAGATTAAATAAGACAAATATTACAATTCAAAAACAGTAGCAGTATTCGGAAATAACTAACAACTAAAGCATGTCAACAATTAAATTAAACAGAGGTAAAATGCCAAAGGCTTCACGGGCCACAGATAAGGTGTCGGCGCGCCAGTTGTGGCCCGCGGGCCACGTGTTTGACATGCCTGTTCTAGACATTAATCAGCTGAAAAAGGCGTTTTACTTTTTTTCCCCTATTTACTTTCTCATTAAAAAAAATCATTTTTCATCCTTTATCGCCAAAATTATTGTCCGCTATTTAGAGGTTAAACATACCAAAAAGTTGGTTTTGGGAGTGGCGATTGGAAAACTGTCCGTTAAATAGAGGTGTCCTCTATTCGGGAGTGTCCGTTTATGTAGGTTTTACTGTAATATATTAGGCATATTAATTTTAAGGTGGATCTCAAAGGATCTGCTGAACACAAGCACAACGCGAAATTTTCTGACACAATTTCTGACTCAATGTTAAAAGCAAAGGCATAAAAAGAGCAGAACAGACTATGGAAGTGATTTGGAATCAAAATGAGTTTTCCATTTTTTGATAAATAAATTACCTATCGAGTTATAAGCGATTCGTGTTACGTGACAACACGGTTTTCTCCTTTCTGGCGCTGAGCATCGGGAATTCGTTTCAAAACGCCGACTTTGGCAGTGTTTTCTGAAAGATCTTCTACCTTTGTCTTGAAAAATGGAAAACGTGTTTGGATTACAAAGTTTTTGAATAACAACACCTACCCATTTCATGCGTTTCTGAACAAAAATGAATTAAAAAATGTGTCTGAATGTTTTCTCTTTAGATTTGAGAACAGCCTTAACCACTTTGGCACGTAAGCAAAATCAGCCAATAAGGTAGAGTTTTCTTATTTATTTTTTTTATTTTTGTAATGTGTCGATTTTGCGATTTTTACTATTGCAATTTTTAAATATCTAAACATCTCACATTTTAAATTTGTACACCGTTACATAGGAAAAAAATTTACTTTGAAATGCAATTTGTTTGAAAACTGTATCTTAATTGGCTGATTTATTATAGTTTTTTTTTCTTTTTTTTTTAAAGGGTATTTTTTACTTTTTTTCCTGTTTAATGGTTGCCATTGATAATTTTTTTTCCTCTTGGCGACCGCATATTATCGTTGATTAAAGAATTGAAATTACTAATATTTGTTAGAAATTGATACAGACACCTTGCAGAGTAAAAGAAAAAACTTTTACTGATTTTATATAAAATACAAAATAATAATAATAATAATAATAATAATAATAATAATAATAATAAACGTTTTGATGAGCGATAATTTTATAAATCAAAGTAATTTAATTTAAAAATCAAAGGAATCTTTGTGATACATAAAAATATTTTTCAATGTAAAAATTGTGACTCAAAATAATATTTGGCTATTTATCGTTTGCTCGAATATATAACGAGTATTTTAAAGTCTTTGGTAATTACACTGTAACTTGTAAATATTTCCCTTTCATTGCGGGTACGGGTCGAGGAATTTTTTTTTTTTTTTTGTCGGGTTCGGTTCGGGTTGCGGATTGACTTCAAATGGAATTTGTGGGTTCGGGTCGGGTACAACCCGACCCGTACAGGACTCAACCTCCGGCATCGCATAACAGAACTTTAGCACGCGCTGCAAAGTCCTTTAGATCCACTTTCCAGCGTCAGGGGACGCTAATTTGTTCTATACGAACATCCGACACGGGTACCCAGTCAACACCCCCTATATACAAAGCCTCCACAGTGAATTGTAATGGCCGATCCCGTAGTCCGACTTCCTATTCCTACTTCAACAATACACGTTTTCGTGAGCTTGCGTACGCTCACAGATTGAAGTTGGAACTTTAATTCCTCCGTGAAAGTTGCATTTAGAATTATTTCCCATAACTTTTTTTAAACATTTCAACAGGATGAGTGTTTTTTCTCCATTCAATTATAAATTGAATAAAATCCAATGTCTCCAATATTTATTGAATATTTCTTTTTAATAATTAACATATCCCAATACAAAAATTTTGTAATTTAAATAAATTACGATAAATATCAAAAACTACTAAAATGTAATTGATTTTTCGTATTAAACTTGCATTTATTCCATTTGAATAAAATTATTGTTAATGTAATCAAGTTCTTCATTTAAATCAGATATTTTAAATTACAGTAGTTCACCCCCCCCCCTCCCCTTGAGAACCAAATTTTCTTTCTAGCTTTAGATGTATACATATACTATTTACAATATAAAGATTATTTTTCAATAGATTTGAAGCCTCGTTACTAATATATATATATATATATATATATATATATAAGGGGGGGGGAGCATTAATAAACAAAAAAGACATGAAGGGGTACTTAATGCTTAAAAAATATACTAAAAGGGAATTTTTAATTTAGAAATACAAAAGTTTCTTTACTTTATTGAAATCACTATTTTAAAAGAATAAAATATAAGAATAATCTGTATTAAAAAAATTTAATTTACGAGGAAATATTTTCTGAAGCTCAACTATATCAACATTTCAATTTTTCTATAAAAATTGCTAAAATTTGCAGTTTTAATAATTACTAGTTTTCAAACAGCAGCTAAATTCTTTTACATGGCTGAAATTTGATGGCCTAGAAATAAAAATATAGGGTTGAAAATGTACTAATAAAAAATATGCTGTGTGAGAGATTTTCTTTTTTTTTTTTTTTTTTCACTCCTTCAAATGCAAAAAAAAAAAAAAAAAAAAAAAAAAAAAATATATATATTACAGCGTTTTTTGTATAATAGTTTTTCAAGGGTATCCATGGCTTTCCTTTTAACCTAATATCTTTTATTTCAGAACTCTTTTAAACATTAATATAGCAAATGTTTGCTTTTAATAGATTTTTGTTACCCTGAAAAATTTCTTTTACAGGCTATAAAATAAGAGCTTTCTTCTTGTGCTACCTTTAGAGCAATTTTAAGTTCTTCAATTTACATAAGTTACTTACTCGATTTGTTGTATCAAACTTGCATTTATTCCATTTGATTCAGATTATTTCGTATATAGTCAAGTTCTTTATCTTCATTTTCTTTATTCATTTAAATCATTCTTTTTTATTGAAATTATTTTTTTTTCTAAGAATTAAATTTTCTTTCTATCTTTCTTTATTTTTTCACCTAAACAGTATGCAAGTTTGTCAACAGATTTGAAGTAAACCTGGTATAAAAAATAATAACAATAATAATAATACTTTGGACAAACGTAAAAGTACCAAGCGGATACTAATTGTTTAAAAAATATACTAAAAAAGGCTCAATATACAAAATTTTATAAAAGGCAATAAATGTGATGTAATTTAGAAATAGAAAAAAAAAATCTGTATTAAAGAATTAAATATATTTACATGAGAAAATATATTTAGAAAAAAATTTGAAGCTTAATTATAAAAATATTGTAATTTTTCTATAAAAAATATGCTAAATTTGCAGTTTTAATTATTATTTAACGTAGCATTCAAACCCTGAAGCTAAAGTTTTTTACATGACTGAAATTTGATGATCTAGAAATAAAAATCAGGGGTCTGTTTCTCACAGTGTCCTTTTTTTATGAAATTGTGGGGTTTTTTTTTTTATATATTTGTGAAAATTCTAGTTATAATTTTGTAAATTTTGAAATTATCGTTATATACAGGTTCCTGTATATCCTTTACAAATGAAAAAGCTAAGTAATATGTTCAGTTGTGATCAGTTCAGTTGTTTTGTGACAGGTCAGATTTTATTTTTAAATGATTAAATTTGTGAAAGGCTTTGTGAAAAGTCTATTTTAAGATGAAAAAAATTGTGAAGTTTTGGAATGAAAAATTTGTGAAGGGTTCTTTAAGAAGCCAAAATTTTTTTTAACAGATATCTGTAAATACAGAAAAAGAATGTACTAAAAGAATGCATTGTGTGAGAAATTGTGAAAGAAGAAAGAAAATATATGTAATCGCAGCATTTAAAAAAATATACATAATTGTTTTTCAAAGATATCCATGGCTTTCATTTTTACCCCCCCCCCCCCCCCCCGTCACTGTCTATTTATTTTATTTTTTTCTTATTTGATACTGAGACATATTTTAAAGACTTGGGGCACTAAGTATTATCTCTTATTTATTTATATCATTGTTTTAATGTAATTATTATGTATAATCAGTTCTGTTATACATATGTAAGATAGAAATCTCGTTTTTTGAAGACAAAAACTGGAGTCATTTGCCTAGAGAGAGATAAAATGTTTTTTAGTAAATCATAAAAGGAAGATTTTACTTGTTTTCTAGCTTTTAATTCATTTATTATTCAATACTTTTTACAAGACTTTGTTTATATGTTAGTTTGTATTCGAAAATACTTGCTAATTTAAATCATATGATATTTATATATGTTAAATTATTTTCTGTATCTATTTAAAGCTTTTATTTATTCAATGTAGTCATTTACCCCCCTCCCCTTACGCGGATGTAAACACTTTCTGGTATTTAAACCATCAAATGTAAATAATTAATAACGAGGCCTTATTGTACTCAAATTGCTCATATCGAAACTATTTTTATTAAAAAAAAATTATGCTACAATAATTTTATAAGTCAACATATAACTCTATAAATATCGCCAGGTGCTATTGAAAAATAAATTTGAGAAAAAGAAAAAGAAAAAAAAATAGCACTTACAAGAACAAACAACTCTCAGCATTCTCTAATTATAAAGAGAATAAATAGTAATAATAATTTGCTCCCATAAAATCAACTTTAAAATTAAGAGTAAAAAGAAACAAAAAAGGAAAAAGATAATTGACAAAAGCAATATACGAACTGCTGCTAGTTAATACTATAATAGTAAACACACTCTTGACATATTTTGTAAATTAATAAAATAGTGCATCCAGATTACTCATAGTAAATGATTAGAAACTATTAGAAAGTAACATAATTATATGATTTAAAAAATATATAATAACGAAATAAAGCATAGCTAAAAAAACGGGGATCTTTTTTTTCTTTTTAAAATCTGCATGCATAAAGTTTATCTTTAGACACATAAATTAATAACAAAGTCCTGTGAAAATATAGTGAGTTGAAGTAAACTAATAATCAGATAAAATGCAAAATCATCCTTTTTTTTATGACTTAAAACACAATACTTATTCTGGGCAAATGATTGAAAGCTATTGTAAATATACACGTGGTTTAAAAACTAAATTTGTATCTTACATACATATAAAGAAATTATATAATGATAATGTTATTAAAACAATGATATAAGAAAACAAAGACAAAACTTACTTTTATTCTTTAAAATATGTCTCCATATCCAAAGTTGTATTTATTTTCACAATTGTAAATACGTGATACGTGCTCTCGCATTTAATCCTAAAGGTGAACTGACCGATCAAGCAGAGGCAACTGGGAAGGTCAACGATAAGCGGAAAATAACTTCGGACTACCGTCTCCGCCATATTGCCTCTTCCAGAATTCACTGTGAAGGCTTTGAATATAGGGGGTGTTGACCCAGTACCCATTATATCAAGGGATTTGAAGAACCAATTCCGTCGAAATCGGGCCCATAGAAGTCGAGAAAATAATGCACCTTCTGGTGGTGGAAGGTGGAACGAAAATCTGTAACGCGATCGAAAATCAAGTCGAATTATCAAAACCCCGTTGTGATTGGGTCCATAGAACCCCAGATAAAAATGCACAGTTAGAGAAAAACTTGTAGGATTGCACGCCAGGGGGCGCTTGGTCAAGTGCACAACAACAAACCACTTACTTTGTTGGTATGCATCAAGAGAATACGGGTTGTGTAATTTTATTAGAAACATAAATTTAATTTTTACGAAAATCGTTATTTGAAATTTCCGGTATTCTGTACATATAACATTTACAAAACGCTACGGGTAAGGCTAAAAATGTTAAATTTCTTAAATGGAATTTGTTTTGTCTAAATCAGAGCAATACATTTTTTTAAATTATTAATAAGAGTTTTCAATTAATGAAAAAGTCGCTGCCAGGGGGCGCTCGATGAAGTACAATAAATGCGATACTAAGTAAAAAGGCGTCAACCTCCCTCCACCTCCTCATAACCGCAAGTATAACGAATAATTTGTTCAAGAAAACCCTGATGCAATATTTTCTTTAATTATCACTCCCATGGTCAAATAAGCTTTTATTTCTTTTTCATAAAAATAAAAAAAATTATAAAATAAAAACTTATTGGTGGACTATTTTGATTTTTTGAAAATTTTAATTCTTAGCCTGTTTTACGAAAGGATGCAAAATTTTCCAATAAAAAAAACTCAGATTTTTAATAATATTATACAGTTTCTAATAACACCATTCCAAGTTCTTATTACTTATTTTGTGTCTTTCTTTATATACATATATATACTATGCTATGCACAATATAATATACTATGCTTGTGCGAGCAAGCATAGAGACATCTTGTCTGCTATGCTTGCTCGTAAAAAAAAAAAAAAAAAAAAAAAAGGTTAATTTTTTTTTTTTCAATCAAATTAATGCGAAAAAATAAATATATTCGGTTATAAGAATTGGATCATCTTAAGTTTTACAAACTTGTAATGTGGAAACATTGAGGATTCGAACGGTGTTAATTTTAAAATAGTAGCTTAATTAGAACTGTTAATTTGAGTCACCTAAAAAATCTCTTAGTACCTCTTTCTTTGTGGATTCACTTTTGGTGGCTCACATTTTTTATCAAAAACATGCTGTTCATTCCAAGATTAAATCGCTCGAAAAATTAAAAAAATCTTATTAATATTTCTAAAAGTTGTGGATGGAATTTTTTGAAATTTGATTTTTTTTATTTCCGATTTTTCGTTTATCTAGATCTGCAAATTTTCGTGTCGAAAGACCTAATAGTTTCTGTTATTTCGACATGCTACGATAAGGCGTAGTTAAAAGTCATTCTGGTAACTGGACCTTTTTCCAGTCAACCTAAAATATTTCTTCCCTCTTTCAACACACATCTCACTTTGCGGTTTCACATTTCTTTTGCACCATTTTCAGAAAAAGATGGCATTTTGGAAGCGATGGTTAATGAGATTCTAATTAATATCGTGGGAAATTATCAAAATATTAAAATTCTGAGTCTCAGGTAAATCAGTTCAGGCCTTGGACTACCTAAATATAAATTTTACGGCTTCTAGATACGCTAGATTTTGCTAGCCATCGCAGACAAAGACACACACACAGAAAGAGAGCGAAACTTTTTGTTACTAATATAGATTAAAGAATATGAAGATGTGCAATTTTGTAAATAAAACATAAAATTGGTGTTTGAGATATAATTGTAGATTACATTGCATAATTGCATTAAAACATGCGTTAATTTTCTCTTATTTCGGGTTCGGGTTGAAGTATTTCGGGTTTCGGGGTGAAATATGTCAGTTCGGGTTTTGTTATACTCGATATGTGCACAAATCTGTTACGGTGGTTCTAAAAAAAAAAAAAAAAAAGAATGATGGAACCAGGGGTCGGAAAAACTACTTTTTTATTGTAGCGAACTACAACTACAACTACTTTATCGAAAATGTAGTTAACTACAACTATAAATACTTGTTTAAAAAAGTAGCGATTACAAACTACTTTTCAAAAGTAGTCACTATTTCGTTGCTTTCCGATTTTGTCAAAGGGTTCAATTTACAGTCGAAATTGAAGACACGATTAAATAATAAAGCGGCCCCTCACTATATCGCGTCTGCCGCGATACAATTAAATAAATCCGATATAACAGAGAACATTAAAATTTTAAGAAAGATATGCAAGAAAATGTTTTGTGTTTGCCTCAAAAATATTAGTTTATACACACATTTGATACAGGGTTAGAAATTAGCAGTCGTTAGTCGCCAAATGTAACTAAATTATTGCATTTGACCGACCACAAAATTATACCTGGTTGTCAAATTTGACGCCTAGCTTTTTGTTTTACAGATGCTTTTATTCCTACTTTAACAGAAGTTTCCACTCCCCCCCCCCCTCTGCTGCCTGCACTTGACACACCTGTTTTCGATAAAAGATCGGACATTAGCACACTATGTAAATTATATTCTTTTAAGACTTCGTGAACATGTCAGCAGAAAAAAGAAATAAATTATTGAGCAGCAAGTAAACAGAACAGAAAAATAAAAGAAGAAAAAAGCCAAACCCCTTAAAAAAAAAAAAAAAATCTGTTGTTAATTGAGAGATTTCCTTGAAATTTTCACCAAGCAAATAGAATAATTCTGCATGAAAAACTCATTTATATAAATTAAGAGGGGGATTATCTCTCCCGTTCTCCCCCTTTATACTTAACCAATCAATCCCGAAAACTAATCAGGGAAGCGCCTTAACACAGTGAACCTATAAACAAAATTTGAAGGAAAACGGAATAATTCTGATGAAAAACCCATTTATATAAAATAAGGGGGATATGCCCCCCGTACCCCCCTTTATACTTAACCAATCAATCCCGAAAACTAATCAGGGAAACGCCTTAACACAGTGAACCTATAAACAAAATTTGAAGGAAAACGGAATAATTCTGCATGAAAAACCCATTTATATACAATAAGGGGGGATTATCCCCCTTCCCCCCCCCTTTATACTTAACCAATGAATCCCGAAAACTAATCAGGGAAGAGCCTTAACTCAGTGAACCTATAAATAAAATTTGATAGAAAACGGAATAATTCTGCATGAAAAACCCATTTATATAAATTAAGGGGGGGGGAATTAGCCCCTTGTTCCCCCCCTTTATACTTAACCAATCAATCCCGAAAACTAATCAGGGAAGCGCCTTAACACAGTGAACCTATAAACAAAATTTGAAGGAAAACGGAATAATTCTGCATGAAAAACCCATTTATATAAAATAAGGGTGGATTAGCCCCCCGTCCCCCCCCCTTTATACTTAATTAATGAATCCCAAAAACTAATCAGGGAAGAGCCTTAACTCAGTGAACCTATAAACAAAATTTGAAGGAAAACGGAATAATTCTGCATGAAAAACCCATTTATATAAATTAAGGGGGGGGGAATTAGCCCCTTGTTCCCCCCTTTATACTTAACCAATCAATCCCGAAAACTAATCAGGGAAGCGCCTTAACACAGTGAACCTATAAACAAAATTTGAAGGAAAACTGATATTTCTATGAAGAGTTATCGCGTTACGTACGTACATACATACATACAGAACCGGCGGGCACATAAGCTCTCAGGCTTTGATAGCCTGTGAGCTAAAAAATCGCAATTTTAGAACGTTTTTCGCTCCTGCACCCCCTGGGGTTAGTGGCACCGACATAAAATATAGCCTATGTTGGAGCAGGGGTTCTCACCATCAATTTGCCACCATCACTTTTGAAATCGGTTCGGTAGTTCCAGAGATTACCCCCAAACAATGTTTACTCCTTTATAATATTAGTATAGATAGATGAAATAAATGAAATAAATGAAAAAACTTATAAAACCAAAATACTACTTAATGAAATTGCATTCATGCAGCAATCAGTTTAATCACAATCACAAAAAGTATATTATGTTTACATCTCTCAATACTTTTTTTACTTCCTAATTCTTTCAAATATAAGGGGGGGGGGAGGGGTTGTACCCTGTGTACACTTATGTCAACTATTAATTTTTTTTAAAAAATTTCTAGCATTTGTATTCGTCATTTTTAAAAAAATTCCTCCGAAATCGCCTTTAAAATGTAAGTTATAATTTTGTATATCTAAAAAACAAATTATCATTAAATAATTTTACTAAATTATCCTTATTTTTATCATAATAGCCTTCAAAGACATTTTCGCTGCGACGAATTGAGCCGCGACGAATTGACGCTGCGACGAATAGTCGCCGCGATGAATTGACGCTGCGACGAATTGTCGCCGCGATGAATTGACGCTGCGACGAATTGTTCCGTGACGAATTGTGCGAGATGAATTTACGCGACACCGGTATAACTGTATTATGTATTCTTTTCTTACGTATTAGTATATTCATTTTTAATGGATCAACACATTTTTCAATTTAAGACAGGATTCCATGATAAGCAGGTTCTTTTTCACACGTTTTACTATATTTTAATTTAGCCATATTTTAATAAGTGTATAAATCTACTATTCTTTAAAAAGAATAAATTTTAATGTTTAATTATAATATAATGGCGATTTAAAAATGTATGCATGTTTTGCAAAGATTTTTATGCCAGCTCTTATTTTACTGACCTTGGAACGGACCAGGCACGCCGAGACAATGATTTTCATACGGGTCAAAAACAGGACTAAAAATTTTGAGGCGAAAAAATTAAACCAGTCCCGGCTCTGTACGGAAAAAATAATTTAAGGCACGGCCTTATCCTTCAGGAAAAAAGTAAGGCCCGGCCCGGCCCATAAAGAGTAATTACTCGGCCCGGCCCGACCCGAGCTTTCAGAAAAAAATATGGGCCGGGACCGGCCCGGCCCGAAAGCCGTGAAGAAAAATAGGCCCGAGCCCGGCCCGCGGGTCGGGCCGAGTACGGGCTTTGGGCCTTGGCCCGGCCCGTGCAGATCTCTAGTCTCTAGGATACATCTAAAGCCGTCAGGTTGCTGCCATGGCAATGACATTAATCAAGAAACAGAGTGCAACGGCTTTCTGTAAGTCTGGCGAACTTTCAAACAATCTAGTGTTGTTTATTAGCAAAGCCAGCAACTAGAAATGCTAAATCATTCGCTACATTTACAGACAATGGTTTTTTTTTTTTTTTTTTTTTTTTTTTTTTTTTTTTTTTTTTTTTTAAAGCTCATTAATTTGTGAAAATATATTTCAACAGCGTGTCAGCAAAATTCTTAAGACTTTCTCGTGAATCATTAGCACTTGCACAATAAATTGAAATAAAAAGTACTCAATAAGACATGTTAAATGCTAAATATCTTTTTGTTGCTTTTTTAAATTACTAAAAAATATGCAGCATTATTTCGTTAACTTCAAACAAAGGAAAAAAATATCTTTCGATGATACTTTGCGGAAAATGAGCTTCCCTTAATTATAATTTTTTACTTTTTTTTTTCTTTTTTCCTTGAGAAACGCATTGCATTTTTATCGATGATTCCATTATTTCGACTACGATTAATCAAAGTACTATAAAATTTGGAAATATGAATATTTCCAGATTTATTTAAAATAATGTAAAATTTGCTGAACAATGTAAAATTAGAATATACACTGGAAAAAAAATTGTTGATTTTACAGTATAATACTGGCATCCCAGCTGCCAGTATTATACCGTAAAATCAACAGTAATAAACAGCAAAATAAGCAGTAATACACTGCCGCGCCATCTCAGCTGCCAGTATTATACAGTAAAATTAACAGTAATAAATAGTAAAATAAGCAGTAATACACTACCGCGCATGCGCGGTTATCCAGTTTAAAAAACTGCAGTGTAAAAAGACGTATAGCAGTCCAAATGTATTTATTTATATTACTTATTTATCTCTGCAACTTCTGTGGCGTAAAAACCAAATCACTGCTTTCAAATTCTGTTTATAAATTTAACAGCGGCAAATGAGATTACATAAGAAATCTTATACAACTAATAGATAAAATACGGGATTTTCCAGGATCGGTGCCAGGCCCGCCAAGCGAGGTTTTTACTGTCAGGTTAACTTCAGAGGAAGAGAGGATAACCAAACATCATTTCGAAACATTACTGGCCCATTCTTCTTAACAATTCTGGATGGATGCCAGGTCTGGAAAATCCTATGACCACGGATTCGTTTTACTTCTACAAACTGATTTCATTTAATATTTTATTTGTGTTAAGTAAGTTAAAAAAAATTTAATATGAAATAGCGGAATAAAAAAAAGGACAACATACATGTCTTTCAAGGCATCTTAAATGAGCCCTTTCTTTTTCAAAGCAAAATGAAAGTTAAAATAGAACAACAAACAGTAGAGAAACAACATTGCCAGAATATGCCATCTAGCGGCTTTTAGGAAATCCAAGTCTGTTTAACATCGACGATTTTCAAAACCCCATTTCACTTGAAAGGATTTTAATTTAATTTTTATGTATCAAGCAGATTCCGATCGTGAAATTTTTGGAACCTAGGTAAACAAAATATTTTGAGCCATAATCGTAGATTATAAGGCTTTTGAAAACAATGTATGCAAAAACACATAAGAAACGTACAGTCTTGTAAAAAAAAAAAAAAAAAAAAAAAAAAAAAAAAAAAAAGTAATCGCCCCTTTGCTAACTTTTTATAAGTGACATTTATGACTTTTGAAATTTTGGAATTACTATTAGTGTTATTTTTTATGCACACGCATATTTTTTTATGTATATAAGTACAATTATACATTTTCTGCATGTTAGAAGCTTTAAATTTTCGTAATGTATTCATATAATTTATCGTTTTTTTTTTTTTTAAATTGTATAGGAATAATTTATGTTTATTTTGTTACGTCATATTCAACACTTATTTTTTCTAAAGAGATTTCAATACTAATAATAATGCTATTCGTGTGCAGACTGATGTACAGTACTGGAAAAAAAAATAATCACCCTCTACTAACTCTACATTTAAATTTTGCTTAGTGAGTCATCTGCATATAGAAATTGTACCAAACTTGAAAATTTTTAATGCGGATTTGGAGTGGAAGGGGGTATTTTCTTATCGAGAAATACAGATAAACCCATACAAGTTTTACTAAAATAATTTTACCCCATCTTATCTGAAGATAATCTTATTCGCAGAAAAATACGACGATAATCATATTTTTAGCAAACATCGAAATAAAGTACTGAGAGAAATTAATAAATTCTCATACCCCCCCCCCCCCACTTCAAATACTAAAAATCAAATTTGTTGGCTATGAAGTCAGTTATAAATTCTACCAGAACGAATGAAAATAATGTTTTTCTTAATCTGTTGCTTGTGAAAAATTATTTCTTCAAGAAATTATGATATTTCTGTATCATCTAAAAATTCCGAGGCTTGTCTTTATCTAATGACCTTAACTGTAAAACATGCTTTTCCATGTAAATACCCATGAGAAGGAGAAGCCATTTTACAGACAAAGATAAACATTTGTTTTCTTTCTTCATGAGTAGAATGCGACAGTTTTGACAGAACTGAAAGTTTACAGGTTTTTTGAAAAGAAAAATATTTTAAAACAAATTAAAATAAATGCGAGGTTATTCAGTTCTAGTATGTATTTTGTTAGAGTGCGTGCAGCATTATTTTCACAGAAGTGGACTCATTTTTAAATGATTTTAAACAATGAAGTTACCCTATTCTACAATGTGTGTATGTATGATGTTATATATAATATACATCTAATCGTAGTTGCCATCCTCTTTAAAGAAACAAAACAATTATCTCGGGCCACCACCTCCCCACTGCTGTACACTGATATTCACAGTCTCTGATAAACAAAATCTTCCTATATGGACACATTACGATGACATTTTATTAATTTCCGGTATATATACAGGGTTAGCCAAGAGTAAGTACAGTAATTCATTAAGTAACTACAGAAACTCATTAAGTATAAGTATAATAATTCATTTCAGTAATCCATTAAGTACGTTAATTCATTCAGTAAGAGTAATACAGCAATTCATTTCTACACTTTGTTCATTAATTTTTATTTACAGTTGCAAATTAATAAAGGGAACTTAAATTAAGAAGAAAGGGAGTAAATTTTTAAGCTGGATTGTAAAACTGAGAATGCCAAGTGGGTTATACAGACATGCGTGCAAGCATTTAATACTCCCACAGAGTTAAAGTTGACCATTTACCACATCAAAAGTTTGATGCATTAGGTTCAATGGTGAATTTACTCAAATATGAGCATCCTAGAACATCCTGAAAGATGAGTAAGGGTCGGTCACCTATGATATTTGTTAACTGTATTACAAAATCCACATGACATCGATGAAAGCCTTTTTCAACACTTAAAGGGTTAAACAGGGTTTAACCTCTTGAGTTTAATGTTGAAGAGCTTAATTTCAGTATATATAATTTTCGATTATCCTATTACCACATATTGCAAATTCACTTTACTTTTGACAGACTTTGCATATATTTTTATACACTTGAATAATAAATCCGTTTTCATTAAACTATTGATTACGGGACAGGACAGGCGACTGTTTTTATATTCAATCGTAACACAATTTATCTATTTTGTGTGTATGTGTGTGTTTGCATGTGATAGATTTCTTTTATTAATATCCTAGTATAAGTGTACGGCAGAGATTATTTTTCAAAGAGTGGTACGAATATAATAAAAAAAAAATAGTCGCAACGTCCCGACCCCGTAACCAAAGGGCTTAATTACATTAGTGTTTATCATTACAAAAATCTAAAAATAAGTTGTTTGTTTTTCTACTTCAGAGTTCTGTCATCCTTTAATATGTATCTAGTTTCATTCTTAATATAATTTTCTAAATTAAAAATACGCCACACCCGTATGTTCTAAATTTACTTATCAATGAATGGAAAGCCTAAATGTTTCATTAATGTTTTCTGTTACTATCAAATGTTTCTTTTAGTGCCTTTATTTCCAACAAATGCTCAATTGATATTCCATGCCGCCGGTGCAACGACGCGTCATATGAAAAAGATTCCTAAAGGAAGTCATTTCTGCAACGCCTGGCGGCTTACGGTAGAAGAAACATGCCGGTCACTAGAAAAACTGGACTATGACTCACATAACGTACACTTTTATTTATTTATTTATTTATTTATTACAATAACCATTCTCTTTTTTTATACTCCATTCTGATATTCTTGAATGAATGAGCTGACACGTTACTTCTTTATGAATGAAAGGTTTCAGTTCTATTTTCGATAAGGCTTGATGCACACGTCAAGTGGCGCCAATTTAAGTGAGAAAGAATTTTCTTCAGTTACTTTAAACGATGCGTATGAATAGGACATTTTCAAAATTCTCAACCCAAAATTACTTTAGTTATCTGTAAACCATTTTGTTGTAGATATCTTATATCTTATAATAGCGACATGTCGAAAGAATTGTAATTTATGAGACCTCTTTCAAATTATGAAATATAATACATACTCTAGAGCACAATTTATATTAGAGGTCTGCACGGGCCATAATTTCCAGATCCGATCTGGTCCTGCCCGTTTAAAAATTAAAAGTTCGCCTTGGCCCGGTTGGTGCAAAAATCGATGAAACCGACTCAATTTCTGTCCGACCTGTCCGACTCAATTTCTACAAAAAATGGCAATTTTTTTTTTTACCTACAACTAAAATTCTTCAAAAAATGCAGTGCAACTGCAAATGTGCAACATATGCAAAAATTTTAAAGCATATTTAAGACTATATGTCCGAAAGCCAGAGAATACAAAATTAGAACATTAATAGTCACTTAGAATAGGGATTACGCTATTACATACAAATATAGACTTATTGAATAAATTAATGAAGTTTAGAATAAAAGAGAAAAAAAGCTAAAAAATCATAATTTTGAAGCTCTATAATATAAAAAAGTAGATTTTAATAAAATATTTCTCTGCACTTTACTGAAGCAAAGTAAATTTCCAAAAATCCCATTAACAAATGTACAAAATCAGTATTACTTTAACGCCCTCCTCCCCCTTCCCCGGTGGCCTCAAACGGTCAGAGAAAAATTAAATCCAGGCCGAGTATGTAGAGTATGAAATATATATATATATATATATAAATATTATTTAGAAGAAAATTAGATTTATTTTTTCCAAAAAATCGAAAGATGTCATACAATGCAAGTTCAACTCATTGGGTTGGTAATTCAGCTATCAAAAATATAAAATTTCTTACATATTTTTCCAAATTTCACAATTGCGGTGCGGGTTCGAGCTTCAGTTCGGGCCTGACCCATGCAAGAAAGACCCCTATTGTGGCCATTAATTTAATGTTCGAGTAATATTTGAAATAAGAAAGAAAAAATGGTAAACCATCTTGTTTTGTTTTCTAAATCTGCAAAAAAAAAAAAAAAAAAAAAAAAAAAAAAAAAACAATGGCACTACGGGAGTGCCGACGGAAGTGAAAACTTGAACAATTACGTGTGTATTTTTTGAATCGTCAGGAAACGTTTTATTGTGCAGGAAATACTTTTAAATGAAGTGTTTTTTTTATTCATTATTATAAACTACTACCACAAAAATTATATTAAAATTTTCATTTAATACGCTATTGTACATTATAATATTATATTACAAATTGAAATATCTCATTATTTTCAATTTTTCTTTTTATATTACTTCTGTCTATTTTTTTTCTCGTGCTCGTTAAATTATAATATTTTCCGTGCTTTGTTATTTCATTTTCATCTTTTGATTTGGTCTCGCGAGTTGAGTCACTTTTATCTGTTTTCACCGCGCGTGCTAAATTTATCTTGAAATAATTTTCTGAATTATTTTTATTCATAATACCAATCATTTCGTTTTCTGCACGTGAACTATTTCCTTTTGATACTTTCGCTTCATTGTATGAATTGGCAACATAATTTAATTTTTTATCGGAATTATTTACAACTTTAAGGCAACGTACTTGAAAAGTATTGCGCTCGCCAACAATTTTAAATCCCTCTTCATCTATCGCCAACTTTAGTTTGCTGATCACGTCTTGCCCTATTACAATATCGTATGCGAGAGATTTTGAAACATAAAATTTCGTTGATATAAGAAACCCATCGACACGTATTTCATACACAAAATATCCAATTAGATTTACAGTTTCTCCGCCAATGTCAGTGTTAATAAGATATCAACAGAAGACAAATTTGGCGACCCAATATGACATAACATTCGTAACTGAATAAAGAAATATAGCTGTCTGTATCAAACAATAGATTTGCTTCTTTGCCTTCGATATTAATTATTTTACCCATTCCATTATGTTTAGACTTATTTCTGATTAGAATTGTAGCAATGTTAGCTTTTTCCTGTACATCGGCATTAGCAGCGGCGTAGCGTCAGGGGGGGGCACGAACGTTTTACTACCAGTATAATTAAATACTACATTTTGCCTTAATTAAACTTTGTACGGTATGCATTAAATAAGCCCAAATATAGTATATAAAAATACTGGTAGTAAAGTGATCCATGCCCCCCTTGACGCTACGCCTCTGGGCATTAGGATTGTGATTTTGGCGATTATAATTTCGATAGTTTTCGGTAGAGTCTTGATTGGACTCATTAGTTTGACCGTTATTGCAATTATTACACTGAGACGCTATGTGGCCTTGAGAGTTACATCTATCTAAAACACCTAATTTGAGATTTATTTCTTTTGTTTTGGTATTGGGTTTTGAAAGAAAGATTGTGAATTTTCATTTTTACCTACTTCGGGTTTTCTATCTTCAAAATGGTGTGAAATTCTATTCATGGTTTTAACATTACGTTTCGCCGCATCATAATCGTCTAGTTTACTTACTAATACGTCTACATTTTTAATTTTTGGAAGATCATCAATAAAATGTTCTTTCATTTCTATAGGTAACCTTTTCTTAATTTGATCTACTACTATTAACTCTTTTGAGGATTCAAAATCAGATACTTTAAGACCGCTAATCCGTTCTTCCAAATGATTTCTTAATTCAAATGCTAAATCGCGCCATGTGGCTGAAGATTCTTTTTTATGTGACATTAATTTCTGCCTAAATTCTTCTGGCGTCATTTTGAAGCGTTTAAGAAGTAAATCTTTTACATAATCGTAATTGTTCGCCAATGTTTCTGGCTCTCTAGCTATAATATTGGCGATTTCTAACGGAATTAAACTTAACAAATGTGTGACCCAATTTTCTTTTATTATATTCATTCGAGAATTTTGTCTTTCAAATAATTCTAAATAGAGACTAATATCACTTTTGCTGTCAAAGTGAGATATTAATTTAAGCAAATCTATGGTTGCTTACCTGAACCAGCTATTGCAGAATCGTCGCCAAATATACAGAGGTGTCGGGGTACTTTTCGGTTAGCCGGGCGTCAGTGATATATGTACATATATAAATACATATGTATATACATAAATTTGTATATATATACATCCAAATATGCATA
Source organism: Maratus michaelseni (assembly GCA_963931845.1). Lineage (NCBI taxonomy): Eukaryota > Metazoa > Arthropoda > Arachnida > Araneae > Salticidae > Maratus > Maratus michaelseni. The sequence continues at coordinate 283,843,496 of OZ007587.1, forward strand.
TATATGTGTATGTATATATATATGTATCTGTAGATATGTGTAGATATATGTGTGCGTGTATATATACATGTATATATATTACTGGCGCCCGGCTAACCGAAAAGTACCGGTGTCGGTAACAATAACGGTAACAGTGTCGCGAATTCAATGGTTTTTTTTCCATCTCAAAAAATGCCCAACGCGCCTAAAGAAGTTTTCACTTCAAAAAAGGCTTATAAAGGAATTACGTGGCCGTAGTAATGAAGTATACTTTCCTATTAAAAGGGATAGTAGTGAATTGGGGTCCGCATGACGCATGAATGTAGAAGTGACGTATGAAATAAAATAAATGGGAAATGACGTATAAATGTAGACGTCGCAAAAAGAAGAAACGCATAAACGGTATTCTACTGTTTAACAAAATCTCGTAAATAATCATAATAGGTATTGATCATAATAGTATCATATAGGTACACGGTACACATACTTCATATAATTTGTAGCTTAAACGCAATAAAAAGAAATGGTTTTCCAAATTTATAAATTTTGAGCGATATAACGAGAGTTACAGTTGCCTTAATTGAAATTTAAAACTCAATTGAAATACTGATTAATCGTAAGTAGTTAGTTTTTAGTAGTTCAAAAAAAATCACAGAGTATATTTACAAGGTTTTGCATGTACATATATCAAAAACATAATTAGTCATCTGGGGAATCCAGTGTTATAATTTGCAACTAACATCACGGAAAGTGCCAAAATAGAAAAATATCAATCTGAACCTTATTTGCGATTTAATGAGTAGTAGCAGATACTTAAAGTATTATGAATCATTTTGAAAAATATCAGAGGATTAAAATCTATCAGTTATTGCTTCAACGAGATATAAAAAAGGTTTGCTTTTGGGATTTCCCCATGCTGCTAAGGTCATTGATTTTCAAACTATTCAGTGTTGTATATATTTTAAAAAATCAATTCAAGAAATGAATATTCATATTCTGTTTAATTAGCGATCATGTCGAATAAATCACCGTTGTGATAATATCGCATTTATGGAGTAAACATTTATTTATGACTCTCCTTTTTCAGCGCACTGACAGATGAAGATTCTTCAAACTTATTCTTTTTCTTCAAAGTCTCCAAATCAATCTAATTTGATTCTATATTAAAATTTCCTGTTTATGTGATACGTAATGTCAATGTAAACTGAGATTTGGGAATATTTTTAACTCCGCGAGGCGACGGTCAAATTCGCTCCGATTTCGGACACTTAATTTGTGAAGTTTTTGAATGTTTAAATTCATAGCCATATATTTATTATATCATAAAAATGTTTGTTTCCATAAGCCATGCATATATTATATCATAAAAAAATATTTGCTATTATCGAATTATAATAGTAACTCATAAATGATACTATAGAAAGGTATTCAAATTTGTTTCTCTAACATTTCTTTGCATAATTTTATTCTAAAGTAAAACTAGTCGTTGGGGGCAATCGTAATACTTACCCATCATTGATATGCATAATATGAAATATGAAAATAAAACATGTGTAAATTATTTATAAAATGCATTGCAATTTGAATAAAATCGTGGCATGATGATGCCATAAAAAAAGTTTAAATGCTCTATTACTGATTTGCGTAAAAGAAACATCCTTATAACTCTAAAAACGATAATCATATTAACTAAGAATTAACGCAGTTTACTGCGTCGGATTAAGCATCTCTTTTCCAATTAAAATATATCTTTGAATTGAAATTTAAATTAAAGTAATCAAGGACGCCAGTGCGTTCCAGCTTCACAAAGTTGATAAAAGAAATAGAAGATACTTTGCAGGTTAAATGTGATGATATCGATAGTCTGTCGTCTCTTTTAGATAGGTTAGAATCAAAACATGAAGAGCTCTCATTAATAGATAAACAAATTTTAGATAATTTATCTGAAGATAAAAATTGTCAACAAGACGCCTTCGATGCTGAATACGAACAAACAGATAAATATAACACCAATTATTGGGAGGTGAAAAATAAACTATCTAGATACATTCTTAAATTAGAGAAAGAGAGCAATCAGGATGCCTCTTTATCATCAGATGATATGGCCACTAGAAGAAAGTTTAAATTACCTAAATTAGAGCTTAAGCCCTTTAATGGTGATATCAAAAATTGGCTATCTTTTTGGGGTCAGTTTGAAAAAATCCACGAAGATCCCGATATTGTAAACGAGGACAAAATACAGTATCTTATTCAGTCTACCCAAAAGGGATCTAGGGCAAGGGAAATTGTTGAATCTTTCCCCCCTACAGCCGATAGCTATCCAGAGGCGATACAATCGTTGAAGGCACGGTTCGGTAGAACAGATATTTTAATCGAAGTATACATACGCGAAGTACTAGGATTAGTTATTAATAATTCTTTAGGACAAGGCCAGAGACTGTCCCTTGTTAAGTTGTATGATAAAATAGAAACATACCTTCGGTCATTAAAAATGTTAGGCGTATCGAGCGAAAACTATTCTTCGATTTTATATCCATTGGTCGAATCAGCATTGCCTTCAGATATTCTTAAATTATGGGAAAGACATCTTGGCACTTTATCTGTTAATGATAAAGATAAAGATCAGGGAATTAATAAATTAGATACTTTAATGAAATTTTTACAAATTGAAGTTGAAATGGAGCAAAAGGTCAAATTGGCTAAGAGTGGGTTTTCTTTCGATAAAGATGTCTCAGTAAACAGAGAACTTAGATTCGATCGTAAGGATAAAAATGTTTCCCTTCCTACGGCGGCCGAACTGTATAATGCAGATGATAAAAAATTGGAAGAACAGTGTGTCTTTTGCGAAAATAAACACCGTAGTCAAAATTGTAGAGCGGTATGGAAAATGACACTCGCGAAGAGAAATGATGCTTTATTAAAAAAAGGAGCTTGCTTTCGATGCTTCAATGCCAACCACTTGGCTAAAGTTTGTAAAATTAAAACTAATTGTACTCATTATGGGAAAAATCACCACCAGTTCATGTGTATAGAAAAGAATAAAATTAACTTAGGCGATAATTCTAAAGAGGATTCTACTCCTAATAAAGATTGTATGCTTACGAATACAACTTCTAGAAAAAGGGTTTTGCTCCAAACATTGGTTGTACGCATATACAATGGGGATATCGTACGAAATGTTAGAATTTTATATGACACGGGATCGCAACGGTCGTATATATCAAAATTTACTGCTAACATGTTAGGATATAATAGTATAAGTAAAGAAAGAATAGTGCATAGTTTATTTGGGGGTCGACAATGTGAAGAACTACACGATCGATATTTAATTAATTTGGGAAATATGGATAATAGTTATAGATGTAAACTTGAGGTATTAGACCAACAAAAGATTTGCTCTGAAATTTCACCTATACCGGAAGGATCCTTTATTAATGAAATAAAACGGTACGGAATTTTATTGACTGATAGAGTCACTAAAACTAATGATTTACTATACGAATTTTCTCCTGATGAAATTCATGTGTTAATTGGTGCAGATGTCGCCGGAAAATTATTTACCGGAAATTTAAAACAATTACAGGGCGGATTAGTTTGCATGGGAACTCGTTTAGGTTGGACAATTCTCGGGAAAACTGAAGGTTATGAAAATAAAAATACGAACAATTTAGTTTTCTCGCTGCATGTCAAAGAGGCAAAAATTTCCGAGTTATGGCACCTTGACACTTTAGGAATTCGAGATCCTGGGGAGAAAAAGGGTAGAGAAGAGATAGAGTTAGCCACTAAAGAACATTTTCTTAGTAATATAAGAGTAGATGACGAGGGTAGATATGAAGTTAGTCTTCCATGGATACAGGGCCACCCTAGACTACCCAGTTACGAAAATATCGCTCGACGTAGATTAAAAACATGTGTCGATTCATTAAAAAAGATAGGAAAATTAGGTGATTATAATCAAATATTTAATGAATGGTTAGACGAGAAAATAATTGAAAAGGTTGATCAGAGGAAAACGTTAGGTTGTGAGCATTTCCTTCCTCATAGAGCAGTGTTTAAAGAAAACTCCACTACAAAGGTGCGGCCAATTTTTGATGGTTCAGCTCGGGAAAAGGACTCACCATCGATAAATGATTGTATTGAAAAGGGGCCTAACCTCGTAGAACTGATTCCTTCTGTTTTAAATAGATTTAGATTGGGGAAAATAGGGGTAATTGCTGACATAAAAAAGGCTTTTTTACAGATTTGCATTACAGAAAAAGATCGATCATTCTTGAAATTTCTATGGTATGAAGAAGGGGACCCTCAAAAGTTGATAACGCTTCAACATAGAAGAGTAGTATTTGGCATTTCATGTAGCCCCTACCTTCTAAGTGCCACGTTAGAATATCATTTAAAAAATGCGCCTGAACAATTTAAAAACACTGCGTTAAAATTGTTAGAGTCATTTTATGAAGACAACTGTGTTACGACTGTTGATAATAAGGAACAGCTAAACAGATTTATCGAAGAGTCAAAATCTCTTCTTAAAAATGCTAAATTCGAGCTTCGCGGGTGGGAGCATAGTTTTCGAGAAGTTTTTACAGGGGAAAATGTCCCTGTTTTAGGGCTAATGTGGGATTTTAGAAGGGATACACTAGCAGTTGATTTAAAAGAAATTTCAGAGGATGATCGCCTTGTAACTAAAAGAAACATTTTATCGTCTGTACACAGAATTTTTGATCCTATCGGATACACATGTCCTGTAACATTAGAACCTAAAATATTATTACAGGAGTGTTGGAAAGCTAAAGTGACATGGGACACGGAACTACCTGTTTCTATCAAGAAAAAATTTGAAAAATGGAAAAAACAATTAGGAAAATTAGGGACTATTGAAATACCTAGGTGTTTTTCTCGAGATGCAGATAAGTTGCATTCCTTGCACGTTTTTTGTGACGCTAGTAAAGTAGCGTATGCTACGTGTATATTTATACGGACCGAAAATGAGAACGGCGGTTTCTGTCAGTTGGTTTAAGCAAGAAGCCGTGTTGCCCCTATGAAAACAATTTCTATCCCGCGGTTAGAATTATTGGCTTGTAATATTGGGGCTAGATTAGCAAGTAGTGTTAAAACTGATTTGAAATTAGATAACATTGTCATTTTTTATTGGACTGATTCGGCCAATGCGCTTTACTGGATAAAAAGAAATGAAAATTGGGCACCTTTTTTTTACAACCGAGTGTCCGAAATTCGCTCATTAAGTGATCCTTCAAAATGGCACTTTATTCCTGGCCAATTGAATCCTGCTGACCTTCCTTCAAGGGGTTGTACCGCTGAGGTTTTAGCCCGAGATAAATGGTGGGAGTGACCACAGTGGTTAAGAAAACCAATGGACGAGTGGCCAAATTCAGAAATGTTTCCTAACTTCGAGACTATAGATGCAGAAAGAAGAAAAACAATTATTAGTGCTACAAATGTAAATGTTCACAGTGAACAATTTTACACTAGAATTTCTTCCTACGATAAATTAGTAAAAGTAATCGTGTGGATATACAGATTTTACAAAAATTGTAAGAAAGCTAAAGAAGAGAGAGAATTTAAAATTTTAACTGTAGAAAAGCAGAATGAAGCTGAAAATGTATTGTTGAAACTAGTTCAAAAATCATTTACTGGTCCTCAAGACAAACGTCTAAAGGCATTTCAGACCATGACAGATTCGGCTGGAGTTCTGCGGCTGAAATCATGAATACATTTAAGAAAGGATCTTATGAATTTCAGATTTCCTATTATCCTCCCACATGACCATCCCGTAGTTGAAAAATTAATTAGATTTAGACATTTAAAACTAGGACATGCTGGTGTACAAATTATGATGTCTAATTTAAGGGAAGATTTTTGGATCTTAAAATTCCGAAAAACTGTCAGAAAAATTATTAGAACCTGTGTAAGATGTAGACGACACGATTTTAAACCAGTAGAAATTTCCACTCCTCCCTTACCTGAAGATAGAGTAAGAGAAGCTGCCATTTTCCAAATTGTTGGTCTGGATTATGCCGGTCCGCTTATTCTTAAAGAAAATAGGAAAATCTGGCTAGTAATATACACTTGTGCTGTTTTTCGAGCAGTTCATTTTGAACTAGCTACCTCATTATCAACTGAAGTGCTTTTAATGACGTTGAGAAGATTCATAGCCCGTAGAGGCAGATCTTCTATTATCTATACAGATAATGGTAAAAATTTTGTAGGAGCGGAAAATTTGTTGGAAGAAATAAACTGGAATTCAGTACAAAATGATAGTATATCAAAGAAAATTATTTGGAAATTTATACCTCCTTCAGCTCCGTGATGGGGAGGGTTTTGGGAACGATTGATTGGCCTAACCAAGAGAATACTCAGAAAGGTTTTAGGAAAAAGTTCTCTGAATTATGAAGAAATACAAACCATTATATGTGACCTAGAAAGTGTTATCAACAGTCGCCCGCTTACTTATGTGTCAGAAGATTTAAATGATCTCGTACCTCTCACTCCGTCCATGTTCTTGCTAGAAGTGAAAGGTAGTGGTACACCCGATATTGATATTCTAGATGCCAAATCATTGAACAAAAGGCTTGTTTATCAACAGAAAATAAGACAAGACCTTCTTAAACGATTTAGATCTGAATATTTAGGCCAATTGCGACAACCTAGTAGATGGAAGAAAATACAGAAACCTTTAGCAATAGGTGATGTTGTGATTGTTTCCAGTGACAATAATAAAAGAATTGATTGGCCTCTGGCCAAAGTGATTGAAATTTTTCCATCTAAGGATGGATACATCCGCTTAGTGAAAATAAGAATGAAAACTGGGGAATATTTAAGACCTACAAGTAGGTTAATACCCTTAGAAGTATCACAAGATAACGACAGTATGAGAAACCATTTCAAGGACATTAAAAAGAAACAAGATTTTAATGAACATAAAGGTGCTAGTAATCCTACTAGTGGTTCGGTCAGCGACAGTACATCGGACGTTTCGGTTCGTCGCTCCACTTAAGGGCGTATCATAAAACATTGAACGAATTGGGTTTGAGTTCCAGATCCCGAAACTCAAAGGTGGGAGGATGTTGTAATTGGGAATTCATTTCCTGTTGCCTCATCCAAAATCCCCCTTTTCTTCTCAAAGTTTTGAAACATAAAAAGCACCTACGCAGTGTAGAGGTAGGGATGTACTTCGATTTTCAGAAAAGAGACAGTGAGACTTTGACGCATGCGCGCAACATTGTTTATTACGTAACTTTTTCAGAACATTTTTTATTAGAACTTTAATTTTTGAACTCTAACGTTTTAGTTTAGTTTCGTTTCTGATTATGATTGTTTTGAGAGCGTGTCGCTCAATTTAAAAAGCTGTAAATAATGATATATGTTCGTCGTCTTATTTGTCATCAAATAGTGATGTGTTTATTAATCTCAGAATTTTATTTGAGTCAAGATTATTCTCTCGTGAAAATTGCATATATTAGAATGTATCGAATCAACTGAAAGATGTTCTTTATTGAAGCAATGGAGCCCCGATGCCCGTTTTTTGGAACTTAGAAGGTAAGAAAATTTGTTTCTTACTGATTTTATTTTAAATAGTTTTAGAAATCAATTATATTAAAATTGATTAATTATATGTCGTCAACATCAGCTGAATTTTATTATAGGCAGTTGGAGTTGCCACACTAAGTGCATATCAAATTTCAAGTTTCTGTCTCAATTATTTGTTCGGAAGATAGAGCGTTTACAGACACACAGACAAACGGACGGCATTTTTTTTTCTAAAAATGTGTTTTTCGGAATCTCTAGTGTCTGAAACGTGTAAATCAGTCAAAAACTTATTTTCGATTTTCAAAACGATTGCAAGACTTACCCTATACTACGTATGATGGGTAAGTAATAAACCAAGTAATGTGTGAAACATTCTTTTCAAATCCGGTAGTAAAATGCGTGGTAGAAATGTGATAGGAGGAGAAGGTTAATTTTCAGCAGAGATAAACTTATCTCTTTTCAAGAAAGGAGATTTGAAATTATATGCCCATAGACGAAAGATTTATAAAATACAACCCATGTTACTTTTACGGGAATAGCCAAAGATTATGAATAGCAAAATTACACAAAACTGCGAGAAATGGAATTACGTACCCCTGTATAAATTGATATTTGGATTGAATGATTTATAAGTACTTTATTTTTATTAATTGAAATTATTGGTAAAAGAGAGTAACCGTGTGATCCTCCATAATCTAGTATCTCCTCTTAAGGGGCCTCTCCCCTCACGAGAAAACACCCGCCCGCAATGTTAATCCTATGGGGCAGTTATTTTCTAATATCTCGTTTGCATTTCAATATTTTAAAACGATTTTTTTTTTTTTTGCAAAAAAAAAAAATCGTCTAAAAATATTGAAATGCAAACGAGATATTAGAAAATAATTGCGGACTCAACCATATTACCTGATTTAAGGTGATTTAAAGGTGATTGAATTTATTTAACACAGTTATACTCCTCGAATCATAGTACATCATATGTGAATGGCGTGGAGGTCATTTATAAAGGATATTCTAAAGTTTGAAATATTACCTCTAGAGGACTCGTATAATTCACCTGTGTACAGTCGCTTCAGTTGTGAACAAGATGGCTACGATACAACCTAAGATATTTTGCGTCCATCCATCTGATTGGTAAAATCGTGACTTTTTCATGTAAACAGGTTCGTAAGAGAAGCAGTTCATATCCCATGTCTAGCAACAACTTTGGATGGCTTTAAAAAAATCACACCACAGCTGCAGTGAACTCGAGACATTCTTCTTGGAATGAAGTTGACTACCATTTACATGTTCTGTGTAGCTGGAGGGAGCACATTGAACATCAATAAACTTTCATATAAATATAATCAAATGCAGTCTATATCACTCACATATAATGTATAGTTCAGAAAATAACCAGTTTTTGAACCATCCTGTAATTCATTAAAAAAAAGTCAATAGACTCAAAAAAAAAAAAAAAGTCAGTTTTTAAAGAATACATGACCCTTTAATTTCAGCTGCTAACGACGAATGTTTTGAATTGAGCTAATACGTAATGAACAAATAAGAAACATAGCAGTATAGAGGGGGGGGGAGGGCGGGGGGAGCATGCACCTTTGCACACTTTAGAATTTGGAGCATATAATATGCTGAATCTTTAGTGACTCCTAAGGTAACATGAGACACAAAATCTATGGACAGTTTTTCTTAATTCAGCATACTTTTTTTTTTTTTAAATATCGTTTATTTATAGCTTTCCACTGCAGTTATTATTGCATCGCTTAAAATTTCATATAAGTTTTGTATATTTTTTTCATATCATTTTGAATAAATGATAATAACAAAAAATGATTTGTAAAATCAATAACAATATTCTCACAGATTGAAAATACATTTTTACCACGAAATTGCATACGGAACGTGCTTCCGTTAGGTTTCCTGGTTCTCTTTTATTATTATTGTTATTTCATATAAAATGAAGAAAAAAAAGGGTTGTTTATATCATGAGGAAGTTAACGTTCTACTGTAAAAGGATACGTAACGTAAAATGAACAGCAATTTATTCTATTGCATCGTCCATTTTATTCCCCAGTAGTAAAACAAATAGGCCAGTATGGTTTTTGAAGGCTCTATCTTAGATAACATTGGCATGAAATATTGACTCAACATTAGGGTATTTATGTTTTGCCAATATTGTACCAATATTAACAAAAAATATTCCGTTATTTCATTACCAATAGTTCCAATATTTCGTACAATATAGAGCTTGCATATGGAGCTATTTCATGCAATATGGATATTATTGGAGCTTGATTTCACTCATTTCCAATATAAAGCCAATATTCCTGCAGTATTGGAGCTTAATTTCAATCATTTCCAATCTAAATTGAATATCTTTTTAATAGTGACATTTCATTGAAAATATTTCCAATGTAAAGTCAATATTGGTAATTTATTAGAAGTATTTCCAATAAATGCAGTACTTACTGAATGCAATACTAGACTTTTGCTCAATTAATTCCTTTTCATGTTTTCTCAACAAGTCTGTTTTTATTCAGAATCTTTCAATTCTTACAGTATGCTTCTAAAAGAATACCTTTTAGTCATTTATTCTTAATTTTTATGAAAATTAAATGAATTTGAATTTAAACTTTTCCAATGGTATTAAAGAACTGTGAGTGTAATATTACGTTTTAGTCTTTAATCAAGTCCTGATTTTGATTTACATTTATATTTAATCCCTTGAAGAGCGATGGAATATTTTATACCACTTATTTAATCAAGATTCGTGCCAGAATTTTTTAACAAAATTTTACTTTTATAACTTTGTTGAAAAAAAAAACTCTTAAGTTGCATTTTATTATTTTCAAATAAAACTTTACGAAAATTCTGGTATGAATTCAACATCATAGAAACATAAATACTTGCCCCTAAAAGAGTTAAGGGGGACCACAAATTAAGTCTCCGCCACGGCTGTACCAACCCACTGTAAAAATCATTTATTGTAATAGGATCAATTATACATTTATTTAGCCAAAATTACAGGGTGTCTCATTCCAACCCGAAGTTGTGTTCCCGTTCATAACTTTAACAGTAGTGAAGATATTTTAACAAAATTCGCAACAGAGCTAACTTCACTTTGTATGAATTGTAAACATATTGTAAGGATTTCGTTAAAATATCTTCACTGCTATTAAAGTTATGAACGAAAACGCGACCTCGGATTGGAGTGAGACACCCTGTATTTTTGACTATATAAATGGATTTCCGACCCTAGTTTCCCATACAAAAATTGTTTGTTGCAGTTTCCTGTACCAACCCTTAAGGTTTGTACCATGAATTCAGAATCACCCTGTATAGTAGATGCGGACGAGATCTCCTAGAGAGCTTATATTCTTCTTCATAGATGGCAGCACTAGAGCTTTCAGTGGTGCTTCCTTACGCCACAGTACCCCTTAGACCTTATCACTGTCTCCTGAATACTAGGCACATAATACTTTAACACATAAATGGCGGCTGTCATAATCTTTGTATCAATTGTAAGCATATTGTATGGATTTCGTTAAAATATATTCACTACTGTTAAAGTTATAAACGAAAACGCAACTTCGGATTGGAGTGGGACACCCTGTAATTTTGACTATATAAATGGATTTCCGACCCTAGTTTCCCCATACAAAAATTGTTTGTTACAGTGTCCTGTACCAACCCTTAAAGTTTGTACCATGAATTCAGAATTACTCTGTATAGTAGATGTGGACGAGATGTCCTAGAGAACTTACAGTCTTCTTCATAGATGAATTGTAAACATATAGTAAGGAGTTCGTTAAAATATCTTCACTGCTGTTAAAGTTATGAACGAAAACGCGACTTCGGATTGGAGTGAGACACCCTGTATTTTTGACTATATAAATGGATTTCCGATTTTTATAAATGGATTTCACTAGAGATTTTAGTGGTGCTTCCTTACGCCACAGTATCCCTTAGACCTTAGTCTCCTGATTACTAGGCACATAATACTTTAACATATAAATGGCAACTGTCGTAATCTTTGTATCAATTGTAAGCATATTGTAAGGATTTCGTTAAAATATATTCACTACTGTTAAAGTTATAAACGAAAACGCGACTTCGGATTGGAGTGGGACACCCTGTATTTTTGACTATATAAATGGATTTCCGACCCTAGTTTCCTATACAAAAATTGTTTGTTAATAGTAGATGTGGACGAGATGTCCTAGAGAGCTTACGGTCTTCTTCATAGATTGCAGCAGTAGAGATTTCAGTGGTGCTTCCTTACGCCACAGTATACCCTTAGACCTTACCACTGTTCCCTGAATACTAGGCACATAATACTTTGACATATACACTGCTGGACAATTGCTAAAGACGAATAACACTATCCCCATAGCAACCACAAAATGAAAGGAAGCAAAATGTGGAAAATTAGAATAAGTGCGGGATATAGTAAGAAGAGGTGTGGGTATGCAAATTTTCTTTTCCACGTCTGTTCATCACGTGATAGCGCTGATAAGAGCTTTAAAGGATTTGACGCGTGTGGACAGTTGTTGTTCCAAGTCAAAGTTTTACAGGAAAGACTTGAAATTTTCCTCAACTTGAAATTTTCGGCATATCTTCCCGATATCACTTAGATGATTTTATGCGTGGCCGAATTATTGGAAAGATCTAAGAAGGGCGAAAAATAACAGATGTTGCCAGAGAGTTCGACATCGCCCACAGCGTTGTTTCAAGGCTGTGGAAATCATTTAAAACTAATGAAATGTGTAGCAGGCGTCACGGGGGAAGTCGTGTTAGAAGTACGACGCCTGCAGGAGATAGATACATTGTCCTATCGGCAAAAAGGAACCGACGCACCACTACTCAGTAGGTGGCAAATCAGTTTCTTGCTGCCACAGGACAGCAGATCTCCCGAAAAACTGTAGCCAGACGTTTGTGGGACGGAGGATTATACGCCCGCAGACCTGTTGTGTGTGTCCCATTAACCAGACAGCAGCGTACTGCCCGTTTGCAATGGTGTCTTGAGCGTTGCAACTGGACTGAACAGGACTGGGCATGCGTACTATTCTCAGATGAGAGTAGGTTCAGTCTGTCATAGGATTGTAGAGGCCAACTGATCTGGCGTGAGAGTGGTACTGCTTATCGTCCAGAAAATATCCAGGAAAGGGACCGATATCCGACATGCAGTGTCATGGTATGGGCCGTCATCATGATCAATGGCCGCACGCGCCTACATGTGGTTGTGACTGGGACTATGACGGGCTAACGATACATTGATGAAATTCTACTTCCTCATGTTCGCCTTTTCCGTGGTGCTGTCGATGATAAATTTGTTTTCATGGACGACAACGCACCATGTCATCGAACACTCGCTGTTCAGGATTGTCTAGACAGCGAAGGTATTCAACGCCTCGTATGGCCAGCGCGTTCTCCAGATCTAAACCCTATTGAAAATGTTTGGGATGCTTTGGGGAGGCAACTTGCTAGTCGAAACTATCCTCCAACAAACAAGAACAACCTCATCCGTGCACTGACAGAGGAATGGGATAAATTGCCTCAACAGCTGCTGGATAATGTTGTGCAAAGTATGGAACGACATGTAGAAAGTTACATCACACTCCACGGTGGATATGTCCCATACTGACATCTTTCTCCAAAGTGCCTGCTGACTTTCATATAAACTGTTCCATTTCTCCGTATGCAGCATCAAATGAACATTTTTTTTCTTTCAGATGTTTCCTAGCCTTTTGTATTTTTCAGAACAATAAATGTCCTTTATTCTAATGTCTGAACAGTGTGGCAACAATATTTTATTATACTAGGCTTCATATCTCGCTTAATGTTATGCTACATTGCAATTTGTGATCCGTCCTTAGCAATTGTCCAGCAGTGTAATATGGCGGCTGTCGTAGGTGGATTTTTTTAGCGTTTGCACAGTCCCTTGAATAGGAATACCAATAATTTCGAAATGTTTTCTCCGCCTTATTTTTCTGAGATTAAATAAGTCAAAGAAAACCCTAAGAAATTAATGGTGTGTAAATTCAGGGGACCGTACAAACGCTTAAAAAAAATCACCTTCGACAGTCGCCATTTTTGCGTCAGTGCGTAGGCCTAGTATTCAGGGCGTGGTGACCTTACCTACATGAACTGCACAAGTAGCCGAAGAAGACAGAGCGGGAGATGAAGGGATGCAGTAAATCTATAAAGACGTGAGGCTCAGACAGTATTTGATTATTCAACGCTGAAAATCTTAATTTTTATTGTATATAACAAATATTTTTGTACATAGCTCTGTAATAGAGTTTTAGTTAACTTGGAACCTAGCTAGTCAAAGTGTATTCGCATTTTCTATATTATATTTATAAAGTTAATGACCATGACAGAGTATCTTCAGTGAAAATAAATTTTTGATAAGAAATTATGTTGTTCATTTTTCTGGGAAATAAAATTGAAATCTGCTATATGAAATTTATTGTTATTTATCCTATCACAAACCACTTCAAAATGTACCTTAATAATCTCATTATCTCCAGTACAATCATACAAGTTTAGTTTAGAATTTATGTCATTGTTCCGCTGTTTAAAAAAAAAATAAAATAAAAAAAAAAGATATTTTTCTGCAAATTTTCGTTATAGCAGGCGCTGAAAAAATATTTATTGTATGTCATCCTTGAAAGATCTTCTACTATCTACTATATATATAAAACACAAATGGAAATTTCGTTCCGTTCCTTTATAACTCGAGTTCTGCCGAATGGATTTTGATGGAACTTACACTGTTCGAGAGATAATTTTTCAGGGAAGGTTTTAGTATATAACACAACGTTCTATGTATATTAGTTACAAAATTATGATAGAAAGTTCTGTTATTTTGGCCGAAAAGGTTACCATTGCTAATTTTTTGGCGATCATTACAGTTGCAGAAAGAAATGAAAAGGCTATACATGTCGAAAAATAAAAGAAAAACTGTTACTATTATTAAAAAAAAAAAAAGAAAGAAAGAAAAAAGAAAGAGAAAGAAAAAAAAGAGTTTTGATGAGAGACTATTATAAAACGAAAATAACATGATTGGGAATGTTCGTAATGCTTGAAAAATTATTCAAGGAGCGAGATTTTTATATTGAAACAATATTTGGTGATGTATCTTTTGTTTTTGGCGATTTTGATTTTACTTTTGACCCCAAACAATTTTAAGCTAAAAGGTGTCTTTTTTTGTTGCAGAAAGAATTGAAAAAGCTATACACCTGGAAAAATAAAAGAAAAAACTGTTACTAATTTTATTTTAAAAAAAGAGAAAAAAGAAAAACAGTTTGGATGAGAGATTTTAAGCCAAAAGTGTTTTTTTTTAAGTGTACGACTGCATTTTTGTAGTAATTTTTTTTGGTACTTTTCGGATAGCCGGGCGCCAGTGATATACATATACATGTATATATATATGCACATATATCTACACAAATACATGTATATACATACATATATCTACACAAATACATGTATATACATACATATATATACACTTATATGTATGAATATATACATATATATATATACATATATACATATATCACTGGCACCCGGCTATAACCGAAAAGTACCTTTTCTTTTGTTCAAATGCAAACTATATTAATGGCAATATACTTCTACGTACTTCTACATATATGAAATTTCGTTCCGGCTGCTTATAACCCGAGTTCTGCTGAATGGATTTTCGTAGAACTTAAACTGTAAGATAATTTTTCAGGGAAGGTTTTATTGTATAATATATCGTTCTACGTAGCTTAGTTATAGAATTATTCTGGGAAGTTCTATAATCAGATCAATCCGATTATGAAATATTAGCCTTTTTAAAAGATTTTGCCGAATGGATCACTGTTAGATAATTTTCAAGGGAAAGTTTTATTATATAACATATCATTCTACGTTGCTTAGTTCTAGAATTAAATGGGGAAATTCGAAAATCGGGTGACCATTTTTAATCAAATATTAGCCTTTTTAATATTTGATTCCGATTATGAAAGATTAACCTTCTGAAAAAGTTCTACTGGACGGTTTTTGATGAGAATTGTATTGTTAGTTAGATGCTATTTCAGGAATGGTTTTAATGTACTACATATTGTTCTACGTTGCTTAGTCAAACAGTTATGTGTGAAGGTTATATAGTCAGGTGAACCCGATTCCGGAAGATTAGCCTTTTTGAAAGTTTTTACTGGGCGTATTTTTTGCGACTTGCATTGTTAAGTAGATAATTTATAAGGATGGTTTTAGTACATTTTATATCCTTCTGTTAGTTTTAGAATTATGTGGAAAAGTTCTATAATCAGATGAACCCGATTATCAAAGATTAGCCTTTATAAAAAACTTCTTCTGAATGCATTTTGTTAGTTAATTTGTTTGCATTGTTAGTTCGACAATTTTTAGTGATGGTTTTAGTATATTGCATATAGTTTTATCGTTCTTTAACAAACCTTAACTGTAAATGACCAAATAAAAAAGTTGGTCCTTAACAGCTAAAATTTTGACTGCACATTAAAAAATATAATAGCACAATCACGTCATTTTTCAGTAATGTGGAAGGATATTCCAGGAGATTGCTTTCAAATACAAGGTCAAATTAAACGATATATTTCGTTTGATTCAAGGTTCATTTGTAGAAACCGACCAGCGCAGCGGGTGTAGCTTGCTAGTATTTAATACCACTCCATTCAGAATAAAATGTTCACGAACCAGTATCGTGAGGTTCGCGTACCAGAACTTGTTTGCATACCACAGTTTAGGAAACATTGCAGTAATTTATGGTAGAGTCCCATGTAGGGTAACCCGCTTTTACCGAACCCGATCCGATTCGCTGTTCGTGTCGGATCGGGTTCGGTAAAAGCGAGTAACCCCCATAACGGGCATTCCCGAATAGAGAACACCTCTATTTAGAGAACACTTTTTCAGTTCCTAACTCTTATATGCTTCTATGTTTTTATCTCTGAATAGTGGACACCTCCGAAAAGCGAAGTGATTCAGCGCGTGTCGGATTGTAGCCGACCCGAAATAGAAAAATCCATTTGAAGTCAACCCGCAACTCAACAAAATATTTTTCGTTAACCCGAAACCCGCACACTTTTACCCGAACCCGAAATATTTCAATTCAAACCGGACCCACAGAAAAAAAATTAAAGTCAGCAGGAGCCGAAAAAAGAAATTTAGACAAAACCCGATTTGACTCTATTTAACGATCCCGAGGTGTCCGCTATTCAGAGGTTTTACTACATTTGAATATTAAGAATATAGATATGCCCATTTTTAGGCGCGTTCGTAATTATATAAATACGTAGCACCTATTGTCGTCGCTTGGTCCATCCGTCTGTCTGTCCGTCCGTCCGTCCGTCCGCATATAACAATGCAAAAACTACCCAACCGAATGGTTTGAAATTTAAGATATATTATCTTTGCAGAATTTTGTCGAGATATTTCAAATTTTATTAAAATCGAATCAAAACTTTAGGAGATATTAATAAAAATATTTATTAAGAAATTTGAATTTTTTTTTTTTTAAATCGGTGCTTTCTTGTTATAGGAGCTTCCGAAGTTCAATCGTCAAGCGACCGAGATACTTATTCTATTACAGAAATTAATCTGCAGACGATATCATTCATTTCACAGAATTAAAAATCATCAAGATCTAAATCGTTATATAGCTACTACAGTACGAACGCACCTCATTTGTCACGTTTGACGTACAATTTCCAGCTTGTTCTTTTTAAAGCATGAAATTGGTATTAGAGATATAATTGTAGATTACTTTTCACTGCATTAGAACATGAATTAATGTTCTTTCATTTCGGATTCGGGTTGAAATATGTCGGGTTGCGGGTCGGTGAAATTTTTTTGTCGGGTTGCGAATCGGTAATTTTTTTTTTTTTTTTGTCAGGTTGCGTGTTCACTTCAAATGGAATTTTCGGGTTCGGGTGAGGTACAACCCAACCCGTGCAGCACTCTATTTCATGGCGCTGCAGGAAAACGTCTATTACAATTTTTTGAAATTTATCACAATAGAAAACTATTTTTAACATAGAATTCATTCTTCTACAGTTTTAACTGCTACCTGCAGGATGTCCTTCGATTATTAGTCATTGCGTAAATGCGTGACAGGTGTCATACGGTAGACCAGAAGAGACGGAAGCTAAACAAAACGGAATAAAAACATCAGAAGTAAGATTGGGAAAAAATATATGCAGGTAACGGCAGCGCGGCGCTGGGGAATTTCTCGGAATGATTTAATTGTTGACTCAATTCGTATAGAACTCGTCCGTATTTCCCGCTTTGAAGAACACCGTGTACCAACTTACTATTTGTGGAAAAGAATTCAACAAAAAAGAGCTGAAACAATGTATTGTTTTCACTATTCCACGGCTCGTTGAGCAACAGAGGTACAACATAACTTAATTCATTGAGTTAATTATTTACAGGGTGTCTCATAAATCCGTTCACATTTCAAAAAATCATAAAAAATTAACAAATTGTCGGTTTGTGTGCAGTTTTACCATAAGACTTGTAAAAAAGTTGAATTTTTTGTAGTTAAAGAAAAGAAAATAGTTCAAAGAGACCCATAAGTAACTTCAGTTCTCAAATATATATTGTTAGTATACGGGCTTCGCTCTTCTACACGGTCTTTCCGGGGGCCGTTTTGAGATATTGGGCTGTCAGCCAAATTTCAACTGAAGATATTCTTCAAAAATCTGTATTTTTTCATAATCTTTCTAAAAAAATAAATTTATGAAGTTTTTTACAAAAAATAATTTCGAGAAAAAATGGCCGTCCGCTTTCTCAAATGTAATGTGGCATTATGTTTTCGGTTGGTCACATGATATGCGCTTTTATAATTATAGCAATGAAAATATAGATTACGCAAAGACATGTCCGCGAGTAACGCTGACGTCATATTGCAGGTGGCAACGACCTAATGAATAAATTTCGTTTTTATTGAAATTTTTTTTAACTTCCAAACATCGCACAGTTTGAATTTTTATACCATCGCATTTATGTAAAAAAATTGCTTTCAAATGGAATTTGGTTGAAAACAGTATCTCAGTTTATTGATTTTTTTATGGTTTTTAGAATCATTTTGAAGCATGAATATTTTTAAATCTATCTCTATCGCGTGCAACCCGATTACGGACATTTAACCTTATTCACAAAAAAAAAAACAATATAAATAGTTCAGCATTTGTCTTCGGTATAATATTCCATAATGAAATTAAAACTTCATAAATAAATAAACAAATAAACAAATAAAACACAAATTTAATAGATATGTAATCGAACTTAGTTCAGAATTTTTTTTTTAAATGTTGCTATAGATAGTGAAATCTTTGGTGATTTCTTCGGCTATAAACCCCGGACACGCAGCTAATACGAAAAGCTTTATCGATTTTAATATATTTTAAAATTTTATTTGAATAGTTGATATTTTTCATATAAAAATGCTTTTTGGTGTTGTTAATGGGCATCTAAAAATATATATACTAAATATAAAAAAATCTATTACAGTTTTCAATTAAAAATTACTTTCACCTATGTTCTGTACACGGGGTAGCATATTCGGTAACTTGGGAAGCCGCGAGTTGGATCATGTAGTAATCATAAATAAAAACGTTGAAGTACGAGTTTTACTCGAGTATAAAGGGTTCCTTACAATAACTTTATTAATTATTAACTGCAACATTACAAAAAAAAAAAAAAAAAAAAAAAAAAAAAAAAAAAATCCTTTCTAAAAGAATAATAAGACTGTAAATAACTTGGAATTATTTTATGAATTATTTTTAAATAATTGCTTCAATAATTGGATTTGATAGGAAGGACAAACGTTGACTATTTATCACTATGATTGACCTTACTTAAAACAAACACATTGTACAAAGTTTAAACTTGGAATTGTGCTAAGCGCGCTTCGAAAGGAGGTCGCGAAGTTCCATTGCCGCCTTGGTAAGTGGCGCGTTTTTATAGATTTTTAATTAATATCTCGGCTAATTACCAACAATTTTTTTCCCGAAAAATATTATCAGCAATTCTTAATGATTCCGAGTCGATAGGTACCTCGAGCGCCCTCGGACTTCTCCGCTGAGTGCCCGCAAAGTAAAGTTTGCTTGTAACGGAAAAATGCAATTTTCTCAAAAACTATGTGATCTAGGATAATCGCTATAGTTTTCCTGCAAAGTTTAAATATACTCCTACTACCCCATAATATTCCATAATAATTAATAATAATCCTCTCATAATTCCATTATAATTAATAGTTATATATAATTTTCCATAATTCCAAGTAACTTAATTAGCCCCGCTAAATTTTTCCTAAAAATATTAGTGAATGGCTATATGGGTCAATAGCCTTTATAACTCTGCCATGTTAGAACTTTGCACATTCCACAGTTTTTGAGAAAAGCGGCTGTGACAGACGGACTTACAGGCACATGAGTTCTCTTAAAATGGTTCCGTTTTTACTTTTTAAGTATACAGAACTCTAAAAATTAACAAATTGTGATGCTAGAGTGCGGTTTTCACAACCAAACTCTCAAAAATTGGAAGTTTTCGTGTCAGAAAAAAAAAAAAAAAAAGAATTAAAATTCAGAAACTTAAAAAACTCAGAAATTTAAAAAAAAAAAATAGTTTAAAGAAAAATTGAACTTTTTTTTTCTTTTAACACAAAAAAAAAAAAAAAAAAAAAAAAAAAAAAAAATTGACAGTTTGACAAATGACGCGGCACAAACTTAGAAGTATTATAAAACACTTTAAGAAACTTCGAATACATTCTTGTTTCTCAAATAGAAAGTGATTTTTTTTTCCTTTTTGCAATTTGTGAATACATAAAATTTTCACTGAACAGCGAGCTCGAAGACTGGTACAATTGACAAATCCGAACCCGTTTTGGGCTCGAGATGACAATGCCGAAACTAGCTTTTTTTCACGCAGGGGGAGGGGAGAAATATAGATTTCTGCGCGCACCCTCCCTTCTCCGCAAAGTAAATTTGCAAATAGTATTTTACTAAGTTTCTAATAGCCGACTTATTTTAAAATTAAAAATATGTAATCACAAAATACTTAATTTTGAACTATGTAATCAGCTTTGTCAAATATCTATTTAATAAATCGAAATAGAAAAGAACAGGAAAAAATATCCACTTTATACAGATTTCTTTTTACAGATTAATAGCATGTATAATGGTTGATATTATTTCTATTGGGACCATGCAATTTTTTTCATTTAAGACGTGATTCCGTTATAGACATATTTCATTTTCACATATTTTACTGTAATTGTAGTGTTATATTACAATTCAACAACCATTTAAAGTCATAGTGATACAAGTCACAAAGTCTTAAGAACTGAAAAACTAGGATTTTCTTTGGGTAAAAAAAAAAAAAAAAAATGAATTCAAATACTGTAAAATATTTTTGTGTTATCTACAACCAGTTTTATGGAACTATCACTCATATCCATAAACCAAAACCAATAACAACGTTGTAACGCACAAATATGAAAAATTGGCACAAAAAACCGCATACGGCCGTTTCAAGGATTCCTCGATCCCCTTCCTCAGTGCGAAAAAAACAGCCATTTTTATCCTTTTTTTTTTTTTTTTTTTTTTTTTTGCAGCCTTGTGCATACGCGAGCCTTGTGCATACGTGAGCACATAAATATGGCGATTAGTATTTAAATTGCAAATCGTTAAATCAAAAAAAATGTATTTTGAACAGAGGAGGAAACGTATTCTATTTTGTATAAAAATTGAAATCCGATCGCTAGAAGACAAAAGGCGCAAAAACAATTTATAAATTATGAAATTAAAAACAACTTTTCCTTGGAAAAATGTCACGCACAATTTCTAATAAAAAATCAGGTATAGTTTTCTTATTCGTCTAATCTTCCATGATCGGGTTCATAGCCGATGTTGGCGACAAAACTCGCTTCAGCTTAAATAGCTGAATTACGTGTTTAACTATTTTTTAGTAGATTTTTAATGCTGAATTTCACGCTCGTACTTAAAACTGCTGCTGAGAAATGGCGAAATGACCTGAAACGTTCGACCCCCCGTTTAACCCCGTTGGTGGATGAATATCTAAAATATCTGAAATACCTATTTAAATATTTTTCAGTATATTCCTTAATTTCATGCTGCTACCTACAACCTACTGAGATATGGCAAAATGACTTAAAACATTCGACCCCCATTTACCCCCCCCCCCTAATGGGCTTAATTTCTAAAATCGCTGAAATACGTGTTTAACTATTTGTTTACTAGATTTTTTATCCTGACTTTCACGCTTTTACTTGAAACTGCTGCTATGACGAAAGGCCGAAATGACCTAAAACTTTCGACATCCAAATTAATTATTGGATGAATTTCTAAAATAGCTGACATATATGTTTAACTATTTTTTAGTAGATTTATTAACCTGAATTTCACGCTCCTACCGAAAACTGCTGCTGAGATGTGGCGAAAAGACGAAATGACCTAAAACTTTCGACCCCCATTTAACCCTCTTAGTGGTTGAACTTCTAAAATCGCTGAAATACGTGTTTTACTATTTTTTTAGTAGATTTCGTAACTTGAATTTCACGCTCCTACCTATAACTTCTACTGAGATATGGAAAAATGACCTAAAATATTCGATCCCCTATTTAACGCCCCCTAAGTGGCTGAACCCTTAGTGGTTGAATTTCTAAAATCACTGAAATACGTGTGTAAACTATTTTTTTTAGTAGATTTGTTATCCTGAATTTCTTGCTTCTACACTGTTAAAAAAAATCTGAAATTCACGGGTATTTTTTTCCTGAAGTTCACAGAAAAAGTCCTTTTTTGCTACAAAAGGGTATTTTCCGTTAAAAAACAGAAAATTGTCTCATATTTCCTGAAAACAACGGAACGGACGGAGAGGAAAGGGGCCAACGGAGATATTCCGTTATCTTATCTGCTGCATATTTATTTTCAATGTTTAAAAAACTGACATGTTGTTGCACAGAAAAACTAAAAATTTAATAAATTAAAATTTCGAGTTTATTAAAATAAATAAATAAATAAATAAAAAATAGTACTTTCGAATTAAAAAAAAGTAACAATTTTCCCATTTTTTAAAATTATTTGCAATTTATTTTTTAAAGTTATCAGAAAATATTCGCACTTAAAATATATTCTAAACAAGCAGATTAATATATATATATATATATAATAGTTAAATTAAGTGAAAAAAAAATCGATTTTACTCAAAAAAACAACATAAAAAAATAACGCTTTCAAATAAAAAGAAAATAATAATATTTTTCTCATTCCTTTAAAATTATTCGCAATTTAATATTTAAAGTAATAAAAAGCACTCGCACTGAAAATATATTCTAAGCGAACACCATTTAAAAAATATATAATAGTTGAAAAAAAAAAACACTTTTCTTAAACAAGCAAGCATTTTTTTTATCGAATTTAATTAAAATGTAATATTTATATTTTACATCTAACAATCAAATTAAGAATATATATAATTCATGTTTTTATCCTGTATTAATATTACAATTTTAAAACATCAACATCATCTCATAACGATATCTCCCCGCAATTAACTTCAAAATTACCAAGCTTCTAAACCCCAAATTATGACAGTTCTAAACCGCCATTTTAAGAATTGCCATATGATCCTTTCAAACTGCTACTCTAGCAAGTGCCCACTGGTCAAACCGGCAAGACGCTGGACTCGAGTCACTGTCATTCTTGGTTCAAAACCCAGTTCGACCTGAATATGTTCTTGACGTATATCACATAGTATTAACTCCCGCTATAGTCCATAGATGGCAGCACCAAGTCAGATGTAAAATATTTTTTAAACCGAGTTTATCTATAACGGAAAATTCCCTTTCCTGTCAGTGCTACAAGGAATATTTCCGTGATTTCTGAGAGCGTTAACGGGAAATTACCGCTTCTGCAAACGGAGATTGTCCTTCTTTTATCTTTCAAAACGGAAAATCTACTAATGGAACGGAAAAACTCCGGCTACTTTGCTACCAGTAGTTTTACCGTGAATTTACGGATTTATTTTTAACAGTGTACCTAAAACTTCTTCAGAGATATGGCGAAAAGGCGAAATGACCTAAAAATTTCGAGCCCCTACTTAACTCCCTTAGGGGTGAATTTTCAAAAATCCTTTCTTAGTGGGTGTCTACATTGTGCAAGGAACATGTCTTCCAAATTTCATAGTTTTAAGGAGCAGCGGTTGAAACTCGGCGTTGATACTGAGTCATCAGGACATGTTCTTTTATAAGTATAGAGATTTATGAAATCGCCAAAGAAGCGAAAAAGCGTAAAACTGAAACACCATGGCGTAAATTGTCAACCGTTATGTTTATTTAAATTCTCTCTTAATTTTTAAGTAATATTATAATTAGGGTTTACTAATATTAGCTTTTAATTTTAAATAATACAATATATAATATTTTCTCTTAATTTTCTGAATAAACTTATAGCGGCCAGCAAGAAATAGGCAGTGTCAACTGCTACTTTTCAAGGTCAAATGATCATTTGTGGTTTGGAATAATATCGTTCGTAGAAATTCTCTATCTTTTCGGAATGAAATTTAATTGCGGTGGCTAGTAATGGAAAAACGTGTGATTTTTATACCAATAAGTAAGGAAAAAAATATTTTCATTGAAGACACGTTAAATAAGTGTAAGAAATATTTTTAATTAAGCCTTTATTTCGACAAATCATATATATATATATATATATACTTTTATAGAAAGCAAGGATCGTTGCTTTGGCAACAATCATGGCTTGGCTGTGTATTGAAAGTAGCCAAAGCACTACAAAAGCTACCAAATGCCAGATACAAATCGGCGTCTGGCAGTAATTTAGCAACGGAATTTCGGTCTGGCCAAATTAATTATGGCTCATCTGATAGTAACATACTAAAATTTCAGCTTTGCTAAAATGACGTGAATTTGACTTCTCGTTTTACCATTTTACCTATAAATCAGGGTCTGGCACGGTCTTAGCAACGTTGAAACGGTGTGGCAATAAGGGCTTAATATCACGAATAGTTAGCAGAGACAAATGTTATAAACAAAATCCATGCTAAAATGACGTAATTTTGTCACTTTTTTGCTTTCATTTGTCCTCCCCCTAATGGTAAAAGCAACGTCTCCCGCCAGCCAGACCGGCTGCATACGTATTACACAATAAAAAGGGAGAATATATATAGAAAAATGAGCCTTGCTAAAATCAGGTGACGAAAACGTTGCTAGCTCTTAGACTATTAGATTTTGGTGTCTTGCATACACACAATAGTTACTGGATACTTTTTAAAATTAATAAAAAGTTTATGACTTATTATGTTGAAAGTATCTACACCATTTTTTTTTTCAGCGTTGAAAACTTTTTTTATATACACCATTGTAAATTTCAGAGCTCGGAGATACTACAGTAACTGAATAAAAAGATCTAACTCTTGAAAGACCCACATACAACTGACCATAGCTAAAAACTGAATTTGACAAATCTAAGCAAATTTTTTCAAAATTTCGACCCTGGGCTTTATTTATAATCATTGAAAAAGCTAATCGGATAGGAAATTGTGTACGCTTAAAAGTAAAAGCCATATTATTGTCTGATGGAATAAGTGGTATTCGAAGTATGTGAAAAGTTTCATTAATATTGGAATGATTTTTTTTCTTCAATAACATTATTCTGCAAGTTACTAACTATAAGTCTTGCACCATTGCACTGACCTTTAGAAGGTACTAAATTTCTTAGTAACATTATGATAGCTCCTGTCTTTAATTTCAGTTTATGAGGCTGGTGTTAACTGTTTAAAAATTCTTCAGTAATATGTAAGTTGATCTTGTAGATCTTCACTTCTGATGGTCTCGTTGCTTTCATAATCCTTTTAAGTTTCTGGCATACATTGTAAAATACGATTATTAATTTCATTATTAACTGACAAATTGTTTGCCGCTGTTAGTATGGCTCGTCCTTTAAGCTTTTGAGGTCTTGAAATCGATGCCACTGAAAAGTTGCTGCACTGGAACTTGTATATCTGGATAGCAAATTGGGGGCAACTTAATAGTTTTTCCACTTTGATATTCGGCAACCTGTAACAGCCACCTTGTTAACTTTCTCTCTCTGTTTGAAGGGTAGACATATTTTCTGTAAGTTTCATAATGTAACAATCAGAACAAAGTCTATGCTTCTTTATGAAACTTCAAACTGTTAGCGATATTGAACCTCTAAAAATGACAGGTAGGACTTGACGGAAATCTCCAACCAATAAGATTATTATACATATTTATTATTATTTATTATTATTATTTCATTATTATTATTCAATATATATTGTAAATCACAAATATATGCATCAGTAACATTGACGTCATAACGACGCGGACAACAATGAGGTAAAACTGCATAAGGTACAACAATGGAGCTAATGTTTTAATTAATAACAAAATGGCGTGTTTTTAGGGTTTGTATTATCTCACAAAACCCTCTTCGTCCCGCTACGTTGTCTGTCCGGCACAGAGCCGGTTCTCAGAAACTATATAACTTACAGACCTGAAATTTTGTCTACTTACAGCTGAATACCTACTATGAAGCTGAAAATCATAAAATAAAAAAAATCGTATTATTTTAATGTAGAGAGATAAAAAAATAAAAAACTAACAGCCTTTTTCTATTAAATTTAAACATTTTTCGTTATAGCAGTTGCCAACAATTAAAAATCCACTATACAATTCTCTCTACAATAATTAATTTTCTATTGAAATATTTCCACGTGAAAAATTAAAATGAAATAGAAAGTTTCACCAACTGAAAAAAAATTAATATGACGTCATAATGGTAATAAAACGGAAATTTTCAAACATTTCTCAATAATACAAGGAGTATGAGTATGTGTAAGTACAGAAAGCAGGTTAATATGGTGTCATTAGTGAATTAAAAAGAAAATTAATCTGACGTCATATTGGAAGTTTAACGGATTTTTCAAATGTTTGAGAATAATACAAAGAGAGTATCAATATGAATAATAGAGAAAGCAAGTAGATATGACGTCAGCAAGTGATTATAAGGTCATATGAGTTTTAGGCGAGGCTAACGAAAAAGAAAGGCTACCGCGGTGCTTTACGCGTATCTTTTTTTACAGACCGCGGGAGTCACGTGATGCTCGAATCCACCAATGCAGGTGTACGAAAAGAGCATTACGTCACTCTAGCGGTCTGTAAAAAAAAAGATATGTGGAATGCACCGCGTAGCCTGTCTTTTTCGTTAGCCTCGAGTTTGAGGAACGTATTGAATCATGATAAAAAGCCGATTATGGAAATATTGGCATATTTTAACATTTGAAGGTCTCTATACAACATGTTTAATTTTGAAATTGATTTTCTTTTAATATCGCATTTAGTCTACATGACAGATATTATTATGACAGAGTATAATAGCAGGCTTCGTCCGCGATCGGACCTGTTCAGATTTTCGAAAAAAACGAGAAAAATAGACCAGTAAATTTTACTTTATAAAAAATATGCCTTTTTTTTTTTTTTTTTTGGAAAATGAAATTTATTTGGATTTATTAAAGAAAGAATAAAGTGTTTTGAAAGGGATATTAAACGAAAACCTTTGTGCGATCTTCGATCACGCATACCCACTTGATTGTTTTAACTCCGCAAGTTTATTTTCTTTCCTTTTTAGAAAATAGCTAGTTTTTGCAAAAACTAGGAAAAATTATCTGCCGATTTTTACAGAAATTGCGTTTTTCCATACAGAAAAATTTTCTACATAGGTGTGATGAATTTTAAACCATACATCAAATACTTTTCTTAATATTCGAAAATTAGTGAAAACAGACCACTCCTTGCTATCGACAAATGAAAAATTATCGCTTTTTCGACGCTACGTACCTTAGCGTTTCATATTATTAAGATTCTTCTTTTAATTTTATTTCTTAGAAAAATAAGATTATATGATTTAAAGAACAATATAGGTTTGTTCCCTGTAATAATGCAAAAACTTGTTTTATTCAACAATGGGAGAAATTCTCAACAACAGTGTAGGTTTGTAAACTGTATGAATATATAATCGTCTTAAATTTAACAATAGGAAAAATTCATTCTAACAATGAATTTTTCTCGAGCCCATCAGTTAGCAGATTAGACGTCAGGTTTAGTAGACAGAAAATTAGAAAATTTTTTGCGACGCAATTTATTTTAGTTTTAGTTTGACAAGATACGTCTCAGCACATCAATATACTCTCCATCAAGCTGCCATCAGTTTTCTGTCTAGTTGTAAGTGTTTGGCGATCTATTTTCAGTTATCTACTGTAAGAAGGTACTTTAATATATAAGTGCTGTAGACAAAGCACCTATAATTAGAATACTTACATATTAACGTATCTTTACATTTAACTTATTTAATACTATTTACAAAAGGATGTATTATGCCTTTATACAATATAAATTACTTAGGAAGATGCATAGTGGCAGATAATAGTTTGTAAATATTTGGGTAAATTATATACAACTAGTAAAAAACCTATAAGAGAGAATTCTAACAGGATTTCCGCATGTTTAGTGTTTGGGAAGTTGAGTTCATGATAATGGGAAAACACCGTGCATAAAATTAATTCAAAAAATGTTAAAGTTTAGAACGTTTACTTATCAAAAAAAGCATTTCATTATAATGCTGCACAATTATAATTATACTTTGCGTTGATAAATGTATTATGTTCTTTACATTTGCCGTTTAAAGCCAAAATCGTGGATCTCATTACTATATTTCTTTTGAGTTACACTATTATTGTTGTGTTAAAAAATTTCATTGCAAATTGTGGAAATGCGTAACTATACATTAAAATTTTGGTTATATTTTTAAAGAGATGAAATTTATCGTACAGAAAATATTGAAATATGTTGTAATTTAGAATATATTCTTCTTTTATTTCATTTTAGAAAAAAAAAAGTTTATGTGTTCTAAAGAACAATGTAGGTTTCCATCTTATAACAATCTAAAAACACGTTAAATTTAACAATGGAAGAAATTTTAAGCAACAGTGTAGGTTTGTCAATTATAGAAATGCTTTAAATTTAACAATGGTACAAATTCTTTCCAACAATGAATTTTCCTCTCTTCCATCCATTGCAAATTAAATATCAGGTTTAGTAAGCTGAAAATTCGTCAAGTCCTTGCGATGAAATTTCTGTTAACTTTCAGTTGCCAAGATACGTCTCGGCACATCAATACCCTCCATCAAGCTGCCAGCGGTTAGTTGACTAATTGTGAGTGTTTGGAGATCTATTTTTCAGTTATCTTACTGTGAGAAGACACGTTAATATATAAGTGCTGTATTCAAAGTACCTTTATTTAGAATACTTACGTATTCTATTATAACATATTAACGTATCTTTACTATTAACTTATATAATGCTATTTACGAGAAAAATGTATTATTTCCTTATACAGTATAATTGTTTAAATATACATAATTATGGAAGATAATTGTTTAGAAATATTTGGGTAAATTATATACAACTAGTCAAAAACCTATAAGAGAGAATTGTAACAGGATTTATCCTGCATGTTTTGTTTTTGGGAATTTGAGTTCATGTCGTTTGGCAACGGTCGTGTATTTGTCATGTATAAATCTAATTCAGAAAATGCAACGTTTAGAAAGTTAATTTATCAAATAAAGCGTATGAAGAATTTTCATTATTATGCTGCAGAACAAAAATTATATTCTGTGTTGATATGTGTTTTATGTTCTTTAAATTTGCCGTTTAAAGACAAAATCGGGAGTCTAATACTGTTCTACTTTGAGTTACAAAGTTACACTATTGTTCTTGTGTTCAAAAATGACATTGTAAATTCTGGAAAAGTGTAACGTTACATTGGAATTTAGATTATATTTTTAAAGAGATGAAATTCATCATACGGGAAATATTGAAATATGTTGTAATTTTGAATATATTGTTCTTTTGTTTAGTATTTTAGCAAAAAAAAGATTATGTGTTCTAAATAACAATGTATGGGTGTGTCCAATAAAAATCTAAAAACGCACTATATATAACAATGACAGAGGTCCTGAACATTAGTTTTGGTTTGCAGTGGGCGCAGCCAGAATTCGGTTCGAGTGGGAGGGGGGGGGGGGTTGAGTTTCTGATAAAGGTGGTCGCTGGTTGATGGAATCAACCGTTAACCGGTCTGAATGACGGGTTAATGGAATCAGTCTTTTAAATGAATGAAATCATAATGCTTTTCTTCGCAATTACGTTGGTCATGATTAATTTAAACAGAGTTTAAAGTATTAGAGTTACAAACTATAAAATGCACCAATGAAATAACACAAAACTAGGTTAGATTTATTAAGTGTTTAAAAATGATGAAGGGCAAACTTTAAGATGGAAGGGCACAGTAACAGCAAATAATTTTTACTTAGAAAATAACAGCGTTGCAAGCCATTTGTTCAATCAAAAATACACAAGGTTTCATTACAAGAGCATCACGAATTCTTACTCCTAACTTTAATAATAATGAAGCAATCTTAACAAAATTTTCAATAGACTTACTTACCTTGCTTTTTGCCAAATGTAACAACTCATTTAGGTAATCGATGTTTTGGAATGTAGTTGATATTAAACACGGTATTGTAGACTACATTACTGTGGCTTTCCAGTACTTTAAATAACATCGAATTTCACATTAAGTAACGTAAATCTGATGAAATTTTCGTTAAAATATATTTATTATTGTTAAAGTTCTCTAAAAATATCCGAGTTTGAATTGAAGTCGTATCTGTACTAATATTATAAAACAGCAACGTTTGTTCTTTTTGCAGAGGTTAATTCTAGAACCACAGAACGGATTTTAAAAAGTAATTGGTCATATGTGAGTTATATTCGCGTACAAAGTGTTCCATACAAAATATCAGAACTGTTCAAAGACAATATACTCACATACCTAAAACAAAGCCACATGCCATAATTTAATTTTATTAGTATTGGAC
The DNA here is from genome assembly GCA_963931845.1 of Maratus michaelseni. Taxonomy (NCBI): domain Eukaryota; kingdom Metazoa; phylum Arthropoda; class Arachnida; order Araneae; family Salticidae; genus Maratus; species Maratus michaelseni. Next base: position 283,874,036 of record OZ007587.1, read on the forward strand.
TGAAAAACAAAGAATATATCTCTCTCTAAAACAAAGACCTTGTACAAAGTTTAAACTTGGCAGAGAACCAGTCACGCTTCGGATGAAGTCTCTGAGTTTCACACGAAAAGTCACTTGTCAATCATATTTGACATAATACAGTCGAAATAGCTTATAGCGAGAGCAAAGGGACCGTGATATTTGATCGTTATAACCTTGTGCTCGTAATAAACGAGTCCATAAAAAATTATAAATATTCATGCATACTTACTTTATTATACATACTTTATTTATTTTTTATTTCTGTACAATACAAAAGAAGTTGGTTAATTTGCTTTGAACTGTCTTATTCTCTCTTTTTTTTGTTATTGTCCTTCGGAGAAGACTCACGGCCCGAAAAACATCGTCATTTGCACCCCTGGCTTTGAAAAAAGTTTAATGTTTTTTTGCGCACTTGAAAGCCATTGATTATGTTGGGGGTGGTTCAGCTTGAATATCTTCACATTTGTCGTTATCATCATCGCTTTCATCATTTTTGTCACCTTCTTTAGCTTGAATTTCAGCTATAATATCCTCGGGGGTAGGTATTTCGGTAGTGATAACATTGGCGTCAACAGATACCTAATTTTCAAATTCTTCTCTACTCATTTCCAAATTTTTCAAGTTGTCTACTTTTTTTTCTTCAGAGATATGCACCTCTTGAGAAATGTCCAATCCAGCCTTACGGAAGCAATTGGTAATGCATGTTGAAGCAACGTTTTCCCATGCATCGTTCATTAAACGTATCGCTTCCAGTATGTTTACATTAGCATTTGAGGCTGTTCCTATTTTTTTCTCTTCTATCGAGAAGCATCAAAATCAAGTGCTTACGAAAGTTTGATTTAAAACTTCTGATGACTCCTTGGTCCATAGGCTAGATAACACTTCGGTAGTAGAATTCGGTAGTAAAAGTTCAATCCTGATGTTTGTAAGCCCAATGATTTTGGGATGCGCGGAACAATTATCAATTAAAAGGAGACTTTTACGCTTTTCTTTCCTTAGTTGGCTCGCCCATTTTGAAATGAATTTTGTGAAAATGTCCGCAGTCATCCAAGCATTCCTGATGTGGTCATAATCAACAGGAAGCTTTTTTGCATGCTTAAAACACCTAGGGTTTTTGGACTTGCCAATAACCAACAGTTTCTTCTTGTCAGTGTCAGACATATTAGAGCACACTAAATCTGTCAATCGATTTTTGGAGAGCTTGTTTCCGACGCACTTTTCAACCTTAAACTTAAAACACTAGCTGTGAAAATACGTTGTAGAAAATACCCGTTTCATTGGCATTATAAATGTCATCTTTTGTGTATCCTTTTCTGATGACTGGCCACTTTTCACTCATCCATGTCGCGATACCAGCCATGTTTGCAGACTTAGCTTCACCAAGAATTTTTCCAAAGGATATCCCATGTCTATTCTTGAATCGATCAAGCCATCCATTCGAACATACAAATCCAGAAAATTGTTCAGCAAATTTTTCTGCTTGAACCTTTAAAAGTGGACCACTTACATGTAAATCTGCACTACGTTGTACCTTCATCCACTTCAAAAGAGCTTCGTCCAGATCTTCTTTAGCGCATTTCTTCAAACATTTACAGTCATTCTTATTTTGATCGAACGCAACCATTAATTTTTCCTTGTTCTTTAACAACGTTAAAACAGTGTTTGCTCGATAAAAGCGAGTTATGTTCCCATAGACTTAACATTGTACCAACCAAGCATTTCTGATTTCCTCGTTAAATCATGACTCGTTATAAGCGAGTTCGACTGTAGTAGACAATTTTAAATCATTTTAAAAAAAGTATGCTGAACAACGCGAAATTTTCCAATTCATTTTCAAAAGTGAAAGCATATGCAGGCATGATAATTCAAGCGATTTGTTATCGAAAAGTTTTTTCATCATAAATGAATTATATATTCAATTATAAGCGATTGTTGTCTCAAAATTACTGACTTTTAATGTCTTGGAATTATTCTATGAATTATTTTTCAATATTTGCCTTCAATAATTGAATTCAGTTGGGATGAAAAATGTTGACTATCACTGTGATTTGTCTTACCTAAAGCAAAGATCTTGTACCAAGTTTAATCTTAGCATTGTGCCAAGCGCGCTTCAAAAGGAGGTCGCAAAGTAGCAACACTGTTTCGATCCATACCGTTGTTTTCTAGATGGGTTTTTAATTAAATTCTCAGCTAATCACAGACACATTTTTTCGAAAATCCTTACCAACAATCCTTAGATAATTCTGGGTCGATAACCCTCAACTCCCCAGCTGAGCGCCAGAAAAATAAGACACATGAGTGCTTTTTATAATAGTTCCGTTTTTACTGTTTATGTATGGAACCTTAATAATGGTGTCAAAATTGTGGTAACGATCTCCTCTCTAACATAGGCTATATTTTATACAACAATTTCCAAACAATGTTTTCGGTACAACAATTTCTAAAGGGGTGCAAGAACAAAAAACATTTTAAAATTGCGGTTCTACGATATTGTTGATTCTAGAAATTTGAAATTTGGTCTAGCAATTACTTTAAAAAAATGTAAATGCTCACTAAAAATGGTTTCTAAAAAGTTCGAATTTTAAAAAGGGGAACGGAGCAGGAAACGTTCTAAATTACAATTTATTTGTACAGTTAGGGCGAGAAACATGAATTTTGGCATGGTTGTTACTTTAGAGACTTAAATGCTAGCCTAGAACAGTTTGAAGGAGCAAGAAAAAAAAAAGAAAAAAAAACGTTCTGAAATTGCGATTTGTGTGATATACAGATGTTATAGAAGCTTGGAATTTGGCATGGTGGTAACTTTTGGGAACTAAATGCTCTCTAAGAACCATTTCTAAGGAAATTCTAAATTTAAAAGGAGGAAATGAGAGAAAAACGGTCTGAAAATGATCTAAAAACAACTAATAAGGAATTGTTTGTGCTAGATATGTGAAATGTGGCACGGCTGTTACTCTAAAAATGTAAATGATCATTCAGAAAAGTTTTCTAAAAATTCGAAATGTAAAAGGATGCAAGAACAAAAAAGTTATAAAATTGCGATTTGTGCGATACAGTTGGTATAAGTGCTTGGTTTTTGACATAGTGGTTACTTTTAAGATATAAATACTTGTTCAAAACGTATTTTTAAAAAATCGAAATTTAAAAAATTGAAATGAGCAAAAAACGTTCTAAAAATGGTCTAAATAATAATATATTTAGAACATTTAGGGCTAGAGTCTTGAAATTTTATATGGATTACTTAAGAAACCTAAATGCTCGCCCCGAATTTATTTTTAAATTCAAAATTTAAAAGAATTCAAGAGTAGGAAGCATTCTAAAATTGCGATTTATGTGATACAATTGGTATGGAAACTTGGAATTTGGCATGATGATTACTTTTATGTAGAAAATGCTTCCTTATAACATTTTTTTAATTCAAAATTTAAAAGGATGAAATGAGCGGGAAACTTTCTAAAATCGTTCTAAATTATGATTTAGTTGAAACTGCTAGTATTAGAAACTTGAAATTTAGTATAGAGATTACTTTTAAGATGCAAATGCTCGGCATAAAGAGTTTATTATAAATGGGAAATTTAAAGGTGCGAAACAGCTGAAAGCATTCTAAATTACCATTTATTTAGAACCGCACGTCATATCGCGTCTTTCGAAGACGATCTTTTTTCTATGCTAAAAGTAACTAAATGTCTGTATTTCGGCACAATCTTTTAAAAGCATCTCGGAAGATCACATTTACAGCTCCTACAAAAATTTTGAAATACTCTTATGAATCAAAAAAAAAAAAAAAAAAAAAAAAATCTGAGAATTTTTCGATGAAAATGCTAAAAGAAAGTTGAGTGTTTCGGCGTGGGTTCGCTCGGCTTCGGCTCCTGTTTTCACTATTAAATGTGACTAAGTCTGTGACTTGGTCTTTTTTATGTTACTGTGTGTTTTTGTGACTCTTCGACTTTAGTCAAAGACTTAAAACTTTTTTCGCGGAATTTTAAAGAGGGGTTGGATACAGTTATATTTGCAATCGAACAAAATTTCAGATAGTTCGGACAATAATTTTTTGTTGTTGTTATTTTAAAGGACCCGTCGCAAAACAAAATAAAAAGAAGTGGGGAGAAAACATTTCTTTTACAGCTAGATATCAATATTTTTCCACGGTCTGTAAAACCATTATATTTATAACGGATAAAAAATTTATAGAATTCAGACAACAGGGGTTATTTTTTAAAAAACTATGAAACGAGAAACCCTGACGAGGAAAAAAAATGCCAAACAAACAAGAAAGTGTCTTTTAAAAATGCTTTTCCCTCTAATTATCAAAATTTTTTAGCGAAAATATTATTTAAAAATATAAAATCGATATAAGATATATAATCATACAAATCTGAGGTAATTATCATGGGCCCGGGCACCGCCGAACTGGTCAGCTAGTATAATTTTAATGACAAGCAGGTAGCATTCGTTAAAATGTAATAAGTGAAAATCAATGTATAACTAATTTGTTGCTGATCAATTTAAATTAATGCATGATTAGCGTAAAATTGTGTGTAATTATAGACAGTATTTTTCTAAAAAAATGCCTCACATTTAACGCTTCTTTTTTCAAAATCCATACTCACAGGCAGGGCTTAAATTCTAGCAAAAAGAGTATCGGAGCTCTAATTTTCAGTAGAATTAAAAACCATCAATCCAAACCCACTTTCATTAGAAGGAGGGATGCATTATGGTTGTAACCGCACCCGCATATTTATATTTCATACATTATTGTAAAATGTAAAACATTTTCCTCTTTTGTAAAAAAATATAATACACCCAGAAAAAGGAATTGATTAAAACTACAAAACATGTTTTGTTGAGTACATTTTGGTTGTTTTAGCAAAATTCAAGTAAAATTGAACCATTTTACATGAATTAACAAAACATTTTTTGCTGACGATACAATTTTTTTTTTGGAAATTGCAAACAAATTTTTTTTTGTTGATTCAAACAAAATTTCCATTGACCTATATTTAAACAAAAAGTTTTGTTGGGTCACCCAAATTTTTGTTGATTCAACAAAACTTTTTTCTGGGTGTAATACATTTTGATTGCATCTATATCCAATTACACATAACAAAATTTAATAAATGAATAAAGCAGCAAATAAGCAAACAAATAAGCAAAATATAGAGCCAAAAAATAATAATAGAGCAAAAATTCGGAAATGAGGAATTTTCAGAAAATGCTACTCGCCAAGGATGTCTTTATATGAACTATCAAAACATAAAACTGGAGCTGTGCGCCTGTGAGCTTCATCGCAAATTTACAATGTTTTACAAACACGAGCAAATTAAAGCGACTAAACATAACAATACCACGAGTAAAAGTAGCAGATATAGTGCGGTTAATTCTGGCATTTTTCATTGCTGTTCCATGACCGTAATCATTCAGACAAAAAAAACAATTGAATCTACATCTGCAATCGCTAAACAGATACATGCTTCAACGTGTGCGACACGCTACGTCACATATGTTATGTATGCGCTTTGGTAGAAAAAAAACGCAAAGTATTGGTGATGGGAGAAAAAGGAAAACATAATTTAAGCTTTGATTTTTCAGAAATGCTCTTCCGCTGAGCACCGGAACGCAATGTTTATGAGCTCCGATGAAGTCTGACCAATATATAAACATTGACTAACAACAAAGAACTATCGGAGCCGAACTCCGGTAAGCTCCTGCACAAATTAAGCACTTCTCACAGGCATGTATCTAAGTCAATGAAATTACAATCAGTGCTTATCTTTCCTCCGAGGGATATGATGCAGTGCCTCCCCGAGAGCAAGACGTCGTTGCTACACTACCAACAAATGAAATATAGTCTTTAAATTTGTGCACAGACCCCCTACAAAATAAATGGTTCGAAAGAAACACTGATTGCGAAAATCTGCTCAATCACAATAAAAAATAGCTTTTTATAACTTTAAAGTACTTATTTTTAATTCTTACTTTTGCAAACATTTGTTCCTGGGTACGCACATAGCTTGGTCTTAGATATAACTGAGAGCAAAAAACGCTCTCAGTTAAACGTTTGAAACTGAGAGAGTCTTACAAAGTGTATGTTTAATTCGATGGTCTGTTATTGTTTCAAACATGAAACAAAGACAGAAGTGCAATTAAGAAACGGCCCACTGTATACTACACTATATTTCCAATGATGACCGGTCACTTGCGATTTTAGACGTTTTGTTAAATATCTGGAAAGATACATAAGGAATTATCATGTAACTTCAGGAGTGTAAACAACATGATAAACGTCATATATTTCCGTGAAGATTTTTTCCCGAAACCCCATAAGGGGCCGTCAACAAATTGAAGAAAAACGAATATATTTTGGATAACCCTGTAAAAACTAATATCGCAAAAGCATTCAAACTGTAGATTATGATTAAGTGGATAATTGTAATAATTTGGGTTCATTTGTATGAAGATAGCATGTTTACTCGAAGAGAAATTCAGGTTTTTATAAAAACGGTCCCAAATTTTACCAAGTTTTTTGCTTATAATTTGCAGAGTTTTTAATATAAAAACAAGTTTTTTTCAGAAAATATGACAAACAAATTTATACACAATACCCTTCAATCAGAATTAAAAAATAATAAAAATTGTATGAAAAATGAGCAGATTTACTAAATATTGTTTCACTGCGCATGCGCAAATTCAATCAAAATATACTGTACATAATATATTAGCTAAATGTATAGACCAACTTTTATGAAAGTCTCAAAAACATAGCTTGAAAATTCTGATAGTAATCGTCGATAGAATAAGCTCGAAATTCGCTGTTTCCAAAAGGAAGCAAAAAGATGAGGGGTTGTATCAAATATAGAATGAGAGACACTTCATTCTTATTATGTCAACTTTGATAAGCTAGTACATATGGATACAACCCCTCATCTTTTTGCTTCCTTTTGGGAACAGCGAAATTCGAGCTTATTCTATCGACGATTACTATCAGAATTTTCAAGCTATGTTTTTGAGACTTTCATAAAAGTTGGTCTATACATTTAGCTAATATATTATGCACAGTATATTTTGATTGAATTCGAGCATGCGCACTGAAACAATATTTAGTAAACCTGCTCATTTTTCATACAATTTTTATTATTTTTTAATTCTGATTGAAGGATATTGTGTATAATTTTCTTTGTCATATTTTCTGTAAAAAACTTGTTTTTATATTAAAAACTCTGCAAATTATAAGCAAAAAACTTGGTAAAATTTGGGTCTGTTTTTATAAAAACCTAAATTTCTCTTCGAGTATACATGCTATCTTCATACAAATGAACCCAAATTATTACAATAATCCACTTAATCATAATCTACAGTTTGAATACTTTTGCAATATTAGTTTTTACAGGGTTATCCGAAATATATTCGTTTTTCTTCAATTTGTTGACGACTCCTTATGGGGTTTCGGGAAAAAATCTTCACGAAAATATATGACGTTTATCATGTTGTTTACACTCCTGAAGTTACAGGATAATTCCTTATGTATCTTTCCAGATATTTAACAAAATGTCTAAAATCGCAAGTGACCGGTCATCATTGGAAATATAGTGTATATAACTCGAAGCATCTGTGTGGCAGCATATGACCCTTCTTTTACTATAAGACGTCTCGACAAAGTGACGCAGTCCAAATAACATGCGCTTTCACAGTTTTAAGTAGATTTTTCGCCGTTTTATTGAATCATATTGTTGAATAGAATTTGATTTAACAAAGCAGCGGATTCTGCCAAGGCGGAAAGGCCAAAAAATTTAATTTTTACTTTAGTTTTGATTCACATAAACGGCAATTATAGTGATTTTTTAGCTTTGGGAGGGGGGGGGGGTTAACCCCCCCCCCCCCTCCTTGGCTGCGCCTTTGTTGGTTTGTTAGTTGTAGGAATGTAGAATCGCCAAAATTTACCAATGGTACAAATTCTCTACAAAAATGAATTTTCCTCGCGTTCCATCAGTTGCAAATTAGACGCCATGTTCAGTAGGATGAAAATTCGAGAAGTTGACGCAATTTATATTAACTTTCATTTGCCACGATGCGTCTTGGAACATCTGTTATATCCGCCAAAATTTTCAGCGCTTCGTTACCAAGTGGTAAGCATTTGGCGATCAATTTTTCGGTTATCTACTGTGAGAAGATAAGTTACTATATAAGTGCTGTATGCAAAGTACCATTATTTAGAATACTTACATATTAACGTATCGTTACTATTAACTTATATAATACTATTTAGGGGAAAAAGGTACTATGCCTTTATACAGTATAATTACATATAAAGGTGCATAAGTGTGGCAGATAATAGTTTAGAAATATTTGAGTAAATTATAAACATCTAGTAAAAAACCTATAAGAGAGAATTGTAACAGGATTTATCCTGCATGTTTAGTGTTTGGGAAGTTGAGTTCATGTTAATTGGAAAATATCGCGTATTCTTCATGGATAAACTTAATTCAGAAAATGTAAAGTTTAGAACGTTTATTTTTCAAATAAAGCATTTCATTATTATACTGCACAATAAAAATTATACTTTCTGTTGATAAATTTACTATGTTCTTTAAATTTGCCGTTTACAGCCAAAATGGTGGATCTCATACTATATTTCTTTTGAGTTACACTATTATTCTTGTGTTAAAACATGTCATTGCAAATTGTGGAAATGCGTAGCTATACATTAAAACTTTGGCTTTATTTTTAAAGAGATAAGATTCATCGTATAGAAAATATTGAAATATGTTGTAATTTAAGATGTATTCTTTTATTTTGTCTTTTAGAAAAAAAAAAGTTTATATGCTCTAAAGAACAATGTATTTTTGTATACTATAACAATATAAAAACACGTTATATTTAACAATGGAAGAGGTTCTAAACAACAGTGTACATATGTTAATTCTAGGAATTTAGAATCGCGTTAAAATTAACAATCGTACAAATTCTTCCCAACAATGAATTTTTCTCACTGCCATCCATTTCAAATTAAACGTCATGTTTAGTAGGCTGAAAATTCATGAAGTGCTTGCGATGGAATTTATATTAACTTTCATTTTCTCGACACATCAATATCCTTCATCAAGCTGCTAGCGGTTAGCTGACTAATCGTGAGTTATTTTTGAAAAAAATTTATTATGTCTTTATACAGTATAATTTTTTTAATTTACATAATTATGGAAGATAATTGTAAAGAAATATTTGAGTAAATTATATACAACTAGTCAAAAACTTATAAGAGAGAATTGTCACAGGATTTATCCTGCATGTTTAGTGTTGGGGAATTTGGGTTCATGTTTTTTGGAAAACGTAGTGTATTCGTCTTGAATAAAATTAATTCAGAAAATGTAAAGCTTAGAACGTTAATTTATCAAATATGAAGATTTTTCATTATTATGCAGCACAATAAAAATTATACTTTCTGTTGATAAATGCTTTTTGTTCTTTAAATTTGCCGTTTAAAGGCAAAATCGTGGATCTCATACTATACTTCTTTTGAATTACAAAGTTACACTATTGTTTTTGTGTTATAAATGCCATTGTTAAAATGTGTAAATGCGTAACGGTGCATTCAAATTTAGGTTATATTTTTAAAGAGATGAATTTCATCATACGGAAAATATTGAAATATGTTGTAATTTAGAATATATTGTTCTTTTATTTAGTATTTTAGCAAAAAAAAAAAAACAGATTATGTGTTCTAAATAACAATGTAAGTGTATATCCTAAAACAATCTAAAAACGCGTTATATTTAACAGTGACAGAGGTCCTAAACAACAGTGTTGGTTTGTTAGTTGTAGGAATGTAGAATCGCCTTAAATTTAACAATGGTACACATTTTTCAAACAATGAACTTTCTTCGCATTCATCAGTTGCAAATTGGACGTTAGGTTAACTAGGGTAAAAATACGAGAAGTTCTTGCGACGCAATTTATATTAACTTTCATTTGCCACGGTGCGTCTCGGAACATCTGATATCTCCGTCAAATTTTCTGGTATTCGTTGCCAAGTGGTAAGCATTTGATGATCGATTTTTTTAGTTATATACTGTGAGAAGATACGTTAATATATAAGTGCTGTATGCAAAGTACCTTTATTTAAAATACTTACATATTAACGTATCTTTACTATTAACTTCTATAATACTATTTACGAGAAAAATGTATTATGTCCTTATACAGTATAATTGTTTAAATGTACATAATTATGAAAGATAATTGTTTAGATATTTGGGTAAATTATATACAACTAGTCAAAAATCTATAAGAGAGAATTGTAACAGGATTTATCCTGTATGTTTAGTGTTTGGGAATTTGAGTTAATGTTTTTTGGGAAGGGCCGTGTATTCGTCATGAATAAAATTAATTTAGAAAATGTAAAGTTTAAAACATTAGCTTATCAAATAGAGCGTTTGAAGAACTTTCATTATTATGCAGTACAATAAAAATTATACTTTGTGTTGATAAATGTTTTATGTTCTTTAAATTTGCCATTTAAAGGCAAAATCTTGGATCTCATACTATGCTTCTTTTCAGTTACAATGTTACACTATTGTTCCTGTGTTAAAATATGTCATTGTAAATTATAAAAATGCCTAACGGTACATTAAAATTTAGGTTATATTTTTAAAGATATGAAATTCCTTTATACTGAAAATATTAAAGTATGTTGTAATTTAGCATATACTCTTCTTTATTTAGCATTAAAAAAATATCTGTTCTAAAGAATAATGTAGGTTTGTATCATATAACAATGTAAAAATGCATTATATTTAACAATGACAGAGGTTCTAAACAGCAGTGCAAGTTTGTTAATTGTAAGAATGTATAATCGCCTTAAATTTAACAAAGGAACAAATTCTTTCCAACAATGAATTTTTCTCGCGTCAGTCATTTACAAATTGGACGTCAGGTATAGTTGGCTGAAAATTAGAAAAGTTCTTGTAACTCTATTGATTGTAACTTTCATTTCTCTAGATATGTCTCGAGACATCTGTTATTTTCGCCAAATTATCAGCTATTATTTGCCAAGTGGTAAGCATTTGGCGATCGATTTTTCACTTATCTACTCTGAGACAATACGTTAATATATTAGTACTGTATTCAAAGTACCTTTATATCAAATATATATGAACGTTGCTTTATAATTTAATCATATAATACTATTTACAAAGAGATATTTTACGTTTTTATACAGTATAATTACATGTAAAGGTGCATTATGGAAGAAATATTTGTTTATATACAACTAGTGAAAAACCTGTAAGGGATAATTATATCAGGATATAATTATTTCCATGTTTAATCTTTGAGAAGTTGGGTTCATGTATTTTTCAAAATAGTAATCTTGATATATAATATTGATTCGGTATTTTTCCCTTATACGGACACCATTGTCGCCAAGCATACATTTACATACATTCAATACATACATTTACATACATTTACATACATTATGCATTAGCATGCATTTTGGCATGGTGTCCGTATAACGGAAAAGTACCATTGATTCAAAAAAAATTTACTGTTTAGATTATCTATTTAGCAAAGAAAGTATTTGGGAAAACTTTATTATTATGCTACAGAATATGAAGGTTACTTTGTGTTTATTAATGTTTTATTTTCTTTTAATTTGCTGTTCAGAGCCAAAGTCGTGGATCTCTTCTATTTTTTTTTTTTTTTTTTTTTTTTTTTTTGGTTACAAAGTTACACTACTTTTTTTGTTGCTAAGAAGTAAACTTTATAAATTCATAGCTTTAAATTAAAATTTAGGTTATATTTTTAAAGCGATGATATTGATGATAACAGAAAATATTGATGTATGTTCTAATTTAGGCTATATATTTTAAAAAAAGAAACACTGTGTTCTAAAGAACAATGTGGGATTATTTCATGCAACAATGCAAAAACGCGTTATATTCAACAACGGTAGAAATTCTTAACAACAGTGTAAGTTTTTTAACAATAGGAATGTTTGCTCGTGTTAAATGTAACAATGGTACAAATTTTTCTATGAATGAATTTTCCTCCCGTCCTCTAGTTGTAGATTGGACGTAAGGTTGTTTAGTAGGCTGAAAATTAGTGAAGTTCCTGGGACCAAATTTTTAACTTTCATTTGTCAAAATACGTCTTGGGACATCTACTATATCCGCCAAACTTTTAACAGTTCGTTGCCAAGTGGTAAGCGTTTGACAAACAATTTTTCAGTTATCTACTGTAAGAAGATACGCTAATATATTCCTAGTGCATACAAAATACCTTTCTATAGACTACTTATATATTAACGTAAACCTTACAAGTCACTTATATAATACTATTTACAAACGATATTTTGTGTCTTTATACAGTATAATTTAGTGTAAATGTGCCTTATTATGGAAGAAACCTTTGTGTATATACAACTAATGAAAAACCTATAAAAGATAATTATTTCAGGATTAGTTTAACATTTGTGAAATTGGATTTATGTATTTTAGAAAAGATTACGTAATATTCGTGTGTAATATCGATTCAGAAATAAAACTGCTTAGAATATGTATTTATCAAATAAAGTATATGGGGAAATTTTATTATTATGCTTAACGGTACAAATACTATATACAATACAATAATAAGGTTACTTTGTGTTCATAAATGTTTTATGCACTTTTAATTTGTTGTTTAAAGCCAAAGTCATTGATACCATATTTCGCTGCTTTTGAATTACAAAGTTACACTATTGTTGTATTAAACAAATTCATTCTAAATTTTAGAAAAGTGCATAGCTGTAAATTAAAATTTACGTAATATTTTTAAAAAGATTATTAATTATATATGTTGTAATTTAGGATATATTCGTCTTTTAATTTGCATTATAGAAAAAAAAAACATTATGAATTCTAAAGAACTATATAGGCTTGTTCCTTGTAACAAGGCATTAATGTGTTGTAATCAGTAGAGTTTTTCGTTGGTGGCCGTAATCCATAGCAATATAATAAGGGAGAAGATTTTAGATGCATCAAGGGATAGATTATGGAAGATTGCGTTCATGCAACAACACAGGCACATGAAGAGACTAATTTAGGAGAACTCAAAAGTGGCATTTTTGAAGATGTTTAATAGCACATAGTGAAGGAAGCTTACATGACCCGTCGGGAGTGACCCGACCAAGCACAGAGCGCCTTTAGAGGCTACATTTTCAAGCGAGATCAGGAACAGAATTGCTATGAATAATTACTTCAAAGTCCTTGACAGCTGGTACATATTTGGCGTGCGGTTTTCGCCAAATTCCTTTGAAGAATTACCGATTTGGCGATAATATATGCAGAGAGATACACAGCACATCGATGTTACAAATAACCAAATGAGATATCTATGAAAAATTGCATCCTCAATGCATAGCGATATAGGATTGCGAGAGGGCAAAAGTTAGTCATACTGGGAACAGAAAATTATCTCAAGGATTTAGACAATACATCCTGTGATTGTAGAATCTATGAACTAACAATGGACATATCTAACGGCTACATTTTAAAGTGTAAATGCATAGTGCAGACATGAGACGGAATTATTCTTTCTTCTTTATTTTTTAATTGGGCAAAATTACATCTGGACGAAATAGAGTGTAGGAGAATGATTTTATAATAAAAGCGTTATCTTTAATAATAGACAGAGATATATTTAAATGCAGGAAAAGGGATGCACAGACAAATTAAATTTAGAATATAAATTTAAAATAATTAAATTAAATGCGTATTGAATAGAAAGAGAGGGTTAACTATTAAGAAAAGCATATATAATGTAAACAAATCAGAAAAGTTCTAAAAAACAGTGTAAATTTGTTAATTGTAGCAATATATAATCACGTAACACTTAACATTGAAACAATTTATTTTTAACAATGAATCTTCCTCGCTTTCTTTAGTTGCTGATTGAACGTCAAGTTTGTTAAGCTGAAAATTATTGAATATCTCCGTATAAAATTTGGACTTGCATTTAGTTGTCCAGGTACGTCTCGAGACTGGTGTTTTTTCTACCTAGCTTCCAACAGTTTCCAAGGGGTAAGCGTTGTTCTTTAATTTTATTTAATTATCTACTGTATGAAAGGAAATTAATATTTAACTACTGCACATGAATTATATTTATGTGCAATACTCATATATTAATTTACCTTTACAAGTCACTTGTTTAATATTTACTAACAAGAAACTATATTATATCTTCACACAGTAAAATACCATGTAAAAGTGCATATTGTAAAACCTTTTAAATTTAGAAAATGGCCGAAAAACCTATAGAAAATATCGTAACAGGATTTATTCCATTGTGTTGATTTTGGGTAGCATGTGGCATTTTAGAAAAGATTGTGAAATATTCATTTATAATATCAATTCAAAAATATCACTGTTTAAATTATTTGTTTATGAAACAAAGTGTATGAGAAATTCTGTTATTAAAAAAAAATTACTTTGTGTTGCTAAATGGCTTATGTTCTTTTAGTTTGCTGGTTAAAGCTAAAGTCGTGGATTATTGTTTTGGTGTTGAAGAACGTTAGTGTAAATTTGAAATGCGTAGCTGTACATTACAATTTCAGTTATATTTTTGAACTGCATTTTTCTGAAGTATAATGTTAATGCGTGATGCTACTTAAAAGCATCAACGGAAATTTATATTTTTATTTAAAGAAATAAATGGTTGTCTAAAACCCACAACAATACAGGATTTTGTTACACTATTCACCAAATATTTTATATTTAAATTTTAAAATATGTAGTATCAAATATTGCTTTTTAAAGTGAACTAGCTATAAGGAAGACATTTCTGATTTAAAATTAAATTCAAAAATATGTGAGTGTATTGTAATTTGAGATATTTTATTTCTGCATTTTAGAAAAAAAACTTATGGGTTCTAAAGAATAAGAAAGTTTGTTTACACCCACTAATCGGATTTTATCGAGCATGTGACCTAGCCCAAAAAGCAAAAACCGTAGGGTACAAAATTTAGTTCAAATCGTCTGAGCCAATTTTAAGATAAAAATAGCTTGACTTATAATGACCCATTGCCAAAATGACAGACTAATCGAAATTTCTCGAACATGTGACCTAGCCCAATAGTCTTCTCGTTCCCTAAAACTGTAGCATACTAAATTTAGTTCAAATCCTCTGAGCCGTTTTTAAGATAAAAATAGCTTGACCCATAATGGCCCATGGCCAAATGACCCACTAATCGAATTTTCTCGAACATGTGACCTAGCTCAATGATTTTCTCGTGCCCCAAAACCGTAGGATACAAAATTTAGTTTAAATCCTGTGAGACATTTTTAAGATAAAAATAGCTTGACCATAATGACCCATGACAAAAATGACCCGCTAATCGAAATTTCTCGAACATGTGACCTAGCCCAATGGTCTTTTCGTTCCCTAAAACTGTAGGATACTAAATTTAGATCAAATCCTCTTAGCCGTTTTTAAGTTAAAAATAGCTTGACCCATAATGACCCATGACCAAAATGACTCACTAATCAAAATTTCTCGAACATGTGACCTAGCCCAACAGTCTTCTCGTGCCCGAAAACCATAGGATGCAAAATTCAATCTAAATAGTCTGAGCCGTTTTTTAGATAAAATTAGCTAGACCCGCAGTGACCCAAAAAGGACCCACTAATCGAATTTTCTCGGACATGTGACGTAGCCCAATGATTTTCTCGTGACCGAAACTCGTAGGATGCTAAATTTAATCAAAATCGTTTGAGCCATTTTTTAGATAAAATTAATTTGACCCGAGTTGACACAAAAATGACCCACTAATCGAAAGTTCTCGAACATGTGACCCAGCCCAATAGTCTTCTAGTGCCCAAAAATGGTAGGATACAGAATTTACACATGATATACATGATATAGTACTTTCTTTGGTTTTCAAAAAAGTAATTACATATTAAAAAAGATCTGAAAGTTTTTAATTTATTATAAATTATCTTAAAATAAACGAATTCAGGTGGAGTTTTTCCGTATTTCGAATAGTTAAGATAATTCGGACTTCGAGAAACGCGAAAAATATGTTCTCATTTTGTGCATCCTATCTTCTCTGACATTTTCGGAACGGACACGTTGCACAATTTTGAGAAAAAAAAAAGTCTTTTTGAACAACTTTTTTTGGTTTAATATCTTCGTTAATTGTAAAAACGTCAATAGCGTCGGTTACAGGTGCATTCGGACCAGTCTTGGACTATCCTCATCCAAATTTTCATATATTTAAGTGCGATAGATTTTCCTAGCCATCACAGAAACATGGACACACAAACACACACAAAGGCGATCTTTTTCACGAACAATAATATATTTTTTAAAAACTCTGACAAAAGTTACTTTTTGTAATATTATTTTTCCTATTTTTTGAAAACTGACGAGACATGACACAGAATCTAGAATGTGAGGATTATAGAATCCAAACGATCTAAACCTCAGCCACAGGTGCATTTGGACCAGCCTTGGACTATCATCATCCAACTTTTCATATCTATACGCACGGAAGATTTTCCTAGCCATAACGGAGACGCGAACACATACACGAAAAACTTTCTTGTATTAATAGAGATAAATCAATTCAGTGAGATTTGGCGGGTACGCTTGATTTTGTTAATTTGATTTTGTTAATTCAATATCACAAAGAACAAAAATAGACTAATGTTAATTACCAAAGTACCTTACAATAAATCAATTGAGTACGAGATTTTCCGCATTTCGAATATTTAAGAAATAGTTAAGCGGGTCTCTAGGAACTCGAAAAAAAAATTCCAATTTGGCCAACATATCAGTTGAGTGTGAGTTGGTGGGAATGTTTGATTTTGTTAATTAAATATCACAAAAAAATACTGCAATGTTATTTGGTAAATAACATAAAGCAACTATACTCAACCTTTTTTCTCGCGGGCCGCAACACATTTATAAAAAGATTAAAAAAAGAAGAATTAAAATAGCAAGATACAATAAATAGTATAACAATGTAATATCAGAAAATTAATATTATCAATAGCATTGAACATTTGACGCGAAAGAAATGTTACAAAACAATATTTAACACCACTATTTCATAAAAATATTCTCCGTGGTAGATTTCTATTGCAATTAATGTACAAATATGCCACGAAATTTTGTTATTTCGAAATAGTGGTGTAAAAATGTCCCTAAAAAGCACACTTGATTCAACCCTAAAGATCAGTATTAGCTATATAATAAATATGAAACGTAATGTTATAACAATGCAGAATTTCCAAGTTATAAAGAAAAATAAACAGGAGATTTTCTCTAATAAATCAATTATTTTGCCCAAAGGAAAAACTTTATTTTTAATTGTAGAAAATATACAGTGCAAATCTAATAAATGTAGAATCATGTATGATTAGTGTTGGCGATTAAGAAAAATATACATCACTATAAAACAAATGTAACATACAAAAATAACTTTTGAATAAGAAAAAATGCATTTAAGATTTTTTAACAAAATTTTAAATTAATTATAAATAACAGGACAGATTTTGTCTTCCTATGAAAATTTTAAGGAAAGTATAAAATACTTTTTATGCACATCTCAATTAATTTTATAAATATAGATTACTGATAATGTATCTCGGGCCGCACATAAAAGGTCGCAGGGCCACATGTGGCCCGCGGACCGCAGGTTGAGTGTGGCTGACAAAAAGACACTTTTTCACGAATAATAATATAATTATTCTAAAATACTCGGAATAAATTTAATTTTTTAATATAATTTTCCAATTTTCTGAAAACTAATGAGACATGGCAAAAGAATCTAGAATGTGTGGGTTGCAGTACTCGCTTTCAGGAAGCCTTCGGGCTATTGCAGTTTTAGAACTGCAAGTGCGTTAGCCGAGAGTTTTAGATCTCCTAAAAAACGATTTTTATTGCACTATTTTCGGTTTTCAAAAAAGTAATTAAATCTTATAAAAGATCTAAACGTTTTAGTTTTTAAAAAATTATCTTAAAATAAATCAATTGTGTGTGATTTTTTCCGTATTTCGAATAGTTCCGCATATGCGGGTATCTAGAAGCGCGAAAAGAAAGTTCCAATTTGGCCATCTTATCTTTTCCGATTTGCGATTACCGGACCGGCCACCGCGCGCCATTTTGAGAAAAACAATATATTTTTGATGATATTTCTTTGTGGTTTAATGTATTGGCTAATTATGAAAATGTAAAAAACTTAAGCCACACATGAAATCGGACAAGCCTTGGACTATCCTCATCAAAATTTTCATATCTTTACGTCCGATAGATTTTCCCTGTAATCACGTAAACACTAATGCACAAAACTGCCATTCTTATAATTTCAAAGATAAATCGATTGAGTGGTGAGGTGGTGGGAATGCTTGATTTTGTTAATTGAATATCACAAAGAAAAAATACTGCAATGTTAATTACCAAAGTCAATTCTTTCATGAATAATTATATCTATACTAATAAAGTTTCGCTCTGTGTGTCTGTGTGTGTGTGTGTGTGTGTGTGTGTGTGTGTGTGTGTGTGTGTGTGTGATGGCGATGGCTAGGAAAATTTAGCGCACCTAGAAGTCTGTAAATTTAGATTTAGGTAGTCAAAACCGTCTCCTGGTATACCTGAGCCTCAGAATTTTAAAATTTTGAAAATTATTGTAGTTATCAATTAAAAACTGATCAAAGATCACAAATAAAAAAGTCATTATTCTGAAGCGAGCTGGCGCATGCGCAGAAACCAATTTCCGTATCTTCCGGAACAGAAGAAAGAAAGAAGAAGACATTCCGTTTTTGTTTAAAGTATTTCTAAATTCGCCATGAACAAACGGCTAAAAATACGGAAAAACCGTCTACATACTCTAAAATAACATACTTTTACGTCTCGAACGATCTGGTTGGTTTGAAAAAATTTTACATTTAACCCTTTCAAAAAAAATAATCAAAAAGCATCGAATTCGTGTTTTTTATTTTCTCCCGTTTTCCGAGCCTTACATCTACTGGAATACAAAAGATACGGAAAAACGAAGGTCACCAAATTAAAGAACTGTTTCTGTCCTTATCAAAGCCACCTTTGGTTTTAAAAAATACAAAAATTAACCCTTCGAAAAAGTATATTTTCTGTATGCCGTTTTGTGATTTTGGCGATTTTGGCAATTTTTAAACTTTCGCATCGGCGATGCAGGAACTAAAAATACCAGACAATATCTACATTTATTCCTTTTTCGACATCTGTATTTGTTTTTGAAAAATACGAATATTAACCCTTCAAAAAAATTCGTGCACAGGACTCTCTTTTGCGAGTTCCGATTTTCTGCTATATATTAAATCTGGCATCGGCTTTCTAAAATAAACAAACAAAAAGCAAACACACCTAAAGACATCTACGTTCTATCGGGTTTAGGCAGAAACCTTTAGTTTAAAAAATAAATCACGTTAACCCTTTCAAAAACGTTTTTAACCGTAAGTCAATTTCGCTTTTTTAACTATTTCTCCTATCTTTAAAAATCCGAATTAGCGTTTATAAACAAGATATGAAAAACTAAAAATACCGTGCCTAATCTATATCCCTTTGTTTTTTAAAATCTGGTATCCGTTTTGAAATAATTTAATTTTAACCCTCCGAAAAAAAAATCCTTTCCAAAACTCACTCACGCGAATTTCCTTTTTTTGGTCCAGATTTAAAAATCGGCATCGACTCGGGAAATGCAAGTACGGACAAACAGTAGACTCCAGATCATAGACACGTTCATTTTCTTCAAAATGCACGGTTGGGTTTTAAAAAATATCTACATTAACCCTTTAGAAACCGATCGATTACGTAACACAGTTTCGCGACTTCCGCTATTTTGACAATGTTTACTCGTAGTTAAATTTCAATTCTACTAGGAAATTTGGTTGGGTCAAGTGTTCTGAAAAGACCTCTTCCAGAACAAACTGCGCCCCCTGGCGGTAGAAAGTGGAATTATAGGAATATATCTGGTTCTATGGACCCAATTACGACGGGGTTAGGCTCATTGGACTTGATATCTATAGCCTTAAATATTTTAGCTGCACTTTCGACCGCCAGGATGCGCTTTCCGATCTTGGGTTTTATGAGCCCGATTACGACGGGGTTTGCCTCATTCGACTTGATTTCGATAGCCTTACAGATTTCAGTCAATTTCGTATAGAACCGATTATTAATATTTCGGGCCCGGGCAACGCCGGGCGGATTAGCTAGTATTTAATAAAATAAAACTCGGAAAAAATTTAATTTTTGTAATATAATTTTTCCATTTTTTCCATAAAAGGGAATAATCTTCAGCCGCACATGAATTCGGACCAGCCTTGTACTATCCTCATCAAAATTTTCATATCTTTACGTGCGATAGATGTTCCCTGTCATTCCGGAAACACTAATACAAAAAACTGCCATTCTTATGATTTTAGAGGATTGAGTGTAAGATGGTGGGAACTGGCTTTCAGGAAGCCTTCGGGCTATTGTAGTTTTAGGACTGCAAGGGCGTCAGCCGAGAGTTATAGATCTCCTCCCACATTTAACGTTTCTTATTGCTCTCTCTTCGGTATTCAAAAAAGAAATTAAATCTTCTAAAAAATCTAAATGTTTGTTTTTAAGAAAAATATCTTAAAAAAAATCAATTGTGAGGGAGATTTTCTGTATTTCGAATTGTAAGCGAACGCGGGTGTCTAGAATCTCGAAAAATATATCACAATTTGGGCAAGCTATCTTTTCCGACTTGCGATTCCCGAAACTGCCCCCGCGCGCCATTTTGAGAAAAACGATGTCTTTATGATGAATTTTCATGGCGGATTAATATATTGGCTAATTATCAACACGTAAAAAACTTCAGCCACACATGAATTCGGACCAGTCTTGGACTATCCACATCAAAATTCTCACATCTGTACATGCAATAGATTTTCCAAGCCATCTCGGAAACACGATACACACAAATGTCATTTTTATAATTGTATAGATAAATCAACTGCGTGTGAGTTGTTGGGAATGTTTAATTTTGTGCAATGAATATCACAAAAAAAAATTGTAATCTTATTTACCAAAGTCCCATCTTTCAGGAATAATAATATATATACTAAAATAAAACTCGGACAAAATTTAATTTTTTGTTATATAATTTTTCCAATTTTTTGAAAACTGACGAGACATGGCAAAAGAATCTAGAATGTGTGGGTTGCAGAACTGGCTTTCAGGAAGCCTTCGGGCTATTGTAGTTTTAGGACTGCAAGGGCGTCAGCCGAGAGTAATAGATCTCCTCCCACATTTAACGTTTCTTATTGCTCTCTCTCTCGGATTTCAAAAAAGAAATTAAATCTTTAAAAAGATCTAAATGTTTGTTTTTAAAAACAATATCTTAAACTAAATCAATTGTGAGGGAGATTTTCCGTATTTCGAATTGTAAGAAAACGCGGGTGTTTAGAAACGCGAGAAATATATCACAATTTGGGCAACATATCGTTTCCGACTTGCAATTCCCGAAACTGCCACCGCGCTCTATTTTGAGAAAAACGATGTCTTTATGTTCAATTTTCATTGCGGATTAATATATTGGCTGATTATCAAAACGTAAAAATTTTCAGCCACACATGACTTCGGACCAGCCCTGGACTATCCTCATCAAAATTTTCATATCTTTACGTGCGATAGATGTTCCCTGTCATTGCGGAAACACTAATACAGGAAACTGCAATTCTTATGATTTTAGAGATAAATGGATTGAGTGTGAGGTGGTGGGAATGCTTGATTTTGTTAACTGAAT
Source organism: Maratus michaelseni (assembly GCA_963931845.1). Lineage (NCBI taxonomy): Eukaryota > Metazoa > Arthropoda > Arachnida > Araneae > Salticidae > Maratus > Maratus michaelseni. The sequence goes on from OZ007587.1 coordinate 283,895,835, forward strand.
ATCAAAAAGAAAAAATACTGTAATGTTAATTACCAAAGTCCCTTCTTTCACGAATAATAATATATTTACTAAAATAAAACTCGGACAAAATTTAATTTTTTGATATATAATTTTTCCAATTTTTTGAAAACTGACGAGACATGGCAAAAGAATCTAGAATGTGTGGGTTGCAGAACTGGCTTTCAGGAAGCCTTCGGGCTATTGTAGTTTTAGGACTGCAAGGGCGTCAGCCGAGAGTTATAGATCTCCTCCGACATTTAACGTTTCTTATTGCTTCCTCTTCGGTTTTCAAAAAAGAAATTAAATCTTTTAAAAGATCTAAATGTTTGTTTTTACGAGAAATATCTTAAACTAAATCAATTGTGAGGGAGATTTTCCGTATTTCGAATTGTAAGCAAACGCGGGTGTCTAGAATTTCGAAAAATATATCACAATTTGGGCAAGCTATCTTTTCCGACTTGCGATTCCCGAAACTGCCCCCGCGCGCCATTTTGAGAAAAACGATGTCTTTATGATGAATTTTCATTGCGGATTAATATATTGGCTAATTATCAACACGTAAAAAACTTCAGCCACACATGAATTCGGACCAGTCTTGGACTATCCACATCAAAATTCTCACATCTGTACATGCAATAGATTTTCCAAGACATCTCGGAAACACGATACACACAAATGTCATTTTTATAATTGTATAGATAAATCAACTGCGTGTGAGTTGTTGGGAATGTTTAATTTTGTGCAATGAATATCGGAAGAAAAATTGTAATCTTATTTACCAAAGTCACATCTTTCAGGAATAATAATGTATATACTATATAAAACTCGGACAAAATTTAATTTTTTGATATATAATTTTTCCAATTTTTTGAAAACTGACGAGACATGGCAAAAGATTCTAGAATGTGTGGGTTGCAGAACAGGCTTTCAGGAAGCCTTCGGGCTATTGTAGTTTTAGGACTGCAAGGGCGTCAGCCGAGAGTAATAGATCTCCTCCCACATTTAACGTTTCTTATTGTGCTCTCTTCGGTTTTCAAAAAAGAAATTAAATCTTTAAAAAGATCTAAATGTTTGTTTTTAAAAACAATATCTTAAACTAAATCAATTGTGAGGGAGATTTTCCGTATTTCGAATTGTAAGAAAACGCGGGTGTCTAGAAACGCGAAAAATATATCACAATTTGCTCAAGATATTTTTTCCGACTTGCGATTCCCGAAACTGCCACCGCGCGCCATTTTGAGAAAAACGATGTCTTTATGATGAATTTTCATTGCAGATTAATATATTGGCTAATTATCAAAACGTAAAAAACTTCTGCCACACATCACTTCGGACCAGCCTTGGACTATCCTCATCAAAATTTTCATATCTTTATGTTCGATAGTTGTTCCCTGTCATCACGGAAACACTAATACACAAAACTGCCATTCTTATGATTTTAGAGATAAATGGATTGAGTGTGAGGTGGTGGGAATGCTTGATTTTGTTAATTGAATATCAAAAAGAAAAATTACTGTAATGTTAATTACCAAAGTCGATTCTTTCACGAATAATAATATATTTACTAAAATAAAACTCGGACAAAATTTAATTTTTTGTTATATAATTTTCCCAAATTTTTGAAAACTGACGAGACATGGCAAAAGATTCTAGAATGTGTGGGTGGCAGAACTGGCTTTCAGGAAGCCTTCGGGCTATTGTAGTTTTAGGACTGCAAGGGCGTCAGCCGAGAGTAATAGATCTCCTCCCACATTTAACGTTTCTTATTGCTCTCGCTTCGGTTTTCAAAAAACAAATTAAATCTTTAAAAAGATCTAAATGTTTGTTTTTAAAAACAATATCTTAAACTAAATCAATTGTGAGGGAGATTTTCCGTATTTCGAAGTGTAAGAAAACGCGGGTGTTTAGAAAAGCGAGAAATATATCACAATTTGTGCAAGCTATCTTTTCCGACTTGCGATTCCCGAAACTGCCCCCGCGCGACATTTTGTGAAAAACGTTGTCTTTTAGATGAATTTTCATTGCGGATTAATATATTGGCTAAATATCAACACGTAAATAACTTCAGCTACACATGAATTCGGACCAGTCTTGGACTATCCACATCAAAATTCTCACATCTGTACATGCAATAGATTTTCCAAGCCATCTCGGAAAACACGATACACACAAATGTCATTTTTATAATTGTATAGATAAATCAACTGCGTGGGAGTTGTTGGGAATTTTTAATTTCGGTCAATGAATATCACAAAAAAATTGTAATGTTATTTACCAAAGTCCCATCTTTCAGGAATAATAATATATATATATAAAATAAAACTCGGACAAAATTTAATTTTTTGTTATATAATTTTTCCAATTTTTTGAAAACTGACGAGACATGGCAAAAGATTCTAGAATGTGTGGGTTGCAGAACTGGCTTTCAGGAAGCCTTCGGGCTATTGTAGTTTTAGGACTGCAAGGGCGTCAGCCGAGAGTTATAGATCTCCTCCCCATTTAACGTTTATTATTGCTCTCTCTTCGGTTTTCAAAAAAGAAATTAAATCTTTTAAAAGATCTAAGTGTTTGTTTTTAAGAAAAATATCTTAAACTAAATCAATTGTGAGGGAGATTTTCCGTATTTCGAATTGTAAGAAAACGCGGGTGTTCAGAAACGCGAGAAATGTATCACAATTTGGGCAAGCTATCTTTTCCGACTTGCGATTCCCGAAACTGCCCCCGCGCGCCATTTTGTGAAAAACGTTGTCTTTATGATGAATTTTCATTGCGGATTAATATATTGGCTAAATATCAACCCGTAAATAACTTCAGCTACACATGAATTCGGACCAGTCTTGGACTATCCAAATCAAAATTCTCACATCTGTACATGCAATAGATTTTCCAAGCCATCTCGGAAACACGATACACACAAATGTCATTTTTGTAATTGTATAGATAAATCAACTGCGTGGGAGTTGTTGGGAATGTTTAATTTCGTGCAATGAATATCACAAAAAAAAATTGTAATGTTATTTACCAAAGTCCCATCTTTCAGGAATAATAATATATATATATAAAATAAAACTCGGACAAAATTTAATTTTTTGTTATATAATTTTTCCAATTTTTTGAAAACTGACGAGACATGGCAAAAGATTCTAGAATGTGTGGGTTGCAGAACTGGCTTTCAGGAAGCCTTCGGGCTATTGTAGTTTTAGGACTGCAAGGGCGTCAGCCGAGAGTAATAGATCTCCTCCCACATTTAACGTTTCTTATTGCTCTCTCTTCGGTTTTCAAAAAACAAATTAAATCTTTAAAAAGATCTAAATGTTTGTTTTTAAAAACAATATCTTAAACTAAATCAATTGTGAGGGAGATTTTCCGTATTTCGAATTGTAAGAAAACGCGGGTGTTTAGAAACGCGAGAAATATATCACAATTTGGGCAAGCTATCTTTTCCGACTTGCGATTCCCGAAACTGCCTCCGCGCACCATTTTGAGAAAAACGTTGTCTTTATGATGAATTTTCATTGCGGATTAATATATTGGCTAAATATCAACACGTAAATAACTTCAGCTACACATGAATTCGGACCAGTCTTGGACTATCCACATCAAAATTCTCACATCTGTACATGCAATAGATTTTCCAAGCCATCTCGGAAACACGATACACACAAATGTCATTTTTATCATTGTATAGATAAATCAACTGCGTGGGAGTTGTTGGGAATGTTTAATTTCGTGCAATGAATATCACAAAAAAAATTGTAATGTTATTTACCAAAGTCCCATCTTTCAGGAATAATAATATATACATAAAATAAAACTCGGACAAAATTTAATTTTTTGTTATATAATTTTTCCAATTGTTTGAAAACTGACGAGACGTGGCAAAAGATTCTAGAATGTGTGGGTTGCAGAACTGACTTTCAGGAAGCCTTCGGGCTATTGTAGTTTTAGGACTGCAAGGGCGTCAGCCGAGAGTAATAGATCTCCTCCCACATTTAACGTTTCTTATTGCTCTCTCTTCGGTTTTCAAAAAAAAATTAAATCTTTAAAAAGATCTAAATGTTTGTTTTTAAAAACAATATCTTAAACTAAATCAATTGTGAGGGAGATTTTCCGTATTTCGAATTGTAAGAAAACGCGGGTGTTTAGAAACGCGAGAAATATATCACAATTTGGGCAATTTATCTTTTCCGACTTGCGATTCCCGAAACTGCCCCCGCGCGCCATTTTGTGAAAAACGTTGTCTTGATGATGAATTTTCATTGCGGATTAATATATTGGCTAAATATCAACACGTAAATAACTTCAGCTACACATGAATTCGGACCAGTCTTGGACTATCCACATCAAAATTCTCACATCTGTACATGCAATAGATTTTCCAAGCCATCTCGGAAACACGATACACACAAATGTCATTTTTATAATTGTATAGATAAATCAACTGCGTGGGAGTTGTTGGGAATTTTTAATTTCGGTCAATGAATATCACAAAAAAAATTGTAATGTTATTTACCAAAGTCCCATCTTTCAGGAATAATAATATATATATAAAATAAAACTCGGACAAAATTTAATTTTTTGTTATATAATTTTTCCAATTTTTTGAAAACTGACGAGACATGGCAAAAGATTCTAGAATGTGTGGGTTGCAGAACTGGCTTTCAGGAAGCCTTCGGGCTATTGTAGTTTTAGGACTGCAAGGGCGTCAGCCGAGAGTAATAGATCTCCTCCCACATTTAACGTTTCTTATTGTGCTCTCTTCGGTTTTCAAAAAAGAAATTAAATCTTTAAAAAGATCTAAATGTTTGTTTTTAAAAACAATATCTTAAACTAAATCAATTGTGAGGGAGATTTTCCGTATTTCGAATTGTAAGAAAACGCGGATGTTTAGAAACGCGAGAAATATATCACAATTTGGGCAACCTATCTTTTCCGACTTGCGATTCCCGAAACTACCACCGTGCGCTATTTTGAGAAAAACGATGTCTTTATGATCAATTTTCATTGCGGATTAATATATTGGCTGATTATCAAAACGTAAAAATTTTCAGCCACACATGACTTCGGACCAGCCTTGGACTATCTTCATCAAAATTTTCATATCTTTACGTGCGATAGATGTTCCCTGATATTGCGGAAACACTAATACGAAAAACTGCCATTCTTATGATTTTAGGGATAAATGGATTGAGTGTGAGGTGGTGGGAATGCTTGATTTTGTTAATTGAATATCAAAAAGAAAAAATACTGTAATGTTAATTACCAAAGTCCCTTCTTTCACGAATAATAATATATTTACTAAAATAAAACTTGGACAAAATTTAATTCTTTGTTATATAATTTTTCCAATTTTTTGAAAACTGACGAGACGTGGCAAAAGAATCTAGAATGTGTCGGTTGCAGAACTGGCTTTCAGGAAGCCTTCGGGCTATTGTAGTTTTAGGACTGCAAGGGCGTCAGCCGAGAGTTATAGATCTCCTCCCACATTTAACGTTTCTTATTGCTCTCTCTTCGGTTTTCAAAAAAGGAATTAAATCTTTAAAAAGATCTAAATGTTTGTTTTTAACAACAATGTCTTAAACTAAATCAATTGTGAGGGAGATTTTCCGTATTTCGAATTGTAAGAAAACGCGGGTGTCTAGAAACGCGAAAAATATATCACAATTTGCTCAAGATATTTTTTCCGACTTGCGATTCCCGAAACTGCCACCGCGCGCCATTTTGAGAAAAACGATGTCTTTATGATGAATTTTCATTGCAGATTAATATATTGGCTAATTATCAAAACGTAAAAAACTTCTGCCACACATCACTTCGGACCAGCCTTGGACTATCCTCATCAAAATTTTCATATCTTTATGTTCGATAGTTGTTCCCTGTCATCACGGAAACACTAATACACAAAACTGCCATTCTTATGATTTTAGAGATAAATGGATTGAGTGTGAGGTGGTGGGAATGCTTGATTTTGTTAATTGAATATCAAAAAGAAAAATTACTGTAATGTTAATTACCAAAGTCGATTCTTTCACGAATAATAATATATTTACTAAAATAAAACTCGGACAAAATTTAATTTTTTGTTATATAATTTTCCCAAATTTTTGAAAACTGACGAGACATGGCAAAAGATTCTAGAATGTGTGGGTTGCAGAACTGGCTTTCAGGAAGCCTTCGGGCTATTGTAGTTTTAGGACTGCAAGGGCGTCAGCCGAGAGTAATAGATCTCCTCCCACATTTAACGTTTCTTATTGCTCTCGCTTCGGTTTTCAAAAAACAAATTAAATCTTTAAAAAGATCTAAATGTTTGTTTTTAAAAACAATATCTTAAACTAAATCAATTGTGAGGGAGATTTTCCATATTTCGAATTGTAAGAAAACGCGGGTGTTTAGAAAAGCGAGAAATTTATCACAATTTGTGCAAGCTATCTTTTCCGACTTGCGATTCCAGAAACTGCCCCCGCGCGCCATTTTGTGAAAAACGTTGTCTTTATGATGAATTTTCATTGCGGATTAATATATTGGCTAAATATCAACACGTAAATAACTTCAGCCACACATGAATTCGGACCAGTCTTGGACTATTCACATCAAAATTCTCACATCTGTACATGCAATAGATTTTCCAAGCCATCTCGGAAACACGATACACACAAATGTCATTTTTATAATTGTATAGATAAATCAACTGCGTGGGAGTTGTTGGGAATTTTTAATTTCGGTCAATGAATATCACAAAAAAAAAATTGTAATGTTATTTACCAAACTCCCATCTTTCAGGAATAATAATATATATATAAAATAAAACTCGGACAAAATTTAATTTTTTGTTATATAATTTTTCCAATTTTTTGAAAACTGACGAGACATGGCAAAAGATTCTAGAATGTGTGGGTTGCAGAACTGGCTTTCAGGAAGCCTTCGGGCTATTGTAGTTTTAGGACTGCAAGGGCGTCAGCCGAGAGTAATAGATCTCCTCCCACATTTAACGTTTCTTATTGTGCTCTCTTCGGTTTTCAAAAAAGAAATTAAATCTTTAAAAAGATCTAAATGTTTGTTTTTAAAAACAATATCTTAAACTAAATCAATTGTGAGGGAGATTTTCCGTATTTCGAATTGTAAGAAAACGCGGATGTTTAGAAACGCGAGAAATATATCACAATTTGGGCAACCTATCTTTTCCGACTTGCGATTCCCGAAACTACCACCGTGCGCTATTTTGAGAAAAACGATGTCTTTATGATCAATTTTCATTGCGGATTAATATATTGGCTGATTATCAAAACGTAAAAATTTTCAGCCACACATGACTTCGGACCAGCCTTGGACTATCTTCATCAAAATTTTCATATCTTTACGTGCGATAGATGTTCCCTGATATTGCGGAAACACTAATACGAAAAACTGCCATTCTTATGATTTTAGGGATAAATGGATTGAGTGTGAGGTGGTGGGAATGCTTGATTTTGTTAATTGAATATCAAAAAGAAAAAATACTGTAATGTTAATTACCAAAGTCCCTTCTTTCACGAATAATAATATATTTACTAAAATAAAACTTGGACAAAATTTAATTCTTTGTTATATAATTTTTCCAATTTTTTGAAAACTGACGAGACGTGGCAAAAGAATCTAGAATGTGTCGGTTGCAGAACTGGCTTTCAGGAAGCCTTCGGGCTATTGTAGTTTTAGGACTGCAAGGGCGTCAGCCGAGAGTTATAGATCTCCTCCCACATTTAACGTTTCTTATTGCTCTCTCTTCGGTTTTCAAAAAAGGAATTAAATCTTTAAAAAGATCTAAATGTTTGTTTTTAACAACAATGTCTTAAACTAAATCAATTGTGAGGGAGATTTTCCGTATTTCGAATTGTAAGAAAACGCGGGTGTCTAGAAACGCGAAAAATATATCACAATTTGCTCAAGATATTTTTTCCGACTTGCGATTCCCGAAACTGCCACCGCGCGCCATTTTGAGAAAAACGATGTCTTTATGATGAATTTTCATTGCAGATTAATATATTGGCTAATTATCAAAACGTAAAAAACTTCTGCCACACATCACTTCGGACCAGCCTTGGACTATCCTCATCAAAATTTTCATATCTTTATGTTCGATAGTTGTTCCCTGTCATCACGGAAACACTAATACACAAAACTGCCATTCTTATGATTTTAGAGATAAATGGATTGAGTGTGAGGTGGTGGGAATGCTTGATTTTGTTAATTGAATATCAAAAAGAAAAATTACTGTAATGTTAATTACCAAAGTCGATTCTTTCACGAATAATAATATATTTACTAAAATAAAACTCGGACAAAATTTAATTTTTTGTTATATAATTTTCCCAAATTTTTGAAAACTGACGAGACATGGCAAAAGATTCTAGAATGTGTGGGTTGCAGAACTGGCTTTCAGGAAGCCTTCGGGCTATTGTAGTTTTAGGACTGCAAGGGCGTCAGCCGAGAGTAATAGATCTCCTCCCACATTTAACGTTTCTTATTGCTCTCGCTTCGGTTTTCAAAAAACAAATTAAATCTTTAAAAAGATCTAAATGTTTGTTTTTAAAAACAATATCTTAAACTAAATCAATTGTGAGGGAGATTTTCCATATTTCGAATTGTAAGAAAACGCGGGTGTTTAGAAAAGCGAGAAATTTATCACAATTTGTGCAAGCTATCTTTTCCGACTTGCGATTCCAGAAACTGCCCCCGCGCGCCATTTTGTGAAAAACGTTGTCTTTATGATGAATTTTCATTGCGGATTAATATATTGGCTAAATATCAACACGTAAATAACTTCAGCCACACATGAATTCGGACCAGTCTTGGACTATTCACATCAAAATTCTCACATCTGTACATGCAATAGATTTTCCAAGCCATCTCGGAAACACGATACACACAAATGTCATTTTTATAATTGTATAGATAAATCAACTGCGTGGGAGTTGTTGGGAATTTTTAATTTCGGTCAATGAATATCACAAAAAAAAAATTGTAATGTTATTTACCAAACTCCCATCTTTCAGGAATAATAATATATATATAAAATAAAACTCGGACAAAATTTAATTTTTTGTTATATAATTTTTCCAATTTTTTGAAAACTGACGAGACATGGCAAAAGATTCTAGAATGTGTGGGTTGCAGAACTGGCTTTCAGGAAGCCTTCGGGCTATTGTAGTTTTAGGACTGCAAGGGCGTCAGCCGAGAGTAATAGATCTCCTCCCACATTTAACGTTTCTTATTGCTCTCTCTTCGGTTTTCAAAAAACAAATTAAATCTTTAAAAAGATCTAAATGTTTGTTTTTAAAAACAATATCTTAAACTAAATCAATTGTGAGGGAGATTTTCCGTATTTCGAATTGTAAGAAAACGCGGGTGTTTAGAAACGCGAGAAATATATCACAATTTGGGCAACCTATCTTTTCCGACTTGCGATTCCCGAAACTACCACCGTGCGCTATTTTGAGAAAAACGATGTCTTTATGATCAATTTTCATTGCGGATTAATATATTGGCTGATTATCAAAACGTAAAAATTTTCAGCCACACATGACTTCGGACCAGCCTTGGACTATCTTCATCAAAATTTTCATATCTTTACGTGCGATAGATGTTCCCTGATATTGCGGAAACACTAATACGAAAAACTGCCATTCTTATGATTTTAGGGATAAATGGATTGAGTGTGAGGTGGTGGGAATGCTTGATTTTGTTAATTGAATATCAAAAAGAAAAAATACTGTAATGTTAATTACCAAAGTCCCTTCTTTCACGAATAATAATATATTTACTAAAATAAAACTTGGACAAAATTTAATTCTTTGTTATATAATTTTTCCAATTTTTTGAAAACTGACGAGACGTGGCAAAAGAATCTAGAATGTGTCGGTTGCAGAACTGGCTTTCAGGAAGCCTTCGGGCTATTGTAGTTTTAGGACTGCAAGGGCGTCAGCCGAGAGTTATAGATCTCCTCCCACATTTAACGTTTCTTATTGCTCTCTCTTCGGTTTTCAAAAAAGGAATTAAATCTTTAAAAAGATCTAAATGTTTGTTTTTAACAACAATGTCTTAAACTAAATCAATTGTGAGGGAGATTTTCCGTATTTCGAATTGTAAGAAAACGCGGGTGTCTAGAAACGCGAAAAATATATCACAATTTGCTCAAGATATTTTTTCCGACTTGCGATTCCCGAAACTGCCACCGCGCGCCATTTTGAGAAAAACGATGTCTTTATGATGAATTTTCATTGCAGATTAATATATTGGCTAATTATCAAAACGTAAAAAACTTCTGCCACACATCACTTCGGACCAGCCTTGGACTATCCTCATCAAAATTTTCATATCTTTATGTTCGATAGTTGTTCCCTGTCATCACGGAAACACTAATACACAAAACTGCCATTCTTATGATTTTAGAGATAAATGGATTGAGTGTGAGGTGGTGGGAATGCTTGATTTTGTTAATTGAATATCAAAAAGAAAAATTACTGTAATGTTAATTACCAAAGTCGATTCTTTCACGAATAATAATATATTTACTAAAATAAAACTCGGAAAAAATTTAATTTTTTGTTATATAATTTTCCCAAATTTTTGAAAACTGACGAGACATGGCAAAAGATTCTAGAATGTGTGGGTTGCAGAACTGGCTTTCAGGAAGCCTTCGGGCTATTGTAGTTTTAGGACTGCAAGGGCGTCAGCCGAGAGTAATAGATCTCCTCCCACATTTAACGTTTCTTATTGCTCTCGCTTCGGTTTTCAAAAAACAAATTAAATCTTTAAAAAGATCTAAATGTTTGTTTTTAAAAACAATATCTTAAACTAAATCAATTGTGAGGGAGATTTTCCATATTTCGAATTGTAAGAAAACGCGGGTGTTTAGAAAAGCGAGAAATTTATCACAATTTGTGCAAGCTATCTTTTCCGACTTGCGATTCCAGAAACTGCCCCCGCGCGCCATTTTGTGAAAAACGTTGTCTTTATGATGAATTTTCATTGCGGATTAATATATTGGCTAAATATCAACACGTAAATAACTTCAGCCACACATGAATTCGGACCAGTCTTGGACTATTCACATCAAAATTCTCACATCTGTACATGCAATAGATTTTCCAAGCCATCTCGGAAACACGATACACACAAATGTCATTTTTATAATTGTATAGATAAATCAACTGCGTGGGAGTTGTTGGGAATTTTTAATTTCGGTCAATGAATATCACAAAAAAAAAATTGTAATGTTATTTACCAAACTCCCATCTTTCAGGAATAATAATATATATATAAAATAAAACTCGGACAAAATTTAATTTTTTGTTATATAATTTTTCCAATTTTTTGAAAACTGACGAGACATGGCAAAAGATTCTAGAATGTGTGGGTTGCAGAACTGGCTTTCAGGAAGCCTTCGGGCTATTGTAGTTTTAGGACTGCAAGGGCGTCAGCCGAGAGTAATAGATCTCCTCCCACATTTAACGTTTCTTATTGCTCTCGCTTCGGTTTTCAAAAAACAAATTAAATCTTTAAAAAGATCTAAATGTTTGTTTTTAAAAACAATATCTTAAACTAAATCAATTGTGAGGGAGATTTTCCGTATTTCGAATTGTAAGAAAACGCGTGTGTTTAGAAACGCGAGAAATATATCACAATTTGGGCAAGCTATCTTTTCCGACTTGCGATTCCCGAAACTGCCCCCGCGCGCCATTTTGAGAAAAACGATGTCTTTATGATGAATTTTCATTGCGGATTAATATATTGGCTAAATATCAACACGTAAATAACTTCAGCCACACATGAATTCGACCAGTCTTGCACTATTCACATCAAAATTCTCACATCTGTACATGCAATAGATTTTCCAAGCCATCTCGGAAACACGATACACACAAATGTCATTTTTATAATTGTATAGATAAATCAACTGCGTGGGAGTTGTTGGGAATTTTTAATTTCGGTCAATGAATATCACAAAAAAAAAATTGTAATGTTATTTACCAAAGTCCCATCTTTCAGGAATAATAATATATATATAAAATAAAACTCGGACAAAATTTAATTTTTTGTTATATAATTTTTCCAATTTTTTGAAAACTGACGAGACATGGCAAAAGATTCTAGAATGTGTGGGTTGCAGAACTGGCTTTCAGGAAGCCTTCGGGCTATTGTAGTTTTAGGACTGCAAGGGCGTCAGCCGAGAGTTATAGATCTCCTCCCACATTTAACGTTTCTTATTGCTCTCTCTTCGGTTTTCAAAAAAGAAATTAAATCTTTTAAAAGATCTAAGTGTTTGTTTTTAAGAAAAATATTTTAAACTAAATCAATTGTGAGGGAGATTTTCCGTATTTCGAATTGTAAGAAAACGCGGGTGTTTAGAAACGCGAGAAATATATCACAATTTGGGCAAGCTATCTTTTCCGACTTGCGATTCCCGAAACTGCCCCCGCGCTCCATTTTGAGAAAAACGATGTCTTTATGATGAATTTTCATTGCGGATTAATATATTGGCTAAATATCAACACGTAAATAACTTCAGCTACACATGAATTCGGACCAGTCTTGGACTATCCACATCAAAATTCTCACATCTGTACATGCAATAGATTTTCCAAGCCATCTCGGAAACACGATACACACAAATGTCATTTTTATCATTGTATAGATAAATCAACTGCGTGGGAGTTGTTGGGAATGTTTAATTTCGTGCAATAAATATCACAAAAAAAATTGTAATGTTATTTACCAAAGTCCCATCTTTCAGGAATAATAATATATACATAAAATAAAACTCGGACAAAATTTAATTTTTTGTTATATAATTTTTCCAATTTTTTGAAAACTGACGAGACATGGCAAAAGATTCTAGAATGTGTGGGTTGCAGAACTGGTTTTCAGGAAGCCTTCGGGCTATTGTAGTTTTAGGACTGCAAGGGCGTCAGCCGAGAGTTATAGATCTCCTCCCACATTTAACGTTTCTTATTGCTCTCTCTTCGGTTTTCAAAAAAGAAATTAAATCTTTTAAAAGATTTAAATGTTTGTTTTTACGAAAAATATCTTAAACTAAATCAATTGTGAGGGTGATTTTCCGTATTTCGAATTGTAAGAAAACGCGGGTGTTTAGAAACGCGAGAAATGTATCACAATTTGGGCAAGCTATCTTTTCCGACTTGCGATTCCCGAAACTGCCCCCGCGCGCCATTTTGTGAAAAACGTTGTCTTTATGATGAATTTTCATTGCGGATTAATATATTGGCTAAATATCAACACGTAAATAAATTCAGCTACACATGAATTCGGACCAGTCTTGGACTATCCACATCAAAATTCTCACATCTGTACATGCAATAGATTTTCCAAGCCATCTCGGAAACACGATACACACAAATGTCATTTTTATCATTGTATAGATAAATCAACTGCGTGGGAGTTGTTGGGAATGTTTAATTTCGTGCAATGAATATCACAAAAAAAATTGTAATGTTATTTACCAAAGTCCCATCTTTCAGGAATAATAATATATACATAAAATAAAACTCGGACAAAATTTAATTTTTTGTTATATAAGTTTTCCAATTTTTTGAAAACTGACGAGACATGGCAAAAGATTCTAGAATGTGTGGGTTGCAGAAATGGCTTTCAGGAAGCCTTCGGGCTATTTTAGTTTTAGGACTGCAAGGGCGTCAGCCGAGAGTTATAGATCTCCTCCCACATTTAACGTTTCTTATTGCTCTCTCTTCGGTTTTCAAAAAAGAAATTAAATCTTTTAAAAGATTTAAATGTTTGTTTTTACGAAAAATATCTTAAACTAAATCAATTGTGAGGGTGATTTTCCGTATTTCGAATTGTAAGAAAACGCGGGTGTTTAGAAACGCGAGAAATATATCACAATTTGGGCAAGCTATCTTTTCCGACTTGCGATTCCCGAAACTGCCCCCGCGCTCCATTTTGAGAAAAACGATGTCTTTATGATGAATTTTCATTGCGGATTAATATATTGGCTAAATATCAACACGTAAATAACTTCAGCCACACATGAATTCGGACCAGTCTTGGACTATCCACATCAAAATTCTCACATCTGTACATGCAATAGATTTTCCAAGCCATCTCGGAAACACGATACACACAAATGTCATTTTTATAATTGTATAGATAAATCAACTGCGTGGGAGTTGTTGGGAATTTTTAATTTCGGTCAATGAATATCACAAAAAAAAATTGTAATATTATTTACCAAAGTCCCATCTTTCAGGAATAATAATATATGTATAAAATAAAACTCGGACAAAATTTAATTTTTTGTTATATAATTTTTCCAATTTTTTGAAAACTGACGAGACATGGCAAAAGATTCTAGAATGTGTGGGTTGCAGAACTGGCTTTCAGGAAGCCTTCGTGCTATTGTAGTTTTAGGACTGCAAGGGCGTCAGCCGAGAGTTATAGATCTCCTCCCACATTTAACGTTTCTTATTGCTCTCTCTTCGGTTTTCAAAAAAGAAATTAAATCTTTTAAAAGATCTAAGTGTTTGTTTTTAAGAAAAATAGCTTAAACTAAATCAATTGTGAGGGAGATTTTCCGTATTTCGAATTGTAAGAAAACGCGGGTGTTTAGAAACACGAGAAATATATCACAATTTGGGCAAGCTATCTTTTCCGACTTGCGATTCCCGAAACTGCCCCCGCGCGCCATTTTGAGAAAAACGATGTCTTTATGATGAATTTTCATTGCGGATTAATATATTGGTTAAATATCAACACGTAAATAACTTCAGCCACTCATGAATTCGGACCAGTCTTGGACTATCCACATCAAAATTCTCACATCTGTACATGCAATAGATTTTCCAAGCCATCTCGGAAACACGATACACACAAATGTCATTTTTATAATTGTATAGATAAATCAACTGCGTGGGAGTTGTTGGGAATGTTTAATTTCGTGCAATGAATATCACAAAAAAAATTGTAATGTTATTTACCAAAGTCCCATCTTTCAGGAATAATAATATATATATAAAATAAAACTCGGACAAAATTTAATTTTTTGTTATATAATTTTTCCAATTTTTTGAAAACTGACGAGACATGGCAAAAGATTCTAGAATGTGTGGGTTGCAGAACTGGCTTTCAGGAAGCCTTCGGGCTATTGTAGTTTTAGGACTGCAAGGGCGTCAGCCGAGAGTTATAGATCTCCTCCCACATTTAACGTTTCTTATTGCTCTCTCTTCGGTTTTCAAAAAACAATTAATATTTAAAAAGATCTAAATGTTTGTTTTTAAAAACAATATCTTAAACTAAATCAATTGTGAGGGAGATTTTCCGTATTTCGAATTGTAAGAAAACGCGGGTGTTTAGAAACGCGAGAAATATATCACAATTTGGGCAATCTATCTTTTCCGACTTGCGATTCCCGAAACTGCCCCCGCGCGCCATTTTGTGAAAAACGTTGTCTTGATGATGAATTTTCATTGCGGATTAATATATTGGCTAAATATCAACACGTAAATAACTTCAGCTACACATGAATTCGGACCAGTCTTGGACTATCCACATCAAAATTCTCACATCTGTACATGCAATAGATTTTCCAAGCCATCTCGGAAACACGATACACACAAATGTCATTTTTATCATTGTATAGATAAATCAACTGCGTGGGAGTTGTTGGGAATGTTTAATTTCGTGCAATAAATATCACAAAAAAAATTGTAATGTTATTTACCAAAGTCCCATCTTTCAGGAATAATAATATATACATAAAATAAAACTCGGACAAAATTTATTTTTTTGTTATATAATTTTTCCAATTTTTTGAAAACTGACGAGACATGGCAAAAGATTCTAGAATGTGTGGGTTGCAGAACTGGCTTTCAGGAAGCCTTCGGGCTATTGTAGTTTTAGGACTGCAAGGGCGTCAGCCGAGAGTTATAGATCTCCTCCCACATTTAACGTTTCTTATTGCTCTCTCTTCGGTTTTCAAAAAAGAAATTAAATCTTTTAACAGATCCAAGTGTTTGTTTTTAAGAAAAATATCTTAAACTAAATCAATTGTGAGGGAGATTTTCCGTATTTCGAATTGTAAGAAAACGCGGGTGTTTAGAAACGCGAGAAATGTATCACAATTTGGGCAAGCTATCTTTTCCGACTTGCGATTCCCGAAACTGCCCCCGCGCGCCATTTTGTGAAAAACGTTGTCTTTATGATGAATTTTCATTGCGGATTAATATATTGGCTAAATATCAACACGTAAATAAATTCAGCTACACATGAATTCGGACCAGTCTTGGACTATCCACATCAAAATTCGCACATCTGTACATGCAATAGATTTTCCAAGCCATCTCGGAAACACGATACACACAAATGTCATTTTTATAATTGTATAGATAAATCAACTGCGTGGGAGTTGTTGGGAATGTTTAAT
The DNA here is from genome assembly GCA_963931845.1 of Maratus michaelseni. Classification (NCBI taxonomy): domain Eukaryota; kingdom Metazoa; phylum Arthropoda; class Arachnida; order Araneae; family Salticidae; genus Maratus; species Maratus michaelseni. The sequence goes on from OZ007587.1 coordinate 283,912,267, forward strand.
TTCGTGCAATGAATATCACAAAAAAAATTGTAATGTTATTTACCAAAGTCCCATCTTTCAGGAATAATAATATATATATAAAATAAAACTCGGACAAAATTTAATTTTTTGTTATATAATTTTTCCAATTTTTTGAAAACTGACGAGACATGGCAAAAGATTCTAGAATGTGTGGGTTGCAGAACTGGCTTTCAGGAAGCCTTCGGGCTATTGTAGTTTTAGGACTGCAAGGGCGTCAGCCGAGAGTTATAGATCTCCTCCCACATTTAACGTTTCTTATTGCTCTCTCTTCGGTTTTCAAAAAAGAAATTAAATCTTTTAACAGATCCAAGTGTTTGTTTTTAAGAAAAATATCCTAAACTAAATCAATTGTGAGGGAGATTTTCCGTATTTCGAATTGTAAGAAAACGCGGGTGTTTAGAAACGCGAGAAATGTATCACAATTTGGGCAAGCTATCTTTTCCGACTTGCGATTCCCGAAACTGCCCCCGCGCGCCATTTTGTGAAAAACGTTGTCTTTATGATGAATTTTCATTGCGGATTAATATATTGGCTAAATATCAACACGTAAATAAATTCAGCTACACATGAATTCGGACCAGTCTTGGACTATCCACATCAAAATTCTCACATCTGTACATGCAATAGATTTTCCAAGCCATCTCGGAAACACGATACACACAAATGTCATTTTTATAATTGTATAGATAAATCAACTGCGTGGGAGTTGTTGGGAATGTTTAATTTCGTGCAATGAATATCACAAAAAAAATTGTAATGTTATTTACCAAAGTCCCATCTTTCAGGAATAATAATATATATATAAAATAAAACTCGGACAAAATTTATTTTTTTGTTATATAATTTTTCCAATTTTTTGAAAACTGACGAGACATGGCAAAAGATTCTAGAATGTGTGGGTTGCAGAACTGGCTTTCAGGAAGCCTTCGGGCTATTGTAGTTTTAGGACTGCAAGGGTGTCAGCCGAGAGTTATAGATCTCCTCCCACATTTAACGTTTCTTATTGCTCTCTCTTCGGTTTTCAAAAAAGAAATTAAATCTTTTAAAAGATCCAAGTGTTTGTTTTTAAGAAAAATATCTTAAACTAAATCAATTGTGAGGGAGATTTTCCGTATTTCGAATTGTAAGAAAACGCGGGTGTTTAGAAACGCGAGAAATGTATCACAATTTGGGCAAGCTATCTTTTCCGACTTGCGATTCCCGAAACTGCCCCCGCGCGCCATTTTGTGAAAAACGTTGTCTTTATGATGAATTTTCATTGCGGATTAATATATTGGCTAAATATCAACACGTAAATAAATTCAGCTACACATGAATTCGGACCAGTCTTGGACTATCCACATCAAAATTCTCACATCTGTACATGCAATAGATTTTCCAAGCCATCTCGGAAACACGATACACACAAATGTCATTTTTATCATTGTATAGATAAATCAACTGCGTGGGAGTTGTTGGGAATGTTTAATTTCGTGCAATGAATATCACAAAAAAATTGTAATGTTATTTACCAAAGTCCCATCTTTCAGGAATAATAATATATACATAAAATAAAACTCGGACAAAATTTAATTTTTTGTTATATAATTTTTCCAATTTTTTGAAAACTGACGAGACATGGCAAAAGATTCTAGAATGTGTGGGTTGCAGAACTGGCTTTCAGGAAGCCTTCGTGCTATTGTAGTTTTAGGACTGCAAGGGCGTCAGCCGAGAGTTATAGATCTCCTCCCACATTTAACGTTTCTTATTGCTCTCTCTTCGGTTTTCAAAAAAGAAATTAAATCTTTTAAAAGATCTAAGTGTTTGTTTTTAAGAAAAATAGCTTAAACTAAATCAATTGTGAGGGAGATTTTCCGTATTTCGAATTGTAAGAAAACGCGGGTGTTTAGAAACACGAGAAATATATCACAATTTGGGCAAGCTATCTTTTCCGACTTGCGATTCCCGAAACTGCCCCCGCGCGCCATTTTGAGAAAAACGATGTCTTTATGATGAATTTTCATTGCGGATTAATATATTGGTTAAATATCAACACGTAAATAACTTCAGCCACTCATGAATTCGGACCAGTCTTGGACTATCCACATCAAAATTCTCACATCTGTACATGCAATAGATTTTCCAAGCCATCTCGGAAACACGATACACACAAATGTCATTTTTATAATTGTATAGATAAATCAACTGCGTGGGAGTTGTTGGGAATGTTTAATTTCGTGCAATGAATATCACAAAAAAAATTGTAATGTTATTTACCAAAGTCCCATCTTTCAGGAATAATAATATATATATATAAAATAAAACTCGGACAAAATTTAATTTTTTGTTATATAATTTTTCCAATTTTTTGAAAACTGACGAGACATGGCAAAAGATTCTAGAATGTGTGGGTTGCAGAACTGGCTTTCAGGAAGCCTTCGGGCTATTGTAGTTTTAGGACTGCAAGGGCGTCAGCCGAGAGTTATAGATCTCCTCCCACATTTAACGTTTCTTATTGCTCTCTCTTCGGTTTTCAAAAAAGAAATTAAATCTTTTAAAAGATCCAAGTGTTTGTTTTTAAGAAAAATATCTTAAACTAAATCAATTGTGAGGGAGATTTTCCGTATTTCGAATTGTAAGAAAACGCGGGTGTTTAGAAACGCGAGAAATGTATCACAATTTGGGCAAGCTATCTTTTCCGACTTGCGATTCCCGAAACTGCCCCCGCGCGCCATTTTGTGAAAAACGTTGTCTTTATGATGAATTTTCATTGCGGATTAATATATTGGCTAAATATCAACACGTAAATAAATTCAGCTACACATGAATTCGGACCAGTCTTGGACTATCCACATCAAAATTCTCACATCTGTACATGCAATAGATTTTCCAAGCCATCTCGGAAACACGATACACACAAATGTCATTTTTATAATTGTATAGATAAATCAACTGCGTGGGAGTTGTTGGGAATGTTTAATTTCGTGCAATGAATATCACAAAAAAAATTGTAATGTTATTTACCAAAGTCCCATCTTTCAGGAATAATAATATATATATAAAATAAAACTCGGACAAAATTTATTTTTTTGTTATATAATTTTTCCAATTTTTTGAAAACTGACGAGACATGGCAAAAGATTCTAGAATGTGTGGGTTGCAGAACTGGCTTTCAGGAAGCCTTCGGGCTATTGTAGTTTTAGGACTGCAAGGGCGTCAGCCGAGAGTTATAGATCTCCTCCCACATTTAACGTTTCTTATTGCTCTCTCTTCGGTTTTCAAAAAACAATTAATATTTAAAAAGATCTAAATGTTTGTTTTTAAAAACAATATCATAAACTAAATCAATTGTGAGGGAGATTTTCCGTATTTCGAATTGTAAGAAAACGCGGGTGTTTAGAAACGCGAGAAATATATCACAATTTGGGCAATCTATCTTTTCCGACTTGCGATTCCCGAAACTGCCCCCGCGCGCCATTTTGTGAAAAACGTTGTCTTTATGATGAATTTTCATTGCGGATTAATATATTGGCTAAATATCAACACGTAAATAACTTCAGCCACACATGAATTCGGACCAGTCTTGGACTATTCACATCAAAATTCTCACATCTGTACATGCAATAGATTTTCCAAGCCATCTCGGAAACACGATACACACAAATGTCATTTTTATAATTGTATAGATAAATCAACTGCGTGGGAGTTGTTGGGAATTTTTAATTTCGGTCAATGAATATCACAAAAAAAAAATTGTAATGTTATTTACCAAACTCCCATCTTTCAGGAATAATAATATATATATAAAATAAAACTCGGACAAAATTTAATTTTTTGTTATATAATTTTTCCAATTTTTTGAAAACTGACGAGACATGGCAAAAGATTCTAGAATGTGTGGGTTGCAGAACTGGCTTTCAGGAAGCCTTCGGGCTATTGTAGTTTTAGGACTGCAAGGGCGTCAGCCGAGAGTAATAGATCTCCTCCCACATTTAACGTTTCTTATTGCTCTCTCTTCGGTTTTCAAAAAACAAATTAAATCTTTAAAAAGATCTAAATGTTTGTTTTTAAAAACAATATCTTAAACTAAATCAATTGTGAGGGAGATTTTCCGTATTTCGAATTGTAAGAAAACGCGGGTGTTTAGAAACGCGAGAAATATATCACAATTTGGGCAACCTATCTTTTCCGACTTGCGATTCCCGAAACTACCACCGTGCGCTATTTTGAGAAAAACGATGTCTTTATGATCAATTTTCATTGCGGATTAATATATTGGCTGATTATCAAAACGTAAAAATTTTCAGCCACACATGACTTCGGACCAGCCTTGGACTATCTTCATCAAAATTTTCATATCTTTACGTGCGATAGATGTTCCCTGATATTGCGGAAACACTAATACGAAAAACTGCCATTCTTATGATTTTAGGGATAAATGGATTGAGTGTGAGGTGGTGGGAATGCTTGATTTTGTTAATTGAATATCAAAAAGAAAAAATACTGTAATGTTAATTACCAAAGTCCCTTCTTTCACGAATAATAATATATTTACTAAAATAAAACTTGGACAAAATTTAATTCTTTGTTATATAATTTTTCCAATTTTTTGAAAACTGACGAGACGTGGCAAAAGAATCTAGAATGTGTCGGTTGCAGAACTGGCTTTCAGGAAGCCTTCGGGCTATTGTAGTTTTAGGACTGCAAGGGCGTCAGCCGAGAGTTATAGATCTCCTCCCACATTTAACGTTTCTTATTGCTCTCTCTTCGGTTTTCAAAAAAGGAATTAAATCTTTAAAAAGATCTAAATGTTTGTTTTTAACAACAATGTCTTAAACTAAATCAATTGTGAGGGAGATTTTCCGTATTTCGAATTGTAAGAAAACGCGGGTGTCTAGAAACGCGAAAAATATATCACAATTTGCTCAAGATATTTTTTCCGACTTGCGATTCCCGAAACTGCCACCGCGCGCCATTTTGAGAAAAACGATGTCTTTATGATGAATTTTCATTGCAGATTAATATATTGGCTAATTATCAAAACGTAAAAAACTTCTGCCACACATCACTTCGGACCAGCCTTGGACTATCCTCATCAAAATTTTCATATCTTTATGTTCGATAGTTGTTCCCTGTCATCACGGAAACACTAATACACAAAACTACCATTCTTATGATTTTAGAGATAAATGGATTGAGTGTGAGGTGGTGGGAATGTTTGATTTTGTTAATTGAATATCAAAAAGAAAAATTACTGTAATGTTAATTACCAAAGTCGATTCTTTCACGAATAATAATATATTTACTAAAATAAAACTCGGACAAAATTTAATTTTTTGTTATATAATTTTCCCAAATTTTTGAAAACTGACGAGACATGGCAAAAGATTCTAGAATGTGTGGGTTGCAGAACTGGCTTTCAGGAAGCCTTCGGGCTATTGTAGTTTTAGGACTGCAAGGGCGTCAGCCGAGAGTAATAGATCTCCTCCCACATTTAACGTTTCTTATTGCTCTCGCTTCGGTTTTCAAAAAACAAATTAAATCTTTAAAAAGATCTAAATGTTTGTTTTTAAAAACAATATCTTAAACTAAATCAATTGTGAGGGAGATTTTCCATATTTCGAATTGTAAGAAAACGCGGGTGTTTAGAAAAGCGAGAAATTTATCACAATTTGTGCAAGCTATCTTTTCCGACTTGCGATTCCAGAAACTGCCCCCGCGCGCCATTTTGTGAAAAACGTTGTCTTTATGATGAATTTTCATTGCGGATTAATATATTGGCTAAATATCAACACGTAAATAACTTCAGCCACACATGAATTCGGACCAGTCTTGGACTATTCACATCAAAATTCTCACATCTGTACATGCAATAGATTTTCCAAGCCATCTCGGAAACACAATACACACAAATGTCATTTTTATAATTGTATAGATAAATCAACTGCGTGGGAGTTGTTGGGAATTTTTAATTTCGGTCAATGAATATCACAAAAAAAAAATTGTAATGTTATTTACCAAACTCCCATCTTTCAGGAATAATAATATATATATAAAATAAAACTCGGACAAAATTTAATTTTTTGTTATATAATTTTTCCAATTTTTTGAAAACTGACGAGACATGGCAAAAGATTCTAGAATGTGTGGGTTGCAGAACTGGCTTTCAGGAAGCCTTCGGGCTATTGTAGTTTTAGGACTGCAAGGGCGTCAGCCGAGAGTAATAGATCTCCTCCCACATTTAACGTTTCTTATTGCTCTCGCTTCGGTTTTCAAAAAACAAATTAAATCTTTAAAAAGATCTAAATGTTTGTTTTTAAAAACAATATCTTAAACTAAATCAATTGTGAGGGAGATTTTCCGTATTTCGAATTGTAAGAAAACGCGTGTGTTTAGAAACGCGAGAAATATATCACAATTTGGGCAAGCTATCTTTTCCGACTTGCGATTCCCGAAACTGCCCCCGCGCGCCATTTTGAGAAAAACGATGTCTTTATGATGAATTTTCATTGCGGATTAATATATTGGCTAAATATCAACACGTAAATAACTTCAGCCACACATGAATTCGGACCAGTCTTGCACTATTCACATCAAAATTCTCACATCTGTACATGCAATAGATTTTCCAAGCCATCTCGGAAACACGATACACACAAATGTCATTTTTATAATTGTATAGATAAATCAACTGCGTGGGAGTTGTTGGGAATTTTTAATTTCGGTCAATGAATATCACAAAAAAAAAATTGTAATGTTATTTACCAAAGTCCCATCTTTCAGGAATAATAATATATATATAAAATAAAACTCGGACAAAATTTAATTTTTTGTTATATAATTTTTCCAATTTTTTGAAAACTGACGAGACATGGCAAAAGATTCTAGAATGTGTGGGTTGCAGAACTGGCTTTCAGGAAGCCTTCGGGCTATTGTAGTTTTAGGACTGCAAGGGCGTCAGCCGAGAGTTATAGATCTCCTCCCACATTTAACGTTTCTTATTGCTCTCTCTTCGGTTTTCAAAAAAGAAATTAAATCTTTTAAAAGATCTAAGTGTTTGTTTTTAAGAAAAATATTTTAAACTAAATCAATTGTGAGGGAGATTTTCCGTATTTCGAATTGTAAGAAAACGCGGGTGTTTAGAAACGCGAGAAATATATCACAATTTGGGCAAGCTATCTTTTCCGACTTGCGATTCCCGAAACTGCCCCCGCGCTCCATTTTGAAAAAACGATGTCTTTATGATGAATTTTCATTGCGGATTAATATATTGGCTAAATATCAACACGTAAATAACTTCAGCTACACATGAATTCGGACCAGTCTTGGACTATCCACATCAAAATTCTCACATCTGTACATGCAATAGATTTTCCAAGCCATCTCGGAAACACGATACACACAAATGTCATTTTTATCATTGTATAGATAAATCAACTGCGTGGGAGTTGTTGGGAATGTTTAATTTCGTGCAATAAATATCACAAAAAAAATTGTAATGTTATTTACCAAAGTCCCATCTTTCAGGAATAATAATATATACATAAAATAAAACTCGGACAAAATTTAATTTTTTGTTATATAATTTTTCCAATTTTTTGAAAACTGACGAGACATGGCAAAAGATTCTAGAATGTGTGGGTTGCAGAACTGGTTTTCAGGAAGCCTTCGGGCTATTGTAGTTTTAGGACTGCAAGGGCGTCAGCCGAGAGTTATAGATCTCCTACCACATTTAACGTTTCTTATTGCTCTCTCTTCGGTTTTCAAAAAAGAAATTAAATCTTTTAAAAGATTTAAATGTTTGTTTTTACGAAAAATATCTTAAACTAAATCAATTGTGAGGGTGATTTTCCGTATTTCGAATTGTAAGAAAACGCGGGTGTTTAGAAACGCGAGAAATGTATCACAATTTGGGCAAGCTATCTTTTCCGACTTGCGATTCCCGAAACTGCCCCCGCGCGCCATTTTGTGAAAAACGTTGTCTTTATGATGAATTTTCATTGCGGATTAATATATTGGCTAAATATCAACACGTAAATAAATTCAGCTACACATGAATTCGGACCAGTCTTGGACTATCCACATCAAAATTCTCACATCTGTACATGCAATAGATTTTCCAAGCCATCTCGGAAACACGATACACACAAATGTCATTTTTATCATTGTATAGATAAATCAACTGCGTGGGAGTTGTTGGGAATGTTTAATTTCGTGCAATGAATATCACAAAAAAAATTGTAATGTTATTTACCAAAGTCCCATCTTTCAGGAATAATAATATATACATAAAATAAAACTCGGACAAAATTTAATTTTTTGTTATATAAGTTTTCCAATTTTTTGAAAACTGACGAGACATGGCAAAAGATTCTAGAATGTGTGGGTTGCAGAAATGGCTTTCAGGAAGCCTTCGGGCTATTTTAGTTTTAGGACTGCAAGGGCGTCAGCCGAGAGTTATAGATCTCCTCCCACATTTAACGTTTCTTATTGCTCTCTCTTCGGTTTTCAAAAAAGAAATTAAATCTTTTAAAAGATTTAAATGTTTGTTTTTACGAAAAATATCTTAAACTAAATCAATTGTGAGGGTGATTTTCCGTATTTCGAATTGTAAGAAAACGCGGGTGTTTAGAAACGCGAGAAATATATCACAATTTGGGCAAGCTATCTTTTCCGACTTGCGATTCCCGAAACTGCCCCCGCGCTCCATTTTGAGAAAAACGATGTCTTTATGATGAATTTTCATTGCGGATTAATATATTGGCTAAATATCAACACGTAAATAACTTCAGCCACACATGAATTCGGACCAGTCTTGGACTATCCACATCAAAATTCTCACATCTGTACATGCAATAGATTTTCCAAGCCATCTCGGAAACACGATACACACAAATGTCATTTTTATAATTGTATAGATAAATCAACTGCGTGGGAGTTGTTGGGAATTTTTAATTTCGGTCAATGAATATCACAAAAAAAAATTGTAATATTATTTACCAAAGTCCCATCTTTCAGGAATAATAATATATGTATAAAATAAAACTCGGACAAAATTTAATTTTTTGTTATATAATTTTTCCAATTTTTTGAAAACTGACGAGACATGGCAAAAGATTCTAGAATGTGTGGGTTGCAGAACTGGCTTTCAGGAAGCCTTCGTGCTATTGTAGTTTTAGGACTGCAAGGGCGTCAGCCGAGAGTTATAGATCTCCTCCCACATTTAACGTTTCTTATTGCTCTCTCTTCGGTTTTCAAAAAAGAAATTAAATCTTTTAAAAGATCTAAGTGTTTGTTTTTAAGAAAAATAGCTTAAACTAAATCAATTGTGAGGGAGATTTTCCGTATTTCGAATTGTAAGAAAACGCGGGTGTTTAGAAACACGAGAAATATATCACAATTTGGGCAAGCTATCTTTTCCGACTTGCGATTCCCGAAACTGCCCCCGCGCGCCATTTTGAGAAAAACGATGTCTTTATGATGAATTTTCATTGCGGATTAATATATTGGTTAAATATCAACACGTAAATAACTTCAGCCACTCATGAATTCGGACCAGTCTTGGACTATCCACATCAAAATTCTCACATCTGTACATGCAATAGATTTTCCAAGCCATCTCGGAAACACGATACACACAAATGTCATTTTTATAATTGTATAGATAAATCAACTGCGTGGGAGTTGTTGGGAATGTTTAATTTCGTGCAATGAATATCACAAAAAAAATTGTAATGTTATTTACCAAAGTCCCATCTTTCAGGAATAATAATATATATATAAAATAAAACTCGGACAAAATTTAATTTTTTGTTATATAATTTTTCCAATTTTTTGAAAACTGACGAGACATGGCAAAAGATTCTAGAATGTGTGGGTTGCAGAACTGGCTTTCAGGAAGCCTTCGGGCTATTGTAGTTTTAGGACTGCAAGGGCGTCAGCCGAGAGTAATAGATCTCCTCCCACATTTAACGTTTCTTATTGCTCTCGCTTCGGTTTTCAAAAAACAAATTAAATCTTTAAAAAGATCTAAATGTTTGTTTTTAAAAACAATATCTTAAACTAAATCAATTGTGAGGGAGATTTTCCGTATTTCGAATTGTAAGAAAACGCGTGTGTTTAGAAACGCGAGAAATATATCACAATTTGGGCAAGCTATCTTTTCCGACTTGCGATTCCCGAAACTGCCCCCGCGCGCCATTTTGAGAAAAACGATGTCTTTATGATGAATTTTCATTGCGGATTAATATATTGGCTAAATATCAACACGTAAATAACTTCAGCCACACATGAATTCGGACCAGTCTTGCACTATTCACATCAAAATTCTCACATCTGTACATGCAATAGATTTTCCAAGCCATCTCGGAAACACGATACACACAAATGTCATTTTTATAATTGTATAGATAAATCAACTGCGTGGGAGTTGTTGGGAATTTTTAATTTCGGTCAATGAATATCACAAAAAAAAAATTGTAATGTTATTTACCAAAGTCCCATCTTTCAGGAATAATAATATATATATAAAATAAAACTCGGACAAAATTTAATTTTTTGTTATATAATTTTTCCAATTTTTTGAAAACTGACGAGACATGGCAAAAGATTCTAGAATGTGTGGGTTGCAGAACTGGCTTTCAGGAAGCCTTCGGGCTATTGTAGTTTTAGGACTGCAAGGGCGTCAGCCGAGAGTTATAGATCTCCTCCCACATTTAACGTTTCTTATTGCTCTCTCTTCGGTTTTCAAAAAAGAAATTAAATCTTTTAAAAGATCTAAGTGTTTGTTTTTAAGAAAAATATTTTAAACTAAATCAATTGTGAGGGAGATTTTCCGTATTTCGAATTGTAAGAAAACGCGGGTGTTTAGAAACGCGAGAAATATATCACAATTTGGGCAAGCTATCTTTTCCGACTTGCGATTCCCGAAACTGCCCCCGCGCTCCATTTTGAAAAAACGATGTCTTTATGATGAATTTTCATTGCGGATTAATATATTGGCTAAATATCAACACGTAAATAACTTCAGCTACACATGAATTCGGACCAGTCTTGGACTATCCACATCAAAATTCTCACATCTGTACATGCAATAGATTTTCCAAGCCATCTCGGAAACACGATACACACAAATGTCATTTTTATCATTGTATAGATAAATCAACTGCGTGGGAGTTGTTGGGAATGTTTAATTTCGTGCAATAAATATCACAAAAAAAATTGTAATGTTATTTACCAAAGTCCCATCTTTCAGGAATAATAATATATACATAAAATAAAACTCGGACAAAATTTAATTTTTTGTTATATAATTTTTCCAATTTTTTGAAAACTGACGAGACATGGCAAAAGATTCTAGAATGTGTGGGTTGCAGAACTGGTTTTCAGGAAGCCTTCGGGCTATTGTAGTTTTAGGACTGCAAGGGCGTCAGCCGAGAGTTATAGATCTCCTCCCACATTTAACGTTTCTTATTGCTCTCTCTTCGGTTTTCAAAAAAGAAATTAAATCTTTTAAAAGATTTAAATGTTTGTTTTTACGAAAAATATCTTAAACTAAATCAATTGTGAGGGTGATTTTCCGTATTTCGAATTGTAAGAAAACGCGGGTGTTTAGAAACGCGAGAAATATATCACAATTTGGGCAAGCTATCTTTTCCGACTTGCGATTCCCGAAACTGCCCCCGCGCTCCATTTTGAGAAAAACGATGTCTTTATGATGAATTTTCATTGCGGATTAATATATTGGCTAAATATCAACACGTAAATAACTTCAGCCACACATGAATTCGGACCAGTCTTGGACTATCCACATCAAAATTCTCACATCTGTACATGCAATAGATTTTCCAAGCCATCTCGGAAACACGATACACACAAATGTCATTTTTATAATTGTATAGATAAATCAACTGCGTGGGAGTTGTTGGGAATTTTTAATTTCGGTCAATGAATATCACAAAAAAAAATTGTAATATTATTTACCAAAGTCCCATCTTTCAGGAATAATAATATATGTATAAAATAAAACTCGGACAAAATTTAATTTTTTGTTATATAATTTTTCCAATTTTTTGAAAACTGACGAGACATGGCAAAAGATTCTAGAATGTGTGGGTTGCAGAACTGGCTTTCAGGAAGCCTTCGTGCTATTGTAGTTTTAGGACTGCAAGGGCGTCAGCCGAGAGTTATAGATCTCCTCCCACATTTAACGTTTCTTATTGCTCTCTCTTCGGTTTTCAAAAAAGAAATTAAATCTTTTAAAAGATCTAAGTGTTTGTTTTTAAGAAAAATAGCTTAAACTAAATCAATTGTGAGGGAGATTTTCCGTATTTCGAATTGTAAGAAAACGCGGGTGTTTAGAAACACGAGAAATATATCACAATTTGGGCAAGCTATCTTTTCCGACTTGCGATTCCCGAAACTGCCCCCGCGCGCCATTTTGAGAAAAACGATGTCTTTATGATGAATTTTCATTGCGGATTAATATATTGGTTAAATATCAACACGTAAATAACTTCAGCCACTCATGAATTCGGACCAGTCTTGGACTATCCACATCAAAATTCTCACATCTGTACATGCAATAGATTTTCCAAGCCATCTCGGAAACACGATACACACAAATGTCATTTTTATAATTGTATAGATAAATCAACTGCGTGGGAGTTGTTGGGAATGTTTAATTTCGTGCAATGAATATCACAAAAAAAATTGTAATGTTATTTACCAAAGTCCCATCTTTCAGGAATAATAATATATATATAAAATAAAACTCGGACAAAATTTAATTTTTTGTTATATAATTTTTCCAATTTTTTGAAAACTGACGAGACATGGCAAAAGATTCTAGAATGTGTGGGTTGCAGAACTGGCTTTCAGGAAGCCTTCGGGCTATTGTAGTTTTAGGACTGCAAGGGCGTCAGCCGAGAGTTATAGATCTCCTCCCACATTTAACGTTTCTTATTGCTCTCTCTTCGGTTTTCAAAAAACAATTAATATTTAAAAAGATCTAAATGTTTGTTTTTAAAAACAATATCTTAAACTAAATCAATTGTGAGGGAGATTTTCCGTATTTCGAATTGTAAGAAAACGCGGGTGTTTAGAAACGCGAGAAATATATCACAATTTGGGCAATCTATCTTTTCCGACTTGCGATTCCCGAAACTGCCCCCGCGCGCCATTTTGTGAAAAACGTTGTCTTGATGATGAATTTTCATTGCGGATTAATATATTGGCTAAATATCAACACGTAAATAACTTCAGCTACACATGAATTCGGACCAGTCTTGGACTATCCACATCAAAATTCTCACATCTGTACATGCAATAGATTTTCCAAGCCATCTCGGAAACACAATACACACAAATGTCATTTTTATAATTGTATAGATAAATCAACTGCGTGGGAGTTGTTGGGAATTTTTAATTTCGGTCAATGAATATCACAAAAAAAAAATTGTAATGTTATTTACCAAACTCCCATCTTTCAGGAATAATAATATATATATAAAATAAAACTCGGACAAAATTTAATTTTTTGTTATATAATTTTTCCAATTTTTTGAAAACTGACGAGACATGGCAAAAGATTCTAGAATGTGTGGGTTGCAGAACTGGCTTTCAGGAAGCCTTCGGGCTATTGTAGTTTTAGGACTGCAAGGGCGTCAGCCGAGAGTAATAGATCTCCTCCCACATTTAACGTTTCTTATTGCTCTCGCTTCGGTTTTCAAAAAACAAATTAAATCTTTAAAAAGATCTAAATGTTTGTTTTTAAAAACAATATCTTAAACTAAATCAATTGTGAGGGAGATTTTCCGTATTTCGAATTGTAAGAAAACGCGTGTGTTTAGAAACGCGAGAAATATATCACAATTTGGGCAAGCTATCTTTTCCGACTTGCGATTCCCGAAACTGCCCCCGCGCGCCATTTTGAGAAAAACGATGTCTTTATGATGAATTTTCATTGCGGATTAATATATTGGCTAAATATCAACACGTAAATAACTTCAGCCACACATGAATTCGGACCAGTCTTGCACTATTCACATCAAAATTCTCACATCTGTACATGCAATAGATTTTCCAAGCCATCTCGGAAACACGATACACACAAATGTCATTTTTATAATTGTATAGATAAATCAACTGCGTGGGAGTTGTTGGGAATTTTTAATTTCGGTCAATGAATATCACAAAAAAAAAATTGTAATGTTATTTACCAAAGTCCCATCTTTCAGGAATAATAATATATATATAAAATAAAACTCGGACAAAATTTAATTTTTTGTTATATAATTTTTCCAATTTTTTGAAAACTGACGAGACATGGCAAAAGATTCTAGAATGTGTGGGTTGCAGAACTGGCTTTCAGGAAGCCTTCGGGCTATTGTAGTTTTAGGACTGCAAGGGCGTCAGCCGAGAGTTATAGATCTCCTCCCACATTTAACGTTTCTTATTGCTCTCTCTTCGGTTTTCAAAAAAGAAATTAAATCTTTTAAAAGATCTAAGTGTTTGTTTTTAAGAAAAATATTTTAAACTAAATCAATTGTGAGGGAGATTTTCCGTATTTCGAATTGTAAGAAAACGCGGGTGTTTAGAAACGCGAGAAATATATCACAATTTGGGCAAGCTATCTTTTCCGACTTGCGATTCCCGAAACTGCCCCCGCGCTCCATTTTGAAAAAACGATGTCTTTATGATGAATTTTCATTGCGGATTAATATATTGGCTAAATATCAACACGTAAATAACTTCAGCTACACATGAATTCGGACCAGTCTTGGACTATCCACATCAAAATTCTCACATCTGTACATGCAATAGATTTTCCAAGCCATCTCGGAAACACGATACACACAAATGTCATTTTTATCATTGTATAGATAAATCAACTGCGTGGGAGTTGTTGGGAATGTTTAATTTCGTGCAATAAATATCACAAAAAAAATTGTAATGTTATTTACCAAAGTCCCATCTTTCAGGAATAATAATATATACATAAAATAAAACTCGGACAAAATTTAATTTTTTGTTATATAATTTTTCCAATTTTTTGAAAACTGACGAGACATGGCAAAAGATTCTAGAATGTGTGGGTTGCAGAACTGGTTTTCAGGAAGCCTTCGGGCTATTGTAGTTTTAGGACTGCAAGGGCGTCAGCCGAGAGTTATAGATCTCCTCCCACATTTAACGTTTCTTATTGCTCTCTCTTCGGTTTTCAAAAAAGAAATTAAATCTTTTAAAAGATTTAAATGTTTGTTTTTACGAAAAATATCTTAAACTAAATCAATTGTGAGGGTGATTTTCCGTATTTCGAATTGTAAGAAAACGCGGGTGTTTAGAAACGCGAGAAATGTATCACAATTTGGGCAAGCTATCTTTTCCGACTTGCGATTCCCGAAACTGCCCCCGCGCGCCATTTTGTGAAAAACGTTGTCTTTATGATGAATTTTCATTGCGGATTAATATATTGGCTAAATATCAACACGTAAATAAATTCAGCTACACATGAATTCGGACCAGTCTTGGACTATCCACATCAAAATTCTCACATCTGTACATGCAATAGATTTTCCAAGCCATCTCGGAAACACGATACACACAAATGTCATTTTTATCATTGTATAGATAAATCAACTGCGTGGGAGTTGTTGGGAATGTTTAATTTCGTGCAATGAATATCACAAAAAAAATTGTAATGTTATTTACCAAAGTCCCATCTTTCAGGAATAATAATATATACATAAAATAAAACTCGGACAAAATTTAATTTTTTGTTATATAAGTTTTCCAATTTTTTGAAAACTGACGAGACATGGCAAAAGATTCTAGAATGTGTGGGTTGCAGAAATGGCTTTCAGGAAGCCTTCGGGCTATTTTAGTTTTAGGACTGCAAGGGCGTCAGCCGAGAGTTATAGATCTCCTCCCACATTTAACGTTTCTTATTGCTCTCTCTTCGGTTTTCAAAAAAGAAATTAAATCTTTTAAAAGATTTAAATGTTTGTTTTTACGAAAAATATCTTAAACTAAATCAATTGTGAGGGTGATTTTCCGTATTTCGAATTGTAAGAAAACGCGGGTGTTTAGAAACGCGAGAAATATATCACAATTTGGGCAAGCTATCTTTTCCGACTTGCGATTCCCGAAACTGCCCCCGCGCTCCATTTTGAGAAAAACGATGTCTTTATGATGAATTTTCATTGCGGATTAATATATTGGCTAAATATCAACACGTAAATAACTTCAGCCACACATGAATTCGGACCAGTCTTGGACTATCCACATCAAAATTCTCACATCTGTACATGCAATAGATTTTCCAAGCCATCTCGGAAACACGATACACACAAATGTCATTTTTATAATTGTATAGATAAATCAACTGCGTGGGAGTTGTTGGGAATTTTTAATTTCGGTCAATGAATATCACAAAAAAAAATTGTAATATTATTTACCAAAGTCCCATCTTTCAGGAATAATAATATATGTATAAAATAAAACTCGGACAAAATTTAATTTTTTGTTATATAATTTTTCCAATTTTTTGAAAACTGACGAGACATGGCAAAAGATTCTAGAATGTGTGGGTTGCAGAACTGGCTTTCAGGAAGCCTTCGTGCTATTGTAGTTTTAGGACTGCAAGGGCGTCAGCCGAGAGTTATAGATCTCCTCCCACATTTAACGTTTCTTATTGCTCTCTCTTCGGTTTTCAAAAAAGAAATTAAATCTTTTAAAAGATCTAAGTGTTTGTTTTTAAGAAAAATAGCTTAAACTAAATCAATTGTGAGGGAGATTTTCCGTATTTCGAATTGTAAGAAAACGCGGGTGTTTAGAAACACGAGAAATATATCACAATTTGGGCAAGCTATCTTTTCCGACTTGCGATTCCCGAAACTGCCCCCGCGCGCAATTTTGAGAAAAACGATGTCTTTATGATGAATTTTCATTGCGGATTAATATATTGGTTAAATATCAACACGTAAATAACTTCAGCCACTCATGAATTCGGACCAGTCTTGGACTATCCACATCAAAATTCTCACATCTGTACATGCAATAGATTTTCCAAGCCATCTCGGAAACACGATACACACAAATGTCATTTTTATAATTGTATAGATAAATCAACTGCGTGGGAGTTGTTGGGAATGTTTAATTTCGTGCAATGAATATCACAAAAAAAATTGTAATGTTATTTACCAAAGTCCCATCTTTCAGGAATAATAATATATATATAAAATAAAACTCGGACAAAATTTAATTTTTTGTTATATAATTTTTCCAATTTTTTGAAAACTGACGAGACATGGCAAAAGATTCTAGAATGTGTGGGTTGCAGAACTGGCTTTCAGGAAGCCTTCGGGCTATTGTAGTTTTAGGACTGCAAGGGCGTCAGCCGAGAGTTATAGATCTCCTCCCACATTTAACGTTTCTTATTGCTCTCTCTTCGGTTTTCAAAAAACAATTAATATTTAAAAAGATCTAAATGTTTGTTTTTAAAAACAATATCTTAAACTAAATCAATTGTGAGGGAGATTTTCCGTATTTCGAATTGTAAGAAAACGCGGGTGTTTAGAAACGCGAGAAATATATCACAATTTGGGCAATCTATCTTTTCCGACTTGCGATTCCCGAAACTGCCCCCGCGCGCCATTTTGTGAAAAACGTTGTCTTGATGATGAATTTTCATTGCGGATTAATATATTGGCTAAATATCAACACGTAAATAACTTCAGCTACACATGAATTCGGACCAGTCTTGGACTATCCACATCAAAATTCTCACATCTGTACATGCAATAGATTTTCCAAGCCATCTCGGAAACACGATACACACAAATGTCATTTTTATCATTGTATAGATAAATCAACTGCGTGGGAGTTGTTGGGAATGTTTAATTTCGTGCAATAAATATCACAAAAAAAATTGTAATGTTATTTACCAAAGTCCCATCTTTCAGGAATAATAATATATACATAAAATAAAACTCGGACAAAATTTATTTTTTGTTATATAATTTTTCCAATTTTTTGAAAACTGACGAGACATGGCAAAAGATTCTAGAATGTGTGGGTTGCAGAACTGGCTTTCAGGAAGCCTTCGGGCTATTGTAGTTTTAGGACTGCAAGGGCGTCAGCCGAGAGTTATAGATCTCCTCCCACATTTAACGTTTCTTATTGCTCTCTCTTCGGTTTTCAAAAAAGAAATTAAATCTTTTAACAGATCCAAGTGTTTGTTTTTAAGAAAAATATCTTAAACTAAATCAATTGTGAGGGAGATTTTCCGTATTTCGAATTGTAAGAAAACGCGGGTGTTTAGAAACGCGAGAAATGTATCACAATTTGGGCAAGCTATCTTTTCCGACTTGCGATTCCCGAAACTGCCCCCGCGCGCCATTTTGTGAAAAACGTTGTCTTTATGATGAATTTTCATTGCGGATTAATATATTGGCTAAATATCAACACGTAAATAAATTCAGCTACACATGAATTCGGACCAGTCTTGGACTATCCACATCAAAATTCGCACATCTGTACATGCAATAGATTTTCCAAGCCATCTCGGAAACACGATACACACAAATGTCATTTTTATAATTGTATAGATAAATCAACTGCGTGGGAGTTGTTGGGAATGTTTAATTTCGTGCAATGAATATCACAAAAAAAATTGTAATGTTATTTACCAAAGTCCCATCTTTCAGGAATAATAATATATATATAAAATAAAACTCGGACAAAATTTATTTTTTTGTTATATAATTTTTCCAATTTTTTGAAAACTGACGAGACATGGCAAAAGATTCTAGAATGTGTGGGTTGCAGAACTGGCTTTCAGGAAGCCTTCGGGCTATTGTAGTTTTAGGACTGCAAGGGCGTCAGCCGAGAGTTATAGATCTCCTCCCACATTTAACGTTTCTTATTGCTCTCTCTTCGGTTTTCAAAAAAGAAATTAAATCTTTTAACAGATCCAAGTGTTTGTTTTTAAGAAAAATATCCTAAACTAAATCAATTGTGAGGGAGATTTTCCGTATTTCGAATTGTAAGAAAACGCGGGTGTTTAGAAACGCGAGAAATGTATCACAATTTGGGCAAGCTATCTTTTCCGACTTGCGATTCCCGAAACTGCCCCCGCGCGCCATTTTGTGAAAAACGTTGTCTTTATGATGAATTTTCATTGCGGATTAATATATTGGCTAAATATCAACACGTAAATAAATTCAGCTACACATGAATTCGGACCAGTCTTGGACTATCCACATCAAAATTCTCACATCTGTACATGCAATAGATTTTCCAAGCCATCTCGGAAACACGATACACACAAATGTCATTTTTATAATTGTATAGATAAATCAACTGCGTGGGAGTTGTTGGGAATGTTTAATTTCGTGCAATGAATATCACAAAAAAAATTGTAATGTTATTTACCAAAGTCCCATCTTTCAGGAATAATAATATATATATAAAATAAAACTCGGACAAAATTTATTTTTTTGTTATATAATTTTTCCAATTTTTTGAAAACTGACGAGACATGGCAAAAGATTCTAGAATGTGTGGGTTGCAGAACTGGCTTTCAGGAAGCCTTCGGGCTATTGTAGTTTTAGGACTGCAAGGGCGTCAGCCGAGAGTTATAGATCTCCTCCCACATTTAACGTTTCTTATTGCTCTCTCTTCGGTTCTCAAAAAAGAAATTAAATCTTTTAAAAGATCTAAGTGTTTGTTTTTAAGAAAAATAGCTTAAACTAAATCAATTGTGAGGGAGATTTTCCGTATTTCGAATTGTAAGAAAACGCGGGTGTTTAGAAACACGAGAAATATATCACAATTTGGGCAAGCTATCTTTTCCGACTTGCGATTCCCGAAACTGCCCCCGCGCGCCATTTTGAGAAAAACGATGTCTTTATGATGAATTTTCATTGCGGATTAATATATTGGTTAAATATCAACACGTAAATAACTTCAGCCACTCATGAATTCGGACCAGTCTTGGACTATCCACATCAAAATTCTCACATCTGTACATGCAATAGATTTTCCAAGCCATCTCGGAAACACGATACACACAAATGTCATTTTTATAATTGTATAGATAAATCAACTGCGTGGGAGTTGTTGGGAATGTTTAATTTCGTGCAATGAATATCACAAAAAAAATTGTAATGTTATTTACCAAAGTCCCATCTTTCAGGAATAATAATATATATATAAAATAAAACTCGGACAAAATTTAATTTTTTGTTATATAATTTTTCCAATTTTTTGAAAACTGACGAGACATGGCAAAAGATTCTAGAATGTGTGGGTTGCAGAACTGGCTTTCAGGAAGCCTTCGGGCTATTGTAGTTTTAGGACTGCAAGGGCGTCAGCCGAGAGTTATAGATCTCCTCCCACATTTAACGTTTCTTATTGCTCTCTCTTCGGTTTTCAAAAAACAATTAATATTTAAAAAGATCTAAATGTTTGTTTTTAAAAACAATATCTTAAACTAAATCAATTGTGAGGGAGATTTTCCGTATTTCGAATTGTAAGAAAACGCGGGTGTTTAGAAACGCGAGAAATATATCACAATTTGGGCAATCTATCTTTTCCGACTTGCGATTCCCGAAACTGCCCCCGCGCGCCATTTTGTGAAAAACGTTGTCTTGATGATGAATTTTCATTGCGGATTAATATATTGGCTAAATATCAACACGTAAATAACTTCAGCTACACATGAATTCGGACCAGTCTTGGACTATCCACATCAAAATTCTCACATCTGTACATGCAATAGATTTTCCAAGCCATCTCGGAAACACGATACACACAAATGTCATTTTTATCATTGTATAGATAAATCAACTGCGTGGGAGTTGTTGGGAATGTTTAATTTCGTGCAATAAATATCACAAAAAAAATTGTAATGTTATTTACCAAAGTCCCATCTTTCAGGAATAATAATATATACATAAAATAAAACTCGGACAAAATTTATTTTTTTGTTATATAATTTTTCCAATTTTTTGAAAACTGACGAGACATGGCAAAAGATTCTAGAATGTGTGGGTTGCAGAACTGGCTTTCAGGAAGCCTTCGGGCTATTGTAGTTTTAGGACTGCAAGGGCGTCAGCCGAGAGTTATAGATCTCCTCCCACATTTAACGTTTCTTATTGCTCTCTCTTCGGTTTTCAAAAAAGAAATTAAATCTTTTAACAGATCCAAGTGTTTGTTTTTAAGAAAAATATCTTAAACTAAATCAATTGTGAGGGAGATTTTCCGTATTTCGAATTGTAAGAAAACGCGGGTGTTTAGAAACGCGAGAAATGTATCACAATTTGGGCAAGCTATCTTTTCCGACTTGCGATTCCCGAAACTGCCCCCGCGCGCCATTTTGTGAAAAACGTTGTCTTTATGATGAATTTTCATTGCGGATTAATATATTGGCTAAATATCAACACGTAAATAAATTCAGCTACACATGAATTCGGACCAGTCTTGGACTATCCACATCAAAATTCGCACATCTGTACATGCAATAGATTTTCCAAGCCATCTCGGAAACACGATACACACAAATGTCATTTTTATAATTGTATAGATAAATCAACTGCGTGGGAGTTGTTGGGAATGTTTAATTTCGTGCAATGAATATCACAAAAAAAATTGTAATGTTATTTACCAAAGTCCCATCTTTCAGGAATAATAATATATATATAAAATAAAACTCGGACAAAATTTATTTTTTTGTTATATAATTTTTCCAATTTTTTGAAAACTGACGAGACATGGCAAAAGATTCTAGAATGTGTGGGTTGCAGAACTGGCTTTCAGGAAGCCTTCGGGCTATTGTAGTTTTAGGACTGCAAGGGCGTCAGCCGAGAGTTATAGATCTCCTCCCACATTTAACGTTTCTTATTGCTCTCTCTTCGGTTTTCAAAAAAGAAATTAAATCTTTTAACAGATCCAAGTGTTTGTTTTTAAGAAAAATATCTTAAACTAAATCAATTGTGAGGGAGATTTTCCGTATTTCGAATTGTAAGAAAACGCGGGTGTTTAGAAACGCGAGAAATGTATCACAATTTGGGCAAGCTATCTTTTCCGACTTGCGATTCCCGAAACAGCCCCCGCGCGCCATTTTGTGAAAAACGTTGTCTTTATGATGAATTTTCATTGCGGATTAATATATTGGCTAAATATCAACACGTAAATAAATTCAGCTACACATGAATTCGGACCAGTCTTGGACTATCCACATCAAAATTCTCACATCTGTACATGCAATAGATTTTCCAAGCCATCTCGGAAACACGATACACACAAATGTCATTTTTATAATTGTATAGATAAATCAACTGCGTGGGAGTTGTTGGGAATGTTTAATTTCGTGCAATGAATATCACAAAAAAAATTGTAATGTTATTTACCAAAGTCCCATCTTTCAGGAATAATAATATATATATAAAATAAAACTCGGACAAAATTTATTTTTTTGTTATATAATTTTTCCAATTTTTTGAAAACTGACGAGACATGGCAAAAGATTCTAGAATGTGTGGGTTGCAGAACTGGCTTTCAGGAAGCCTTCGGGCTATTGTAGTTTTAGGACTGCAAGGGTGTCAGCCGAGAGTTATAGATCTCCTCCCACATTTAACGTTTCTTATTGCTCTCTCTTCGGTTTTCAAAAAAGAAATTAAATCTTTTAAAAGATCCAAGTGTTTGTTTTTAAGAAAAATATCTTAAACTAAATCAATTGTGAGGGAGATTTTCCGTATTTCGAATTGTAAGAAAACGCGGGTGTTTAGAAACGCGAGAAATATATCACAATTTGGGCAAGCTATCTTTTCCGACTTGCGATTCCCGAAACTGCCCCCGCGCGCCATTTTGTGAAAAACGTTGTCTTTATGATGAATTTTCATTGCGGATTAATATATTGGCTAAATATCAACACGTAAATAAATTCAGCTACACATGAATTCGGACCAGTCTTGGACTATCCACATCAAAATTCTCACATCTGTACATGCAATAGATTTTCCAAGCCATCTCGGAAACACGATACACACAAATGTCATTTTTATCATTGTATAGATAAATCAACTGCGTGGGAGTTGTTGGGAATGTTTAATTTCGTGCAATGAATATCACAAAAAAATTGTAATGTTATTTACCAAAGTCCCATCTTTCAGGAATAATAATATATACATAAAATAAAACTCGGACAAAATTTAATTTTTTGTTATATAATTTTTCCTATTTTTTGAAAACTGACGAGACATGGCAAAAGATTCTAGAATGTGTGGGTTGCAGAACTGGCTTTCAGGAAGCCTTCGTGCTATTGTAGTTTTAGGACTGCAAGGGCGTCAGCCGAGAGTTATAGATCTCCTCCCACATTTAACGTTTCTTATTGCTCTCTCTTCGGTTTTCAAAAAAGAAATTAAATCTTTTAAAAGATCTAAGTGTTTGTTTTTAAGAAAAATAGCTTAAACTAAATCAATTGTGAGGGAGATTTTCCGTATTTCGAATT
Organism: Maratus michaelseni; assembly: GCA_963931845.1. Classification (NCBI taxonomy): domain Eukaryota; kingdom Metazoa; phylum Arthropoda; class Arachnida; order Araneae; family Salticidae; genus Maratus; species Maratus michaelseni. The sequence continues at coordinate 283,935,776 of OZ007587.1, forward strand.
GTAAGAAAACGCGGGTGTTTAGAAACACGAGAAATATATCACAATTTGGGCAAGCTATCTTTTCCGACTTGCGATTCCCGAAACTGCCCCCGCGCGCCATTTTGAGAAAAACGATGTCTTTATGATGAATTTTCATTGCGGATTAATATATTGGTTAAATATCAACACGTAAATAACTTCAGCCACTCATGAATTCGGACCAGTCTTGGACTATCCACATCAAAATTCTCACATCTGTACATGCAATAGATTTTCCAAGCCATCTCGGAAACACGATACACACAAATGTCATTTTTATAATTGTATAGATAAATCAACTGCGTGGGAGTTGTTGGGAATGTTTAATTTCGTGCAATGAATATCACAAAAAAAATTGTAATGTTATTTACCAAAGTCCCATCTTTCAGGAATAATAATATATATATATAAAATAAAACTCGGACAAAATTTAATTTTTTGTTATATAATTTTTCCAATTTTTTGAAAACTGACGAGACATGGCAAAAGATTCTAGAATGTGTGGGTTGCAGAACTGGCTTTCAGGAAGCCTTCGGGCTATTGTAGTTTTAGGACTGCAAGGGCGTCAGCCGAGAGTTATAGATCTCCTCCCACATTTAACGTTTCTTATTGCTCTCTCTTCGGTTTTCAAAAAAGAAATTAAATCTTTTAAAAGATCCAAGTGTTTGTTTTTAAGAAAAATATCTTAAACTAAATCAATTGTGAGGGAGATTTTCCGTATTTCGAATTGTAAGAAAACGCGGGTGTTTAGAAACGCGAGAAATGTATCACAATTTGGGCAAGCTATCTTTTCCGACTTGCGATTCCCGAAACTGCCCCCGCGCGCCATTTTGTGAAAAACGTTGTCTTTATGATGAATTTTCATTGCGGATTAATATATTGGCTAAATATCAACACGTAAATAAATTCAGCTACACATGAATTCGGACCAGTCTTGGACTATCCACATCAAAATTCTCACATCTGTACATGCAATAGATTTTCCAAGCCATCTCGGAAACACGATACACACAAATGTCATTTTTATAATTGTATAGATAAATCAACTGCGTGGGAGTTGTTGGGAATGTTTAATTTCGTGCAATGAATATCACAAAAAAAATTGTAATGTTATTTACCAAAGTCCCATCTTTCAGGAATAATAATATATATATAAAATAAAACTCGGACAAAATTTATTTTTTTGTTATATAATTTTTGCAATTTTTTGAAAACTGACGAGACATGGCAAAAGATTCTAGAATGTGTGGGTTGCAGAACTGGCTTTCAGGAAGCCTTCGGGCTATTGTAGTTTTAGGACTGCAAGGGCGTCAGCCGAGAGTTATAGATCTCCTCCCACATTTAACGTTTCTTATTGCTCTCTCTTCGGTTTTCAAAAAACAATTAATATTTAAAAAGATCTAAATGTTTGTTTTTAAAAACAATATCATAAACTAAATCAATTGTGAGGGAGATTTTCCGTATTTCGAATTGTAAGAAAACGCGGGTGTTTAGAAACGCGAGAAATATATCACAATTTGGGCAATCTATCTTTTCCGACTTGCGATTCCCGAAACTGCCCCCGCGCGCCATTTTGTGAAAAACGTTGTCTTGATGATGAATTTTCATTGCGGATTAATATATTGGCTAAATATCAACACGTAAATAACTTCAGCTACACATGAATTCGGACCAGTCTTGGACTATCCACATCAAAATTCTCACATCTGTACATGCAATAGATTTTCCAAGCCATCTCGGAAACACGATACACACAAATGTCATTTTTATCATTGTATAGATAAATCAACTGCGTGGGAGTTGTTGGGAATGTTTAATTTCGTGCAATAAATATCACAAAAAAAATTGTAATGTTATTTACCAAAGTCCCATCTTTCAGGAATAATAATATATACATAAAATAAAACTCGGACAAAATTTAATTTTTTGTTATATAATTTTTCCAATTTTTTGAAAACTGACAAGACATGGCAAAAGATTCTAGAATGTGAGGGTTGCAGAACTGGCTTTCAGGAAGCCTTCGGGCTATTGTAGTTTTAGGACTGCAAGGGCGTCAGCCGAGAGTTATAGATCTCCTCCCACATTTAACGTTTTTATTGCTCTCTCTTCGGTTTTCAAAAAAGAAATTAAATCTTTTAAAAGATCCAAGTGTTTGTTTTTAAGAAAAATATCTTAAACTAAATCAATTGTGAGGGAGATTTTCCGTATTTCGAATTGTAAGAAAACGCGGGTGTTTAGAAACGCGAGAAATGTATCACAATTTGGGCAAGCTATCTTTTCCGACTTGCGATTCCCGAAACTGCCCCCGCGCGCCATTTTGTGAAAAACGTTGTCTTTATGATGAATTTTCATTGCGGATTAATATATTGGCTAAATATCAACACGTAAATAAATTCAGCTACACATGAATTCGGACCAGTCTTGGACTATCCACATCAAAATTCTCACATCTGTACAAGCAATAGATTTTCCAAGCCATCTCGGAAACACGATACACACAAATGTCATTTTTATCATTGTATAGATAAATCAACTGCGTGGGAGGTGTTGGGAATGTTTAATTTCGTGCAATGAATATCACAAAAAAATTGTAATGTTATTTACCAAAGTCCCATCTTTCAGGAATAATAATATATACATAAAATAAAACTCGGACAAAATTTAATTTTTTGTTATATAATTTTTCCAATTTTTTGAAAACTGACGAGACATGGCAAAAGATTCTAGAATGTGTGGGTTGCAGAACTGGCTTTCAGGAAGCCTTCGGGCTATTGTAGTTTTAGGACTGCAAGGGCGTCAGCCGAGAGTTATAGATCTCCTCCCACATTTAACGTTTCTTATTGCTCTCTCTTCGGTTTTCAAAAAAGAAATTAAATCTTTTAAAAGATTTAAATGTTTGTTTTTACGAAAAATATCTTAAACTAAATCAATTGTGAGGGTGATTTTCCGTATTTCGAATTGTAAGAAAACGCGGGTGTTTAGAAACGCGAGAAATATATCACAATTTGGGCAAGCTATCTTTTCCGACTTGCGATTCCCGAAACTGCCCCCGCGCGCCATTTTGAGAAAAACGATGTCTTTATGATGAATTTTCATTGCGGATTAATATATTGGCTAAATATCAACACGTAAATAACTTCAGCCACACATGAATTTGGACCAGTCTTGGACTATCCACATCAAAATTCTCACATCTGTACATGCAATAGATTTTCCAAGCCATCTCGGAAACAAGATACACACAAATGTCATTTTTATAATTGTATAGATAAATCAACTGCGTGGGAGTTGTTGGGAATTTTTAATTTCGGTCAATGCATATCACAAAAAAAAAATGTAATGTTATTTAGCAAAGTCCCATCTTTCAGGAATAATAATATATGTATAAAATAAAACTCGGACAAAATTTAATTTTTTGTTATATAATTTTTCCAATTTTTTGAAAACTGACGAGACATGGCAAAAGATTCTAGAATGTGTGGGTTGCAGAACTGGCTTTCAGGAAGCCTTCGTGCTATTGTAGTTTTAGGACTGCAAGGGCGTCAGCCGAGAGTTATAGATCTCCTCCCACATTTAACCTTTCTTATTGCTCTCTCTTCGGTTTTCAAAAAAGAAATTAAATCTTTTAAAAGATCTAAGTGTTTGTTTTTAAGAAAAATAGCTTAAACTAAATCAATTGTGAGGGAGATTTTCCGTATTTCGAATTGTAAGAAAACGCGGGTGTTTAGAAACACGAGAAATATATCACAATTTGGGCAAGCTATCTTTTCCGACTTGCGATTCCCGAAACTGCCCCCGCGCGCCATTTTGAGAAAAACGATGTCTTTATGATGAATTTTCATTTCGGATTAATATATTGGTTAAATATCAACACGTAAATAACTTCAGCCACTCATGAATTCGGACCATTCTTGGACTATCCACATCAAAATTCTCACATCTGTACATGCAATAGATTTTCCAAGCCATCTCGGAAACACGATACACACAAATGTCATTTTTATCATTGTATAGATAAATCAACTGCGTGGGAGTTGTTGGGAATGTTTAATTTCGTGCAATGAATATCACAAAAAAATTGTAATGTTATTTACCAAAGTCCCATCTTTCAGGAATAATAATATATACATAAAATAAAACTCGGACAAAATTTAATTTTTTGTTATATAATTTTTCCAATTTTTTGAAAACTGACGAGACATGGCAAAAGATTCTAGAATGTGTGGGTTGCAGAACTGGCTTTCAGGAAGCCTTCGGGCTATTGTAGTTTTAGGACTGCAAGGGCGTCTGCCGAGAGTTATAGATCTCCTCCCACATTTAACGTTTCTTATTGCTCTCTCTTCGGTTTTCAAAAAAGAAATTAAATCTTTTAAAAGATTTAAATGTTTGTTTTTACGAAAAATATCTTAAACTAAATCAATTGTGAGGGTGATTTTCCGTATTTCGAATTGTAAGAAAACGCGGGTGTTTAGAAACGCGAGAAATATATCACAATTTGGGCAAGATATCTTTTCCGACTTGCGATTCCCGAAACTGCCCCCGCGCGCCATTTTGAGAAAAACGATGTCTTTATGATGAATTTTCATTTCGGATTAATATATTGGTTAAATATCAACACGTAAATAACTTCAGCCACTCATGAATTCGGACCAGTCTTGGACTATCCACATCAAAATTCTCACATCTGTACATGCAATAGATTTTCCAAGCCATCTCGGAAACACGATACACACAAATGTCATTTTTATCATTGTATAGATAAATCAACTGCGTGGGAGTTGTTGGGAATGTTTAATTTCGTGCAATAAATATCACAAAAAAAATTGTAATGTTATTTACCAAAGTCCCTTCTTTCAGGTATAATAATATATACATAAAATAAAACTCGGACAAAATTTAATTTTTTGTTATATAATTTTTCCAATTTTTTGAAAACTGACAAGACATGGCAAAAGATTCTAGAATGTGAGGGTTGCTGAACTGGCTTTCAGGAAGCCTTCGGGCTATTGTAGTTTTAGGACTGCAAGGGCGTCAGCCGAGAGTTATAGATCTCCTCCCACATTTAACGTTTCTTATTGCTCTCTCTTCGGTTTTCAAAAAAGAAATTAAATCTTTTAAAAGATTTAAATGTTTGTTTTTACGAAAAATATCTTAAACTAAATCAATTGTGAGGGTGATTTTCCGTATTTCGAATTGTAAGAAAACGCGGGTGTTTAGAAACGCGAGAAATATATCACAATTTGGGCAAGCTATCTTTTCCGACTTGCGATTCCCGAAACTGCCCCCGCGCGCCATTTTGAGAAAAACGATGTCTTTATGATGAATTTTCATTGCGGATTAATATATTGGCTAAATATCAACACGTAAATAACTTCAGCCACACATGAATTCGGACCAGTCTTGGACTATCCACATCAAAATTCTCACATCTGTACATGCAATAGATTTTCCAAGCCATCTCGGAAACACGATACACACAAATGTCATTTTTATAATTGTATAGATAAATCAACTGCGTGGGAGTTGTTGGGAATTTTTAATTTCGGTCAATGAATATCACAAAAAAAATGTAATGTTATTTAGCAAAGTCCCATCTTTCAGGAATAATAATATACGTATAAAATAAAACTCGGACAAAATTTAATTTTTTGTTATATAATTTTTCCAATTTTTTGAAAACTGACGAGACATGGCAAAAGATTCTAGAATGTGTGGGTTGCAGAACTGGCTTTCAGGAAGCCTTCGTGCTATTGTAGTTTTAGGACTGCAAGGGCGTCAGCCGAGAGTTATAGATCTCCTCCCACATTTAACGTTTCTTATTGCTCTCTCTTCGGTTTTCAAAAAAGAAATTAAATCTTTTAAAAGATCTAAGTGTTTGTTTTTAAGAAAAATAGCTTAAACTAAATCAATTGTGAGGGAGATTTTCCGTATTTCGAATTGTAAGAAAACGCGGGTGTTTAGAAACGCGAGAAATGTATCACAATTTGGGCAAGCTATCTTTTCCGACTTGCGATTCCCGAAACTGCCCCCGCGCGCCATTTTGTGAAAAACGTTGTCTTTATGATGAATTTTCATTGCGGATTAATATATTGGCTAAATATCAACACGTAAATAAATTCAGCTACACATGAATTCGGACCAGTCTTGGACTATCCACATCAAAATTCTCACATCTGTACATGCAATATATTTTCCAAGCCATCTCGGAAACACGATACACACAAATGTCATTTTTATCATTGTATAGATAAATCAACTGCGTGGGAGTTGTTGGGAATGTTTAATTTCGTGCAATGAATATCACAAAAAAATTGTAATGTTATTTACCAAAGTCCCATCTTTCAGGAATAATAATATATACATAAAATAAAACTCGGACAAAATTTAATTTTTTGTTATATAATTTTTCCAATTTTTTGAAAACTGACGAGACATGGCAAAAGATTCTAGAATGTGTGGGTTGCAGAACTGGCTTTCAGGAAGCCTTCGGGCTATTGTAGTTTTAGGACTGCAAGGGCGTCAGCCGAGAGTTATAGATCTCCTCCCACATTTAACGTTTCTTATTGCTCTCTCTTCGGTTTTCAAAAAAGAAATTAAATCTTTTAAAAGATTTAAATGTTTGTTTTTACGAAAAATATCTTAAACTAAATCAATTGTGAGGGTGATTTTCCGTATTTCGAATTGTAAGAAAACGCGGGTGTTTAGAAACGCGAGAAATATATCACAATTTGGGCAAGCTATCTTTTCCGACTTGCGATTCCCGAAACTGCCCCCACGCGCCATTTTGAGAAAAACGATGTCATTATGATGAATTTTCATTTCGGATTAATATATTGGTTAAATATCAACACGTAAATAACTTCAGCCACTCATGAATTCGGACCAGTCTTGGACTATCCACATCAAAATTCTCACATCTGTACATGCAATAGATTTTCCAAGCCATCTCGGAAACACGATACACACAAATGTCATTTTTATCATTGTATAGATAAATCAACTGCGTGGGAGTTGTTGGGAATGTTTAATTTCGTGCAATAAATATCACAAAAAAAATTGTAATGTTATTTACCAAAGTCCCATCTTTCAGGAATAATAATATATACATAAAATAAAACTCGGACAAAATTTAATTTTTTGTTATATAATTTTTCCAATTTTTTGAAAACTGACAAGACATGGCAAAAGATTCTAGAATGTGAGGGTTGCAGAACTGGCTTTCAGGAAGCCTTCGGGCTATTGTAGTTTTAGGACTGCAAGGGCGTCAGCCGAGAGTTATAGATCTCCTCCCACATTTAACGTTTCTTATTGCTCTCTCTTCGGTTTTCAAAAAAGAAATTAAATCTTTTAAAAGATCCAAGTGTTTGTTTTTAAGAAAAATATCTTAAACTAAATCAATTGTGAGGGAGATTTTCCGTATTTCGAATTGTAAGAAAACGCGGGTGTTTAGAAACGCGAGAAATGTATCACAATTTGGGCAAGCTATCTTTTCCGACTTGCGATTCCCGAAACTGCCCCCGCGCGCCATTTTGTGAAAAACGTTGTCTTTATGATGAATTTTCATTGCGGATTAATATATTGGCTAAATATCAACACGTAAATAAATTCAGCTACACATGAATTCGGACCAGTCTTGGACTATCCACATCAAAATTCTCACATCTGTACATGCAATATATTTTCCAAGCCATCTCGGAAACACGATACACACAAATGTCATTTTTATCATTGTATAGATAAATCAACTGCGTGGGAGTTGTTGGGAATGTTTAATTTCGTGCAATGAATATCACAAAAAAATTGTAATGTTATTTACCAAAGTCCCATCTTTCAGGAATAATAATATATACATAAAATAAAACTCGGACAAAATTTAATTTTTTGTTATATAATTTTTCCAATTTTTTGAAAACTGACGAGACATGGCAAAAGATTCTAGAATGTGTGGGTTGCAGAACTGGCTTTCAGGAAGCCTTCGGGCTATTGTAGTTTTAGGACTGCAAGGGCGTCAGCCGAGAGTTATAGATCTCCTCCCACATTTAACGTTTCTTATTGCTCTCTCTTCGGTTTTCAAAAAAGAAATTAAATCTTTTAAAAGATTTAAATGTTTGTTTTTACGAAAAATATCTTAAACTAAATCAATTGTGAGGGTGATTTTCCGTATTTCGAATTGTAAGAAAACGCGGGTGTTTAGAAACGCGAGAAATATATCACAATTTGGGCAAGCTATCTTTTCCGACTTGCGATTCCCGAAACTGCCCCCGCGCGCCATTTTGTGAAAAACGTTGTCTTTATGATGAATTTTCATTGCGGATTAATATATTGGCTAAATATCAACACGTAAATAAATTCAGCTACACATGAATTCGGACCAGTCTTGGACTATCCACATCAAAATTCTCACATCTGTACATGCAATATATTTTCCAAGCCATCTCGGAAACACGATACACACAAATGTCATTTTTATCATTGTATAGATAAATCAACTGCGTGGGAGTTGTTGGGAATGTTTAATTTCGTGCAATGAATATCACAAAAAAATTGTAATGTTATTTACCAAAGTCCCATCTTTCAGGAATAATAATATATACATAAAATAAAACTCGGACAAAATTTAATTTTTTGTTATATAATTTTTCCAATTTTTTGAAAACTGACGAGACATGGCAAAAGATTCTAGAATGTGTGGGTTGCAGAACTGGCTTTCAGGAAGCCTTCGGGCTATTGTAGTTTTAGGACTGCAAGGGCGTCTGCCGAGAGTTATAGATCTCCTCCCACATTTAACGTTTCTTATTGCTCTCTCTTCGGTTTTCAAAAAAGAAATTAAATCTTTTAAAAGATTTAAATGTTTGTTTTTACGAAAAACATCTTAAACTAAATCAATTGTGAGGGTGATTTTCCGTATTTCGAATTGTAAGAAAACGCGGGTGTTTAGAAACGCGAGAAATATATCACAATTTGGGCAAGATATCTTTTCCGACTTGCGATTCCCGAAACTGCCCCCGCGCGCCATTTTGAGAAAAACGATGTCTTTATGATGAATTTTCATTTCGGATTAATATATTGGTTAAATATCAACACGTAAATAACTTCAGCCACTCATGAATTCGGACCAGTCTTGGACTATCCACATCAAAATTCTCACATCTGTACATGCAATAGATTTTCCAAGCCATCTCGGAAACACGATACACACAAATGTCATTTTTATCATTGTATAGATAAATCAACTGCGTGGGAGTTGTTGGGAATGTTTAATTTCGTGCAATAAATATCACAAAAAAAATTGTAATGTTATTTACCAAAGTCCCTTCTTTCAGGTATAATAATATATACATAAAATAAAACTCGGACAAAATTTAATTTTTTGTTATATAATTTTTCCAATTTTTTGAAAACTGACAAGACATGGCAAAAGATTCTAGAATGTGAGGGTTGCTGAACTGGCTTTCAGGAAGCCTTCGGGCTATTGTAGTTTTAGGACTGCAAGGGCGTCAGCCGAGAGTTATAGATCTCCTCCCACATTTAACGTTTCTTATTGCTCTCTCTTCGGTTTTCAAAAAAGAAATTAAATCTTTTAAAAGATTTAAATGTTTGTTTTTACGAAAAATATCTTAAACTAAATCAATTGTGAGGGTGATTTTCCGTATTTCGAATTGTAAGAAAACGCGGGTGTTTAGAAACGCGAGAAATATATCACAATTTGGGCAAGCTATCTTTTCCGACTTGCGATTCCCGAAACTGCCCCCGCGCGCCATTTTGAGAAAAACGATGTCTTTATGATGAATTTTCATTGCGGATTAATATATTGGCTAAATATCAACACGTAAATAACTTCAGCCACACATGAATTCGGACCAGTCTTGGACTATCCACATCAAAATTCTCACATCTGTACATGCAATAGATTTTCCAAGCCATCTCGGAAACACGATACACACAAATGTCATTTTTATAATTGTATAGATAAATCAACTGCGTGGGAGTTGTTGGGAATTTTTAATTTCGGTCAATGAATATCACAAAAAAAATGTAATGTTATTTAGCAAAGTCCCATCTTTCAGGAATAATAATATACGTATAAAATAAAACTCGGACAAAATTTAATTTTTTGTTATATAATTTTTCCAATTTTTTGAAAACTGACGAGACATGGCAAAAGATTCTAGAATGTGTGGGTTGCAGAACTGGCTTTCAGGAAGCCTTCGTGCTATTGTAGTTTTAGGACTGCAAGGGCGTCAGCCGAGAGTTATAGATCTCCTCCCACATTTAACGTTTCTTATTGCTCTCTCTTCGGTTTTCAAAAAAGAAATTAAATCTTTTAAAAGATCTAAGTGTTTGTTTTTAAGAAAAATAGCTTAAACTAAATCAATTGTGAGGGAGATTTTCCGTATTTCGAATTGTAAGAAAACGCGGGTGTTTAGAAACGCGAGAAATGTATCACAATTTGGGCAAGCTATCTTTTCCGACTTGCGATTCCCGAAACTGCCCCCGCGCGCCATTTTGTGAAAAACGTTGTCTTTATGATGAATTTTCATTGCGGATTAATATATTGGCTAAATATCAACACGTAAATAAATTCAGCTACACATGAATTCGGACCAGTCTTGGACTATCCACATCAAAATTCTCACATCTGTACATGCAATATATTTTCCAAGCCATCTCGGAAACACGATACACACAAATGTCATTTTTATCATTGTATAGATAAATCAACTGCGTGGGAGTTGTTGGGAATGTTTAATTTCGTGCAATGAATATCACAAAAAAATTGTAATGTTATTTACCAAAGTCCCATCTTTCAGGAATAATAATATATACATAAAATAAAACTCGGACAAAATTTAATTTTTTGTTATATAATTTTTCCAATTTTTTGAAAACTGACGAGACATGGCAAAAGATTCTAGAATGTGTGGGTTGCAGAACTGGCTTTCAGGAAGCCTTCGGGCTATTGTAGTTTTAGGACTGCAAGGGCGTCAGCCGAGAGTTATAGATCTCCTCCCACATTTAACGTTTCTTATTGCTCTCTCTTCGGTTTTCAAAAAAGAAATTAAATCTTTTAAAAGATTTAAATGTTTGTTTTTACGAAAAATATCTTAAACTAAATCAATTGTGAGGGTGATTTTCCGTATTTCGAATTGTAAGAAAACGCGGGTGTTTAGAAACGCGAGAAATATATCACAATTTGGGCAAGCTATCTTTTCCGACTTGCGATTCCCGAAACTGCCCCCACGCGCCATTTTGAGAAAAACGATGTCATTATGATGAATTTTCATTTCGGATTAATATATTGGTTAAATATCAACACGTAAATAACTTCAGCCACTCATGAATTCGGACCAGTCTTGGACTATCCACATCAAAATTCTCACATCTGTACATGCAATAGATTTTCCAAGCCATCTCGGAAACACGATACACACAAATGTCATTTTTATCATTGTATAGATAAATCAACTGCGTGGGAGTTGTTGGGAATGTTTAATTTCGTGCAATAAATATCACAAAAAAAATTGTAATGTTATTTACCAAAGTCCCATCTTTCAGGAATAATAATATATACATAAAATAAAACTCGGACAAAATTTAATTTTTTGTTATATAATTTTTCCAATTTTTTGAAAACTGACAAGACATGGCAAAAGATTCTAGAATGTGAGGGTTGCAGAACTGGCTTTCAGGAAGCCTTCGGGCTATTGTAGTTTTAGGACTGCAAGGGCGTCAGCCGAGAGTTATAGATCTCCTCCCACATTTAACGTTTCTTATTGCTCTCTCTTCGGTTTTCAAAAAAGAAATTAAATCTTTTAAAAGATCCAAGTGTTTGTTTTTAAGAAAAATATCTTAAACTAAATCAATTGTGAGGGAGATTTTCCGTATTTCGAATTGTAAGAAAACGCGGGTGTTTAGAAACGCGAGAAATGTATCACAATTTGGGCAAGCTATCTTTTCCGACTTGCGATTCCCGAAACTGCCCCCGCGCGCCATTTTGTGAAAAACGTTGTCTTTATGATGAATTTTCATTGCGGATTAATATATTGGCTAAATATCAACACGTAAATAAATTCAGCTACACATGAATTCGGACCAGTCTTGGACTATCCACATCAAAATTCTCACATCTGTACATGCAATATATTTTCCAAGCCATCTCGGAAACACGATACACACAAATGTCATTTTTATCATTGTATAGATAAATCAACTGCGTGGGAGTTGTTGGGAATGTTTAATTTCGTGCAATGAATATCACAAAAAAATTGTAATGTTATTTACCAAAGTCCCATCTTTCAGGAATAATAATATATACATAAAATAAAACTCGGACAAAATTTAATTTTTTGTTATATAATTTTTCCAATTTTTTGAAAACTGACGAGACATGGCAAAAGATTCTAGAATGTGTGGGTTGCAGAACTGGCTTTCAGGAAGCCTTCGGGCTATTGTAGTTTTAGGACTGCAAGGGCGTCAGCCGAGAGTTATAGATCTCCTCCCACATTTAACGTTTCTTATTGCTCTCTCTTCGGTTTTCAAAAAAGAAATTAAATCTTTTAAAAGATTTAAATGTTTGTTTTTACGAAAAATATCTTAAACTAAATCAATTGTGAGGGTGATTTTCCGTATTTCGAATTGTAAGAAAACGCGGGTGTTTAGAAACGCGAGAAATATATCACAATTTGGGCAAGCTATCTTTTCCGACTTGCGATTCCCGAAACTGCCCCCACGCGCCATTTTGAGAAAAACGATGTCTTTATGATGAATTTTCATTGCGGATTAATATATTGGCTAAATATCAACACGTAAATAACTTCAGCCACACATGAATTCGGACCAGTCTTGGACTATCCACATCAAAATTCTCACATCTGTACATGCAATAGATTTTCCAAGCCATCTCGGAAACACGATACACACAAATGTCATTTTTATAATTGTATAGATAAATCAACTGCGTGGGAGTTGTTGGGAATTTTTAATTTCGGTCAATGAATATCACAAAAAAAAATTGTAATGTTATTTAGCAAAGTCCCATCTTTCAGGAATAATAATATATGTATAAAATAAAACTCGGACAAAATTTAATTTTTTGTTATATAATTTTTCCAATTTTTTGAAAACTGACGAGACATGGCAAAAGATTCTAGAATGTGTGGGTTGCAGAACTGGCTTTCAGGAAGCCTTCGTGCTATTGTAGTTTTAGGACTGCAAGGGCGTCAGCCGAGAGTTATAGATCTCCTCCCACATTTAACGTTTCTTATTGCTCTCTCTTCGGTTTTCAAAAAAGAAATTAAATCTTTTAAAAGATCTAAGTGTTTGTTTTTAAGAAAAATAGCTTAAACTAAATCAATTGTGAGGGAGATTTTCCGTATTTCGAATTGTAAGAAAACGCGGGTGTTTAGAAACACGAGAAATATATCACAATTTGGGCAAGCTATCTTTTCCGACTTGCGATTCCCGAAACTGCCCCCGCGCGCCATTTTGAGAAAAACGATGTCTTTATGATGAATTTTCATTGCGGATTAATATATTGGTTAAATATCAACACGTAAATAACTTCAGCCACTCATGAATTCGGACCAGTCTTGGACTATCCACATCAAAATTCTCACATCTGTACATGCAATAGATTTTCCAAGCCATCTCGGAAACACGATACACACAAATGTCATTTTTATAATTGTATAGATAAATCAACTGCGTGGGAGTTGTTGGGAATGTTTAATTTCGTGCAATGAATATCACAAAAAAAATTGTAATGTTATTTACCAAAGTCCCATCTTTCAGGAATAATAATATATATATAAAATAAAACTCGGACAAAATTTAATTTTTTTTTATATGATTTTTCCAATTTTTTGAAAACTGACGAGACATGGCAAAATATTCTAGAATGTGTGGGTTGCAGAACTGGCTTTCAGGAAGCCTTCGGGCTATTGTATTTTTAGGACTGCAAAGGCGTCAGCCGAGAGTTATAGATCTCCTCCCACATTTAACGTTTCTTATTGCTCTCTCTTCGGTTTTCAAAAAAGAAATTAAATCTTTTAAAAGATCTAAGTGTTTGTTTTTAAGAAAAATATCTTAAAAATAAATCAATTGTGAGGGAGATTTTCCGTATTTCGAATTGTAAGAAAACGCGGGTGTTTAGAAACGCGAGAAATATATCACAATTTGGGCAAGCTATCTTTTCCGACTTGCGATTCCCGAAACTGCCCCCGCGCGCCATTTTGAGAAAAACGATGTCTTTATGATGAATTTTCATTGCGGATTAATATATTGGCTAAATATCAACACGTAAATAACTTCAGCCACACATGAATTCGGACCAGTCATGGACTATCCACATCAAAATTCTCACATCTGTACATGCAATAGATTTTCCAAGCGATCTCGGAAACACGATACACACAAATGTCATTTTTATAATTGTATAGATAAATCAACTGCGTGGGAGTTGTTGGGAATTTTTAATTTCGGTCAATGAATATCACAAAAAAAATTGTAATGTTATTTACCAAAGTCCCATCTTTCAGGAATAATAATATATATATAAAATAAAACTCGGACAAAATTTAATTTTTTGTTATATAATATTTCCAATTTTTTGAAAACTGACGAGACATGGCAAAAGATTCTAGAATGTGTGGGTTGCAGAACTGGCTTTCAGGAAGCCTTCGGGCTATTGTAGTTTTAGGACTGCAAGGGCGTCAGCCGAGAGTTATAGATCTCCTCCCACATTTAACGTTTCTTATTGCTCTCTCTTCGGTTTTCAAAAAAGAAATTAAATCTTTTAAAAGATCTAAGTGTTTGTTTTTAAGAAAAATAGCTTAAACTAAATCAATTGTGAGGGAGATTTTCCGTATTTCGAATTGTAAGAAAACGCGGGTGTTTAGAAACGCGAGAAATATATCACAATTTGGGCAAGCTATCTTTTCCGACTTGCGATTCCCGAAACTGCCCCCGCGCGCCATTTTGAGAAAAACGATGTCTTTATGATGAATTTTCATTGCGGATTAATATATTGGTTAAATATCAACACGTAAATAACTTCAGCCACACATGAATTCGGACCAGTCTTGGACTATCCACATCAAAATTCTCACATCTGTACATGCAATAGATTTTCCAAGCCATCTCGGAAACACGATACACACAAATGTCATTTTTATAATTGTATAGATAAATCAACTGCGTGGGAGTTGTTGGGAATGTTTAATTTCGTGCAATGAATATCACAAAAAAAATTGTAATGTTATTTACCAAAGTCCCATCTTTCAGGAATAATAATATATATATAAAATAAAACTCGGACAAAATGTAATTTTTTGTTATATAATTTTTCCAATTTTTTGAAAACTGACGAGACATGGCAAAATATTCTAGAATGTGTGGGTTGCAGAACTGGCTTTCAGGAAGCCTTCGGGCTACTGTAGTTTTAGGACTGCAAGGGCGTCAGCCGAGAGTTATAGATCTCCTCCCACATTTAACGTTTCTTATTGCTCTCTCTTCGGTTTTCAAAAAAGAAATTAAATCTTTTAAAAGATCTAAGTGTTTGTTTTTAAGAAAAATATCTTAAAAATAAATCAATTGTGAGGGAGATTTTCCGTATTTCGAATTGTAAGAAAACGCGGGTGTTTAGAAACGCGAGAAATATATCACAATTTGGGCAAGCTATCTTTTCCGACTTGCGATTCCCGAAACTGCCCCCGCGCGCCATTTTGAGAAAAACGATGTCTTTATGATGAATTTTCATTGCGGATTAATATATTGGCTAAATATCAACACGTAAATAACTTCAGCCACACATGAATTCGGACCAGTCTTGGACTATCCACATCAAAATTCTCACATCTGTACATGCAATAGATTTTCCAAGCCATCTCGGAAACACGATACACACAAATGTCATTTTTATCATTGTGTAGATAAATCAACTGCGTGGGAGTTGTTGGGAATTTTTAATTTCGGTCAATGAATATCACAAAAAAAATTGTAATGTTATTTACCAAAGTCCCATCTTTCAGGAATAATAATATATATATAAAATAAAACTCGGACAAAATTTAATTTTTTGTTATATAATTTTTCCAATTTTTTGAAAACTGACGAGACATGGCAAAAGATTCTAGAATGTGTGGGTTGCAGAACTGGCTTTCAGGAAGCATTCGGGCTATTGTAGTTTTAGGACTGCAAGGGCGTCAGCCGAGAGTTATAGATCTCCTCCCACATTTAACGTTTCTTATTGCTCTCTCTTCGGTTTTCAAAAAAGAAATTAAATCTTTTAAAAGATTTAAATGTTTGTTTTTACGAAAAATATCTTAAACTAAATCAATTGTGAGGGAGATTTTCCGTATTTCGAATTGTAAGAAAACGCCGGTGTTTAGAAACGCGAGAAATATATCACAATTTGGGCAAGCTATCTTTTCCGACTTGCGATTCCCGAAACTGCCCCCGCGCGCCATTTTGAGAAAAACGATGTCTTTATGATGAATTTTCATTGCGGATTAATATATTGGCTAAATATCAACACGTAAATAACTTCAGCTACACATGAACTCGGACCAGTCTTGGACTATCCACATCAAAATTCTCACATCTGTATATGCAATAGATTTTCCAAGCCATCTCGGAAACACGATATACACAAATGTCATTTTTGTAATTGTATAGATAAATCAACTGCGTGGGAGTTGTTGGGAATGTTTAATTTCGTGCAATGAATATCACAAAAAAAAAATTGTAATGTTATTTACCAAAGTCCCATCTTTCAGGAATAATAATATATATATAAAATAAAACTCGGACAAAATTTAATTTTTTGTTATATAATTTTTCCGATTTTTTGAAAACTGACGAGACATGGCAAAATATTCTAGAATGTGTGGGTTGCAGAACTGGCTTTCAGGAAGCCTTCGGGCTATTGTAGTTTTAGGACTGCAAGGGCGTCAGCCGAGAGTTATAGATCTCCTCCCACATTTAACGTTTCTTATTGCTCTCTCTTCGGTTTTCAAAAAAGAAATTAAATCTTTTACAAGATTTAAATGTTTGTTTTTACGAAAAATATCTTAAACTAAATCAATTGTGAGGGAGATTTTCCGTATTTCGAATTGTAAGAAAACGCGGGTGTTTAGAAACGCGAGAAATATATCACAATTTGGGCAAGCTATCTTTTCCGACTTGCGATTCCCGAAACTGCCCCCGCGCGCCATTTTGAGAAAAACGATGTCTTTATGATGAATTTTCATTGCGGATTAATATATTGGCTAAATATCAACACGTAAATAACTTCAGCCACACATGAATTCGGACCAGTCTTGGACTATCCACATCAAAATTCTCACATCTGTACATGCAATAAATTTTCCAAGCCATCTCGGAAACACGATACACACAAATGTCATTTTTATAATTGTATAGATAAATCAACTGCGTGGGAGTTGTTGGGAATTTTTAATTTCCTTCAATGAATATCACAAAAAAATTGTAATGTTATTTACCAAAGTCCCATCTTTCAGGAATAATAATATATATATAAAATAAAACTCGGACAAAATTTAATTTTTTGTTATATAATTTTTCCAATTTTTTGAAAACTGACGAGACATGGCAAAAGATTCTAGAATGTGTGGGTTGCAGAACTGGCTTTCTGGAAGCCTTCGGGCTATTGTAGTTTTAGAACTGCAAGGGCGTCAGCCGAGAGTTATAGATCTCCTCCCACATTTAACGTTTCTTATTGCTCTCTCTTCGGTTTTCAAAAAAGAAATTAAATCTTTTAAAAGATCCAAGTGTTTGTTTTTAAGAAAAATATCTTAAACTAAATCAATTGTGAGGGAGATTTTCCGTATTTCGAATTGTAAGAAAACGCGGGTGTTTAGAAACGCGAGAAATGTATCACAATTTGGGCAAGCTATCTTTTCCGACTTGCGATTCCCGAAACTGCCCCCGCGCGCCATTTTGTGAAAAACGTTGTCTTTATGATGAATTTTCATTGCGGATTAATATATTGGCTAAATATCAACACGTAAATAACTTCAGCTACACATGAATTCGGACCAGTCTTGGACTATCCACATCAAAATTCTCACATCTGGACATGCAATAGATTTTCCAAGCCATCTCGGAAACACGATACACACAAATGTCATTTTTATCATTGTATAGATAAATCAACTGCGTGGGAGTTGTTGGGAATGTTTAATTTCGTGCAATGAATATCACAAAAAAAAATTGTAATGTTATTTACCAAAGTCCCATCTTTCAGGAATAATAATATATACATAAAATAAAACTCGGACAAAATTTAATTTTTTGTTATATAATTTTTCCAATTTTTTGAAAACTGACGAGACATGGCAAAAGATTCTAGAATGTGTGGGTTGCAGAACTGGCTTTCAGGAAGCCTTCGGGCTATTGTAGTTTTAGGACTGCAAGGGCGTCAGCCGAGAGTAATAGATCTCCTCCCACATTTAACGTTTCTTATTGCTCTCTCTTCGGTTTTCAAAAAACAAATTAAATCTTTAAAAAGATCTAAATGTTTGTTTTTAAAAACAATATCTTAAACTAAATCAATTGTGAGGGAGATTTTCCGTATTTCGAATTGTAAGAAAACGCGGGTGTTTGAAACGCGAGAAATATATCACAATTTGGGCAAGCTATCTTTTCCGACTTGCGATTCCCGAAACTGCCCCCGCGCGCCATTTTTAGAAAAACGATGTCTTTATGATGAATTTTCATTGCGGATTAATATATTGGCTAAATATCAACACGTAAATAACTTCAGCCACACATGAATTCGGACCAGTCTTGGACTATTCACATCAAAATTCTCACATCTGTACATGCAATAGATTTTCCAAGCCATCTCGGAAACACGATACACACAAATGTCATTTTTATAATTGTATAGATAAATCACCTGCGTGGGAGTTGTTGGGAATTTTTAATTTCGGTCAATGAATATCACAAAAAAAAATTGTAATGTTATTTACCAAAGTCCCATCTTTCAGGAATAATAATATATATATAAAATAAAACTCGGACAAAATTTAATTTTTTGTTATATAATTTTTCCAATTTTTTGAAAACTGACGAGACATGGCAAAAGATTCTAGAATGTGTGGGTTGCAGAACTGGCTTTCAGGAAGCCTTCGGGCTATTGTAGTTTTAGGACTGCAAGGGCGTCAGCCGAGAGTTATAGATCTCCTCCCACATTTAACGTTTCTTATTGCTCTCTCTTCGGTTTTCAAAAAAGAAATTAAATCTTTTAAAAGATCTAAGTGTTTGTTTTTAAGAAAAATATTTTAAACTAAATCAATTGTGAGGGAGATTTTCCGTATTTCGAATTGTAAGAAAACGCGGGTTTTTAGAAACGCGAGAAATATATCACAATTTGGGCAAGCTATCTTTTCCGACTTGCGATTCCCGAAACTGCCCCCGCGCGGCATTTTGAGAAAAACGATGTCTTTATGATGAATTTTCATTGCGGATTAATATATTGGCTAAATATCAACACGTAAATAACTTCAGCCACACATGAATTCGGACCAGTCTTGGACTATCCACATCAAAATTCTCACATCTGTACATGCAATAGATTTTCCAAGCCATCTCGGAAACACGATACACACAAATGTCATTTTTATAATTGTATAGATAAATAAACTGCGTGGGAGTTGTTGTGAATTTTTAATTTCGGTCAATGAATATCACAAAAAAATTGTAATGTTATTTACCAAAGTCCCATCTTTCTGGAATAATAATATATATATAAAATAAAACTCGGACAAAATTTAATTTTTTGTTATATAATTTTTCCAATTTTTTGAAAACTGACGAGACATGGCAAAAGATTCTAGAATGTGTGGGTTGCAGAACTGGCTTTCAGGAAGCCTTCGGGCTATTGTAGTTTTAGGACTGCAAGGGCGTCAGCCGAGAGTTATAGATCTCCTCCCACATTTAACGTTTATTATTGCTCTCTCTTCGGTTTTCAAAAAAGAAATTAAATCTTTTAAAAGATCTAAGTGTTTGTTTTTAAGAAAAATATCTTAAACTAAATCAATTGTGAGGGAGATTTTCCGTATTTCGAATTGTAAGAAAACGCGGGTGTTCAGAAACGCGAGAAATGTATCACAATTTGGGCAAGCTATCTTTTCCGACTTGCGATTCCCGAAACTGCCCCCGCGCGCCATTTTGTGAAAAACGTTGTCTTTATGATGAATTTTCATTGCGGATTAATATATTGGCTAAATATCAACACGTAAATAACTTCAGCCACACATGAATTCGGACCAGTCTTGGACTATCCACATCAAAATTCTCACATCTGTACATGCAATAGATTTTCCAAGCCATCTCGGAAACACGATACACACAAATGTCATTTTTATCATTGTATAGATAAATCAACTGCGTGGGAGTTGTTGGGAATGTTTAATTTCGTGCAATGAATATCACAAAAAAAATTGTAATGTTATTTACCAAAGTCCCATCTTTCAGGAATAATAATATATACATAAAATAAAACTCGGACAAAATTTAATTTTTTGTTATATAATTTTTCCAATTTTTTGAAAACTGACGAGACATGGCAAAAGATTCTAGAATGTGTGGGTTGCAGAACTGACTTTCAGGAAGCCTTCGGGCTATTGTAGTTTTAGGACTGCAAGGGCGTCAGCCGAGAGTTATAGATCTCCTCCCACATTTAACGTTTCTTATTGCTCTCTCTTCGGTTTTCAAAAAAGAAATTAAATCTTTTAAAAGATCTAAGTGTTTGTTTTTAAGAAAAATATCTTAAACTAAATCAATTGTGAGGGAGATTTTCCGTATTTCGAATTGTAAGAAAACGCGGGTGTTTAGAAACGCGAGAAATATATCACAATTTGGGCAAGCTATTTTTTCCGACTTGCGATTCCCGAAACTGCCCCCCGCGCGCCATTTTGAGAAAAACGATGTCTTTATGATGAATTTTCATTGCGGATTAATATATTGGTTAAATATCAACACGTAAATAACTTCAGCCACACATAAATTCGGACCAGTCTTGGACTATCCACAACAAAATTCTCACATCTGTACATGCAATAGATTTTCCAAGCCATCTCGGAAATACGATACACACAAATGTCATTTTTATAATTGTATAGATAAATCAACTGCGTGGGAGTTGTTGGGAATGTTTAATTTCGTGCAATGAATATCACAAAAAAAATTGTAATGTTATTTAACAAAGTCCCATCTTTCAGGAATAATAATATATATATAAAATAAAACTCGGACAAAATTTAATTTTTTGTTATATAATTTTTCCAATTTTTTGAAAACTGACGAGACATGGCAAAAGATTCTAGAATGTGTGGGTTGCAGAACTGGCTTTCAGGAAGCCTTCGGGCTATTGTAGTTTTAGGACTGCAAGGGCGTCAGCCGAGAGTTATAGATCTCCTCCCACATTTAACGTTTCTTATTGCTCTCTCTTCGGTTTTCAAAAAAGAAATTAAATCTTTTAAAAGATCTAAGTGTTTGTTTTTAAGAAAAATATCTTAAAAATAAATCAATTGTGAGGGAGATTTTCCGTATTTCGAATTGTAAGAAAACGCGGGTGTGTAGAAACGCGAGAAATATATCACAATTTGGGCAAGCTATCTTTTCCGATTTCGATTCCCGAAACTGCCCCCGCGCGCCATTTTGAGAAAAACGATGTCTTTATGATGAATTTTCATTGCGGATTAATATATTGGTTAAATATCAACACGTAAATAACTTCAGCCACACATGAATTCGGACCAGTCTTGGCCTATCCACATCAAAATTCTCACATCTGTACATGCAATAGATTTTCCAAGCCATCTCGGAAACACGATACACACAAATGTCATTTTTATAATTGTATAGATAAATCAACTGCGTGGGAGTTGTTGGGAATTTTTAATTTCGGTCAATGAATATCACAAAAAAAATTGTAATGTTAGTTACCAAAGTCCCATCTTTCTGGAATAATAATATATATATAAAATAAAACTCGGACAAAATTTAATTTTTTGTTATATAATTTTTCCAATTTTTTGAAAACTGACGAGACATGGCAAAAGATTCTAGAATGTGTGGGTTGCAGAACTGGCTTTCAGGAAGCCTTCGGGCTATTGTAGTTTTAGGACTGCAAGGGCGTCAGCCGAGAGTTATAGATCTCCTCCCACATTTAACGTTTCTTATTGCTCTCTCTTCGGTTTTCAAAAAAGAAATTAAATCTTTTAAAAGATTTAAATGTTTGTTTTTACGAAAAATATCTTAAACTAAATCAATTGTGAGGGTGATTTTCCGTATTTCGAATTGTAAGAAAACGCGGGTGTTTAGAAACGCGAGAAATATATCACAATTTGGGCAAGCTATCTTTTCCGACTTGCGATTCCCGAAACTGCCCCCGCGCGCCATTTTGAGAAAAACGATGTCTTTATGATGAATTTTCATTGCGGATTAATATATTGGCTAAATATCAACACGTAAATAACTTCAGCCACACATGAATTCGGACCAGTCTTGGACTATCCACATCAAAATTCTCACATCTGTACATGCAATAGATTTTCCAAGCCATCTCGGAAACACGATACACACAAATGTCATTTTTATAATTGTATAGATAAATCACCTGCGTGGGAGTTGTTGGGAATTTTTAATTTCGGTCAATGAATATCACAAAAAAAAATTGTAATGTTATTTACCAAAGTCCCATCTTTCAGGAATAATAATATATATATAAAATAAAACTCGGACAAAATTTAATTTTTTGTTATATAATTTTTCCAATTTTTTGAAAACTGACGAGACATGGCAAAAGATTCTAGAATGTGTGGGTTGCAGAACTGGCTTTCAGGAAGCCTTCGGGCTATTGTAGTTTTAGGACTGCAAGGGCGTCAGCCGAGAGTTATAGATCTCCTCCCACATTTAACGTTTCTTATTGCTCTCTCTTCGGTTTTCAAAAAAGAAATTAAATCTTTTAAAAGATCTAAGTGTTTGTTTTTAAGAAAAATATTTTAAACTAAATCAATTGTGAGGGAGATTTTCCGTATTTCGAATTGTAAGAAAACGCGGGTTTTTAGAAACGCGAGAAATATATCACAATTTGGGCAAGCTATCTTTTCCGACTTGCGATTCCCGAAACTGCCCCCGCGCGGCATTTTGAGAAAAACGATGTCTTTATGATGAATTTTCATTGCGGATTAATATATTGGCTAAATATCAACACGTAAATAACTTCAGAAACACATGAATTCGGACCAGTCTTGGACTATCCACATCAAAATTCTCACATCTGTACATGCAATAGATTTTCCAAGCCATCTCGGAAACACGATACACACAAATGTCATTTTTATAATTGTATAGATAAATAAACTGCGTGGGAGTTGTTGTGAATTTTTAATTTCGGTCAATGAATATCACAAAAAAATTGTAATGTTATTTACCAAAGTCCCATCTTTCTGGAATAATAATATATATATAAAATAAAACTCGGACAAAATTTAATTTTTTGTTATATAATTTTTCCAATTTTTTGAAAACTGACGAGACATGGCAAAAGATTCTAGAATGTGTGGGTTGCAGAACTGGCTTTCAGGAAGCCTTCGGGCTATTGTAGTTTTAGGACTGCAAGGGCGTCAGCCGAGAGTTATAGATCTCCTCCCACATTTAACGTTTATTATTGCTCTCTCTTCGGTTTTCAAAAAAGAAATTAAATCTTTTAAAAGATCTAAGTGTTTGTTTTTAAGAAAAATATCTTAAACTAAATCAATTGTGAGGGAGATTTTCCGTATTTCGAATTGTAAGAAAACGCGGGTGTTCAGAAACGCGAGAAATGTATCACAATTTGGGCAAGCTATCTTTTCCGACTTGCGATTCCCGAAACTGCCCCCGCGCGCCATTTTGTGAAAAACGTTGTCTTTATGATGAATTTTCATTGCGGATTAATATATTGGCTAAATATCAACACGTAAATAACTTCAGCCACACATGAATTCGGACCAGTCTTGGACTATCCACATCAAAATTCTCACATCTGTACATGCAATAGATTTTCCAAGCCATCTCGGAAATACGATACACACAAATGTCATTTTTATAATTGTATAGATAAATCAACTGCGTGGGAGTTGTTGGGAATGTTTAATTTCGTGCAATGAATATCACAAAAAAAATTGTAATGTTATTTAACAAAGTCCCATCTTTCAGGAATAATAATATATATATAAAATAAAACTCGGACAAAATTTAATTTTTTGTTATATAATTTTTCCAATTTTTTGAAAACTGACGAGACATGGCAAAAGATTCTAGAATGTGTGGGTTGCAGAACTGGCTTTCAGGAAGCCTTCGGGCTATTGTAGTTTTAGGACTGCAAGGGCGTCAGCCGAGAGTTATAGATCTCCTCCCACATTTAACGTTTCTTATTGCTCTCTCTTCGGTTTTCAAAAAAGAAATTAAATCTTTTAAAAGATCTAAGTGTTTGTTTTTAAGAAAAATATCTTAAAAATAAATCAATTGTGAGGGAGATTTTCCGTATTTCGAATTGTAAGAAAACGCGGGTGTGTAGAAACGCGAGAAATATATCACAATTTGGGCAAGCTATCTTTTCCGATTTCGATTCCCGAAACTGCCCCCGCGCGCCATTTTGAGAAAAACGATGTCTTTATGATGAATTTTCATTGCGGATTAATATATTGGTTAAATATCAACACGTAAATAACTTCAGCCACACATGAATTCGGACCAGTCTTGGCCTATCCACATCAAAATTCTCACATCTGTACATGCAATAGATTTTCCAAGCCATCTCGGAAACACGATACACACAAATGTCATTTTTATAATTGTATAGATAAATCAACTGCGTGGGAGTTGTTGGGAATTTTTAATTTCGGTCAATGAATATCACAAAAAAAATTGTAATGTTAGTTACCAAAGTCCCATCTTTCTGGAATAATAATATATATATAAAATAAAACTCGGACAAAATTTAATTTTTTGTTATATAATTTTTCCAATTTTTTGAAAACTGACGAGACATGGCAAAAGATTCTAGAATGTGTGGGTTGCAGAACTGGCTTTCAGGAAGCCTTCGGGCTATTGTAGTTTTAGGACTGCAAGGGCGTCAGCCGAGAGTTATAGATCTCCTCCCACATTTAACGTTTCTTATTGCTCTCTCTTCGGTTTTCAAAAAAGAAATTAAATCTTTTAAAAGATTTAAATGTTTGTTTTTACGAAAAATATCTTAAACTAAATCAATTGTGAGGGTGATTTTCCGTATTTCGAATTGTAAGAAAACGCGGGTGTTTAGAAACGCGAGAAATATATCACAATTTGGGCAAGCTATCTTTTCCGACTTGCGATTCCCGAAACTGCCCCCGCGCGCCATTTTGAGAAAAACGATGTCTTTATGATGAATTTTCATTGCGGATTAATATATTGGCTAAATATCAACACGTAAATAACTTCAGCCACACATGAATTCGGACCAGTCTTGGACTATCCACATCAAAATTCTCACATCTGTACATGCAATAGATTTTCCAAGCCATCTCGGAAACACGATACACACAAATGTCATTTTTATAATTGTATAGATAAATAAACTGCGTGGGAGTTGTTGTGAATTTTTAATTTCGGTCAATGAATATCACAAAAAAATTGTAATGTTATTTACCAAAGTCCCATCTTTCTGGAATAATAATATATATATAAAATAAAACTCGGACAAAATTTAATTTTTTGTTATATAATTTTTCCAATTTTTTGAAAACTGACGAGACATGGCAAAAGATTCTAGAATGTGTGGGTTGCAGAACTGGCTTTCAGGAAGCCTTCGGGCTATTGTAGTTTTAGGACTGCAAGGGCGTCAGCCGAGAGTTATAGATCTCCTCCCACATTTAACGTTTATTATTGCTCTCTCTTCGGTTTTCAAAAAAGAAATTAAATCTTTTAAAAGATCTAAGTGTTTGTTTTTAAGAAAAATATCTTAAACTAAATCAATTGTGAGGGAGATTTTCCGTATTTCGAATTGTAAGAAAACGCGGGTGTTCAGAAACGCGAGAAATGTATCACAATTTGGGCAAGCTATCTTTTCCGACTTGCGATTCCCGAAACTGCCCCCGCGCGCCATTTTGTGAAAAACGTTGTCTTTATGATGAATTTTCATTGCGGATTAATATATTGGCTAAATATCAACACGTAAATAACTTCAGCCACACATGAATTCGGACCAGTCTTGGACTATCCACATCAAAATTCTCACATCTGTACATGCAATAGATTTTCCAAGCCATCTCGGAAACACGATACACACAAATGTCATTTTTATCATTGTATAGATAAATCAACTGCGTGGGAGTTGTTGGGAATGTTTAATTTCGTGCAATGAATATCACAAAAAAAATTGTAATGTTATTTACCAAAGTCCCATCTTTCAGGAATAATAATATATACATAAAATAAAACTCGGACAAAATTTAATTTTTTGTTATATAATTTTTCCAATTTTTTGAAAACTGACGAGACATGGCAAAAGATTCTAGAATGTGTGGGTTGCAGAACTGGCTTTCAGGAAGCCTTCGGGCTATTGTAGTTTTAGGACTGCAAGGGCGTCAGCCGAGAGTTATAGATCTCCTCCCACATTTAACGTTTCTTATTGCTCTCTCTTCGGTTTTCAAAAAAGAAATTAAATCTTTTAAAAGATCTAAGTGTTTGTTTTTAAGAAAAATATCTTAAAAATAAATCAATTGTGAGGGAGATTTTCCGTATTTCGAATTGTAAGAAAACGCGGGTGTGTAGAAACGCGAGAAATATATCACAATTTGGGCAAGCTATCTTTTCCGATTTCGATTCCCGAAACTGCCCCCGCGCACCATTTTGAGAAAAACGATGTCTTTATGATGAATTTTCATTGCGGATTAATATATTGGCTAAATATCAACAGGTAAATAACTTCAGCCACACATGAATTCGGACCAGTCTTGGACTATCCACATCAAAATTCTCACATCTGTACATGCAATAGATTTTCCAAGCCATCTCGGAAACACGATACACACAAATGTCATTTTTATAATTGTATAGATAAATCAACTGCGTGGGAGTTGTTGGGAATTTTTAATTTCGGTCAATGAATATCACAAAAAAAATTGTAATGTTAGTTACCAAAGTCCCATCTTTCTGGAATAATAATATATATATAAAATAAAACTCGGACAAAATTTAATTTTTTGTTATATAATTTTTCCAATTTTTTGAAAACTGACGAGACATGGCAAAAGATTCTAGAATGTGTGGGTTGCAGAACTGGCTTTCAGGAAGCCTTCGGGCTATTGTAGTTTTAGGACTGCAAGGGCGTCAGCCGAGAGTTATAGATCTCCTCCCACATTTAACGTTTCTTATTGCTCTCTCTTCGGTTTTCAAAAAAGAAATTAAATCTTTTAAAAGATTTAAATGTTTGTTTTTACGAAAAATATCTTAAACTAAATCAATTGTGAGGGTGATTTTCCGTATTTCGAATTGTAAGAAAACGCGGGTGTTTAGAAACGCGAGAAATATATCACAATTTGGGCAAGCTATCTTTTCCGACTTGCGATTCCCGAAACTGCCCCCGCGCGCCATTTTGAGAAAAACGATGTCTTTATGATGAATTTTCATTGCGGATTAATATATTGGCTAAATATCAACACGTAAATAACTTCAGCCACACATGAATTCGGACCAGTCTTGGACTATCCACATCAAAATTCTCACATCTGTACATGCAATAGATTTTCCAAGCCATCTCGGAAACACGATACACACAAATGTCATTTTTATAATTGTATAGATAAATCAACTGCGTGGGAGTTGTTGGGAATTTTTAATTTCGGTCAATGAATATCACAAAAAAAATTGTAATGTTATTTACCAAAGTCCCATCTTTCAGGAATAATAATATATGTATAAAATAAAACTCGGACAAAATTTAATTTTTTGTTATATAATTTTTCCAATTTTTTGAAAACTGACGAGACATGGCAAAAGATTCTAGAATGTGTGGGTTGCAGAACTGGCTTTCAGGAAGCCTTCGGGCTATTGTAGTTTTAGGACTGCAAGGGCGTCAGCCGAGAGTAATAGATCTCCTCCCACATTTAACGTTTCTTATTGCTCTCTCTTCGGTTTTCAAAAAACAAATTAAATCTTTAAAAAGATCTAAATGTTTGTTTTTAAAAACAATATCTTAAACTAAATCAATTGTGAGGGAGATTTTCCGTATTTCGAATTGTAAGAAAACGCGGTTGTTTAAAAACGCGAGAAATATATCACAATTTGGGCAATCTATCTTTTCCGACTTGCGATTCCCGAAACTGCCCCCGCGCGCCATTTTGTGAAAAACGTTGTCTTGATGATGAATTTTCATTGCGGATTAATATATTGGCTAAATATCAACACGTAAATAACTTCAGCTACACATGAATTCGGACCAGTCTTGGACTATCCACATCAAAATTCTCACATCTGTACATGCAATAGATTTTCCAAGCCATCTCGGAAACACGATACACACAAATGTCATTTTTATAATTGTATAGATAAATCAACTGCGTGGGAGTTGTTGGGAATTTTTAATTTCGGTCAATGAATATCACAAAAAAAATTGTAATGTTATTTACCAAAGTCCCATCTTTCAGGAATAATAATATATATATAAAATAAAACTCGGACAAAATTTAAGTTTTTGTTATATAATTTTTCCAATTTTTTGAAAACTGACGAGACATGACAAAAGATTCTAGAATGTGTGGTTTGCCGAACTGGCTTTCAGGAAGCCTTCTGGCTATTGTAGTTTTAGGACTGCAAGGGCGTCAGCCGAGAGTTATAGATCTCCTCCCACATTTAACGTTTCTTATTGCTCTCTCTTCGGTTTTCAAAAAAGAAATTAAATCTTTTAAAAGATCCAAGTGTTTGTTTTTAAGAAAAATATCTTAAACTAAATCAATTGTGAGGGAGATTTTCCGTATTTCGAATTGTAAGAAAACGCGGGTGTTTAGAATCGCGAGAAATGTATCACAATTTGGGCAAGCTATCTTTTCCGACTTGCGATTCCCGAAACTGCCCCCGCGCGCCATTTTGTGAAAAACGTTGTCTTTATGATGAATTTTCATTGCGGATTAATATATTGGCTAAATATCAACACGTAAATAACTTCAGCTACACATGAATTCGGACCAGTCTTGGACTATCCACATCAAAATTCTCACATCTGTACATGCAATAGATTTTCCAAGCCATCTCGGAAACACGATACACACAAATGTCATTTTTATAATTGTATAGATAAATAAACTGCGTGGGAGTTGTTGTGAATTTTTAATTTCGGTCAATGAATATCACAAAAAAATTGTAATGTTACTTACCAAAGTCCCATCTTTCTGGAATAATAATATATATATAAAATAAAACTCGGACAAAATTTAATTTTTTGTTATATAATTTTTCCAATTTTTTGAAAACTGACGAGACATGGCAAAAGATTCTAGAATGTGTGGGTTGCAGAACTGGCTTTCAGGAAGCCTTCGGGCTATTGTAGTTTTAGGACTGCAAGGGCGTCAGCCGAGAGTTATAGATCTCCTCCCACATTTAACGTTTATTATTGCTCTCTCTTCGGTTTTCAAAAAAGAAATTAAATCTTTTAAAAGATCTAAGTGTTTGTTTTTAAGAAAAATATCTTAAACTAAATCAATTGTGAGGGAGATTTTCCGTATTTCGAATTGTAAGAAAACGCGGGTGTTCAGAAACGCGAGAAATGTATCACAATTTGGGCAAGCTATCTTTTCCGACTTGCGATTCCCGAAACTGCCCCCGCGCGCCATTTTGTGAAAAACGTTGTCTTTATGATGAATTTTCATTGCGGATTAATATATTGGCTAAATAACTTCAGCCACACATGAATTCGGACCAGTCTTGGACTATCCACATCAAAATTCTCACATCTGTACATGCAATAGATTTTCCAAGCCATCTCGGAAACACGATACACACAAATGTCATTTTTATCATTGTATAGATAAATCAACTGCGTGGGAGTTGTTGGGTATGTTTAATTTCGTGCAATGAATATCACAAAAAAATTGTAATGTTATTTACCAAAGTCCCATCTTTCAGGAATAATAATATATACATAAAATAAAACTCGGACAAAATTTAATTTTTTGTTATATAATTTTTCCAATTTTTTGAAAACTGACGAGACATGGCAAAAGATTCTAGAATGTGTGGGTTGCAGAACTGACTTTCAGGAAGCCTTCGGGCTATTGTAGTTTTAGGACTGCAAGGGCGTCAGCCGAGAGTTATAGATCTCCTCCCACATTTAACGTTTCTTATTGCTCTCTCTTCGGTTTTCAAAAAAGAAATTAAATCTTTTAAAAGATCTAAGTGTTTGTTTTTAAGAAAAATATCTTAAACTAAATCAATTGTGAGGGAGATTTTCCGTATTTGGAATTGTAAGAAAACGCGGGTGTTTAGAAACGCGAGAAATATATCACAATTTGGGCAAGCTATTTTTTCCGACTTGCGATTCCCGAAACTGCCCCCCGCGCGCCATTTTGAGAAAAACGATGTCTTTATGATGAATTTTCATTGCGGATTAATATATTGGTTAAATATCAACACGTAAATAACTTCAGCCACACATGAATTCGGACCAGTCTTGGACTATCCACATCAAAATTCTCACATCTGTACATGCAATAGATTTTCCAAGCCATCTCGGAAATACGATACACACAAATGTCATTTTTATAATTGTATAGATAAATCAACTGCGTGGGAGTTGTTGGGAATGTTTAATTTCGTGCAATGAATATCACAAAAAAAATTGTAATGTTATTTACCAAAGTCCCATCTTTCAGGAATAATAATATATATATAAAATAAAACTCGGACAAAATTTAATTTTTTGTTATATAATTTTTCCAATTTTTTGAAAACTGACGAGACATGGCAAAAGATTCTAGAATGTGTGGGTTGCAGAACTGGCTTTCAGGAAGCCTTCGGGCTATTGTAGTTTTAGGACTGCAAGGGCGTCAGCCGAGAGTTATAGATCTCCTCCCACATTTAACGTTTCTTATTGCTCTCTCTTCGGTTTTCAAAAAAGAAATTAAATCTTTTAAAAGATCTAAGTGTTTGTTTTTAAGAAAAATATCTTAAAAATAAATCAATTGTGAGGGAGATTTTCCGTATTTCGAATTGTAAGAAAACGCGGGTGTGTAGAAACGCGAGAAATATATCACAATTTGGGCAAGCTATCTTTTCCGATTTCGATTCCCGAAACTGCCCCCGCGCGCCATTTTGAGAAAAACGATGTCTTTATGATGAATTTTCATTGCGGATTAATATATTGGCTAAATATCAACACGTAAATAACATCAGCTACACATGAATTCGGACCAGTCTTGGACTATCCACATCAAAATTCTCACATCTGTACATGCAATAGATTTTCCAAGCCATCTCGGAAACACGATACACACAAATGTCATTTTTATAATTGTATAGATAAATCAACTGCGTGGGAGTTGTTGGGAATTTTTAATTTCGGTCAATGAATATCACAAAAAAAATTGTAATGTTATTTACCAAAGTCCCATCTTTCAGGAATAATAATATATATATAAAATAAAACTCGGACAAAATTTAATTTTTTGTTATATAATTTTTCCAATTTTTTGAAAACTGACGAGACATGGCAAAAGATTCTAGAATGTGTGGTTTGCAGAACTGGCTTTCAGGAAGCCTTCGGGCTATTGTAGTTTTAGGACTGCAAGGGCGTCAGCCGAGAGTTATAGATCTCCTCCCACATTTAACGTTTATTATTGCTCTCTCTTCGGTTTTCAAAAAAGAAATTAAATCTTTTAAAAGATCTAAGTGTTTGTTTTTAAGAAAAATATCTTAAACTAAATCAATTGTGAGGGAGATTTTCCGTATTTCGAATTGTAAGAAAACGCGGGTGTTCAGAAACGCGAGAAATGTATCACAATTTGGGCAAGCTATCTTTTCCGACTTGCGATTCCCGAAACTGCCCCCGCGCGCCATTTTGTGAAAAACGTTGTCTTTATGATGAATTTTCATTGCGGATTAATATATTGGCTAAATATCAACACGTAAATAACTTCAGCCACACATGAATTCGGACCAGTCTTGGACTATCCACATCAAAATTCTCACATCTGTACATGCAATAGATTTTCCAAGCCATCTCGGAAACACGATACACACAAATGTCATTTTTATCATTGTATAGATAAATCAACTGCGTGGGAGTTGTTGGGAATGTTTAATTTCGTGCAATGAATATCACAAAAAAATTGTAATGTTATTTACCAAAGTCCCATCTTTCAGGAATAATAATATATACATAAAATAAAACTCGGACAAAATTTAATTTTTTGTTATATAATTTTTCCAATTTTTTGAAAACTGACGAGACATGGCAAAAGATTCTAGAATGTGTGGGTTGCAGAACTGACTTTCAGGAAGCCTTCGGGCTATTGTAGTTTTAGGACTGCAAGGGCGTCAGCCGAGAGTTATAGATCTCCTCCCACATTTAACGTTTCTTATTGCTCTCTCTTCGGTTTTCACAAAAGAAATTAAATCTTTTAAAAGATCTAAGTGTTTGTTTTTAAGAAAAATATCTTAAACTAAATCAATTGTGAGGGAGATTTTCCGTATTTCGAATTGTAAGAAAACGCGGGTGTTTAGAAACGCGAGAAATATATCACAATTTGGGCAAGCTATCTTTTCCGACTTGCGATTCCCGAAACTGCCCCCGCGCGCCATTTTGAGAAAAACGATGTCTTTATGATGAATTTTCATTGCGGATTAATATATTGGTTAAATATCAACACGTAAATAACTTCAGCCACACATGAATTCGGACCAGTCTTGGCCTATCCACATCAAAATTCTCACATCTGTACATGCAATAGATTTTCCAAGCCATCTCGGAAACACGATACACACAAATGTCATTTTTATAATTGTATAGATAAATCAACTGCGTGGGAGTTGTTGGGAATGTTTAATTTCGTGCAATGAATATCACAAAAAAAAAATTGTAATGTTATTTACCAAAGTCCCATCTTTCAGGAATAATAATATATATATAAAATAAAACTCGGACAAAATTTAATTTTTTGTTAAATAATTTTTCCAATTTTTTGAAAACTGACGAGACATGGCAAAAGATTCTAGAATGTGTGGGTTGCAGAACTGGCTTTCAGGAAG
The DNA here is from genome assembly GCA_963931845.1 of Maratus michaelseni. Classification (NCBI taxonomy): domain Eukaryota; kingdom Metazoa; phylum Arthropoda; class Arachnida; order Araneae; family Salticidae; genus Maratus; species Maratus michaelseni. The sequence goes on from OZ007587.1 coordinate 283,969,082, forward strand.
CCTTCGGGCTATTGTAGTTTTAGGACTGCAAGGGCGTCAGCCGAGAGTTATAGATCTCCTCCCACATTTAACGTTTCTTATTGCTCTCTCTTCGGTTTTCAAAAAAGAAATTAAATCTTTTAAAAGATCTAAGTGTTTGTTTTTAAGAAAAATATCTTAAAAATAAATCAATTGTGAGGGAGATTTTCCGTATTTCGAATTGTAAGAAAACGCGGGTGTTTAGAAACGCGAGAAATATATCACAATTTGGGCAAGCTATCTTTTCCGACTTGCGATTCCCGAAACTGCCCCCGCGCGCCATTTTGTGAAAAACGTTGTCTTTATGATGAATTTTCATTGCGGATTAATATATTGGCTAAATATCAACACGTAAATAACTTCAGCTACACATGAATTCGGACCAGTCTTGGACTATCCACATCAAAATTCTCACATCTGTACATGCAATAGATTTTCCAAGCCATCTCGGAAACACGATACACACAAATGTCATTTTTATAATTGTATAGATAAATAAACTGCGTGGGAGTTGTTGTGAATTTTTAATTTCGGTCAATGAATATCACAAAAAAATTGTAATGTTACTTACCAAAGTCCCATCTTTCTGGAATAATAATATATACATAAAATAAAACTCGGACAAAATTTAATTTTTTGTTATATAATTTTTCCAATTTTTTGAAAACTGACGAGACATGGCAAAAGATTCTAGAATGTGTGGGTTGCAGAACTGGCTTTCAGGAAGCCTTCGGGCTATTGTAGTTTTAGGACTGCAAGGGCGTCAGCCGAGAGTTATAGATCTCCTCCCACATTTAACGTTTCTTATTGCTCTCTCTTCGGTTTTCAAAAAAGAAATTAAATCTTTTAAAAGATCTAAGTGTTTGTTTTTAAGAAAAATATCTTAAAAATAAATCAATTGTGAGGGAGATTTTCCGTATTTCGAATTGTAAGAAAACGCGGGTGTGTAGAAACGCGAGAAATATATCACAATTTGGGCAAGCTATCTTTTCCGATTTCGATTCCCGAAACTGCCCCCGCGCGCCATTTTGAGAAAAACGATGTCTTTATGATGAATTTTCATTGCGGATTAATATATTGGCTAAATATCAACACGTAAATAACTTCAGCTACACATGAATTCGGACCAGTCTTGGACTATCCACATCAAAATTCTCACATCTGTACATGCAATAGATTTTCCAAGCCATCTCGGAAATACGATACACACAAATGTCATTTTTATAATTGTATAGATAAATCAACTGCGTGGGAGTTGTTGGGAATGTTTAATTTCGTGCAATGAATATCACAAAAAAAATTGTAATGTTATTTACCAAAGTCCCATCTTTCAGGAATAATAATATATATATAAAATAAAACTCGGACAAAATTTAATTTTTTGTTATATAATTTTTCCAATTTTTTGAAAACTGACGAGACATGGCAAAAGATTCTAGAATGTGTGGTTTGCAGAACTGGCTTTCAGGAAGCCTTCGGGCTATTGTAGTTTTAGGACTGCAAGGGCGTCAGCCGAGAGTTATAGATCTCCTCCCACATTTAACGTTTCTTATTGCTCTCTCTTCGGTTTTCAAAAAAGAAATTAAATCTTTTAAAAGATCCAAGTGTTTGTTTTTAAGAAAAATATCTTAAACTAAATCAATTGTGAGGGAGATTTTCCGTATTTCGAATTGTAAGAAAACGCGGGTATTTAGAAACGCGAGAAATGTATCACAATTTGGGCAAGCTATCTTTTCCGACTTGCGATTCCCGAAACTGCCCCCGCGCGCCATTTTGTGAAAAACGTTGTCTTTATGATGAATTTTCATTGCGGATTAATATATTGGCTAAATATCAACACGTAAATAACTTCAGCTACACATGAATTCGGACCAGTCTTGGACTATCCACATCAAAATTCTCACATCTGTACATGCAATAGATTTTCCAAGCCATCTCGGAAACACGATACACACAAATGTCATTTTTATAATTGTATAGATAAATCAACTGCGTGGGAGTTGTTGGGAATTTTTAATTTCGGTCAATGAATATCACAAAAAAATTGTAATGTTATTTACCAAAGTCCCATCTTTCAGGAATAATAATATATATATAAAATAAAACTCGGACAAAATTTAATTTTTTGTTATATAATTTTTCCCATTTTTTGAAAACTGACGAGACATGGCAAAAGATTCTAGAATGTGTGGGTTGCAGAACTGGCTTTCAGGAAGCCTTCGGGCTATTGTAGTTTTAGGACTGCAAGGGCGTCAGCCGAGAGTTATAGATCTCCTCCCACATTTAACGTTTCTTATTGCTCTCTCTTCGGTTTTCACAAAAGAAATTAAATCTTTTAAAAGATCTAAGTGTTTGTTTTTAAGAAAAATATCTTAAACTAAATCAATTGTGAGGGAGATTTTCCGTATTTCGAATTGTAAGAAAACGCGGGTGTTTAGAAACGCGAGAAATATATCACAATTTGGGCAAGCTATCTTTTCCGACTTGCGATTCCCGAAACTGCCCCCGCGCGCCATTTTGAGAAAAACGATGTCTTTATGATGAATTTTCATTGCGGATTAATATATTGGTTAAATATCAACACGTAAATAACTTCAGCCACACATGAATTCGGACCAGTCTTGGCCTATCCACATCAAAATTCTCACATCTGTACATGCAATAGATTTTCCAAGCCATCTCGGAAACACGATACACACAAATGTCATTTTTATAATTGTATAGATAAATCAACTGCGTGGGAGTTGTTGGGAATGTTTAATTTCGTGCAATGAATATCACAAAAAAAAATTGTAATGTTATTTACCAAAGTCCCATCTTTCAGGAATAATAATATATATATAAAATAAAACTCGGACAAAATTTAATTTTTTGTTAAATAATTTTTCCAATTTTTTGAAAACTGACGAGACATGGCAAAAGATTCTAGAATGTGTGGGTTGCAGAACTGGCTTTCAGGAAGCCTTCGGGCTATTGTAGTTTTAGGACTGCAAGGGCGTCAGCCGAGAGTTATAGATCTCCTCCCACATTTAACGTTTCTTATTGCTCTCTCTTCGGTTTTCACAAAAGAAATTAAATCTTTTAAAAGATCTAAGTGTTTGTTTTTAAGAAAAATATCTTAAACTAAATCAATTGTGAGGGAGATTTTCCGTATTTCGAATTGTAAGAAAACGCGGGTGTTTAGAAACGCGAGAAATATATCACAATTTGGGCAAGCTATCTTTTCCGACTTGCGATTCCCGAAACTGCCCCCGCGCGCCATTTTGAGAAAAACGATGTCTTTATGATGAATTTTCATTGCGGATTAATATATTGGCTAAATATCAACACGTAAATAACTTCAGCCACACATGAATTCGGACCAGTCTTGGACTATCCACATCAAAATTCTCACATCTGTACATGCAATAGATTTTCCAAGCCATCTCGGAAACACGATACACACAAATGTCATTTTTATAATTGTATAGATAAATCAACTGCGTGGGAGTTGTTGGGAATTTTTAATTTCGGTCAATGAATATCACAAAAAAATTGTAATGTTATTTACCAAAATCCCATCTTTCAGGAATAATAATATATATATAAAATAAAACTCGGACAAAATTTAATTTTTTGTTATATAATTTTTCCCATTTTTTGAAAACTGACGAGACATGGCAAAAGATTCTAGAATGTGTGGGTTGCAGAACTGGCTTTCAGGAAGCCTTCGGGCTATTGTAGTTTTAGGACTGCAAGGGCGTCAGCCGAGAGTTATAGATCTCCTACCACATTTAACGTTTCTTATTGCTCTCTCTTCGGTTTTCACAAAAGAAATTAAATCTTTTAAAAGATCTAAGTGTTTGTTTTTAAGAAAAATATCTTAAACTAAATCAATTGTGAGGGAGATTTTCCGTATTTCGAATTGTAAGAAAACGCGGGTGTTTAGACACGCGAGAAATATATCACAATTTGGGCAAGCTATCTTTTCCGACTTGCGATTCCCGAAACTGCCCCCGCGCGCCATTTTGAGAAAAACGATGTCTTTATGATGAATTTTCATTGCGGATTAATATATTGGCTAAATATCAACACGTAAATAACTTCAGCCACACATGAATTCGGACCAGTCTTGGACTATCCACATCAAAATTCTCACATCTGTACATGCAATAGATTTTCTAAGCCATCTCGGAAACACGATACACACAACTGTCATTTTTATAATTGTATAGATAAATCAACTGCGTGGGAGTTGTTGGGAATTTTTAATTTCGGTCAATGAATATCACAAAAAAATTGTAATGTTATTTACCAAAGTCCCATCTTTCAGGAATAATAATATATATATAAAATAAAACTCGGACAAAATTTAATTTTTTGTTATATAATTTTTCCAATTTTTTGAAAACTGTCGAGACATGGCAAAAGATTCTAGAATGTGTGGGTTGCAGAACTGGCTTTCAGGATGCCTTCGGGCTATTGTAGTTTTAGGACTGCAAGGGCGTCAGCCGAGAGTAATAGATCTCCTCCCACATTTAACGTTTCTTATTGCTCTCTCTTTGGTTTTCAAAAAACAAATTAAATCTTTAAAAAGATCTAAATGTTTGTTTTTAAAAACAATATCTTAAACTAAATCAATTGTGAGGGAGATTTTCCGTATTTCGAATTGTAAGAAAACGCGGGTGTTTAGAAACGCGAGAAATATATCACAACTTGGGCAAGCTATCTTTTCCGACTTGCGATTCCCGAAACTGCCCCCGCGCGCCATTTTGTGAAAAACGTTGTCTTTATGATGAATTTTCATAGCGGATTAATATATTGGCTAAATATCAACACGTAAATAACTTCAGCTACACATGAATTCGGACCAGTCTTGGACTATCCACATCAAAATTCTCACATCTGTACATGCAATAGATTTTCCAAGCCATCTCGGAAACACGATACACACAAATGTCATTTTTATAATTGTATAGATAAATCAACTGCGTGGGAGTTGTTGGGAATTTTTAATTTCGGTCAATGAATATCACAAAAAAATTGTAATGTTATTTACCAAAGTCCCATCTTTCAGGAATAATAATATATATATAAAATAAAACTCGGACAAAATTTAATTTTTTGTTATATAATTTTTCCAATTTTTTGAAAACTGACGAGACATGGCAAAAGATTCTAGAATGTGTGGGTTGCAGAACTGGCTTTCAGGAAGCCTTCGGGCTATTGTAGTTTTAGGACTGCAAGGGCGTCAGCCGAGAGTTATAGATCTCCTCCCACATTTAACGTTTCTTATTGCTCTCTCTTCGGTTTTCAAAAAACAAATTAAATCTTTAAAAAGATCTAAATGTTTGTTTTTAAAAACAATATCTTAAACTAAATCAATTGTGAGGGAGATTTTCCGTATTTCGAATTGTAAGAAAACGCGGGTGTTTAGACACGCGAGAAATATATCACAATTTGGGCAAGCTATCTTTTCCGACTTGCGATTCCCGAAACTGCCCCCGCGCGCCATTTTGAGAAAAACGATGTCTTTATGATGAATTTTCATTGCGGATTAATATATTGGCTAAATATCAACACGTAAATAACTTCAGCCACACATGAATTCGGACCAGTCTTGGACTATCCACATCAAAATTCTCACATCTGTACATGCAATAGATTTTCCAAGCCATCTCGGAAACACGATACACACAAATGTCATTTTTATAATTGTATAGATAAATCAACTGCGTGGGAGTTGTTGGGAATTTTTAATTTCGGTCAATGAATATCACAAAAAAATTGTAATGTTATTTACCAAAGTCCCATCTTTCAGGAATAATAATATATATATAAAATAAAACTCGGACAAAATTTAATTTTTTGTTATATAATTTTTCCAATTTTTTGAAAACTGTCGAGACATGGCAAAAGATTCTAGAATGTGTGGGTTGCAGAACTGGCTTTCAGGAAGCCTTCGGGCTATTGTAGTTTTAGGACTGCAAGGGCGTCAGCCGAGAGTAATAGATCTCCTCCCACATTTAACGTTTCTTATTGCTCTCTCTTTGGTTTTCAAAAAACAAATTAAATCTTTAAAAAGATCTAAATGTTTGTTTTTAAAAACAATATCTTAAACTAAATCAATTGTGAGGGAGATTTTCCGTATTTCGAATTGTAAGAAAACGCGGGTGTTTAGAAACGCGAGAAATATATCACAACTTGGGCAAGCTATCTTTTCCGACTTGCGATTCCCGAAACTGCCCCCGCGCGCCATTTTGTGAAAAACGTTGTCTTTATGATGAATTTTCATAGCGGATTAATATATTGGCTAAATATCAACACGTAAATAACTTCAGCTACACATGAATTCGGACCAGTCTTGGACTATCCACATCAAAATTCTCACATCTGTACATGCAATAGATTTTCCAAGCCATCTCGGAAACACGATACACACAAATGTCATTTTTATAATTGTATAGATAAATCAACTGCGTGGGAGTTGTTGGGAATTTTTAATTTCGGTCAATGAATATCACAAAAAAATTGTAATGTTATTTACCAAAGTCCCATCTTTCAGGAATAATAATATATATATAAAATAAAACTCGGACAAAATTTAATTTTTTGTTATATAATTTTTCCAATTTTTTGAAAACTGTCGAGACATGGCAAAAGATTCTAGAATGTGTGGGTTGCAGAACTGGCTTTCAGGAAGCCTTCGGGCTATTGTAGTTTTAGGACTGCAAGGGCGTCAGCCGAGAGTAATAGATCTCCTCCCACATTTAACGTTTCTTATTGCTCTCTCTTTGGTTTTCAAAAAACAAATTAAATCTTTAAAAAGATCTAAATGTTTGTTTTTAAAAACAATATCTTAAACTAAATCAATTGTGAGGGAGATTTTCCGTATTTCGAATTGTAAGAAAACGCGGGTGTTTAGAAACGCGAGAAATATATCACAACTTGGGCAAGCTATCTTTTCCGACTTGCGATTCCCGAAACTGCCCCCGCGCGCCATTTTGTGAAAAACGTTGTCTTTATGATGAATTTTCATAGCGGATTAATATATTGGCTAAATATCAACACGTAAATAACTTCAGCTACACATGAATTCGGACCAGTCTTGGACTATCCACATCAAAATTCTCACATCTGTACATGCAATAGATTTTCCAAGCCATCTCGGAAACACGATACACACAAATGTCATTTTTATAATTGTATAGATAAATCAACTGCGTGGGAGTTGTTGGGAATTTTTAATTTCGGTCAATGAATATCACAAAAAAATTGTAATGTTATTTACCAAAGTCCCATCTTTCAGGAATAATAATATATATATAAAATAAAACTCGGACAAAATTTAATTTTTTGTTATATAATTTTTCCAATTTTTTGAAAACTGACGAGACATGGCAAAAGATTCTAGAATGTGTGGGTTGCAGAACTGGCTTTCAGGAAGCCTTCGGGCTATTGTAGTTTTAGGACTGCAAGGGCGTCAGCCGAGAGTTATAGATCTCCTCCCACATTTAACGTTTCTTATTGCTCTCTCTTCGGTTTTCAAAAAACAAATTAAATCTTTAAAAAGATCTAAATGTTTGTTTTTAAAAACAATATCTTAAACTAAATCAATTGTGAGGGAGATTTTCCGTATTTCGAATTGTAAGAAAACGCGGGTGTTTAGAAACGCGAGAAATATATCACAATTTGGGTAAGCTATCTTTTCCGACTTGCGATTCCCGAAACTGCCCCCGCGCGCCATTTTGAGAAAAACGATGTCTTTATGATGAATTTTCATTTCGGATTAATATATTGGCTAATTATCAACACGTAAAAAACTTCAGCCACACATGAATTCGGACCAGTCTTGGACTATCCACATCAAAATTCTCACATCTGTACATGCAATAGATTTTCCAAGCCATCTCGGAAACACGATACACACAAATGTCATTTTTATAATTGTATAGATAAATCAACTGGGTGTGAGTTGTTGGGAATGTTTAATTTTGTGCAAAGTATATCGGAAGAAAAATTGTAAACTTATTTACCAAAGTCCAATCTTTCAGGAATAATAATGTATATACTATATAAAACTCGGACAAAATTTAATTTTTTGTTATATAATTTTTCCAATTTTTTGAAAACTGACGAGACATGGCAAAAGATTCTAGAATGTGTGGGTTGCAGAACTGGCTTTCAGGAAGCCTTCGGGCTATTGTAGTTTTAGGACTGCAAGGGCGTCAGCCGAGAGTTATAGATCTCCTCCCACATTTAACGTTTCTTATTGCTCTCTCTTCGGTTTTCAAAAAACAAATTAAATCTTTAAAAAGATCTAAATGTTTGTTTTTAAAAACAATATCTTAAACTAAATCAATTGTGAGGGAGATTTTCCGTATTTCGAATTGTAAGAAAACGCGGGTGTTTAGAAACGCGAGAAATATATCACAATTTGGGTAAGCTATCTTTTCCGACTTGCGATTCCCGAAACTGCCCCCGCGCGCCATTTTGAGAAAAACGATGTCTTTATGATGAATTTTCATTTCGGATTAATATATTGGCTAATTATCAACACGTAAAAAACTTCAGCCACACATGAATTCGGACCAGTCTTGGACTATCCACATCAAAATTCTCACATCTGTACATGCAATAGATTTTCCAAGCCATCTCGGAAACACGATACACACAAATGTCATTTTTATAATTGTATAGATAAATCAACTGGGTGTGAGTTGTTGGGAATGTTTAATTTTGTGCAAAGTATATCGGAAGAAAAATTGTAAACTTATTTACCAAAGTCCAATCTTTCAGGAATAATAATGTATATACTATATAAAACTCGGACAAAATTTAATTTTTTGATATATAATTTTTTCAATTTTTTGAAAACTGACGAGACATGGCAAAAGATTCTAGAATGTGTGGGTTGCAGAACTGGCTTTCAGGAAGCCTTCGGGCTATTGTAGTTTTAGGACTGCAAGGGCGTCAGCCGAGAGTTATAGATCTCCTCCCACATTTAACGTTTCTTATTGCTCTCTCTTCGGTTTTCAAAAAACAAATTAAATCTTTAAAAAGATCTAAATGTTTGTTTTTAAAAACAATATCTTAAACTAAATCAATTGTGAGGGAGATTTTCCGTATTTCGAATTGTAAGAAAACGCGGGTGTTTAGAAACGCGAGAAATATATAACAATTTGGGTAAGCTATCTTTTCCGACTTGCGATTCCCGAAACTGCCCCCGCGCGCCATTTTGAGAAAAACGATGGCTTTATGATTAATTTTCATTTCGGATTAATATATTGGCTAATTATCAACACGTAAAAAACTTCAGCCACACATGAATTCGGACCAGTCTTGGACTATCCACATCAAAATTCTCACATCTGTACATGCAATAGATTTTCCAAGCCATCTCGGAAACACGATACACACAAATGTCATTTTTATAATTGTATAGATAAATCAGCTGGGTGTGAGTTGTTGGGAATGTTTAATTTTGTGCAAAGTATATCGGAAGAAAAATTGTAAACTTATTTACCAAAGTCCAATCTTTCAGGAATAATAATGTATATACTATATAAAACTCGGACAAAATTTAATTTTTTGATATATAATTTTTTCAATTTTTTGAAAACTGACGAGACATGGCAAAAGAATCTAGATTGTGTGGGTTGCAGAACTGGCTTTCAGGAAGCCTTCGGGCTATTTTAGCTTTAGGACTGCAAGGGCGTCAGCCGAGAGTTATAGATCTCCTCCCACATTTAACGTTTCTTATTGCTCTCTCTTCGGTTTTCAAAAAACAAATTAAATCTTTAAAAAGATCTAAATGTTTGTTTTTAAAAACAATATCTTAAACTAAATCAATTGTGAGGGAGATTTTCCGTATTTCGAATTGTAAGAAAACGCGGGTGTTTAGAAACGCGAGAAATATATCACAATTTGGGTAAGCTATCTTTTCCGACTTGCGATTCCCGAAACTGCCCCCGCGCGCCATTTTGAGAAAAACGATGTCTTTATGATGAATTTTCATTTCGGATTAATATATTGGCTAATTATCAACACGTAAAAAACTTCAGCCACACATGAATTCGGACCAGTCTTGGACTATCCACATCAAAATTCTCACATCTGTACATGCAATAGATTTTCCAAGCCATCTCGGAAACACGATACACACAAATGTCATTTTTATAATTGTATAGATAAATCAACTGGGTGTGAGTTGTTGGGAATGTTTAATTTTGTGCAAAGTATATCGGAAGAAAAATTGTAAACTTATTTACCAAAGTCCAATCTTTCAGGAATAATAATGTATATACTATATAAAACTCGGACAAAATTTAATTTTTTGATATATAATTTTTTCAATTTTTTGAAAACTGACGAGACATGGCAAAAGATTCTAGAATGTGTGGGTTGCAGAACTGGCTTTCAGGAAGCCTTCGGGCTATTGTAGTTTTAGGACTGCAAGGGCGTCAGCCGAGAGTTATAGATCTCCTCCCACATTTAACGTTTCTTATTGCTCTCTCTTCGGTTTTCAAAAAACAAATTAAATCTTTAAAAAGATCTAAATGTTTGTTTTTAAAAACAATATCTTAAACTAAATCAATTGTGAGGGAGATTTTCCGTATTTCGAATTGTAAGAAAACGCGGGTGTTTAGAAACGCGAGAAATATATCACAATTTGGGTAAGCTATCTTTTCCGACTTGCGATTCCCGAAACTGCCCCCGCGCGCCATTTTGAGAAAAACGATGGCTTTATGATTAATTTTCATTTCGGATTAATATATTGGCTAATTATCAACACGTAAAAAACTTCAGCCACACATGAATTCGGACCAGTCTTGGACTATCCACATCAAAATTCTCACATCTGTACATGCAATAGATTTTCCAAGCCATCTCGGAAACACGATACACACAAATGTCATTTTTATAATTGTATAGATAAATCAGCTGGGTGTGAGTTGTTGGGAATGTTTAATTTTGTGCAAAGTATATCGGAAGAAAAATTGTAAACTTATTTACCAAAGTCCAATCTTTCAGGAATAATAATGTATATACTATATAAAACTCGGACAAAATTTAATTTTTTGATATATAATTTTTTCAATTTTTTGAAAACTGACGAGACATGGCAAAAGAATCTAGATTGTGTGGGTTGCAGAACTGGCTTTCAGGAAGCCTTCGGGCTATTTTAGCTTTAGGACTGCAAGGGCGTCAGCCGAGAGTTATAGATCTCCTCCCACATTTAACGTTTCTTATTGCTCTCTCTTCGGTTTTCAAAAAACAAATTAAATCTTTAAAAAGATCTAAATGTTTGTTTTTAAAAACAATATCTTAAACTAAATCAATTGTGAGGGAGATTTTCCGTATTTCGAATTGTAAGAAAACGCGGGTGTCTAGAAACGCGAAAAATATATCACAATTTGCTCAAGATATTTTTTCCGACTTGCGATTCCCGAAACTGCCACCGCGCGCCATTTTGAGAAAAACGATGTCTTTATGATGAATTTTCATTGCAGATTAATATATTGGCTAATTATCAAAACGTAAAAAACTTCTGCCACACATCACTTCGGACCAGCCTTGGACTATCCTCATCAAAATTTTCATATCTTTATGTTCGATAGTTGTTCCCTGTCATCACGGAAACACTAATACACAAAACAGCCATTCTTATGATTTTAGAGATAAATTGGATTGAGTGTGAGGTGGTGGGAATGCTTGATTTTGTTAATTGAATATCAAAAAGAAAAATTACTGTAATGTTAATTACCAAAGTCGATTCTTTCACGAATAATAATATATTTACTAAAATAAAACTCGGACAAAATTTAATTTTTTGTTATATAATTTTCCCAAATTTTTGAAAAGTGACGAGACATGGCAAAAGATTGTAGAATGTGTGGGTTGCAGAACTGGCTTTCAGGAAGCCTTCGGGCTATTGTAGTTTTAGGACTGCAAGGGCGTCAGCCGAGAGTAATAGATCTCCTCCCACATTTAACGTTTCTTATTGCTCTCTCTTCGGTTTTCAAAAAACAAATTAAATCTTTAAAAAGATCTAAATGTTTGTTTTTAAAAACAATATCTTAAACTAAATCAATTGTGAGGGAGATTTTCCGTATTTCGAATTGTAAGAAAACGCGGGTGTTTAGAAACGCGAGAAATATATCACAATTTGGGCAAGCTATCTTTTCCGACTTGCGATTCCCGAAACTGCCCCCGCGCGCCATTTTGAGAACAACAATGTCCTTATGATGAATTTTCATTGCGGATTAATATATTGGCTAAATATCAACACGTAAATAACTTCAGCCACACATGAATTCGGACCAGTCTTGGACTATCCACATCAAAATTCTCACATCTGTACATGCAATAGATTTTTCAAGCCATCTCGGAAACACGATACACACAAATGTCATTTTTATAATTGTATAGATAAATCAACTGCGTGGGAGTTGTTGGGAATGTTTAATTTCGTGCAATGAATATCACAAAAAAAATTGTAATGTTATTTACCAAAGTCCCATCTTTCAGGAATAATAATATATATATAAAATAAAACTCGGACAAAATTTAATTTTTTGTTATATAATTTTTCCAATTTTTTGAAAACTGACGAGACATGGCAAAAGATTCTAGAATGTGTGGGTTGCAGAAATGGCTTTCAGGAAGCCTTCGGGCTATTGTAGTTTTAGGACTGCAAGGGCGTCAGCCGAGAGTTATAGATCTACTCCCACATTTAACGTTTCTTATTGCTCTCTCTTCGGTTTTCAAAAATGAAATTAAATCTTTTAAAAGATCTAAGTGTTTGTTTTTAAGAAAAATATCTTAAACTAAATCAATTGTGAGGGAGATTTTCCGTATTTCGAATTGTAAGAAAACGCGGGTTTTTAGAAACGCGAGAAATATATCACAATTTGGGCAAGCTATCTTTTCCGACTTGCGATTCCCGAAACTGCCCCCGCGCGCCATTTTGAGAAAAACGATGTCTTTATGATGAATTTTCATTGCGGATTAATATATTGGCTAAATATCAACACGTAAATAACTTCAGCCACACATGAATTCGGACCAGTCTTGGACTATCCACATCAAAATTCTCACATCTGTACATGCAATAGATTTTCCAAGCCATCTCGGAAACACGATACACACAAATGTCATTTTTATAATTGTATAGATAAATCAACTGCGTGGGAGTTGTTGGGAATTTTTAATTTCGGTCAATGAATATCACAAAAAAATTGTAATGTTATTTACCAAAGTCCCATCTTTCAGGAATAATAATATATATATAAAATAAAACTCGGACAAAATTTAATTTTTTGTTATATAATTTTTCCAATTTTTTGAAAACTGACGAGACATGGCAAAAGATTCTAGAATGTGTGGGTTGCAGAACTGGCTTTCAGGAAGCCTTCGGGCTATTTTAGCTTTAGGACTGCAAGGGCGTCAGCCGAGAGTTATAGATCTCCTCCCACATTTAACGTTTCTTATTGCTCTCTCTTCGGTTTTCAAAAAACAAATTAAATCTTTAAAAAGATCTAAATGTTTGTTTTTAAAAACAATATCTTAAACTAAATCAATTGTGAGGGAGATTTTCCGTATTTCGAATTGTAAGAAAACGCGGGTGTCTAGAAACGCGAAAAATATATCACAATTTGCTCAAGATATTTTTTCCGACTTGCGATTCCCGAAACTGCCACCGCGCGCCATTTTGAGAAAAACGATGTCTTTATGATGAATTTTCATTGCAGATTAATATATTGGCTAATTATCAAAACGTAAAAAACTTCTGCCACACATCACTTCGGACCAGCCTTGGACTATCCTCATCAAAATTTTCATATCTTTATGTTCGATAGTTGTTCCCTGTCATCACGGAAACACTAATACACAAAACAGCCATTCTTATGATTTTAGAGATAAATTGGATTGAGTGTGAGGTGGTGGGAATGCTTGATTTTGTTAATTGAATATCAAAAAGAAAAATTACTGTAATGTTAATTACCAAAGTCGATTCTTTCACGAATAATAATATATTTACTAAAATAAAACTCGGACAAAATTTAATTTTTTGTTATATAATTTTCCCAAATTTTTGAAAAGTGACGAGACATGGCAAAAGATTGTAGAATGTGTGGGTTGCAGAACTGGCTTTCAGGAAGCCTTCGGGCTATTGTAGTTTTAGGACTGCAAGGGCGTCAGCCGAGAGTAATAGATCTCCTCCCACATTTAACGTTTCTTATTGCTCTCTCTTCGGTTTTCAAAAAACAAATTAAATCTTTAAAAAGATCTAAATGTTTGTTTTTAAAAACAATATCTTAAACTAAATCAATTGTGAGGGAGATTTTCCGTATTTCGAATTGTAAGAAAACGCGGGTGTTTAGAAACGCGAGAAATATATCACAATTTGGGCAAGCTATCTTTTCCGACTTGCGATTCCCGAAACTGCCCCCGCGCGCCATTTTGAGAACAACAATGTCCTTATGATGAATTTTCATTGCGGATTAATATATTGGCTAAATATCAACACGTAAATAACTTCAGCCACACATGAATTCGGACCAGTCTTGGACTATCCACATCAAAATTCTCACATCTGTACATGCAATAGATTTTTCAAGCCATCTCGGAAACACGATACACACAAATGTCATTTTTATAATTGTATAGATAAATCAACTGCGTGGGAGTTGTTGGGAATGTTTAATTTCGTGCAATGAATATCACAAAAAAAATTGTAATGTTATTTACCAAAGTCCCATCTTTCAGGAATAATAATATATATATAAAATAAAACTCGGACAAAATTTAATTTTTTGTTATATAATTTTTCCAATTTTTTGAAAACTGACGAGACATGGCAAAAGATTCTAGAATGTGTGGGTTGCAGAAATGGCTTTCAGGAAGCCTTCGGGCTATTGTAGTTTTAGGACTGCAAGGGCGTCAGCCGAGAGTTATAGATCTACTCCCACATTTAACGTTTCTTATTGCTCTCTCTTCGGTTTTCAAAAATGAAATTAAATCTTTTAAAAGATCTAAGTGTTTGTTTTTAAGAAAAATATCTTAAACTAAATCAATTGTGAGGGAGATTTTCCGTATTTCGAATTGTAAGAAAACGCGGGTTTTTAGAAACGCGAGAAATATATCACAATTTGGGCAAGCTATCTTTTCCGACTTGCGATTCCCGAAACTGCCCCCGCGCGCCATTTTGAGAAAAACGATGTCTTTATGATGAATTTTCATTGCGGATTAATATATTGGCTAAATATCAACACGTAAATAACTTCAGCCACACATGAATTCGGACCAGTCTTGGACTATCCACATCAAAATTCTCACATCTGTACATGCAATAGATTTTCCAAGCCATCTCGGAAACACGATACACACAAATGTCATTTTTATAATTGTATAGATAAATCAACTGCGTGGGAGTTGTTGGGAATTTTTAATTTCGGTCAATGAATATCACAAAAAAATTGTAATGTTATTTACCAAAGTCCCATCTTTCAGGAATAATAATATATATATAAAATAAAACTCGGACAAAATTTAATTTTTTGTTATATAATTTTTCCAATTTTTTGAAAACTGACGAGACATGGCAAAAGATTCTAGAATGTGTGGGTTGCAGAACTGGCTTTCAGGAAGCCTTCGGGCTATTGTAGTTTTAGGACTGCAAGGGCGTCAGCCGAGAGTAATAGATCTCCTCCCACATTTAACGTTTCTTATTGCTCTCTCTTTGGTTTTCAAAAAACAAATTAAATCTTTAAAAAGATCTAAATGTTTGTTTTTAAAAACAATATCTTAAACTAAATCAATTGTGAGGGAGATTTTCCGTATTTCGAATTGTAAGAAAACGCGGGTGTTTAGAAACGCGAGAAATATATCACAACTTGGGCAAGCTATCTTTTCCGACTTGCGATTCCCGAAACTGCCCCCGCGCGCCATTTTGTGAAAAACGTTGTCTTTATGATGAATTTTCATAGCGGATTAATATATTGGCTAAATATCAACACGTAAATAACTTCAGCTACACATGAATTCGGACCAGTCTTGGACTATCCACATCAAAATTCTCACATCTGTACATGCAATAGATTTTCCAAGCCATCTCGGAAACACGATACACACAAATGTCATTTTTATAATTGTATAGATAAATCAACTGCGTGGGAGTTGTTGGGAATTTTTAATTTCGGTCAATGAATATCACAAAAAAATTGTAATGTTATTTACCAAAGTCCCATCTTTCAGGAATAATAATATATATATAAAATAAAACTCGGACAAAATTTAATTTTTTGTTATATAATTTTTCCAATTTTTTGAAAACTGACGAGACATGGCAAAAGATTCTAGAATGTGTGGGTTGCAGAACTGGCTTTCAGGAAGCCTTCGGGCTATTGTAGTTTTAGGACTGCAAGGGCGTCAGCCGAGAGTTATAGATCTCCTCCCACATTTAACGTTTCTTATTGCTCTCTCTTCGGTTTTCAAAAAACAAATTAAATCTTTAAAAAGATCTAAATGTTTGTTTTTAAAAACAATATCTTAAACTAAATCAATTGTGAGGGAGATTTTCCGTATTTCGAATTGTAAGAAAACGCGGGTGTTTAGACACGCGAGAAATATATCACAATTTGGGCAAGCTATCTTTTCCGACTTGCGATTCCCGAAACTGCCCCCGCGCGCCATTTTGAGAAAAACGATGTCTTTATGATGAATTTTCATTGCGGATTAATATATTGGCTAAATATCAACACGTAAATAACTTCAGCCACACATGAATTCGGACCAGTCTTGGACTATCCACATCAAAATTCTCACATCTGTACATGCAATAGATTTTCCAAGCCATCTCGGAAACACGAAACACACAAATGTCATTTTTATAATTGTATAGATAAATATACTGCGTGGGAGTTGTTGGGAATTTTTAATTTCGGTCAATGAATATCACAAAAAAATTGTAATGTTATTTACCAAAGTCCCATCTTTCAGGAATAATAATATATATATAAAATAAAACTCGGACAAAATTTAATTTTTTGTTATATAATTTTTCCAATTTTTTGAAAACTGTCGAGACATGGCAAAAGATTCTAGAATGTGTGGGTTGCAGAACTGGCTTTCAGGAAGCCTTCGGGCTATTGTAGTTTTAGGACTGCAAGGGCGTCAGCCGAGAGTAATAGATCTCCTCCCACATTTAACGTTTCTTATTGCTCTCTCTTTGGTTTTCAAAAAACAAATTAAATCTTTAAAAAGATCTAAATGTTTGTTTTTAAAAACAATATCTTAAACTAAATCAATTGTGAGGGAGATTTTCCGTATTTCGAATTGTAAGAAAACGCGGGTGTTTAGAAACGCGAGAAATATATCACAACTTGGGCAAGCTATCTTTTCCGACTTGCGATTCCCGAAACTGCCCCCGCGCGCCATTTTGTGAAAAACGTTGTCTTTATGATGAATTTTCATAGCGGATTAATATATTGGCTAAATATCAACACGTAAATAACTTCAGCTACACATGAATTCGGACCAGTCTTGGACTATCCACATCAAAATTCTCACATCTGTACATGCAATAGATTTTCCAAGCCATCTCGGAAACACGATACACACAAATGTCATTTTTATAATTGTATAGATAAATCAACTGCGTGGGAGTTGTTGGGAATTTTTAATTTCGGTCAATGAATATCACAAAAAAATTGTAATGTTATTTACCAAAGTCCCATCTTTCAGGAATAATAATATATATATAAAATAAAACTCGGACAAAATTTAATTTTTTGTTATATAATTTTTCCAATTTTTTGAAAACTGACGAGACATGGCAAAAGATTCTAGAATGTGTGGGTTGCAGAACTGGCTTTCAGGAAGCCTTCGGGCTATTGTAGTTTTAGGACTGCAAGGGCGTCAGCCGAGAGTTATAGATCTCCTCCCACATTTAACGTTTCTTATTGCTCTCTCTTCGGTTTTCAAAAAACAAATTAAATCTTTAAAAAGATCTAAATGTTTGTTTTTAAAAACAATATCTTAAACTAAATCAATTGTGAGGGAGATTTTCCGTATTTCGAATTGTAAGAAAACGCGGGTGTTTAGAAACGCGAGAAATATATCACAATTTGGGTAAGCTATCTTTTCCGACTTGCGATTCCCGAAACTGCCCCCGCGCGCCATTTTGAGAAAAACGATGTCTTTATGATGAATTTTCATTTCGGATTAATATATTGGCTAATTATCAACACGTAAAAAACTTCAGCCACACATGAATTCGGACCAGTCTTGGACTATCCACATCAAAATTCTCACATCTGTACATGCAATAGATTTTCCAAGCCATCTCGGAAACACGATACACACAAATGTCATTTTTATAATTGTATAGATAAATCAACTGGGTGTGAGTTGTTGGGAATGTTTAATTTTGTGCAAAGTATATCGGAAGAAAAATTGTAAACTTATTTACCAAAGTCCAATCTTTCAGGAATAATAATGTATATACTATATAAAACTCGGACAAAATTTAATTTTTTGATATATAATTTTTTCAATTTTTTGAAAACTGACGAGACATGGCAAAAGATTCTAGAATGTGTGGGTTGCAGAACTGGCTTTCAGGAAGCCTTCGGGCTATTGTAGTTTTAGGACTGCAAGGGCGTCAGCCGAGAGTTATAGATCTCCTCCCACATTTAACGTTTCTTATTGCTCTCTCTTCGGTTTTCAAAAAACAAATTAAATCTTTAAAAAGATCTAAATGTTTGTTTTTAAAAACAATATCTTAAACTAAATCAATTGTGAGGGAGATTTTCCGTATTTCGAATTGTAAGAAAACGCGGGTGTCTAGAAACGCGAAAAATATATCACAATTTGCTCAAGATATTTTTTCCGACTTGCGATTCCCGAAACTGCCACCGCGCGCCATTTTGAGAAAAACGATGTCTTTATGATGAATTTTCATTGCAGATTAATATATTGGCTAATTATCAAAACGTAAAAAACTTCTGCCACACATCACTTCGGACCAGCCTTGGACTATCCTCATCAAAATTTTCATATCTTTATGTTCGATAGTTGTTCCCTGTCATCACGGAAACACTAATACACAAAACAGCCATTCTTATGATTTTAGAGATAAATTGGATTGAGTGTGAGGTGGTGGGAATGCTTGATTTTGTTAATTGAATATCAAAAAGAAAAATTACTGTAATGTTAATTACCAAAGTCGATTCTTTCACGAATAATAATATATTTACTAAAATAAAACTCGGACAAAATTTAATTTTTTGTTATATAATTTTCCCAAATTTTTGAAAAGTGACGAGACATGGCAAAAGATTGTAGAATGTGTGGGTTGCAGAACTGGCTTTCAGGAAGCCTTCGGGCTATTGTAGTTTTAGGACTGCAAGGGCGTCAGCCGAGAGTAATAGATCTCCTCCCACATTTAACGTTTCTTATTGCTCTCTCTTCGGTTTTCAAAAAACAAATTAAATCTTTAAAAAGATCTAAATGTTTGTTTTTAAAAACAATATCTTAAACTAAATCAATTGTGAGGGAGATTTTCCGTATTTCGAATTGTAAGAAAACGCGGGTGTTTAGAAACGCGAGAAATATATCACAATTTGGGCAAGCTATCTTTTCCGACTTGCGATTCCCGAAACTGCCCCCGCGCGCCATTTTGAGAACAACAATGTCCTTATGATGAATTTTCATTGCGGATTAATATATTGGCTAAATATCAACACGTAAATAACTTCAGCCACACATGAATTCGGACCAGTCTTGGACTATCCACATCAAAATTCTCACATCTGTACATGCAATAGATTTTTCAAGCCATCTCGGAAACACGATACACACAAATGTCATTTTTATAATTGTATAGATAAATCAACTGCGTGGGAGTTGTTGGGAATGTTTAATTTCGTGCAATGAATATCACAAAAAAAATTGTAATGTTATTTACCAAAGTCCCATCTTTCAGGAATAATAATATATATATAAAATAAAACTCGGACAAAATTTAATTTTTTGTTATATAATTTTTCCAATTTTTTGAAAACTGACGAGACATGGCAAAAGATTCTAGAATGTGTGGGTTGCAGAAATGGCTTTCAGGAAGCCTTCGGGCTATTGTAGTTTTAGGACTGCAAGGGCGTCAGCCGAGAGTTATAGATCTACTCCCACATTTAACGTTTCTTATTGCTCTCTCTTCGGTTTTCAAAAATGAAATTAAATCTTTTAAAAGATCTAAGTGTTTGTTTTTAAGAAAAATATCTTAAACTAAATCAATTGTGAGGGAGATTTTCCGTATTTCGAATTGTAAGAAAACGCGGGTTTTTAGAAACGCGAGAAATATATCACAATTTGGGCAAGCTATCTTTTCCGACTTGCGATTCCCGAAACTGCCCCCGCGCGCCATTTTGAGAAAAACGATGTCTTTATGATGAATTTTCATTGCGGATTAATATATTGGCTAAATATCAACACGTAAATAACTTCAGCCACACATGAATTCGGACCAGTCTTGGACTATCCACATCAAAATTCTCACATCTGTACATGCAATAGATTTTCCAAGCCATCTCGGAAACACGATACACACAAATGTCATTTTTATAATTGTATAGATAAATCAACTGCGTGGGAGTTGTTGGGAATTTTTAATTTCGGTCAATGAATATCACAAAAAAATTGTAATGTTATTTACCAAAGTCCCATCTTTCAGGAATAATAATATATATATAAAATAAAACTCGGACAAAATTTAATTTTTTGTTATATAATTTTTCCAATTTTTTGAAAACTGACGAGACATGGCAAAAGATTCTAGAATGTGTGGGTTGCAGAACTGGCTTTCAGGAAGCCTTCGGGCTATTGTAGTTTTAGGACTGCAAGGGCGTCAGCCGAGATTTATAGATCTCCTCCCACATTTAACGTTTATTATTGCTCTCTCTTCGGTTTTCAAAAAAGAAATTAAATCTTTTAAAAGATCTAAGTGTTTGTTTTTAAGAAAAATATCTTAAACTAAATCAATTGTGAGGGAGATTTTCCGTATTTCGAATTGTAAGAAAACGCGGGTGTTCAGAAACGCGAGAAATATATCACAATTTGGGCAAGCTATCTTTTCCGACTTGCGATTCCCGAAACTGCCTCCGCGCGCCATTTTGTGAAAAACGTTGTCTTTATGATGAATTTTCATTGCGGATTAATATATTGGCTAAATATCAACACGTAAATAACTTCAGCCACACATGAATTCGGACAGTCTTGGACTATCCACATCAAAATTCTCACATCTGTACATGCAATAGATTTTCCAAGCCATCTCGGAAACACGATACACACAAATGTCATTTTTATAATTGTATAGATAAATCAACTGCGTGGGAGTTGTTGGGAATTTTTAATTTCGGTCAATGAATATCACAAAAAAAATTGTAATGTTATTTACCAAAGTCCCATCTTTCAGGAATAATAATATATATATAAAATAAAACTCGGACAAAATTTAATTTTTTGTTATATAATTTTTCCAATTTTTTGAAAACTGACGAGACATGGCAAAAGATTCTAGAATGTGTGGGTTGCAGAACTGGCTTTCAGGAACCCTTCCGGCTATTGTAGTTTTAGGAATGCAAGGGCGTCAGCCGAGAGTTATAGATCTCCTCCCACATTTAACGTTTCTTATTGCTCTCTCTTCGGTTTTCAAAAAAGATATTAAATCTTTTAAAAGATCCAAGTGTTTGTTTTTAAGAAAAATATCTTAAAAATAAATCAATTGTGAGGGAGATTTTCCGTATTTCGAATTCTAAGAAAACGCGGGTGTTTAGAAACGCGAGAAATATATCACAATTTGGGCAAGCTATCTTTTCCGACTTGCGATTCCCGAAACTGCCCCCGCGCGCCATTTTGAGAAAAACGATGTCTTTATGATGAATTTTCATTGCGGATTAATATATTGGCTAAATATCAACACGTAAATAACTTCAGCCACACATGAATTCGGACCAGTCTTGGACTATCCACATCAAAATTCTCATATCTGTACATGCAATAGATTTTCCAAGCCATCTCGGAAACACGATACACACAAATGTCATTTTTATAATTGTATAGATAAATCAACTGCGTGGGAGTTGTTGGGAATTTTTAATTTCGGTCAATGAATATCACAAAATAATTGTAATGTTATTTACCAAAGTCCCACCTTTCAGGAATAATAATATATATATAAAATAAAACTCGGACAAAATTTAATTTTTTGTTATATAATTTTTCCAATTTTTTGAAAACTGACGAGACATGGCAAAAGATTCTAGAATGTGTGGGTTGCAGAACTGGCTTTCAGGAAACCTTCGGGCTATTGTAGTTTTAGGACTGCAAGGGCGTCAGCCGAGAGTTATAGATCTCCTCCCACATTTAACGTTTATTATTGTCTCTCTTCGGTTTTCAAAAAAGAAATTAAATCTTTTAAAAGATCTAAGTGTTTGTTTTTAAGAAAAATATCTTAAACTAAATCAATTGTGAGGGAGATTTTCCGTATTTCGAATTGTAAGAAAACGCGGGTGTTCAGAAACGCGAGAAATGTATCACAATTTGGGCAAGCTATCTTTTCCGACTTGCGATTCCCGAAACTGCCCCCGCGCGCCATTTTGTGAAAAACGTTGTCTTTATGATGAATTTTCATTGCGGATTAATATATTGGCTAAATATCAACACGTAAATAACTTCAGCCACACATGAATTCGGACCAGTCTTGGACTATCCCCATCAAAATTCTCACATCTGTACATGCAATAGATTTTCCAAGCCATCTCGGAAACACGATACACACAAATGTCATTTTTATAATTGTATAGATAAATCAACAGCGTGGGAGTTGTTGGGAATTTTTAATTTCGGTCAATGAATATCACAAAAAAATTGTAATGTTATTTACCAAAGTCCCATCTTTCAGGAATAATAATATATATATAAAATAAAACTCGGACAAAATTTAATTTTTTGTTATATAATGTTTCCAATTTTTTGAAAACTGACGAGACATGGCAAAAGATTCTAGAATGTGTGGGTTGCAGAACTGGCTTTCAGGAAGCCTTCGGGCTATTGTAGTTTTAGGACTGCAAGGGCGTCAGCCGAGAGTTATAGATCTCCTCCCACATTTAACGTTTATTATTGCTCTCTCTTCGGTTTTCAAAAAAGAAATTAAATCTTTTAAAAGATCTAAGTGTTTGTTTTTAAGAAAAATATCTTAAACTAAATCAATTGTGAGGGAGATTTTCCGTATTTCGAATTGTAAGAAAACGCGGGTTTTTAGAAACGCGAGAAATATATCACAATTTGGGCAAGCTATCTTTTCCGAATTGCGATTCCCGAAACTGCCCCCGCGCGCCATTTTGAGAAAAACGATGTCTTTATGATGAATTTTCATTGCGGATTAATATATTGGCTAAATATCAACACGTAAATAACTTCAGCCACACATGAATTCGGACCAGTCTTGGACTATCCACATCAAAATTCTCACATCTGTACATGCAATAGATTTTCCAAGCCATCTCGGAAACACGATACACACAAATGTCATTTTTATAATTGTATAGATAAATCAACTGCGTGGGAGTTGTTGGGAATTTTTAATTTCGGTCAATGAATATCACAAAAAAATTGTAATGTTATTTACCAAAGTCCCATCTTTCAGGAATAATAATATATATATAAAATAAAACTCGGACAAAATTTAATTTTTTGTTATATAATTTTTCCAATTTTTTGAAAACTGACGAGACATGGCAAAAGATTCTAGAATGTGTGGGTTGCAGAACTGGCTTTCAGGAAGCCTTCGGGCTATTGTAGTTTTAGGACTGCAAGGGCGTCAGCCGAGAGTTATAGATCTCCTCCCACATTTAACGTTTATTATTGCTCTCTCTTCGGTTTTCAAAAAAGAAATTAAATCTTTTAAAAGATCTAAGTGTTTGTTTTTAAGAAAAATATCTTAAACTAAATTAATTGTGAGGGAGATTTTCCGTATTTCGAATTGTAAGAAAACGCGGGTGTTCAGAAACGCGAGAAATGTATCACAATTTGGGCAAGCTATCTTTTCCGACTTGCGATTCCCGAAACTGCCCCCGCGCGCCATTTTGAGAAAAACGATGTCCTTATGATGAATTTTCATTGCGGATTAATATATTGGCTAAATATCAACACGTAAATAACTTCAGCCACACATGAATTCGGACCAGTCTTGGACTATCCACATCAAAATTCTCACATCTGTACATGCAATAGATTTTCCAAGCCATCTCGGAAACACGATACACACAAATGTCATTTTTATAATTGTATAGATAAATCAACTGCGTGGGAGTTGTTGGGAATTTTTAATTTCGGTCAATGAATATCACAAAAAAATTGTAATGTTATTTACCAAAGTCCCATCTTTCAGGAATAATAATATATATATAAAATAAAACTCGGAAAAATTTAATTTTTTGTTATATAATTTTTCCAATTTTTTGAAAACTGACGAGACATGGCAAAAGATTCTAGAATGTGTGGTTTGCAGAACTGGCTTTCAGGAAGCCTTCGGGCTATTGTAGTTTTAGGACTGCAAGGGCGTCAGCCGAGAGTTATAGATCTCCTCCCACATTTAACGTTTCTTATTGCTCTCTCTTCGGTTTTCAAAAAAGAAATTAAATCTTTTAAAAGATCCAAGTGTTTGTTTTTAAGAAAAATATCTTAAACTAAATCAATTGTGAGGGAGATTTTCCGTATTTCGAATTGTAAGAAAACGCGGGTGTTTAGAAACGCGAGAAATGTATCACAATTTGGGCAAGCTATCTTTTCCGACTTGCGATTCCCGAAACTGCCCCCGCGCGCCATTTTGTGAAAAACGTTGTCTTTATGATGAATTTTCATTGCGGATTAATATATTGGCTAAATATCAACACGTAAATAACTTCAGCTACACATGAATTCGGACCAGTCTTGGACTATCCACATCAAAATTCTCACATCTGTACATGCAATAGATTTTCCAAGCCATCTCGGAAACACGATACACACAAATGTCATTTTTATAATTGTATAGATAAATCAACTGCGTGGGAGTTGTTGGGAATTTTTAATTTCGGTCAATGAATATCACAAAAAAATTGTAATGTTATTTACCAAAGTCCCATCTTTCAGGAATAATAATATATATATAAAATAAAACTCGGACAAAATTTAATTTTTTGTTATATAATTTTTCCCATTTTTTGAAAACTGACGAGACATGGCAAAAGATTCTAGAATGTGTGGGTTGCAGAACTGGCTTTCAGGAAGCCTTCGGGCTATTGTAGTTTTAGGACTGCAAGGGCGTCAGCCGAGAGTTATAGATCTCCTCCCACATTTAACGTTTCTTATTGCTCTCTCTTCGGTTTTCACAAAAGAAATTAAATCTTTTAAAAGATCTAAGTGTTTGTTTTTAAGAAAAATATCTTAAACTAAATCAATTGTGAGGGAGATTTTCCGTATTTCGAATTGTAAGAAAACGCGGGTGTTTAGAAACGCGAGAAATATATCACAATTTGGGCAAGCTATCTTTTCCGACTTGCGATTCCCGAAACTGCCCCCGCGCGCCATTTTGAGAAAAACGATGTCTTTATGATGAATTTTCATTGCGGATTAATATATTGGTTAAATATCAACACGTAAATAACTTCAGCCACACATGAATTCGGACCAGTCTTGGCCTATCCACATCAAAATTCTCACATCTGTACATGCAATAGATTTTCCAAGCCATCTCGGAAACACGATACACACAAATGTCATTTTTATAATTGTATAGATAAATCAACTGCGTGGGAGTTGTTGGGAATGTTTAATTTCGTGCAATGAATATCACAAAAAAAAATTGTAATGTTATTTACCAAAGTCCCATCTTTCAGGAATAATAATATATATATAAAATAAAACTCGGACAAAATTTAATTTTTTGTTAAATAATTTTTCCAATTTTTTGAAAACTGACGAGACATGGCAAAAGATTCTAGAATGTGTGGGTTGCAGAACTGGCTTTCAGGAAGCCTTCGGGCTATTGTAGTTTTAGGACTGCAAGGGCGTCAGCCGAGAGTTATAGATCTCCTCCCACATTTAACGTTTCTTATTGCTCTCTCTTCGGTTTTCACAAAAGAAATTAAATCTTTTAAAAGATCTAAGTGTTTGTTTTTAAGAAAAATATCTTAAACTAAATCAATTGTGAGGGAGATTTTCCGTATTTCGAATTGTAAGAAAACGCGGGTGTTTAGAAACGCGAGAAATATATCACAATTTGGGCAAGCTATCTTTTCCGACTTGCGATTCCCGAAACTGCCCCCGCGCGCCATTTTGAGAAAAACGATGTCTTTATGATGAATTTTCATTGCGGATTAATATATTGGTTAAATATCAACACGTAAATAACTTCAGCCACACATGAATTCGGACCAGTCTTGGCCTATCCACATCAAAATTCTCACATCTGTACATGCAATAGATTTTCCAAGCCATCTCGGAAACACGATACACACAAATGTCATTTTTATAATTGTATAGATAAATCAACTGCGTGGGAGTTGTTGGGAATGTTTAATTTCGTGCAATGAATATCACAAAAAAAAATTGTAATGTTATTTACCAAAGTCCCATCTTTCAGGAATAATAATATATATATAAAATAAAACTCGGACAAAATTTAATTTTTTGTTAAATAATTTTTCCAATTTTTTGAAAACTGACGAGACATGGCAAAAGATTCTAGAATGTGTGGGTTGCAGAACTGGCTTTCAGGAAGCCTTCGGGCTATTGTAGTTTTAGGACTGCAAGGGCGTCAGCCGAGAGTTATAGATCTCCTCCCTTATTTAACGTTTCTTATTGCTCTCTCTTCGGTTTTCAAAAAAGAAATTAAATCTTTTAAAAGATCTAAGTGTTTGTTTTTAAGAAAAATATCTTAAAAATAAATCAATTGTGAGGGAGATTTTCCGTATTTCGAATTGTAAGAAAACGCGGGTGTTTAGAAACGCGAGAAATATATCACAATTTGGGCAAGCTATCTTTTCCGACTTGCGATTCCCGAAACTGCCCCCGCGCGCCATTTTGAGAAAAACGATGTCTTTATGATGAATTTTCATTGCGGATTAATATATTGGCTAAATATCAACACGTAAATAACTTCAGCCACACATGAATTCGGACCAGTCTTGGACTATCCACATCAAAATTCTCACATCTGTACATGCAATAGATTTTCCAAGCCATCTCGGAAACACGATACACACAAATGTCATTTTTATAATTGTATAGATAAATCAACTGCGTGGGAGTTGTTGGGAATTTTTAATTTCGGTCAATGAATATCACAAAAAAATTGTAATGTTATTTACCAAAATCCCATCTTTCAGGAATAATAATATATATATAAAATAAAACTCGGACAAAATTTAATTTTTTGTTATATAATTTTTCCCATTTTTTGAAAACTGACGAGACATGGCAAAAGATTCTAGAATGTGTGGGTTGCAGAACTGGCTTTCAGGAAGCCTTCGGGCTATTGTAGTTTTAGGACTGCAAGGGCGTCAGCCGAGAGTTATAGATCTCCTCCCACATTTAACGTTTCTTATTGCTCTCTCTTCGGTTTTCACAAAAGAAATTAAATCTTTTAAAAGATCTAAGTGTTTGTTTTTAAGAAAAATATCTTAAACTAAATCAATTGTGAGGGAGATTTTCCGTATTTCGAATTGTAAGAAAACGCGGGTGTTTAGACACGCGAGAAATATATCACAATTTGGGCAAGCTATCTTTTCCGACATGCGATTCCCGAAACTGCCCCCGCGCGCCATTTTGAGAAAAACGATGTCTTTATGATGAATTTTCATTGCGGATTAATATATTGGCTAAATATCAACACGTAAATAACTTCAGGCACACATGAATTCGGACCAGTCTTGGACTATCCACATCAAAATTCTCACATCTGTACATGCAATAGATTTTCTAAGCCATCTCGGAAACACGATACACACAACTGTCATTTTTATAATTGTATAGATAAATCAACTGCGTGGGAGTTGTTGGGAATTTTTAATTTCGGTCAATGAATATCACAAAAAAATTGTAATGTTATTTACCAAAGTCCCATCTTTCAGGAATAATAATATATATATAAAATAAAACTCGGACAAAATTTAATTTTTTGTTATATAATTTTTCCAATTTTTTGAAAACTGTCGAGACATGGCAAAAGATTCTAGAATGTGTGGGTTGCAGAACTGGCTTTCAGGAAGCCTTCGGGCTATTGTAGTTTTAGGACTGCAAGGGCGTCAGCCGAGAGTAATAGATCTCCTCCCACATTTAACGTTTCTTATTGCTCTCTCTTTGGTTTTCAAAAAACAAATTAAATCTTTAAAAAGATCTAAATGTTTGTTTTTAAAAACAATATCTTAAACTAAATCAATTGTGAGGGAGATTTTCCGTATTTCGAATTGTAAGAAAACGCGGGTGTTTAGAAACGCGAGAAATATATCACAACTTGGGCAAGCTATCTTTTCCGACTTGCGATTCCCGAAACTGCCCCCGCGCGCCATTTTGTGAAAAACGTTGTCTTTATGATGAATTTTCATAGCGGATTAATATATTGGCTAAATATCAACACGTAAATAACTTCAGCTACACATGAATTCGGACCAGTCTTGGACTATCCACATCAAAATTCTCACATCTGTACATGCAATAGATTTTCCAAGCCATCTCGGAAACACGATACACACAAATGTCATTTTTATAATTGTATAGATAAATCAACTGCGTGGGAGTTGTTGGGAATTTTTAATTTCGGTCAATGAATATCACAAAAAAATTGTAATGTTATTTACCAAAGTCCCATCTTTCAGGAATAATAATATATATATAAAATAAAACTCGGACAAAATTTAATTTTTTGTTATATAATTTTTCCAATTTTTTGAAAACTGACGAGACATGGCAAAAGATTCTAGAATGTGTGGGTTGCAGAACTGGCTTTCAGGAAGCCTTCGGGCTATTGTAGTTTTAGGACTGCAAGGGCGTCAGCCGAGAGTTATAGATCTCCTCCCACATTTAACGTTTCTTATTGCTCTCTCTTCGGTTTTCAAAAAACAAATTAAATCTTTAAAAAGATCTAAATGTTTGTTTTTAAAAACAATATCTTAAACTAAATCAATTGTGAGGGAGATTTTCCGTATTTCGAATTGTAAGAAAACGCGGGTGTTTAGACACGCGAGAAATATATCACAATTTGGGCAAGCTATCTTTTCCGACTTGCGATTCCCGAAACTGCCCCCGCGCGCCATTTTGAGAAAAACGATGTCTTTATGATGAATTTTCATTGCGGATTAATATATTGGCTAAATATCAACACGTAAATAACTTCAGCCACACATGAATTCGGACCAGTCTTGGACTATCCACATCAAAATTCTCACATCTGTACATGCAATAGATTTTCCAAGCCATCTCGGAAACACGATACACACAAATGTCATTTTTATAATTGTATAGATAAATCAACTGCGTGGGAGTTGTTGGGAATTTTTAATTTCGGTCAATGAATATCACAAAAAAATTGTAATGTTATTTACCAAAGTCCCATCTTTCAGGAATAATAATATATATATAAAATAAAACTCGGACAAAATTTAATTTTTTGTTATATAATTTTTCCAATTTTTTGAAAACTGTCGAGACATGGCAAAAGATTCTAGAATGTGTGGGTTGCAGAACTGGCTTTCAGGAAGCCTTCGGGCTATTGTAGTTTTAGGACTGCAAGGGCGTCAGCCGAGAGTAATAGATCTCCTCCCACATCTAACGTTTCTTATTGCTCTCTCTTTGGTTTTCAAAAAACAAATTAAATCTTTAAAAAGATCTAAATGTTTGTTTTTAAAAACAATATCTTAAACTAAATCAATTGTGAGGGAGATTTTCCGTATTTCGAATTGTAAGAAAACGCGGGTGTTTAGAAACGCGAGAAATATATCACAACTTGGGCAAGCTATCTTTTCCGACTTGCGATTCCCGAAACTGCCCCCGCGCGCCATTTTGTGAAAAACGTTGTCTTTATGATGAATTTTCATAGCGGATTAATATATTGGCTAAATATCAACACGTAAATAACTTCAGCTACACATGAATTCGGACCAGTCTTGGACTATCCACATCAAAATTCTCACATCTGTACATGCAATAGATTTTCCAAGCCATCTCGGAAACACGATACACACAAATGTCATTTTTATAATTGTATAGATAAATCAACTGCGTGGGAGTTGTTGGGAATGTTTAATTTCGTGCAATGAATATCACAAAAAAAATTGTAATGTTATTTACCAAAGTCCCATCTTTCAGGAATAATAATATATATATAAAATAAAACTCGGACAAAATTTAATTTTTTGTTATATAATTTTTCCAATTTTTTGAAAACTGACGAGACATGGCAAAAGATTCTAGAATGTGTGGGTTGCAGAAATGGCTTTCAGGAAGCCTTCGGGCTATTGTAGTTTTAGGACTGCAAGGGCGTCAGCCGAGAGTTATAGATCTACTCCCACATTTAACGTTTCTTATTGCTCTCTCTTCGGTTTTCAAAAATGAAATTAAATCTTTTAAAAGATCTAAGTGTTTGTTTTTAAGAAAAATATCTTAAACTAAATCAATTGTGAGGGAGATTTTCCGTATTTCGAATTGTAAGAAAACGCGGGTTTTTAGAAACGCGAGAAATATATCACAATTTGGGCAAGCTATCTTTTCCGACTTGCGATTCCCGAAACTGCCCCCGCGCGCCATTTTGAGAAAAACGATGTCTTTATGATGAATTTTCATTGCGGATTAATATATTGGCTAAATATCAACACGTAAATAACTTCAGCCACACATGAATTCGGACCAGTCTTGGACTATCCACATCAAAATTCTCACATCTGTACATGCAATAGATTTTCCAAGCCATCTCGGAAACACGATACACACAAATGTCATTTTTATAATTGTATAGATAAATCAACTGCGTGGGAGTTGTTGGGAATTTTTAATTTCGGTCAATGAATATCACAAAAAAATTGTAATGTTATTTACCAAAGTCCCATCTTTCAGGAATAATAATATATGTATAAAATAAAACTCGGACAAAATTTAATTTTTTGTTATATAATTTTTCCAATTTTTTGAAAACTGACGAGACATGGCAAAAGATTCTAGAATGTGTGGGTTGCAGAACTGGCTTTCAGGAAGCCTTCGGGCTATTGTAGTTTTAGGACTGCAAGGGCGTCAGCCGAGAGTTATAGATCTCCTCCCACATTTAACGTTTATTATTGCTCTCTCTTCGGTTTTCAAAAAAGAAATTAAATCTTTTAAAAGATCTAAGTGTTTGTTTTTAAGAAAAATATCTTAAACTAAATCAATTGTGAGGGAGATTTTCCGTATTTCGAATTGTAAGAAAACGCGGGTGTTCAGAAACGCGAGAAATATATCACAATTTGGGCAAGCTATCTTTTCCGACTTGCGATTCCCGAAACTGCCTCCGCGCGCCATTTTGTGAAAAACGTTGTCTTTATGATGAATTTTCATTGCGGATTAATATATTGGCTAAATATCAACACGTAAATAACTTCAGCCACACATGAATTCGGACAGTCTTGGACTATCCACATCAAAATTCTCACATCTGTACATGCAATAGATTTTCCAAGCCATCTCGGAAACACGATACACACAAATGTCATTTTTATAATTGTATAGATAAATCAACTGCGTGGGAGTTGTTGGGAATTTTTAATTTCGGTCAATGAATATCACAAAAAAAATTGTAATGTTATTTACCAAAGTCCCATCTTTCAGGAATAATAATATATATATAAAATAAAACTCGGACAAAATTTAATTTTTTGTTATATAATTTTTCCAATTTTTTGAAAACTGACGAGACATGGCAAAAGATTCTAGAATGTGTGGGTTGCAGAACTGGCTTTCAGGAACCCTTCCGGCTATTGTAGTTTTAGGAATGCAAGGGCGTCAGCCGAGAGTTATAGATCTCCTCCCACATTTAACGTTTCTTATTGCTCTCTCTTCGGTTTTCAAAAAAGATATTAAATCTTTTAAAAGATCCAAGTGTTTGTTTTTAAGAAAAATATCTTAAAAATAAATCAATTGTGAGGGAGATTTTCCGTATTTCGAATTGTAAGAAAACGCGGGTGTTTAGAAACGCGAGAAATATATCACAATTTGGGCAAGCTATCTTTTCCGACTTGCGATTCCCGAAACTGCCCCCGCGCGCCATTTTGAGAAAAACGATGTCTTTATGATGAATTTTCATTGCGGATTAATATATTGGCTAAATATCAACACGTAAATAACTTCAGCCACACATGAATTCGGACCAGTCTTGGACTATCCACATCAAAATTCTCATATCTGTACGTGCAATAGATTTTCCAAGCAATCTCGGAAACACGATACACACAAATGTCATTTTTATAATTGTATAGATAAATCAACTGCGTGGGAGTTGTTGGAAATATTTAATTTCGGTCAATGAATATCACAAAATAATTGTAATGTTATTTACCAAAGTCCCATCTTTCAGGAATAATAATATATATATAAAATAAAACTCGGACAAAATTTAATTTTTTGTTATATAATTTTTCCAATTTTTTGAAAACTGACGAGACATGGCAAAAGATTCTAGAATGTGTGGGTTGCAGAACTGGCTTTCAGGAAACCTTCGGGCTATTGTAGTTTTAGGACTGCAAGGGCGTCAGCCGAGAGTTATAGATCTCCTCCCACATTTAACGTTTATTATTGTCTCTCTTCGGTTTTCAAAAAAGAAATTAAATCTTTTAAAAGATCTAAGTGTTTGTTTTTAAGAAAAATATCTTAAACTAAATCAATTGTGAGGGAGATTTTCCGTATTTCGAATTGTAAGAAAACGCGGGTGTTCAGAAACGCGAGAAATGTATCACAATTTGGGCAAGCTATCTTTTCCGACTTGCGATTCCCGAAACTGCCCCCGCGCGCCATTTTGTGAAAAACGTTGTCTTTATGATGAATTTTCATTGCGGATTAATATATTGGCTAAATATCAACACGTAAATAACTTCAGCCACACATGAATTCGGACCAGTCTTGGACTATCCCCATCAAAATTCTCACATCTGTACATGCAATAGATTTTCCAAGCCATCTCGGAAACACGATACACACAAATGTCATTTTTATAATTGTATAGATAAATCAACAGCGTGGGAGTTGTTGGGAATTTTTAATTTCGGTCAATGAATATCACAAAAAAAATTGTAATGTTATTTACCAAAGTCCCATCTTTCAGGAATAATAATATATATATAAAATAAAACTCGGACAAAATTTAATTTTTTGTTATATAATTTTTCCAATTTTTTGAAAACTGACGAGACATGGCAAAAGATTCTAGAATGTGTGGGTTGCAGAACTGGCTTTCAGGAAGCCTTCGGGCTATTGTAGTTTTAGGACTGCAAGGGCGTCAGCCGAGAGTTATAGATCTCCTCCCACATTTAACGTTTATTATTGCTCTCTCTTCGGTTTTCAAAAAAGAAATTAAATCTTTTAAAAGATCTAAGTGTTTGTTTTTAAGAAAAATATCTTAAACTAAATCAATTGTGAGGGAGATTTTCCGTATTTCGAATTGTAAGAAAACGCGGGTGTTCAGAAACGCGAGAAATGTATCACAATTTGGGCAAGCTATCTTTTCCGACTTGCGATTCCCGAAACTGCCCCCGCGCGCCATTTTGAGAAAAACGATGTCTTTATGATGAATTTTCATTGCGGATTAATATATTGGCTAAATATCAACACGTAAATAACTTCAGCCACACATGAATTCGGACCAGTCTTGGACTATCCACATCAAAATTCTCACATCTGTACATGCAATAGATTTTCCAAGCCATCTCGGAAACACGATACACACAAATGTCATTTTTATAATTGTATAGATAAATCAACTGCGTGGGAGTTGTTGGGAATTTTTAATTTCGGTCAATGAATATCACAAAATAATTGTAATGTTATTTACCAAAGTCCCATCTTTCAGGAATAATAATATATATATAAAATAAAACTCGGACAAAATTTAATTTTTTGTTATATAATTTTTCCAATTTTTTGAAAACTGACGAGACATGGCAAAAGATTCTAGAATGTGTGGGTTGCAGAACTGGCTTTCAGGAAGCCTTCGGGCTATTGTAGTTTTAGGACTGCAAGGGCGTCAGCCGAGAGTTATAGATCTACTCCCACATTTAACGTTTCTTATTGCTCTCTCTTCGGTTTTCAAAAAAGAAATTAAATCTTTTAAAAGATCTAAGTGTTTGTTTTTAAGAAAAATATCTTAAACTAAATCAATTGTGAGGGAGATTTTCCGTATTTCGAATTGTAAGAAAACGCGGGTTTTTAGAAACGCGAGAAATATATCACAATTTGGGCAAGCTATCTTTTCCGAATTGCGATTCCCGAAACTGCCCCCGCGCGCCATTTTGAGAAAAACGATGTCTTTATGATGAATTTTCATTGCGGATTAATATATTGGCTAAATATCAACACGTAAATAACTTCAGCCACACATGAATTCGGACCAGTCTTGGACTATCCACATCAAAATTCTCACATCTGTACATGCAATAGATTTTCCAAGCCATCTCGGAAACACGATACACACAAATGTCATTTTTATAATTGTATAGATAAATCAACTGCGTGGGAGTTGTTGGGAATTTTTAATTTCGGTCAATGAATATCACAAAAAAATTGTAATGTTATTTACCAAAGTCCCATCTTTCAGGAATAATAATATATATATAAAATAAAACTCGGACAAAATTTAATTTTTTGTTATATAATTTTTCCAATTTTTTGAAAACTGACGAGACATGGCAAAAGATTCTAGAATGTGTGGGTTGCAGAACTGGCTTTCAGGAAGCCTTCGGGCTATTGTAGTTTTAGGACTGCAAGGGCGTCAGCCGAGAGTTATAGATCTCCTCCCACATTTAACGTTTATTATTGCTCTCTCTTCGGTTTTCAAAAAAGAAATTAAATCTTTTAAAAGATCTAAGTGTTTGTTTTTAAGAAAAATATCTTAAACTAAATTAATTGTGAGGGAGATTTTCCGTATTTCGAATTGTAAGAAAACGCGGGTGTTCAGAAACGCGAGAAATGTATCACAATTTGGGCAAGCTATCTTTTCCGACTTGCGATTCCCGAAACTGCCCCCGCGCGCCATTTTGAGAAAAACGATGTCCTTATGATGAATTTTCATTGCGGATTAATATATTGGCTAAATATCAACACGTAAATAACTTCAGCCACACATGAATTCGGACCAGTCTTGGACTATCCACATCAAAATTCTCACATCTGTACATGCAATAGATTTTCCAAGCCATCTCGGAAACACGATACACACAAATGTCATTTTTATAATTGTATAGATAAATCAACTGCGTGGGAGTTGTTGGGAATTTTTAATTTCGGTCAATGAATATCACAAAAAAATTGTAATGTTATTTACCAAAGTCCCATCTTTCAGGAATAATAATATATATATAAAATAAAACTCGGACAAAATTTAATTTTTTGTTATATAATTTTTCCAATTTTTTGAAAACTGACGAGACATGGCAAAAGATTCTAGAATGTGTGGGTTGCAGAACTGGCTTTCAGGAAGCCTTCGGGCTATTGTAGTTTTAGGACTGCAAGGGCGTCAGCCGAGAGTTATAGATCTCCTCCCACATTTAACGTTTATTATTGCTCTCTCTTCGGTTTTCAAAAAAGAAATTAAATCTTTTAAAAGATCTAAGTGTTTGTTTTTAAGAAAAATATCTTAAACTAAATCAATTGTGAGGGAGATTTTCCGTATTTCGATGTGTAAGAAAACGCGGGTGTTCAGAAACGCGAGAAATGTATCACAATTTGGGCAAGCTATCTTTTCCGACTTGCGATTCCCGAAACTGTCCCCGCGCGCCATTTTGTGAAAAACGTTGTCTTTATGATGAATTTTCATTGCGGATTAATATATTGGCTAAATATCAACACGTAAATAACTTCAGCCACACATGAATTCGGACCAGTCTTGGACTATCCACATCAAAATTCTCACATCTGTACATGCAATAGATTTTCCAAGCCATCTCGGAAACACGATACACACAAATGTCATTTTTATAATTGTATAGATAAATCAACTGCGTGGGAGTTGTTGGGAATTTTTAATTTCGGTCAATGAATATCACAAAAAAAATTGTAATGTTATTTACCAAAGTCCAATCTTTCAGGAATAATAATATATATATAAAATAAAACTCGGACAAAATTTAATTTTTTGTTATATAATTTTTCCAATTTTTTGAAAACTGACGAGACATGGCAAAAGATTCTAGAATGTGTGGGTTGCAGAACTGGCTTTCAGGAAGCCTTCGGGCTATTGTAGTTTTAGGAATGCAAGGGCGTCAGCCGAGAGTTATAGATCTCCTCCCACATTTAACGTTTATTATTGCTCTCTCTTCGGTTTTCAAAAAAGAAATTAAATCTTTTAAAAGATCTAAGTGTTTGTTTTTAAGAAAAATATCTTAAACTAAATCAATTGTGAGGGAGATTTTCCGTATTTCGAATTGTAAGAAAACGCGGGTGTTCAGAAACGCGAGAAATGTATCACAATTTGGGCAAGATATCTTTTCCGACTTGCGATTCCCGAAACTGCCCCCGCGCACCATTTTGTGAAAAACGTTGTCTTTATGATGAATTTTCATTGCGGATTAATATATTGGCTAAATATCAACACGTAAATAACTTCAGCCACACATGAATTCGGACCAGTCTTGGACTATCCACATCAAAATTCTCACATCTGTACATGCAATAGATTTTCCAAGCCATCTCGGAAACACGATACACACAAATGTCATTTTTATAATTGTATAGATAAATCAACTGCGTGGGAGTTGTTGGGAATTTTTAATTTCGGTCAATGAATATCACAAAAAAAATTGTAATGTTATTTACCAAAGTCCCATCTTTCAGGAATAATAATATATATATAGAATAAAACTCGGACAAAATTTAATTTTTTGTTATATAATTTTTCCAATTTTTTGAAAACTGACGAGACATGGCAAAAGATTCTAGAATGTGTGGGTTGCAGAACTGGCTTTCAGGAAGCCTTCGGGCTATTGTAGTTTTAGGACTGCAAGGGCGTCAGCCGAGAGTTATAGATCTCCTCCCACATTTAACGTTTCTTATTGCTCTCTCTTCGGTTTTCAAAAAAGAAATTAAATCTTTTAAAAGATCCAAGTGTTTGTTTTTAAGAAAAATATCTTAAAAATAAATCAATTGTGAGGGAGATTTTCCGTATTTCGAATTGTAAGAAAACGCGGGTGTTTAGAAACGCGAGAAATATATCACAATTTGGGCAAGCAATCTTTTCCGACTTGCGATTCCCGAAACTGCCCCCGCGCGCCATTTTGAGAAAAACGATGTCTTTATGATGAATTTTCATTGCGGATTAATATATTGGCTAAATATCAACACGTAAATAACTTCAGCCACACATGAATTCGGACCAGTCTTGGACTATCCACATCAAAATTCTCACATCTGTACATGCAATAGATTTTCCAAGCCATCTCGGAAACACGATACACACAAATGTCATTTTTATAATTGTATAGATAAATCAACTGCGTGGGAGTTGTTGGAAATGTTTAATTTCGTGCAATGAATATCACAAAAAAAATTGTAATGTTATTTACCAAAGTCCCATCTTTCAGGAATAATAATATATATATAAAATAAAACTCGGACAAAATTTAATTTTTTGTTATATAATTTTTCCAATTTTTTGAAAACTGACGAGACATGGCAAAAGATTCTAGAATGTGTGGGTTGCAGAACTGGCTTTCAGGAACCCTTCCGGCTATTGTAGTTTTAGGAATGCAAGGGCGTCAGCCGAGAGTTATAGATCTCCTCCCACATTTAACGTTTCTTATTGCTCTCTCTTCGGTTTTCAAAAAAGATATTAAATCTTTTAAAAGATCCAAGTGTTTGTTTTTAAGAAAAATATCTTAAAAATAAATCAATTGTGAGGGAGATTTTCCGTATTTCGAATTGTAAGAAAACGCGGGTGTTTAGAAACGCGAGAAATATATCACAATTTGGGCAAGCTATCTTTTCCGACTTGCGATTCCCGAAACTGCCCCCGCGCGCCATTTTGAGAAAAACGATGTCTTTATGATGAATTTTCATTGCGGATTAATATATTGGCTAAATATCAACACGTAAATAACTTCAGCCACACATGAATTCGGACCAGTCTTGGACTATCCACATCAAAATTCTCATATCTGTACATGCAATAGATTTTCCAAGCAATCTCGGAAACACGATACACACAAATGTCATTTTTATAATTGTATAGATAAATCAACTGCGTGGGAGTTGTTGGGAATTTTTAATTTCGGTCAATGAATATCACAAAATAATTGTAATGTTATTTACCAAAGTCCCATCTTTCAGGAATAATAATATATATATAAAATAAAACTCGGACAAAATTTAATTTTTTGTTATATAATTTTTCCAATTTTTTGAAAACTGACGAGACATGGCAAAAGATTCTAGAATGTGTGGGTTGCAGAACTGGCTTTCAGGAAACCTTCGGGCTATTGTAGTTTTAGGACTGCAAGGGCGTCAGCCGAGAGTTATAGATCTCCTCCCACATTTAACGTTTATTATTGTCTCTCTTCGGTTTTCAAAAAAGAAATTAAATCTTTTAAAAGATCTAAGTGTTTGTTTTTAAGAAAAATATCTTAAACTAAATCAATTGTGAGGGAGATTTTCCGTATTTCGAATTGTAAGAAAACGCGGGTGTTCAGAAACGCGAGAAATGTATCACAATTTGGGCAAGCTATCTTTTCCGACTTGCGATTCCCGAAACTGCCCCCGCGCGCCATTTTGTGAAAAACGTTGTCTTTATGATGAATTTTCATTGCGGATTAATATATTGGCTAAATATCAACACGTAAATAACTTCAGCCACACATGAATTCGGACCAGTCTTGGACTATCCCCATCAAAATTCTCACATCTGTACATGCAATAGATTTTCCAAGCCATCTCGGAAACACGATACACACAAATGTCATTTTTATAATTGTATAGATAAATCAACAGCGTGGGAGTTGTTGGGAATTTTTAATTTCGGTCAATGAATATCACAAAAAAAATTGTAATGTTATTTACCAAAGTCCCATCTTTCAGGAATAATAATATATATATAAAATAAAACTCGGACAAAATTTAATTTTTTGTTATATAATTTTTCCAATTTTTTGAAAACTGACGAGACATGGCAAAAGATTCTAGAATGTGTGGGTTGCAGAACTGGCTTTCAGGAAGCCTTCGGGCTATTGTAGTTTTAGGACTGCAAGGGCGTCAGCCGAGAGTTATAGATCTCCTCCCACATTTAACGTTTATTATTGCTCTCTCTTCGGTTTTCAAAAAAGAAATTAAATCTTTTAAAAGATCTAAGTGTTTGTTTTTAAGAAAAATATCTTAAACTAAATCAATTGTGAGGGAGATTTTCCGTATTTCGAATTGTAAGAAAACGCGGGTGTTCAGAAACGCGAGAAATGTATCACAATTTGGGCAAGCTATCTTTTCCGACTTGCGATTCCCGAAACTGCCCCCGCGCGCCATTTTGAGAAAAACGATGTCTTTATGATGAATTTTCATTGCGGATTAATATATTGGCTAAATATCAACACGTAAATAACTTCAGCCACACATGAATTCGGACCAGTCTTGGACTATCCACATCAAAATTCTCACATCTGTACATGCAATAGATTTTCCAAGCCATCTCGGAAACACGATACACACAAATGTCATTTTTATAATTGTATAGATAAATCAACTGCGTGGGAGTTGTTGGGAATTTTTAATTTCGGTCAATGAATATCACAAAATAATTGTAATGTTATTTACCAAAGTCCCATCTTTCAGGAATAATAATATATATATAAAATAAAACTCGGACAAAATTTAATTTTTTGTTATATAATTTTTCCAATTTTTTGAAAACTGACGAGACATGGCAAAAGATTCTAGAATGTGTGGGTTGCAGAACTGGCTTTCAGGAAGCCTTCGGGCTATTGTAGTTTTAGGACTGCAAGGGCGTCAGCCGAGAGTTATAGATCTACTCCCACATTTAACGTTTCTTATTGCTCTCTCTTCGGTTTTCAAAAAAGAAATTAAATCTTTTAAAAGATCTAAGTGTTTGTTTTTAAGAAAAATATCTTAAACTAAATCAATTGTGAGGGAGATTTTCCGTATTTCGAATTGTAAGAAAACGCGGGTTTTTAGAAACGCGAGAAATATATCACAATTTGGGCAAGCTATCTTTTCCGAATTGCGATTCCCGAAACTGCCCCCGCGCGCCATTTTGAGAAAAACGATGTCTTTATGATGAATTTTCATTGCGGATTAATATATTGGCTAAATATCAACACGTAAATAACTTCAGCCACACATGAATTCGGACCAGTCTTGGACTATCCACATCAAAATTCTCACATCTGTACATGCAATAGATTTTCCAAGCCATCTCGGAAACACGATACACACAAATGTCATTTTTATAATTGTATAGATAAATCAACTGCGTGGGAGTTGTTGGGAATTTTTAATTTCGGTCAATGAATATCACAAAAAAATTGTAATGTTATTTACCAAAGTCCCATCTTTCAGGAATAATAATATATATATAAAATAAAACTCGGACAAAATTTAATTTTTTGTTATATAATTTTTCCAATTTTTTGAAAACTGACGAGACATGGCAAAAGATTCTAGAATGTGTGGGTTGCAGAACTGGCTTTCAGGAAGCCTTCGGGCTATTGTAGTTTTAGGACTGCAAGGGCGTCAGCCGAGAGTTATAGATCTCCTCCCACATTTAACGTTTATTATTGCTCTCTCTTCGGTTTTCAAAAAAGAAATTAAATCTTTTAAAAGATCTAAGTGTTTGTTTTTAAGAAAAATATCTTAAACTAAATTAATTGTGAGGGAGATTTTCCGTATTTCGAATTGTAAGAAAACGCGGGTGTTCAGAAACGCGAGAAATGTATCACAATTTGGGCAAGCTATCTTTTCCGACTTGCGATTCCCGAAACTGCCCCCGCGCGCCATTTTGAGAAAAACGATGTCCTTATGATGAATTTTCATTGCGGATTAATATATTGGCTAAATATCAACACGTAAATAACTTCAGCCACACATGAATTCGGACCAGTCTTGGACTATCCACATCAAAATTCTCACATCTGTACATGCAATAGATTTTCCAAGCCATCTCGGAAACACGATACACACAAATGTCATTTTTATAATTGTATAGATAAATCAACTGCGTGGGAGTTGTTGGGAATTTTTAATTTCGGTCAATGAATATCACAAAAAAATTGTAATGTTATTTACCAAAGTCCCATCTTTCAGGAATAATAATATATATATAAAATAAAACTCGGACAAAATTTAATTTTTTGTTATATAATTTTTCCAATTTTTTGAAAACTGACGAGACATGGCAAAAGATTCTAGAATGTGTGGGTTGCAGAACTGGCTTTCAGGAAGCCTTCGGGCTATTGTAGTTTTAGGACTGCAAGGGCGTCAGCCGAGAGTTATAGATCTCCTCCCACATTTAACGTTTATTATTGCTCTCTCTTCGGTTTTCAAAAAAGAAATTAAATCTTTTAAAAGATCTAAGTGTTTGTTTTTAAGAAAAATATCTTAAACTAAATCAATTGTGAGGGAGATTTTCCGTATTTCGATGTGTAAGAAAACGCGGGTGTTCAGAAACGCGAGAAATGTATCACAATTTGGGCAAGCTATCTTTTCCGACTTGCGATTCCCGAAACTGTCCCCGCGCGCCATTTTGTGAAAAACGTTGTCTTTATGATGAATTTTCATTGCGGATTAATATATTGGCTAAATATCAACACGTAAATAACTTCAGCCACACATGAATTCGGACCAGTCTTGGACTATCCACATCAAAATTCTCACATCTGTACATGCAATAGATTTTCCAAGCCATCTCGGAAACACGATACACACAAATGTCATTTTTATAATTGTATAGATAAATCAACTGCGTGGGAGTTGTTGGGAATTTTTAATTTCGGTCAATGAATATCACAAAAAAAATTGTAATGTTATTTACCAAAGTCCAATCTTTCAGGAATAATAATATATATATAAAATAAAACTCGGACAAAATTTAATTTTTTGTTATATAATTTTTCCAATTTTTTGAAAACTGACGAGACATGGCAAAAGATTCTAGAATGTGTGGGTTGCAGAACTGGCTTTCAGGAAGCCTTCGGGCTATTGTAGTTTTAGGAATGCAAGGGCGTCAGCCGAGAGTTATAGATCTCCTCCCACATTTAACGTTTATTATTGCTCTCTCTTCGGTTTTCAAAAAAGAAATTAAATCTTTTAAAAGATCTAAGTGTTTGTTTTTAAGAAAAATATCTTAAACTAAATCAATTGTGAGGGAGATTTTCCGTATTTCGAATTGTAAGAAAACGCGGGTGTTCAGAAACGCGAGAAATGTATCACAATTTGGGCAAGATATCTTTTCCGACTTGCGATTCCCGAAACTGCCCCCGCGCACCATTTTGTGAAAAACGTTGTCTTTATGATGAATTTTCATTGCGGATTAATATATTGGCTAAATATCAACACGTAAATAACTTCAGCCACACATGAATTCGGACCAGTCTTGGACTATCCACATCAAAATTCTCACATCTGTACATGCAATAGATTTTCCAAGCCATCTCGGAAACACGATACACACAAATGTCATTTTTATAATTGTATAGATAAATCAACTGCGTGGGAGTTGTTGGGAATTTTTAATTTCGGTCAATGAATATCACAAAAAAAATTGTAATGTTATTTACCAAAGTCCCATCTTTCAGGAATAATAATATATATATAGAATAAAACTCGGACAAAATTTAATTTTTTGTTATATAATTTTTCCAATTTTTTGAAAACTGACGAGACATGGCAAAAGATTCTAGAATGTGTGGGTTGCAGAACTGGCTTTCAGGAAGCCTTCGGGCTATTGTAGTTTTAGGACTGCAAGGGCGTCAGCCGAGAGTTATAGATCTCCTCCCACATTTAACGTTTCTTATTGCTCTCTCTTCGGTTTTCAAAAAAGAAATTAAATCTTTTAAAAGATCCAAGTGTTTGTTTTTAAGAAAAATATCTTAAAAATAAATCAATTGTGAGGGAGATTTTCCGTATTTCGAATTGTAAGAAAACGCGGGTGTTTAGAAACGCGAGAAATATATCACAATTTGGGCAAGCAATCTTTTCCGACTTGCGATTCCCGAAACTGCCCCCGCGCGCCATTTTGAGAAAAACGATGTCTTTATGATGAATTTTCATTGCGGATTAATATATTGGCTAAATATCAACACGTAAATAACTTCAGCCACACATGAATTCGGACCAGTCTTGGACTATCCACATCAAAATTCTCACATCTGTACATGCAATAGATTTTCCAAGCCATCTCGGAAACACGATACACACAAATGTCATTTTTATAATTGTATAGATAAATCAACTGCGTGGGAGTTGTTGGAAATGTTTAATTTCGTGCAATGAATATCACAAAAAAAATTGTAATGTTATTTACCAAAGTCCCATCTTTCAGGAATAATAATATATATATAAAATAAAACTCGGACAAAATTTAATTTTTTGTTATATAATTTTTCCAATTTTTTGAAAACTGACGAGACATGGCAAAAGATTCTAGAATGTGTGGGTTGCAGAACTGGCTTTCAGGAAGCCTTCGGGCTATTGTAGTTTTAGGACTGCAAGGGCGTCAGCCGAGAGTTATAGATCTCCTCCCACATTTAACGTTTATTATTGCTCTCTCTTCGGTTTTCAAAAAAGAAATTAAATCTTTTAAAAGATCTAAGTGTTTGTTTTTAAGAAAAATATCTTAAACTAAATTAATTGTGAGGGAGATTTTCCGTATTTCGAATTGTAAGAAAACGCGGGTGTTCAGAAACGCGAGAAATGTATCACAATTTGGGCAAGCTATCTTTTCCGACTTGCGATTCCCGAAACTGCCCCCGCGCGCCATTTTGAGAAAAACGATGTCCTTATGATGAATTTTCATTGCGGATTAA
Source organism: Maratus michaelseni (assembly GCA_963931845.1). NCBI lineage: Eukaryota > Metazoa > Arthropoda > Arachnida > Araneae > Salticidae > Maratus > Maratus michaelseni. Next base: position 284,013,376 of record OZ007587.1, read on the forward strand.
TATATTGGCTAAATATCAACACGTAAATAACTTCAGCCACACATGAATTCGGACCAGTCTTGGACTATCCACATCAAAATTCTCACATCTGTACATGCAATAGATTTTCCAAGCCATCTCGGAAACACGATACACACAAATGTCATTTTTATAATTGTATAGATAAATCAACTGCGTGGGAGTTGTTGGGAATTTTTAATTTCGGTCAATGAATATCACAAAAAAATTGTAATGTTATTTACCAAAGTCCCATCTTTCAGGAATAATAATATATATATAAAATAAAACTCGGACAAAATTTAATTTTTTGTTATATAATTTTTCCAATTTTTTGAAAACTGACGAGACATGGCAAAAGATTCTAGAATGTGTGGGTTGCAGAACTGGCTTTCAGGAAGCCTTCGGGCTATTGTAGTTTTAGGACTGCAAGGGCGTCAGCCGAGAGTTATAGATCTCCTCCCACATTTAACGTTTATTATTGCTCTCTCTTCGGTTTTCAAAAAAGAAATTAAATCTTTTAAAAGATCTAAGTGTTTGTTTTTAAGAAAAATATCTTAAACTAAATCAATTGTGAGGGAGATTTTCCGTATTTCGATGTGTAAGAAAACGCGGGTGTTCAGAAACGCGAGAAATGTATCACAATTTGGGCAAGCTATCTTTTCCGACTTGCGATTCCCGAAACTGTCCCCGCGCGCCATTTTGTGAAAAACGTTGTCTTTATGATGAATTTTCATTGCGGATTAATATATTGGCTAAATATCAACACGTAAATAACTTCAGCCACACATGAATTCGGACCAGTCTTGGACTATCCACATCAAAATTCTCACATCTGTACATGCAATAGATTTTCCAAGCCATCTCGGAAACACGATACACACAAATGTCATTTTTATAATTGTATAGATAAATCAACTGCGTGGGAGTTGTTGGGAATTTTTAATTTCGGTCAATGAATATCACAAAAAAAATTGTAATGTTATTTACCAAAGTCCAATCTTTCAGGAATAATAATATATATATAAAATAAAACTCGGACAAAATTTAATTTTTTGTTATATAATTTTTCCAATTTTTTGAAAACTGACGAGACATGGCAAAAGATTCTAGAATGTGTGGGTTGCAGAACTGGCTTTCAGGAAGCCTTCGGGCTATTGTAGTTTTAGGAATGCAAGGGCGTCAGCCGAGAGTTATAGATCTCCTCCCACATTTAACGTTTATTATTGCTCTCTCTTCGGTTTTCAAAAAAGAAATTAAATCTTTTAAAAGATCTAAGTGTTTGTTTTTAAGAAAAATATCTTAAACTAAATCAATTGTGAGGGAGATTTTCCGTATTTCGAATTGTAAGAAAACGCGGGTGTTCAGAAACGCGAGAAATGTATCACAATTTGGGCAAGATATCTTTTCCGACTTGCGATTCCCGAAACTGCCCCCGCGCACCATTTTGTGAAAAACGTTGTCTTTATGATGAATTTTCATTGCGGATTAATATATTGGCTAAATATCAACACGTAAATAACTTCAGCCACACATGAATTCGGACCAGTCTTGGACTATCCACATCAAAATTCTCACATCTGTACATGCAATAGATTTTCCAAGCCATCTCGGAAACACGATACACACAAATGTCATTTTTATAATTGTATAGATAAATCAACTGCGTGGGAGTTGTTGGGAATTTTTAATTTCGGTCAATGAATATCACAAAAAAAATTGTAATGTTATTTACCAAAGTCCCATCTTTCAGGAATAATAATATATATATAAAATAAAACTCGGACAAAATTTAATTTTTTGTTATATAATTTTTCCAATTTTTTGAAAACTGACGAGACATGGCAAAAGATTCTAGAATGTGTGGGTTGCAGAACTGGCTTTCAGGAAGCCTTCGGGCTATTGTAGTTTTAGGACTGCAAGGGCGTCAGCCGAGAGTTATAGATCTCCTCCCACATTTAACGTTTCTTATTGCTCTCTCTTCGGTTTTCAAAAAAGAAATTAAATCTTTTAAAAGATCCAAGTGTTTGTTTTTAAGAAAAATATCTTAAAAATAAATCAATTGTGAGGGAGATTTTCCGTATTTCGAATTGTAAGAAAACGCGGGTGTTTAGAAACGCGAGAAATATATCACAATTTGGGCAAGCAATCTTTTCCGACTTGCGATTCCCGAAACTGCCCCCGCGCGCCATTTTGAGAAAAACGATGTCTTTATGATGAATTTTCATTGCGGATTAATATATTGGCTAAATATCAACACGTAAATAACTTCAGCCACACATGAATTCGGACCAGTCTTGGACTATCCACATCAAAATTCTCACATCTGTACATGCAATAGATTTTCCAAGCCATCTCGGAAACACGATACACACAAATGTCATTTTTATAATTGTATAGATAAATCAACTGCGTGGGAGTTGTTGGAAATGTTTAATTTCGTGCAATGAATATCACAAAAAAAATTGTAATGTTATTTACCAAAGTCCCATCTTTCAGGAATAATAATATATATATAAAATAAAACTCGGACAAAATTTAATTTTTTGTTATATAATTTTTCCAATTTTTTGAAAACTGACGAGACATGGCAAAAGATTCTAGAATGTGTGGGTTGCAGAACTGGCTTTCAGGAAGCCTTCGGGCTATTGTAGTTTTAGGACTGCAAGGGCGTCAGCCGAGAGTTATAGATCTCCTCCCACATTTAACGTTTATTATTGCTCTCTCTTCGGTTTTCAAAAAAGAAATTAAATCTTTTAAAAGATCTAAGTGTTTGTTTTTAAGAAAAATATCTTAAACTAAATCAATTGTGAGGGAGATTTTCCGTATTTCGAATTGTAAGAAAACGCGGGTGTTCAGAAACGCGAGAAATGTATCACAATTTGGGCAAGCTATCTTTTCCGACTTGCGATTCCCGAAACTGCCCCCGCGCGCCATTTTGTGAAAAACGTTGTCTTTATGATGAATTTTCATTGCGGATTAATATATTGGCTAAATATCAACACGTAAATAACTTCAGCCACACATGAATTCGGACCAGTCTTGGACTATCCACATCAAAATTCTCACATCTGTATATGCAATAGATTTTCCAAGCCATCTCGGAAACACGATACACACAAATGTCATTTTTATCATTGTATAGATAAATCAACTGCGTGGGAGTTGTTGGGAATGTTTAATTTCGTGCAATGAATATCACAAAAAAAAAATTGTAATGTTATTTACCAAAGTCCCATCTTTCAGGAATAATAATATATACATAAAATAAAACTCGGACAAAATTTAATTTTTTGTTATATAATTTTTCCAATTTTTTGAAAACTGACGAGACATGGCAAAAGATTCTAGAATGTGTGGGTTGCAGAACTGGCTTTCAGGAAGCCTTCGGGCTATTGTAGTTTTAGGACTGCAAGGGCGTCAGCCGAGAGTTATAGATCTCCTCCCACATTTAACGTTTCTTATTGCTCTCTCTTCGGTTTTCAAAAAAGAAATTAAATCTTTTAAAAGATCCAAGTGTTTGTTTTTAAGAAAAATATCTTAAACTAAATCAATTGTGAGGGAGATTTTCCGTATTTCGAATTGTAATAAAACGCCGGTGTTTAGAAACGCGAGAAATGTATCACAATTTGGGCAAGCTATCTTTTCCGACTTGCGATTCCCGAAACTGCCCCCGCGCGCCATTTTGTAAAAAACGTTGTCTTTATGATGAATTTTCATTGCGGATTAATATATTGGCTAAATATCAACACGTAAATAACTTCAGCTACACATGAATTCGGACCAGTCTTGGACTATCCACATCAAAATTCTCACATCTGTACATGCAATAGATTTTCCAAGCCATCTCGGAAACACGATATACACAAATGTCATTTTTATCATTGTATAGATAAATCAACTGCGTGGGAGTTGTTGGGAATGTTTAATTTCGTGCAATGAATATCACAAAAAAAAATTGTAATGTTATTTACCAATGTCCCATCTTTCAGGAATAATAATATATACATAAAATAAAACTCGGACAAAATTTAATTTTTTGTTATATAATTTTTCCAATTTTTTGAAAACTGACGAGACATGGCAAAAGATTCTAGAATGTGTGGGTTGCAGAACTGGCTTTCATGAAGCCTTCTGGCTATTGTAGTTTTAGGACTGCAAGGGCGTCAGCCGAGAGTTATAGATCTCCTCCCACATTTAACGTTTCTTATTGCTCTCTCTTCGGTTTTCAAAAAAGAAATTAAATCTTTCAAAAGATTTAAATGTTTGTTTTTACGAAAAATATCTTAAACTAAATCAATTGTGAGGGTGATTTTCCGTATTTCGAATTGTAAGAAAACGCGGGTGTTTAGAAACGCGAGAAATATCACAATTTGGGCAAGCTATCTTTTCCGACTTGCGATTCCCGAAACTGCCCCCGCGCGCCATTTTGAGAAAAACGTTGTCTTTATGATGAATTTTCATTGCGGATTAATATATTGGCTAAATATCAACACGTAAATAACTTCAGCTACACATGAATTCGGACCAGTCTTGGACTATCCACATCAAAATTCTCACATCTGTACATGCAATAGATTTTCCAAGCCATCTCGGAAACACGATACACACAAATGTCATTTTTATCATTGTATAGATAAATCAACTGCGTGGGAGTTGTTGGGAATGTTTAATTCCGTGCAATGAATATCACAAAAAAAAATTGTAATGTTATTTAACAAAGTCCCATCTTTCAGGAATAATAATATATACATAAAATAAAACTCGGACAAAATTTAATTTTTTGTTATATAATTTTTCCAATTTTTTGAAAACTGACGAGACATGGCAAAAGATTCTAGAATGTGTGGGTTGCAGAACTGGCTTTCAGGAAGCCTTCGGGCTATTGTAGTTTTAGGACTGCAAGGGCGTCAGCCGAGAGTTATAGATCTCCTCCCACATTTAACGTTTCTTATTGCTCTCTCTTCGGTTTTCAAAAAAGAAATTAAATCTTTTAAAAGATCCAAGTGTTTGTTTTTAAGAAAAATATCTTAAACTAAATCAATTGTGAGGGAGATTTTCCGTATTTCGAATTGTAAGAAAACGCGGGTGTTCAGAAACGCGAGAAATGTATCACAATTTGGGCAAGCTATCTTTTCCGACTTGCGATTCCCGAAACTGCCCCCGCGCGCCATTTTGTGAAAAACGATGTCTTTATGATGAATTTTCATTGCGGATTAATATATTGGCTAAATATCAACACGTAAATAACTTCAGCCACACATGAATTCGGACCAGTCTTGGACTATCCACATCAAAATTCTCACATCTGTACATGCAATAGATTTTTCAAGCCATCTCGTAAACACGATACACACAAATGTTATTTTTATAATTGTATAGATAAATCAACTGCGTGGGAGTTGTTGGGAATTTTTAATTTCGGTCAATGAATATCACAAAAAAATTGTAATGTTATTTACCAAAGTCCCATCTTTCAGGAATAATAATATATATATAAAATAAAACTCGGACAAAATTTAATTTTTTGTTATATAATTTTTCCTATTTTTTGAAAACTGACGAGACATGGCAAAAGATTCTAGAATGTGTGGGTTGCAGAACTGGCTTTCAGGAAGCCTTCGTGCTATTGTAGTTTTAGGACTGCAAGGGCGTCAGCCGAGAGTTATAGATCTCCTCCCATATTTAACGTTTCTTATTGCTCTCTCTTCGGTTTTCAAAAAAGAAATTAAATCTTTTAAAAGATCCAAGTGTTTGTTTTTAAGAAAAATATCTTAAACTAAATCAATTGTGAGGGAGATTTTCCGTATTTCGAATTGTAAGAAAACGCGGGTGTTTAGAAACGCGAGAAATGTATCACAATTTGGGCAAGCTATCTTTTCCGACTTGCGATTCCCGAAACTGCCCCCGCGCACCATTTTGTGAAAAACGTTGTCTTTATGATGAATTTTCATTGCGGATTAATATATTGGCTAAATATCAACACGTAAATAACTTCAGCTACACATGAATTCGGACCAGTCTTGGACTATCCACATCAAAATTCTCACATCTATACATGCAATAGATTTTCCAAGCCATCTCGGAAACACGATACACACAAATGTCATTTTTCTAATTGTATAGATAAATCAACTGCGTGGGAGTTGTTGGGAATTTTTAATTTCGGTCAATGAATATCACAAAAAAAATTGTAATGTTATTTACCAAAGTCCCATCTTTCAGGAATAATAATATATATATAAAATAAAACTCGGACAAAATTTAATTTTTTGTTATATAATTTTTCCAATTTTTTGAAAACTGACGAGACATGGCAAAAGATTCTAGAATGTGTGGGTTGCAGAACTGGCTTTCAGGAAGCCTTCGGGCTATTGTAGTTTTAGGACTGCAAGGGCGTCAGCCGAGAGTTATAGATCTCCTCCCACATTTAACGTTTCTTATTGCTCTCTCTTCGGTTTTCAAAAAAGAAATTAAATCTTTTAAAAGATCCAAGTGTTTGTTTTTAAGAAAAATATCTTAAAAATAAATCAATTGTGAGGGAGATTTTCCGTATTTCGAATTGTAAGAAAACGCGGGTGTTTAGAAACGCGAGAAATATATCACAATTTGGGCAAGCTATCTTTTCCGACTTGCGATTCCCGAAACTGCCCCCGCGCGCCATTTTGAGAAAAACGATGTCTTTATGATGAATTTTCATTGCGGATTAATATATTGGCTAAATATCAACACGTAAATAACTTCAGCCACACATGAATTCGGACCAGTCTTGGACTATCCACATCAAAATTCTCACATCTGTACATGCAATAGATTTTCCAAGCCATCTCGGAAACACGATACACACAAATGTCATTTTTCTAATTGTATAGATAAATCAACTGCGTGGGAGTTGTTGGGAATTTTTAATTTCGGTCAATGAATATCACAAAAAAAATTGTAATGTTATTTACCAAAGTCCCATCTTTCAGGAATAATAATATATATATAAAATAAAACTCGGACAAAATTTAATTTTTTGTTATATAATTTTTCCAATTTTTTGAAAACTGACGAGACATGGCAAAAGATTCTAGAATGTGTGGGTTGCAGAACTGGCTTTCAGGAAGCCTTCGGGCTATTGTAGTTTTAGGACTGCAAGGGCGTCAGCCGAGAGTTATAGATCTCCTCCCACATTTAACGTTTCTTATTGCTCTCTCTTCGGTTTTCAAAAAAGAAATTAAATCTTTTAAAAGATCCAAGTGTTTGTTTTTAAGAAAAATATCTTAAAAATAAATCAATTGTGAGGGAGATTTTCCGTATTTCGAATTGTAAGAAAACGCGGGTGTTTAGAAACGCGAGAAATATATCACAATTTGGGCAAGCTATCTTTTCCGACTTGCGATTCCCGAAACTGCCCCCGCGCGCCATTTTGAGAAAAACGATGTCTTTATGATGAATTTTCATTGCGGATTAATATATTGGCTAAATATCAACACGTAAATAACTTCAGCCACACATGAATTCGGACCAGTCTTGGACTATCCACATCAAAATTCTCACATCTGTACATGCAATAGATTTTCCAAGCCATCTCGGAAACACGATACACACAAATGTCATTTTTCTAATTGTATAGATAAATCAACTGCGTGGGAGTTGTTGGGAATTTTTAATTTCGGTCAATGAATATCACAAAAAAAATTGTAATGTTATTTACCAAAGTCCCATCTTTCAGGAATAATAATATATATATAAAATAAAACTCGGACAAAATTTAATTTTTTGTTATATAATTTTTCCAATTTTTTGAAAACTGACGAGACATGGCAAAAGATTCTAGAATGTGTGGGTTGCAGAACTGGCTTTCAGGAAGCCTTCGGGCTATTGTAGTTTTAGGACTGCAAGGGCGTCAGCCGAGAGTTATAGATCTCCTCCCACATTTAACGTTTCTTATTGCTTTCTCTTCGGTTTTCAAAAAAGAAATTAAATCTTTTAAAAGATCCAAGTGTTTGTTTTTAAGAAAAATATCTTAAAAATAAATCAATTGTGAGGGAGATTTTCCGTATTTCGAATTGTAAGAAAACGCGGGTGTTTAGAAACGCGAGAAATATATCACAATTTGGGCAAGCTATCTTTTCCGACTTGCGATTCCCGAAACTGCCCCCGCGCGCCATTTTGAGAAAAACGATGTCTTTATGATGAATTTTCTTTGCGGATTAATATATTGGCTAAATATCAACACGTAAATAACTTCAGCCACACATGAATTCGGACCAGTCTTGGACTATCCACATCAAAATTCTCACATCTGTACATGCAATAGATTTTCCAAGCCATCTCGGAAACACGATACACACAAATGTCATTTTTATAATTGTATAGATAAATCAACTGCGTGGGAGTTGTTGGGAATGTTTAATTTCGTGCAATGAATATCACAAAAAAAATTGTAATGTTATTTACCAAAGTCCCATCTTTCAGGAATAATAATATATATATAAAATAAAACTCGGACAAAATTTAATTTTTTGTTATATAATTTTTCCAATTTTTTGAAAACTGACGAGACATGGCAAAAGATTCTAGAATGTGTGGGTTGCAGAACTGGCTTTCAGGAAGCCTTCGGGCTATTGTAGTTTTAGGACTGCAAGGGCGTCAGCCGAGAGTTATAGATCTCCTCCCACATTTAACGTTTCTTATTGCTCTCTCTTCGGTTTTCAAAAAAGAAATTAAATCTTTTAAAAGATCCAAGTGTTTGTTTTTAAGAAAAATATCTTAAAAATAAATCAATTGTGAGGGAGATTTTCCGTATTTCGAATTGTAAGAAAACGCGGCTGTTCAGAAACTCGAGAAATGTATCACAATTTGGGCAAGCTATCTTTTCCGACTTGCGATTCCCGAAACTGCCCCCGCGCGCCATTTTGTGAAAAACGTTGTCTTTATGATGAATTTTCATTGCGGATTAATATATTGGCTAAATATCAACACGTAAATAACTTCAGCCACACATGAATTCGGACCAGTCTTGGACTATCCACATCAAAATTCTCACATCTGTACATGCAATAGATTTTCCAAGCCATCTCGGAAACACGATACACACAAATGTCATTTTTATAATTGTAGAGATAAATCAACTGCGTGGGAGTTGTTGGGAATTTTTAATTTCGGTCAATGAATATCACAAAAAAATTGTAATGTTATTTACCAAAGTCCCATCTTTCAGGAATAATAATATATATATAAAATAAAACTCGGACAAAATTTAATTTTTTGTTATATAATTTTTCCAATTTTTTGAAAACTGACGAGACATGGCAAAAGATTCTAGAATGTGTGGGTTGCAGAACTGGCTTTCAGGAAGCCTTCGGACTATTGTAGTTTTAGGACTGCAAGGGCGTCAGCCGAGAGTTATAGATCTCCTCCCACATTTAACGTTTCTTATTGCTCTCTCTTCGGTTTTCAAAAAAGAAATTAAATCTTTTAAAAGATCCAAGTGTTTGTTTTTAAGAAAAATATCTTAAAAATAAATCAATTGTGAGGGAGATTTTCCGTATTTCGAATTGTAAGAAAACGCGGGTGTTTAGAAACGCGAGAAATATATCACAATTTGGGCAAGCTATCTTTTCCGACTTGCGATTCCCGAAACTGCCCCCGCGCGCCATTTTGAGAAAAACGATGTCTTTATGATGAATTTTCATTGCGGATTAATATATTGGCTAAATATCAACACGTAAATAACTTCAGCCACACATGAATTCGGACCAGTCTTGGACTATCCACATCAAAATTCTCACATCTGTACATGCAATAGATTTTCCAAGCCATCTCGGAAACACGATACACACAAATGTCATTTTTATCATTGTATAGATAAATCAACTGCGTGGGAGTTGTTGGGAATGTTTAATTTCGTGCAATGAATATCACAAAAAAAAATTGTAATGTTATTTACCAAAGTCCCATCTTTCAGGAATAATAATATATACATAAAATAAAACTCGGACAAAATTTAATTTTTTGTTATATAATTTTTCCAATTTTTTGAAAACTGACGAGACATGGCAAAAGATTCTAGAATGTGTGGGTTGCAGAACTGGCTTTCAGGAAGCCTTCGGGCTATTGTAGTTTTAGGACTGCAAGGGCGTCAGCCGAGAGTTATAGATCTCCTCCCACATTTAACGTTTCTTATTGCTCTCTCTTCGGTTTTCAAAAAAGAAATTAAATCTTTTAAAAGATCCAAGTGTTTGTTTTTAAGAAAAATATCTTAAAAATAAATCAATTGTGAGGGAGATTTTCCGTATTTCGAATTGTAAGAAAACGCGGGTGTTTAGAAACGCGAGAAATATATCACAATTTGGGCAAGCTATCTTTTCCGACTTGCGATTCCCGAAACTGCCCCCGCGCGCCATTTTGAGAAAAACGATGTCTTTATGATGAATTTTCATTGCGGATTAATATATTGGCTAAATATCAACACGTAAATAACTTCAGCCACACATGAATTCGGACCAGTCTTGGACTATCCACATCAAAATTCTCACATCTGTACATGCAATAGATTTTCCAAGCCATCTCGGAAACACGATACACACAAATGTCATTTTTATAATTGTATAGATAAATCAACTGCGTGGGAGTTGTTGGGAATGTTTAATTTCGTGCAATGAATATCACAAAAAAAATTGTAATGTTATTTACCAAAGTCCCATCTTTCAGGAATAATAATATATATATAAAATAAAACTCGGACAAAATTTAATTTTTTGTTATATAATTTTTCCAATTTTTTGAAAACTGACGAGACATGGCAAAAGATTCTAGAATGTGTGGGTTGCAGAACTGGCTTTCAGGAAGCCTTCGGGCTATTGTAGTTTTAGGACTGCAAGGGCGTCAGCCGAGAGTTATAGATCTCCTCCCACATTTAACGTTTATTATTGCTCTCTCTTCGGTTTTCAAAAAAGAAATTAAATCTTTTAAAAGATCTAAGTGTTTGTTTTTAAGAAAAATATCTTAAACTAAATCAATTGTGAGGGAGATTTTCCGTATTTCGAATTGTAAGAAAACGCGGCTGTTCAGAAACGCGAGAAATGTATCACAATTTGGGCAAGCTATCTTTTCCGACTTGCGATTCCCGAAACTGCCCCCGCGCGCCATTTTGTGAAAAACGTTGTCTTTATGATGAATTTTCATTGCGGATTAATATATTGGCTAAATATCAACACGTAAATAACTTCAGCCACACATGAATTCGGACCAGTCTTGGACTATCCACATCAAAATTCTCACATCTGTACATGCAATAGATTTTCCAATCCATCTCGGAAACACGATACACACAAATGTCATTTTTATAATTGTATAGATAAATCAACAGCGTGGGAGTTGTTGGGAATTTTTAATTTCGGTCAATGAATATCACAAAAAAAATTGTAATGTTATTTACCAAAGTCCCATCTTTCAGGAATAATAATATATATATAAAATAAAACTCGGACAAAATTTAATTTTTTGTTATATAATTTTTCCAATTTTTTGAAAACTGACGAGACATGGCAAAAGATTCTAGAATGTGTGGGTTGCAGAACTGGCTTTCAGGAAGCCTTCGGGCTATTGTAGTTTTAGGAATGCAAGGGCGTCAGCCGAGAGTTATAGATCTCCTCCCACATTTAACGTTTATTATTGCTCTCTCTTCGGTTTTCAAAAAAGAAATTAAATCTTTTAAAAGATCTAAGTGTTTGTTTTTAAGAAAAATATCTTAAACTAAATCAATTGTGAGGGAGATTTTCCGTATTTCGAATTGTAAGAAAACGCGGGTGTTCAGAAACGCGAGAAATGTATCACAATTTGGGCAAGCTATCTTTTCCGACTTGCGATTCCCGAAACTGCCCCCGCGCGCCATTTTGTGAAAAACGTTGTCTTTATGATGAATTTTCATTGCGGATTAATATATTGGCTAAATATCAACACGTAAATAACTTCAGCCACACATGAATTCGGACCAGTCTTGGACTATCCACATCAAAATTCTCACATCTGTACATGCAATAGATTTTCCAAGCCATCTCGGAAACACGATACACACAAATGTCATTTTTCTAATTGTATAGATAAATCAACTGCGTGGGAGTTGTTGGGAATTTTTAATTTCGGTCAATGAATATCACAAAAAAAATTGTAATGTTATTTACCAAAGTCCCATCTTTCAGGAATAATAATATATATATAAAATAAAACTCGGACAAAATTTAATTTTTTGTTATATAATTTTTCCAATTTTTTGAAAACTGACGAGACATGGCAAAAGATTCTAGAATGTGTGGGTTGCAGAACTGGCTTTCAGGAAGCCTTCGGGCTATTGTAGTTTTAGGACTGCAAGGGCGTCAGCCGAGAGTTATAGATCTCCTCCCACATTTAACGTTTCTTGTTGCTCTCTCTTCGGTTTTCAAAAAAGAAATTAAATCTTTTAAAAGATCCAAGTGTTTGTTTTTAAGAAAAATATCTTAAAAATAAATCAATTGTGAGGGAGATTTTCCGTATTTCGAATTGTAAGAAAACGCGGGTGTTTAGAAACGCGAGAAATATATCACAATTTGGGCAAGCTATCTTTTCTGACTTGCGATTCCCGAAACTGCCCCCGCGCGCCATTTTGAGAAAAACGATGTCTTTATGATGAATTTTCTTTGCGGATTAATATATTGGCTAAATATCAACACGTAAATAACTTCAGCCACACATGAATTCGGACCAGTCTTGGACTATCCACATCAAAATTCTCACATCTGTACATGCAATAGATTTTCCAAGCCATCTCGGAAACACGATACACACAAATGTCATTTTTATAATTGTATAGATAAATCAACTGCGTGGGAGTTGTTGGGAATGTTTAATTTCGTGCAATGAATATCACAAAAAAAATTGTAATGTTATTTACCAAAGTCCCATCTTTCAGGAATAATAATATATATATAAAATAAAACTCGGACAAAATTTAATTTTTTGTTATATAATTTTTCCAATTTTTTGAAAACTGACGAGACATGGCAAAAGATTCTAGAATGTGTGGGTTGCAGAACTGGCTTTCAGGAAGCCTTCGGGCTATTGTAGTTTTAGGACTGCAAGGGCGTCAGCCGAGAGTTATAGATCTCCTCCCACATTTAACGTTTCTTATTGCTCTCTCTTCGGTTTTCAAAAAAGAAATTAAATCTTTTAAAAGATCCAAGTGTTTGTTTTTAAGAAAAATATCTTAAAAATAAATCAATTGTGAGGGAGATTTTCCGTATTTCGAATTGTAAGAAAACGCGGCTGTTCAGAAACTCGAGAAATGTATCACAATTTGGGCAAGCTATCTTTTCCGACTTGCGATTCCCGAAACTGCCCCCGCGCGCCATTTTGTGAAAAACGTTGTCTTTATGATGAATTTTCATTGCGGATTAATATATTGGCTAAATATCAACACGTAAATAACTTCAGCCACACATGAATTCGGACCAGTCTTGGACTATCCACATCAAAATTCTCACATCTGTACATGCAATAGATTTTCCAAGCCATCTCGGAAACACGATACACACAAATGTCATTTTTATAATTGTATAGATAAATCAACTGCGTGGGAGTTGTTGGGAATTTTTAATTTCGGTCAATGAATATCACAAAAAAATTGTAATGTTATTTACCAAAGTCCCATCTTTCAGGAATAATAATATATATATAAAATAAAACTCGGACAAAATTTAATTTTTTGTTATATAATTTTTCCAATTTTTTGAAAACTGACGAGACATGGCAAAAGATTCTAGAATGTGTGGGTTGCGGAACTGGCTTTCAGGAAGCCTTCGGGCTATTGTAGTTTTAGGACTGCAAGGGCGTCAGCCGAGAGTTATAGATCTCCTCCCACATTTAACGTTTATTATTGCTCTCTCTTCGGTTTTCAAAAAAGAAATTAAATCTTTTAAAAGATCTAAGTGTTTGTTTTTAAGAAAAATATCTTAAACTAAATCAATTGTGAGGGAGATTTTCCGTATTTCGAATTGTAAGAAAACGCGGGTGTTCAGAAACGCGAGAAATGTATCACAATTTGGGCAAGCTATCTTTTCCGACTTGCGATTCCCGAAACTGCCCCCGCGCGCCATTTTGTGAAAAACGTTGTCTTTATGATGAATTTTCATTGCGGATTAATATATTGGCTAAATATCAACACGTAAATAACTTCAGCCACACATGAATTCGGACCAGTCTTGGACTATCCACATCAAAATTCTCACATCTGTACATGCAATAGATTTTCCAAGCCATCTCGGAAACACGATACACACAAATGTTATTTTTATAATTGTATACATAAATCAACTGCATGGGAGTTGTTGGGAATTTTTAATTTCGGTCAATGAATATCACAAAAAAAATTGTAATGTTATTTACCAAAGTCCAATCTTTCAGGAATAATAATATATATATAAAATAAAACTCGGACAAAATTTAATTTTTTGTTATATAATTTTTCCAATTTTTTGAAAACTGACGAGACATGGCAAAAGATTCTAGAATGTGTGGGTTGCAGAACTGGCTTTCAGGAAGCCTTCGGGCTATTGTAGTTTTAGGAATGCAAGGGCGTCAGCCGAGAGTTATAGATCTCCTCCCACATTTAACGTTTATTATTGCTCTCTCTTCGGTTTTCAAAAAAGAAATTAAATCTTTTAAAAGATCTAAGTGTTTGTTTTTAAGAAAAATATCTTAAACTAAATCAATTGTGAGGGAGATTTTCCGTATTTCGAATTGTAAGAAAACGCGGGTGTTCAGAAACGCGAGAAATGTATCACAATTTGGGCAAGATATCTTTTCCGACTTGCGATTCCCGAAACTGCCCCCGCGCACCATTTTGTGAAAAACGTTGTCTTTATGATGAATTTTCATTGCGGATTAATATATTGGCTAAATATCAACACGTAAATAACTTCAGCCACACATGAATTCGGACCAGTCTTGGACTATCCACATCAAAATTCTCACATCTGTACATGCAATAGATTTTCCAAGCCATCTCGGAAACACGATACACACAAATGTCATTTTTATAATTGTATAGATAAATCAACTGCGTGGGAGTTGTTGGGAATTTTTAATTTCGGTCAATGAATATCACAAAAAAAATTGTAATGTTATTTACCAAAGTCCCATCTTTCAGGAATAATAATATATATATAAAATAAAACTCGGACAAAATTTAATTTTTTGTTATATAATTTTTCCAATTTTTTGAAAACTGACGAGACATGGCAAAAGATTCTAGAATGTGTGGGTTGCAGAACTGGCTTTCAGGAAGCCTTCGGGCTATTGTAGTTTTAGGACTGCAAGGGCGTCAGCCGAGAGTTATAGATCTCCTCCCACATTTAACGTTTCTTATTGCTCTCTCTTCGGTTTTCAAAAAAGAAATTAAATCTTTTAAAAGATCCAAGTGTTTGTTTTTAAGAAAAATATCTTAAAAATAAATCAATTGTGAGGGAGATTTTCCGTATTTCGAATTGTAAGAAAACGCGGGTGTTTAGAAACGCGAGAAATATATCACAATTTGGGCAAGCTATCTTTTCCGACTTGCGATTCCCGAAACTGCCCCCGCGCGCCATTTTGTGAAAAACGTTGTCTTTATGATGAATTTTCATTGCGGATTAATATATTGGCTAAATATCAACACGTAAATAACTTCAGCCACACATGAATTCGGACCAGTCTTGGACTATCCACATCAAAATTCTCACATCTGTACATGCAATAGATTTTCCAAGCCATCTCGGAAACACGATACACACAAATGTCATTTTTATAATTGTATAGATAAATCAACTGCGTGGGAGTTGTTGGGAATTTTTAATTTCGGTCAATGAATATCACAAAAAAATTGTAATGTTATTTACCAAAGTCCCATCTTTCAGGAATAATAATATATATATAAAATAAAACTCGGACAAAATTTAATTTTTTGTTATATAATTTTTCCAATTTTTTGAAAACTGACGAGACATGGCAAAAGATTCTAGAATGTGTGGGTTGCAGAACTGGCTTTCAGGAAGCCTTCGGGCTATTGTAGTTTTAGGACTGCAAGGGCGTCAGCCGAGAGTTATAGATCTCCTCCCACATTTAACGTTTATTATTGCTCTCTCTTCGGTTTTCAAAAAAGAAATTAAATCTTTTAAAAGATCTAAGTGTTTGTTTTTAAGAAAAATATCTTAAACTAAATCAATTGTGAGGGAGATTTTCCGTATTTCGAATTGTAAGAAAACGCGGGTGTTCAGAAACGCGAGAAATGTATCACAATTTGGGCAAGCTATCTTTTCCGACTTGCGATTCCCGAAACTGCCCCCGCGCGCCATTTTGTGAAAAACGTTGTCTTTATGATGAATTTTCATTGCGGATTAATATATTGGCTAAATATCAACACGTAAATAACTTCAGCCACACATGAATTCGGACCAGTCTTGGACTATCCACATCAAAATTCTCACATCTGTACATGCAATAGATTTTCCAAGCCATCTCGGAAACACGATACACACAAATGTTATTTTTATAATTGTATACATAAATCAACTGCATGGGAGTTGTTGGGAATTTTTAATTTCGGTCAATGAATATCACAAAAAAAATTGTAATGTTATTTACCAAAGTCCAATCTTTCAGGAATAATAATATATATATAAAATAAAACTCGGACAAAATTTAATTTTTTGTTATATAATTTTTCCAATTTTTTGAAAACTGACGAGACATGGCAAAAGATTCTAGAATGTGTGGGTTGCAGAACTGGCTTTCAGGAAGCCTTCGGGCTATTGTAGTTTTAGGAATGCAAGGGCGTCAGCCGAGAGTTATAGATCTCCTCCCACATTTAACGTTTATTATTGCTCTCTCTTCGGTTTTCAAAAAAGAAATTAAATCTTTTAAAAGATCTAAGTGTTTGTTTTTAAGAAAAATATCTTAAACTAAATCAATTGTGAGGGAGATTTTCCGTATTTCGAATTGTAAGAAAACGCGGGTGTTCAGAAACGCGAGAAATGTATCACAATTTGGGCAAGATATCTTTTCCGACTTGCGATTCCCGAAACTGCCCCCGCGCACCATTTTGTGAAAAACGTTGTCTTTATGATGAATTTTCATTGCGGATTAATATATTGGCTAAATATCAACACGTAAATAACTTCAGCCACACATGAATTCGGACCAGTCTTGGACTATCCACATCAAAATTCTCACATCTGTACATGCAATAGATTTTCCAAGCCATCTCGGAAACACGATACACACAAATGTCATTTTTATAATTGTATAGATAAATCAACTGCGTGGGAGTTGTTGGGAATTTTTAATTTCGGTCAATGAATATCACAAAAAAAATTGTAATGTTATTTACCAAAGTCCCATCTTTCAGGAATAATAATATATATATAAAATAAAACTCGGACAAAATTTAATTTTTTGTTATATAATTTTTCCAATTTTTTGAAAACTGACGAGACATGGCAAAAGATTCTAGAATGTGTGGGTTGCAGAACTGGCTTTCAGGAAGCCTTCGGGCTATTGTAGTTTTAGGACTGCAAGGGCGTCAGCCGAGAGTTATAGATCTCCTCCCACATTTAACGTTTCTTATTGCTCTCTCTTCGGTTTTCAAAAAAGAAATTAAATCTTTTAAAAGATCCAAGTGTTTGTTTTTAAGAAAAATATCTTAAAAATAAATCAATTGTGAGGGAGATTTTCCGTATTTCGAATTGTAAGAAAACGCGGGTGTTTAGAAACGCGAGAAATATATCACAATTTGGGCAAGCTATCTTTTCCGACTTGCGATTCCCGAAACTGCCCCCGCGCGCCATTTTGTGAAAAACGTTGTCTTTATGATGAATTTTCATTGCGGATTAATATATTGGCTAAATATCAACACGTAAATAACTTCAGCCACACATGAATTCGGACCAGTCTTGGACTATCCACATCAAAATTCTCACATCTGTACATGCAATAGATTTTCCAAGCCATCTCGGAAACACGATACACACAAATGTCATTTTTATAATTGTATAGATAAATCAACTGCGTGGGAGTTGTTGGGAATTTTTAATTTCGGTCAATGAATATCACAAAAAAATTGTAATGTTATTTACCAAAGTCCCATCTTTCAGGAATAATAATATATATATAAAATAAAACTCGGACAAAATTTAATTTTTTGTTATATAATTTTTCCAATTTTTTGAAAACTGACGAGACATGGCAAAAGATTCTAGAATGTGTGGGTTGCAGAACTGGCTTTCAGGAAGCCTTCGGGCTATTGTAGTTTTAGGACTGCAAGGGCGTCAGCCGAGAGTTATAGATCTCCTCCCACATTTAACGTTTATTATTGCTCTCTCTTCGGTTTTCAAAAAAGAAATTAAATCTTTTAAAAGATCTAAGTGTTTGTTTTTAAGAAAAATATCTTAAACTAAATCAATTGTGAGGGAGATTTTCCGTATTTCGAATTGTAAGAAAACGCGGGTGTTCAGAAACGCGAGAAATGTATCACAATTTGGGCAAGCTATCTTTTCCGACTTGCGATTCCCGAAACTGCCCCCGCGCGCCATTTTGTGAAAAACGTTGTCTTTATGATGAATTTTCATTGCGGATTAATATATTGGCTAAATATCAACACGTAAATAACTTCAGCCACACATGAATTCGGACCAGTCTTGGACTATCCACATCAAAATTCTCACATCTGTACATGCAATAGATTTTCCAAGCCATCTCGGAAACACGATACACACAAATGTTATTTTTATAATTGTATACATAAATCAACTGCATGGGAGTTGTTGGGAATTTTTAATTTCGGTCAATGAATATCACAAAAAAAATTGTAATGTTATTTACCAAAGTCCAATCTTTCAGGAATAATAATATATATATAAAATAAAACTCGGACAAAATTTAATTTTTTGTTATATAATTTTTCCAATTTTTTGAAAACTGACGAGACATGGCAAAAGATTCTAGAATGTGTGGGTTGCAGAACTGGCTTTCAGGAAGCCTTCGGGCTATTGTAGTTTTAGGAATGCAAGGGCGTCAGCCGAGAGTTATAGATCTCCTCCCACATTTAACGTTTATTATTGCTCTCTCTTCGGTTTTCAAAAAAGAAATTAAATCTTTTAAAAGATCTAAGTGTTTGTTTTTAAGAAAAATATCTTAAACTAAATCAATTGTGAGGGAGATTTTCCGTATTTCGAATTGTAAGAAAACGCGGGTGTTCAGAAACGCGAGAAATGTATCACAATTTGGGCAAGATATCTTTTCCGACTTGCGATTCCCGAAACTGCCCCCGCGCACCATTTTGTGAAAAACGTTGTCTTTATGATGAATTTTCATTGCGGATTAATATATTGGCTAAATATCAACACGTAAATAACTTCAGCCACACATGAATTCGGACCAGTCTTGGACTATCCACATCAAAATTCTCACATCTGTACATGCAATAGATTTTCCAAGCCATCTCGGAAACACGATACACACAAATGTCATTTTTATAATTGTATAGATAAATCAACTGCGTGGGAGTTGTTGGGAATTTTTAATTTCGGTCAATGAATATCACAAAAAAAATTGTAATGTTATTTACCAAAGTCCCATCTTTCAGGAATAATAATATATATATAAAATAAAACTCGGACAAAATTTAATTTTTTGTTATATAATTTTTCCAATTTTTTGAAAACTGACGAGACATGGCAAAAGATTCTAGAATGTGTGGGTTGCAGAACTGGCTTTCAGGAAGCCTTCGGGCTATTGTAGTTTTAGGACTGCAAGGGCGTCAGCCGAGAGTTATAGATCTCCTCCCACATTTAACGTTTCTTATTGCTCTCTCTTCGGTTTTCAAAAAAGAAATTAAATCTTTTAAAAGATCCAAGTGTTTGTTTTTAAGAAAAATATCTTAAAAATAAATCAATTGTGAGGGAGATTTTCCGTATTTCGAATTGTAAGAAAACGCGGGTGTTTAGAAACGCGAGAAATATATCACAATTTGGGCAAGCTATCTTTTCCGACTTGCGATTCCCGAAACTGCCCCCGCGCGCCATTTTGTGAAAAACGTTGTCTTTATGATGAATTTTCATTGCGGATTAATATATTGGCTAAATATCAACACGTAAATAACTTCAGCCACACATGAATTCGGACCAGTCTTGGACTATCCACATCAAAATTCTCACATCTGTACATGCAATAGATTTTCCAAGCCATCTCGGAAACACGATACACACAAATGTCATTTTTATAATTGTATAGATAAATCAACTGCGTGGGAGTTGTTGGGAATTTTTAATTTCGGTCAATGAATATCACAAAAAAATTGTAATGTTATTTACCAAAGTCCCATCTTTCAGGAATAATAATATATATATAAAATAAAACTCGGACAAAATTTAATTTTTTGTTATATAATTTTTCCAATTTTTTGAAAACTGACGAGACATGGCAAAAGATTCTAGAATGTGTGGGTTGCAGAACTGGCTTTCAGGAAGCCTTCGGGCTATTGTAGTTTTAGGACTGCAAGGGCGTCAGCCGAGAGTTATAGATCTCCTCCCACATTTAACGTTTATTATTGCTCTCTCTTCGGTTTTCAAAAAAGAAATTAAATCTTTTAAAAGATCTAAGTGTTTGTTTTTAAGAAAAATATCTTAAACTAAATCAATTGTGAGGGAGATTTTCCGTATTTCGAATTGTAAGAAAACGCGGGTGTTCAGAAACGCGAGAAATGTATCACAATTTGGGCAAGCTATCTTTTCCGACTTGCGATTCCCGAAACTGCCCCCGCGCGCCATTTTGTGAAAAACGTTGTCTTTATGATGAATTTTCATTGCGGATTAATATATTGGCTAAATATCAACACGTAAATAACTTCAGCCACACATGAATTCGGACCAGTCTTGGACTATCCACATCAAAATTCTCACATCTGTACATGCAATAGATTTTCCAAGCCATCTCGGAAACACGATACACACAAATGTCATTTTTATAATTGTATACATAAATCAACTGCATGGGAGTTGTTGGGAATTTTTAATTTCGGTCAATGAATATCACAAAAAAAATTGTAATGTTATTTACCAAAGTCCAATCTTTCAGGAATAATAATATATATATAAAATAAAACTCGGACAAAATTTAATTTTTTGTTATATAATTTTTCCAATTTTTTGAAAACTGACGAGACATGGCAAAAGATTCTAGAATGTGTGGGTTGCAGAACTGGCTTTCAGGAAGCCTTCGGGCTATTGTAGTTTTAGGAATGCAAGGGCGTCAGCCGAGAGTTATAGATCTCCTCCCACATTTAACGTTTATTATTGCTCTCTCTTCGGTTTTCAAAAAAGAAATTAAATCTTTTAAAAGATCTAAGTGTTTGTTTTTAAGAAAAATATCTTAAACTAAATCAATTGTGAGGGAGATTTTCCGTATTTCGAATTGTAAGAAAACGCGGGTGTTCAGAAACGCGAGAAATGTATCACAATTTGGGCAAGATATCTTTTCCGACTTGCGATTCCCGAAACTGCCCCCGCGCACCATTTTGTGAAAAACGTTGTCTTTATGATGAATTTTCATTGCGGATTAATATATTGGCTAAATATCAACACGTAAATAACTTCAGCCACACATGAATTCGGACCAGTCTTGGACTATCCACATCAAAATTCTCACATCTGTACATGCAATAGGTTTTCCAAGCCATCTCGGAAACACGATACACACAAATGTCATTTTTATAATTGTATAGATAAATCAACTGCGTGGGAGTTGTTGGGAATTTTTAATTTCGGTCAATGAATATCACAAAAAAAATTGTAATGTTATTTACCAAAGTCCCATCTTTCAGGAATAATAATATATATATAAAATAAAACTCGGACAAAATTTAATTTTTTGTTATATAATTTTTCCAATTTTTTGAAAACTGACGAGACATGGCAAAAGATTCTAGAATGTGTGGGTTGCAGAACTGGCTTTCAGGAAGCCTTCGGGCTATTGTAGTTTTAGGACTGCAAGGGCGTCAGCCGAGAGTTATAGATCTCCTCCCACATTTAACGTTTCTTATTGCTCTCTCTTCGGTTTTCAAAAAAGAAATTAAATCTTTTAAAAGATCCAAGTGTTTGTTTTTAAGAAAAATATTTTAAAAATAAATCAATTGTGAGGGAGATTTTCCGTATTTCGAATTGTAAGAAAACGCGGGTGTTTAGAAACGCGAGAAATATATCACAATTTGGGCAAGCTATCTTTTCCGACTTGCGATTCCCGAAACTGCCCCCGCGCGCCATTTTGAGAAAAACGATGTCTTTATGATGAATTTTCATTGCGGATTAATATATTGGCTAAATATCAACACGTAAATAACTTCAGCCACACATGAATTCGGACCAGTCTTGGACTATCCACATCAAAATTCTCACATCTGTACATGCAATAGATTTTCCAAGCCATCTCGGAAACACGATACACACAAATGTCATTTTTATCATTGTATAGATAAATCAACTGCGTGGGAGTTGTTGGGAATGTTTAATTTCGTGCAATGAATATCACAAAAAAAAATTGTAATGTTATTTACCAAAGTCCCATCTTTCAGGAATAATAATATATACATAAAATAAAACTCGGACAAAATTTAATTTTTTGTTATATAATTTTTCCAATTTTTTGAAAACTGACGAGACATGGCAAAAGATTCTAGAATGTGTGGGTTGCAGAACTGGCTTTCAGGAAGCCTTCGGGCTATTGTAGTTTTAGGACTGCAAGGGCGTCAGCCGAGAGTTATAGATCTCCTCCCACATTTAACGTTTCTTATTGCTCTCTCTTCGGTTTTCAAAAAAGAAATTAAATCTTTTAAAAGATCCAAGTGTTTGTTTTTAAGAAAAATATCTTAAAAATAAATCAATTGTGAGGGAGATTTTCCGTATTTCGAATTGTAAGAAAACGCGGGTGTTTAGAAACGCGAGAAATATATCACAATTTGGGCAAGCTATCTTTTCCGACTTGCGATTCCCGAAACTGCCCCCGCGCGCCATTTTGAGAAAAACGATGTCTTTATGATGAATTTTCATTGCGGATTAATATATTGGCTAAATATCAACACGTAAATAACTTCAGCCACACATGAATTCGGACCAGTCTTGGACTATCCACATCAAAATTCTCACATCTGTACATGCAATAGATTTTCCAAGCCATCTCGGAAACACGATACACACAAATGTCATTTTTATAATTGTATAGATAAATAAACTGCGTGGGAGTTGTTGGGAATGTTTAATTTCGTGCAATGAATATCACAAAAAAAATTGTAATGTTATTTACCAAAGTCCCATCTTTCAGGAATAATAATATATATATAAAATAAAACTCGGACAAAATTTAATTTTTTGTTATATAATTTTTCCAATTTTTTGAAAACTGACGAGACATGGCAAAAGATTCTAGAATGTGTGGGTTGCAGAACTGGCTTTCAGGAAGCCTTCGGGCTATTGTAGTTTTAGGACTGCAAGGGCGTCAGCCGAGAGTTATAGATCTCCTCCCACATTTAACGTTTATTATTGCTCTCTCTTCGGTTTTCAAAAAAGAAATTAAATCTTTTAAAAGATCTAAGTGTTTGTTTTTAAGAAAAATATCTTAAACTAAATCAATTGTGAGGGAGATTTTCCGTATTTCGAATTGTAAGAAAACGCGGCTGTTCAGAAACGCGAGAAATGTATCACAATTTGGGCAAGCTATCTTTTCCGACTTGCGATTCCCGAAACTGCCCCCGCGCGCCATTTTGTGAAAAACGTTGTCTTTATGATGAATTTTCATTGCGGATTAATATATTGGCTAAATATCAACACGTAAATAACTTCAGCCACACATGAATTCGGACCAGTCTTGGACTATCCACATCAAAATTCTCACATCTGTACATGCAATAGATTTTCCAAGCCATCTCGGAAACACGATACACACAAATGTCATTTTTATAATTGTATAGATAAATCAACAGCGTGGGAGTTGTTGGGAATTTTTAATTTCGGTCAATGAATATCACAAAAAAAATTGTAATGTTATTTACCAAAGTCCCATCTTTCAGGAATAATAATATATATATAAAATAAAACTCGGACAAAATTTAATTTTTTGTTATATAATTTTTCCAATTTTTTGAAAACTGACGAGACATGGCAAAAGATTCTAGAATGTGTGGGTTGCAGAACTGGCTTTCAGGAAGCCTTCGGGCTATTGTAGTTTTAGGAATGCAAGGGCGTCAGCCGAGAGTTATAGATCTCCTCCCACATTTAACGTTCATTATTGCTCTCTCTTCGGTTTTCAAAAAAGAAATTAAATCTTTTAAAAGATCTAAGTGTTTGTTTTTAAGAAAAATATCTTAAACTAAATCAATTGTGAGGGAGATTTTCCGTATTTCGAATTGTAAGAAAACGCGGGTGTTCAGAAACGCGAGAAATGTATCACAATTTGGGCAAGCTATCTTTTCCGACTTGCGATTCCCGAAACTGCCCCCGCGCGCCATTTTGTGAAAAACGTTGTCTTTATGATGAATTTTCATTGCGGATTAATATATTGGCTAAATATCAACACGTAAATAACTTCAGCCACACATGAATTCGGACCAGTCTTGGACTATCCACATCAAAATTCTCACATCTGTACATGCAATAGATTTTCCAAGCCATCTCGGAAACACGATACACACAAATGTCATTTTTCTAATTGTATAGATAAATCAACTGCGTGGGAGTTGTTGGGAATTTTTAATTTCGGTCAATGAATATCACAAAAAAAATTGTAATGTTATTTACCAAAGTCCCATCTTTCAGGAATAATAATATATATATAAAATAAAACTCGGACAATATTTAATTTTTTGTTATATAATTTTTCCAATTTTTTGAAAACTGACGAGACATGGCAAAAGATTCTAGAATGTGTGGGTTGCAGAATTGGCTTTCAGGAAGCCTTCGGGCTATTGTAGTTTTAGGACTGCAAGGGCGTCAGCCGAGAGTTATAGATCTCCTCCCACATTTAACGTTTCTTATTGCTCTCTCTTCGGTTTTCAAAAAAGAAATTAAATCTTTTAAAAGATCCAAGTGTTTGTTTTTAAGAAAAATATCTTAAAAATAAATCAATTGTGAGGGAGATTTTCCGTATTTCGAATTGTAAGAAAACGCGGGTGTTTAGAAACGCGAGAAATATATCACAATTTGGGCAAGCTATCTTTTCCGACTTGCGATTCCCGAAACTGCCCCCGCGCGCCATTTTGAGAAAAACGATGTCTTTATGATGAATTTTCATTGCGGATTAATATATTGGCTAAATATCAACACGTAAATAACTTCAGCCACACATGAATTCGGACCAGTCTTGGACTATCCACATCAAAATTCTCACATCTGTACATGCAATAGATTTTCCAAGCCATCTCGGAAACACGATACACACAAATGTCATTTTTATAATTGTATAGATAAATCAACTGCGTGGGAGTTGTTGGGAATGTTTAATTTCGTGCAATGAATATCACAAAAAAAATTGTAATGTTATTTACCAAAGTCCCATCTTTCAGGAATAATAATATATATATAAAATAAAACTCGGACAAAATTTAATTTTTTGTTATATAATTTTTCCAATTTTTTGAAAACTGACGAGACATGGCAAAAGATTCTAGAATGTGTGGGTTGCAGAACTGGCTTTCAGGAAGCCTTCGGGCTATTGTAGTTTTAGGACTGCAAGGGCGTCAGCCGAGAGTTATAGATCTCCTCCCACATTTAACGTTTATTATTGCTCTCTCTTCGGTTTTCAAAAAAGAAATTAAATCTTTTAAAAGATCTAAGTGTTTGTTTTTAAGAAAAATATCTTAAACTAAATCAATTGTGAGGGAGATTTTCCGTATTTCGAATTGTAAGAAAACGCGGCTGTTCAGAAACGCGAGAAATGTATCACAATTTGGGCAAGCTATCTTTTCCGACTTGCGATTCCCGAAACTGCCCCCGCGCGCCATTTTGTGAAAAACGTTGTCTTTATGATGAATTTTCATTGCGGATTAATATATTGGCTAAATATCAACACGTAAATAACTTCAGCCACACATGAATTCGGACCAGTCTTGGACTATCCACATCAAAATTCTCACATCTGTACATGCAATAGATTTTCCAAGCCATCTCGGAAACACGATACACACAAATGTCATTTTTATAATTGTATAGATAAATCAACAGCGTGGGAGTTGTTGGGAATTTTTAATTTCGGTCAATGAATATCACAAAAAAAATTGTAATGTTATTTACCAAAGTCCCATCTTTCAGGAATAATAATATATATATAAAATAAAACTCGGACAAAATTTAATTTTTTGTTATATAATTTTTCCAATTTTTGAAAACTGACGAGACATGGCAAAAGATTCTAGAATGTGTGGGTTGCAGAACTGGCTTTCAGGAAGCCTTCGGGCTATTGTAGTTTTAGGAATGCAAGGGCGTCAGCCGAGAGTTATAGATCTCCTCCCACATTTAACGTTTATTATTGCTCTCTCTTCGGTTTTCAAAAAAGAAATTAAATCTTTTAAAAGATCTAAGTGTTTGTTTTTAAGAAAAATATCTTAAACTAAATCAATTGTGAGGGAGATTTTCCGTATTTCGAATTGTAAGAAAACGCGGGTGTTCAGAAACGCGAGAAATGTATCACAATTTGGGCAAGCTATCTTTTCCGACTTGCGATTCCCGAAACTGCCCCCGCGCGCCATTTTGTGAAAAACGTTGTCTTTATGATGAATTTTCATTGCGGATTAATATATTGGCTAAATATCAACACGTAAATAACTTCAGCCACACATGAATTCGGACCAGTCTTGGACTATCCACATCAAAATTCTCACATCTGTACATGCAATAGATTTTCCAAGCCATCTCGGAAACACGATACACACAAATGTCATTTTTCTAATTGTATAGATAAATCAACTGCGTGGGAGTTGTTGGGAATTTTTAATTTCGGTCAATGAATATCACAAAAAAAATTGTAATGTTATTTACCAAAGTCCCATCTTTCAGGAATAATAATATATATATAAAATAAAACTCGGACAATATTTAATTTTTTGTTATATAATTTTTCCAATTTTTTGAAAACTGACGAGACATGGCAAAAGATTCTAGAATGTGTGGGTTGCAGAATTGGCTTTCAGGAAGCCTTCGGGCTATTGTAGTTTTAGGACTGCAAGGGCGTCAGCCGAGAGTTATAGATCTCCTCCCACATTTAACGTTTCTTATTGCTCTCTCTTCGGTTTTCAAAAAAGAAATTAAATCTTTTAAAAGATCCAAGTGTTTGTTTTTAAGAAAAATATCTTAAAAATAAATCAATTGTGAGGGAGATTTTCCGTATTTCGAATTGTAAGAAAACGCGGGTGTTTAGAAACGCGAGAAATATATCACAATTTGGGCAAGCTATCTTTTCCGACTTGCGATTCCCGAAACTGCCCCCGCGCGCCATTTTGAGAAAAACGATGTCTTTATGATGAATTTTCTTTGCGGATTAATATATTGGCTAAATATCAACACGTAAATAACTTCAGCCACACATGAATTCGGACCAGTCTTGGACTATCCACATCAAAATTCTCACATCTGTACATGCAATAGATTTTCCAAGCCATCTCGGAAACACGATACACACAAATGTCATTTTTATAATTGTATAGATAAATCAACTGCGTGGGAGTTGTTGGGAATGTTTAATTTCGTGCAATGAATATCACAAAAAAAATTGTAATGTTATTTACCAAAGTCCCATCTTTCAGGAATAATAATATATATATAAAATAAAACTCGGACAAAATTTAATTTTTTGTTATATAATTTTTCCAATTTTTTGAAAACTGACGAGACATGGCAAAAGATTCTAGAATGTGTGGGTTGCAGAACTGGCTTTCAGGAAGCCTTCGGGCTATTGTAGTTTTAGGACTGCAAGGGCGTCAGCCGAGAGTTATAGATCTCCTCCCACATTTAACGTTTCTTATTGCTCTCTCTTCGGTTTTCAAAAAAGAAATTAAATCTTTTAAAAGATCCAAGTGTTTGTTTTTAAGAAAAATATCTTAAAAATAAATCAATTGTGAGGGAGATTTTCCGTATTTCGAATTGTAAGAAAACGCGGCTGTTCAGAAACTCGAGAAATGTATCACAATTTGGGCAAGCTATCTTTTCCGACTTGCGATTCCCGAAACTGCCCCCGCGCGCCATTTTGTGAAAAACGTTGTCTTTATGATGAATTTTCATTGCGGATTAATATATTGGCTAAATATCAACACGTAAATAACTTCAGCCACACATGAATTCGGACCAGTCTTGGACTATCCACATCAAAATTCTCACATCTGTACATGCAATAGATTTTCCAAGCCATCTCGGAAACACGATACACACAAATGTCATTTTTATAATTGTATAGATAAATCAACTGCGTGGGAGTTGTTGGGAATTTTTAATTTCGGTCAATGAATATCACAAAAAAATTGTAATGTTATTTACCAAAGTCCCATCTTTCAGGAATAATAATATATATATAAAATAAAACTCGGACAAAATTTAATTTTTTGTTATATAATTTTTCCAATTTTTTGAAAACTGACGAGACATGGCAAAAGATTCTAGAATGTGTGGGTTGCAGAACTGGCTTTCAGGAAGCCTTCGGGCTATTGTAGTTTTAGGACTGCAAGGGCGTCAGCCGAGAGTTATAGATCTCCTCCCACATTTAACGTTTATTATTGCTCTCTCTTCGGTTTTCAAAAAAGAAATTAAATCTTTTAAAAGATCTAAGTGTTTGTTTTTAAGAAAAATATCTTAAACTAAATCAATTGTGAGGGAGATTTTCCGTATTTCGAATTGTAAGAAAACGCGGGTGTTCAGAAACGCGAGAAATGTATCACAATTTGGGCAAGCTATCTTTTCCGACTTGCGATTCCCGAAACTGCCCCCGCGCGCCATTTTGTGAAAAACGTTGTCTTTATGATGAATTTTCATTGCGGATTAATATATTGGCTAAATATCAACACGTAAATAACTTCAGCCACACATGAATTCGGACCAGTCTTGGACTATCCACATCAAAATTCTCACATCTGTACATGCAATAGATTTTCCAAGCCATCTCGGAAACACGATACACACAAATGTCATTTTTATAATTGTATACATAAATCAACTGCATGGGAGTTGTTGGGAATTTTTAATTTCGGTCAATGAATATCACAAAAAAAATTGTAATGTTATTTACCAAAGTCCAATCTTTCAGGAATAATAATATATATATAAAATAAAACTCGGACAAAATTTAATTTTTTGTTATATAATTTTTCCAATTTTTTGAAAACTGACGAGACATGGCAAAAGATTCTAGAATGTGTGGGTTGCAGAACTGGCTTTCAGGAAGCCTTCGGGCTATTGTAGTTTTAGGAATGCAAGGGCGTCAGCCGAGAGTTATAGATCTCCTCCCACATTTAACGTTTATTATTGCTCTCTCTTCGGTTTTCAAAAAAGAAATTAAATCTTTTAAAAGATCTAAGTGTTTGTTTTTAAGAAAAATATCTTAAACTAAATCAATTGTGAGGGAGATTTTCCGTATTTCGAATTGTAAGAAAACGCGGGTGTTCAGAAACGCGAGAAATGTATCACAATTTGGGCAAGATATCTTTTCCGACT
Source organism: Maratus michaelseni (assembly GCA_963931845.1). Taxonomy (NCBI): domain Eukaryota; kingdom Metazoa; phylum Arthropoda; class Arachnida; order Araneae; family Salticidae; genus Maratus; species Maratus michaelseni. The sequence goes on from OZ007587.1 coordinate 284,043,111, forward strand.
TGCGATTCCCGAAACTGCCCCCGCGCACCATTTTGTGAAAAACGTTGTCTTTATGATGAATTTTCATTGCGGATTAATATATTGGCTAAATATCAACACGTAAATAACTTCAGCCACACATGAATTCGGACCAGTCTTGGACTATCCACATCAAAATTCTCACATCTGTACATGCAATAGATTTTCCAAGCCATCTCGGAAACACGATACACACAAATGTCATTTTTATAATTGTATAGATAAATCAACTGCGTGGGAGTTGTTGGGAATTTTTAATTTCGGTCAATGAATATCACAAAAAAAATTGTAATGTTATTTACCAAAGTCCCATCTTTCAGGAATAATAATATATATATAAAATAAAACTCGGACAAAATTTAATTTTTTGTTATATAATTTTTCCAATTTTTTGAAAACTGACGAGACATGGCAAAAGATTCTAGAATGTGTGGGTTGCAGAACTGGCTTTCAGGAAGCCTTCGGGCTATTGTAGTTTTAGGACTGCAAGGGCGTCAGCCGAGAGTTATAGATCTCCTCCCACATTTAACGTTTCTTATTGCTCTCTCTTCGGTTTTCAAAAAAGAAATTAAATCTTTTAAAAGATCCAAGTGTTTGTTTTTAAGAAAAATATCTTAAAAATAAATCAATTGTGAGGGAGATTTTCCGTATTTCGAATTGTAAGAAAACGCGGGTGTTTAGAAACGCGAGAAATATATCACAATTTGGGCAAGCTATCTTTTCCGACTTGCGATTCCCGAAACTGCCCCCGCGCGCCATTTTGAGAAAAACGATGTCTTTATGATGAATTTTCATTGCGGATTAATATATTGGCTAAATATCAACACGTAAATAACTTCAGCCACACATGAATTCGGACCAGTCTTGGACTATCCACATCAAAATTCTCACATCTGTACATGCAATAGATTTTCCAAGCCATCTCGGAAACACGATACACACAAATGTCATTTTTATAATTGTATAGATAAATCAACTGCGTGGGAGTTGTTGGGAATTTTTAATTTCGGTCAATGAATATCGCAAAAAAAATTGTAATGTTATTTACCAAAGTCCCATCTTTCAGGAATAATAATTTATATATAAAATAAAACTCGGACAAAATTTAATTTTTTGTTATATAATTTTTCCAATTTTTTGAAAACTGACGAGACATGGCAAAAGATTCTAGAATGTGTGGGTTGCAGAACTGGCTTTCAGGAAGCCTTCGGACTATTGTAGTTTTAGGACTGCAAGGGCGTCAGCCGAGAGTTATAGATCTCCTCCCACATTTAACGTTTCTTATTGCTCTCTCTTCGGTTTTCAAAAAAGAAATTAAATCTTTTAAAAGATCCAAGTGTTTGTTTTTAAGAAAAATATCTTAAAAATAAATCAATTGTGAGGGAGATTTTCCGTATTTCGAATTGTAAGAAAACGCGGGTGTTTAGAAACGCGAGAAATATATCACAATTTGGGCAAGCTATCTTTTCCGACTTGCGATTCCCGAAACTGCCCCCGCGCGCCATTTTGAGAAAAACGATGTCTTTATGATGAATTTTCATTGCGGATTAATATATTGGCTAAATATCAACACGTAAATAACTTCAGCCACACATGAATTCGGACCAGTCTTGGACTATCCACATCAAAATTCTCACATCTGTACATGCAATAGATTTTCCAAGCCATCTCGGAAACACGATACACACAAATGTCATTTTTATCATTGTATAGATAAATCAACTGCGTGGGAGTTGTTGGGAATGTTTAATTTCGTGCAATGAATATCACAAAAAAAAATTGTAATGTTATTTACCAAAGTCCCATCTTTCAGGAATAATAATATATACATAAAATAAAACTCGGACAAAATTTAATTTTTTGTTATATAATTTTTCCAATTTTTTGAAAACTGACGAGACATGGCAAAAGATTCTAGAATGTGTGGGTTGCAGAACTGGCTTTCAGGAAGCCTTCGGGCTATTGTAGTTTTAGGACTGCAAGGGCGTCAGCCGAGAGTTATAGATCTCCTCCCACATTTAACGTTTCTTATTGCTCTCTCTTCGGTTTTCAAAAAAGAAATTAAATCTTTTAAAAGATCCAAGTGTTTGTTTTTAAGAAAAATATCTTAAAAATAAATCAATTGTGAGGGAGATTTTCCGTATTTCGAATTGTAAGAAAACGCGGGTGTTTAGAAACGCGAGAAATATATCACAATTTGGGCAAGCTATCTTTTCCGACTTGCGATTCCCGAAACTGCCCCCGCGCGCCATTTTGAGAAAAACGATGTCTTTATGATGAATTTTCATTGCGGATTAATATATTGGCTAAATATCAACACGTAAATAACTTCAGCCACACATGAATTCGGACCAGTCTTGGACTATCCACATCAAAATTCTCACATCTGTACATGCAATAGATTTTCCAAGCCATCTCGGAAACACGATACACACAAATGTCATTTTTATAATTGTATAGATAAATCAACTGCGTGGGAGTTGTTGGGAATGTTTAATTTCGTGCAATGAATATCACAAAAAAAATTGTAATGTTATTTACCAAAGTCCCATCTTTCAGGAATAATAATATATATATAAAATAAAACTCGGACAAAATTTAATTTTTTGTTATATAATTTTTCCAATTTTTTGAAAACTGACGAGACATGGCAAAAGATTCTAGAATGTGTGGGTTGCAGAACTGGCTTTCAGGAAGCCTTCGGGCTATTGTAGTTTTAGGACTGCAAGGGCGTCAGCCGAGAGTTATAGATCTCCTCCCACATTTAACGTTTATTATTGCTCTCTCTTCGGTTTTCAAAAAAGAAATTAAATCTTTTAAAAGATCTAAGTGTTTGTTTTTAAGAAAAATATCTTAAACTAAATCAATTGTGAGGGAGATTTTCCGTATTTCGAATTGTAAGAAAACGCGGCTGTTCAGAAACGCGAGAAATGTATCACAATTTGGGCAAGCTATCTTTTCCGACTTGCGATTCCCGAAACTGCCCCCGCGCGCCATTTTGTGAAAAACGTTGTCTTTATGATGAATTTTCATTGCGGATTAATATATTGGCTAAATATCAACACGTAAATAACTTCAGCCACACATGAATTCGGACCAGTCTTGGACTATCCACATCAAAATTCTCACATCTGTACATGCAATAGATTTTCCAAGCCATCTCGGAAACACGATACACACAAATGTCATTTTTATAATTGTATAGATAAATCAACAGCGTGGGAGTTGTTGGGAATTTTTAATTTCGGTCAATGAATATCGCAAAAAAAATTGTAATGTTATTTACCAAAGTCCCATCTTTCAGGAATAATAATTTATATATAAAATAAAACTCGGACAAAATTTAATTTTTTGTTATATAATTTTTCCAATTTTTTGAAAACTGACGAGACATGGCAAAAGATTCTAGAATGTGTGGGTTGCAGAACTGGCTTTCAGGAAGCCTTCGGACTATTGTAGTTTTAGGACTGCAAGGGCGTCAGCCGAGAGTTATAGATCTCCTCCCACATTTAACGTTTCTTATTGCTCTCTCTTCGGTTTTCAAAAAAGAAATTAAATCTTTTAAAAGATCCAAGTGTTTGTTTTTAAGAAAAATATCTTAAAAATAAATCAATTGTGAGGGAGATTTTCCGTATTTCGAATTGTAAGAAAACGCGGGTGTTTAGAAACGCGAGAAATATATCACAATTTGGGCAAGCTATCTTTTCCGACTTGCGATTCCCGAAACTGCCCCCGCGCGCCATTTTGAGAAAAACGATGTCTTTATGATGAATTTTCATTGCGGATTAATATATTGGCTAAATATCAACACGTAAATAACTTCAGCCACACATGAATTCGGACCAGTCTTGGACTATCCACATCAAAATTCTCACATCTGTACATGCAATAGATTTTCCAAGCCATCTCGGAAACACGATACACACAAATGTCATTTTTATCATTGTATAGATAAATCAACTGCGTGGGAGTTGTTGGGAATGTTTAATTTCGTGCAATGAATATCACAAAAAAAAATTGTAATGTTATTTACCAAAGTCCCATCTTTCAGGAATAATAATATATACATAAAATAAAACTCGGACAAAATTTAATTTTTTGTTATATAATTTTTCCAATTTTTTGAAAACTGACGAGACATGGCAAAAGATTCTAGAATGTGTGGGTTGCAGAACTGGCTTTCAGGAAGCCTTCGGGCTATTGTAGTTTTAGGACTGCAAGGGCGTCAGCCGAGAGTTATAGATCTCCTCCCACATTTAACGTTTCTTATTGCTCTCTCTTCGGTTTTCAAAAAAGAAATTAAATCTTTTAAAAGATCCAAGTGTTTGTTTTTAAGAAAAATATCTTAAAAATAAATCAATTGTGAGGGAGATTTTCCGTATTTCGAATTGTAAGAAAACGCGGGTGTTTAGAAACGCGAGAAATATATCACAATTTGGGCAAGCTATCTTTTCCGACTTGCGATTCCCGAAACTGCCCCCGCGCGCCATTTTGAGAAAAACGATGTCTTTATGATGAATTTTCATTGCGGATTAATATATTGGCTAAATATCAACACGTAAATAACTTCAGCCACACATGAATTCGGACCAGTCTTGGACTATCCACATCAAAATTCTCACATCTGTACATGCAATAGATTTTCCAAGCCATCTCGGAAACACGATACACACAAATGTCATTTTTATAATTGTATAGATAAATCAACTGCGTGGGAGTTGTTGGAATGTTTAATTTCGTGCAATGAATATCACAAAAAAAATTGTAATGTTATTTACCAAAGTCCCATCTTTCAGGAATAATAATATATATATAAAATAAAACTCGGACAAAATTTAATTTTTTGTTATATAATTTTTCCAATTTTTTGAAAACTGACGAGACATGGCAAAAGATTCTAGAATGTGTGGGTTGCAGAACTGGCTTTCAGGAAGCCTTCGGGCTATTGTAGTTTTAGGACTGCAAGGGCGTCAGCCGAGAGTTATAGATCTCCTCCCACATTTAACGTTTATTATTGCTCTGTCTTCGGTTTTCAAAAAAGAAATTAAATCTTTTAAAAGATCTAAGTGTTTGTTTTTAAGAAAAATATCTTAAACTAAATCAATTGTGAGGGAGATTTTCCGTATTTCGAATTGTAAGAAAACGCGGCTGTTCAGAAACGCGAGAAATGTATCACAATTTGGGCAAGCTATCTTTTCCGACTTGCGATTCCCGAAACTGCCCCCGCGCGCCATTTTGTGAAAAACGTTGTCTTTATGATGAATTTTCATTGCGGATTAATATATTGGCTAAATATCAACACGTAAATAACTTCAGCCACACATGAATTCGGACCAGTCTTGGACTATCCACATCAAAATTCTCACATCTGTACATGCAATAGATTTTCCAAGCCATCTCGGAAAAACGATACACACAAATGTCATTTTTCTAATTGTATAGATAAATCAACTGCGTGGGAGTTGTTGGGAATTTTTAATTTCGGTCAATGAATATCACAAAAAAAATTGTAATGTTATTTACCAAAGTCCCATCTTTCAGGAATAATAATATATATATAAAATAAAACTCGGACAATATTTAATTTTTTGTTATATAATTTTTCCAATTTTTTGAAAACTGACGAGACATGGCAAAAGATTCTAGAATGTGTGGGTTGCAGAATTGGCTTTCAGGAAGCCTTCGGGCTATTGTAGTTTTAGGACTGCAAGGGCGTCAGCCGAGAGTTATAGATCTCCTCCCACATTTAACGTTTCTTATTGCTCTCTCTTCGGTTTTCAAAAAAGAAATTAAATCTTTTAAAAGATCCAAGTGTTTGTTTTTAAGAAAAATATCTTAAAAATAAATCAATTGTGAGGGAGATTTTCCGTATTTCGAATTGTAAGAAAACGCGGGTGTTTAGAAACGCGAGAAATATATCACAATTTGGGCAAGCTATCTTTTCCGACTTGCGATTCCCGAAACTGCCCCCGCGCGCCATTTTGAGAAAAACGATGTCTTTATGATGAATTTTCTTTGCGGATTAATATATTGGCTAAATATCAACACGTAAATAACTTCAGCCACACATGAATTCGGACCAGTCTTGGACTATCCACATCAAAATTCTCACATCTGTACATGCAATAGATTTTCCAAGCCATCTCGGAAACACGATACACACAAATGTCATTTTTATAATTGTATAGATAAATCAACTGCGTGGGAGTTGTTGGGAATGTTTAATTTCGTGCAATGAATATCACAAAAAAAATTGTAATGTTATTTACCAAAGTCCCATCTTTCAGGAATAATAATATATATATAAAATAAAACTCGGACAAAATTTAATTTTTTGTTATATAATTTTTCCAATTTTTTGAAAACTGACGAGACATGGCAAAAGATTCTAGAATGTGTGGGTTGCAGAACTGGCTTTCAGGAAGCCTTCGGGCTATTGTAGTTTTAGGACTGCAAGGGCGTCAGCCGAGAGTTATAGATCTCCTCCCACATTTAACGTTTCTTATTGCTCTCTCTTCGGTTTTCAAAAAAGAAATTAAATCTTTTAAAAGATCCAAGTGTTTGTTTTTAAGAAAAATATCTTAAAAATAAATCAATTGTGAGGGAGATTTTCCGTATTTCGAATTGTAAGAAAACGCGGCTGTTCAGAAACTCGAGAAATGTATCACAATTTGGGCAAGCTATCTTTTCCGACTTGCGATTCCCGAAACTGCCCCCGCGCGCCATTTTGTGAAAAACGTTGTCTTTATGATGAATTTTCATTGCGGATTAATATATTGGCTAAATATCAACACGTAAATAACTTCAGCCACACATGAATTCGGACCAGTCTTGGACTATCCACATCAAAATTCTCACATCTGTACATGCAATAGATTTTCCAAGCCATCTCGGAAACACGATACACACAAATGTCATTTTTATAATTGTATAGATAAATCAACTGCGTGGGAGTTGTTGGGAATTTTTAATTTCGGTCAATGAATATCACAAAAAAATTGTAATGTTATTTACCAAAGTCCCATCTTTCAGGAATAATAATATATATATAAAATAAAACTCGGACAAAATTTAATTTTTTGTGATATAATTTTTCCAATTTTTTGAAAACTGACGAGACATGGCAAAAGATTCTAGAATGTGTGGGTTGCAGAACTGGCTTTCAGGAAGCCTTCGGGCTATTGTAGTTTTAGGACTGCAAGGGCGTCAGCCGAGAGTTATAGATCTCCTCCCACATTTAACGTTTATTATTGCTCTCTCTTCGGTTTTCAAAAAAGAAATTAAATCTTTTAAAAGATCTAAGTGTTTGTTTTTAAGAAAAATATCTTAAACTAAATCAATTGTGAGGGAGATTTTCCGTATTTCGAATTGTAAGAAAACGCGGGTGTTCAGAAACGCGAGAAATGTATCACAATTTGGGCAAGCTATCTTTTCCGACTTGCGATTCCCGAAACTGCCCCCGCGCGCCATTTTGTGAAAAACGTTGTCTTTATGATGAATTTTCATTGCGGATTAATATATTGGCTAAATATCAACACGTAAATAACTTCAGCCACACATGAATTCGGACCAGTCTTGGACTATCCACATCAAAATTCTCACATCTGTACATGCAATAGATTTTCCAAGCCATCTCGGAAACACGATACACACAAATGTCATTTTTATAATTGTATACATAAATCAACTGCATGGGAGTTGTTGGGAATTTTTAATTTCGGTCAATGAATATCACAAAAAAAATTGTAATGTTATTTACCAAAGTCCAATCTTTCAGGAATAATAATATATATATAAAATAAAACTCGGACAAAATTTAATTTTTTGTTATATAATTTTTCCAATTTTTTGAAAACTGACGAGACATGGCAAAAGATTCTAGAATGTGTGGGTTGCAGAACTGGCTTTCAGGAAGCCTTCGGGCTATTGTAGTTTTAGGAATGCAAGGGCGTCAGCCGAGAGTTATAGATCTCCTCCCACATTTAACGTTTATTATTGCTCTCTCTTCGGTTTTCAAAAAAGAAATTAAATCTTTTAAAAGATCTAAGTGTTTGTTTTTAAGAAAAATATCTTAAACTAAATCAATTGTGAGGGAGATTTTCCGTATTTCGAATTGTAAGAAAACGCGGGTGTTCAGAAACGCGAGAAATGTATCACAATTTGGGCAAGATATCTTTTCCGACTTGCGATTCCCGAAACTGCCCCCGCGCACCATTTTGTGAAAAACGTTGTCTTTATGATGAATTTTCATTGCGGATTAATATATTGGCTAAATATCAACACGTAAATAACTTCAGCCACACATGAATTCGGACCAGTCTTGGACTATCCACATCAAAATTCTCACATCTGTACATGCAATGGATTTTCCAAGCCATCTCGGAAACACGATACACACAAATGTCATTTTTATAATTGTATAGATAAATCAACCGCGTGGGAGTTGTTGGGAATTTTTAATTTCGGTCAATGAATATCACAAAAAAAATTGTAATGTTATTTACCAAAGTCCCATCTTTCAGGAATAATAATATATATATAAAATAAAACTCGGACAAAATTTAATTTTTTGTTATATAATTTTTCCAATTTTTTGAAAACTGACGAGACATGGCAAAAGATTCTAGAATGTGTGGGTTGCAGAACTGGCTTTCAGGAAGCCTTCGGGCTATTGTAGTTTTAGGACTGCAAGGGCGTCAGCCGAGAGTTATAGATCTCCTCCCACATTTAACGTTTCTTATTGCTCTCTCTTCGGTTTTCAAAAAAGAAATTAAATCTTTTAAAAGATCCAAGTGTTTGTTTTTAAGAAAAATATCTTAAAAATAAATCAATTGTGAGGGAGATTTTCCGTATTTCGAATTGTAAGAAAACGCGGGTGTTTAGAAACGCGAGAAATATATCACAATTTGGGCAAGCTATCTTTTCCGACTTGCGATTCCCGAAACTGCCCCCGCGCGCCATTTTGAGAAAAACGATGTCTTTATGATGAATTTTCATTGCGGATTAATATATTGGCTAAATATCAACACGTAAATAACTTCAGCCACACATGAATTCGTACCAGTCTTGGACTATCCACATCAAAATTCTCACATCTGTACATGCAATAGATTTTCCAAGCCATCTCGGAAACACGATACACACAAATGTCATTTTTATAATTGTATAGATAAATCAACTGCGTGGGAGTTGTTGGGAATTTTTAATTTCGGTCAATGAATATCGCAAAAAAAATTGTAATGTTATTTACCAAAGTCCCATCTTTCAGGAATAATAATTTATATATAAAATAAAACTCGGACAAAATTTCATTTTTTGTTATATAATTTTTCCAATTTTTTGAAAACTGACGAGACATGGCAAAAGATTCTAGAATGTGTGGGTTGCAGAACTGGCTTTCAGGAAGCCTTCGGGCTATTGTAGTTTTAGGACTGCAAGGGCGTCAGCCGAGAGTTATAGATCTCCTCCCACATTTAACGTTTCTTATTGCTCTCTCTTCGGTTTTCAAAAAAGAAATTAAATCTTTTAAAAGATCCAAGTGTTTGTTTTTAAGAAAAATATCTTAAAAATAAATCAATTGTGAGGGAGATTTTCCGTATTTCGAATTGTAAGAAAACGCGGGTGTTTAGAAACGCGAGAAATATATCACAATTTGGGCAAGCTATCTTTTCCGACTTGCGATTCCCGAAACTGCCCCCGCGCGCCATTTTGAGAAAAACGATGTCTTTATGATGAATTTTCATTGCGGATTAATATATTGGCTAAATATCAACACGTAAATAACTTCAGCCACACATGAATTCGGACCAGTCTTGGACTATCCACATCAAAATTCTCACATCTGTACATGCAATAGATTTTCCAAGCCATCTCGGAAACACGATACACACAAATGTCATTTTTATCATTGTATAGATAAATCAACTGCGTGGGAGTTGTTGGGAATGTTTAATTTCGTGCAATGAATATCACAAAAAAAAATTGTAATGTTATTTACCAAAGTCCCATCTTTCAGGAATAATAATATATACATAAAATAAAACTCGGACAAAATTTAATTTTTTGTTATATAATTTTTCCAATTTTTTGAAAACTGACGAGACATGGCAAAAGATTCTAGAATGTGTGGGTTGCAGAACTGGCTTTCAGGAAGCCTTCGGGCTATTGTAGTTTTAGGACTGCAAGGGCGTCAGCCGAGAGTTATAGATCTCCTCCCACATTTAACGTTTCTTATTGCTCTCTCTTCGGTTTTCAAAAAAGAAATTAAATCTTTTAAAAGATCCAAGTGTTTGTTTTTAAGAAAAATATCTTAAACTAAATCAATTGTGAGGGAGATTTTCCGTATTTCGAATTGTAATAAAACGCGGGTGTTTAGAAACGCGAGAAATGTATCACAATTTGGGCAAGCTATCTTTTCCGACTTGCGATTCCCGAAACTGCCCCCGCGCGCCATTTTGTGAAAAACGTTGTCTTTATGATGAATTTTCATTGCGGATTAATATATTGGCTAAATATCAACACGTAAATAACTTCAGCTACACATGAATTCGGACCAGTCTTGGACTATCCACATCAAAATTCTCACATCTGTACATGCAATAGATTTTCCAAGCCATCTCGGAAACACGATATACACAAATGTCATTTTTATCATTGTATAGATAAATCAACTGCGTGGGAGTTGTTGGGAATGTTTAATTTCGTGCAATGAATATCACAAAAAAAAATTGTAATGTTATTTACCAAAGTCCCATCTTTCAGGAATAATAATATATACATAAAATAAAACTCGGACAAAATTTAATTTTTTGTTATATAATTTTTCCAATTTTTTGAAAACTGACGAGACATAGCAAAAGATTCTAGAATGTGTGGGTTGCAGAACTGGCTTTCATGAAGCCTTCTGGCTATTGTAGTTTTAGGACTGCAAGGGCGTCAGCCGAGAGTTATAGATCTCCTCCCACATTTAACGTTTCTTATTGCTCTCTCTTCGGTTTTCAAAAAAGAAATTAAATCTTTCAAAAGATTTAAATGTTTGTTTTTACGAAAAATATCTTAAACTAAATCAATTGTGAGGGTGATTTTCCGTATTTCGAATTGTAAGAAAACGCGGGTGTTTAGAAACGCGAGAAATATATCACAATTTGGGCAAGCTATCTTTTCCGACTTGCGATTCCCGAAACTGCCCCCGCGCGCCATTTTTTGAAAAACGTTGTCTTTATGATGAATTTTCATTGCGGATTAATATATTGGCTAAATATCAACACGTAAATAACTTCAGCTACACATGAATTCGGACCAGTCTTGGACTATCCACATCAAAATTCTCACATCTGTACATGCAATAGATTTTCCAAGCCATCTCGGAAACACGATACACACAAATGTCATTTTTATCATTGTATAGATAAATCAACTGCGTGGGAGTTGTTGGGAATGTTTAATTTCGTGCAATGAATATCACAAAAAAAAATTGTAATGTTATTTACCAAAGTCCCATCTTTCAGGAATAATAATATATACATAAAATAAAACTCGGACAAAATTTAATTTTTTGTTATATAATTTTTCCAATTTTTTGAAAACTGACGAGACATGGCAAAAGATTCTAGAATGTGTGGGTTGCAGAACTGGCTTTCAGGAAGCCTTCGGGCTATTGTAGTTTTAGGACTGCAAGGGCGTCAGCCGAGAGTTATAGATCTCCTCCCACATTTAACGTTTCTTATTGCTCTCTCTTCGGTTTTCAAAAAAGAAATTAAATCTTTTAAAAGATCCAAGTGTTTGTTTTTAAGAAAAATATCTTAAACTAAATCAATTGTGAGGGAGATTTTCCGTATTTCGAATTGTAAGAAAACGCGGGTGTTCAGAAACGCGAGAAATGTATCACAATTTGGGCAAGCTATCTTTTCCGACTTGCGATTCCCGAAACTGCCCCCGCGCGCCATTTTGTGAAAAACGATGTCTTTATGATGAATTTTCATTGCGGATTAATATATTGGCTAAATATCAACACGTAAATAACTTCAGCTACACATGAATTCGGACCAGTCTTGGACTATCCACATCAAAATTCTCACATCTGTACATGCAATAGATTTTCCAAGCCATCTCGGAAACACGATACACACAAATGTCATTTTTATCATTGTATAGATAAATCAACTGCGTGGGAGTTGTTGGGAATGTTTAATTTCGTGCAATGAATATCACAAAAAAAAATTGTAATGTTATTTACCAAAGTCCCATCTTTCAGGAATAATAATATATACATAAAATAAAACTCGGACAAAATTTAATTTTTTGTTATATAATTTTTCCAATTTTTTGAAAACTGACGAGACATGGCAAAAGATTCTAGAATGTGTGGGTTGCAGAACTGGCTTTCAGGAAGCCTTCGGGCTATTGTAGTTTTAGGACTGCAAGGGCGTCAGCCGAGAGTTATAGATCTCCTCCCACATTTAACGTTTCTTATTGCTCTCTCTTCGGTTTTCAAAAAAGAAATTAAATCTTTCAAAAGATTTAAATGTTTGTTTTTACGAAAAATATCTTAAACTAAATCAATTGTGAGGGTGATTTTCCGTATTTCGAATTGTAAGAAAACGCGGGTGTTTAGAAACGCGAGAAATATATCACAATTTGGGCAAGCTATCTTTTCCGACTTGCGATTCCCGAAACTGCCCCCGCGCGCCATTTTGTGAAAAACGTTGTCTTTATGATGAATTTTCATTGCGGATTAATATATTGGCTAAATATCAACACGTAAATAACTTCAGCTACACATGAATTCGGACCAGTCTTGGACTATCCACATCAAAATTCTCACATCTGTACATGCAATAGATTTTCCAAGCCATCTCGGAAACACGATACACACAAATGTCATTTTTATCATTGTATAGATAAATCAACTGCGTGGGAGTTGTTGGGAATGTTTAATTTCGTGCAATGAATATCACAAAAAAAAATTGTAATGTTATTTACCAAAGTCCCATCTTTCAGGAATAATAATATATACATAAAATAAAACTCGGACAAAATTTAATTTTTTGTTATATAATTTTTCCAATTTTTTGAAAACTGACGAGACATGGCAAAAGATTCTAGAATGTGTGGGTTGCAGAACTGGCTTTCAGGAAGCCTTCGGGCTATTGTAGTTTTAGGACTGCAAGGGCGTCAGCCGAGAGTTATAGATCTCCTCCCACATTTAACGTTTCTTATTGCTCTCTCTTCGGTTTTCAAAAAAGAAATTAAATCTTTTAAAAGATCCAAGTGTTTGTTTTTAAGAAAAATATCTTAAACTAAATCAATTGTGAGGGAGATTTTCCGTATTTCGAATTGTAAGAAAACGCGGGTGTTCAGAAACGCGAGAAATGTATCACAATTTGGGCAAGCTATCTTTTCCGACTTGCGATTCCCGAAACTGCCCCCGCGCGCCATTTTGTGAAAAACGATGTCTTTATGATGAATTTTCATTGCGGATTAATATATTGGCTAAATATCAACACGTAAATAACTTCAGCTACACATGAATTCGGACCAGTCTTGGACTATCCACATCAAAATTCTCACATCTGTACATGCAATAGATTTTCCAAGCCATCTCGGAAACACGATACACACAAATGTCATTTTTATCATTGTATAGATAAATCAACTGCGTGGGAGTTGTTGGGAATGTTTAATTTCGTGCAATGAATATCACAAAAAAAAATTGTAATGTTATTTACCAAAGTCCCATCTTTCAGGAATAATAATATATACATAAAATAAAACTCGGACAAAATTTAATTTTTTGTTATATAATTTTTCCAATTTTTTGAAAACTGACGAGACATGGCAAAAGATTCTAGAATGTGTGGGTTGCAGAACTGGCTTTCAGGAAGCCTTCGGGCTATTGTAGTTTTAGGACTGCAAGGGCGTCAGCCGAGAGTTATAGATCTCCTCCCACATTTAACGTTTCTTATTGCTCTCTCTTCGGTTTTCAAAAAAGAAATTAAATCTTTTAAAAGATCCAAGTGTTTGTTTTTAAGAAAAATATCTTAAACTAAATCAATTGTGAGGGAGATTTTCCGTATTTCGAATTGTAAGAAAACGCGGGTGTTCAGAAACGCGAGAAATGTATCACAATTTGGGCAAGCTATCTTTTCCGACTTGCGATTCCCGAAACTGCCCCCGCGCGCCATTTTGTGAAAAACGATGTCTTTATGATGAATTTTCATTGCGGATTAATATATTGGCTAAATATCAACACGTAAATAACTTCAGCCACACATGAATTCGGACCAGTCTTGGACTATCCACATCAAAATTCTCACATCTGTACATGCAATAGATTTTTCAAGCCATCTCGTAAACACGATACACACAAATGTCATTTTTATAATTGTATAGATAAATCAACTGCTTGGGAGTTGTTGGGAATTTTTAATTTCGGTCAATGCATATCACAAAAAAATTGTAATGTTATTTACCAAAGTCCCATCTTTCAGGAATAATAATATATATATAAAATAAAACTCGGACAAAATTTAATTTTTTGTTATATAATTTTTCCAATTTTTTGAAAACTGACGAGACATGGCAAAAGATTCTAGAATGTGTGGGTTGCAGAACTGGCTTTCAGGAAGCCTTCGGGCTATTGTAGTTTTAGGACTGCAAGGGCGTCAGCCGAGAGTTATAGATCTCCTCCCACATTTAACGTTTCTTATTGCTCTCTCTTCGGTTTTCAAAAAAGAAATTAAATCTTTTAAAAGATCCAAGTGTTTGTTTTTAAGAAAAATATCTTAAAAATAAATCAATTGTGAGGGAGATTTTCGGTATTTCGAATTGTAAGAAAACGCGGGTGTTTAGAAACGCGAGAAATATATCACAATTTGGGCAAGCTATCTTTTCCGACTTGCGATTCCCGAAACTGCCCCCGCGCGCCATTTTGAGAAAAACGATGTCTTTATGATGAATTTTCATTGCGGATTAATATATTGGCTAAATATCAACACGTAAATAACTTCAGCCACACATGAATTCGGACCAGTCTTGGACTATCCACATCAAAATTCTCACATCTGTACATGCAATAGATTTTCCAAGCCATCTCGGAAACACGATACACACAAATGTCATTTTTATAATTGTATAGATAAATCAACTGCGTGGGAGTTGTTGGGAATGTTTAATTTCGTGCAATGAATATCACAAAAAAAATTGTAATGTTATTTACCAAAGTCCCATCTTTCAGGAATAATAATATATATATAAAATAAAACTCGGACAAAATTTAATTTTTTGTTATATAATTTTTCCAATTTTTTGAAAACTGACGAGACATGGCAAAAGATTCTAGAATGTGTGGGTTGCAGAACTGGCTTTCAGGAAGCCTTCGGGCTATTGTAGTTTTAGGACTGCAAGGGCGTCAGCCGAGAGTTATAGATCTCCTCCCACATTTAACGTTTATTATTGCTCTCTCTTCGGTTTTCAAAAAAGAAATTAAATCTTTTAAAAGATCTAAGTGTTTGTTTTTAAGAAAAATATCTTAAACTAAATCAATTGTGAGGGAGATTTTCCGTATTTCGAATTGTAAGAAAACGCGGCTGTTCAGAAACGCGAGAAATGTATCACAATTTGGGCAAGCTATCTTTTCCGACTTGCGATTCCCGAAACTGCCCCCGCGCGCCATTTTGTGAAAAACGTTGTCTTTATGATGAATTTTCATTGCGGATTAATATATTGGCTAAATATCAACACGTAAATAACTTCAGCCACACATGAATTCGGACCAGTCTTGGACTATCCACATCAAAATTCTCACATCTGTACATGCAATAGATTTTCCAAGCCATCTCGGAAACACGATACACACAAATGTCATTTTTATAATTGTATAGATAAATCAACAGCGTGGGAGTTGTTGGGAATTTTTAATTTCGGTCAATGAATATCACAAAAAAAATTGTAATGTTATTTACCAAAGTCCCATCTTTCAGGAATAATAATATATATATAAAATAAAACTCGGACAAAATTTAATTTTTTGTTATATAATTTTTCCAATTTTTTGAAAACTGACGAGACATGGCAAAAGATTCTAGAATGTGTGGGTTGCAGAACTGTCTTTCAGGAAGCCTTCGGGCTATTGTAGTTTTAGGAATGCAAGGGCGTCAGCCGAGAGTTATAGATCTCCTCCCACATTTAACGTTTATTATTGCTCTCTCTTCGGTTTTCAAAAAAGAAATTAAATCTTTTAAAAGATCTAAGTGTTTGTTTTTAAGAAAAATATCTTAAACTAAATCAATTGTGAGGGAGATTTTCCGTATTTCGAATTGTAAGAAAACGCGGGTGTTCAGAAACGCGAGAAATGTATCACAATTTGGGCAAGCTATCTTTTCCGACTTGCGATTCCCGAAACTGCCCCCGCGCGCCATTTTGTGAAAAACGTTGTCTTTATGATGAATTTTCATTGCGGATTAATATATTGGCTAAATATCAACACGTAAATAACTTCAGCCACACATGAATTCGGACCAGTCTTGGACTATCCACATCAAAATTCTCACATCTGTACATGCAATAGATTTTCCAAGCCATCTCGGAAACACGATACACACAAATGTCATTTTTCTAATTGTATAGATAAATCAACTGCGTGGGAGTTGTTGGGAATTTTTAATTTCGGTCAATGAATATCACAAAAAAAATTGTAATGTTATTTACCAAAGTCCCATCTTTCAGGAATAATAATATATATATAAAATAAAACTCGGACAAAATTTAATTTTTTGTTATATAATTTTTCCAATTTTTTGAAAACTGACGAGACATGGCAAAAGATTCTAGAATGTGTGGGTTGCAGAACTGGCTTTCAGGAAGCCTTCGGGCTATTGTAGTTTTAGGACTGCAAGGGCGTCAGCCGAGAGTTATAGATCTCCTCCCACATTTAACGTTTCTTATTGCTCTCTCTTCGGTTTTCAAAAAAGAAATTAAATCTTTTAAAAGATCCAAGTGTTTGTTTTTAAGAAAAATATCTTAAAAATAAATCAATTGTGAGGGAGATTTTCCGTATTTCGAATTGTAAGAAAACGCGGCTGTTCAGAAACTCGAGAAATGTATCACAATTTGGGCAAGCTATCTTTTCCGACTTGCGATTCCCGAAACTGCCCCCGCGCGCCATTTTGTGAAAAACGTTGTCTTTATGATGAATTTTCATTGCGGATTAATATATTGGCTAAATATCAACACGTAAATAACTTCAGCCACACATGAATTCGGACCAGTCTTGGACTATCCACATCAAAATTCTCACATCTGTACATGCAATAGATTTTTCAAGCCATCTCGTAAACACGATACACACAAATGTCATTTTTATAATTGTATAGATAAATCAACTGCGTGGGAGTTGTTGGGAATTTTTAATTTCGGTCAATGCATATCACAAAAAAATTGTAATGTTATTTACCAAAGTCCCATCTTTCAGGAATAATAATATATATATAAAATAAAACTCGGACAAAATTTAATTTTTTGTTATATAATTTTTCCAATTTTTTGAAAACTGACGAGACATGGCAAAAGATTCTAGAATGTGTGGGTTGCAGAACTGGCTTTCAGGAAGCCTTCGGGCTATTGTAGTTTTAGGACTGCAAGGGCGTCAGCCGAGAGTTATAGATCTCCTCCCACATTTAACGTTTCTTATTGCTCTCTCTTCGGTTTTCAAAAAAGAAATTAAATCTTTTAAAAGATCCAAGTGTTTGTTTTTAAGAAAAATATCTTAAAAATAAATCAATTGTGAGGGAGATTTTCGGTATTTCGAATTGTAAGAAAACGCGGGTGTTTAGAAACGCGAGAAATATATCACAATTTGGGCAAGCTATCTTTTCCGACTTGCGATTCCCGAAACTGCCCCCGCGCGCCATTTTGAGAAAAACGATGTCTTTATGATGAATTTTCATTGCGGATTAATATATTGGCTAAATATCAACACGTAAATAACTTCAGCCACACATGAATTCGGACCAGTCTTGGACTATCCACATCAAAATTCTCACATCTGTACATGCAATAGATTTTCCAAGCCATCTCGGAAACACGATACACACAAATGTCATTTTTATAATTGTATAGATAAATCAACTGCGTGGGAGTTGTTGGGAATGTTTAATTTCGTGCAATGAATATCACAAAAAAAATTGTAATGTTATTTACCAAAGTCCCATCTTTCAGGAATAATAATATATATATAAAATAAAACTCGGACAAAATTTAATTTTTTGTTATATAATTTTTCCAATTTTTTGAAAACTGACGAGACATGGCAAAAGATTCTAGAATGTGTGGGTTGCAGAACTGGCTTTCAGGAAGCCTTCGGGCTATTGTAGTTTTAGGACTGCAAGGGCGTCAGCCGAGAGTTATAGATCTCCTCCCACATTTAACGTTTATTATTGCTCTCTCTTCGGTTTTCAAAAAAGAAATTAAATCTTTTAAAAGATCTAAGTGTTTGTTTTTAAGAAAAATATCTTAAACTAAATCAATTGTGAGGGAGATTTTCCGTATTTCGAATTGTAAGAAAACGCGGCTGTTCAGAAACGCGAGAAATGTATCACAATTTGGGCAAGCTATCTTTTCCGACTTGCGATTCCCGAAACTGCCCCCGCGCGCCATTTTGTGAAAAACGTTGTCTTTATGATGAATTTTCATTGCGGATTAATATATTGGCTAAATATCAACACGTAAATAACTTCAGCCACACATGAATTCGGACCAGTCTTGGACTATCCACATCAAAATTCTCACATCTGTACATGCAATAGATTTTCCAAGCCATCTCGGAAACACGATACACACAAATGTCATTTTTATAATTGTATAGATAAATCAACAGCGTGGGAGTTGTTGGGAATTTTTAATTTCGGTCAATGAATATCACAAAAAAAATTGTAATGTTATTTACCAAAGTCCCATCTTTCAGGAATAATAATATATATATAAAATAAAACTCGGACAAAATTTAATTTTTTGTTATATAATTTTTCCAATTTTTTGAAAACTGACGAGACATGGCAAAAGATTCTAGAATGTGTGGGTTGCAGAACTGTCTTTCAGGAAGCCTTCGGGCTATTGTAGTTTTAGGAATGCAAGGGCGTCAGCCGAGAGTTATAGATCTCCTCCCACATTTAACGTTTATTATTGCTCTCTCTTCGGTTTTCAAAAAAGAAATTAAATCTTTTAAAAGATCTAAGTGTTTGTTTTTAAGAAAAATATCTTAAACTAAATCAATTGTGAGGGAGATTTTCCGTATTTCGAATTGTAAGAAAACGCGGGTGTTCAGAAACGCGAGAAATGTATCACAATTTGGGCAAGCTATCTTTTCCGACTTGCGATTCCCGAAACTGCCCCCGCGCGCCATTTTGTGAAAAACGTTGTCTTTATGATGAATTTTCATTGCGGATTAATATATTGGCTAAATATCAACACGTAAATAACTTCAGCCACACATGAATTCGGACCAGTCTTGGACTATCCACATCAAAATTCTCACATCTGTACATGCAATAGATTTTCCAAGCCATCTCGGAAACACGATACACACAAATGTCATTTTTCTAATTGTATAGATAAATCAACTGCGTGGGAGTTGTTGGGAATTTTTAATTTCGGTCAATGAATATCACAAAAAAAATTGTAATGTTATTTACCAAAGTCCCATCTTTCAGGAATAATAATATATATATAAAATAAAACTCGGACAAAATTTAATTTTTTGTTATATAATTTTTCCAATTTTTTGAAAACTGACGAGACATGGCAAAAGATTCTAGAATGTGTGGGTTGCAGAACTGGCTTTCAGGAAGCCTTCGGGCTATTGTAGTTTTAGGACTGCAAGGGCGTCAGCCGAGAGTTATAGATCTCCTCCCACATTTAACGTTTCTTATTGCTCTCTCTTCGGTTTTCAAAAAAGAAATTAAATCTTTTAAAAGATCCAAGTGTTTGTTTTTAAGAAAAATATCTTAAAAATAAATCAATTGTGAGGGAGATTTTCCGTATTTCGAATTGTAAGAAAACGCGGCTGTTCAGAAACTCGAGAAATGTATCACAATTTGGGCAAGCTATCTTTTCCGACTTGCGATTCCCGAAACTGCCCCCGCGCGCCATTTTGTGAAAAACGTTGTCTTTATGATGAATTTTCATTGCGGATTAATATATTGGCTAAATATCAACACGTAAATAACTTCAGCCACACATGAATTCGGACCAGTCTTGGACTATCCACATCAAAATTCTCACATCTGTACATGCAATAGATTTTCCAAGCCATCTCGGAAACACGATACACACAAATGTCATTTTTATAATTGTATAGATAAATCAACAGCGTGGGAGTTGTTGGGAATTTTTAATTTCGGTCAATGAATATCACGAAAAAAATTGTAATGTTATTTACCAAAGTCCCATCTTTCAGGAATAATAATATATATATAAAATAAAACTCGGACAAAATTTAATTTTTTGTTATATAATTTTTCCAATTTTTTGAAAACTGACGAGACATGGCAAAAGATTCTAGAATGTGTGGGTTGCAGAACTGGCTTTCAGGAAGCCTTCGGGCTATTGTAGTTTTAGGAATGCAAGGGCGTCAGCCGAGAGTTATAGATCTCCTCCCACATTTAACGTTTATTATTGCTCTCTCTTCGGTTTTCAAAAAAGAAATTAAATCTTTTAAAAGATCTAAGTGTTTGTTTTTAAGAAAAATATCTTAAACTAAATCAATTGTGAGGGAGATTTTCCGTATTTCGAATTGTAAGAAAACGCGGGTGTTCAGAAACGCGAGAAATGTATCACAATTTGGGCAAGCTATCTTTTCCGACTTGCGATTCCCGAAACTGCCCCCGCGCGCCATTTTGTGAAAAACGTTGTCTTTATGATGAATTTTCATTGCGGATTAATATATTGGCTAAATATCAACACGTAAATAACTTCAGCCACACATGAATTCGGACCAGTCTTGGACTATCCACATCAAAATTCTCACATCTGTACATGCAATAGATTTTCCAAGCCATCTCGGAAACACGATACACACAAATGTCATTTTTCTAATTGTATAGATAAATCAACTGCGTGGGAGTTGTTGGGAATTTTTAATTTCGGTCAATGAATATCACAAAAAAAATTGTAATGTTATTTACCAAAGTCCCATCTTTCAGGAATAATAATATATATATAAAATAAAACTCGGACAAAATTTAATTTTTTGTTATATAATTTTTCCAATTTTTTGAAAACTGACGAGACATGGCAAAAGATTCTAGAATGTGTGGGTTGCAGAACTGGCTTTCAGGAAGCCTTCGGGCTATTGTAGTTTTAGGACTGCAAGGGCGTCAGCCGAGAGTTATAGATCTCCTCCCACATTTAACGTTTCTTATTGCTCTCTCTTCGGTTTTCAAAAAAGAAATTAAATCTTTTAAAAGATCCAAGTGTTTGTTTTTAAGAAAAATATCTTAAAAATAAATCAATTGTGAGGGAGATTTTCCGTATTTCGAATTGTAAGAAAACGCGGGTGTTTAGAAACGCGAGAAATATATCACAATTTGGGCAAGCTATCTTTTCCGACTTGCGATTCCCGAAACTGCCCCCGCGCGCCATTTTGAGAAAAACGATGTCTTTATGATGAATTTTCTTTGCGGATTAATATATTGGCTAAATATCAACACGTAAATAACTTCAGCCACACATGAATTCGGACCAGTCTTGGACTATCCACATCAAAATTCTCACATCTGTACATGCAATAGATTTTCCAAGCCATCTCGGAAACACGATACACACAAATGTCATTTTTATAATTGTATAGATAAATCAACTGCGTGGGAGTTGTTGGGAATGTTTAATTTCGTGCAATGAATATCACAAAAAAAATTGTAATGTTATTTACCAAAGTCCCATCTTTCAGGAATAATAATATATATATAAAATAAAACTCGGACAAAATTTAATTTTTTGTTATATAATTTTTCCAATTTTTTGAAAACTGACGAGACATGGCAAAAGATTCTAGAATGTGTGGGTTGCAGAACGGGCTTTCAGGAAGCCTTCGGGCTATTGTAGTTTTAGGACTGCAAGGGCGTCAGCCGAGAGTTATAGATCTCCTCCCACATTTAACGTTTATTATTGCTCTCTCTTCGGTTTTCAAAAAAGAAATTAAATCTTTTAAAAGATCTAAGTGTTTGTTTTTAAGAAAAATATCTTAAACTAAATCAATTGTGAGGGAGATTTTCCGTATTTCGAATTGTAAGAAAACGCGGGTGTTCAGAAACGCGAGAAATGTATCACAATTTGGGCAAGCTATCTTTTCCGACTTGCGATTCCCGAAACTGCCCCCGCGCGCCATTTTGTGAAAAACGTTGTCTTTATGATGAATTTTCATTGCGGATTAATATATTGGCTAAATATCAACACGTAAATAACTTCAGCCACACATGAATTCGGACCAGTCTTGGACTATCCACATCAAAATTCTCACATCTGTACATGCAATAGATTTTCCAAGCCATCTCGGAAACACGATACACACAAATGTCATTTTTATAATTGTATAGATAAATCAACTGCGTGGGAGTTGTTGGGAATTTTTAATTTCGGTCAATGAATATCACAAAAAAATTGTAATGTTATTTACCAAAGTCCCATCTTTCAGGAATAATAATATATATATAAAATAAAACTCGGACAAAATTTAATTTTTTGTTATATAATTTTTCCAATTTTTTGAAAACTGACGAGACATGGCAAAAGATTCTAGAATGTGTGGGTTGCAGAACTGGCTTTCAGGAAGCCTTCGGGCTATTGTAGTTTTAGGACTGCAAGGGCGTCAGCCGAGAGTTATAGATCTCCTCCCACATTTAACGTTTATTATTGCTCTCTCTTCGGTTTTCAAAAAAGAAATTAAATCTTTTAAAAGATCTAAGTGTTTGTTTTTAAGAAAAATATCTTAAACTAAATCAATTGTGAGGGAGATTTTCCGTATTTCGAATTGTAAGAAAACGCGGGTGTTCAGAAACGCGAGAAATGTATCACAATTTGGGCAAGCTATCTTTTCCGACTTGCGATTCCCGAAACTGCCCCCGCGCGCCATTTTGTGAAAAACGTTGTCTTTATGATGAATTTTCATTGCGGATTAATATATTGGCTAAATATCAACAGGTAAATAACTTCAGCCACACATGAATTCGGACCAGTCTTGGACTATCCACATCAAAATTCTCACATCTGTACATGCAATAGATTTTCCAAGCCATCTCGGAAACACGATACACACAAATGTCATTTTTATCATTGTATAGATAAATCAACTGCGTGGGAGTTGTTGGGAATGTTTAATTTCGTGCAATGAATATCACAAAAAAACATTGTAATGTTATTTACCAAAGTCCCATCTTTCAGGAATAATAATATATACATAAAATAAAACTCGGACAAAATTTAATTTTTTGTTATATAATTTTTCCAATTTTTTGAAAACTGACGAGACATGGCAAAAGATTCTAGAATGTGTGGGTTGCAGAACTGGCTTTCAGGAAGCCTTCGGGCTATTGTAGTTTTAGGACTGCAAGGGCGGCAGCCGAGAGTTATAGATCTACTCCCACATTTAACGTTTATTATTGCTCTCTCTTCGGTTTTCAAAAAAGAAATTAAATCTTTTAAAAGATCTAAGTGTTTGTTTTTAAGAAAAATATCTTAAACTAAATCAATTGTGAGGGAGATTTTCCGTATTTCGAATTGTAAGAAAACGCGGGTTTTTAGAAACGCGAGAAATATATCACAATTTGGGAAAGCTATCTTTTCCGACTTGCGATTCCCGAAACTGCCCCCGCGCGCCATTTTGAGAAAAACGATGTCTTTATGATGAATTTTCATTGCGGATTAATATATTGGCTAAATATCAACACGTAAATAACTTCAGCCACACATGAATTCGGACCAGTCTTGGACTATCCACATCAAAATTCTCACATCTGTACATGCAATAGATTTTCCAAGCCATCTCGGAAACACGATACACACAAATGTCATTTTTATAATTGTATAGATAAATCAACTGCGTGGGAGTTGTTGGGAATTTTTAATTTCGGTCAATGAATATCACAAAAAAATTGTAATGTTATTTACCAAAGTCCCATCTTTCAGGAATAATAATATATATATAAAATAAAACTCGGACAAAATTTAATTTTTTGTTATATAATTTTTCCAATTTTTTGAAAACTGACGAGACATGGCAAAAGATTCTAGAATGTGTGGGTTGCAGAACTGGCTTTCAGGAAGCCTTCGGGCTATTGTAGTTTTAGGACTGCAAGGGCGTCAGCCGAGAGTTATAGATCTCCTCCCACATTTAACGTTTATTATTGCTCTCTCTTCGGTTTTCAAAAAAGAAATTAAATCTTTTAAAAGATCTAAGTGTTTGTTTTTAAGAAAAATATCTTAAACTAAATCAATTGTGAGGGAGATTTTCCGTATTTCGAATTGTAAGAAAACGCGGGTGTTCAGAAACGCGAGAAATGTATCACAATTTGGGCAAGCTATCTTTTCCGACTTGCGATTCCCGAAACTGCCCCCGCGCGCCATTTTGTGAAAAACGTTGTCTTTATGATGAATTTTCATTGCGGATTAATATATTGGCTAAATATCAACACGTAAATAACTTCAGCCACACATGAATTCGGACCAGTCTTGGACTATCCACATCAAAATTCTCACATCTGTACATGCAATAGATTTTCCAAGCCATCTCGGAAACACGATACACACAAATGTCATTTTTATAATTGTATAGATAAATCAACAGCGTGGGAGTTGTTGGGAATTTTTAATTTCGGTCAATGAATATCACAAAAAAAATTGTAATGTTATTTACCAAAGTCCCATCTTTCAGGAATAATAATATATATATAAAATAAAACTCGGACAAAATTTAATTTTTTGTTATATAATTTTTCCAATTTTTTGAAAACTGACGAGACATGGCAAAAGATTCTAGAATGTGTGGGTTGCAGAACTGGCTTTCAGGAAGCCTTCGGGCTATTGTAGTTTTAGGAATGCAAGGGCGTCAGCCGAGAGTTATAGATCTCCTCCCACATTTAACGTTTATTATTGCTCTCTCTTCGGTTTTCAAAAAAGAAATTAAATCTTTTAAAAGATCTAAGTGTTTGTTTTTAAGAAAAATATCTTAAACTAAATCAATTGTGAGGGAGATTTTCCGTATTTCGAATTGTAAGAAAACGCGGGTGTTCAGAAACGCGAGAAATGTATCACAATTTGGGCAAGCTATCTTTTCCGACTTGCGATTCCCGAAACTGCCCCCTCGCGCCATTTTGAGAAAAACGATGTCTTTATGATGAATTTTCTTTGCGGATTAATATATTGGCTAAATATCAACACGTAAATAACTTCAGCCACACATGAATTCGGACCAGTCTTGGACTATCCACATCAAAATTCTCACATCTGTACATGCAATAGATTTTCCAAGCCATCTCGGAAACACGATACACACAAATGTCATTTTTATAATTGTATAGATAAATCAACTGCGTGGGAGTTGTTGGGAATGTTTAATTTCGTGCAATGAATATCACAAAAAAAATTGTAATGTTATTTACCAAAGTCCCATCTTTCAGGAATAATAATATATATATAAAATAAAACTCGGACAAAATTTAATTTTTTGTTATATAATTTTTCCAATTTTTTGAAAACTGACGAGACATGGCAAAAGATTCTAGAATGTGTGGGTTGCAGAACTGGCTTTCAGGAAGCCTTCGGGCTATTGTAGTTTTAGGACTGCAAGGGCGTCAGCCGAGAGTTATAGATCTACTCCCACATTTAACGTTTCTTATTGCTCTCTCTTCGGTTTTCAAAAAAGAAATTAAATCTTTTAAAAGATCTAAGTGTTTGTTTTTAAGAAAAATATCTTAAACTAAATCAATTGTGAGGGAGATTTTCCGTATTTCGAATTGTAAGAAAACGCGGGTGTTCAGAAACGCGAGAAATGTATCACAATTTGGGCAAGCTATCTTTTCCGACTTGCGATTCCCGAAACTGCCCCCGCGCGCCATTTTGTGAAAAACGTTGTCTTTATGATGAATTTTCATTGCGGATTAATATATTGGCTAAATATCAACAGGTAAATAACTTCAGCCACACATGAATTCGGACCAGTCTTGGACTATCCACATCAAAATTCTCACATCTGTACATGCAATAGATTTTCCAAGCCATCTCGGAAACACGATACTCACAAATGTCATTTTTATCATTGTATAGATAAATCAACTGCGTGGGAGTTGTTGGGAATGTTTAATTTCGTGCAATGAATATCACAAAAAAACATTGTAATGTTATTTACCAAAGTCCCATCTTTCAGGAATAATAATATATATATAAAATAAAACTCGGACAAAATTTAATTTTTTGTTATATAATTTTTCCAATTTTTTGAAAACTGACGAGACATGGCAAAAGATTCTAGAATGTGTGGGTTGCAGAACTGGCTTTCAGGAAGCCTTCGGGCTATTGTAGTTTTAGGAATGCAAGGGCGTCAGCCGAGAGTTATAGATCTCCTCCCACATTTAACGTTTATTATTGCTCTCTCTTCGGTTTTCAAAAAAGAAATTAAATCTTTTAAAAGATCTAAGTGTTTGTTTTTAAGAAAAATATCTTAAACTAAATCAATTGTGAGGGAGATTTTCCGTATTTCGAATTGTAAGAAAACGCGGGTGTTCAGAAACGCGAGAAATGTATCACAATTTGGGCAAGCTATCTTTTCCGACTTGCGATTCCCGAAACTGCCCCCGCGCGCCATTTTGTGAAAAACGTTGTCTTTATGATGAATTTTCATTGCGGATTAATATATTGGCTAAATATCAACACGTAAATAACTTCAGCCACACATGAATTCGGACCAGTCTTGGACTATCCACATCAAAATTCTCACATCTGTACATGCAATAGATTTTCCAAGCCATCTCGGAAACACGATACACACAAATGTCATTTTTCTAATTGTATAGATAAATCAACTGCGTGGGAGTTGTTGGGAATTTTTAATTTCGGTCAATGAATATCACAAAAAAAATTGTAATGTTATTTACCAAAGTCCCATCTTTCAGGAATAATAATATATATATAAAATAAAACTCGGACAAAATTTAATTTTTTGTTATATAATTTTTCCAATTTTTTGAAAACTGACGAGACATGGCAAAAGATTCTAGAATGTGTGGGTTGCAGAACTGGCTTTCAGGAAGCCTTCGGGCTATTGTAGTTTTAGGACTGCAAGGGCGTCAGCCGAGAGTTATAGATCTCCTCCCACATTTAACGTTTCTTATTGCTCTCTCTTCGGTTTTCAAAAAAGAAATTAAATCTTTTAAAAGATCCAAGTGTTTGTTTTTAAGAAAAATATCTTAAAAATAAATCAATTGTGAGGGAGATTTTCCGTATTTCGAATTGTAAGAAAACGCGGGTGTTTAGAAACGCGAGAAATATATCACAATTTGGGCAAGCTATCTTTTCCGACTTGCGATTCCCGAAACTGCCCCCGCGCGCCATTTTGAGAAAAACGATGTCTTTATGATGAATTTTCTTTGCGGATTAATATATTGGCTAAATATCAACACGTAAATAACTTCAGCCACACATGAATTCGGACCAGTCTTGGACTATCCACATCAAAATTCTCACATCTGTACATGCAATAGATTTTCCAAGCCATCTCGGAAACACGATACACACAAATGTCATTTTTATAATTGTATAGATAAATCAACTGCGTGGGAGTTGTTGGGAATGTTTAATTTCGTGCAATGAATATCACAAAAAAAATTGTAATGTTATTTACCAAAGTCCCATCTTTCAGGAATAATAATATATATATAAAATAAAACTCGGACAAAATTTAATTTTTTGTTATATAATTTTTCCAATTTTTTGAAAACTGACGAGACATGGCAAAAGATTCTAGAATGTGTGGGTTGCAGAACGGGCTTTCAGGAAGCCTTCGGGCTATTGTAGTTTTAGGACTGCAAGGGCGTCAGCCGAGAGTTATAGATCTCCTCCCACATTTAACGTTTATTATTGCTCTCTCTTCGGTTTTCAAAAAAGAAATTAAATCTTTTAAAAGATCTAAGTGTTTGTTTTTAAGAAAAATATCTTAAACTAAATCAATTGTGAGGGAGATTTTCCGTATTTCGAATTGTAAGAAAACGCGGGTGTTCAGAAACGCGAGAAATGTATCACAATTTGGGCAAGCTATCTTTTCCGACTTGCGATTCCCGAAACTGCCCCCGCGCGCCATTTTGTGAAAAACGTTGTCTTTATGATGAATTTTCATTGCGGATTAATATATTGGCTAAATATCAACACGTAAATAACTTCAGCCACACATGAATTCGGACCAGTCTTGGACTATCCACATCAAAATTCTCACATCTGTACATGCAATAGATTTTCCAAGCCATCTCGGAAACACGATACACACAAATGTCATTTTTATAATTGTATAGATAAATCAACTGCGTGGGAGTTGTTGGGAATTTTTAATTTCGGTCAATGAATATCACAAAAAAATTGTAATGTTATTTACCAAAGTCCCATCTTTCAGGAATAATAATATATATATAAAATAAAACTCGGACAAAATTTAATTTTTTGTTATATAATTTTTCCAATTTTTTGAAAACTGACGAGACATGGCAAAAGATTCTAGAATGTGTGGGTTGCAGAACTGGCTTTCAGGAAGCCTTCGGGCTATTGTAGTTTTAGGACTGCAAGGGCGTCAGCCGAGAGTTATAGATCTCCTCCCACATTTAACGTTTATTATTGCTCTCTCTTCGGTTTTCAAAAAAGAAATTAAATCTTTTAAAAGATCTAAGTGTTTGTTTTTAAGAAAAATATCTTAAACTAAATCAATTGTGAGGGAGATTTTCCGTATTTCGAATTGTAAGAAAACGCGGGTGTTCAGAAACGCGAGAAATGTATCACAATTTGGGCAAGCTATCTTTTCCGACTTGCGATTCCCGAAACTGCCCCCGCGCGCCATTTTGTGAAAAACGTTGTCTTTATGATGAATTTTCATTGCGGATTAATATATTGGCTAAATATCAACAGGTAAATAACTTCAGCCACACATGAATTCGGACCAGTCTTGGACTATCCACATCAAAATTCTCACATCTGTACATGCAATAGATTTTCCAAGCCATCTCGGAAACACGATACACACAAATTTCATTTTTATCATTGTATAGATAAATCAACTGCGTGGGAGTTGTTGGGAATGTTTAATTTCGTGCAATGAATATCACAAAAAAACATTGTAATGTTATTTACCAAAGTCCCATCTTTCAGGAATAATAATATATACATAAAATAAAACTCGGACAAAATTTAATTTTTTGTTATATAATTTTTCCAATTTTTTGAAAACTGACGAGACATGGCAAAAGATTCTAGAATGTGTGGGTTGCAGAACTGGCTTTCAGGAAGCCTTCGGGCTATTGTAGTTTTAGGACTGCAAGGGCGTCAGCCGAGAGTTATAGATCTACTCCCACATTTAACGTTTCTTATTGCTCTCTCTTCGGTTTTCAAAAAAGAAATTAAATCTTTTAAAAGATCTAAGTGTTTGTTTTTAAGAAAAATATTTTAAACTAAATCAATTGTGAGGGAGATTTTCCGTATTTCGAATTGTAAGAAAACGCGGGTTTTTAGAAACGCGAGAAATATATCACAATTTGGGAAAGCTATCTTTTCCGACTTGCGATTCCCGAAACTGCCCCCGCGCGCCATTTTGAGAAAAACGATGTCTTTATGATGAATTTTCATTGCGGATTAATATATTGGCTAAATATCAACACGTAAATAACTTCAGCCACACATGAATTCGGACCAGTCTTGGACTATCCACATCAAAATTCTCACATCTGTACATGCAATAGATTTTCCAAGCCATCTCGGAAACACGATACACACAAATGTCATTTTTATAATTGTATAGATAAATCAACTGCGTGGGAGTTGTTGGGAATTTTTAATTTCGGTCAATGAATATCACAAAAAAATTGTAATGTTATTTACCAAAGTCCCATCTTTCAGGAATAATAATATATATATAAAATAAAACTCGGACAAAATTTAATTTTTTGTTATATAATTTTTCCAATTTTTTGAAAACTGACGAGACATGGCAAAAGATTCTAGAATGTGTGGGTTGCAGAACTGGCTTTCAGGAAGCCTTCGGGCTATTGTAGTTTTAGGACTGCAAGGGCGTCAGCCGAGAGTTATAGATCTCCTCCCACATTTAACGTTTATTATTGCTCTCTCTTCGGTTTTCAAAAAAGAAATTAAATCTTTTAAAAGATCTAAGTGTTTGTTTTTAAGAAAAATATCTTAAACTAAATCAATTGTGAGGGAGATTTTCCGTATTTCGAATTGTAAGAAAACGCGGGTGTTCAGAAACGCGAGAAATGTATCACAATTTGGGCAAGCTATCTTTTCCGACTTGCGATTCCCGAAACTGCCCCCGCGCGCCATTTTGTGAAAAACGTTGTCTTTATGATGAATTTTCATTGCGGATTAATATATTGGCTAAATATCAACACGTAAATAACTTCAGCCACACATGAATTCGGACCAGTCTTGGACTATCCACATCAAAATTCTCACATCTGTACATGCAATAGATTTTCCAAGCCATCTCGGAAACACGATACACACAAATGTCATTTTTATAATTGTATAGATAAATCAACAGCGTGGGAGTTGTTGGGAATTTTTAATTTCGGTCAATGAATATCACAAAAAAAATTGTAATGTTATTTACCAAAGTCCCATCTTTCAGGAATAATAATATATATATAAAATAAAACTCGGACAAAATTTAATTTTTTGTTATATAATTTTTCCAATTTTTTGAAAACTGACGAGACATGGCAAAAGATTCTAGAATGTGTGGGTTGCAGAACTGGCTTTCAGGAAGCCTTCGGGCTATTGTAGTTTTAGGAATGCAAGGGCGTCAGCCGAGAGTTATAGATCTCCTCCCACATTTAACGTTTATTATTGCTCTCTCTTCGGTTTTCAAAAAAGAAATTAAATCTTTTAAAAGATCTAAGTGTTTGTTTTTAAGAAAAATATCTTAAACTAAATCAATTGTGAGGGAGATTTTCCGTATTTCGAATTGTAAGAAAACGCGGGTGTTCAGAAACGCGAGAAATGTATCACAATTTGGGCAAGCTATCTTTTCCGACTTGCGATTCCCGAAACTGCCCCCTCGCGCCATTTTGAGAAAAACGATGTCTTTATGATGAATTTTCTTTGCGGATTAATATATTGGCTAAATATCAACACGTAAATAACTTCAGCCACACATGAATTCGGACCAGTCTTGGACTATCCACATCAAAATTCTCACATCTGTACATGCAATAGATTTTCCAAGCCATCTCGGAAACACGATACACACAAATGTCATTTTTATAATTGTATAGATAAATCAACTGCGTGGGAGTTGTTGGGAATGTTTAATTTCGTGCAATGAATATCACAAAAAAAATTGTAATGTTATTTACCAAAGTCCCATCTTTCAGGAATAATAATATATATATAAAATAAAACTCGGACAAAATTTAATTTTTTGTTATATAATTTTTCCAATTTTTTGAAAACTGACGAGACATGGCAAAAGATTCTAGAATGTGTGGGTTGCAGAACTGGCTTTCAGGAAGCCTTCGGGCTATTGTAGTTTTAGGACTGCAAGGGCGTCAGCCGAGAGTTATAGATCTACTCCCACATTTAACGTTTCTTATTGCTCTCTCTTCGGTTTTCAAAAAAGAAATTAAATCTTTTAAAAGATCTAAGTGTTTGTTTTTAAGAAAAATATCTTAAACTAAATCAATTGTGAGGGAGATTTTCCGTATTTCGAATTGTAAGAAAACGCGGGTGTTCAGAAACGCGAGAAATGTATCACAATTTGGGCAAGCTATCTTTTCCGACTTGCGATTCCCGAAACTGCCCCCGCGCGCCATTTTGTGAAAAACGTTGTCTTTATGATGAATTTTCATTGCGGATTAATATATTGGCTAAATATCAACAGGTAAATAACTTCAGCCACACATGAATTCGGACCAGTCTTGGACTATCCACATCAAAATTCTCACATCTGTACATGCAATAGATTTTCCAAGCCATCTCGGAAACACGATACTCACAAATGTCATTTTTATCATTGTATAGATAAATCAACTGCGTGGGAGTTGTTGGGAATGTTTAATTTCGTGCAATGAATATCACAAAAAAACATTGTAATGTTATTTACCAAAGTCCCATCTTTCAGGAATAATAATATATACATAAAATAAAACTCGGACAAAATTTAATTTTTTGTTATATAATTTTTCAATTTTTTGAAAACTGACGAGACATGGCAAAAGATTCTAGAATGTGTGGGTTGCAGAACTGACTTTCAGGAAGCCTTCGGGCTATTGTAGTTTTAGGACTGCAAGGGCGTCAGCCGAGAGTTATAGATCTACTCCCACATTTAACGTTTCTTATTGCTCTCTCTTCGGTTTTCAAAAAAGAAATTAAATCTTTTAAAAGATCTAAGTGTTTGTTTTTAAGAAAAATATCTTAAACTAAATCAATTGTGAGGGAGATTTTCCGTATTTCGAATTGTAAGAAAACGCGGGTTTTTAGAAACGCGAGAAATATATCACAATTTGGGAAAGCTATCTTTTCCGACTTGCGATTCCCGAAACTGCCCCCGCGCGCCATTTTGAGAAAAACGATGTCTTTATGATAAATTTTCATTGCGGATTAATATATTGGCTAAATATCAACACGTAAATAACTTCAGCCACACATGAATTCGGACCAGTCTTGGACTATCCACATCAAAATTCTCACATCTGTACATGCAATAGATTTTCCAAGCCAGCTCGGAAACACGATACACACAAATGTCATTTTTATAATTGTATAGATAAATCAACTGCGTGGGAGTTGTTGGGAATTTTTAATTTCGGTCAATGAATATCACAAAAAAATTGTAATGTTATTTACCAAAGTCCCATCTTTCAGGAATAATAATATATATATAAAATAAAACTCGGACAAAATTTAATTTTTTGTTATATAATTTTTCCAATTTTTTGAAAACTGACGAGACATGGCAAAAGATTCTAGAATGTGTGGGTTGCAGAACTGGCTTTCAGGAAGCCTTCGGGCTATTGTAGTTTTAGGAATGCAAGGGCGTCAGCCGAGAGTTATAGATCTCCTCCCACATTTAACGTTTATTATTGCTCTCTCTTCGGTTTTCAAAAAAGAAATTAAATCTTTTAAAAGATCTAAGTGTTTGTTTTTAAGAAAAATATCTTAAACTAAATCAATTGTGAGGGAGATTTTCCGTATTTCGAATTGTAAGAAAACGCGGGTGTTCAGAAACGCGAGAAATGTATCACAATTTGGGCAAGCTATCTTTTCCGACTTGCGATTCCCGAAACTGCCCCCGCGCGCCATTTTGTGAAAAACGTTGTCTTTATGATGAATTTTCATTGCGGATTAATATATTGGCTAAATATCAACACGTAAATAACTTCAGCCACACATGAATTCGGACCAGTCTTGGACTATCCACATCAAAATTCTCACATCTGTACATGCAATAGATTTTCCAAGCCATCTCGGAAACACGATACACACAAATGTCATTTTTCTAATTGTATAGATAAATCAACTGCGTGGGAGTTGTTGGGAATTTTTAATTTCGGTCAATGAATATCACAAAAAAAATTGTAATGTTATTTACCAAAGTCCCATCTTTCAGGAATAATAATATATATATAAAATAAAACTCGGACAAAATTTAATTTTTTGTTATATAATTTTTCCAATTTTTTGAAAACTGACGAGACATGGCAAAAGATTCTAGAATGTGTGGGTTGCAGAACTGGCTTTCAGGAAGCCTTCGGGCTATTGTAGTTTTAGGACTGCAAGGGCGTCAGCCGAGAGTTATAGATCTCCTCCCACATTTAACGTTTCTTATTGCTCTCTCTTCGGTTTTCAAAAAAGAAATTAAATCTTTTAAAAGATCCAAGTGTTTGTTTTTAAGAAAAATATCTTAAACTAAATCAATTGTGAGGGAGATTTTCCGTATTTCGAATTGTAAGAAAACGCGGGTTTTTAGAAACGCGAGAAATATATCACAATTTGGGAAAGCTATCTTTTCCGACTTGCGATTCCCGAAACTGCCCCCGCGCGCCATTTTGAGAAAAACGATGTCTTTATGATGAATTTTCTTTGCGGATTAATATATTGGCTAAATATCAACACGTAAATAACTTCAGCCACACATGAATTCGGACCAGTCTTGGACTATCCACATCAAAATTCTCACATCTGTACATGCAATAGATTTTCCAAGCCATCTCGGAAACACGATACACACAAATGTCATTTTTATAATTGTATAGATAAATCAACTGCGTGGGAGTTGTTGGGAATTTTTAATTTCGGTC
Organism: Maratus michaelseni; assembly: GCA_963931845.1. Classification (NCBI taxonomy): domain Eukaryota; kingdom Metazoa; phylum Arthropoda; class Arachnida; order Araneae; family Salticidae; genus Maratus; species Maratus michaelseni. The sequence continues at coordinate 284,077,682 of OZ007587.1, forward strand.
AATGAATATCGCAAAAAAAATTGTAATGTTATTTACCAAAGTCCCATCTTTCAGGAATAATAATTTATATATAAAATAAAACTCGGACAAAATTTCATTTTTTGTTATATAATTTTTCCAATTTTTTGAAAACTGACGAGACATGGCAAAAGATTCTAGAATGTGTGGGTTGCAGAACTGGCTTTCAGGAAGCCTTCGGGCTATTGTAGTTTTAGGACTGCAAGGGCGTCAGCCGAGAGTTATAGATCTACTCCCACATTTAACGTTTCTTATTGCTCTCTCTTCGGTTTTCAAAAAAGAAATTAAATCTTTTAAAAGATCTAAGTGTTTGTTTTTAAGAAAAATATCTTAAACTAAATCAATTGTGAGGGAGATTTTCCGTATTTCGAATTGTAAGAAAACGCGGGTTTTTAGAAACGCGAGAAATATATCACAATTTGGGAAAGCTATCTTTTCCGACTTGCGATTCCCGAAACTGCCCCCGCGCGCCATTTTGAGAAAAACGATGTCTTTATGATGAATTTTCATTGCGGATTAATATATTGGCTAAATATCAACACGTAAATAACTTCAGCCACACATGAATTCGGACCAGTCTTGGACTATCCACATCAAAATTCTCACATCTGTACATGCAATAGATTTTCCAAGCCATCTCGGAAACACGATACACACAAATGTCATTTTTATAATTGTATAGATAAATCAACTGCGTGGGAGTTGTTGGGAATTTTTAATTTCGGTCAATGAATATCACAAAAAAATTGTAATGTTATTTACCAAAGTCCCATCTTTCAGGAATAATAATATATATATAAAATAAAACTCGGACAAAATTTAATTTTTTTTATATAATTTTTCCAATTTTTTGAAAACTGACGAGACATGGCAAAAGATTCTAGAATGTGTGGGTTGCAGAACTGGCTTTCAGGAAGCCTTCGGGCTATTGTAGTTTTAGGACTGCAAGGGCGTCAGCCGAGAGTTATAGATCTCCTCCCACATTTAACGTTTATTATTGCTCTCTCTTCGGTTTTCAAAAAAGAAATTAAATCTTTTAAAAGATCTAAGTGTTTGTTTTTAAGAAAAATATCTTAAACTAAATCAATTGTGAGGGAGATTTTCCGTATTTCGAATTGTAAGAAAACGCGGGTGTTCAGAAACGTGAGAAATGTATCACAATTTGGGCAAGCTATCTTTTCCGACTTGCGATTCCCGAAACTGCCCCCGCGCGCCATTTTGTGAAAAACGTTGTCTTTATGATGAATTTTCATTGCGGATTAATATATTGGCTAAATATCAACACGTAAATAACTTCAGCCACACATGAATTCGGACCAGTCTTGGACTATCCACATCAAAATTCTCACATCTGTACATGCAATAGATTTTCCAAGCCATCTCGGAAACACGATACACACAAATGTCATTTTTATAATTGTATAGATAAATCAACAGCGTGGGAGTTGTTGGGAATTTTTAATTTCGGTCAATGAATATCACAAAAAAAATTGTAATGTTATTTACCAAAGTCCCATCTTTCAGGAATAATAATATATATATAAAATAAAACTCGGACAAAATTTAATTTTTTGTTATATAATTTTTCCAATTTTTTGAAAACTGACGAGACATGGCAAAAGATTCTAGAATGTGTGGGTTGCAGAACTGGCTTTCAGGAAGCCTTCGGGCTATTGTAGTTTTAGGAATGCAAGGGCGTCAGCCGAGAGTTATAGATCTCCTCCCACATTTAACGTTTATTATTGCTCTCTCTTCGGTTTTCAAAAAAGAAATTAAATCTTTTAAAAGATCTAAGTGTTTGTTTTTAAGAAAAATATCTTAAACTAAATCAATTGTGAGGGAGATTTTCCGTATTTCGAATTGTAAGAAAACGCGGGTGTTCAGAAACGCGAGAAATGTATCACAATTTGGGCAAGCTATCTTTTCCGACTTGCGATTCCCGAAACTGCCCCCTCGCGCCATTTTGAGAAAAACGATGTCTTTATGATGAATTTTCTTTGCGGATTAATATATTGGCTAAATATCAACACGTAAATAACTTCAGCCACACATGAATTCGGACCAGTCTTGGACTATCCACATCAAAATTCTCACATCTGTACATGCAATAGATTTTCCAAGCCATCTCGGAAACACGATACACACAAATGTCATTTTTATAATTGTATAGATAAATCAACTGCGTGGGAGTTGTTGGGAATGTTTAATTTCGTGCAATGAATATCACAAAAAAAATTGTAATGTTATTTACCAAAGTCCCATCTTTCAGGAATAATAATATATATATAAAATAAAACTCGGACAAAATTTAATTTTTTGTTATATAATTTTTCCAATTTTTTGAAAACTGACGAGACATGGCAAAAGATTCTAGAATGTGTGGGTTGCAGAACTGGCTTTCAGGAAGCCTTCGGGCTATTGTAGTTTTAGGACTGCAAGGGCGTCAGCCGAGAGTTATAGATCTACTCCCACATTTAACGTTTCTTATTGCTCTCTCTTCGGTTTTCAAAAAAGAAATTAAATCTTTTAAAAGATCTAAGTGTTTGTTTTTAAGAAAAATATCTTAAACTAAATCAATTGTGAGGGAGATTTTCCGTATTTCGAATTGTAAGAAAACGCGGGTGTTCAGAAACGCGAGAAATGTATCACAATTTGGGCAAGCTATCTTTTCCGACTTGCGATTCCCGAAACTGCCCCCGCGCGCCATTTTGTGAAAAACGTTGTCTTTATGATGAATTTTCATTGCGGATTAATATATTGGCTAAATATCAACAGGTAAATAACTTCAGCCACACATGAATTCGGACCAGTCTTGGACTATCCACATCAAAATTCTCACATCTGTACATGCAATAGATTTTCCAAGCCATCTCGGAAACACGATACACACAAATGTCATTTTTATCATTGTATAGATAAATCAACTGCGTGGGAGTTGTTGGGAATGTTTAATTTCGTGCAATGAATATCACAAAAAAACATTGTAATGTTATTTACCAAAGTCCCATCTTTCAGGAATAATAATATATACATAAAATAAAACTCGGACAAAATTTAATTTTTTGTTATATAATTTTTCAATTTTTTGAAAACTGACGAGACATGGCAAAAGATTCTAGAATGTGTGGGTTGCAGAACTGGCTTTCAGGAAGCCTTCGGGCTATTGTAGTTTTAGGACTGCAAGGGCGTCAGCCGAGAGTTATAGATCTACTCCCACATTTAACGTTTCTTATTGCTCTCTCTTCGGTTTTCAAAAAAGAAATTAAATCTTTTAAAAGATCTAAGTGTTTGTTTTTAAGAAAAATATCTTAAACTAAATCAATTGTGAGGGAGATTTTCCGTATTTCGAATTGTAAGAAAACGCGGGTTTTTAGAAACGCGAGAAATATATCACAATTTGGGAAAGCTATCTTTTCCGACTTGCGATTCCCGAAACTGCCCCCGCGCGCCATTTTGAGAAAAACGATGTCTTTATGATAAATTTTCATTGCGGATTAATATATTGGCTAAATATCAACACGTAAATAACTTCAGCCACACATGAATTCGGACCAGTCTTGGACTATCCACATCAAAATTCTCACATCTGTACATGCAATAGATTTTCCAAGCCATCTCGGAAACACGATACACACAAATGTCATTTTTATAATTGTATAGATAAATCAACTGCGTGGGAGTTGTTGGGAATTTTTAATTTCGGTCAATGAATATCACAAAAAAATTGTAATGTTATTTACCAAAGTCCCATCTTTCAGGAATAATAATATATATATAAAATAAAACTCGGACAAAATTTAATTTTTTGTTATATAATTTTTCCAATTTTTTGAAAACTGACGAGACATGGCAAAAGATTCTAGAATGTGTGGGTTGCAGAACTGGCTTTCAGGAAGCCTTCGGGCTATTGTAGTTTTAGGACTGCAAGGGCGTCAGCCGAGAGTTATAGATCTCCTCCCACATTTAACGTTTATTATTGCTCTCTCTTCGGTTTTCAAAAAAGAAATTAAATCTTTTAAAAGATCTAAGTGTTTGTTTTTAAGAAAAATATCTTAAACTAAATCAATTGTGAGGGAGATTTTCCGTATTTCGAATTGTAAGAAAACGCGGGTTTTTAGAAACGCGAGAAATATATCACAATATGGCCAAGCTATCTTTTCCGACTTGCGATTCCCGAAACTGCCCCCGCGCGCCATTTTGAGAAAAACGATGTCTTTATGATGAATTTTCTTTGCGGATTAATATATTGGCTAAATATCAACACGTAAATAACTTCAGCCACACATGAATTCGGACCAGTCTTGGACTATCCACATCAAAATTCTCACATCTGTACATGCAATAGATTTTCCAAGCCATCTCGGAAACACGATACACACAAATGTCATTTTTATAATTGTATAGATAAATCAACTGCGTGGGAGTTGTTGGGAATGTTTAATTTCGTGCAATGAATATCACAAAAAAAATTGTAATGTTATTTACCAAAGTCCCATCTTTCAGGAATAATAATATATATATAAAATAAAACTCGGACAAAATTTAATTTTTTGTTATATAATTTTTCCAATTTTTTGAAAACTGACGAGACATGGCAAAAGATTCTAGAATGTGTGGGTTGCAGAACTGGCTTTCAGGAAGCCTTCGGGCTATTGTAGTTTTAGGACGAGAGTTATAGATCTACTCCCACATTTAACGTTTCTTATTGCTCTCTCTTCGGTTTTCAAAAAAGAAATTAAATCTTTTAAAAGATCTAAGTGTTTGTTTTTAAGAAAAATATCTTAAACTAAATCAATTGTGAGGGAGATTTTCCGTATTTCGAATTGTAAGAAAACGCGGGTGTTCAGAAACGCGAGAAATGTATCACAATTTGGGCAAGCTATCTTTTCCGACTTGCGATTCCCGAAACTGCCCCCGCGCGCCATTTTGTGAAAAACGTTGTCTTTATGATGAATTTTCATTGCGGATTAATATATTGGCTAAATATCAACAGGTAAATAACTTCAGCCACACATGAATTCGGACCAGTCTTGGACTATCCACATCAAAATTCTCACATCTGTACATGCAATAGATTTTCCAAGCCATCTCGGAAACACGATACACACAAATGTCATTTTTATAATTGTATAGATAAATCAACTGCGTGGGAGTTGTTGGGAATTTTTAATTTCGGTCAATGAATATCACAAAAAAATTGTAATGTTATTTACCAAAGTCCCATCTTTCAGGAATAATAATATATATATAAAATAAAACTCGGACAAAATTTAATTTTTTGTTATATAATTTTTCCAATTTTTTGAAAACTGACGAGACATGGCAAAAGATTCTAGAATGTGTGGGTTGCAGAACTGGCTTTCAGGAAGCCTTCGGGCTATTGTAGTTTTAGGACTGCAAGGGCGTCAGCCGAGAGTTATAGATCTCCTCCCACATTTAACGTTTATTATTGCTCTCTCTTCGGTTTTCAAAAAAGAAATTAAATCTTTTAAAAGATCTAAGTGTTTGTTTTTAAGAAAAATATCTTAAACTAAATCAATTGTGAGGGAGATTTTCCGTATTTCGAATTGTAAGAAAACGCGGGTGTTCAGAAACGCGAGAAATGTATCACAATTTGGGCAAGCTATCTTTTCCGACTTGCGATTCCCGAAACTGCCCCCGCGCGCCATTTTGTGAAAAACGTTGTCTTTATGATGAATTTTCATTGCGGATTAATATATTGGCTAAATATCAACACGTAAATAACTTCAGCCACACATGAATTCGGACCAGTCTTGGACTATCCACATCAAAATTCTCACATCTGTACATGCAATAGATTTTCCAAGCCATCTCGGAAACACGATACACACAAATGTCATTTTTATAATTGTATAGATAAATCAACTGCGTGGGAGTTGTTGGGAATTTTTAATTTCGGTCAATGAATATCACAAAAAAATTGTAATGTTATTTACCAAAGTCCCATCTTTCAGGAATAATAATATATATATAAAATAAAACTCGGACAAAATTTAATTTTTTGTTATATAATTTTTCCAATTTTTTGAAAACTGACGAGACATGGCAAAAGATTCTAGAATGTGTGGGTTGCAGAACTGGCTTTCAGGAAGCCTTCGGGCTATTGTAGTTTTAGGACTGCAAGGGCGTCAGCCGAGAGTTATAGATCTCCTCCCACATTTAACGTTTATTATTGCTCTCTCTTCGGTTTTCAAAAAAGAAATTAAATCTTTTAAAAGATCTAAGTGTTTGTTTTTAAGAAAAATATCTTAAACTAAATCAATTGTGAGGGAGATTTTCCGTATTTCGAATTGTAAGAAAACGCGGGTGTTCAGAAACGCGAGAAATGTATCACAATTTGGGCAAGCTATCTTTTCCGACTTGCGATTCCCGAAACTGCCCCCGCGCGCCATTTTGAGAAAAACGATGTCTTTATGATGAATTTTCATTGCGGATTAATATATTGGCTAAATATCAACACGTAAATAACTTCAGCCACACATGAATTCGGACCAGTCTTGGACTATCCACATCAAAATTCTCACATCTGTACATGCAATAGATTTTCCAAGCCATCTCGGAAACACGATACACACAAATGTCATTTTTATAATTGTATAGATAAATCAACTGCGTGGGAGTTGTTGGGAATGTTTAATTTCGTGCAATGAATATCACAAAAAAAAATTGTAATGTTATTTACCAAAGTCCCATCTTTCAGGAATAATAATATATATATAAAATAAAACTCGGACAAAATTTAATTTTTTGTTATATAATTTTTCCAATTTTTTGAAAACTGACGAGACATGGCAAAAGATTCTAGAATGTGTGGGTTGCAGAACTGGCTTTCAGGAAGCCTTCGGGCTATTGTAGTTTTAGGAATGCAAGGGCGTCAGCCGAGAGTTATAGATCTCCTCCCACATTTAACGTTTATTATTGCTCTCTCTTCGGTTTTCAAAAAAGAAATTAAATCTTTTAAAAGATCTAAGTGTTTGTTTTTAAGAAAAATATCTTAAACTAAATCAATTGTGAGGGAGATTTTCCGTATTTCGAATTGTAAGAAAACGCGGGTGTTCAGAAACGCGAGAAATGTATCACAATTTGGGCAAGCTATCTTTTCCGACTTGCGATTCCCGAAACTGCCCCCGCGCACCATTTTGTGAAAAACGTTGTCTTTATGATGAATTTTCATTGCGGATTAATATATTGGCTAAATATCAACACGTAAATAACTTCAGCCACACATGAATTCGGACCAGTCTTGGACTATCCACATCAAAATTCTCACATCTGTACATGCAATAGATTTTCCAAGCCATCTCGGAAACACGATACACACAAATGTCATTTTTATAATTGTATAGATAAATCAACTGCGTGGGAGTTGTTGGGAATTTTTAATTTCGGTCAATGAATATCGCAAAAAAAATTGTAATGTTATTTACCAAAGTCCCATCTTTCAGGAATAATAATATATATATAAAATAAAACTCGGACAAAATTTAATTTTTTGTTATATAATTTTTCCAATTTTTTGAAAACTGACGAGACATGGCAAAAGATTCTAGAATGTGTGGGTTGCAGAACTGGCTTTCAGGAAGCCTTCGGGCTATTGTAGTTTTAGGACTGCAAGGGCGTCAGCCGAGAGTTATAGATCTCCTCCCACATTTAACGTTTCTTATTGCTCTCTCTTCGGTTTTCAAAAAAGAAATTAAATCTTTTAAAAGATCTAAGTGTTTGTTTTTAAGAAAAATATCTTAAACTAAATAAATTGTGAGGGAGATTTTCCGTATTTCGAATTGTAAGAAAACGCGGGTGTTCAGAAACGCGAGAAATGTATCACAATTTGGGCAAGCTATCTTTTCCGACTTGCGATTCCCGAAACTGCCCCCGCGCGCCATTTTGTGAAAAACGTTGTCTTTATGATGAATTTTCATTGCGGATTAATATATTGGCTAAATATCAACAGGTAAATAACTTCAGCCACACATGAATTCGGACCAGTCTTGGACTATCCACATCAAAATTCTCACATCTGTACATGCAATAGATTTTCCAAGCCATCTCGGAAACACGATACACACAAATGTCATTTTTATCATTGTATAGATAAATCAACTGCGTGGGAGTTGTTGGGAATGTTTAATTTCGTGCAATGAATATCACAAAAAAAAATTGTAATGTTATTTACCAAAGTCCCATCTTTCAGGAATAATAATATATACATAAAATAAAACTCGGACAAAATTTAATTTTTTGTTATATAATTTTTCCAATTTTTTGAAAACTGACGAGACATGGCAAAAGATTCTAGAATGTGTGGGTTGCAGAACTGGCTTTCAGGAAGCCTTCGGGCTATTGTAGTTTTAGGACTGCAAGGGCGTCAGCCGAGAGTTATAGATCTCCTCCCACATTTAACGTTTCTTATTGCTCTCTCTTCGGTTTTCAAAAAAGAAATTAAATCTTTTAAAAGATCTAAGTGTTTGTTTTTAAGAAAAATATCTTAAACTAAATAAATTGTGAGGGAGATTTTCCGTATTTCGAATTGTAAGAAAACGCGGGTGTTCAGAAACGCGAGAAATGTATCACAATTTGGGCAAGCTATCTTTTCCGACTTGCGATTCCCGAAACTGCCCCCGCGCGCCATTTTGTGAAAAACGTTGTCTTTATGATGAATTTTCATTGCGGATTAATATATTGGCTAAATATCAACAGGTAAATAACTTCAGCCACACATGAATTCGGACCAGTCTTGGACTATCCACATCAAAATTCTCACATCTGTACATGCAATAGATTTTCCAAGCCATCTCGGAAACACGATACACACAAATGTCATTTTTATCATTGTATAGATAAATCAACTGCGTGGGAGTTGTTGGGAATGTTTAATTTCGTGCAATGAATATCACAAAAAAAAATTGTAATGTTATTTACCAAAGTCCCATCTTTCAGGAATAATAATATATACATAAAATAAAACTCGGACAAAATTTAATTTTTTGTTATATAATTTTTCCAATTTTTTGAAAACTGACGAGACATGGCAAAAGATTCTAGAATGTGTGGGTTGCAGAACTGGCTTTCAGGAAGCCTTCGGGCTATTGTAGTTTTAGGACTGCAAGGGCGTCAGCCGAGAGTTATAGATCTACTCCCACATTTAACGTTTCTTATTGCTCTCTCTTCGGTTTTCAAAAAAGAAATTAAATCTTTTAAAAGATCTAAGTGTTTGTTTTTAAGAAAAATATCTTAAACTAAATCAATTGTGAGGGAGATTTTCCGTATTTCGAATTGTAAGAAAACGCGGGTTTTTAGAAACGCGAGAAATATATCACAATTTGGGAAAGCTATCTTTTCCGACTTGCGATTCCCGAAACTGCCCCCGCGCGCCATTTTGAGAAAAACGATGTCTTTATGATGAATTTTCATTGCGGATTAATATATTGGCTAAATATCAACACGTAAATAACTTCAGCCACACATGAATTCGGACCAGTCTTGGACTATCCACATCAAAATTCTCACATCTGTACATGCAATAGATTTTCCAAGCCATCTCGGAAACACGATACACACAAATGTCATTTTTATAATTGTATAGATAAATCAACTGCGTGGGAGTTGTTGGGAATTTTTAATTTCGGTCAATGAATATCACAAAAAAATTGTAATGTTATTTACCAAAGTCCCATCTTTCAGGAATAATAATATATATATAAAATAAAACTCGGACAAAATTTAATTTTTTGTTATATAATTTTTCCAATTTTTTGAAAACTGACGAGACATGGCAAAAGATTCTAGAATGTGTGGGTTGCAGAACTGGCTTTCAGGAAGCCATCGGGCTATTGTAGTTTTAGGACTGCAAGGGCGTCAGCCGAGAGTTATAAATCTCCTCCCACATTTAACGTTTATTATTGCTCTCTCTTCGGTTTTCAAAAAAGAAATTAAATCTTTTAAAAGATCTAAGTGTTTGTTTTTAAGAAAAATATCTTAAACTAAATCAATTGTGAGGGAGATTTTCCGTATTTCGAATTGTAAGAAAACGCGGGTGTTCAGAAACGCGAGAAATGTATCACAATTTGGGCAAGCTATCTTTTCCGACTTGCGATTCCCGAAACTGCCCCCGCGCGCCATTTTGAGAAAAACGATGTCTTTATGATGAATTTTCATTGCGGATTAATATATTGGCTAAATATCAACACGTAAATAACTTCAGCCACACATGAATTCGGACCAGTCTTGGACTATCCACATCAAAATTCTCACATCTGTACATGCAATAGATTTTCCAAGCCATCTCGGAAACACGATACACACAAATGTCATTTTTATAATTGTATAGATAAATCAACTGCGTGGGAGTTGTTGGGAATGTTTAATTTCGTGCAATGAATATCACAAAAAAAAATTGTAATGTTATTTACCAAAGTCCCATCTTTCAGGAATAATAATATATATATAAAATAAAACTCGGACAAAATTTAATTTTTTGTTATATAATTTTTCCAATTTTTTGAAAACTGACGAGACATGGCAAAAGATTCTAGAATGTGTGGGTTGCAGAACTGGCTTTCAGGAAGCCTTCGGGCTATTGTAGTTTTAGGACTGCAAGGGCGTCAGCCGAGAGTTATAGATCTACTCCCACATTTAACGTTTCTTATTGCTCTCTCTTCGGTTTTCAAAAAAGAAATTAAATCTTTTAAAAGATCTAAGTGTTTGTTTTTAAGAAAAATATCTTAAACTAAATCAATTGTGAGGGAGATTTTCCGTATTTCGAATTGTAAGAAAACGCGGGTTTTTAGAAACGCGAGAAATATATCACAATTTGGGAAAGCTATCTTTTCCGACTTGCGATTCCCGAAACTGCCCCCGCGCGCCATTTTGAGAAAAACGATGTCTTTATGATGAATTTTCATTGCGGATTAATATATTGGCTAAATATCAACACGTAAATAACTTCAGCCACACATGAATTCGGACCAGTCTTGGACTATCCACATCAAAATTCTCACATCTGTACATGCAATAGATTTTCCAAGCCATCTCGGAAACACGATACACACAAATGTCATTTTTATAATTGTATAGATAAATCAACTGCGTGGGAGTTGTTGGGAATTTTTAATTTCGGTCAATGAATATCACAAAAAAATTGTAATGTTATTTACCAAAGTCCCATCTTTCAGGAATAATAATATATATATAAAATAAAACTCGGACAAAATTTAATTTTTTGTTATATAATTTTTCCAATTTTTTGAAAACTGACGAGACATGGCAAAAGATTCTAGAATGTGTGGGTTGCAGAACTGGCTTTCAGGAAGCCTTCGGGCTATTGTAGTTTTAGGACTGCAAGGGCGTCAGCCGAGAGTTATAGATCTCCTCCCACATTTAACGTTTATTATTGCTCTCTCTTCGGTTTTCAAAAAAGAAATTAAATCTTTTAAAAGATCTAAGTGTTTGTTTTTAAGAAAAATATCTTAAACTAAATCAATTGTGAGGGAGATTTTCCGTATTTCGAATTGTAAGAAAACGCGGGTGTTCAGAAACGCGAGAAATGTATCACAATTTGGGCAAGCTATCTTTTCCGACTTGCGATTCCCGAAACTGCCCCCGCGCGCCATTTTGAGAAAAACGATGTCTTTATGATGAATTTTCATTGCGGATTAATATATTGGCTAAATATCAACACGTAAATAACTTCAGCCACACATGAATTCGGACCAGTCTTGGACTATCCACATCAAAATTCTCACATCTGTACATGCAATAGATTTTCCAAGCCATCTCGGAAACACGATACACACAAATGTCATTTTTATAATTGTATAGATAAATCAACTGCGTGGGAGTTGTTGGGAATTTTTAATTTCGGTCAATGAATATCACAAAAAAATTGTAATGTTATTTACCAAAGTCCCATCTTTCAGGAATAATAATATATATATAAAATAAAACTCGGGCAAAATTTAATTTTTTGTTATATAATTTTTCCAATTTTTTGAAAACTGACGAGACATGGCAAAAGATTCTAGAATGTGTGGGTTGCAGAACTGGCTTTCAGGAAGCCTTCGGGCTATTGTAGTTTTAGGACTGCAAGGGCGTCAGCCGAGAGTTATAGATCTCCTCCCACATTTAACGTTTATTATTGCTCTCTCTTCGGTTTTCAAAAAAGAAATTAAATCTTTTAAAAGATCTAAGTGTTTGTTTTTAAGAAAAATATCTTAAACTAAATCAATTGTGAGGGAGATTTTCCGTATTTCGAATTGTAAGAAAACGCGGGTGTTCAGAAACGCGAGAAATGTATCACAATTTGGGCAAGCTATCTTTTCCGACTTGCGATTCCCGAAACTGCCCCCGCGCGCCATTTTGTGAAAAACGTTGTCTTTATGATGAATTTTCATTGCGGATTAATATATTGGCTAAATATCAACACGTAAATAACTTCAGCCACACATGAATTCGGACCAGTCTTGGACTATCCACATCAAAATTCTCACATCTGTACATGCAATAGATTTTCCAAGCCATCTCGGAAACACGATACACACAAATGTCATTTTTATAATTGTATAGATAAATCAACTGCGTGGGAGTTGTTGGGAATGTTTAATTTCGTGCAATGAATATCACAAAAAAAAATTGTAATGTTATTTACCAAAGTCCCATCTTTCAGGAATAATAATATATATATAAAATAAAACTCGGACAAAATTTAATTTTTTGTTATATAATTTTTCCAATTTTTTGAAAACTGACGAGACATGGCAAAAGATTCTAGAATGTGTGGGTTGCAGAACTGGCTTTCAGGAAGCCTTCGGGCTATTGTAGTTTTAGGAATGCAAGGGCGTCAGCCGAGAGTTATAGATCTCCTCCCACATTTAACGTTTATTATTGCTCTCTCTTCGGTTTTCAAAAAAGAAATTAAATCTTTTAAAAGATCTAAGTGTTTGTTTTTAAGAAAAATATCTTAAACTAAATCAATTGTGAGGGAGATTTTCCGTATTTCGAATTGTAAGAAAACGCGGGTGTTCAGAAACGCGAGAAATGTATCACAATTTGGGCAAGCTATCTTTTCCGACTTGCGATTCCCGAAACTGCCCCCGCGCACCATTTTGTGAAAAACGTTGTCTTTATGATGAATTTTCATTGCGGATTAATATATTGGCTAAATATCAACACGTAAATAACTTCAGCCACACATGAATTCGGACCAGTCTTGGACTATCCACATCAAAATTCTCACATCTGTACATGCAATAGATTTTCCAAGCCATCTCGGAAACACGATACACACAAATGTCATTTTTATAATTGTATAGATAAATCAACTGCGTGGGAGTTGTTGGGAATTTTTAATTTCGGTCAATGAATATCGCAAAAAAAATTGTAATGTTATTTACCAAAGTCCCATCTTTCAGGAATAATAATATATATATAAAATAAAACTCGGACAAAATTTAATTTTTTGTTATATAATTTTTCCAATTTTTTGAAAACTGACGAGACATGGCAAAAGATTCTAGAATGTGTGGGTTGCAGAACTGGCTTTCAGGAAGCCTTCGGGCTATTGTAGTTTTAGGACTGCAAGGGCGTCAGCCGAGAGTTATAGATCTACTCCCACATTTAACGTTTCTTATTGCTCTCTCTTCGGTTTTCAAAAAAGAAATTAAATCTTTTAAAAGATCTAAGTGTTTGTTTTTAAGAAAAATATCTTAAACTAAATCAATTGTGAGGGAGATTTTCCGTATTTCGAATTGTAAGAAAACGCGGGTTTTTAGAAACGCGAGAAATATATCACAATTTGGGAAAGCTATCTTTTCCGACTTGCGATTCCCGAAACTGCCCCCGCGCGCCATTTTGAGAAAAACGATGTCTTTATGATGAATTTTCATTGCGGATTAATATATTGGCTAAATATCAACACGTAAATAACTTCAGCCACACATGAATTCGGACCAGTCTTGGACTATCCACATCAAAATTCTCACATCTGTACATGCAATAGATTTTCCAAGCCATCTCGGAAACACGATACACACAAATGTCATTTTTATAATTGTATAGATAAATCAACTGCGTGGGAGTTGTTGGGAATTTTTAATTTCGGTCAATGAATATCACAAAAAAATTGTAATGTTATTTACCAAAGTCCCATCTTTCAGGAATAATAATATATATATAAAATAAAACTCGGACAAAATTTAATTTTTTGTTATATAATTTTTCCAATTTTTTGAAAACTGACGAGACATGGCAAAAGATTCTAGAATGTGTGGGTTGCAGAACTGGCTTTCAGGAAGCCTTCGGGCTATTGTAGTTTTAGGACTGCAAGGGCGTCAGCCGAGAGTTATAGATCTCCTCCCACATTTAACGTTTATTATTGCTCTCTCTTCGGTTTTCAAAAAAGAAATTAAATCTTTTAAAAGATCTAAGTGTTTGTTTTTAAGAAAAATATCTTAAACTAAATCAATTGTGAGGGAGATTTTCCGTATTTCGAATTGTAAGAAAACGCGGGTGTTCAGAAACGCGAGAAATGTATCACAATTTGGGCAAGCTATCTTTTCCGACTTGCGATTCCCGAAACTGCCCCCGCGCGCCATTTTGAGAAAAACGATGTCTTTATGATGAATTTTCATTGCGGATTAATATATTGGCTAAATATCAACACGTAAATAACTTCAGCCACACATGAATTCGGACCAGTCTTGGACTATCCACATCAAAATTCTCACATCTGTACATGCAATAGATTTTCCAAGCCATCTCGGAAACACGATACACACAAATGTCATTTTTATAATTGTATAGATAAATCAACTGCGTGGGAGTTGTTGGGAATTTTTAATTTCGGTCAATGAATATCACAAAAAAATTGTAATGTTATTTACCAAAGTCCCATCTTTCAGGAATAATAATATATATATAAAATAAAACTCGGACAAAATTTAATTTTTTGTTATATAATTTTTCCAATTTTTTGAAAACTGACGAGACATGGCAAAAGATTCTAGAATGTGTGGGTTGCAGAACTGGCTTTCAGGAAGCCTTCGGGCTATTGTAGTTTTAGGACTGCAAGGGCGTCAGCCGAGAGTTATAGATCTCCTCCCACATTTAACGTTTATTATTGCTCTCTCTTCGGTTTTCAAAAAAGAAATTAAATCTTTTAAAAGATCTAAGTGTTTGTTTTTAAGAAAAATATCTTAAACTAAATCAATTGTGAGGGAGATTTTCCGTATTTCGAATTGTAAGAAAACGCGGGTGTTCAGAAACGCGAGAAATGTATCACAATTTGGGCAAGCTATCTTTTCCGACTTGCGATTCCCGAAACTGCCCCCGCGCGCCATTTTGTGAAAAACGTTGTCTTTATGATGAATTTTCATTGCGGATTAATATATTGGCTAAATATCAACACGTAAATAACTTCAGCCACACATGAATTCGGACCAGTCTTGGACTATCCACATCAAAATTCTCACATCTGTACATGCAATAGATTTTCCAAGCCATCTCGGAAACACGATACACACAAATGTCATTTTTATAATTGTATAGATAAATCAACTGCGTGGGAGTTGTTGGGAATGTTTAATTTCGTGCAATGAATATCACAAAAAAAAATTGTAATGTTATTTACCAAAGTCCCATCTTTCAGGAATAATAATATATATATAAAATAAAACTCGGACAAAATTTAATTTTTTGTTATATAATTTTTCCAATTTTTTGAAAACTGACGAGACATGGCAAAAGATTCTAGAATGTGTGGGTTGCAGAACTGGCTTTCAGGAAGCCTTCGGGCTATTGTAGTTTTAGGAATGCAAGGGCGTCAGCCGAGAGTTATAGATCTCCTCCCACATTTAACGTTTATTATTGCTCTCTCTTCGGTTTTCAAAAAAGAAATTAAATCTTTTAAAAGATCTAAGTGTTTGTTTTTAAGAAAAATATCTTAAACTAAATCAATTGTGAGGGAGATTTTCCGTATTTCGAATTGTAAGAAAACGCGGGTGTTCAGAAACGCGAGAAATGTATCACAATTTGGGCAAGCTATCTTTTCCGACTTGCGATTCCCGAAACTGCCCCCGCGCACCATTTTGTGAAAAACGTTGTCTTTATGATGAATTTTCATTGCGGATTAATATATTGGCTAAATATCAACACGTAAATAACTTCAGCCACACATGAATTCGGACCAGTCTTGGACTATCCACATCAAAATTCTCACATCTGTACATGCAATAGATTTTCCAAGCCATCTCGGAAACACGATACACACAAATGTCATTTTTATAATTGTATAGATAAATCAACTGCGTGGGAGTTGTTGGGAATTTTTAATTTCGGTCAATGAATATCGCAAAAAAAATTGTAATGTTATTTACCAAAGTCCCATCTTTCAGGAATAATAATATATACATAAAATAAAACTCGGACAAAATTTAATTTTTTGTTATATAATTTTTCCAATTTTTTGAAAACTGACGAGACATGGCAAAAGATTCTAGAATGTGTGGGTTGCAGAACTGGCTTTCAGGAAGCCTTCGGGCTATTGTAGTTTTAGGACTGCAAGGGCGTCAGCCGAGAGTTATAGATCTCCTCCCACATTTAACGTTTCTTATTGCTCTCTCTTCGGTTTTCAAAAAAGAAATTAAATCTTTTAAAAGATCCAAGTGTTTGTTTTTAAGAAAAATATCTTAAAAATAAATCAATTGTGAGGGAGATTTTCCGTATTTCGAATTGTAAGAAAACGCGGGTGTTTAGAAACGCGAGAAATATATCACAATTTGGGCAAGCTATCTTTTCCGACTTGCGATTCCCGAAACTGCCCCCGCGCGCCATTTTGAGAAAAACGATGTCTTTATGATGAATTTTCATTGCGGATTAATATATTGGCTAAATATCAACACGTAAATAACTTCAGCCACACATGAATTCGGACCAGTCTTGGACTATCCACATCAAAATTCTCACATCTGTACATGCAATAGATTTTCCAAGCCATCTCGGAAACACGATACACACAAATGTCATTTTTATCATTGTATAGATAAATCAACTGCGTGGGAGTTGTTGGGAATGTTTAATTTCGTGCAATGAATATCACAAAAAAAAATTGTAATGTTATTTACCAAAGTCCCATCTTTCAGGAATAATAATATATATATAAAATAAAACTCGGACAAAATTTAATTTTTTGTTATATAATTTTTCCAATTTTTTGAAAACTGACGAGACATGGCAAAAGATTCTAGAATGTGTGGGTTGCAGAACTGGCTTTCAGGAAGCCTTCGGGCTATTGTAGTTTTAGGACTGCAAGGGCGTCAGCCGAGAGTTATAGATCTACTCCCACATTTAACGTTTCTTATTGCTCTCTCTTCGGTTTTCAAAAAAGAAATTAAATCTTTTAAAAGATCTAAGTGTTTGTTTTTAAGAAAAATATCTTAAACTAAATCAGTTGTGAGGGAGATTTTCCGTATTTCGAATTGTAAGAAAACGCGGGTTTTTAGAAACGCGAGAAATATATCACAATATGGCCAAGCTATCTTTTCCGACTTGCGATTCCCGAAACTGCCCCCGCGCGCCATTTTGAGAAAAACGATGTCTTTATGATGAATTTTCATTGCGGATTAATATATTGGCTAAATATCAACACGTAAATAACTTCAGCCACACATGAATTCGGACCAGTCTTGGACTATCCACATCAAAATTCTCACATCTGTACATGCAATAGATTTTCCAAGCCATCTCGGAAACACGATACACACAAATGTCATTTTTATCATTGTATAGATAAATCAACTGCGTGGGAGTTGTTGGGAATGTTTAATTTCGTGCAATGAATATCACAAAAAAAAATTGTAATGTTATTTACCAAAGTCCCATCTTTCAGGAATAATAATATATACATAAAATAAAACTCGGACAAAATTTAATTTTTTGTTATATAATTTTTCCAATTTTTTGAAAACAGACGAGACATGGCAAAAGATTCTAGAATGTGTGGGTTGCAGAACTGGCTTTCAGGAAGCCTTCGGGCTATTGTAGTTTTAGGACTGCAAGGGCGTCAGCCGAGAGTTATAGATCTCCTCCCACATTTAACGTTTATTATTGCTCTCTCTTCGGTTTTCAAAAAAGAAATTAAATCTTTTAAAAGATCTAAGTGTTTGTTTTTAAGAAAAATATCTTAAACTAAATCAATTGTGAGGGAGATTTTCCGTATTTCGAATTGTAAGAAAACGCGGGTGTTCAGAAACGCGAGAAATGTATCACAATTTGGGCAAGCTATCTTTTCCGACTTGCGATTCCCGAAACTGCCCCCTCGCGCCATTTTGAGAAAAACGATGTCTTTATGATGAATTTTCTTTGCGGATTAATATATTGGCTAAATATCAACACGTAAATAACTTCAGCCACACATGAATTCGGACCAGTCTTGGACTATCCACATCAAAATTCTCACATCTGTACATGCAATAGATTTTCCAAGCCATCTCGGAAACACGATACACACAAATGTCATTTTTATAATTGTATAGATAAATCAACTGCGTGGGAGTTGTTGGGAATGTTTAATTTCGTGCAATGAATATCACAAAAAAAATTGTAATGTTATTTACCAAAGTCCCATCTTTCAGGAATAATAATATATATATAAAATAAAACTCGGACAAAATTTAATTTTTTGTTATATAATTTTTCCAATTTTTTGAAAACTGACGAGACATGGCAAAAGATTCTAGAATGTGTGGGTTGCAGAACTGGCTTTCAGGAAGCCTTCGGGCTATTGTAGTTTTAGGACTGCAAGGGCGTCAGCCGAGAGTTATAGATCTACTCCCACATTTAACGTTTCTTATTGCTCTCTCTTCGGTTTTCAAAAAAGAAATTAAATCTTTTAAAAGATCTAAGTGTTTGTTTTTAAGAAAAATATCTTAAACTAAATCAATTGTGAGGGAGATTTTCCGTATTTCGAATTGTAAGAAAACGCGGGTGTTCAGAAACGCGAGAAATGTATCACAATTTGGGCAAGCTATCTTTTCCGACTTGCGATTCCCGAAACTGCCCCCGCGCGCCATTTTGTGAAAAACGTTGTCTTTATGATGAATTTTCATTGCGGATTAATATATTGGCTAAATATCAACAGGTAAATAACTTCAGCCACACATGAATTCGGACCAGTCTTGGACTATCCACATCAAAATTCTCACATCTGTACATGCAATAGATTTTCCAAGCCATCTCGGAAACACGATACACACAAATGTCATTTTTATCATTGTATAGATAAATCAACTGCGTGGGAGTTGTTGGGAATGTTTAATTTCGTGCAATGAATATCACAAAAAAAAATTGTAATGTTATTTACCAAAGTCCCATCTTTCAGGAATAATAATATATACATAAAATAAAACTCGGACAAAATTTAATTTTTTGTTATATAATTTTTCCAATTTTTTGAAAACTGACGAGACATGGCAAAAGATTCTAGAATGTGTGGGTTGCAGAACTGGCTTTCAGGAAGCCTTCGGGCTATTGTAGTTTTAGGACTGCAAGGGCGTCAGCCGAGAGTTATAGATCTACTCCCACATTTAACGTTTCTTATTGCTCTCTCTTCGGTTTTCAAAAAAGAAATTAAATCTTTTAAAAGATCTAAGTGTTTGTTTTTAAGAAAAATATCTTAAACTAAATCAATTGTGAGGGAGATTTTCCGTATTTCGAATTGTAAGAAAACGCGGGTGTTCAGAAACGCGAGAAATGTATCACAATTTGGGCAAGCTATCTTTTCCGACTTGCGATTCCCGAAACTGCCCCCTCGCGCCATTTTGAGAAAAACGATGTCTTTATGATGAATTTTCTTTGCGGATTAATATATTGGCTAAATATCAACACGTAAATAACTTCAGCCACACATGAATTCGGACCAGTCTTGGACTATCCACATCAAAATTCTCACATCTGTACATGCAATAGATTTTCCAAGCCATCTCGGAAACACGATACACACAAATGTCATTTTTATAATTGTATAGATAAATCAACTGCGTGGGAGTTGTTGGGAATGTTTAATTTCGTGCAATGAATATCACAAAAAAAATTGTAATGTTATTTACCAAAGTCCCATCTTTCAGGAATAATAATATATATATAAAATAAAACTCGGACAAAATTTAATTTTTTGTTATATAATTTTTCCAATTTTTTGAAAACTGACGAGACATGGCAAAAGATTCTAGAATGTGTGGGTTGCAGAACTGGCTTTCAGGAAGCCTTCGGGCTATTGTAGTTTTAGGACTGCAAGGGCGTCAGCCGAGAGTTATAGATCTACTCCCACATTTAACGTTTCTTATTGCTCTCTCTTCGGTTTTCAAAAAAGAAATTAAATCTTTTAAAAGATCTAAGTGTTTGTTTTTAAGAAAAATATCTTAAACTAAATCAATTGTGAGGGAGATTTTCCGTATTTCGAATTGTAAGAAAACGCGGGTGTTCAGAAACGCGAGAAATGTATCACAATTTGGGCAAGCTATCTTTTCCGACTTGCGATTCCCGAAACTGCCCCCGCGCGCCATTTTGTGAAAAACGTTGTCTTTATGATGAATTTTCATTGCGGATTAATATATTGGCTAAATATCAACAGGTAAATAACTTCAGCCACACATGAATTCGGACCAGTCTTGGACTATCCACATCAAAATTCTCACATCTGTACATGCAATAGATTTTCCAAGCCATCTCGGAAACACGATACACACAAATGTCATTTTTATCATTGTATAGATAAATCAACTGCGTGGGAGTTGTTGGGAATGTTTAATTTCGTGCAATGAATATCACAAAAAAAAATTGTAATGTTATTTACCAAAGTCCCATCTTTCAGGAATAATAATATATACATAAAATAAAACTCGGACAAAATTTAATTTTTTGTTATATAATTTTTCCAATTTTTTGAAAACTGACGAGACATGGCAAAAGATTCTAGAATGTGTGGGTTGCAGAACTGGCTTTCAGGAAGCCTTCGGGCTATTGTAGTTTTAGGACTGCAAGGGCGTCAGCCGAGAGTTATAGATCTACTCCCACATTTAACGTTTCTTATTGCTCTCTCTTCGGTTTTCAAAAAAGAAATTAAATCTTTTAAAAGATCTAAGTGTTTGTTTTTAAGAAAAATATCTTAAACTAAATCAATTGTGAGGGAGATTTTCCGTATTTCGAATTGTAAGAAAACGCGGGTTTTTAGAAACGCGAGAAATATATCACAATTTGGGAAAGCTATCTTTTCCGACTTGCGATTCCCGAAACTGCCCCCGCGCGCCATTTTGAGAAAAACGATGTCTTTATGATGAATTTTCATTGCGGATTAATATATTGGCTAAATATCAACACGTAAATAACTTCAGCCACACATGAATTCGGACCAGTCTTGGACTATCCACATCAAAATTCTCACATCTGTACATGCAATAGATTTTCCAAGCCATCTCGGAAACACGATACACACAAATGTCATTTTTATAATTGTATAGATAAATCAACTGCGTGGGAGTTGTTGGGAATTTTTAATTTCGGTCAATGAATATCACAAAAAAATTGTAATGTTATTTACCAAAGTCCCATCTTTCAGGAATAATAATATATATATAAAATAAAACTCGGACAAAATTTAATTTTTTGTTATATAATTTTTCCAATTTTTTGAAAACTGACGAGACATGGCAAAAGATTCTAGAATGTGTGGGTTGCAGAACTGGCTTTCAGGAAGCCTTCGGGCTATTGTAGTTTTAGGACTGCAAGGGCGTCAGCCGAGAGTTATAGATCTCCTCCCACATTTAACGTTTATTATTGCTCTCTCTTCGGTTTTCAAAAAAGAAATTAAATCTTTTAAAAGATCTAAGTGTTTGTTTTTAAGAAAAATATCTTAAACTAAATCAATTGTGAGGGAGATTTTCCGTATTTCGAATTGTAAGAAAACGCGGGTGTTCAGAAACGCGAGAAATGTATCACAATTTGGGCAAGCTATCTTTTCCGACTTGCGATTCCCGAAACTGCCCCCGCGCGCCATTTTGAGAAAAACGATGTCTTTATGATGAATTTTCATTGCGGATTAATATATTGGCTAAATATCAACACGTAAATAACTTCAGCCACACATGAATTAGGACCAGTCTTGGACTATCCACATCAAAATTCTCACATCTGTACATGCAATAGATTTTCCAAGCCATCTCGGAAACACGATACACACAAATGTCATTTTTATAATTGTATAGATAAATCAACTGCGTGGGAGTTGTTGGGAATTTTTAATTTCGGTCAATGAATATCACAAAAAAATTGTAATGTTATTTACCAAAGTCCCATCTTTCAGGAATAATAATATATATATAAAATAAAACTCGGACAAAATTTAATTTTTTGTTATATAATTTTTCCAATTTTTTGAAAACTGACGAGACATGGCAAAAGATTCTAGAATGTGTGGGTTGCAGAACTGGCTTTCAGGAAGCCTTCGGGCTATTGTAGTTTTAGGACTGCAAGAGCGTCAGCCGAGAGTTATAGATCTCCTCCCACATTTAACGTTTATTATTGCTCTCTCT
This sequence comes from Maratus michaelseni, assembly GCA_963931845.1. Taxonomy (NCBI): domain Eukaryota; kingdom Metazoa; phylum Arthropoda; class Arachnida; order Araneae; family Salticidae; genus Maratus; species Maratus michaelseni. The sequence continues at coordinate 284,100,298 of OZ007587.1, forward strand.
TCGATTTTCAAAAAAGAAATTAAATCTTTTAAAAGATCTAAGTGTTTGTTTTTAAGAAAAATATCTTAAACTAAATCAATTGTGAGGGAGATTTTCCGTATTTCGAATTGTAAGAAAACGCGGGTGTTCAGAAACGCGAGAAATGTATCACAATTTGGGCAAGCTATCTTTTCCGACTTGCGATTCCCGGAACTGCCCCCGCGCGCCATTTTGTGAAAAACGTTGTCTTTATGATGAATTTTCATTGCGGATTAATATATTGGCTAAATATCAACACGTAAATAACTTCAGCCACACATGAATTCGGACCAGTCTTGGACTATCCACATCAAAATTCTCACATCTGTACATGCAATAGATTTTCCAAGCCATCTCGGAAACACGATACACACAAATGTCATTTTTATAATTGTATAGATAAATCAACTGCGTGGGAGTTGTTGGGAATGTTTAATTTCGTGCAATGAATATCACAAAAAAAAATTGTAATGTTATTTACCAAAGTCCCATCTTTCAGGAATAATAATATATATATAAAATAAAACTCGGACAAAATTTAATTTTTTGTTATATAATTTTTCCAATTTTTTGAAAACTGACGAGACATGGCAAAAGATTCTAGAATGTGTGGGTTGCAGAACTGGCTTTCAGGAAGCCTTCGGGCTATTGTAGTTTTAGGACTGCAAGGGCGTCAGCCGAGAGTTATAGATCTACTCCCACATTTAACGTTTCTTATTGCTCTCTCTTCGGTTTTCAAAAAAGAAATTAAATCTTTTAAAAGATCTAAGTGTTTGTTTTTAAGAAAAATATCTTAAACTAAATCAATTGTGAGGGAGATTTTCCGTATTTCGAATTGTAAGAAAACGCGGGTGTTCAGAAACGCGAGAAATGTATCACAATTTGGGCAAGCTATCTTTTCCGACTTGCGATTCCCGAAACTGCCCCCGCGCGCCATTTTGTGAAAAACGTTGTCTTTATGATGAATTTTCATTGCGGATTAATATATTGGCTAAATATCAACAGGTAAATAACTTCAGCCACACATGAATTCGGACCAGTCTTGGACTATCCACATCAAAATTCTCACATCTGTACATGCAATAGATTTTCCAAGCCATCTCGGAAACACGATACACACAAATGTCATTTTTATCATTGTATAGATAAATCAACTGCGTGGGAGTTGTTGGGAATGTTTAATTTCGTGCAATGAATATCACAAAAAAAAATTGTAATGTTATTTACCAAAGTCCCATCTTTCAGGAATAATAATATATACATAAAATAAAACTCGGACAAAATTTAATTTTTTGTTATATAATTTTTCCAATTTTTTGAAAACTGACGAGACATGGCAAAAGATTCTAGAATGTGTGGGTTGCAGAACTGGCTTTCAGGAAGCCTTCGGGCTATTGTAGTTTTAGGACTGCAAGGGCGTCAGCCGAGAGTTATAGATCTACTCCCACATTTAACGTTTCTTATTGCTCTCTCTTCGGTTTTCAAAAAAGAAATTAAATCTTTTAAAAGATCTAAGTGTTTGTTTTTAAGAAAAATATCTTAAACTAAATCAATTGTGAGGGAGATTTTCCGTATTTCGAATTGTAAGAAAACGCGGGTTTTTAGAAACGCGAGAAATATATCACAATTTGGGAAAGCTATCTTTTCCGACTTGCGATTCCCGAAACTGCCCCCGCGCGCCATTTTGAGAAAAACGATGTCTTTATGATGAATTTTCATTGCGGATTAATATATTGGCTAAATATCAACACGTAAATAACTTCAGCCACACATGAATTCGGACCAGTCTTGGACTATCCACATCAAAATTCTCACATCTGTACATGCAATAGATTTTCCAAGCCATCTCGGAAACACGATACACACAAATGTCATTTTTATAATTGTATAGATAAATCAACTGCGTGGGAGTTGTTGGGAATTTTTAATTTCGGTCAATGAATATCACAAAAAAATTGTAATGTTATTTACCAAAGTCCCATCTTTCAGGAATAATAATATATATATAAAATAAAACTCGGACAAAATTTAATTTTTTGTTATATAATTTTTCCAATTTTTTGAAAACTGACGAGACATGGCAAAAGATTCTAGAATGTGTGGGTTGCAGAACTGGCTTTCAGGAAGCCTTCGGGCTATTGTAGTTTTAGGACTGCAAGGGCGTCAGCCGAGAGTTATAGATCTCCTCCCACATTTAACGTTTATTATTGCTCTCTCTTCGGTTTTCAAAAAAGAAATTAAATCTTTTAAAAGATCTAAGTGTTTGTTTTTAAGAAAAATATCTTAAACTAAATCAATTGTGAGGGAGATTTTCCGTATTTCGAATTGTAAGAAAACGCGGGTGTTCAGAAACGCGAGAAATGTATCACAATTTGGGCAAGCTATCTTTTCCGACTTGCGATTCCCGAAACTACCCCCGCGCGCCATTTTGAGAAAAACGATGTCTTTATGATGAATTTTCATTGCGGATTAATATATTGGCTAAATATCAACACGTAAATAACTTCAGCCACACATGAATTAGGACCAGTCTTGGACTATCCACATCAAAATTCTCACATCTGTACATGCAATAGATTTTCCAAGCCATCTCGGAAACACGATACACACAAATGTCATTTTTATAATTGTATAGATAAATCAACTGCGTGGGAGTTGTTGGGAATTTTTAATTTCGGTCAATGAATATCACAAAAAAATTGTAATGTTATTTACCAAAGTCCCATCTTTCAGGAATAATAATATATATATAAAATAAAACTCGGACAAAATTTAATTTTTTGTTATATAATTTTTCCAATTTTTTGAAAACTGACGAGACATGGCAAAAGATTCTAGAATGTGTGGGTTGCAGAACTGGCTTTCAGGAAGCCTTCGGGCTATTGTAGTTTTAGGACTGCAAGGGCGTCAGCCGAGAGTTATAGATCTCCTCCCACATTTAACGTTTATTATTGCTCTCTCTTCGGTTTTCAAAAAAGAAATTAAATCTTTTAAAAGATCTAAGTGTTTGTTTTTAAGAAAAATATCTTAAACTAAATCAATTGTGAGGGAGATTTTCCGTATTTCGAATTGTAAGAAAACGCGGGTGTTCAGAAACGCGAGAAATGTATCACAATTTGGGCAAGCTATCTTTTCCGACTTGCGATTCCCGAAACTGCCCCCGCGCGCCATTTTGTGAAAAACGTTGTCTTTATGATGAATTTTCATTGCGGATTAATATATTGGCTAAATATCAACACGTAAATAACTTCAGCCACACATGAATTCGGACCAGTCTTGGACTATCCACATCAAAATTCTCACATCTGTACATGCAATAGATTTTCCAAGCCATCTCGGAAACACGATACACACAAATGTCATTTTTATAATTGTATAGATAAATCAACTGCGTGGGAGTTGTTGGGAATGTTTAATTTCGTGCATTGAATATCACAAAAAAAAATTGTAATGTTATTTACCAAAGTCCCATCTTTCAGGAATAATAATATATATATAAAATAAAACTCGGACAAAATTTAATTTTTTGTTATATAATTTTTCCAATTTTTTGAAAACTGACGAGACATGGCAAAAGATTCTAGAATGTGTGGGTTGCAGAACTGGCTTTCAGGAAGCCTTCGGGCTATTGTAGTTTTAGGACTGCAAGGGCGTCAGCCGAGAGTTATAGATCTCCTCCCACATTTAACGTTTATTATTGCTCTCTCTTCGGTTTTCAAAAAAGAAATTAAATCTTTTAAAAGATCTAAGTGTTTGTTTTTAAGAAAAATATCTTAAACTAAATCAATTGTGAGGGAGATTTTCCGTATTTCGAATTGTAAGAAAACGCGGGTGTTCAGAAACGCGAGAAATGTATCACAATTTGGGCAAGCTATCTTTTCCGACTTGCGATTCCCGAAACTGCCCCCGCGCGCCATTTTGAGAAAAACGATGTCTTTATGATGAATTTTCATTGCGGATTAATATATTGGCTAAATATCAACACGTAAATAACTTCAGCCACACATGAATTCGGACCAGTCTTGGACTATCCACATCAAAATTCTCACATCTGTACATGCAATAGATTTTCCAAGCCATCTCGGAAACACGATACACACAAATGTCATTTTTATAATTGTATAGATAAATCAACTGCGTGGGAGTTGTTGGGAATTTTTAATTTCGGTCAATGAATATCACAAAAAAATTGTAATGTTATTTACCAAAGTCCCATCTTTCAGGAATAATAATATATATATAAAATAAAACTCGGACAAAATTTAATTTTTTGTTATATAATTTTTCCAATTTTTTGAAAACTGACGAGACATGGCAAAAGATTCTAGAATGTGTGGGTTGCAGAACTGGCTTTCAGGAAGCCTTCGGGCTATTGTAGTTTTAGGACTGCAAGGGCGTCAGCCGAGAGTTATAGATCTCCTCCCACATTTAACGTTTATTATTGCTCTCTCTTCGGTTTTCAAAAAAGAAATTAAATCTTTTAAAAGATCTAAGTGTTTGTTTTTAAGAAAAATATCTTAAACTAAATCAATTGTGAGGGAGATTTTCCGTATTTCGAATTGTAAGAAAACGCGGGTGTTCAGAAACGCGAGAAATGTATCACAATTTGGGCAAGCTATCTTTTCCGACTTGCGATTCCCGAAACTGCCCCCGCGCGCCATTTTGTGAAAAACGTTGTCTTTATGATGAATTTTCATTGCGGATTAATATATTGGCTAAATATCAACACGTAAATAACTTCAGCCACACATGAATTCGGACCAGTCTTGGACTATCCACATCAAAATTCTCACATCTGTACATGCAATAGATTTTCCAAGCCATCTCGGAAACACGATACACACAAATGTCATTTTTATAATTGTATAGATAAATCAACTGCGTGGGAGTTGTTGGGAATGTTTAATTTCGTGCAATGAATATCACAAAAAAAAATTGTAATGTTATTTACCAAAGTCCCATCTTTCAGGAATAATAATATATATATAAAATAAAACTCGGACAAAATTTAATTTTTTGTTATATAATTTTTCCAATTTTTTGAAAACTGACGAGACATGGCAAAAGATTCTAGAATGTGTGGGTTGCAGAACTGGCTTTCAGGAAGCCTTCGGGCTATTGTAGTTTTAGGAATGCAAGGGCGTCAGCCGAGAGTTATAGATCTCCTCCCACATTTAACGTTTATTATTGCTCTCTCTTCGGTTTTCAAAAAAGAAATTAAATCTTTTAAAAGATCTAAGTGTTTGTTTTTAAGAAAAATATCTTAAACTAAATCAATTGTGAGGGAGATTTTCCGTATTTCGAATTGTAAGAAAACGCGGGTGTTCAGAAACGCGAGAAATGTATCACAATTTGGGCAAGCTATCTTTTCCGACTTGCGATTCCCGAAACTGCCCCCGCGCACCATTTTGTGAAAAACGTTGTCTTTATGATGAATTTTCATTGCGGATTAATATATTGGCTAAATATCAACACGTAAATAACTTCAGCCACACATGAATTCGGACCAGTCTTGGACTATCCACATCAAAATTCTCACATCTGTACATGCAATAGATTTTCCAAGCCATCTCGGAAACACGATACACACAAATGTCATTTTTATAATTGTATAGATAAATCAACTGCGTGGGAGTTGTTGGGAATTTTTAATTTCGGTCAATGAATATCGCAAAAAAAATTGTAATGTTATTTACCAAAGTCCCATCTTTCAGGAATAATAATATATATATAAAATAAAACTCGGACAAAATTTAATTTTTTGTTATATAATTTTTCCAATTTTTTGAAAACTGACGAGACATGGCAAAAGATTCTAGAATGTGTGGGTTGCAGAACTGGCTTTCAGGAAGCCTTCGGGCTATTGTAGTTTTAGGACTGCAAGGGCGTCAGCCGAGAGTTATAGATCTCCTCCCACATTTAACGTTTCTTATTGCTCTCTCTTCGGTTTTCAAAAAAGAAATTAAATCTTTTAAAAGATCCAAGTGTTTGTTTTTAAGAAAAATATCTTAAAAATAAATCAATTGTGAGGGAGATTTTCCGTATTTCGAATTGTAAGAAAACGCGGGTGTTTAGAAACGCGAGAAATATATCACAATTTGGGCAAGCTATCTTTTCCGACTTGCGATTCCCGAAACTGCCCCCGCGCGCCATTTTGAGAAAAACGATGTCTTTATGATGAATTTTCATTGCGGATTAATATATTGGCTAAATATCAACACGTAAATAACTTCAGCCACACATGAATTCGGACCAGTCTTGGACTATCCACATCAAAATTCTCACATCTGTACATGCAATAGATTTTCCAAGCCATCTCGGAAACACGATACACACAAATGTCATTTTTATAATTGTATAGATAAATCAACTGCGTGGGAGTTGTTGGGAATGTTTAATTTCGTGCAATGAATATCACAAAAAAAAATTGTAATGTTATTTACCAAAGTCCCATCTTTCAGGAATAATAATATATATATAAAATAAAACTCGGACAAAATTTAATTTTTTGTTATATAATTTTTCCAATTTTTTGAAAACTGACGAGACATGGCAAAAGATTCTAGAATGTGTGGGTTGCAGAACTGGCTTTCAGGAAGCCTTCGGGCTATTGTAGTTTTAGGACTGCAAGGGCGTCAGCCGAGAGTTATAGATCTCCTCCCACATTTAACGTTTATTATTGCTCTCTCTTCGGTTTTCAAAAAAGAAATTAAATCTTTTAAAAGATCTAAGTGTTTGTTTTTAAGAAAAATATCTTAAACTAAATCAATTGTGAGGGAGATTTTCCGTATTTCGAATTGTAAGAAAACGCGGGTGTTCAGAAACGCGAGAAATGTATCACAATTTGGGCAAGCTATCTTTTCCGACTTGCGATTCCCGAAACTGCCCCCGCGCGCCATTTTGTGAAAAACGTTGTCTTTATGATGAATTTTCATTGCGGATTAATATATTGGCTAAATATCAACACGTAAATAACTTCAGCCACACATGAATTCGGACCAGTCTTGGACTATCCACATCAAAATTCTCACATCTGTATATGCAATAGATTTTCCAAGCCATCTCGGAAACACGATACACACAAATGTCATTTTTATCATTGTATAGATAAATCAACTGCGTGGGAGTTGTTGGGAATGTTTAATTTCGTGCAATGAATATCACAAAAAAAATTGTAATGTTATTTACCAAAGTCCCATCTTTCAGGAATAATAATATATATATAAAATAAAACTCGGACAAAATTTAATTTTTTGTTATATAATTTTTCCAATTTTTTGAAAACTGACGAGACATGGCAAAAGATTCTAGAATGTGTGGGTTGCAGAACTGGCTTTCAGGAAGCCTTCGGGCTATTGTAGTTTTAGGACTGCAAGGGCGTCAGCCGAGAGTTATAGATCTACTCCCACATTTAACGTTTCTTATTGCTCTCTCTTCGGTTTTCAAAAAAGAAATTAAATCTTTTAAAAGATCTAAGTGTTTGTTTTTAAGAAAAATATCTTAAACTAAATCAATTGTGAGGGAGATTTTCCGTATTTCGAATTGTAAGAAAACGCGGGTTTTTAGAAACGCGAGAAATATATCACAATATGGCCAAGCTATCTTTTCCGACTTGCGATTCCCGAAACTGCCCCCGCGCGCCATTTTGAGAAAAACGATGTCTTTATGATGAATTTTCATTGCGGATTAATATATTGGCTAAATATCAACACGTAAATAACTTCAGCCACACATGAATTCGGACCAGTCTTGGACTATCCACATCAAAATTCTCACATCTGTACATGCAATAGATTTTCCAAGCCATCTCGGAAACACGATACACACAAATGTCATTTTTATAATTGTATAGATAAATCAACTGCGTGGGAGTTGTTGGGAATGTTTAATTTCGTGCAATGAATATCACAAAAAAAAATTGTAATGTTATTTACCAAAGTCCCATCTTTCAGGAATAATAATATATATATAAAATAAAACTCGGACAAAATTTAATTTTTTGTTATATAATTTTTCCAATTTTTTGAAAACTGACGAGACATGGCAAAAGATTCTAGAATGTGTGGGTTGCAGAACTGGCTTTCAGGAAGCCTTCGGGCTATTGTAGTTTTAGGACTGCAAGGGCGTCAGCCGAGAGTTATAGATCTCCTCCCACATTTAACGTTTATTATTGCTCTCTCTTCGGTTTTCAAAAAAGAAATTAAATCTTTTAAAAGATCTAAGTGTTTGTTTTTAAGAAAAATATCTTAAACTAAATCAATTGTGAGGGAGATTTTCCGTATTTCGAATTGTAAGAAAACGCGGGTGTTCAGAAACGCGAGAAATGTATCACAATTTGGGCAAGCTATCTTTTCCGACTTGCGATTCCCGAAACTGCCCCCGCGCGCCATTTTGTGAAAAACGTTGTCTTTATGATGAATTTTCATTGCGGATTAATATATTGGCTAAATATCAACACGTAAATAACTTCAGCCACACATGAATTCGGACCAGTCTTGGACTATCCACATCAAAATTCTCACATCTGTATATGCAATAGATTTTCCAAGCCATCTCGGAAACACGATACACACAAATGTCATTTTTATCATTGTATAGATAAATCAACTGCGTGGGAGTTGTTGGGAATGTTTAATTTCGTGCAATGAATATCACAAAAAAAATTGTAATGTTATTTACCAAAGTCCCATCTTTCAGGAATAATAATATATATATAAAATAAAACTCGGACAAAATTTAATTTTTTGTTATATAATTTTTCCAATTTTTTGAAAACTGACGAGACATGGCAAAAGATTCTAGAATGTGTGGGTTGCAGAACTGGCTTTCAGGAAGCCTTCGGGCTATTGTAGTTTTAGGACTGCAAGGGCGTCAGCCGAGAGTTATAGATCTACTCCCACATTTAACGTTTCTTATTGCTCTCTCTTCGGTTTTCAAAAAAGAAATTAAATCTTTTAAAAGATCTAAGTGTTTGTTTTTAAGAAAAATATCTTAAACTAAATCAATTGTGAGGGAGATTTTCCGTATTTCGAATTGTAAGAAAACGCGGGTTTTTAGAAACGCGAGAAATATATCACAATATGGCCAAGCTATCTTTTCCGACTTGCGATTCCCGAAACTGCCCCCGCGCGCCATTTTGAGAAAAACGATGTCTTTATGATGAATTTTCATTGCGGATTAATATATTGGCTAAATATCAACACGTAAATAACTTCAGCCACACATGAATTCGGACCAGTCTTGGACTATCCACATCAAAATTCTCACATCTGTACATGCAATAGATTTTCCAAGCCATCTCGGAAACACGATACACACAAATGTCATTTTTATCATTGTATAGATAAATCAACTGCGTGGGAGTTGTTGGGAATGTTTAATTTCGTGCAATGAATATCACAAAAAAAAATTGTAATGTTATTTACCAAAGTCCCATCTTTCAGGAATAATAATATATACATAAAATAAAACTCGGACAAAATTTAATTTTTTGTTATATAATTTTTCCAATTTTTTGAAAACTGACGAGACATGGCAAAAGATTCTAGAATGTGTGGGTTGCAGAACTGGCTTTCAGGAAGCCTTCGGGCTATTGTAGTTTTAGGACTGCAAGGGCGTCAGCCGAGAGTTATAGATCTCCTCCCACATTTAACGTTTATTATTGCTCTCTCTTCGGTTTTCAAAAAAGAAATTAAATCTTTTAAAAGATCTAAGTGTTTGTTTTTAAGAAAAATATCTTAAACTAAATCAATTGTGAGGGAGATTTTCCGTATTTCGAATTGTAAGAAAACGCGGGTGTTCAGAAACGCGAGAAATGTATCACAATTTGGGCAAGCTATCTTTTCCGACTTGCGATTCCCGAAACTGCCCCCTCGCGCCATTTTGAGAAAAACGATGTCTTTATGATGAATTTTCTTTGCGGATTAATATATTGGCTAAATATCAACACGTAAATAACTTCAGCCACACATGAATTCGGACCAGTCTTGGACTATCCACATCAAAATTCTCACATCTGTACATGCAATAGATTTTCCAAGCCATCTCGGAAACACGATACACACAAATGTCATTTTTATCATTGTATAGATAAATCAACTGCGTGGGAGTTGTTGGGAATGTTTAATTTCGTGCAATGAATATCACAAAAAAAAATTGTAATGTTATTTACCAAAGTCCCATCTTTCAGGAATAATAATATATACATAAAATAAAACTCGGACAAAATTTAATTTTTTGTTATATAATTTTTCCAATTTTTTGAAAACTGACGAGACATGGCAAAAGATTCTAGAATGTGTGGGTTGCAGAACTGGCTTTCAGGAAGCCTTCGGGCTATTGTAGTTTTAGGACTGCAAGGGCGTCAGCCGAGAGTTATAGATCTCCTCCCACATTTAACGTTTATTATTGCTCTCTCTTCGGTTTTCAAAAAAGAAATTAAATCTTTTAAAAGATCTAAGTGTTTGTTTTTAAGAAAAATATCTTAAACTAAATCAATTGTGAGGGAGATTTTCCGTATTTCGAATTGTAAGAAAACGCGGGTGTTCAGAAACGCGAGAAATGTATCACAATTTGGGCAAGCTATCTTTTCCGACTTGCGATTCCCGAAACTGCCCCCGCGCGCCATTTTGTGAAAAACGTTGTCTTTATGATGAATTTTCATTGCGGATTAATATATTGGCTAAATATCAACACGTAAATAACTTCAGCCACACATGAATTCGGACCAGTCTTGGACTATCCACATCAAAATTCTCACATCTGTACATGCAATAGATTTTCCAAGCCATCTCGGAAACACGATACACACAAATGTCATTTTTATAATTGTATAGATAAATCAACTGCGTGGGAGTTGTTGGGAATGTTTAATTTCGTGCAATGAATATCACAAAAAAAAATTGTAATGTTATTTACCAAAGTCCCATCTTTCAGGAATAATAATATATATATAAAATAAAACTCGGACAAAATTTAATTTTTTGTTATATAATTTTTCCAATTTTTTGAAAACTGACGAGACATGGCAAAAGATTCTAGAATGTGTGGGTTGCAGAACTGGCTTTCAGGAAGCCTTCGGGCTATTGTAGTTTTAGGAATGCAAGGGCGTCAGCCGAGAGTTATAGATCTCCTCCCACATTTAACGTTTATTATTGCTCTCTCTTCGGTTTTCAAAAAAGAAATTAAATCTTTTAAAAGATCTAAGTGTTTGTTTTTAAGAAAAATATCTTAAACTAAATCAATTGTGAGGGAGATTTTCCGTATTTCGAATTGTAAGAAAACGCGGGTGTTCAGAAACGCGAGAAATGTATCACAATTTGGGCAAGCTATCTTTTCCGACTTGCGATTCCCGAAACTGCCCCCGCGCACCATTTTGTGAAAAACGTTGTCTTTATGATGAATTTTCATTGCGGATTAATATATTGGCTAAATATCAACACGTAAATAACTTCAGCCACACATGAATTCGGACCAGTCTTGGACTATCCACATCAAAATTCTCACATCTGTACATGCAATAGATTTTCCAAGCCATCTCGGAAACACGATACACACAAATGTCATTTTTATAATTGTATAGATAAATCAACTGCGTGGGAGTTGTTGGGAATTTTTAATTTCGGTCAATGAATATCGCAAAAAAAATTGTAATGTTATTTACCAAAGTCCCATCTTTCAGGAATAATAATATATATATAAAATAAAACTCGGACAAAATTTAATTTTTTGTTATATAATTTTTCCAATTTTTTGAAAACTGACGAGACATGGCAAAAGATTCTAGAATGTGTGGGTTGCAGAACTGGCTTTCAGGAAGCCTTCGGGCTATTGTAGTTTTAGGACTGCAAGGGCGTCAGCCGAGAGTTATAGATCTCCTCCCACATTTAACGTTTCTTATTGCTCTCTCTTCGGTTTTCAAAAAAGAAATTAAATCTTTTAAAAGATCCAAGTGTTTGTTTTTAAGAAAAATATCTTAAAAATAAATCAATTGTGAGGGAGATTTTCCGTATTTCGAATTGTAAGAAAACGCGGGTGTTTAGAAACGCGAGAAATATATCACAATTTGGGCAAGCTATCTTTTCCGACTTGCGATTCCCGAAACTGCCCCCGCGCGCCATTTTGTGAAAAACGTTGTCTTTATGATGAATTTTCATTGCGGATTAATATATTGGCTAAATATCAACACGTAAATAACTTCAGCCACACATGAATTCGGACCAGTCTTGGACTATCCACATCAAAATTCTCACATCTGTATATGCAATAGATTTTCCAAGCCATCTCGGAAACACGATACACACAAATGTCATTTTTATAATTGTATAGATAAATCAACTGCGTGGGAGTTGTTGGGAATTTTTAATTTCGGTCAATGAATATCGCAAAAAAAATTGTAATGTTATTTACCAAAGTCCCATCTTTCAGGAATAATAATATATATATAAAATAAAACTCGGACAAAATTTAATTTTTTGTTATATAATTTTTCCAATTTTTTGAAAACTGACGAGACATGGCAAAAGATTCTAGAATGTGTGGGTTGCAGAACTGGCTTTCAGGAAGCCTTCGGGCTATTGTAGTTTTAGGACTGCAAGGGCGTCAGCCGAGAGTTATAGATCTCCTCCCACATTTAACGTTTCTTATTGCTCTCTCTTCGGTTTTCAAAAAAGAAATTAAATCTTTTAAAAGATCCAAGTGTTTGTTTTTAAGAAAAATATCTTAAAAATAAATCAATTGTGAGGGAGATTTTCCGTATTTCGAATTGTAAGAAAACGCGGGTGTTTAGAAACGCGAGAAATATATCACAATTTGGGCAAGCTATCTTTTCCGACTTGCGATTCCCGAAACTGCCCCCGCGCGCCATTTTGAGAAAAACGATGTCTTTATGATGAATTTTCATTGCGGATTAATATATTGGCTAAATATCAACACGTAAATAACTTCAGCCACACATGAATTCGGACCAGTCTTGGACTATCCACATCAAAATTCTCACATCTGTACATGCAATAGATTTTCCAAGCCATCTCGGAAACACGATACACACAAATGTCATTTTTATAATTGTATAGATAAATCAACTGCGTGGGAGTTGTTGGGAATGTTTAATTTCGTGCAATGAATATCACAAAAAAAAATTGTAATGTTATTTACCAAAGTCCCATCTTTCAGGAATAATAATATATATATAAAATAAAACTCGGACAAAATTTAATTTTTTGTTATATAATTTTTCCAATTTTTTGAAAACTGACGAGACATGGCAAAAGATTCTAGAATGTGTGGGTTGCAGAACTGGCTTTCAGGAAGCCTTCGGGCTATTGTAGTTTTAGGACTGCAAGGGCGTCAGCCGAGAGTTATAGATCTCCTCCCACATTTAACGTTTATTATTGCTCTCTCTTCGGTTTTCAAAAAAGAAATTAAATCTTTTAAAAGATCTAAGTGTTTGTTTTTAAGAAAAATATCTTAAACTAAATCAATTGTGAGGGAGATTTTCCGTATTTCGAATTGTAAGAAAACGCGGGTGTTCAGAAACGCGAGAAATGTATCACAATTTGGGCAAGCTATCTTTTCCGACTTGCGATTCCCGAAACTGCCCCCGCGCGCCATTTTGTGAAAAACGTTGTCTTTATGATGAATTTTCATTGCGGATTAATATATTGGCTAAATATCAACACGTAAATAACTTCAGCCACACATGAATTCGGACCAGTCTTGGACTATCCACATCAAAATTCTCACATCTGTATATGCAATAGATTTTCCAAGCCATCTCGGAAACACGATACACACAAATGTCATTTTTATCATTGTATAGATAAATCAACTGCGTGGGAGTTGTTGGGAATGTTTAATTTCGTGCAATGAATATCACAAAAAAAATTGTAATGTTATTTACCAAAGTCCCATCTTTCAGGAATAATAATATATATATAAAATAAAACTCGGACAAAATTTAATTTTTTGTTATATAATTTTTCCAATTTTTTGAAAACTGACGAGACATGGCAAAAGATTCTAGAATGTGTGGGTTGCAGAACTGGCTTTCAGGAAGCCTTCGGGCTATTGTAGTTTTAGGACTGCAAGGGCGTCAGCCGAGAGTTATAGATCTACTCCCACATTTAACGTTTCTTATTGCTCTCTCTTCGGTTTTCAAAAAAGAAATTAAATCTTTTAAAAGATCTAAGTGTTTGTTTTTAAGAAAAATATCTTAAACTAAATCAATTGTGAGGGAGATTTTCCGTATTTCGAATTGTAAGAAAACGCGGGTTTTTAGAAACGCGAGAAATATATCACAATATGGCCAAGCTATCTTTTCCGACTTGCGATTCCCGAAACTGCCCCCGCGCGCCATTTTGAGAAAAACGATGTCTTTATGATGAATTTTCATTGCGGATTAATATATTGGCTAAATATCAACACGTAAATAACTTCAGCCACACATGAATTCGGACCAGTCTTGGACTATCCACATCAAAATTCTCACATCTGTACATGCAATAGATTTTCCAAGCCATCTCGGAAACACGATACACACAAATGTCATTTTTATCATTGTATAGATAAATCAACTGCGTGGGAGTTGTTGGGAATGTTTAATTTCGTGCAATGAATATCACAAAAAAAAATTGTAATGTTATTTACCAAAGTCCCATCTTTCAGGAATAATAATATATACATAAAATAAAACTCGGACAAAATTTAATTTTTTGTTATATAATTTTTCCAATTTTTTGAAAACTGACGAGACATGGCAAAAGATTCTAGAATGTGTGGGTTGCAGAACTGGCTTTCAGGAAGCCTTCGGGCTATTGTAGTTTTAGGACTGCAAGGGCGTCAGCCGAGAGTTATAGATCTCCTCCCACATTTAACGTTTATTATTGCTCTCTCTTCGGTTTTCAAAAAAGAAATTAAATCTTTTAAAAGATCTAAGTGTTTGTTTTTAAGAAAAATATCTTAAACTAAATCAATTGTGAGGGAGATTTTCCGTATTTCGAATTGTAAGAAAACGCGGGTGTTCAGAAACGCGAGAAATGTATCACAATTTGGGCAAGCTATCTTTTCCGACTTGCGATTCCCGAAACTGCCCCCTCGCGCCATTTTGAGAAAAACGATGTCTTTATGATGAATTTTCTTTGCGGATTAATATATTGGCTAAATATCAACACGTAAATAACTTCAGCCACACATGAATTCGGACCAGTCTTGGACTATCCACATCAAAATTCTCACATCTGTACATGCAATAGATTTTCCAAGCCATCTCGGAAACACGATACACACAAATGTCATTTTTATAATTGTATAGATAAATCAACTGCGTGGGAGTTGTTGGGAATGTTTAATTTCGTGCAATGAATATCACAAAAAAAATTGTAATGTTATTTACCAAAGTCCCATCTTTCAGGAATAATAATATATATATAAAATAAAACTCGGACAAAATTTAATTTTTTGTTATATATTTTTCCAATTTTTTGAAAACTGACGAGACATGGCAAAAGATTCTAGAATGTGTGGGTTGCAGAACTGGCTTTCAGGAAGCCTTCGGGCTATTGTAGTTTTAGGACTGCAAGGGCGTCAGCCGAGAGTTATAGATCTACTCCCACATTTAACGTTTCTTATTGCTCTCTCTTCGGTTTTCAAAAAAGAAATTAAATCTTTTAAAAGATCTAAGTGTTTGTTTTTAAGAAAAATATCTTAAACTAAATCAATTGTGAGGGAGATTTTCCGTATTTCGAATTGTAAGAAAACGCGGGTGTTCAGAAACGCGAGAAATGTATCACAATTTGGGCAAGCTATCTTTTCCGACTTGCGATTCCCGAAACTGCCCCCGCGCGCCATTTTGTGAAAAACGTTGTCTTTATGATGAATTTTCATTGCGGATTAATATATTGGCTAAATATCAACAGGTAAATAACTTCAGCCACACATGAATTCGGACCAGTCTTGGACTATCCACATCAAAATTCTCACATCTGTACATGCAATAGATTTTCCAAGCCATCTCGGAAACACGATACACACAAATGTCATTTTTATCATTGTATAGATAAATCAACTGCGTGGGAGTTGTTGGGAATGTTTAATATCGTGCAATGAATATCACAAAAAAAAATTGTAATGTTATTTACCAAAGTCCCATCTTTCAGGAATAATAATATATACATAAAATAAAACTCGGACAAAATTTAATTTTTTGTTATATAATTTTTCCAATTTTTTGAAAACTGACGAGACATGGCAAAAGATTCTAGAATGTGTGGGTTGCAGAACTGGCTTTCAGGAAGCCTTCGGGCTATTGTAGTTTTAGGACTGCAAGGGCGTCAGCCGAGAGTTATAGATCTACTCCCACATTTAACGTTTCTTATTGCTCTCTCTTCGGTTTTCAAAAAAGAAATTAAATCTTTTAAAAGATCTAAGTGTTTGTTTTTAAGAAAAATATCTTAAACTAAATCAATTGTGAGGGAGATTTTCCGTATTTCGAATTGTAAGAAAACGCGGGTTTTTAGAAACGCGAGAAATATATCACAATTTGGGAAAGCTATCTTTTCCGACTTGCGATTCCCGAAACTGCCCCCGCGCGCCATTTTGAGAAAAACGATGTCTTTATGATGAATTTTCATTGCGGATTAATATATTGGCTAAATATCAACACGTAAATAACTTCCACACATGAATTCGGACCAGTCTTGGACTATCCACATCAAAATTCTCACATCTGTACATGCAATAGATTTTCCAAGCCATCTCGGAAACACGATACACACAAATGTCATTTTTATAATTGTATAGATAAATCAACTGCGTGGGAGTTGTTGGGAATTTTTAATTTCGGTCAATGAATATCACAAAAAAATTGTAATGTTATTTACCAAAGTCCCATCTTTCAGGAATAATAATATATATATAAAATAAAACTCGGACAAAATTTAATTTTTTGTTATATAATTTTTCCAATTTTTTGAAAACTGACGAGACATGGCAAAAGATTCTAGAATGTGTGGGTTGCAGAACTGGCTTTCAGGAAGCCTTCGGGCTATTGTAGTTTTAGGACTGCAAGGGCGTCAGCCGAGAGTTATAGATCTCCTCCCACATTTAACGTTTATTATTGCTCTCTCTTCGGTTTTCAAAAAAGAAATTAAATCTTTTAAAAGATCTAAGTGTTTGTTTTTAAGAAAAATATCTTAAACTAAATCAATTGTGAGGGAGATTTTCCGTATTTCGAATTGTAAGAAAACGCGGGTGTTCAGAAACGCGAGAAATGTATCACAATTTGGGCAAGCTATCTTTTCCGACTTGCGATTCCCGAAACTGCCCCCGCGCGCCATTTTGAGAAAAACGATGTCTTTATGATGAATTTTCATTGCGGATTAATATATTGGCTAAATATCAACACGTAAATAACTTCAGCCACACATGAATTAGGACCAGTCTTGGACTATCCACATCAAAATTCTCACATCTGTACATGCAATAGATTTTCCAAGCCATCTCGGAAACACGATACACACAAATGTCATTTTTATAATTGTATAGATAAATCAACTGCGTGGGAGTTGTTGGGAATTTTTAATTTCGGTCAATGAATATCACAAAAAAATTGTAATGTTATTTACCAAAGTCCCATCTTTCAGGAATAATAATATATATATAAAATAAAACTCGGACAAAATTTAATTTTTTGTTATATAATTTTTCCAATTTTTTGAAAACTGACGAGACATGGCAAAAGATTCTAGAATGTGTGGGTTGCAGAACTGGCTTTCAGGAAGCCTTCGGGCTATTGTAGTTTTAGGACTGCAAGGGCGTCAGCCGAGAGTTATAGATCTCCTCCCACATTTAACGTTTATTATTGCTCTCTCTTCGGTTTTCAAAAAAGAAATTAAATCTTTTAAAAGATCTAAGTGTTTGTTTTTAAGAAAAATATCTTAAACTAAATCAATTGTGAGGGAGATTTTCCGTATTTCGAATTGTAAGAAAACGCGGGTGTTCAGAAACGCGAGAAATGTATCACAATTTGGGCAAGCTATCTTTTCCGACTTGCGATTCCCGAAACTGCCCCCGCGCGCCATTTTGTGAAAAACGTTGTCTTTATGATGAATTTTCATTGCGGATTAATATATTGGCTAAATATCAACACGTAAATAACTTCAGCCACACATGAATTCGGACCAGTCTTGGACTATCCACATCAAAATTCTCACATCTGTACATGCAATAGATTTTCCAAGCCATCTCGGAAACACGATACACACAAATGTCATTTTTATAATTGTATAGATAAATCAACTGCGTGGGAGTTGTTGGGAATGTTTAATTTCGTGCAATGAATATCACAAAAAAAAATTGTAATGTTATTTACCAAAGTCCCATCTTTCAGGAATAATAATATATACATAAAATAAAACTCGGACAAAATTTAATTTTTTGTTATATAATTTTTCCAATTTTTTGAAAACTGACGAGACATGGCAAAAGATTCTAGAATGTGTGGGTTGCAGAACTGGCTTTCAGGAAGCCTTCGGGCTATTGTAGTTTTAGGACTGCAAGGGCGTCAGCCGAGAGTTATAGATCTCCTCCCACATTTAACGTTTATTATTGCTCTCTCTTCGGTTTTCAAAAAAGAAATTAAATCTTTTAAAAGATCTAAGTGTTTGTTTTTAAGAAAAATATCTTAAACTAAATCAATTGTGAGGGAGATTTTCCGTATTTCGAATTGTAAGAAAACGCGGGTGTTCAGAAACGCGAGAAATGTATCACAATTTGGGCAAGCTATCTTTTCCGACTTGCGATTCCCGAAACTGCCCCCTCGCGCCATTTTGAGAAAAACGATGTCTTTATGATGAATTTTCTTTGCGGATTAATATATTGGCTAAATATCAACACGTAAATAACTTCAGCCACACATGAATTCGGACCAGTCTTGGACTATCCACATCAAAATTCTCACATCTGTACATGCAATAGATTTTCCAAGCCATCTCGGAAACACGATACACACAAATGTCATTTTTATAATTGTATAGATAAATCAACTGCGTGGGAGTTGTTGGGAATGTTTAATTTCGTGCAATGAATATCACAAAAAAAATTGTAATGTTATTTACCAAAGTCCCATCTTTCAGGAATAATAATATATATATAAAATAAAACTCGGACAAAATTTAATTTTTTGTTATATAATTTTTCCAATTTTTTGAAAACTGACGAGACATGGCAAAAGATTCTAGAATGTGTGGGTTGCAGAACTGGCTTTCAGGAAGCCTTCGGGCTATTGTAGTTTTAGGACTGCAAGGGCGTCAGCCGAGAGTTATAGATCTACTCCCACATTTAACGTTTCTTATTGCTCTCTCTTCGGTTTTCAAAAAAGAAATTAAATCTTTTAAAAGATCTAAGTGTTTGTTTTTAAGAAAAATATCTTAAACTAAATCAATTGTGAGGGAGATTTTCCGTATTTCGAATTGTAAGAAAACGCGGGTGTTCAGAAACGCGAGAAATGTATCACAATTTGGGCAAGCTATCTTTTCCGACTTGCGATTCCCGAAACTGCCCCCGCGCGCCATTTTGTGAAAAACGTTGTCTTTATGATGAATTTTCATTGCGGATTAATATATTGGCTAAATATCAACAGGTAAATAACTTCAGCCACACATGAATTCGGACCAGTCTTGGACTATCCACATCAAAATTCTCACATCTGTACATGCAATAGATTTTCCAAGCCATCTCGGAAACACGATACACACAAATGTCATTTTTATCATTGTATAGATAAATCAACTGCGTGGGAGTTGTTGGGAATGTTTAATTTCGTGCAATGAATATCACAAAAAAAAATTGTAATGTTATTTACCAAAGTCCCATCTTTCAGGAATAATAATATATACATAAAATAAAACTCGGACAAAATTTAATTTTTTGTTATATAATTTTTCCAATTTTTTGAAAACTGACGAGACATGGCAAAAGATTCTAGAATGTGTGGGTTGCAGAACTGGCTTTCAGGAAGCCTTCGGGCTATTGTAGTTTTAGGACTGCAAGGGCGTCAGCCGAGAGTTATAGATCTACTCCCACATTTAACGTTTCTTATTGCTCTCTCTTCGGTTTTCAAAAAAGAAATTAAATCTTTTAAAAGATCTAAGTGTTTGTTTTTAAGAAAAATATCTTAAACTAAATCAATTGTGAGGGAGATTTTCCGTATTTCGAATTGTAAGAAAACGCGGGTTTTTAGAAACGCGAGAAATATATCACAATTTGGGAAAGCTATCTTTTCCGACTTGCGATTCCCGAAACTGCCCCCGCGCGCCATTTTGAGAAAAACGATGTCTTTATGATGAATTTTCATTGCGGATTAATATATTGGCTAAATATCAACACGTAAATAACTTCAGCCACACATGAATTCGGACCAGTCTTGGACTATCCACATCAAAATTCTCACATCTGTACATGCAATAGATTTTCCAAGCCATCTCGGAAACACGATACACACAAATGTCATTTTTATAATTGTATAGATAAATCAACTGCGTGGGAGTTGTTGGGAATTTTTAATTTCGGTCAATGAATATCACAAAAAAATTGTAATGTTATTTACCAAAGTCCCATCTTTCAGGAATAATAATATATATATAAAATAAAACTCGGACAAAATTTAATTTTTTGTTATATAATTTTTCCAATTTTTTGAAAACTGACGAGACATGGCAAAAGATTCTAGAATGTGTGGGTTGCAGAACTGGCTTTCAGGAAGCCTTCGGGCTATTGTAGTTTTAGGAATGCAAGGGCGTCAGCCGAGAGTTATAGATCTCCTCCCACATTTAACGTTTATTATTGCTCTCTCTTCGGTTTTCAAAAAAGAAATTAAATCTTTTAAAAGATCTAAGTGTTTGTTTTTAAGAAAAATATCTTAAACTAAATCAATTGTGAGGGAGATTTTCCGTATTTCGAATTGTAAGAAAACGCGGGTGTTCAGAAACGCGAGAAATGTATCACAATTTGGGCAAGCTATCTTTTCCGACTTGCGATTCCCGAAACTGCCCCCGCGCACCATTTTGTGAAAAACGTTGTCTTTATGATGAATTTTCATTGCGGATTAATATATTGGCTAAATATCAACACGTAAATAACTTCAGCCACACATGAATTCGGACCAGTCTTGGACTATCCACATCAAAATTCTCACATCTGTACATGCAATAGATTTTCCAAGCCATCTCGGAAACACGATACACACAAATGTCATTTTTATAATTGTATAGATAAATCAACTGCGTGGGAGTTGTTGGGAATTTTTAATTTCGGTCAATGAATATCGCAAAAAAAATTGTAATGTTATTTACCAAAGTCCCATCTTTCAGGAATAATAATATATATATAAAATAAAACTCGGACAAAATTTAATTTTTTGTTATATAATTTTTCCAATTTTTTGAAAACTGACGAGACATGGCAAAAGATTCTAGAATGTGTGGGTTGCAGAACTGGCTTTCGGGCTATTGTAGTTTTAGGACTGCAAGGGCGTCAGCCGAGAGTTATAGATCTCCTCCCACATTTAACGTTTCTTATTGCTCTCTCTTCGGTTTTCAAAAAAGAAATTAAATCTTTTAAAAGATCCAAGTGTTTGTTTTTAAGAAAAATATCTTAAAAATAAATCAATTGTGAGGGAGATTTTCCGTATTTCGAATTGTAAGAAAACGCGGGTGTTTAGAAACGCGAGAAATATATCACAATTTGGGCAAGCTATCTTTTCCGACTTGCGATTCCCTAAACTGCCCCCGCGCGCCATTTTGTGAAAAACGTTGTCTTTATGATGAATTTTCATTGCGGATTAATATATTGGCTAAATATCAACACGTAAATAACTTCAGCCACACATGAATTCGGACCAGTCTTGGACTATCCACATCAAAATTCTCACATCTGTATATGCAATAGATTTTCCAAGCCATCTCGGAAACACGATACACACAAATGTCATTTTTATAATTGTATAGATAAATCAACTGCGTGGGAGTTGTTGGGAATTTTTAATTTCGGTCAATGAATATCGCAAAAAAAATTGTAATGTTATTTACCAAAGTCCCATCTTTCAGGAATAATAATATATATATAAAATAAAACTCGGACAAAATTTAATTTTTTGTTATATAATTTTTCCAATTTTTTGAAAACTGACGAGACATGGCAAAAGATTCTAGAATGTGTGGGTTGCAGAACTGGCTTTCAGGAAGCCTTCGGGCTATTGTAGTTTTAGGACTGCAAGGGCGTCAGCCGAGAGTTATAGATCTCCTCCCACATTTAACGTTTCTTATTGCTCTCTCTTCGGTTTTCAAAAAAGAAATTAAATCTTTTAAAAGATCCAAGTGTTTGTTTTTAAGAAAAATATCTTAAAAATAAATCAATTGTGAGGGAGATTTTCCGTATTTCGAATTGTAAGAAAACGCGGGTGTTTAGAAACGCGAGAAATATATCACAATTTGGGCAAGCTATCTTTTCCGACTTGCGATTCCCGAAACTGCCCCCGCGCGCCATTTTGAGAAAAACGATGTCTTTATGATGAATTTTCATTGCGGATTAATATATTGGCTAAATATCAACACGTAAATAACTTCAGCCACACATGAATTCGGACCAGTCTTGGACTATCCACATCAAAATTCTCACATCTGTACATGCAATAGATTTTCCAAGCCATCTCGGAAACACGATACACACAAATGTCATTTTTATAATTGTATAGATAAATCAACTGCGTGGGAGTTGTTGGGAATGTTTAATTTCGTGCAATGAATATCACAAAAAAAAATTGTAATGTTATTTACCAAAGTCCCATCTTTCAGGAATAATAATATATATATAAAATAAAACTCGGACAAAATTTAATTTTTTGTTATATAATTTTTCCAATTTTTTGAAAACTGACGAGACATGGCAAAAGATTCTAGAATGTGTGGGTTGCAGAACTGGCTTTCAGGAAGCCTTCGGGCTATTGTAGTTTTAGGACTGCAAGGGCGTCAGCCGAGAGTTATAGATCTCCTCCCACATTTAACGTTTATTATTGCTCTCTCTTCGGTTTTCAAAAAAGAAATTAAATCTTTTAAAAGATCTAAGTGTTTGTTTTTAAGAAAAATATCTTAAACTAAATCAATTGTGAGGGAGATTTTCCGTATTTCGAATTGTAAGAAAACGCGGGTGTTCAGAAACGCGAGAAATGTATCACAATTTGGGCAAGCTATCTTTTCCGACTTGCGATTCCCGAAACTGCCCCCGCGCGCCATTTTGTGAAAAACGTTGTCTTTATGATGAATTTTCATTGCGGATTAATATATTGGCTAAATATCAACACGTAAATAACTTCAGCCACACATGAATTCGGACCAGTCTTGGACTATCCACATCAAAATTCTCACATCTGTATATGCAATAGATTTTCCAAGCCATCTCGGAAACACGATACACACAAATGTCATTTTTATCATTGTATAGATAAATCAACTGCGTGGGAGTTGTTGGGAATGTTTAATTTCGTGCAATGAATATCACAAAAAAAATTGTAATGTTATTTACCAAAGTCCCATCTTTCAGGAATAATAATATATATATAAAATAAAACTCGGACAAAATTTAATTTTTTGTTATATAATTTTTCCAATTTTTTGAAAACTGACGAGACATGGCAAAAGATTCTAGAATGTGTGGGTTGCAGAACTGGCTTTCAGGAAGCCTTCGGGCTATTGTAGTTTTAGGACTGCAAGGGCGTCAGCCGAGAGTTATAGATCTACTCCCACATTTAACGTTTCTTATTGCTCTCTCTTCGGTTTTCAAAAAAGAAATTAAATCTTTTAAAAGATCTAAGTGTTTGTTTTTAAGAAAAATATCTTAAACTAAATCAATTGTGAGGGAGATTTTCCGTATTTCGAATTGTAAGAAAACGCGGGTTTTTAGAAACGCGAGAAATATATCACAATATGGCCAAGCTATCTTTTCCGACTTGCGATTCCCGAAACTGCCCCCGCGCGCCATTTTGAGAAAAACGATGTCTTTATGATGAATTTTCATTGCGGATTAATATATTGGCTAAATATCAACACGTAAATAACTTCAGCCACACATGAATTCGGACCAGTCTTGGACTATCCACATCAAAATTCTCACATCTGTACATGCAATAGATTTTCCAAGCCATCTCGGAAACACGATACACACAAATGTCATTTTTATCATTGTATAGATAAATCAACTGCGTGGGAGTTGTTGGGAATGTTTAATTTCGTGCAATGAATATCACAAAAAAAAATTGTAATGTTATTTACCAAAGTCCCATCTTTCAGGAATAATAATATATACATAAAATAAAACTCGGACAAAATTTAATTTTTTGTTATATAATTTTTCCAATTTTTTGAAAACTGACGAGACATGGCAAAAGATTCTAGAATGTGTGGGTTGCAGAACTGGCTTTCAGGAAGCCTTCGGGCTATTGTAGTTTTAGGACTGCAAGGGCGTCAGCCGAGAGTTATAGATCTCCTCCCACATTTAACGTTTATTATTGCTCTCTCTTCGGTTTTCAAAAAAGAAATTAAATCTTTTAAAAGATCTAAGTGTTTGTTTTTAAGAAAAATATCTTAAACTAAATCAATTGTGAGGGAGATTTTCCGTATTTCGAATTGTAAGAAAACGCGGGTGTTCAGAAACGCGAGAAATGTATCACAATTTGGGCAAGCTATCTTTTCCGACTTGCGATTCCCGAAACTGCCCCCTCGCGCCATTTTGAGAAAAACGATGTCTTTATGATGAATTTTCTTTGCGGATTAATATATTGGCTAAATATCAACACGTAAATAACTTCAGCCACACATGAATTCGGACCAGTCTTGGACTATCCACATCAAAATTCTCACATCTGTACATGCAATAGATTTTCCAAGCCATCTCGGAAACACGATACACACAAATGTCATTTTTATAATTGTATAGATAAATCAACTGCGTGGGAGTTGTTGGGAATGTTTAATTTCGTGCAATGAATATCACAAAAAAAATTGTAATGTTATTTACCAAAGTCCCATCTTTCAGGAATAATAATATATATATAAAATAAAACTCGGACAAAATTTAATTTTTTGTTATATATTTTTCCAATTTTTTGAAAACTGACGAGACATGGCAAAAGATTCTAGAATGTGTGGGTTGCAGAACTGGCTTTCAGGAAGCCTTCGGGCTATTGTAGTTTTAGGACTGCAAGGGCGTCAGCCGAGAGTTATAGATCTACTCCCACATTTAACGTTTCTTATTGCTCTCTCTTCGGTTTTCAAAAAAGAAATTAAATCTTTTAAAAGATCTAAGTGTTTGTTTTTAAGAAAAATATCTTAAACTAAATCAATTGTGAGGGAGATTTTCCGTATTTCGAATTGTAAGAAAACGCGGGTGTTCAGAAACGCGAGAAATGTATCACAATTTGGGCAAGCTATCTTTTCCGACTTGCGATTCCCGAAACTGCCCCCGCGCGCCATTTTGTGAAAAACGTTGTCTTTATGATGAATTTTCATTGCGGATTAATATATTGGCTAAATATCAACAGGTAAATAACTTCAGCCACACATGAATTCGGACCAGTCTTGGACTATCCACATCAAAATTCTCACATCTGTACATGCAATAGATTTTCCAAGCCATCTCGGAAACACGATACACACAAATGTCATTTTTATCATTGTATAGATAAATCAACTGCGTGGGAGTTGTTGGGAATGTTTAATTTCGTGCAATGAATATCACAAAAAAAAATTGTAATGTTATTTACCAAAGTCCCATCTTTCAGGAATAATAATATATACATAAAATAAAACTCGGACAAAATTTAATTTTTTGTTATATAATTTTTCCAATTTTTTGAAAACTGACGAGACATGGCAAAAGATTCTAGAATGTGTGGGTTGCAGAACTGGCTTTCAGGAAGCCTTCGGGCTATTGTAGTTTTAGGACTGCAAGGGCGTCAGCCGAGAGTTATAGATCTACTCCCACATTTAACGTTTCTTATTGCTCTCTCTTCGGTTTTCAAAAAAGAAATTAAATCTTTTAAAAGATCTAAGTGTTTGTTTTTAAGAAAAATATCTTAAACTAAATCAATTGTGAGGGAGATTTTCCGTATTTCGAATTGTAAGAAAACGCGGGTTTTTAGAAACGCGAGAAATATATCACAATTTGGGAAAGCTATCTTTTCCGACTTGCGATTCCCGAAACTGCCCCCGCGCGCCATTTTGAGAAAAACGATGTCTTTATGATGAATTTTCATTGCGGATTAATATATTGGCTAAATATCAACACGTAAATAACTTCCACACATGAATTCGGACCAGTCTTGGACTATCCACATCAAAATTCTCACATCTGTACATGCAATAGATTTTCCAAGCCATCTCGGAAACACGATACACACAAATGTCATTTTTATAATTGTATAGATAAATCAACTGCGTGGGAGTTGTTGGGAATTTTTAATTTCGGTCAATGAATATCACAAAAAAATTGTAATGTTATTTACCAAAGTCCCATCTTTCAGGAATAATAATATATATATAAAATAAAACTCGGACAAAATTTAATTTTTTGTTATATAATTTTTCCAATTTTTTGAAAACTGACGAGACATGGCAAAAGATTCTAGAATGTGTGGGTTGCAGAACTGGCTTTCAGGAAGCCTTCGGGCTATTGTAGTTTTAGGACTGCAAGGGCGTCAGCCGAGAGTTATAGATCTCCTCCCACATTTAACGTTTATTATTGCTCTCTCTTCGGTTTTCAAAAAAGAAATTAAATCTTTTAAAAGATCTAAGTGTTTGTTTTTAAGAAAAATATCTTAAACTAAATCAATTGTGAGGGAGATTTTCCGTATTTCGAATTGTAAGAAAACGCGGGTGTTCAGAAACGCGAGAAATGTATCACAATTTGGGCAAGCTATCTTTTCCGACTTGCGATTCCCGAAACTGCCCCCGCGCGCCATTTTGAGAAAAACGATGTCTTTATGATGAATTTTCATTGCGGATTAATATATTGGCTAAATATCAACACGTAAATAACTTCAGCCACACATGAATTAGGACCAGTCTTGGACTATCCACATCAAAATTCTCACATCTGTACATGCAATAGATTTTCCAAGCCATCTCGGAAACACGATACACACAAATGTCATTTTTATAATTGTATAGATAAATCAACTGCGTGGGAGTTGTTGGGAATTTTTAATTTCGGTCAATGAATATCACAAAAAAATTGTAATGTTATTTACCAAAGTCCCATCTTTCAGGAATAATAATATATATATAAAATAAAACTCGGACAAAATTTAATTTTTTGTTATATAATTTTTCCAATTTTTTGAAAACTGACGAGACATGGCAAAAGATTCTAGAATGTGTGGGTTGCAGAACTGGCTTTCAGGAAGCCTTCGGGCTATTGTAGTTTTAGGACTGCAAGGGCGTCAGCCGAGAGTTATAGATCTCCTCCCACATTTAACGTTTATTATTGCTCTCTCTTCGGTTTTCAAAAAAGAAATTAAATCTTTTAAAAGATCTAAGTGTTTGTTTTTAAGAAAAATATCTTAAACTAAATCAATTGTGAGGGAGATTTTCCGTATTTCGAATTGTAAGAAAACGCGGGTGTTCAGAAACGCGAGAAATGTATCACAATTTGGGCAAGCTATCTTTTCCGACTTGCGATTCCCGAAACTGCCCCCGCGCGCCATTTTGTGAAAAACGTTGTCTTTATGATGAATTTTCATTGCGGATTAATATATTGGCTAAATATCAACACGTAAATAACTTCAGCCACACATGAATTCGGACCAGTCTTGGACTATCCACATCAAAATTCTCACATCTGTACATGCAATAGATTTTCCAAGCCATCTCGGAAACACGATACACACAAATGTCATTTTTATAATTGTATAGATAAATCAACTGCGTGGGAGTTGTTGGGAATGTTTAATTTCGTGCAATGAATATCACAAAAAAAAATTGTAATGTTATTTACCAAAGTCCCATCTTTCAGGAATAATAATATATACATAAAATAAAACTCGGACAAAATTTAATTTTTTGTTATATAATTTTTCCAATTTTTTGAAAACTGACGAGACATGGCAAAAGATTCTAGAATGTGTGGGTTGCAGAACTGGCTTTCAGGAAGCCTTCGGGCTATTGTAGTTTTAGGACTGCAAGGGCGTCAGCCGAGAGTTATAGATCTCCTCCCACATTTAACGTTTATTATTGCTCTCTCTTCGGTTTTCAAAAAAGAAATTAAATCTTTTAAAAGATCTAAGTGTTTGTTTTTAAGAAAAATATCTTAAACTAAATCAATTGTGAGGGAGATTTTCCGTATTTCGAATTGTAAGAAAACGCGGGTGTTCAGAAACGCGAGAAATGTATCACAATTTGGGCAAGCTATCTTTTCCGACTTGCGATTCCCGAAACTGCCCCCTCGCGCCATTTTGAGAAAAACGATGTCTTTATGATGAATTTTCTTTGCGGATTAATATATTGGCTAAATATCAACACGTAAATAACTTCAGCCACACATGAATTCGGACCAGTCTTGGACTATCCACATCAAAATTCTCACATCTGTACATGCAATAGATTTTCCAAGCCATCTCGGAAACACGATACACACAAATGTCATTTTTATAATTGTATAGATAAATCAACTGCGTGGGAGTTGTTGGGAATGTTTAATTTCGTGCAATGAATATCACAAAAAAAATTGTAATGTTATTTACCAAAGTCCCATCTTTCAGGAATAATAATATATATATAAAATAAAACTCGGACAAAATTTAATTTTTTGTTATATAATTTTTCCAATTTTTTGAAAACTGACGAGACATGGCAAAAGATTCTAGAATGTGTGGGTTGCAGAACTGGCTTTCAGGAAGCCTTCGGGCTATTGTAGTTTTAGGACTGCAAGGGCGTCAGCCGAGAGTTATAGATCTACTCCCACATTTAACGTTTCTTATTGCTCTCTCTTCGGTTTTCAAAAAAGAAATTAAATCTTTTAAAAGATCTAAGTGTTTGTTTTTAAGAAAAATATCTTAAACTAAATCAATTGTGAGGGAGATTTTCCGTATTTCGAATTGTAAGAAAACGCGGGTGTTCAGAAACGCGAGAAATGTATCACAATTTGGGCAAGCTATCTTTTCCGACTTGCGATTCCCGAAACTGCCCCCGCGCGCCATTTTGTGAAAAACGTTGTCTTTATGATGAATTTTCATTGCGGATTAATATATTGGCTAAATATCAACAGGTAAATAACTTCAGCCACACATGAATTCGGACCAGTCTTGGACTATCCACATCAAAATTCTCACATCTGTACATGCAATAGATTTTCCAAGCCATCTCGGAAACACGATACACACAAATGTCATTTTTATCATTGTATAGATAAATCAACTGCGTGGGAGTTGTTGGGAATGTTTAATTTCGTGCAATGAATATCACAAAAAAAAATTGTAATGTTATTTACCAAAGTCCCATCTTTCAGGAATAATAATATATACATAAAATAAAACTCGGACAAAATTTAATTTTTTGTTATATAATTTTTCCAATTTTTTGAAAACTGACGAGACATGGCAAAAGATTCTAGAATGTGTGGGTTGCAGAACTGGCTTTCAGGAAGCCTTCGGGCTATTGTAGTTTTAGGACTGCAAGGGCGTCAGCCGAGAGTTATAGATCTACTCCCACATTTAACGTTTCTTATTGCTCTCTCTTCGGTTTTCAAAAAAGAAATTAAATCTTTTAAAAGATCTAAGTGTTTGTTTTTAAGAAAAATATCTTAAACTAAATCAATTGTGAGGGAGATTTTCCGTATTTCGAATTGTAAGAAAACGCGGGTTTTTAGAAACGCGAGAAATATATCACAATTTGGGAAAGCTATCTTTTCCGACTTGCGATTCCCGAAACTGCCCCCGCGCGCCATTTTGAGAAAAACGATGTCTTTATGATGAATTTTCATTGCGGATTAATATATTGGCTAAATATCAACACGTAAATAACTTCAGCCACACATGAATTCGGACCAGTCTTGGACTATCCACATCAAAATTCTCACATCTGTACATGCAATAGATTTTCCAAGCCATCTCGGAAACACGATACACACAAATGTCATTTTTATAATTGTATAGATAAATCAACTGCGTGGGAGTTGTTGGGAATTTTTAATTTCGGTCAATGAATATCACAAAAAAATTGTAATGTTATTTACCAAAGTCCCATCTTTCAGGAATAATAATATATATATAAAATAAAACTCGGACAAAATTTAATTTTTTGTTATATAATTTTTCCAATTTTTTGAAAACTGACGAGACATGGCAAAAGATTCTAGAATGTGTGGGTTGCAGAACTGGCTTTCAGGAAGCCTTCGGGCTATTGTAGTTTTAGGACTGCAAGGGCGTCAGCCGAGAGTTATAGATCTCCTCCCACATTTAACGTTTATTATTGCTCTCTCTTCGGTTTTCAAAAAAGAAATTAAATCTTTTAAAAGATCTAAGTGTTTGTTTTTAAGAAAAATATCTTAAACTAAATCAATTGTGAGGGAGATTTTCCGTATTTCGAATTGTAAGAAAACGCGGGTGTTCAGAAACGCGAGAAATGTATCACAATTTGGGCAAGCTATCTTTTCCGACTTGCGATTCCCGAAACTGCCCCCGCGCGCCATTTTGAGAAAAACGATGTCTTTATGATGAATTTTCATTGCGGATTAATATATTGGCTAAATATCAACACGTAAATAACTTCAGCCACACATGAATTAGGACCAGTCTTGGACTATCCACATCAAAATTCTCACATCTGTACATGCAATAGATTTTCCAAGCCATCTCGGAAACACGATACACACAAATGTCATTTTTATAATTGTATAGATAAATCAACTGCGTGGGAGTTGTTGGGAATTTTTAATTTCGGTCAATGAATATCACAAAAAAATTGTAATGTTATTTACCAAAGTCCCATCTTTCAGGAATAATAATATATATATAAAATAAAACTCGGACAAAATTTAATTTTTTGTTATATAATTTTTCCAATTTTTTGAAAACTGACGAGACATGGCAAAAGATTCTAGAATGTGTGGGTTGCAGAACTGGCTTTCAGGAAGCCTTCGGGCTATTGTAGTTTTAGGACTGCAAGGGCGTCAGCCGAGAGTTATAGATCTCCTCCCACATTTAACGTTTATTATTGCTCTCTCTTCGGTTTTCAAAAAAGAAATTAAATCTTTTAAAAGATCTAAGTGTTTGTTTTTAAGAAAAATATCTTAAACTAAATCAATTGTGAGGGAGATTTTCCGTATTTCGAATTGTAAGAAAACGCGGGTGTTCAGAAACGCGAGAAATGTATCACAATTTGGGCAAGCTATCTTTTCCGACTTGCGATTCCCGAAACTGCCCCCGCGCGCCATTTTGTGAAAAACGTTGTCTTTATGATGAATTTTCATTGCGGATTAATATATTGGCTAAATATCAACACGTAAATAACTTCAGCCACACATGAATTCGGACCAGTCTTGGACTATCCACATCAAAATTCTCACATCTGTACATGCAATAGATTTTCCAAGCCATCTCGGAAACACGATACACACAAATGTCATTTTTATAATTGTATAGATAAATCAACTGCGTGGGAGTTGTTGGGAATGTTTAATTTCGTGCAATGAATATCACAAAAAAAAATTGTAATGTTATTTACCAAAGTCCCATCTTTCAGGAATAATAATATATATATAAAATAAAACTCGGACAAAATTTAATTTTTTGTTATATAATTTTTCCAATTTTTTGAAAACTGACGAGACATGGCAAAAGATTCTAGAATGTGTGGGTTGCAGAACTGGCTTTCAGGAAGCCTTCGGGCTATTGTAGTTTTAGGACTGCAAGGGCGTCAGCCGAGAGTTATAGATCTCCTCCCACATTTAACGTTTATTATTGCTCTCTCTTCGGTTTTCAAAAAAGAAATTAAATCTTTTAAAAGATCTAAGTGTTTGTTTTTAAGAAAAATATCTTAAACTAAATCAATTGTGAGGGAGATTTTCCGTATTTCGAATTGTGAGAAAACGCGGGTGTTCAGAAACGCGAGAAATGTATCACAATTTGGGCAAGCTATCTTTTCCGACTTGCGATTCCCGAAACTGCCCCCGCGCGCCATTTTGAGAAAAACGATGTCTTTATGATGAATTTTCATTGCGGATTAATATATTGGCTAAATATCAACACGTAAATAACTTCAGCCACACATGAATTCGGACCAGTCTTGGACTATCCACATCAAAATTCTCACATCTGTACATGCAATAGATTTTCCAAGCCATCTCGGAAACACGATACACACAAATGTCATTTTTATAATTGTATAGATAAATCAACTGCGTGGGAGTTGTTGGGAATTTTTAATTTCGGTCAATGAATATCACAAAAAAATTGTAATGTTATTTACCAAAGTCCCATCTTTCAGGAATAATAATATATATATAAAATAAAACTCGGACAAAATTTAATTTTTTGTTATATAATTTTTCCAATTTTTTGAAAACTGACGAGACATGGCAAAAGATTCTAGAATGTGTGGGTTGCAGAACTGGCTTTCAGGAAGCCTTCGGGCTATTGTAGTTTTAGGACTGCAAGGGCGTCAGCCGAGAGTTATAGATCTCCTCCCACATTTAACGTTTATTATTGCTCTCTCTTCGGTTTTCAAAAAAGAAATTAAATCTTTTAAAAGATCTAAGTGTTTGTTTTTAAGAAAAATATCTTAAACTAAATCAATTGTGAGGGAGATTTTCCGTATTTCGAATTGTAAGAAAACGCGGGTGTTCAGAAACGCGAGAAATGTATCACAATTTGGGCAAGCTATCTTTTCCGACTTGCGATTCCCGAAACTGCCCCCGCGCGCCATTTTGTGAAAAACATTGTCTTTATGATGAATTTTCATTGCGGATTAATATATTGGCTAAATATCAACACGTAAATAACTTCAGCCACACATGAATTCGGACCAGTCTTGGACTATCCACATCAAAATTCTCACATCTGTACATGCAATAGATTTTCCAAGCCATCTCGGAAACACGATACACACAAATGTCATTTTTATAATTGTATAGATAAATCAACTGCGTGGGAGTTGTTGGGAATGTTTAATTTCGTGCAATGAATATCACAAAAAAAAATTGTAATGTTATTTACCAAAGTCCCATCTTTCAGGAATAATAATATATATATAAAATAAAACTCGGACAAAATTTAATTTTTTGTTATATAATTTTTCCAATTTTTTGAAAACTGACGAGACATGGCAAAAGATTCTAGAATGTGTGGGTTGCAGAACTGGATTTCAGGAAGCCTTCGGGCTATTGTAGTTTTAGGAATGCAAGGGCGTCAGCCGAGAGTTATAGATCTCCTCCCACATTTAACGTTTATTATTGCTCTCTCTTCGGTTTTCAAAAAAGAAATTAAATCTTTTAAAAGATCTAAGTGTTTGTTTTTAAGAAAAATATCTTAAACTAAATCAATTGTGAGGGAGATTTTCCGTATTTCGAATTGTAAGAAAACGCGGGTGTTCAGAAACGCGAGAAATGTATCACAATTTGGGCAAGCTATCTTTTCCGACTTGCGATTCCCGAAACTGCCCCCGCGCACCATTTTGTGAAAAACGTTGTCTTTATGATGAATTTTCATTGCGGATTAATATATTGGCTAAATATCAACAGGTAAATAACTTCAGCCACACATGAATTCGGACCAGTCTTGGACTATCCACATCAAAATTCTCACATCTGTACATGCAATAGATTTTCCAAGCCATCTCGGAAACACGATACACACAAATGTCATTTTTATCATTGTATAGATAAATCAACTGCGTGGGAGTTGTTGGGAATGTTTAATTTCGTGCAATGAATATCACAAAAAAAAATTGTAATGTTATTTACCAAAGTCCCATCTTTCAGGAATAATAATATATACATAAAATAAAACTCGGACAAAATTTAATTTTTTGTTATATAATTTTTCCAATTTTTTGAAAACTGACGAGACATGGCAAAAGATTCTAGAATGTGTGGGTTGCAGAACTGGCTTTCAGGAAGCCTTCGGGCTATTGTAGTTTTAGGACTGCAAGGGCGTCAGCCGAGAGTTATAGATCTACTCCCACATTTAACGTTTCTTATTGCTCTCTCTTCGGTTTTCAAAAAAGAAATTAAATCTTTTAAAAGATCTAAGTGTTTGTTTTTAAGAAAAATATCTTAAACTAAATCAATTGTGAGGGAGATTTTCCGTATTTCGAATTGTAAGAAAACGCGGGTTTTTAGAAACGCGAGAAATATATCACAATTTGGGAAAGCTATCTTTTCCGACTTGCGATTCCCGAAACTGCCCCCGCGCGCCATTTTGAGAAAAACGATGTCTTTATGATGAATTTTCATTGCGGATTAATATATTGGCTAAATATCAACACGTAAATAACTTCAGCCACACATGAATTCGGACCAGTCTTGGACTATCCACATCAAAATTCTCACATCTGTACATGCAATAGATTTTCCAAGCCATCTCGGAAACACGATACACACAAATGTCATTTTTATAATTGTATAGATAAATCAACTGCGTGGGAGTTGTTGGGAATTTTTAATTTCGGTCAATGAATATCACAAAAAAATTGTAATGTTATTTACCAAAGTCCCATCTTTCAGGAATAATAATATATATATAAAATAAAACTCGGACAAAATTTAATTTTTTGTTATATAATTTTTCAAATTTTTTGAAAACTGACGAGACATGGCAAAAGATTCTAGAATGTGTGGGTTGCAGAACTGGCTTTCAGGAAGCCTTCGGGCTATTGTAGTTTTAGGACTGCAAGGGCGTCAGCCGAGAGTTATAGATCTCCTCCCACATTTAACGTTTATTATTGCTCTCTCTTCGGTTTTCAAAAAAGAAATTAAATCTTTTAAAAGATCTAAGTGTTTGTTTTTAAGAAAAATATCTTAAACTAAATCAATTGTGAGGGAGATTTTCCGTATTTCGAATTGTAAGAAAACGCGGGTGTTCAGAAACGCGAGAAATGTATCACAATTTGGGCAAGCTATCTTTTCCGACTTGCGATTCCCGAAACTGCCCCCGCGCGCCATTTTGTGAAAAACGTTGTCTTTATGATGAATTTTCATTGCGGATTAATATATTGGCTAAATATCAACACGTAAATAACTTCAGCCACACATGAATTCGGACCAGTCTTGGACTATCCACATCAAAATTCTCACATCTGTACATGCAATAGATTTTCCAAGCCATCTCGGAAACACGATACACACAAATGTCATTTTTATAATTGTATAGATAAATCAACTGCGTGGGAGTTGTTGGGAATGTTTAATTTCGTGCAATGAATATCACAAAAAAAAATTGTAATGTTATTTACCAAAGTCCCATCTTTCAGGAATAATAATATATATATAAAATAAAACTCGGACAAAATTTAATTTTTTGTTATATAATTTTTCCAATTTTTTGAAAACTGACGAGACATGGCAAAAGATTCTAGAATGTGTGGGTTGCAGAACTGGCTTTCAGGAAGCCTTCGGGCTATTGTAGTTTTAGGACTGCAAGGGCGTCAGCCGAGAGTTATAGATCTCCTCCCACATTTAACGTTTATTATTGCTCTCTCTTCGGTTTTCAAAAAAGAAATTAAATCTTTTAAAAGATCTAAGTGTTTGTTTTTAAGAAAAATATCTTAAACTAAATCAATTGTGAGGGAGATTTTCCGTATTTCGAATTGTAAGAAAACGCGGGTGTTCAGAAACGCGAGAAATGTATCACAATTTGGGCAAGCTATCTTTTCCGACTTGCGATTCCCGAAACTGCCCCCGCGCGCCATTTTGAGAAAAACGATGTCTTTATGATGAATTTTCATTGCGGATTAATATATTGGCTAAATATCAACACGTAAATAACTTCAGCCACACATGAATTCGGACCAGTCTTGGACTATCCACATCAAAATTCTCACATCTGTACATGCAATAGATTTTCCAAGCCATCTCGGAAACACGATACACACAAATGTCATTTTTATAATTGTATAGATAAATCAACTGCGTGGGAGTTGTTGGGAATTTTTAATTTCGGTCAATGAATATCACAAAAAAATTGTAATGTTATTTACCAAAGTCCCATCTTTCAGGAATAATAATATATATATAAAATAAAACTCGGACAAAATTTAATTTTTTGTTATATAATTTTTCCAATTTTTTGAAAACTGACGAGACATGGCAAAAGATTCTAGAATGTGTGGGTTGCAGAACTGGCTTTCAGGAAGCCTTCGGGCTATTGTAGTTTTAGGACTGCAAGGGCGTCAGCCGAGAGTTATAGATCTCCTCCCACATTTAACGTTTATTATTGCTCTCTCTTCGGTTTTCAAAAAAGAAATTAAATCTTTTAAAAGATCTAAGTGTTTGTTTTTAAGAAAAATATCTTAAACTAAATCAATTGTGAGGGAGATTTTCCGTATTTCGAATTGTAAGAAAACGCGGGTGTTCAGAAACGCGAGAAATGTATCACAATTTGGGCAAGCTATCTTTTCCGACTTGCGATTCCCGAAACTGCCCCCGCGCGCCATTTTGTGAAAAACGTTGTCTTTATGATGAATTTTCATTGCGGATTAATATATTGGCTAAATATCAACACGTAAATAACTTCAGCCACACATGAATTCGGACCAGTCTTGGACTATCCACATCAAAATTCTCACATCTGTACATGCAATAGATTTTCCAAGCCATCTCGGAAACACGATACACACAAATGTCATTTTTATAATTGTATAGATAAATCAACTGCGTGGGAGTTGTTGGGAATGTTTAATTTCGTGCAATGAATATCACAAAAAAAAATTGTAATGTTATTTACCAAAGTCCCATCTTTCAGGAATAATAATATATATATAAAATAAAACTGGGACAAAATTTAATTTTTTGTTATATAATTTTTCCAATTTTTTGAAAACTGACGAGACATGGCAAAAGATTCTAGAATGTGTGGGTTGCAGAACTGGCTTTCAGGAAGCCTTCGGGCTATTGTAGTTTTAGGAATGCAAGGGCGTCAGCCGAGAGTTATAGATCTCCTCCCACATTTAACGTTTATTATTGCTCTCTCTTCGGTTTTCAAAAAAGAAATTAAATCTTTTAAAAGATCTAAGTGTTTGTTTTTAAGAAAAATATCTTAAACTAAATCAATTGTGAGGGAGATTTTCCGTATTTCGAATTGTAAGAAAACGCGGGTGTTCAGAAACGCGAGAAATGTATCACAATTTGGGCAAGCTATCTTTTCCGACTTGCGATTCCCGAAACTGCCCCCGCGCACCATTTTGTGAAAAACGTTGTCTTTATGATGAATTTTCATTGCGGATTAATATATTGGCTAAATATCAACACGTAAATAACTTCAGCCACACATGAATTCGGACCAGTCTTGGACTATCCACATCAAAATTCTCACATCTGTACATGCAATAGATTTTCCAAGCCATCTCGGAAACACGATACACACAAATGTCATTTTTATAATTGTATAGATAAATCAACTGCGTGGGAGTTGTTGGGAATTTTTAATTTCGGTCAATGAATATCGCAAAAAAAATTGTAATGTTATTCACCAAAGTCCCATCTTTCAGGAATAATAATATATATATAAAATAAAACTCGGACAAAATTTAATTTTTTGTTATATAATTTTTCCAATTTTTTGAAATCTGACGAGACATGGCAAAAGATTCTAGAATGTGTGGGTTGCAGAACTGGCTTTCAGGAAGCCTTCGGGCTATTGTAGTTTTAGGACTGCAAGGGCGTCAGCCGAGAGTTATAGATCTCCTCCCACATTTAACGTTTCTTATTGCTCTCTCTTCGGTTTTCAAAAAAGAAATTAAATCTTTTAAAAGATCCAAGTGTTTGTTTTTAAGAAAAATATCTTAAAAATAAATCAATTGTGAGGGAGATTTTCCGTATTTCGAATTGTAAGAAAACGCGGGTGTTTAGAAACGCGAGAAATATATCACAATTTGGGCAAGCTATCTTTTCCGACTTGCGATTCCCGAAACTGCCCCCGCGCGCCATTTTGAGAAAAACGATGTCTTTATGATGAATTTTCATTGCGGATTAATATATTGGCTAAATATCAACACGTAAATAACTTCAGCCACACATGAATTCGGACCAGTCTTGGACTATCCACATCAAAATTCTCACATCTGTACATGCAATAGATTTTCCAAGCCATCTCGGAAACACGATACACACAAATGTCATTTTTATAATTGTATAGATAAATCAACTGCGTGGGAGTTGTTGGGAATGTTTAATTTCGTGCAATGAATATCACAAAAAAAAATTGTAATGTTATTTACCAAAGTCCCATCTTTCAGGAATAATAATATATATATAAAATAAAACTCGGACAAAATTTAATTTTTTGTTATATAATTTTTCCAATTTTTTGAAAACTGACGAGACATGGCAACAGATTCTAGAATGTGTGGGTTGCAGAACTGGCTTTCAGGAAGCCTTCGGGCTATTGTAGTTTTAGGACTGCAAGGGCGTCAGCCGAGAGTTATAGATCTCCTCCCACATTTAACGTTTATTATTGCTCTCTCTTCGGTTTTCAAAAAAGAAATTAAATCTTTTAAAAGATCTAAGTGTTTGTTTTTAAGAAAAATATCTTAAACTAAATCAATTGTGAGGGAGATTTTCCGTATTTCGAATTGTAAGAAAACGCGGGTGTTCAGAAACGCGAGAAATGTATCACAATTTGGGCAAGCTATCTTTTCCGACTTGCGATTCCCGAAACTGCCCCCGCGCGCCATTTTGTGAAAAACGTTGTCTTTATGATGAATTTTCATTGCGGATTAATATATTGGCTAAATATCAACACGTAAATAACTTCAGCCACACATGAATTCGGACCAGTCTTGGACTATCCACATCAAAATTCTCACATCTGTATATGCAATAGATTTTCCAAGCCATCTCGGAAACACGATACACACAAATGTCATTTTTATCATTGTATAGATAAATCAACTGCGTGGGAGTTGTTGGGAATGTTTAATTTCGTGCAATGAATATCACAAAAAAAAATTGTAATGTTATTTACCAAAGTCCCATCTTTCAGGAATAATAATATATATATAAAATAAAACTCGGACAAAATTTAATTTTTTGTTATATAATTTTTCCAATTTTTTGAAAACTGACGAGACATGGCAAAAGATTCTAGAATGTGTGGGTTGCAGAACTGGCTTTCAGGAAGCCTTCGGGCTATTGTAGTTTTAGGACTGCAAGGGCGTCAGCCGAGAGTTATAGATCTCCTCCCACATTTAACGTTTCTTATTGCTCTCTCTTCGGTTTTCAAAAAAGAAATTAAATCTTTTAAAAGATCCAAGTGTTTGTTTTTAAGAAAAATATCTTAAACTAAATCAATTGTGAGGGAGATTTTCCGTATTTCGAATTGTAATAAAACGCGGGTGTTTAGAAACGCGAGAAAT
Source organism: Maratus michaelseni (assembly GCA_963931845.1). Classification (NCBI taxonomy): domain Eukaryota; kingdom Metazoa; phylum Arthropoda; class Arachnida; order Araneae; family Salticidae; genus Maratus; species Maratus michaelseni. Next base: position 284,139,927 of record OZ007587.1, read on the forward strand.
GTATCACAATTTGGGCAAGCTATCTTTTCCGACTTGCGATTCCCGAAACTGCCCCCGCGCGCCATTTTGTGAAAAACGTTGTCTTTATGATGAATTTTCATTGCGGATTAATATATTGGCTAAATATCAACACGTAAATAACTTCAGCTACACATGAATTCGGACCAGTTTTGGACTATCCACATCAAAATTCTCACATCTGTACATGCAATAGATTTTCCAAGCCATCTCGGAAATACGATATACACAAATGTCATTTTTATCATTGTATAGATAAATCAACTGCGTGGGAGTTGTTGGGAATGTTTAATTTCGTGCAATGAATATCACAAAAAAAAATTGTAATGTTATTTACCAAAGTCCCATCTTTCAGGAATAATAATATATATATAAAATAAAACTCGGACAAAATTTAATTTTTTGTTATATAATTTTTCCAATTTTTTGAAAACTGACGAGACATGGCAAAAGATTCTAGAATGTGTGGGTTGCAGAACTGGCTCTCAGGAAGCCTTCGGGCTATTGTAGTTTTAGGACTGCAAGGGCGTCAGCCGAGAGTTATAGATCTCCTCCCACATTTAACGTTTATTATTGCTCTCTCTTCGGTTTTCAAAAAAGAAATTAAATCTTTTAAAAGATCTAAGTGTTTGTTTTTAAGAAAAATATCTTAAACTAAATCAATTGTGAGGGAGATTTTCCGTATTTCGAATTGTAAGAAAACGCGGGTGTTCAGAAACGCGAGAAATGTATCACAATTTGGGCAAGCTATCTTTTCCGACTTGCGATTCCCGAAACTGCCCCCGCGCGCCATTTTGTGAAAAACGTTGTCTTTATGATGAATTTTCATTGCGGATTAATATATTGGCTAAATATCAACACGTAAATAACTTCAGCCACACATGAATTCGGACCAGTCTTGGACTATCCACATCAAAATTCTCACATCTGTACATGCAATAGATTTTCCAAGCCATCTCGGAAACACGATACACACAAATGTCATTTTTATAATTGTATAGATAAATCAACTGCGTGGGAGTTGTTGGGAATGTTTAATTTCGTGCAATGAATATCACAAAAAAAAATTGTAATGTTATTTACCAAAGTCCCATCTTTCAGGAATAATAATATATATATAAAATAAAACTCGGACAAAATTTAATTTTTTGTTATATAATTTTTCCAATTTTTTGAAAACTGACGAGACATGGCAAAAGATTCTAGAATGTGTGGGTTGCAGAACTGGCTTTCAGGAAGCCTTCGGGCTATTGTAGTTTTAGGACTGCAAGGGCGTCAGCCGAGAGTTATAGATCTCCTCCCACATTTAACGTTTATTATTGCTCTCTCTTCGGTTTTCAAAAAAGAAATTAAATCTTTTAAAATATCTAAGTGTTTGTTTTTAAGAAAAATATCTTAAACTAAATCAATTGTGAGGGAGATTTTCCGTATTTCGAATTGTAAGAAAACGCGGGTGTTCAGAAACGCGAGAAATGTATCACAATTTGGGCAAGCTATCTTTTCCGACTTGCGATTCCCGAAACTGCCCCCGCGCGCCATTTTGTGAAAAACGTTGTCTTTATGATGAATTTTCATTGCGGATTAATATATTGGCTAAATATCAACACGTAAATAACTTCAGCCACACATGAATTCGGACCAGTCTTGGACTATCCACATCAAAATTCTCACATCTGTACATGCAATAGATTTTCCAAGCCATCTCGGAAACACGATACACACAAATGTCATTTTTATCATTGTATAGATAAATCAACTGCGTGGGAGTTGTTGGGAATGTTTAATTTCGTGCAATGAATATCACAAAAAAAAATTGTAATGTTATTTACCAAAGTCCCATCTTTCAGGAATAATAATATATATATAAAATAAAACTCGAAAAAAAATTTAATTTTTTGTTATATAATTTTTCCAATTTTTTAAAACTGACGAGACATGGCAAAAGATTCTAGAATGTGTGGGTTGCAGAACTGGCTTTCAGGAAGCCTTCGGGCTATTGTAGTTTTAGGACTGCAAGGGCGTCAGCCGAGAGTTATAGATCTCCTCCCACATTTAACGTTTATTATTGCTCTCTCTTCGGTTTTCAAAAAAGAAATTAAATCTTTTAAAAGATCTAAGTGTTTGTTTTTAAGAAAAATATCTTAAACTAAATCAATTGTGAGGGAGATTTTCCGTATTTCGAATTGTAAGAAAACGCGGGTGTTCAGAAACGCGAGAAATGTATCACAATTTTTGCAAGCTATCTTTTCCGACTTGCGATTCCCGAAACTGCCCCCGCGCGCCATTTTGAGAAAAACGATGTCTTTATGATGAATTTTCATTGCGGATTAATATATTGGCTAAATATCAACACGTAAATAACTTCAGCCACACATGAATTCGGACCAGTCTTGGACTATCCACATCAAAATTCTCACATCTGTACATGCAATAGATTTTCCAAGCCATCTCGGAAACACGATACACACAAATGTCATTTTTATAATTGTATAGATAAATCAACTGCGTGGGAGTTGTTGGGAATTTTTAATTTCGGTCAATGAATATCACAAAAAAATTGTAATGTTATTTACCAAAGTCCCATCTTTCAGGAATAATAATATATATATAAAATAAAACTCGGACAAAATTTAATTTTTTGTTATATAATTTTTCCAATTTTTTGAAAACTGACGAGACATGGCAAAAGATTCTAGAATGTGTGGGTTGCAGAACTGGCTTTCAGGAAGCCTTCGGGCTATTGTAGTTTTAGGACTGCAAGGGCGTCAGCCGAGAGTTATAGATCTCCTCCCACATTTAACGTTTCTTATTGCTCTCTCTTCGGTTTTCAAAAAAGAAATTAAATCTTTTAAAAGATCCAAGTGTTTGTTTTTAAGAAAAATATCTTAAAAATAAATCAATTGTGAGGGAGATTTTCCGTATTTCGAATTGTAAGAAAACGCGGGTGTTTAGAAACGCGAGAAATATATCACAATTTGGGCAAGCTATCTTTTCCGACTTGCGATTCCCGAAACTGCCCCCGCGCGCCATTTTGAGAAAAACGATGTCTTTATGATGAATTTTCATTGCGGATTAATATATTGGCTAAATATCAACACGTAAATAACTTCAGCCACACATGAATTCGGACCAGTCTTGGACTATCCACATCAAAATTCTCACATCTGTACATGCAATAGATTTTCCAAGCCATCTCGGAAACACGATACACACAAATGTCATTTTTATAATTGTATAGATAAATCAACTGCGTGGGAGTTGTTGGGAATGTTTAATTTCGTGCAATGAATATCACAAAAAAAATTGTAATGTTATTTACCAAAGTCCCATCTTTCAGGAATAATAATATATATATAAAATAAAACTCGGACAAAATTTAATTTTTTGTTATATAATTTTTCCAATTTTTTGAAAACTGACGAGACATGGCAAAAGATTCTAGAATGTGTGGGTTGCAGAACTGGCTTTCAGGAAGCCTTCGGGCTATTGTAGTTTTAGGACTGCAAGGGCGTCAGCCGAGAGTTATAGATCTCCTCCCACATTTAACGTTTATTATTGCTCTCTCTTCGGTTTTCAAAAAAGAAATTAAATCTTTTAAAAGATCTAAGTGTTTGTTTTTAAGAAAAATATCTTAAACTAAATCAATTGTGAGGGAGATTTTCCGTATTTCGAATTGTAAGAAAACGCGGGTGTTCAGAAACGCGAGAAATGTATCACAATTTGGGCAAGCTATCTTTTCCGACTTGCGATTCCCGAAACTGCCCCCGCGCGCCATTTTGTGAAAAACGTTGTCTTTATGATGAATTTTCATTGCGGATTAATATATTGGCTAAATATCAACACGTAAATAACTTCAGCCACACATGAATTCGGACCAGTCTTGGACTATCCACATCAAAATTCTCACATCTGTACATGCAATAGATTTTCCAAGCCATCTCGGAAACACGATACACACAAATGTCATTTTTATAATTGTATAGATAAATCAACTGCGTGGGAGTTGTTGGGAATGTTTAATTTCGTGCAATGAATATCACAAAAAAAAATTGTAATGTTATTTACCAAAGTCCCATCTTTCAGGAATAATAATATATATATAAAATAAAACTCGGACAAAATTTAATTTTTTGTTATATAATTTTTCCAATTTTTTGAAAACTGACGAGACATGGCAAAAGATTCTAGAATGTGTGGGTTGCAGAACTGGCTTTCAGGAAGCCTTCGGGCTATTGTAGTTTTAGGACTGCAAGGGCGTCAGCCGAGAGTTATAGATCTCCTCCCACATTTAACGTTTATTATTGCTCTCTCTTCGGTTTTCAAAAAAGAAATTAAATCTTTTAAAAGATCTAAGTGTTTGTTTTTAAGAAAAATATCTTAAACTAAATCAATTGTGAGGGAGATTTTCCGTATTTCGAATTGTAAGAAAACGCGGGTGTTCAAAAACGCGAGAAATGTATCACAATTTGGGCAAGCTATCTTTTCCGACTTGCGATTCCCGAAACTGCCCCCGCGCGCCATTTTGTGAAAAACGTTGTCTTTATGATGAATTTTCATTGCGGATTAATATATTGGCTAAATATCAACACGTAAATAACTTCAGCCACACATGAATTCGGACCAGTCTTGGACTATCCACATCAAAATTCTCACATCTGTACATGCAATAGATTTTCCAAGCCATCTCGGAAACACGATACACACAAATGTCATTTTTATCATTGTATAGATAAATCAACTGCGTGGGAGTTGTTGGGAATGTTTAATTTCGTGCAATGAATATCACAAAAAAAATTGTAATGTTATTTACCAAAGTCCCATCTTTCAGGAATAATAATATATATATAAAATAAAACTCGAACAAAATTTAATTTTTTGTTATATAATTTTTCCAATTTTTTGAAAACTGACGAGACATGGCAAAAGATTCTAGAATGTGTGGGTTGCAGAACTGGCTTTCAGGAAGCCTTCGGGCTATTGTAGTTTTAGGACTGCAAGGGCGTCAGCCGAGAGTTATAGATCTCCTCCCACATTTAACGTTTATTATTGCTCTCTCTTCGGTTTTCAAAAAAGAAATTAAATCTTTTAAAAGATCTAAGTGTTTGTTTTTAAGAAAAATATCTTAAACTAAATCAATTGTGAGGGAGATTTTCCGTATTTCGAATTGTAAGAAAACGCGGGTGTTCAGAAACGCGAGAAATGTATCACAATTTGGGCAAGCTATCTTTTCCGACTTGCGATTCCCGAAACTGCCCCCGCGCGCCATTTTGAGAAAAACGATGTCTTTATGATGAATTTTCATTGCGGATTAATATATTGGCTAAATATCAACACGTAAATAACTTCAGCCACACATGAATTCGGACCAGTCTTGGACTATCCACATCAAAATTCTCACATCTGTACATGCAATAGATTTTCCAAGCCATCTCGGAAACACGATACACACAAATGTCATTTTTATAATTGTATAGATAAATCAACTGCGTGGGAGTTGTTGGGAATTTTTAATTTCGGTCAATGAATATCACAAAAAAATTGTAATGTTATTTACCAAAGTCCCATCTTTCAGGAATAATAATATATATATAAAATAAAACTCGGACAAAATTTAATTTTTTGTTATATAATTTTTCCAATTTTTTGAAAACTGACGAGACATGGCAAAAGATTCTAGAATGTGTGGGTTGCAAAACTGGCTTTCAGGAAGCCTTCGGGCTATTGTAGTTTTAGGACTGCAAGGGCGTCAGCCGAGAGTTATAGATCTCCTCCCACATTTAACGTTTATTATTGCTCTCTCTTCGGTTTTCAAAAAAGAAATTAAATCTTTTAAAAGATCTAAGTGTTTGTTTTTAAGAAAAATATCTTAAACTAAATCAATTGTGAGGGAGATTTTCCGTATTTCGAATTGTAAGAAAACGCGGGTGTTCAGAAACGCGAGAAATGTATCACAATTTGGGCAAGCTATCTTTTCCGACTTGCGATTCCCGAAACTGCCCCCGCGCGCCATTTTGTGAAAAACGTTGTCTTTATGATGAATTTTCATTGCGGATTAATATATTGGCTAAATATCAACACGTAAATAACTTCAGCCACACATGAATTCGGACCAGTCTTGGACTATCCACATCAAAATTCTCACATCTGTACATGCAATAGATTTTCCAAGCCATCTCGGAAACACGATACACACAAATGTCATTTTTATAATTGTATAGATAAATCAACTGCGTGGGAGTTGTTGGGAATTTTTAATTTCGGTCAATGAATATCACAAAAAAAATTGTAATGTTATTTACCAAAGTCCAGTCTTTCAGGAATAATAATATATATATAAAATAAAACTCGGACAAAATTTAATTTTTTGTTATATAATTTTTCCAATTTTTTGAAAACTGACGAGACATGGCAAAAGATTCTAGAATGTGTGGGTTGCAGAACTGGCTTGCAGGAAGCCTTCGGGCTATTGTAGTTTTAGGAATGCAAGGGCGTCAGCCGAGAGTTATAGATCTCCTCCCACATTTAACGTTTATTATTGCTCTCTCTTCGGTTTTCAAAAAAGAAATTAAATCTTTTAAAAGATCTAAGTGTTTGTTTTTAAGAAAAATATCTTAAACTAAATCAATTGTGAGGGAGATTTTCCGTATTTCGAATTGTAAGAAAACGCGGGTGTTCAGAAACGCGAGAAATGTATCACAATTTGGGCAAGCTATCTTTTCCGACTTGCGATTCCCGAAACTGCCCCCGCGCGCCATTTTGTGAAAAACGTTGTCTTTATGATGAATTTTCATTGCGGATTAATATATTGGCTAAATATCAACACGTAAATAACTTCAGCCACACATGAATTCGGACCAGTCTTGGACTATCCACATCAAAATTCTCACATCTGTACATGCAATAGATTTTCCAAGCCATCTCGGAAACACGATACACACAAATGTCATTTTTATAATTGTATAGATAAATCAACTGCGTGGGAGTTGTTGGGAATTTTTAATTTCGGTCAATGAATATCACAAAAAAAATTGTAATGTTATTTACCAAAGTCCCATCTTTCAGGAATAATAATATATATATAAAATAAAACTCGGACAAAATTTAATTTTTTGTTATATAATTTTTCCAATTTTTTGAAAACTGACGAGACATGGCAAAAGATTCTAGAATGTGTGGGTTGCAGAACTGGCTTTCAGGAAGCCTTCGGGCTATTGTAGTTTTAGGACTGCAAGGGCGTCAGCCGAGAGTTATAGATCTCCTCCCACATTTAACGTTTCTTATTGCTCTCTCTTCGGTTTTCAAAAAAGAAATTAAATCTTTTAAAAGATCCAAGTGTTTGTTTTTAAGAAAAATATCTTAAAAATAAATCAATTGTGAGGGAGATTTTCCGTATTTCGAATTGTAAGAAAACGCGGGTGTTTAGAAACGCGAGAAATATATCACAATTTGGGCAAGCTATCTTTTCCGACTTGCGATTCCCGAAACTGCCCCCGCGCGCCATTTTGTGAAAAACGTTGTCTTTATGATGAATTTTCATTGCGGATTAATATATTGGCTAAATATCAACACGTAAATAACTTCAGCTACACATGAATTCGGACCAGTCTTGGACTATCCACATCAAAATTCTCACATCTGTACATGCAATAGATTTTCCAAGCCATCTCGGAAACACGATACACACAAATGTCATTTTTATCATTGTATAGATAAATCAACTGCGTGGGAGTTGTTGGGAATGTTTAATTTCGTGCAATGAATATCACAAAAAAAAATTGTAATGTTATTTACCAAAGTCCCATCTTTCAGGAATAATAATATATACATAAAATAAAACTCGGACAAAATTTAATTTTTTGTTATATAATTTTTCCAATTTTTTGAAAACTGACGAGACATGGCAAAAGATTCTAGAATGTGTGGGTTGCAGAACTGGCTTTCAGGAAGCCTTCGGGCTATTGTAGTTTTAGGACTGCAAGGGCGTCAGCCGAGAGTTATAGATCTCCTCCCACATTTAACGTTTCTTATTGCTCTCTCTTCGGTTTTCAAAAAAGAAATTAAATCTTTTAAAAGATCCAAGTGTTTGTTTTTAAGAAAAATATCTTAAACTAAATCAATTGTGAGGGAGATTTTCCGTATTTCGAATTGTAAGAAAACGCGGGTGTTTAGAAACGCGAGAAATGTATCACAATTTGGGCAAGCTATCTTTTCCGACTTGCGATTCCCGAAACTGCCCCCGCGCGCCATTTTGCGAAAAACGTTGTCTTTATGATGAATTTTCATTGCGGATTAATATATTGGCTAAATATCAACACGTAAATAACTTCAGCTACACATGAATTCGGACCAGTCTTGGACTATCCACATCAAAATTCTCACATCTGTACATGCAATAGATTTTCCAAGCCATCTCGGAAACACGATACACACAAATGTCATTTTTATAATTGTATAGATAAATCAACTGCGTGGGAGTTGTTGGGAATTTTTAATTTCGGTCAATGCATATCACAAAAAAATTGTAATGTTATTTACCAAAGTCCCATCTTTCAGGAATAATAATATATATATAAAATAAAACTCGGACAAAATTTAATTTTTTGTTATATATTTTTTCCAATTTTTTGAAAACTGACGAGACATGGCAAAAGATTCTAGAATGTGTGGGTTGCAGAACTGTCTTTCAGGAAGCCTTCGGGCTATTGTAGTTTTAGGACTGCAAGGGCGTCAGCCGAGAGTTATAGATCTCCTCCCACATTTAACGTTTCTTATTGCTCTCTCTTCGGTTTTCAAAAAAGAAATTAAATCTTTTAAAAGATCCAAGTGTTTGTTTTTAAGAAAAATATCTTAAAAATAAATCAATTGTGAGGGAGATTTTCCGTATTTCGAATTGTAAGAAAACGCGGGTGTTTAGAAACGCGAGAAATATATCACAATTTGGGCAAGCTATCTTTTCCGACTTGCGATTCCCGAAACTGCCCCCGCGCGCCATTTTGAGAAAAACGATGTCTTTATGATGAATTTTCATTGCGGATTAATATATTGGCTAAATATCAACACGTAAATAACTTCAGCCACACATGAATTCGGACCAGTCTTGGACTATCCACATCAAAATTCTCACATCTGTACATGCAATAGATTTTCCAAGCCATCTCGGAAACACGATACACACAAATGTCATTTTTATAATTGTATAGATAAATCAACTGCGTGGGAGTTGTTGGGAATGTTTAATTTCGTGCAATGAATATCACAAAAAAAATTGTAATGTTATTTACCAAAGTCCCATCTTTCAGGAATAATAATATATATATAAAATAAAACTCGGACAAAATTTAATTTTTTGTTATATAATTTTTCCAATTTTTTGAAAACTGACGAGACATGGCAAAAGATTCTAGAATGTGTGGGTTGCAGAACTGGCTCTCAGGAAGCCTTCGGGCTATTGTAGTTTTAGGACTGCAAGGGCGTCAGCCGAGAGTTATAGATCTCCTCCCACATTTAACGTTTATTATTGCTCTCTCTTCGGTTTTCAAAAAAGAAATTAAATCTTTTAAAAGATCTAAGTGTTTGTTTTTAAGAAAAATATCTTAAACTAAATCAATTGTGAGGGAGATTTTCCGTATTTCGAATTGTAAGAAAACGCGGGTGTTCAGAAACGCGAGAAATGTATCACAATTTGGGCAAGCTATCTTTTCCGACTTGCGATTCCCGAAACTGCCCCCGCGCGCCATTTTGTGAAAAACGTTGTCTTTATGATGAATTTTCATTGCGGATTAATATATTGGCTAAATATCAACACGTAAATAACTTCAGCCACACATGAATTCGGACCAGTCTTGGACTATCCACATCAAAATTCTCACATCTGTACATGCAATAGATTTTCCAAGCCATCTCGGAAACACGATACACACAAATGTCATTTTTATAATTGTATAGATAAATCAACTGCGTGGGAGTTGTTGGGAATGTTTAATTTCGTGCAATGAATATCACAAAAAAAAATTGTAATGTTATTTACCAAAGTCCCATCTTTCAGGAATAATAATATATATATAAAATAAAACTCGGACAAAATTTAATTTTTTGTTATATAATTTTTCCAATTTTTTGAAAACTGACGAGACATGGCAAAAGATTCTAGAATGTGTGGGTTGCAGAACTGGCTTTCAGGAAGCCTTCGGGCTATTGTAGTTTTAGGACTGCAAGGGCGTCAGCCGAGAGTTATAGATCTCCTCCCACATTTAACGTTTATTATTGCTCTCTCTTCGGTTTTCAAAAAAGAAATTAAATCTTTTAAAATATCTAAGTGTTTGTTTTTAAGAAAAATATCTTAAACTAAATCAATTGTGAGGGAGATTTTCCGTATTTCGAATTGTAAGAAAACGCGGGTGTTCAGAAACGCGAGAAATGTATCACAATTTGGGCAAGCTATCTTTTCCGACTTGCGATTCCCGAAACTGCCCCCGCGCGCCATTTTGTGAAAAACGTTGTCTTTATGATGAATTTTCATTGCGGATTAATATATTGGCTAAATATCAACACGTAAATAACTTCAGCCACACATGAATTCGGACCAGTCTTGGACTATCCACATCAAAATTCTCACATCTGTACATGCAATAGATTTTCCAAGCCATCTCGGAAACACGATACACACAAATGTCATTTTTATCATTGTATAGATAAATCAACTGCGTGGGAGTTGTTGGGAATGTTTAATTTCGTGCAATGAATATCACAAAAAAAAATTGTAATGTTATTTACCAAAGTCCCATCTTTCAGGAATAATAATATATATATAAAATAAAACTCGAAAAAAAATTTAATTTTTTGTTATATAATTTTTCCAATTTTTTAAAACTGACGAGACATGGCAAAAGATTCTAGAATGTGTGGGTTGCAGAACTGGCTTTCAGGAAGCCTTCGGGCTATTGTAGTTTTAGGACTGCAAGGGCGTCAGCCGAGAGTTATAGATCTCCTCCCACATTTAACGTTTATTATTGCTCTCTCTTCGGTTTTCAAAAAAGAAATTAAATCTTTTAAAAGATCTAAGTGTTTGTTTTTAAGAAAAATATCTTAAACTAAATCAATTGTGAGGGAGATTTTCCGTATTTCGAATTGTAAGAAAACGCGGGTGTTCAGAAACGCGAGAAATGTATCACAATTTTTGCAAGCTATCTTTTCCGACTTGCGATTCCCGAAACTGCCCCCGCGCGCCATTTTGAGAAAAACGATGTCTTTATGATGAATTTTCATTGCGGATTAATATATTGGCTAAATATCAACACGTAAATAACTTCAGCCACACATGAATTCGGACCAGTCTTGGACTATCCACATCAAAATTCTCACATCTGTACATGCAATAGATTTTCCAAGCCATCTCGGAAACACGATACACACAAATGTCATTTTTATAATTGTATAGATAAATCAACTGCGTGGGAGTTGTTGGGAATTTTTAATTTCGGTCAATGAATATCACAAAAAAATTGTAATGTTATTTACCAAAGTCCCATCTTTCAGGAATAATAATATATATATAAAATAAAACTCGGACAAAATTTAATTTTTTGTTATATAATTTTTCCAATTTTTTGAAAACTGACGAGACATGGCAAAAGATTCTAGAATGTGTGGGTTGCAGAACTGGCTTTCAGGAAGCCTTCGGGCTATTGTAGTTTTAGGACTGCAAGGGCGTCAGCCGAGAGTTATAGATCTCCTCCCACATTTAACGTTTCTTATTGCTCTCTCTTCGGTTTTCAAAAAAGAAATTAAATCTTTTAAAAGATCCAAGTGTTTGTTTTTAAGAAAAATATCTTAAAAATAAATCAATTGTGAGGGAGATTTTCCGTATTTCGAATTGTAAGAAAACGCGGGTGTTTAGAAACGCGAGAAATATATCACAATTTGGGCAAGCTATCTTTTCCGACTTGCGATTCCCGAAACTGCCCCCGCGCGCCATTTTGAGAAAAACGATGTCTTTATGATGAATTTTCATTGCGGATTAATATATTGGCTAAATATCAACACGTAAATAACTTCAGCCACACATGAATTCGGACCAGTCTTGGACTATCCACATCAAAATTCTCACATCTGTACATGCAATAGATTTTCCAAGCCATCTCGGAAACACGATACACACAAATGTCATTTTTATAATTGTATAGATAAATCAACTGCGTGGGAGTTGTTGGGAATGTTTAATTTCGTGCAATGAATATCACAAAAAAAATTGTAATGTTATTTACCAAAGTCCCATCTTTCAGGAATAATAATATATATATAAAATAAAACTCGGACAAAATTTAATTTTTTGTTATATAATTTTTCCAATTTTTTGAAAACTGACGAGACATGGCAAAAGATTCTAGAATGTGTGGGTTGCAGAACTGGCTTTCAGGAAGCCTTCGGGCTATTGTAGTTTTAGGACTGCAAGGGCGTCAGCCGAGAGTTATAGATCTCCTCCCACATTTAACGTTTATTATTGCTCTCTCTTCGGTTTTCAAAAAAGAAATTAAATCTTTTAAAAGATCTAAGTGTTTGTTTTTAAGAAAAATATCTTAAACTAAATCAATTGTGAGGGAGATTTTCCGTATTTCGAATTGTAAGAAAACGCGGGTGTTCAGAAACGCGAGAAATGTATCACAATTTGGGCAAGCTATCTTTTCCGACTTGCGATTCCCGAAACTGCCCCCGCGCGCCATTTTGTGAAAAACGTTGTCTTTATGATGAATTTTCATTGCGGATTAATATATTGGCTAAATATCAACACGTAAATAACTTCAGCCACACATGAATTCGGACCAGTCTTGGACTATCCACATCAAAATTCTCACATCTGTACATGCAATAGATTTTCCAAGCCATCTCGGAAACACGATACACACAAATGTCATTTTTATAATTGTATAGATAAATCAACTGCGTGGGAGTTGTTGGGAATGTTTAATTTCGTGCAATGAATATCACAAAAAAAAATTGTAATGTTATTTACCAAAGTCCCATCTTTCAGGAATAATAATATATATATAAAATAAAACTCGGACAAAATTTAATTTTTTGTTATATAATTTTTCCAATTTTTTGAAAACTGACGAGACATGGCAAAAGATTCTAGAATGTGTGGGTTGCAGAACTGGCTTTCAGGAAGCCTTCGGGCTATTGTAGTTTTAGGACTGCAAGGGCGTCAGCCGAGAGTTATAGATCTCCTCCCACATTTAACGTTTATTATTGCTCTCTCTTCGGTTTTCAAAAAAGAAATTAAATCTTTTAAAAGATCTAAGTGTTTGTTTTTAAGAAAAATATCTTAAACTAAATCAATTGTGAGGGAGATTTTCCGTATTTCGAATTGTAAGAAAACGCGGGTGTTCAAAAACGCGAGAAATGTATCACAATTTGGGCAAGCTATCTTTTCCGACTTGCGATTCCCGAAACTGCCCCCGCGCGCCATTTTGTGAAAAACGTTGTCTTTATGATGAATTTTCATTGCGGATTAATATATTGGCTAAATATCAACACGTAAATAACTTCAGCCACACATGAATTCGGACCAGTCTTGGACTATCCACATCAAAATTCTCACATCTGTACATGCAATAGATTTTCCAAGCCATCTCGGAAACACGATACACACAAATGTCATTTTTATCATTGTATAGATAAATCAACTGCGTGGGAGTTGTTGGGAATGTTTAATTTCGTGCAATGAATATCACAAAAAAAATTGTAATGTTATTTACCAAAGTCCCATCTTTCAGGAATAATAATATATATATAAAATAAAACTCGAACAAAATTTAATTTTTTGTTATATAATTTTTCCAATTTTTTGAAAACTGACGAGACATGGCAAAAGATTCTAGAATGTGTGGGTTGCAGAACTGGCTTTCAGGAAGCCTTCGGGCTATTGTAGTTTTAGGACTGCAAGGGCGTCAGCCGAGAGTTATAGATCTCCTCCCACATTTAACGTTTATTATTGCTCTCTCTTCGGTTTTCAAAAAAGAAATTAAATCTTTTAAAAGATCTAAGTGTTTGTTTTTAAGAAAAATATCTTAAACTAAATCAATTGTGAGGGAGATTTTCCGTATTTCGAATTGTAAGAAAACGCGGGTGTTCAGAAACGCGAGAAATGTATCACAATTTGGGCAAGCTATCTTTTCCGACTTGCGATTCCCGAAACTGCCCCCGCGCGCCATTTTGAGAAAAACGATGTCTTTATGATGAATTTTCATTGCGGATTAATATATTGGCTAAATATCAACACGTAAATAACTTCAGCCACACATGAATTCGGACCAGTCTTGGACTATCCACATCAAAATTCTCACATCTGTACATGCAATAGATTTTCCAAGCCATCTCGGAAACACGATACACACAAATGTCATTTTTATAATTGTATAGATAAATCAACTGCGTGGGAGTTGTTGGGAATTTTTAATTTCGGTCAATGAATATCACAAAAAAATTGTAATGTTATTTACCAAAGTCCCATCTTTCAGGAATAATAATATATATATAAAATAAAACTCGGACAAAATTTAATTTTTTGTTATATAATTTTTCCAATTTTTTGAAAACTGACGAGACATGGCAAAAGATTCTAGAATGTGTGGGTTGCAAAACTGGCTTTCAGGAAGCCTTCGGGCTATTGTAGTTTTAGGACTGCAAGGGCGTCAGCCGAGAGTTATAGATCTCCTCCCACATTTAACGTTTATTATTGCTCTCTCTTCGGTTTTCAAAAAAGAAATTAAATCTTTTAAAAGATCTAAGTGTTTGTTTTTAAGAAAAATATCTTAAACTAAATCAATTGTGAGGGAGATTTTCCGTATTTCGAATTGTAAGAAAACGCGGGTGTTCAGAAACGCGAGAAATGTATCACAATTTGGGCAAGCTATCTTTTCCGACTTGCGATTCCCGAAACTGCCCCCGCGCGCCATTTTGTGAAAAACGTTGTCTTTATGATGAATTTTCATTGCGGATTAATATATTGGCTAAATATCAACACGTAAATAACTTCAGCCACACATGAATTCGGACCAGTCTTGGACTATCCACATCAAAATTCTCACATCTGTACATGCAATAGATTTTCCAAGCCATCTCGGAAACACGATACACACAAATGTCATTTTTATAATTGTATAGATAAATCAACTGCGTGGGAGTTGTTGGGAATTTTTAATTTCGGTCAATGAATATCACAAAAAAAATTGTAATGTTATTTACCAAAGTCCAGTCTTTCAGGAATAATAATATATATATAAAATAAAACTCGGACAAAATTTAATTTTTTGTTATATAATTTTTCCAATTTTTTGAAAACTGACGAGACATGGCAAAAGATTCTAGAATGTGTGGGTTGCAGAACTGGCTTGCAGGAAGCCTTCGGGCTATTGTAGTTTTAGGAATGCAAGGGCGTCAGCCGAGAGTTATAGATCTCCTCCCACATTTAACGTTTATTATTGCTCTCTCTTCGGTTTTCAAAAAAGAAATTAAATCTTTTAAAAGATCTAAGTGTTTGTTTTTAAGAAAAATATCTTAAACTAAATCAATTGTGAGGGAGATTTTCCGTATTTCGAATTGTAAGAAAACGCGGGTGTTCAGAAACGCGAGAAATGTATCACAATTTGGGCAAGCTATCTTTTCCGACTTGCGATTCCCGAAACTGCCCCCGCGCGCCATTTTGTGAAAAACGTTGTCTTTATGATGAATTTTCATTGCGGATTAATATATTGGCTAAATATCAACACGTAAATAACTTCAGCCACACATGAATTCGGACCAGTCTTGGACTATCCACATCAAAATTCTCACATCTGTACATGCAATAGATTTTCCAAGCCATCTCGGAAACACGATACACACAAATGTCATTTTTATAATTGTATAGATAAATCAACTGCGTGGGAGTTGTTGGGAATTTTTAATTTCGGTCAATGAATATCACAAAAAAAATTGTAATGTTATTTACCAAAGTCCCATCTTTCAGGAATAATAATATATATATAAAATAAAACTCGGACAAAATTTAATTTTTTGTTATATAATTTTTCCAATTTTTTGAAAACTGACGAGACATGGCAAAAGATTCTAGAATGTGTGGGTTGCAGAACTGGCTTTCAGGAAGCCTTCGGGCTATTGTAGTTTTAGGACTGCAAGGGCGTCAGCCGAGAGTTATAGATCTCCTCCCACATTTAACGTTTCTTATTGCTCTCTCTTCGGTTTTCAAAAAAGAAATTAAATCTTTTAAAAGATCCAAGTGTTTGTTTTTAAGAAAAATATCTTAAAAATAAATCAATTGTGAGGGAGATTTTCCGTATTTCGAATTGTAAGAAAACGCGGGTGTTTAGAAACGCGAGAAATATATCACAATTTGGGCAAGCTATCTTTTCCGACTTGCGATTCCCGAAACTGCCCCCGCGCGCCATTTTGTGAAAAACGTTGTCTTTATGATGAATTTTCATTGCGGATTAATATATTGGCTAAATATCAACACGTAAATAACTTCAGCTACACATGAATTCGGACCAGTCTTGGACTATCCACATCAAAATTCTCACATCTGTACATGCAATAGATTTTCCAAGCCATCTCGGAAACACGATACACACAAATGTCATTTTTATCATTGTATAGATAAATCAACTGCGTGGGAGTTGTTGGGAATGTTTAATTTCGTGCAATGAATATCACAAAAAAAAATTGTAATGTTATTTACCAAAGTCCCATCTTTCAGGAATAATAATATATACATAAAATAAAACTCGGACAAAATTTAATTTTTTGTTATATAATTTTTCCAATTTTTTGAAAACTGACGAGACATGGCAAAAGATTCTAGAATGTGTGGGTTGCAGAACTGGCTTTCAGGAAGCCTTCGGGCTATTGTAGTTTTAGGACTGCAAGGGCGTCAGCCGAGAGTTATAGATCTCCTCCCACATTTAACGTTTCTTATTGCTCTCTCTTCGGTTTTCAAAAAAGAAATTAAATCTTTTAAAAGATCCAAGTGTTTGTTTTTAAGAAAAATATCTTAAACTAAATCAATTGTGAGGGAGATTTTCCGTATTTCGAATTGTAAGAAAACGCGGGTGTTTAGAAACGCGAGAAATGTATCACAATTTGGGCAAGCTATCTTTTCCGACTTGCGATTCCCGAAACTGCCCCCGCGCGCCATTTTGCGAAAAACGTTGTCTTTATGATGAATTTTCATTGCGGATTAATATATTGGCTAAATATCAACACGTAAATAACTTCAGCTACACATGAATTCGGACCAGTCTTGGACTATCCACATCAAAATTCTCACATCTGTACATGCAATAGATTTTCCAAGCCATCTCGGAAACACGATACACACAAATGTCATTTTTATAATTGTATAGATAAATCAACTGCGTGGGAGTTGTTGGGAATTTTTAATTTCGGTCAATGCATATCACAAAAAAATTGTAATGTTATTTACCAAAGTCCCATCTTTCAGGAATAATAATATATATATAAAATAAAACTCGGACAAAATTTAATTTTTTGTTATATATTTTTTCCAATTTTTTGAAAACTGACGAGACATGGCAAAAGATTCTAGAATGTGTGGGTTGCAGAACTGTCTTTCAGGAAGCCTTCGGGCTATTGTAGTTTTAGGACTGCAAGGGCGTCAGCCGAGAGTTATAGATCTCCTCCCACATTTAACGTTTCTTATTGCTCTCTCTTCGGTTTTCAAAAAAGAAATTAAATCTTTTAAAAGATCCAAGTGTTTGTTTTTAAGAAAAATATCTTAAAAATAAATCAATTGTGAGGGAGATTTTCCGTATTTCGAATTGTAAGAAAACGCGGGTGTTTAGAAACGCGAGAAATATATCACAATTTGGGCAAGCTATCTTTTCCGACTTGCGATTCCCGAAACTGCCCCCGCGCGCCATTTTGAGAAAAACGATGTCTTTATGATGAATTTTCATTGCGGATTAATATATTGGCTAAATATCAACACGTAAATAACTTCAGCCACACATGAATTCGGACCAGTCTTGGACTATCCACATCAAAATTCTCACATCTGTACATGCAATAGATTTTCCAAGCCATCTCGGAAACACGATACACACAAATGTCATTTTTATAATTGTATAGATAAATCAACTGCGTGGGAGTTGTTGGGAATGTTTAATTTCGTGCAATGAATATCACAAAAAAAATTGTAATGTTATTTACCAAAGTCCCATCTTTCAGGAATAATAATATATATATAAAATAAAACTCGGACAAAATTTAATTTTTTGTTATATAATTTTTCCAATTTTTTGAAAACTGACGAGACATGGCAAAAGATTCTAGAATGTGTGGGTTGCAGAACTGGCTTTCAGGAAGCCTTCGGGCTATTGTAGTTTTAGGACTGCAAGGGCGTCAGCCGAGAGTTATAGATCTCCTCCCACATTTAACGTTTATTATTGCTCTCTCTTCGGTTTTCAAAAAAGAAATTAAATCTTTTAAAAGATCTAAGTGTTTGTTTTTAAGAAAAATATCTTAAACTAAATCAATTGTGAGGGAGATTTTCCGTATTTCGAATTGTAAGAAAACGCGGGTGTTCAGAAACGCGAGAAATGTATCACAATTTGGGCAAGCTATCTTTTCCGACTTGCGATTCCCGAAACTGCCCCCGCGCGCCATTTTGTGAAAAACGTTGTCTTTATGATGAATTTTCATTGCGGATTAATATATTGGCTAAATATCAACACGTAAATAACTTCAGCCACACATGAATTCGGACCAGTCTTGGACTATCCACATCAAAATTCTCACATCTGTACATGCAATAGATTTTCCAAGCCATCTCGGAAACACGATACACACAAATGTCATTTTTATAATTGTATAGATAAATCAACTGCGTGGGAGTTGTTGGGAATGTTTAATTTCGTGCAATGAATATCACAAAAAAAATTGTAATGTTATTTACCAAAGTCCCATCTTTCAGGAATAATAATATATATATAAAATAAAACTCGGACAAAATTTAATTTTTTGTTATATAATTTTTCCAATTTTTTGAAAACTGACGAGACATGGCAAAAGATTCTAGAATGTGTGGGTTGCAGAACTGGCTTTCAGGAAGCCTTCGGGCTATTGTAGTTTTAGGACTGCAAGGGCGTCAGCCGAGAGTTATAGATCTCCTCCCACATTTAACGTTTATTATTGCTCTCTCTTCGGTTTTCAAAAAAGAAATTAAATCTTTTAAAATATCTAAGTGTTTGTTTTTAAGAAAAATATCTTAAACTAAATCAATTGTGAGGGAGATTTTCCGTATTTCGAATTGTAAGAAAACGCGGGTGTTCAGAAACGCGAGAAATGTATCACAATTTGGGCAAGCTATCTTTTCCGACTTGCGATTCCCGAAACTGCCCCCGCGCGCCATTTTGTGAAAAACGTTGTCTTTATGATGAATTTTCATTGCGGATTAATATATTGGCTAAATATCAACACGTAAATAACTTCAGCCACACATGAATTCGGACCAGTCTTGGACTATCCACATCAAAATTCTCACATCTGTACATGCAATAGATTTTCCAAGCCATCTCGGAAACACGATACACACAAATGTCATTTTTATCATTGTATAGATAAATCAACTGCGTGGGAGTTGTTGGGAATGTTTAATTTCGTGCAATGAATATCACAAAAAAAAATTGTAATGTTATTTACCAAAGTCCCATCTTTCAGGAATAATAATATATATATAAAATAAAACTCGAAAAAAAATTTAATTTTTTGTTATATAATTTTTCCAATTTTTTAAAACTGACGAGACATGGCAAAAGATTCTAGAATGTGTGGGTTGCAGAACTGGCTTTCAGGAAGCCTTCGGGCTATTGTAGTTTTAGGACTGCAAGGGCGTCAGCCGAGAGTTATAGATCTCCTCCCACATTTAACGTTTATTATTTCTCTCTCTTCGGTTTTCAAAAAAGAAATTAAATCTTTTAAAAGATCTAAGTGTTTGTTTTTAAGAAAAATATCTTAAACTAAATCAATTGTGAGGGAGATTTTCCGTATTTCGAATTGTAAGAAAACGCGGGTGTTCAGAAACGCGAGAAATGTATCACAATTTTTGCAAGCTATCTTTTCCGACTTGCGATTCCCGAAACTGCCCCCGCGCGCCATTTTAAGAAAAACGATGTCTTTATGATGAATTTTCATTGCGGATTAATATATTGGCTAAATATCAACACGTAAATAACTTCAGCCACACATGAATTCGGACCAGTCTTGGACTATCCACATCAAAATTCTCACATCTGTACATGCAATAGATTTTCCAAGCCATCTCGGAAACACGATACACACAAATGTCATTTTTATAATTGTATAGATAAATCAACTGCGTGGGAGTTGTTGGGAATTTTTAATTTCGGTCAATGAATATCACAAAAAAATTGTAATGTTATTTACCAAAGTCCCATCTTTCAGGAATAATACTATATATATAAAATAAAACTCGGACAAAATTTAATTTTTTGTTATATAATTTTTCCAATTTTTTGAAAACTGACGAGACATGGCAAAAGATTCTAGAATGTGTGGGTTGCAGAACTGGCTTTCAGGAAGCCTTCGGGCTATTGTAGTTTTAGGACTGCAAGGGCGTCAGCCGAGAGTTATAGATCTCCTCCCACATTTAACGTTTATTATTGCTCTCTCTTCGGTTTTCAAAAAAGAAATTAAATCTTTTAAAAGATCTAAGTGTTTGTTTTTAAGAAAAATATCTTAAACTAAATCAATTGTGAGGGAGATTTTCCGTATTTCGAATTGTAAGAAAACGCGGGTGTTCAGAAACGCGAGAAATGTATCACAATTTGGGCAAGCTATCTTTTCCGACTTGCGATTCCCGAAACTGCCCCCGCGCGCCATTTTGTGAAAAACGTTGTCTTTATGATGAATTTTCATTGCGGATTAATATATTGGCTAAATATCAACACGTAAATAACTTCAGCCACACATGAATTCGGACCAGTCTTGGACTATCCACATCAAAATTCTCACATCTGTACATGCAATAGATTTTCCAAGCCATCTCGGAAACACGATACACACAAATGTCATTTTTATAATTGTATAGATAAATCAACTGCGTGGGAGTTGTTGGGAATTTTTAATTTCGGTCAATGAATATCACAAAAAAAATTGTAATGTTATTTACCAAAGTCCAGTCTTTCAGGAATAATAATATATATATAAAATAAAACTCGGACAAAATTTAATTTTTTGTTATATAATTTTTCCAATTTTTTGAAAACTGACGAGACATGGCAAAAGATTCTAGAATGTGTGGGTTGCAGAACTGGCTTTCAGGAAGCCTTCGGGCTATTGTAGTTTTAGGAATGCAAGGGCGTCAGCCGAGAGTTATAGATCTCCTCCCACATTTAACGTTTATTATTGCTCTCTCTTCGGTTTTCAAAAAAGAAATTAAATCTTTTAAAAGATCTAAGTGTTTGTTTTTAAGAAAAATATCTTAAACTAAATCAATTGTGAGGGAGATTTTCCGTATTTCGAATTGTAAGAAAACGCGGGTGTTCAGAAACGCGAGAAATGTATCACAATTTGGGCAAGCTATCTTTTCCGACTTGCGATTCCCGAAACTGCCCTCGCGCACCATTTTGTGAAAAACGTTGTCTTTATGATGAATTTTCATTGCGGATTAATATATTGGCTAAATATCAACACGTAAATAACTTCAGCCACACATGAATTCGGACCAGTCTTGGACTATCCACATCAAAATTCTCACATCTGTACATGCAATAGATTTTCCAAGCCATCTCGGAAACACGATACACACAAATGTCATTTTTATAATTGTATAGATAAATCAACTGCATGGGAGTTGTTGGGAATTTTTAATTTCGGTCAATGAATATCACAAAAAAAATTGTAATGTTATTTACCAAAGTCCCATCTTTCAGGAATAATAATATATATATAAAATAAAACTCGGACAAAATTTAATTTTTTGTTATATAATTTTTCCAATTTTTTGAAAACTGACGAGACATGGCAAAAGATTCTAGAATGTGTGGGTTGCAGAACTGGCTTTCAGGAAGCCTTCGGGCTATTGTAGTTTTAGGACTGCAAGGGCGTCAGCCGAGAGTTATAGATCTCCTCCCACATTTAACGTTTCTTATTGCTCTCTCTTCGGTTTTCAAAAAAGAAATTAAATCTTTTAAAAGATCCAAGTGTTTGTTTTTAAGAAAAATATCTTAAAAATAAATCAATCGTGAGGGAGATTTTCCGTATTTCGAATTGTAAGAAAACGCGGGTGTTTAGAAACGCGAGAAATATATCACAATTTGGGCAAGCTATCTTTTCCGACTTGCGATTCCCGAAACTGCCCCCGCGCGCCATTTTGAGAAAAACGATGTCTTTATGATGAATTTTCATTGCGGATTAATATATTGGCTAAATATCAACACGTAAATAACTTCAGCCACACATGAATTCGGACCAGTCTTGGACTATCCACATCAAAATTCTCACATCTGTACATGCAATAGATTTTCCAAGCCATCTCGGAAACACGATACACACAAATGTCATTTTTATAATTGTATAGATAAATCAACTGCGTGGGAGTTGTTGGGAATGTTTAATTTCGTGCAATGAATATCACAAAAAAAAATGTAATGTTATTTACCAAAGTCCCATCTTTCAGGAATAATAATATATATATAAAATAAAACTCGGACAAAATTTAATTTTTTGTTATATAATTTTTCCAATTTTTTGAAAACTGACGAGACATGGCAAAAGATTCTAGAATGTGTGGGTTGCAGAACTGGCTTTCAGGAAGCCTTCGGGCTATTGTAGTTTTAGGACTGCAAGGGCGTCAGCCGAGAGTTATAGATCTCCTCCCACATTTAACGTTTATTATTGCTCTCTCTTCGGTTTTCAAAAAAGAAATTAAATCTTTTAAAAGATCTAAGTGTTTGTTTTTAAGAAAAATATCTTAAACTAAATCAATTGTGAGGGAGATTTTCCGTATTTCGAATTGTAAGAAAACGCGGGTGTTCAGAAACGCGAGAAATGTATCACAATTTGGGCAAGCTATCTTTTCCGACTTGCGATTCCCGAAACTGCCCCCGCGCGCCATTTTGTGAAAAACGTTGTCTTTATGATGAATTTTCATTGCGGATTAATATATTGGCTAAATATCAACACGTAAATAACTTCAGCCACACATGAATTCGGACCAGTCTTGGACTATCCACATCAAAATTCTCACATCTGTACATGCAATAGATTTTCCAAGCCATCTCGGAAACACGATACACACAAATGTCATTTTTATAATTGTATAGATAAATCAACTGCGTGGGAGTTGTTGGGAATGTTTAATTTCGTGCAATGAATATCACAAAAAAAAATTGTAATGTTATTTACCAAAGTCCCATCTTTCAGGAATAATAATATATATATAAAATAAAACTCGGACAAAATTTAATTTTTTGTTATATAATTTTTCCAATTTTTTGAAAACTGACGAGACATGGCAAAAGATTCTAGAATGTGTGGGTTGCAGAACTGGCTTTCAGGAAGCCTTCGGGCTATTGTAGTTTTAGGACTGCAAGGGCGTCAGCCGAGAGTTATAGATCTCCTCCCACATTTAACGTTTATTATTGCTCTCTCTTCGGTTTTCAAAAAAGAAATTAAATCTTTTAAAAGATCTAAGTGTTTGTTTTTAAGAAAAATATCTTAAACTAAATCAATTGTGAGGGAGATTTTCCGTATTTCGAATTGTAAGAAAACGCGGGTGTTCAAAAACGCGAGAAATGTATCACAATTTGGGCAAGCTATCTTTTCCGACTTGCGATTCCCGAAACTGCCCCCGCGCGCCATTTTGTGAAAAACGTTGTCTTTATGATGAATTTTCATTGCGGATTAATATATTGGCTAAATATCAACACGTAAATAACTTCAGCCACACATGAATTCGGACCAGTCTTGGACTATCCACATCAAAATTCTCACATCTGTACATGCAATAGATTTTCCAAGCCATCTCGGAAACACGATACACACAAATGTCATTTTTATCATTGTATAGATAAATCAACTGCGTGGGAGTTGTTGGGAATGTTTAATTTCGTGCAATGAATATCACAAAAAAAATTGTAATGTTATTTACCAAAGTCCCATCTTTCAGGAATAATAATATATATATAAAATAAAACTCGAACAAAATTTAATTTTTTGTTATATAATTTTTCCAATTTTTTGAAAACTGACGAGACATGGCAAAAGATTCTAGAATGTGTGGTTTGCAGAACTGGCTTTCAGGAAGCCTTCGGGCTATTGTAGTTTTAGGACTGCAAGGGCGTCAGCCGAGAGTTATAGATCTCCTCCCACATTTAACGTTTATTATTGCTCTCTCTTCGGTTTTCAAAAAAGAAATTAAATCTTTTAAAAGATCTAAGTGTTTGTTTTTAAGAAAAATATCTTAAACTAAATCAATTGTGAGGGAGATTTTCCGTATTTCGAATTGTAAGAAAACGCGGGTGTTCAGAAACGCGAGAAATGTATCACAATTTGGGCAAGCTATCTTTTCCGACTTGCGATTCCCGAAACTGCCCCCGCGCGCCATTTTGAGAAAAACGATGTCTTTATGATGAATTTTCATTGCGGATTAATATATTGGCTAAATATCAACACGTAAATAACTTCAGCCACACATGAATTCGGACCAGTCTTGGACTATCCACATCAAAATTCTCACATCTGTACATGCAATAGATTTTCCAAGCCATCTCGGAAACACGATACACACAAATGTCATTTTTATAATTGTATAGATAAATCAACTGCGTGGGAGTTGTTGGGAATTTTTAATTTCGGTCAATGAATATCACAAAAAAATTGTAATGTTATTTACCAAAGTCCCATCTTTCAGGAATAATAATATATATATAAAATAAAACTCGGACAAAATTTAATTTTTTGTTATATAATTTTTCCAATTTTTTGAAAACTGACGAGACATGGCAAAAGATTCTAGAATGTGTGGTTTGCAGAACTGGCTTTCAGGAAGCCTTCGGGCTATTGTAGTTTTAGGACTGCAAGGGCGTCAGCCGAGAGTTATAGATCTCCTCCCACATTTAACGTTTATTATTGCTCTCTCTTCGGTTTTCAAAAAAGAAATTAAATCTTTTAAAAGATCTAAGTGTTTGTTTTTAAGAAAAATATCTTAAACTAAATCAATTGTGAGGGAGATTTTCCGTATTTCGAATTGTAAGAAAACGCGGGTGTTCAGAAACGCGAGAAATGTATCACAATTTGGGCAAGCTATCTTTTCCGACTTGCGATTCCCGAAACTGCCCCCGCGCGCCATTTTGTGAAAAACGTTGTCTTTATGATGAATTTTCATTGCGGATTAATATATTGGCTAAATATCAACACGTAAATAACTTCAGCCACACATGAATTCGGACCAGTCTTGGACTATCCACATCAAAATTCTCACATCTGTACATGCAATAGATTTTCCAAGCCATCTCGGAAACACGATACACACAAATGTCATTTTTATAATTGTATAGATAAATCAACTGCGTGGGAGTTGTTGGGAATTTTTAATTTCGGTCAATGAATATCACAAAAAAAATTGTAATGTTATTTACCAAAGTCCAGTCTTTCAGGAATAATAATATATATATAAAATAAAACTCGGACAAAATTTAATTTTTTGTTATATAATTTTTCCAATTTTTTGAAAACTGACGAGACATGGCAAAAGATTCTAGAATGTGTGGGTTGCAGAACTGGCTTGCAGGAAGCCTTCGGGCTATTGTAGTTTTAGGAATGCAAGGGCGTCAGCCGAGAGTTATAGATCTCCTCCCACATTTAACGTTTATTATTGCTCTCTCTTCGGTTTTCAAAAAAGAAATTAAATCTTTTAAAAGATCTAAGTGTTTGTTTTTAAGAAAAATATCTTAAACTAAATCAATTGTGAGGGAGATTTTCCGTATTTCGAATTGTAAGAAAACGCGGGTGTTCAGAAACGCGAGAAATGTATCACAATTTGGGCAAGCTATCTTTTCCGACTTGCGATTCCCGAAACTGCCCCCGCGCGCCATTTTGTGAAAAACGTTGTCTTTATGATGAATTTTCATTGCGGATTAATATATTGGCTAAATATCAACACGTAAATAACTTCAGCCACACATGAATTCGGACCAGTCTTGGACTATCCACATCAAAATTCTCACATCTGTACATGCAATAGATTTTCCAAGCCATCTCGGAAACACGATACACACAAATGTCATTTTTATAATTGTATAGATAAATCAACTGCGTGGGAGTTGTTGGGAATTTTTAATTTCGGTCAATGAATATCACAAAAAAAATTGTAATGTTATTTACCAAAGTCCCATCTTTCAGGAATAATAATATATATATAAAATAAAACTCGGACAAAATTTAATTTTTTGTTATATAATTTTTCCAATTTTTTGAAAACTGACGAGACATGGCAAAAGATTCTAGAATGTGTGGGTTGCAGAACTGGCTTTCAGGAAGCCTTCGGGCTATTGTAGTTTTAGGACTGCAAGGGCGTCAGCCGAGAGTTATAGATCTCCTCCCACATTTAACGTTTCTTATTGCTCTCTCTTCGGTTTTCAAAAAAGAAATTAAATCTTTTAAAAGATCCAAGTGTTTGTTTTTAAGAAAAATATCTTAAAAATAAATCAATTGTGATGGAGATTTTCCGTATTTCGAATTGTAAGAAAACGCGGGTGTTTAGAAACGCGAGAAATATATCACAATTTGGGCAAGCTATCTTTTCCGACTTGCAATTCCCGAAACTGCCCCCGCGCGCCATTTTGTGAAAAACGTTGTCTTTATGATGAATTTTCATTGCGGATTAATATATTGGCTAAATATCAACACGTAAATAACTTCAGCTACACATGAATTCGGACCAGTCTTGGACTATCCACATCAAAATTCTCACATCTGTACATGCAATAGATTTTCCAAGCCATCTCGGAAACACGATACACACAAATGTCATTTTTATCATTGTATAGATAAATCAACTGCGTGGGAGTTGTTGGGAATGTTTAATTTCGTGCAATGAATATCACAAAAAAAAATTGTAATGTTATTTACCAAAGTCCCATCTTTCAGGAATAATAATATATACATAAAATAAAACTCGGACAAAATTTAATTTTTTGTTATATAATTTTTCCAATTTTTTGAAAACTGACGAGACATGGCAAAAGATTCTAGAATGTGTGGGTTGCAGAACTGGCTTTCAGGAAGCCTTCGGGCTATTGTAGTTTTAGGACTGCAAGGGCGTCAGCCGAGAGTTATAGATCTCCTCCCACATTTAACGTTTCTTATTGCTCTCTCTTCGGTTTTCAAAAAAGAAATTAAATCTTTTAAAAGATCCAAGTGTTTGTTTTTAATAAAAATATCTTAAACTAAATCAATTGTGAGGGAGATTTTCCGTATTTCGAATTGTAAGAAAACGCGGGTGTTTAGAAACGCGAGAAATGTATCACAATTTGGGCAAGCTATCTTTTCCGACTTGCGATTCCCGAAACTGCCCCCGCGCGCCATTTTGCGAAAAACGTTGTCTTTATGATGAATTTTCATTGCGGATTAATATATTGGCTAAATATCAACACGTAAATAACTTCAGCTACACATGAATTCGGACCAGTCTTGGACTATCCACATCAAAATTCTCACATCTGTACATGCAATAGATTTTCCAAGCCATCTCGGAAACACGATACACACAAATGTCATTTTTATAATTGTATAGATAAATCAACTGCGTGGGAGTTGTTGGGAATTTTTAATTTCGGTCAATGCATATCACAAAAAAATTGTAATGTTATTTACCAAAGTCCCATCTTTCAGGAATAATAATATATATATAAAATAAAACTCGGACAAAATTTAATTTTTTGTTATATAATTTTTCCAATTTTTTGAAAACTGACGAGACATGGCAAAAGATTCTAGAATGTGTGGGTTGCAGAACTGTCTTTCAGGAAGCCTTCGGGCTATTGTAGTTTTAGGACTGCAAGGGCGTCAGCCGAGAGTTATAGATCTCCTCCCACATTTAACGTTTCTTATTGCTCTCTCTTCGGTTTTCAAAAAAGAAATTAAATCTTTTAAAAGATCCAAGTGTTTGTTTTTAAGAAAAATATCTTAAAAATAAATCAATTGTGAGGGAGATTTTCCGTATTTCGAATTGTAAGAAAACGCGGGTGTTTAGAAACGCGAGAAATATATCACAATTTGGGCAAGCTATCTTTTCCGACTTGCGATTCCCGAAACTGCCCCCGCGCGCCATTTTGAGAAAAACGATGTCTTTATGATGAATTTTCATTGCGGATTAATATATTGGCTAAATATCAACACGTAAATAACTTCAGCCACACATGAATTCGGACCAGTCTTGGACTATCCACATCAAAATTCTCACATCTGTACATGCAATAGATTTTCCAAGCCATCTCGGAAACACGATACACACAAATGTCATTTTTATAATTGTATAGATAAATCAACTGCGTGGGAGTTGTTGGGAATGTTTAATTTCGTGCAATGAATATCACAAAAAAAATTGTAATGTTATTTACCAAAGTCCCATCTTTCAGGAATAATAATATATATATAAAATAAAACTCGGACAAAATTTAATTTTTTGTTATATAATTTTTCCAATTTTTTGAAAACTGACGAGACATGGCAAAAGATTCTAGAATGTGTGGGTTGCAGAACTGGCTTTCAGGAAGCCTTCGGGCTATTGTAGTTTTAGGACTGCAAGGGCGTCAGCCGAGAGTTATAGATCTCCTCCCACATTTAACGTTTATTATTGCTCTCTCTTCGGTTTTCAAAAAAGAAATTAAATCTTTTAAAAGATCTAAGTGTTTGTTTTTAAGAAAAATATCTTAAACTAAATCAATTGTGAGGGAGATTTTCCGTATTTCGAATTGTAAGAAAACGCGGGTGTTCAGAAACGCGAGAAATGTATCACAATTTGGGCAAGCTATCTTTTCCGACTTGCGATTCCCGAAACTGCCCCCGCGCGCCATTTTGTGAAAAACGTTGTCTTTATGATGAATTTTCATTGCGGATTAATATATTGGCTAAATATCAACACGTAAATAACTTCAGCCACACATGAATTCGGACCAGTCTTGGACTATCCACATCAAAATTCTCACATCTGTACATGCAATAGATTTTCCAAGCCATCTCGGAAACACGATACACACAAATGTCATTTTTATAATTGTATAGATAAATCAACTGCGTGGGAGTTGTTGGGAATGTTTAATTTCGTGCAATGAATATCACAAAAAAAATTGTAATGTTATTTACCAAAGTCCCATCTTTCAGGAATAATAATATATATATAAAATAAAACTCGGACAAAATTTAATTTTTTGTTATATAATTTTTCCAATTTTTTGAAAACTGACGAGACATGGCAAAAGATTCTAGAATGTGTGGGTTGCAGAACTGGCTTTCAGGAAGCCTTCGGGCTATTGTAGTTTTAGGACTGCAAGGGCGTCAGCCGAGAGTTATAGATCTCCTCCCACATTTAACGTTTATTATTGCTCTCTCTTCGGTTTTCAAAAAAGAAATTAAATCTTTTAAAAGATCTAAGTGTTTGTTTTTAAGAAAAATATCTTAAACTAAATCAATTGTGAGGGAGATTTTCCGTATTTCGAATTGTAAGAAAACGCGGGTGTTCAGAAACGCGAGAAATGTATCACAATTTGGGCAAGCTATCTTTTCCGACTTGCGATTCCCGAAACTGCCCCCGCGCGCCATTTTGTGAAAAACGTTGTCTTTATGATGAATTTTCATTGCGGATTAATATATTGGCTAAATATCAACACGTAAATAACTTCAGCCACACATGAATTCGGACCAGTCTTGGACTATCCACATCAAAATTCTCACATCTGTACATGCAATAGATTTTCCAAGCCATCTCGGAAACACGATACACACAAATGTCATTTTTATCATTGTATAGATAAATCAACTGCGTGGGAGTTGTTGGGAATGTTTAATTTCGTGCAATGAATATCACAAAAAAAAATTGTAATGTTATTTACCAAAGTCCCATCTTTCAGGAATAATAATATATATATAAAATAAAACTCGGACAAAATTTAATTTTTTGTTATATAATTTTTCCAATTTTTTGAAAACTGACGAGACATGGCAAAAGATTCTAGAATGTGTGGGTTGCAGAACTGGCTTTCAGGAAGCCTTCGGGCTATTGTAGTTTTAGGACTGCAAGGGCGTCAGCCGAGAGTTATAGATCTACTCCCACATTTAACGTTTCTTATTGCTCTGTCTTCGGTTTTCAAAAAAGAAATTAAATCTTTTAAAAGACCTAAGTGTTTGTTTTTAAGAAAAATATCTTAAACTAAATCAATTGTGAGGGAGATTTTCCGTATTTCGAATTGTAAGAAAACGCGGGTGTTTAGAAACGCGAGAAATATATCACAATTTGGGCAAGCTATCTTTTCCGACTTGCGATTCCCGAAACTGCCCCCGCGCGCCATTTTGAGAAAAACGATGTCTTTATGATGAATTTTCATTGCGGATTAATATATTGGCTAAATATCAACACGTAAATAACTTCAGCCACACATGAATTCGGACCAGTCTTGGACTATCCACATCAAAATTCTCACATCTGTACATGCAATAGATTTTCCAAGCCATCTCGGAAACACGATACACACAAATGTCATTTTTATAATTGTATAGATAAATCAACTGCGTGGGAGTTGTTGGGAATGTTTAATTTCGTGCAATGAATATCACAAAAAAAATTGTAATGTTATTTACCAAAGTCCCATCTTTCAGGAATAATAATATATATATAAAATAAAACTCGGACAAAATTTAATTTTTTGTTATATAATTTTTCCAATTTTTTGAAAACTGACGAGACATGGCAAAAGATTCTAGAATGTGTGGGTTGCAGAACTGGCTTTCAGGAAGCCTTCGGGCTATTGTAGTTTTAGGACTGCAAGGGCGTCAGCCGAGAGTTATAGATCTCCTCCCACATTTAACGTTTATTATTGCTCTCTCTTCGGTTTTCAAAAAAGAAATTAAATCTTTTAAAAGATCTAAGTGTTTGTTTTTAAGAAAAATATCTTAAACTAAATCAATTGTGAGGGAGATTTTCCGTATTTCGAATTGTAAGAAAACGCGGGTGTTCAGAAACGGGAGAAATGTATCACAATTTGGGCAAGCTATCTTTTCCGACTTGCGATTCCCGAAACTGCCCTCGCGCGCCATTTTGTGAAAAACGATGTCTTTATGATGAATTTTCATTGCGGATTAATATATTGGCTAAATATCAACACGTAAATAACTTCAGCCACACATGAATTCGGACCAGTCTTGGACTATCCACATCAAAATTCTCACATCTGTACATGCAATAGATTTTCCAAGCCATCTCGGAAACACGATACACACAAATGTCATTTTTATAATTGTATAGATAAATCAACTGCGTGGGAGTTGTTGGGAATGTTTAATTTCGTGCAATGAATATCACAAAAAAAATTGTAATGTTATTTACCAAAGTCCCATCTTTCAGGAATAATAATATATATATAAAATAAAACTCGGACAAAATTTAATTTTTTGTTATATAATTTTTCCAATTTTTTGAAAACTGACGAGACATGGCAAAAGATTCTAGAATGTGTGGGTTGCAGAACTGGCTTTCAGGAAGCCTTCGGGCTATTGTAGTTTTAGGACTGCAAGGGCGTCAGCCGAGAGTTATAGATCTCCTCCCACATTTAACGTTTATTATTGCTCTCTCTTCGGTTTTCAAAAAAGAAATTAAATCTTTTAAAAGATCTAAGTGTTTGTTTTTAAGAAAAATATCTTAAACTAAATCAATTGTGAGGGAGATTTTCCGTATTTCGAATTGTAAGAAAACGCGGGTGTTCAGAAACGCGAGAAATGTATCACAATTTGGGCAAGCTATCTTTTCCGACTTGCG
This sequence comes from Maratus michaelseni, assembly GCA_963931845.1. Lineage (NCBI taxonomy): Eukaryota > Metazoa > Arthropoda > Arachnida > Araneae > Salticidae > Maratus > Maratus michaelseni. Next base: position 284,172,013 of record OZ007587.1, read on the forward strand.
ATTCCCGAAACTGCCCCCGCGCGCCATTTTGTGAAAAACGTTGTCTTTATGATGAATTTTCATTGCGGATTAATATATTGGCTAAATATCAACACGTAAATAACTTCAGCCACACATGAATTCGGACCAGTCTTGGACTATCCACATCAAAATTCTCACATCTGTACATGCAATAGATTTTCCAAGCCATCTCGGAAACACGATACACACAAATGTCATTTTTATAATTGTATAGATAAATCAACTGCGTGGGAGTTGTTGGGAATGTTTAATTTCGTGCAATGAATATCACAAAAAAAAATTGTAATGTTATTTACCAAAGTCCCATCTTTCAGGAATAATAATATATATATAAAATAAAACTCGGACAAAATTTAATTTTTTGTTATATAATTTTTCCAATTTTTTGAAAACTGACGAGACATGGCAAAAGATTCTAGAATGTGTGGGTTGCAGAACTGGCTTTCAGGAAGCCTTCGGGCTATTGTAGTTTTAGGACTGCAAGGGCGTCAGCCGAGAGTTATAGATCTCCTCCCACATTTAACGTTTATTATTGCTCTCTCTTCGGTTTTCAAAAAAGAAATTAAATCTTTTAAAAGATCTAAGTGTTTGTTTTTAAGAAAAATATCTTAAACTAAATCAATTGTGAGGGAGATTTTCCGTATTTCGAATTGTAAGAAAACGCGGGTGTTCAGAAACGCGAGAAATGTATCACAATTTGGGCAAGCTATCTTTTCCGACTTGCGATTCCCGAAACTGCCCCCGCGCGCCATTTTGTGAAAAACGTTGTCTTTATGATGAATTTTCATTGCGGATTAATATATTGGCTAAATATCAACACGTAAATAACTTCAGCCACACATGAATTCGGACCAGTCTTGGACTATCCACATCAAAATTCTCACATCTGTACATGCAATAGATTTTCCAAGCCATCTCGGAAACACGATACACACAAATGTCATTTTTATAATTGTATAGATAAATCAACTGCGTGGGAGTTGTTGGGAATTTTTAATTTCGGTCAATGAATATCACAAAAAAAATTGTAATGTTATTTACCAAAGTCCCATCTTTCAGGAATAATAATATATATATAAAATAAAACTCGGACAAAATTTAATTTTTTGTTATATAATTTTTCCAATTTTTTGAAAACTGACGAGACATGGCAAAAGATTCTAGAATGTGTGGGTTGCAGAACTGGCTTTCAGGAAGCCTTCGGGCTATTGTAGTTTTAGGACTGCAAGGGCGTCAGCCGAGAGTTATAGATCTCCTCCCACATTTAACGTTTCTTATTGCTCTCTCTTCGGTTTTCAAAAAAGAAATTAAATCTTTTAAAAGATCTAAGTGTTTGTTTTTAAGAAAAATATCTTAAACTAAATCAATTGTGAGGGAGATTTTCCGTATTTCGAATTGTAAGAAAACGCGGGTGTTCAGAAACGGGAGAAATGTATCACAATTTGGGCAAGCTATCTTTTCCGACTTGCGATTCCCGAAACTGCCCTCGCGCGCCATTTTGTGAAAAACGATGTCTTTATGATGAATTTTCATTGCGGATTAATATATTGGCTAAATATCAACACGTAAATAACTTCAGCCACACATGAATTCGGACCAGTCTTGGACTATCCACATCAAAATTCTCACATCTGTACATGCAATAGATTTTCCAAGCCATCTCGGAAACACGATACACACAAATGTCATTTTTATAATTGTATAGATAAATCAACTGCGTGGGAGTTGTTGGGAATGTTTAATTTCGTGCAATGAATATCACAAAAAAAATTGTAATGTTATTTACCAAAGTCCCATCTTTCAGGAATAATAATATATATATAAAATAAAACTCGGACAAAATTTAATTTTTTGTTATATAATTTTTCCAATTTTTTGAAAACTGACGAGACATGGCAAAAGATTCTAGAATGTGTGGGTTGCAGAACTGGCTTTCAGGAAGCCTTCGGGCTATTGTAGTTTTAGGACTGCAAGGGCGTCAGCCGAGAGTTATAGATCTCCTCCCACATTTAACGTTTATTATTGCTCTCTCTTCGGTTTTCAAAAAAGAAATTAAATCTTTTAAAAGATCTAAGTGTTTGTTTTTAAGAAAAATATCTTAAACTAAATCAATTGTGAGGGAGATTTTCCGTATTTCGAATTGTAAGAAAACGCGGGTGTTCAGAAACGCGAGAAATGTATCACAATTTGGGCAAGCTATCTTTTCCGACTTGCGATTCCCGAAACTGCCCCCGCGCGCCATTTTGTGAAAAACGTTGTCTTTATGATGAATTTTCATTGCGGATTAATATATTGGCTAAATATCAACACGTAAATAACTTCAGCCACACATGAATTCGGACCAGTCTTGGACTATCCACATCAAAATTCTCACATCTGTACATGCAATAGATTTTCCAAGCCATCTCGGAAACACGATACACACAAATGTCATTTTTATAATTGTATAGATAAATCAACTGCGTGGGAGTTGTTGGGAATGTTTAATTTCGTGCAATGAATATCACAAAAAAAAATTGTAATGTTATTTACCAAAGTCCCATCTTTCAGGAATAATAATATATATATAAAATAAAACTCGGACAAAATTTAATTTTTTGTTATATAATTTTTCCAATTTTTTGAAAACTGACGAGACATGGCAAAAGATTCTAGAATGTGTGGGTTGCAGAACTGGCTTTCAGGAAGCCTTCGGGCTATTGTAGTTTTAGGACTGCAAGGGCGTCAGCCGAGAGTTATAGATCTCCTCCCACATTTAACGTTTATTATTGCTCTCTCTTCGGTTTTCAAAAAAGAAATTAAATCTTTTAAAAGATCTAAGTGTTTGTTTTTAAGAAAAATATCTTAAACTAAATCAATTGTGAGGGAGATTTTCCGTATTTCGAATTGTAAGAAAACGCGGGTGTTCAGAAACGCGAGAAATGTATCACAATTTGGGCAAGCTATCTTTTCCGACTTGCGATTCCCGAAACTGCCCCCGCGCGCCATTTTGTGAAAAACGTTGTCTTTATGATGAATTTTCATTGCGGATTAATATATTGGCTAAATATCAACACGTAAATAACTTCAGCCACACATGAATTCGGACCAGTCTTGGACTATCCACATCAAAATTCTCACATCTGTACATGCAATAGATTTTCCAAGCCATCTCGGAAACACGATACACACAAATGTCATTTTTATAATTGTATAGATAAATCAACTGCGTGGGAGTTGTTGGGAATTTTTAATTTCGGTCAATGAATATCACAAAAAAAATTGTAATGTTATTTACCAAAGTCCCATCTTTCAGGAATAATAATATATATATAAAATAAAACTCGGACAAAATTTAATTTTTTGTTATATAATTTTTCCAATTTTTTGAAAACTGACGAGACATGGCAAAAGATTCTAGAATGTGTGGGTTGCAGAACTGGCTTTCAGGAAGCCTTCGGGCTATTGTAGTTTTAGGACTGCAAGGGCGTCAGCCGAGAGTTATAGATCTCCTCCCACATTTAACGTTTCTTATTGCTCTCTCTTCGGTTTTCAAAAAAGAAATTAAATCTTTTAAAAGATCCAAGTGTTTGTTTTTAAGAAAAATATCTTAAAAATAAATCAATTGTGATGGAGATTTTCCGTATTTCGAATTGTAAGAAAACGCGGGTGTTTAGAAACGCGAGAAATATATCACAATTTGGGCAAGCTATCTTTTCCGACTTGCGATTCCCGAAACTGCCCCCGCGCGCCATTTTGTGAAAAACGTTGTCTTTATGATGAATTTTCATTGCGGATTAATATATTGGCTAAATATCAACACGTAAATAACTTCAGCTACACATGAATTCGGACCAGTCTTGGACTATCCACATCAAAATTCTCACATCTGTACATGCAATAGATTTTCCAAGCCATCTCGGAAACACGATACACACAAATGTCATTTTTATCATTGTATAGATAAATCAACTGCGTGGGAGTTGTTGGGAATGTTTAATTTCGTGCAATGAATATCACAAAAAAAAATTGTAATGTTATTTACCAAAGTCCCATCTTTCAGGAATAATAATATATACATAAAATAAAACTCGGACAAAATTTAATTTTTTGTTATATAATTTTTCCAATTTTTTGAAAACTGACGAGACATGGCAAAAGATTCTAGAATGTGTGGGTTGCAGAACTGGCTTTCAGGAAGCCTTCGGGCTATTGTAGTTTTAGGACTGCAAGGGCGTCAGCCGAGAGTTATAGATCTCCTCCCACATTTAACGTTTCTTATTGCTCTCTCTTCGGTTTTCAAAAAAGAAATTAAATCTTTTAAAAGATCCAAGTGTTTGTTTTTAATAAAAATATCTTAAACTAAATCAATTGTGAGGGAGATTTTCCGTATTTCGAATTGTAAGAAAACGCGGGTGTTTAGAAACGCGAGAAATGTATCACAATTTGGGCAAGCTATCTTTTCCGACTTGCGATTCCCGAAACTGCCCCCGCGCGCCATTTTGCGAAAAACGTTGTCTTTATGATGAATTTTCATTGCGGATTAATATATTGGCTAAATATCAACACGTAAATAACTTCAGCTACACATGAATTCGGACCAGTCTTGGACTATCCACATCAAAATTCTCACATCTGTACATGCAATAGATTTTCCAAGCCATCTCGGAAACACGATACACACAAATGTCATTTTTATAATTGTATAGATAAATCAACTGCGTGGGAGTTGTTGGGAATTTTTAATTTCGGTCAATGCATATCACAAAAAAATTGTAATGTTATTTACCAAAGTCCCATCTTTCAGGAATAATAATATATATATAAAATAAAACTCGGACAAAATTTAATTTTTTGTTATATAATTTTTCCAATTTTTTGAAAACTGACGAGACATGGCAAAAGATTCTAGAATGTGTGGGTTGCAGAACTGTCTTTCAGGAAGCCTTCGGGCTATTGTAGTTTTAGGACTGCAAGGGCGTCAGCCGAGAGTTATAGATCTCCTCCCACATTTAACGTTTCTTATTGCTCTCTCTTCGGTTTTCAAAAAAGAAATTAAATCTTTTAAAAGATCCAAGTGTTTGTTTTTAAGAAAAATATCTTAAAAATAAATCAATTGTGAGGGAGATTTTCCGTATTTCGAATTGTAAGAAAACGCGGGTGTTTAGAAACGCGAGAAATATATCACAATTTGGGCAAGCTATCTTTTCCGACTTGCGATTCCCGAAACTGCCCCCGCGCGCCATTTTGAGAAAAACGATGTCTTTATGATGAATTTTCATTGCGGATTAATATATTGGCTAAATATCAACACGTAAATAACTTCAGCCACACATGAATTCGGACCAGTCTTGGACTATCCACATCAAAATTCTCACATCTGTACATGCAATAGATTTTCCAAGCCATCTCGGAAACACGATACACACAAATGTCATTTTTATAATTGTATAGATAAATCAACTGCGTGGGAGTTGTTGGGAATGTTTAATTTCGTGCAATGAATATCACAAAAAAAATTGTAATGTTATTTACCAAAGTCCCATCTTTCAGGAATAATAATATATATATAAAATAAAACTCGGACAAAATTTAATTTTTTGTTATATAATTTTTCCAATTTTTTGAAAACTGACGAGACATGGCAAAAGATTCTAGAATGTGTGGGTTGCAGAACTGGCTTTCAGGAAGCCTTCGGGCTATTGTAGTTTTAGGACTGCAAGGGCGTCAGCCGAGAGTTATAGATCTCCTCCCACATTTAACGTTTATTATTGCTCTCTCTTCGGTTTTCAAAAAAGAAATTAAATCTTTTAAAAGATCTAAGTGTTTGTTTTTAAGAAAAATATCTTAAACTAAATCAATTGTGAGGGAGATTTTCCGTATTTCGAATTGTAAGAAAACGCGGGTGTTCAGAAACGCGAGAAATGTATCACAATTTGGGCAAGCTATCTTTTCCGACTTGCGATTCCCGAAACTGCCCCCGCGCGCCATTTTGTGAAAAACGTTGTCTTTATGATGAATTTTCATTGCGGATTAATATATTGGCTAAATATCAACACGTAAATAACTTCAGCCACACATGAATTCGGACCAGTCTTGGACTATCCACATCAAAATTCTCACATCTGTACATGCAATAGATTTTCCAAGCCATCTCGGAAACACGATACACACAAATGTCATTTTTATAATTGTATAGATAAATCAACTGCGTGGGAGTTGTTGGGAATGTTTAATTTCGTGCAATGAATATCACAAAAAAAATTGTAATGTTATTTACCAAAGTCCCATCTTTCAGGAATAATAATATATATATAAAATAAAACTCGGACAAAATTTAATTTTTTGTTATATAATTTTTCCAATTTTTTGAAAACTGACGAGACATGGCAAAAGATTCTAGAATGTGTGGGTTGCAGAACTGGCTTTCAGGAAGCCTTCGGGCTATTGTAGTTTTAGGACTGCAAGGGCGTCAGCCGAGAGTTATAGATCTCCTCCCACATTTAACGTTTATTATTGCTCTCTCTTCGGTTTTCAAAAAAGAAATTAAATCTTTTAAAAGATCTAAGTGTTTGTTTTTAAGAAAAATATCTTAAACTAAATCAATTGTGAGGGAGATTTTCCGTATTTCGAATTGTAAGAAAACGCGGGTGTTCAGAAACGCGAGAAATGTATCACAATTTGGGCAAGCTATCTTTTCCGACTTGCGATTCCCGAAACTGCCCCCGCGCGCCATTTTGTGAAAAACGTTGTCTTTATGATGAATTTTCATTGCGGATTAATATATTGGCTAAATATCAACACGTAAATAACTTCAGCCACACATGAATTCGGACCAGTCTTGGACTATCCACATCAAAATTCTCACATCTGTACATGCAATAGATTTTCCAAGCCATCTCGGAAACACGATACACACAAATGTCATTTTTATCATTGTATAGATAAATCAACTGCGTGGGAGTTGTTGGGAATGTTTAATTTCGTGCAATGAATATCACAAAAAAAAATTGTAATGTTATTTACCAAAGTCCCATCTTTCAGGAATAATAATATATATATAAAATAAAACTCGGACAAAATTTAATTTTTTGTTATATAATTTTTCCAATTTTTTGAAAACTGACGAGACATGGCAAAAGATTCTAGAATGTGTGGGTTGCAGAACTGGCTTTCAGGAAGCCTTCGGGCTATTGTAGTTTTAGGACTGCAAGGGCGTCAGCCGAGAGTTATAGATCTACTCCCACATTTAACGTTTCTTATTGCTCTGTCTTCGGTTTTCAAAAAAGAAATTAAATCTTTTAAAAGACCTAAGTGTTTGTTTTTAAGAAAAATATCTTAAACTAAATCAATTGTGAGGGAGATTTTCCGTATTTCGAATTGTAAGAAAACGCGGGTGTTTAGAAACGCGAGAAATATATCACAATTTGGGCAAGCTATCTTTTCCGACTTGCGATTCCCGAAACTGCCCCCGCGCGCCATTTTGAGAAAAACGATGTCTTTATGATGAATTTTCATTGCGGATTAATATATTGGCTAAATATCAACACGTAAATAACTTCAGCCACACATGAATTCGGACCAGTCTTGGACTATCCACATCAAAATTCTCACATCTGTACATGCAATAGATTTTCCAAGCCATCTCGGAAACACGATACACACAAATGTCATTTTTATAATTGTATAGATAAATCAACTGCGTGGGAGTTGTTGGGAATGTTTAATTTCGTGCAATGAATATCACAAAAAAAATTGTAATGTTATTTACCAAAGTCCCATCTTTCAGGAATAATAATATATATATAAAATAAAACTCGGACAAAATTTAATTTTTTGTTATATAATTTTTCCAATTTTTTGAAAACTGACGAGACATGGCAAAAGATTCTAGAATGTGTGGGTTGCAGAACTGGCTTTCAGGAAGCCTTCGGGCTATTGTAGTTTTAGGACTGCAAGGGCGTCAGCCGAGAGTTATAGATCTCCTCCCACATTTAACGTTTATTATTGCTCTCTCTTCGGTTTTCAAAAAAGAAATTAAATCTTTTAAAAGATCTAAGTGTTTGTTTTTAAGAAAAATATCTTAAACTAAATCAATTGTGAGGGAGATTTTCCGTATTTCGAATTGTAAGAAAACGCGGGTGTTCAGAAACGGGAGAAATGTATCACAATTTGGGCAAGCTATCTTTTCCGACTTGCGATTCCCGAAACTGCCCTCGCGCGCCATTTTGTGAAAAACGATGTCTTTATGATGAATTTTCATTGCGGATTAATATATTGGCTAAATATCAACACGTAAATAACTTCAGCCACACATGAATTCGGACCAGTCTTGGACTATCCACATCAAAATTCTCACATCTGTACATGCAATAGATTTTCCAAGCCATCTCGGAAACACGATACACACAAATGTCATTTTTATAATTGTATAGATAAATCAACTGCGTGGGAGTTGTTGGGAATGTTTAATTTCGTGCAATGAATATCACAAAAAAAATTGTAATGTTATTTACCAAAGTCCCATCTTTCAGGAATAATAATATATATATAAAATAAAACTCGGACAAAATTTAATTTTTTGTTATATAATTTTTCCAATTTTTTGAAAACTGACGAGACATGGCAAAAGATTCTAGAATGTGTGGGTTGCAGAACTGGCTTTCAGGAAGCCTTCGGGCTATTGTAGTTTTAGGACTGCAAGGGCGTCAGCCGAGAGTTATAGATCTCCTCCCACATTTAACGTTTATTATTGCTCTCTCTTCGGTTTTCAAAAAAGAAATTAAATCTTTTAAAAGATCTAAGTGTTTGTTTTTAAGAAAAATATCTTAAACTAAATCAATTGTGAGGGAGATTTTCCGTATTTCGAATTGTAAGAAAACGCGGGTGTTCAGAAACGCGAGAAATGTATCACAATTTGGGCAAGCTATCTTTTCCGACTTGCGATTCCCGAAACTGCCCCCGCGCGCCATTTTGTGAAAAACGTTGTCTTTATGATGAATTTTCATTGCGGATTAATATATTGGCTAAATATCAACACGTAAATAACTTCAGCCACACATGAATTCGGACCAGTCTTGGACTATCCACATCAAAATTCTCACATCTGTACATGCAATAGATTTTCCAAGCCATCTCGGAAACACGATACACACAAATGTCATTTTTATAATTGTATAGATAAATCAACTGCGTGGGAGTTGTTGGGAATGTTTAATTTCGTGCAATGAATATCACAAAAAAAAATTGTAATGTTATTTACCAAAGTCCCATCTTTCAGGAATAATAATATATATATAAAATAAAACTCGGACAAAATTTAATTTTTTGTTATATAATTTTTCCAATTTTTTGAAAACTGACGAGACATGGCAAAAGATTCTAGAATGTGTGGGTTGCAGAACTGGCTTTCAGGAAGCCTTCGGGCTATTGTAGTTTTAGGACTGCAAGGGCGTCAGCCGAGAGTTATAGATCTCCTCCCACATTTAACGTTTATTATTGCTCTCTCTTCGGTTTTCAAAAAAGAAATTAAATCTTTTAAAAGATCTAAGTGTTTGTTTTTAAGAAAAATATCTTAAACTAAATCAATTGTGAGGGAGATTTTCCGTATTTCGAATTGTAAGAAAACGCGGGTGTTCAGAAACGCGAGAAATGTATCACAATTTGGGCAAGCTATCTTTTCCGACTTGCGATTCCCGAAACTGCCCCCGCGCGCCATTTTGTGAAAAACGTTGTCTTTATGATGAATTTTCATTGCGGATTAATATATTGGCTAAATATCAACACGTAAATAACTTCAGCCACACATGAATTCGGACCAGTCTTGGACTATCCACATCAAAATTCTCACATCTGTACATGCAATAGATTTTCCAAGCCATCTCGGAAACACGATACACACAAATGTCATTTTTATCATTGTATAGATAAATCAACTGCGTGGGAGTTGTTGGGAATGTTTAATTTCGTGCAATGAATATCACAAAAAAAAATTGTAATGTTATTTACCAAAGTCCCATCTTTCAGGAATAATAATATATATATAAAATAAAACTCGGACAAAATTTAATTTTTTGTTATATAATTTTTCCAATTTTTTGAAAACTGACGAGACATGGCAAAAGATTCTAGAATGTGTGGGTTGCAGAACTGGCTTTCAGGAAGCCTTCGGGCTATTGTAGTTTTAGGACTGCAAGGGCGTCAGCCGAGAGTTATAGATCTAGTCCCACATTTAACGTTTCTTATTGCTCTCTCTTCGGTTTTCAAAAAAGAAATTAAATCTTTTAAAAGACCTAAGTGTTTGTTTTTAAGAAAAATATCTTAAACTAAATCAATTGTGAGGGAGATTTTCCGTATTTCGAATTGTAAGAAAACGCGGGTTTTTAGAAACGCGAGAAATATATCACAATATGGCCAAGCTATCTTTTCCGACTTGCGATTCCCGAAACTGCCCCCGCGCGCCATTTTGAGAAAAACGATGTCTTTATGATGAATTTTCATTGCGGATTAATATATTGGCTAAATATCAACACGTAAATAACATCAGCCACACATGAATTCGGACCAGTCTTGGACTATCCACATCAAAATTCTCACATCTGTACATGCAATAGATTTTCCAAGCCATCTCGGAAACACGATACACACAAATGTCATTTTTATCATTGTATAGATAAATCAACTGCGTGGGAGTTGTTGGGAATGTTTAATTTCGTGCAATGAATATCACAAAAAAAATTGTAATGTTATTTACCAAAGTCCCATCTTTCAGGAATAATAATATATACATAAAATAAAACTCGGACAAAATTTAATTTTTTGTTATATAATTTTTCCAATTTTTTGAAAACTGACGAGACATGGCAAAAGATTCTAGAATGTGTGGGTTGCAGAACTGGCTTTCAGGAAGCCTTCGGGCTATTGTAGTTTTAGGACTGCAAGGGCGTCAGCCGAGAGTTATAGATCTCCTCCCACATTTAACGTTTCTTATTGCTCTCTCTTCGGTTTTCAAAAAAGAAATTAAATCTTTTAAAAGATCCAAGTGTTTGTTTTTAAGAAAAATATCTTAAAAATAAATCAATTGTGAGGGAGATTTTCCGTATTTCGAATTGTAAGAAAACGCGGGTGTTTAGAAACGCGAGAAATATATCACAATTTGGGCAAGCTATCTTTTCCGACTTGCGATTCCCGAAACTGCCCCCGCGCGCCATTTTGAGAAAAACGATGTCTTTATGATGAATTTTCATTGCGGATTAATATATTGGCTAAATATCAACACGTAAATAACTTCAGCCACACATGAATTCGGACCAGTCTTGGACTATCCACATCAAAATTCTCACATCTGTACATGCAATAGATTTTCCAAGCCATCTCGGAAACACGATACACACAAATGTCATTTTTATAATTGTATAGATAAATCAACTGCGTGGGAGTTGTTGGGAATGTTTAATTTCGTGCAATGAATATCACAAAAAAAATTGTAATGTTATTTACCAAAGTCCCATCTTTCAGGAATAATAATATATACATAAAATAAAACTCGGACAAAATTTAATTTTTTGTTATATAATTTTTCCAATTTTTTGAAAACTGACGAGACATGGCAAAAGATTCTAGAATGTGTGGGTTGCAGAACTGGCTTTCAGGAAGCCTTCGGGCTATTGTAGTTTTAGGACTGCAAGGGCGTCAGCCGAGAGTTATAGATCTCCTCCCACATTTAACGTTTATTATTGCTCTCTCTTCGGTTTTCAAAAAAGAAATTAAATCTTTTAAAAGATCTAAGTGTTTGTTTTTAAGAAAAATATCTTAAACTAAATCAATTGTGAGGGAGATTTTCCGTATTTCGAATTGTAAGAAAACGCGGGTGTTCAGAAACGCGAGAAATGTATCACAATTTGGGCAAGCTATCTTTTCCGACTTGCGATTCCCGAAACTGCCCCCGCGCGCCATTTTGTGAAAAACGTTGTCTTTATGATGAATTTTCATTGCGGATTAATATATTGGCTAAATATCAACACGTAAATAACTTCAGCCACACATGAATTCGGACCAGTCTTGGACTATCCACATCAAAATTCTCACATCTGTACATGCAATAGATTTTCCAAGCCATCTCGGAAACACGATACACACAAATGTCATTTTTATAATTGTATAGATAAATCAACTGCGTGGGAGTTGTTGGGAATGTTTAATTTCGTGCAATGAATATCACAAAAAAAAAATTGTAATGTTATTTACCAAAGTCCCATCTTTCAGGAATAATAATATATATATAAAATAAAACTCGGACAAAATTTAATTTTTTGTTATATAATTTTTCCAATTTTTTGAAAACTGACGAGACATGGCAAAAGATTCTAGAATGTGTGGGTTGCAGAACTGGCTTTCAGGAAGCCTTCGGGCTATTGTAGTTTTAGGACTGCAAGGGCGTCAGCCGAGAGTTATAGATCTCCTCCCACATTTAACGTTTATTATTGCTCTCTCTTCGGTTTTCAAAAAAGAAATTAAATCTTTTAAAAGATCTAAGTGTTTGTTTTTAAGAAAAATATCTTAAACTAAATCAATTGTGAGGGAGATTTTCCGTATTTCGAATTGTAAGAAAACGCGGGTTTTTAGAAACGCGAGAAATGTATCACAATATGGCCAAGCTATCTTTTCCGACTTGCGATTCCCGAAACTGCCCCCGCGCGCCATTTTGAGAAAAACGATGTCTTTATGATGAATTTTCATTGCGGATTAATATATTGGCTAAATATCAACACGTAAATAACTTCAGCCACACATGAATTCGGACCAGTCTTGGACTATCCACATCAAAATTCTCACATCTGTACATGCAATAGATTTTCCAAGCCATCTCGGAAACACGATACACACAAATGTCATTTTTATCATTGTATAGATAAATCAACTGCGTGGGAGTTGTTGGGAATGTTTAATTTCGTGCAATGAATATCACAAAAAAAAATTGTAATGTTATTTACCAAAGTCCCATCTTTCAGGAATAATAATATATATATAAAATAAAACTCGGACAAAATTTAATTTTTTGTTATATAATTTTTCCAATTTTTTGAAAACTGACGAGACATGGCAAAAGATTCTAGAATGTGTGGGTTGCAGAACTGGCTTTCAGGAAGCCTTCGGGCTATTGTAGTTTTAGGACTGCAAGGGCGTCAGCCGAGAGTTATAGATCTACTCCCACATTTAACGTTTCTTATTGCTCTCTCTTCGGTTTTCAAAAAAGAAATTAAATCTTTTAAAAGACCTAAGTGTTTGTTTTTAAGAAAAATATCTTAAACTAAATCAATTGTGAGGGAGATTTTCCGTATTTCGAATTGTAAGAAAACGCGGGTTTTTAGAAACGCGAGAAATATATCACAATATGGCCAAGCTATCTTTTCCGACTTGCGATTCCCGAAACTGCCCCCGCGCGCCATTTTGAGAAAAACGATGTCTTTATGATGAATTTTCATTGCGGATTAATATATTGGCTAAATATCAACACGTAAATAACTTCAGCCACACATGAATTCGGACCAGTCTTGGACTATCCACATCAAAATTCTCACATCTGTACATGCAATAGATTTTCCAAGCCATCTCGGAAACACGATACACACAAATGTCATTTTTATCATTGTATAGATAAATCAACTGCGTGGGAGTTGTTGGGAATGTTTAATTTCGTGCAATGAATATCACAAAAAAAATTGTAATGTTATTTACCAAAGTCCCATCTTTCAGGAATAATAATATATACATAAAATAAAACTCGGACAAAATTTAATTTTTAGGTGCGTTCGTAATTATATAAATACGTAGCACCTATAGTCGTCGTTTGGTCCGTCCGTCTGTCCGTCCGTCTGTCTGTCTGTCCGTCCGTCTGTCTGTCTGTCCGCATATAACAACGCAAAAACTACCCAACCAAATGGTTTGCAATTTGAAATATATTATCTTTGCATAAATTTGTCGAGACATTTCAAATTTTATTAAAATCGAATCAAAACTTTAGGAGATATTAATAAAAATATTTATTAAGAAATTTGAATTTAAAAAAAAAAAATCTGTACTTTCTTGTTATAGAAGCTTCCGAGGTTTAATCGTTAAGCAACCGAGATACTTATTTTATTACAGAAATTAATCTGCAGACGATATAATTCATTTCACAGAATTAGAAATCAGAAAGATCTGAATATTTATATAACTAGCTGATACATATATATCTGAATATTTATATAACTAGTTAAGATATTTGTATGAACAGTGTCATAAAATATATACTTAACTAGCTGTTTAACCCGTTCTACGCACGGGATATCATGAATTTAATTCTAAAACGTGCGTACGAACGCACCACGTTTGTAACGTTTGACGTACAATTTCCAACTTGTTTGTTATATAATTTTTCCAATTTTTTGAAAACTGACGAGACATGGCAAAAGATTCTAGAATGTGTGGGTTGCAGAACTGGCTTTCAGGAAGCCTTCGGGCTATTGTAGTTTTAGGACTGCAAGGGCGTCAGCCGAGAGTTATAGATCTCCTCCCACATTTAACGTTTCTTATTGCTCTCTCTTCGGTTTTTAAAAAAGAAATTAAATCTTTTAAAAGATCCAAGTGTTTGTTTTTAAGAAAAATATCTTAAACTAAATCAATTGTGAGGGAGATTTTCCGTATTTCGAATTGTAATAAAACGCGGGTGTTTAGAAACGCGAGAAATGTATCACAATTTGGGCAAGCTATCTTTTCCGACTTGCGATTCCCGAAACTGCCCCCGCGCGCCATTTTGTGAAAAACGTTGTCTTTATGATGAATTTTCATTGCGGATTAATATATTGACTAAATATCAACACGTAAATAACTTCAGCTACACATGAATTCGGACCAGTCTTGGACTATCCACATCAAAATTCTCACATCTGTACATGCAATAGATTTTCCAAGCCATCTCGGAAACACGATACACACAAATGTCATTTTTATCATTGTATAGATAAATCAACTGCGTGGGAGTTGTTGGGAATGTTTAATTTCGTGCAATGAATATCACAAAAAAAATTGTAATGTTATTTACCAATGTCCCATCTTTCAGGAATAATAATATATACATAAAATAAAACTCGGACAAAATTTAATTTTTTGTTATATAATTTTTCCAATTTTTTGAAAACTGACGAGACATGGCAAAAGATTCTAGAATGTGTGGGTTGCAGAACTGGCTTTCAGGAAGCCTTCGGGCTATTGTAGTTTTAGAACTGCAAGGGCGTCAGCCGAGAGTTATAGATCTCCTCCCACATTTAACGTTTCTTATTGCTCTCTCTTCGGTTTTCAAAAAAGAAATTAAATCTTTTAAAAGATCTAAGTGTTTGTTTTTAAGAAAAATATCTTAAACTAAATCAATTGTGAGGGAGATTTTCCGTATTTCGAATTGTAAGAAAACGCGGGTGTTTAGAAACGCGAGAAATATATCACAATTTGGGCAAGCTATCTTTTCCGACTTGCGATTCCCGAAACTGCCCCCGCGCGCCATTTTGAGAAAAACGATGTCTTTATGATGAATTTTCATTGCGGATTAATATATTGGCTAAATATCAACACGTAAATAACTTCAGCCACACATGAATTTGGACCAGTCTTGGACTATCCACATCAAAATTCTCACATCTGTACATGCAATAGATTTTCCAAGCCATCTCGGAAACACGATACACACAAATGTCATTTTTGTAATTTTATAGATAAATCAACTGCGTGGGAGTTGTTGGGAATTTTTAATTTCGGTCAATGAATATCACAAAACAAATTGTAATGTTATTTACCAAAGTCCCATCTTTCAGGAATAATAATATATATATAAAATAAAACTCGGACAAAATTTAATTTCTTGTTATATAATTTTTCCAATTTTTTGAAAACTGACGAGACATGGCAAAAGATTCTAGAATGTGTGGGTTGCAGAACTGGCTTTCAGGAAGCCTTCTGGCTATTGTAATTTTAGGACTGCAAGGGCGTCAGCCGAGAGTTATAGATCTCCTCCCACATTTAACGTTTCTTATTGCTCTCTCTTCGGTTTTCAAAAAAGAAATTAAATCTTTTAAAAGATCCAAGTGTTTGTTTTTAAGAAAAATATCTTAAACTAAATCAATTGTGAGGGAGATTTTCCGTATTTCGAATTGTAAGAAAACGCGGGTGTTTAGAAACGCGAGAAATGTATCACAATTTGGGCAAGCTATCTTTTCCGACTTGCGATTCCCGAAACTGCCCCCGCGCGCCATTTTGTGAAAAACGTTGTCTTTATGATGAATTTTCATTGCGGATTAATATATTGGCTAAATATCAACACGTAAATAACTTCAGCTACACATGAATTCGGACCAGTCTTGGACTATCCACATCAAAATTCTCACATCTGTACATGCAATAGATTTTCCAAGCCATCTCGGAAACACGATACACACAAATGTCATTTTTATAATTGTATAGATAAATCAACTGCGTGGGAGTTGTTGGGAATTTTTAATTTCGGTCAATGCATATCACAAAAAATTGTAATGTTATTTACCAAAGTCCCATCTTTCAGGAATAATAATATATATATAAAATAAAACTCGGACAAAATTTAATTTTTTGTTATATAATTTTTCCAATTTTTTGAAAACTGACGAGACATGGCAAAAGATTCTAGAATGTGTGGGTTGCAGAACTGGCTTTCAGGAAGCCTTCGGGCTATTGTAGTTTTAGGACTGCAAGGGCGTCAGCCGAGAGTTATAGATCTCCTCCCACATTTAACGTTTCTTATTGCTCTCTCTTCGGTTTTCAAAAAAGAAATTAAATCTTTTAAAAGATCCAAGTGTTTGTTTTTAAGAAAAATATCTTAAACTAAATCAATTGTGAGGGAGATTTTCCGTATTTCGAATTGTAAGAAAACGCGGGTGTTTAGAAACGCGAGAAATGTATCACAATTTGAGCAAGCTATCTTTTCCGACTTGCGATTCCCGAAACTGCCCCCGCGCGCCATTTTGTGAAAAACGTTGTCTTTATGATGAATTTTCATTGCGGATTAATATATTGGCTAAATAGCAACACGTAAATAATTTCAGCTACACATGAATTCGGACCAGTCTTGGACTATCCACATCAAAATTCTCACATCTGTACATGCAATAGATTTTCCAAGCCATCTCGGAAACACGATACACACAAATGTCATTTTTATCATTGTATAGATAAATCAACTGCGTGGGAGTTGTTGGGAATGTTTAATTTCGTGCAATGAATATCACAAAAAAAAAAATTGTAACGTTATTTACCAAAGTCCCATCTTTCAGGAATAATAATATATACATAAAATAAAACTCGGACAAAATTTAATTTTTTGTTATATAATTTTTCCAATTTTTTGAAAACTGACGAGACATGGCAAAAGATTCTAGAATGTGTGGGTTGCAGAACTGGCTTTCAGGAAGCCTTCGGGCTATTGTAGTTTTAGGACTGCAAGGGCGTCAGCCGAGAGTAATAGATCTCCTCCCACATTTAACGTTTCTTATTGCTCTCTCTTCGGTTTTCAAAAAACAAATTAAATCTTTAAAAAGATCTAAATGTTTGTTTTTAAAAACAATATCTTAAACTAAATCAATTGTGAGGGAGATTTTCCGTATTTCGAATTGTAAGAAAACGCGGGTGTTTAGAAACGCGAGAAATATATATCACAATTTGGGCAATCTATCTTTTCCGACTTGCGATTCCCGAAACTGCCCCCGCGCGCCATTTTGTGAAAAACGTTGTCTTGATGATGAATTTTCATTGCGGATTAATATATTGGCTAAATATCAACACGTAAATAACTTCAGCTACACATGAATTCGGACCAGTCTTGGACTATCCACATCAAAATCCTCACATCTGTACATGCAATAGATTTTCCAAGCCATCTCGGAAACACGATACACACAAATGTCATTTTTATAATTGTATAGATAAATCAACTGCGTGGGAGTTGTTGGGATTTTTTAATTTCGGTCAATGAATATCACAAAAAAAATTGTAATGTTATTTACCAAAGTCCCATCTTTCAGGAATAATAATATATATATAAAATAAAACTCGGACAAAATTTAATTTTTTGTTATATAATTTTTCCAATTTTTTGAAAACTGACGAGACATGGCAAAAGATTCTAGAATGTGTGGGTTGCAGAACTGGCTTTCAGGAAGCCTTCGGGCTATTGTAGTTTTAGGACTGCAAGGGCGTCAGCCGAGAGTTATAGATCTCCTCCCACATTTAACGTTTCTTATTGCTCTCTCTTCGGTTTTCAAAAAAGAAATTAAATCTTTTAAAAGATCCAAGTGTTTGTTTTTAAGAAAAATATCTTAAACTAAATCAATTGTGAGGGAGATTTTCCGTATTTTGAATTGTAAGAAAACGCGGGTGTTCAGAAACGCGAGAAATGTATCACAATTTGGGCAAGCTATCTTTTCCGACTTGCGATTCCCGAAACTGCCCCCGCGCGCCATTTTGTGAAAAACGTTGTCTTTATGATGAATTTTCATTGCGGATTAATATATTGGCTAAATATCAACACGTAAATAACTTCAGCTACACATGAATTCGGACCAGTCTTGGACTATCCACATCAAAATTCTCACATCTGTACATGCAATAGATTTTCCAAGCCATCTCGGAAATACGATACACACAAATGTCATTTTTATAATTGTATAGATAAATCAACTGCGTGGGAGTTGTTGGGAATTTTTAATTTCGGTCAATGAATATCACAAAAAAAATTGTAATGTTATTTACCAAAGTCCCATCTTTCAGGAATAATAATATATGTATAAAATAAAACTCGGACAAAATTTAATTTTTTGTTATATAATTTTTCCAATTTTTTGAAAACTGACGAGACATGGCAAAAGATTCTAGAATGTGTGGGTTGCAGAACTGGCTTTCAGGAAGCCTTCGGGCTATTGTAGTTTTAGGACTGCAAGGGCGTCAGCCGAGAGTTATAGATCTCCTCCCACATTTAACGTTTCTTATTGCTCTCTCTTCGGTTTTCAAAAAAGAAATTAAATCTTTTAAAAGATCTAAGTGTTTGTTTTTAAGAAAAATATCTTAAAAATAAATCAATTGTGAGGGAGATTTTCCGTATTTCGAATTGTAAGAAAACGCGGGTGTTTAGAAACGCGAGAAATATATCACAATTTGGGCAAGCTATCTTTTCCGACTTGCGATTCCCGAAACTGCCCCCGCGCGCCATTTTGAGAAAAACGATGTCTTTATGATGAATTTTCATTGCGGATTAATATATTGGCTAAATATCAACACGTAAATAACTTCAGCCACACATGAATTCGGACCAGTCTTGGACTATCCACATCAAAATTCTCACATCTGTACATGCAATAGATTTTCCAAGCCATCTCGGAAACACGATACACAAATGTCATTTTTATAATTGTATAGATAAATCAACTGCGTGGGAGTTGTTGGGAATTTTTAATTTCGGTCAATGAATATCAAAAAAAAATTGTAATGTTATTTACCAAAGTCCCATCTTTCAGGAATAATAATATATATATAAAATAAAACTCGGACAAAATTTAATTTTTTGTTATATAATTTTTCCAATTTTTTGAAAACTGACGAGACATGGCAAAAGATTCTAGAATGTGTGGGTTGCAGAACTGGCTTTCAGGAAGCCTTCGGGCTATTGTAGTTTTAGGACTGCAAGGGCGTCAGCCGAGAGTTATAGATCTCCTCCCACATTTAACGTTTCTTATTGCTCTCTCTTCGGTTTTCAAAAAAGAAATTAAATCTTTTAAAAGATCCAAGTGTTTGTTTTTAAGAAAAATATCTTAAACTAAATCAATTGTGAGGGAGATTTTCCGTATTTCGAATTGTAATAAAACGCGGGTGTTTAGAAACGCGAGAAATGTATCACAATTTGGGCAAGCTATCTTTTCCGACTTGCGATTCCCGAAACTGCCCCCGCGCGCCATTTTGTGAAAAACGTTGTCTTTATGATGAATTTTCATTGCGGATTAATATATTGGCTAAATATCAACACGTAAATAACTTCAGCTACACATGAATTCGGACCAGTCTTGGACTATCCACATCAAAATTCTCACATCTGTACATGCAGTAGATTTTCCAAGCCATCTCGGAAACACGATACACACAAATGTCATTTTTATCATTGTATAGATAAATCAACTGCGTGGGAGTTGTTGGGAATGTTTAATTTCGTGCAATGAATATCACAAAAAAAAATTGTAATGTTATTTACCAATGTCCCATCTTTCAGGAATAATAATATATACATAAAATAAAACTCGGACAAAATTTAATTTTTTGTTATATAATTTTTCCAATTTTTTGAAAACTGACGAGACATGGCAAAAGATTCTAGAATGTGTGGGTTGCAGAACTGGCTTTCAGGAAGCCTTCGGGCTATTGTAGTTTTAGGACTGCAAGGGCGTCAGCCGAGAGTTATAGATCTCCTCCCACATTTAACGTTTCTTATTGCTCTCTCTTCGGTTTTCAAAAAAGAAATTAAATCTTTTAAAAGATCCAAGTGTTTGTTTTTAAGAAAAATATCTTAAACTAAATCAATTGTGAGGGAGATTTTCCGTATTTCGAATTGTAATAAAACGCGGGTGTTTAGAAACGCGAGAAATGTATCACAATTTGGGCAAGCTATCTTTTCCGACTTGCGATTCCCGAAACTGCCCCCGCGCCCCATTTTGTGAAAAACGTTGTCTTTATGATGAATTTTCATTGCGGATTAATATATTGGCTAAATATCAACACGTAAATAACTTCAGCTACACATGAATTCGGACCAGTCTTGGACTATCCACATCAAAATTCTCACATCTGTACATGCAGTAGATTTTCCAAGCCATCTCGGAAACACGATACACACAAATGTCATTTTTATCATTGTATAGATAAATCAACTGCGTGGGAGTTGTTGGGAATGTTTAATTTCGTGCAATGAATATCACAAAAAAAAATTGTAATGTTATTTACCAATGTCCCATCTTTCAGGAATAATAATATATACATAAAATAAAACTCGGACAAAAATTAATTTTTTGTTATATAATTTTTCCAATTTTTTGAAAACTGACGAGACATGGCAAAAGATTCTAGAATGTGTGGGTTGCAGAACTGGCTTTCAGGAAGCCTTCGGGCTATTGTAGTTTTAGAACTGCAAGGGCGTCAGCCGAGAGTTATAGATCTCCTCCCACATTTAACGTTTCTTATTGCTCTCTCTTCGGTTTTCAAAAAAGAAATTAAATCTTTTAAAAGATCTAAGTGTTTGTTTTTAAGAAAAATATCTTAAACTAAATCAATTGTGAGGGAGATTTTCCGTATTTCGAATTGTAAGAAAACGCGGGTGTTTAGAAACGCGAGAAATATATCACAATTTGGGCAAGCTATCTTTTCCGACTTGCGATTCCCGAAACTGCCCCCGCGCGCCATTTTGAGAAAAACGATGTCTTTATGATGAATTTTCATTGCGGATTAATATATTGGCTAAATATCAACACGTAAATAACTTCAGCCACACATGAATTTGGACCAGTCTTGGACTATCCACATCAAAATTCTCACATCTGTACATGCAATAGATTTTCCAAGCCATCTCGGAAACACGATACACACAAATGTCATTTTTGTAATTTTATAGATAAATCAACTGCGTGGGAGTTGTTGGGAATTTTTAATTTCGGTCAATGAATATCACAAAACAAATTGTAATGTTATTTACCAAAGTCCCATCTTTCAGGAATAATAATATATATATAAAATAAAACTCGGACAAAATTTAATTTCTTGTTATATAATTTTTCCAATTTTTTGAAAACTGACGAGACATGGCAAAAGATTCTAGAATGTGTGGGTTGCAGAACTGGCTTTCAGGAAGCCTTCGGGCTATTGTAGTTTTAGGACTGCAAGGGCGTCAGCCGAGAGTTATAGATCTCCTCCCACATTTAACGTTTCTTATTGCTCTCTCTTCGGTTTTCAAAAAAGAAATTAAATCTTTTAAAAGATCAAAGTGTTTGTTTTTAAGAAAAATATCTTAAAAATAAATCAATTGTGAGGGAGATTTTCCGTATTTCGAATTGTAAGAAAACGCGGGTGTTTAGAAACGCGAGAAATATATCACAATTTGGGCAAGCTATCTTTTCCGACTTGCGATTCCCGAAACTGCCCCCGCGCGCCATTTTGAGCAAAACGATGTCTTTATGATGAATTTTCATTGCGGATTAATATATTGGCTAAATACTAACACGTAAATAACTTCAGCCACACATGAATTCGGACCAGTCTTGGACTATCCACATCAAAATTCTCACATCTGTACATGCAATAGATTTTCCAAGCCATCTCGGAAACACGATACACACAAATGTCATTTTTATAATTGTATAGATAAATCAACTGCGTGGGAGTTGTTGGGAATGTTTAATTTCGTGCAATGAATATCACAAAAAAAAAATTGTAATGTTATTTACCAAAGTCCCATCTTTCAGGAATAATAATATATATATAAAATAAAACTCGGACAAAATTTAATTTTTTGTTATATAATTTTTCCAATTTTTTGAAAACTGACGAGACATGGCAAAAGATTCTAGAATGTGTGGGTTGCAGAACTGGCTTTCAGGAAGCCTTCGGGCTATTGTAGTTTTAGGACTGCAAGGGCGTCAGCCGAGAGTTATAGATCTACTCCCACATTTAACGTTTCTTATTGCTCTCTCTTCGGTTTTCAAAAAAGAAATTAAATCTTTTAAAAGATCTAAGTGTTTGTTTTTATGAAAAATATCTTAAACTAAATCAATTGTGAGGGAGATTTTCCGTATTTCGAATTGTAAGAAAACGCGGGTTTTTAGAAACGCGAGAAATATATCACAATATGGCCAAGCTATCTTTTCCGACTTGCGATTCCCGAAACTGCCCCCGCGCGCCATTTTGAGAAAAACGATGTCTTTATGATGAATTTTCATTGCGGATTAATATATTGGCTAAATATCAACACGTAACTAACTTCAGCCACACATGAATTCGGACCAGTCTTGGACTATCCACATCAAAATTCTCACATCTGTACATGCAATAGATTTTCCAAGCCATCTCGGAAACACGATACACACAAATGTCATTTTTATCATTGTATAGATAAATCAACTGCGTGGGAGTTGTTGGGAATGTTTAATTTCGTGCAATGAATATCACAAAAAAAAATTGTAATGTTATTTACCAATGTCCCATCTTTCAGGAATAATAATATATACATAAAATAAAACTCGGACAAAATTTAATTTTTTGTTATATAATTTTTCCAATTTTTTGAAAACTGACGAGACATGGCAAAAGATTCTAGAATGTGTGGGTTGCAGAACTGGCTTTCAGGAAGCCTTCGGGCTATTGTAGTTTTAGAACTGCAAGGGCGTCAGCCGAGAGATATAGATCTCCTCCCACATTTAACGTTTCTTATTGCTCTCTCTTCGGTTTTCAAAAAAGAAATTAAATCTTTTAAAAGATCTAAGTGTTTGTTTTTAAGAAAAATATCTTAAACTAAATCAATTGTGAGGGAGATTTTCCGTATTTCGAATTGTAAGAAAACGCGGGTGTTTAGAAACGCGAGAAATATATCACAATTTGGGCAAGCTATCTTTTCCGACTTGCGATTCCCGAAACTGCCCCCGCGCGCCATTTTGAGAAAAACGATGTCTTTATGATGAATTTTCATTGCGGATTAATATATTGGCTAAATATCAACACGTAAATAACTTCAGCCACACATGAATTTGGACAAGTCTTGGACTATCCACATCAAAATTCTCACATCTGTACATACAATAGATTTTCCAAGCCATCTCGGAAACACGATACACACAAATGTCATTTTTGTAATTTTATAGATAAATCAACTGCGTGGGAGTTGTTGGGAATTTTTAATTTCGGTCAATGCATATCACAAAAAATTGTAATGTTATTTACCAAAGTCCCATCTTTCAGGAATAATAATATATATATAAAATAAAACTCGGACAAAATTTAATTTTTTGTTATATAATTTTTCCAATTTTTTGAAAACTGACGAGACATGGCAAAAGATTCTAGAATGTGTGGGTTGCAGAACTGGCTTTCAGGAAGCCTTCGGGCTATTGTAGTTTTAGGACTGCAAGGGCGTCAGCCGAGAGTTATAGATCTCCTCCCACATTTAACGTTTCTTATTGCTCTCTCTTCGGTTTTCAAAAAAGAAATTAAATCTTTTAAAAGATCCAAGTGTTTGTTTT
Source organism: Maratus michaelseni (assembly GCA_963931845.1). Classification (NCBI taxonomy): domain Eukaryota; kingdom Metazoa; phylum Arthropoda; class Arachnida; order Araneae; family Salticidae; genus Maratus; species Maratus michaelseni. The sequence continues at coordinate 284,196,339 of OZ007587.1, forward strand.
TAAGAAAAATATCTTAAACTAAATCAATTGTGAGGGAGATTTTCCGTATTTCGAATTGTAAGAAAACGCGGGTGTTTAGAAACGCGAGAAATGTATCACAATTTGAGCAAGCTATCTTTTCCGACTTGCGATTCCCGAAACTGCCCCCGCGCGCCATTTTCTGAAAAACGTTGTCTTTATGATGAATTTTCATTGCGGATTAATATATTGGCTAAATAGCAACACGTAAATAATTTCAGCTACACATGAATTCGGACCAGTCTTGGACTATCCACATCAAAATTCTCACATCTGTACATGCAATAGATTTTCCAAGCCATCTCGGAAACACGATACACACAAATGTCATTTTTATCATTGTATAGATAAATCAACTGCGTGGGAGTTGTTGGGAATGTTTAATTTCGTGCAATGAATATCACAAAAAAAAATTGTAACGTTATTTACCAAAGTCCCATCTTTCAGGAATAATAATATATACATAAAATAAAACTCGGACAAAATTTAATTTTTTGTTATATAATTTTTCCAATTTTTTGAAAACTGACGAGACATGGCAAAAGATTCTAGAATGTGTGGGTTGCAGAACTGGCTTTCAGGAAGCCTTCGGGCTATTGTAGTTTTAGGACTGCAAGGGCGTCAGCCGAGAGTAATAGATCTCCTCCCACATTTAACGTTTCTTATTGCTCTCTCTTCGGTTTTCAAAAAACAAATTAAATCTTTAAAAAGATCTAAATGTTTGTTTTTAAAAACAATATCTTAAACTAAATCAATTGTGAGGGAGATTTTCCGTATTTCGAATTGTAAGAAAACGCGGGTGTTTAGAAACGCGAGAAATATATATCACAATTTGGGCAATCTATCTTTTCCGACTTGCGATTCCCGAAACTGCCCCCGCGCGCCATTTTGTGAAAAACGTTGTCTTGATGATGAATTTTCATTGCGGATTAATATATTGGCTAAATATCAACACGTAAATAACTTCAGCTACACATGAATTCGGACCTGTCTTGGACTATCCACATCAAAATCCTCACATCTGTACATGCAATAGATTTTCCAAGCCATCTCGGAAACACGATACACACAAATGTCATTTTTATAATTGTATAGATAAATCAACTGCGTGGGAGTTGTTGGGATTTTTTAATTTCGGTCAATGAATATCACAAAAAAAATTGTAATGTTATTTACCAAAGTCCCATCTTTCAGGAATAATAATATATATATAAAATAAAACTCGGACAAAATTTAATTTTTTGTTATATAATTTTTCCAATTTTTTGAAAACTGACGAGACATGGCAAAAGATTCTAGAATGTGTGGGTTGCAGAACTGGCTTTCAGGAAGCCTTCGGGCTATTGTAGTTTTAGGACTGCAAGGGCGTCAGCCGAGAGTTATAGATCTCCTCCCACATTTAACGTTTCTTATTGCTCTCTCTTCGGTTTTCAAAAAAGAAATTAAATCTTTTAAAAGATCCAAGTGTTTGTTTTTAAGAAAAATATCTTAAACTAAATCAATTGTGAGGGAGATTTTCCGTATTTTGAATTGTAAGAAAACGCGGGTGTTCAGAAACGCGAGAAATGTATCACAATTTGGGCAAGCTATCTTTTCCGACTTGCGATTCCCGAAACTGCCCCCGCGCGCCATTTTGTGAAAAACGTTGTCTTTATGATGAATTTTCATTGCGGATTAATATATTGGCTAAATATCAACACGTAAATAACTTCAGCCACACATGAATTCGGACCAGTCTTGGACTATCCACATCAAAATTCTCACATCTGTACATGCAATAGATTTTCCAAGCCATCTCGGAAACACGATACACAAATGTCATTTTTATAATTGTATAGATAAATCAACTGCGTGGGAGTTGTTGGGAATTTTTAATTTCGGTCAATGAATATCACAAAAAAATTGTAATGTTATTTACCAAAGTCCCATCTTTCAGGAATAATAATATATATATAAAATAAAAATCGGACAAAATTTAATTTTTTGTTATATAATTTTTCCAATTTTTTGAAAACTGACGAGACATGGCAAAAGATTCTAGAATGTGTGGGTTGCAGAACTGGCTTTCAGGAAGCCTTCGGGCTATTGTAGTTTTAGGACTGCAAGGGCGTCAGCCGAGAGTTATAGATCTCCTCCCACATTTAACGTTTCTTATTGCTCTCTCTTCGGTTTTCAAAAAAGAAATTAAATCTTTTAAAAGATCTAAGTGTTTGTTTTTAAGAAAAATGTCTTAAACTAAATCAATTGTGAGGGAGATTTTCCGTATTTCGAATTGTAAGAAAACGCGGGTGTTTAGAAACGCGAGAAATATATCACAATTTGGGCAAGCTATCTTTTCCGACTTGCGATTCCCGAAACTGCCCCCGCGCGCCATTTTGAGAAAAACGATGTCTTTATGATGAATTTTCATTGCGGATTAATATATTGGCTAAATATCAACACGTAAATAACTTCAGCCACACATGAATTTGGACAAGTCTTGGACTATCCACATCAAAATTCTCACATCTGTACATACAATAGATTTTCCAAGCCATCTCGGAAACACGATACACACAAATGTCATTTTTGTAATTTTATAGATAAATCAACTGCGTGGGAGTTGTTGGGAATTTTTAATTTCGGTCAATGAATATCACAAAACAAATTGTAATGTTATTTACCAAAGTCCCATCTTTCAGGAATAATAATATATATATAAAATAAAACTCGGACAAAATTTAATTTCTTGTTATATAATTTTTCCAATTTTTTGAAAACTGACGAGACATGGCAAAAGATTCTAGAATGTGTGGGTTGCAGAACTGGCTTTCAGGAAGCCTTCTGGCTATTGTAGTTTTAGGACTGCAAGGGCGTCAGCCGAGAGTTATAGATCTCCTCCCACATTTAACGTTTCTTATTGCTCTCTCTTCGGTTTTCAAAAAAGAAATTAAATCTTTTAAAAGATCCAAGTGTTTGTTTTTAAGAAAAATATCTTAAACTAAATCAATTGTGAGGGAGATTTTCCGTATTTCGAATTGTAAGAAAACGCGGGTGTTTAGAAACGCGAGAAATGTATCACAATTTGGGCAAGCTATCTTTTCCGACTTGCGATTCCCGAAACTGCCCCCGCGCGCCATTTTGTGAAAAACGTTGTCTTTATGATGAATTTTCATTGCGGATTAATATATTGGCTAAATATCAACACGTAAATAACTTCAGCTACACATGAATTCGGACCAGTCTTGGACTATCCACATCAAAATTCTCACATCTGTACATGCAAAAGATTTTCCAAGCCATCTCGGAAACACGATACACACAAATGTCATTTTTATAATTGTATAGATAAATCAACTGCGTGGGAGTTGTTGGGAATTTTTAATTTCGGTCAATGCATATCACAAAAAATTGTAATGTTATTTACCAAAGTCCCATCTTTCAGGAATAATAATATATATATAAAATAAAACTCGGACAAAATTTAATTTTTTGTTATATAATTTTTCCAATTTTTTGAAAACTGACGAGACATGGCAAAAGATTCTAGAATGTGTGGGTTGCAGAACTGGCTTTCAGGAAGCCTTCGGGCTATTGTAGTTTTAGGACTGCAAGGGCGTCAGCCGAGAGTTATAGATCTCCTCCCACATTTAACGTTTCTTATTGCTCTCTCTTCGGTTTTCAAAAAAGAAATTAAATCTTTTAAAAGATCCAAGTGTTTGTTTTTAAGAAAAATATCTTAAACTAAATCAATTGTGAGGGAGATTTTCCGTATTTCGAATTGTAAGAAAACGCGGGTGTTTAGAAACGCGAGAAATGTATCACAATTTGAGCAAGCTATCTTTTCCGACTTGCGATTCCCGAAACTGCCCCCGCGCGCCATTTTGTGAAAAACGTTGTCTTTATGATGAATTTTCATTGCGGATTAATATATTGGCTAAATAGCAACACGTAAATAATTTCAGCTACACATGAATTCGGACCAGTCTTGGACTATCCACATCAAAATTCTCACATCTGTACATGCAATAGATTTTCCAAGCCATCTCGGAAACACGATACACACAAATGTCATTTTTATCATTGTATAGATAAATCAACTGCGTGGGAGTTGTTGGGAATGTTTAATTTCGTGCAATGAATATCACAAAAAAAAATTGTAACGTTATTTACCAAAGTCCCATCTTTCAGGAATAATAATATATACATAAAATAAAACTCGGACAAAATTTAATTTTTTGTTATATAATTTTTCCAATTTTTTGAAAACTGACGAGACATGGCAAAAGATTCTAGAATGTGTGGGTTGCAGAACTGGCTTTCAGGAAGCCTTCGGGCTATTGTAGTTTTAGGACTGCAAGGGCGTCAGCCGAGAGTAATAGATCTCCTCCCACATTTAACGTTTCTTATTGCTCTCTCTTCGGTTTTCAAAAAACAAATTAAATCTTTAAAAAGATCTAAATGTTTAGTTAAAAACAATATCTTAAACTAAATCAATTGTGAGGGAGATTTTCCGTATTTCGAATTGTAAGAAAACGCGGGTGTTTAGAAACGCGAGAAATATATATCACAATTTGGGCAATCTATCTTTTCCGACTTGCGATTCCCGAAACTGCCCCCGCGCGCCATTTTGTGAAAAACGTTGTCTTTATGATGAATTTTCATTGCGGATTAATATATTGGCTAAATATCAACACGTAAATAACTTCAGCCACACATGAATTCGGACCAGTCTTGGACTATCCACATCAAAATTCTCACATCTGTACATGCAATAGATTTTCCAAGCCATCTCGGAAACACGATACACAAATGTCATTTTTATAATTGTATAGATAAATCAACTGCGTGGGAGTTGTTGGGAATTTTTAATTTCGGTCAATGAATATCACAAAAAAATTGTAATGTTATTTACCAAAGTCCCATCTTTCAGGAATAATAATATATATATAAAATAAAACTCGGACAAAATTTAATTTTTTGTTATATAATTTTTCCAATTTTTTGAAAACTGTCGAGACATGGCAAAAAATTCTAGAATGTGTGGGTTGCAGAACTGGCTTTCAGGAAGCCTTCGGGCTATTGTAGTTTTAGGACTGCAAGGGCGTCAGCCGAGAGTAATAGATCTCCTCCCACATTTAACGTTTCTTATTGCTCTCTCTTCGGTTTTCAAAAAACAAATTAAATCTTTAAAAAGATCTAAATGTTTGTTTTTAAAAACAATATCTTAAACTAAATCAATTGTGAGGGAGATTTTCCGTATTTCGAATTGTAAGAAAACGCGGGTGTTTAGAAACGCGAGAAATATATCACAATTAGGGCAAGCTATCTTTTCCGACTTGCGATTCCCGAAACAGCCCCCGCGCGCCATTTTGTGAAAAACGTTGTCTTTATGATGAATTTTCATTGCGAATTAATATATTGGTTAAATATCAACACGTAAATAACTTCAGCCACACATGAATTCGGACCAGTCTTGGACTATCCACATCAAAATTCTCACATCTGTACATGCAATAGATTTTCCAAGCCATCTCGGAAACACGATACACACAAATGTCATTTTTATAATTGTATAGATAAATCAACTGCGTGGGAGTTGTTGGGAATGTTTAATTTCGTGCAATGAATATCACAAAAAAAAATTGTAATCTTATTTACCAAAGTCCCATCTTTCAGGAATAATAACATATATATAAAATAAAAATCGGACAAAATTTAATTTTTTGTTATATAATTTTTCCAATTTTTTGAAAACTGACGAGACATGGCAAAAGATTCTAGAATGTGTGGGTTGCAGAACTGGCTTTCAGGAAGCCTTCGGGCTATTGTAGTTTTAGGACTGCAAGGGCGTCAGCCGAGAGTTATAGATCTCCTCCCACATTTAACGTTTCTTATTGCTCTCTCTTCGGTTTTCAAAAAAGAAATTAAATCTTTTAAAAGATCCAAGTGTTTGTTTTTAAGAAAAATATCTTAAACTAAATCAATTGTGAGGGAGATTTTCCGTATTTCGAATTGTAATAAAACGCGGGTGTTTAGAAACGCGAGAAATGTATCACAATTTGGGCAAGCTATCTTTTCCGACTTGCGATTCCCGAAACTGCCCCCGCGCGCCATTTTGTGAAAAACGTTGTCTTTATGATGAATTTACATTGCGGATTAATATATTGGCTAAATATCAACACGTAAATAACTTCAGCTACACATGAATTCGGACCAGTCTTGGACTATCCACATCAAAATTCTCACATCTGTACATGCAGTAGATTTTCCAAGCCATCTCGGAAACACGATACACACAAATGTCATTTTTATCATTGTATAGATAAATCAACTGCGTGGGAGTTGTTGGGAATGTTTAATTTCGTGCAATGAATATCACAAAAAAAAATTGTAATGTTATTTACCAATGTCCCATCTTTCAGGAATAATAATATATACATAAAATAAAACTCGGACAAAAATTAATTTTTTGTTATATAATTTTTCCAATTTTTTGAAAACTGACGAGACATGGCAAAAGATTCTAGAATGTGTGGGTTGCAGAACTGGCTTTCAGGAAGCCTTCGGGCTATTGTAGTTTTAGAACTGCAAGGGCGTCAGCCGAGAGTTATAGATCTCCTCCCACATTTAACGTTTCTTATTGCTCTCTCTTCGGTTTTCAAAAAAGAAATTAAATCTTTTAAAAGATCTAAGTGTTTGTTTTTAAGAAAAATATCTTAAACTAAATCAATTGTGAGGGAGATTTTCCGTATTTCGAATTGTAAGAAAACGCGGGTGTTTAGAAACGCGAGAAATATATCACAATTTGGGCAAGCTATCTTTTCCGACTTGCGATTCCCGAAACTGCCCCCGCGCGCCATTTTGAGAAAAACGATGTCTTTATGATGAATTTTTCATTGCGGATTAATATATTGGCTAAATATCAACACGTAAATAACTTCAGCCACACATGAATTTGGACCAGTCTTGGACTATCCACATCAAAATTCTCACATCTGTACATGCAATAGATTTTCCAAGCCATCTCGGAAACACGATACACACAAATGTCATTTTTGTAATTTTATAGATAAATCAACTGCGTGGGAGTTGTTGGGAATTTTTAATTTCGGTCAATGAATATCACAAAACAAATTGTAATGTTATTTACCAAAGTCCCATCTTTCAGGAATAATAATATATATATAAAATAAAACTCGGACAAAATTTAATTTCTTGTTACATAATTTTTCCAATTTTTTGAAAACTGACGAGACATGGCAAAAGATTCTAGAATGTGTGGGTTGCAGAACTGGCTTTCAGGAAGCCTTCGGGCTATTGTAGTTTTAGGACTGCAAGGGCGTCAGCCGAGAGTTATAGATCTCCTCCCACATTTAACGTTTCTTATTGCTCTCTCTTCGGTTTTCAAAAAAGAAATTAAATCTTTTAAAAGATCAAAGTGTTTGTTTTTAAGAAAAATATCTTAAAAATAAATCAATTGTGAGGGAGATTTTCCGTATTTCGAATTGTAAGAAAACGCGGGTGTTTAGAAACGCGAGAAATATATCACAATTTGGGCAAGCTATCTTTTCCGACTTGCGATTCCCGAAACTGCCCCCGCGCGCCATTTTGAGCAAAACGATGTCTTTATGATGAATTTTCATTGCGGATTAATATATTGGCTAAATATCAACACGTAAATAACTTCAGCCACACATGAATTCGGACCAGTCTTGGACTATCCACATCAAAATTCTCACATCTGTACATGCAATAGATTTTCCAAGCCATCTCGGAAACACGATACACACAAATGTCATTTTTATAATTGTATAGATAAATCAACTGCGTGGGAGTTGTTGGGAATGTTTAATTTCGTGCAATGAATATCACAAAAAAAAAATTGTAATGTTATTTACCAAAGTCCCATCTTTCAGGAATAATAATATATATATAAAATAAAACTCGGACAAAATTTAATTTTTTGTTATATAATTTTTCCAATTTTTTGAAAACTGACGAGACATGGCAAAAGATTCTAGAATGTGTGGGTTGCAGAACTGGCTTTCAGGAAGCCTTCGGGCTATTGTAGTTTTAGGACTGCAAGGGCGTCAGCCGAGAGTTATAGATCTCCTCCCACATTTAACGTTTATTATTGCTCTCTCTTCGGTTTTCAAAAAAGAAACTAAATCTTTTAAAAGATCTAAGTGTTTGTTTTTAAGAAAAATATCTTAAACTAAATCAATTGTGAGGGAGATTTTCCGCATTTCGAATTGTAAGAAAACGCGGGTGTTCAGAAACGCGAGAAATGTATCACAATTTGGGCAAGCTATCTTTTCCGACTTGCGATTCCCGAAACTGCCCCCGCGCGCCATTTTGTGAAAAACGTTGTCTTTATGATGAATTTTCATTGCGGATTAATATATTGGCTAAATATCAACACGTAAATAACTTCAGCCACACATGAATTCGGACCAGTCTTGGACTCTCCACATCAAAATTCTCACATCTGTACATGCAATAGATTTTCCAAGCCATCTCGGAAACACGATACACACAAATGTCATTTTTATCATTGTATAGATAAATCAACTGCGTGGGAGTTGTTGGGAATGTTTAATTTCGTGCAATGAATATCACAAAAAAAATTGTAATGTTATTTACCAAAGTCCCATCTTTCAGGAATAATAATATATATATAAAATAAAACTCGGACAAAATTTAATTTTTTGTTATATAATTTTTCCAATTTTTTGAAAACTGACGAGACATGGCAAAAGATTCTAGAATGTGTGGGTTGCAGAACTGGCTTTCAGGAAGCCTTCGGGCTATTGTAGTTTTAGGACTGCAAGGGCGTCAGCCGAGAGTTATAGATGTACTCCCACATTTAACGTTTCTTATTGCTCTCTCTTCGGTTTTCAAAAAAGAAATTAAATCTTTTAAAAGATCTAAGTGTTTGTTTTTAAGAAAAATATCTTAAACTAAATCAATTGTGAGGGAGATTTTCCGTATTTCGAATTGTAAGAAAACGCGGGTTTTTAGAAACGCGAGAAATATATCACAATATGGCCAAGCTATCTTTTCCGACTTGCGATTCCCGAAACTGCCCCCGCGCGCCATTTTGAGAAAAACGATGTCTTTATGATGAATTTTCATTGCGGATTAATATATTGGCTAAATATCAACACGTATATAACTTCAGCCACACATGAATTCGGACCAGTCTTGGACTATCCACATCAAAATTCTCACATCTGTACATGCAATAGATTTTCCAAGCCATCTCGGAAACACGATACACACAAATGTCATTTTTATCATTGTATAGATAAATCAACTGCGTGGGAGTTGTTGGGAATGTTTAATTTCGTGCAATGAATATCACAAAAAAAAATTGTAATGTTATTTACCAATGTCCCATCTTTCAGGAATAATAATATATACATAAAATAAAACTCGGACAAAATTTAATTTTTTGTTATATAATTTTTCCAATTTTTTGAAAACTGACGAGACATGGCAAAAGATTCTAGAATGTGTGGGTTGCAGAACTGGCTTTCAGGAAGCCTTCGGGCTATTGTAGTTTTAGAACTGCAAGGGCGTCAGCCGAGAGTTATAGATCTCCTCCCACATTTAACGTTTCTTATTGCTCTCTCTTCGGTTTTCAAAAAAGAAATTAAATCTTGTAAAAGATCTAAAAGTTTGTTTTTAAGAAAAATATCTTAAACTAAATCAATTGTGAGGGAGATTTTCCGTATTTCGAATTGTAAGAAAACGCGGGTGTTTAGAAACGCGAGAAATGTATCACAATTTGGGCAAGCTATCTTTTCCGACTTGCGATTCCCGAAACTGCCCCCGCGCGCCATTTTGTGAAAAACGTTGTCTTGATGATGAATTTTCATTGCGGATTAATATATTGGCTAAATATCAACACGTAAATAACTTCAGCCACACATGAATTTGGACCAGTCTTGGACTATCCACATCAAAATTCTCACATCTGTACATACAATAGATTTTCCAAGCCATCTCGGAAACACGATACACACAAATGTCATTTTTGTAATTTTATAGATAAATCAACTGCGTGGGAGTTGTTGGGAATTTTTAATTTCGGTCAATGAATATCACAAAACAAATTGTAATGTTATTTACCAAAGTCCCATCTTTCAGGAATAATAATATATATATAAAATAAAACTCGGACAAAATTTAATTTCTTGTTATATAATTTTTCCAATTTTTTGAAAACTGACGAGACATGGCAAAAGATTCTAGAATGTGTGGGTTGCAGAACTGGCTTTCAGGAAGCCTTCGGGCTATTGTAGTTTTAGGACTGCAAGGGCGTCAGCCGAGAGTTATAGATCTCCTCCCACATTTATCGTTTCTTATTGCTCTCTCTTCGGTTTTCAAAAAAGAAATTAAATCTTTTAAAAGATCCAAGTGTTTGTTTTTAAGAAAAATATCTTAAACTAAATCAATTGTGAGGGAGATTTTCCGTATTTCGAATTGTAAGAAAACGCGGGTGTTTAGAAACGCGAGAAATGTATCACAATTTGGGCAAGCTATCTTTTCCGACTTGCGATTCCCGAAACTGCCCGCGCGCGCCATTTTGTGAAAAACGTTGTCTTGATGATGAATTTTCATTGCGGATTAATATATTGGCTAAATATCAACACGTAAATAACTTCAGCCACACATGAATTCGGACCAGTCTTGGACTATCCACATCAAAATCCTCACATCTGTACATGCAATAGATTTTCCAAGCCATCTCGGAAACACGATACACACAAATGTCATTTTTATAATTGTATAGATAAATCAACTGTGTGGGAGTTGTTGGGAATGTTTAATTTCGGTCAATGAATATCACAAAAAAAATTGTAATGTTATTTACCAAAGTCCCATCTTTCAGGAATAATAATATATATATAAAATAAAACTCGGACAAAATTTAATTTTTTGTTATATAATTTTTCCAATTTTTTGAAAACTGACGAGACATGGCAAAAGATTCTAGAATGTGTGGGTTGCAGAACTGGCTTTCAGGAAGCCTTCGGGCTATTGTAGTTTTAGGACTGCAAGGGCGTCAGCCGAGAGTTATAGATCTCCTCCCACATTTAACGTTTCTTATTGCTCTCTCTTCGGTTTTCAAAAAAGAAATTAAATCTTTTAAAAGATCCAAGTGTTTGTTTTTAAGAAAAATATCTTAAACTAAATCAATTGTGAGGGAGATTTTCCGTATTTTGAATTGTAAGAAAACGCGGGTGTTCAGAAACGCGAGAAATGTATCACAATTTGGGCAAGCTATCTTTTCCGACTTGCGATTCCCGAAACTGCCCCCGCGCGCCATTTTGTGAAAAACGTTGTCTTTATGATGAATTTTCATTGCGGATTAATATATTGGCTAAATATCAACACGTAAATAACTTCAGCTACACATGAATTCGGACCAGTCTTGGACTATCCACATCAAAATTCTCACATCTGTACATGCAATAGATTTTCCAAGCCATCTCGGAAATACGATACACACAAATGTCATTTTTATAATTGTATAGATAAATCAACTGCGTGGGAGTTGTTGGGAATTTTTAATTTCGGTCAATGAATATCACAAAAAAAATTGTAATGTTATTTACCAAAGTCCCATCTTTCAGGAATAATAATATATGTATAAAATAAAACTCGGACAAAATTTAATTTTTTGTTATATAATTTTTCCAATTTTTTGAAAACTGACGAGACATGGCAAAAGATTCTAGAATGTGTGGGTTGCAGAACTGGCTTTCAGGAAGCCTTCGGGCTATTGTAGTTTTAGGACTGCAAGGGCGTCAGCCGAGAGTTATAGATCTCCTCCCACATTTAACGTTTATTATTGCTCTCTCTTCGGTTTTCAAAAAAGAAACTAAATCTTTTAAAAGATCTAAGTGTTTGTTTTTAAGAAAAATATCTTAAACTAAATCAATTGTGAGGGAGATTTTCCGTATTTCGAATTGTAAGAAAACGCGGGTGTTCAGAAACGCGAGAAATGTATCACAATTTGGGCAAGCTATCTTTTCCGACTTGCGATTCCCGAAACTGCCCCCGCGCGCCATTTTGTGAAAAACGTTGTCTTTATGATGAATTTTCATTGCGGATTAATATATTGGCTAAATATCAACACGTAAATAACTTCAGCCACACATGAATTCGGACCAGTCTTGGACTCTCCGCATCAAAATTCTCACATCTGTACATGCAATAGATTTTCCAAGCCATCTCGGAAACACGATACACACAAATGTCATTTTTATCATTGTATAGATAAATCAACTGCGTGGGAGTTGTTGGGAATGTTTAATTTCGTGCAATGAATATCACAAAAAAAAATTGTAATGTTATTTACCAAAGTCCCATCTTTCAGGAATAATAATATATATATAAAATAAAACTCGGACAAAATTTAATTTTTTGTTATATAATTTTTCCAATTTTTTGAAAACTGACGAGACATGGCAAAAGATTCTAGAATGTGTGGGTTGCAGAACTGGCTTTCAGGAAGCCTTCGGGCTATTGTAGTTTTAGAACTGCAAGGGCGTCAGCCGAGAGTTATAGATCTCCTCCCACATTTAACGTTTCTTATTGCTCTCTCTTCGGTTTTCAAAAAAGAAATTAAATCTTGTAAAAGATCTAAGTGTTTGTTTTTAAGAAAAATATCTTAAACTAAATCAATTGTGAGGGAGATTTTCCGTATTTCGAATTGTAAGAAAACGCGGTTGTTTAGAAACGCGAGAAATATATCACAATTTGGGCAAGCTATCTTTTCCGACTTGCGATTCCCGAAACTGCCCCCGCGCGCCATTTTGAGAAAAACGATGTCTTTATGATGAATTTTCATTGCGGATTAATATATTGGCTAAATATCAACACGTAAATAACTTCAGCCACACATGAATTTGGACCAGTCTTGGACTATCCACATCAAAATTCTCACATCTGTACATACAATAGATTTTCCAAGCCATCTCGGAAACACGATACACACAAATGTCATTTTTGTAATTTTATAGATAAATCAACTGCGTGGGAGTTGTTGGGAATTTTTAATTTCGGTCAATGAATATCACAAAACAAATTGTAATGTTATTTACCAAAGTCCCATCTTTCAGGAATAATAATATATATATAAAATAAAACTCGGACAAAATTTAATTTCTTGTTATATAATTTTTCCAATTTTTTGAAAACTGACGAGACATGGCAAAAGATTCTAGAATGTGTGGGTTGCAGAACTGGCTTTCAGGAAGCCTTCTGGCTATTGTAGTTTTAGGACTGCAAGGGCGTCAGCCGAGAGTTATAGATCTCCTCCCACATTTAACGTTTCTTATTGCTCTCTCTTCGGTTTTCAAAAAAGAAATTAAATCTTTTAAAAGATCCAAGTGTTTGTTTTTAAGAAAAATATCTTAAACTAAATCAATTGTGAGGGAGATTTTCCGTATTTCGAATTGTAAGAAAACGCGGGTGTTTAGAAACGCGAGAAATGTATCACAATTTGGGCAAGCTATCTTTTCCGACTTGCGATTCCCGAAACTGCCCCCGCGCGCCATTTTGTGAAAAACGTTGTCTTGATGATGAATTTTCATTGCGGATTAATATATTGGCTAAATATCAACACGTAAATAACTTCAGCTACACATGAATTCGGACCAGTCTTGGACTATCCACATCAAAATCCTCACATCTGTACATGCAATAGATTTTCCAAGCCATCTCGGAAACACGATACACACAAATGTCATTTTTATAATTGTATAGATAAATCAACTGCGTGGGAGTTGTTGGGATTTTTTAATTTCGGTCAATGAATATCACAAAAAAAATTGTAATGTTATTTACCAAAGTCCCATCTTTCAGGAATAATAATATATATATAAAATAAAACTCGGACAAAATTTAATTTTTTGTTATATAATTTTTCCAATTTTTTGAAAACTGACGAGACATGGCAAAAGATTCTAGAATGTGTGGGTTGCAGAACTGGCTTTCAGGAAGCCTTCGGGCTATTGTAGTTTTAGGACTGCAAGGGCGTCAGCCGAGAGTTATAGATCTCCTCCCACATTTAACGTTTCTTATTGCTCTCTCTTCGGTTTTCAAAAAAGAAATTAAATCTTTTAAAAGATCCAAGTGTTTGTTTTTAAGAAAAATATCTTAAACTAAATCAATTGTGAGGGAGATTTTCCGTATTTTGAATTGTAAGAAAACGCGGGTGTTCAGAAACGCGAGAAATGTATCACAATTTGGGCAAGCTATCTTTTCCGACTTGCGATTCCCGAAACTGCCCCCGCGCGCCATTTTGTGAAAAACGTTGTCTTTATGATGAATTTTCATTGCGGATTAATATATTGGCTAAATATCAACACGTAAATAACTTCAGCTACACATGAATTCGGACCAGTCTTGGACTATCCACATCAAAATTCTCACATCTGTACATGCAATAGATTTTCCAAGCCATCTCGGAAATACGATACACACAAATGTCATTTTTATAATTGTATAGATAAATCAACTGCGTGGGGGTTGTTGGGAATTTTTAATTTCGGTCAATGAATATCACAAAAAAAATTGTAATGTTATTTACCAAAGTCCCATCTTTCAGGAATAATAATATATGTATAAAATAAAACTCGGACAAAATTTAATTTTTTGTTATATAATTTTTCCAATTTTTTGAAAACTGACGAGACATGGCAAAAGATTCTAGAATGTGTGGGTTGCAGAACTGGCTTTCAGGAAGCCTTCGGGCTATTGTAGTTTTAGGACTGCAAGGGCGTCAGCCGAGAGTTATAGATCTCCTCCCACATTTAACGTTTCTTATTGCTCTCTCTTCGGTTTTCAAAAAAGAAATTAAATCTTTTAAAAGATCCAAGTGTTTGTTTTTAAGAAAAATATCTTAAACTAAATCAATTGTGAGGGAGATTTTCCGTATTTCGAATTGTAAGAAAACGCGGGTGTTTAGAAACGCGAGAAATGTATCACAATTTGGGCAAGCTATCTTTTCCGACTTGCGATTCCCGAAACTGCCCCCGCGCGCCATTTTGTGAAAAACGTTGTCTTGATGATGAATTTTCATTGCGGATTAATATATTGGCTAAATATCAACACGTAAATAACTTCAGCTACACATGAATTCGGACCAGTCTTGGACTATCCACATCAAAATCCTCACATCTGTACATGCAATAGATTTTCCAAGCCATCTCGGAAACACGATACACACAAATGTCATTTTTATAATTGTATAGATAAATCAACTGCGTGGGAGTTGTTGGGATTTTTTAATTTCGGTCAATGAATATCACAAAAAAAATTGTAATGTTATTTACCAAAGTCCCATCTTTCAGGAATAATAATATATATATAAAATAAAACTCGGACAAAATTTAATTTTTTGTTATATAATTTTTCCAATTTTTTGAAAACTGACGAGACATGGCAAAAGATTCTAGAATGTGTGGGTTGCAGAACTGGCTTTCAGGAAGCCTTCGGGCTATTGTAGTTTTAGGACTGCAAGGGCGTCAGCCGAGAGTTATAGATCTCCTCCCACATTTAACGTTTCTTATTGCTCTCTCTTCGGTTTTCAAAAAAGAAATTAAATCTTTTAAAAGATCCAAGTGTTTGTTTTTAAGAAAAATATCTTAAACTAAATCAATTGTGAGGGAGATTTTCCGTATTTTGAATTGTAAGAAAACGCGGGTGTTCAGAAACGCGAGAAATGTATCACAATTTGGGCAAGCTATCTTTTCCGACTTGCGATTCCCGAAACTGCCCCCGCGCGCCATTTTGTGAAAAACGTTGTCTTTATGATGAATTTTCATTGCGGATTAATATATTGGCTAAATATCAACACGTAAATAACTTCAGCTACACATGAATTCGGACCAGTCTTGGACTATCCACATCAAAATTCTCACATCTGTACATGCAATAGATTTTCCAAGCCATCTCGGAAATACGATACACACAAATGTCATTTTTATAATTGTATAGATAAATCAACTGCGTGGGGGTTGTTGGGAATTTTTAATTTCGGTCAATGAATATCACAAAAAAAATTGTAATGTTATTTACCAAAGTCCCATCTTTCAGGAATAATAATATATGTATAAAATAAAACTCGGACAAAATTTAATTTTTTGTTATATAATTTTTCCAATTTTTTGAAAACTGACGAGACATGGCAAAAGATTCTAGAATGTGTGGGTTGCAGAACTGGCTTTCAGGAAGCCTTCGGGCTATTGTAGTTTTAGGACTGCAAGGGCGTCAGCCGAGAGTTATAGATCTCCTCCCACATTTAACGTTTCTTATTGCTCTCTCTTCGGTTTTCAAAAAAGAAATTAAATCTTTTAAAAGATCTAAGTGTTTGTTTTTAAGAAAAATATCTTAAAAATAAATCAATTGTGAGGGAGATTTTCCGTATTTCGAATTGTAAGAAAACGCGGGTGTTTAGAAACGCGAGAAATATATCACAATTTGGGCAAGCTATCTTTTCCGACTTGCGATTCCCGAAACAGCCCCGGCGCGCCATTTTGTGAAAAACGTTGTCTTTATGATGAATTTTCATTGCGGATTAATATATTGGTTAAATATCAACACGTAAATAACTTCAGCCACACATGAATTCGGACCAGTCTTGGACTATCCACATCAAAATTCTCACATCTGTACATGCAATAGATTTTCCAAGCCATCTCGGAAACACGATACACACAAATGTCATTTTTATAATTGTATAGATAAATCAACTGCGTGGGAGTTGTTGGGAATGTTTAATTTCGTGCAATGAATATCACAAAAAAAATTGTAATGTTATTTACCAAAGTCCCATCTTTCAGGAATAATAATATATATATAAAATAAAAATCGGACAAAATTTAATTTTTTGTTATATAATTTTTCCAATTTTTTGTAAACTGAGGAGACATGGCAAAAGATTCTAGAATGTGTGGGTTGCAGAACTGGCTTTCAGGAAGCCTTCGGGCTATTGTAGTTTTAGGACTGCAAGGGCGTCAGCCGAGAGTTATAGATCTCCTCCCACATTTAACGTTTCTTATTGCTCTCTCTTCGGTTTTCAAAAAAGAAATTAAATCTTTTAAAAGATCTAAGTGTTTGTTTTTAAGAAAAATATCTTTAAAATAAATCAATTGTGAGGGAGATTTTCCGTATTTCGAATTGTAAGAAAACGCGGGTGTTTAGAAACGCGAGAAATATATCACAATTTGGGCAAACTATCTTTTCCGACTTGCGATTCCCGAAACTGCCCCCGCGCGCCATTTTGAGAAAAACGATGTCTTTATGATGAATTTTCATTGCGGATTAATATATTGGCTAAATATCAACACGTAAATAACTTCAGCCACACATGAATTCGGACCAGTTTTGGACTATCCACATCAAAATTCTCACATCTGTACATGCAATAGATTTTCCAAGCCATCTCGGAAACACGATACACACAAATGTCATTTTTATAATTGTATAGATAAATCAACTGCGTGGGAGTTGTTGGGAATGTTTAATTTCGTGCAATGAATATCACAAAAAAAATTGTAATGTTATTTACCAAAGTCCCATCTTTCAGGAATAATAATATATATATAAAATAAAACTCGGACAAAATTTAATTTTTTGTTATATAATTTTTCCAATTTTTTGAAAACTGACGAGACATGGCAAAAGATTCTAGAATGTGTGGGTTGCAGAACTGGCTTTCAGGAAGCCTTCGGGCTATTGTAGTTTTAGGACTGCAAGGGCGTCAGCCGAGAGTTATAGATCTCCTCCCACATTTAACGTTTCTTATTGCTCTCTTTTCGGTTTTCAAAAAAGAAATTAAATCTTTTAAAAGATCTAAGTGTTTGTTTTTAAGAAAAATATCTTTAAAATAAATCAATTGTGAGGGAGATTTTCCGTATTTCGAATTGTAAGAAAACGCGGGTGTTTAGAAACGCGAGAAATATATCACAATTTGGGCAAGCTATCTTTTCCGACTTGCGATTCCCGAAACTGCCCCCGCGCGCCATTTTGAGAAAAACGATGTCTTTATGATGAATTTTCATTGCGGATTAATATATTGGCTAAATATCAACACGTAAATAACTTCAGCCACACATGAATTCGGACCAGTTTTGGACTATCCACATCAAAATTCTCACATCTGTACATGCAATAGATTTTCCAAGCCATCTCGGAAACACGATACACACAAATGTCATTTTTATAATTGTATAGATAAATCAACTGCGTGGGAGTTGTTGGGAATTTTTAATTTCGGTCAATGAATATCACAAAAAAATTGTAATGTTATTTACCAAAGTCCAATCTTTCAGGAATAATAATATATATATAAAATAAAACTCGGACAAAATTTAATTTTTTGTTATATAATTTTTCCAATTTTTTGAAAACTGTCGAGACATGGCAAAAGATTCTAGAATGTGTGGGTTGCAGAACTGGCTTTCAGGAAGCCTTCGGGCTATTGTAGTTTTAGGACTGCAAGGGCGTCAGCCGAGAGTAATAGATCTCCTCCCACATTTAATGTTTCTTATTGCTCTCTCTTCGGTTTTCAAAAAACAAATTAAATCTTTAAAAAGATCTAAATGTGTGTTTTTAAAAACAATATCTTAAACTAAATCAATTGTGAGGGAGATTTTCCGTATTTCGAATTGTAAGAAAACGCGGGTGTTTAGAAACGCGAGAAATATATCACAATTTGGGCAAGCTATCTTTTCCGACTTGCGATTCCCGAAACTGCCCCCGCGCGCCATTTTGTGAAAAACGATGTCTTTATGATGAATTTTCATTGCGGATTAATATATTGGCTAAATATCAACACGTAAATAACTTCAGCCACACATGAATTCGGACCAGTCTTGGACTATCCACATCAAAATTCTCACATCTGTACATGCAATAGATTTTCCAAGCCATCTCGGAAACACGATACACACAAATGTCATTTTTGTAATTTTATAGATAAATCAACTGCGTGGGAGTTGTTGGGAATTTTTAATTTCGGTCAATGAATATCACAAAACAAATTGTAATGTTATTTACCAAAGTCCCATCTTTCAGGAATAATAATATATATATAAAATAAAACTCGGACAAAATTTAATTTCTTGTTATATAATTTTTCCAATTTTTTGAAAACTGACGAGACATGGCAAAAGATTCTAGAATGTGTGGGTTGCAGAACTGGCTTTCAGGAAGCCTTCTGGCTATTGTAGTTTTAGGACTGCAAGGGCGTCAGCCGAGAGTTATAGATCTCCTCCCACATTTAACGTTTCTTATTGCTCTCTCTTCGGTTTTCAAAAAAGAAATTAAATCTTTTAAAAGATCCAAGTGTTTGTTTTTAAGAAAAATATCTTAAACTAAATCAATTGTGAGGGAGATTTTCCGTATTTCGAATTGTAAGAAAACGCGGGTGTTTAGAAACGCGAGAAATGTATCACAATTTGGGCAAGCTATCTTTTCCGACTTGCGATTCCCGAAACTGCCCCCGCGCGCCATTTTGTGAAAAACGTTGTCTTGATGATGAATTTTCATTGCGGATTAATATATTGGCTAAATATCAACACGTAAATAACTTCAGCTACACATGAATTCGGACCAGTCTTGGACTATCCACATCAAAATCCTCACATCTGTACATGCAATAGATTTTCCAAGCCATCTCGGAAACACGATACACACAAATGTCATTTTTATAATTGTATAGATAAATCAACTGCGTGGGAGTTGTTGGGATTTTTTAATTTCGGTCAATGAATATCACAAAAAAAATTGTAATGTTATTTACCAAAGTCCCATCTTTCAGGAATAATAATATATATATAAAATAAAACTCGGACAAAATTTAATTTTTTGTTATATAATTTTTCCAATTTTTTGAAAACTGACGAGACATGGCAAAAGATTCTAGAATGTGTGGGTTGCAGAACTGGCTTTCAGGAAGCCTTCGGGCTATTGTAGTTTTAGGACTGCAAGGGCGTCAGCCGAGAGTTATAGATCTCCTCCCACATTTAACGTTTCTTATTGCTCTCTCTTCGGTTTTCAAAAAAGAAATTAAATCTTTTAAAAGATCCAAGTGTTTGTTTTTAAGAAAAATATCTTAAACTAAATCAATTGTGAGGGAGATTTTCCGTATTTTGAATTGTAAGAAAACGCGGGTGTTCAGAAACGCGAGAAATGTATCACAATTTGGGCAAGCTATCTTTTCCGACTTGCGATTCCCGAAACTGCCCCCGCGCGCCATTTTGTGAAAAACGTTGTCTTTATGATGAATTTTCATTGCGGATTAATATATTGGCTAAATATCAACACGTAAATAACTTCAGCTACACATGAATTCGGACCAGTCTTGGACTATCCACATCAAAATTCTCACATCTGTACATGCAATAGATTTTCCAAGCCATCTCGGAAATACGATACACACAAATGTCATTTTTATAATTGTATAGATAAATCAACTGCGTGGGGGTTGTTGGGAATTTTTAATTTCGGTCAATGAATATCACAAAAAAAATTGTAATGTTATTTACCAAAGTCCCATCTTTCAGGAATAATAATATATGTATAAAATAAAACTCGGACAAAATTTAATTTTTTGTTATATAATTTTTCCAATTTTTTGAAAACTGACGAGACATGGCAAAAGATTCTAGAATGTGTGGGTTGCAGAACTGGCTTTCAGGAAGCCTTCGGGCTATTGTAGTTTTAGGACTGCAAGGGCGTCAGCCGAGAGTTATAGATCTCCTCCCACATTTAACGTTTCTTATTGCTCTCTCTTCGGTTTTCAAAAAAGAAATTAAATCTTTTAAAAGATCCAAGTGTTTGTTTTTAAGAAAAATATCTTAAACTAAATCAATTGTGAGGGAGATTTTCCGTATTTCGAATTGTAAGAAAACGCGGGTGTTTAGAAACGCGAGAAATGTATCACAATTTGGGCAAGCTATCTTTTCCGACTTGCGATTCCCGAAACTGCCCCCGCGCGCCATTTTGTGAAAAACGTTGTCTTGATGATGAATTTTCATTGCGGATTAATATATTGGCTAAATATCAACACGTAAATAACTTCAGCTACACATGAATTCGGACCAGTCTTGGACTATCCACATCAAAATCCTCACATCTGTACATGCAATAGATTTTCCAAGCCATCTCGGAAACACGATACACACAAATGTCATTTTTATAATTGTATAGATAAATCAACTGCGTGGGAGTTGTTGGGATTTTTTAATTTCGGTCAATGAATATCACAAAAAAAATTGTAATGTTATTTACCAAAGTCCCATCTTTCAGGAATAATAATATATATATAAAATAAAACTCGGACAAAATTTAATTTTTTGTTATATAATTTTTCCAATTTTTTGAAAACTGACGAGACATGGCAAAAGATTCTAGAATGTGTGGGTTGCAGAACTGGCTTTCAGGAAGCCTTCGGGCTATTGTAGTTTTAGGACTGCAAGGGCGTCAGCCGAGAGTTATAGATCTCCTCCCACATTTAACGTTTCTTATTGCTCTCTCTTCGGTTTTCAAAAAAGAAATTAAATCTTTTAAAAGATCCAAGTGTTTGTTTTTAAGAAAAATATCTTAAACTAAATCAATTGTGAGGGAGATTTTCCGTATTTTGAATTGTAAGAAAACGCGGGTGTTCAGAAACGCGAGAAATGTATCACAATTTGGGCAAGCTATCTTTTCCGACTTGCGATTCCCGAAACTGCCCCCGCGCGCCATTTTGTGAAAAACGTTGTCTTTATGATGAATTTTCATTGCGGATTAATATATTGGCTAAATATCAACACGTAAATAACTTCAGCTACACATGAATTCGGACCAGTCTTGGACTATCCACATCAAAATTCTCACATCTGTACATGCAATAGATTTTCCAAGCCATCTCGGAAATACGATACACACAAATGTCATTTTTATAATTGTATAGATAAATCAACTGCGTGGGGGTTGTTGGGAATTTTTAATTTCGGTCAATGAATATCACAAAAAAAATTGTAATGTTATTTACCAAAGTCCCATCTTTCAGGAATAATAATATATGTATAAAATAAAACTCGGACAAAATTTAATTTTTTGTTATATAATTTTTCCAATTTTTTGAAAACTGACGAGACATGGCAAAAGATTCTAGAATGTGTGGGTTGCAGAACTGGCTTTCAGGAAGCCTTCGGGCTATTGTAGTTTTAGGACTGCAAGGGCGTCAGCCGAGAGTTATAGATCTCCTCCCACATTTAACGTTTCTTATTGCTCTCTCTTCGGTTTTCAAAAAAGAAATTAAATCTTTTAAAAGATCTAAGTGTTTGTTTTTAAGAAAAATATCTTAAAAATAAATCAATTGTGAGGGAGATTTTCCGTATTTCGAATTGTAAGAAAACGCGGGTGTTTAGAAACGCGAGAAATATATCACAATTTGGGCAAGCTATCTTTTCCGACTTGCGATTCCCGAAACAGCCCCGGCGCGCCATTTTGTGAAAAACGTTGTCTTTATGATGAATTTTCATTGCGGATTAATATATTGGTTAAATATCAACACGTAAATAACTTCAGCCACACATGAATTCGGACCAGTCTTGGACTATCCACATCAAAATTCTCACATCTGTACATGCAATAGATTTTCCAAGCCATCTCGGAAACACGATACACACAAATGTCATTTTTATAATTGTATAGATAAATCAACTGCGTGGGAGTTGTTGGGAATGTTTAATTTCGTGCAATGAATATCACAAAAAAAATTGTAATGTTATTTACCAAAGTCCCATCTTTCAGGAATAATAATATATATATAAAATAAAAATCGGACAAAATTTAATTTTTTGTTATATAATTTTTCCAATTTTTTGTAAACTGAGGAGACATGGCAAAAGATTCTAGAATGTGTGGGTTGCAGAACTGGCTTTCAGGAAGCCTTCGGGCTATTGTAGTTTTAGGACTGCAAGGGCGTCAGCCGAGAGTTATAGATCTCCTCCCACATTTAACGTTTCTTATTGCTCTCTCTTCGGTTTTCAAAAAAGAAATTAAATCTTTTAAAAGATCTAAGTGTTTGTTTTTAAGAAAAATATCTTTAAAATAAATCAATTGTGAGGGAGATTTTCCGTATTTCGAATTGTAAGAAAACGCGGGTGTTTAGAAACGCGAGAAATATATCACAATTTGGGCAAACTATCTTTTCCGACTTGCGATTCCCGAAACTGCCCCCGCGCGCCATTTTGAGAAAAACGATGTCTTTATGATGAATTTTCATTGCGGATTAATATATTGGCTAAATATCAACACGTAAATAACTTCAGCCACACATGAATTCGGACCAGTTTTGGACTATCCACATCAAAATTCTCACATCTGTACATGCAATAGATTTTCCAAGCCATCTCGGAAACACGATACACACAAATGTCATTTTTATAATTGTATAGATAAATCAACTGCGTGGGAGTTGTTGGGAATGTTTAATTTCGTGCAATGAATATCACAAAAAAAATTGTAATGTTATTTACCAAAGTCCCATCTTTCAGGAATAATAATATATATATAAAATAAAACTCGGACAAAATTTAATTTTTTGTTATATAATTTTTCCAATTTTTTGAAAACTGACGAGACATGGCAAAAGATTCTAGAATGTGTGGGTTGCAGAACTGGCTTTCAGGAAGCCTTCGGGCTATTGTAGTTTTAGGACTGCAAGGGCGTCAGCCGAGAGTTATAGATCTCCTCCCACATTTAACGTTTCTTATTGCTCTCTTTTCGGTTTTCAAAAAAGAAATTAAATCTTTTAAAAGATCTAAGTGTTTGTTTTTAAGAAAAATATCTTTAAAATAAATCAATTGTGAGGGAGATTTTCCGTATTTCGAATTGTAAGAAAACGCGGGTGTTTAGAAACGCGAGAAATATATCACAATTTGGGCAAGCTATCTTTTCCGACTTGCGATTCCCGAAACTGCCCCCGCGCGCCATTTTGAGAAAAACGATGTCTTTATGATGAATTTTCATTGCGGATTAATATATTGGCTAAATATCAACACGTAAATAACTTCAGCCACACATGAATTCGGACCAGTTTTGGACTATCCACATCAAAATTCTCACATCTGTACATGCAATAGATTTTCCAAGCCATCTCGGAAACACGATACACACAAATGTCATTTTTATAATTGTATAGATAAATCAACTGCGTGGGAGTTGTTGGGAATTTTTAATTTCGGTCAATGAATATCACAAAAAAATTGTAATGTTATTTACCAAAGTCCAATCTTTCAGGAATAATAATATATATATAAAATAAAACTCGGACAAAATTTAATTTTTTGTTATATAATTTTTCCAATTTTTTGAAAACTGTCGAGACATGGCAAAAGATTCTAGAATGTGTGGGTTGCAGAACTGGCTTTCAGGAAGCCTTCGGGCTATTGTAGTTTTAGGACTGCAAGGGCGTCAGCCGAGAGTAATAGATCTCCTCCCACATTTAATGTTTCTTATTGCTCTCTCTTCGGTTTTCAAAAAACAAATTAAATCTTTAAAAAGATCTAAATGTGTGTTTTTAAAAACAATATCTTAAACTAAATCAATTGTGAGGGAGATTTTCCGTATTTCGAATTGTAAGAAAACGCGGGTGTTTAGAAACGCGAGAAATATATCACAATTTGGGCAAGCTATCTTTTCCGACTTGCGATTCCCGAAACTGCCCCCGCGCGCCATTTTGTGAAAAACGATGTCTTTATGATGAATTTTCATTGCGGATTAATATATTGGCTAAATATCAACACGTAAATAACTTCAGCCACACATGAATTCGGACCAGTCTTGGACTATCCACATCAAAATTCTCACATCTGTACATGCAATAGATTTTCCAAGCCATCTCGGAAACACGATACACACAAATGTCATTTTTATAATTGTATAGATAAATCAACTGCGTGGGAGTTGTTGGGAATTTTTAATTTCGGTCAATGAATATCACAAAAAAATTGTAATGTTATTTACCAAAGTCCCATCTTTCAGGAATAATAATATATATATAAAATAAAACTCGGACAAAATTTAATTTTTTGTTATATAATTTTTCCAATTTTTTGAAAACTGTCGAGACATGGCAAAAGATTCTAGAATGTGTGGGTTGCAGAACTGGCTTTCAGGAAGCCTTCGGGCTATTGTAGTTTTAGGACTGCAAGGGCGTCAGCCGGGAGTAATAGATCTCCTCCCACATTTAACGTTTCTTATTGCTCTCTCTTCGGTTTTCAAAAAACAAATTAAATCTTTAAAAAGATCTAAATGTTTGTTTTTAAAAACAATATCTTAAACTAAATCAATTGTGAGGGAGATTTTCCGTATTTCGAATTGTAAGAAAACGCGGGTGTTTAGAAACGCGAGAAATATATCACAATTTGGGCAAGCTATCTTTTCCGACTTGCGATTCCCGAAACAGCCCCCGCGCGCCATTTTGTGAAAAACGTTGCCTTTATGATGAATTTTCATTGCGGATTAATATATTGGCTAAATATCAACACGTAAATAACTTCAGCTACACATGAATTCGGACCTGTCTTGGACTATCCACATCAAAATTCTCACATCTGTACATGCAATAGATTTTCCAAGCCATCTCGGAAACACGATACACACAAATGTCATTTTTATAATTGTATAGATAAATCAACTGCGTGGGAGTTGTTGAGAATTTTTAATTTCGTGCAATGATTATCACAAAAAAAAATTGTAATGTTATTTACCAAAGTCCCATCTTTCAGGAATAATAATATATATATAAAATAAAACTCGGACAAAATTTAATTTTTTGTTATATAATTTTTCCCATTTTTTGAAAACTGACGAGACATGGCAAAAGATTCTAGAATGTGTGGGTTGCAGAACTGGCTTTCAGGAAGCCTTCGGGCTATTGTAGTTTTAGGACTGCAAGGGCGTCAGCCGAGAGTTATAGATCTCCTCCCACATTTAACGTTTCTTATTGCTCTCTCTTCGGTTTTCAAAAAAGAAATTAAATCTTTTAAAAGATCTAAGTGTTTGTTTTTAAGAAAAATATCTTAAACTAAATCAATTGTGAGGGAGATTTTCCGTATTTCGAATTGTAAGAAAACGCGGGTGTTTAGAAACGCGAGAAATATATCACAATTTGGGCAAGCTATCTTTTCCGACTTGCGATTCCCGAAACTGCCCCCGCGCGCCATTTTGTGAAAAACGTTGTCTTTATGATGAATTTTCATTGCGGATTAATATATTGGCTAAATATCAACACGTAAATAACTTCAGCTACACATGAATTCGGACCAGTCTTGGACTATCCACATCAAAATTCTCACATCTGTACATGCAATAGATTTTCCAAGCCATCTCGGAAACACGATACACACAAATGTCATTTTTATAATTGTATAGATAAATCAACTGCGTGGGAGTTGTTGAGAATTTTTAATTTCGGGCAATGATTATCACAAAAAAAAATTGTAATGTTATTTACCAAAGTCCCATCTTTCAGGAATAATAATATATATATAAAATAAAACTCGGACAAAATTCAATTTTTTGTTATATAATTTTTCCCATTTTTTGAAAACTGACGAGACATGGCAAAAGATTCTAGAATGTGTGGGTTGCAGAACTGGCTTTCAGGAAGCCTTCGGGCTATTGTAGTTTTAGGACTGCAAGGGCGTCAGCCGAGAGTTATAGATCTCCTCCCACATTTAACGTTTCTTATTGCTCTCTCTTCGGTTTTCAAAAAACAAATTAAATCTTTAAAAAGATCTAAATGTTTGTTTTTAAAAACAATATCTTAAACTAAATCAATTGTGAGGGAGATTTTCCGTATTTCGAATTGTAAGAAAACGCGGGTGTTTAGAAACGCGAGAAATATATCACAATTTGGGCAAGCTATCTTTTCCGACTTGCGATTCCCGAAACAGCCCCCGCGCGCCATTTTGTGAAAAACGTTGTCTTTATGATGAATTTTCATTGCGGATTAATATATTGGCTAAATATCAACACGTAAATAACTTCAGCTACACATGAATTCGGACCTGTCTTGGACTATCCACATCAAAATTTTCACATCTGTACATGCAATAGATTTTCCAAGCCATCTCGGAAACACGATACACACAAATGTCATTTTTATAATTGTATAGATAAATCAACTGCGTGGGAGTTGTTGAGAATTTTTAATTTCGTGCAATGATTATCACAAAAAAAATTGTAATGTTATTTACCAAAGTCCCATCTTTCAGGAATAATAATATATATATAAAATAAAACTCGGACAAAATTTAATTTTTTGTTATATAATTTTTCCCATTTTTTGAAAACTGACGAGACATGGCAAAAGATTGTAGAATGTGTGGGTTGCAGAACTGGCTTTCAGGAAGCCTTCGGGCTATTGTAGTTTTAGGACTGCAAGGGCGTCAGCCGAGAGTTATAGATCTCCTCCCACATTTAACGTTTCTTATTGCTCTCTCTTCGGTTTTCACAAAAGAAATTAAATATTTTAAAAGATCTAAGTGTTTGTTTTTAAGAAAAATATCTTAAACTAAATCAATTGTGAGGGAGATTTTCCGTATTTCGAATTGTAAGAAAACGCGGGTGTTTAGAAACGCGAGAAATATATCACAATTTGGGCAAGCTATCTTTTCCGACTTGCGATTCCCGAAACTGCCCCCGCGCGCCATTTTGTGAAAAACGTTGTCTTTATGATGAATTTTCATTGCGGATTAATATATTGGCTAAATATCAACACGTAAATAACTTCAGCTACACATGAATTCGGACCAGTCTTGGACTATCCACATCAAAATTCTCACATCTGTACATGCAATAGATTTTCCAAGCCATCTCGGAAACACGATACACACAAATGTCATTTTTATAATTGTATAGATAAATCAACTGCGTGGGAGTTGTTGAGAATTTTTAATTTCGTGCAATGATTATCACAAAAAAAAATTGTAATGTTATTTACCAAAGTCCCATCTTTCAGGAATAATAATATATATATAAAATAAAACTCGGACAAAATTTAATTTTTTGTTATATAATTTTTCCCATTTTTTGAAAACTGACGAGACATGGCAAAAGATTCTAGAATGTGTGGGTTGCAGAACTGGCTTTCAGGAAGCCTTCGGGCTATTGTAGTTTTAGGACTGCAAGGGCGTCAGCCGAGAGTTATAGATCTCCTCCCACATTTAACGTTTCT
This sequence comes from Maratus michaelseni, assembly GCA_963931845.1. Lineage (NCBI taxonomy): Eukaryota > Metazoa > Arthropoda > Arachnida > Araneae > Salticidae > Maratus > Maratus michaelseni. The sequence goes on from OZ007587.1 coordinate 284,224,594, forward strand.
TATTGCTCTCTCTTCGGTTTTCACAAAAGAAATTAAATATTTTAAAAGATCTAAGTGTTTGTTTTTAAGAAAAATATCTTAAAAATAAATCAATTGTGAGGGAGATTTTCCGTATTTCGAATTGTAAGAAAACGCGTGTGTTTAGAAACGCGAGAAATATATCACAATTTGGGCAAGCTATCTTTTCCGACTTGCGATTCCCGAAACTGCCCCCGCGCGCCATTTTGAGAAAAACGATGTCTTTATGATGAATTTTCATTGCGGATTAATATATTGGCTAAATATCAACACGTAAATAACTTCAGCCACACATGAATTCGGACCAGTCTTGGACTATCCACATCAAAATTCTCACATCTGTACATGCAATAGATTTTCCAAGCCATCTCGGAAACACGATACACACAAATGTCATTTTTATAATTGTATAGATAAATCAACTGCGTGGGAGTTGTTGGGAATTTTTAATTTCGGTCAATGAATATCACAAAAAAATTGTAATGTTATTTACCAAAGTCCCATCTTTCAGGAATAATAATATATATATAAAATAAAACTCGGACAAAATTTAATTTTTTGTTATATAATTTTTCCAATTTTTTGAAAACTGTCGAGACATGGCAAAAGATTCTAGAATGTGTGGGTTGCAGAACTGGCTTTCAGGAAGCCTTCGGGCTATTGTAGTTTTAGGACTGCAAGGGCGTCAGCCGAGAGTAATAGATCTCCTCCCACATTTAACGTTTCTTATTGCTCTCTCTTCGGTTTTCAAAAAACAAATTAAATCTTTAAAAAGATCTAAATGTTTGTTTTTAAAAACAATATCTTAAACTAAATCAATTGTGAGGGAGATTTTCCGTATTTCGAATTGTAAGAAAACGCGGGTGTTTAGAAACGCGAGAAATATATCACAATTTGGGCAAGCTATCTTTTCCGACTTGCGATTCCCGAAACAGCCCCCGCGCGCCATTTTGTGAAAAACGTTGTCTTTATGATGAATTTTCATTGCGGATTAATATATTGGCTAAATATCAACACGTAAATAACTTCAGCTACACATGAATTCGGACCAGTCTTGGACTATCCACATCAAAATTCTCACATCTGTACATGCAATAGATTTTCCAAGCCATCTCGGAAACACGATACACACAAATGTCATTTTTATAATTGTATAGATAAATCAACTGCGTGGGATTTGTTGAGAATTTTTAATTTCGTGCAATGATTATCACAAAAAAAATTGTAATGTTATTTACCAAAGTCCCATCTTTCAGGAATAATAATATATATATAAAATAAAACTCGGACAAAATTTAATTTTTTGTTATATAATTTTTTCCATTTTTTGAAAACTGACGAGACATGGCAAAAGATTCTAGAATGTGTGGGTTGCAGAACTGGCTTTCAGGAAGCCTTCGGGCTATTGTAGTTTTAGGACTGCAAGGGCGTCAGCCGAGATTAATAGATCTCCTCCCACATTTAACGTTTCTTATTGCTCTCTCTTCGGTTTTCAAAAAACAAATTAAATCTTTAAAAAGATTTAAATGTTTGTTTTTAAAAACAATATCTTAAACTAAATCAATTGTGAGGGAGATTTTCCGTATTTCGAATTGTAAGAAAACGCGGGTGTTTAGAAACGCGAGAAATATATCACAATTTGGGCAAGCTATCTTTTCCGACTTGCGATTCCCGAAACAGCCCCCGCGCGCCATTTTGTGAAAAACGTTGTCTTTATGATGAATTTTCATTGCGGATTAATATATTGGCTAAATATCAACACGTTAATAACTTCAGCTACACATGAATTCGGACCAGTCTTGGACTATCCACATCAAAATTCTCACATCTGTACATGCAATAGATTTTCCAAGCCATCTCGGAAACACGATACACACAAATGTCATTTTTATAATTGTATAGATAAATCAACTGCGTGGGAGTTGTTGAGAATTTTTAATTTCGTGCAATGATTATCACAAAAAAAAATTGTAATGTTATTTACCAAAGTCCCATCTTTCAGGAATAATAATATATATATAAAATAAAACTCGGACAAAATTTAATTTTTTGTTATATAATTTTTCCCATTTTTTGAAAACTGACGAGACATGGCAAAAGATTCTAGAATGTGTGGGTTGCAGAACTGGCTTTCAGGAAGCCTTCGGGCTATTGTAGTTTTAGGACTGCAAGGGCGTCAGCCGAGAGTTATAGATCTCCTCCCACATTTAACGTTTCTTATTGCTCTCTCTTCGGTTTTCAAAAAACAAATTAAATCTTTAAAAAGATCTAAATGTTTGTTTTTAAAAACAATATCTTAAACTAAATCAATTGTGAGGGAGATTTTCCGTATTTCGAATTGTAAGAAAACGCGGGTGTTTAGAAACGCGAGAAATATATCACAATTTGGGCAAGCTATCTTTTCCGACTTGCGATTCCCGAAACTGCCCCCGCGCGCCATTTTGTGAAAAACGTTGTCTTTATGATGAATTTTCATTGCGGATTAATATATTGGCTAAATATCAAAACGTAAATAACTTCAGCTACACATGAATTCGGACCAGTCTTGGACTATCCACATCAAAATTCTCACATCTGTACATGCAATAGATTTTCCAAGCCATCTCGGAAACACGATACACACAAATGTCATTTTTATCATTGTATAGATAAATCAACTGCGTGGGAGTTGTTGGGAATGTTTAATTTCGTGCAATGAATATCACAAAAAAAAATTGTAATGTTATTTACCAAAGTCCCATCTTTCAGGAATAATAATATATATATAAAATAATACTCGGACAAAATTTAATTTTTTGTTATATAATTTTTCCAATTTTTTGAAAACTATCGAGACATGGCAAAAGATTCTAGAATGTGTGGGTTGCAGAACTGGCTTTCAGGAAGCCTTCGGGCTATTGTAGTTTTAGGACAGCAAGGGCGTCAGCCGAGAGTTATAGATCTCCTCCCATATTTAACGTTTCTTATTGCTCTCTCTTCGGTTTTCACAAAAGAAATTAAATCTTTTAAAAGATCTAAGTGTTTGTTTTTAAGAAAAATATCTTAAACTAAATCAATTGTGAGGGAGATTTTCCGTATTTCGAATTGTAAGAAAACGCGGGTGTTTAGAAACGCGAGAAATATATCACAATTTGGGCAAGCTATCTTTTCCGACTTGCGATTCCCGAAACTGCCCCCGCGCGCCATTTTGAGAAAAACGATGTCTTTATGATGAATTTTCATTGCGGATTAATATATTGGCTAAATATCAACACGTAAACAACTTCAGCTACACATGAATTCGGACCAGTCTTGGACTATCCACATCAAAATTCTCACATCTGTACATGCAATAGATTTTCCAAGCCATCTCGGAAACACGATACACACAAATGTCATTTTTATAATTGTATAGATAAATCAACTGCGTGGGAGTTGTTGAGAATTTTTAATTTCGTGCAATGATTACCACAAAAAAAATTGTAATGTTATTTACCAAAGTCCCATCTTTCAGGAATAATAATATATACATAAAATAAAACTCGGACAAAATTTAATTTTTTGTTATATAATTTTTCCAATTTTTTGAAAACTGACGAGACATGGCAAAAGATTCTAGAATGCGTGGGTTGCAGAACTGGCTTTCAGGAAGCCTTCGGGCTATTGTAGTTTTAGGATTGCAAGGGCGTCAGCCGAGAGTTATACATCTCCTCCCACATTTAACGTTTCTTATTGCTCTCTCTTCGGTTTTCAAAAAAGAAATTAAATCTTTTAAAAGATCTAAGTGTTTGTTTTTAAGAAAAATATCTTAAAAATAAATCAATTGTTAGGGAGATTTTCCGTATTTCGAATTGTAAGAAAACGCGGGTGTTTAGAAACGCGAGAAATATATCACAATTTGGGCAAGCTATCTTTTCCGACTTGCGATTCCCGAAACTGCCCCCGAGCGCCATTTTGAGAAAAACGATGTCTTTATGATGAATTTTCATTGCGGATTAATATATTGGCTAAATATCAACACGTAAATAACTTCAGCCACACATGAATTCGGACCAGTCTTGGACTATCCACATCAAAATTCTCACATCTGTACATGCAATAGATTTTCCAAGCCATCTCGGAAACACGATACACAAATGTCATTTTTATAATTGTATAGATAAATCAACTGCGTGGGAGTTGTTGGGAATTTTTAATTTCGGTCAATGAATATCACAAAAAAATTGTAATGTTATTTACCAAAGTCCCATCTTTCAGGAATAATAATATATATATAAAATAAAACTCGGACAAAATTTAATTTTTTGTTATATAATTTTCCAATTTTTTGAAAACTGTCGAGACATGGCAAAAAATTCTAGAATGTGTGGGTTGCAGAACTGGCTTTCAGGAAGCCTTCGGGCTATTGTAGTTTTAGGACTGCAAGGGCGTCAGCCGAGAGTAATAGATCTCCTCCCACATTTAACGTTTCTTATTGCTCTCTCTTCGGTTTTCAAAAAACAAATTAAATCTTTAAAAAGATCTAAATGTTTGTTTTTAAAAACAATATATTAAACTAAATCAATTGTGAGGGAGATTTTCCGTATTTCGAATTGTAAGAAAACGCGGGTGTTTAGAAACGCGAGAAATATATCACAATTTGGGCAAGCTATCTTTTCCGACTTGCGATTCCCGAAACAGCCCCCGCGCCATTTTGTGAAAAACGTTGTCTTTATGATGAATTTTCATTGCGGATTAATATATTGGTTAAATATCAACACGTAAATAACTTCAGCCACACATGAATTCGGACCAGTCTTGGACTATCCACATAAATTCTCACATCTGTACATGCAATAGATTTTCCAAGCCATCTCGGAAACACGATACACACAAATGTCATTTTTATAATTGTATAGATAAATCAACTGCGTGGGAGTTGTTGGGAATGTTTAATTTCGTGCAATGAATATCACAAAAAAAAATTGTAATGTTATTTACCAAAGTCCCATCTTTCAGGAATAATAATATATATATAAAATAAAACTCGGACAAAATTTAATTTTTTGTTATATAATTTTTCCAATTTTTTGTAAACTGACGAGACATGGCAAAAGATTCTAGAATGTGTGGGTTGCAGAACTGGCTTTCAGGAAGCCTTCGGGCTATTGTAGTTTTAGGACTGCAAGGGCGTCAGCCGAGAGTTATAGATCTCCTCCCACATTTAACGTTTCTTATTGCTCTCTCTTCGGTTTTCAAAAAAGAAATTAAATCTTTTAAAAGATCTAAGTGTTTGTTTTTAAGAAAAATATCTTAAAAATAAATCAATTGTGAGGGAGATTTTCCGTATTTCGAATTGTAAGAAAACGCGGGTGTTTAGAAACGCGAGAAATATATCACAATTTGGGCAAGCTATCTTTTCCGACTTGCGATTCCCGAAACTGCCCCCGCGCGCCATTTTGAGAAAAACGATGTCTTTATGATGAATTTTCATTGCGGATTAATATATTGGCTAAATATCAACACGTAAATAACTTCAGCCACACATGAATTCGGACCAGTCTTGGACTATCCACATCAAAATTCTCACATCTGTACATGCAATAGATTTTACAAGCCATCTCGGAAACACGATACACAAATGTCATTTTTATAATTGTATAGATAAAACAACTGCGTGGGAGTTGTTGGGAATTTTTAATTTCGGTCAATGAATATCACAAAAAAATTGTAATGTTATTTACCAAAGTCCCATCTTTCAGGAATAATAATATATATATAAAATAAAACTCGGACAAAATTTAATTTTTTGTTATATAATTTTTCCAATTTTTTGAAAACTGTCGAGACATGGCAAAAAATTCTAGAATGTGTGGGTTGCAGAACTGGCTTTCAGGAAGCCTTCAGGCTATTGTAGTTTTAGGACTGCAAGGGCGTCAGCCGAGAGTAATAGATCTCCTCCCACATTTAACGTTTCTTATTGCTCTCTCTTCGGTTTTCAAAAAACAAATTAAATCTTTAAAAAGATCTAAATGTTTGTTTTTAAAAACAATATATTAAACTAAATCAATTGTGAGGGAGATTTTCCGTATTTCGAATTGTAAGAAAACGCGGGTGTTTAGAAACGCGAGAAATATATCACAATTTGGGCAAGCTATCTTTTCCGACTTGCGATTCCCGAAACAGCCCCCGCGCGCCATTTTGTGAAAAACGTTGTCTTTATGATGAATTTTCATTGCGGATTAATATATTGGTTAAATATCAACACGTAAATAACTTCAGCCACACATGAATTCGGACCAGTCTTGGACTATCAACATCAAAATTCTCACATCTGTACATGCAATAGATTTTCCAAGCCATCTCGGAAACACGATACACACAAATGTCATTTTTATAATTGTATAGATAAATCAACTGCGTGGGAGTTGTTGGGAATTTTTAATTTCGGTCAATGAATATCACAAAAAAATTGTAATGTTATTTACCAAAGTCCCATCTTTCAGGAATAATAATATATATATAAAATAAAACTCGGACAAAATTTAATTTTTTGTTATATAATTTTTCCAATTTTTTGAAAACTGTCGAGACATGGCAAAAAATTCTAGAATGTGTGGGTTGCAGAACTGGCTTTCAGGAAGCCTTCGGGCTATTGTAGTTTTAGGACTGCAAGGGCGTCAGCCGAGAGTAATAGATCTCCTCCCACATTTAACGTTTCTTATTGCTCTCTCTTCGGTTTTCAAAAAACAAATTAAATCTTTAAAAAGATCTAAATGTTTGTTTTTAAAAACAATATCTTAAACTAAATCAATTGTGAGGGAGATTTTCCGTATTTCGAATTGTAAGAAAACGCGGGTGTTTAGAAACGCGAGAAATATATCACAATTTGGGCAAGCTATCTTTTCCGACTTGCGATTCCCGAAACAGCCCCCGCGCGCCATTTTGTGAAAAACGTTGTCTTTATGATGAATTTTCATTGCGGATTAATATATTGGTTAAATATCAACACGTAAATAACTTCAGCCACACATGAATTCGGACCAGTCTTGGACTATCCACATCAAAATTCTCACATCTGTACATGCAATAGATTTTCCAAGCCATCTCGGAAACACGATACACACAAATGTCATTTTTATAATTGTATAGATAAATCAACTGCGTGGGAGTTGTTGGGAATGTTTAATTTCGTGCAATGAATATCACAAAAAAAAATTGTAATGTTATTTACCAAAGTCCCATCTTTCAGGAATAATAATATATATATAAAATAAAACTCGGACAAAATTTAATTTTTTGTTATATAATTTTTCCAATTTTTTGTAAACTGACGAGACATGGCAAAAGATTCTAGAATGTGTGGGTTGCAGAACTGGCTTTCAGGAAGCCTTCGGGCTATTGTAGTTTTAGGACTGCAAGGGCGTCAGCCGAGAGTTATAGATCTCCTCCCACATTTAACGTTTCTTATTGCTCTCTCTTCGGTTTTCAAAAAAGAAATTAAATCTTTTAAAAGATCTAAGTATTTGTTTTTAAGAAAAATATCTTAAAAATAAATCAATTGTGAGGGAGATTTTCCGTATTTCGAATTGTAAGAAAACGCGGGTGTTTAGAAACGCGAGAAATATATCACAATTTGGGCAAGCTATCTTTTCCGACTTGCGATTCCCGAAACTGCCCCCGCGCGCCATTTTGAGAAAAACGATGTCTTTATGATGAATTTTCATTGCGGATTAATATATTGGCTAAATATCAACACGTAAATAACTTCAGCCACACATGAATTCGGACCAGTCTTGGACTATCCACATCAAAATTCTCACATCTGTACATGCAATAGATTTTCCAAGCCATCTCGGAAACACGATACACACAAATGTCATTTTTATAATTGTATAGATAAATCAACTGCGTGGGAGTTGTTGGGAATTTTTAATTTCGGTCAATGAATATCACAAAAAAAATTGTAATGTTATTTACCAAAGTCCAATCTTTCAGGAATAATAATATATATATAAAATAAAACTCGGACAAAATTTAATTTTTTGTTATATAATTTTTCCAATTTTTTGAAAACTGACGAGACAAGGCAAAAGATTCTAGAATGTGTGGGTTGCAGAACTGGCTTTCAGGAAGCCTTCGGGCTATTGTAGTTTTAGGACTGCAAGGGCGTCAGCCGAGAGTAATAGATCTCCTCCCACATTTAACGTTTCTTATTGCTCTCTCTTCGGTTTTCAAAAAATAAATTAAATCTTTTAAAAGATCTAAGTGTTTGTTTTTAAGAAAAATATCTTAAACTAAATCAATTGTGAGGGAGATTTTCCGTATTTTGAATTGTAAGCAAACGCTGGTGTCTAGAATCTCGAAAAATATATCACAATTTGGGCAAGCTATCTTTTCCGACTTGCGATTCCCGAAACTGCCCCCGCGCGCCATTTTGAGAAAAACGATGTCTTTATGATGAATTTTCATTGCGGATTAATATATTGGCTAAATATCAACACGTAAATAACTTCAGCCACACATGAATTCGGACCAGTCTTGGACTATCCACATCAAAATTCTCACATCTGCACATGCAATAGATTTTCCAAGCCATCTCGGAAACACGATACACACAAATGTCATTTTTATAATTGTATAGATAAATCAACTGCGTGGGAGTTGTTGAGAATTTTTAATTTCGTGCAATGATTATCACAAAAAAAAATTGTAATGTTATTTACCAAAGTCCCATCTTTCAGGAATAATAATATATATATAAAATAAAACTCGGACAAAATTTAATTTTTTGTTATATAATTTTTCCCATTTTTTGAAAACTGACGAGACATGGCAAAAGATTCTAGAATGTGTGGGTTGCAGAACTGGCTTTCAGGAAGCCTTCGGGCTATTGTAGTTTTAGGACTGCAAGGGTGTCAGCCGAGAGTTATAGATCTCCTCCCACATTTAACGTTTCTTATTGCTCTCTCTTCGGTTTTCAAAAAACAAATTAAATCTTTAAAAAGATCTAAATGTTTGTTTTTAAAAACAATATCTTAAACTAAATCAATTGTGAGGGAGATTTTCCGTATTTCGAATTGTAAGAAAACGCGGGTGTTTAGAAACGCGAGAAATATATCACAATTTGGGCAAGCTATCTTTTCCGACTTGCGATTCCCGAAACTGCCCCCGCGCGCCATTTTGAGAAAAACGATGTCTTTATGATGAATTTTCATTGCGGATTAATATATTGGCTAAATATCAACACGTAAATAACTTCAGCCACACATGAATTCGGACCAGTCTTGGACTATCCACATCAAAATTCTCACATCTGTACATGCAATAGATTTTCCAAGCCATCTCGGAAACACGATACACACAAATGTCATTTTTATAATTGTATAGATAAATCAACTGCGTGGGAGTTGTTGGGAATTTTTAATTTCGGTCAATGAATATCACAAAAAAAATTGTAATGTTATTTACCAAAGTCCAATCTTTCAGGAATAATAATATATATATAAAATAAAACTCGGACAAAATTTAATTTTTTGTTATATAATTTTTCCAATTTTTTGAAAACTGACGAGACAAGGCAAAAGATTCTAGAATGTGTGGGTTGCAGAACTGGCTTTCAGGAAGCCTTCGGGCTATTGTAGTTTTAGGACTGCAAGGGCGTCAGCCGAGAGTAATAGATCTCCTCCCACATTTAACGTTTCTTATTGCTCTCTCTTCGGTTTTCAAAAAATAAATTAAATCTTTTAAAAGATCTAAGTGTTTGTTTTTAAGAAAAATATCTTAAACTAAATCAATTGTGAGGGAGATTTTCCGTATTTTGAATTGTAAGCAAACGCTGGTGTCTAGAATCTCGAAAAATATATCACAATTTGGGCAAGCTATCTTTTCCGACTTGCGATTCCCGAAACTGCCCCCGCGCGCCATTTTGAGAAAAACGATGTCTTTATGATGAATTTTCATTGCGGATTAATATATTGGCTAAATATCAACACGTAAATAACTTCAGCCACACATGAATTCGGACCAGTCTTGGACTATCCACATCAAAATTCTCACATCTGCACATGCAATAGATTTTCCAAGCCATCTCGGAAACACGATACACACAAATGTCATTTTTATAATTGTATAGATAAATCAACTGCGTGGGAGTTGTTGAGAATTTTTAATTTCGTGCAATGATTATCACAAAAAAAAATTGTAATGTTATTTACCAAAGTCCCATCTTTCAGGAATAATAATATATATATAAAATAAAACTCGGACAAAATATAATTTTTTGTTATATAATTTTTCCCATTTTTTGAAAACTGACGAGACATGGCAAAAGATTCTAGAATGTGTGGGTTGCAGAACTGGCTTTCAGGAAGCCTTCGGGCTATTGTAGTTTTAGGACTGCAAGGGTGTCAGCCGAGAGTTATAGATCTCCTCCCACATTTAACGTTTCTTATTGCTCTCTCTTCGGTTTTCAAAAAACAAATTAAATCTTTAAAAAGATCTAAATGTTTGTTTTTAAAAACAATATCTTAAACTAAATCAATTGTGAGGGAGATTTTCCGTATTTCGAATTGTAAGAAAACGCGGGTGTTTAGAAACGCGAGAAATATATCACAATTTGGGCAAGCTATCTTTTCCGACTTGCGATTCCCGAAACTGCCCCCGCGCGCCATTTTGTGAAAAACGTTGTCTTTATGATGAATTTTCATTGCGGATTAATATATTGGCTAAATATCAAAACGTAAATAACTTCAGCTACACATGAATTCGGACCAGTCTTGGACTATCCACATCAAAATTCTCACATCTGTACATGCAATAGATTTTCCAAGCCATCTCGGAAACACGATACACACAAATGTCATTTTTATCATTGTATAGATAAATCAACTGCGTGGGAGTTGTTGGGAATGTTTAATTTCGTGCAATGAATATCACAAAAAAAAATTGTAATGTTATTTACCAAAGTCCCATCTTTCAGGAATAATAATATATATATAAAATAATACTCGGACAAAATTTAATTTTTTGTTATATAATTTTTCCAATTTTTTGAAAACTATCGAGACATGGCAAAAGATTCTAGAATGTGTGGGTTGCAGAACTGGCTTTCAGGAAGCCTTCGGGCTATTGTAGTTTTAGGACTGCAAGGGCGTCAGCCGAGAGTAATAGATCTCCTCCCACTTTAACGTTTCTTATGGCTCTCTCTTCGGTTTTCAAAAAACAAATTAAATCTTTAAAAAGATCTAAATGTTTGTTTTTAAAAACAATATCTTAAACTAAATCAATTGTGAGGGAGATTTTCCGTATTTCGAATTGTAAGAAAACGCGGGTGTTTAGAAACGCGAGAAATATATCACAATTTGGGCAAGCTATCTTTTCCGACTTGCGATTCCCGAAACTGCCCCCGCGCGCCATTTTGTGAAAAACGTTGTCTTTATGATGGATTTTCATTGCGGATTAATATATTGGCTAAATATCAACACGTAAATAACTTCAGCTACACATGAATTCGGACCAGTCTTGGACTATCCACATCAAAATTCTCACATCTGTACATGCAATAGATTTTCCAAGCCATCTCGGAAACACGATACACACAAATGTCATTTTTATCATTGTATAGATAAATCAACTGCGTGGGAGTTGTTGGGAATGTTTAATTTCGTGCAATGAATATCACAAAAAAAAATTGTAATGTTATTTACCAAAGTCCCATCTTTCAGGAATAATAATATATATATAAAATAATACTCGGACAAAATTTAATTTTTTGTTATATAATTTTTCCAATTTTTTGAAAACTGACGAGACAAGGCAAAAGATTCTAGAATGTGTGGGTTGCAGAACTGGCTTTCAGGAAGCCTTCGGGCTATTGTAGTTTTAGGACTGCAAGGGCGTCAGCCGAGAGTAATAGATCTCCTCCCACATTTAACGTTTCTTATTGCTCTCTCTTCGGTTTTCAAAAAATAAATTAAATCTTTTAAAAGATCTAAGTGTTTGTTTTTAAGAAAAATATCTTAAACTAAATCAATTGTGAGGGAGATTTTCCGTATTTTGAATTGTAAGCAAACGCTGGTGTCTAGAATCTCGAAAAATATATCACAATTTGGGCAAGCTATCTTTTCCGACTTGCGATTCCCGAAACTGCCCCCGCGCGCCATTTTGAGAAAAACGATGTCTTTATGATGAATTTTCATTGCGGATTAATATATTGGCTAAATATCAACACGTAAATAACTTCAGCCACACATGAATTCGGACCAGTCTTGGACTATCCACATCAAAATTCTCACATCTGCACATGCAATAGATTTTCCAAGCCATCTCGGAAACACGATACACACAAATGTCATTTTTATAATTGTATAGATAAATCAACTGCGTGGGAGTTGTTGAGAATTTTTAATTTCGTGCAATGATTATCACAAAAAAAAATTGTAATGTTATTTACCAAAGTCCCATCTTTCAGGAATAATAATATATATATAAAATAAAACTCGGACAAAATTTAATTTTTTGTTATATAATTTTTCCCATTTTTTGAAAACTGACGAGACATGGCAAAAGATTCTAGAATGTGTGGGTTGCAGAACTGGCTTTCAGGAAGCCTTCGGGCTATTGTAGTTTTAGGACTGCAAGGGTGTCAGCCGAGAGTTATAGATCTCCTCCCACATTTAACGTTTCTTATTGCTCTCTCTTCGGTTTTCAAAAAACAAATTAAATCTTTAAAAAGATCTAAATGTTTGTTTTTAAAAACAATATCTTAAACTAAATCAATTGTGAGGGAGATTTTCCGTATTTCGAATTGTAAGAAAACGCGGGTGTTTAGAAACGCGAGAAATATATCACAATTTGGGCAAGCTATCTTTTCCGACTTGCGATTCCCGAAACTGCCCCCGCGCGCCATTTTGAGAAAAACGATGTCTTTATGATGAATTTTCATTGCGGATTAATATATTGGCTAAATATCAACACGTAAATAACTTCAGCCACACATGAATTCGGACCAGTCTTGGACTATCCACATCAAAATTCTCACATCTGTACATGCAATAGATTTTCCAAGCCATCTCGGAAACACGATACACACAAATGTCATTTTTATAATTGTATAGATAAATCAACTGCGTGGGAGTTGTTGGGAATTTTTAATTTCGGTCAATGAATATCACAAAAAAAATTGTAATGTTATTTACCAAAGTCCAATCTTTCAGGAATAATAATATATATATAAAATAAAACTCGGACAAAATTTAATTTTTTGTTATATAATTTTTCCAATTTTTTGAAAACTGACGAGACAAGGCAAAAGATTCTAGAATGTGTGGGTTGCAGAACTGGCTTTCAGGAAGCCTTCGGGCTATTGTAGTTTTAGGACTGCAAGGGCGTCAGCCGAGAGTAATAGATCTCCTCCCACATTTAACGTTTCTTATTGCTCTCTCTTCGGTTTTCAAAAAATAAATTAAATCTTTTAAAAGATCTAAGTGTTTGTTTTTAAGAAAAATATCTTAAACTAAATCAATTGTGAGGGAGATTTTCCGTATTTTGAATTGTAAGCAAACGCTGGTGTCTAGAATCTCGAAAAATATATCACAATTTGGGCAAGCTATCTTTTCCGACTTGCGATTCCCGAAACTGCCCCCGCGCGCCATTTTGAGAAAAACGATGTCTTTATGATGAATTTTCATTGCGGATTAATATATTGGCTAAATATCAACACGTAAATAACTTCAGCCACACATGAATTCGGACCAGTCTTGGACTATCCACATCAAAATTCTCACATCTGCACATGCAATAGATTTTCCAAGCCATCTCGGAAACACGATACACACAAATGTCATTTTTATAATTGTATAGATAAATCAACTGCGTGGGAGTTGTTGAGAATTTTTAATTTCGTGCAATGATTATCACAAAAAAAAATTGTAATGTTATTTACCAAAGTCCCATCTTTCAGGAATAATAATATATATATAAAATAAAACTCGGACAAAATATAATTTTTTGTTATATAATTTTTCCCATTTTTTGAAAACTGACGAGACATGGCAAAAGATTCTAGAATGTGTGGGTTGCAGAACTGGCTTTCAGGAAGCCTTCGGGCTATTGTAGTTTTAGGACTGCAAGGGTGTCAGCCGAGAGTTATAGATCTCCTCCCACATTTAACGTTTCTTATTGCTCTCTCTTCGGTTTTCAAAAAACAAATTAAATCTTTAAAAAGATCTAAATGTTTGTTTTTAAAAACAATATCTTAAACTAAATCAATTGTGAGGGAGATTTTCCGTATTTCGAATTGTAAGAAAACGCGGGTGTTTAGAAACGCGAGAAATATATCACAATTTGGGCAAGCTATCTTTTCCGACTTGCGATTCCCGAAACTGCCCCCGCGCGCCATTTTGTGAAAAACGTTGTCTTTATGATGAATTTTCATTGCGGATTAATATATTGGCTAAATATCAAAACGTAAATAACTTCAGCTACACATGAATTCGGACCAGTCTTGGACTATCCACATCAAAATTCTCACATCTGTACATGCAATAGATTTTCCAAGCCATCTCGGAAACACGATACACACAAATGTCATTTTTATCATTGTATAGATAAATCAACTGCGTGGGAGTTGTTGGGAATGTTTAATTTCGTGCAATGAATATCACAAAAAAAAATTGTAATGTTATTTACCAAAGTCCCATCTTTCAGGAATAATAATATATATATAAAATAATACTCGGACAAAATTTAATTTTTTGTTATATAATTTTTCCAATTTTTTGAAAACTATCGAGACATGGCAAAAGATTCTAGAATGTGTGGGTTGCAGAACTGGCTTTCAGGAAGCCTTCGGGCTATTGTAGTTTTAGGACTGCAAGGGCGTCAGCCGAGAGTAATAGATCTCCTCCCACTTTAACGTTTCTTATGGCTCTCTCTTCGGTTTTCAAAAAACAAATTAAATCTTTAAAAAGATCTAAATGTTTGTTTTTAAAAACAATATCTTAAACTAAATCAATTGTGAGGGAGATTTTCCGTATTTCGAATTGTAAGAAAACGCGGGTGTTTAGAAACGCGAGAAATATATCACAATTTGGGCAAGCTATCTTTTCCGACTTGCGATTCCCGAAACTGCCCCCGCGCGCCATTTTGTGAAAAACGTTGTCTTTATGATGGATTTTCATTGCGGATTAATATATTGGCTAAATATCAACACGTAAATAACTTCAGCTACACATGAATTCGGACCAGTCTTGGACTATCCACATCAAAATTCTCACATCTGTACATGCAATAGATTTTCCAAGCCATCTCGGAAACACGATACACACAAATGTCATTTTTATCATTGTATAGATAAATCAACTGCGTGGGAGTTGTTGGGAATGTTTAATTTCGTGCAATGAATATCACAAAAAAAAATTGTAATGTTATTTACCAAAGTCCCATCTTTCAGGAATAATAATATATATATAAAATAATACTCGGACAAAATTTAATTTTTTGTTATATAATTTTTCCAATTTTTTGAAAACTATCGAGACATGGCAAAAGATTCTAGAATGTGTGGGTTGCAGAACTGGCTTTCAGGAAGCCTTCGGGCTATTGTAGTTTTAGGACTGCAAGGGCGTCAGCCGAGAGTAATAGATCTCCTCCCACTTTAACGTTTCTTATGGCTCTCTCTTCGGTTTTCAAAAAACAAATTAAATCTTTAAAAAGATCTAAATGTTTGTTTTTAAAAACAATATCTTAAACTAAATCAATTGTGAGGGAGATTTTCCGTATTTCGAATTGTAAGAAAACGCGGGTGTTTAGAAACGCGAGAAATATATCACAATTTGGGCAAGCTATCTTTTCCGACTTGCGATTCCCGAAACTGCCCCCGCGCGCCATTTTGTGAAAAACGTTGTCTTTATGATGGATTTTCATTGCGGATTAATATATTGGCTAAATATCAACACGTAAATAACTTCAGCTACACATGAATTCGGACCAGTCTTGGACTATCCACATCAAAATTCTCACATCTGTACATGCAATAGATTTTCCAAGCCATCTCGGAAACACGATACACACAAATGTCATTTTTATAATTGTATAGATAAATCAACTGCGTGGGAGTTGTTGAGAATTTTTAATTTCGTGCAATGAATATCACAAAAAAAAATTGTAATGTTATTTACCAAAGTCCCATCTTTCAGGAATAATAATATATATATAAAATAAAACTCGGACAAAATATAATTTTTTGTTATATAATTTTTCCCATTTTTTGAAAACTGACGAGACATGGCAAAAGATTCTAGAATGTGTGGGTTGCAGAACTGGCTTTCAGGAAGCCTTCGGGCTATTGTAGTTTTAGGACAGCAAGGGCGTCAGCCGAGAGTTATAGATCTCCTCCCACATTTAACGTTTCTTATTGCTCTCTCTTCGGTTTTCACAAAAGAAATTAAATCTTTTAAAAGATCTAAGTGTTTGTTTTTAAGAAAAATATCTTAAACTAAATCAATTGTGAGGGAGATTTTCCGTATTTCGAATTGTAAGAAAACGCGGGTGTTTAGAAACGCGAGAAATATATCACAATTTGGGCAAGCTATCTTTTCCGACTTGCGATTCCCGAAACTGCCCCCGCGCGCCATTTTGAGAAAAACGATGTCTTTATGATGAATTTTCATTGCGGATTAATATATTGGCTAAATATCAACACGTAAACAACTTCAGCTACACATGAATTCGGACCAGTCTT
Source organism: Maratus michaelseni (assembly GCA_963931845.1). Taxonomy (NCBI): domain Eukaryota; kingdom Metazoa; phylum Arthropoda; class Arachnida; order Araneae; family Salticidae; genus Maratus; species Maratus michaelseni. The sequence continues at coordinate 284,241,314 of OZ007587.1, forward strand.
GGACTATCCACATCAAAATTCTCACATCTGTACATGCAATAGATTTTCCAAGCCATCTCGGAAACACGATACACACAAATGTCATTTTTATAATTGTATAGATAAATCAACTGCGTGGGAGTTGTTGAGAATTTTTAATTTCGTGCAATGATTACCACAAAAAAAATTGTAATGTTATTTACCAAAGTCCCATCTTTCAGGAATAATAATATATACATAAAATAAAACTCGGACAAAATTTAATTTTTTGTTATATAATTTTTCCAATTTTTTGAAAACTGACGAGACATGGCAAAAGATTCTAGAATGTGTGGGTTGCAGAACTGGCTTTCAGGAAGCCTTCGGGCTATTGTAGTTTTAGGACTGCAAGGGCGTCAGCCGAGAGTTATACATCTCCTCCCACATTTAACGTTTCTTATTGCTCTCTCTTCGGTTTTCAAAAAAGAAATTATATCTTTTAAAAGATCTAAGTGTTTGTTTTTAAGAAAAATATCTTAAAAATAAATCAATTGTTAGGGAGATTTTCCGTATTTCGAATTGTAAGAAAACGCGGGTGTTTAGAAACGCGAGAAATATATCACAATTTGGGCAAGCTATCTTTTCCGACTTGCGATTCCCGAAACTGCCCCCGCGCGCCATTTTGAGAAAAACGATGTCTTTATGATGAATTTTCATTGCGGATTAATATATTGGCTAAATATCAACACGTAAATAACTTCAGCCACACATGAATTCGGACCAGTCTTGGACTATCCACATCAAAATTCTCACATCTGTACATGCAATAGATTTTCCAAGCCATCTCGGAAACACGATACACAAATGTCATTTTTATAATTGTATAGATAAATCAACTGCGTGGGAGTTGTTGGGAATTTTTAATTTCGGTCAATGAATATCACAAAAAAATTGTAATGTTATTTACCAAAGTCCCATCTTTCAGGAATAATAATATATATATAAAATAAAACTCGGACAAAATTTAATTTTTTGTTATATAATTTTTCCAATTTTTTGAAAACTGTCGAGACATGGCAAAAAATTCTAGAATGTGTGGGTTGCAGAACTGGCTTTCAGGAAGCCTTCGGGCTATTGTAGTTTTAGGACTGCAAGGGCGTCAGCCGAGAGTAATAGATCTCCTCCCACATTTAACGTTTCTTATTGCTCTCTCTTCGGTTTTCAAAAAACAAATTAAATCTTTAAAAAGATCTAAATGTTTGTTTTTAAAAACAATATATTAAACTAAACCAATTGTGAGGGAGATTTTCCGTATTTCGAATTGTAAGAAAACGCGGGTGTTTAGAAACGCGAGAAATATATCACAATTTGGGCAAGCTATCTTTTCCGACTTGCGATTCCCGAAACTGCCCCCGCGCCATTTTGTGAAAAACGTTGTCTTTATGATGAATTTTCATTGCGGATTAATATATTGGTTAAATATCAACACGTAAATAACTTCAGCCACACATGAATTCGGACCAGTCTTGGACTATCCACATCAAAATTCTCACATCTGTACATGCAATAGATTTTCCAAGCCATCTCGGAAACACGATACACACAAATGTCATTTTTATAATTGTATAGATAAATCAACTGCGTGGGAGTTGTTGGGAATGTTTAATTTCGTGCAATGAATATCACAAAAAAAAAATTGTAATGTTATTTACCAAAGTCCCATCTTTCAGGAATAATAATATATATATAAAATAAAACTCGGACAAAATTTAATTTTTTGTTATATAATTTTTCCAATTTTTTGTAAACTGACGAGACATGGCAAAAGATTCTAGAATGTGTGTGTTGCAGAACTGGCTTTCAGGAAGCCTTCGGGCTATTGTAGTTTTAGGATTGCAAGGGCGTCAGACGAGAGTTATAGATCTCCTCCCACATTTAACGTTTCTTATTGCTCTCTCTTCGGTTTTCAAAAAAGAAATTAAATCTTTTAAAAGATCTAAGTGTTTGTTTTTAAGAAAAATATCTTAAAAATAAATCAATTGTGAGGGAGATTTTCCGTATTCGAATTGTAAGAAAACGCGGGTGTTTAGAAACGCGAGAAATATATCACAATTTGGGCAAGCTATCTTTTCCAACTTGCGATTCCCGAAACTGCCCCCGCGCGCCATTTTGAGAAAAACGATGTCTTTATGATGAATTTTCATTGCGGATTAATATATTGGCTAAATATCAACACGTAAATAACTTCAGCCACACATGAATTTGGACCAGTCTTGGACTATCCACATCAAAATTCTCACATCTGTACATGCAATAGATTTTCCAAGCCATCTCGGAAACACGATACACACAAATGTCATTTTTATAATTGTATAGATAAATCAACTGCGTGGGAGTTGTTGGGAATGTTTAATTTCGTGCAATGAATATCACAAAAAAAAATTGTAATGTTATTTACCAAAGTCCCATCTTTCAGGAATAATAATATATATATAAAATAAAACTCGGACAAAATTTAATTTTTTGTTATATAATTTTTCCAATTTTTTGTAAACTGACGAGACATGGCAAAAGATTCTAGAATGTGTGGGTTGCAGAACTGGCTTTCAGGAAGCCTTCGGGCTATTGTAGTTTTAGGACTGCAAGGGCGTCAGCCGAGAGTTATAGATCTCCTCCCACATTTAAAGTTTCTTATTGCTCTCTCTTCGGTTTTCAAAAAAGAAATTAAATCTTTTAAAAGATCTAAGTGTTTGTTTTTAAGAAAAATATCTTAAAAATAAATCAATTGTGAGGGAGATTTTCCGTATTTCGAATTGTAAGAAAACGCGGGTGTTTAGAAACGCGAGAAATATATCACAATTTGGGCAAGCTATCTTTTCCGACTTGCGATTCCCGAAACTGCCCCCGCGCGCCATTTTGAGAAAAACGATGTGTTTATGATGAATTTTCATTGCGGATTAATATATTGGCTAAATATCAACACGTAAATAACTTCAGCCACACATGAATTCGGACCAGTCTTGGACTATCCACATCAAAATTCTCACATCTGTACATGCAATAGATTTTCCAAGCCATCTCGGAAACACGATACACACAAATGTCATTTTTATAATTGTATAGATAAATCAACTGCGTGGGAGTTGTTGGGAATTTTTAATTTCGGTCAATGAATATCACAAAAAAAATTGTAATGTTATTTACCAAAGTCCAATCTTTCAGGAATAATAATATATATATAAAATAAAACTCGGACAAAATTTAATTTTTTGTTATATAATTTTTCCAATTTTTTGAAAACTGACGAGACAAGGCAAAAGATTCTAGAATGTGTGGGTTGCAGAACTGGCTTTCAGGAAGCCTTCGGGCTATTGTAGTTTTAGGACTGCAAGGGCGTCAGCCGAGAGTAATAGATCTCCTCCCACATTTAACGTTTCTTATTGCTCTCTCTTCGGTTTTCAAAAAATAAATTAAATCTTTTAAAAGATCTAAGTGTTTGTTTTTAAGAAAAATATCTTAAACTAAATCAATTGTGAGGGAGATTTTCCGTATTTTGAATTGTAAGCAAACGCTGGTGTCTAGAATCTCGAAAAATATATCACAATTTGGGCAAGCTATCTTTTCCGACTTGCGATTCCCGAAACTGCCCCCGCGCGCCATTTTGAGAAAAACGATGTCTTTATGATGAATTTTCATTGCGGATTAATATATTGGCTAAATATCAACACGTAAATAACTTCAGCCACACATGAATTCGGACCAGTCTTGGACTATCCACATCAAAATTCTCACATCTGCACATGCAATAGATTTTCCAAGCCATCTCGGAAACACGATACACACAAATGTCATTTTTATAATTGTATAGATAAATCAACTGTGTGGGAGTTGTTGGGAATTTTTAATTTCGGTCAATGAATATCACAAAAAAAATTGTAATGTTATTTACCAAAGTCCCATCTTTCAGGAATAATAATATATATACTAAATTAAAACTCGGACAAAATTTAATTTTTTGTTATATAATTTTTCCAATTTTTTGAAAACTGACGAGACATGGCAAAAGATTCTAGAATGTGTGGGTTGCAGAACTGGCTTTCAGGAAGCCTTCGGGCTATTGTAGTTTTAGGACTCCAAGGGCGTCAGCCGACAGTAATAGATCTCCTCCCACATTTAACGTTTCTTATTGCTCTCTCTTCGGTTTTCAAAAAATAAATTAAATCTTTTAAAAGATCTAAGTGTTTGTTTTTAAGAAAAATATCTTAAACAAAATCAATTGTGAGGGAGATTTTCCGTATTTCGAATTGTAAGAAAACGCGGGTGTTTAGAAACGCGAGAAATATATCACAATTTGGGCAAGCTATCTTTTCCGACTTGCGAATCCCGAAACTGCCCCCGCGCGCAATTTTGAGAAAAACGATGTCTTTATGATGAACTTTCATTGCGGATTAATATATTGGCTAAATATCAACACGTAAATAACTTCAGCCACACATGAATTCGGACCAGTCTTGGACTATCCACATCAAAATTCTCACATCTGTACATGCAATAGATTTTCCAAGCCATCTCGGAAACACGATACACACAAATGTCATTTTTATAATTGTATAGATAAATCAACTGTGTGGGAGTTGTTGGGAATGTTTAATTTCGTGCAATGAATATCACAAAAAAAATTGTAATGTTATTTACCAAAGTCACATCTTTCAGAAATAATAATATATCTACTAAAATAAAACTCGGACAAAATTTAATTTTTTGTTATATAATTTTTCCAATTTTTTAAAAACTGACGAGACATGGCAAAAGATTCTAGAATGTGTGGGTTGCAGAACTGGCTTTCAGGAAGCCTTCGGGCTATTGTAGTTTTAGGACTGCAAGGGCGTCAGCCGAGAGTAATAGATCTCCTCCCACATTTAACGTTTCTTATTGCTCTCTCTTCGGTTTTCAAAAAATAAATTAAATCTTTTAAAAGATCTAAGTGTTTGTTTTTAAGAAAAATATCTTAAACAAAATCAATTGTGAGGGAGATTTTCCGTATTTCGAATTGTAAGAAAACGCGGGTGTTTAGAAACGCGAGAAATATATCACAATTTGGGCAAGCTATCTTTTCCGACTTGCGATTCCCGAAACTGCCCCCGCGCGCAATTTTGAGAAAAACGATGTCTTTATGATGAATTTTCATTGCGGATTAATATATTGGCTAAATATCAACACGTAAATAACTTCAGCCACACATGAATTCGGACCAGTCTTGGACTATCCACATCAAAATTCTCACATCTGTACATGCAATAGATTTTCCAAGCCATCTCGGAAACACGATACACACAAATGTCATTTTTATAATTGTATAGATAAATCAACTGTGTGGGAGTTGTTGGGAATGTTTAATTTCGTGCAATGAATATCACAAAAAAAATTGTAATGTTATTTACCAAAGTTCCATCTTTCAGGAATAATAATATATATATAAAATAAAACTCGGACAAAATATAATTTTTTGTTATATAATTTTTCCCATTTTTTGAAAACTGACGAGACATGGCAAAAGATTCTAGAATGTGTGGGTTGCAGAACTGGCTTTCAGGAAGCCTTCGGGCTATTGTAGTTTTAGGACAGCAAGGGCGTCAGCCGAGAGTTATAGATCTCCTCCCACATTTAACGTTTCTTATTGCTCTCTCTTCGGTTTTCACAAAAGAAATTAAATCTTTTAAAAGATCTAAGTGTTTGTTTTTAAGAAAAATATCTTAAACTAAATCAATTGTGAGGGAGATTTTCCGTATTTCGAATTGTAAGAAAACGCGGGTGTTTAGAAACGCGAGAAATATATCACAATTTGGGCAAGCTATCTTTTCCGACTTGCGATTCCCGAAACTGCCCCCGCGCGCCATTTTGAGAAAAACGATGTCTTTATGATGAATTTTCATTGCGGATTAATATATTGGCTAAATATCAACACGTAAACAACTTCAGCTACACATGAATTCGGACCAGTCTTGGACTATCCACATCAAAATTCTCACATCTGTACATGCAATAGATTTTCCAAGCCATCTCGGAAACACGATACACACAAATGTCATTTTTATAATTGTATAGATAAATCAACTGCGTGGGAGTTGTTGAGAATTTTTAATTTCGTGCAATGATTACCACAAAAAAAATTGTAATGTTATTTACCAAAGTCCCATCTTTCAGGAATAATAATATATACATAAAATAAAACTCGGACAAAATTTAATTTTTTGTTATATAATTTTTCCAATTTTTTGAAAACTGACGAGACATGGCAAAAGATTCTAGAATGTGTGGGTTGCAGAACTGGCTTTCAGGAAGCCTTCGGGCTATTGTAGTTTTAGGACTGCAAGGGCGTCAGCCGAGAGTTATACATCTCCTCCCACATTTAACGTTTCTTATTGCTCTCTCTTCGGTTTTCAAAAAAGAAATTATATCTTTTAAAAGATCTAAGTGTTTGTTTTTAAGAAAAATATCTTAAAAATAAATCAATTGTTAGGGAGATTTTCCGTATTTCGAATTGTAAGAAAACGCGGGTGTTTAGAAACGCGAGAAATATATCACAATTTGGGCAAGCTATCTTTTCCGACTTGCGATTCCCGAAACTGCCCCCGCGCGCCATTTTGAGAAAAACGATGTCTTTATGATGAATTTTCATTGCGGATTAATATATTGGCTAAATATCAACACGTAAATAACTTCAGCCACACATGAATTCGGACCAGTCTTGGACTATCCACATCAAAATTCTCACATCTGTACATGCAATAGATTTTCCAAGCCATCTCGGAAACACGATACACAAATGTCATTTTTATAATTGTATAGATAAATCAACTGCGTGGGAGTTGTTGGGAATTTTTAATTTCGGTCAATGAATATCACAAAAAAATTGTAATGTTATTTACCAAAGTCCCATCTTTCAGGAATAATAATATATATATAAAATAAAACTCGGACAAAATTTAATTTTTTGTTATATAATTTTTCCAATTTTTTGAAAACTGTCGAGACATGGCAAAAAATTCTAGAATGTGTGGGTTGCAGAACTGGCTTTCAGGAAGCCTTCGGGCTATTGTAGTTTTAGGACTGCAAGGGCGTCAGCCGAGAGTAATAGATCTCCTCCCACATTTAACGTTTCTTATTGCTCTCTCTTCGGTTTTCAAAAAACAAATTAAATCTTTAAAAAGATCTAAATGTTTGTTTTTAAAAACAATATATTAAACTAAATCAATTGTGAGGGAGATTTTCCGTATTTCGAATTGTAAGAAAACGCGGGTGTTTAGAAACGCGAGAAATATATCACAATTTGGGCAAGCTATCTTTTCCGACTTGCGATTCCCGAAACAGCCCCCGCGCCATTTTGTGAAAAACGTTGTCTTTATGATGAATTTTCATTGCGGATTAATATATTGGTTAAATATCAACACGTAAATAACTTCAGCCACACATGAATTCGGACCAGTCTTGGACTATCCACATCAAAATTCTCACATCTGTACATGCAATAGATTTTCCAAGCCATCTCGGAAACACGATACACACAAATGTCATTTTTATAATTGTATAGATAAATCAACTGCGTGGGAGTTGTTGGGAATGTTTAATTTCGTGCAATGAATATCACAAAAAAAAAATTGTAATGTTATTTACCAAAGTCCCATCTTTCAGGAATAATAATATATATATAAAATAAAACTCGGACAAAATTTAATTTTTTGTTATATAATTTTTCCAATTTTTTGTAAACTGACGAGACATGGCAAAAGATTCTAGAATGTGTGGGTTGCAGAACTGGCTTTCAGGAAGCCTTCGGGCTATTGTAGTTTTAGGACTGCAAGGGCGTCAGCCGAGAGTTATAGATCTCCTCCCACATTTAACGTTTCTTATTGCTCTCTCTTCGGTTTTCAAAAAAGAAATTAAATCTTTTAAAAGATCTAAGTGTTTGTTTTTAAGAAAAATATCTTAAAAATAAATCAATTGTGAGGGAGATTTTCCGTATTTCGAATTGTAAGAAAACGCGGGTGTTTAGAAACGCGAGAAATATATCACAATTTGGGCAAGCTATCTTTTCCGACTTGCGATTCCCGAAACTGCCCCCGCGCGCCATTTTGAGAAAAACGATGTCTTTATGATGAATTTTCATTGCGGATTAATATATTGGCTAAATATCAACACGTAAATAACTTCAGCCACACATGAATTCGGACCAGTCTTGGACTATCCACATCAAAATTCTCACATCTGTACATGCAATAGATTTTCCAAGCCATCTCGGAAACACGATACACAAATGTCATTTTTATAATTGTATAGATAAATCAACTGCGTGGGAGTTGTTGGGAATTTTTAATTTCGGTCAATGAATATCACAAAAAAATTGTAATGTTATTTACCAAAGTCCCATCTTTCAGGAATAATAATATATATATAAAATAAAACTCGGACAAAATTTAATTTTTTGTTATATAATTTTTCCAATTTTTTGAAAACTGTCGAGACATGGCAAAAAATTCTAGAATGTGTGGGTTGCAGAACTGGCTTTCAGGAAGCCTTCAGGCTATTGTAGTTTTAGGACTGCAAGGGCGTCAGCCGAGAGTAATAGATCTCCTCCCACATTTAACGTTTCTTATTGCTCTCTCTTCGGTTTTCAAAAAACAAATTAAATCTTTAAAAAGATCTAAATGTTTGTTTTTAAAAACAATATATTAAACTAAATCAATTGTGAGGGAGATTTTCCGTATTTCGAATTGTAAGAAAACGCGGGTGTTTAGAAACGCGAGAAATATATCACAATTTGGGCAAGCTATCTTTTCCAACTTGCGATTCCCGAAACTGCCCCCGCGCGCCATTTTGAGAAAAACGATGTCTTTATGATGAATTTTCATTGCGGATTAATATATTGGCTAAATATCAACACGTAAATAACTTCAGCCACACATGAATTCGGACCAGTCTTGGACTATCCACATCAAAATTCTCACATCTGTACATGCAATAGATTTTCCAAGCCATCTCGGAAACACGATACACACAAATGTCATTTTTATAATTGTATAGATAAATCAACTGCGTGGGAGTTGTTGGGAATTTTTAATTTCGGTCAATGAATATCACAAAAAAATTGTAATGTTATTTACCAAAGTCCCATCTTTCAGGAATAATAATATATATATAAAATAAAACTCGGACAAAATTTAATTTTTTGTTATATAATTTTTCCAATTTTTTGAAAACTGTCGAGACATGGCAAAAGATTCTAGAATGTGTGTGTTGCAGAACTGGCTTTCAGGAAGCCTTCGGGCTATTGTAGTTTTAGGATTGCAAGGGCGTCAGACGAGAGTTATAGATCTCCTCCCACATTTAACGTTTCTTATTGCTCTCTCTTCGGTTTTCAAAAAAGAAATTAAATCTTTTAAAAGATCTAAGTGTTTGTTTTTAAGAAAAATATCTTAAAAATAAATCAATTGTGAGGGAGATTTTCCGTATTTCGAATTGTAAGAAAACGCGGGTGTTTAGAAACGCGAGAAATATATCACAATTTGGGCAAGCTATCTTTTCCAACTTGCGATTCCCGAAACTGCCCCCGCGCGCCATTTTGAGAAAAACGATGTCTTTATGATGAATTTTCATTGCGGATTAATATATTGGCTAAATATCAACACGTAAATAACTTCAGCCACACATGAATTCGGACCAGTCTTGGACTATCCACATCAAAATTCTCACATCTGTACATGCAATAGATTTTCCAAGCCATCTCGGAAACACGATACACACAAATGTCATTTTTATAATTGTATAGATAAATCAACTGCGTGGGAGTTGTTGGGAATGTTTAATTTCGTGCAATGAATATCACAAAAAAAAATTGTAATGTTATTTACCAAAGTCCCATCTTTCAGGAATAATAATATATATATAAAATAAAACTCGGACAAAATTTAATTTTTTGTTATATAATTTTTCCAATTTTTTGTAAACTGACGAGACATGGCAAAAGATTCTAGAATGTGTGGGTTGCAGAACTGGCTTTCAGGAAGCCTTCGAGCTATTGTAGTTTTAGGACTGCAAGGGCGTCAGCCGAGAGTTATAGATCTCCTCCCACATTTAACGTTTCTTATTGCTCTCTCTTCGGTTTTCAAAAAAGAAATTAAATCTTTTAAAAGATCTAAGTGTTTGTTTTTAAGAAAAATATCTTAAAAATAAATCAATTGTGAGGGAGATTTTCCGTATTTCGAATTGTAAGAAAACGCGGGTGTTTAGAAACGCGAGAAATATATCACAATTTGGGCAAGCTATCTTTTCCGACTTGCGATTCCCGAAACTGCCCCCGCGCGCCATTTTGAGAAAAACGATGTCTTTATGATGAATTTTCATTGCGGATTAATATATTGGCTAAATATCAACACGTAAATAACTTCAGCCACACATGAAATCGGACCAGTCTTGGACTATCCACATCAAAATTCTCACATCTGTACATGCAATAGATTTTCCAAGCCATCTCGGAAACACGATACACACAAATGTCATTTTTATAATTGTATAGATAAATCAACTGCGTGGGAGTTGTTGGGAATTTTTAATTTCGGTCAATGAATATCACAAAAAAAATTGTAATGTTATTTACCAAAGTCCAATCTTTCAGGAATAATAATATATATATAAAATAAAACTCGGACAAAATTTAATTTTTTGTTATATAATTTTTCCAATTTTTTGAAAACTGACGAGACAAGGCAAAAGATTCTAGAATGTGTGGGTTGCAGAACTGGCTTTCAGGAAGCCTTCGGGCTATTGTAGTTTTAGGACTGCAAGGGCGTCAGCCGAGAGTAATAGATCTCCTCCCACATTTAACGTTTCTTATTGCTCTCTCTTCGGTTTTCAAAAAATAAATTAAATCTTTTAAAAGATCTAAGTGTTTGTTTTTAAGAAAAATATCTTAAACTAAATCAATTGTGAGGGAGATTTTCCGTATTTTGAATTGTAAGCAAACGCTGGTGTCTAGAATCTCGAAAAATATATCACAATTTGGGCAAGCTATCTTTTCCGACTTGCGATTCCCGAAACTGCCCCCGCGCGCCATTTTGAGAAAAACGATGTCTTTATGATGAATTTTCATTGCGGATTAATATATTGGCTAAATATCAACACGTAAATAACTTCAGCCACACATGAATTCGGACCAGTCTTGGACTATCCACATCAAAATTCTCACATCTGCACATGCAATAGATTTTCCAAGCCATCTCGGAAACACGATACACACAAATGTCATTTTTATAATTGTATAGATAAATCAACTGTGTGGGAGTTGTTGGGAATTTTTAATTTCGGTCAATGAATATCACAAAAAAAATTGTAATGTTATTTACCAAAGTCCCATCTTTCAGGAATAATAATATATATACTAAATTAAAACTCGGACAAAATTTAATTTTTTGTTATATAATTTTTCCAATTTTTTGAAAACTGACGAGACATGGCAAAAGATTCTAGAATGTGTGGGTTGCAGAACTGGCTTTCAGGAAGCCTTCGGGCTATTGTAGTTTTAGGACTCCAAGGGCGTCAGCCGACAGTAATAGATCTCCTCCCACATTTAACGTTTCTTATTGCTCTCTCTTCGGTTTTCAAAAAATAAATTAAATCTTTTAAAAGATCTAAGTGTTTGTTTTTAAGAAAAATATCTTAAACAAAATCAATTGTGAGGGAGATTTTCCGTATTTCGAATTGTAAGAAAACGCGGGTGTTTAGAAACGCGAGAAATATATCACAATTTGGGCAAGCTATCTTTTCCGACTTGCGATTCCCGAAACTGCCCCCGCGCGCAATTTTGAGAAAAACGATGTCTTTATGATGAATTTTCATTGCGGATTAATATATTGGCTAAATATCAACACGTAAATAACTTCAGCCACACATGAATTCGGACCAGTCTTTGACTATCCACATCAAAATTCTCACATCTGTACATGCAATAGATTTTCCAAGCCATCTCGGAAACACGATACACACAAATGTCATTTTTATAATTGTATAGATAAATCAACTGTGTGGGAGTTGTTGGGAATGTTTAATTTCGTGCAATGAATATCACAAAAAAAATTGTAATGTTATTTACCAAAGTCACATCTTTCAGAAATAATAATATATCTACTAAAATAAAACTCGGACAAAATTTAATTTTTTGTTATATAATTTTTCCAATTTTTTAAAAACTGACGAGACATGGCAAAAGATTCTAGAATGTGTGGGTTGCAGAACTGGCTTTCAGGAAGCCTTCGGGCTATTGTAGTTTTAGGACTGCAAGGGCGTCAGCCGAGAGTAATAGATCTCCTCCCACATTTAACGTTTCTTATTGCTCTCTCTTCGGTTTTCAAAAAATAAATTAAATCTTTTAAAAGATCTAAGTGTTTGTTTTTAAGAAAAATATATTAAACAAAATCAATTGTGAGGGAGATTTTCCGTATTTCGAATTGTAAGAAAACGCGGGTGTTTAGAAACGCGAGAAATATATCACAATTTGGGCAAGCTATCTTTTCCGACTTGCGATTCCCGAAACTGCCCCCGCGCGCAATTTTGAGAAAAACGATGTCTTTATGATGAATTTTCATTGCGGATTAGTATATTGGCTAAATATCAACACGTAAATAACTTCAGCCACACATGAATTCGGACCAGTCTTGGACTATCCACATCAAAATTCTCACATCTGTACATGCAATAGATTTTCCAAGCCATCTCGGAAACACGATACACACAAATGTCATTTTTATAATTGTATAGATAAATCAACTGTGTGGGAGTTGTTGGGAATGTTTAATTTCGTGCAATGAATATCACAAAAAAAATTGTAATGTTATTTACCAAAGTCACATCTTTCAGAAATAATAATATATCTACTAAAATAAAACTCGGACAAAATTTAATTTTTTGTTATATAATTTTTCCAATTTTTTAAAAACTGACGAGACATGGCAAAAGATTCTAGAATGTGTGGGTTGCAGAACTGGCTTTCAGGAAGCCTTCGGGCTATTGTAGTTTTAGGACTGCAAGGGCGTCAGCCGAGAGTAATAGATCTCCTCCCACATTTAACGTTTCTTATTGCTCTCTCTTCGGTTTTCAAAAAAGAAATAAAATCTTTTAAAGATCTAAGTGTTTGTTTTTAAGAAAAATATCTTAAACTAAATCAATTGTGAGGGAGATTTTCCGTATTTCGAATTGTAAGAAAACGCGGGTGTTTAGAAACGCGAGAAATATATCACAATTTGGGCAAGCTATCTTTTCCGACTTGCGATTCCCGAAACTGCCCCCGCGCGCCATTTTGAGAAAAACGATGTCTTTATGATGAATTTTCATTGCGGATTAATATATTGGCTAAATATCAACACGTAAATAACTTCAGCCACACATGAATTCGGACCAGTCTTGGACTATCCACATCAAAATTCTCACATCTGTACATGCAATAGATTTTCCAAGCCATCTCGGAAACACGATACACACAAATGTCATTTTTATCATTGTATAGATAAATCAACTGCGTGGGAGTTGTTGGGAATGTTTAATTTCGTGCAATGAATATCACAAAAAAAAATTGTAATGTTATTTACCAAAGTCCCATCTTTCAGGAATAATAATATATATATAAAATAATACTCGGACAAAATTTAATTTTTTGTTATATAATTTTTCCAATTTTTTGAAAACTATCGAGACATGGCAAAAGATTCTAGAATGTGTGGGTTGCAGAACTGGCTTTCAGGAAGCCTTCGGGCTATTGTAGTTTTAGGACTGCAAGGGCGTCAGCCGAGAGTAATAGATCTCCTCCCACTTTAACGTTTCTTATGGCTCTCTCTTCGGTTTTCAAAAAACAAATTAAATCTTTAAAAAGATCTAAATGTTTGTTTTTAAAAACAATATCTTAAACTAAATCAATTGTGAGGGAGATTTTCCGTATTTCGAATTGTAAGAAAACGCGGGTGTTTAGAAACGCGAGAAATATATCACAATTTGGGCAAGCTATCTTTTCCGACTTGCGATTCCCGAAACTGCCCCCGCGCGCCATTTTGTGAAAAACGTTGTCTTTATGATGGATTTTCATTGCGGATTAATATATTGGCTAAATATCAACACGTAAATAACTTCAGCGACACATGAATTCGGACCAGTCTTGGACTATCCACATCAAAATTCTCACATCTGTACATGCAATAGATTTTCCAAGCCATCTCGGAAACACGATACACACAAATGTCATTTTTATAATTGTATAGATAAATCAACTGCGTGGGAGTTGTTGAGAATTTTTAATTTCGTGCAATGAATATCACAAAAAAAAATTGTAATGTTATTTACCAAAGTTCCATCTTTCAGGAATAATAATATATATATAAAATAAAACTCGGACAAAATATAATTTTTTGTTATATAATTTTTCCCATTTTTTGAAAACTGACGAGACATGGCAAAAGATTCTAGAATGTGTGGGTTGCAGAACTGGCTTTCAGGAAGCCTTCGGGCTATTGTAGTTTTAGGACAGCAAGGGCGTCAGCCGAGAGTTATAGATCTCCTCCCACATTTAACGTTTCTTATTGCTCTCTCTTCGGTTTTCACAAAAGAAATTAAATCTTTTAAAAGATCTAAGTGTTTGTTTTTAAGAAAAATATCTTAAACTAAATCAATTGTGAGGGAGATTTTCCGTATTTCGAATTGTAAGAAAACGCGGGTGTTTAGAAACGCGAAAAATATATCACAATTTGGGCAAGCTATCTTTTCCGACTTGCGATTCCCGAAACTGCCCCCGCGCGCCATTTTGAGAAAAACGATGTCTTTATGATGAATTTTCATTGCGGATTAATATATTGGCTAAATATCAACACGTAAATAACTTCAGCTACACATGAATTCGGACCAGTCTTGGACTATCCACATCAAAATTCTCACATCTGTACATGCAATAGATTTTCCAAGCCATCTCGGAAACACGATACACACAAATGTCATTTTTATAATTGTATAGATAAATCAACTGCGTGGGAGTTGTTGAGAATTTTTAATTTCGTGCAATGATTACCACAAAAAAAAATGTAATGTTATTTACCAAAGTCCCATCTTTCAGGAATAATAATATATACATAAAATAAAACTCGGACAAAATTTAATTTTTTGTTATATAATTTTTCCAATTTTTTGAAAACTGACGAGACATGGCAAAAGATTCTAGAATGTGTGGGTTGCAGAACTGGCTTTCAGGAAGCCTTCGGGCTATTGTAGTTTTAGGACTGCAAGGGCGTCAGCCGAGAGTTATACATCTCCTCCCACATTTAACGTTTCTTATTGCTCTCTCTTCGGTTTTCAAAAAAGAAATTAAATCTTTTAAAAGATCTAAGTGTTTGTTTTTAAGAAAAATATCTTAAAAATAAATCAATTGTTAGGGAGATTTTCCGTATTTCGAATTGTAAGAAAACGCGGGTGTTTAGAAACGCGAGAAATATATCACAATTTGGGCAAGCTATCTTTTCCGACTTGCGATTCCCGAAACTGCCCCCGCGCGCCATTTTGAGAAAAACGATGTCTTTATGATGAATTTTCATTGCGGATTAATATATTGGCTAAATATCAACACGTAAATAACTTCAGCCACACATGAATTCGGACCAGTCTTGGACTATCCACATCAAAATTCTCACATCTGTACATGCAATAGATTTTCCAAGCCATCTCGGAAACACGATACACAAATGTCATTTTTATAATTGTATAGATAAATCAACTGCGTGGGAGTTGTTGGGAATTTTTAATTTCGGTCAATGAATATCACAAAAAAATTGTAATGTTATTTACCAAAGTCCCATCTTTCAGGAATAATAATATATATATAAAATAAAACTCGGACAAAATTTAATTTTTTGTTATATAATTTTTCCAATTTTTTGAAAACTGTCGAGACATGGCAAAAAATTCTAGAATGTGTGGGTTGCAGAACTGGCTTTCAGGAAGCCTTCGGGCTATTGTAGTTTTAGGACTGCAAGGGCGTCAGCCGAGAGTAATAGATCTCCTCCCACATTTAACGTTTATTATTGCTCTCTCTTCGGTTTTCAAAAAACAAATTAAATCTTTAAAAAGATCTAAATGTTTGTTTTTAAAAACAATATCTTAAACTAAATCAATTGTGAGGGAGATTTTCCGTATTTCGAATTGTAAGAAAACGCGGGTGTTTAGAAACGCGAGAAATATATCACAATTTGGGCAAGCTATCTTTTCCGACTTGCGATTCCCGAAACAGCCCCCGCGCGCCATTTTGTGAAAAACGTTGTCTTTATGATGAATTTTCATTGCGGATTAATATATTGGTTAAATATCAACACGTAAATAACTTCAGCCACACATGAATTCGGACCAGTCTTGGACTATCCACATCAAAATTCTCACATCTGTACATGCAATAGATTTTCCAAGCCATCTCGGAAACACGATACACACAAATGTCATTTTTATAATTGTATAGATAAATCAACTGCGTGGGAGTTGTTGGGAATGTTTAATTTCGTGCAATGAATATCACAAAAAAAAATTGTAATGTTATTTACCAAAGTCCCATCTTTCAGGAATAATAATATATATATAAAATAAAACTCGGACAAAATTTAATTTTTTGTTATATAATTTTTCCAATTTTTTGTAAACTGACGAGACATGGCAAAAGATTCTAGAATGTGTGGGTTGCAGAACTGGCTTTCAGGAAGCCTTCGGGCTATTGTAGTTTTAGGACTGCAAGGGCGTCAGCCGAGAGTTATAGATCTCCTCCCACATTTAACGTTTCTTATTGCTCTCTCTTCGGTTTTCAAAAAAGAAATTAAATCTTTTAAAAGATCTAAGTGTTTGTTTTTAAGAAAAATATCTTAAAAATAAATCAATTGTGAGGGAGATTTTCCGTATTTCGAATTGTAAGAAAACGCGGGTGTTTAGAAACGCGAGAAATATATCACAATTTGGGCAAGCTATCTTTTCCGACTTGCGATTCCCGAAACTGCCCCCGCGCGCCATTTTGAGAAAAACGATGTCTTTATGATGAATTTTCATTGCGGATTAATATATTGGCTAAATATCAACACGTAAATAACTTCAGCCACACATGAATTCGGACCAGTCTTGGACTATCAACATCAAAATTCTCACATCTGTACATGCAATAGATTTTCCAAGCCATCTCGGAAACACGATACACACAAATGTCATTTTTATAATTGTATAGATAAATCAACTGCGTGGGAGTTGTTGGGAATTTTTAATTTCGGTCAATGAATATCACAAAAAAATTGTAATGTTATTTACCAAAGTCCCATCTTTCAGGAATAATAATATATATATAAAATAAAACTCGGACAAAATTTAATTTTTTGTTATATAATTTTTCCAATTTTTTGAAAACTGTCGAGACATGGCAAAAAATTCTAGAATGTGTGGGTTGCAGAACTGGCTTTCAGGAAGCCTTCGGGCTATTGTAGTTTTAGGACTGCAAGGGCGTCAGCCGAGAGTAATAGATCTCCTCCCACATTTAACGTTTCTTATTGCTCTCTCTTCGGTTTTCAAAAAACAAATTAAATCTTTAAAAAGATCTAAATGTTTGTTTTTAAAAACAATATCTTAAACTAAATCAATTGTGAGGGAGATTTTCCGTATTTCGAATCGTAAGAAAACGCGGGTGTTTAGAAACGCGAGAAATATATCACAATTTGGGCAAGCTATCTTTTCCGACTTGCGATTCCCGAAACAGCCCCCGCGCGCCATTTTGTGAAAAACGTTGTCTTTATGATGAATTTTCATTGCGGATTAATATATTGGTTAAATATCAACACGTAAATAACTTCAGCCACACATGAATTCGGACCAGTCTTGGACTATCCACATCAAAATTCTCACATCTGTACATGCAATAGATTTTCCAAGCCATCTCGGAAACACGATACACACAAATGTCATTTTTATAATTGTATAGATAAATCAACTGCGTGGGAGTTGTTGGGAATGTTTAATTTCGTGCAATGAATATCACAAAAAAAAATTGTAATGTTATTTACCAAAGTCCCATCTTTCAGGAATAATAATATATATATAAAATAAAACTCGGAAAAAATTTAATTTTTTGTTATATAATTTTTCCAATTTTTTGTAAACTGACGAGACATGGCAAAAGATTCTAGAATGTGTGGGTTGCAGAACTGGCTTTCAGGAAGCCTTCGGGCTATTGTAGTTTTAGGACTGCAAGGGCGTCAGCCGAGAGTTATAGATCTCCTCCCACATTTAACGTTTCTTATTGCTCTCTCTTCGGTTTTCAAAAAAGAAATTAAATCTTTTAAAAGATCTAAGTGTTTGTTTTTAAGAAAAATATCTTAAAAATAAATCAATTGTGAGGGAGATTTTCCGTATTTCGAATTGTAAGAAAACGCGGGTGTTTAGAAACGCGAGAAATATATCACAATTTGGGCAAGCTATCTTTTCCGACTTGCGATTCCCGAAACTGCCCCCGTGCGCCATTTTGAGAAAAACGATGTCTTTATGATGAATTTTCATTGCGGATTAATATATTGGCTAAATATCAACACGTAAATAACTTCAGCCACACATGAATTCGGACCAGTCTTGGACTATCCACATCAAAATTCTCACATCTGTACATGCAATAGATTTTCCAAGCCATCTCGGAAACACGATACACACAAATGTCATTTTTATAATTGTATAGATATATCAACTGCGTGGGAGTTGTTGGGAATTTTTAATTTCGGTCAATGAATATCACAAAAAAAATTGTAATGTTATTTACCAAAGTCCAATCTTTCAGGAATAATAATATATATATAAAATAAAACTCGGACAAAATTTAATTGTTTGTTATATAATTTTTCCAATTTTTTGAAAACTGACGAGACAAGGCAAAAGATTCTAGAATGTGTGGGTTGCAGAACTGGATTTCAGGAAGCCTTCGGGCTATTGTAGTTTTAGGACTGCAAGGGCGTCAGCCGAGAGTAATAGATCTCCTCCCACATTTAACGTTTCTTATTGCTCTCTCTTCGGTTTTCAAAAAATAAATTAAATCTTTTAAAAGATCTAAGTGTTTGTTTTTAAGAAAAATATCTTAAACTAAATCAATTGTCAGGGAGATTTTCCGTATTTTGAATTGTAAGCAAACGCTGGTGTCTAGAATCTCGAAAAATATATCACAATTTGGGCAAGCTATCTTTTCCGACTTGCGATTCCCGAAACTGCCCCCGCGCGCCATTTTGAGAAAAACGATGTCTTTATGATGAATTTTCATTGCGGATTAATATATTGGCTAAATATCAACACGTAAATAACTTCAGCCACACATGAATTCGGACCAGTCTTGGACTATCCACATCAAAATTCTCACATCTGCACATGCAATAGATTTTCCAAGCCATCTCGGAAACACGATACACACAAATGTCATTTTTATAATTGTATAGATAAATCAACTGTGTGGGAGTTGTTGGGAATTTTTAATTTCGGTCAATGAATATCACAAAAAAAATTGTAATGTTATTTACCAAAGTCCCATCTTTCAGGAATAATAATATATATACTAAATTAAAACTCGGACAAAATTTAATTTTTTGTTATATAATTTTTCCAATTTTTTGAAAACTGACGAGACATGACAAAAGATTCTAGAATGTGTGGGTTGCAGAACTGGCTTTCAGGAAGCCTTCGGGCTATTGTAGTTTTAGGACTGCAAGGGCGTCAGCCGACAGTAATAGATCTCCTCCCACATTTAACGTTTCTTATTGCTCTCTCTTCGGTTTTCAAAAAATAAATTAAATCTTTTAAAAGATCTAAGTGTTTGTTTTTAAGAAAAATATCTTAAACTAAATCAATTGTGAGGGAGATTTTCCGTATTTCGAATTGTAAGAAAACGCGGGTGTTTAGAAACGCGAGAAATATATCACAATTTGGGCAAGCTATCTTTTCCGACTTGCGATTCCCGAAACTGCCCCCGCGCGCAATTTTGAGAAAAACGATGTCTTTATGATGAATTTTCATTGCGGATTAATATATTGGCTAAATATCAACACGTAAATAACTTCAGCCACACATGAATTCGGACCAGTCTTGGACTATCCACATCAAAATTCTCACATCTGTACATGCAATAGATTTTCCAAGCCATCTCGGAAACACGATACACACAAATGTCATTTTTATAATTGTATAGATAAATCAACTGTGTGGGAGTTGTTGGGAATGTTTAATTTCGTGCAATGAATATCACAAAAAAAATTGTAATGTTATTTACCAAAGTCACATCTTTCAGAAATAATAATATATCTACTAAAATAAAACTCGGACAAAATTTAATTTTTTGTTATATAATTTTTCCAATTTTTTAAAAACTGACGAGACATGGCAAAAGATTCTAGAATGTGTGGGTTGCAGAACTGGCTTTCAGGAAGCCTTCGGGCTATTGTAGTTTTAGGACTGCAAGGGCGTCAGCCGAGAGTAATAGATCTCCTCCCACATTTAACGTTTCTTATTGCTCTCTCTTCGGTTTTCAAAAAAGAAATAAAATCTTTTAAAGATCTAAGTGTTTGTTTTTAAGAAAAATATCTTAAACTAAATCAATTGTGAGGGAGATTTTCCGTATTTCGAATTGTAAGAAAACGCGGGTGTTTAGAAACGCGAGAAATATATCACAATTTGGGCAAGCTATCTTTTCCGACTTGCGATTCCCGAAACTGCCCCCGCGCGCCATTTTGAGAAAAACGATGTCTTTATGATGAATTTTCATTGCGGATTAATATATTGGCTAAATATCAACACGTAAATAACTTCAGCCACACATGAATTCTGACCAGTCTTGGACTATCCACATCAAAATTCTCACATCTGTACATGCAATAGATTTTCCAAGCCATCTCGGAAACACGATAAACACAAATGTCATTTTTATAATTGTATAGATAAATCAACTGTGTGGGAGTTGTTGGGAATTTTTAATTTCGGTCAATGAATATCACAAAAAAAATTGTAATGTTATTTACCAAAGTCACATCTTTCAGGAATAATAATATATATATACTAAAATAAAACTCGGACAAAATTTAATTTTTTGTTATATAATTTTTCCAATTTTTTGAAAACTGACGAGACATGGCAAAAGATTCTAGAATGTGTGGGTTGCAGAACTGGCTTTCAGGAAGCCTTCGGGCTATTGTAGTTTTAGGACTGCAAGGGCGTCAGCCGACAGTAATAGATCTCCTCCCACATTTAACGTTTCTTATTGCTCTCTCTTCGGTTTTCAAAAAATAAATTAAATCTTTTAAAAGATTTAAGTGTTTGTTTTTAAGAAAAATATCTTAAACTAAATCAATTGTGAGGGAGATTTTCCGTATTTCTAATTGTAAGAAAACGCGGGTGTTTAGAAACGCGAGAAATATATCACAATTTGGGCAAGCTATCTTTTCCGACTTGCGATTCCCGAAACTGCCCCCGCGCGCCATTTTGAGAAAAACGATGTCTTTATGATGAATTTTCATTGCGGATTAATATATTGGCTAAATATCAACACGTAAATAACTTCAGCCACACATGAATTCTGACCAGTCTTGGACTATCCACATCAAAATTCTCACATCTGTACATGCAATAGATTTTCCAAGCCATCTCGGAAACACGATAAACACAAATGTCATTTTTATAATTGTATAGATAAATCAACTGTGTGGGAGTTGTTGGGAATTTTTAATTTCGGTCAATGAATATCACAAAAAAAATTGTAATGTTATTTACCAAAGTCACATCTTTCAGGAATAATAATATATATACTAAAATAAAACTCGGACAAAATTTAATTTTTTGTTATATAATTTTTCCAATTTTTTGAAAACTGACGAGACATGGCAAAAGATTCTAGAATGTGTGGGTTGCAGAACTGGCTTTCAGGAAGCCTTCGGGCTATTGTAGTTTTAGGACTGCAAGGGCGTCAGCCGACAGTAATAGATCTCCTCCCACATTTAACGTTTCTTATTGCTCTCTCTTCGTTTTTCAAAAAATAAATTAAATCTTTTAAAAGATTTAAGTGTTTGTTTTTAAGAAAAATATCTTAAACTAAATCAATTGTGAGGGAGATTTTCCGTATTTCTAATTGTAAGAAAACGCGGGTGTTTAGAAACGCGAGAAATATATCACAATTTGGGCAAGCTATCTTTTCCGACTTGCGATTCCCGAAACTGCCCCCGCGCGCAATTTTGAGAAAAACGATGTCTTTATGATGAATTTTCATTGCGGATTAATATATTGGCTAAATATCAACACGTAAATAACTTCAGCCACACATGAATTCGGACCAGTCTTGGACTATCCACATCAAAATTCTCACATCTGTACATGCAATAGATTTTCCAAGTCATCTCGGAAACACGATACACACAAATGTCATTTTTATAATTGTATAGATAAATCAACTGTGTGGGAGTTGTTGGGAATGTTTAATTTCGTGCAATGAATATCACAAAAAAAATTGTAATGTTATTTACCAAAGTCACATCTTTCAGAAATAATAATATATATACTAAAATAAAACTCGGACAAAATTTAATTTTTTGTTATATAATTTTTCCAATTTTTTAAAAACTGATGAGACATGGCAAAAGATTCTAGAATGTGTGGGTTGCAGAACTGGCTTTCAGGAAGCCTTCGGGCTATTGTAGTTTTAGGACTGCAAGGGCGTCAGCCGAGAGTAATAGATCTCCTCCCACATTTAACGTTTCTTATTGCTCTCTCTTCGGTTTTCAAAAAAGAAATAAAATCTTTTAAAGATCTAAGTGTTTGTTTTTAAGAAAAATATCTTAAACTAAATCAATTGTGAGGGAGATTTTCCGTATTTCGAATTGTAAGAAAACGCGGGTGTTTAGAAACGCGAGAAATATATCACAATTTGGGCAAGCTATCTTTTCCGACTTGCGATTCCCGAAACTGCCCCCGCGCGCCATTTTTAGAAAAACGATCTCTTTATGATGAATTTTCATTGCGGATTAATATATTGGCTAAATATCAACACGTAAATATCTTCAGCCACACATGAATTTGGACCAGTCTTGGACTATCCACATCAAAATTCTCACATCTGTACATGCAATAGATTTTCCAAGCCATCTCGGAAACACGATACACACAAATGTCATTTTTGTAATCGTATAGATAAATCAATTGCGTGGGAGTTGTTGGGAATGTTTAATTTCGTGCAATGAATATCACAAAAAAAATTGTAATGTTATTTACCAAAGTCACATCTTTCAGGAATAATAATATATATACTAAAATAAAACTCGGACAAAATTTAATTTTTTGTTATATAATTTTTCCAATTTTTTGAAAACTGACGAGACATGGCAAAAGATTCTAGAATGTGTGGGTTGCAGAACTGGCTTTCAGGAAGCCTTCGGGCTATTGTAGTTTTAGGACTGCAAGGGCGTCAGCCGACAGTAATAGATCTCCTCCCACATTTAACGTTTCTTATTGCTCTCTCTTCGGTTTTCAAAAAATAAATTAAATCTTTTAAAAGATCTAAGTGTTTGTTTTTAAGAAAAATATCTTAAACTAAATCAATTGTGAGGGAGATTTTCCGTATTTCTAATTGTAAGAAAACGCGGGTGTTTAGAAACGCGAGAAATATATCACAATTTGGGCAAGCTATCTTTTCCGACTTGCGATTCCCGAAACTGCCCCCGCGCGCAATTTTGAGAAAAACGATGTCTTTATGATGAATTTTCATTGCGGATTAATATATTGGCTAAATATCAACACGTAAATAACTTCAGCCACACATGAATTCGGACCAGTCTTGGACTATCCACATCAAAATTCTCACATCTGTACATGCAATAGATTTTCCAAGCCATCTCGGAAACACGATACACACAAATGTCATTTTTATAATTGTATAGATAAATCAACTGTGTGGGAGTTGTTGGGAATGTTTAATTTCGTGCAATGAATATCACAAAAAAAATTGTAATGTTATTTACCAAAGTCACATCTTTCAGAAATAATAATATATATACTAAAATAAAACTCTGACAAAATTTAATTTTTTGTTATATAATTTTTCCAATTTTTTGAAAACTGACGAGACATGGCAAAAGATTCTAGAATGTGTGGGTTGCAGAACTGGATTTCAGGAAGCCTTCGGGCTATTGTAGTTTTAGGACTGCAAGGGCGTCAGCCGAGAGTAATAGATCTCCTCCCACATTTAACGTTTCTTATTGCTCTCTCTTCGGTTTTCAAAAAATAAATTAAATCTTTTAAAAGATCTAAGTGTTTGTTTTTAAGAAAAATATCTTAAACTAAATCAATTGTCAGGGAGATTTTCCGTATTTTGAATTGTAAGCAAACGCTGGTGTCTAGAATCTCGAAAAATATATCACAATTTGGGCAAGCTATCTTTTCCGACTTGCGATTCCCGAAACTGCCCCCGCGCGCCATTTTGAGAAAAACGATGTCTTTATGATGAATTTTCATTGCGGATTAATATATTGGCTAAATATCAACACGTAAATAACTTCAGCCACACATGAATTCGGACCAGTCTTGGACTATCCACATCAAAATTCTGACATCTGCACATGCAATAGATTTTCCAAGCCATCTCGGAAACACGATACACACAAATGTCATTTTTATAATTGTATAGATAAATCAACTGTGTGGGAGTTGTTGGGAATTTTTAATTTCGGTCAATGAATATCACAAAAAAAATTGTAATGTTATTTACCAAAGTCCCATCTTTCAGGAATAATAATATATATACTAAATTAAAACTCGGACAAAATTTAATTTTTTGTTATATAATTTTTCCAATTTTTTGAAAACTGACGAGACATGACAAAAGATTCTAGAATGTGTGGGTTGCAGAACTGGCTTTCAGGAAGCCTTCGGGCTATTGTAGTTTTAGGACTGCAAGGGCGTCAGCCGACAGTAATAGATCTCCTCCCACATTTAACGTTTCTTATTGCTCTCTCTTCGGTTTTCAAAAAATAAATTAAATCTTTTAAAAGATCTAAGTGTTTGTTTTTAAGAAAAATATCTTAAACTAAATCAATTGTGAGGGAGATTTTCCGTATTTCGAATTGTAAGAAAACGCGGGTGTTTAGAAACGCGAGAAATATATCACAATTTGGGCAAGCTATCTTTTCCGACTTGCGATTCCCGAAACTGCCCCCGCGCGCAATTTTGAGAAAAACGATGTCTTTATGATGAATTTTCATTGCGGATTAATATATTGGCTAAATATCAACACGTAAATAACTTCAGCCACACATGAATTCGGACCAGTCTTGGACTATCCACATCAAAATTCTCACATCTGTACATGCAATAGATTTTCCAAGCCATCTCGGAAACACGATACACACAAATGTCATTTTTATAATTGTATAGATAAATCAACTGTGTGGGAGTTGTTGGGAATGTTTAATTTCGTGCAATGAATATCACAAAAAAATTGTAATGTTATTTACCAAAGTCACATCTTTCAGAAATAATAATATATCTACTAAAATAAAACTCGGACAAAATTTAATTTTTTGTTATATAATTTTTCCAATTTTTTAAAAACTGACGAGACATGGCAAAAGATTCTAGAATGTGTGGGTTGCAGAACTGGCTTTCAGGAAGCCTTCGGGCTATTGTAGTTTTAGGACTGCAAGGGCGTCAGCCGAGAGTAATAGATCTCCTCCCACATTTAACGTTTCTTATTGCTCTCTCTTCGGTTTTCAAAAAAGAAATAAAATCTTTTAAAGATCTAAGTGTTTGTTTTTAAGAAAAATATCTTAAACTAAATCAATTGTGAGGGAGATTTTCCGTATTTCGAATTGTAAGAAAACGCGGGTGTTTAGAAACGCGAGAAATATATCACAATTTGGGCAAGCTATCTTTTCCGACTTGCGATTCCCGAAACTGCCCCCGCGCGCCATTTTGAGAAAAACGATGTCTTTATGATGAATTTTCATTGCGGATTAATATATTGGCTAAATATCAACACGTAAATAACTTCAGCCACACATGAATTCTGACCAGTCTTGGACTATCCACATCAAAATTCTCACATCTGTACATGCAATAGATTTTCCAAGCCATCTCGGAAACACGATAAACACAAATGTCATTTTTATAATTGTATAGATAAATCAACTGTGTGGGAGTTGTTGGGAATTTTTAATTTCGGTCAATGAATATCACAAAAAAAATTGTAATGTTATTTACCAAAGTCACATCTTTCAGGAATAATAATATATATATACTAAAATAAAACTCGGACAAAATTTAATTTTTTGTTATATAATTTTTCCAATTTTTTGAAAACTGACGAGACATGGCAAAAGATTCTAGAATGTGTGGGTTGCAGAACTGGCTTTCAGGAAGCCTTCGGGCTATTGTAGTTTTAGGACTGCAAGGGCGTCAGCCGACAGTAATAGATCTCCTCCCACATTTAACGTTTCTTATTGCTCTCTCTTCGGTTTTCAAAAAATAAATTAAATCTTTTAAAAGATTTAAGTGTTTGTTTTTAAGAAAAATATCTTAAACTAAATCAATTGTGAGGGAGATTTTCCGTATTTCTAATTGTAAGAAAACGCGGGTGTTTAGAAACGCGAGAAATATATCACAATTTGGGCAAGCTATCTTTTCCGACTTGCGATTCCCGAAACTGCCCCCGCGCGCCATTTTGAGAAAAACGATGTCTTTATGATGAATTTTCATTGCGGATT
Organism: Maratus michaelseni; assembly: GCA_963931845.1. Taxonomy (NCBI): domain Eukaryota; kingdom Metazoa; phylum Arthropoda; class Arachnida; order Araneae; family Salticidae; genus Maratus; species Maratus michaelseni. Next base: position 284,268,085 of record OZ007587.1, read on the forward strand.
AATATATTGGCTAAATATCAACACGTAAATAACTTCAGCCACACATGAATTCTGACCAGTCTTGGACTATCCACATCAAAATTCTCACATCTGTACATGCAATAGATTTTCCAAGCCATCTCGGAAACACGATAAACACAAATGTCATTTTTATAATTGTATAGATAAATCAACTGTGTGGGAGTTGTTGGGAATTTTTAATTTCGGTCAATGAATATCACAAAAAAAATTGTAATGTTATTTACCAAAGTCACATCTTTCAGGAATAATAATATATATACTAAAATAAAACTCGGACAAAATTTAATTTTTTGTTATATAATTTTTCCAATTTTTTGAAAACTGACGAGACATGGCAAAAGATTCTAGAATGTGTGGGTTGCAGAACTGGCTTTCAGGAAGCCTTCGGGCTATTGTAGTTTTAGGACTGCAAGGGCGTCAGCCGACAGTAATAGATCTCCTCCCACATTTAACGTTTCTTATTGCTCTCTCTTCGGTTTTCAAAAAATAAATTAAATCTTTTAAAAGATTTAAGTGTTTGTTTTTAAGAAAAATATCTTAAACTAAATCAATTGTGAGGGAGATTTTCCGTATTTCTAATTGTAAGAAAACGCGGGTGTTTAGAAACGCGAGAAATATATCACAATTTGGGCAAGCTATCTTTTCCGACTTGCGATTCCCGAAACTGCCCCCGCGCGCAATTTTGAGAAAAACGATGTCTTTATGATGAATTTTCATTGCGGATTAATATATTGGCTAAATATCAACACGTAAATAACTTCAGCCACACATGAATTCGGACCAGTCTTGGACTATCCACATCAAAATTCTCACATCTGTACATGCAATAGATTTTCCAAGCCATCTCGGAAACACGATACACACAAATGTCATTTTTATAATTGTATAGATAAATCAACTGTGTGGGAGTTGTTGGGAATGTTTAATTTCGTGCAATGAATATCACAAAAAAAATTGTAATGTTATTTACCAAAGTCACATCTTTCAGAAATAATAATATATATACTAAAATAAAACTCGGACAAAATTTAATTTTTTGTTATATAATTTTTCCAATTTTTTAAAAACTGATGAGACATGGCAAAAGATTCTAGAATGTGTGGGTTGCAGAACTGGCTTTCAGGAAGCCTTCGGGCTATTGTAGTTTTAGGACTGCAAGGGCGTCAGCCGAGAGTAATAGATCTCCTCCCACATTTAACGTTTCTTATTGCTCTCTCTTCGGTTTTCAAAAAAGAAATAAAATCTTTTAAAGATCTAAGTGTTTGTTTTTAAGAAAAATATCTTAAACTAAATCAATTGTGAGGGAGATTTTCCGTATTTCGAATTGTAAGAAAACGCGGGTGTTTAGAAACGCGAGAAATATATCACAATTTGGGCAAGCTATCTTTTCCGACTTGCGATTCCCGAAACTGCCCCCGCGCGCCATTTTTAGAAAAACGATCTCTTTATGATGAATTTTCATTGCGGATTAATATATTGGCTAAATATCAACACGTAAATATCTTCAGCCACACATGAATTTGGACCAGTCTTGGACTATCCACATCAAAATTCTCACATCTGTACATGCAATAGATTTTCCAAGCCATCTCGGAAACACGATACACACAAATGTCATTTTTGTAATCGTATAGATAAATCAATTGCGTGGGAGTTGTTGGGAATGTTTAATTTCGTGCAATGAATATCACAAAAAAAATTGTAATGTTATTTACCAAAGTCACATCTTTCAGGAATAATAATATATATACTAAAATAAAACTCGGACAAAATTTAATTTTTTGTTATATAATTTTTCCAATTTTTTGAAAACTGACGAGACATGGCAAAAGATTCTAGAATGTGTGGGTTGCAGAACTGGCTTTCAGGAAGCCTTCGGGCTATTGTAGTTTTAGGACTGCAAGGGCGTCAGCCGACAGTAATAGATCTCCTCCCACATTTAACGTTTCTTATTGCTCTCTCTTCGGTTTTCAAAAAATAAATTAAATCTTTTAAAAGATCTAAGTGTTTGTTTTTAAGAAAAATATCTTAAACTAAATCAATTGTGAGGGAGATTTTCCGTATTTCTAATTGTAAGAAAACGCGGGTGTTTAGAAACGCGAGAAATATATCACAATTTGGGCAAGCTATCTTTTCCGACTTGCGATTCCCGAAACTGCCCCCGCGCGCAATTTTGAGAAAAACGATGTCTTTATGATGAATTTTCATTGCGGATTAATATATTGGCTAAATATCAACACGTAAATAACTTCAGCCACACATGAATTCGGACCAGTCTTGGACTATCCACATCAAAATTCTCACATCTGTACATGCAATAGATTTTCCAAGCCATCTCGGAAACACGATACACACAAATGTCATTTTTATAATTGTATAGATAAATCAACTGTGTGGGAGTTGTTGGGAATGTTTAATTTCGTGCAATGAATATCACAAAAAAAATTGTAATGTTATTTACCAAAGTCACATCTTTCAGAAATAATAATATATATACTAAAATAAAACTCTGACAAAATTTAATTTTTTGTTATATAATTTTTCCAATTTTTTAAAAACTGACGAGACATGGCAAAAGATTCTAGAATGTGTGGGTTGCAGAACTGGCTTTCAGGAAGCCTTCGGGCTATTGTAGTTTTAGGACTGCAAGGGCGTCAGCCGAGAGTAATAGATCTCCTCCCACATTTAACGTTTCTTATTGCTCTCTCTTCGGTTTTCAAAAAAGAAATAAAATCTTTTAAAGATCTAAGTGTTTGTTTTTAAGAAAAATATCTTAAACTAAATCAATTGTGAGGGAGATTTTCCGTATTTCGAATTGTAAGAAAACGCGGGTGTTTAGAAACGCGAGAAATATATCACAATTTGGGCAAGCTATCTTTTCCGACTTGCGATTCCCGAAACTGCCCCCGCGCGCCATTTTTAGAAAAACGATCTCTTTATGATGAATTTTCATTGCGGATTAATATATTGGCTAAATATCAACACGTAAATATCTTCAGCCACACATGAATTTGGACCAGTCTTGGACTATCCACATCAAAATTCTCACATCTGTACATGCAATAGATTTTCCAAGCCATCTCGGAAACACGATACACACAAATGTCATTTTTGTAATCGTATAGATAAATCAACTGCGTGGGAGTTGTTGGGAATGTTTAATTTCGTGCAATGAATATCACAAAAAAAATTGTAATGTTATTTACCAAAGTCACATCTTTCAGGAATAATAATATATATACTAAAATAAAACTCGGACAAAATTTAATTTTTTGTTATATAATTTTTCCAATTTTTTGAAAACTGACGAGACATGGCAAAATATTCTAGAATGTGTGGGTTTTAGAACTGGCTTTCAGGAAGCCTTCGGGCTATTGTAGTTTTAGGACTGCAAGGGCGTCAGCCGACAGTAATAGATCTCCTCCCACATTTAACGTTTCTTATTGCTCTCTCTTCGGTTTTCAAAAAATAAATTAAATCTTTTAAAAGATTTAAGTGTTTGTTTTTAAGAAAAATATCTTAAACTAAATCAATTGTGAGGGAGATTTTCCGTATTTCGAATTGTAAGAAAACGCGGGTGTTTAGAAACGCGAGAAATATATCACAATTTGGGCAAGTTATCTTTTCCGACTTGCGATTCCCGAAACTGCCCCCGCGCGCCATTTTTAGAAAAACGATCTCTTTATGATGAATTTTCATTGCGGATTAATATATTGGCTAAATATCAACACGTAAATAACTTCAGCCACACATGAATTCGGACCAGTCTTGGACTATCCACATCAAAATTCTCACATCTGTACATGCAATAGATTTTCCAAGCCATCTCGGAAACACGATACACACAAATGTCATTTTTATAATTGTATAGATAAATCAACTGTGTGGGAGTTGTTGGGAATGTTTAATTTCGTGCAATGAATATCACAAAAAAAATTGTAATGTTATTTACCAAAGTCACATCTTTCAGAAATAATAATATATATACTAAAATAAAACTCGGACAAAATTTAATTTTTTGTTATATAATTTTTCCAATTTTTTAAAAACTGACGAGACATGGCAAAAGATTCTAGAATGTGTGGGTTGCAGAACTGGCTTTCAGGAAGCCTTCGGGCTATTGTAGTTTTAGGACTGCAAGGGCGTCAGCCGAGAGTAATAGATCTCCTCCCACATTTAACGTTTCTTATTGCTCTCTCTTCGGTTTTCAAAAAAGAAATAAAATCTTTTAAAGATCTAAGTGTTTGTTTTTAAGAAAAATATCTTAAACTAAATCAATTGTGAGGGAGATTTTCCGTATTTCGAATTGTAAGAAAACGCGGGTGTTTAGAAACGCGAGAAATATATCACAATTTGGGCAAGCTATCTTTTCCGACTTGCGATTCCCGAAACTGCCCCCGCGCGCCATTTTGAGAAAAACGATGTCTTTATGATGAATTTTCATTGCGGATTAATATATTGGCTAAATATCAACACGTAAATAACTTCAGCCACACATGAATTCGGACCAGTCTTGGACTATCCACATCAAAATTCTCACATCTGTACATGCAATAGCTTTTCCAAGCCATCTCGGAAACACGATACACACAAATGTCATTTTTATAATTGTATAGATAAATCAACTGTGTGGGAGTTGTTGGGAATGTTTAATTTCGTGCAATGAATATCACAAAAAAATTGTAATGTTATTTACCAAAGTCCCATCTTTCAGGAATAACAATATATATACTAAATTAAAACTCGGATAAAATTTAATTTTTTGTTATATAATTTTTCCAATTTTTTGAAAACTGACGAGACATGGCAAAAGATTCTAGAATGTGTGGGTTGCAGAACTGGCTTTCAGGAAGCCTTCGGGCTATTGTAGTTTTAGGACTGCAAGGGTGTCAGCCGAGAGTTATAGATCTCTTCCCACATTTAACGTTTCTTATTGCTCTCTCTTCGGTTTTCAAAAAAGAAATTAAATCTTTTAAAAGATCTAAGTGTTAATTTTTAAGAAAAATATCTTAAACTAAATCAATTGTGAGGGAGATTTTCCGTATTTCGAATTGTAAGAAAACGCGGGTGTTTAGAAACGCGAGAAATATATCACAATTTGGGCAAGCTATCTTTTCCGACTTGCGATTCCCGAAACTGCCCCCGCGCGCCATTTTTAGAAAAACGATCTCTTTATGATGAATTTTCATTGAGGATTAATATATTGGCTAAATATCAACACGTAAATATCTTCAGCCACACATGAATTTGGACCAGTCTTGGACTATCCACATCAAAATTCTCACATCTGTACATGCAATAGATTTTCCAAGCCATCTCGGAAACACGATACACACAAATGTTATTTTTGTAATCGTATAGATAAAACAACTGCGTGGGAGTTGTTGGGAATGTTTAATTTCGTGCAATGAATATCACAAAAAAAATTGTAATGTTATTTACCAAAGTCACATCTTTCAGGAATAATAATATATATACTAAAATAAAACTCGGACAAAATTTAATTTTTTGTTATATAATTTTTCCAATTTTTTGAAAACTGACGAGACATGGCAAAAGATTCTAGAATGTGTGGGTTGCAGAACTGGCTTTCAGGAAGCCTTCGGGCTATTGTAGTTTTAGGACTGCAAGGGCGTCAGCCGAGAGTAATAGATCTCCTCCCACATTTAACGTTTCTTATTGCTCTCTCTTCGGTTTTCAAAAAAGAAATTAAATCTTTTAAAGATCTAAGTGTTTGTTTTTAAGAAAAATATCTTAAACTAAATCAATTGTGAGGGAGATTTTCCGTATTTCGAATTGTAAGAAAACGCGGGTTTTTAGAAACGCGAGAAATATATCACAATTTGGGCAAGCTATCTTTTCCGACTTGCGATTCCCGAAACTGCCCCCGCGCGGCATTTTGAGAAAAACGATGTCTTTATGATGAATTTTCATTGCGGATTAATATATTGGCTAAATATCAACACGTAAATAACTTCAGCCACACATGAATTCGGACCAGTCTTGGACTATCCACATCAAAATTCTCACATCTGTACATGCAATAGATTTTCCAAGCCATCTCGGAAACACGATACACACAAATGTCATTTTTATAATTGTATAGATAAATCAACTGCGTGGGAGTTGTTGGGAATTTTTAATTTCGGTGAATGAATATCACAAAAAAATTGTAATGTTATTTACCAAAGTCCCATCTTTCAGGAATAATAATATATATATAAAATAAAACACGGACAAAATTTAATTTTTTGTTATATAATTTTTCCAATTTTTTGAAAACTGACGAGACAAGGCAAAAGATTCTAGAATGTGTGGGTTGCAGAACTGGCTTTCAGGAAGCCTTCGGGCTATTGTAGTTTTAGAACTGCAAAGGCGTCAGCCGAGAGTAATAGATCTCCTCCCACATTTTACGTTTCTTATTGCTCTCTCTTCGGTTTTCAAAAAATAAATTAAATCTTTTAAAAGATCTAAATGTTTGTTTTTAAGAAAAATATCTTAAACTAAATTATTTGTGAGGGAGATTTTCCGTATTTTGAATTGCAAGCAAACGCTGGTGTCTAGAATCTCGAAAAATATATCACAATTTGGGCAAGCTATCTTTTCCGACTTGCGATTCCCGAAACTGCCCCCGCGCGCCATTTTGAGAAAAACGATGCCTTTATGATGAATTTTCATTGCGGAATAATATATTGGCTAAATATCAACACGTAAATAACTTCAGCCACACATGAATTCGGACCAGTCTTGGACTATCCACATCAAAATTCTCACATCTGTACATGCAATAGATTTTCCAAGCCATCTCGGAAACACGATACACACAAATGTCATTTTTATAATTGTATAGATAAATCAACTGTGTGGGAGTTGTTGGGAATTTTTAATTTCGGTCAATGAATATCACAAAAAAAATTGTAATGTTATTTACCAAAGTCCCATCTTTCACGAATAATAATATATATACTAAATTAAAACTCGGACAAAATTTAATTTTTTGTTATATAATTTTTCCAATTTTTTGAAAACTGACGAGACATGGCAAAAGATTCTAGAATGTGTGGGTTGCAGAACTGGCTTTCAGGAAGCCTTCGGGCTATTGTAGTTTTAGGACTGCAAGGGTGTCAGCCGAGAGTTATAGATCTCCTCCCACATTTAACGTTTCTTATTGTTCTCTCTTCGGTTTTCAAAAAAGAAATTAAATCTTTTAAAAGATCTAAGTGTTAATTTTTAAGAAAAATATCTTAAACTAAATCAATTGTGAGGGAGATTTTCCGTATTTCGAATTGTAAGAAAACGCGGGTGTTTAGAAACGCGAGAAATATATCACAATTTGGGCAAGCTATCTTTTCCGACTTGCGATTCCCGAAAATGCCCCCGCGCGCCATTTTGAGAAAAACGATGTCTTTATGATGCATTTTCATTGCGGATTAATATATTGGCTAAATATCAACACGTAAATAACTTCAGCCACACATGAATTCGGACCAGTCTTGGACTATCCTGATCAAAATTCTCACATTTGTACATGAATTAGATTTTCCAAGCCATCTCGGAAACACGATACACACAAATGTCATTTTTATAATTGTATAGATAAATCAACTGCGTGGGAGTTGTTGGGAATTTTTAATTTCGGTCAATGAATATCACAAAAAAAATTGTAATGTTATTTACCAAAATCCCATCTTTCAGGAATAATAATATATATATAAAATAAAACTCGGACAAAATTTAATTTTTTGTTATATAATTTTTCCAATTTTTTGAAAACTGACGAGACATGGCAAAAGATTCTAGAATGTGTGGGTTGCAGAACTGGCTTTCAGGAAGCCTTCGGGCTATTGTAGTTTTAGGACTGCAAGGGTGTCAGCCGAGAGTTATAGATCTCTTCCCACATTTAACGTTTCTTATTGCTCTCTCTTCGGTTTTCAAAAAAGAAATTAAATCTTTTAAAAGATCTAAGTGTTAATTTTTAAGAAAAATATCTTAAACTAAATCAATTGTGAGGGAGATTTTCCGTATTTCGAATTGTAAGAAAACGCGGGTGTTTAGAAACGCGAGAAATATATCACAATTTGGGCAAGCTATCTTTTCCGACTTGCGATTCCCGAAACTGCCCCCGCGCGCCATTTTTAGAAAAACGATCTCTTTATGATGAATTTTCATTGAGGATTAATATATTGGCTAAATATCAACACGTAAATATCTTCAGCCACACATGAATTTGGACCAGTCTTGGACTATCCACATCAAAATTCTCACATCTGTACATGCAATAGATTTTCCAAGCCATCTCGGAAACACGATACACACAAATGTTATTTTTGTAATCGTATAGATAAAACAACTGCGTGGGAGTTGTTGGGAATGTTTAATTTCGTGCAATGAATATCACAAAAAAAATTGTAATGTTATTTACCAAAGTCACATCTTTCAGGAATAATAATATATATACTAAAATAAAACTCGGACAAAATTTAATTTTTTGTTATATAATTTTTCCAATTTTTTGAAAACTGACGAGACATGGCAAAAGATTCTAGAATGTGTGGGTTGCAGAACTGGCTTTCAGGAAGCCTTCGGGCTATTGTAGTTTTAGGACTGCAAGGGCGTCAGCCGAGAGTAATAGATCTCCTCCCACATTTAACGTTTCTTATTGCTCTCTCTTCGGTTTTCAAAAAAGCAATTAAATCTTTTAAAGATCTAAGTGTTTGTTTTTAAGAAAAATATCTTAAACTAAATCAATTGTGAGGGAGATTTTCCGTATTTCGAATTGTAAGAAAACGCGGGTTTTTAGAAACGCGAGAAATATATCACAATTTGGGCAAGCTATCTTTTCCGACTTGCGATTCCCGAAACTGCCCCCGCGCGGCATTTTGAGAAAAACGATGTCTTTATGATGAATTTTCATTGCGGATTAATATATTGGCTAAATATCAACACGTAAATAACTTCAGCCACACATGAATTCGGACCAGTCTTGGACTATCCACATCAAAATTCTCACATCTGTACATGCAATAGATTTTCCAAGCCATCTCGGAAACACGATACACACAAATGTCATTTTTATAATTGTATAGATAAATCAACTGCGTGGGAGTTGTTGGGAATTTTTAATTTCGGTGAATGAATATCACAAAAAAATTGTAATGTTATTTACCAAAGTCCCATCTTTCAGGAATAATAATATATATATAAAATAAAACACGGACAAAATTTAATTTTTTGTTATATAATTTTTCCAATTTTTTGAAAACTGACGAGACAAGGCAAAAGATTCTAGAATGTGTGGGTTGCAGAACTGGCTTTCAGGAAGCCTTCGGGCTATTGTAGTTTTAGAACTGCAAAGGCGTCAGCCGAGAGTAATAGATCTCCTCCCACATTTAACGTTTCTTATTGCTCTCTCTTCGGTTTTCAAAAAATAAATTAAATCTTTTAAAAGATCTAAATGTTTGTTTTTAAGAAAAATATCTTAAACTAAATCATTTGTGAGGGAGATTTTCCGTATTTTGAATTGCAAGCAAACGCTGGTGTCTAGAATCTCGAAAAATATATCACAATTTGGGCAAGCTATCTTTTCCGACTTGCGATTCCCGAAACTGCCCCCGCGCGCCATTTTGAGAAAAACGATGCCTTTATGATGAATTTTCATTGCGGAATAATATATTGGCTAAATATCAACACGTAAATAACTTCAGCCACACATGAATTCGGACCAGTCTTGGACTATCCACATCAAAATTCTCACATCTGTACATGCAATAGATTTTCCAAGCCATCTCGGAAACACGATACACACAAATGTCATTTTTATAATTGTATAGATAAATCAACTGTGTGGGATTTGTTGGGAATTTTTAATTTCGGTCAATGAATATCACAAAAAAAATTGTAATGTTATTTACCAAAGTCCCATCTTTCACGAATAATAATATATATACTAAATTAAAACTCGGACAAAATTTAATTTTTTGTTATATAATTTTTCCAATTTTTTGAAAACTGACGAGACATGGCAAAAGATTCTAGAATGTGTGGGTTGCAGAACTGGCTTTCAGGAAGCCTTCGGGCTATTGTAGTTTTAGGACTGCAAGGGTGTCAGCCGAGAGTTATAGATCTCCTCCCACATTTAACGTTTCTTATTGTTCTCTCTTCGGTTTTCAAAAAAGAAATTAAATCTTTTAAAAGATCTAAGTGTTAATTTTTAAGAAAAATATCTTAAACTAAATCAATTGTGAGGGAGATTTTCCGTATTTCGAATTGTAAGAAAACGCGGGTGTTTAGAAACGCGAGAAATATATCACAATTTGGGCAAGCTATCTTTTCCGACTTGCGATTCCCGAAAATGCCCCCGCGCGCCATTTTGAGAAAAACGATGTCTTTATGATGCATTTTCATTGCGGATTAATATATTGGCTAAATATCAACACGTAAATAACTTCAGCCACACATGAATTCGGACCAGTCTTGGACTATCCTGATCAAAATTCTCACATTTGTACATGAATTAGATTTTCCAAGCCATCTCGGAAACACGATACACACAAATGTCATTTTTATAATTCTATAGATAAATCAACTGCGTGGGAGTTGTTGGGAATTTTTAATTTCGGTCAATGAATATCACAAAAAAAATTGTAATGTTATTTACCAAAATCCCATCTTTCAGGAATAATAATATATATATAAAATAAAACTCGGACAAAATTTAATTTTTTGTTATATAATTTTTCCAATTTTTTGAAAACTGACGAGACAAGGCAAAAGATTCTAGAATGTGTGGGTTGCAGAACTGGCTTTCAGGAAGCCTTCGGGCTATTGTAGTTTTAGGACTGCAAAGGCGTCAGCCGAGAGTAATAGATCTCCTCCCACATTTAACGTTTAATATTGCTCTCTCTTCGGTTTTCAAAAAATAAATTAAATCTTTTAAAAGATCTAAGTGTTTGTTTTTAAGAAAAATATCTTAAACTAAATCATTTGTGAGGGAGATTTTCCGTATTTTGAATTGTAAGCAAACGCTGGTGTCTAGAATCTCGAAAAATATATCACAATTTGGGCAAGCTATCTTTTCCGACTTGCGATTCCCGAAACTGCCCCCGCGCGCCATTTTGAGACAAACGATGTCTTTATGATGAATTTTCATTGCGGATTAATATATTGGCTAAATATCAACACGTAAATAACTTCAGCCACACATGAATTCGGACCAGTCTTGGACTATCCACATCAAAATTCTCACATCTGTACATGCAATAGATTTTCCAAGCCATCTCGGAAACACGATACACACAAATGTCATTTTTGTAATCGTATAGATAAAACAACTGCGTGGGAGTTGTTGGGAATGTTTAATTTCGTGCAATGAATATCACAAAAAAAATTGTAATGTTATTTACCAAAGTCCCATCTTTCACGAATAATAATATATATACTAAATTAAAACTCGGACAAAATTTAATTTTTTGTTATATAATTTTTCCAATTTTTTGAAAACTGACGAGACATGGCAAAAGATTCTAGAATGTGTGGGTTGCAGAACTGGCTTTCAGGAAGCCTTCGGGCTATTGTAGTTTTAGGACTGCAAGGGTGTCAGCCGAGAGTTATAGATCTCCTCCCACATTTAACGTTTCTTATTGTTCTCTCTTCGGTTTTCAAAAAAGAAATTAAATCTTTTAAAAGATCTAAGTGTTAATTTTTAAGAAAAATATCATAAACTAAATCAATTGTGAGGGAGATTTTCCGTATTTCGAATTGTAAGAAAACGCGGGTGTTTAGAAACGCGAGAAATATATCACAATTTGGGCAAGCTATCTTTTCCGACTTGCGATTCCCGAAAATGCCCCCGCGCGCCATTTTGAGAAAAACGATGTCTTTATGATGCATTTTCATTGCGGATTAATATATTGGCTAAATATCAACACGTAAATAACTTCAGCCACACATGAATTCGGACCAGTCTTGGACTATCCTGATCAAAATTCTCACATTTGTACATGAATTAGATTTTCCAAGCCATCTCGGAAACACGATACACACAAATGTCATTTTTATAATTGTATAGATAAATCAACTGCGTGGGAGTTGTTGGGAATTTTTAATTTCGGTCAATGAATATCACAAAAAAAATTGTAATGTTATTTACCAAAATCCCATCTTTCAGGAATAATAATATATATATAAAATAAAACTCGGACAAAATTTAATTTTTTGTTATATAATTTTTCCAATTTTTTGAAAACTGACGAGACATGGCAAAAGATTCTAGAATGTGTGGGTTGCAGAACTGGCTTTCAGGAAGCCTTCGGGCTATTGTAGTTTTAGGACTGCAAGGGTGTCAGCCGAGAGTTATAGATCTCTTCCCACATTTAACGTTTCTTATTGCTCTCTCTTCGGTTTTCAAAAAAGAAATTAAATCTTTTAAAAGATCTAAGTGTTAATTTTTAAGAAAAATATCTTAAACTAAATCAATTGTGAGGGAGATTTTCCGTATTTCGAATTGTAAGAAAACGCGGGTGTTTAGAAACGCGAGAAATATATCACAATTTGGGCAAGCTATCTTTTCCGACTTGCGATTCCCGAAACTGCCCCCGCGCGCCATTTTTAGAAAAACGATCTCTTTATGATGAATTTTCATTGAGGATTAATATATTGGCTAAATATCAACACGTAAATATCTTCAGCCACACATGAATTTGGACCAGTCTTGGACTATCCACATCAAAATTCTCACATCTGTACATGCAATAGATTTTCCAAGCCATCTCGGAAACACGATACACACAAATGTTATTTTTGTAATCGTATAGATAAAATAACTGCGTGGGAGTTGTTGGGAATGTTTAATTTCGTGCAATGAATATCACAAAAAAAATTGTAATGTTATTTACCAAAATCCCATCTTTCAGGAATAATAATATATATACTAAAATAAAACTCGGAAAAAATTTAATTTTTTGTTATATAATTTTTCCAATTTTTTGAAAACTGACGAGACATGGCAAAAGATTCTAGAATGTGTGGGTTGCAGAACTGGCTTTCAGGAAGCCTTCGGGCTATTGTAGTTTTAGGACTGCAAGGGCGTCAGCCGAGAGTAATAGATCTCCTCCCACATTTAACGTTTCTTATTGCTCTCTCTTCGGTTTTCAAAAAAGAAATTAAATCTTTTAAAGATCTAAGTGTTTGTTTTTAAGAAAAATATCTTAAACTAAATCAATTGTGAGGGAGATTTTCCGTATTTCGAATTGTAAGAAAACGCGGGTTTTTAGAAACGCGAGAAATATATCACAATTTGGGCAAGCTATCTTTTCCGACTTGCGATTCCCGAAACTGCCCCCGCGCGGCATTTTGAGAAAAACGATGTCTTTATGATGAATTTTCATTGCGGATTAATATATTGGCTAAATATCAACACGTAAATAACTTCAGCCACACATGAATTCGGACCAGTCTTGGACTATCCACATCAAAATTCTCACATCTGTACATGCAATAGATTTTCCAAGCCATCTCGGAAACACGATACACACAAATGTCATTTTTATAATTGTATAGATAAATCAACTGCGTGGGAGTTGTTGGGAATTTTTAATTTCGGTGAATGAATATCACAAAAAAATTGTAATGTTATTTACCAAAGTCCCATCTTTCAGGAATAATAATATATATATAAAATAAAACACGGACAAAATTTAATTTTTTGTTATATAATTTTTCCAATTTTTTGAAAACTGACGAGACAAGGCAAAAGATTCTAGAATGTGTGGGTTGCAGAACTGGCTTTCAGGAAGCCTTCGGGCTATTGTAGTTTTAGAACTGCAAAGGCGTCAGCCGAGAGTAATAGATCTCCTCCCACATTTAACGTTTCTTATTGCTCTCTCTTCGGTTTTCAAAAAATAAATTAAATCTTTTATAAGATCTAAATGTTTGTTTTTAAGAAAAATATCTTAAACTAAATCATTTGTGAGGGAGATTTTCCGTATTTTGAATTGCAAGCAAACGCTGGTGTCTAGAATCTCGAAAAATATATCACAATTTGGGCAAGCTATCTTTTCCGACTTGCGATTCCCGAAACTGCCCCCGCGCGCCATTTTGAGGAAAACGATGCCTTTATGATGAATTTTCATTGCGGAATAATATATTGGCTAAATATCAACACGTAAATAACTTCAGCCACACATGAATTCGGACCAGTCTTGGACTATCCACATCAAAATTCTCACATCTGTACATGCAATAGATTTTCCAAGCCATCTCGGAAACACGATACACACAAATGTCATTTTTATAATTGTATAGATAAATCAACTGTGTGGGAGTTGTTGGGAATTTTTAATTTCGGTCAATGAATATCACAAAAAAAATTGTAATGTTATTTACCAAAGTCCCATCTTTCACGAATAATAATATATATACTAAATTAAAACTCGGACAAAATTTAATTTTTTGTTATATAATTTTTCCAATTTTTTGAAAACTGACGAGACATGGCAAAAGATTCTAGAATGTGTGGGTTGCAGAACTGGCTTTCAGGAAGCCTTCGGGCTATTGTAGTTTTAGGACTGCAAGGGTGTCAGCCGAGAGTTATAGATCTCCTCCCACATTTAACGTTTCTTATTGTTCTCTCTTCGGTTTTCAAAAAAGAAATTAAATCTTTTAAAAGATCTAAGTGTTAATTTTTAAGAAAAATATCTTAAACTAAATCAATTGTGAGGGAGATTTTCCGTATTTCGAATTGTAAGAAAACGCGGGTGTTTAGAAACGCGAGAAATATATCACAATTTGGGCAAGCTATCTTTTCCGACTTGCGATTCCCGAAAATGCCCCCGCGCGCCATTTTGAGAAAAACGATGTCTTTATGATGCATTTTCATTGCGGATTAATATATTGGCTAAATATCAACACGTAAATAACTTCAGCCACACATGAATTCGGACCAGTCTTGGACTATCCTGATCAAAATTCTCACATTTGTACATGAATTAGATTTTCCAAGCCATCTCGGAAACACGATACACACAAATGTCATTTTTATAATTGTATAGATAAATCAACTGCGTGGGAGTTGTTGGGAATTTTTAATTTCGGTCAATGAATATCACAAAAAAAATTGTAATGTTATTTACCAAAATCCCATCTTTCAGGAATAATAATATATATATAAAATAAAACTCGGACAAAATTTAATTTTTTGTTATATAATTTTTCCAATTTTTTGAAAACTGACGAGACAAGGCAAAAGATTCTAGAATGTGTGGGTTGCAGAACTGGCTTTCAGGAAGCCTTCGGGCTATTGTAGTTTTAGGACTGCAAAGGCGTCAGCCGAGAGTAATAGATCTCCTCCCACATTTAACGTTTCTTATTGCTCTCTCTTCGGTTTTCAAAAAATAAATTAAATCTTTTAAAAGATCTAAGTGTTTGTTTTTAAGAAAAATATCTTAAACTAAATCATTTGTGAGGGAGATTTTCCGTATTTTGAATTGTAAGCAAACGCTGGTGTCTAGAATCTCGAAAAATATATCACAATTTGGGCAAGCTATCTTTTCCGACTTGCGATTCCCGAAACTGCCCCCGCGCGCCATTTTGAGACAAACGATGTCTTTATGATGAATTTTCATTGCGGATTAATATATTGGCTAAATATCAACACGTAAATAACTTCAGCCACACATGAATTCGGACCAGTCTTGGACTATCCACATCAAAATTCTCACATCTGTACATGCAATAGATTTTCCAAGCCATCTCGGAAACACGATACACACAAATGTTATTTTTGTAATCGTATAGATAAAACAACTGCGTGGGAGTTGTTGGGAATGTTTAATTTCGTGCAATGAATATCACAAAAAAAATTGTAATGTTATTTACCAAAGTCACATCTTTCAGGAATAATAATATATATACTAAAATAAAACTCGGACAAAATTTAATTTTTTGTTATATAATTTTTCCAATTTTTTGAAAACTGACGAGACATGGCAAAAGATTCTAGAATGTGTGGGTTGCAGAACTGGCTTTCAGGAAGAATTCGGGCTATTGTAGTTTTAGGACTGCAAGGGCGTCAGCCGAGAGTAATAGATCTCCTCCCACATTTAACGTTTCTTATTGCTCTCTCTTCGGTTTTCAAAAAAGAAATTAAATCTTTTAAAGATCTAAGTGTTTGTTTTTAAGAAAAATATCTTAAACTAAATCAATTGTGAGGGAGATTTTCCGTATTTCGAATTGTAAGAAAACGCGGGTTTTTAGAAACGCGAGAAATATATCACAATTTGGGCAAGCTATCTTTTCCGACTTGCGATTCCCGAAACTGCCCCCGCGCGGCATTTTGAGAAAAACGATGTCTTTATGATGAATTTTCATTGCGGATTAATATATTGGCTAAATATCAACACGTAAATAACTTCAGCCACACATGAATTCGGACCAGTCTTGGACTATCCACATCAAAATTCTCACATCTGTACATGCAATAGATTTTCCAAGCCATCTCGGAAACACGATACACACAAATGTCATTTTTATAATTGTATAGATAAATCAACTGCGTGGGAGTTGTTGGGAATTTTTAATTTCGGTGAATGAATATCACAAAAAATTGTAATGTTATTTACCAAAGTCCCATCTTTCAGGAATAATAATATATATATAAAATAAAACACGGACAAAATTTAATTTTTTGTTATATAATTTTTCCAATTTTTTGAAAACTGACGAGACAAGGCAAAAGATTCTAGAATGTGTGGGTTGCAGAACTGGCTTTCAGGAAGCCTTCGGGCTATTGTAGTTTTAGAACTGCAAAGGCGTCAGCCGAGAGTAATAGATCTCCTCCCACATTTAACGTTTCTTATTGCTCTCTCTTCGGTTTTCAAAAAATAAATTAAATCTTTTAAAAGATCTAAATGTTTGTTTTTAAGAAAAATATCTTAAACTAAATCATTTGTGAGGGAGATTTTCCGTATTTTGAATTGCAAGCAAACGCTGGTGTCTAGAATCTCGAAAAATATATCACAATTTGGGCAAGCTATCTTTTCCGACTTGCGATTCCCGAAACTGCCCCCGCGCGCCATTTTGAGAAAAACGATGCCTTTATGATGAATTTTCATTGCGGAATAATATATTGGCTAAATATCAACACGTAAATAACTTCAGCCACACATGAATTCGGACCAGTCTTGGACTATCCACATCAAAATTCTCACATCTGTACATGCAATAGATTTTCCAAGCCATCTCGGAAACACGATACACACAAATGTCATTTTTATAATTGTATAGATAAATCAACTGTGTGGGAGTTGTTGGGAATTTTTAATTTCGGTCAATGAATATCACAAAAAAAATTGTAATGTTATTTACCAAAGTCCCATCTTTCACGAATAATAATATATATACTAAATTAAAACTCGGACAAAATTTAATTTTTTGTTATATAATTTTTCCAATTTTTTGAAAACTGACGAGACATGGCAAAAGATTCTAGAATGTGTGGGTTGCAGAACTGGCTTTCAGGAAGCCTTCGGGCTATTCTAGTTTTAGGACTGCAAGGGTGTCAGCCGAGAGTTATAGATCTCCTCCCACATTTAACGTTTCTTATTGTTCTCTCTTCGGTTATCAAAAAAGAAATTAAATCTTTTAAAAGATCTAAGTGTTAATTTTTAAGAAAAATATCTTAAACTAAATCAATTGTGAGGGAGATTTTCCGTATTTCGAATTGTAAGAAAACGCGAGAAATATATCACAATTTGGGCAAGCTATCTTTTCCGACTTGCGATTCCCGAAACTGCCCCCGCGCGGCATTTTGAGAAAAACGATGTCTTTATGATGAATTTTCATTGCGGAATAATATATTGGCTAAATATCAACACGTAAATAACTTCAGCCACACATGAATTCGGACCAGTCTTGGACTATCCACATCAAAATTCTCACATCTGTACATGCAATAGATTTTCCAAGCCATCTCGGAAACACGATACACAAAAATGTCATTTTTATAATTGTATAGATAAATCAACTGTGTGGGAGATGTTGGGACTTTTTAATTTCGGTCAATGAATATCACAAAAAAAAAATTGTAATGTTATTTACCAAAGTCCCATCTTTCAGAAATAATAATATATATACTAAATTAAAACTCGGACAAAATTTATTTTTTTGTTATATAATTTTTCCAATTTTTTGAAAACTGACGAGACATGGCAAAAGATTCTAGAATGTGTGGGTTGCAGAACTGGCTTTCAGGAAGCCTTCGGGCTATTGTAGTTTCAGGACTGCAAGGGCGTCAGCCGAGAGTAATAGATCTCCTCCCACATTTAACGTTTCTTATTGCTCTCTCTTCGGTTTTCAAAAAAGAAATTAAATCTTTTAAAAGATCTAAGTGTTTGTTTTTAAGAAAAATATCTTAAACTAAATCAATTGTGAGGGAGATTTTCCGTATTTCGAATTGTAAGAAAACGCGGGTGTTTAGAAACGCGAGAAATATATCACAATTTGGGCAAGCTATCTTTTCCGACTTGCGATTCCCGAAACTGCCCCCGCGCGCCATTTTGAGAAAAACGATGTCTTTATGATGAATTTTCATTGCGGATTAATATATTGGCTAAATATCAACACGTAAATAACTTCAGCCACACATGAATTCGGACCAGTCTTGGACTATCCACATCAAAATTCTCACATCTGTACATGCAATAGATTTTCCAAGCCATCTCGGAAACACGATACACACAAATGTCATTTTTATAATTGTATAGATAAATCAACTGCGTGGGAGTTGTTGGTAATTTTTAATTTCGGTCAATGAATATCACAAAAAAAATTTTAATGTTATTTACCAAAGTCCCATCTTTCAGGAATAATAATATATATACTAAATTAAAACTCGGACAAAATTTAATTTTTTGTTATTTAATTTTTCCAATTTTTTGAAAACTGACGAGACATGGCAAAAGATTCTAGAATGTGTGGTTGCAGAACTGGCTTTCAGGAAGCCTTCGGGCTATTGTAGTTTTAGGACTGCAAGGGTGTCAGCCGAGAGTTATAGATCTCCTCCCAAATTTAACGTTTCTTATTGCTCTCTCTTCGGTTTTCAAAAAAGAAATTAAATCTTTTAAAAGATCTAAGTGTTAATTTTTAAGAAAAATATCTTAAACTAAATCAATTGTGAGGGAGATTTTCCGTATTTCGAATTGTAAGAAAACGCGGGTGTTTAGAAACGCGAGAAATATATCACAATTTGGGCAAGCTATCTTTTCCGACTTGCGATTCCCGAAACTGCCCCCGCGCGGCATTTTGAGAAAAACGATGTCTTTATGATGAATTTTCATTGCGGAATAATATATTGGCTAAATATCAACACGTAAATAACTTCAGCCACACATGAATTCGGACCAGTCTTGGACTATCCACATCAAAATTCTCACATCTGTACATGCAATAGATTTTCCAACCCATCTCGGAAACACGATACACACAAATGTCATTTTTATAATTGTATAGATAAATCAACTGTGTGGGAGTTGTTGGGAATTTTTAATTTCGGTCAATGAATATCACAAAAAAAATTGTAATGTTATTTACCAAAGTCCCATCTTTCAGGAATAATAATATATATATAAAATAAAACACGGACAAAATTTAATTTTTTGTTATATAATTTTTCCAATTTTTTGAAAACTGACGAGACATGGCAAAAGATTCTAGAATGTGTGGGTTGCAGAACTGGCTTTCAGGAAGCCTTCGGGCTATTGTAGTTTTAGGACTGCAAGGGTGTCAGCCGAGAGTTATAGATCTCCTCCCACATTTAACGTTTCTTATTGTTCTCTCTTCGGTTTTCAAAAAAGAAATTAAATCTTTTAAAAGATCTAAGTGTTAATTTTTAAGAAAAATATCTTAAACTAAATCAATTGTGAGGGAGATTTTCCGTATTTTGAATTGTAAGAAAACGCGGGTGTTTAGAAACGCGAGAAATATATCACAATTTGGGCAAGCTATCTTTTCCGACTTGCGATTCCCGAAACTGCCCCCGCGCGCCATTTTGAGAAAAACGATGTCTTTATGATGCATTTTCATTGCGGATTAATATATTGGCTAAATATCAACACGTAAATAACTTCAGCCACACATGAATTCGGACCAGTCTTGGACTATCCTGATCAAAATTCTCACATTTGTACATGAATTAGATTTTCCAAGCCATCTCGGAAACACGATACACACAAATGTCATTTTTATAATTGTATAGATAAATCAACTGCGTGGGAGTTGTTGGGAATTTTTAATTTCGGTCAATGAATATCACAAAAAAAATTGTAATGTTATTTACCAAAATCCCATCTTTCAGGAATAATAATATATATATAAAATAAAACTCGGACAAAATTTAATTTTTTGTTATATAATTTTTCCAATTTTTTGAAAACTGACGAGACAAGGCAAAAGATTCTAGAATGTGTGGGTTGCAGAACTGGCTTTCAGGAAGCCTTCGGGCTATTGTAGTTTTAGGACTGCAAAGGCGTCAGCCGAGAGTAATAGATCTCCTCCCACATTTAACGTTTCTTATTGCTCTCTCTTCGGTTTTCAAAAAATAAATTAAATCTTTTAAAAGATCTAAGTGTTTGTTTTTAAGAAAAATATCTTAAACTAAATCATTTGTGAGGGAGATTTTCCGTATTTTGAATTGTAAGCAAACGCTGGTGTCTAGAATCTCGAAAAATATATCACAATTTGGGCAAGCTATCTTTTCCGACTTGCGATTCGCGAAACTGCCCCCGCGCGCCATTTTGAGAAAAACGATGTCTTTATGAAGAATTTTCATTGCGGATTAATATATTGGCTAAATATCAACACGTAAATAACTTCAGCCACACATGAATTCGGACCAGTCTTGGACTATCCTGATCAAAATTCTCACATCTGTACATGCAATAGATTTTCCAAGCCATCTCGGAAACACGATACACAAAAATGTCATTTTTATAATTGTATAGATAAATCAACTGTGTGGGAGATGTTGGGAATTTTTAATTTCGGTCAATGAATATCACAAAAAAAATTGTAATGTTATTTACCAAAGTCCCATCTTTCAGAAATAATAATATATATACTAAATTAAAACTCGGACAAAATTTAATTTTTTGTTATATAATTTTTCCAATTTTTTGAAAACTGACGAGACATGGCAAAAGATTCTAGAATGTGTGGGTTGCAGAACTGGCTTTCAGGAAGCCTTCGGGCTATTGTAGTTTCAGGACTGCAAGGGCGTCAGCCGCGAGTAATAGATCTCCTCCCACATTTAACGTTTCTTATTGCTCTCTCTTCGGTTTTCAAAAAATAAATTAAATCTTTTAAAAGATCTAAGTGTTTGTTTTTAAGAAAAATATCTTAAACTAAATCAATTGTGAGGGAGATTTTCCGTATTTTGAATTGTAAGAAAACGCGGGTGTTTAGAAACGCGAGAAATATATCACAATTTTGGCAAGCTATCTTTTCCGACTTGCGATTCCCGAAACTGCCCCCGCGCGCCATTTTGAGAAAAACGATGTCTTTATGATGCATTTTCATTGCGGATTAATATATTGGCTAAATATCAACACGTAAATAACTTCAGCCACACATGAATTCGGACCAGTCTTGGACTATCCACATCAAAATTCTCACATCTGTACATGCAATAGATTTTCCAAGCCATCTCGGAAACACGATACACACAAATGTTATTTTTGTAATCGTATAGATAAAACAACTGCGTGGGAGTTGTTGGGAATGTTTAATTTCGTGCAATGAATATCACAAAAAAAATTGTAATGTTATTTACCAAAGTCACATCTTTCAGGAATAATAATATATATACTAAAATAAAACTCGGACAAAATTTAATTTTTTGTTATATAATTTTTCCAATTTTTTGAAAACTGACGAGACATGGCAAAAGATTCTAGAATGTGTGGGTTGCAGAACTGGCTTTCAGGAAGAATTCGGGCTATTGTAGTTTTAGGACTGCAAGGGCGTCAGCCGAGAGTAATAGATCTCCTCCCACATTTAACGTTTCTTATTGCTCTCTCTTCGGTTTTCAAAAAAGAAATTAAATCTTTTAAAGATCTAAGTGTTTGTTTTTAAGAAAAATATCTTAAACTAAATCAATTGTGAGGGAGATTTTCCGTATTTCGAATTGTAAGAAAACGCGGGTTTTTAGAAACGCAAGAAATATATCACAATTTGGGCAAGCTATCTTTTCCGACTTGCGATTCCCGAAACTGCCCCCGCGCGGCATTTTGAGAAAAACGATGTCTTTATGATGAATTTTCATTGCGGATTAATATATTGGCTAAATATCAACACGTAAATAACTTCAGCCACACATGAATTCGGACCAGTCTTGGACTATCCACATCAAAATTCTCACATCTGTACATGCAATAGATTTTCCAAGCCATCTCGGAAACACGATACACACAAATGTCATTTTTATAATTGTATAGATAAATCAACTGCGTGGGAGTTGTTGGGAATTTTTAATTTCGGTGAATGAATATCACAAAAAATTGTAATGTTATTTACCAAAGTCCCATCTTTCAGGAATAATAATATATATATAAAATAAAACACGGACAAAATTTAATTTTTTGTTATATAATTTTTCCAATTTTTTGAAAACTGACGAGACAAGGCAAAAGATTCTAGAATGTGTGGGTTGCAGAACTGGCTTTCAGGTAGCCTTCGGGCTATTGTAGTTTTAGAACTGCAAAGGCGTCAGCCGAGAGTAATAGATCTCCTCCCACATTTAACGTTTCTTATTGCTCTCTCTTCGGTTTTCAAAAAATAAATTAAATCTTTTAAAAGATCTAAATGTTTGTTTTTAAGAAAAATATCTTAAACTAAATCATTTGTGAGGGAGATTTTCCGTATTTTGAATTGCAAGCAAACGCTGGTGTCTAGAATCTCGAAAAATATATCACAATTTGGGCAAGCTATCTTTTCCGACTTGCGATTCCCGAAACTGCCCCCGCGCGCCATTTTGAGAAAAACGATGCCTTTATGATGAATTTTCATTGCGGAATAATATATTGGCTAAATATCAACACGTAAATAACTTCAGCCACACATGAATTCGGACCAGTCTTGGACTATCCACATCAAAATTCTCACATCTGTACATGCAATAGATTTTCCAAGCCATCTCGGAAACACGATACACACAAATGTCATTTTTATAATTGTATAGATAAATCAACTGTGTGGGAGTTGTTGGGAATTTTTAATTTCGGTCAATGAATATCACAAAAAAAATTGTAATGTTATTTACCAAAGTCCCATCTTTCACGAATAATAATATATATACTAAATTAAAACTCGGACAAAATTTAATTTTTTGTTATATAATTTTTCCAATTTTTTGAAAACTGACGAGACATGGCAAAAGATTCTAGAATGTGTGGGTTGCAGAACTGGCTTTCAGGAAGCCTTCGGGCTATTCTAGTTTTAGGACTGCAAGGGTGTCAGCCGAGAGTTATAGATCTCCTCCCACATTTAACGTTTCTTATTGTTCTCTCTTCGGTTTTCAAAAAAGAAATTAAATCTTTTAAAAGATCTAAGTGTTAATTTTTAAGAAAAATATCTTAAACTAAATCAATTGTGAGGGAGATTTTCCGTATTTCGAATTGTAAGAAAACGCGAGAAATATATCACAATTTGGGCAAGCTATCTTTTCCGACTTGCGATTCCCGAAAATGCCCCCGCGCGCCATTTTGAGAAAAACGATGTCTTTATGATGCATTTTCATTGCGGATTAATATATTGGCTAAATATCAACACGTAAATAACTTCAGCCACACATGAATTCGGACCAGTCTTGGACTATCCTGATCAAAATTCTCACATTTGTACATGAATTAGATTTTCCAAGCCATCTCGGAAACACGATACACACAAATGTCATTTTTATAATTGTATAGATAAATCAACTGCGTGGGAGTTGTTGGGAATTTTTAATTTCGGTCAATGAATATCACAAAAAAAATTGTAATGTTATTTACCAAAATCCCATCTTTCAGGAATAATAATATATATATAAAATAAAACTCGGACAAAATTTAATTTTTTGTTATATAATTTTTCCAATTTTTTGAAAACTGACGAGACAAGGCAAAAGATTCTAGAATGTATGGGTTGCAGAACTGGCTTTCAGGAAGCCTTCGGGCTATTGTAGTTTTAGGACTGCAAAGGCGTCAGCCGAGAGTAATAGATCTCCTCCCACATTTAACGTTTCTTATTGCTCTCTCTTCGGTTTTCAAAAAATAAATTAAATCTTTTAAAAGATCTAAGTGTTTGTTTTTAAGAAAAATATCTTAAACTAAATCATTTGTGAGGGAGATTTTCCGTATTTTGAATTGTAAGCAAACGCTGGTGTCTAGAATCTCGAAAAATATATCACAATTTGGGCAAGCTATCTTTTCCGACTTGCGATTCCCGAAACTGCCCCCGCGCGCCATTTTGAGACAAACGATGTCTTTATGATGAATTTTCATTGCGGATTAATATATTGGCTAAATATCAACACGTAAATAACTTCAGCCACACATGAATTCGGACCAGTCTTGGACTATCCACATCAAAATTCTCACATCTGTACATACAATAGATTTTCCAAGCCATCTCGGAAACACGATACACAAAAATGTCATTTTTATAATTGTATAGATAAATCAACTGTGTGGGAGATGTTGGGACTTTTTAATTTCGGTCAATGAATATCACAAAAAAAAAATTGTAATGTTATTTACCAAAGTCCCATCTTTCAGAAATAATAATATATATACTAAATTAAAACTCGGACAAAATTTATTTTTTTGTTATATAATTTTTCCAATTTTTTGAAAACTGACGAGACATGGCAAAAGATTCTAGAATGTGTGGGTTGCAGAACTGGCTTTCAGGAAGCCTTCGGGCTATTGTAGTTTCAGGACTGCAAGGGCGTCAGCCGAGAGTAATAGATCTCCTCCCACATTTAACGTTTCTTATTGCTCTCTCTTCGGTTTTCAAAAAAGAAATTAAATCTTTTAAAAGATCTAAGTGTTTGTTTTTAAGAAAAATATCTTAAACTAAATCAATTGTGAGGGAGATTTTCCGTATTTCGAATTGTAAGAAAACGCGGGTGTTTAGAAACGCGAGAAATATATCACAATTTGGGCAAGCTATCTTTTCCGACTTGCGATTCCCGAAACTGCCCCCGCGCGCCATTTTGAGAAAAACGATGTCTTTATGATGAATTTTCATTGCGGATTAATATATTGGCTAAATATCAACACGTAAATAACTTCAGCCACACATGAATTCGGACCAGTCTTGGACTATCCACATCAAAATTCTCACATCTGTACATGCAATAGATTTTCCAAGCCATCTCGGAAACACGATACACACAAATGTCATTTTTATAATTGTATAGATAAATCAACTGCGTGGGAGTTGTTGGTAATTTTTAATTTCGGTCAATGAATATCACAAAAAAAATTGTAATGTTATTTACCAAAGTCCCATCTTTCAGGAATAATAATATATATACTAAATTAAAACTCGGACAAAATTTAATTTTTTGTTATTTAATTTTTCCAATTTTTTGAAAACTGACGAGACATGGCAAAAGATTCTAGAATGTGTGGTTGCAGAACTGGCTTTCAGGAAGCCTTCGGGCTATTGTAGTTTTAGGACTGCAAGGGTGTCAGCCGAGAGTTATAGATCTCCTCCCAAATTTAACGTTTCTTATTGCTCTCTCTTCGGTTTTCAAAAAAGAAATTAAATCTTTTAAAAGATCTAAGTGTTAATTTTTAAGAAAAATATCTTAAACTAAATCAATTGTGAGGGAGATTTTCCGTATTTCGAATTGTAAGAAAACGCGGGTGTTTAGAAACGCGAGAAATATATCACAATTTGGGCAAGCTATCTTTTCCGACTTGCGATTCCCGAAACTGCCCCCGCGCGCCATTTTGAGAAAAACGATGCCTTTATGATGAATTTTCATTGCGGAATAATATATTGGCTAAATATCAACACGTAAATAACTTCAGCCACACATGAATTCGGACCAGTCTTGGACTATCCACATCAAAATTCTCACATCTGTACATGCAATAGATTTTCCAAGCCATCTCGGAAACACGATACACACAAATGTCATTTTTATAATTGTATAGATAAATCAACTGTGTGGGAGTTGTTGGGAATTTTTAATTTCGGTCAATGAATATCACAAAAAAAATTGTAATGTTATTTACCAAAGTCCCATCTTTCAGGAATAATAATATATATACTAAATTAAAACTCGGACAAAATTTAATTTTTTGTTATATAATTTTTCCAATTTTTTGAAAACTGACGAGACATGGCAAAAGATTCTAGAATGTGTGGGTTGCAGAACTGGCTTTCAGGAAGCCTTCGGGCTATTGTAGTTTTAGGACTGCAAGGGTGTCAGCCGAGAGTTATAGATCTCCTCCCACATTTAACGTTTCTTATTGTTCTCTCTTCGGTTTTCAAAAAAGAAATTAAATCTTTTAAAAGATCTAAGTGTTAATTTTTAAGAAAAATATCTTAAACTAAATCAATTGTGAGGGAGATTTTCCGTATTTCGAATTGTAAGAAAACGCGGGTGTTTAGAAACGCGAGAAATATATCACAATTTGGGCAAGCTATCTTTTCCGACTTGCGATTCCCGAAACTGCCCCCGCGCGCCATTTTGAGAAAAACGATGTCTTTATGATGCATTTTCATTGCGGATTAATATATTGGCTAAATATCAACACGTAAATAACTTCAGCCACACATGAATTCGGACCAGTCTTGGACTATCCTGATCAAAATTCTCACATTTGTACATGAATTAGATTTTCCAAGCCATCTCGGAAACACGATACACACAAATGTCATTTTTATAATTGTATAGATAAATCAACTGCGTGGGAGTTGTTGGGAATTTTTAATTTCGGTCAATGAATATCACAAAAAAAATTGTAATGTTATTTACCAAAATCCCATCTTTCAGGAATAATAATATATATATAAAATAAAACTCGGACAAAATTTAATTTTTTGTTATATAATTTTTCCAATTTTTTGAAAACTGACGAGACAAGGCAAAAGATTCTAGAATGTGTGGGTTGCAGAACTGGCTTTCAGGAAGCCTTCGGGCTATTGTAGTTTTAGGACTGCAAAGGCGTCAGCCGAGAGTAATAGATCTCCTCCCACATTTAACGTTTCTTATTGCTCTCTCTTCGGTTTTCAAAAAATAAATTAAATCTTTTAAAAGATCTAAGTGTTTGTTTTTAAGAAAAATATCTTAAACTAAATCATTTGTGAGGGAGATTTTCCGTATTTTGAATTGTAAGCAAACGCTGGTGTCTAGAATCTCGAAAAATATATCACAATTTGGGCAAGCTATCTTTTCCGACTTGCGATTCGCGAAACTGCCCCCGCGCGCCATTTTGAGAAAAACGATGTCTTTATGAAGAATTTTCATTGCGGATTAATATATTGGCTAAATATCAACACGTAAATAACTTCAGCCACACATGAATTCGGACCAGTCTTGGACTATCCACATCAAAATTCTCACATCTGTACATGCAATAGATTTTCCAAGCCATCTCGGAAACACGATACACAAAAATGTCATTTTTATAATTGTATAGATAAATCAACTGTGTGGGAGATGTTGGGAATTTTTAATTTCGGTCAATGAATATCACAAAAAAAATTGTAATGTTATTTACCAAAGTCCCATCTTTCAGAAATAATAATATATATACTAAATTAAAACTCGGACAAAATTTAATTTTTTGTTATATAATTTTTCCAATTTTTTGAAAACTGACGAGACATGGCAAAAGATTCTAGAATGTGTGGGTTGCAGAACTGGCTTTCAGGAAGCCTTCGGGCTATTGTAGTTTCAGGACTGCAAGGGCGTCAGCCGCGAGTAATAGATCTCCTCCCACATTTAACGTTTCTTATTGCTCTCTCTTCGGTTTTCAAAAAATAAATTAAATCTTTTAAAAGATCTAAGTGTTTGTTTTTAAGAAAAATATCTTAAACTAAATCAATTGTGAGGGAGATTTTCCGTATTTCGAATTGTAAGAAAACGCGGGTGTTTAGAAACGCGAGAAATATATCACAATTTGGGCAAGCTATCTTTTCCGACTTGCGATTCCCGAAACTGCCCCCGCGCGCCATTTTGAGAAAAACGATGTCTTTATGATGCATTTTCATTGCGGATTAATATATTGGCTAAATATCAACACGTAAATAACTTCAGCCACACATGAATTCGGACCAGTCTTGGACTATCCTGATCAAAATTCTCACATTTGTACATGAATTAGATTTTCCAAGCCATCTCGGAAACACGATACACACAAATGTCATTTTTATAATTGTATAGATAAATCAACTGCGTGGGAGTTGTTGGGAATTTTTAATTTCGGTCAATGAATATCACAAAAAAAATTGTAATGTTATTTACCAAAATCCCATCTTTCAGGAATAATAATATATATATAAAATAAAACTCGGACAAAATTTAATTTTTTGTTATATAATTTTTCCAATTTTTTGAAAACTGACGAGACAAGGCAAAAGATTCTAGAATGTGTGGGTTGCAGAACTGGCTTTCAGGAAGCCTTCGGGCTATTGTAGTTTTAGGACTGCAAAGGCGTCAGCCGAGAGTAATAGATCTCCTCCCACATTTAACGTTTCTTATTGCTCTCTCTTCGGTTTTCAAAAAATAAATTAAATCTTTTAAAAGATCTAAGTGTTTGTTTTTAAGAAAAATATCTTAAACTAAATCATTTGTGAGGGAGATTTTCCGTATTTTGAATTGTAAGCAAACGCTGGTGTCTAGAATCTCGAAAAATATATCACAATTTGGGCAAGCTATCTTTTGAGACTTGCGATTCCCGAAACTGCCCCCGCGCGCCATTTTGAGAAAAACGATGTCTTTATGAAGAATTTTCATTGCGGATTAATATATTGGCTAAATATCAACACGTAAATAACTTCAGCCACAGATGAATTCGGACCAGTCTTGGACTATCCACATCAAAATTCTCACATCTGTACATGCAATAGATTTTCCAAGCCATCTCGGAAACACGATACACAAAAATGTCATTTTTATAATTGTATAGATAAATCAACTGTGTGGGAGATGTTGGGAATTTTTAATTTCGGTCAATGAATATCACAAAAAAAATTGTAATGTTATTTACCAAAGTCCCATCTTTCAGAAATAATAATATATATACTAAATTAAAACTCGGACAAAATTTAATTTTTTGTTATATAATTTTTCCAATTTTTTGAAAACTGACGAGACATGGCAAAAGATTCTAGAATGTGTGGGTTGCAGAACTGGCTTTCAGGAAGCCTTCGGGCTATTGTAGTTTCAGGACTGCAAGGGCGTCAGCCGCGAGTAATAGATCTCCTCCCACATTTAACGTTTCTTATTGCTCTCTCTTCGGTTTTCAAAAAATAAATTAAATCTTTTAAAAGATCTAAGTGTTTGTTTTTAAGAAAAATATCTTAAACTAAATCAATTGTGAGGGAGATTTTCCGTATTTCGAATTGTAAGAAAACGCGGGTGTTTAGAAACGCGAGAAATATATCACAATTTGGGCAAGCTATCTTTTCCGACTTGCGATTCCCGAAACTGCCCCCGCGCGCCATTTTGAGAAAAACGATGTCTTTATGATGCATTTTCATTGCGGATTAATATATTGGCTAAATATCAACACGTAAATAACTTCAGCCACACATGAATTCGGACCAGTCTTGGACTATCCTGATCAAAATTCTCACATTTGTACATGAATTAGATTTTCCAAGCCATCTCGGAAACACGATACACACAAATGTCATTTTTATAATTGTATAGATAAATCAACTGCGTGGGAGTTGTTGGGAATTTTTAATTTCGGTCAATGAATATCACAAAAAAAATTGTAATGTTATTTACCAAAATCCCATCTTTCAGGAATAATAATATATATATAAAATAAAACTCGGACAAAATTTAATTTTTTGTTATATAATTTTTCCAATTTTTTGAAAACTGACGAGACAAGGCAAAAGATTCTAGAATGTGTGGGTTGCAGAACTGGCTTTCAGGAAGCCTTCGGGCTATTGTAGTTTTAGGACTGCAAAGGCGTCAGCCGAGAGTAATAGATCTCCTCCCACATTTAACGTTTCTTATTGCTCTCTCTTCGGTTTTCAAAAAATAAATTAAATCTTTTAAAAGATCTAAGTGTTTGTTTTTAAGAAAAATATCTTAAACTAAATCATTTGTGAGGGAGATTTTCCGTATTTTGAATTGTAAGCAAACGCTGGTGTCTAGAATCTCGAAAAATATATCACAATTTGGGCAAGCTATCTTTTGAGACTTGCGATTCCCGAAACTGCCCCCGCGCGCCATTTTGAGAAAAACGATGTCTTTATGAAGAATTTTCATTGCGGATTAATATATTGGCTAAATATCAACACGTAAATAACTTCAGCCACAGATGAATTCGGACCAGTCTTGGACTATCCACATCAAAATTCTCACATCTGTACATGCAATAGATTTTCCAAGCCATCTCGGAAACACGATACACACAAATGTCATTTTTATAATTGTATAGATAAATCAACTGTGTGGGAGTTGTTGGGAATTTTTAATTTCGGTCAATGAATATCACAAAAAAAATTGTAATGTTATTTACCAAAGTCCCATCTTTCAGGAATAATAATATATATACTAAATTAAAACTCGGACAAAATTTAATTTTTTGTTATATAATTTTTCCAATTTTTTGAAAACTGACGAGACATGGCAAAAGATTCTAGAATGTGTGGGTTGCAGAACTGGCTTTCAGGAAGCCTTCGGGCTATTGTAGTTTTAGGACTGCAAGGGCGTCAGCCGAGAGTAATAGATCTCCTCCCACATTTAACGTTTCTTATTGCTCTCTCTTCGGTTTTCAAAAAAGAAATTAAATCTTTTAAAAGATCTAAGTGTTTGTTTTTAAGAAAAATATCTTAAACTAAATCAATTGTGAGGGAGATTTTCCGTATTTTGAATTGTAAGCAAACGCTGGTGTCTAGAATCTCGAAAAATATATCACAATTTGGGCAAGCTATCTTTTGAGACTTGCGATTCCCGAAACTGCCCCCGCGCGCCATTTTGAGAAAAACGATGTCTTTATGAAGAATTTTCATTGCGGATTAATATATTGGCTAAATATCAACACGTAAATAACTTCAGCCACAGATGAATTCGGACCAGTCTTGGACTATCCACATCAAAATTCTCACATCTGTACATGCAATAGATTTTCCAAGCCATCTCGGAAACACGATACACACAAATGTCATTTTTATAATTGTATAGATAAATCAACTGTGTGGGAGTTGTTGGGAATTTTTAATTTCGGTCAATGAATATCACAAAAAAAATTGTAATGTTATTTACCAAAGTCCCATCTTTCAGGAATAATAATATATATACTAAATTAAAACTCGGACAAAATTTAATTTTTTGTTATATAATTTTTCCAATTTTTTGAAAACTGACGAGACATGGCAAAAGATTCTAGAATGTGTGGGTTGCAGAACTGGCTTTCAGGAAGCCTTCGGGCTATTGTAGTTTTAGGACTGCAAGGGTGTCAGCCGAGAGTTATAGATCTCCTCCCACATTTAACGTTTCTTATTGCTCTCTCTTCGGTTTTCAAAAAAGAAATTAAATCTTTTAAAAGATCTAAGTGTTAATTTTTAAGAAAAATATCTTAAACTAAATCAATTGTGAGGGAGATTTTCCGTATTTCGAATTGTAAGAAAACGCGGGTGTTTAGAAACGCGAGAAATATATCACAATTTGGGCAAGCTATCTTTTCCGACTTGCGATTCACGAAACTGCCCCCGCGTGCTATTTTGAGAAAAACGATGTCTTTATGATGAATTTTCATTGCGGATTAATATATTGGCTAAATATCAACACGTAAATAACTTCAGCCACACATGAATTCGGACCAGTCTTGGACTATCTACATCAAAATTCTCACATCTGTACATGCAATAGATTTTCCAAGCCATCTCGGAAACAC
Source organism: Maratus michaelseni (assembly GCA_963931845.1). Taxonomy (NCBI): domain Eukaryota; kingdom Metazoa; phylum Arthropoda; class Arachnida; order Araneae; family Salticidae; genus Maratus; species Maratus michaelseni. The sequence goes on from OZ007587.1 coordinate 284,300,232, forward strand.
GATACACACAAATGTCATTTTTATAATTGTATAGATAAATCAACTGCGTGGGAGTTGTTGGGAATTTTTAATTTCGGTCAATGAATATCACAAAAAAAATTGTAATGTTATTTACTTAAGTCCCATCTTTCAGGAATAATAATATATATACTAAATTAAAACTCGGACAAAATTTAATTTTTTGTTATATAATTTTTACAATTTTTTGAAAACTGACGAGACATGGCAAAAATTCTAGAATGTGTGGGTTGCAGAACTGGCTTTCAGGAAGCCTTCGGGCTATTGTAGTTTTAGGACTGCAAGGGCGTCAGCCGAGAGTAATAGATCTCCTCCCACATTTAACGTTTCTTATTGCTCTGTCTTCGGTTTTCAAAAAAGAAATTAAATCTTTTAAAAGATCTAAGTGTTAATTTTTAAGAAAAATATCTTAAACTAAATCAATTGTGAGGGAGATTTTCCGTATTTCGAATTGTAAGAAAACGCGGGTGTTTAGAAACGCGAGAAATATATCACAATTTGGGCAAGCTATCTTTTTCCGACTTGCGATTCCCGAAACTGCCTCCGCGCGCCATTTTGAGAAAAACGATGTCTTTATGATGAATTTTCATTGCGGATTAATATATTGGCTAAATATCAACACGTAAATAACTTCAGCCACACATGAATTCGGACCAGTCTTGGACTATCCACATCAAAATTCTCACATCTGTACATGCAATAGATTTTCCAAGCCATCTCGGAAACACGATACACACAAATGTCATTTTTATAATTGTATAGATAAATCAACTGTGTGGGAGTTGTTGGGAATTTTTAATTTCGGTCAATGAATATCACAAAAAAAATTGTAATGTTATTTACCAAAGTCCCATCTTTCAGGAATAATAATATATATACTAAATTAAAACTCGGACAAAATTTAATTTTTTGTTATATAATTTTTCCAATTTTTTGAAAACTGACGAGACATGGCAAAAGATTCTAGAATGTGTGGGTTGCAGAACTGGCTTTCAGGAAGCCTTCGGGCTATTGTAGTTTTAGGACTGCAAGGGCGTCAGCCGAGAGTAATAGATCTCCTCCCACATTTAACGTTTCTTATTGCTCTCTCTTCGGTTTTCAAAAAAGAAATTAAATCTTTTAAAAGATCTAAGTGTTAATTTTTAAGAAAAATATCTTAAACTAAATCAATTGTGAGGGAGATTTTCCGTATTTCGAATTGTAAGAAAACGCGGGTGTTTAGAAACCCGAGAAATATATCACAATTTGGGCAAGCTATCTTTGCCGACTTGCGATTCCCGAAACTGCCCCCGCGCGCCATTTTGAGAAAAACGATGTCTTTATGATGAATTTTCATTGCGGATTAATATATTGGCTAATTATCAACACGTAAAAAATTTCAGCCACATATGAATTCGGACCAGTCTTGGACTATCCACATCAAAATTCTCACATCTGTACATGCAATAGATTTTCCAAGCCATCTCGGAAACACGATACACACAAATGTCATTTTTATAATTGTATAGATAAATCAACTGCGTGGGAGTTGTTGGGAATTTTTAATTTCGGTCAATGAATATCACAAAAAAAATTGTAATGTTATTTACCAAAGTCCCATCTTTCAGGAATAATAATATATATATAAAATAAAACTCGGACAAAATTTAATTTTTTGTTATATAATTTTTCCAATTTTTTGAAAACTGACGAGACAAGGCAAAAGATTCTAGAATGTGTGGGTTGCAGAACTGGCTTTCAGGAAGCCTTCGGGCTATTGTAGTTTTAGGACTGCAAGGGCGTCAGCCGAGAGTAATAGATCTCCTCCCACATTTAACGTTTCTTATTGCTCTCTCTTCGGTTTTCAAAAAATAAATTAAATCTTTTAAAAGATCTAAGTGTTTGTTTTTAAGAAAAATATCTTAAACTAAATCAATTGTGAGGGACATTTTCCGTATTTTGAATTGTATGCAAACGCTGGTGTCTAGAATCTCGAAAAATATATCACAATTTGGGCAAGCTATCTTTTCCGACTTGCGATTCCCGAAACTGCCCCCGCGCGCCATTTTGAGAAAAACGATGTCTTTATGATGAATTTTCATTGCGGATTAATATATTGGCTAAATATCAACACGTAAATAATTTCAGCCACACATGAATTCGAACCAGTCTTGGACTATCCACATCAAAATTCTCACATCTGTACATGCAATAGATTTTCCTAGCCATCTCGGAAACACGATACACACAAATGTCATTTTTATAATTGTATAGATAAATCACCTGTGTGGGAGTTGTTGGGAATTTTTAATTTCGGTCAATGAATATCACAAAAAAAATTGTAATGTTATTTACCAAAGCCCCATCTTTCAGGAATAATAATATATATATAAAATAAAACTCGGACAAAATTTAATTTTTTGTTATATAATTTTTCCAATTTTTTGAAAACTGACGAGACATGGCAAAAGATTCTAGAATGTGTGGGTTGCAGAACTGGCTTTCAGGAAGCCATCGGGCTATTGTAGTTTTAGGACTGCAAGGGTGTCAGCCGAGAGTTATAGATCTCCTCCCACATTTAACGTTCTTATTGCTCTCTCTTCGGTTTTCAAAAAAGAAATTAAATCTTTTAAAAGATCTAAGTGTTAATTTTTAAAAAAAATATCTTAAACTAAATCAATTGTGAGGGAGATTTTCCGTATTTCGAATTGTAAGAAAACGCGGGTGATTAGAAACGCGACAAATATATCACAATTTGGGCAAGCTATCTTTTCCGACTTGCGATTCCCGAAACTGCCCCCGCGCGCCATTTTGAGAAAAACGATGTCTTTATGATGAATTTCCATTGCGGATTAATATATTGGCTAAATATCAACACGTAAATAACTTCAGCCACACATGAATTCGGACCAGTCTTGGACTATCCACATCAAAATTCTCACATCTGTACATGCAATAGATTTTCCAAGCCATCTCGGAAACACGATACACACAAATGTCATTTTTATAATTTTATAGATAAATCAACTGCGTGGGAGTTGTTGGGAATTTTTAATTTCGGTCAATGAATATCACAAAAAAAATTGTAATGTTATTTACCAAAGCCCCATCTTTCAGGAATAATAATATATATATAAAATAAAACTCGGACAAAATTTAATTTTTTGTTATATAATTTTTCCAATTTTTTGAAAACTGACGAGACAAGGCAAAAGATTCTAGAATGTGTGGGTTGCAGAACTGGCTTTCAGGAAGCCTTCGGGCTATTGTAGTTTTAGGACTGCAAGGGCGTCAGCCGAGAGTAATAGATCTCCTCCCACATTTAACGTTTCTTATTGTTCTCTCTTCGGTTTTCAAAAAATAAATTAAATCTTTTAAAAGATCTAAGTGTTTGTTTTTAAGAAAAATATCTTAAACTAAATCAATTGTGAGGGAGATTTTCCGTATTTTGAATTGTAAGCAAACGCTGGTGTCTAGAATCTCGAAAAATATATCACAATTTGGTCAAGCTATCTTTTCCGACTTGCGATTCCCGAAACTGCCCCCGCGCGCCATTTTGAGAAAAACGATGTCTTTATGATGAATTTTCATTGCGGATTAATATATTGGCTAAATATCAACACGTAAATAACTTCAGCCACACATGAATTCGGACCAGTCTTGGACTATCCACATCAAAATTCTCACATCTGTACATGCAATAGATTTTCCAAGCCATCTCGGAAACACGATACACACAAATGTCATTTTTATAATTGTATAGATAAATCAACTGTGTGGGAGTTGTTGGGAATTTTTAATTTCGGTCAATGAATATCACAAAAAAATTGTAATGTTATTTACCAAAGTCCCATCTTTCAGGAATAATAATATATATACTAAATTAAAACTCGGACAAAATTTAATTTTTTGTTATATAATTTTTCCAATTTTTTGAAAACTGACGAGACATGGCAAAAGATTCTAGAATGTGTGGGTTGCAGAACTGTCTTTCAGGAAGCCTTCGGGCTATTGTAGTTTTAGGACTGCAAGGGCGTCTGCCGAGAGTAATAGATCTCCTCCCACATTTAACGATTCTTATTGCTCTCTCTTCGGTTTTCAAAAAAGAAATTAAATCTTTTAAAAGATCTAAGTGTTTGTTTTTAAGAAAAATATCTTAAACTAAATCAATTGTGAGGGAGATTTTCCGTATTTCGAATTGTAAGAAAACGCGGGTGTTTAGAAACGCGAGAAATATATCACAATTTGGGCAAGCTATCTTTTCCGACTTGCGATTCCCGAAACTGCCCCCGCGCGCCATTTTGAGAAAAACGATGTCTTTATGATGAATTTCCATTGCGGATTAATATATTGGCTAAATATCAACACGTAAATAACTTCAGCCACACATGAATTCGGACCAGTCTTGGACTATCCACATCAAAATTCTCACATCTGTACATGCAATACATTTTCCAAGCCATCTCGGAAACACGATACACACAAATGTCATTTTTATAATTGTATAGATAAATCAACTGCGTGGGAGTTGTTGGGAATTTTTAATTTCGGTCAATGAATATCACAAAAAAAATTGTAATGTTATTTACCAAAGCCCCATCTTTCAGGAATAATAATATATATATAAAATAAAACTCGGACAAAATTTAATTTTTTGTTATATAATTTTTCCAATTTTTTGAAAACTGACGAGACAAGGCAAAAGATTCTAGAATGTGTGGGTTGCAGAACTGGCTTTCAGGAAGCCTTCGGGCTATTGTAATTTTAGGACTGCAAGGGCGTCAGCCGAGAGTAATAGATCGCCTCCCACATTTAACGTTTCTTATTGTTCTCTCTTCGGTTTTCAAAAAATAAATTAAATCTTTTAAAAGATCTAAGTGTTTGTTTTTAAGAAAAATATCTTAAACTAAATCAATTGTGAGGGAGATTTTCCGTATTTTGAATTGTAAGCAAACGCTGGTGTCTAGAATCTCGAAAAATATATCACAATTTGGGCAAGCTATCTTTTCGACTTGCGATTCCCGAAACTGCCCCCGTGCGCCATTTTGAGAAAAACGATGTCTTTATGATGAATTTTCATTGCGGATTAATATATTGGCTAAATATCAACACGTAAATAACTTCAGCCACACATGAATTCGTACCAGTCTTGGACTATCCACATCAAAATTCTCACATCTGTACATGCAATAGATTTTCCAAGCCATCTCGGAAACACGATACACACAAATGTCATTTTTATAATTGTATAGATAAATCAACTGTGTGGGAGTTGTTGCGAATTTTTAATTTCGGTCAATGAATATCACAAAAAAAATTGTAATGTTATTTACCAAAGTCCCATCTTTCAGGAATAATAATATATATACTAAATTAAAACTCGGACAAAATTTAATTTTTTTTATATAATTTTTCCAATTTTTTGAAAACTGACGAGACATGGCAAAAGATTCTAGAATGTGTGGGTTGCAGAACTGGCTTTCAGGAAGCCTTCGGGCTATTGTAGTTTTAGGACTGCAAGGGCGTCAGCCGAGAGTTATAGATCTCCTCCCACATTTAACGTTTCTTATTGCTCTCTCTTCGGTTTTCAAAAAAGAAATTAAATCTTTTAAAAGATCTAAGTGTTTGTTTTTAAGAAAAATATCTTAAACTAAATCAATTGTGAGGGAGATTTTCCGTATTTCGAATTGTAAGAAAACGCGGGTGTTTAGAAACGCGAGAAATATATCACAATTTGGGCAAGCTATCTTTTCCGACTTGCGATTCCCGAAACTGCCCCCGCGCGCCATTTTTAGAAAAACGATCTCTTTATGATGAATTTTCATTGCGGATTAATATATTGGCTAAATATCAACACGTAAATAACTTCAGCCACACATGAATTCGGACCAGTCTTGGACTATCCACATCAAAATTCTCACATCTGTACATGCAATAGATTTTCCAAGCCATCTCGGATACACGATACACACAAATGTCATTTTTATAATTGTATAGATAAATCAACTGTGTGGGAGTTGTTGGGAATGTTTAATTTCGTGCAATGAATATCACAAAAAAAATTGTAATGTTATTTACCAAAGTCACATCTTTCAGAAATAATAATATATATACTAAAATAAAACTCGGACAAAATTTAATTTTTTGTTATATAATTTTTCCAATTTTTTAAAAACTGACGAGACATGGCAAAAGATTCTAGAATGTGTGGGTTGCAGAACTGGCTTTCAGGAAGCCTTCGGGCTATTGTAGTTTTAGGACTGCAAGGGCGTCAGCCGAGAGTAATAGATCTCCTCCCACATTTAACGTTTCTTATTGCTCTCTCTTCGGTTTTCAAAAAAGAAATAAAATCTTTTAAAGATCTAAGTGTTTGTTTTTAAGAAAAATATCTTAAACTAAATCAATTGTGAGGGAGATTTTCCGTATTTCGAATTGTAAGAAAACGCGGGTGTTTAGAAACGCGAGAAATATATCACAATTTGGGCAAGCTATCTTTTCCGACTTGCGATTCCCGAAACTGCCCCCGCGCGCCATTTTGAGAAAAACGATGTCTTTATGATGAATTTTCATTGCGGATTAATATATTGGCTAAATATCAACACGTAAATAACTTCAGCCACACATGAATTCGGACCAGTCTTGGACTATCCACATCAAAATTCTCACATCTGTACATGCAATAGCTTTTCCAAGCCATCTCGGAAACACGATACACACAAATGTCATTTTTATAATTGTATAGATAAATCAACTGTGTGGGAGTTGTTGGGAATGTTTAATTTCGTGCAATGAATATCACAAAAAAATTGTAATGTTATTTACCAAAGTCCCATCTTTCAGGAATAACAATATATATACTAAATTAAAACTCGGATAAAATTTAATTTTTTGTTATATAATTTTTCCAATTTTTTGAAAACTGACGAGACATGGCAAAAGATTCTAGAATGTGTGGGTTGCAGAACTGGCTTTCAGGAAGCCTTCGGGCTATTGTAGTTTTAGGACTGCAAGGGTGTCAGCCGAGAGTTATAGATCTCTTCCCACATTTAACGTTTCTTATTGCTCTCTCTTCGGTTTTCAAAAAAGAAATTAAATCTTTTAAAAGATCTAAGTGTTAATTTTTAAGAAAAATATCTTAAACTAAATCAATTGTGAGGGAGATTTTCCGTATTTCGAATTGTAAGAAAACGCGGGTGTTTAGAAACGCGAGAAATATATCACAATTTGGGCAAGCTATCTTTTCCGACTTGCGATTCCCGAAACTGCCCCCGCGCGCCATTTTTAGAAAAACGATCTCTTTATGATGAATTTTCATTGAGGATTAATATATTGGCTAAATATCAACACGTAAATATCTTCAGCCACACATGAATTTGGACCAGTCTTGGACTATCCACATCAAAATTCTCACATCTGTACATGCAATAGATTTTCCAAGCCATCTCGGAAACACGATACACACAAATGTTATTTTTGTAATCGTATAGATAAAACAACTGCGTGGGAGTTGTTGGGAATGTTTAATTTCGTGCAATGAATATCACAAAAAAAATTGTAATGTTATTTACCAAAGTCACATCTTTCAGGAATAATAATATATATACTAAAATAAAACTCGGACAAAATTTAATTTTTTGTTATATAATTTTTCCAATTTTTTGAAAACTGACGAGACATGGCAAAAGATTCTAGAATGTGTGGGTTGCAGAACTGGCTTTCAGGAAGCCTTCGGGCTATTGTAGTTTTAGGACTGCAAGGGCGTCAGCCGAGAGTAATAGATCTCCTCCCACATTTAACGTTTCTTATTGCTCTCTCTTCGGTTTTCAAAAAAGAAATTAAATCTTTTAAAGATCTAAGTGTTTGTTTTTAAGAAAAATATCTTAAACTAAATCAATTGTGAGGGAGATTTTCCGTATTTCGAATTGTAAGAAAACGCGGGTTTTTAGAAACGCGAGAAATATATCACAATTTGGGCAAGCTATCTTTTCCGACTTGCGATTCCCGAAACTGCCCCCGCGCGGCATTTTGAGAAAAACGATGTCTTTATGATGAATTTTCATTGCGGATTAATATATTGGCTAAATATCAACACGTAAATAACTTCAGCCACACATGAATTCGGACCAGTCTTGGACTATCCACATCAAAATTCTCACATCTGTACATGCAATAGATTTTCCAAGCCATCTCGGAAACACGATACACACAAATGTCATTTTTATAATTGTATAGATAAATCAACTGCGTGGGAGTTGTTGGGAATTTTTAATTTCGGTCAATGAATATCACAAAAAAAATTGTAATGTTATTTACCAAAGTCCCATCTTTCACGAATAATAATATATATACTAAATTAAAACTCGGACAAAATTTAATTTTTTGTTATATAATTTTTCCAATTTTTTGAAAACTGACGAGACATGGCAAAAGATTCTAGAATGTGTGGGTTGCAGAACTGGCTTTCAGGAAGCCTTCGGGCTATTGTAGTTTTAGGACTGCAAGGGTGTCAGCCGAGAGTTATAGATCTCCTCCCACATTTAACGTTTCTTATTGTTCTCTCTTCGGTTTTCAAAAAAGAAATTAAATCTTTTAAAAGATCTAAGTGTTAATTTTTAAGAAAAATATCTTAAACTAAATCAATTGTGAGGGAGATTTTCCGTATTTCGAATTGTAAGAAAACGCGGGTGTTTAGAAACGCGAGAAATATATCACAATTTGGGCAAGCTATCTTTTCCGACTTGCGATTCCCGAAAATGCCCCCGCGCGCCATTTTGAGAAAAACGATGTCTTTATGATGCATTTTCATTGCGGATTAATATATTGGCTAAATATCAACACGTAAATAACTTCAGCCACACATGAATTCGGACCAGTCTTGGACTATCCTGATCAAAATTCTCACATTTGTACATGAATTAGATTTTCCAAGCCATCTCGGAAACACGATACACACAAATGTCATTTTTATAATTGTATAGATAAATCAACTGCGTGGGAGTTGTTGGGAATTTTTAATTTCGGTCAATGAATATCACAAAAAAAATTGTAATGTTATTTACCAAAATCCCATCTTTCAGGAATAATAATATATATATAAAATAAAACTCGGACAAAATTTAATTTTTTGTTATATAATTTTTCCAATTTTTTGAAAACTGACGAGACATGGCAAAAGATTCTAGAATGTGTGGGTTGCAGAACTGGCTTTCAGGAAGCCTTCGGGCTATTGTAGTTTTAGGACTGCAAGGGTGTCAGCCGAGAGTTATAGATCTCTTCCCACATTTAACGTTTCTTATTGCTCTCTCTTCGGTTTTCAAAAAAGAAATTAAATCTTTTAAAAGATCTAAGTGTTAATTTTTAAGAAAAATATCTTAAACTAAATCAATTGTGAGGGAGATTTTCCGTATTTCGAATTGTAAGAAAACGCGGGTGTTTAGAAACGCGAGAAATATATCACAATTTGGGCAAGCTATCTTTTCCGACTTGCGATTCCCGAAACTGCCCCCGCGCGCCATTTTTAGAAAAACGATCTCTTTATGATGAATTTTCATTGAGGATTAATATATTGGCTAAATATCAACACGTAAATATCTTCAGCCACACATGAATTTGGACCAGTCTTGGACTATCCACATCAAAATTCTCACATCTGTACATGCAATAGATTTTCCAAGCCATCTCGGAAACACGATACACACAAATGTTATTTTTGTAATCGTATAGATAAAACAACTGCGTGGGAGTTGTTGGGAATGTTTAATTTCGTGCAATGAATATCACAAAAAAAATTGTAATGTTATTTACCAAAGTCACATCTTTCAGGAATAATAATATATATACTAAAATAAAACTCGGACAAAATTTAATTTTTTGTTATATAATTTTTCCAATTTTTTGAAAACTGACGAGACATGGCAAAAGATTCTAGAATGTGTGGGTTGCAGAACTGGCTTTCAGGAAGCCTTCGGGCTATTGTAGTTTTAGGACTGCAAGGGCGTCAGCCGAGAGTAATAGATCTCCTCCCACATTTAACGTTTCTTATTGCTCTCTCTTCGGTTTTCAAAAAAGAAATTAAATCTTTTAAAGATCTAAGTGTTTGTTTTTAAGAAAAATATCTTAAACTAAATCAATTGTGAGGGAGATTTTCCGTATTTCGAATTGTAAGAAAACGCGGGTTTTTAGAAACGCGAGAAATATATCACAATTTGGGCAAGCTATCTTTTCCGACTTGCGATTCCCGAAACTGCCCCCGCGCGGCATTTTGAGAAAAACGATGTCTTTATGATGAATTTTCATTGCGGATTAATATATTGGCTAAATATCAACACGTAAATAACTTCAGCCACACATGAATTCGGACCAGTCTTGGACTATCCACATCAAAATTCTCACATCTGTACATGCAATAGATTTTCCAAGCCATCTCGGAAACACGATACACACAAATGTCATTTTTATAATTGTATAGATAAATCAACTGCGTGGGAGTTGTTGGGAATTTTTAATTTCGGTGAATGAATATCACAAAAAAATTGTAATGTTATTTACCAAAGTCCCATCTTTCAGGAATAATAATATATATATAAAATAAAACACGGACAAAATTTAATTTTTTGTTATATAATTTTTCCAATTTTTTGAAAACTGACGAGACAAGGCAAAAGATTCTAGAATGTGTGGGTTGCAGAACTGGCTTTCAGGAAGCCTTCGGGCTATTGTAGTTTTAGAACTGCAAAGGCGTCAGCCGAGAGTAATAGATCTCCTCCCATATTTAACGTTTCTTATTGCTCTCTCTTCGGTTTTCAAAAAATAAATTAAATCTTTTAAAAGATCTAAATGTTTGTTTTTAAGAAAAATATCTTAAACTAAATCATTTGTGAGGGAGATTTTCCGTATTTTGAATTGCAAGCAAACGCTGGTGTCTAGAATCTCGAAAAATATATCACAATTTGGGCAAGCTATCTTTTCCGACTTGCGATTCCCGAAACTGCCCCCGCGCGCCATTTTGAGAAAAACGATGCCTTTATGATGAATTTTCATTGCGGAATAATATATTGGCTAAATATCAACACGTAAATAACTTCAGCCACACATGAATTCGGACCAGTCTTGGACTATCCACATCAAAATTCTCACATCTGTACATGCAATAGATTTTCCAAGCCATCTCGGAAACACGATACACACAAATGTCATTTTTATAATTGTATAGATAAATCAACTGTGTGGGAGTTGTTGGGAATTTTTAATTTCGGTCAATGAATATCACAAAAAAAATTGTAATGTTATTTACCAAAGTCCCATCTTTCACGAATAATAATATATATACTAAATTAAAACTCGGACAAAATTTAATTTTTTGTTATATAATTTTTCCAATTTTTTGAAAACTGACGAGACATGGCAAAAGATTCTAGAATGTGTGGGTTGCAGAACTGGCTTTCAGGAAGCCTTCGGGCTATTGTAGTTTTAGGACTGCAAGGGTGTCAGCCGAGAGTTATAGATCTCCTCCCACATTTAACGTTTCTTATTGTTCTCTCTTCGGTTTTCAAAAAAGAAATTAAATCTTTTAAAAGATCTAAGTGTTAATTTTTAAGAAAAATATCTTAAACTAAATCAATTGTGAGGGAGATTTTCCGTATTTCGAATTGTAAGAAAACGCGGGTGTTTAGAAACGCGAGAAATATATCACAATTTGGGCAAGCTATCTTTTCCGACTTGCGATTCCCGAAAATGCCCCCGCGCGCCATTTTGAGAAAAACGATGTCTTTATGATGCATTTTCATTGCGGATTAATATATTGGCTAAATGTCAACACGTAAATAACTTCAGCCACACATGAATTCGGACCAGTCTTGGACTATCCTGATCAAAATTCTCACATTTGTACATGAATTAGATTTTCCAAGCCATCTCGGAAACACGATACACACAAATGTCATTTTTATAATTGTATAGATAAATCAACTGCGTGGGAGTTGTTGGGAATTTTTAATTTCGGTCAATGAATATCACAAAAAAAATTGTAATGTTATTTACCAAAATCCCATCTTTCAGGAATAATAATATATATATAAAATAAAACTCGGACAAAATTTAATTTTTTGTTATATAATTTTTCCAATTTTTTGAAAACTGACGAGACAAGGCAAAAGATTCTAGAATGTGTGGGTTGCAGAACTGGCTTTCAGGAAGCCTTCGGGCTATTGTAGTTTTAGGACTGCAAAGGCGTCAGCCGAGAGTAATAGATCTCCTCCCACATTTAACGTTTAATATTGCTCTCTCTTCGGTTTTCAAAAAATAAATTAAATCTTTTAAAAGATCTAAGTGTTTGTTTTTAAGAAAAATATCTTAAACTAAATCATTTGTGAGGGAGATTTTCCGTATTTTGAATTGTAAGCAAACGCTGGTGTCTAGAATCTCGAAAAATATATCACAATTTGGGCAAGCTATCTTTTCCGACTTGCGATTCCCGAAACTGCCCCCGCGCGCCATTTTGAGACAAACGATGTCTTTATGATGAATTTTCATTGCGGATTAATATATTGGCTAAATATCAACACGTAAATAACTTCAGCCACACATGAATTCGGACCAGTCTTGGACTATCCACATCAAAATTCTCACATCTGTACATGCAATAGATTTTCCAAGCCATCTCGGAAACACGATACACACAAATGTCATTTTTATAATTGTATAGATAAATCAACTGCGTGGGAGTTGTTGGGAATTTTTAATTTCGGTGAATGAATATCACAAAAAAATTGTAATGTTATTTACCAAAGTCCCATCTTTCAGGAATAATAATATATATATAAAATAAAACACGGACAAAATTTAATTTTTTGTTATATAATTTTTCCAATTTTTTGAAAACTGACGAGACAAGGCAAAAGATTCTAGAATGTGTGGGTTGCAGAACTGGCTTTCAGGAAGCCTTCGGGCTATTGTAGTTTTAGAACTGCAAAGGCGTCAGCCGAGAGTAATAGATCTCCTCCCATATTTAACGTTTCTTATTGCTCTCTCTTCGGTTTTCAAAAAATAAATTAAATCTTTTAAAAGATCTAAATGTTTGTTTTTAAGAAAAATATCTTAAACTAAATCATTTGTGAGGGAGATTTTCCGTATTTTGAATTGCAAGCAAACGCTGGTGTCTAGAATCTCGAAAAATATATCACAATTTGGGCAAGCTATCTTTTCCGACTTGCGATTCCCGAAACTGCCCCCGCGCGCCATTTTGAGAAAAACGATGCCTTTATGATGAATTTTCATTGCGGAATAATATATTGGCTAAATATCAACACGTAAATAACTTCAGCCACACATGAATTCGGACCAGTCTTGGACTATCCACATCAAAATTCTCACATCTGTACATGCAATAGATTTTCCAAGCCATCTCGGAAACACGATACACACAAATGTCATTTTTATAATTGTATAGATAAATCAACTGTGTGGGAGTTGTTGGGAATTTTTAATTTCGGTCAATGAATATCACAAAAAAAATTGTAATGTTATTTACCAAAGTCCCATCTTTCACGAATAATAATATATATACTAAATTAAAACTCGGACAAAATTTAATTTTTTGTTATATAATTTTTCCAATTTTTTGAAAACTGACGAGACATGGCAAAAGATTCTAGAATGTGTGGGTTGCAGAACTGGCTTTCAGGAAGCCTTCGGGCTATTGTAGTTTTAGGACTGCAAGGGTGTCAGCCGAGAGTTATAGATCTCCTCCCACATTTAACGTTTCTTATTGTTCTCTCTTCGGTTTTCAAAAAAGAAATTAAATCTTTTAAAAGATCTAAGTGTTAATTTTTAAGAAAAATATCTTAAACTAAATCAATTGTGAGGGAGATTTTCCGTATTTCGAATTGTAAGAAAACGCGGGTGTTTAGAAACGCGAGAAATATATCACAATTTGGGCAAGCTATCTTTTCCGACTTGCGATTCCCGAAAATGCCCCCGCGCGCCATTTTGAGAAAAACGATGTCTTTATGATGCATTTTCATTGCGGATTAATATATTGGCTAAATGTCAACACGTAAATAACTTCAGCCACACATGAATTCGGACCAGTCTTGGACTATCCTGATCAAAATTCTCACATTTGTACATGAATTAGATTTTCCAAGCCATCTCGGAAACACGATACACACAAATGTCATTTTTATAATTGTATAGATAAATCAACTGCGTGGGAGTTGTTGGGACTTTTTAATTTCGGTCAATGAATATCACAAAAAAAATTGTAATGTTATTTACCAAAATCCCATCTTTCAGGAATAATAATATATATATAAAATAAAACTCGGACAAAATTTAATTTTTTGTTATATAATTTTTCCAATTTTTTGAAAACTGACGAGACAAGGCAAAAGATTCTAGAATGTGTGGGTTGCAGAACTGGCTTTCAGGAAGCCTTCGGGCTATTGTAGTTTTAGGACTGCAAAGGCGTCAGCCGAGAGTAATAGATCTCCTCCCACATTTAACGTTTAATATTGCTCTCTCTTCGGTTTTCAAAAAATAAATTAAATCTTTTAAAAGATCTAAGTGTTTTTTTTAAGAAAAATATCTTAAACTAAATCATTTGTGAGGGAGATTTTCCGTATTTTGAATTGTAAGCAAACGCTGGTGTCTAGAATCTCGAAAAATATATCACAATTTGGGCAAGCTATCTTTTCCGACTTGCGATTCCCGAAACTGCCCCCGCGCGCCATTTTGAGACAAACGATGTCTTTATGATGAATTTTCATTGCGGATTAATATATTGGCTAAATATCAACACGTAAATAACTTCAGCCACACATGAATTCGGACCAGTCTTGGACTATCCACATCAAAATTCTCACATCTGTACATGCAATAGATTTTCCAAGCCATCTCGGAAACACGATACACACAAATGTCATTTTTGTAATCGTATAGATAAAACAACTGCGTGGGAGTTGTTGGGAATGTTTAATTTCGTGCAATGAATATCACAAAAAAAATTGTAATGTTATTTACCAAAGTCCCATCTTTCACGAATAATAATATATATACTAAATTAAAACTCGGACAAAATTTAATTTTTTGTTATATAATTTTTCCAATTTTTTGAAAACTGACGAGACATGGCAAAAGATTCTAGAATGTGTGGGTTGCAGAACTGGCTTTCAGGAAGCCTTCGGGCTATTGTAGTTTTAGGACTGCAAGGGTGTCAGCCGAGAGTTATAGATCTCCTCCCACATTTAACGTTTCTTATTGTTCTCTCTTCGGTTTTCAAAAAAGAAATTAAATCTTTTAAAAGATCTAAGTGTTAATTTTTAAGAAAAATATCTTAAACTAAATCAATCGTGAGGGAGATTTTCCGTATTTCGAATTGTAAGAAAACGCGGGTGTTTAGAAACGCGAGAAATATATCACAATTTGGGCAAGCTATCTTTTCCGACTTGCGATTCCCGAAAATGCCCCCGCGCGCCATTTTGAGAAAAACGATGTCTTTATGATGCATTTTCATTGCGGATTAATATATTGGCTAAATATCAACACGTAAATAACTTCAGCCACACATGAATTCGGACCAGTCTTGGACTATCCTGATCAAAATTCTCACATTTGTACATGAATTAGATTTTCCAAGCCATCTCGGAAACACGATACACACAAATGTCATTTTTATAATTGTATAGATAAATCAACTGCGTGGGAGTTGTTGGGAATTTTTAATTTCGGTCAATGAATATCACAAAAAAAATTGTAATGTTATTTACCAAAATCCCATCTTTCAGGAATAATAATATATATATAAAATAAAACTCGGACAAAATTTAATTTTTTGTTATATAATTTTTCCAATTTTTTGAAAACTGACGAGACATGGCAAAAGATTCTAGAATGTGTGGGTTGCAGAACTGGCTTTCAGGAAGCCTTCGGGCTATTGTAGTTTTAGGACTGCAAGGGTGTCAGCCGAGAGTTATAGATCTCTTCCCACATTTAACGTTTCTTATTGCTCTCTCTTCGGTTTTCAAAAAAGAAATTAAATCTTTTAAAAGATCTAAGTGTTAATTTTTAAGAAAAATATCTTAAACTAAATCAATTGTGAGGGAGATTTTCCGTATTTCGAATTGTAAGAAAACGCGGGTGTTTAGAAACGCGAGAAATATATCACAATTTGGGCAAGCTATCTTTTCCGACTTGCGATTCCCGAAACTGCCCCCGCGCGCCATTTTTAGAAAAACGATCTCTTTATGATGAATTTTCATTGAGGATTAATATATTGGCTAAATATCAACACGTAAATATCTTCAGCCACACATGAATTTGGACCAGTCTTGGACTATCCACATCAAAATTCTCACATCTGTACATGCAATAGATTTTCCAAGCCATCTCGGAAACACGATACACACAAATGTTATTTTTGTAATCGTATAGATAAAACAACTGCGTGGGAGTTGTTGGGAATGTTTAATTTCGTGCAATGAATATCACAAAAAAAATTGTAATGTTATTTACCAAAGTCACATCTTTCAGGAATAATAATATATATACTAAAATAAAACTCGGAAAAAATTTAATTTTTTGTTATATAATTTTTCCAATTTTTTGAAAACTGACGAGACATGGCAAAAGATTCTAGAATGTGTGGGTTGCAGAACTGGCTTTCAGGAAGCCTTCGGGCTATTGTAGTTTTAGGACTGCAAGGGCGTCAGCCGAGAGTAATAGATCTCCTCCCACATTTAACGTTTCTTATTGCTCTCTCTTCGGTTTTCAAAAAAGAAATTAAATCTTTTAAAGATCTAAGTGTTTGTTTTTAAGAAAAATATCTTAAACTAAATCAATTGTGAGGGAGATTTTCCGTATTTCGAATTGTAAGAAAACGCGGGTTTTTAGAAACGCGAGAAATATATCACAATTTGGGCAAGCTATCTTTTCCGACTTGCGATTCCCGAAACTGCCCCCGCGCGGCATTTTGAGAAAAACGATGTCTTTATGATGAATTTTCATTGCGGATTAATATATTGGCTAAATAACAACACGTAAATAACTTCAGCCACACATGAATTCGGACCAGTCTTGGACTATCCACATCAAAATTCTCACATCTGTACATGCAATAGATTTTCCAAGCCATCTCGGAAACACGATACACACAAATGTCATTTTTATAATTGTATAGATAAATCAACTGCGTGGGAGTTGTTGGGAATTTTTAATTTCGGTGAATGAATATCACAAAAAAATTGTAATGTTATTTACCAAAGTCCCATCTTTCAGGAATAATAATATATATATAAAATAAAACACGGACAAAATTTAATTTTTTGTTATATAATTTTTCCAATTTTTTGAAAACTGACGAGACAAGGCAAAAGATTCTAGAATGTGTGGGTTGCAGAACTGGCTTTCAGGAAGCCTTCGGGCTATTGTAGTTTTAGAACTGCAAAGGCGTCAGCCGAGAGTAATAGATCTCCTCCCACATTTAACGTTTCTTATTGCTCTCTCTTCGGTTTTCAAAAAATAAATTAAATCTTTTAAAAGATCTAAATGTTTGTTTTTAAGAAAAATATCTTAAACTAAATCATTTGTGAGGGAGATTTTCCGTATTTTGAATTGCAAGCAAACGCTGGTGTCTAGAATCTCGAAAAATATATCACAATTTGGGCAAGCTATCTTTTCCGACTTGCGATTCCCGAAACTGCCCCCGCGCGCCATTTTGAGGAAAACGATGCCTTTATGATGAATTTTCATTGCGGAATAATATATTGGCTAAATATCAACACGTAAATAACTTCAGCCACACATGAATTCGGACCAGTCTTGGACTATCCACATCAAAATTCTCACATCTGTACATGCAATAGATTTTCCAAGCCATCTCGGAAACACGATACACACAAATGTCATTTTTATAATTGTATAGATAAATCAACTGTGTGGGAGTTGTTGGGAATTTTTAATTTCGGTCAATGAATATCACAAAAAAAATTGTAATGTTATTTACCAAAGTCCCATCTTTCACGAATAATAATATATATACTAAATTAAAACTCGGACAAAATTTAATTTTTTGTTATATAATTTTTCCAATTTTTTGAAAACTGACGAGACATGGCAAAAGATTCTAGAATGTGTGGGTTGCAGAACTGGCTTTCAGGAAGCCTTCGGGCTATTGTAGTTTTAGGACTGCAAGGGTGTCAGCCGAGAGTTATAGATCTCCTCCCACATTTAACGTTTCTTATTGTTCTCTCTTCGGTTTTCAAAAAAGAAATTAAATCTTTTAAAAGATCTAAGTGTTAATTTTTAAGAAAAATATCTTAAACTAAATCAATTGTGAGGGAGATTTTCCGTATTTCGAATTGTAAGAAAACGCGGGTGTTTAGAAACGCGAGAAATATATCACAATTTGGGCAAGCTATCTTTTCCGACTTGCGATTCCCGAAAATGCCCCCGCGCGCCATTTTGAGAAAAACGATGTCTTTATGATGCATTTTCATTGCGGATTAATATATTGGCTAAATATCAACACGTAAATAACTTCAGCCACACATGAATTCGGACCAGTCTTGGACTATCCTGATCAAAATTCTCACATTTGTACATGAATTAGATTTTCCAAGCCATCTCGGAAACACGATACACACAAATGTCATTTTTATAATTGTATAGATAAATCAACTGCGTGGGAGTTGTTGGGAATTTTTAATTTCGGTCAATGAATATCACAAAAAAAATTGTAATGTTATTTACCAAAATCCCATCTTTCAGGAATAATAATATATATATAAAATAAAACTCGGACAAAATTTAATTTTTTGTTATATAATTTTTCCAATTTTTTGAAAACTGACGAGACAAGGCAAAAGATTCTAGAATGTGTGGGTTGCAGAACTGGCTTTCAGGAAGCCTTCGGGCTATTGTAGTTTTAGGACTGCAAAGGCGTCAGCCGAGAGTAATAGATCTCCTCCCACATTTAACGTTTCTTATTGCTCTCTCTTCGGTTTTCAAAAAATAAATTAAATCTTTTAAAAGATCTAAGTGTTTGTTTTTAAGAAAAATATCTTAAACTAAATCATTTGTGAGGGAGATTTTCCGTATTTTGAATTGTAAGCAAACGCTGGTGTCTAGAATCTCGAAAAATATATCACAATTTGGGCAAGCTATCTTTTCCGACTTGCAATTCCCGAAACTGCCCCCGCGCGCCATTTTGAGACAAACGATGTCTTTATGATAAATTTTCATTGCGGATTAATATATTGGCTAAATATCAACACGTAAATAACTTCAGCCACACATGAATTCGGACCAGTCTTGGACTATCCACATCAAAATTCTCACATCTGTACATGCAATAGATTTTCCAAGCCATCTCGGAAACACGATACACAAAAATGTCATTTTTATAATTGTATAGATAAATCAACTGTGTGGGAGATGTTGGGACTTTTTAATTTCGGTCAATGAATATCACAAAAAAAAAATTGTAATGTTATTTACCAAAGTCCCATCTTTCAGAAATAATAATATATATACTAAATTAAAACTCGGACAAAATTTATTTTTTTGTTATATAATTTTTCCAATTTTTTGAAAACTGACGAGACATGGCAAAAGATTCTAGAATGTGTGGGTTGCAGAACTGGCTTTCAGGAAGCCTTCGGGCTATTGTAGTTTCAGGACTGCAAGGGCGTCAGCCGAGAGTAATAGATCTCCTCTCACATTTAACGTTTCTTATTGCTCTCTCTTCGGTTTTCAAAAAAGAAATTAAATCTTTTAAAAGATCTAAGTGTTTGTTTTTAAGAAAAATATCTTAAACTAAATCAATTGTGAGGGAGATTTTCCGTATTTCGAATTGTAAGAAAACGCGGGTGTTTAGAAACGCGAGAAATATATCACAATTTGGGCAAGCTATCTTTTCCGACTTGCGATTCCCGAAACTGCCCCCGCGCGCCATTTTGAGAAAAACGATGTCTTTATGATGAATTTTCATTGCGGATTAATATATTGGCTAAATATCAACACGTAAATAACTTCAGCCACACATGAATTCGGACCAGTCTTGGACTATCCACATCAAAATTCTCACATCTGTACATGCAATAGATTTTCCAAGCCATCTCGGAAACACGATACACACAAATGTCATTTTTATAATTGTATAGATAAATCAACTGCGTGGGAGTTGTTGGTAATTTTTAATTTCGGTCAATGAATATCACAAAAAAAATTGTAATGTTATTTACCAAAGTCCCATCTTTCAGGAATAATAATATATATACTAAATTAAAACTCGGACAAAATTTAATTTTTTGTTATTTAATTTTTCCAATTTTTTGAAAACTGACGAGACATGGCAAAAGATTCTAGAATGTGTGGTTGCAGAACTGGCTTTCAGGAAGCCTTCGGGCTATTGTAGTTTTAGGACTGCAAGGGTGTCAGCCGAGAGTTATAGATCTCCTCCCAAATTTAACGTTTCTTATTGCTCTCTCTTCGGTTTTCAAAAAAGAAATTAAATCTTTTAAAAGATCTAAGTGTTAATTTTTAAGAAAAATATCTTAAACTAAATCAATTGTGAGGGAGATTTTCCGTATTTCGAATTGTAAGAAAACGCGGGTGTTTAGAAACGCGAGAAATATATCACAATTTGGGCAAGCTATCTTTTCCGACTTGCGATTCCCGAAACTGCCCCCGCGCGGCATTTTGAGAAAAACGATGTCTTTATGATGAATTTTCATTGCGGAATAATATATTGGCTAAATATCAACACGTAAATAACTTCAGCCACACATGAATTCGGACCAGTCTTGGACTATCCACATCAAAATTCTCACATCTGTACATGCAATAGATTTTCCAAGCCATCTCGGAAACACGATACACACAAATGTCATTTTTATAATTGTATAGATAAATCAACTGTGTGGGAGTTGTTGGGAATTTTTAATTTCGGTCAATGAATATCACAAAAAAAATTGTAATGTTATTTACCAAAGTCCCATCTTTCAGGAATAATAATATATATATAAAATAAAACACGGACAAAATTTAATTTTTTGTTATATAATTTTTCCAATTTTTTGAAAACTGACGAGACATGGCAAAAGATTCTAGAATGTGTGGGTTGCAGAACTGGCTTTCAGGAAGCCTTCGGGCTATTGTAGTTTTAGGACTGCAAGGGTGTCAGCCGAGAGTTATAGATCTCCTCCCACATTTAACGTTTCTTATTGTTCTCTCTTCGGTTTTCAAAAAAGAAATTAAATCTTTTAAAAGATCTAAGTGTTAATTTTTAAGAAAAATATCTTAAACTAAATCAATTGTGAGGGAGATTTTCCGTATTTTGAATTGTAAGAAAACGCGGGTGTTTAGAAACGCGAGAAATATATCACAATTTGGGCAAGCTATCTTTTCCGACTTGCGATTCCCGAAACTGCCCCCGCGCGCCATTTTGAGAAAAACGATGTCTTTATGATGCATTTTCATTGCGGATTAATATATTGGCTAAATATCAACACGTAAATAACTTCAGCCACACATGAATTCGGACCAGTCTTGGACTATCCTGATCAAAATTCTCACATTTGTACATGAATTAGATTTTCCAAGCCATCTCGGAAACACGATACACACAAATGTCATTTTTATAATTGTATAGATAAATCAACTGCGTGGGAGTTGTTGGGAATTTTTAATTTCGGTCAATGAATATCACAAAAAAAAATTGTAATGTTATTTACCAAAATCCCATCTTTCAGGAATAATAATATATATATAAAATAAAACTCGGACAAAATTTAATTTTTTGTTATATAATTTTTCCAATTTTTTGAAAACTGACGAGACAAGGCAAAAGATTCTAGAATGTGTGGGTTGCAGAACTGGCTTTCAGGAAGCCTTCGGGCTATTGTAGTTTTAGGACTGCAAAGGCGTCAGCCGAGAGTAATAGATCTCCTCCCACATTTAACGTTTCTTATTGCTCTCTCTTCGGTTTTCAAAAAATAAATTAAATCTTTTAAAAGATCTAAGTGTTTGTTTTTAAGAAAAATATCTTAAACTAAATCATTTGTGAGGGAGATTTTCCGTATTTTGAATTGTAAGCAAACGCTGGTGTCTAGAATCTCGAAAAATATATCACAATTTGGGCAAGCTATCTTTTCCGACTTGCGATTCGCGAAACTGCCCCCGCGCGCCATTTTGAGAAAAACGATGTCTTTATGAAGAATTTTCATTGCGGATTAATATATTGGCTAAATATCAACACGTAAATAACTTCAGCCACACATGAATTCGGACCAGTCTTGGACTATCCTGATCAAAATTCTCACATCTGTACATGCAATAGATTTTCCAAGCCATCTCGGAAACACGATACACAAAAATGTCATTTTTATAATTGTATAGATAAATCAACTGTGTGGGAGATGTTGGGAATTTTTAATTTCGGTCAATGAATATCACAAAAAAAATTGTAATGTTATTTACCAAAGTCCCATCTTTCAGAAATAATAATATATATACTAAATTAAAACTCGGACAAAATTTAATTTTTTGTTATATAATTTTTCCAATTTTTTGAAAACTGACGAGACATGGCAAAAGATTCTAGAATGTGTGGGTTGCAGAACTGGCTTTCAGGAAGCCTTCGGGCTATTGTAGTTTCAGGACTGCAAGGGCGTCAGCCGCGAGTAATAGATCTCCTCCCACATTTAACGTTTCTTATTGCTCTCTCTTCGGTTTTCAAAAAATAAATTAAATCTTTTAAAAGATCTAAGTGTTTGTTTTTAAGAAAAATATCTTAAACTAAATCAATTGTGAGGGAGATTTTCCGTATTTTGAATTGTAAGAAAACGCGGGTGTTTAGAAACGCGAGAAATATATCACAATTTGGGCAAGCTATCTTTTCCGACTTGCGATTCCCGAAACTGCCCCCGCGCGCCATTTTGAGAAAAACGATGTCTTTATGATGCATTTTCATTGCGGATTAATATATTGGCTAAATATCAACACGTAAATAACTTCAGCCACACATGAATTCGGACCAGTCTTGGACTATCCACATCAAAATTCTCACATCTGTACATGCAATAGATTTTCCAAGCCATCTCGGAAACACGATACACACAAATGTTATTTTTGTAATCGTATAGATAAAACAACTGCGTGGGAGTTGTTGGGAATGTTTAATTTCGTGCAATGAATATCACAAAAAAAATTGTAATGTTATTTACCAAAGTCACATCTTTCAGGAATAATAATATATATACTAAAATAAAACTCGGACAAAATTTAATTTTTTGTTATATAATTTTTCCAATTTTTTGAAAACTGACGAGACATGGCAAAAGATTCTAGAATGTGTGGGTTGCAGAACTGGCTTTCAGGAAGAATTCGGGCTATTGTAGTTTTAGGACTGCAAGGGCGTCAGCCGAGAGTAATAGATCTCCTCCCACATTTAACGTTTCTTATTGCTCTCTCTTCGGTTTTCAAAAAAGAAATTAAATCTTTTAAAGATCTAAGTGTTTGTTTTTAAGAAAAATATCTTAAACTAAATCAATTGTGAGGGAGATTTTCCGTATTTCGAATTGTAAGAAAACGCGGGTTTTTAGAAACGCGAGAAATATATCACAATTTGGGCAAGCTATCTTTTCCGACTTGCGATTCCCGAAACTGCCCCCGCGCGGCATTTTGAGAAAAACGATGTCTTTATGATGAATTTTCATTGCGGATTAATATATTGGCTAAATATCAACACGTAAATAACTTCAGCCACACATGAATTCGGACCAGTCTTGGACTATCCACATCAAAATTCTCACATCTGTACATGCAATAGATTTTCCAAGCCATCTCGGAAACACGATACACACAAATGTCATTTTTATAATTGTATAGATATATCAACTGCGTGGGAGTTGTTGGGAATTTTTAATTTCGGTGAATGAATATCACAAAAAATTGTAATGTTATTTACCAAAGTCCCATCTTTCAGGAATAATAATATATATATAAAATAAAACACGGACAAAATTTAATTTTTTGTTATATAATTTTTCCAATTTTTTGAAAACTGACGAGACAAGGCAAAAGATTCTAGAATGTGTGGGTTGCAGAACTGGCTTTCAGGAAGCCTTCGGGCTATTGTAGTTTTAGAACTGCAAAGGCGTCAGCCGAGAGTAATAGATCTCCTCCCACATTTAACGTTTCTTATTGCTCTCTCTTCGGTTTTCAAAAAATAAATTAAATCTTTTAAAAGATCTAAATGTTTGTTTTTAAGAAAAATATCTTAAACTAAATCATTTGTGAGGGAGATTTTCCGTATTTTGAATTGCAAGCAAACGCTGGTGTCTAGAATCTCGAAAAATATATCACAATTTGGGCAAGCTATCTTTTCCGACTTGCGATTCCCGAAACTGCCCCCGCGCGCCATTTTGAGAAAAACGATGCCTTTATGATGAATTTTCATTGCGGAATAATATATTGGCTAAATATCAACACGTAAATAACTTCAGCCACACATGAATTCGGACCAGTCTTGGACTATCCACATCAAAATTCTCACATCTGTACATGCAATAGATTTTCCAAGCCATCTCGGAAACACGATACACACAAATGTCATTTTTATAATTGTATAGATAAATCAACTGTGTGGGAGTTGTTGGGAATTTTTAATTTCGGTCAATGAATATCACAAAAAAAATTGTAATGTTATTTACCAAAGTCCCATCTTTCACGAATAATAATATATATACTAAATTAAAACTCGGACAAAATTTAATTTTTTGTTATATAATTTTTCCAATTTTTTGAAAACTGACGAGACATGGCAAAAGATTCTAGAATGTGTGGGTTGCAGAACTGGCTTTCAGGAAGCCTTCGGGCTATTCTAGTTTTAGGACTGCAAGGGTGTCAGCCGAGAGTTATAGATCTCCTCCCACATTTAACGTTTCTTATTGTTCTCTCTTCGGTTTTCAAAAAAGAAATTAAATCTTTTAAAAGATCCAAGTGTTAATTTTTAAGAAAAATATCTTAAACTAAATCAATTGTGAGGGAGATTTTCCGTATTTCGAATTGTAAGAAAACGCGAGAAATATATCACAATTTGGGCAAGCTATCTTTTCCGACTTGCGATTCCCGAAAATGCCCCCGCGCGCCATTTTGAGAAAAACGATGTCTTTATGATGCATTTTCATTGCGGATTAATATATTGGCTAAATATCAACACGTAAATAACTTCAGCCACACATGAATTCGGACCAGTCTTGGACTATCCTGATCAAAATTCTCACATTTGTACATGAATTAGATTTTCCAAGCCATCTCGGAAACACGATACACACAAATGTCATTTTTATAATTGTATAGATAAATCAACTGCGTGGGAGTTGTTGGGAATTTTTAATTTCGGTCAATGAATATCACAAAAAAAATTGTAATGTTATTTACCAAAATCCCATCTTTCAGGAATAATAATATATATATAAAATAAAACTCGGACAAAATTTAATTTTTTGTTATATAATTTTTCCAATTTTTTGAAAACTGACGAGACAACGCAAAAGATTCTAGAATGTGTGGGTTGCAGAACTGGCTTTCAGGAAGCCTTCGGGCTATTGTAGTTTTAGGACTGCAAAGGCGTCAGCCGAGAGTAATAGATCTCCTCCCACATTTAACGTTTCTTATTGCTCTCTCTTCGGTTTTCAAAAAATAAATTAAATCTTTTAAAAGATCTAAGTGTTTGTTTTTAAGAAAAATATCTTAAACTAAATCATTTGTGAGGGAGATTTTCCGTATTTTGAATTGTAAGCAAACGCTGGTGTCTAGAATCTCGAAAAATATATCACAATTTGGGCAAGCTATCTTTTCCGACTTGCGATTCGCGAAACTGCCCCCGCGCGCCATTTTGAGAAAAACGATGTCTTTATGAAGAATTTTCATTGCGGATTAATATATTGGCTAAATATCAACACGTAAATAACTTCAGCAACACATGAATTCGGACCAGTCTTGGACTATCCTGATCAAAATTCTCACATCTGTACATGCAATAGATTTTCCAAGCCATCTCGGAAACACGATACACAAAAATGTCATTTTTATAATTGTATAGATAAATCAACTGTGTGGGAGATGTTGGGAATTTTTAATTTCGGTCAATGAATATCACAAAAAAAATTGTAATGTTATTTACCAAAGTCCCATCTTTCAGAAATAATAATATATATACTAAATTAAAACTCGGACAAAATTTAATTTTTTGTTATATAATTTTTCCAATTTTTTGAAAACTGACGAGACATGGCAAAAGATTCTAGAATGTGTGGGTTGCAGAACTGGCTTTCAGGAAGCCTTCGGGCTATTGTAGTTTCAGGACTGCAAGGGCGTCAGCCGCGAGTAATAGATCTCCTCCCACATTTAACGTTTCTTATTGCTCTCTCTTCGGTTTTCAAAAAATAAATTAAATCTTTTAAAAGATCTAAGTGTTTGTTTTTAAGAAAAATATCTTAAACTAAATCAATTGTGAGGGAGATTTT
This sequence comes from Maratus michaelseni, assembly GCA_963931845.1. NCBI lineage: Eukaryota > Metazoa > Arthropoda > Arachnida > Araneae > Salticidae > Maratus > Maratus michaelseni. Next base: position 284,326,754 of record OZ007587.1, read on the forward strand.
CCGTATTTTGAATTGTAAGAAAACGCGGGTGTTTAGAAACGCGAGAAATATATCACAATTTGGGCAAGCTATCTTTTCCGACTTGCGATTCCCGAAACTGCCCCCGCGCGCCATTTTGAGAAAAACGATGTCTTTATGATGCATTTTCATTGCGGATTAATATATTGGCTAAATATCAACACGTAAATAACTTCAGCCACACATGAATTCGGACCAGTCTTGGACTATCCACATCAAAATTCTCACATCTGTACATGCAATAGATTTTCCAAGCCATCTCGGAAACACGATACACACAAATGTTATTTTTGTAATCGTATAGATAAAACAACTGCGTGGGAGTTGTTGGGAATGTTTAATTTCGTGCAATGAATATCACAAAAAAAATTGTAATGTTATTTACCAAAGTCACATCTTTCAGGAATAATAATATATATACTAAAATAAAACTCGGACAAAATTTAATTTTTTGTTATATAATTTTTCCAATTTTTTGAAAACTGACGAGACATGGCAAAAGATTCTAGAATGTGTGGGTTGCAGAACTGGCTTTCAGGAAGAATTCGGGCTATTGTAGTTTTAGGACTGCAAGGGCGTCAGCCGAGAGTAATAGATCTCCTCCCACATTTAACGTTTCTTATTGCTCTCTCTTCGGTTTTCAAAAAAGAAATTAAATCTTTTAAAGATCTAAGTGTTTGTTTTTAAGAAAAATATCTTAAACTAAATCAATTGTGAGGGAGATTTTCCGTATTTCGAATTGTAAGAAAACGCGGGTTTTTAGAAACGCGAGAAATATATCACAATTTGGGCAAGCTATCTTTTCCGACTTGCGATTCCCGAAACTGCCCCCGCGCGGCATTTTGAGAAAAACGATGTCTTTATGATGAATTTTCATTGCGGATTAATATATTGGCTAAATATCAACACGTAAATAACTTCAGCCACACATGAATTCGGACCAGTCTTGGACTATCCACATCAAAATTCTCACATCTGTACATGCAATAGATTTTCCAAGCCATCTCGGAAACACGATACACACAAATGTCATTTTTATAGTTGTATAGATAAATCAACTGCGTGGGAGTTGTTGGGAATTTTTAATTTCGGTGAATGAATATCACAAAAAATTGTAATGTTATTTACCAAAGTCCCATCTTTCAGGAATAATAATATATATATAAAATAAAACACGGACAAAATTTAATTTTTTGTTATATAATTTTTCCAATTTTTTGAAAACTGACGAGACAAGGCAAAAGATTCTAGAATGTGTGGGTTGCAGAACTGGCTTTCAGGAAGCCTTCGAGCTATTGTAGTTTTAGAACTGCAAAGGCGTCAGCCGAGAGTAATAGATCTCCTCCCACATTTAACGTTTCTTATTGCTCTCTCTTCGGTTTTCAAAAAATAAATTAAATCTTTTAAAAGATCTAAATGTTTGTTTTTAAGAAAAATATCTTAAACTAAATCATTTGTGAGGGAGATTTTCCGTATTTTGAATTGCAAGCAAACGCTGGTGTCTAGAATCTCGAAAAATATATCACAATTTGGGCAAGCTATCTTTTCCGACTTGCGATTCCCGAAACTGCCCCCGCGCGCCATTTTGAGAAAAACGATGCCTTTATGATGAATTTTCATTGCGGAATAATATATTGGCTAAATATCAACACGTAAATAACTTCAGCCACACATGAATTCGGACCAGTCTTGGACTATCCACATCAAAATTCTCACATCTGTACATGCAATAGATTTTCCAAGCCATCTCGGAAACACGATACACACAAATGTCATTTTTATAATTGTATAGATAAATCAACTGTGTGGGAGTTGTTGGGAATTTTTAATTTCGGTCAATGAATATCACAAAAAAAATTGTAATGTTATTTACCAAAGTCCCATCTTTCACGAATAATAATATATATACTAAATTAAAACTCGGACAAAATTTAATTTTTTGTTATATAATTTTTCCAATTTTTTGAAAACTGACGAGACATGGCAAAAGATTCTAGAATGTGTGGGTTGCAGAACTGGCTTTCAGGAAGCCTTCGGGCTATTCTAGTTTTAGGACTGCAAGGGTGTCAGCCGAGAGTTATAGATCTCCTCCCACATTTAACGTTTCTTATTGTTCTCTCTTCGGTTTTCAAAAAAGAAATTAAATCTTTTAAAAGATCTAAGTGTTAATTTTTAAGAAAAATATCTTAAACTAAATCAATTGTGAGGGAGATTTTCCGTATTTCGAATTGTAAGAAAACGCGAGAAATATATCACAATTTGGGCAAGCTATCTTTTCCGACTTGCGATTCCCGAAAATGCCCCCGCGCGCCATTTTGAGAAAAACGATGTCTTTATGATGCATTTTCATTGCGGATTAATATATTGGCTAAATATCAACACGTAAATAACTTCAGCCACACATGAATTCGGACCAGTCTTGGACTATCCTGATCAAAATTCTCACATTTGTACATGAATTAGATTTTCCAAGCCATCTCGGAAACACGATACACACAAATGTCATTTTTATAATTGTATAGATAAACCAACTGCGTGGGAGTTGTTGGGAATTTTTAATTTCGGTCAATGAATATCACAAAAAAAATTGTAATGTTATTTACCAAAATCCCATCTTTCAGGAATAATAATATATATATAAAATAAAACTCGGACAAAATTTAATTTTTTGTTATATAATTTTTCCAATTTTTTGAAAACTGACGAGACAAGGCAAAAGATTCTAGAATGTATGGGTTGCAGAACTGGCTTTCAGGAAGCCTTCGGGCTATTGTAGTTTTAGGACTGCAAAGGCGTCAGCCGAGAGTAATAGATCTCCTCCCACATTTAACGTTTCTTATTGCTCTCTCTTCGGTTTTCAAAAAATAAATTAAATCTTTTAAAAGATCTAAGTGTTTGTTTTTAAGAAAAATATCTTAAACTAAATCATTTGTGAGGGAGATTTTCCGTATTTTGAATTGTAAGCAAACGCTGGTGTCTAGAATCTCGAAAAATATATCACAATTTGGGCAAGCTATCTTTTCCGACTTGCGATTCCCGAAACTGCCCCCGCGCGCCATTTTGAGACAAACGATGTCTTTATGATGAATTTTCATTGCGGATTAATATATTGGCTAAATATCAACACGTAAATAACTTCAGCCACACATGAATTCGGACCAGTCTTGGACTATCCACATCAAAATTCTCACATCTGTACATGCAATAGATTTTCCAAGCCATCTCGGAAACACGATACACAAAAATGTCATTTTTATAATTGTATAGATAAATCAACTGTGTGGGAGATGTTGGGAATTTTTAATTTCGGTCAATGAATATCACAAAAAAAATTGTAATGTTATTTACCAAAGTCCCATCTTTCAGAAATAATAATATATATACTAAATTAAAACTCGGACAAAATTTAATTTTTTGTTATATAATTTTTCCAATTTTTTGAAAACTGACGAGACATGGCAAAAGATTCTAGAATGTGTGGGTTGCAGAACTGGCTTTCAGGAAGCCTTCGGGCTATTGTAGTTTCAGGACTGCAAGGGCGTCAGCCGAGAGTAATAGATCTCCTCCCACATTTAACGTTTCTTATTGCTCTCTCTTCGGTTTTCAAAAAAGAAATTAAATCTTTTAAAAGATCTAAGTGTTTGTTTTTAAGAAAAATATCTTAAACTAAATCAATTGTGAGGGAGATTTTCCGTATTTCGAATTGTAAGAAAACGCGGGTGTTTAGAAACGCGAGAAATATATCACAATTTGGGCAAGCTATCTTTTCCGACTTGCGATTCCCGAAACTGCCCCCGCGCGCCATTTTGAGAAAAACGATGTCTTTATGATGAATTTTCATTGCGGATTAATATATTGGCTAAATATCAACACGTAAATAACTTCAGCCACACATGAATTCGGACCAGTCTTGGACTATCCACATCAAAATTCTCACATCTGTACATGCAATAGATTTTCCAAGCCATCTCGGAAACACGATACACACAAATGTCATTTTTATAATTGTATAGATAAATCAACTGCGTGGGAGTTGTTGGTAATTTTTAATTTCGGTCAATGAATATCACAAAAAAAATTGTAATGTTATTTACCAAAGTCCCATCTTTCAGGAATAATAATATATATACTAAATTAAAACTCGGACAAAATTTAATTTTTTGTTATTTAATTTTTCCAATTTTTTGAAAACTGACGAGACATGGCAAAAGATTCTAGAATGTGTGGGTTGCAGAACTGGCTTTCAGGAAGCCTTCGGGCTATTGTAGTTTTAGGACTGCAAAGGCGTCAGCCGAGAGTAATAGATCTCCTCCCACATTTAACGTTTCTTATTGCTCTCTCTTCGGTTTTCAAAAAATAAATTAAATCTTTTAAAAGATCTAAGTGTTTGTTTTTAAGAAAAATATCTTAAACTAAATCATTTGTGAGGGAGATTTTCCGTATTTTGAATTGTAAGCAAACGCTGGTGTCTAGAATCTCGAAAAATATATCACAATTTGGGCAAGCTATCTTTTCCGACTTGCGATTCGCGAAACTGCCCCCGCGCGCCATTTTGAGAAAAACGATGTCTTTATGAAGAATTTTCATTGCGGATTAATATATTGGCTAAATATCAACACGTAAATAACTTCAGCCACACATGAATTCGGACCAGTCTTGGACTATCCACATCAAAATTCTCACATCTGTACATGCAATAGATTTTCCAAGCCATCTCGGAAACACGATACACAAAAATGTCATTTTTATAATTGTATAGATAAATCAACTGTGTGGGAGATGTTGGGAATTTTTAATTTCGGTCAATGAATATCACAAAAAAAATTGTAATGTTATTTACCAAAGTCCCATCTTTCAGAAATAATAATATATATACTAAATTAAAACTCGGACAAAATTTAATTTTTTGTTATATAATTTTTCCAATTTTTTGAAAACTGACGAGACATGGCAAAAGATTCTAGAATGTGTGGGTTGCAGAACTGGCTTTCAGGAAGCCTTCGGGCTATTGTAGTTTCAGGACTGCAAGGGCGTCAGCCGCGAGTAATAGATCTCCTCCCACATTTAACGTTTCTTATTGCTCTCTCTTCGGTTTTCAAAAAATAAATTAAATCTTTTAAAAGATCTAAGTGTTTGTTTTTAAGAAAAATATCTTAAACTAAATCATTTGTGAGGGAGATTTTCCGTATTTTGAATTGTAAGCAAACGCTGGTGTCTAGAATCTCGAAAAATATATCACAATTTGGGCAAGCTATCTTTTGAGACTTGCGATTCCCGAAACTGCCCCCGCGCGCCATTTTGAGAAAAACGATGTCTTTATGAAGAATTTTCATTGCGGATTAATATATTGGCTAAATATCAACACGTAAATAACTTCAGCCACAGATGAATTCGGACCAGTCTTGGACTATCCACATCAAAATTCTCACATCTGTACATGCAATAGATTTTCCAAGCCATCTCGGAAACACGATACACACAAATGTCATTTTTATAATTGTATAGATAAATCAACTGTGTGGGAGTTGTTGGGAATTTTTAATTTCGGTCAATGAATATCACAAAAAAAATTGTAATGTTATTTACCAAAGTCCCATCTTTCAGGAATAATAATATATATACTAAATTAAAACTCGGACAAAATTTAATTTTTTGTTATATAATTTTTCCAATTTTTTGAAAACTGACGAGACATGGCAAAAGATTCTAGAATGTGTGGGTTGCAGAACTGGCTTTCAGGAAGCCTTCGGGCTATTGTAGTTTTAGGACTGCAAGGGCGTCAGCCGAGAGTAATAGATCTCCTCCCACATTTAACGTTTCTTATTGCTCTCTCTTCGGTTTTCAAAAAAGAAATTAAATCTTTTAAAAGATCTAAGTGTTTGTTTTTAAGAAAAATATCTTAAACTAAATCAATTGTGAGGGAGATTTTCCGTATTTTGAATTGTAAGCAAACGCTGGTGTCTAGAATCTCGAAAAATATATCACAATTTGGGCAAGCTATCTTTTGAGACTTGCGATTCCCGAAACTGCCCCCGCGCGCCATTTTGAGAAAAACGATGTCTTTATGAAGAATTTTCATTGCGGATTAATATATTGGCTAAATATCAACACGTAAATAACTTCAGCCACAGATGAATTCGGACCAGTCTTGGACTATCCACATCAAAATTCTCACATCTGTACATGCAATAGATTTTCCAAGCCATCTCGGAAACACGATACACACAAATGTCATTTTTATAATTGTATAGATAAATCAACTGTGTGGGAGTTGTTGGGAATTTTTAATTTCGGTCAATGAATATCACAAAAAAAATTGTAATGTTATTTACCAAAGTCCCATCTTTCAGGAATAATAATATATATACTAAATTAAAACTCGGACAAAATTTAATTTTTTGTTATATAATTTTTCCAATTTTTTGAAAACTGACGAGACATGGCAAAAGATTCTAGAATGTGTGGGTTGCAGAACTGGCTTTCAGGAAGCCTTCGGGCTATTGTAGTTTTAGGACTGCAAGGGTGTCAGCCGAGAGTTATAGATCTCCTCCCACATTTAACGTTTCTTATTGCTCTCTCTTCGGTTTTCAAAAAAGAAATTAAATCTTTTAAAAGATCTAAGTGTTAATTTTTAAGAAAAATATCTTAAACTAAATCAATTGTGAGGGAGATTTTCCGTATTTCGAATTGTAAGAAAACGCGGGTGTTTAGAAACGCGAGAAATATATCACAATTTGGGCAAGCTATCTTTTCCGACTTGCGATTCCCGAAACTGCCCCCGCGTGCTATTTTGAGAAAAACGATGTCTTTATGATGAATTTTCATTGCGGATTAATATATTGGCTAAATATCAACACGTAAATAACTTCAGCCACACATGAATTCGGACCAGTCTTGGACTATCCACATCAAAATTCTCACATCTGTACATGCAATAGATTTTCCAAGCCATCTCGGAAACACGATACACACAAATGTCATTTTTATAATTGTATAGATAAATCAACTGCGTGGGAGTTGTTGGGAATTTTTAATTTCGGTCAATGAATATCACAAAAAAAATTGTAATGTTATTTACTTAAGTCCCATCTTTCAGGAATAATAATATATATACTAAATTAAAACTCGGACAAAATTTAATTTTTTGTTATATAATTTTTACAATTTTTTGAAAACTGACGAGACATGGCAAAAGATTCTAGAATGTGTGGGTTGCAGAACTGGCTTTCAGGAAGCCTTCGGGCTATTGTAGTTTTAGGACTGCAAGGGCGTCAGCCGAGAGTAATAGATCTCCTCCCACATTTAACGTTTCTTATTGCTCTGTCTTCGGTTTTCAAAAAAGAAATTAAATCTTTTAAAAGATCTAAGTGTTAATTTTTAAGAAAAATATCTTAAACTAAATCAATTGTGAGGGAGATTTTCCGTATTTCGAATTGTAAGAAAACGCGGGTGTTTAGAAACGCGAGAAATATATCACAATTTGGGCAAGCTATCTTTTTCCGACTTGCGATTCCCGAAACTGCCTCCGCGCGCCATTTTGAGAAAAACGATGTCTTTATGATGAATTTTCATTGCGGATTAATATATTGGCTAAATATCAACACGTAAATAACTTCAGCCACACATGAATTCGGACCAGTCTTGGACTATCCACATCAAAATTCTCACATCTGTACATGCAATAGATTTTCCAAGCCATCTCGGAAACACGATACACACAAATGTCATTTTTATAATTGTATAGATAAATCAACTGTGTGGGAGTTGTTGGGAATTTTTAATTTCGGTCAATGAATATCACAAAAAAAATTGTAATGTTATTTACCAAAGTCCCATCTTTCAGGAATAATAATATATATACTAAATTAAAACTCGGACAAAATTTAATTTTTTGTTATATAATTTTTCCAATTTTTTGAAAACTGACGAGACATGGCAAAAGATTCTAGAATGTGTGGGTTGCAGAACTGGCTTTCAGAAAGCCATCGGGCTATTGTAGTTTTAGGACTGCAAGGGTGTCAGCCGAGAGTTATAGATCTCCTCCCACATTTAACGTTTCTTATTGCTCTCTCTTCGGTTTTCAAAAAAGAAATTAAATCTTTTAAAAGATCTAAGTGTTAATTTTTAAAAAAAATATCTTAAACTAAATCAATTGTGAGGGAGATTTTCCGTATTTCGAATTGTAAGAAAACGCGGGTGATTAGAAACGCGACAAATATATCACAATTTGGGCAAGCTATCTTTTCCGACTTGCGATTCCCGAAACTGCCCCCGCGCGCCATTTTGAGAAAAACGATGTCTTTATGATGAATTTCCATTGCGGATTAATATATTGGCTAAATATCAACACGTAAATAACTTCAGCCACACATGAATTCGGACCAGTCTTGGACTATCCACATCAAAATTCTCACATCTGTACATGCAATAGATTTTCCAAGCCATCTCGGAAACACGATACACACAAATGTCATTTTTATAATTTTATAGATAAATCAACTGCGTGGGAGTTGTTGGGAATTTTTAATTTCGGTCAATGAATATCACAAAAAAAATTGTAATGTTATTTACCAAAGCCCCATCTTTCAGGAATAATAATATATATATAAAATAAAACTCGGACAAAATTTAATTTTTTGTTATATAATTTTTCCAATTTTTTGAAAACTGACGAGACAAGGCAAAAGATTCTAGAATGTGTGGGTTGCAGAACTGGCTTTCAGGAAGCCTTCGGGCTATTGTAGTTTTAGGACTGCAAGGGCGTCAGCCGAGAGTAATAGATCTCCTCCCACATTTAACGTTTCTTATTGTTCTCTCTTCGGTTTTCAAAAAATAAATTAAATCTTTTAAAAGATCTAAGTGTTTGTTTTTAAGAAAAATATCTTAAACTAAATCAATTGTGAGGGAGATTTTCCGTATTTTGAATTGTAAGCAAACGCTGGTGTCTAGAATCTCGAAAAATATATCACAATTTGGTCAAGCTATCTTTTCCGACTTGCGATTCCCGAAACTGCCCCCGCGCGCCATTTTGAGAAAAACGATGTCTTTATGATGAATTTTCATTGCGGATTAATATATTGGCTAAATATCAACACGTAAATAACTTCAGCCACACATGAATTCGGACCAGTCTTGGACTATCCACATCAAAATTCTCACATCTGTACATGCAATAGATTTTCCAAGCCATCTCGGAAACACGATACACACAAATGTCATTTTTATAATTGTATAGATAAATCAACTGTGTGGGAGTTGTTGGAAATTTTTAATTTCGGTCAATGAATATCACAAAAAAATTGTAATGTTATTTACCAAAGTCCCATCTTTCAGGAATAATAATATATATACTAAATTAAAACTCGGACAAAATTTAATTTTTTGTTATATAATTTTTCCAATTTTTTGAAAACTGACGAGACATGGCAAAAGATTCTAGAATGTGTGGGTTGCAGAACTGTCTTTCAGGAAGCCTTCGGGCTATTGTAGTTTTAGGACTGCAAGGGCGTCAGCCGAGAGTAATAGATCTCCTCCCACATTTAACGATTCTTATTGCTCTCTCTTCGGTTTTCAAAAAAGAAATTAAATCTTTTAAAAGATCTAAGTGTTTGTTTTTAAAAAAAATATCTTAAACTAAATCAATTGTGAGGGAGATTTTCCGTATTTCGAATTGTAAGAAAACGCGGGTGTTTAGAAACGCGAGAAATATATCACAATTTGGGCAAGCTATCTTTTCCGACTTGCGATTCCCGAAACTGCCCCCGCGCGCCATTTTGAGAAAAACGATGTCTTTATGATGAATTTCCATTGCGGATTAATATATTGGCTAAATATCAACACGTAAATAACTTCAGCCACACATGAATTCGGACCAGTCTTGGACTATCCACATCAAAATTCTCACATCTGTATATGCAATACATTTTCCAAGCCATCTCGGAAACACGATACACACAAATGTCATTTTTATAATTGTATAGATAAATCAACTGCGTGGGAGTTGTTGGGAATTTTTAATTTCGGTCAATGAATATCACAAAAAAAATTGTAATGTTATTTACCAAAGCCCCATCTTTCAGGAATAATAATATATATATAAAATAAAACTCGGACAAAATTTAATTTTTTGTTATATAATTTTTCCAATTTTTTGAAAACTGACGAGACAAGGCAAAAGATTCTAGAATGTGTGGGTTGCAGAACTGGCTTTCAGGAAGCCTTCGGGCTATTGTAATTTTAGGACTGCAAGGGCGTCAGCCGAGAGTAATAGATCGCCTCCCACATTTAACGTTTCTTATTGTTCTCTCTTCGGTTTTCAAAAAATAAATTAAATCTTTTAAAAGATCTAAGTGTTTGTTTTTAAGAAAAATATCTTAAACTAAATCAATTGTGAGGGAGATTTTCCGTATTTTGAATTGTAAGCAAACGCTGGTGTCTAGAATCTCGAAAAATATATCACAATTTGGGCAAGCTATCTTTTCGACTTGCGATTCCCGAAACTGCCCCCGTGCGCCATTTTGAGAAAAACGATGTCTTTATGATGAATTTTCATTGCGGATTAATATATTGGCTAAATATCAACACGTAAATAACTTCAGCCACACATGAATTCGTACCAGTCTTGGACTATCCACATCAAAATTCTCACATCTGTACATGCAATAGATTTTCCAAGCCATCTCGGAAACACGATACACACAAATGTCATTTTTATAATTGTATAGATAAATCAACTGTGTGGGAGTTGTTGCGAATTTTTAATTTCGGTCAATGAATATCACAAAAAAAATTGTAATGTTATTTACCAAAGTCCCATCTTTCAGGAATAATAATATATATACTAAATTAAAACTCGGACAAAATTTAATTTTTTTTATATAATTTTTCCAATTTTTTGAAAACTGACGAGACATGGCAAAAGATTCTAGAATGTGTGGGTTGCAGAACTGGCTTTCAGGAAGCCTTCGGGCTATTGTAGTTTTAGGACTGCAAGGGCGTCAGCCGAGAGTTATAGATCTCCTCCCACATTTAACGTTTCTTATTGCTCTCTCTTCGGTTTTCAAAAAAGAAATTAAATCTTTTAAAAGATCTAAGTGTTTGTTTTTAAGAAAAATATCTTAAACTAAATCAATTGTGAGGGAGATTTTCCGTATTTCGAATTGTAAGAAAACGCGGGTGTTTAGAAACGCGAGAAATATATCACAATTTGGGCAAGCTATCTTTTCCGACTTGCGATTCCCGAAACTGCCCCCGCTCGCCATTTTGAGAAAAACGATGTCTTTATGATGAATTTTCATTGCGGATTAATATATTGGCTAATTATCAACACGTAAAAAATTTCAGCCACACATGAATTCGGACCAGTCTTGGACTATCCACATCAAAATTCTCACATCTGTACATGCAATAGATTTTCCAAGCCATCTCGGAAACACGATACACACAAATGTCATTTTTATAATTGTATAGATAAATCAACTGCGTGGGAGTTGTTGGGAATTTTTAATTTCGGTCAATGAATATCACAAAAAAAATTGTAATGTTATTTACCAAAGTCCCATCTTTCAGGAATAATAATATATATATAAAATAAAACTCGGACAAAATTTAATTTTTTGTTATATAATTTTTCCAATTTTTTGAAAACTGACGAGACAAGGCAAAAGATTCTAGAATGTGTGGGTTGCAGAACTGGCTTTCAGGAAGCCTTCGGGCTATTGTAGTTTTAGGACTGCAAGGGCGTCAGCCGAGAGTAATAGATCTCCTCCCACATTTAACGTTTCTTATTGCTCTCTCTTCGGTTTTCAAAAAATAAATTAAATCTTTTAAAAGATCTAAGTGTTTGTTTTTAAGAAAAATATCTTAAACTAAATCATTTGTGAGGGAGATTTTCCGTATTTTGAATTGTAAGCAAACGCTGGTGTCTAGAATCTCGAAAAATATATCACAATTTGGGCAAGCTATCTTTTCCGACTTGCGATTCCCGAAACTGCCCCCGCGCGCCATTTTGAGAAAAACGATGTCTTTATGATGAATTTTCATTGCGGATTAATATATTGGCTAAATATCAACACGTAAATAACTTCAGCCACACATGAATTCGGACCAGTCTTGGACTATCCACATCAAAATTCTCACATCTGTACATGCAATAGATTTTCCAAGCAATCTCGGAAACACGATACACAAAAATGTCATTTTTATAATTGTATAGATAAATCAACTGTGTGGGAGATGTTGGGAATTTTTAATTTCGGTCAATGAATATCACAAAAAAAATTGTAATGTTATTTACCAAAGTCCCATCTTTCAGAAATAATAATATATATACTAAATTAAAACTCGGACAAAATTTAATTTTTTGTTATATAATTTTTCCAATTTTTTGAAAACTGACGAGACATGGCAAAAGATTCTAGAATGTGTGGGTTGCAGAACTGGCTTTCAGGAAGCCTTCGGGCTATTGTAGTTTCAGGACTGCAAGGGCGTCAGCCGAGAGTAATAGATCTCCTCCCACATTTAACGTTTCTTATTGCTCTCTCTTCGGTTTTCAAAAAAGAAATTAAATCTTTTAAAAGATCTAAGTGTTTGTTTTTAAGAAAAATATCTTAAACTAAATCAATTGTGAGGGAGATTTTCCGTATTTCGAATTGTAAGAAAACGCGGGTGTTTAGAAACGCGAGAAATATATCACAATTTGGGCAAGCTATCTTTTCCGACTTGCGATTCCCGAAACTGCCCCCGCGCGCCATTTTGAGAAAAACGATGTCTTTATGATGAATTTTCATTGCGGATTAATATATTGGCTAAATATCAACACGTAAATAACTTCAGCCACACATGAATTCGGACCAGTCTTGGACTATCCACATCAAAATTCTCACATCTGTACATGCAATAGATTTTCCAAGCCATCTCGGAAACACGATACACACAAATGTCATTTTTATAATTGTATAGATAAATCAACTGCGTGGGAGTTGTTGGTAATTTTTAATTTCGGTCAATGAATATCACAAAAAAAATTGTAATGTTATTTACCAAAGCCCCATCTTTCAGGAATAATAATATATATACTAAATTAAAACTCGGACAAAATTTAATTTTTTGTTATATAATTTTTCCAATTTTTTGAAAACTGACGAGACATGGCAAAAGTTTCTAGAATGTGTGGGTTGCAGAACTGGCTTTCAGGAAGCCTTCGGGCTATTGTAGTTTTAGGACTGCAAGGGCGTCAGCCGAGAGTAATAGATCTCCTCCCACATTTAACGTTTCTTATTGCTCTCTCTTCGGTTTTCAAAAAAGAAATTAAATCTTTTAAAAGATCTAAGTGTTTGTTTTTAAGAAAAATATCTTAAACTAAATCAATTGTGAGGGAGATTTTCCGTATTTCGAATTGTAAGAAAACGCGGGTGTTTAGAAACGCGAGAAATATATCACAATTTGGGCAAGCTATCTTTTCCGACTTGCGATTCCCGAAACTGCCCCCGCTCGCCATTTTGAGAAAAACGATGTCTTTATGATGAATTTTCATTGCGGATTAATATATTGGCTAATTATCAACACGTAAAAAATTTCAGCCACACATGAATTCGGACCAGTCTTGGACTATCCACATCAAAATTCTCACATCTGTACATGCAATAGATTTTCCAAGCAATCTCGGAAACACGATACACAAAAATGTCATTTTTATAATTGTATAGATAAATCAACTGTGTGGGAGATGTTGGGAATTTTTAATTTCGGTCAATGAATATCACAAAAAAAATTGTAATGTTATTTACCAAAGTCCCATCTTTCAGAAATAATAATATATATACTAAATTAAAACTCGGACAAAATTTAATTTTTTGTTATATAATTTTTCCAATTTTTTGAAAACTGACGAGACATGGCAAAAGATTCTAGAATGTGTGGGTTGCAGAACTGGCTTTCAGGAAACCTTCGGGCTATTGTAGTTTCAGGACTGCAAGGGCGTCAGCCGAGAGTAATAGATCTCCTCCCACATTTAACGTTTCTTATTGCTCTCTCTTCGGTTTTCAAAAAAGAAATTAAATCTTTTAAAAGATCTAAGTGTTTGTTTTTAAGAAAAATATCTTAAACTAAATCAATTGTGAGGGAGATTTTCCGTATTTCGAATTGTAAGAAAACGCGGGTGTTTAGAAACGCGAGAAATATATCACAATTTGGGCAAGCTATCTTTTCCGACTTGCGATTCCCGAAACTGCCCCCGCGCGCCATTTTGAGAAAAACGATGTCTTTATGATGAATTTTCATTGCGGATTAATATATTGGCTAAATATCAACACGTAAATAACTTCAGCCACACATGAATTCGGACCAGTCTTGGACTATCCACATCAAAATTCTCACATCTGTACATGCAATAGATTTTCCAAGCCATCTCGGAAACACGATACACACAAATGTCATTTTTATAATTGTATAGATAAATCAACTGCGTGGGAGTTGTTGGTAATTTTTAATTTCGGTCAATGAATATCACAAAAAAAATTGTAATGTTATTTACCAAAGCCCCATCTTTCAGGAATAATAATATATATACTAAATTAAAACTCGGACAAAATTTAATTTTTTGTTATATAATTTTTCCAATTTTTTGAAAACTGACGAGACATGGCAAAAGTTTCTAGAATGTGTGGGTTGCAGAACTGGCTTTCAGGAAGCCTTCGGGCTATTGTAGTTTTAGGACTGCAAGGGCGTCAGCCGAGAGTAATAGATCTCCTCCCACATTTAACGTTTCTTATTGCTCTCTCTTCGGTTTTCAAAAAAGAAATTAAATCTTTTAAAAGATCTAAGTGTTTGTTTTTAAGAAAAATATCTTAAACTAAATCAATTGTGAGGGAGATTTTCCGTATTTCGAATTGTAAGAAAACGCGGGTGTTTAGAAACGCGAGAAATATATCACAATTTGGGCAAGCTATCTTTTCCGACTTGCGATTCCCGAAACTGCCCCCGCTCGCCATTTTGAGAAAAACGATGTCTTTATGATGAATTTTCATTGCGGATTAATATATTGGCTAATTATCAACACGTAAAAAATTTCAGCCACACATGAATTCGGACCAGTCTTGGACTATCCACATCAAAATTCTCACATCTGTACATGCAATAGATTTTCCAAGCAATCTCGGAAACACGATACACAAAAATGTCATTTTTATAATTGTATAGATAAATCAACTGTGTGGGAGATGTTGGGAATTTTTAATTTCGGTCAATGAATATCACAAAAAAAATTGTAATGTTATTTACCAAAGTCCCATCTTTCAGAAATAATAATATATATACTAAATTAAAACTCGGACAAAATTTAATTTTTTGTTATATAATTTTTCCAATTTTTTGAAAACTGACGAGACATGGCAAAAGATTCTAGAATGTGTGGGTTGCAGAACTGGCTTTCAGGAAGCCTTCGGGCTATTGTAGTTTCAGGACTGCAAGGGCGTCAGCCGAGAGTAATAGATCTCCTCCCACATTTAACGTTTCTTATTGCTCTCTCTTCGGTTTTCAAAAAAGAAATTAAATCTTTTAAAAGATCTAAGTGTTTGTTTTTAAGAAAAATATCTTAAACTAAATCAATTGTGAGGGAGATTTTCCGTATTTCGAATTGTAAGAAAACGCGGGTGTTTAGAAACGCGAGAAATATATCACAATTTGGGCAAGCTATCTTTTCCGACTTGCGATTCCCGAAACTGCCCCCGCGCGCCATTTTGAGAAAAACGATGTCTTTATGATGAATTTTCATTGCGGATTAATATATTGGCTAAATATCAACACGTAAATAACTTCAGCCACACATGAATTCGGACCAGTCTTGGACTATCCACATCAAAATTCTCACATCTGTACATGCAATAGATTTTCCAAGCCATCTCGGAAACACGATACACACAAATGTCATTTTTATAATTGTATAGATAAATCAACTGCGTGGGAGTTGTTGGTAATTTTTAATTTCGGTCAATGAATATCACAAAAAAAATTGTAATGTTATTTACCAAAGCCCCATCTTTCAGGAATAATAATATATATACTAAATTAAAACTCGGACAAAATTTAATTTTTTGTTATATAATTTTTCCAATTTTTTGAAAACTGACGAGACATGGCAAAAGTTTCTAGAATGTGTGGGTTGCAGAACTGGCTTTCAGGAAGCCTTCGGGCTATTGTAGTTTTAGGACTGCAAGGGCGTCAGCCGAGAGTAATAGATCTCCTCCCACATTTAACGTTTCTTATTGCTCTCTCTTCGGTTTTCAACAAAGAAATTAAATCTTTTAAAAGATCTAAGTGTTTGTTTTTAAGAAAAATATCTTAAACTAAATCAATTGTGAGGGAGATTTTCCGTATTTCGAATTGTAAGAAAACGCGGGTGTTTAGAAACGCGAGAAATATATCACAATTTGGGCAAGCTATCTTTTCCGACTTGCGATTCCCGAAACTGCCCCCGCTCGCCATTTTGAGAAAAACGATGTCTTTATGATGAATTTTCATTGCGGATTAATATATTGGCTAATTATCAACACGTAAAAAATTTCAGCCACACATGAATTCGGACCAGTCTTGGACTATCCACATCAAAATTCTCACATCTGTACATGCAATAGATTTTCCAAGCAATCTCGGAAACACGATACACAAAAATGTCATTTTTATAATTGTATAGATAAATCAACTGTGTGGGAGATGTTGGGAATTTTTAATTTCGGTCAATGAATATCACAAAAAAAATTGTAATGTTATTTACCAAAGTCCCATCTTTCAGAAATAATAATATATATACTAAATTAAAACTCGGACAAAATTTAATTTTTTGTTATATAATTTTTCCAATTTTTTGAAAACTGACGAGACATGGCAAAAGATTCTAGAATGTGTGGGTTGCAGAACTGGCTTTCAGGAAACCTTCGGGCTATTGTAGTTTCAGGACTGCAAGGGCGTCAGCCGAGAGTAATAGATCTCCTCCCACATTTAACGTTTCTTATTGCTCTCTCTTCGGTTTTCAAAAAAGAAATTAAATCTTTTAAAAGATCTAAGTGTTTGTTTTTAAGAAAAATATCTTAAACTAAATCAATTGTGAGGGAGATTTTCCGTATTTCGAATTGTAAGAAAACGCGGGTGTTTAGAAACGCGAGAAATATATCACAATTTGGGCAAGCTATCTTTTCCGACTTGCGATTCCCGAAACTGCCCCCGCGCGCCATTTTGAGAAAAACGATGTCTTTATGATGAATTTTCATTGCGGATTAATATATTGGCTAAATATCAACACGTAAATAACTTCAGCCACACATGAATTCGGACCAGTCTTGGACTATCCACATCAAAATTCTCACATCTGTACATGCAATAGATTTTCCAAGCCATCTCGGAAACACGATACACACAAATGTCATTTTTATAATTGTATAGATAAATCAACTGCGTGGGAGTTGTTGGTAATTTTTAATTTCGGTCAATGAATATCACAAAAAAAATTGTAATGTTATTTACCAAAGCCCCATCTTTCAGGAATAATAATATATATACTAAATTAAAACTCGGACAAAATTTAATTTTTTGTTATATAATTTTTCCAATTTTTTGAAAACTGACGAGACATGGCAAAAGTTTCTAGAATGTGTGGGTTGCAGAACTGGCTTTCAGGAAGCCTTCGGGCTATTGTAGTTTTAGGACTGCAAGGGTGTCAGCCGAGAGTTATAGATCTCCTCCCACATTTAACGTTTCTTATTGCTCTCTCTTCGGTTTTCAAAAAAGAAATTAAATCTTTTAAAAGATCTAAGTGTTAATTTTTAAGAAAAATATCTTAAACTAAATCAATTGTGAGGGAGATTTTCCGTATTTCGAATTGTAAGAAAACGCGGGTGTTTAGAAACGCGAGAAATATATCACAATTTGGGCAAGCTATCTTTTCCGACTTGCGATTCCCGAAACTGCCCCCGCGCGCTATTTTGAGAAAAACGATGTCTTTATGATGAATTTTCATTGCGGATTAATATATTGGCTAAATATCAACACGTAAATAACTTCAGCCACACATGAATTCGGACCAGTCTTGGACTATCCACATCAAAATTCTCACATCTGTACATGCAATAGATTTTCCAAGCCATCTCGGAAACACGATACACACAAATGTCATTTTTATAATTGTATAGATAAATCAACTGCGTGGGAGTTGTTGGGAATTTTTAATTTCGGTCAATGAATATCACAAAAAAATTTTAATGTTATTTACTTAAGTCCCATCTTTCAGGAATAATAATATATATACTAAATTAAAACTCGGACAAAATTTAATTTTTTGTTATATAATTTTTCCAATTTTTTGAAAACTGACGAGACATGGCAAAAGATTCTAGAATGTGTGGGTTGCAGAACTGGCTTTCAGGAAGCCTTCGGGCTATTGTAGTTTTAGGACTGCAAGGGCGTCAGCCGAGAGTAATAGATCTCCTCCCACATTTAACGTTTCTTATTGCTCTGTCTTCGGTTTTCAAAAAAGAAATTAAATCTTTTAAAAGATCTAAGTGTTAATTTTTAAGAAAAATATCTTAAACTAAATCAATTGTGAGGGAGATTTTCCGTATTTCGAATTGTAAGAAAACGCGGGTGTTTAGAAACGCGAGAAATATATCACAATTTGGGCAAGCTATCTTTTCCGACTTGCGATTCCCGAAACTGCCTCCGCGCGCCATTTTGAGAAA
This sequence comes from Maratus michaelseni, assembly GCA_963931845.1. Taxonomy (NCBI): domain Eukaryota; kingdom Metazoa; phylum Arthropoda; class Arachnida; order Araneae; family Salticidae; genus Maratus; species Maratus michaelseni. The sequence continues at coordinate 284,345,500 of OZ007587.1, forward strand.
AACGATGTCTTTATGATGAATTTTCATTGCGGATTAATATATTGGCTAAATATCAACACGTAAATAACTTCAGCCACACATGAATTCGGACCAGTCTTGGACTATCCACATCAAAATTCTCACATCTGTACATGCAATAGATTTTCCAAGCCATCTCGGAAACACGATACACACAAATGTCATTTTTATAATTGTATGGATAAATCAACTGTGTGGGAGTTGTTGGGAATTTTTAATTTCGGTCAATGAATATCACAAAAAAAATTGTAATGTTATTTGCCAAAGTCCCATCTTTCAGGAATAATAATATATATACTAAATTAAAACTCGGACAAAATTTAATTTTTTGTTATATAATTTTTCCAATTTTTTGAAAACTGACGAGACATGGCAAAAGATTCTAGAATGTGTGGGTTGCAGAACTGGCTTTCAGGAAGCCTTCGGGCTATTGTAGTTTTAGGACTGCAAGGGCGTCAGCCGAGAGTAATAGATCTCCTCCCACATTTAACGTTTCTTATTGCTCTCTCTTCGGTTTTCAAAAAAGAAATTAAATCTTTTAAAAGATCTAAGTGTTTCTTTTTAAGAAAAATATCTTAAACTAAATCAATTGTGAGGGAGATTTTCCGTATTTCGAATTGTAAGAAAACGCGGGTGTTTAGAAACGCGAGAAATATATCACAATTTGGGCAAGCTATCTTTGCCGACTTGCGATTCCCGAAACTGCCCCCGCGCGCCATTTTGAGAAAAACGATGTCTTTATGATGAATTTTCATTGCGGATTAATATATTGGCTAATTATCAACACGTAAATAACTTCAGCCACACATGAATTCGGACCAGTCTTGGACTATCCACATCAAAATTCTCACATCTGTACATGCAATAGATTTTCCAAGCCATCTCGGAAACACTATACACACAAATGTCATTTTTATAATTGTATAGATAAATCAACTGCGTGGGAGTTGTTGGGAATTTTTAATTTCGGTCAATGAATATCACAAAAAAAATTGTAATGTTATTTACCAAAGTCCCATCTTTCAGGAATAATAATATATATATAAAATAAAACTCGGACAAAATTTAATTTTTTGTTATATAATTTTTCCAATTTTTTGAAAACTGACGAGACAAGGCAAAAGATTCTAGAATGTGTGGGTTGCAGAACTGGCTTTCAGGAAGCCTTCGGGCTATTGTAGTTTTAGGACTGCAAGGGCGTCAGCCGAGAGTAATAGATCTCCTCCCACATTTAACGTTTCTTATTGCTCTCTCTTCGGTTTTCAAAAAATAAATTAAATCTTTTAAAAGATCTAAGTGTTTGTTTTTAAAAAAAATATCTTAAACTAAATCAATTGTGAGGGAGATTTTCCGTATTTCGAATTGTAAGAAAACGCGGGTGTTTAGAAACGCGAGAAATATATCACAATTTGGGCAAGCTATCTTTTCCGACTTGCGATTCCCGAAACTGCCCCCGCGCGCCATTTTGAGAAAAACGATGTCTTTATGATGAATTTCCATTGCGGATTAATATATTGGCTAAATATCAACACGTAAATAACTTCAGCCACACATGAATTCGGACCAGTCTTGGACTATCCACATTAAAAATTCTCACATCTGTATATGCAATACATTTTCCAAGCCATCTCGGAAACACGATACACACAAATGTCATTTTTATAATTGTATAGATAAATCAACTGCGTGGGAGTTGTTGGGAATTTTTAATTTTGGTCAATGAATATCACAAAAAAAATTGTAATGTTATTTACCAAAGCCCCATCTTTCAGGAATAATAATATATATATAAAATAAAACTCGGACAAAATTTAATTTTTTGTTATATAATTTTTCCAATTTTTTGAAAACTGACGAGACAAGGCAAAAGATTCTAGAATGTGTGGGTTGCAGAACTGGCTTTCAGGAAGCCTTCGGGCTATTGTAATTTTAGGACTGCAAGGGCGTCAGCCGAGAGTAATAGATCGCCTCCCACATTTAACGTTTCTTATTGTTCTCTCTTCGGTTTTCAAAAAATAAATTAAATCTTTTAAAAGATCTAAGTGTTTGTTTTTAAGAAAAATATCTTAAACTAAATCAATTGTGAGGGAGATTTTCCGTATTTTGAATTGTAAGCAAACGCTGGTGTCTAGAATCTCGAAAAATATATCACAATTTGGGCAAGCTATCTTTTCGACTTGCGATTCCCGAAACTGCCCCCGTGCGCCATTTTGAGAAAAACGATGTCTTTATGATGAATTTTCATTGCGGATTAATATATTGGCTAAATATCAACACGTAAATAACTTCAGCCACACATGAATTCGTACCAGTCTTGGACTATCCACATCAAAATTCTCACATCTGTACATGCAATAGATTTTCCAAGCCATCTCGGAAACACGATACACACAAATGTCATTTTTATAATTGTATAGATAAATCAACTGTGTGGGAGTTGTTGCGAATTTTTAATTTCGGTCAATGAATATCACAAAAAAAATTGTAATGTTATTTACCAAAGTCCCATCTTTCAGGAATAATAATATATATACTAAATTAAAACTCGAACAAAATTTAATTTTTTTTATATAATTTTTCCAATTTTTTGAAAACTGACGAGACATGGCAAAAGATTCTAGAATGTGTGGGTTGCAGAACTGGCTTTCAGGAAGCCTTCGGGCTATTGTAGTTTTAGGACTGCAAGGGCGTCAGCCGAGAGTTATAGATCTCCTCCCACATTTAACGTTTCTTATTGCTCTCTCTTCGGTTTTCAAAAAAGAAATTAAATCTTTTAAAAGATCTAAGTGTTTGTTTTTAAGAAAAATATCTTAAACTAAATCAATTGTGAGGGAGATTTTCCGTATTTCGAATTGTAAGAAAACGCGGGTGTTTAGAAACGCGAGAAATATATCACAATTTGGGCAAGCTATCTTTTCCGACTTGCGATTCCCGAAACTGCCCCCGCTCGCCATTTTGAGAAAAACGATGTCTTTATGATGAATTTTCATTGCGGATTAATATATTGGCTAATTATCAACACGTAAAAAATTTCAGCCACACATGAATTCGGACCAGTCTTGGACTATCCACATCAAAATTCTCACATCTGTACATGCAATAGATTTTCCAAGCCATCTCGGAAACACGATACACACAAATGTCATTTTTATAATTGTATAGATAAATCAACTGCGTGGGAGTTGTTGGGAATTTTTAATTTCGGTCAATGAATATCACAAAAAAAATTGTAATGTTATTTACCAAAGTCCCATCTTTCAGGAATAATAATATATATATAAAATAAAACTCGGACAAAATTTAATTTTTTGTTATATAATTTTTCCAATTTTTTGAAAACTGACGAGACAAGGCAAAAGATTCTAGAATGTGTGGGTTGCAGAACTGGCTTTCAGGAAGCCTTCGGGCTATTGTAGTTTTAGGACTGCAAGGGCGTCAGCCGAGAGTAATAGATCTCCTCCCACATTTAACGTTTCTTATTGCTCTCTCTTCGGTTTTCAAAAAATAAATTAAATCTTTTAAAAGATCTAAGTGTTTGTTTTTAAGAAAAATATCTTAAACTAAATCATTTGTGAGGGAGATTTTCCGTATTTTGAATTGTAAGCAAACGCTGGTGTCTAGAATCTCAAAAAATATATCACAATTTGGGCAAGCTATCTTTTCCGACTTGCGATTCCCGAAACTGCCCCCGCGCGCCATTTTGAGAAAAACGATGTCTTTATGATGAATTTTCATTGCGGATTAATATATTGGCTAAATATCAACACGTAAATAACTTCAGCCACACATGAATTCGGACCAGTCTTGGACTATCCACATCAAAATTCTCACATCTGTACATGCAATAGATTTTCCAAGCAATCTCGGAAACACGATACACAAAAATGTCATTTTTATAATTGTATAGATAAATCAACTGTGTGGGAGATGTTGGGAATTTTTAATTTCGGTCAATGAATATCACAAAAAAAATTGTAATGTTATTTACCAAAGTCCCATCTTTCAGAAATAATAATATATATACTAAATTAAAACTCGGACAAAATTTAATTTTTTGTTATATAATTTTTCCAATTTTTTGAAAACTGACGAGACATGGCAAAAGATTCTAGAATGTGTGGGTTGCAGAACTGGCTTTCAGGAAGCCTTCGGGCTATTGTAGTTTCAGGACTGCAAGGGCGTCAGCCGAGAGTAATAGGTCTCCTCCCACATTTAACGTTTCTTATTGCTCTCTCTTCGGTTTTCAAAAAAGAAATTAAATCTTTTAAAAGATCTAAGTGTTTGTTTTTAAGAAAAATATCTTAAACTAAATCAATTGTGAGGGAGATTTTCCGTATTTCGAATTGTAAGAAAACGCGGGTGTTTAGAAACGCGAGAAATATATCACAATTTGGGCAAGCTATCTTTTCCGACTTGCGATTCCCGAAACTGCCCCCGCGCGCCATTTTGAGAAAAACGATGTCTTTATGATGAATTTTCATTGCGGATTAATATATTGGCTAAATATCAACACGTAAATAACTTCAGCCACACATGAATTCGGACCAGTCTTGGACTATCCACATCAAAATTCTCACATCTGTACATGCAATAGATTTTCCAAGCCATCTCGGAAACACGATACACACAAATGTCATTTTTATAATTGTATAGATAAATCAACTGCGTGGGAGTTGTTGGTAATTTTTAATTTCGGTCAATGAATATCACAAAAAAAATTGTAATGTTATTTACCAAAGCCCCATCTTTCAGGAATAATAATATATATACTAAATTAAAACTCGGACAAAATTTAATTTTTTGTTATATAATTTTTCCAATTTTTTGAAAACTGACGAGACATGGCAAAAGTTTCTAGAATGTGTGGGTTGCAGAACTGGCTTTCAGGAAGCCTTCGGGCTATTGTAGTTTTAGGACTGCAAGGGTGTCAGCCGAGAGTTATAGATCTCCTCCCACATTTAACGTTTCTTATTGCTCTCTCTTCGGTTTTCAAAAAAGAAATTAAATCTTTTAAAAGATCTAAGTGTTAATTTTTAAGAAAAATATCTTAAACTAAATCAATTGTGAGGGAGATTTTCCGTATTTCGAATTGTAAGAAAACGCGGGTGTTTAGAAACGCGAGAAATATATCACAATTTGGGCAAGCTATCTTTTCCGACTTGCGATTCCCGAAACTGCCCCCGCGCGCTATTTTGAGAAAAACGATGTCTTTATGATGAATTTTCATTGCGGATTAATATATTGGCTAAATATCAACACGTAAATAACTTCAGCCACACATGAATTCGGACCAGTCTTGGACTATCCACATCAAAATTCTCACATCTGTACATGCAATAGATTTTCCAAGCCATCTCGGAAACACGATACACACAAATGTCATTTTTATAATTGTATAGATAAATCAACTGCGTGGGAGTTGTTGGGAATTTTTAATTTCGGTCAATGAATATCACAAAAAAATTTTAATGTTATTTACTTAAGTCCCATCTTTCAGGAATAATAATATATATACTAAATTAAAACTCGGACAAAATTTAATTTTTTGTTATATAATTTTTCCAATTTTTTGAAAACTGACGAGACATGGCAAAAGATTCTAGAATGTGTGGGTTGCAGAACTGGCTTTCAGGAAGCCTTCGGGCTATTGTAGTTTTAGGACTGCAAGGGCGTCAGCCGAGAGTAATAGATCTCCTCCCACATTTAACGTTTCTTATTGCTCTGTCTTCGGTTTTCAAAAAAGAAATTAAATCTTTTAAAAGATCTAAGTGTTAATTTTTAAGAAAAATATCTTAAACTAAATCAATTGTGAGGGAGATTTTCCGTATTTCGAATTGTAAGAAAACGCGGGTGTTTAGAAACGCGAGAAATATATCACAATTTGGGCAAGCTATCTTTTCCGACTTGCGATTCCCGAAACTGCCTCCGCGCGCCATTTTGAGAAAAACGATGTCTTTATGATGAATTTTCATTGCGGATTAATATATTGGCTAAATATCAACACGTAAATAACTTCAGCCACACATGAATTCGGACCAGTCTTGGACTATCCACATCAAAATTCTCACATCTGTACATGCAATAGATTTTCCAAGCCATCTCGGAAACACGATACACACAAATGTCATTTTTATAATTGTATGGATAAATCAACTGTGTGGGAGTTGTTGGGAATTTTTAATTTCGGTCAATGAATATCACAAAAAAAATTGTAATGTTATTTGCCAAAGTCCCATCTTTCAGGAATAATAATATATATACTAAATTAAAACTCGGACAAAATTTAATTTTTTGTTATATAATTTTTCCAATTTTTTGAAAACTGACGAGACATGGCAAAAGATTCTAGAATGTGTGGGTTGCAGAACTGGCTTACAGGAAGCCTTCGGGCTATTGTAGTTTTAGGACTGCAAGGGCGTCAGCCGAGAGTAATAGATCTCCTCCCACATTTAACGTTTCTTATTGCTCTCTCTTCGGTTTTCAAAAAAGAAATTAAATCTTTTAAAAGATCTAAGTGTTTCTTTTTAAGAAAAATATCTTAAACTAAATCAATTGTGAGGGAGATTTTCCGTATTTCGAATTGTAAGAAAACGCGGGTGTTTAGAAACGCGAGAAATATATCACAATTTGGGCAAGCTATCTTTGCCGACTTGCGATTCCCGAAACTGCCCCCGCGCGCCATTTTGAGAAAAACGATGTCTTTATGATGAATTTTCATTGCGGATTAATATATTGGCTAATTATCAACACGTAAAAAATTTCAGCCACACATGAATTCGGACCAGTCTTGGACTATCCACATCAAAATTCTCACATCTGTACATGCAATAGATTTTCCAAGCCATCTCGGAAACACTATACACACAAATGTCATTTTTATAATTGTATAGATAAATCAACTGCGTGGGAGTTGTTGGGAATTTTTAATTTCGGTCAATGAATATCACAAAAAAAATTGTAATGTTATTTACCAAAGTCCCATCTTTCAGGAATAATAATATATATATAAAATAAAACTCGGACAAAATTTAATTTTTTGTTATATAATTTTTCCAATTTTTTGAAAACTGACGAGACAAGGCAAAAGATTCTAGAATGTGTGGGTTGCAGAACTGGCTTTCAGGAAGCCTTCGGGCTATTGTAGTTTTAGGACTGCAAGGGCGTCAGCCGAGAGTAATAGATCTCCTCCCACATTTAACGTTTCTTATTGCTCTCTCTTCGGTTTTCAAAAAATAAATTAAATCTTTTAAAAGATCTAAGTGTTTGTTTTTAAGAAAAATATCTTAAACTAAATCAATTGTGAGGGACATTTTCCGTATTTTGAATTGTAAGCAAACGCTGGTGTCTAGAATCTCGAAAAATATATCACAATTTGGGCAAGCTATCTTTTCCGACTTGCGATTCCCGAAACTGCCTCCGCGCGCCATTTTGAGAAAAACGATGTCTTTATGATGAATTTTCATTGCGGATTAATATATTGGCTAAATATCAACACGTAAATAACTTCAGCCACACATGAATTCGGACCAGTCTTGGACTATCCACATCAAAATTCTCACATCTGTACATGCAATAGATTTTCCAAGCCATCTCGGAAACACGATACACACAAATGTCATTTTTATAATTGTATAGATAAATCAACTGCGTGGGAGTTGTTGGGAATTTTTAATTTCGGTCAATGAATATCACAAAAAAAATTGTAATGTTATTTACCAAAGTCCCATCTTTCAGGAATAATAATATATATATAAAATAAAACTCGGACAAAATTTAATTTTTTGTTATATAATTTTTCCAATTTTTTGAAAACTGACGAGACAAGGCAAAAGATTCTAGAATGTGTGGGTTGCAGAACTGGCTTTCAGGAAGCCTTCGGGCTATTGTAGTTTTAGGACTGCAAGGGCGTCAGCCGAGAGTAATAGATCTCCTCCCACATTTAACGTTTCTTATTGCTCTCTCTTCGGTTTTCAAAAAAGAAATTAAATCTTTTAAAAGATCTAAGTGTTTGTTTTTAAGAAAAATATCTTAAACTAAATCAATTGTGAGGGACATTTTCCGTATTTTGAATTGTAAGCAAACGCTGGTGTCTAGAATCTCGAAAAATATATCACAATTTGGGCAAGCTATCTTTTCCGACTTGCGATTCCCGAAACTGCCTCCGCGCGCCATTTTGAGAAAAACGATGTCTTTATGATGAATTTTCATTGCGGATTAATATATTGGCTAAATATCAACACGTAAATAACTTCAGCCACACATGAATTCGGACCAGTCTTGGACTATCCACATCAAAATTCTCACATCTGTACATGCAATAGATTTTCCAAGCCATCTCGGAAACACGATACACACAAATGTCATTTTTATAATTGTATAGATAAATCAACTGCGTGGGAGTTGTTGGGAATTTTTAATTTCGGTCAATGAATATCACAAAAAAAATTGTAATGTTATTTACCAAAGTCCCATCTTTCAGGAATAATAATATATATATAAAATAAAACTCGGACAAAATTTAATTTTTTGTTATATAATTTTTCCAATTTTTTGAAAACTGACGAGACAAGGCAAAAGATTCTAGAATGTGTGGGTTGCAGAACTGGCTTTCAGGAAGCCTTCGGGCTATTGTAGTTTTAGGACTGCAAGGGCGTCAGCCGAGAGTAATAGATCTCCTCCCACATTTAACGTTTCTTATTGCTCTCTCTTCGGTTTTCAAAAAAGAAATTAAATCTTTTAAAAGATCTAAGTGTTTCTTTTTAAGAAAAATATCTTAAACTAAATCAATTGTGAGGGGGATTTTCCGTATTTCGAATTGTAAGAAAACGCGGGTGTTTAGAAACGCGAGAAATATATCACAATTTGGGCAAGCTATCTTTGCCGACTTGCGATTCCCGAAACTGCCCCCGCGCGCCATTTTGAGAAAAACGATGTCTTTATGATGAATTTTCATTGCGGATTAATATATTGGCTAATTATCAACACGTAAAAAATTTCAGCCACACATGAATTCGGACCAGTCTTGGACTATCCACATCAAAATTCTCACATCTGTACATGCAATAGATTTTCCAAGCCATCTCGGAAACACTATACACACAAATGTCATTTTTATAATTGTATAGATAAATCAACTGCGTGGGAGTTGTTGGGAATTTTTAATTTCGGTCAATGAATATCACAAAAAAAATTGTAATGTTATTTACCAAAGTCCCATCTTTCAGGAATAATAATATATATATAAAATAAAACTCGGACAAAATTTAATTTTTTGTTATATAATTTTTCCAATTTTTTGAAAACTGACGAGACAAGGCAAAAGATTCTAGAATGTGTGGGTTGCAGAACTGGCTTTCAGGAAGCCTTCGGGCTATTGTAGTTTTAGGACTGCAAGGGCGTCAGCCGAGAGTAATAGATCTCCTCCCACATTTAACGTTTCTTATTGCTCTCTCTTCGGTTTTCAAAAAATAAATTAAATCTTTTAAAAGATCTAAGTGTTTGTTTTTAAGAAAAATATCTTAAACTAAATCAATTGTGAGGGACATTTTCCGTATTTTGAATTGTAAGCAAACGCTGGTGTCTAGAATCTCGAAAAATATATCACAATTTGGGCAAGCTATCTTTTCCGACTTGCGATTCCCGAAACTGCCTCCGCGCGCCATTTTGAGAAAAACGATGTCTTTATGATGAATTTTCATTGCGGATTAATATATTGGCTAAATATCAACACGTAAATAACTTCAGCCACACATGAATTCGGACCAGTCTTGGACTATCCACATCAAAATTCTCACATCTGTACATGCAATAGATTTTCCAAGCCATCTCGGAAACACGATACACACAAATGTCATTTTTATAATTGTATAGATAAATCAACTGTGTGGGAGTTGTTGGGAATTTTTAATTTCGGTCAATGAATATCACAAAAAAAATTGTAATGTTATTTACCAAAGTCCCATCTTTCAGGAATAATAATATATATACTAAATTAAAACTCGGACAAAATTTAATTTTTTGTTATATAATTTTTCCAATTTTTTGAAAACTGACGAGACATGGCAAAAGATTCTAGAATGTGTGGGTTGCAGAACTGTCTTTCAGGAAGCCTTCGGGATATTGTAGTTTTAGGACTGCAAGGGCGTCAGCCGAGAGTAATAGATCTCCTCCCACATTTAACGTTTCTTATTGCTCTCTCTTCGGTTTTCAAAAAAGAAATTAAATCTTTTAAAAGATCTAAGTGTTTGTTTTTAAAAAAAATATCTTAAACTAAATCAATTGTGAGGGAGATTTTCCGTATTTTGAATTGTAAGCAAACGCTGGTGTCTAGAATCTCGAAAAATATATCACAATTTGGGCAAGCTATCTTTTCCGACTTGCGATTCCCGAAACTGCCCCCGCGCGCCATTTTGAGAAAAACGATGTCTTTATGATGAATTTTCATTGCGGATTAATATATTGGCTAAATATCAACACGTAAATAATTTCAGCCACACATGAATTCGAACCAGTCTTGGACTATCCACATCAAAATTCTCACATCTGTACATGCAATAGATTTTCCTAGCCATCTCGGAAACACGATACACACAAATGTCATTTTTATAATTGTATAGATAAATCACCTGTGTGGGAGTTGTTGGGAATTTTTAATTTCGGTCAATGAATATCACAAAAAAAATTGTAATGTTATTTACCAAAGCCCCATCTTTCAGGAATAATAATATATATATAAAATAAAACTCGGACAAAATTTAATTTTTTGTTATATAATTTTTCCAATTTTTTGAAAACTGACGAGACATGGCAAAAGATTCTAGAATGTGTGGGTTGCAGAACTGGCTTTCAGGAAGCCATCGGGCTATTGTAGTTTTAGGACTGCAAGGGTGTCAGCCGAGAGTTATAGATCTCCTCCCACATTTAACGTTTCTTATTGCTCTCTCTTCGGTTTTCAAAAAAGAAATTAAATCTTTTAAAAGATCTAAGTGTTAATTTTTAAAAAAAATATCTTAAACTAAATCAATTGTGAGGGAGATTTTCCGTATTTCGAATTGTAAGAAAACGCGGGTGATTAGAAACGCGACAAATATATCACAATTTGGGCAAGCTATCTTTTCCGACTTGCGATTCCCGAAACTGCCCCCGCGCGCCATTTTGAGAAAAACGATGTCTTTATGATGAATTTCCATTGCGGATTAATATATTGGCTAAATATCAACACGTAAATAACTTCAGCCACACATGAATTCGGACCAGTCTTGGACTATCCACATCAAAATTCTCACATCTGTACATGCAATAGATTTTCCAAGCCATCTCGGAAACACGATACACACAAATGTCATTTTTATAATTTTATAGAAAAATCAACTGCGTGGGAGTTGTTGGGAATTTTTAATTTCGGTCAATGAATATCACAAAAAAAAATTGTAATGTTATTTACCAAAGCCCCATCTTTCAGGAATAATAATATATATATAAAATAAAACTCGGACAAAATTTAATTTTTTGTTATATAATTTTTCCAATTTTTTGAAAACTGACGAGACAAGGCAAAAGATTCTAGAATGTGTGGGTTGCAGAACTGGCTTTCAGGAAGCCTTCGGGCTATTGTAGTTTTAGGACTGCAAGGGCGTCAGCCGAGAGTAATAGATCTCCTCCCACATTTAACGTTTCTTATTGTTCTCTCTTCGGTTTTCAAAAAATAAATTAAATCTTTTAAAAGATCTAAGTGTTTGTTTTTAAGAAAAATATCTTAAACTAAATCAATTGTGAGGGAGATTTTCCGTATTTTGAATTGTAAGCAAACGCTGGTGTCTAGAATCTCGAAAAATATATCACAATTTGGTCAAGCTATCTTTTCCGACTTGCGATTCCCGAAACTGCCCCCGCGCGCCATTTTGAGAAAAACGATGTCTTTATGATGAATTTTCATTGCGGATTAATATATTGGCTAAATATCAACACGTAAATAACTTCAGCCACACATGAATTCGGACCAGTCTTGGACTATCCACATCAAAATTCTCACATCTGTACATGCAAAAGATTTTCCAAGCCATCTCGGAAACACGATACACACAAATGTCATTTTTATAATTGTATAGATAAATCAACTGTGTGGGAGTTGTTGGGAATTTTTAATTTCGGTCAATGAATATCACAAAAAAATTGTAATGTTATTTACCAAAGTCCCATCTTTCAGGAATAATAATATATATACTAAATTAAAACTCGGACAAAATTTAATTTTTTGTTATATAATTTTTCCAATTTTTTGAAAACTGACGAGACATGGCAAAAGATTCTAGAATGTGTGGGTTGCAGAACTGTCTTTCAGGAAGCCTTCGGGCTATTGTAGTTTTAGGACTGCAAGGGCGTCAGCCGAGAGTAATAGATCTCCTCCCACATTTAACGATTCTTATTGCTCTCTCTTCGGTTTTCAAAAAAGAAATTAAATCTTTTAAAAGATCTAAGTGTTTGTTTTTAAAAAAAATATCTTAAACTAAATCAATTGTGAGGGAGATTTTCCGTATTTCGAATTGTAAGAAAACGCGGGTGTTTAGAAACGCGAGAAATATATCACAATTTGGGCAAGCTATCTTTTCCGACTTGCGATTCCCGAAACTGCCCCCGCGCGCCATTTTGAGAAAAACGATGTCTTTATGATGAATTTCCATTGCGGATTAATATATTGGCTAAATATCAACACGTAAATAACTTCAGCCACACATGAATTCGGACCAGTCTTGGACTATCCACATCAAAATTCTCACATCTGTACATGCAATAGATTTTCCAAGCCATCTCGGAAACACGATACACACAAATGTCATTTTTATAATTGTATAGATAAATCAACTGCGTGGGAGTTGTTGGGAATTTTTAATTTCGGTCAATGAATATCACAAAAAAAATTGTAATGTTATTTACCAAAGCCCCATCTTTCAGGAATAATAATATATATATAAAATAAAACTCGGACAAAATTTAATTTTTTGTTATATAATTTTTCCAATTTTTTGAAAACTGACGAGACAAGGCAAAAGATTCTAGAATGTGTGGGTTGCAGAACTGGCTTTCAGGAAGCCTTCGGGCTATTGTAATTTTAGGACTGCAAGGGCGTCAGCCGAGAGTAATAGATCGCCTCCCACATTTAACGTTTCTTATTGTTCTCTCTTCGGTTTTCAAAAAATAAATTAAATCTTTTAAAAGATCTAAGTGTTTGTTTTTAAGAAAAATATCTTAAACTAAATCAATTGTGAGGGAGATTTTCCGTATTTTGAATTGTAAGCAAACGCTGGTGTCTAGAATCTCGAAAAATATATCACAATTTGGGCAAGCTATCTTTTCGACTTGCGATTCCCGAAACTGCCCCCGTGCGCCATTTTGAGAAAAACGATGTCTTTATGATGAATTTTCATTGCGGATTAATATATTGGCTAAATATCAACACGTAAATAACTTCAGCCACACATGAATTCGTACCAGTCTTGGACTATCCACATCAAAATTCTCACATCTGTACATGCAATAGATTTTCCAAGCCATCTCGGAAACACGATACACACAAATGTCATTTTTATAATTGTATAGATAAATCAACTGTGTGGGAGTTGTTGCGAATTTTTAATTTCGGTCAATGAATATCACAAAAAAAATTGTAATGTTATTTACCAAAGTCCCATCTTTCAGGAATAATAATATATATACTAAATTAAAACTCGGACAAAATTTAATTTTTTTTATATAATTTTTCCAATTTTTTGAAAACTGACGAGACATGGCAAAAGATTCTAGAATGTGTGGGTTGCAGAACTGGCTTTCAGGAAGCCTTCGGGCTATTGTAGTTTTAGGACTGCAAGGGCGTCAGCCGAGAGTTATAGATCTCCTCCCACATTTAACGTTTCTTATTGCTCTCTCTTCGGTTTTCAAAAAAGAAATTAAATCTTTTAAAAGATCTAAGTGTTTGTTTTTAAGAAAAATAATTTAAACTAAATCAATTGTGAGGGAGATTTTCCGTATTTCGAATTGTAAGAAAACGCGGGTGTTTAGAAACGCGAGAAATATATCACAATTTGGGCAAGCTATCTTTTCCGACTTGCGATTCCCGAAACTGCCCCCGCTCGCCATTTTGAGAAAAACGATGTCTTTATGATGAATTTTCATTGCGGATTAATATATTGGCTAATTATCAACACGTAAAAAATTTCAGGCACACATGAATTCGGACCAGTCTTGGACTATCCACATCAAAATTCTCACATCTGTACATGCAATAGATTTTCCAAGCCATCTCGGAAACACGATACACACAAATGTCATTTTTATAATTGTATAGATAAATCAACTGCGTGGGAGTTGTTGGGAATTTTTAATTTCGGTCAATGAATATCACAAAAAAAATTGTAATGTTATTTACCAAAGTCCCATCTTTCAGGAATAATAATATATATATAAAATAAAACTCGGACAAAATTTAATTTTTTGTTATATAATTTTTCCAATTTTTTGAAAACTGACGAGACAAGGCAAAAGATTCTAGAATGTGTGGGTTGCAGAACTGGCTTTCAGGAAGCCTTCGGGCTATTGTAGTTTTAGGACTGCAAGGGCGTCAGCCGAGAGTAATAGATCTCCTCCCACATTTAACGTTTCTTATTGCTCTCTCTTCGGTTTTCAAAAAATAAATTAAATCTTTTAAAAGATCTAAGTGTTTGTTTTTAAGAAAAATATCTTAAACTAAATCATTTGTGAGGGAGATTTTCCGTATTTTGAATTGTAAGCAAACGCTGGTGTCTAGAATCTCGAAAAATATATCACAATTTGGGCAAGCTATCTTTTCCGACTTGCGATTCCCGAAACTGCCCCCGCGCGCCATTTTGAGAAAAACGATGTCTTTATGATGAATTTTCATTGCGGATTAATATATTGGCTAAATATCAACACGTAAATAACTTCAGCCACACATGAATTCGGACCAGTCTTGGACTATCCACATCAAAATTCTCACATCTGTACATGCAATAGATTTTCCAAGCAATCTCGGAAACACGATACACAAAAATGTCATTTTTATAATTGTATAGATAAATCAACTGTGTGGGAGATGTTGGGAATTTTTAATTTCGGTCAATGAATATCACAAAAAAAATTGTAATGTTATTTACCAAAGTCCCATCTTTCAGAAATAATAATATATATACTAAATTAAAACTCGGACAAAATTTAATTTTTTGTTATATAATTTTTCCAATTTTTTGAAAACTAACGAGACATGGCAAAAGATTCTAGAATGTGTGGGTTGCAGAACTGGCTTTCAGGAAGCCTTCGGGCTATTGTAGTTTCAGGACTGCAAGGGCGTCAGCCGAGAGTAATAGATCTCCTCCCACATTTAACGTTTCTTATTGCTCTCTCTTCGGTTTTCAAAAAAGAAATTAAATCTTTTAAAAGATCTAAGTGTTTGTTTTTAAGAAAAATATCTTAAACTAAATCAATTGTGAGGGAGATTTTCCGTATTTCGAATTGTAAGAAAACGCGGGTGTTTAGAAACGCGAGAAATATATCACAATTTGGGCAAGCTATCTTTTCCGACTTGCGATTCCCGAAACTGCCCCCGCGCGCCATTTTGAGAAAAACGATGTCTTTATGATGAATTTTCATTGCGGATTAATATATTGGCTAAATATCAACACGTAAATAACTTCAGCCACACATGAATTCGGACCAGTCTTGGACTATCCACATCAAAATTCTCACATCTGTACATGCAATAGATTTTCCAAGCCATCTCGGAAACACGATACACACAAATGTCATTTTTATAATTGTATAGATAAATCAACTGCGTGGGAGTTGTTGGTAATTTTTAATTTCGGTCAATGAATATCACAAAAAAAATTGTAATGTTATTTACCAAAGCCCCATCTTTCAGGAATAATAATATATATACTAAATTAAAACTCGGACAAAATTTAATTTTTTGTTATATAATTTTTCCAATTTTTTGAAAACTGACGAGACATGGCAAAAGTTTCTAGAATGTGTGGGTTGCAGAACTGGCTTTCAGGAAGCCTTCGGGCTATTGTAGTTTTAGGACTGCAAGGGTGTCAGCCGAGAGTTATAGATCTCCTCCCACATTTAACGTTTCTTATTGCTCTCTCTTCGGTTTTCAAAAAAGAAATTAAATCTTTTAAAAGATCTAAGTGTTAATTTTTAAGAAAAATATCTTAAACTAAATCAATTGTGAGGGAGATTTTCCGTATTTCGAATTGTAAGAAAACGCGGGTGTTTAGAAACGCGAGAAATATATCACAATTTGGGCAAGCTATCTTTTCCGACTTGCGATTCCCGAAACTGCCCCCGCGCGCTATTTTGAGAAAAACGATGTCTTTATGATGAATTTTCATTGCGGATTAATATATTGGCTAAATATCAACACGTAAATAACTTCAGCCACACATGAATTCGGACCAGTCTTGGACTATCCACATCAAAATTCTCACATCTGTACATGCAATAGATTTTCCAAGCCATCTCGGAAACACGATACACACAAATGTCATTTTTATAATTGTATAGATAAATCAACTGCGTGGGAGTTGTTGGGAATTTTTAATTTCGGTCAATGAATATCACAAAAAAATTTTAATGTTATTTACTTAAGTCCCATCTTTCAGGAATAATAATATATATACTAAATTAAAACTCGGACAAAATTTAATTTTTTGTTATATAATTTTTCCAATTTTTTGAAAACTGACGAGACATGGCAAAAGATTCTAGAATGTGTGGGTTGCAGAACTGGCTTTCAGGAAGCCTTCGGGCTATTGTAGTTTTAGGACTGCAAGGGCGTCAGCCGAGAGTAATAGATCTCCTCCCACATTTAACGTTTCTTATTGCTCTGTCTTCGGTTTTCAAAAAAGAAATTAAATCTTTTAAAAGATCTAAGTGTTAATTTTTAAGAAAAATATCTTAAACTAAATCAATTGTGAGGGAGATTTTCCGTATTTCGAATTGTAAGAAAACGCGGGTGTTTAGAAACGCGAGAAATATATCACAATTTGGGCAAGCTATCTTTTCCGACTTGCGATTCCCGAAACTGCCTCCGCGCGCCATTTTGAGAAAAACGATGTCTTTATGATGAATTTGCATTGCGGATTAATATATTGGCTAAATATCAACACGTAAATAACTTCAGCCACACATGAATTCGGACCAGTCTTGGACTATCCACATCAAAATTCTCACATCTGTACATGCAATAGATTTTCCAAGCCATCTCGGAAACACGATACACACAAATGTCATTTTTATAATTGTATAGATAAATCAACTGTGTGGGAGTTGTTGGGAATTTTTAATTTCGGTCAATGAATATCACAAAAAAAATTGTAATGTTATTTACCAAAGCCCCATCTTTCAGGAATAATAATATATATATAAAATAAAACTCGGACAAAATTTAATTTTTTGTTATATAATTTTTCCAATTTTTTGAAAACTGACGAGACAAGGCAAAAGATTCTAGAATGTGTGGGTTGCAGAACTGGCTTTCAGGAAGCCTTCGGGCTATTGTAATTTTAGGACTGCAAGGGCGTCAGCCGAGAGTAATAGATCGCCTCCCACATTTAACGTTTCTTATTGTTCTCTCTTCGGTTTTCAAAAAATAAATTAAATCTTTTAAAAGATCTAAGTGTTTGTTTTTAAGAAAAATATCTTAAACTAAATCAATTGTGAGGGAGATTTTCCGTATTTTGAATTGTAAGCAAACGCTGGTGTCTAGAATCTCGAAAAATATATCACAATTTGGGCAAGCTATCTTTTCGACTTGCGATTCCCGAAACTGCCCCCGTGCGCCATTTTGAGAAAAACGATGTCTTTATGATGAATTTTCATTGCGGATTAATATATTGGCTAAATATCAACACGTAAATAACTTCAGCCACACATGAATTCGTACCAGTCTTGGACTATCCACATCAAAATTCTCACATCTGTACATGCAATAGATTTTCCAAGCCATCTCGGAAACACGATACACACAAATGTCATTTTTATAATTGTATAGATAAATCAACTGTGTGGGAGTTGTTGCGAATTTTTAATTTCGGTCAATGAATATCACAAAAAAAATTGTAATGTTATTTACCAAAGTCCCATCTTTCAGGAATAATAATATATATACTAAATTAAAACTCGGACAAAATTTAATTTTTTTTATATAATTTTTCCAATTTTTTGAAAACTGACGAGACATGGCAAAAGATTCTAGAATGTGTGGGTTGCAGAACTGGCTTTCAGGAAGCCTTCGGGCTATTGTAGTTTTAGGACTGCAAGGGCGTCAGCCGAGAGTTATAGATCTCCTCCCACATTTAACGTTTCTTATTGCTCTCTCTTCGGTTTTCAAAAAAGAAATTAAATCTTTTAAAAGATCTAAGTGTTTGTTTTTAAGAAAAATATCTTAAACTAAATCAATTGTGAGGGAGATTTTCCGTATTTCGAATTGTAAGAAAACGCGGGTGTTTAGAAACGCGAGAAATATATCACAATTTGGGCAAGCTATCTTTTCCGACTTGCGATTCCCGAAACTGCCCCCGCTCGCCATTTTGAGAAAAACGATGTCTTTATGATGAATTTTCATTGCGGATTAATATATTGGCTAATTATCAACACGTACAAAATTTCAGCCACACATGAATTCGGACCAGTCTTGGACTATCCACATCAAAATTCTCACATCTGTACATGCAATAGATTTTCCAAGCCATCTCGGAAACACGATACACACAAATGTCATTTTTATAATTGTATAGATAAATCAACTGCGTGGGAGTTGTTGGGAATTTTTAATTTCGGTCAATGAATATCACAAAAAAAATTGTAATGTTATTTACCAAAGTCCCATCTTTCAGGAATAATAATATATATATAAAATAAAACTCGGACAAAATTTAATTTTTTGTTATATAATTTTTCCAATTTTTTGAAAACTGACGAGACAAGGCAAAAGATTCTAGAATGTGTGGGTTGCAGAACTGGCTTTCAGGAAGCCTTCGGGCTATTGTAGTTTTAGGACTGCAAGGGCGTCAGCCGAGAGTAATAGATCTCCTCCCACATTTAACGTTTCTTATTGCTCTCTCTTCGGTTTTCAAAAAATAAATTAAATCTTTTAAAAGATCTAAGTGTTAATTTTTAAGAAAAATATCTTAAACTAAATCAATTGTGAGGGAGATTTTCCGTATTTCGAATTGTAAGAAAACGCGGGTGTTTAGAAACGCGAGAAATATATCACAATTTGGGCAAGCTATCTTTTCCGACTTGCGATTCCCGAAACTGCCCCCGCGCGCTATTTTGAGAAAAACGATGTCTTTATGATGAATTTTCATTGCGGATTAATATATTGGCTAAATATCAACACGTAAATAACTTCAGCCACACATGAATTCGGACCAGTCTTGGACTATCCACATCAAAATTCTCACATCTGTACATGCAATAGATTTTCCAAGCCATCTCGGAAACACGATACACACAAATGTCATTTTTATAATTGTATAGATAAATCAACTGCGTGGGAGTTGTTGGGAATTTTTAATTTCGGTCAATGAATATCACAAAAAAATTTTAATGTTATTTACTTAAGTCCCATCTTTCAGGAATAATAATATATATACTAAATTAAAACTCGGACAAAATTTAATTTTTTGTTATATAATTTTTCCAATTTTTTGAAAACTGACGAGACATGGCAAAAGATTCTAGAATGTGTGGGTTGCAGAACTGGCTTTCAGGAAGCCTTCGGGCTATTGTAGTTTTAGGACTGCAAGGGCGTCAGCCGAGAGTAATAGATCTCCTCCCACATTTAACGTTTCTTATTGCTCTGTCTTCGGTTTTCAAAAAAGAAATTAAATCTTTTAAAAGATCTAAGTGTTAATTTTTAAGAAAAATATCTTAAACTAAATCAATTGTGAGGGAGATTTTCCGTATTTCGAATTGTAAGAAAACGCGGGTGTTTAGAAACGCGAGAAATATATCACAATTTGGGCAAGCTATCTTTTCCGACTTGCGATTCCCGAAACTGCCTCCGCGCGCCATTTTGAGAAAAACGATGTCTTTATGATGAATTTGCATTGCGGATTAATATATTGGCTAAATATCAACACGTAAATAACTTCAGCCACACATGAATTCGGACCAGTCTTGGACTATCCACATCAAAATTCTCACATCTGTACATGCAATAGATTTTCCAAGCCATCTCGGAAACACGATACACACAAATGTCATTTTTATAATTGTATAGATAAATCAACTGTGTGGGAGTTGTTGGGAATTTTTAATTTCGGTCAATGAATATCACAAAAAAAATTGTAATGTTATTTACCAAAGCCCCATCTTTCAGGAATAATAATATATATATAAAATAAAACTCGGACAAAATTTAATTTTTTGTTATATAATTTTTCCAATTTTTTGAAAACTGACGAGACAAGGCAAAAGATTCTAGAATGTGTGGGTTGCAGAACTGGCTTTCAGGAAGCCTTCGGGCTATTGTAATTTTAGGACTGCAAGGGCGTCAGCCGAGAGTAATAGATCGCCTCCCACATTTAACGTTTCTTATTGTTCTCTCTTCGGTTTTCAAAAAATAAATTAAATCTTTTAAAAGATCTAAGTGTTTGTTTTTAAGAAAAATATCTTAAACTAAATCAATTGTGAGGGAGATTTTCCGTATTTTGAATTGTAAGCAAACGCTGGTGTCTAGAATCTCGAAAAATATATCACAATTTGGGCAAGCTATCTTTTCGACTTGCGATTCCCGAAACTGCCCCCGTGCGCCATTTTGAGAAAAACGATGTCTTTATGATGAATTTTCATTGCGGATTAATATATTGGCTAAATATCAACACGTAAATAACTTCAGCCACACATGAATTCGTACCAGTCTTGGACTATCCACATCAAAATTCTCACATCTGTACATGCAATAGATTTTCCAAGCCATCTCGGAAACACGATACACACAAATGTCATTTTTATAATTGTATAGATAAATCAACTGTGTGGGAGTTGTTGCGAATTTTTAATTTCGGTCAATGAATATCACAAAAAAAATTGTAATGTTATTTACCAAAGTCCCATCTTTCAGGAATAATAATATATATACTAAATTAAAACTCGGACAAAATTTAATTTTTTTTATATAATTTTTCCAATTTTTTGAAAACTGACGAGACATGGCAAAAGATTCTAGAATGTGTGGGTTGCAGAACTGGCTTTCAGGAAGCCTTCGGGCTATTGTAGTTTTAGGACTGCAAGGGCGTCAGCCGAGAGTTATAGATCTCCTCCCACATTTAACGTTTCTTATTGCTCTCTCTTCGGTTTTCAAAAAAGAAATTAAATCTTTTAAAAGATCTAAGTGTTTGTTTTTAAGAAAAATATCTTAAACTAAATCAATTGTGAGGGAGATTTTCCGTATTTCGAATTGTAAGAAAACGCGGGTGTTTAGAAACGCGAGAAATATATCACAATTTGGGCAAGCTATCTTTTCCGACTTGCGATTCCCGAAACTGCCCCCGCTCGCCATTTTGAGAAAAACGATGTCTTTATGATGAATTTTCATTGCGGATTAATATATTGGCTAATTATCAACACGTACAAAATTTCAGCCACACATGAATTCGGACCAGTCTTGGACTATCCACATCAAAATTCTCACATCTGTACATGCAATAGATTTTCCAAGCCATCTCGGAAACACGATACACACAAATGTCATTTTTATAATTGTATAGATAAATCAACTGCGTGGGAGTTGTTGGGAATTTTTAATTTCGGTCAATGAATATCACAAAAAAAATTGTAATGTTATTTACCAAAGTCCCATCTTTCAGGAATAATAATATATATATAAAATAAAACTCGGACAAAATTTAATTTTTTGTTATATAATTTTTCCAATTTTTTGAAAACTGACGAGACAAGGCAAAAGATTCTAGAATGTGTGGGTTGCAGAACTGGCTTTCAGGAAGCCTTCGGGCTATTGTAGTTTTAGGACTGCAAGGGCGTCAGCCGAGAGTAATAGATCTCCTCCCACATTTAACGTTTCTTATTGCTCTCTCTTCGGTTTTCAAAAAATAAATTAAATCTTTTAAAAGATCTAAGTGTTTGTTTTTAAGAAAAATATCTTAAACTAAATCATTTGTGAGGGAGATTTTCCGTATTTTGAATTGTAAGCAAACGCTGGTGTCTAGAATCTCGAAAAATATATCACAATTTGGGCAAGCTATCTTTTCCGACTTGCGATTCCCGAAACTGCCCCCGCGCGCCATTTTGAGAAAAACGATGTCTTTATGATGAATTTTCATTGCGGATTAATATATTGGCTAAATATCAACACGTAAATAACTTCAGCCACACATGAATTCGGACCAGTCTTGGACTATCCACATCAAAATTCTCACATCTGTACATGCAATAGATTTTCCAAGCAATCTCGGAAACACGATACACAAAAATGTCATTTTTATAATTGTATAGATAAATCAACTGTGTGGGAGATGTTGGGAATTTTTAATTTCGGTCAATGAATATCACAAAAAAAATTGTAATGTTATTTACCAAAGTCCCATCTTTCAGAAATAATAATATATATACTAAATTAAAACTCGGACAAAATTTAATTTTTTGTTATATAATTTTTCCAATTTTTTGAAAACTAACGAGACATGGCAAAAGATTCTAGAATGTGTGGGTTGCAGAACTGGCTTTCAGGAAGCCTTCGGGCTATTGTAGTTTCAGGACTGCAAGGGCGTCAGCCGAGAGTAATAGATCTCCTCCCACATTTAACGTTTCTTATTGCTCTCTCTTCGGTTTTCAAAAAAGAAATTAAATCTTTTAAAAGATCTAAGTGTTTGTTTTTAAGAAAAATATCTTAAACTAAATCAATTGTGAGGGAGATTTTCCGTATTTCGAATTGTAAGAAAACGCGGGTGTTTAGAAACGCGAGAAATATATCACAATTTGGGCAAGCTATCTTTTCCGACTTGCGATTCCCGAAACTGCCCCCGCGCGCCATTTTGAGAAAAACGATGTCTTTATGATGAATTTTCATTGCGGATTAATATATTGGCTAAATATCAACACGTAAATAACTTCAGCCACACATGAATTCGGACCAGTCTTGGACTATCCACATCAAAATTCTCACATCTGTACATGCAATAGATTTTCCAAGCCATCTCGGAAACACGATACACACAAATGTCATTTTTATAATTGTATAGATAAATCAACTGCGTGGGAGTTGTTGGTAATTTTTAATTTCGGTCAATGAATATCACAAAAAAAATTGTAATGTTATTTACCAAAGCCCCATCTTTCAGGAATAATAATATATATACTAAATTAAAACTCGGACAAAATTTAATTTTTTGTTATATAATTTTTCCAATTTTTTGAAAACTGACGAGACATGGCAAAAGTTTCTAGAATGTGTGGGTTGCAGAACTGGCTTTCAGGAAGCCTTCGGGCTATTGTAGTTTTAGGACTGCAAGGGTGTCAGCCGAGAGTTATAGATCTCCTCCCACATTTAACGTTTCTTATTGCTCTCTCTTCGGTTTTCAAAAAAGAAATTAAATCTTTTAAAAGATCTAAGTGTTTTATTTTAAGAAAAATATCTTAAACTAAATCAATTGTGAGGGAGATTTTCCGTATTTCGAATTGTAAGAAAACGCGGGTGTTTAGAAACGCGAGAAATATATCACAATTTGGGCAAGCTATCTTTTCCGACTTGCGATTCCCGAAACTGCCCCCGCGCGCTATTTTGAGAAAAACGATGTCTTTATGATGAATTTTCATTGCGGATTAATATATTGGCTAAATATCAACACGTAAATAACTTCAGCCACACATGAATTCGGACCAGTCTTGGACTATCCACATCAAAATTCTCACATCTGTACATGCAATAGATTTTCCAAGCCATCTCGGAAACACGATACACACAAATGTCATTTTTATAATTGTATAGATAAATCAACTGCGTGGGAGTTGTTGGGAATTTTTAATTTCGGTCAATGAATATCACAAAAAAATTTTAATGTTATTTACTTAAGTCCCATCTTTCAGGAATAATAATATATATACTAAATTAAAACTCGGACAAAATTTAATTTTTTGTTATATAATTTTTCCAATTTTTTGAAAACTGACGAGACATGGCAAAAGATTCTAGAATGTGTGGGTTGCAGAACTGGCTTTCAGGAAGCCTTCGGGCTATTGTAGTTTTAGGACTGCAAGGGCGTCAGCCGAGAGTAATAGATCTCCTCCCACATTTAACGTTTCTTATTGCTCTGTCTTCGGTTTTCAAAAAAGAAATTAAATCTTTTAAAAGATCTAAGTGTTAATTTTTAAGAAAAATATCTTAAACTAAATCAATTGTGAGGGAGATTTTCCGTATTTCGAATTGTAAGAAAACGCGGGTGTTTAGAAACGCGAGAAATATATCACAATTTGGGCAAGCTATCTTTTCCGACTTGCGATTCCCGAAACTGCCTCCGCGCGCCATTTTGAGAAAAACGATGTCTTTATGATGAATTTTCATTGCGGATTAATATATTGGCTAAATATCAACACGTAAATAACTTCAGCCACACATGAATTCGGACCAGTCTTGGACTATCCACATCAAAATTCTCACATCTGTACATGCAATAGATTTTCCAAGCCATCTCGGAAACACGATACACACAAATGTCATTTTTATAATTGTATAGATAAATCAACTGTGTGGGAGTTGTTGGGAATTTTTAATTTCGGTCAATGAATATCACAAAAAAAATTGTAATGTTATTTGCCAAAGTCCCATCTTTCAGGAATAATAATATATATACTAAATTAAAACTCGGACAAAATTTAATTTTTTGTTATATAATTTTTCCAATTTTTTGAAAACTGACGAGACATGGCAAAAGATTCTAGAATGTGTGGGTTGCAGAACTGGCTTTCAGGAAGCCTTCGGGCTATTGTAGTTTTAGGACTGCAAGGGCGTCAGCCGAGAGTAATAGATCTCCTCCCACATTTAACGTTTCTTATTGCTCTCTCTTCGGTTTTCAATAAAGTAATTAAATCTTTTAAAAGATCTAAGTGTTTGTTTTTAAGAAAAATATCTTAAACTAAATCAATTGTGAGGGAGATTTTCCGTATTTCGAATTGTAAGAAAACGCGGGTGTTTAGAAACGCGAGAAATATATCACAATTTGGGCAAGCTATCTTTTCCGACTTGCGATTCCCGAAACTGCCCCCGCTCGCCATTTTGAGAAAAACGATGTCTTTATGATGAATTTTCATTGCGGATTAATATATTGGCTAATTATCAACACGTAAAAAATTTCAGCCACACATGAATTCGGACCAGTCTTGGACTATCCACATCAAAATTCTCACATCTGTACATGCAATAGATTTTCCAAGCCATCTCGGAAACACGATACACACAAATGTCATTTTTATAATTGTATAGATAAATCAACTGCGTGGGAGTTGTTGGGAATTTTTAATTTCGGTCAATGAATATCACAAAAAAAATTGTAATGTTATTTACCAAAGTCCCATCTTTCAGGAATAATAATATATATATAAAATAAAACTCGGACAAAATTTAATTTTTTGTTATATAATTTTTCCAATTTTTTGAAAACTGACGAGACAAGGCAAAAGATTCTAGAATGTGTGGGTTGCAGAACTGGCTTTCAGGAAGCCTTCGGGCTATTGTAGTTTTAGGACTGCAAGGGCGTCAGCCGAGAGTAATAGATCTCCTCCCACATTTAACGTTTCTTATTGCTCTCTCTTCGGTTTTCAAAAAATAAATTAAATCTTTTAAAAGAT
Source organism: Maratus michaelseni (assembly GCA_963931845.1). Taxonomy (NCBI): domain Eukaryota; kingdom Metazoa; phylum Arthropoda; class Arachnida; order Araneae; family Salticidae; genus Maratus; species Maratus michaelseni. The sequence goes on from OZ007587.1 coordinate 284,371,402, forward strand.
CTAAGTGTTTGTTTTTAAGAAAAATATCTTAAACTAAATCATTTGTGAGGGAGATTTTCCGTATTTTGAATTGTAAGCAAACGCTGGTGTCTAGAATCTCGAAAAATATATCACAATTTGGGCAAGCTATGTTTTCCGACTTGCGATTCCCGAAACTGCCCCCGCGCGCCATTTTGAGAAAAACGATGTCTTTATGATGAATTTTCATTGCGGATTAATATATTGGCTAAATATCAACACGTAAATAACTTCAGCCACACATGAATTCGGACCAGTCTTGGACTATCCACATCAAAATTCTCACATCTGTACATGCAATAGATTTTCCAAGCAATCTCGGAAACACGATACACAAAAATGTCATTTTTATAATTGTATAGATAAATCAACTGTGTGGGAGATGTTGGGAATTTTTAATTTCGGTCAATGAATATCACAAAAAAAATTGTAATGTTATTTACCAAAGTCCCATCTTTCAGAAATAATAATATATATACTAAATTAAAACTCGGACAAAATTTAATTTTTTGTTATATAATTTTTCCAATTTTTTGAAAACTGACGAGACATGGCAAAAGATTCTAGAATGTGTGGGTTGCAGAACTGGCTTTCAGGAAACCTTCGGGCTATTGTAGTTTCAGGACTGCAAGGGCGTCAGCCGAGAGTAATAGATCTCCTCCCACATTTAACGTTTCTTATTGCTCTCTCTTCGGTTTTCAAAAAAGAAATTAAATCTTTTAAAAGATCTAAGTGTTTGTTTTTAAGAAAAATATCTTAAACTAAATCAATTGTGAGGGAGATTTTCCGTATTTCGAATTGTAAGAAAACGCGGGTGTTTAGAAACGCGAGAAATATATCACAATTTGGGCAAGCTATCTTTTCCGACTTGCGATTCCCGAAACTGCCCCCGCGCGCTATTTTGAGAAAAACGATGTCTTTATGATGAATTTTCATTGCGGATTAATATATTGGCTAAATATCAACACGTAAATAACTTCAGCCACACATGAATTCGGACCAGTCTTGGACTATCCACATCAAAATTCTCACATCTGTAGATGCAATAGATTTTCCAAGCCATCTCGGAAACACGATACACACAAATGTCATTTTTATAATTGTATAGATAAATCAACTGTGTGGGAGTTGTTGGGAATTTTTAATTTCGGTCAATGAATATCACAAAAAAAATTGTAATGTTATTTGCCAAAGTCCCATCTTTCAGGAATAATAATATATATACTAAATTAAAACTCGGACAAAATTTAATTTTTTGTTATATAATTTTTCCAATTTTTTGAAAACTGACGAGACATGGCAAAAGATTCTAGAATGTGTGGGTTGCAGAACTGGCTTTCAGGAAGCCTTCGGGCTATTGTAGTTTTAGGACTGCAAGGGCGTCAGCCGAGAGTAATAGATCTCCTCCCACATTTAACGTTTCTTATTGCTCTCTCTTCGGTTTTCAAAAAAGTAATTAAATCTTTTAAAAGATCTAAGTGTTTGTTTTTAAGAAAAATATCTTAAACTAAATCAATTGTGAGGGAGATTTTCCGTATTTCGAATTGTAAGAAAACGCGGGTGTTTAGAAACGCGAGAAATATATCACAATTTGGGCAAGCTATCTTTTCCGACTTGCGATTCCCGAAACTGCCCCCGCTCGCCATTTTGAGAAAAACGATGTCTTTATGATGAATTTTCATTGCGGATTAATATATTGGCTAAATATCAACACGTAAATAACTTCAGCCACACATGAATTCGGACCAGTCTTGGACTATCCACATCAAAATTCTCACATCTGTACATGCAATAGATTTTCCAAGCCATCTCGGAAACACGATACACACAAATGTCATTTTTGTAATTGTACAGATAAATCAACTGTGTGGGAGTTGTTGGGAATTTTTAATTTCGGTCAATGAATATCACAAAAAAATTGTAATGTTATTTACCAAAGTCCCATCTTTCAGGAATAATAATATATATATAAAATAAAACTCGGACAAAATTAAATTTTTTGTTATATAATTTTTCCAATTTTTTGAAAACTGACGAGACAAGGCAAAAGATTCTAGAATGTGTGGGTTGCAGAACTGGCTTTCAGGAAGTCTTCGGGCTATTGTAGTTTTAGGACTGCAAGGGCGTCAGCCGAGAGTAATAGATCTCCTCCCACATTTAACGTTTCTTATTGCTCTCTCTTCGGTTTTCAAAAAATAAATTAAATCTTTTAAAAGATCTAAGTGTTTGTTTTTAAAAAAAATATCTTAAACTAAATCAATTTTGAGGGATATTTTCCGTATTTTGAATTGTAAGAAAACGCGGGTGTTTAGAAACGCGAGAAATATATCACAATTTGGGCAAGCTATCTTTTCCGAATTGCGATTCCCGAAACTGCCCCCGCGCGCCATTTTGAGAAAAACGATGTCTTTATGATGAATTTTCATTGCGCATTAATATATTGGCTAATTATCAACACGTAAAAAATTTCAGCAACACATGAATTCGGACCAGTCTTGGACTATCCACATCAAAATTCTCACATCTGTACATGCAATAGATTTTCCAAGCCATCTCGGAAACACGATACACACAAATGTCATTTTTGTAATTGTATAGATAAATCAACTGTGTGGGAGTTGTTGGGAATTTTTAATTTCGGTCAATGAATATCACAAAAAAATTGTAATGTTATTTACCAAAGTCCCATCTTTCAGGAATAATAATATATATATAAAATAAAACTCGGACAAAATTTAATTTTTTGTTATATAATTTTTCCAATTTTTTGAAAACTGACGAGACAAGGCAAAAGATTCTAGAATGTGTGGGTTGCAGAACTGGCTTTCAGGAAGCCTTCGGGCTATTGTAGTTTTAGAACTGCAAGGGCGTCAGCCGAGAGTAATAGATCTCCTCTCACATTTAACGTTTCTTATTGCTCTCTCTTCGGTTTTCAAAAAAGAAATTAAATCTTTTAAAAGATCTAAGTGTTTGTTTTTAAGAAAAATATCTTAAACTAAATCAATTGTGAGGGAGATTTTCCGTATTTCGAATTGTAAGAAAACGCGGGTGTTTAGAAACGCGAGAAATATATCACAATTTGGGCAAGCTATCTTTTCCGACTTGCGATTCCCGAAACTGCCCCCGCGCGCCATTTTGAGAAAAACGATGTCTTTATGATGAATTTTCATTGCGCATTAATATATTGGCTAATTATCAACACGTAAAAAATTTCAGCCACACATGAATTCGGACCAGTCTTGGACTATCCACATCAAAATTCTCACATCTGTACATGCAATAGATTTTCCAAGCCATCTCGGAAACACGATACACACAAATGTCATTTTTGTAATTGTATAGATAAATCAACTGTGTGGGAGTTGTTGGGAATTTTTAATTTCGGTCAATGAATATCACAAAAAAAATTGTAATGTTATTTACCAAAGTCCCATCTTTCAGGAATAATAATATATATATAAAATAAAAATCGGACAAAATTTAATTTTTTGTTATATAATTTTTCCAATTTTTTGAAAACTGACGAGACAAGGCAAAAGATTCTAGAATGTGTGGGTTGCAGAACTGGCTTTCAGGAAGCCTTCGGGCTATTGTAGTTTTAGGACTGCAAGGGCGTCAGCCGAGAGTAATAGATCTCCTCCCACATTTAACGTTTCTTATTGCTCTCTCTTCGGTTTTCAAAAAATAAATTAAATCTTTTAAAAGATCTAAGTGTTTGTTTTTAAGAAAAATATCTTAAACTAAATCAATTTTGATGGAGATTTTCCGTATTTTGAATTGTAAGCAAACGCTGGTGTCTAGAATCTCGAAAAATATATCACAATTTGGGCAAGCTATCTTTTCCGACTTGCGATTCCCGAAACTGCCCCCGCGCGCCATTTTGAGAAAAACGATGTCTTTATGATGAATTTTCATTGCGGATTAATATATTGGCTAAATATCAACACGTAAATAACTTCAGCCACACATGAATTCGGACCAGTCTTGGACTATCCACATCCAAATTCTCACATCTGTACATGCAATAGATTTTCCAAGCCATCTCGGAAACACGATACACACAAATGTCATTTTTATAATTGTATAGATAAATCAACTGTGTGGGAGTTGTTGGGAATTTTTAATTTCGGTCAATGAATATCACAAAAAAAATTGTAATGTTATTTACCAAAGTCCCATCTTTCAGGAATAATAATATATATATAAAATAAAACTCGGACAAAATTTAATTTTTTGTTATATAATTTTTCCAATTTTTTGAAAACTGACGAGACAAGACAAAAGATTCTAGAATGTGTGGGTTGCAGAACTGGCTTTCAGGAAGCCTTCGGTCTATTGTAGTTTTAGGACTGCAACGGCGTCAGCCGAGAGTAATAGATCTCCTCCGACATTTAACGTTTCTTATTGCTCTCTCTTCGGTTTTCAAAAAAGAAATTAAATCTTTTAAAAGATCTAAGTGTTAATTTTTAAGAAAAATATCTTAAACTAAATCAATTGTGAGGGAGATTTTCCGTATTTCGAATTGTAAGAAAACGCGGGTGTTTAGAAACGCGAGAAATATATCACAATTTGGGCAAGCTATCTTTTCCGACTTGCGATTCCCGAAACTGCCCCCGCGCGCCATTTTGTGAAAAACGTTGTCTTTATGATGTATTTTCATTGCGGATTAATATATTGGCTAAATATCAACACGTAAATAACTTCAGCTACACATGAATTCGGACCAGCCTTGGACTAGCCACATCAAAATTCTCACATCTGTACATGCAATAGATTTTCCAAGCCATCTCGGAAACACGATACACACAAATGTCATTTTTATAATTGTATAGATAAATCAACTGTGTGGGAGTTGGGGGGAATTTTTAATTTCGGTCAATGAATATCACAAAAAAAATTGTAATGTTATTTACCAAAGTCCCATCTTTCAGGAATAATAATATATATACTAAATTAAAACTCGGACAAAATTTAACTTTTTGTTATATAATTTTTCCAATTTTTTGAAAACTGACGAGACATGGCAAAAGATTCTAGAATGTGTGGGTTGCAGAACTGGCTTTCAGGAAGCCTTCGGGCTATTGTAGTTTTAGGACTGCAAGGGCGTCAGCCGAGAGTAATAGATCTCCTCCCACATTTAACGTTTCTTATTGCTCTCTCTTCGGTTTTCAAAAAATAAATTAAATCTTTTAAAAGATCTAAGTGTTTGTTTTTAAGAAAAATATCTGAAACTAAATCAATTGTGAGGGAGATTTTCCGTATTTCGAATTGTAAGAAAACGCGGGTGTTTAGAAACGCGAGAAATATATCACAATTTGGGCAAGCTATCTTTTCCGACTTGGGATTCCCGAAACTGCCGCCGCGCGCCATTTTGTGAAAAACGTTGTCTTTATGATGAATTTTCATTGCGGATTAATATATTGGCTAAATATCAACACGTAAATAACTTCAGCCACACATGAATTCGGACCAGTCTTGGACTATCCACATCAAAATTCTCACATCTGTACATGCAATAGATTTTCCAAGCCATCTCGGAAACACGATACACACAAATGTCATTTTTGTAATTGTACAGATAAATCAACTGTGTGGGAGTTGTTGGGAATTTTTAATTTCGGTCAATGAATATCACAAAAAAATTGTAATGTTATTTACCAAAGTCCCATCTTTCAGGAATAATAATATATATATAAAATAAAACTCGGACAAAATTTAATTTTTTGTTATATAATTTTTCCAATTTTTTGAAAACTGACGAGACAAGACAAAAGATTCTAGAATGTGTGGGTTGCAGAACTGGCTTTCAGGAAGCCTTCGGTCTATTGTAGTTTTAGGACTGCAAGGGCGTCAGCCGAGAGTAATAGATCTCCTCCCACATTTAACGTTTCTTATTGCTCTCTCTTCGGTTTTCAAAAAATAAATTAAATCTTTTAAAAGATCTAAGTGTTTGTTTTTAAGAAAAATATCTGAAACTAAATCAATTGTGAGGGAGATTTTCCGTATTTCGAATTGTAAGAAAACGCGGGTGTTTAGAAACGCGAGAAATATATCGCAATTTGGGCAAGCTATCTTTTCCGACTTGCGATTCCCGAAACTGCCCCCGCGCGCCATTTTGTGAAAAACGTTGTCTTTATGATGTATTTTCATTGCGGATTAATATATTGGCTAAATATCAACACGTAAATAACTTCAGCTACACATGAATTCGGACCAGTCTTGGACTAGCCACATCAAAATTCTCACATCTGTACATGCAATAGATTTTCCAAGCCATCTCGGAAACACGATACACACAAATGTCATTTTTATAATTGTATAGATAAATCAACTGTGTGGGAGTTGTTGGGAATTTTTAATTTCGGTCAATGAATATCACAAAAAAATTTGTAATGTTATTTACCAAAGTCCCATCTTTCAGGAATAATAATATATATACTAAATTAAAACTCGGACAAAATTTAACTTTTTGTTATATAATTTTTCCAATTTTTTGAAAACTGACGAGACATGGCAAAAGATTCTAGAATGTGTGGGTTGCAGAACTGGCTTTCAGGAAGCCTTCGGGCTATTGTAGTTTTAGGACTGCAAGGGCGTCAGCCGAGAGTAATAGATCTCCTCCCACATTTAACGTTTCTTATTGCTCTCTCTTCGGTTTTCAAAAAATAAATTAAATCTTTTAAAAGATCTAAGTATTTGTTTTTAAGAAAAATATCTGAAACTAAATCAATTGTGAGGGAGATTTTCCGTATTTCGAATTGTAAGAAAACGCGGGTGTTTAGAAACGCGAGAAATATATCACAATTTGGGCAAGCTATCTTTTCCGACTTGGGATTCCCGAAACTGCCGCCGCGCGCCATTTTGTGAAAAACGTTGTCTTTATGATGAATTTTCATTGCGGATTAATATATTGGCTAAATATCAACACGTAAATAACTTCAGCCACACATGAATTCGGACCAGTCTTGGACTATCCATATCAAAATTCTCACATCTGTACATGCAATAGATTTTCCAAGCCATCTCGGAAACACGATACACACAAATGTCATTTTTGTAATTGTACAGATAAATCAACTGTGTGGGAGTTGTTGGGAATTTTTAATTTCGGTCAATGAATATCACAAAAAAATTGTAATGTTATTTACCAAAGTCCCATCTTTCAGGAATAATAATATATATATAAAATAAAACTCGGACAAAATTTAATTTTTTGTTATATAATTTTTCCAATTTTTTGAAAACTGACGAGACAAGACAAAAGATTCTAGAATGTGTGGGTTGCAGAACTGGCTTTCAGGAAGCCTTCGGTCTATTGTAGTTTTAGGACTGCAAGGGCGTCAGCCGAGAGTAATAGATCTCCTCCGACATTTAACGTTTCTTATTGCTCTCTCTTCGGTTTTCAAAAAAGAAATTAAATCTTTTAAAAGATCTAAGTGTTAATTTTTAAGAAAAATATCTTAAACTAAATCAATTGTGAGGGAGATTTTCCGTATTTCGAATTGTAAGAAAACGCGGGTGTTTAGAAACGCGAGAAATATATCACAATTTGGGCAAGCTATCTTTCCCGACTTGCGATTCCCGAAACTGCCCCCGCGCGCCATTTTGTGAAAAACGTTGTCTTTATGATGTATTTTCATTGCGGATTAATATATTGGCTAAATATCAACACGTAAATAACTTCAGCTACACATGAATTCGGACCAGTCTTGGACTAGCCACATCAAAATTCTCACATCTGTACATGCAATAGATTTTCCAAGCCATCTCGGAAACACGATACACACAAATGTCATTTTTATAATTGTATAGATAAATCAACTGTGTGGGAGTTGTTGGGAATTTTTAATTTCGGTTAATGAATATCACAAAAAAAATTGTAATGTTATTTACCAAAGTCCCATCTTTCAGGAATAATAATATATATACTAAATTAAAACTCGGACAAAATTTAACTTTTTGTTATATAATTTTTCCAATTTTTTGAAAACTGACGAGACATGGCAAAAGATTCTAGAATGTGTGGGTTGCAGAACTGGCTTTCAGGAAGCCTTCGGGCTATTGTAGTTTTAGGACTGCAAGGGCGTCAGCCGAGAGTAATAGATCTCCTCCCACATTTAACGTTTCTTATTGCTCTCTCTTCGGTTTTCAAAAAATAAATTAAATCTTTTAAAAGATCTAAGTGTTTGTTTTTAAGAAAAATATCTGAAACTAAATCAATTGTGAGGGAGATTTTCCGTATTTCGAATTGTAAGAAAACGCGGGTGTTTAGAAACGCGAGAAATATATCACAATTTGGGCAAGCTATCTTTTCCGACTTGCGATTCCCGAAACTGCCCCCGCGCGCCATTTTGTGAAAAACGTTGTCTTTATGATGTATTTTCATTGCGGATTAATATATTGGCTAAATATCAACACGTAAATAACTTCAGCTACTCATGAATTCGGACCAGCCTTGGACTAGCCACATCAAAATTCTCACATCTGTACATGCAATAGATTTTCCAAGCCATCTCGGAAACACGATACACACAAATGTCATTTTTATAATTGTATAGATAAATCAACTGTGTGGGAGTTGTTGGGAATTTTTAATTTCGGTCAATGAATATCACAAAAAAAATTGTAATGTTATTTACCAAAGTCCCATCTTTCAGGAATAATAATATATATACTAAATTAAAACTCGGACAAAATTTAACTTTTTGTTATATAATTTTTCCAATTTTTTGAAAACTGACGAGACATGGCAAAAGATTCTAGAATGTGTGGGTTGCAGAACTGGCTTTCAGGAAGCCTTCGGGCTATTGTAGTTTTAGGACTGCAAGGGCGTCAGCCGAGAGTAATAGATCTCCTCCCACATTTAACGTTTCTTATTGCTCTCTCTTCGGTTTTCAAAAAATAAATTAAATCTTTTAAAAGATCTAAGTGTTTGTTTTTAAGAAAAATATCTTAAACTAAATCAATTTTGATGGAGATTTTCCGTATTTTGAATTGTAAGCAAACGCTGGTGTCTAGAATCTCGAAAAATATATCACAATTTGGGCAAGCTATCTTTTCCGACTTGCGATTCCCGAAACTGCCCCCGCGCGCCATTTTGAGAAAAACGATGTCTTTATGATGAATTTTCATTGCGGATTAATATATTGGCTAAATATCAACACGTAAATAACTTCAGCCACACATGAATTCGGACCAGTCTTGGACTATCCACATCCAAATTCTCACATCTGTACATGCAATAGATTTTCCAAGCCATCTCGGAAACACGATACACACAAATGTCATTTTTATAATTGTATAGATAAATCAACTGTGTGGGAGTTGTTGGGAATTTTTAATTTCGGTCAATGAATATCACAAAAAAAATTGTAATGTTATTTACCAAAGTCCCATCTTTCAGGAATAGTAATATATATATAAAATAAAACTCGGACAAAATTTAATTTTTTGTTATATAATTTTTCCAATTTTTTGAAAACTGACGAGACAAGACAAAAGATTCTAGAATGTGTGGGTTGCAGAACTGGCTTTCAGGAAGCCTTCGGTCTATTGTAGTTTTAGGACTGCAACGGCGTCAGCCGAGAGTAATAGATCTCCTCCGACATTTAACGTTTCTTATTGCTCTCTCTTCGGTTTTCAAAAAAGAAATTAAATCTTTTAAAAGATCTAAGTGTTAATTTTTAAGAAAAATATCTTAAACTAAATCAATTGTGAGGGAGATTTTCCGTATTTCGAATTGTAAGAAAACGCGGGTGTTTAGAAACGCGAGAAATATATCACAATTTGGGCAAGCTATCTTTTCCGACTTGCGATTCCCGAAACTGCCCCCGCGCGCCATTTTGTGAAAAACGTTGTCTTTATGATGTATTTTCATTGCGGATTAATATATTGGCTAAATATCAACACGTAAATAACTTCAGCTACACATGAATTCGGACCAGCCTTGGACTAGCCACATCAAAATTCTCACATCTGTACATGCAATAGATTTTCCAAGCCATCTCGGAAACACGATACACACAAATGTCATTTTTATAATTGTATAGATAAATCAACTGTGTGGGAGTTGGGGGGAATTTTTAATTTCGGTCAATGAATATCACAAAAAAAATTGTAATGTTATTTACCAAAGTCCCATCTTTCAGGAATAATAATATATATACTAAATTAAAACTCGGACAAAATTTAACTTTTTGTTATATAATTTTTCCAATTTTTTGAAAACTGACGAGACATGGCAAAAGATTCTAGAATGTGTGGGTTGCAGAACTGGCTTTCAGGAAGCCTTCGGGCTATTGTAGTTTTAGGACTGCAAGGGCGTCAGCCGAGAGTAATAGATCTCCTCCCACATTTAACGTTTCTTATTGCTCTCTCTTCGGTTTTCAAAAAATAAATTAAATCTTTTAAAAGATCTAAGTGTTTGTTTTTAAGAAAAATATCTGAAACTAAATCAATTGTGAGGGAGATTTTCCGTATTTCGAATTGTAAGAAAACGCGGGTGTTTAGAAACGCGAGAAATATATCACAATTTGGGCAAGCTATCTTTTCCGACTTGGGATTCCCGAAACTGCCGCCGCGCGCCATTTTGTGAAAAACGTTGTCTTTATGATGAATTTTCATTGCGGATTAATATATTGGCTAAATATCAACACGTAAATAACTTCAGCCACACATGAATTCGGACCAGTCTTGGACTATCCACATCAAAATTCTCACATCTGTACATGCAATAGATTTTCCAAGCCATCTCGGAAACACGATACACACAAATGTCATTTTTGTAATTGTACAGATAAATCAACTGTGTGGGAGTTGTTGGGAATTTTTAATTTCGGTCAATGAATATCACAAAAAAATTGTAATGTTATTTACCAAAGTCCCATCTTTCAGGAATAATAATATATATATAAAATAAAACTCGGACAAAATTTAATTTTTTGTTATATAATTTTTCCAATTTTTTGAAAACTGACGAGACAAGACAAAAGATTCTAGAATGTGTGGGTTGCAGAACTGGCTTTCAGGAAGCCTTCGGTCTATTGTAGTTTTAGGACTGCAAGGGCGTCAGCCGAGAGTAATAGATCTCCTCCCACATTTAACGTTTCTTATTGCTCTCTCTTCGGTTTTCAAAAAATAAATTAAATCTTTTAAAAGATCTAAGTGTTTGTTTTTAAGAAAAATATCTGAAACTAAATCAATTGTGAGGGAGATTTTCCGTATTTCGAATTGTAAGAAAACGCGGGTGTTTAGAAACGCGAGAAATATATCACAATTTGGGCAAGCTATCTTTTCCGACTTGCGATTCCCGAAACTGCCCCCGCGCGCCATTTTGTGAAAAACGTTGTCTTTATGATGTATTTTCATTGCGGATTAATATATTGGCTAAATATCAACACGTAAATAACTTCAGCTACACATGAATTCGGACCAGTCTTGGACTAGCCACATCAAAATTCTCACATCTGTACATGCAATAGATTTTCCAAGCCATCTCGGAAACACGATACACACAAATGTCATTTTTATAATTGTATAGATAAATCAACTGTGTGGGAGTTGTTGGGAATTTTTAATTTCGGTCAATGAATGTCACAAAAAAATTTGTAATGTTATTTACCAAAGTCCCATCTTTCAGGAATAATAATATATATACTAAATTAAAACTCGGACAAAATTTAACTTTTTGTTATATAATTTTTCCAATTTTTTGAAAACTGACGAGACATGGCAAAAGATTCTAGAATGTGTGGGTTGCAGAACTGGCTTTCAGGAAGCCTTCGGGCTATTGTAGTTTTAGGACTGCAAGGGCGTCAGCCGAGAGTAATAGATCTCCTCCCACATTTAACGTTTCTTATTGCTCTCTCTTCGGTTTTCAAAAAATAAATTAAATCTTTTAAAAGATCTAAGTATTTGTTTTTAAGAAAAATATCTGAAACTAAATCAATTGTGAGGGAGATTTTCCGTATTTCGAATTGTAAGAAAACGCGGGTGTTTAGAAACGCGAGAAATATATCACAATTTGGGCAAGCTATCTTTTCCGACTTGGGATTCCCGAAACTGCCGCCGCGCGCCATTTTGTGAAAAACGTTGTCTTTATGATGAATTTTCATTGCGGATTAATATATTGGCTAAATATCAACACGTAAATAACTTCAGCCACACATGAATTCGGACCAGTCTTGGACTATCCACATCAAAATTCTCACATCTGTACATGCAATAGATTTTCCAAGCCATCTCGGAAACACGATACACACAAATGTCATTTTTGTAATTGTACAGATAAATCAACTGTGTGGGAGTTGTTGGGAATTTTTAATTTCGGTCAATGAATATCACAAAAAAATTGTAATGTTATTTACCAAAGTCCCATCTTTCAGGAATAATAATATATATATAAAATAAAACTCGGACAAAATTTAATTTTTTGTTATATAATTTTTCCAATTTTTTGAAAACTGACGAGACAAGACAAAAGATTCTAGAATGTGTGGGTTGCAGAACTGGCTTTCAGGAAGCCTTCGGTCTATTGTAGTTTTAGGACTGCAAGGGCGTCAGCCGAGAGTAATAGATCTCCTCCGACATTTAACGTTTCTTATTGCTCTCTCTTCGGTTTTCAAAAAAGAAATTAAATCTTTTAAAAGATCTAAGTGTTAATTTTTAAGAAAAATATCTTAAACTAAATCAATTGTGAGGGAGATTTTCCGTATTTCGAATTGTAAGAAAACGCGGGTGTTTAGAAACGCGAGAAATATATCACAATTTGGGCAAGCTATCTTTCCCGACTTGCGATTCCCGAAACTGCCCCCGCGCGCCATTTTGTGAAAAACGTTGTCTTTATGATGTATTTTCATTGCGGATTAATATATTGGCTAAATATCAACACGTAAATAACTTCAGCTACACATGAATTCGGACCAGTCTTGGACTAGCCACATCAAAATTCTCACATCTGTACATGCAATAGATTTTCCAAGCCATCTCGGAAACACGATACACACAAATGTCATTTTTATAATTGTATAGATAAATCAACTGTGTGGGAGTTGTTGGGAATTTTTAATTTCGGTTAATGAATATCACAAAAAAAATTGTAATGTTATTTACCAAAGTCCCATCTTTCAGGAATAATAATATATATACTAAATTAAAACTCGGACAAAATTTAACTTTTTGTTATATAATTTTTCCAATTTTTTGAAAACTGACGAGACATGGCAAAAGATTCTAGAATGTGTGGGTTGCAGAACTGGCTTTCAGGAAGCCTTCGGGCTATTGTAGTTTTAGGACTGCAAGGGCGTCAGCCGAGAGTAATAGATCTCCTCCCACATTTAACGTTTCTTATTGCTCTCTCTTCGGTTTTCAAAAAATAAATTAAATCTTTTAAAAGATCTAAGTGTTTGTTTTTAAGAAAAATATCTGAAACTAAATCAATTGTGAGGGAGATTTTCCGTATTTCGAATTGTAAGAAAACGCGGGTGTTTAGAAACGCGAGAAATATATCACAATTTGGGCAAGCTATCTTTTCCGACTTGCGATTCCCGAAACTGCCCCCGTGCGCCATTTTGTGAAAAACGTTGTCTTTATGATGTATTTTCATTGCGGATTAATATATTGGCTAAATATCAACACGTAAATAACTTCAGCTACTCATGAATTCGGACCAGCCTTGGACTAGCCACATCAAAATTCTCACATCTGTACATGCAATAGATTTTCCAAGCCATCTCGGAAACACGATACACACAAATGTCATTTTTATAATTGTATAGATAAATCAACTGTGTGGGAGTTGTTGGGAATTTTTAATTTCGGTCAATGAATATCACAAAAAAAATTGTAATGTTATTTACCAAAGTCCCATCTTTCAGGAATAATAATATATATACTAAATTAAAACTCGGACAAAATTTAACTTTTTGTTATATAATTTTTCCAATTTTTTGAAAACTGACGAGACATGGCAAAAGATTCTAGAATGTGTGGGTTGCAGAACTGGCTTTCAGGAAGCCTTCGGGCTATTGTAGTTTTAGGACTGCAAGGGCGTCAGCCGAGAGTAATAGATCTCCTCCCACATTTAACGTTTCTTATTGCTCTCTCTTCGGTTTTCAAAAAATAAATTAAATCTTTTAAAAGATCTAAGTGTTTGTTTTTAAGAAAAATATCTGAAACTAAATCAATTGTGAGGGAGATTTTCCGTATTTCGAATTGTAAGAAAACGCGGGTGTTTAGAAACGCGAGAAATATATCACAATTTGGGCAAGCTATCTTTTCCGACTTGGGATTCCCGAAACTGCCGCCGCGCGCCATTTTGTGAAAAACGTTGTCTTTATGATGAATTTTCATTGCGGATTAATATATTGGCTAAATATCAACACGTAAATAACTTCAGCCACACATGAATTCGGACCAGTCTTGGACTATCCACATCAAAATTCTCACATCTGTACATGCAATAGATTTTCCAAGCCATCTCGGAAACACGATACACACAAATGTCATTTTTGTAATTGTACAGATAAATCAACTGTGTGGGAGTTGTTGGGAATTTTTAATTTCGGTCAATGAATATCACAAAAAAATTGTAATGTTATTTACCAAAGTCCCATCTTTCAGGAATAATAATATATATATAAAATAAAACTCGGACAAAATTTAATTTTTTGTTATATAATTTTTCCAATTTTTTGAAAACTGACGAGACAAGGCAAAAGATTCTAGAATGTGTGGGTTGCAGAACTGGCTTTCAGGAAGTCTTCGGGCTATTGTAGTTTTAGGACTGCAAGGGCGTCAGCCGAGAGTAATAGATCTCCTCCCACATTTAACGTTTCTTATTGCTCTCTCTTCGGTTTTCAAAAAATAAATTAAATCTTTTAAAAGATCTAAGTGTTTGTTTTTAAGAAAAATATCTTAAACTAAATCAATTTTGAGGGATATTTTCCGTATTTTGAATTGTAAGAAAACGCGGGTGTTTAGAAACGCGAGAAATATATCACAATTTGGGCAAGCTATCTTTTCCGACTTGCGATTCCCGAAACTGCCCCCGCGCGCCATTTTGAGAAAAACGATGTCTTTATGATGAATTTTCATTGCGCATTAATATATTGGCTAATTATCAACACGTAAAAAATTTCAGCAACACATGAATTCGGACCAGTCTTGGACTATCCACATCAAAATTCTCACATCTGTACATGCAATAGATTTTCCAAGCCATCTCGGAAACACGATACACACAAATGTCATTTTTGTAATTGTATAGATAAATCAACTGTGTGGGAGTTGTTGGGAATTTTTAATTTCGGTCAATGAATATCACAAAAAAATTGTAATGTTATTTACCAAAGTCCCATCTTTCAGGAATAATAATATATATATAAAATAAAACTCGGACAAAATTTAATTTTTTGTTATATAATTTTTCCAATTTTTTGAAAACTGACGAGACAAGGCAAAAGATTCTAGAATGTGTGGGTTGCAGAACTGGCTTTCAGGAAGCCTTCGGGCTATTGTAGTTTTAGGACTGCAAGGGCGTCAGCCGAGAGTAATAGATCTCCTCTCACATTTAACGTTTCTTATTGCTCTCTCTTCGGTTTTCAAAAAAGAAATTAAATCTTTTAAAAGATCTAAGTGTTTGTTTTTAAGAAAAATATCTGAAACTAAATCAATTGTGAGGGAGATTTTCCGTATTTCGAATTGTAAGAAAACGCGGGTGTTTAGAAACGCGAGAAATATATCACAATTTGGGCAAGCTATCTTTTCCGACTTGCGATTCCCGAAACTGCCCCCGCGCGCCATTTTGAGAAAAACGATGTCTTTATGATGAATTTTCATTTCGGATTAATATATTGGCTAATTATCAACACGTAAAAAATTTCAGCCACACATGAATTCGGACCAGTCTTGGACTATCCACATCAAAATTCTCACATCTGTACATGCAATAGATTTTCCAAGCCATCTCGGAAACACGATACACACAAATGTCATTTTTGTAATTGTATAGATAAATCAACTGCGTGGGAGTTGTTGGGAATTTTTAATTTCGGTCAATGAATATCACAAAAAAAATTGTAATGTTATTTACCAAAGTCCCATCTTTCAGGAATAATAATATATATATAAAATAAAACACGGACAAAATTTAATTTTTTGTTATATAATTTTTCCAATTTTGTAATTGTATAGATAAATCAACTGCGTGGGAGTTGTTGGGAATTTTTAATTTCGGTCAATGAATATCACAAAAAAAATTGTAATGTTATTTACCAAAGTCCCATCTTTCAGGAATAATAATATATATATAAAATAAAACACGGACAAAATTTAATTTTTTGTTATATAATTTTTCCAATTTTTTGAAAACTGACGAGACAAGGCAAAAGATTCTAGAATGTGTGGGTTGCAGAACTGGCTTTCAGGAAGCCTTCGGGCTATTGTAGTTTTAGGACTGCAAGGGCGTCAGCCGAGAGTAATAGATCTCCTCCCACATTTAACGTTTCTTATTGCTCTCTCTTCGGTTTTCAAAAAAGAAATTAAATCTTTTAAAAGATCTAAGTGTTTGTTTTTAAGAAAAATATCTTAAACTAAATCAATTGTGAGGGAGATTTTCCGTATTTCGAATTGTTAGAAAACGCGGGTGTTTAGAAACGCGAGAAATATATCACAATTTGGGCAAGCTATCTTTTCCGACTTGCGATTCCCGAAACTGCCCCCGCGCGCCATTTTGAGAAAAACGATGTCTTTATGATGAATTTTCATTGCGGATTAATATATTGGCTAATTATGAACACGTAAAAAATTTCAGCCACACATGAATTCGGACCAGTCTTGGACTATCCACATCAAAATTCTCACATCTGTACATGCAATAGATTTTCCAAGCCATCTCGGAAACACGATACACACAAATGTCATTTTTGTAATTGTATAGATAAATCAACTGCGTGGGAGTTGTTGGGAATTTTTAATTTCGGTCAATGAATATCACAAAAAAATTGTAATGTTATTTACCAAAGTCCCATCTTTCAGGAATAATAATATATATATAAAATAAAACTCGGACAAAATTTAATTTTTTGTTATATAATTTTTCCAATTTTTTGAAAATTGACGAGACAAGACAAAAGATTCTAGAATGTGTGGGTTGCAGAACTGGCTTTCAGGAAGCCTTCGGGCTATTGTAGTTTTAGGACTGCAAGGGCGTCAGCCGAGAGTAATAGATCTCCTCCCACATTTAACGTTTCTTATTGCTCTCTCTTCGGTTTTCAAAAAAGAAATTAAATCTTTTAAAAGATCTAAGTGTTTGTTTTTAAGAAAAATCTCTTAAACTAAATCAATTGTGAGGGAGATTTTCCGTATTTCGAATTGTTAGAAAACGCGGGTGTTTAGAAACGCGAGAAATATATCACAATTTGGGCAAGCTATCTTTTCCGACTTGCGATTCCCGAAACTGCCCCCGCGCGCCATTTTGAGAAAAACGATGTCTTTATGATGAATTTTCATTGCGGATTAATATATTGGCTAATTATCAACACGTAAAAAATTTCAGCCACACATGAATTCGGACCAGTCTTGGACTATCCACATCAAAATTCTCACATCTGTACATGCAATAGATTTTCCAAGCCATCTCGGAAACACGATACACACAAATGTCATTTTTGTAATTGTATAGATAAATCAACTGCGTGGGAGTTGTTGGGAATTTTTAATTTCGGTCAATGAATATCACAAAAAAAATTGTAATGTTATTTACCAAAGTCCCATCTTTCAGGAATAATAATATATATATAAAATAAAACACGGACAAAATTTAATTTTTTGTTATATAATTTTTCCAATTTTTTGAAAACTGACGAGACAAGGCAAAAGATTCTAGAATGTGTGGGTTGCAGAACTGGCTTTCAGGAAGCCTTCGGGCTATTGTAGTTTTAGGACTGCAAGGGCGTCAGCCGAGAGTAATAGATCTCCTCCCACATTTAACGTTTCTTATTGCTCTCTCTTCGGTTTTCAAAAAAGAAATTAAATCTTTTAAAAGATCTAAGTGTTTGTTTTTAAGAAAAATATCTTAAACTAAATCAATTGTGAGGGAGATTTTCCGTATTTCGAATTGTTAGAAAACGCGGGTGTTTAGAAACGCGAGAAATATATCACAATTTGGGCAAGCTATCTTTTCCGACTTGCGATTCCCGAAACTGCCCCCGCGCGCCATTTTGAGAAAAACGATGTCTTTATGATGAATTTTCATTGCGGATTAATATATTGGCTAATTATCAACACGTAAAAAATTTCAGCCACACATGAATTCGGACCAGTCTTGGACTATCCACATCAAAATTCTCACATCTGTACATGCAATAGATTTTCCAAGCCATCTCGGAAACACGATACACACAAATGTCATTTTTGTAATTGTATAGATAAATCAACTGCGTGGGAGTTGTTGGGAATTTTTAATTTCGGTCAATGAATATCACAAAAAAATTGTAATGTTATTTACCAAAGTCCCATCTTTCAGGAATAATAATATATATATAAAATAAAACTCGGACAAAATTTAATTTTTTGTTATATAATTTTTCCAATTTTTTGAAAACTGACGAGACATGGCAAAAGATTCTAGAATGTGTGGGTTGCAGAACTGGCTTTCAGGAAGCCTTCGGGCTATTGTAATTTTAGGACTGCAAGGGCGTCAGCCGAGAGTAATAGATCTCCTCCCACATTTAACGTTTCTTATTGCTCTCTCTTCGGTTTTCAAAAAATAAATTAAATCTTTTAAAAGATCTAAGTGTTTGTTTTTAAGAAAAATATCTGAAACTAAATCAATTGTGAGGGAGATTTTCCGTATTTCGAATTGTAAGAAAACGCGGGTGTTTAGAAACGCGAGAAATATATCACAATTTGGGCAAGCTATCTTTTCCGACTTGCGATTCCCGAAACTGCCCCCGCGCGCCATTTTGAGAAAAACGATGTCTTTATGATGAATTTTCATTTCGGATTAATATATTGGCTAATTATCAACACGTAAAAAATTTCAGCCACACATGAATTCGGACCAGTCTTGGACTATCCACATCAAAATTCTCACATCTGTACATGCAATAGATTTTCCAAGCCATCTCGGAAACACGATACACACAAATGTCATTTTTGTAATTGTATAGATAAATCAACTGCGTGGGAGTTGTTGGGAATTTTTAATTTCGGTCAATGAATATCACAAAAAAAATTGTAATGTTATTTACCAAAGTCCCATCTTTCAGGAATAATAATATATATATAAAATAAAACACGGACAAAATTTAATTTTTTGTTATATAATTTTTCCAATTTTGTAATTGTATAGATAAATCAACTGCGTGGGAGTTGTTGGGAATTTTTAATTTCGGTCAATGAATATCACAAAAAAAATTGTAATGTTATTTACCAAAGTCCCATCTTTCAGGAATAATAATATATATATAAAATAAAACACGGACAAAATTTAATTTTTTGTTATATAATTTTTCCAATTTTTTGAAAACTGACGAGACAAGGCAAAAGATTCTAGAATGTGTGGGTTGCAGAACTGGCTTTCAGGAAGCCTTCGGGCTATTGTAGTTTTAGGACTGCAAGGGCGTCAGCCGAGAGTAATAGATCTCCTCCCACATTTAACGTTTCTTATTGCTCTCTCTTCGGTTTTCAAAAAAGAAATTAAATCTTTTAAAAGATCTAAGTGTTTGTTTTTAAGAAAAATATCTTAAACTAAATCAATTGTGAGGGAGATTTTCCGTATTTCGAATTGTTAGAAAACGCGGGTGTTTAGAAACGCGAGAAATATATCACAATTTGGGCAAGCTATCTTTTCCGACTTGCGATTCCCGAAACTGCCCCCGCGCGCCATTTTGAGAAAAACGATGTCTTTATGATGAATTTTCATTGCGGATTAATATATTGGCTAATTATGAACACGTAAAAAATTTCAGCCACACATGAATTCGGACCAGTCTTGGACTATCCACATCAAAATTCTCACATCTGTACATGCAATAGATTTTCCAAGCCATCTCGGAAACACGATACACACAAATGTCATTTTTGTAATTGTATAGATAAATCAACTGCGTGGGAGTTGTTGGGAATTTTTAATTTCGGTCAATGAATATCACAAAAAAATTGTAATGTTATTTACCAAAGTCCCATCTTTCAGGAATAATAATATATATATAAAATAAAACTCGGACAAAATTTAATTTTTTGTTATATAATTTTTCCAATTTTTTGAAAATTGACGAGACAAGACAAAAGATTCTAGAATGTGTGGGTTGCAGAACTGGCTTTCAGGAAGCCTTCGGGCTATTGTAGTTTTAGGACTGCAAGGGCGTCAGCCGAGAGTAATAGATCTCCTCCCACATTTAACGTTTCTTATTGCTCTCTCTTCGGTTTTCAAAAAAGAAATTAAATCTTTTAAAAGATCTAAGTGTTTGTTTTTAAGAAAAATCTCTTAAACTAAATCAATTGTGAGGGAGATTTTCCGTATTTCGAATTGTTAGAAAACGCGGGTGTTTAGAAACGCGAGAAATATATCACAATTTGGGCAAGCTATCTTTTCCGACTTGCGATTCCCGAAACTGCCCCCGCGCGCCATTTTGAGAAAAACGATGTCTTTATGATGAATTTTCATTGCGGATTAATATATTGGCTAATTATCAACACGTAAAAAATTTCAGCCACACATGAATTCGGACCAGTCTTGGACTATCCACATCAAAATTCTCACATCTGTACATGCAATAGATTTTCCAAGCCATCTCGGAAACACGATACACACAAATGTCATTTTTGTAATTGTATAGATAAATCAACTGCGTGGGAGTTGTTGGGAATTTTTAATTTCGGTCAATGAATATCACAAAAAAAATTGTAATGTTATTTACCAAAGTCCCATCTTTCAGGAATAATAATATATATATAAAATAAAACACGGACAAAATTTAATTTTTTGTTATATAATTTTTCCAATTTTTTGAAAACTGACGAGACAAGGCAAAAGATTCTAGAATGTGTGGGTTGCAGAACTGGCTTTCAGGAAGCCTTCGGGCTATTGTAGTTTTAGGACTGCAAGGGCGTCAGCCGAGAGTAATAGATCTCCTCCCACATTTAACGTTTCTTATTGCTCTCTCTTCGGTTTTCAAAAAAGAAATTAAATCTTTTAAAAGATCTAAGTGTTTGTTTTTAAGAAAAATATCTTAAACTAAATCAATTGTGAGGGAGATTTTCCGTATTTCGAATTGTTAGAAAACGCGGGTGTTTAGAAACGCGAGAAATATATCACAATTTGGGCAAGCTATCTTTTCCGACTTGCGATTCCCGAAACTGCCCCCGCGCGCCATTTTGAGAAAAACGATGTCTTTATGATGAATTTTCATTGCGGATTAATATATTGGCTAATTATCAACACGTAAAAAATTTCAGCCACACATGAATTCGGACCAGTCTTGGACTATCCACATCAAAATTCTCACATCTGTACATGCAATAGATTTTCCAAGCCATCTCGGAAACACGATACACACAAATGTCATTTTTGTAATTGTATAGATAAATCAACTGCGTGGGAGTTGTTGGGAATTTTTAATTTCGGTCAATGAATATCACAAAAAAATTGTAATGTTATTTACCAAAGTCCCATCTTTCAGGAATAATAATATATATATAAAATAAAACTCGGACAAAATTTAATTTTTTGTTATATAATTTTTCCAATTTTTTGAAAATTGACGAGACAAGACAAAAGATTCTAGAATGTGTGGGTTGCAGAACTGGCTTTCAGGAAGCCTTCGGGCTATTGTAGTTTTAGGACTGCAAGGGCGTCAGCCGAGAGTAATAGATCTCCTCCCACATTTAACGTTTCTTATTGCTCTCTCTTCGGTTTTCAAAAAAGAAATTAAATCTTTTAAAAGATCTAAGTGTTTGTTTTTAAGAAAAATCTCTTAAACTAAATCAATTGTGAGGGAGATTTTCCGTATTTCGAATTGTTAGAAAACGCGGGTGTTTAGAAACGCGAGAAATATATCACAATTTGGGCAAGCTATCTTTTCCGACTTGCGATTCCCGAAACTGCCCCCGCGCGCCATTTTGAGAAAAACGATGTCTTTATGATGAATTTTCATTGCGGATTAATATATTGGCTAATTATCAACACGTAAAAAATTTCAGCCACACATGAATTCGGACCAGTCTTGGACTATCCACATCAAAATTCTCACATCTGTACATGCAATAGATTTTCCAAGCCATCTCGGAAACACGATACACACAAATGTCATTTTTGTAATTGTATAGATAAATCAACTGCGTGGGAGTTGTTGGGAATTTTTAATTTCGGTCAATGAATATCACAAAAAAATTGTAATGTTATTTACCAAAGTCCCATCTTTCAGGAATAATAATATATATATAAAATAAAACTCGGACAAAATTTAATTTTTTGTTATATAATTTTTCCAATTTTTTGAAAATTGACGAGACAAGACAAAAGATTCTAGAATGTGTGGGTTGCAGAACTGGCTTTCAGGAAGCCTTCGGGCTATTGTAGTTTTAGGACTGCAAGGGCGTCAGCCGAGAGTAATAGATCTCCTCCCACATTTAACGTTTCTTATTGCTCTCTCTTCGGTTTTCAAAAAAGAAATTAAATCTTTTAAAAGATCTAAGTGTTTGTTTTTAAGAAAAATCTCTTAAACTAAATCAATTGTGAGGGAGATTTTCCGTATTTCGAATTGTTAGAAAACGCGGGTGTTTAGAAACGCGAGAAATATATCACAATTTGGGCAAGCTATCTTTTCCGACTTGCGATTCCCGAAACTGCCCCCGCGCGCCATTTTGAGAAAAACGATGTCTTTATGATGAATTTTCATTGCGGATTAATATATTGGCTAATTATCAACACGTAAAAAATTTCAGCCACACATGAATTCGGACCAGTCTTGGACTATCCACATCAAAATTCTCACATCTGTACATGCAATAGATTTTCCAAGCCATCTCGGAAACACGATACACACAAATGTCATTTTTGTAATTGTATAGATAAATCAACTGCGTGGGAGTTGTTGGGAATTTTTAATTTCGGTCAATGAATATCACAAAAAAAATTGTAATGTTATTTACCAAAGTCCCATCTTTCAGGAATAATAATATATATATAAAATAAAACACGGACAAAATTTAATTTTTTGTTATATAATTTTTCCAATTTTTTGAAAACTGACGAGACAAGGCAAAAGATTCTAGAATGTGTGGGTTGCAGAACTGGCTTTCAGGAAGCCTTCGGGCTATTGTAGTTTTAGGACTGCAAGGGCGTCAGCCGAGAGTAATAGATCTCCTCCCACATTTAACGTTTCTTATTGCTCTCTCTTCGGTTTTCAAAAAAGAAATTAAATCTTTTAAAAGATCTAAGTGTTTGTTTTTAAGAAAAATATCTTAAACTAAATCAATTGTGAGGGAGATTTTCCGTATTTCGAATTGTTAGAAAACGCGGGTGTTTAGAAACGCGAGAAATATATCACAATTTGGGCAAGCTATCTTTTCCGACTTGCGATTCCCGAAACTGCCCCCGCGCGCCATTTTGAGAAAAACGATGTCTTTATGATGAATTTTCATTGCGGATTAATATATTGGCTAATTATGAACACGTAAAAAATTTCAGCCACACATGAATTCGGACCAGTCTTGGACTATCCACATCAAAATTCTCACATCTGTACATGCAATAGATTTTCCAAGCCATCTCGGAAACACGATACACACAAATGTCATTTTTGTAATTGTATAGATAAATCAACTGCGTGGGAGTTGTTGGGAATTTTTAATTTCGGTCAATGAATATCACAAAAAAAATTGTAATGTTATTTACCAAAGTCCCATCTTTCAGGAATAATAATATATATATAAAATAAAACTCGGACAAAATTTAATTTTTTGTTATATAAGTTTTCCAATTTTTTGAAAACTGGCGAGACAAGGCAAAAGATTCTAGAATGTGTGGGTTGCAGAACTGGCTTTCAGGAAGCCTTCGGGCTATTGTAGTTTTAGGACTGCAAGGGCGTCAGCCGAGAGTAATAGATCTCCTCCCACATTTAACGTTTCTTATTGCTCTCTCATCGGTTTTCAAAAAAGAAATTAAATCTTTTAAAAGATCTAAGTGTTTGTTTTTAAGAAAAATATCTCAAACTAAATCAATTGTGAGGGAGATTTTCCGTATTTCGAATTGTAGGAAAACGCTGGTGTTTAGAAACGCGAGAAATATATCACAATTTGGGCAAGCTATCTTTTCCGACTTGCGATTCCCGAAACTGCCCCCGCGCGCCATTTTGAGAAAAACGATGTCTTTATGATGAATTTTCATTGCGGATTAATATATTGGCTAATTATCAACACGTAAAAAATTTCAGCCACACATGAATTCGGACCATTCTTGGACTATCCACATCAAAATTCTCACATCTGTACATGCAATAGATTTTCCAAGCCATCTCGGAAACACGATACACACAAATGTCATTTTTGTAATTGTATAGATAAATCAACTGCGTGGGAGTTGTTGGGAATTTTTAATTTCGGTCAATGAATATCACAAAAAAAATTGTAATGTTATTTACCAAAGTCCCATCTTTCAGGAATAATTATATATATATAAAATAAAACTCGGACAAAATTTAATTTTTTGTTATATAATTTTTCCAATTTTTTGAAAACTGACGAGACAAGGCAAAAGATTCTAGAATGTGTGGGTTGCAGAACTGGCTTTCAGGAAGCCTTCCGGCTATTGTAGTTTTAGGACTGCAAGGGCGTCAGCCGAGAGTAATAGATCTCCTCCCACATTTAACGTTTCTTATTGCTCTCTCTTCGGTTTTCAAAAAAGAAATTAAATCTTTTAAAAGATCTAAGTGTTTGTTTTTAAGAAAAATATCTTAAACTAAATCAATTGTGAGGGAGATTTTCCGTATTTCGAATTGTTAGAAAACGCGGGTGTTTAGAAACGCGAGAAATATATCACAATTTGGGCAAGCTATCTTTTCCGACTTGCGATTCCCGAAACTGCCCCCGCGCGCCATTTTGAGAAAAACGATGTCTTTATGATGAATTTTCATTGCGGATTAATATATTGGCTAATTATGAACACGTAAAAAATTTCAGCCACACATGAATTCGGACCAGTCTTGGACTATCCACATCAAAATTCTCACATCTGTACATGCAATAGATTTTCCAAGCCATCTCGGAAACACGATACACACAAATGTCATTT
This sequence comes from Maratus michaelseni, assembly GCA_963931845.1. Taxonomy (NCBI): domain Eukaryota; kingdom Metazoa; phylum Arthropoda; class Arachnida; order Araneae; family Salticidae; genus Maratus; species Maratus michaelseni. The sequence continues at coordinate 284,396,714 of OZ007587.1, forward strand.
TTGTAATTGTATAGATAAATCAACTGCGTGGGAGTTGTTGGGAATTTTTAATTTCGGTCAATGAATATCACAAAAAAATTGTAATGTTATTTACCAAAGTCCCATCTTTCAGGAATAATAATATATATATAAAATAAAACTCGGACAAATTTTAATTTTTTGTTATATAATTTTTCCAATTTTTTGAAAATTGACGAGACAAGACAAAAGATTCTAGAATGTGTGGGTTGCAGAACTGGCTTTCAGGAAGCCTTCGGGCTATTGTAGTTTTAGGACTGCAAGGGCGTCAGCCGAGAGTAATAGATCTCCTCCCACATTTAACGTTTCTTATTGCTCTCTCTTCGGTTTTCAAAAAATAAATTAAATCTTTTAAAAGATCTAAGTGTTTGTTTTTAAGAAAAATATCTTAAACTAAATCAATTGTGAGGGAGATTTTCCGTATTTTGAATTGTAAGCAAACGCTGGTGTCTAGAATCTCGAAAAATATATCACAATTTGGGCAAGCTATCTTTTCCGACTTGCGATTCCCGAAACTGCCGCCGCGCGCCATTTTGAGAAAAACGATGTCTTTATGATGAATTTTCATTGCGGATTAATATATTGGCTAAATATCAACACGTAAATAACTTCAGCCACACATGAATTCGGACCAGTCTTGGACTATCCACATCAAAATTCTCACATCTGTACATGCAATAGATTTTCCAAGCCATCTCGGAAACACGATACACACAAATGTCATTTTTATAATTGTATAGATAAATCAACTGTGTGGGAGTTGTTGGGAATTTTTAATTTCGGTCAATGAATATCACAAAAAAAATTGTAATGTTATTTACCAAAGTCCCATCTTTCAGGAATAATAATATATATACTAAATTAAAACTCCTACAAAATTTAATTTTTTGTTATATAATTTTTCCAATTTTTTGAAAACTGACGAGACATGGCAAAAGATTCTAGAATGTGTGGGTTGCAGAACTGGCTTTCAGGAAGCCTTCGGGCTATTGTAGTTTTAGGACTGCAAGGGCGTCAGCCGAGAGTAATAGATCTCCTCCCACATTTAACGTTTCTTATTGCTCTCTCATCGGTTTTCAAAAAAGAAATTAAATCTTTTAAAAGATCTAAGTGTTTGTTTTTAAGAAAAATATCTCAAACTAAATCAATTGTGAGGGAGATTTTCCGTATTTCGAATTGTAGGAAAACGCGGGTGTTTAGAAACGCGAGAAATATATCACAATTTGGGCAAGCTATCTTTTCCGACTTGCGATTCCCGAAACTGCCCCCGCGCGCCATTTTTAGAAAAACGATGTCTTTATGATGAATTTTCATTGCGGATTAATATATTGGCTAATTATCAACACGTAAAAAATTTCAGCCACACATGAATTCGGACCAGTCTTGGACTATCCACATCAAAATTCTCACATCTGTACATGCAATAGATTTTCCAAGCCATCTCGGAAACACGATACACACAAATGTCATTTTTGTAATTGTATAGATAAATCAACTGCGTGGGAGTTGTTGGGAATTTTTAATTTCGGTCAATGAATATCACAAAAAAAATTGTAATGTTATTTACCAAAGTCCCGTCTTTCAGGAATAATAATATATATATAAAATAAAACTCGGACAAAATTTAATTTTTTGTTATATAATTTTTCCAATTTTTTGAAAATTGACGAGACAAGACAAAAGATTCTAGAATGTGTGGGTTGCAGAACTGGCTTTCAGGAAGCCTTCGGGCTATTGTAGTTTTAGGACTGCAAGGGCGTCAGCCGAGAGTAATAGATCTCCTCCCACATTTAACGTTTCTTATTGCTCTCTCTTCGGTTTTCAAAAAATAAATTAAATCTTTTAAAAGATCTAAGTGTTTGTTTTTAAGAAAAATATCTTAAACTAAATCAATTGTGAGGGAGATTTTCCGTATTTTGAATTGTAAGCAAACGCTGGTGTCTAGAATCTCGAAAAATATATCACAATTTGGGCAAGCTATCTTTTCCGACTTGCGATTCCCGAAACTGCCCCCGCGCGCCATTTTGAGAAAAACGATGTCTTTATGATGAATTTTCATTGCGGATTAATATATTGGCTAAATATCAACACGTAAATAACTTCAGCCACACATGAATTCGGACCAGTCTTGGACTATCCACATCAAAATTCTCACATCTGTACATGCAATAGATTTTCCAAGCCATCTCGGAAACACGATACACACAAATGTCATTTTTATAATTGTATAGATAAATCAACTGTGTGGGAGTTGTTGGGAATTTTTAATTTCGGTCAATGAATATCACAAAAAAAATTGTAATGTTATTTACCAAAGTCCCATCTTTCAGGAATAATAATATATATACTAAATTAAAACTCCTACAAAATTTAATTTTTTGTTATATAATTTTTCCAATTTTTTGAAAACTGACGAGACATGGCAAAAGATTCTAGAATGTGTGGGTTGCAGAACTGGCTTTCAGGAAGCCTTCGGGCTATTATAGTTTTAGGACTGCAAGGGCGTCAGCCGAGAGTAATAGATCTCCTCCCACATTTAACGTTTCTTATTGCTCTCTCATCGGTTTTCAAAAAAGAAATTAAATCTTTTAAAAGATCTAAGTGTTTGTTTTTAAGAAAAATATCTCAAACTAAATCAATTGTGAGGGAGATTTTCCGTATTTCGAATTGTAGGAAAACGCGGGTGTTTAGAAACGCGAGAAATATATCACAATTTGGGCAAGCTATCTTTTCCGACTTGCGATTCCCGAAACTGCCCCCGCGCGCCATTTTTAGAAAAACGATGTCTTTATGATGAATTTTCATTGCGGATTAATATATTGGCTAATTATCAACACGTAAAAAATTTCAGCCACACATGAATTCGGACCAGTCTTGGACTATCCACATCAAAATTCTCACATCTGTACATGCAATAGATTTTCCAAGCCATCTCGGAAACACGATACACACAAATGTCATTTTTGTAATTGTATAGATAAATCAACTGCGTGGGAGTTGTTGGGAATTTTTAATTTCGGTCAATGAATATCACAAAAAAAATTGTAATGTTATTTACCAAAGTCCCGTCTTTCAGGAATAATTATATATATATAAAATAAAACTCGGACAAAATTTAATTTTTTGTTATATAATTTTTCCAATTTTTTGAAAACTGACGAGACAAGGCAAAAGATTCTAGAATGTGTGGGTTGCAGAACTGGCTTTCAGGAAGCCTTCGGGCTATTGTAGTTTTAGGACTGCAAGGGCGTCAGCCGAGAGTAATAGATCTCCTCCCACATTTAACGTTTCTTATTGCTCTCTCTTCGGTTTTCAAAAAAGAAATTAAATCTTTTAAAAGATCTAAGTGTTTGTTTTTAAGAAAAATATCTGAAACTAAATCAATTGTGAGAGAGATTTTCCGTATTTTGAATTGTAAGCGAACGCTGGTGTCTAGAATCTCGAAAAATATATCACAATTTGGGCAAGCTATCTTTTCCGACTTGCGATTCCCGAAACTGCCCCCGCGCGCCATTTTGAGAAAAACGATGTCTTTATGATGAATTTTCATTGCGGATTAATATATTGGCTAAATATCAACACGTAAATAACTTCAGCCACACATGAATTCGGACCAGTCTTGGACTATCCACATCAAAATTCTCACATCTGTACATGCAATAGATTTTCCAAGCCATCTCGGAAACACGATACACACAAATGTCATTTTTATAATTGTATAGATAAATCAACTGTGTGGGAGTTGTTGGGAATTTTTAATTTCGGTCAATGAATATCACAAAAAAAAATTGTAATGTTATTTACCAAAGTCCCATCTTTCAGGAATAATAATATATATACCAAATTAAAATTCGGACAAAATTTAATTTTTTGTTATATAATTTTTCCAATTTTTTGAAAACTGACGAGACATGGCAAAAGATTCTAGAATGTGTGGGTTGCAGAACTGGCTTTCAGGAAGCCTTCGGGCTATTGTAGTTTTAGGACTGCAAGGGCGTCAGCCGAGAGTAATAGATCTCCTCCCACATTTAACGTTTCTTATTGCTCTCTCATCGGTTTTCAAAAAAGAAATTAAATCTTTTAAAAGATCTAAGTGTTTGTTTTTAAGAAAAATATCTCAAACTAAATCAATTGTGAGGGAGATTTTCCGTATTTCGAATTGTAGGAAAACGCGGGTGTTTAGAAACGCGAGAAATATATCACAATTTGGGCAAGCTATCTTTTCCGACTTGCGATTCCCGAAACTGCCCCCGCGCGCCATTTTTAGAAAAACGATGTCTTTATGATGAATTTTCATTGCGGATTAATATATTGGCTAATTATCAACACGTAAAAAATTTCAGCCACACATGAATTCGGACCAGTCTTGGACTATCCACATCAAAATTCTCACATCTGTACATGCAATAGATTTTCCAAGCCATCTCGGAAACACGATACACACAAATGTCATTTTTGTAATTGTATAGATAAATCAACTGCGTGGGAGTTGTTGGGAATTTTTAATTTCGGTCAATGAATATCACAAAAAAAATTGTAATGTTATTTACCAAAGTCCCATCTTTCAGGAATAATTATATATATATAAAATAAAACTCGGACAAAATTTAATTTTTTGTTATATAATTTTTCCAATTTTTTGAAAACTGACGAGACAAGGCAAAAGATTCTAGAATGTGTGGGTTGCAGAACTGGCTTTCAGGAAGCCTTCGGGCTATTGTAGTTTTAGGACTGCAAGGGCGTCAGCCGAGAGTAATAGATCTCCTCCCACATTTAACGTTTCTTATTGCTCTCTCTTCGGTTTTCAAAAAAGAAATTAAATCTTTTAAAAGATCTAAGTGTTTGTTTTTAAGAAAAATATCTCAAACTAAATCAATTGTGAGGGAGATTTTCCGTATTTCGAATTGTAGGAAAACGCGGGTGTTTAGAAACGCGAGAAATATATCACAATTTGGGCAAGCTATCTTTTCCGACTTGCGATTCCCGAAACTGCCCCCGCGCGCCATTTTTAGAAAAACGATGTCTTTATGATGAATTTTCATTGCGGATTAATATATTGGCTAATTATCAACACGTAAAAAATTTCAGCCACACATGAATTCGGACCAGTCTTGGACTATCCACATCAAAATTCTCACATCTGTACATGCAATAGATTTTCCAAGCCATCTCGGAAACACGATACACACAAATGTCATTTTTGTAATTGTATAGATAAATCAACTGCGTGGGAGTTTTTGGGAATTTTTAATTTCGGTCAATGAATATCACAAAAAAAATTGTAATGTTATTTACCAAAGTCCCATCTTTCAGGAATAATTATATATATATAAAATAAAACTCGGACAAAATTTAATTTTTTGTTATATAATTTTTCCAATTTTTTGAAAACTGACGAGACAAGGCAAAAGATTCTAGAATGTGTGGGATGCAGAACTGGCTTTCAGGAAGCCTTCGGGTTATTGTAGTTTTAGGACTGCAAGGGCGTCAGCCGAGAGTAATAGATCTCCTCCCACATTTAACGTTTCTTATTGCTCTCTCTTCGGTTTTCAAAAAAGAAATTAAATCTTTTAAAAGATCTAAGTGTTTGTTTTTAAGAAAAATATCTGAAACTAAATCAATTGTGAGAGAGATTTTCCGTATTTTGAATTGTAAGCGAACGCTGGTGTCTAGAATCTCGAAAAATATATCACAATTTGGGCAAGCTATCTTTTCCGACTTGCGATTCCCGAAACTGCCCCCGCGCGCCATTTTGAGAAAAACGATGTCTTTATGATGAATTTTCATTGCGGATTAATATATTGGCTAAATATCAACACGTAAATAACTTCAGCCACACATGAATTCGGACCAGTCTTGGACTATCCACATCAAAATTCTCACATCTGTACATGCAATAGATTTTCCAAGCCATCTCGGAAACACGATACACACAAATGTCATTTTTATAATTGTATAGATAAATCAACTGTGTGGGAGTTGTTGGGAATTTTTAATTTCGGTCAATGAATATCACAAAAAAAATTGTAATGTTATTTACCAAAGTCCCATCTTTCAGGAATAATAATATATATACTAAATTAAAATTCGGACAAAATTTAATTTTTTGTTATATAATTTTTCCAATTTTTTGAAAACTGACGAGACATGGCAAAAGATTCTAGAATGTGTGGGTTGCAGAACTGGCTTTCAGGAAGCCTTCGGGCTATTGTAGTTTTAGGACTGCAAGGGCGTCAGCCGAGAGTAATAGATCTCCTCCCACATTTAACGTTTCTTATTGCTCTCTCATCGGTTTTCAAAAAAGAAATTAAATCTTTTAAAAGATCTAAGTGTTTGTTTTTAAGAAAAATATCTCAAACTAAATCAATTGTGAGGGAGATTTTCCGTATTTCGAATTGTAGGAAAACGCGGGTGTTTAGAAACGCGAGAAATATATCACAATTTGGGCAAGCTATCTTTTCCGACTTGCGATTCCCGAAACTGCCCCCGCGCGCCATTTTTAGAAAAACGATGTCTTTATGATGAATTTTCATTGCGGATTAATATATTGGCTAATTATCAACACGTAAAAAATTTCAGCCACACATGAATTCGGACCAGTCTTGGACTATCCACATCAAAATTCTCACATCTGTACATGCAATAGATTTTCCAAGCCATCTCGGAAACACGATACACACAAATGTCATTTTTGTAATTGTATAGATAAATCAACTGCGTGGGAGTTGTTGGGAATTTTTAATTTCGGTCAATGAATATCACAAAAAAAATTGTAATGTTATTTACCAAAGTCCCATCTTTCAGGAATAATTATATATATATAAAATAAAACTCGGACAAAATTTAATTTTTTGTTATATAATTTTTCCAATTTTTTGAAAACTGACGAGACAAGGCAAAAGATTCTAGAATGTGTGGGTTGCAGAACTGGCTTTCAGGAAGCCTTCGGGCTATTGTAGTTTTAGGACTGCAAGGGCGTCAGCCGAGAGTAATAGATCTCCTCCCACATTTAACGTTTCTTATTGCTCTCTCTTCGGTTTTCAAAAAAGAAATTAAATCTTTTAAAAGATCTAAGTGTTTGTTTTTAAGAAAAATATCTCAAACTAAATCAATTGTGAGGGAGATTTTCCGTATTTCGAATTGTAGGAAAACGCGGGTGTTTAGAAACGCGAGAAATATATCACAATTTGGGCAAGCTATCTTTTCCGACTTGCGATTCTCGAAACTGCCCCCGCGCGCCATTTTTAGAAAAACGATGTCTTTATGATGAATTTTCATTGCGGATTAATATATTGGCTAATTATCAACACGTAAAAAATTTCAGCCACACATGAATTCGGACCAGTCTTGGACTATCCACATCAAAATTCTCACATCTGTACATGCAATAGATTTTCCAAGCCATCTCGGAAACACGATACACACAAATGTCATTTTTGTAATTGTATAGATAAATCAACTGCGTGGGAGTTGTTGGGAATTTTTAATTTCGGTCAATGAATATCACAAAAAAAATTGTAATGTTATTTACCAAAGTCCCATCTTTCAGGAATAATTATATATATATAAAATAAAACTCGGACAAAATTTAATTTTTTGTTATATAATTTTTCCAATTTTTTGAAAACTGACGAGACAAGGCAAAAGATTCTAGAATGTGTGGGTTGCAGAACTGGCTTTCAGGAAGCCTTCGGGCTATTGTAGTTTTAGGACTGCAAGGGCGTCAGCCGAGAGTAATAGATCTCCTCCCACATTTAACGTTTCTTATTGCTCTCTCTTCGGTTTTCAAAAAAGAAATTAAATCTTTTAAAAGATCTAAGTGTTTGTTTTTAAGAAAAATATCTCAAACTAAATCAATTGTGAGGGAGATTTTCCGTATTTCGAATTGTAGGAAAACGCGGGTGTTTAGAAACGCGAGAAATATATCACAATTTGGGCAAGCTATCTTTTCCGACTTGCGATTCTCGAAACTGCCCCCGCGCGCCATTTTTAGAAAAACGATGTCTTTATGATGAATTTTCATTGCGGATTAATATATTGGCTAATTATCAACACGTAAAAAATTTCAGCCACACATGAATTCGGACCAGTCTTGGACTATCCACATCAAAATTCTCACATCTGTACATGCAATAGATTTTCCAAGCCATCTCGGAAACACGATACACACAAATGTCATTTTTGTAATTGTATAGATAAATCAACTGCGTGGGAGTTTTTGGGAATTTTTAATTTCGGTCAATGAATATCACAAAAAAAATTGTAATGTTATTTACCAAAGTCCCATCTTTCAGGAATAATTATATATATATAAAATAAAACTCGGACAAAATTTAATTTTTTGTTATATAATTTTTCCAATTTTTTGAAAACTGACGAGACAAGGCAAAAGATTCTAGAATGTGTGGGTTGCAGAACTGGCTTTCAGGAAGCCTTCGGGCTATTGTAGTTTTAGGACTGCAAGGGCGTCAGCCGAGAGTAATAGATCTCCTCCCACATTTAACGTTTCTTATTGCTCTCTCTTCGGTTTTCAAAAAAGAAATTAAATCTTTTAAAAGATCTAAGTGTTTGTTTTTAAGAAAAATATCTGAAACTAAATCAATTGTGAGAGAGATTTTCCGTATTTTGAATTGTAAGCGAACGCTGGTGTCTAGAATCTCGAAAAATATATCACAATTTGGGCAAGCTATCTTTTCCGACTTGCGATTCCCGAAACTGCCCCCGCGCGCCATTTTGAGAAAAACGATGTCTTTATGATGAATTTTCATTGCGGATTAATATATTGGCTAAATATCAACACGTAAATAACTTCAGCCACACATGAATTCGGACCAGTCTTGGACTATCCACATCAAAATTCTCACATCTGTACATGCAATAGATTTTCCAAGCCATCTCGGAAACACGATACACACAAATGTCATTTTCATAATTGTATAGATAAATCAACTGTGTGGGAGTTGTTGGGAATTTTTAATTTCGGTCAATGAATATCACAAAAAAAATTGTAATGTTATTTACCAAAGTCCCATCTTTCAGGAATAATAATATATATACTACATTAAAATTCGGACAAAATTTAATTTTTTGTTATATAATTTTTCCAATTTTTTGAAAACTGACGAGACATGGCAAAAGATTCTAGAATGTGTGGGTTGCAGAACTGGCTTTCAGGAAGCCTTCGGGCTATTGTAGTTTTAGGACTGCAAGGGCGTCAGCCGAGAGTAATAGATCTCCTCCCACATTTAACGTTTCTTATTGCTCTCTCATCGGTTTTCAAAAAAGAAATTAAATCTTTTAAAAGATCTAAGTGTTTGTTTTTAAGAAAAATATCTCAAACTAAATCAATTGTGAGGGAGATTTTCCGTATTTCGAATTGTAGGAAAACGCTGGTGTTTAGAAACGCGAGAAATATATCACAATTTGGGCAAGCTATCTTTTCCGACTTGCGATTCCCGAAACTGCCCCCGCGCGCCATTTTGAGAAAAACGATGTCTTTATGATGAATTTTCATTGCGGATTAATATATTGGCTAATTATCAAAACGTAAAAACTTCAGCCACACATGACTTCGGATCAGCCTTGGACTATCCTCATCAAAATTTTCATATCTTTACGTGCGATAGATGTTCCCTGTCATCGCGGAAACACTAATACACAAAACTGCCATTCTTATAATTTTAGAGATAAACGGATTGAGTGTGAGGTGGTGGGAATGCTTGGTTTTGTTCATTGAATATCAAACAGAAAAAATACTGTAATGTTAATTACCAAAGTCCCTTCTTTCACGAATAATAATATATTTACTAAAATAAAACTCGGACAAAATTAAATTTTTTTGTTATATAATTTTTCTAATTTTTTTGAAAACTGACGAGACATGGCAAAAGAGTCTAGAATGTGTGGGTTGCAGAACTGGCTTTCAGGAAGCCTTCGGGCTATTGTAGTTTTAGGACTGCAAGGGCGTCAGCCGAGAGTTATAGATCTCCTCCCACATTTAACGTTTCTTATTGCTCTCTCTTCGGTTTTCAAAAAAGAAATTAAATCTTTTAAAAGATCTAAATGTTTGTTTTTAAGAAAAATATCTTAAACTAAATCAATTGTGAGGGATATTTTCCGTATTTCGAATTGTAAGCAAACGCGGCTGTCTAGAATCTCGAAAAATATATCACAATTTGGGCAAGCTAACTTTTCCGACTTGCAATTCCCGAAACTGCCACCGCGCGCATTTTGAGAAAAACGATGTCTTTATGATGAATTTTCATTGCGGATTAATATATTGGCTAATTATCAACACGTAAAAAATTTCAGCCACACATGAATTCGGACCAGTCTTGGACTATCCACATAAAAATTCTCACATCTATACATGCAATAGATTTTCCAAGCCATCTCGGAAACACGATACACACAAATGTCATTTTTATAATTGTATAGATAAATCAACTGCGTGGGAGTTGTTGGGAATTTTTAATTTCGGTCAATGAATATCACAAAAAAAATTGTAATGTTATTTACCAAAGTCCCATCTTTCAGGAATAATAATATATATATAAAATAAAACTCGGACAAAATTTAATTTTTTGTTATATAATTTTTCTAATTTTTTTGAAAACTGACGAGACAAGACAAAAGATTCTAGAATGTGTGGGTTGCAGAACTGGCTTTCAGGAAGCCTTCGGGCTATTGTAGTTTTAGGACTGCAAGGGCGTCAGCCGAGAGTAATAGATCTCCTCCCACATTTAACGTTTCTTATTGCTCTCTCTTCGGTTTTCAAAAAATAAATTAAATCTTTTAAAAGATCTAAGTGTTTGTTTTTAAGAAAAATATCTTAAACTGAATCAATTGTGAGGGAGATTTTCCGTATTTTGAATTGTAAGCAAACGCTGGTGTCTAGAATCTCGAAAAATATATCACAATTTGGGCAAGCTATCTTTTCCGACTTGCGATTCCCGAAACTGCCCCCGCGCGCCATTTTGAGAAAAACGATGTCTATATGATGAATTTTCATTGCCGATTAATATATTGGCTAATTATCAAAACGTAAAAACTTCAGCCACACATGACTTCGGATCAGCCTTGGACTATCCTCATCAAAATTTTCATATCTTTACGTGCGATAGATGTTCCCTGTCATCGCGGAAACACTAATACACAAAACTGCCATTCTTATAATTTTAGAGATAAACGGATTGAGTGTGAGGTGGTGGGAATGCTTGGTTTTGTTCATTGAATATCAAACAGAAAAAATACTGTAATGTTAATTACCAAAGTCCCTTCTTTCACGAATAATAATATATTTACTAAAATAAAACTCGGACAAAATTAAATTTTTTTGTTATATAATTTTTCTAATTTTTTTGAAAACTGACGAGACATGGCAAAAGAGTCTAGAATGTGTGGGTTGCAGAACTGGCTTTCAGGAAGCCTTCGGGCTATTGTAGTTTTAGGACTGCAAGGGCGTCAGCCGAGAGTTATAGATCTCCTCCCACATTTAACGTTTCTTATTGCTCTCTCTTCGGTTTTCAAAAAAGAAATTAAATCTTTTAAAAGATCTAAATGTTTGTTTTTAAGAAAAATATCTTAAACTAAATCAATTGTGAGGGATATTTTCCGTATTTCGAATTGTAAGCAAACGCGGGTGTCTAGAATCTCGAAAAATATATCACAATTTGGGCAAGCTATCTTTTCCGACTTGCGATTCCCGAAACTGCCCCCGCGCGCGATTTTGAGAAAAACGATGTCTATATGATGAATTTTCATTGCCGATTAATATATTGGCTAATTATCAAAACGTAAAAACTTCAGCCACACATGACTTCGGATCAGCCTTGGACTATCCTCATCAAAATTTTCATATCTTTACGTGCGATAGATGTTCCCTGTCATCGCGGAAACACTAATACACAAAACTGCCATTCTTATAATTTTAGAGATAAACGGATTGAGTGTGAGGTGGTGGGAATGCTTGGTTTTGTTCATTGAATATCAAACAGAAAAAATACTGTAATGTTAATTACCAAAATCCCTTCTTTCACGAATAATAATATATTTACTAAAATAAAACTCGGACAAAATTAAATTTTTTTGTTATATAATTTTTCTAATTTTTTTGAAAACTGACGAGACATGGCAAAAGAGTCTAGAATGTGTGGGTTGCAGAACTGGCTTTCAGGAAGCCTTCGGGCTATTGTAGTTTTAGGACTGCAAGGGCGTCAGCCGAGAGTTATAGATCTCCTCCCACATTTAACGTTTCTTATTGCTCTCTCTTCGGTTTTCAAAAAAGAAATTAAATCTTTTAAAAGATCTAAATGTTTGTTTTTAAGAAAAATATCTTAAACTAAATCAATTGTGAGGGATATTTTCCGTATTTCGAATTGTAAGCAAACGCGGGTATCTAGAATCTCGAAAAATATATCACAATTTGGGCAAGCTAACTTTTCCGACTTGCAATTCCCGAAACTGCCACCGCGCGCATTTTGAGAAAAACGATGTCTTTATGATGAATTTTCATTGCGGATTAATATATTGGCTAATTATCAAAACGTAAAAAACTTCAGCTACACAAGACTTCGGACCAGCCTTGGACTATCCTCATCAAAATTTTCATATCTTTACGTGCGATAGATGTTCCCTCTCATCGCGGAAACACTAATACACAAAACTGCCATTCTTATGATTTTAAAGATAAATGGATTGAGTGTGAGGTGGTGGGAATGCTTGATTTTGTTTATTGAATATCAAAAAGAAAAAATACTGTAATGTTAATTACCAAAGTCCCTTCTTTCACGAATAATAATATATTTACTAAAATAAAACTCGGACAAAATTTAATTTTTTGTTATATAATTTTTCCAATTTTTTGAAAACTGACGAGACATGGCAAAAGAATTTAGAATGTGTGGGTTGCAGAACAGGATTTCAGGAAGCCTTCGGGCTATTGTTGTTTTAGGACTGCAAGGGCGTCAGCCGAGAGTTATAGATCTCCTCCCACATTTAACGTTTCTTATTGCTCCCTCTTCGGTTTTCAAAAAAGAAATTAAATCTTTAAAAAGATCTAAATGGTTGTTTTAAAAAAAATATCTTAAACTAAATCAATTGTGAGGGAGATTTTCCGTATTTCGAATTGTAAGCAAACGCGGGTGTCTAGAAACCCGAAAAATATATCACAATTTGGGCAAGCTATCCTTTCCGGTGTCGCGTCAATTCATCTCGCACAATTCGTCGCGGAACAATTCGTCGCGTACAATTCGTCGCAGCGTCAATTCGTCGCAGCGTCAATTCATCGCGGCGACAATTCGTCGCAGCGAGAATTCGTCGCGAGCTCAATTCGTCGCCTATCTTGAATTTTTTGTGCAGTTCTGTATATGATCTATGTATTTGTATATATACTTACAAAGAATGCTAAAATTTAGTTCAGATAGAAAATGCATAACATTGTTCAAAATTCACTCTCAGCTATTTCCACCAATGGACGGAAATATACTCCAATCATTTTGTGTAACCTTGTATTATTTATGATTTCTATACATACAACATATTAAGCTGAAATTTAAAGCAAGAAAAGAAAAGAAAAGAAAAAAAATACCTAAAAATGCTATTTCAGCAATCCACAGATGACAATGTATTCAGTACTTTGCATTGCCCTGTACATGTATTTATTTGTAGTCTACAAACATCGTTTAGTGTACGAAATATAATTCAGCTGAAAATTGCATTACACAATTAAAAACTACTCTTAAAGAATTCACGCCAATAGCAGTAATACTTCCGTATTATTTTGTGTAACCCTGTATATCATCAACAGAATTTATGTACGTAGAATTCAAAAATTTATTTTAACTTAAAAAGCAAACCAAATTTGAAAACGCACTTCCAGCAATTATCGCTTATATATGGTACTGTACCATACTACTTGTGTATCTGTATATTGAACGATAAATACTACGTACTCTATATTCTACAGTAAGCATCTTGTAATACACCTCGGTAACGTATATAAATTTCATTATGTCTCAAAAAGTGTAACATCATTAAAATTATACTGTAAACAATTTTCCTCGTAGACCATTATATTATTGAATTCTTTTGCGTGACCCTGCAAATGAATGATAAATGCTTCGCACTTCATATTCAACAAAAAAACATGTTTTAGTGCCCATGAGAAATTTATATCAATATCATTATTTTTATAATAGAAGTATATCCAAGAACTTTTTAACGCATTAATATATTTCCCTTGCTTTTTTATTTTTTGATAATGTTTACTTCATTAAATGCAAAATTGTGTTTCATTCATAATAAAATTAAAATTCGTAAAAAATATATGTATTGAAGATTAATTATATAGGTTTTCTTATAGTTTATATGTATTAGTTTAATTTACTGAAAACGATTATTCATTATTCATATACACTGCAAATGTAATAGATTTAATAATATTTGCTTTTTCTAAATGTAGAAGAATATTTCTTCGGAATACTCCCCTGAGTAATCCAAAGAGCAGTTAATTAATTCAATTGCAATTTGTGAAGTATATACTTACTGCTGAAAGGATAAAAACGATTTTTCATTATTCATATACTTCTGCAAATGTATATGAATAATGATTCAATAATATTTGTATTTCTAAATGTAGAAGAATATTTATTCGGAATACTCCTTTGAGTAATGTTAAAAGCAGTTAATTAATACAATTGCAACTTAATTTGAAGTATGTACTTGTTGCTGAAATGATAAAATATATAACACCATACATTTAATGTCATCACAAATTTTATTATATCTCTGAAAGACAATCAGCAAAAAATCGATTTTTTTTCAGCAATCATTGCTGTAAATAATTTTATCGTTGTTAATGAAAATATCATTGTTTAAAAAAAATTAATCTAAATTTCCTGAAGAAAAAGAAAATACCAAATAATAATTATAAATGTTACTTTTATTGCAGTTTTCCCATTCCTTAAGAAAAAAGTCAAATTAATTGCATATGTGAGCTGTATAATATCACATATCTAATGAATAACTCCGTGCGTTTTTCTTCACTTCCTGCAGTTGTCACGAGATATAATTAATTTAATACCTTAAGTACAAAAACAATTTATTTTCTTAAATAAGTATCTGGGATCTTTAAATTATACGAAATCATTTTAATTATATATTTTGCAGTATCTAAATAACGATTTAAGAATCATCAAATACTTCAGAATCAGCTGAAATCTCTGGAGGAAATTTATTTTATGAAATTGTAAAGGATTTTTCCATTTTATACATAATGTAACAAGAATTTTTCAAGAACGATTTTAAATTTTATAAAATAGTTTTCTGTTTTTTTTTTTACTAAGTTGCACTTTTATACTTACGTCGTTGAATAAAAAATATATATGTATTTTTAAGAGATAATTACGAAAATTGCACGCTTTACTATCCTTCAAAAAATTTTATTTTATTTTTTTATTTTTAACCTAAACTATTGCTGTATAGATTTTTTAGTAATGAAAGATATCTTTGTAAAGGGAAAACATAATCTAAACATAATGAAGAAAAACAAGTTGCAAAATATATTTCCGTATAATTATAAATGTTATTTTTAATGCAGTTTTAGTTTTCCCATTTCGCAGATAAAAAAATTGAAATTAATTACACGCACAAGCTGAAAATTAGCTACCTAATAAATGACACTGGAAGATTTCTTTTACTTGTTGCATTTGCAACGAGGTAAAAGTAATTATGTGTTTTAAGCATATGAAGAATTTATTTTTTTAATTAGTATCTTTCATCTTTAAGCTGCATGACGACATTTAAATTCATTTTTTAGCAGCTAAAAATAATTTAAAAATCATCAGAAAACATACGAATTACATCTCTAGAAGACATTTATTTTATGAAATTATAGGGAATTTATCTATTAAGTTGACATTGTTGCAAGGAATATTTTAGTTTTAAATTTCTTTTTCGAATAAAGAGGAGTTTTTTTTCACTGAAACGAATCTAACGATTCTAAATAAATTTAGTAATTAATTTATTTTTTAGATCATGACTTTTTTTAAATTAACGCTTTTTTGTACGTTGTTGGACAATATATATCTTTTTAAAATGATTTCCTTAAAAGAGATAAATTAGGAAAATTACATAGTAGATTCTTTATAATTTACTGAAAGATAAAGAATGAGAAATTACCAGGCATAAAACCTTACGTTATTGAGCAATATATATCTTTTTAAAATGATTTTCTTAAAAGAGATAAATTCGGAAAATTATATCCTGTATAATTTACTGAAAGATAAATAATTAAAAATTACTGCGCATTAAACATTTAGTATACAAAATTAATATCATCGAGACATCATTTTTATGGGATTTAAAATTAAAAAGTTTTATTGTGTCTCGATGAAAAATGTTTTTTAATTTTTTTCACTGTTTCATTTTTATTGAAATGAAATTCTGAGGAATGAGATGATATTCTAACGAATTTCGTATTTTGTATAATGTTATTTATAAATAATGTCTTTGAAGTGTTTGAGAATTTGCCAAGTTTGTTCTGTTATTTTAAAGAATATCCTAAAAAAACACTTCCCTATTATGAAAGGAATTAATTATTTTTGTGCCGTCTAATGATTTTTCACACAAATCATTGATTTGCCTACGCTTTAAGATGGCTCACATAAATATTTAAAGTTATATGCTTAAAATATATATTGAATTATGTTGTTCAGTTATTATATTTTAGCTTATTTCCTATATTGTATAATATTCTCTGAAGAAATGACACTTGTATGATCTGTTTTGTTTTATATATTTCCGTGGATTCCAGTTAGTATCTCATGGTACATGCACCAGAGGAGAAGCGTTCTTTAAATTCCACTCTATTTGCATTATTATAACTATTGGTTGAGATTATTAAAACCTGTTGCTTGCTGTGAACTACATTTTGACATTCATTTTTCAATTATTTAGATTTGTGGTTCAGGAACATTTTGTTTTAATGTAATCTATTCCTGTTAAAAAACATTGATATGTTACAATG
Source organism: Maratus michaelseni (assembly GCA_963931845.1). Classification (NCBI taxonomy): domain Eukaryota; kingdom Metazoa; phylum Arthropoda; class Arachnida; order Araneae; family Salticidae; genus Maratus; species Maratus michaelseni. Next base: position 284,413,758 of record OZ007587.1, read on the forward strand.
CATATTTTTTCAAGAATTATTTTAATAAAATATATATTTTGGAAATTAATAATAAAAAGATACGAATATTAATCTAAGAATTTTGTAAGGGCAATCGATTTCTAGAATTTTCAATTATGCAAATCCGTGACTACACTTCAACTGCCAAGTAGTTTTTCCGTTTTTCTTTAAAAATTATCCGCATTGCAATATATTCTTCAACGATCAAAAATGAACTTAACTTTAGGAGTTTCAAACATTAAACCCGCATAAATCCTAAATTACTTGATCGTTTCTTTTGATATCCGGATATAAATGCAACCGAAGTTAGCAAACATGATGTCAAAATCAGTTATCACTGTTGAAACTTTTAAAGTTCGGTACAATTTCTATATGTAGACCACCCCTAAGCTACATTTGGGTATAGCTTTAATTAGTTGACGTTATTACTAATCAAGCGATTCCAGGCACCCCTTTGTACGATAGTTTGCGACAGGGTAGATAAGCGGTATGGAGAAGTTTTATGTTGGGGAAAAACTTATACAACCAACGATCTGAGTCAAGGCGTCTATTTTCTACAGCAGCGGTTAGAGAGAAAGCAATTTAAAATTTTAACGGCCGACACGCCAAGGGCTTACTATAATTGGCAACTTTACAAAGTAAGTGAAATGAAGCAGTAACATGAAAAGTGTAACATCATTAAAATTATGCTTCAAACAATTTTCCTCGTAGACTATTATATAATTGATTTTTTTTGTGTGTGACCCTACAAATGTAGGATAAATGCTTCGCACTTCATATTCTACAATAAGCATGTTTTAGTTCCCATGAGAAATTTATATCAATATCATTATGTTTATGATAGAGTTATATCCAAGAACTTTTTTAACACATTAAAAAAAAGTTTTTTTTTTGTACATTCCTCTTGATTTTTTATGTTTTGAAATGTTTACTGCATTAAATGCAAAATTGTGTTTCATAATAAAATTAAAATTCGTAAAAAAATATGTATTTAAGATTAATTGTATAGGTTTTCTAATAGTTTATATGTATTAGTTAAATTTATTGAAAACGATTTTTCATTATTCATATACTTCTGCAAATATATATGAATAATGATTCAATAAGATTTGTATTTCTAAATGTAGAAGAATATTTATTCGGAATACTCCTTTGAGTAATGTTAAAAGCAGTTAATTAATACAATTGCAACTTAATTTGAAGTATGTACTTGTTGCTGAAAGGATAAAATATATAACACCATACATTTAATATCATCACAAATTTTATTATATCTCTGAAAGACAATCAGCAAAAAATTGATTTTTTTTCTGCTATAATTGCTGTAAATGATTTTATAGTTGCTAATGAAAATATCTTTGTTTTAAAAAAATTAATCTAAATTTCCTGAAGAAAAACAAAATATCAAATAATTATTATAGATGTTACTTTTAATGCAATCTTAGTTTTCCCATTCCTCAAGAAAAAAGTAAAATTAATTGCATATGTGAGCTGTATAATATCATATATCAATGATATATCCGTGCGTTTTTTTTCACTTTCTGCAGTTGTAACGAGATATAATTAATTTAATACCTTAAGTGCAAAACAATTTATTTTCTTAAATTAGTACCTTGGATCTTTAAACTATACGAAAGCATTTTAATTATTTATTTTGCGGTATTTAAATAACGATTTAGGAATCATCAGATACGCGCAGCTGAAATCTCTGGAGGAAATTTATTTTATGAAATTGTAAAGGGATTTTCCATTTTATACGCAATGTAACAAGAATTTTTATAGAACGATTTTAAATTTTATAAAATAGTTTTCAGTTTTTTTACTAAATTGCACTTTTATAGTTACGTCGTTGAATAATATATATATATGTATTTTTAAGAGATAATTACGAAAATTGCACGCTTTACTGTCCTTCAGAAAATTTTATTTTATTTTTCATTTTTAACCTAAACTATTCCTGTATAGATATTTTAGTAATGAAAGATATCTTTGTAAAGGAAAAACATAATCTAAATATAATGAAGAAAAACAAGTTGCAAAATATATTTCCGTATAAATTATAAATGTTATTTTTAATGCAGTCTTAGTTTTCTCATTTCGCAGATAAAAAAATTGAAATTAATTACACATACAAGCTGAAAATTATCTACCTAATGAATGACACTGGAAGATTTCTTTTACTTGTTGCATTTGTGACGAGATAAAATTAATTATGCGTTTTAAGCATATATGAAGAATTTATTTTTTTAATTAGTATCTTTCATCTTTAATCTGCATGACGACATTTTAAATTCATTTCTTTAGCAGCTAAAAATAATTTAAAAATCATCAGAAAACATACGAATTACATCTCTAGAAGACATTTATTTAATGAAATTATAGGGAATTTATCTATTAAGTTGACATTGTTGCAAGGAATATTTTAGTTTTAAATTTCTTTTTCGTATAAAGAGGAAATTTTTTCATTGAAACGAATCTAACGAATCTAAATAGATTTAGTAATTAACTTATTTTTCAGAGCCTGACTTTTTTTTGCATTAACGATTTTTTTGTACGTTGTTGGACAATATAATTTTTTTTTAAATGATTTCCTTAAAAGAGATAAATTAGGAAAATTACATACTACATTTTTTTATAATTTACTGAAAGATAAAGAATGAGAAATTACCAGGCATTGCACCTTACGCCATTGAGCAATGTATATCTTTTTAAAATGATTTTTTGTAAAGAGATAAACTAGGAAAATCATACGCTAGGTCCTGTATAATTTACTGAAAGATAAAGAATTAAAAATTACCGGCATTAAACATTTAGTATACAAAATTAATATCGTCGGGAAATTATTTTTATGAGATTTAAAATTTTAAAGGGTTTTTTTCAATATTTCATTTTTATTGAAATGAAATTGTGACGAATGAGATGAAATTCTAACAAATTTCGTATTCTGGATAATGTTATTTACAAATAATGTCTGTGAAGTGTTCCAGAATTTTCCATGTTTGTTCTGTTATTATAAAGAATATCCTAAATAAAAGATATTACCCTAGCATGAAAGGAATTCATTATTTTTGTGTCGTCTAATGATTTTTCACACAGATCCTTGATTTGCCTATGCTTTAAGATGGCTCACATAATTATTTAAAGCTATATGCTTAAAATATATATTAAATTATATTGTTCAGTTATTATATTTTAGCTTATTTCCTATATTGTGTAATATTCTCTGAAGAAATTACACTTGTATGTTCTGTTGTGTTTTATATATTTTCGTGGATTGCAGTTATAGTATCGCATGGTAGATGCAGTAGAGGAGAAACATCATTTAAATTCTACTCTATTTGCATTATTATAACTATTGGTTGAGATGATTAAAATATGTTGCTTGCTGTTAACTACACTTTGACATTCAGTTTTCAATTATTTAGATTTGTGGTTCAGTGATATTCTGTTTTAATGTAATCGATTACTGTTAAAATATATATATATGTTACAATTCATATTTTTTTTCAGAATTAAATAAAAAATATATTTTTTTTGAAATTAATGATAAAAAAATACAAATTTCAACCTAAGAATTTTTTAACGGAAATCAATTATGCAAATCCATAACTACACTTCAACGGTCAAGTAGTTTTTGCGTTTTTCTTTAAAAAATACTCGCTTTGCAATAAATTCTTTAACGATTAAAAATGAACTTAACTTTAGGAGTTCCAAATATTAAACCTGCATAATTTCTAAATTACTTGAACGTCTCTTTTGATATCCGGATATAAAAGTAACCGAAGAAAGCAAACAGGATGTCAAAATCAGTTATCAGTGCTGAAACTTTAAATTTCGGTACGATTTCTATATGTAGACAACCCCGCTAAGCAACATTTGAGTATAGCATTAATTAGTTGACGTTAACACTAATCGAGCGATGCCAGGTACACCTTTGTACGATAGTTTGCGGCAGAGTGGGTAAGTGGTATGGAGAAGTTTTATGTTAAAGAAAAGCTCTGTGTTCTTTATTCAGTGTCCGGTTTTCTGTTCATCTGCATCGTGATTTGCGAATAAACCACATTTTTCTTTCGAATAAATGCTGAGCTATGGAAGACAAATAAGCAGACATAAACTCCATGGATAGAGTTTAGAGTTTATTTAGTAAAACGGAGATAGTATGGGTAGGTGTCCCTCTTAAGCAAGTCAATTTGGGATCTTTTCAGCATAGGAGTTTGAGATGATCTCCTTACGTTTTCATCTAAGTTATACTACCAACGTTCTGAGTCAAGGCGTCCATTTTTCTACAGCTGTTAGGGGGAAAGCAATTTAAATTTTGAACGGCAGACACACAAACGCTTACCATAATTGGCAACTTTACAAAGTAAGTGAAATGAAGCAGTAACCCTACACAACATCTGAGAGGTCGTATGTGCGTAAAGATGGGAATGTGTTTTGAATATCTGAAAATTCTATATATTCATTGTCCGGAACCAGCAGATGGAAATACAGATACGAGTGCCCTTTTTGTTATAATTGTGAACAAGGCATAAACGACCTTTGTGCGAGCAAAATGCAGCTGTAAAAACCACAGAGCCGATTGCCGACATATACTGTATCAAATAACGTTTTAGCAAGGATAAATTAGATAAAACTTACCAGCCAAGGCATTGGAATAAAGTATTTAATTTGAACAAACGAATAAATAATATAGACAATAATATAGCACGAAATTATTTAATTTATAAGTGTAGAAAGGTATTAATATTTAAATAAATTAACCTAATAATATATAAGCAACATCATAAGCTTTGACCATTTTTTTTCCTTGGACAAAACTTCACAGAAATAATTTTTGTATATAGTGATATTTTTTATCACTTTTAGTAAACATTTTTTGTTACCTTAATGCAAGAAGGACAAACTTTTTCCTATCCGCGTGCCATTTAAAAAAATATATTTTTTGAATTATTTTGTAAAATATAATAATGACGTACCAACTAAAAAGCAAATTTAGTGGATCAAAAAACAAAGAATCAAAATTATTTGGAAAAAAATTATTAGAATTTAAAAAAAAAATGTCAGTAGTATATATATGAGGTTTTTACTGCAATATTTATAGATATTTTTTTTTATTAGGTAATAAACATTATCCTATTAAATACTACTTCTGTTGTTGCATATTGAATGAAATATAATTAATATCAAGTTCATACTTACTTAGTTTTACAGAATGGAAACTTTTAGGCGTTATTTGACAATTGATTTCTATTTGAATTTTTTATGTTACACATTTACGAAAATAATGACTCTTAAGCATATATAGACGTTAGATTAATTTTAACACAATTATTCAAATTGGTAAAGAAATCCTATGAGTTTTAATTTTCCAAATGGATGAAAAACGTCTGGGCCAGGATTCGAACCTGGGATCTCATGGCTTAAGCTGTCATGCTCTACCAACTGAGCCATCCCGGTTGAATTTGGAGGACCTAATTCATCCAGTTAATCTTATAGATCATAGCATCTGGTTTGATATCTGAATCAGCTCAACGGAATAAATCGCAGGTAATTTGGAACTCTAGTAAACGTGATTATACTAGATTAATTTTAACACAATTATTCAAATTGGTAAAGAAATCAGGTAATTGGTAAAGAAATTAAAAAACAAATCCGTCTATCTGTGAGTTGTAATTTTACAACTGGACGAAAAATGTCTGGGCCAGGATTCGAACCTGGTATCTCTTGGCTGGAGCTGCCATGATCATGCGCTATTACCTGCGATTTTATCTGTTGAGCTGATTCAGATAACAGACCAAATGCTACATATTCGTTCGGGATAGCTCAGTTGGCAAAGCATGGCAGCTTCAGCCAAGAGATCTCAGGTTCGAATCCTGGACCGGACATTTTTCGTCCAGTTGGAAAATTACAACTCATAGATAGACGGATTTGTTTTTTAAATGGAGCTTCTTTAAATAGCCCTGGAAGACATTTAAAGTTCTTTTTATCATAGAAGTTTTGATAAATTTTAGAGAACATGTATAATTAGATGGTAATTCAATAAGCTACAATTAAAATTCTGCGTGTTCCGATCAAACTATTCCAGGCAAGCTCAGTTTATTTATACTGGTACATTTTGTCACTATATAGTGATTTAGAACTTCAATCAACACCGTTCCAAAATATTCTGTCAGGTGCCACTTGGCACGCGTGCCATAGGTTCGTTGTCCCTCCTTTAATGGAATATAAGATAACTTTTTTTTTCTAATTTTAGTTTTAACGCCATATATTTTGTGCTTATATTTAGATGTGCACTGAATTTAATAATCTACAATGAATCATGCAATCAATATTGAGATTTTATTTGCAAAACATATGTTTGTTTTTTTTTTTTTGTTTTTTTTTTAAGTGTGGTATAAAATATTCTTAAACGGAATGTTTCCTCTTATCTTGTCCAATAGCTACTTTCTACACACTTAGCTTTTCAGAGGTATAATTTGAATTGCAAAAATATTTCACATGTTAATCATTTTCTTCAAAATAGTTATTTTTCTATGCCTTAAAGGATTTAAAAAGTTTTTGTGATCGTGTGTTTTATAAATTATACTTAGAAATATTTTCTCCATGCTCGAGGAAGTAAAACAATAATAATTTCATTTTTGTACGATCAAAATTTAGCATGTTATAATTACTTTTAAATTACTTTTATGAATTTTCTGCGTTTTCTGGCACTAGAAATGCATTTTTCTGTTTTTAGTGTCTGAAAATGGGGTGCAAATTCAAACATTCAAAGTGTCATAACCCGGTAAAATTTGATAAATCAAAAAGGAAATTTTATAACTTTACTTCTTAGAGTATGGAAAAGTTTTTTTTAATGTAACATATGACTTAGGGACTGTAGTAAAATTGATATTTCGTAACTTAAAATGTATAGTTATTTTTACGTAAATGGTACTGATATGATGAAACATCACATTTGAAACTATAATATTTTTGTATCATAAATTAATTAAAAATAGTCGTGGCTTCAATTAGCACACTGGTAACAAGACGAACATTAATTTACATGACTAAACTAAAATAAACCAATATAGCATTCTAAGCTGAAGAACATACATTTAAGAAAGTGTCTTTTAGATTCGATGTAATTTCATTTCTAATGTTCTTAAGTGCCTGTTCACAAGCAATAGACCATATGAAATTCATATTCTATCTTAGAAATTTATTTAAGGGATATGCATTTCTAGACAGTTTTAGTACAAACTTAGAATAATAAGTACCTAAGCCTAGAAAAGCCTTAACTTGTGATGCATTTACTGGTCGTGAGGCATTTAAAATAGCTTCTATGCTATATTGTATTTTATGAATATCCTATTTATAAATTTCAAATTCACAATACGTAATTTCGTCAGTTATAAAAAATGATTTTCCTTTAAATATCATAATATTATATTCACGCATTCTTTCTAATACCTGTTTTAAACGTTGCAAATGCGTTTCACTAGTTTCCCCAGTAACTCAAATATCATGAATGAAAGTTGTAACACAATCAATTCTGCTTAAACTTTGTTTATTTTTTCTTTGCGAAATGGCTGGAGAACTGGTAGGGCCCATTACTAACTTTAAAAATTGGAATAATTCTTTCGAAGTGTTGATTGTCAGTTGGATTTTTATTTAGTGGTGATTGAAGAAATGCTTGGTTTAAATCTGTTTTTGTAAAATGGAACTAAATCCCTAATGTAGCAAAAATATCTTCTATCTTTGTCAAAGAACATTTTTCAAAAATTTATTTATAATTATACTTTGAAATAACCACATAGATGAATTTTCGCAATTTGCAATTCTTCATTCACTGCTGCACGTAAGGCATAAGTTACAGCTGTAGCTTTACAAAACATGAAAGTAGAATATTTTTCTAGACAAAGTTCTGCCTTCATTCCCTTTATTTCTCCCCTTTTTATCCATAAATAAATACGAATTCTCAGTTAACAATGATTTTAAAGTGACAGACAAATTCGTGATTTTAGTTACATACACTTACTTTAATCTATGAGTAAACATATTAAATTTCAAAATCCCCTCTCTAGCGAAAAATGGTAGAAAACTATCTTCTTTTGTCAAAAACACTTTAACATTTATAGTTTGCTATCATAAGGGACATAGACATTTACTTATCCAGAAGGATTACAATTTCACCAGTTGCAGTTCTTAGCTGAACATCAGTTAGAAACAATTTATGATTTCGAAATATTCTGCAAAAATCTTTAATTTTTATAGCAGAAATTGCTCAACCGGTCTCAAACTTCACGTCTGCTGTCGCCCTATTTTCTATTAATGCAGGAATTTCGATAAGAGTTGTACCTTTATCATAACTCTCACATAAAACATCAACTGTCTTTAATGTATTAATTTGCTTCTTGAAATATTATTTTACTTTTACGAACTTAACCAAAATTACCACTTTTGTTTTTGTATTAATACAGTATTATATTGTATTAATACAGTAACACAAGAATTTGCTAAATGTGAAATATTACCACATCGATAACATTTAAATTTCAACTTTTCTTTTCTCAAAATTTGCATAATTGTTGATACTCTGTTTTTGAAAACTGTTTTGATTTTTTTTTTCTTTTTTGGTTTTGCATTTCTAATAAACGCAATTTAATTGACATTTATACTTCTATTTTTTAGTTCTGATACATCGATTTCTGCATTTTGCAATGCGATACCCTTTTCGACAGCCTTTTCAAAAGTTAACTCGTGAACCTGAGTGATCAGTTTACTCTGAATATTTTCATATTTTAGATCTCTAAAGAATTCATCGAAAGGATTCTCGTTTAATGTGTCATTCGAGAAAGCTCAGTGAGTTGTTCAATATTTCAATCGAGAAGAGTATTCATGAATAGTTTCATTTTCTAATTGAAAACATTTTCGAAATATCATTCGTTCACAAGTTTTATTTCGTGCGGGGCTCAAATATTGGAACAGAACTGGAACAATATCATCACATTCAAGTGATTTCAGAGAAGAAATGATATATCCGTCATCAAATTACAAAGTTTTGATCCATATATAAAATAATAGCCACAAATGTTTTTCTTTCTTTACGTCGTGTAATATAAAAGCTTGTTCAAACTTTTGACATACGCTGCCAAACTTTCAACTGAATTGTTATATTCATTAAAATTCAAATACATTATGAAACTTGTAAAATAAAATAATAAATTCAGACTTACTATCGCATAAATTCATGAATAGACGAATCTTAAATCCACGTGAAAAATCCATCTTTCGCGCCCAAATCACATTTTTTGTTATTTTCATAAAGTAGGTTTAAATTAAAATTGCATAATTTGAAAACTCAAAATCTACATACAGTCACGCATTTTTCATAAGCACATCATAATAATTTTCTAAAAATCTTTGTAGTATTAAATTAAATATATTAAGTCGGCTTTTGTTAAATTTCATCTTTTATTATTTTTGGACATATTATAATATACAAAATAAAAGAAGAAACAATACACGAATTTGAATAGACAGACTTCGCTTTACGGTACAATATATCATTTTACAGAATTCAGATCTCTTATTTTAATTTACTTCAATTAGGTATGTCTGAAAATATTAAGTCCTTTAAAGTATATATTTATACTGTTAAGAACATTTTTCTGAAAATTTATTAACAGTTCACTTTATTATAATATTTTTCACGATTTAAAAGCTTAATGTTTCCTAAAAACGCACTAAAAAAACTTTAAGAAAATTTAATTAAGCTATCTAAATCAGTGATAACTTGTAAATTTATAACTTTAATCAAATCTTTTTAATTTATTTAAAAAAATTACTGTGTAGTCATTTTACATAAATAATTTTAAAAACTACATTTTTCAAATCTCTATTAGATATACCAATGCCAACTGATAAAATGATCACAGACTGCAAATGATAGTTGAATAATACTTTTAATAGAATCAATTAAAAATAGTTTTATCATTTTCCCTTTATATTTAATAATTATAGATACACGGACTGGTATGAAGAGATCATCTGATAAACTAAATAATTATTGTATTATGCTATAACTGATAAAATGATGAGATGAAACATATGATGAATTTTATTTTTAAGTAGAACCTATTAATAAAATTTATTTTCATTTTCTACTTTTTCTGTGTTTTTTAGAAATATCTTTCATCTGTAACAATATCTAGCCTGATTATTTAAATAATTATAACATTTACAGTTTATCAAATAAAGTAAATGCATGAATGAAAATATTGCTTGTTAAACAAGTATAAATCATTCCAGGATGTAATATACCGGCTGTAGTGCTTTTTTGAAAAAAATCATGTAAAATAACATATTACAGGCTATTTTTTATTTAATGGCTTCAAGAAATCTCTTATAAACAATTAAATTGTCATGATGGTGACGATTCTATTATAATTTACAAATGTGCAGAAGACACAACAAATTGTCACAATACAAAATTATACAGAAACACAAGTATTTGAATTTTGGGTACAACCTTTCACTTTCTCGCAGTGGTAATTTTAATTTAAAAGTCCCAAATCAGATATTTGTTTGGCAAATTAAATTATATATCATTAGATAAAGAAGAGTTGACGTTTTTTATTATGTGATACCTAGTAAAGTTAAACTTTTTATAAGATGCATTTATACGTTCATAAGAAGAATATATTCCAGTGATTATTAAAAGTTATGAAGCAGAATAATACTTCAAATCAGTAAATTTAAGTATATAATACAGTTAATATGCAACATGTTATAACATATCATTTGTCCACATTACATTTATACGGATATTTAGTTACTAAGTTTCAGTGAAAAATTACGCATTATTTTGAAAACCAAAAAAAACGTCGTCCTGCCTAAAAATTTAATCTGAAAATTTGAATCTAAAAATTTAAATTAACCCGAAACCCGACAGAAAATTACCATCGCCCCGTAACCCGACCCGAACCAGACAAATAAAAATCCATCGATACGTAACCCGATCTGAATTCGACAAAATAAATTCCTTCGTGTGACACAACCTGAACCAAACCAGAAAATTCAAGTTAACCCGAAACCCGACCCGAACCAGCCAAAAAATCCAACGAACCGTAGCCCAATCCGAATGCGAAAAAATAAATTCCTTCGTCTCGCAACTTAACTTGAACCTGAAAATTGAAGTTAACCCGAAACCCAACCGAACCTGACAATTTATGCTAACCCGAAACCCGACCGAACCTGACAATTTATGCTAACCCGAAACCCGACCCAAATTTTAAAATTTAAGTTAGCCCCAAACCCAACTCGAACCCGACAAAATTAATCTATTGGATCGTAACCCGATCCGAACCCGACAAAATAAATTCCTTCGTCTCACAACCCGACCTGAACCTAAAAATTGAAGTTAACCCGAAAGCCGACCCGAACCAAACAAATAAAAATCCATCGATACGTAATCCGATCCGAACCCGACAAAATAATTTTCTTCGGCAGAGAACCCGATCCTAACCGGAAAATTGAAGTTAACCCGAAACCCGACCGGAACCAGACAGAAAATCCATCCATCCTTAACCCGATCCGAACCTGACAAAATAATTTCCGTCATCATGCAACCCGACCCAAACTGAAAACTGAAGTTAACTCGAAACACTACCCGAACCCGACAAAAAAATCCATTGAACCGTAACCCAATCCGAACCCGTAAAAGTAAATTCCTTCGTCTCGCAACCTGAGACGAACCTGAAAATTTAAGTTAACCCAAAAACCGACCGAACCTGAAAATTTAATTTATCCCGAAACCTAAAAACCGAAAATTATTTTGTCAGGTTCGGATCGGATTACGTATCGATGGATTTTTATTTGTTTGGTTTGGGTCGGCTATCGGGTTAACATCAATTTTCAGGTTCGGATCGGGTTGCGAGACGAAGGAATTTATTTTGTCGGGTTTTGTTGGGTTACGGTCCGATGGATTAATTTTGTCGGGTTCGGGTCGGATTTCGGGTTAACTTAAATTTTCAAATTTGGGCCGGGTTTCGGGTTAGCATATATTTTCAGGTTCGGTCGGGTTTCGGGTTAACTTCAAATTTCAAGTTCGAGTCGAGTTTCGAGACGAAGGAATTTATTTTTTCGGGTTCAGATCGGGTTATGGTTCGATGGATTTTTTTGTCGGATTTGCGTCGGTTTTCGGGTTAACTTCAGTTTTCTTGTTCGGATCGGGTTGCGTGACGACAAAAATTATTTTGCCGAGTTCAAATGGGGTTACGTAATGATGGATTTTTATTTGTCTGGTTCGGGTTAACTTCACTTTTCAGGTTCGGGTCGGGTTGCGAGACGAAGAAAATTTATTTTGTAGGGTTCGGATCGGGTTACTGTTTAAAGAATTTTTTTGTCTGGTTCCGGTCGGTTTCGGGGCGATGATAATTTTTGGTCGGGTTTGCGTCGGGTTTCGGGTTAACTTAAATTTTTAGGTTTACTCTGTCTAGGCTCTTTGCAATCGGCCTGGAAAATAGCAGGCTGATTGGGAAAAGCGAGATGATTCTCCAATTAGACCGGCTCTTTGCAAACAGCCTAGGCTCTTTGCAGAGAGCCGAATTTCACAATTAGCCTACGACATATATAAAGGTATGAAGTCTTCTGCATGAAAGTGATCTGAAAATTAAAATATATTTTAATATTAATTATTATGGAAAATAAATAAAATCTGTTCTAAAGTAGTTTTTCCTTTTTTCTTTGTATTTATTCTATTGTTGTTCTTCAAAAGCATACGTCATTTCAAAAGAATATGATCCAAACATAAACTATCAAGAAATATTTTCCAAAGAAAAATTGAAGGATGAAAAAAAACCTTTCGACAAAGAAATCATTCGTTATAGGTAAAACTATTTCTTACAGATTACTTTATTAAAATGTTAGTTTATAATGTGGAAATCATAAATAGTTTTTATTATTATTATTTATAATTCAACATTAAAATCATCTTTTTTCATTTGTATCAGTTTTTCTTAACAATAACGTCTTTTTTAAGTTACTTTCGTTTTCAGGGTTTTATTTTATTCGTAAATTTTTTCAATGATTTTTTTAGTATCATTCTTTTTAATAATCAGTTCTGACAAGGTTAAATGGAAAATAGTTTTTCATTTTTTAGATTTAACGTGCTTTTGGCAGTTTGACATTTTGCGAAAGTATACTGTGACATCGTTAAATCGTACCCCAGATCATGACATCGATTGAATTAATTAAACTTTTTTTTGCATAAAAAATAAAATTGACCAATTAGATAAATTGGTTTTAATTTTCTTTCGAATGCCTAGCACTTTTTAACCAAACTTTCTGTCATTTCATACCAGGGTTGAAAGTTAGACAAAGAAAATAATAATTATATTAGTAATCTCAATAATTTATATCATCAGATCATTTATTTGAAAAACTACTACCTGAATAATAAAAAAATATATATATATTATACAAAAAATAAAAAAAATTTAAATTAAAAGTTCAAAAATTAAAATATATATAAAGTAAAAAGTAAGAATTGTGAATCAAAATGTGATTTAAACTAAGTATTTTTAAAAGAGAAACTTAATTTTTTTTTACAGAAAACAAGCTTTTATTGACAGGGAGTCTCAACAATCTAGGTACGTACTTAGAGGGAAGGTAAAGTGCACTACTTAATTTTTATTTTTTGCATTTTTGGAAACTAGAATCGCAATCTATTTTTTAATGAAAATAACAGGATGTTTCACTTCAATTAGAGACCGTTTTCTGTTCATAACTTTAAAAGTAGGGAAAATATTTTAAGGAAATTTGCAGCAGTATTTTTTGTGTAAAATGTAAAGATGTGACAAGTAGGAGTAGAAGTGCCATTATCCGCTTCCAAACAGGGCTAAACCAATTGCAAGATATTTCAGAATATAGTTCACATTACACACAGGGTTACTGATCGAATCGCTTTGTTTATCCAGCTACTTTCGAAATATCATCGCGTTTCACACAGAAAAAGGTAAATATTGCAAATTTCGTTAAAACACTTTCATTATTTACATGTGAGACACATATATTTGCATATTATTTACATATATAATAAAATTGTTTTCCATAGATTAGTAGAGTTTTCATCGGTTAATCTGCTGGGTTGTAGATCGGATGATACCAAGACGAGAGTGAATTGTGTCAGACTCGATATCATTCGGATAGCTCGGCGATCCACCAAGTATAGTCAAAGTCTCAGGTTCGATTCATGCAGTAGATGCTTTTGACTCTGTTTTAAAAATGTGTTCCATTTTAACCTCCATTTACAAAGAAGCTTCTTATTTATAGCGATATGAACAAAAATATGTGTTCCGTATAATATAATAAGACGCCTTTTATTTCTGAGTGAATTACGACCCCAGTTCTCTATACCCAAATTGTTTATTGTAGTGTACTCTACTTCTTAAAGTTTGTACCTATATTTTTACATCCTATACAGTGGAACGCACTTATAATGAAGCAGAAAAAAGCGTGAAAATTATTCGTTGAGTGCAGGTTGCGTTAGAGGAGATTTCCTTATAACAATTTAAAATTGACTAAATACATTACAGACTGTTTTATAAAGACATCAATCACAATTTTATAATTCAAGATAATTTTAAGAACTAAAACAATAAAGTAAACGAAATGTTTATCAGGCAGCTCATACAGGACATGCAAGGTTGCTAAAATTTTCTACATTGCTGTTGCTACTTTTTTTTTAAATGTTTGTCGTAATTTTTTTGCGGATGTTAAATGAACGTACCACAAAGATTTTTGGTTTTGAAAAAATGGTAGCAAAGGTAAAAAAAGAAAAAAATAGGAATGTTGCTGCTTATAAGTATTCTTTACAATACTGAAAACATATATTAAGTTTTGTAGATGGCGCTGCGATGTATCGAAGAATAACAATGCTAAAACTAACGTGTAAAACTGTACTATACGTAATTCAATGTTATTTTTTTCTTTCTAAATATCGAAACACGAAAAAAAAAGTTTGGATTATTAAATTTTGATCTTATTTTGAACATTTTTTACATAGCCAGTATAGAACCATCTATTGAAAAAAATACTAATATATTTCTTAGATTAAGCTATACAAAAATCTTTAGTTATATAATAAAAATGTTACTAATTTCATATTTATACTTTATTAAATCTTTTCATATTGCAGATAATGAATTTTTGTATGAGTCCTTTGCGAAACATCCTGTATATACTTCTTTATTATCAGTGCTCCAGTTTTATGAATAACGATAAGAACAGCGTCTAATAATATTTTTATTTTCTTTCATAATTGTTTAATAATGTTTTAAACCTTTGTCTACTGACCGGGACATCCTACAGACCAATAATAGGGATGTCACTATCGACTAATTCTTTATTCTACTTGTATTACTTATACAAATATTTATCATACACTTCTAGGAATGTCAAGAGAAATCTACTATAAAGAAAAAGTAGTGATATAAACAGATTATAAAAACAATCAACAGTGGTAACTCTGTTGTTTGTTATTGGCATGCATATGTGCCAGTCCATAGTCAAAGGGTTACACTAAATTCAAATAAAAGAGATGAAAACCATATAAAACCACACATGACGAGACCACTAATCGTGAAAGTGTCAACAAAGACAAAACTAAAAGGTAAAGAGACCAGCGTCTTCCCTCAAGATTGTCATCCCGAGAATGGACCGGCTGATCCAAGTGATTTGTGCGAGTGTTATGAAAGAGTGCGACTCCCCCCTCCCCCCCCCACCACCATTTTCTCTTCTGTATTTATTTATTACTATTTTTTATCTGCAATTCAACAAAGAACCGGTAAACAAAACATTGAAGCGATGCCAACAATGCTCTTGTCAGGTGGATCACAGCTATTCGGTGATCATTCGAATATCGCCTCGCGTCTGGGCACTAACTTGTCAAGCTAGGCACTCAGCCCGGCAAGTAGGGGCCTGGTCAGCAGTATATATAATAAAACGGTTATACTAACTTATCACAACATCCGCATCAACATATCATAAAAAACATAAATATTGATATTAATCTCTTAACCGTCGTGCCCGTACTCCATGCGTCCTAGAACAGATGGTTTGCTCCATTACTTAAAGCTTTTAAATACTATTGTTTTTTAATAGCAATTTTCACTTTATATAATGACCAAAATCCTTCACTTGAATAAGGAGAATATTACTTTTAGGACGAAGTAGATTTCGTCTATATTTTTACCCCTAATTTATTTATTATGTAAAAAAAAAATCTGCTAAAGAGTTCATAATATTGTGATATGGAACTTGGTAGCTATGTAACTCACAAAAGAATCTCGCGGCGTCTCTTCAGTACAAGCGCACTGTACTGAATCAGGACATTGGGACATGTTTTTGTGCGTAGAAAGACTAATCTAATGAGAGACCTACATTGACTTCAAAGGGATTTCCTGTGATTTGTTTGCACTGATCCCAAATTTTGAAAGTTATTTAGTACAGGGCAGATTTGGCGAACCTAAGTCACGCGTGACCAAGTTGGCAGGTAAGGTAAAGCCAGGAGAGATGGCGCGGTCGGAGAGATTGCGCACATAGAGGTTCGGAGGAAGGAGTAGAGTGAGCGCCCAGCGACTCCAGGTAGTTATACAACAGCAGAAGTGGAGTGTCTACTTGAAAGTGCACGTTGATTGTTTTGAGTGTCTAAGATAAAGCATTGCTATTTTGTTTCGTTTTCCCAAACTAAGGGCTAGAATTTTCATAGCTATGTAAAAAACTAATCCATTCATTTCAATCACTTAATATTTTCCACTCAAAGTAAAATAAATAAATAAAGAAAATGATGAAGCACGCAGATAAAAACCCAACGATAATTTTTCTCTCATCTCTTAAAACAAGTGACCTAATTTATGACTCTTAAGTTTCAAGTTTATCAAGCAATAGAGATTTATTACCTCGTTATAATCGTTCTCTTCTAATAATGTGAAATATGTTTATAATTTGTTATTTGTGATTATGCCATTATAAACTTATTACAGAACTAAAACATTTAAAAGGACAATTATTCAACGTCAATTTGTTTCAAAGAAATGATGCAACTTTACTCATAACTTTCCAAACTTTGTGAAAATGAGTCAGTGTATTACTATCCTTCATTCTGTAAAGTCACAGGAAAAAATGTTTCCTGATGTTAAAATTAATCTAAATGTAAACCTTTTAAAATTTTAAGTAATGTAAAATATAATTTTTAAAATCAATCCAAACGTGAACTTATTTATTCAATGTGAATTGTGCATTAATATAATTTTTTACAAGTCTTATTTCAGCGGTGGTGCAAAACAGGATTATTCAAGACGTGTTTATAATAAATTCTCAAATAGTTGAAATATATAAACCAGTGGATATTTCATAAATTGGATAGACCTTAGAAAAGGTAAGCAATTCCTTTTCTTTCTGCATGTTGAAGACCAGAGTTAATTTTAATTTGAAGAATTTAATATTCTGATGTTACGCGCTTACCTCGTTGGCCTCGCCCCTTCAACAGTGATCATGAGCCTGATGAATATATGAACTCAGAATTTATTCTTAAGGATTAATAATTGACTCTAATTAATAAAAATAATACTCAGCTCTTATGCTAGATTAAAAATTCAAGAAAACATAATTGAATTTAATAAACTATTTAAACTAATAAAACTTTAAAAACTGTATAAACAAGTTCTCCGAGATGGCGACAATAAAGGAAATGCAAATAGTAGATAAATTAAACAATAATAATTATTCTATATGGAAGTTTAAAATTAATATGTTGTTAATTAAGGAAGATTTGTACGAACTCGTAACTCAGGAACCCCCTACACCAATTAACGAAGATTGGAGAAAAAAGGATGCAAAAGCTCGCGCTTTAATAAACCTGAGTATAGACGATACGCAAATAGTTCATGTAAAACATTTAGAAACAGCAAAACAGACATGGGATAGTTTAAAAAACATTCACGAGAGAGCCAATTTGTCCAGTAAATTGTATTTGTTACGAAAATTGTATAGTGCAAAACTTCCCGAAAATGGGAACATGCACAAACACATTACTAATATACTGGAAATAAAAGATAAGCTCTCCGCAATAGGAGAGAACATAACCGACTCGCATTTATCTGCACTTCTATTGTGCTCGTTACCTGCGAGTTATAATACTCTAATAACAGCTCTCGAAGCCCGAAATGAGATTGAATTAACTCCCGAATTCATCAAAAGCAAACTTACTGATGAATTTAATAAACGGGTAGAAAATAGTGAGCAAGTTGAAAACTCACAAAAGGTGTTTAAAACACAAAAGAAATACACTCAAGATTATAAAGGGCAAAACAAATATTGTACCTACTGTAAACAATCAAATCACACTTACAAACAATGCTGGCATCTCAAGAACAGAAACACACAGACCACTACACCTAAAACACAATACAAATACAAAAAGTACACATCGTTGTGTTTTGAAAATACAAAAGGTGATAGTAAAAATAAAATGAATGAATCAAAAACAGATGAACAGGTACAAATAAATAAAAGTGAACATAAAGATGCAGCATTCATAATTGTCAATCCCGCTAATAAAACCTGGTTAATTGACTCAGGAGCGTCTTCGCATATAGCGAACGATAGGGATATATTTACAAAATTCAACGATACTGAAAAAACTACAGTAACAATTGCTAATGGGAATACATTAAATTCTTACGGAACCGGCGAAACACAAATAATGACAAAGACATCTGATGGATGTATAAATAGAATTACACTTAAAAATGTGTTATTTGTTCCACAATTGGAATCAAATTTAATTTCCGTAAGTAAAGCCACAGAACATGGCTATAAAGTATTTTTCGAAAATGAAAAATGCATACTATCGTGCAATGGAAATATATACTTAGAAGCATTTAAGAAACATAACTTATATCAAGTTGAAACACTAGAAGAAAGTTCTCAAAATAAAATAAACATTGCACATGATTGCAGAAATAAAGATTGCCTCGAAATTTGGCATAAACGCCTTGGCCACAGAAATAATGAAAGTATAAAAGAATTAGTCAAAAATGACTTGGCCAGTGGGATAAAAATAAATAACTGTAATCATAAAACAAACTGTGAAACCTGTATAAAAACAAAGTCAACAAATGCACCGTACTCTAAATCTATCGAAAATAAAACAACAAAAGTATTAGATTTAGTACATACTGATTTATGTGGGCCTTTTAAAACACCCACAATAGGAGGAAAAAATTACTTCCTTACATTCATAGATGACAGTTCTAGATTCACAGTTATTTACTTATTAAAAAGTAAAGATGAAGTTTATGAAAAAATAAAAGACTATGTACAAATGGTCAAAACCAGACAAGGAAAATATCCGACGGCGATTAGATCGGATAACGGTGGGGAATATATAGGAAATAATACAGAAGCCTTTCTAAGGGAACATGGTATAAAACATGAATACACAGTTCCATTTTGTGCCAGCCAGAATGGCATTGCTGAGAGAAAAAACAGAAGTTTAATAGAAATGACACGAAGCCTATTATCCGAAGCAAATTTACCTCATAGGTTCTGGGGTGAAGCCATAAATACTGCTAATCACCTCCAAAATAGGCTCCCCACTAAATTGACAAATAAAACGCCATATGAAATTTGGTTCAAAAGAAAACCAAATCTCTATTATTTACGTGTATTTGGCTGTAAAGTATACACTTACATAAACAAACACAAAAGATCTAAACTAGATGACACAGCAGAAGAGGGTATCTTCATGGGCTATGATAATAATACAAAGGGATACCGCGTTTTCACTAAAAATGGTGAAATAATAATTTCCAGATCTGTAAAATTTCTGGAAGAAAAACTGAACAATTTAAACGAGAAAATTAATGATCACGAACAATTAATTGAAGATAAAAAATACATTGAAATAGAAATAGGTGACACACCCTGTACACCTGACGCGCCCAAACAATCCGAAACACATCAACCTCGTAGATCTGAAAGACAAAACAGAGGAGTACCACCTCAAAGATATACTTCCGACAATTTTATTGCTTTAGCAAATGATTGCGATACAACAGAACCTGAAAACTGGAAACAGCTTATCAAAATAAACAATCCACTAGAAAAGAAAAACTGGCTTAAAGCCACTGAAAACGAAATACAATCGTTAATGAAAAATAATACATGGGATCTAGTCGATCCTCCTCTTAATAAAAGAATCATAGGAAGTAGATGGATTTTCAAACGAAAAATTGATAGTTCAGGAAATACACAAAAATATAAAGCACGTTTTGTTGCCAAAGGTTTCAGTCAAAAATATGGGGAAGATTATCAAGAAACATTTTCACCAGTAGCACAACATTGTACCATCAAAACACTTCTTTTAGCAGCAGCTTATAATAATTTGAATGTGCGACATGTAGATATTGACACCGCTTTTCTTCATGGGAACTTAAATGAAGAAATATATATAAATCAACCTGAAGGCTATGTAAACGAACAATTTCCTGAAAAAGTTTGCAAGCTCAAAAAGGCAATCTATGGCCTCAAACAGGCCGCCAGAGCTTGGCATATTAAAATCGCTGAAACACTAGACAACTTGAACTTTATCCAAAGTACAGCAGACACATGTCTTTTCACTAGAAAAGAAAAAGATCATACATCATACATAATAATATATGTTGATGATATACTCATCGCCAGCAAAGATGAAATAATAGAAGAAATCGTAAATTCTCTAAAACAAGAATACGAATTAAAGGATCTAGGCAATATTAGTAACTATTTAGGTACTCAAATTCAGAAATTACCTAACGGTTATTCTCTTGATCAAAAAATTAAGATTGAAAATTTAGCGAAAAAGTTCAATCTTGAAAACTCCAAACCGTGCAAAACTCCAATGGAACCAGGATATAACAAATTAAATGATGATGATAATATAATGCCAAATAATATTAAATATCGCCAGGCACTTGGTTCATTGCTTTATATAACAACAATAACTAGACCTGACATTTCAGCAGCAGTAAACATTTTAAGCAGAAGAAATGAGAATCCTCGCGAAAAAGACTGGCAAGCCGTAAAAAGAATAATAAGATATCTATATCATACTAAAGAACTAAAATTAATAATTAACACTAATGAAGAACCAATATTAAAGGTATTCGCTGATGCCGATTGGGCAGGTGATACCAAAACCCGTAGATCAACATCGGGAATATTATATATGTTGGGCAACAACCCAATTCAGTGGACGACGAAAAGGCAAAGTTGCATTGCCTTATCTTCAGCAGAGGCTGAATATGTGTCCGCAGCACATGCTAGCCAAGAAATAATTTGGTTATTGAAGTTACTTGACGATCTAGGCTTTCCACAGCAAAAACCAATCACTTTATATGAAGACAATCAAAGTACCATAAAAATGGTTGAATCAGAAAAATTCACGAAAAGATCAAAGCACATCGACGTCAAATTTAATGCCATTAAACAATATAGCGAAGAAGGCATAATTGAGTTAAGATATCTTCCAACAGAAAATATGATAGCTGATGCACTTACCAAACCTTTACCCAAGCCTCGATTCATCGAACACAGAAATTCAATGAAAATATTAGTTAATCCCCATGAACGGATTAAGGGGGAAATTGTAAAAAACTAATCCATTCATTTCAATCACTTAATATTTTCCACTCAAAGTAAAATAAATAAATAAAGAAAATGATGAAGCACGCAGATAAAAACCCAACGATAATTTTTCTCTCATCTCTTAAAACAAGTGACCTAATTTATGACTCTTAAGTTTCAAGTTTATCAAGCAATAGAGATTTATTACCTCGTTATAATCGTTCTCTTCTAATAATGTGAAATATGGTTATAATTTGTTATTTGTGATTATGCCATTATAAACTTATTACAGAACTAAAACATTTAAAAGGACAATTATTCAACGTCAATTTGTTTCAAAGAAATGATGCAACTTTACTCATAACTTTCCAAACTTTGTGAAAATGAGTCAGTGTATTACTATCCTTCATTCTGTAAAGTCACAGGAAAAAATGTTTCCTGATGTTAAAATTAATCTAAATGTAAACCTTTTAAAATTTTAAGTAATGTAAAATATAATTTTTAAAATCAATCCAAACGTGAACTTATTTATTCAATGTGAATTGTGCATTAATATAATTTTTTACAAGTCTTATTTCAGCGGTGGTGCAAAACAGGATTATTCAAGACGTGTTTATAATAAATTCTCAAATAGTTGAAATATATAAACCAGTGGATATTTCATAAATTGGATAGACCTTAGAAAAGGTAAGCAATTCCTTTTCTTTCTGCATGTTGAAGACCAGAGTTAATTTTAATTTGAAGAATTTAATATTCTGATGTTACGCGCTTACCTCGTTGGCCTCGCCCCTTCAACAAGCTATTCATCAGAATTTCTATACAATGTCAGTAGTACAAAATATTTTAAACTTAAACGATTTCTCATAAGCTACTAATCTAGACTAACAATGTGAACATCAACGGTTCGTTTTAGTAGCGGTCATGTTTATATAAAAGGTCGCGCAATCTCTCCTAAAAAAATTCGAGAGTTTGCGCATTTGCTACTTAGGAGAGATGGCGCTTTGTTTCCATTAGTTTCCGAGCTAGGAGAGATTAGGCAGCTTATTGGTAAATTTGCCTAAAAAAAGGAAAAATTAAAATGAACTAATTTTAAGTTAAACGTGTTATCAAGTAACTGAATGCTATTTTGTAATCTTATCTGGACTTGCTTTTTTTGATTCTTTAATTTTTTCCCTTTAATTAATTTTTTTAATCGGTTTGAAAATTATTTCCTTTATCTGATTCTATAACCATTAGGTTGAAATATGCACGCCTAATACAATAATATTTATTCACAAATACCTTACAACAATGTCATTTAAGTGTAACTATTATTGTCAACAATTTAATTGCAGTTATTAATAGTAACAATCTCTCCTACCCATGTGCGCAATCACACCAACCCTGTAAGGACAGATTGCGCAAAATAACTTTCTTAGTTTTATTGCAATTATTCTATTAAATTATAGCATAACAACAAAATAGCAATGGAAATGCATAAAAAACAAATGATGTTAAAATTATTCATGGCTAGTTTAGCAAAAAATTAATATTTAGATTTTTTATTGTTATTCTTTTGATTTTGCGCAGACTCTCCTAGCTTTACCTTACGACAATTTCTCTGGCACGCGAAAAATTTAAATTTGATAATTATTATACAGAAAAATCCTTCTGATTTTGTTATAACAGTTGTTTTTACCCCTAATTAATTTATTATTTTTGAAAAATAAAAGAATCTGTCAAGGGGTTAAATATATTTATATGCAACTTGGCAGCTATGCGACTCACATAAACATCTCAACACGCGTGCCACGTCTTTTCAGTACAAGCGCGCTGTACTGAATCGGCGCATTGGGGACTGTCTTTGTGCGTAGAATGACTAACCTAATGAGAGACCTCGTGAGATGAACGAAACTCTAAAAATGAAGCAACACCCTTAGTGACGAAAATTTGAAGTTATCAACCCTATCTGCAAAACTATGAAATATGCCAAATAAAAATGAGTACAGCGTCCTCGATTTAATGTGCTATCACGTCTTACACGTAGAAACACGAAATATTATTTTTTCCACATCCAATTACGAGCTTAAATACGTTACTAATATAGAATCCAATCTCGAGCCTAATTTCTAAACACGAGATCAGATTTTGCGAAAAAGACTTTTTCCCATTAAATGAAGTAATCTTTTAAAAATTGTAATATATATGTAGAAATGTAGTTTATGTTTCCGTATAAATATATCGTTCTCTTTATTTAACGTTTCCTAAAAGAAAAAGTGATACATTTATTTTATATATGAATATTTTGTCAAATTACAGTTAATCAATTGCGCTATTGATTTTTGAAAATTGGATCACAGAATAAAAAATTCCTTTTTGTTTCGTTATTAAAATCAAATTTTCTTAGCAATAAGAAAGATACTGAACGTTTTCTCTCTGATTAACAATCATAAGCGATAAAAAGAAATATTGTTAATCCAGTTCTATATGAGACCACATTCAGCCTCGTTATTAGCAAGCTTATAACCAAGAGGAAAAGTTTGGTTTTCAGTGGATTTCATGCGAGTAATGTGAATGAGCAAAAGTTTCAGTCCTACATATACTAAAATGAGAATTTGAATATTTTCTCTGCACAAATCCCCCTGGAACTGCTGTACAGTCATCTTCGGTCGGTTTTCGTCTTTCTTTGAACCTTTCAAATTACTCAAAAACTTGAGTGAGCAATAGACATTCATGTCCGTACACTCCTTTTAATATTGCATAAGCTTCTGTGTCAGTTTTCCCGAGTTTCGCAAGAATCTTGAGGTTAACCCGTTGCTCTTCTGAAAACTTATCATTTTTCCTGCGAGTCACTGGCACACGGTTCACTTTGAGCAAATGCTACAGCCAAACTGAGCCAAACTGAGATCTAGTAGGGCAGGGAAGAAATAACACGTAGCAGCGCAAGGGAAATTTAATTGCACCACACTCGTTGTTTGCGTGGGGCTGCATCTGTCCGGTTATTTAATAGCCACATCTCGTATACCAATACACTCCTGTTGATAAATTATGGATAATGACCACACACTTTCGATTCTAGACGTTCGAATATCTATCGAAATGCTTATTCAATTGTCTTTAAGATGTAAAGAACTTATTCCATTTCATATTTCTTAGTGAAGATTTTGACACAAGGGCAATTAGAGGGCCCACAATAAATTGAATAAATAAAATTGCATTCACTCTGTAGTAGAAAAAGTTCGAAATGGTCTCTCGCCGTAGCAAATGTCTATGTGAGTTCTGTACAATCTATTTGTTTAAGAATAACATGCATATATGGGAACATATAAACGCTTCTTCAAAGAAAAAAAAGAAAGAAATTCGCATGTTTTTGTACAGCATGCAGAGTTTTTTATTAAATTTAACGCAACTTTCAGAAATATTGACAAAGTGCAGTAGAAACGTACTGCAATTAAAACAAGAATTTATTGAATATTTGATGAATTATAAACCATTTGTATGAAATGATTTTTAACTGCGCATGCTCGAGAGATAATTCTTTTTTCATAATTTAGTTGTCAACTATGTAGGACAACTCATATAAAAATGCAGTCTAATATTGTACGAAATTTAGAAAGATATCTGGCGATATAATGAAAATGATTTCAGTTGCTTTCTGAAAGTAGCTGGATGATAAAGGATTTTCCAAAAAATTACAGTTATTTCACTGTATCGCTTGTTATGAATTTTTAAAATATTCTACTGGTCTTTTTATATATACTGTCCTGTATAGTTTATTAACAAATTATGAGAAAAAAAGTTTTTGATATTGTTCGCGCAAGCGTAGTAAAAAAGTATTTTATACAATTTTTTATATCTCATCAAATAAACCATGTATTATTTTTCCAATTGCAATATAATGCTTCTACTGCAGTTTGTAAAGCTTCCGTAGAGTGGCGTTGAATTTGGTTGAACACTCTGTCAGTGTAATGAAATACTGGTGGATTTCTTATTCAGAAATTCTGAATTTTTATCATAAAGTTTAAATAGTTCTTTTTATTTTAAATAATGATTGTAATTCCGTAAATATGAAAAAGAAAATTACTAAACCCCTGCACTGTGCAAGTTATAAACAAAAACCAGGCAAAATTGTTTTGGCTTTTTTACAGAAACATTTAAATCTTCACGAATATGCATGCTATTCTTTCACAAATGCATGCGAATGTTGGATAAATTCGAAATAGACACTTACTACATCCATCGAACATTTCAATTTTTTTTATGTTACATGATGATCGCAATTGTTATATTTTTTTATTAATATTTTTGTTATTTAGTTGCCCTCGTAACTAAATCCTCGCTGTTAAATATGAGAACAAGTATATTCTTTACATCCATGATATTTAAGGATGATTCGTCAAGCATTTCTGTAGATATTCTGCAGAACGTCTAAAATCGAAATTTCCGTTCATTATCATAATTAGTACTAATACATTATATTAAAAAATTGTCGTAGAACAGTACTTATCAAGCAAGGTACATTTTGTTTTAAAAATAAAATAAGTTTATTATGCTACATTTTTTCGCCATTGGCAGCATGCACGAGTGCTGCTGCAGGTGGTATTGTTGAATTCAGACACTTTTCTCCGGGAGGGATTTCTGTAGCTCCGGGGGGGACATTATAGAGTTCCGGGGGGGGGGGGGGAAATTCCACTTTTTGACCTCTGAAAGCATAAAATTTCAAATACTCTGGGGGGGACATTTCAATGCTCCGGGGGGACATTCCCCCCCGGGCCACCCCCTGGATTCAACACTGGGTGGTAGACATATTGAGCATACATTACTTTTTTTTATTAAAATAAATTGTACCTTATTTATATACATGAGTTAGTTTTATTAGTATTATATGTATCTGTATTATATTTCTCTACTTTTACTAGTGTTTATTGACGTACTTAAGCCGGTGATCTGTTATTGAAAAACTATCATTTCATGGCCTATAATAAAGTTGTTTTTACACATAAGCCGTCATTTCATATTAAATCTAGGACGCTTTACAATTTTGTAATTGACTTGATATCTCTCATAGTAGTCTATATATATTCGATAATTTCAAAATTTTGCTTTTAGGGGGTGCTGCCCTCACTCTCATATGTTGACGCATAGCCGTTTTACTTTTATCGGTTCCAGAGTTATTCCAGTATGAAGGAGCTTTCCTATAAACCCGGTATAATTATCGCTAGTCAATAGCCACTTTGTATTTGATTTGTTATTATATATATATATATATATATTGCATGTAAAATCCGAATCTGATTCCATCACGGAAGAGTTTTACAAAATTTTAGAATGTAATTCTTTCATACATGGTAAAATACGTGGTGAAATGTAAATTATAATTTACATTTTGTCTTTCAATACAGTGACCTCTCACTTATACGCGATGTTCAGTTATTACTTTTTAGCACCACTATTTTAAAATAGTAAAATCCGATTTATAAGTTCTGTGATGAATTAAGGCTTAAACTACTTAAGAAAAAACTGGTACGTAAAAATAATTACCGTATATCACGCATAAGTGAGAGGTCACTGTAAGGAGGAAATCATATATTCGAATACGAGCAAATCTAATGTGCGTGTGGTTATATATATATATATGTATATATATATATATATATATATATATATATCCAAATTTCATGTTAAAAACGGCTCTAACGATTTTGACGAAATTTTGTATCCTACCGTTTAGTGGGTCACTTTGGATCACCATGGGTCAGTATCAAACTAACTGTATCTAAAAAACGATTTTGACTAATTTTTGTATCCTGACATTTTCGTACACGAGAAGACTAGTGGACTGGGTCACATGTTCGAGAACTTTCGATTAGTGGATCATTTTGGTTATGAGTTATTATGGGTCAAGCTATTTTTATCTTAAAAACTGCTCAGATGATTTGAACTAAATTTTGTATCCTACAGTTTTAAGGAACAAGAAGAAGGGCTAGGTCACACGTTCGAGAACTTTCGATTAGTGGGTCATTTTTGGATCAACGCGGGCCAAGTTAATTTTACCTAAAAGACGGCTCTAATGATTTTGATTAAAGTTTTTATCCTGAGAGTTTCGGAATAATCGGGCTAGTTCACATGTCCGAGAAAATTTGATTAGTGGGCCATCTTTGGGTCACTGTGGGTAAAGCTAATTTTATCTACAAAACGGCTCAGACTATTTAGACTAAATTTTATATCCTATGATTTTCGGGCACGAGAAGACTGTTGGGCTAAATCACATGTTCAAGAAAATTCGATTAGTGGGTTATTTTAGTTATGGGTCATTGTGGGTCAAGCTATTTTTATCTTAAAAAAGGCTCAGAGGATTTGGACTAAATTTAGCATCCTACAGTTGTAGGGAACGAGAAGACTTTTGGGATAGGTCACATGTTCGAGAAATTTCAACTAGCGGGTCATTTTGGTCATGGGTCATTATGGGTCAAGGTATTTGTATCTGAAAAACTGCTCAGACGATTTGAATTAAATTTTGTATCCTACGGTGTTTGGGCACGAGAAAATCCGATTAGTGGGCTATTTTTGGGTCACTGTGGGTCAAGCTAATTTTATCTAAAAACGGCTTAGACTATTTTGACTAAATTTTATATCCTACGGATTTCGGGCATGAGACGACAGTTGGGCTTGGTCACATGTTCGAGAAAATTTGATTAGTGGGTCATTTTTGGTCATGGGTCATGATATTTGAACTCAAAGCTAATTTTGTCCGAGCATAGCTTGGTCTTCCCTGCTCGTTAATGACATTGATTTGGATGCATTCTGACATCAAGAAAGTCATCAACCTATTTTGAAAAATAACATTGTTTATATTAATATTATGGGTTGCTGCGCAACAGTTTCGTGTTCGTTCTTGGTTTTTTGTTAAGTAACAAAGAAAACATTTTTACTGGTGAATATTATGTTTTGTTTGTATTTCAAACTGTCAATTTTTGTCAAATAGTTCACTGTTGACTTTACGTAATTTCTGTGTATCTAAAAAATGTGACGTGATGAAGAGAATCTGATTATTCTTTCGAATTTAGCACCCTAAAATTAATTAAATGCACCCATTTACATGCCAGATACA
The DNA here is from genome assembly GCA_963931845.1 of Maratus michaelseni. NCBI lineage: Eukaryota > Metazoa > Arthropoda > Arachnida > Araneae > Salticidae > Maratus > Maratus michaelseni. The sequence goes on from OZ007587.1 coordinate 284,442,499, forward strand.
GACAAAAAGTTAAAATTTGTTAAACAGTGTTATTTGGACGTTAAAATGTAGCGAATGCAGTAGAGATTTAATTAAAACATATTTTTGTATTTCCCGTGACATTACTTCTTCCTTGTTATGCATTTTAATTAGAACTGTATGAGTATTAATTTAATTTAGCTGTTTCGAAGAAGCATTTATTAATCTAGGACGTAGAAGTACAGAGCTATTTCTTTTATGTATAGTTCACATTGTAAGAATATTATAATACGAAATACCTTTGTGATATTCTGTATAAATGCAACTTTAAAGTAGTACGTTTCATTTAAATTTTATTATAGATTCGCATTTTCTCTTTTATATTATTAAGTTTGGAATAAGCAACAGCTTTTGCTCGTTATACAGTACACCACACTTAATTAAAATCACATTCTGAATATTGAATCATGTTAAATAGGAAATTGTAATAGCAGCTTTAGAAAATGGACATCTTTAGAAAATATTTATCTGCAGAGAATGGGAGAAAATCTATTTGATAAATAACATGCAATATCTTTAATCCCCGGATAAAACATCATACATTTAAAAAATATTTACAAAGATTTACAAATGTTTACGTGAGATTGCTATTGAAAATGGGCGAATAATTTGAATAAATACAGGCTCTTTAAAGTGTAAAAAATTGCGAAAAAAGCTCAGACCTTTTTAATTAAAAATGAAAGCATGAATAAATTGAATGTAAACGTGATGTTTATTTTGTAAATAGAGCTAAGCATTGAATTTAGAGTAAATCCAACATAAATAATAAAATAATCAGATTGACTTTTACAAAAAGGTAAAAGATGTGAACTGCATTTTTAGTTTGAGTGTGTAGAATAAGAATTAGGATTATTAGAAGAATATAGATCTGTTAGATTACGAAAACTAACCGTAACAAAGTACGATTTTTTAAATTTTTATTTTGTTTTTCAAATAATAATAATGACTATAGACAGATAATTCTAAAAGAAAAATGTAAATCAAGTTGTCATTTCTGAGCAAGTAACACTGTAAAAATCTTATACGATGCGTAATTGAAACTATGATCGCCAATTTTTAATTCTCGTGCTTGTCTAAACTGAAAAATATAAGAATGAGGGTGACGGCGTGTGTTAAGGCAGTCGTCTGACATCGCCATAGTTGCCAGATATCCTGTTTCTTAAATACCACTATTTTCGTATAGATAATGTAACTTACTAATTATAAAGATTTGTTATAAGATGTCGGCATTCATTGGGGTTAAATGGGATATCTTTTAAAGTTTTTCAATTCTCGTGTTTGCGTAAATTCAGAAACATAAGGATGAGGGATTCGGCGAAAGTTAGGGCACTTATCTGACATCGCCATATTTGCCCGATATGCTAATTCTTCAAAACCTCTACGTTTGTATAGATAAACGTAACTTACTAATTGTAAAGATTTGTTATATACTGTCGGCATTCATTGGGATTATAGGGAATATTTTTTAAAGTTTAGAGAAAAATTTATGGAACTGTGGTTCAAGTTGCCGTTAGTGAGCAAGTGAAACTCTGAAAATCTTGTACGACGTGTAATCAAAACTATGATCGCTAATTTTTTAGTTCTCCTGTTTGTGAAAACTGAGAAAGATAAAGATGAGAGGGACGGTGAGCATTAAGACATTCGTCCAACATAGCCATAGTTGCCTGATCTCCTGATTCTTTAATACCACTTTTTTCCTATAGATATTTTCACTTTAATCAAATCCTCTAATTCTGTAATTTAAAGAAGATATTTCAGTCTGAAATGGTATCTAAAATTCGGTAGTTGTGATAACTATGCATTGTGCACCGTAAAAAAGCAAATGCTTCTTAATCTACGAAAATATAATAAAACCACGTATGTAAACATACAATAAACTCTTCCGAGTTACCCACGATTCCAAAATGCATACTTTATCTTTGGAAAGCTCAGAAACCAATACATTCCATACTCCAATCCAGTTCATAAGTAACAGAAAGTTTCTTTTTTTTCTATCGTTTAATTAAGACTCCTACAATACGGGCTGACTCACGCCGCCAATTTATTGGCCGTAGGAGAATAAGGATTGGCTAAACCGCATGGACAACAACCGCTGATTGGGCAACAAAATGCTTGTATTATAGTAGTCCTACTTGTCGATATCCGGAAGGAAAACACCATCTCACAGTATTCCGTGAAAGAGGATCGTATTAACATCGATAAAGAACATCAGAAAAAGGAACCATTTAAACAAGGCTGGAACATGAACCATCATATGCTGCAAGAGGAACAATCTAAATGGCGCTTGTTCAACACCATAATCTTATAGACGTGGTCAATTTAGAAGCTTACTGCTGCGGCCCATAACTCTTAACAGGGGATAAACAATTTAAACAAGACCCCAGAGCAGAGTTAAACGCATTGGAAAAATCACCAGGTAATAAAAAGTCCACTCAACTTGTAATTTTTCAGCTTCTTATTTTAAAGCGAAGAATAGACATCTTTAGTTAGGAATCCTAACTTAAACGTTGAACTCATAAAAAACAATACATCGTTCACAATGATATAATTTTGTAAAAGTAACAACATTGTTTTAAACTCTAAAACATAAGGTTTAATATAAAACATTAAATCCATAGAAATATATTCTCTAACAAATTTACATTTCTACTTCATATATATATATACAGGGTGTTTCACAAAGGACCCCTAACTTTAAAAATCAATAACCCGGAAACGGTGATAGGGAGAAACATGAAACCAGTAGTATGTTTATTAAAAAAATCGTAAGAATCTTATACATGAATCTCAAAATTTAGTTTAAAATAGCGCCGATAGATGACGCTGCGATAAATAGGCGTATCAAAAGTAATTCAAAAGGTGCACCTTTTACACAACAGACTTATCGCAAACGAAGAATGAAATTGCCATTGACTATCTGTTGTATGTCACCGGTCTGTTTGTTGAAATTTTTTGAAAAGATCACGAATTGTTTTCCCATCTGGCCTTTTGCGACTTGAAATTGTGTTTGAAAACTCTAATTTAATCGGTGGTACTCCAACACAATAAACGCACGTTCCTCCGCGGTATACATAACTTTCGGAAGTATTTTCACTATAAGCTAATAGCGGTCAGATTTCAATGGCTAGTCTTTCTATGCTTCTGAACTCTCTGTAGAAGGATTATTAACGCTCTCAGCGCCCTCTGTCGGTACTATTTTTAACTAAATTTTGAGATTTATGTATAAGATTCTTACGATTTTTTTATTATACATACCACTGGTTTCATGTTTCTATCTATCACCGTTTCCGGGTTATTGATTTTTAAAGTTAGGTTTCCTTTGTGAGACACCCTGTATATATATATATATGAAATGAATGTGAAAGAGTTTAAAAGAATTTTGAATGTGAACGAATGTGGATTGATATGAAAGGATATTTAGTTAAACCCATTCCAAATCAAAAACTGAAATATAGAAATCTAAAAGTTAAAATCCCCAAAACATTTGTTCTAACACGCAAAAAACAATACTTAAAACTGATTTACCAGGCATAAAGATCTTTAGCCATAAATTTTAATCAGCTCTCATCAACGTGACAGTTATTATATGAACCAAGAATGTAATCAAAGTAGATTTTTCTTATCAGAATTGCATCATAATGTTTTGTAAGATAAACAAATTGAGTTGTTCTTGTGATGCATGATTATTTAGGAAACAAATTATAAACAATATATTATTATTGCAGTTCAAAATTACTTCTAGATCATAAAGTTTAATAAATTTTCTCCAGAACGACAGTTATTGCATTCAGATTAAGAAATCAAAGTAAATAATTATGTCCAGCCATTAAATTATAATTAATGTCAAAATAATAAATATTGGTGAGTGTATTTTAGGTTGTATATCCAAATTAACTTTTGTCTGTTTGAAAGTTATTAATATTATTTGTTCATAAATAATCATTAACATTAAATTTAGAAATGACTGTTGTGCTGCAATTGGCAAAACCTATTGCATCATAAGACCACATTAATCAAGCCTTTTACACAATTAACAGTAAGTTCACGTCTATATTTGATTAGTTCGCCCTCTGCTGGAGGATATGAGAAATGCCAAATAAAAACAGAGAGCAGAAATTTTTCAGGGGCTTTTTTTGGCTTCTTGAGCCTTTCCTCCTCTACAAAGTCCTATGAGAAATGAAGGCAGCTCGGCCGCCCTGAAAATATCTAAATGAAGGTGCTAGGCTCTAGGCCCTAGCGATAGACTCTCAAACTTCTGGGTCTTACTTGGAAAAGGATCATCTACTATATATATATAAAACACAAACGGAAATTTCGTTCCGTTCCTTTATAACTGGAGTTCCACTGAATGGATTTGCATGGAACTTGCGTTGTTCGATAGATAATTTTTCAGGAAAGGTTTTAGTATATAATATATTGTTCTACGTACATTAGTTACAGAATTATGATAAAAAGTTCTGTTATTTTGGCCGAAAAGGTTACCATTGCTAATTTTTTAGCGACCATTATTGTTGCAGAAAGAAATGAAAAGGCTATACATCTCGAAAATTAAAAGAAAAACTGTTGCTAATTTTATTTTTAAAAAATATAAAAAATAAAGAGTTAGAAAAGAAAAAGAGTTTTGATAACAGATAATATTATAAAACAAAAATATTTAATTTAAACATGATTGGGAATATTCGTAATGCTTAAAAAATTATTTAAGGGGCAAGATTGCTATTGAAAGAAATATTTGGCGATTTATCTTTTGTTTTTGGCAATTTTGATTTTACTTTTGACCCCAAACAATTTGATTTTAAGCCAAAAGGTTTTTTTTTTTTTTTTTTTTTTTTTTTTTCAATTGAAATAGAAACAACTATACAACTGGAAAAATAAAAGAAAAAACTGTTACTAATTTTCTTTAAAAAAAAGAAAGAAAAGAAAAACAGTTTTAATGAGAGATTTTAAGCCAAAAGGTGTTTTTTCAAGTGTACGACAGCATTTTTGCAGTATTTTTTTTGTACTTTTCGGTTAGCCGGGCGCCAGTGATAGATATATACATGTATATATACACACATATATATATATACACATATATATACACATATATCTACACAAATACATATACATACATATATATACACTTATATGTATGAATATGTACATGTCTACATGTATATACATATATATTTATATAAGTACGTATATCACTGGCGCCCGGCTTACCAAAAAGTACCTTTTTTTAAATTCAAATGCAAACTATATTAATGGCAATATACTTCTATTTACTTCTACAAATATGAAATTTCCTTCCGGCTGCTTATAACTCGAGTTCTACTGAATGGATTTTCGTAGAACTTAAACTGTTAGATAGATAATTTTCAGGGAAGGTTTTATTGAATAACCTATCGTTTTACGTAGCTTATAGAATTATTATGTGAAGTTCTACAGTCAGATCAATCCGATTATGAAATATTAACTTTTTAAAAGATTTTGCCGAATGGATTTCGATGGAACCTACACTGTTAGATAATTTTCTAGGGAAAGTTTTATTATATAACATATCATTCTATGTTGCTTAGTTCTAGAATCATAGGGGGAAGTTCTAAAATCGGGTGACCATTTTTTTAAATCAAATATTAGCCTTTTCGATATTTGATTCCAATTATGAAAGATTAGCCTTCTGAAAAAATTCTACTGGACGGATTTTGATCAGAATTGTATTGTTAGTTAGATGCTACTTCAGGAATGGAGTGTACTACATATTGTTTTACGTTGCTTAGTCAAGCAGTTATGTGTAAAGGTTATATAGTCAGGTGAACTCGATTTCGAAAGATTAGCCTTTTTGAAAGTTTTTACGGTGCGTATTTTTTTAGACTTGCATTGTTAAGTAGATAATTTGTAAGGATAGTTTTAGTATATTTCATATCGTTTTGTTAGTTTTAGAATTATGTGGAAAAGTTCTATAATCAGAGAACCCGATTATTAAAGATTAGTCTTTATAAAAACTTCTATACTTAATGGATTTTGTTAGTTAATTTGTTTGCATTGTTAGTTTGATAATTTTTAGTGATGGTTTTAGTATATTGAATATAGTTTTATCATTCTTTAGCAATCCCTAACTGTAAATGACCAAATAAAAGAGCCTTAACAACTAAAATTTTGACTGCACATTAGAAAATATAGTAGCTTAATGAAGTCATTTTTCAGTAATGTGGAAGGATATTCCAGGTAAATATACAGATTGCTTACAAATACAAGGTCAAATAAAACGATATTTCGTTTCATTCAAAGTTCATTTGTAGAAACCAACCAGCGCAGTGGGCGTAGCTTGCTAGTATTGTATATAAAAAGAATAAAGTCAGATCCCTGGAAAAGACTTTGTTATTAATTAAGCCAAGACTACACCAAGAGATAAAACAAACAGATGCCAGTGCTAGAATACATTACATATATATATACAATATGTTTATCCATTACGTAACTCCACATATTTGACGAAGAAATATAGATATCGTAAGTTGCCTAAAATAAAACATTGTGGCTGCAGAAAAACCACTTCGCATGCAGCCGTACATAGAACTGGCGCAAAATGCAAAGTAATGCAACGAAATGCGAAGTGACTGAAAAGCTAAATTAAAAGAAACGGCAATGCGTGGGCGCAAATGATTTTGCCCGCACTTTGGGGAAAGGTATTAGCAGAATGATCCAAACAAAGTAAAGGTATTTTAACTTGCAAAAACTTTTATATCTGCCTAACAGAGGTGTTTTAATCACTTATATGAATCCTAAATAAAGTTATAATTCTTTATTATTTTTAGTAAGAAATATTTTAAACATTCGATCACATTTTTTAGTAAATATATATATATTTTTTAATCTAACCCATTTATCATTATTTTTTCTCGTCCGGCATATTTTGACGGGTATTAAAAAAAAATGTAAGCATATGCATATTACATATCTTAGCTGCAAATCGTTTATATATTTTTTTCAAAGTTCAATAATCATACTTTAAACCAGACATTTTACTTAATAAATGAAATCAAATAAGCACCACATAGAAATGACAAACATTTTATGAAATAAAGTTTCTGGTTCAAAGCATGATTATCTGACTGGAAACAAAATCGGAATAGTTGGCAGATATGTTATTATACCAGTGATTTTCTATATATTAATATTTTGAGGATAGGTTGTTTTCGTTTTTAATTAGAAGGCAGCACCGTTCATGGTCCACTTGCATAATGCATTATGTAATAAAATGATTGTCTATCTTTGTGTTTATATCCCAAATAATATAATAATGGTGCTTTTTATAGTCGAAGTATTTATATGCGTAGCACACTAACTTTATGAATACGAACACTGCGGATATTTTTGAAAAAATAATGCTACATATCAACTGCATAAACAACACACGTTGGAGGGGCCACGCATGTCGAAAAAGACGCTTATTGGCATCTCTTGTCATCAATATGGTTAAATGATGTGGCATTAAATAACAAAGCTTCCTTATAGTTTATGTACTAAGCATAATAAGCATAGTTTATGTACTTTTAAGAAAAAAATCTACACAGAGTAATAAAAGAAAATGCATCAGGGGTGTATTCACGAATTTCGAAATATAAAATTTCGTTAACTATATTAACAGAATGCATGCAATAATTTAATTCAATAAAAAAATATTTAATAAAATGCAATTTACAGATTTCATTTATAAATTTTTGTATTCGTCCAACGCAAGTAATGTTATTTAAATTACATATTCACGGATGCATTTGATTCTTTTGATAAATATGTTTTTTGTTTATTTGTTAAGTACAAATCTCATAGAGTTTGTATCAAGAAATTTTTTGATTATCTAAAGTGCGATAAAGCTGTTCTAACTAGAATTAGTCAAATGAGGAGATAGCTTATAAATAAATAAATGTTATTTCCAGATTTCATTTATATATATCTTTCTATTCCAAGCAACGTTATTGAAATAACTTATTCGATAACGCATTTAATATTTTAGATAAATATGTCCTTTGTTTATTTATTAAATACAAACCTCATACAGTTGGAGCAATAAATGCATTCAGTATCTCAATCATTACAGAGCTGTTATAAATAAAATTAGTTAAATTAAGAGATAGGTTATATAAGAGGATGTCAATTTATTTTAACATAAAAGATTCATTAAGATCTCAGGCAGAGATGAAATACATTTGATTAAATGTGGAACGAAAGTTATTGTTAAAATAAACAGGTGCTGAAGAATGTTCCTGAATATGGTTTTGGGGGTAATGAAAAATATTTGATCTGTAACAATAATATTGTAAGCAATAGTCAAAACTTAATCCATTTGTTCCGCTTGGCAGGATTTGCTACCAACATATATTTTCAGGATTTGTACCAGTATTTTCAAAAAGTAGTACTGATCTTACTTAAAGTAAAAAATTAGCGATTAAATAGGGACAATATTATTATTTGAAAATAGTGATATTGAGAAGATGAAACAGTTAAATCCTATTTTTTGCACATATGTCAGATACATAGAATATAAAAGCAACAACAATCGAACAATCGAATGGGTGTGTGGAAGAAGGGTCTATGTAACAATTTTAAAATGTTAAAGAAATGAGGAAAAAAAACTATTAATGTCATTGATTACACAGGGAAACAGTGATTTTGCGGCACGGGGTTGGACAACGTATTTCGGGTAATTTTGGTCTTGTGAATTTCAAAATAATAGCAAATTTTCTGGATTGGCACTTGTTTTTAAAATAAAGCGAACAATCCGATAATAACATTAGTACAAAAAAGTAACATAAGTAAGAGATATTTTTTTAATTTTTCCTATTTTGTAACATTCTATTTTGAGTGAGATAGGTATTGCAAAACAGAAATTTAGTTTTAACATTACTATTAAAACCCAACATTAGTCAGCCATCATTTGGCGATCCAAACATCCTTGGTACTTTTGCTCCATTATTCTGATATTTTGGTGGATTCGTTCAATCTGTTTTTCACTATAATCATCCAATTTTTCAGGAAATAAGTCTAAATAAGTGTGTGAAAATTACCCTTACGCGTCCTGACGCACCCTAAAAAAATGAATTATTGCAAAAACCAGAGCCATTCCAGCTAACTATTTTATATACTATAAATAATAAACTTTTACAGGTATCAAAATCACTAAAGAGATGCAATGCCGCGGAATTTTTGTTAATTTTCCCCTGTGTTATCGATGTCCTGAGCACCTGGTGCAAATAGGCACTTTTTCCGTTCTTAATTATCCTTCACTTTTGTCTTCATACTGAGCATTGGCAAGTATAATAGAAGACTAGTTAGATGGGTAAGGAAAGTAATAATATTATTTTTAGTTTATTGTTTTTATTTTTTTAGTTAAAGTAAACAAACTTGAACAGAAGGTCGTTCGCACTTTATGAAGACGATTTTCACTATTAATTTCTAAACATACATGCCATATTCTTTGCGACATTTTTACTCGACTGTATAGCCCTGACTCTTTTAATATAACTCTGGATTTAAATTTCGATCATTGTCGATTTTCTCTTAGTACAATCATATCAATTTTCTCCCGTACCTCTTGGAAAACTTTCCAAAGTCTTTTGACATTTCGTGAATTCATTTAAACAAGCCAAATGCAGAAAAAGTATATTGAGGAGGAGGATGGGGGTACGTCAGGTGATTTTACGTGTATTTTTTCAATTGGGACACAATTTATTTCCGTTTGGGATTCTTTCTTTGCTAAATATACATCAGTTGAGCTGTGGAAAAGTATGTGGGAGGACTTTGTTCAAATGAAGCTCTAATGTCTTTTTCATATAAAGCTCGAATTTCTTCTTCAAAAATGGGTTCTAAAATATTTTACTGACATTAAATCTTTACTGCTTTTGCTTCTAAATACTTTATCCCATTTTTCACTTTTAATTTAATGTTTTAACAACATCCAGCAGCAATAACGAATTTTCTTTACATTTACAAACCTATTTCTTTTTTATTATTATTACTTGATACAAATTGCTCTTTTTTGATATACTCACTTAAATAAAGCCAGTGTTACGATAAATGTTTATATATCATCACCTATGTATTTGTTAAAGCGAACGCTATAAAGCGCTGTCCACAACATATTGGAAGATTTTGGAAAGTTTTCCAAGAGATGTGGGGGAAAATTGATATGATGTATTAAGAGAAAAACTGATTATGATGGAAATTTCGATCCAGACTTATGATCAAGAGTGGGGGCTATACTGTAGAGTAAAATTGTCGAAAAGAATATGGCATAAGACCATTGGGGAAGGTCATATGTTCGAGAAAATTTGATTAGTGGGCCATTTCGGGTCACTATGGGTCAGAGTCAAGCTAATTTTATGCAAAAAAAAAAAAAAAAAAAAAAAAAACGGCGGAAACGATTTTCATAAAATTTTATATTCTATCTTTTTGAATTAAGGAAAACCATTGGGCTAGATCACGTGTTTGTGAAAATTCGATTAGGTGGTCATTTTGGGGTCACTACGGATCAAGCTTATTTTATCCAAAAAACGGCTCTAATGATTATGACTAAATTTTGTATCCTACCATTTTCGTGTACGAGAAGACCATTAAACTAAATCACATGTTCAAGAAAATTGGATTAGTGGGTCATTTTTGGTTTAATAAGTGTCAAGCTAATTTTATCTAAAAATCGGCACTAACTATTTTGACTAAATTCTCTATCCTACCGTTTTGGATTACTAGAAGGCAATTGGGATAGACCACATGTTCAAGAAAATTCAAGCAGTGGGTCAAGCTAATTTTATCTAAAAATACTCTTTTGACTAAATTTTTTATCCTACCGTGTTGGCTTACGATAATACCATTGAGCTAGGTCACATGTCGAGAAAACTCAATTAGTTGGTCATTTGGGGGTCACTGTGGGTCAATGCATTTCATTGGGAATGAAGGTTGAAACACTTACTAAATTGTTAAACAGAGGGCAGTAAACGAAGTGGGCAACATCTCGCCAATTTGGCAAAATGTTCGTGATATTGGCAATATTTGTGTAGGAAATCGTCTTTCTACCAAAACCAAAGTATATGCTTGGCGCTAAATGAAAAAAGTCACCAAGTTAGCATTTTTTCGCCAAATTTTGGTGACATTTGGTAAAAAAAACTAGCTTTCAGAACCTGAAGGAATTTTCCAGAAATTCTCAATAAGAGCCAATATACATGATTCGACCAATCAGAGTGTATTAACATTCTTAAGCCACACAGACGTTTTCCTTACAACGCATACCTGATGAAAAAATAAAACTGTGACATCAACGTTGATGTTCTATCGAGTTGAACACAAAACTAATTTTAACCGAGCGTAACTCGGTGTTTCCAACTGGTATATCGCAATACGAGCAAATCTTGGGTCTGTGTCTGTGTATACATATGCAAATTTTCTCTAAAGAACGGCTTTAACGATTTTGACTAAATTTTGTATCTTACAGTTATTGGGAACGAAAAGACAATTGTACTAGGTCACATGTTCAAGAAAAATCTATTAGTGGGCCATTTAAGGGTAACAAAGTGTCAAGATAATTTTATCTAATAAAACGTCTCTAATTTTGACTAAATTTTGTATCTTACCGTTTTGGGGTAAGAGAAGACTATTGAGCTAGGTCACATGTTCAAGAAAATTAGATTAGTGGATCATTTTGGGGTCACTACATGTCAAACTAATTTCAACCGAGCGTAGCTGCACTCCAAAGACGGCTTTGTAGTCAGAAAAAAAATTACTGTGTATCTTACAGGTACAAGAGGATTCTAATCCAATATATTTTTAACGGAGTAAGGAATATTTGTTTATGATTAATAAAACAAATTATGAATATATATGTTTTATTTAATTATAATTTATGTCTACTATTAGTCTCATATGTTATTTTGAATTATAATTCACCTAAACTCTACAAAAGAATACCGTACAGCATAAAAGATTTTACAAGTAAGTGCTTTTATTATATAGTATGTTTCGTTAGATATTTTTATGCATATTTATTACATAAAATAGTATGTTATTTCAGTTTGTTCAATGATATTTACACTGCTAATCCACAAAGAAATTTATTTTTTATGGAATACTAATTTATTCCTCAATTCAAACTCAGGGATTTATCTTTTCTCTCTCTAATACATTTATAGAACATAACAAAGAGATTATTTAAAAGTAACGAAAATTAGAAATGCAAAAGAAATAATTTTATTTCTTTTTATGGATCTTTTGCTGAAAGTGAAGATTAAATTGAAACATTTATTTGTTTTCTTTTTGGAGTATAATATGTAAAGTTTCAAGAGATATTTATTTATTTTACAATTTCTTTTGAATGTTATAAAGAATTTTTTTTTAAATATTGATAAAAAAAAAGCCATTATAAAGTGGCTTGAATATTATTTGAAATAGTATTTCAATGAAAATCTTGAAATCATCAGAATAATATAATTTAACATTATTATCCTCGTATAGTATTTCAAACTTTTATACTTTTAGTTCATACTATCTTTTGCAGTTTTATCTTTATACCGTGTGTCAAATGAGAATACTTGTGAAATTATTATTTAAATCGAAATTATTTTATTTTGTAAAGAATCTTAATGGACTAGCAGTTTTAACTTCGACGAAAAAGTTAATAAAAATGTGCTTAGTGTGTTATGTAATGATATGTTAGAAGCATTTTAAGCACTTGGGCTGGAAAGACGTGCCACGCATGTCGAGATATTTATGTGAAATAGTTCCACTGTAGTCAACTTCATATCACAGGTTTTTAATAATAATTTGCGTCTTATTTAATCGCAAAATTTATATCATAAAAAACATAAATATTGATATTAATCTCTTAACCGTCGTGCCCGTACTCCATGCGTCCTAGAACAGATGGTTTGCTCCATTACTTAAAGCTTTTAAATACTATTGTTTTTTAATAGCAATTTTCACTTTATATAATGACCAAAATCCTTCACTTGAATAAGGAGAATATTACTTTTAGGACGAAGTAGATTTCGTCTATATTTTTACCCCTAATTTATTTATTATGTAAAAAAAAAATCTGCTAAAGAGTTCATAATATTGTGATATGGAACTTGGTAGCTATGTAACTCACAAAAGAATCTCGCGGCGTCTCTTCAGTACAAGCGCACTGTACTGAATCAGGACATTGGGACATGTTTTTGTGCGTAGAAAGACTAATCTAATGAGAGACCTACATTGACTTCAAAGGGATTTCCTGTGATTTGTTTGCACTGATCCCAAATTTTGAAAGTTATTTAGTACAGGGCAGATTTGGCGAACCTAAGTCACGCGTGACCAAGTTGGCAGGTAAGGTAAAGCCAGGAGAGATGGCGCGGTCGGAGAGATTGCGCACATAGAGGTTCGGGGGAAGGAGTAGAGTGAGCGCCCAGCGACTCCAGGTAGTTATACAACAGCAGAAGTGGAGTGTCTACTTGAAAGTGCACGTTGATTGTTTTGAGTGTCTAAGATAAAGCATTGCTATTTTGTTTCGTTTTCCCAAACTAAGGGCTAGAATTTTCATAGCTATTCATCAGAATTTCTATACAATGTCAGTAGTACAAAATATTTTAAACTTAAACGATTTCTCATAAGCTACTAATCTAGACTAACAATGTGAACATCAACGGTTCGTTTTAGTAGCGGTCATGTTTATATAAAAGGTCGCGCAATCTCTCCTAAAAAAATTCGAGAGTTTGCGCATTTGCTACTTAGGAGAGATGGCGCTTTGTTTCCATTAGTTTCCGAGCTAGGAGAGATTAGGCAGCTTATTGGTAAATTTGCCTAAAAAAAGGAAAAATTAAAATGAACTAATTTTAAGTTAAACGTGTTATCAAGTAACTGAATGCTATTTTGTAATCTTATCTGGACTTGCTTTTTTTGATTCTTTAATTTTTTCCCTTTAATTAATTTTTTTAATCGGTTTGAAAATTATTTCCTTTATCTGATTCTATAACCATTAGGTTGAAATATGCACGCCTAATACAATAATATTTATTCACAAATACCTTACAACAATGTCATTTAAGTGTAACTATTATTGTCAACAATTTAATTGCAGTTATTAATAGTAACAATCTCTCCTACCCATGTGCGCAATCACACCAACCCTGTAAGGACAGATTGCGCAAAATAACTTTCTTAGTTTTATTGCAATTATTCTATTAAATTATAGCATAACAACAAAATAGCAATGGAAATGCATAAAAAACAAATGATGTTAAAATTATTCATGGCTAGTTTAGCAAAAAATTAATATTTAGATTTTTTATTGTTATTCTTTTGATTGTGCGCAGACTCTCCTAGCTTTACCTTACGACAATTTCTCTGGCACGCGAAAAATTTAAATTTGATAATTATTATACAGAAAAATCCTTCTGATTTTGTTATAACAGTTGTTTTTACCCCTAATTAATTTATTATTTTTGAAAAATAAAAGAATCTGTCAAGGGGTTAAATATATTTATATGCAACTTGGCAGCTATGCGACTCACATAAACATCTCAACACGCGTGCCACGTCTTTTCAGTACAAGCGCGCTGTACTGAATCGGCGCATTGGGGACTGTCTTTGTGCGTAGAATGACTAACCTAATGAGAGACCTCGTGAGATGAACGAAACTCTAAAAATGAAGCAACACCCTTAGTGACGAAAATTTGAAGTTATCAACCCTATCTGCAAAACTATGAAATATGCCAAATAAAAATGAGTACAGCGTCCTCGATTTAATGTGCTATCACGTCTTACACGTAGAAACACGAAATATTATTTTTTCCACATCCAATTACGAGCTTAAATACGTTACTAATATAGAATCCAATCTCGAGCCTAATTTCTAAACACGAGATCAGATTTTGCGAAAAAGACTTTTTCCCATTAAATGAAGTAATCTTTTAAAAATTGTAATATATATGTAGAAATGTAGTTTATGTTTCCGTATAAATATATCGTTCTCTTTATTTAACGTTTCCTAAAAGAAAAAGTGATACATTTATTTTATATATGAATATTTTGTCAAATTACAGTTAATCAATTGCGCTATTGATTTTTGAAAATTGGATCACAGAATAAAAAATTCCTTTTTGTTTCGTTATTAAAATCAAATTTTCTTAGCAATAAGAAAGATACTGAACGTTTTCTCTCTGATTAACAATCATAAGCGATAAAAAGAAATATTGTTAATCCAGTTCTATATGAGACCACATTCAGCCTCGTTATTAGCAAGCTTATAACCAAGAGGAAAAGTTTGGTTTTCAGTGGATTTCATGCGAGTAATGTGAATGAGCAAAAGTTTCAGTCCTACATATACTAAAATGAGAATTTGAATATTTTCTCTGCACAAATCCCCCTGGAACTGCTGTACAGTCATCTTCGGTCGGTTTTCGTCTTTCTTTGAACCTTTCAAATTACTCAAAAACTTGAGTGAGCAATAGACATTCATGTCCGTACACTCCTTTTAATATTGCATAAGCTTCTGTGTCAGTTTTCCCGAGTTTCGCAAGAATCTTGAGGTTAACCCGTTGCTCTTCTGAAAACTTATCATTTTTCCTGCGAGTCACTGGCACACGGTTCACTTTGAGCAAATGCTACAGCCAAACTGAGCCAAACTGAGATCTAGTAGGGCAGGGAAGAAATAACACGTAGCAGCGCAAGGGAAATTTAATTGCACCACACTCGTTGTTTGCGTGGGGCTGCATCTGTCCGGTTATTTAATAGCCACATCTCGTATACCAATACACTCCTGTTGATAAATTATGGATAATGACCACACACTTTCGATTCTAGACGTTCGAATATCTATCGAAATGCTTATTCAATTATCTTTAAGATGTAAAGAACTTATTCCATTTCATATTTCTTAGTGAAGATTTTGACACAAGGGCAATTAGAGGGCCCACAATAAATTGAATAAATAAAATTGCATTCACTCTGTAGTAGAAAAAGTTCGAAATGGTCTCTCGCCGTAGCAAATGTCTATGTGAGTTCTGTACAATCTATTTGTTTAAGAATAACATGCATATATGGGAACATATAAACGCTTCTTCAAAGAAAAAAAAGAAAGAAATTCGCATGTTTTTGTACAGCATGCAGAGTTTTTTATTAAATTTAACGCAACTTTCAGAAATATTGACAAAGTGCAGTAGAAACGTACTGCAATTAAAACAAGAATTTATTGAATATTTGATGAATTATAAACCATTTGTATGAAATGATTTTTAACTGCGCATGCTCGAGAGATAATTCTTTTTTCATAATTTAGTTGTCAACTATGTAGGACAACTCATATAAAAATGCAGTCTAATATTGTACGAAATTTAGAAAGATATCTGGCGATATAATGAAAATGATTTCAGTTGCTTTCTGAAAGTAGCTGGATGATAAAGGATTTTCCAAAAAATTACAGTTATTTCACTGTATCGCTTGTTATGAATTTTTAAAATATTCTACTGGTCTTTTTATATATACTGTCCTGTATAGTTTATTAACAAATTATGAGAAAAAAAGTTTTTGATATTGTTCGCGCAAGCGTAGTAAAAAAGTATTTTATACAATTTTTTATATCTCATCAAATAAACCATGTATTCTTTTTCCAATTGCAATATAATGCTTCTACTGCAGTTTGTAAAGCTTCCGTAGAGTGGCGTTGAATTTGGTTGAACACTCTGTCAGTGTAATGAAATACTGGTGGATTTCTTATTCAGAAATTCTGAATTTTTATCATAAAGTTTAAATAGTTCTTTTTATTTTAAATAATGATTGTAATTCCGTAAATATGAAAAAGAAAATTACTAAACCCCTGCACTGTGCAAGTTATAAACAAAAACCAGGCAAAATTGTTTTGGCTTTTTTACAGAAACATTTAAATCTTCACGAATATGCATGCTATTCTTTCACAAATGCATGCGAATGTTGGATAAATTCGAAATAGACACTTACTACATCCATCGAACATTTCAATTTTTTTTATGTTACATGATGATCGCAATTGTTATATTTTTTATTAATATTTTTGTTATTTAGTTGCCCTCGTAACTAAATCCTCGCTGTTAAATATGAGAACAAGTATATTCTTTACATCCATGATATTTAAGGATGATTCGTCAAGCATTTCTGTAGATATTCTGCAGAACGTCTAAAATCGAAATTTCCGTTCATTATCATAATTAGTACTAATACATTATATTAAAAAATTGTCGTAGAACAGTACTTATCAAGCAAGGTACATTTTGTTTTAAAAATAAAATAAGTTTATTATGCTACATTTTTTCGCCATTGGCAGCATGCACGAGTGCTGCTGCAGGTGGTATTGTTGAATTCAGACACTTTTCTCCGGGAGGGATTTCTGTAGCTCCGGGGGGGACATTATAGAGTTCCGGGGGGGGAAATTCCACTTTTTGACCTCTGAAAGCATAAAATTTCAAATACTCTGGGGGGGACATTTCAATGCTCCGGGGGGGACATTCCCCCCCGGGCCACCCCCTGGATTCAACACTGGGTGGTAGACATATTGAGCATACATTACTTTTTTTTATTAAAATAAATTGTACCTTATTTATATACATGAGTTAGTTTTATTAGTATTATATGTATCTGTATTATATTTCTCTACTTTTACTAGTGTTTATTGACTTACTTAAGCCGGTGATCTGTTATTGAAAAACTATCATTTCATGGCCTATAATAAAGTTGTTTTTACACATAAGCCGTCATTTCATATTAAATCTAGGACGCTTTACAATTTTGTAATTGACTTGATATCTCTCATAGTAGTCTATATATATTCGATAATTTCAAAATTTTGCTTTTAGGGGGTGCTGCCCTCACTCTCATATGTTGACGCATAGCCGTTTTACTTTTATCGGTTCCAGAGTTATTCCAGTATGAAGGAGCTTTCCTATAAACCCGGTATAATTATCGCTAGTCAATAGCCACTTTGTATTTGATTTGTTATTATATATATATATATATATATTGCATGTAAAATCCGAATCTGATTCCATCACGGAAGAGTTTTACAAAATTTTAGAATGTAATTCTTTCATACATGGTAAAATACGTGGTGAAATGTAAATTATAATTTACATTTTGTCTTTCAATACAGTGACCTCTCACTTATACGCGATGTTCAGTTATTACTTTTTAGCACCACTATTTTAAAATAGTAAAATCCGATTTATAAGTTCTGTGATGAATTAAGGCTTAAACTACTTAAGAAAAAACTGGTACGTAAAAATAATTACCGTATATCACGCATAAGTGAGAGGTCACTGTAAGGAGGAAATCATATATTCGAATACGAGCAAATCTAATGTGCGTGTGGTTATATATATATATATATATATATATATATATATATATATATATATATATATCCAAATTTCTTGTTAAAAACGGCTCTAACGATTTTGACGAAATTTTGTATCCTACCGTTTAGTGGGTCACTTTGGATCACCATGGGTCAGTATCAAACTAACTGTATCTAAAAAACGATTTTGACTAATTTTTGTATCCTGACATTTTCGTACACGAGAAGACTAGTGGACTGGGTCACATGTTCGAGAACTTTCGATTAGTGGATCATTTTGGTTATGAGTTATTATGGGTCAAGCTATTTTTATCTTAAAAACTGCTCAGATGATTTGAACTAAATTTTGTATCCTACAGTTTTAAGGAACAAGAAGAAGGGCTAGGTCACACGTTCGAGAACTTTCGATTAGTGGGTCATTTTTGGATCAACGCGGGCCAAGTTAATTTTACCTAAAAGACGGCTCTAATGATTTTGATTAAAGTTTTTATCCTGAGAGTTTCGGAATAATCGGGCTAGTTCACATGTCCGAGAAAATTTGATTAGTGGGCCATCTTTGGGTCACTGTGGGTAAAGCTAATTTTATCTACAAAACGGCTCAGACTATTTAGACTAAATTTTATATCCTATGATTTTCGGGCACGAGAAGACTGTTGGGCTAAATCACATGTTCAAGAAAATTCGATTAGTGGGTTATTTTAGTTATGGGTCATTGTGGGTCAAGCTATTTTTATCTTAAAAAAGGCTCAGAGGATTTGGACTAAATTTAGCATCCTACAGTTGTAGGGAACGAGAAGACTTTTGGGATAGGTCACATGTTCGAGAAATTTCAACTAGCGGGTCATTTTGGTCATGGGTCATTATGGGTCAAGGTATTTGTATCTGAAAAACTGCTCAGACGATTTGAATTAAATTTTGTATCCTACGGTGTTTGGGCACGAGAAAATCCGATTAGTGGGCTATTTTTGGGTCACTGTGGGTCAAGCTAATTTTATCTAAAAACGGCTTAGACTATTTTGACTAAATTTTATATCCTACGGATTTCGGGCATGAGACGACAGTTGGGCTTGGTTACATGTTCGAGAAAATTTGATTAGTGGGTCATTTTTGGTCATGGGTCATGATATTTGAACTCAAAGCTAATTTTGTCCGAGCATAGCTTGGTCTTCCCTGCTCGTTAATGACATTGATTTGGATGCATTCTGACATCAAGAAAGTCATCAACCTATTTTGAAAAATAACATTGTTTATATTAATATTATGGGTTGCTGCGCAACAGTTTCGTGTTCGTTCTTGGTTTTTTGTTAAGTAACAAAGAAAACATTTTTACTGGTGAATATTATGTTTTGTTTGTATTTCAAACTGTCAATTTTTGTCAAATAGTTCACTGTTGACTTTACGTAATTTCTGTGTATCTAAAAAATGTGACGTGATGAAGAGAATCTGATTATTCTTTCGAATTTAGCACCCTAAAATTAATTAAATGCACCCATTTACATGCCAGATACAGACAAAAAGTTAAAATTTGTTAAACAGTGTTATTTGGACGTTAAAATGTAGCGAATGCAGTAGAGATTTAATTAAAACATATTTTTGTATTTCCCGTGACATTACTTCTTCCTTGTTATGCATTTTAATTAGAACTGTATGAGTATTAATTTAATTTAGCTGTTTCGAAGAAGCATTTATTAATCTAGGACGTAGAAGTACAGAGCTATTTCTTTTATGTATAGTTCACATTGTAAGAATATTATAATACGAAATACCTTTGTGATATTCTGTATAAATGCAACTTTAAAGTAGTACGTTTCATTTAAATTTTATTATAGATTCGCATTTTCTCTTTTATATTATTAAGTTTGGAATAAGCAACAGCTTTTGCTCGTTATACAGTACACCACACTTAATTAAAATCACATTCTGAATATTGAATCATGTTAAATAGGAAATTGTAATAGCAGCTTTAGAAAATGGACATCCTTAGAAAATATTTATCTGCAGAGAATGGGAGAAAATCTATTTGATAAATAACATGCAATATCTTTAATCCCCGGATAAAACATCATACATTTAAAAAATATTTACAAAGATTTACAAATGTTTACGTGAGATTGCTATTGAAAATGGGCGAATAATTTGAATAAATACAGGCTCTTTAAAGTGTAAAAAATTGCGAAAAAAGCTCAGACCTTTTTAATTAAAAATGAAAGCATGAATAAATTGAATGTAAACGTGATGTTTATTTTGTAAATAGAGCTAAGCATTGAATTTAGAGTAAATCCAACATAAATAATAAAATAATCAGATTGACTTTTACAAAAAGGTAAAAGATGTGAACTGCATTTTTAGTTTGAGTGTGTAGAATAAGAATTAGGATTATTAGAAGAATATAGATCTGTTAGATTACGAAAACTAACCGTAACAAAGTACGATTTTTTAAATTTTTATTTTGTTTTTCAAATAATAATAATGACTATAGACAGATAATTCTAAAAGAAAAATGTAAATCAAGTTGTCATTTCTGAGCAAGTAACACTGTAAAAATCTTATACGATGCGTAATTGAAACTATGATCGCCAATTTTTAATTCTCGTGCTTGTCTAAACTGAAAAATATAAGAATGAGGGTGACGGCGTGTGTTAAGGCAGTCGTCTGACATCGCCATAGTTGCCAGATATCCTGTTTCTTAAATACCACTATTTTCGTATAGATAATGTAACTTACTAATTATAAAGATTTGTTATAAGATGTCGGCATTCATTGGGGTTAAATGGGATATCTTTTAAAGTTTTTCAATTCTCGTGTTTGCGTAAATTCAGAAACATAAGGATGAGGGATTCGGCGAAAGTTAGGGCACTTATCTGACATCGCCATATTTGCCCGATATGCTAATTCTTCAAAACCTCTACGTTTGTATAGATAAACGTAACTTACTAATTGTAAAGATTTGTTATAAACTGTCGGCATTCATTGGGATTATAGGGAATATTTTTTAAAGTTTAGAGAAAAAATTTATGGAACTGTGGTTCAAGTTGCCGTTAGTGAGCAAGTGAAACTCTGAAAATCTTGTACGACGTGTAATCAAAACTATGATCGCTAATTTTTTAGTTCTCCTGTTTGTGAAAACTGAGAAAGATAAAGATGAGAGGGACGGTGAGCATTAAGACATTCGTCCAACATAGCCATAGTTGCCTGATCTCCTGATTCTTTAATACCACTTTTTTCCTATAGATATTTTCACTTTAATCAAATCCTCTAATTCTGTAATTTAAAGAAGATATTTCAGTCTGAAATGGTATCTAAAATTCGGTAGTTGTGATAACTATGCATTGTGCACCGTAAAAAAGCAAATGCTTCTTAATCTACGAAAATATAATAAAACCACGTATGTAAACATACAATAAACTCTTCCGAGTTACCCACGATTCCAAAATGCATACTTTATCTTTGGAAAGCTCAGAAACCAATACATTCCATACTCCAATCCAGTTCATAAGTAACAGAAAGTTTCTTTTTTTTCTATCGTTTAATTAAGACTCCTACAATACGGGCTGACTCACGCCGCCAATTTATTGGCCGTAGGAGAATAAGGATTGGCTAAACCGCATGGACAACAACCGCTGATTGGGCAACAAAATGCTTGTATTATAGTAGTCCTACTTGTCGATATCCGGAAGGAAAACACCATCTCACAGTATTCCGTGAAAGAGGATCGTATTAACATCGATAAAGAACATCAGAAAAAGGAACCATTTAAACAAGGCTGGAACATGAACCATCATATGCTGCAAGAGGAACAATCTAAATGGCGCTTGTTCAACACCATAATCTTATAGACGTGGTCAATTTAGAAGCTTACTGTTGCGGCCCATAACTCTTAACAGGGGATAAACAATTTAAACAAGACCCCAGAGCAGAGTTAAACGCATTGGAAAAATCACCAGGTAATAAAAAGTCCACTCAACTTGTAATTTTTCAGCTTCTTATTTTAAAGCGAAGAATAGACATATTTAGTTAGGAATCCTAACTTAAACGTTGAACTCATAAAAAACAATACATCGTTCACAATGATATAATTTTGTAAAAGTAACAACATTGTTTTAAACTCTAAAACATAAGGTTTAATATAAAACATTAAATCCATAGAAATATATTCTCTAACAAATTTACATTTCTACTTCATATATATATATACAGGGTGTTTCACAAAGGACCCCTAACTTTAAAAATCAATAACCCGGAAACGGTGATAGGGAGAAACATGAAACCAGTAGTATGTTTATTAAAAAAATCGTAAGAATCTTATACATGAATCTCAAAATTTAGTTTAAAATAGCGCCGATAGATGACGCTGCGATAAATAGGCGTATCAAAAGTAATTCAAAAGGTGCACCTTTTACACAACAGACTTATCGCAAACGAAGAATGAAATTGCCATTGACTATCTGTTGTATGTCACCGGTCTGTTTGTTGAAATTTTTTGAAAAGATCACGAATTGTTTTCCCATCTGGCCTTTTGCGACTTGAAATTGTGTTTGAAAACTCTAATTTAATCGGTGGTACTCCAACACAATAAACGCACGTTCCTCCGCGGTATACATAACTTTCGGAAGTATTTTCACTATAAGCTAATAGCGGTCAGATTTCAATGGCTAGTCTTTCTATGCTTCTGAACTCTCTGTAGAAGGATTATTAACGCTCTCAGCGCCCTCTGTCGGTACTATTTTTAACTAAATTTTGAGATTTATGTATAAGATTCTTACGATTTTTTTATTATACATACCACTGGTTTCATGTTTCTATCTATCACCGTTTCCGGGTTATTGATTTTTAAAGTTAGGTGTCCTTTGTGAGACACCCTGTATATATATATATATGAAATGAATGTGA
Organism: Maratus michaelseni; assembly: GCA_963931845.1. NCBI lineage: Eukaryota > Metazoa > Arthropoda > Arachnida > Araneae > Salticidae > Maratus > Maratus michaelseni. The sequence goes on from OZ007587.1 coordinate 284,465,738, forward strand.
AAGAGTTTAAAAGAATTTTGAATGTGAACGAATGTGGATTGATATGAAAGGATATTTAGTTAAACCCATTCCAAATCAAAAACTGAAATATAGAAATCTAAAAGTTAAAATCCCCAAAACATTTGTTCTAACACGCAAAAAACAATACTTAAAACTGATTTACCAGGCATAAAGATCTTTAGCCATAAATTTTAATCAGCTCTCATCAACGTGACAGTTATTATATGAACCAAGAATATAATCAAAGTAGATTTTTCTTATCAGAATTGCATCATAATGTTTCGTAAGATAAACAAATTGAGTTGTTCTTGTGATGCATGATTATTTAGGAAACAAATTATAAACAATATATTATTATTGCAGTTCAAAATTACTTCTAGATCATAAAGTTTAATAAATTTTCTCCAGAACGACAGTTATTGCATTCAGATTAAGAAATCAAAGTAAATAATTATGTCCAGCCATTAAATTATAATTAATGTCAAAATAATAAATATTGGTGAGTGTATTTTAGGTTGTATATCCAAATTAACTTTTGTCTGTTTGAAAGTTATTAATATTATTTGTTCATAAATAATCATTAACATTAAATTTAGAAATGACTGTTGTGCTGCAATTGGCAAAACCTATTGCATCATAAGACCACATTAATCAAGCCTTTTACACAATTAACAGTAAGTTCACGTCTATATTTGATTAGTTCGCCCTCTGCTGGAGGATATGAGAAATGCCAAATAAAAACAGAGAGCAGAAATTTTTCAGGGGCTTTTTTTGGCTTCTTGAGCCTTTCCTCCTCTACAAAGTCCTATGAGAAATGAAGGCAGCTCGGCCGCCCTGAAAATATCTAAATGAAGGTGCTAGGCTCTAGGCCCTAGCGATAGACTCTCAAACTTCTGGGTCTTACTTGGAAAAGGATCATCTACTATATATATATAAAACACAAACGGAAATTTCGTTCCGTTCCTTTATAACTGGAGTTCCACTGAATGGATTTGCATGGAACTTGCGTTGTTCGATAGATAATTTTTCAGGAAAGGTTTTAGTATATAATATATTGTTCTACGTACATTAGTTACAGAATTATGATAAAAAGTTCTGTTATTTTGGCCGAAAAGGTTACCATTGCTAATTTTTTAGCGACCATTATTGTTGCAGAAAGAAATGAAAAGGCTATACATCTCGAAAATTAAAAGAAAAACTGTTGCTAATTTTATTTTTAAAAAATATAAAAAATAAAGAGTTAGAAAAGAAAAAGAGTTTTGATAACAGATAATATTATAAAACAAAAATATTTAATTTAAACATGATTGGGAATATTCGTAATGCTTAAAAAATTATTTAAGGGGCAAGATTGCTATTGAAAGAAATATTTGGCGATTTATCTTTTGTTTTTGGCAATTTTGATTTTACTTTTGACCCCAAACAATTTGATTTTAAGCCAAAAGGTTTTTTTTTTTTTTTTTTTTTTTCCAATTGAAATAGAAACAACTATACAACTGGAAAAATAAAAGAAAAAACTGTTACTAATTTTCTTTAAAAAAAAGAAAGAAAAGAAAAACAGTTTTAATGAGAGATTTTAAGCCAAAAGGTGTTTTTTCAAGTGTACGACAGCATTTTTGCAGTATTTTTTTTTGTACTTTTCGGTTAGCCGGGCGCCAGTGATAGATATATACATGTATATATACACACATATATATATATACACATATATATACACATATATCTACACAAATACATATACATACATATATATACACTTATATGTATGAATATGTACATGTCTACATGTATATACATATATATTTATATAAGTACGTATATCACTGGCGCCCGGCTTACCAAAAAGTACCTTTTTTTAAATTCAAATGCAAACTATATTAATGGCAATATACTTCTATTTACTTCTACATATATGAAATTTCCTTCCGGCTGCTTATAACTCGAGTTCTACTGAATGGATTTTCGTAGAACTTAAACTGTTAGATAGATAATTTTCAGGGAAGGTTTTATTGAATAACCTATCGTTTTACGTAGCTTATAGAATTATTATGTGAAGTTCTACAGTCAGATCAATCCGATTATGAAATATTAACTTTTTAAAAGATTTTGCCGAATGGATTTCGATGGAACCTACACTGTTAGATAATTTTCTAGGGAAAGTTTTATTATATAACATATCATTCTATGTTGCTTAGTTCTAGAATCATAGGGGGAAGTTCTAAAATCGGGTGACCATTTTTTTAAATCAAATATTAGCCTTTTCGATATTTGATTCCAATTATGAAAGATTAGCCTTCTGAAAAAATTCTACTGGACGGATTTTGATCAGAATTGTATTGTTAGTTAGATGCTACTTCAGGAATGGAGTGTACTACATATTGTTTTACGTTGCTTAGTCAAGCAGTTATGTGTAAAGGTTATATAGTCAGGTGAACTCGATTTCGAAAGATTAGCCTTTTTGAAAGTTTTTACGGTGCGTATTTTTTTAGACTTGCATTGTTAAGTAGATAATTTGTAAGGATAGTTTTAGTATATTTCATATCGTTTTGTTAGTTTTAGAATTATGTGGAAAAGTTCTATAATCAGAGAACCCGATTATTAAAGATTAGTCTTTATAAAAACTTCTATACTTAATGGATTTTGTTAGTTAATTTGTTTGCATTGTTAGTTTGATAATTTTTAGTGATGGTTTTAGTATATTGAATATAGTTTTATCATTCTTTAGCAATCCCTAACTGTAAATGACCAAATAAAAGAGCCTTAACAACTAAAATTTTGACTGCACATTAGAAAATATAGTAGCTTAATGAAGTCATTTTTCAGTAATGTGGAAGGATATTCCAGGTAAATATACAGATTGCTTACAAATACAAGGTCAAATAAAACGATATTTCGTTTCATTCAAAGTTCATTTGTAGAAACCAACCAGCGCAGTGGGCGTAGCTTGCTAGTATTGTATATAAAAAGAATAAAGTCAGATCCCTGGAAAAGACTTTGTTATTAATTAAGCCAAGACTACACCAAGAGATAAAACAAACAGATGCCAGTGCTAGAATACATTACATATATATATACAATATGTTTATCCATTACGTAACTCCACATATTTGACGAAGAAATATAGATATCGTAAGTTGCCTAAAATAAAACATTGTGGCTGCAGAAAAACCACTTCGCATGCAGCCGTACATAGAACTGGCGCAAAATGCAAAGTAATGCAACGAAATGCGAAGTGACTGAAAAGCTAAATTAAAAGAAACGGCAATGCGTGGGCGCAAATGATTTTGCCCGCACTTTTGGAAAGGTATTAGCAGAATGATCCAAACAAAGTAAAGGTATTTTAACTTGCAAAAACTTTTATATCTGCCTAACAGAGGTGTTTTAATCACTTATATGAATCCTAAATAAAGTTATAATTCTTTATTATTTTCAGTAAGAAATATTTTAAACATTCGATCACATTTTTTAGTAAATATATATATATTTTTTAATCTAACCCATTTATCATTATTTTTTCTCGTCCGGCATATTTTGACGGGTATTAAAAAAAATGTAAGCATATGCATATTACATATCTTAGCTGCAAATCGTTTATATATTTTTTTCAAAGTTCAATAATCATACTTTAAACCAGACATTTTACTTAATAAATGAAATCAAATAAGCACCACATAGAAATGACAAACATTTTATGAAATAAAGTTTCTGGTTCAAAGCATGATTATCTGACTGGAAACAAAATCGGAATAGTGGGCAGATATGTTATTATACCAGTGATTTTCTATATATTAATATTTTGAGGATAGGTTGTTTTCGTTTTTAATTAGAAGGCAGCACCGTTCATGGTCCACTTGCATAATGCATTATGTAATAAAATGATTGTCTATCTTTGTGTTTATATCCCAAATAATATAATAATGGTGCTTTTTATAGTCGAAGTATTTATATGCGTAGCACACTAACTTTATGAATACGAACACTGCGGATATTTTTGAAAAAATAATGCTACATATCAACTGCATAAACAACACACGTTGGAGGGGCCACGCATGTCGAAAAAGACGCTTATTGGCATCTCTTGTCATCAATATGGTTAAATGATGTGGCATTAAATAACAAAGCTTCCTTATAGTTTATGTACTAAGCATAATAAGCATAGTTTATGTATTTTAAGAAAAAAATCTACACAGAGTAATAAAAGAAAATGCATCAGGGGTGTATTCACGAATTTCGAAATATAAAATTTCGTTAACTATATTAACAGAATGCATGCAATAATTTAATTCAATAAAAAAATATTTAATAAAATGCAATTTACAGATTTCATTTATAAATTTTTGTATTCGTCCAACGCAAGTAATGTTATTTAAATTACATATTCACGGATGCATTTGATTCTTTTGATAAATATGTTTTTTGTTTATTTGTTAAGTACAAATCTCATAGAGTTTGTATCAAGAAATTTTTTGATTATCTAAAGTGCGATAAAGCTGTTCTAACTAGAATTAGTCAAATGAGGAGATAGCTTATAAATAAATAAATGTTATTTCCAGATTTCATTTATATATATCTTTCTATTCCAAGCAACGTTATTGAAATAACTTATTCGATAACGCATTTAATATTTTAGATAAATATGTCCTTTGTTTATTTATTAAATACAAACCTCATACAGTTGGAGCAATAAATGCATTCAGTATCTCAATCATTACAGAGCTGTTATAAATAAAATTAGTTAAATTAAGAGATAGGTTATATAAGAGGATGTCAATTTATTTTAACATAAAAGATTCATTAAGATCTCAGGCAGAGATGAAATACATTTGATTAAATGTGGAACGAAAGTTATTGTTAAAATAAACAGGTGCTGAAGAATGTTCCTGAATATGGTTTTGGGGGTAATGAAAAATATTTGATCTGTAACAATAATATTGTAAGCAATAGTCAAAACTTAATCCATTTGTTCCGCTTGGCAGGATTTGCTACCAACATATATTTTCAGGATTTGTACCAGTATTTTCAAAAAGTAGTACTGATCTTACTTAAAGTAAAAAATTAGCGATTAAATAGGGACAATATTATTATTTGAAAATAGTGATATTGAGAAGATGAAACAGTTAAATCCTATTTTTTGCACATATGTCAGATACATAGAATATAAAAGCAACAACAATCGAACAATCGAATGGGTGTGTGGAAGAAGGGTCTATGTAACAATTTTAAAATGTTAAAGAAATGAGGAAAAAAAACTATTAATGTCATTGATTACACAGGGAAACAGTGATTTTGCGGCACGGGGTTGGACAACGTATTTCGGGTAATTTTGGTCTTGTGAATTTCAAAATAATAGCAAATTTTTTGGATTGGCACTTGTTTTTAAAATAAAGCGAACAATCCGATAATAACATTAGTACAAAAAAGTAACATAAGTAAGAGATATTTTTTTAATTTTTCCTATTTTGTAACATTCTATTTTGAGTGAGATAGGTATTGCAAAACAGAAATTTAGTTTTAACATTACTATTAAAACCCAACATTAGTCAGCCATCATTTGGCGATCCAAACATCCTTGGTACTTTTGCTCCATTATTCTGATATTTTGGTGGATTCGTTCAATCTGTTTTTCACTATAATCATCCAATTTTTCAGGAAATAAGTCTAAATAAGTGTGTGAAAATTACCCTTACGCGTCCTGACGCACCCTAAAAAAAATGAATTATTGCAAAAACCAGAGCCATTCCAGCTAACTATTTTATATACTATAAATAATAAACTTTTACAGGTATCAAAATCACTAAAGAGATGCAATGCCGCGGAATTTTTGTTAATTTTCCCCTGTGTTATCGATGTCCTGAGCACCTGGTGCAAATAGGCACTTTTTCCGTTCTTAATTATCCTTCACTTTTGTCTTCATGCTGAGCATTGGCAAGTATAATAAAAGACTAGTTAGATGGGTAAGGAAAGTAATAATATTATTTTTAGTTTATTGTTTTTATTTTTTTAGTTAAAGTAAACAAACTTGAACAGAAGGTCGTTCGCACTTTATGAAGACGATTTTCACTATTAATTTCTAAACATACATGCCATATTCTTTGCGACATTTTTACTCGACTGTATAGCCCTGACTCTTTTAATATAACTCTGGATTTAAATTTCGATCATTGTCGATTTTCTCTTAGTACAATCATATCAATTTTCTCCCGTACCTCTTGGAAAACTTTCCAAAGTCTTTTGACATTTCGTGAATTCATTTAAACAAGCCAAATGCAGAAAAAGTATATTGAGGAGGAGGATGGGGGTACGTCAGGTGATTTTACGTGTATTTTTTCAATTGGGACACAATTTATTTCCGTTTGGGATTCTTTCTTTGCTAAATATACATCAGTTGAGCTGTGGAAAAGTATGTGGGAGGACTTTGTTCAAATGAAGCTCTAATGTCTTTTTCATATAAAGCTCGAATTTCTTCTTCAAAAATGGGTTCTAAAATATTTTACTGACATTAAATCTTTACTGCTTTTGCTTCTAAATACTTTATCCCATTTTTCACTTTTAATTTAATGTTTTAACAACATCCAGCAGCAATAACGAATTTTCTTTACATTTACAAACCTATTTCTTTTTTATTATTATTACTTGATACAAATTGCTCTTTTTTGATATACTCACTTAAATAAAGCCAGTGTTACGATAAATGTTTATATATCATCACCTATGTATTTGTTAAAGCGAACGCTATAAAGCGCTGTCCACAACATATTGGAAGATTTTGGAAAGTTTTCCAAGAGATGTGGGGGAAAATTGATATGATGTATTAAGAGAAAAACTGATTATGATGGAAATTTCGATCCAGACTTATGATCAAGAGTGGGGGCTATACTGTAGAGTAAAATTGTCGAAAAGAATATGGCATAAGACCATTGGGGAAGGTCATATGTTCGAGAAAATTTGATTAGTGGGCCATTTCGGGTCACTATGGGTCAGAGTCAAGCTAATTTTATGCAAAAAAAAAAAAAAAAAAAAAAAAAAAAAACGGCGGAAACGATTTTCATAAAATTTTATATTCTATCTTTTTGAATTAAGGAAAACCATTGGGCTAGATCACGTGTTTGTGAAAATTCGATTAGGTGGTCATTTTGGGGTCACTACGGATCAAGCTTATTTTATCCAAAAAACGGCTCTAATGATTATGACTAAATTTTGTATCCTACCATTTTCGTGTACGAGAAGACCATTAAACTAAATCACATGTTCAAGAAAATTGGATTAGTGGGTCATTTTTGGTTTAATAAGTGTCAAGCTAATTTTATCTAAAAATCGGCACTAACTATTTTGACTAAATTCTCTATCCTACCGTTTTGGATTACTAGAAGGCAATTGGGATAGACCACATGTTCAAGAAAATTCAAGCAGTGGGTCAAGCTAATTTTATCTAAAAATACTCTTTTGACTAAATTTTTTATCCTACCGTGTTGGCTTACGATAATACCATTGAGCTAGGTCACATGTCGAGAAAACTCAATTAGTTGGTCATTTGGGGGTCACTGTGGGTCAATGCATTTCATTGGGAATGAAGGTTGAAACACTTACTAAATTGTTAAACAGAGGGCAGTAAACGAAGTGGGCAACATCTCGCCAATTTGGCAAAATGTTCGTGATATTGGCAATATTTGTGTAGGAAATCGTCTTTCTACCAAAACCAAAGTATATGCTTGGCGCTAAATGAAAAAAGTCACCAAGTTAGCATTTTTTCGCCAAATTTTGGTGACATTTGGTAAAAAAAACTAGCTTTCAGAATCTGAAGGAATTTTCCAGAAATTCTCAATAAGAGCCAATATACATGATTCGACCAATCAGAGTGTATTAACATTCTTAAGCCACACAGACGTTTTCCTTACAACGCATACCTGATGAAAAAATAAAACTGTGACATCAACGTTGATGTTCTATCGAGTTGAACACAAAACTAATTTTAACCGAGCGTAACTCGGTGTTTCCAACTGGTATATCGCAATACGAGCAAATCTTGGGTCTGTGTCTGTGTATACATATGCAAATTTTCTCTAAAGAACGGCTTTAACGATTTTGACTAAATTTTGTATCTTACAGTTATTGGGAACGAAAAGACAATTGTACTAGGTCACATGTTCAAGAAAAATCTATTAGTGGGCCATTTAAGGGTAACAAAGTGTCAAGATAATTTTATCTAATAAAACGTCTCTAATTTTGACTAAATTTTGTATCTTACCGTTTTGGGGTAAGAGAAGACTATTGAGCTAGGTCACATGTTCAAGAAAATTAGATTAGTGGATCATTTTGGGGTCACTACATGTCAAACTAATTTCAACCGAGCGTAGCTGCACTCCAAAGACGGCTTTGTAGTCAGAAAAAAAATTACTGTGTATCTTACAGGTACAAGAGGATTCTAATCCAATATATTTTTAACGGAGTAAGGAATATTTGTTTATGATTAATAAAACAAATTATGAATATATATGTTTTATTTAATTATAATTTATGTCTACTATTAGTCTCATATGTTATTTTGAATTATAATTCACCTAAACTCTACAAAAGAATACCGTACAGCATAAAAGATTTTACAAGTAAGTGCTTTTATTATATAGTATGTTTCGTTAGATATTTTTATGCATATTTATTACATAAAATAGTATGTTATTTCAGTTTGTTCAATGATATTTACACTGCTAATCCACAAAGAAATTTATTTTTTATGGAATACTAATTTATTCCTCAATTCAAACTCAGGGATTTATCTTTTCTCTCTCTAATACATTTATAGAACATAACAAAGAGATTATTTAAAAGTAACGAAAATTAGAAATGCAAAAGAAATAATTTTATTTCTTTTTATGGATCTTTTGCTGAAAGTGAAGATTAAATTGAAACATTTATTTGTTTTCTTTTTGGAGTATAATATGTAAAGTTTCAAGAGATATTTATTTATTTTACAATTTCTTTTGAATGTTATAAAGAATTTTTTTTTAAATATTGATAAAAAAAAAGCCATTATAAAGTGGCTTGAATATTATTTGAAATAGTATTTCAATGAAAATCTTGAAATCATCAGAATAATATAATTTAACATTATTATCCTCGTATAGTATTTCAAACTTTTATACTTTTAGTTCATACTATCTTTTGCAGTTTTATCTTTATACCGTGTGTCAAATGAGAATACTTGTGAAATTATTATTTAAATCGAAATTATTTTATTTTGTAAAGAATCTTAATGGACTAGCAGTTTTAACTTCGACGAAAAAGTTAATAAAAATGTGCTTAGTGTGTTATGTAATGATATGTTAGAAGCATTTTAAGCACTTGGGCTGGAAAGACGTGCCACGCATGTCGAGATATTTATGTGAAATAGTTCCACTGTAGTCAACTTCATATCACAGGTTTTTAATAATAATTTGCGTCTTATTTAATCGCAAAATTTATATCATAAAAAACATAAATATTGATATTAATCTCTTAACCGTCGTGCCCGTACTCCATGCGTCCTAGAACAGATGGTTTGCTCCATTACTTAAAGCTTTTAAATACTATTGTTTTTTAATAGCAATTTTCACTTTATATAATGACCAAAATCCTTCACTTGAATAAGGAGAATATTACTTTTAGGACGAAGTAGATTTCGTCTATATTTTTACCCCTAATTTATTTATTATGTAAAAAAAAAATCTGCTAAAGAGTTCATAATATTGTGATATGGAACTTGGTAGCTATGTAACTCACAAAAGAATCTCGCGGCGTCTCTTCAGTACAAGCGCACTGTACTGAATCAGGACATTGGGACATGTTTTTGTGCGTAGAAAGACTAATCTAATGAGAGACCTACATTGACTTCAAAGGGATTTCCTGTGATTTGTTTGCACTGATCCCAAATTTTGAAAGTTATTTAGTACAGGGCAGATTTGGCGAACCTAAGTCACGCGTGACCAAGTTGGCAGGTAAGGTAAAGCCAGGAGAGATGGCGCGGTCGGAGAGATTGCGCACATAGAGGTTCGGGGGAAGGAGTAGAGTGAGCGCCCAGCGACTCCAGGTAGTTATACAACAGCAGAAGTGGAGTGTCTACTTGAAAGTGCACGTTGATTGTTTTGAGTGTCTAAGATAAAGCATTGCTATTTTGTTTCGTTTTCCCAAACTAAGGGCTAGAATTTTCATAGCTATTCATCAGAATTTCTATACAATGTCAGTAGTACAAAATATTTTAAACTTAAACGATTTCTCATAAGCTACTAATCTAGACTAACAATGTGAACATCAACGGTTCGTTTTAGTAGCGGTCATGTTTATATAAAAGGTCGCGCAATCTCTCCTAAAAAAATTCGAGAGTTTGCGCATTTGCTACTTAGGAGAGATGGCGCTTTGTTTCCATTAGTTTCCGAGCTAGGAGAGATTAGGCAGCTTATTGGTAAATTTGCCTAAAAAAAGGAAAAATTAAAATGAACTAATTTTAAGTTAAACGTGTTATCAAGTAACTGAATGCTATTTTGTAATCTTATCTGGACTTGCTTTTTTTGATTCTTTAATTTTTTCCCTTTAATTAATTTTTTTAATCGGTTTGAAAATTATTTCCTTTATCTGATTCTATAACCATTAGGTTGAAATATGCACGCCTAATACAATAATATTTATTCACAAATACCTTACAACAATGTCATTTAAGTGTAACTATTATTGTCAACAATTTAATTGCAGTTATTAATAGTAACAATCTCTCCTACCCATGTGCGCAATCACACCAACCCTGTAAGGACAGATTGCGCAAAATAACTTTCTTAGTTTTATTGCAATTATTCTATTAAATTATAGCATAACAACAAAATAGCAATGGAAATGCATAAAAAACAAATGATGTTAAAATTATTCATGGCTAGTTTAGCAAAAAATTAATATTTAGATTTTTTATTGTTATTCTTTTGATTTTGCGCAGACTCTCCTAGCTTTACCTTACGACAATTTCTCTGGCACGCGAAAAATTTAAATTTGATAATTATTATACAGAAAAATCCTTCTGATTTTGTTATAACAGTTGTTTTTACCCCTAATTAATTTATTATTTTTGAAAAATAAAAGAATCTGTCAAGGGGTTAAATATATTTATATGCAACTTGGCAGCTATGCGACTCACATAAACATCTCAACACGCGTGCCACGTCTTTTCAGTACAAGCGCGCTGTACTGAATCGGCGCATTGGGGACTGTCTTTGTGCGTAGAATGACTAACCTAATGAGAGACCTCGTGAGATGAACGAAACTCTAAAAATGAAGCAACACCCTTAGTGACGAAAATTTGAAGTTATCAACCCTATCTGCAAAACTATGAAATATGCCAAATAAAAATGAGTACAGCGTCCTCGATTTAATGTGCTATCACGTCTTACACGTAGAAACACGAAATATTATTTTTTCCACATCCAATTACGAGCTTAAATACGTTACTAATATAGAATCCAATCTCGAGCCTAATTTCTAAACACGAGATCAGATTTTGCGAAAAAGACTTTTTCCCATTAAATGAAGTAATCTTTTAAAAATTGTAATATATATGTAGAAATGTAGTTTATGTTTCCGTATAAATATATCGTTCTCTTTATTTAACGTTTCCTAAAAGAAAAAGTGATACATTTATTTTATATATGAATATTTTGTCAAATTACAGTTAATCAATTGCGCTATTGATTTTTGAAAATTGGATCACAGAATAAAAAATTCCTTTTTGTTTCGTTATTAAAATCAAATTTTCTTAGCAATAAGAAAGATACTGAACGTTTTCTCTCTGATTAACAATCATAAGCGATAAAAAGAAATATTGTTAATCCAGTTCTATATGAGACCACATTCAGCCTCGTTATTAGCAAGCTTATAACCAAGAGGAAAAGTTTGGTTTTCAGTGGATTTCATGCGAGTAATGTGAATGAGCAAAAGTTTCAGTCCTACATATACTAAAATGAGAATTTGAATATTTTCTCTGCACAAATCCCCCTGGAACTGCTGTACAGTCATCTTCGGTCGGTTTTCGTCTTTCTTTGAACCTTTCAAATTACTCAAAAACTTGAGTGAGCAATAGACATTCATGTCCGTACACTCCTTTTAATATTGCATAAGCTTCTGTGTCAGTTTTCCCGAGTTTCGCAAGAATCTTGAGGTTAACCCGTTGCTCTTCTGAAAACTTATCATTTTTCCTGCGAGTCACTGGCACACGGTTCACTTTGAGCAAATGCTACAGCCAAACTGAGCCAAACTGAGATCTAGTAGGGCAGGGAAGAAATAACACGTAGCAGCGCAAGGGAAATTTAATTGCACCACACTCGTTGTTTGCGTGGGGCTGCATCTGTCCGGTTATTTAATAGCCACATCTCGTATACCAATACACTCCTGTTGATAAATTATGGATAATGACCACACACTTTCGATTCTAGACGTTCGAATATCTATCGAAATGCTTATTCAATTGTCTTTAAGATGTAAAGAACTTATTCCATTTCATATTTCTTAGTGAAGATTTTGACACAAGGGCAATTAGAGGGCCCACAATAAATTGAATAAATAAAATTGCATTCACTCTGTAGTAGAAAAAGTTCGAAATGGTCTCTCGCCGTAGCAAATGTCTATGTGAGTTCTGTACAATCTATTTGTTTAAGAATAACATGCATATATGGGAACATATAAACGCTTCTTCAAAGAAAAAAAAGAAAGAAATTCGCATGTTTTTGTACAGCATGCAGAGTTTTTTATTAAATTTAACGCAACTTTCAGAAATATTGACAAAGTGCAGTAGAAACGTACTGCAATTAAAACAAGAATTTATTGAATATTTGATGAATTATAAACCATTTGTATGAAATGATTTTTAACTGCGCATGCTCGAGAGATAATTCTTTTTTCATAATTTAGTTGTCAACTATGTAGGACAACTCATATAAAAATGCAGTCTAATATTGTACGAAATTTAGAAAGATATCTGGCGATATAATGAAAATGATTTCAGTTGCTTTCTGAAAGTAGCTGGATGATAAAGGATTTTCCAAAAAATTACAGTTATTTCACTGTATCGCTTGTTATGAATTTTTAAAATATTCTACTGGTCTTTTTATATATACTGTCCTGTATAGTTTATTAACAAATTATGAGAAAAAAAGTTTTTGATATTGTTCGCGCAAGCGTAGTAAAAAAGTATTTTATACAATTTTTTATATCTCATCAAATAAACCATGTATTCTTTTTCCAATTGCAATATAATGCTTCTACTGCAGTTTGTAAAGCTTCCGTAGAGTGGCGTTGAATTTGGTTGAACACTCTGTCAGTGTAATGAAATACTGGTGGATTTCTTATTCAGAAATTCTGAATTTTTATCATAAAGTTTAAATAGTTCTTTTTATTTTAAATAATGATTGTAATTCCGTAAATATGAAAAAGAAAATTACTAAACCCCTGCACTGTGCAAGTTATAAACAAAAACCAGGCAAAATTGTTTTGGCTTTTTTACAGAAACATTTAAATCTTCACGAATATGCATGCTATTCTTTCACAAATGCATGCGAATGTTGGATAAATTCGAAATAGACACTTACTACATCCATCGAACATTTCAATTTTTTTTATGTTACATGATGATCGCAATTGTTATATTTTTTTATTAATATTTTTGTTATTTAGTTGCCCTCGTAACTAAATCCTCGCTGTTAAATATGAGAACAAGTATATTCTTTACATCCATGATATTTAAGGATGATTCGTCAAGCATTTCTGTAGATATTCTGCAGAACGTCTAAAATCGAAATTTCCGTTCATTATCATAATTAGTACTAATACATTATATTAAAAAATTGTCGTAGAACAGTACTTATCAAGCAAGGTACATTTTGTTTTAAAAATAAAATAAGTTTATTATGCTACATTTTTTCGCCATTGGCAGCATGCACGAGTGCTGCTGCAGGTGGTATTGTTGAATTCAGACACTTTTCTCCGGGAGGGATTTCTGTAGCTCCGGGGGGGACATTATAGAGTTCCGGGGGGGGGGGAAATTCCACTTTTTGACCTCTGAAAGCATAAAATTTCAAATACTCTGGGGGGGACATTTCAATGCTCCGGGGGGGACATTCCCCCCCGGGCCACCCCCTGGATTCAACACTGGGTGGTAGACATATTGAGCATACATTACTTTTTTTTATTAAAATAAATTGTACCTTATTTATATACATGAGTTAGTTTTATTAGTATTATATGTATCTGTATTATATTTCTCTACTTTTACTAGTGTTTATTGTCGTACTTAAGCCGGTGATCTGTTATTGAAAAACTATCATTTCATGGCCTATAATAAAGTTGTTTTTACACATAAGCCGTCATTTCATATTAAATCTAGGACGCTTTACAATTTTGTAATTGACTTGATATCTCTCATAGTAGTCTATATATATTCGATAATTTCAAAATTTTGCTTTTAGGGGGTGCTGCCCTCACTCTCATATGTTGACGCATAGCCGTTTTACTTTTATCGGTTCCAGAGTTATTCCAGTATGAAGGAGCTTTCCTATAAACCCGGTATAATTATCGCTAGTCAATAGCCACTTTGTATTTGATTTGTTATTATATATATATATATATATATTGCATGTAAAATCCGAATCTGATTCCATCACGGAAGAGTTTTACAAAATTTTAGAATGTAATTCTTTCATACATGGTAAAATACGTGGTGAAATGTAAATTATAATTTACATTTTGTCTTTCAATACAGTGACCTCTCACTTATACGCGATGTTCAGTTATTACTTTTTAGCACCACTATTTTAAAATAGTAAAATCCGATTTATAAGTTCTGTGATGAATTAAGGCTTAAACTACTTAAGAAAAAACTGGTACGTAAAAATAATTACCGTATATCACGCATAAGTGAGAGGTCACTGTAAGGAGGAAATCATATATTCGAATACGAGCAAATCTAATGTGCGTGTGGTTATATATATATATATGTATATATATATATATATATATATATATATATCCAAATTTCATGTTAAAAACGGCTCTAACGATTTTGACGAAATTTTGTATCCTACCGTTTAGTGGGTCACTTTGGATCACCATGGGTCAGTATCAAACTAACTGTATCTAAAAAACGATTTTGACTAATTTTTGTATCCTGACATTTTCGTACACGAGAAGACTAGTGGACTGGGTCACATGTTCGAGAACTTTCGATTAGTGGATCATTTTGGTTATGAGTTATTATGGGTCAAGCTATTTTTATCTTAAAAACTGCTCAGATGATTTGAACTAAATTTTGTATCCTACAGTTTTAAGGAACAAGAAGAAGGGCTAGGTCACACGTTCGAGAACTTTCGATTAGTGGGTCATTTTTGGATCAACGCGGGCCAAGTTAATTTTACCTAAAAGACGGCTCTAATGATTTTGATTAAAGTTTTTATCCTGAGAGTTTCGGAATAATCGGGCTAGTTCACATGTCCGAGAAAATTTGATTAGTGGGCCATCTTTGGGTCACTGTGGGTAAAGCTAATTTTATCTACAAAACGGCTCAGACTATTTAGACTAAATTTTATATCCTATGATTTTCGGGCACGAGAAGACTGTTGGGCTAAATCACATGTTCAAGAAAATTCGATTAGTGGGTTATTTTAGTTATGGGTCATTGTGGGTCAAGCTATTTTTATCTTAAAAAAGGCTCAGAGGATTTGGACTAAATTTAGCATCCTACAGTTGTAGGGAACGAGAAGACTTTTGGGATAGGTCACATGTTCGAGAAATTTCAACTAGCGGGTCATTTTGGTCATGGGTCATTATGGGTCAAGGTATTTGTATCTGAAAAACTGCTCAGACGATTTGAATTAAATTTTGTATCCTACGGTGTTTGGGCACGAGAAAATCCGATTAGTGGGCTATTTTTGGGTCACTGTGGGTCAAGCTAATTTTATCTAAAAACGGCTTAGACTATTTTGACTAAATTTTATATCCTACGGATTTCGGGCATGAGACGACAGTTGGGCTTGGTCACATGTTCGAGAAAATTTGATTAGTGGGTCATTTTTGGTCATGGGTCATGATATTTGAACTCAAAGCTAATTTTGTCCGAGCATAGCTTGGTCTTCCCTGCTCGTTAATGACATTGATTTGGATGCATTCTGACATCAAGAAAGTCATCAACCTATTTTGAAAAATAACATTGTTTATATTAATATTATGGGTTGCTGCGCAACAGTTTCGTGTTCGTTCTTGGTTTTTTGTTAAGTAACAAAGAAAACATTTTTACTGGTGAATATTATGTTTTGTTTGTATTTCAAACTGTCAATTTTTGTCAAATAGTTCACTGTTGACTTTACGTAATTTCTGTGTATCTAAAAAATGTGACGTGATGAAGAGAATCTGATTATTCTTTCGAATTTAGCACCCTAAAATTAATTAAATGCACCCATTTACATGCCAGATACAGACAAAAAGTTAAAATTTGTTAAACAGTGTTATTTGGACGTTAAAATGTAGCGAATGCAGTAGAGATTTAATTAAAACATATTTTTGTATTTCCCGTGACATTACTTCTTCCTTGTTATGCATTTTAATTAGAACTGTATGAGTATTAATTTAATTTAGCTGTTTCGAAGAAGCATTTATTAATCTAGGACGTAGAAGTACAGAGCTATTTCTTTTATGTATAGTTCACATTGTAAGAATATTATAATACGAAATACCTTTGTGATATTCTGTATAAATGCAACTTTAAAGTAGTACGTTTCATTTAAATTTTATTATAGATTCGCATTTTCTCTTTTATATTATTAAGTTTGGAATAAGCAACAGCTTTTGCTCGTTATACAGTACACCACACTTAATTAAAATCACATTCTGAATATTGAATCATGTTAAATAGGAAATTGTAATAGCAGCTTTAGAAAATGGACATCTTTAGAAAATATTTATCTGCAGAGAATGGGAGAAAATCTATTTGATAAATAACATGCAATATCTTTAATCCCCGGATAAAACATCATACATTTAAAAAATATTTACAAAGATTTACAAATGTTTACGTGAGATTGCTATTGAAAATGGGCGAATAATTTGAATAAATACAGGCTCTTTAAAGTGTAAAAAATTGCGAAAAAAGCTCAGACCTTTTTAATTAAAAATGAAAGCATGAATAAATTGAATGTAAACGTGATGTTTATTTTGTAAATAGAGCTAAGCATTGAATTTAGAGTAAATCCAACATAAATAATAAAATAATCAGATTGACTTTTACAAAAAGGTAAAAGATGTGAACTGCATTTTTAGTTTGAGTGTGTAGAATAAGAATTAGGATTATTAGAAGAATATAGATCTGTTAGATTACGAAAACTAACCGTAACAAAGTACGATTTTTTAAATTTTTATTTTGTTTTTCAAATAATAATAATGACTATAGACAGATAATTCTAAAAGAAAAATGTAAATCAAGTTGTCATTTCTGAGCAAGTAACACTGTAAAAATCTTATACGATGCGTAATTGAAACTATGATCGCCAATTTTTAATTCTCGTGCTTGTCTAAACTGAAAAATATAAGAATGAGGGTGACGGCGTGTGTTAAGGCAGTCGTCTGACATCGCCATAGTTGCCAGATATCCTGTTTCTTAAATACCACTATTTTCGTATAGATAATGTAACTTACTAATTATAAAGATTTGTTATAAGATGTCGGCATTCATTGGGGTTAAATGGGATATCTTTTAAAGTTTTTCAATTCTCGTGTTTGCGTAAATTCAGAAACATAAGGATGAGGGATTCGGCGAAAGTTAGGGCACTTATCTGACATCGCCATATTTGCCCGATATGCTAATTCTTCAAAACCTCTACGTTTGTATAGATAAACGTAACTTACTAATTGTAAAGATTTGTTATAAACTGTCGGCATTCATTGGGATTATAGGGAATATTTTTTAAAGTTTAGAGAAAAATTTATGGAACTGTGGTTCAAGTTGCCGTTAGTGAGCAAGTGAAACTCTGAAAATCTTGTACGACGTGTAATCAAAACTATGATCGCTAATTTTTTAGTTCTCCTGTTTGTGAAAACTGAGAAAGATAAAGATGAGAGGGACGGTGAGCATTAAGACATTCGTCCAACATAGCCATAGTTGCCTGATCTCCTGATTCTTTAATACCACTTTTTTCCTATAGATATTTTCACTTTAATCAAATCCTCTAATTCTGTAATTTAAAGAAGATATTTCAGTCTGAAATGGTATCTAAAATTCGGTAGTTGTGATAACTATGCATTGTGCACCGTAAAAAAGCAAATGCTTCTTAATCTACGAAAATATAATAAAACCACGTATGTAAACATACAATAAACTCTTCCGAGTTACCCACGATTCCAAAATGCATACTTTATCTTTGGAAAGCTCAGAAACCAATACATTCCATACTCCAATCCAGTTCATAAGTAACAGAAAGTTTCTTTTTTTTCTATCGTTTAATTAAGACTCCTACAATACGGGCTGACTCACGCCGCCAATTTATTGGCCGTAGGAGAATAAGGATTGGCTAAACCGCATGGACAACAACCGCTGATTGGGCAACAAAATGCTTGTATTATAGTAGTCCTACTTGTCGATATCCGGAAGGAAAACACCATCTCACAGTATTCCGTGAAAGAGGATCGTATTAACATCGATAAAGAACATCAGAAAAAGGAACCATTTAAACAAGGCTGGAACATGAACCATCATATGCTGCAAGAGGAACAATCTAAATGGCGCTTGTTCAACACCATAATCTTATAGACGTGGTCAATTTAGAAGCTTACTGCTGCGGCCCATAACTCTTAACAGGGGATAAACAATTTAAACAAGACCCCAGAGCAGAGTTAAACGCATTGGAAAAATCACCAGGTAATAAACAGTCCACTCAACTTGTAATTTTTCAGCTTCTTATTTTAAAGCGAAGAATAGACATCTTTAGTTAGGAATCCTAACTTAAACGTTGAACTCATAAAAAACAATACATCGTTCACAATGATATAATTTTGTAAAAGTAACAACATTGTTTTAAACTCTAAAACATAAGGTTTAATATAAAACATTAAATCCATAGAAATATATTCTCTAACAAATTTACATTTCTACTTCATATATATATATACAGGGTGTTTCACAAAGGACCCCTAACTTTAAAAATCAATAACCCGGAAACGGTGATAGGGAGAAACATGAAACCAGTAGTATGTTTATTAAAAAAATCGTAAGAATCTTATACATGAATCTCAAAATTTAGTTTAAAATAGCGCCGATAGATGACGCTGCGATAAATAGGCGTATCAAAAGTAATTCAAAAGGTGCACCTTTTACACAACAGACTTATCGCAAACGAAGAATGAAATTGCCATTGACTATCTGTTGTATGTCACCGGTCTGTTTGTTGAAATTTTTTGAAAAGATCACGAATTGTTTTCCCATCTGGCCTTTTGCGACTTGAAATTGTGTTTGAAAACTCTAATTTAATCGGTGGTACTCCAACACAATAAACGCACGTTCCTCCGCGGTATACATAACTTTCGGAAGTATTTTCACTATAAGCTAATAGCGGTCAGATTTCAATGGCTAGTCTTTCTATGCTTCTGAACTCTCTGTAGAAGGATTATTAACGCTCTCAGCGCCCTCTGTCGGTACTATTTTAACTAAATTTTGAGATTTATGTATAAGATTCTTACGATTTTTTTATTATACATACCACTGGTTTCATGTTTCTATCTATCACCGTTTCCGGGTTATTGATTTTTAAAGTTAGGTGTCCTTTGTGAGACACCCTGTATATATATATATATGAAATGAATGTGAAAGAGTTTAAAAGAATTTTGAATGTGAACGAATGTGGATTGATATGAAAGGATATTTAGTTAAACCCATTCCAAATCAAAAACTGAAATATAGAAATCTAAAAGTTAAAATCCCCAAAACATTTGTTCTAACACGCAAAAAACAATACTTAAAACTGATTTACCAGGCATAAAGATCTTTAGCCATAAATTTTAATCAGCTCTCATCAACGTGACAGTTATTATATGAACCAAGAATGTAATCAAAGTAGATTTTTCTTATCAGAATTGCATCATAATGTTTTGTAAGATAAACAAATTGAGTTGTTCTTGTGATGCATGATTATTTAGGAAACAAATTATAAACAATATATTATTATTGCAGTTCAAAATTACTTCTAGATCATAAAGTTTAATAAATTTTCTCCAGAACGACAGTTATTGCATTCAGATTAAGAAATCAAAGTAAATAATTATGTCCAGCCATTAAATTATAATTAATGTCAAAATAATAAATATTGGTGAGTGTATTTTAGGTTGTATATCCAAATTAACTTTTGTCTGTTTGAAAGTTATTAATATTATTTGTTCATAAATAATCATTAACATTAAATTTAGAAATGACTGTTGTGCTGCAATTGGCAAAACCTATTGCATCATAAGACCACATTAATCAAGCCTTTTACACAATTAACAGTAAGTTCACGTCTATATTTGATTAGTTCGCCCTCTGCTGGAGGATATGAGAAATGCCAAATAAAAACAGAGAGCAGAAATTTTTCAGGGGCTTTTTTTGGCTTCTTGAGCCTTTCCTCCTCTACAAAGTCCTATGAGAAATGAAGGCAGCTCGGCCGCCCTGAAAATATCTAAATGAAGGTGCTAGGCTCTAGGCCCTAGCGATAGACTCTCAAACTTCTGGGTCTTACTTGGAAAAGGATCATCTACTATATATATATAAAACACAAACGGAAATTTCGTTCCGTTCCTTTATAACTGGAGTTCCACTGAATGGATTTGCATGGAACTTGCGTTGTTCGATAGATAATTTTTCAGGAAAGGTTTTAGTATATAATATATTGTTCTACGTACATTAGTTACAGAATTATGATAAAAAGTTCTGTTATTTTGGCCGAAAAGGTTACCATTGCTAATTTTTTAGCGACCATTATTGTTGCAGAAAGAAATGAAAAGGCTATACATCTCGAAAATTAAAAGAAAAACTGTTGCTAATTTTATTTTTAAAAAATATAAAAAATAAAGAGTTAGAAAAGAAAAAGAGTTTTGATAACAGATAATATTATAAAACAAAAATATTTAATTTAAACATGATTGGGAATATTCGTAATGCTTAAAAAATTATTTAAGGGGCAAGATTGCTATTGAAAGAAATATTTGGCGATTTATCTTTTGTTTTTGGCAATTTTGATTTTACTTTTGACCCCAAACAATTTGATTTTAAGCCAAAAGGTTTTTTTTTTTTTTTTTTTTTTTTTTTTTTTTTTTTTTTCAATTGAAATAGAAACAACTATACAACTGGAAAAATAAAAGAAAAAACTGTTACTAATTTTCTTTAAAAAAAAGAAAGAAAAGAAAAACAGTTTTAATGAGAGATTTTAAGCCAAAAGGTGTTTTTTCAAGTGTACGACAGCATTTTTGCAGTATTTTTTTTGTACTTTTCGGTTAGCCGGGCGCCAGTGATAGATATATACATGTATATATACACACATATATATATATACACATATATATACACATATATCTACACAAATACATATACATACATATATATACACTTATATGTATGAATATGTACATGTCTACATGTATATACATATATATTTATATAAGTACGTATATCACTGGCGCCCGGCTTACCAAAAAGTACCTTTTTTTAAATTCAAATGCAAACTATATTAATGGCAATATACTTCTATTTACTTCTACATATATGAAATTTCCTTCCGGCTGCTTATAACTCGAGTTCTACTGAATGGATTTTCGTAGAACTTAAACTGTTAGATAGATAATTTTCAGGGAAGGTTTTATTGAATAACCTATCGTTTTACGTAGCTTATAGAATTATCATGTGAAGTTCTACAGTCAGATCAATCCGATTATGAAATATTAACTTTTTAAAAGATTTTGCCGAATGGATTTCGATGGAACCTACACTGTTAGATAATTTTCTAGGGAAAGTTTTATTATATAACATATCATTCTATGTTGCTTAGTTCTAGAATCATAGGGGGAAGTTCTAAAATCGGGTGACCATTTTTTTAAATCAAATATTAGCCTTTTCGATATTTGATTCCAATTATGAAAGATTAGCCTTCTGAAAAAATTCTACTGGACGGATTTTGATCAGAATTGTATTGTTAGTTAGATGCTACTTCAGGAATGGAGTGTACTACATATTGTTTTACGTTGCTTAGTCAAGCAGTTATGTGTAAACTTTATATAGTCAGGTGAACTCGATTTCGAAAGATTAGCCTTTTTGAAAGTTTTTACGGTGCGTATGTTTTTAGACTTGCATTGTTAAGTAGATAATTTGTAAGGATAGTTTTAGTATATTTCATATCGTTTTGTTAGTTTTAGAATTATGTGGAAAAGTTCTATAATCAGAGAACCCGATTATTAAAGATTAGTCTTTATAAAAACTTCTATACTTAATGGATTTTGTTAGTTAATTTGTTTGCATTGTTAGTTTGATAATTTTTAGTGATGGTTTTAGTATATTGAATATAGTTTTATCATTCTTTAGCAATCCCTAACTGTAAATGACCAAATAAAAGAGCCTTAACAACTAAAATTTTGACTGCACATTAGAAAATATAGTAGCTTAATGTAGTCATTTTTCAGTAATGTGGAAGGATATTCCAGGTAAATATACAGATTGCTTACAAATACAAGGTCAAATAAAACGATATTTCGTTTCATTCAAAGTTCATTTGTAGAAACCAACCAGCGCAGTCGGCGTAGCTTGCTAGTATTGTATATAAAAAGAATAAAGTCAGATCCCTGGAAAAGACTTTGTTATTAATTAAGCCAAGACTACACCAAGAGATAAAACAAACAGATGCCAGTGCTAGAATACATTACATATATATATACAATATGTTTATCCATTACGTAACTCCACATATTTGACGAAGAAATATAGATATCGTAAGTTGCCTAAAATAAAACATTGTGGCTGCAGAAAAACCACTTCGCATGCAGCCGTACATAGAACTGGCGCAAAATGCAAAGTAATGCAACGAAATGCGAAGTGACTGAAAAGCTAAATTAAAAGAAACGGCAATGCGTGGGCGCAAATGATTTTGCCCGCACTTTGGGGAAAGGTATTAGCAGAATGATCCAAACAAAGTAAAGGTATTTTAACTTGCAAAAACTTTTATATCTGCCTAACAGAGGTGTTTTAATCACTTATATGAATCCTAAATAAAGTTATAATTCTTTATTATTTTCAGTAAGAAATATTTTAAACATTCGATCACATTTTTTAGTAAATATATATATATTTTTTAATCTAACCCATTTATCATTATTTTTTCTCGTCCGGCATATTTTGACGGGTATTAAAAAAAATGTAAGCATATGCATATTACATATCTTAGCTGCAAATCGTTTATATATTTTTTTCAAAGTTCAATAATCATACTTTAAACCAGACATTTTACTTAATAAATGAAATCAAATAAGCACCACATAGAAATGACAAACATTTTATGAAATAAAGTTTCTGGTTCAAAGCATGATTATCTGACTGGAAACAAAATCGGAATAGTTGGCAGATATGTTATTATACCAGTGATTTTCTATATATTAATATTTTGAGGATAGGTTGTTTTCGTTTTTAATTAGAAGGCAGCACCGTTCATGGTCCACTTGCATAATGCATTATGTAATAAAATGATTGTCTATCTTTGTGTTTATATCCCAAATAATATAATAATGGTGCTTTTTATAGTCGAAGTATTTATATGCGTAGCACACTAACTTTATGAATACGAACACTGCGGATATTTTTGAAAAAATAATGCTACATATCAACTGCATAAACAACACACGTTGGAGGGGCCACGCATGTCGAAAAAGACGCTTATTGGCATCTCTTGTCATCAATATGGTTAAATGATGTGGCATTAAATAACAAAGCTTCCTTAACCCATTTAATCCGTACATTAGTACATACAACATATATTTTCAAGGATCGTATCCCTATTTTCTAAAAGTGATAGTTTCCTTATTTAAAGACATAAATTTGCGATTAAGTAAGGCAAATTATATTTTAAAAGAGTACTACTCAAAAATTAAAACTTTATCAGATACATTGAATATAAAAGTAACAAGTATTCATTTTTCCGTTTATTTGTAACTAAGTTCCTTAGGGAAAAATAATAGGTGACAAATGAAGGAATTGTGTGTTTAAATGCAAAGAATCTCAAAAATATTTCTCGGAAGAAATAGGTTAATGAACCCATTTTTTCCAAGTAGTATTATTTTTAAGAGCACAGTAAATTGATGTGAAAGTTCATAAAAGGACAGCAAATCTAGTAATTAGATTTTATGCCGGAAACAAAGGCAAACTAGGGAAGGCCCCCAACTGCCAGATCGGGATTGTGTCGAGAGTGGTGTCGTTCGAAATCTCTTACTATGGGGATCAAGGAAATGTATACAACTATCCGTCCGAATGCAAGTGGTGAAGAGTTATAGGCCGATGAATTTCTGTAATTTATTGATTTCTCGAGATCCCTAGCTATGCAGGAAAGACATTCTGTGTGGTAGAAAAGAGAGTTGACGTATTACAGAGAAGACAGTTTATGCTTGGTGGAAAAAGTAAATTCAAGGATGGTAGTGCATTTCTGAATAGAAATTGCTGAAACACGAGTGTTTCAACACCAAGTACACACAATAAAAGGGGGTGTTTCGCAGTTGTCACAGGTGTTATTAGTTAAGTTAAATAATGCCTATTTAACTGATCGAAAGACGAGATCCATGTCTCTAATTAAAGCTTTTTGAAAGGCATGCAGACGCATGTCATCGAAAGTGGGCGAGGAGAATTGGTTATGGGTTAACTTACGCAATTTTATTATGCTTTCTCTAGTGGTCATGTCGACATTTCCGCAAACACTCTGATGAGTTTTGAATATTTCACTATTTTCTTTATTAAGTACTTGTATTGTTGAAAGAAATAAACGTCTAACGGCTGAAGAAATTTTGTCGTGCCCGGTGGGAGAAAAACAAGCTCCACATTGAACCCAAATTTCTCAATGCACAAACGTAGATCCGTTTGGCCACTCCAACTATCCAGCACCTTGATTGTTTCCTGAACATCAATCGATTCCTTTAGTTTATTAAAGTATGCAAAAGTTATTTGTTTTGTGCTTTTTCCTGACTTGTAGCATGTAATGAGGAAATTTGAGGATGATATTCGTTGCATATTTTCCATCACTTTGGGACCAACTTCCCCCTGAAATTCCTGTGTTACAAGTAGTAAAGGTCCCATACATTTTCCAGCGGCGTTATTACACATTTGCACGGTATAGGAATGAGACTGATTACCGATGCACCCACGTCTTTAGATCCCTTCATATTGAGAGTTCTGTTAGATACAATCTTGTATTGGAAGCCACTTTGATCGGTGTTCAGGACGTTGGACAGAGGACACTTTCGATGCTAAATAATTTTTTTCCCATTTCCGGAAACCGCTTTTTGTTACGATTTGTGTCACCTTTCGACTTGTTATTTTATGTGCCTGCTTGAAATTTTTGATGAAGTCTGAGCTTGCTGTGAATCCGCGAATTCCAAACTCCAATGATTTGTCAACGGCCTACATTTTGAGGTACCTGTCATGAATGGTGGCTTTTAACTGTTTGCGATGATGATAAAATTGCCACCACACGAGTTTGGAAATTAATTTCATTATTGTGCGCACCTTTGAATCTTCTTGTGGTCTTTTACCTGCCTACATATATGTTGCACAGCCTTTAGTTTATTTTTCTTTGCCTTTTTATACGTTTCTACTGCTTTCGCTATTATTTCTTCGGACACTCCTTCACTTCCTGTTCGCTTTTTTTCGCAGGTTCTTCATATTCGAAAGTGGGATTCGTATTTATTTTCAAATTACTTGTCAGTTCATTTTCGTCAATGCTGCTTTCATAGAGAATATCGAGCGACCGAAAAGATTTGTTTTCGATCATCCCCGTCACTGTTTTAAATAGTCGCTGACTAATGGCCTTCCTCGGGTTCCCCCAAATATTCTAGCAGTTGCAAACTGAGGAGTTTTGCAATCTTCGTTTTGCCAGCAATAACATTACAGCCTGAAGACTCGCAGACGACATCTTCAAAAATGGGCTTGACTTCGCATGTCACAGGGGTGCGTGCCATCTCCTCTGAACCAGCGCGCCTGGAATGCGAGCCACAGGTACTGCTAAAATTCTCCATGGTTGAGCGCCTGGGGAACTGCCCCCATAGGCCCTGTCCATGCTCTCTTTTCATCCCGTAGTGGCGAGGTCCCCGTAGTCCCATTCAGGCGAGGAGTTAGTTCCTGGTGTTCTTTAAAGCGTACTCCAAGTCGGTGCAGTCCAATTAGTTATATATGATTGTAAAAATGTCGTCACAATCTTCTGTTTACTAGAGGGAACATGGAACCTTCAACAACCTCATACTGACAACTACAGGTTACATAACTGTACTGTAAGCTGTCTTTTTAACCACACACAGTGCCTTTCCTGCACAGCTAGCAACCTGAAGAAATCAATAAATGACAGAAATACATCGTCCTATAACTCTTTATCAGCTGCATTCTGACGGGTAGTTTTATATATTTCCTTGATCCCCATGGTAAGAGATTTCCAACGACACCACTCTCGACAAAATCCCAATCTGGCAATTGGGGACATTCCCTAGTAAGTGTAATGATGACTAGTTACAGATAAGTATCAAAATGAATTACTGTTACTTTTACATTCTATGCAAAACAGGTGCAAAAACAGGTTTTATTCTGTTTTTACATTCGAATACCTCTGTTTTTTTAAAAAGCTATATACTCTTTATTCAATAGCTAATTTATGTCATTTAATAAGACAAATTTTGCTTTTCGAAATTAGTGGTACGAATCTTGAAAATATGTGTTGCCATTTATTCATGATAACAGGAACAAATGCCTCTTATCTTAAAATTCACTACTCTGGATATTCTCAAATTCCGGCAGCATCTGTACCATTTAAAGCATCATGCAAATACTTTTATTGAATCATTCTAGTAAGAAAATACTTTGCATATTTTATAGTAGACTACTCATGTTTAAATGACATCAATAAATGACAGAACTATATATATATATATATATATATATATATATATATATATATATATATATATATATATTATATATATATATGGGTTGGGTTGATTATTGACGGCCAATTATCTACACTAGGGATATAGGCCCGGGGGGAGTGCCCTTCGTGGGGGGTCTTTCTAAGGGAACCTAATCCGTATTTACGCATGGATAAATCCACGGCTCGAAGAAAACCACGAAAACTCCGAACGATTAGCCCGACGGGCGCGATTGGGATCGAACCCAGCATCTCCTGTCTACCAGCTTAGAGAGCACAACCTCTCAGCCACTGGTGGGGCATATATATATATATATATATATATATATATATATATATATATATATATATATATATATATATATATATATATATATATATATATATATATATATATATATATATATATATATATATACTCAATTCATAAATAAAACTATAAATGTATGTTTTTTTGCCACCCATTATTCAGATTTTTCATATTTTTCAGTTTTTCAGTTTCTCGATGTTGACAAGTTTTTTTTTTTTTAATTCAGCAAACTTGGATTAAAAAAAAAATATTTATAAAAGGGTATAGGGAGCTGTTTCCTATCAAATTTATAGTATATTTATAGAGTTGTTTTTTTTTTTTTAGAAAAATAATAGAAGAAAAAAAAACAGATCTATCAAATATTTAAAATTTAAAAAAAAGTTGAATTTCTCTTTCAGCAATACTTTAAAAAAATCGTCTTATTGGCTGAGAAAATATGCTATCTTTAGCTTTTGCTATTTGTGAGCATTTATATGTTACAAACTTCATTTCTGAGAAAAGACTTTTCTTCAAAAAGAGCTTGTTAATTTTGAGCGTTTAATTTTCAAGAAGATTCCACCAATCTTTCTTTTACATTTCAGAGAAGACTGTTAATAAATGTAACTTTTAATTTTATGTACTTTAGAATTAGTATTGAAGTACTTTTAGTACTTTAAAAGTACCTCTAGTGCTTTTTCATTTCTAAAAATAACATTTTAAGGATCTCAGCATCTAAAATTTTAATTAGATTCTTAAATTATATTTTATTATCATTAAATGAAAACTAAAAACTAATTTATTTAATTAAAAAGAAGTTGCATTTTAGACTTTTTTTTTCAGACATGGTTTCAAACACTTCAGCTTTATATAAAAGTTTACTATGCTTAATTAAAAGTTTTATATGTTGTTAATAGTTATAAAATATTACTTAAAAATTAATGATGAGATTTTTTTAATGATTTTATTTTCAGAAAAAAAAACAGTTTAAACTATAACCTTGTGTACTTCAAAAAAAAAAAAAAAAGACAAATGTTTCTTAATCTATGAATTCATACCATAGTCACAAACGAAAATATACAACAACTTCTTCCTAGTTTCCCACGATTCTGATAAACGTTTTTTATCTTTAGAAACCACAGAATCCAATATATTTTCAAGATTTAAAAAGCATTTATGAAAATAAATTTCCTTATGCTGCCATTGATTTCCGAAAACATTTCCGAGAACTACTGGCATCAAAATAATTTGTTTTATAACTAAATTCTCCTTTAAAATTCGAAAATACGAGGGTGAATCAATAAGTAATGCCTCCATTGCTCTAAATTTTATTTCTTTCACAGTGACTGGACTATCTATGCTTGATATTATAGAGGTAACCTTAATCTACTTATATAATATTTTCCTTTTTAGATTTGCAGATTAGAATCATGGATCTTAAGTTAAAAGAAAGAGTCGTCATCGAAATTTTGGCAAAAGAAAGTTGTGCACCTAAGGAAATTCATAGACGCTTAAAGAATATTTATGGAAACGCTGTAATCGACATTAGCAATGTGTGGCGTTAACTGATGAAGTTTGGAAACGGAGAAACAGAAATTGCCAATAAAACGGAAAGCGGCTGGCCGACAACATCAGTCACAGATGCAAATCGAGAACGAGCTGATGAACTGATTTGAAGAGACAGATGCGTTACAGCTCAGGATGTGGCTAATGCATTGAAAGATTCGTATGGCTCTGCCCAAGGAATGATTGTTATAGCACATAGTTTGTGCTAAGTGGGTTCACAAGCAATTGACTGTTGATAATCGGAGAAGGAGAGTGGATGTTTGTCAAGAACTCCTGGACGCATTTGAAGCACCCCACAGCCCTTATTTGGCCCTTTCGGACTTTTACCTGTTTGGACCAATGGAAGACAGCCTACGTGGTTTCAGATTCAATGACTTGGATGACGTTAAAACAGCTTTAAAATCCTGGGTCAAGAAGTAAAAATCCAGATTTTTTTCAAAATGGTTTTGATGCCTGGGTTAATCGATGGCGTAAATGTGTGCAAATGCATGGTGACTATGTTGAGCAGTAGTTTTGTGTAGAGGACAGTTCATGCTATGGTCTATAATAACTTTTGCTGTTATATGTTCATTAATAAAGTTTTAAGACACAGGAGGCATTACTTATTGATCCACTCTCGTATTTTGATTTTTGAGGTTTCTAAAGATACGGAACACTATTCGGAATAGTGAGTAACTCAGAAGAGGTTATTATACATTTTTGTTAGTGGTCATATTATATTTTCCCAGATTAAGAAACATTTTAGTTTTTTTATAGTGTATGTTCTCTTAAATATTGTCGGAACTATTTCAGTATATCTCTCAACTTTACGGGCAAAATGTAGAAAAGTAAACTAAATTACAGTAATTTCCGGCGTATAATCCGGGAATCAAACAAACGTGTTTAGTCCCAGAAATTTTATTTAGTAATTGAAATCCAATATATACCACGTTCAATGAATTACATATTATTAAATAAAGTTACCTAGTATAAAAATGTTTGTTTAATTCGAGAATAATACGCCGTCAAATGGCGGTATGTTACAAAAAACTTTTTCATTTACGAAAAATAGCAGAAGTGTTTACGAAAATTCATTATAATCTTTTATTTAACTATATCTCAGGGAAACATTATCATGTTGTTAATAACCATTTAGAGAAAAAGAAACGAGAAAACATTATGTTTCTTAGGTTTACAAACACATGTTTATATGGGATATAAACTGACATAAAAATATAAAGGGCTCAAATTAAAGGGATCATTTGTTATTTGTAAATTCTCAAAACAAGTTTCTGTTTTTCCCATTTCCCATTTTCCCATGATAAGAGAGCGGTTTCAAGACTCGAGATACCTATTAACCCTCTGACCGCCTTTTTTTTTCTAAAATACTTTCGACCAATATGTTATCGACCAGTATCTCCTCTATTATTACATATTTAAAATCATACTGTATTTGAAATATGTAGCAAATTTATCATTTGCATTTTCACCCTTTTGTCTGTGAAATTTTTAAAACAAAATTGCTTCAAAAATTGTGTATTATATCAATATTTCTACAAATGTCTTGCCCGGGGATATCGCGGAATAAACCGGTCAGAGGGTTGTTAAACTGAATTTCCCTAAAGGTTTTATGAAAAATGAAAACACATGTGAAAAACAAAAGATAAGGCATTATAAAAGGCAATGGAATGGAAACTGCAGGAATGATACTTGATATGATGAAAAAGTAAAAAATGATAAACTATGAATATCTTTAGAATGGCTTTATAAGAATATTCATAGTAAATATATATTATTTCATCAAATATTGTAAGCATTATACCTAAAATCAACAATATTAAGACCGTAATAACATATATATGTGAAACAAGACAATTAATAACCTAAAGGAGTTCAAATAACATAATAAAGAAATATATATACAACTGAAATAGATATAAGATAAATAAACAATTATTCAACTTAAATAGAAATTAGATCATATAATAATTATATATATATAAACAGGGTTGTTATTCATAATGCCTTCCGGGGTTTCAAAGTGCGGTAGTAAAAAAACCAAGGCGAATACAGCAAAAAAGAAGATTTGAGAGAATACAGAAACAAATCAACTTTTTCTTACATAACTTATCAGTGTTCTATGTGTGAACCCTTGGTCACACGGCATGCTTAACTCCGTGAAAAGATAACACGTGCTGTCAATAACGTTGATAATACCATGTTGAGTAGAGTGTTTTGGGAATTGGACTATCGCATTGATGTATGCCAAGGGTTTACACATAGAACACTTTTAAGTTATGTAAGCAAAACATGATTTGTTTCTGTATATATATATATATATATATATGTATAGCTTATCGAAAAAATTAAAATTTCTTAGATCTTTTTGCAGTAGTGAGGAAAAGTTGTGAACTCTCTTTATTAAAAAGTGTACGGAATCTTAAATGTGTGGGTCGATATCTTCTGTCGCCTCAGTGGGCCGAAAGTTCCGAAAATTGGACTAAAAATGATTAAAATACAAAAATTAATTAATAATCACAGTTTGGGGTAGTGATTACAAGTTATTATTTTTTAACAACAACAGCCATAAAAAATTTTAGAATTATGCATTGATATTTTCTGCTGCTTTATCGACACCAAATTTTGGAAAATGAAGGAAAAATTTAAATAAATACACGTCACACTTACCTCATTTTAATGCAAACAGAAACTATATTTTACCTTTCGAACATACAAATGACAAAAGCATTACTACTTGTAAACATTTTTGGTCTCAAATTTTTATGTGTTTTCTTGATTCTAGTATCGCTCTAATAAATCTATCCCTGTTCTGCGGCCCAACTGTTTTTCCGGAGGCTGCAGTGACTAATTTCACAATCCACTCAACCGCTTGTGTGTGTGAAGGAAATTTAATAAAGTCCCAGCAATTCATTGGCATACTGTCATAAATCATCTTCAGAAGTTCTTGAGTACTGATTTCTCTGAGAACTGGAGGCGATGTCACATAACATGCTTGTCTGTCAATGAGATCTATACTGTCTGTATCTCCAAAGTTAACAGCAGGAATAACGAATTTGTGAACACAATTTCATTCTTGGCTAATTTCCCTTGCCTTGATAATCCACCGAGCTCCAAGGGTCCTAATATGGCACCTCTCATCAGTTAACATGGCCAAAATCATGTTTTCTGGAACCGCAAAGTAAGCTTTGCAAGAAATTACTGGTTCGATTACGTCACGATACTTTTTAGGCAAGTACCGAGATGAGCTGATGAAATGCCACAGGTGTCTAGCACCGTCTTTTATGGAATGATGAATCTTAATTCGGAACCATGAGGTTGCGTAGACTTTTAGAATAAATACAACCAAAGTTAGCAACTCATTTGATCAGTCTTATGTAGATAAATATAACCACAGTATTCGACTGGCAGTTGTTAGCCAGCGGGACAACTGCAACATTCCCAGTTCCCGGATAGCTAGATCTGAACAGCAAACGCCAGAACTAATGGCGGTACAAATGTATAATAAGTATTTCTGATCTAAACTGAGGGTGGTAGAATCAATGTCTGGCAACTCGCATTCAGTACAATTAAAAGTAACAATTGAAAGCTTTTCGCTTCCTTTGAGGTTTCGTCCAATATCTCCGGTGTAAGATGTGGGGCCACATGACTTGCTATCTATGGACTCAAATAGGTGTCGTAATGGCTACTCATTGAAATGAAGACTAGATACACTTTGAGGTGTAACATGTCACATGTGGTAGAACCAGGCCCGATACAATACTGCAATGTGCTTCTATAATTTTTCTTTGGAACTACTTGTCCTCGAGTGTTTCTGATGTTAAAGTTTTGTTATGCCATCCATCAAAATAAATATCAGATAGAGTGGAATGATTTTCATTTGATTTTGAGACCAATATTTCGTAAATTCTCTATTTTTCCCTCCATATTTCATTTTTGTCTGTGACGAGGTTTTTATCTGATTCCGAAATTAAACACAAATCTTGCATAACACACGATGCAATAGCAGCCGTGGCTCTGTCGGATACACCATACTTTTCAAGTAATGTGTTATCCAGTTTTAAACGCATTTGAACATTCCTTGTGGGCTTCTGAAGAGACGCTGTGTAAGCCGCGTGTTTGGGGCCGACCTTGTCTTCCTCCGTCTCCACCTTCATCACATCTTGTTTCATTTTCCCTTTCATTCTTCACTGAATAGCTTGAAGCAGAAGTAGGAGACGCCTGTTTTGCACGTCAAATAGTATCCTGTTTCTTTCGCGTTTGACGTTTCTGGAGCCGTTTTGTTTCTGGAGCCGTTTTGTTTCTGGAACATCAACACTTCCAAACCGGTTGCGCATCTCATATGCTTGTGGTGCAGGCTTACTGCACTTAGTCAGGCGAAAAGGAGTGGTCACGTGATTTACTGGTCACTCCGATTTGTTTCTTGGCGGGAAAATAGGGGTGGTCCACTATTTTGGCAGACCGCCAAACCCAGTCTGTCTCGATTGTGCATTGGGCAAGCAGCAAACAGGTATGTAGAAAAGTACCAAAATATGTCAAAATTTCCAAAACTTCGAT
The DNA here is from genome assembly GCA_963931845.1 of Maratus michaelseni. NCBI lineage: Eukaryota > Metazoa > Arthropoda > Arachnida > Araneae > Salticidae > Maratus > Maratus michaelseni. Next base: position 284,499,320 of record OZ007587.1, read on the forward strand.
GCCGATGAGGTGGCAGAAGATATTAACCTATAATTCTACAATTTTCTATGGTTGTTGTTGTTACAAATAGTAACTTTTAAGAACTACCTCAAACCGATCAACGAAATATGTGATTATTTATTCATTTTTGTATTTTAATCATTTTTAGTCCAATTTCCGAAACTTTCGGCCCACTGAGGCGACAGAAGATATCAACCCACAGTTTTAAGATTCCGCACGCTTTTTAACGAAGGGAGTTCGCAACTTTTCCGCACTACCGCAAAAAGATCTAAGAATTTTTTATTTGTGTCGATACGCCCTAATATATATATATATGTATATATACATATATATATATATATATATATATATATATATATATATATATATATATATATATATGTATATAAGGAAATGTTTGTGCACTTTTTTTACGGTGTAGATTGTAGCTATACTTAAATCCATCTGTAACTTACGGGAAATATGGTTGCAGCTGAGCGAGTAACTACATGGATATCGTTGACTAACGCTGGGTATATAGATGAAGAGGAAGACTCATCGCTCAATTCATACGTTTAATTACTAGTATCGGCATACACTGGCATTTATCAGTAAAAAATGCTCAAAAGTGAAGTGTTTACATATATTTTTTTTTATTATATCCTTTTACTAAATCCCAGATTTTACAGGTAAAAAAGCCTGGATACATCAACTTTTTGTTGTTTCAATAACACGTATATTTAAAACAGAACTAAAAAAGGTTGAAAAGCCCATTCGATTCTAAGAGATTTTTAAATGATCTACTAGTTCCTTGATTTTATAGATATGTTACTCTCTACTACTGATAGACTTTGCTATATTGTTTGTCAACGTTAATATTAAAGAAACAACATTAAAAAAAAACACCTCTCTATCGTTATCAAATTATTAAATATTTTCTACCCGGGTCAAACTTATTAAATTGTTTTTAACTGATAAATCTAAATTTTATTCATGAAACTCCTGCAGAAGTATGTTTTGTTAATGATGATATATTAAATCGTCAATAATTTATATTTAATTTCTTACTAACTAAATGCATTCTTATATTTTATGCCTAATATCTAGATTACTTTTAAATGCTAAAGGTGTAAAATTAACAACTATAATATAAATTAAAATAACTTTTATTAGTTGTTTTACATGTTTCGACTCTTTCCGAGTCATTTTCAAAAACAAAATGAGAATATTCTAAATCTGCACGGGTTTTGAAGTTATTATTTTCACGTACTTTTTTAGAATTATGCACCATATCTATTACTTTTTACTTGATTGTTTATTTTCATATCTTTGATCATGGAGTAATTCTAGCCATAGTTTCGGTAAATTAAAAGATGCCGCATCGTTACATATTGTATTTTTGCGCGTGAGTATCTCTATGGTTTCTCTTATTATGGATGGATAGTATAGACTGGAGGGAAATATTATTTTACTTTCACTGAAATTTATTTGGATGGTTTCTTCTTGATATAATCTTGCCAGGGCTGTAGTTTTTCTATTGTATTTAATATCAGCTATATGCTCTTTTTTTCTGCAATTAAATTTCCTGCTGGTCATGCCTATGTAGTAATTTTTGGATCCGTCTTCTTTAATAAAAGGTATTTCATATACTCCTGAATAATTCTCAAAATTAATTGGGTCAATTTTACTGCAAACGATATTCTTTAATTTCTTAGGTGGTTTGGCTATTAAGCAAATATTGAAACGTTTAAGGCTGTGTTTTAATTTTTCAAAAAAGCTTGGATAATATTGCAGAGTATAAAGTTTGTATTTTTGCGAATCATCTTTCTTTTCTGGTTTCTTATTATTGGTGATATCCATGATTAATTTATTAATATTATGTACTTTAAAACCATTATTATAAGCAATTTTACAAATATTATCTAATCCATTATTCAATTTATTTTCAGTACATATTATAAAGGCTCGTCTTATGAGAAATCTGTAGGCTGAAATTTTGTATGTAAAGGGAGAACATGCGTTATTTGGTATGGTAGATTGGTTAGCTTTGTTTTTCCGGAAAACAGCTCTGTCGATAGATTTATTTGTTCTTGTTAACATTACATCAAGGAATGGAAGACTTTTATTATGTTCAATTTCAATAGTGAATTTAATGTTATTGTCGATTGAGTTTAATTGATTTATAAATATTTTAAGTTCATCAAGACTATGCTGCCAAACTATAAAAATATCGTCAACATATCTGAGCCAAGTGTGAGGTGTTAAGTGAAATGTGCCAAAAACTTTATTTTCCAATGGGCGAAGAGTATATTCAGCTAATAAACCTGAAATAGGTGACCCCATTGGAGCTCCGTGATTCTGCTTATAATATTTACTATTGAATGTGAAATAGTTATTATGGATGATTAGATTAAGTCCTCTTTTTATTGTTATTTTCATATCATCACTAAATTCTTCTATCTGTTCAATATCATCACAAATCTTATTACATACTACATGTGTGTCAATTGATGGACAATGAAATAATATCAAGACTAACTATTATATAATTATCTGGTAGCTGTATATGTTTGATTTTTTGAATGAAATCTTCCGTTGATTTAATAGTTAACGTAGAATTTGGTAAAATATCTCTTAAGAAGGGAACATAAGCTTTTTCTAAGAAGTAAGTCGGTCCTGAGCACTTTGAAACTATAGGACGTAATGGCATGTTGCTTTTATGATCTTTTAGTCTTCCAATAATCCTAGGAATAACAGCTAATTTATGTACTTTTATTATTTTCTTCATAATATGGGCCAAGTTCCATTTTTAATGATGTCATTGACCTTATAGTTGATTAAATTAGTTGGATCTTTTTTAACTTCTTCACAATTCATATCTTTAATGCAATTTTCCATTTTATTTATATAATCATCTCTATTAAGGATAGCTAATTTGTTGGATTTGTCATTCTGTACTATAATTATACTCGGGTCTTGTTTTAAACTTTTTATAATTTTAAGTTCTTTATAAACAGGTTTGATAGGTTTGTTAAAAAGTTTTCTCACTTCATTAAACATTAAGTTCCTTATTTCTTCTCTATGCTCGTCTGTTGTCGTTTGAATTATACTTTCTATTTCTGGAATAACATTCTTTAAATCTGGTATAACTGGAAACATATATTTAGGTCCTAGTTCTAAAACATCAGATTCTTCTTTGCTTAGCCCACGATTTGTTAAATTCAGAAAATCTACGGGTTGGCAAATAGGTTTTAAACTTCTTTCTGGGTTGTTGTTTAATAGTTTATTTAGCTTGCGTTGTTGTACCATCTCTTTCTCATTATTTTGAATGTCTCTGTAAAAATCTAATTCGTTTCGTAAATTATCATATATTAACGGTGGAATGGAGTAAACAACTTTCAAATGCAGATCTAAATTCCTTTTTTCTAATAAATTCACAAGTGCAAATTTCTTTCGTATACATAAATTTAAAGATTTTTGTTCTAACTTACGATTAGTATAGGAAAAATTCTGCCGTACAAACTTGTTACGATTCTTCAGAAAGTTGGGAATAATATTCAATTTCTTGCATGATAATAGAAATTGCAAATTCAGCTGCTCCCGATCCAAACGAAGGCGTTCATATTTAAAACTTGAGAATATTCTCAGTTGTAACATTTTATCCAGCATCGATATTTATATAACAATATAATAAAATATAACACCTTGTAATACTATATTACTTTTAAATGCTAAAGTTGTAAAATTAACAACTATAATATAAATTAAAATAACTTTTATTAGTTGTTTTACATGTTTCGACTCTTTCCGAGTCATTTTCAAAAACAAAATGAGAATATTCTAAATCTGCACGGGTTTTGAAGTTATTATTTTCACGTACTTTTTTAAAATTACGCACGTTATCTACTATTTTTTACTTGATTGTTTATTTTCATATCTTTGATCATGGATTAATTCTAGTCACAGTTTCGGTAAATTAAAAGAGGCCGCATCGTTACATATTGTATTTTTGCGCGTGAGTATCTCTATGGTTTCTCTTATTATGTATGGATAGTATAGACTGGAGGGAAATATTATTTTACTTTCACTGAAATTTATTTGAATGGTTTCTTCTTGATATAATCTTGCCAGGGCTTTAGTTTTTCTATTGTGTTTAATATCAGCTATATGCTCTTTTTTTCTGAAATTAAATTTCCTGCTGGTCATGCCTATGTAGTAATTTTTGGATCCGTCTTCTTTAATAAAAGGTATTTCATATACTCCTGAATAATTCTCAAAATTAATTGGGTCAATTTTACTGCAAACGATATTCTTTAATTTCTTAGATGGTTTGGCTATTAAGCAGATATTGAAACGTTTAAGGCTGTGTTTTAATTTTTCAAAAAAGTTTGGATAATATTGCAGAGTATAAAGTTTGTATTTTTGCGAATCATCTCTCTTTTCTGGTTTCTTATTATTGGTGATATCCATGATTAATTTATTAATATTGTGTACTTTAAAACCATTATTATAAGCAATTTTACGAACATTATCTAATTCATTATTCAATTTATTTTCAGTACATATTATAAAGGCCCGTCTTATGAAAATGTTACAACCGAGAATATTCTCAAGTTTTAAATATGAACGCCTTCGTTTGGATCGGGAGCAGCTGAATTTGCAATTTCTATTATCATGCAAGAAATTGAATATTATTCCCAGCTTTCTGAAGAATCGTAACAAGTTTGTACGGCAGAATTTTTCCTATACTAATCGTAAGTTTGAACAAAAATCTTTAAATTTATGTATACGTAAGAAATTTGCACTTGTGAATTTATTAGAAAAAAAGACTTTAGATCTGCATTGGAAAGTTGTTTACTCCATTCCACCATTAATATATGATAATTTACGAAACAAATTAGATTTTTACAGAGACATTCAAAATAATGAGAAAGAGATGGTACAACAACGCAAGCTAAATAAACTATTAAACAACAACCCAGAAAGAAGTTTAAAACGTATTTGCCAACCCGTAGATTTTCTGAATTTATCAAATCGTGAGCTAAGCAAAGAAGAATCTGATGTTTTAGAACTAGGACCTAAATATATGTTTCCAGTTATACCAGATTTAAAGAATGTTATTCCAGAAATAGAAAGTATAATTCAAACGACAACAGACGAGCATAGAGAAGAAATAAGGAACTTAATGTTTAATGAAGTGAGAAAACTTTTTAACAAACCTATCAAACCTGTTTATAAAGAACTTAAAATTATAAAAAGTTTAAAACAAGACCCGAGTATAATTATAGTACAGACTGACAAATCCAACAAATTAGCTATCCTTAATAGAGATGATTATATAAATAAAATGGAAAATTGCATTAAATATATGAATTGTGAAGAAGTTAAAAAAGATCCAACTAATTTAATCAACTATAAGGTCAATGACATCATTAAAAATGGAACTTGGCCCATATTTATGAAGAAAATAATAAAAGTACATAAATTAGCTGTTATTCCTAGGATTATTGGAAGAGTAAAAGATCATAAAAGCAACATGCCATTACGTCCTATAGTTTCAAAGTGCTCAGGCCCGACTTACTTCTTAGAAAAAGCTTATGTTCCCTTCTTAAGAGATATTTTACCAAATTCTACGTTAACTATTAAATCAATGGAAGATTTCATTCAAAAAATCAAACATATACAGCTACCAGATAATTATATAATGGCTAGTCTTGATATTATTTCATTGTATCCATCAATTGACACACATGTAGTATGTAATAAGATTTGTGATGATATTGAACAGATAGAAGAATTTAGTGATGATATGAAAATAACAATAAAAAGAGGACTTAATCGAATCATCCATAATAACTATTTCACATTCAATAGTAAATATTATAAGCAGAATCACGGAGCTCCAATGGGGTCACCTATTTCAGGTTTATTAGCTGTATATACTCTTCGCCTATTGGAAAATAAAGGTTTTGGCACATTTCACTTAACACCTCACACTTGGCTCAGATATGTTGACGATATTTTTATAATTTGGCAGCATAGTCTTGATGAACTTAAAATATTTATAAATCAATTAAACTCAATCGACAATAACATTAAATGCACTATTGAAATTGAACATAATAAAAGTCTTCCATTCCTTGATGTAATGTTAACAAGAACAAATAAATCTATCGACAGAGCTGTTTTCCGGAAAAACATAGCTAACCAATCTACCATACCAAATAACGCATGTTCTCCCTTTACATACAAAATTTCAGCCTACATATTTCTCATAAGACGAGCCTTTATAATATGTACTGAAAATAAATTGAATAATGAATTAGATAATATTCGTAAAATTGCTTATAATAATGGTTTTAAAGTACATAATATTAATAAATTAATCATGGATATCACCAATAATAAGAAACCAGAAAAGAAAGATGATTCGCAAAAATACAAACTTTATACTCTGCAATATTATCCAAGCTTTTTTGAAAAATTAAAACACAGCCTTAAATGTTTCAAAATCTGCTTAATAGCCAAACCACCTAAGAAATTAAAGAATATCGTTTGCAGTAAAATTGGCCCAATTAATTTTGAGAATTATTCAGGAGTATATGAAATACCTTTTATTAAAGAAGACGGATCCAAAAATTACTACATAGGCATGACCAGCAGGAAATTTAATTGCAGAAAAAGGAGCATATAGCTGATATTAAATACAATAGGAAAACTACAGCACTGGCAAGATTATATCAAGAAGAAACCATCCAAATAAATTTCAGTGAAAGTAAAATAATATTTCCCTCCAGTCTATACTATCCATCCATAATAAGAGAAACCATAGAGATACTCACGTGCAAAAATACAATATGTAATGATGCGGCATCTTTTAATTTACCGAAACTGTGGCTAGAATTACTCCATGATCAAAGATATGAAAATAAACAATCAAGTAAAAAATAATAGATAACGTGCGTAATTTAAAAAAAGTACGTGAAAATAATAACTTCAAAACCCGTGCAGATTTAGAATATTCTCATTTTGTTTTTGAAAATGACTCGGAAAGAGTCGAAACATGTAAAACAACTAATAAAAGTTATTTTAATTTATATTATAGTTGTTAATTTTACACCTTTAGCATTTAAAAGTAATATAGTATTACAAGGTGTTATATTTTATTATATTGTTATATAAATATCTAGTTTGTAACAAAAATAAAATCATTAATTAAAATTATAAATTAATAAATAAGCCGTACATACTCATTTTTCATTTAAAAATAGGGATTTTCACCAAAATAATTTACATCTGGATCTCATCTCCAGAACTATTTTAGTAATAGGCTGAATGTATTAATATTTAAAAACAGAATAAACCACAATATAATGTTATCTGAAAATAATGATTGAAAACTGATTTTTACAGCATTCTGTTTTTATCAAAAAAGACATACTATAAAACGTTTCGCTTAGATTAAATTATCACCAGTGGGACCCCTGTGAGGATTTCGCACTGCAATCCAAATTTTTTAGCATTGTAGTATTTCTTTTATATAGATTTATACTTCTAAAAAACACTAGAATACAAATACCTGTAAACTACATTGGTACAGATGTCGCAAACGCACCGGGGTTTCTTTTCTGCGCCAAAATGGCGACTTTTTGCCTGACGGGGTAACCTGATAACTTTTGCTTTGTATGATAACTTGGTATCCTCTTTAATAAAAAGGTATGCGTTGCTGACGACTGGGAATTTCGATAACCGTTGCCACAGATTATACTCGGAAAATTAAACATTTGAAGTTACTGAAAAAAATAATAGCTCGAAAAGTATTTGTCAGAAAATTGTTACACAAACTTCGTTAGAAAGGTAAAAAATTGTATTTTTCTTGATATAAATTTAAAATCTAATGATTGTGCCGTTTTTCAATTATTGAATTTCAAAAATTACCAAATTTCACAATGGAGTACCATAGCGAAGTCTTCACGCGTAAAAAGATAATAACAGCCATGTGTCCTGACGTATACTGGCTATAGCACGAGTCACAAATTATAGTAGCCTTACTATTCTGTTAAAATATAAAAGTGAATTATGATGTAACGAGTGCATGATTTTTATTTAATTTAATATAATCATCTTAGAAACAAGGTTTTAGAATTTATTTTCGAATGGGACTAATAAATGGACCAATACTGTATATTATTTTGAGTTTAAAAGAGGAAAGGTGGGGAAGCGCTTTATATTATTTAGGTTTCCTTAGGAACTTATGGTCATAATTGAAAGTTTAATGTATCAAAATGTCAGAAATTAAATCGGCAATAACTATAACGATAATATGTCCTTCAGTTCATTTAGATAGATTTTCATTTAAAAATATAAAATCATTCAACATTGATTTTAGGTATTTTTAAAGTTATCACGGCCCCGAGCAACGCCGGGCATGTCAGCTAGTTTTATAATAAAATGAAATGTGAATGTAAATAAATTTTACTTTTCCGTTATACGGACAACACGTTGCCAAGCATAAATTTACATAAATTTACATATATTATGCATTAACATACATTTTGGCATGGTGTCCGTATAACGGAAAAGTACCAAATAAATTAAAAATAAAATAATATAAAAATAATTAATAAATGAAATTAATATGTGTGTAATAAAAATAATGTGTGTGTAATAATAAAATAAAATGTGTGTGTTTTAAAGTAAAATTATAATACAATTTTATTATAAAATAAAACTAACATGTTTTCACAAGCTAGGCTTAACAGGTATTCGAAAATGGGGTTTTCTCGCCAAAATAGCAGACCAAAAAATTGCGCAAACCCCGGTGCGTCTGCGATATCTTTTCCCTAATATTAATTAGTCAAGCCAGAATATCAGCTCATTCATTCCATCAAACTTATAAAAAGCCACGCGCGAAAAAAAAATCACAATCATATTTTAACTGCATCGAAAAAAACACGGGAGTCCATGGTGTCTTTTTCTCCTAAACATTGCAATTTCAATTTTTCTTTTTGATAATAAATATAAAATAAACACGTGCGGATATGTCCCACTTTATCTTTTTTGTGCTATTTATTTTTCATAATCATTGGTGAGCGTTATATAATGCGGTATTTTATTTTTGTGGCAACACTAATTTGAAGAAAACCTTTCATTTCATTTATGAAAACAATGCCGATTTAATTTTTAATTATCAGCAAATTTTAATAAAAAAAAAACATGTTTTAGGAAAATGTAAGTGTACTATGTCAGAAGCCTGTTCCAAATCCTTTCATATGGTTCGTCGTTCTGCGTTTCGTATTTTCTTTGAAAAAGGGATGTTGACAGGAGAAATAATATATAGGATTATTCAACTGATAAAAATACACAAAATATCAAAATTTCAACATTTTCTTTTCTTTACTTCAATAAAAAATCCAAACTAATATTTGGCTTATCTTTTGCTGCGTAAACAAGGGATAGAATATAGGTCTGCAAACGAAAGATAAAAAATCACTTCCTTTTTTCTCCTTGTATATTTTTATTGTGGCAACAGAATTGAATTTCCAAAGGAAACCTTCGACATGTATATCAATAAATTTCAGGAAAACAAAATTGTTTTGATATGTACAATAATCGTTTCGAAAAACTATTGAGTATATAGGAAAGTATATATTGAGTTTATAGGAAAAAAAAATATGGGTATAACTGAAAATGTGCAATGTGCAGTTATCGGAAGTAGCGAAACTACAGTAGTCGTTATTTTATCCGAATGTTTGTAGTGTAGCGCGCTACATTTTAAAAAGTGTAATATAATAAGTAGCCCGATACAAAAATCAGTAGTTTGCAGCGAACACTGGCACTACTTTTAGCGCTAATTCAGAAAAAAGTGCTATTCTTTTAATCACGTGATCGTAATTTGCTTCTCTTGCGCAAAATGTGTTCTGCGCAACAATTCGCAAATATCAGCAAATCATCTGCAGCGTTTAGTAGCGTATCGTATAACGTCATATATTTTCCCATTGACACTTGCTGGTAAATAAAAGTGCCAAAATCCAAAACAAAGAAATTAGTTTTATTGCTGGAAACTCCCCTGGTCGACATATAATTGGTACTGCGTACTTAAACTAACATTTTAGAGAATAACACAAAATAGTTTCTTGTATCTTAATCTTTTTTTCATTTCGTAAAGTCTTCGGTTGTATTTATTTGATATTATCCTGGCAAACAGGATATAACGAGAAGCCTTTGTATTACTTAATCCGAGCCCGCAATTTCAAGTGTAGTTTGAATCTTTTGACAAAATCTGAAAGTAGCGAAATAGCGATTACATTTAAAAAGTAGTTCATAGTCGCAAACTTTTTAAAACAAGTATTTGTAGTTGTAACTAACTGCATTTTCAATAAAGTAGTTGTAATTGTAGTTCGCTAAAAAAATAATGTAGTTTTTCCGATCACTTGTAAGGTATAAACAGGAAAGATGGTCATAACTTTAAGGGGTGATAATACTTTTGAAAGCAGGCAATTTTTGCCTATAAATCCAGGTTTATAATCATCTAATGTGGTATCTTACTCGAAGAGTTTATCAACGTTATGTTCATAACCTTAACAATAATGTAAGCAAGTGATTCAAAAATTAAGTTACACTTGGCGCAAGTTGGCGATATATTGTAATGAGAACAAATTAATTTGGAAAGGATTAAGAATGGGGCTTCGAATACAAGTGCAGGTTTTTGTGTTATTTCTACAGATGTATTTGGTGAGCGGTTTGTTATAGAGTGTCTACTGGGATTCATGCTCCATATTGAAGTTTCAAGGAAAAGTACGCTTTTTTTCAATTTGAATACGAACGGACTGATGTGACTGATTAATTTCGTGAAGGTCGATATTTAAATGTACCTATTCCTGAAAAATGAATCATTAATTAAAATTGGGCTTTAACCAAGTTCGGGCTCATCCCGAGTTTGGTTAAAGCCCAAATACAATCTATTGGATGCCAGCAAGACATACATTTCACCCTCGATGAGCTAAAATATCCTATTGTATAATTTATAAATTTCGTAGACTACCTTTATAAATGTTAAAATTTCTCTATCGACAACGAACGACATCGCAACTTATGAAAGAATGAGTTCATAACTCCATTGAAAGACTTCATAACTCTACTAAAAGATTTCGTATTATTCACAGCTTTTGAAATAAATGTCATTCCGCATAAATTGGACTGGGTTAAAATTGAAGAATTAAAAGTTAACTCACTATTAAGAAATTCAACAACAATAGTTATACTGCATATATAAAATCAACATGCCAAATCAGGGAAAAGTAAAATTTCATGCATTATGAATGATTAGTTAGTCAGATATAAATTACCGAAAAATAAACTTTCTGTTAAATTATTAATAAATATAAACGTAAAAAAAAAAAAAAAAAAAAAAAAAAAAAAAAAAAAAAAAAAAAAAAAACTTTTTTATAAGCATAAGCATTTAATGTTTATCAACAACCGATTGAAATATCGATTATAAAATTCCATCTTTACATACATTACTAGTATAAAAGTGTAAAAATAGTACAATAAAAGGATAAATTAACTACTGTTTATCAGTAAAGCCTGAACATTTTTTAATTAGCTTTAACCACACTTTTTACTTAATAAAATAATTAATAAAATAAATTAGCCAGAATTTACATTTTACAATGTTGTTAGTTTTACTACTCATACGTAATATACTCACAAGTAATCACTATTTACCTTAAAAAATAATGCAAACCTGAATTTAAAGATTATTTTCAGAATTTGGATACATTTGGGATGAGAAAATTATTATATTTTTCTTCTAAATGTGACTAAAATTTTATAATTTTATACTACTGCTTTTTATATTTTTGAAAGTTGAGAGAATGTCTAATACCTTTTAACGGTTTTTTCATGTTATATTTGAGAGGGTATTTCATGGACTTTTAGTTCAAGATAAAGCAAAATTTGTAATGTACGTTTTATTAATTCTTATACTTATGTTTCCGATTACATTTCTAAAATAAATTTAAATCATTTACAAATTACACTATTCTAATATAGAATTAGGAATATTTATGCTTTTGTTTTGCAATTTTTTTCATTGGCATTTTCAAACACATCAGAATCATTAAAAATTGATGAAGTAACATAATAAACATTTTACCACATCATTCAACATGCGACGAGACAGGTTATGGTGCTGTTGTTGTTGTTATAAATGCCCTCTGGTCTATCGAAACCAAAGGCTACGTCCCGAAGGCATATTATGAGGTAGTTGAGCTTCCATTTGAAGAAGCATCACACAGACATAAGTATGACGGTTTCAAGGTTCCACCCACAATTTTGATCCTAACCTTAGAAGGGGGAGGGTGTTCTCGGTCAGAGACCCTTCTTTCATATACTGACCTCCCAGTGAGAGGGCATTCCACGCCACGAATTTACGTGCTGGTAACACCGCCATCATGTACACAACAGCACGTCTTGTGTCATTGACTCCGTACAATGGAGTCACCATAAAATCATTGTCCGCGCCTGGTGTAATTTGAACTTCGGTATTCTGATCTGAATCGGTACTAAACCGCACAATACACCATTATCATCAGCTAATGGTGTATTATGCGGATGTAGGAATGGATATTAGCTAATGGATTGTAGGAATATTTTAAACTATTGGGGATATTCTGAATGAGTGTGTGAATGCAGTAGAAGAATATTTTCAAGTCCGTGTAAGCAAATTTTTTTAAGTTCAATATATGAATTTTAAAAAATCAATCGAGACTTTTTAAAATTCTAGTAACATACATAGCTGCCAACTTTCCATTTCTTTTTTCATGTGAAATAAATAAATTATGAATAAAAAAATTACTTACGGAATGAAATCAAAAACGTATTATATAGCAATAAAACATCTTTAACCAATACATTTTTGGTTCAAAATATAATTATTTGACTAGATAAAAACTGACAGATTAACAGCTATAAATATATTCCAAGCCGTTTGAATTTAAAGTACCACTATTTCTGAAGAGTATTCTTCTTCTCATTTAACCTCAAATTTCTATCATTATGTAATAGAATTCATATAATTCTATTCGGAAATAGTGGTATTCAAAAATTGGAATGTTTGGCGACTGTGAATAGATATATATTTTTAATGAAATAATCAATCACAAATTTTGTTTTATTTAATTTATAAAACACTTTTAAAATTTCTGATAGTCCGAAAATAGTTTGCATTTAATCACTTGAAAATTTTATTTTATTTAATTTATAAAAGACTTTTAAAATTTCTAATAGCCGAAAAACAGTTTGAATACATTTTAATAGAAATAATTATAATTATAAAACATATCATTTTGGACTTTATAGTGACGCAAATTGTGAACTCATTCAATGAAAAAAATTTGAAGTTTCTGTTTTGTTTCTGAAAACAGTTGCGTTTTCAAAAATGTAACATATGCAAAAAAGTATAGTTACATATTTAAAAAGTGAAATTCCAAACGTAAAAAAAAGTACTACAGCAGCTACTTAATAGCATGGAATTTTAAGAATTTGTTTCCAATTCTCTTTTAATTCTTGAAAAAAAATAAGGTTATAAAAGTTTGTTCAGGCGGAAGACATTCACTTAATTTTTTAAAGCAGAAGGAAAGTGTAAAAGAATGTGAGAAAAAAAAAACATGTCTCTGCTTTAAAAATTAATGCCACAGCGGGAATATCATTGAAAATTATTTAATTAAATTAGCAGTGCCGATAAAATGTGCAAATGATTTTTTAGATGTAGAAAAATGTTTATTCAGAATTTTACTGAAGTGAATCAGAAGTAGAAATGATTATAAAGTGTTTTTTAGTGCAAAAGCATATCAAGCATAAGATATACAAATTATTTTTAACATTTTGTACGTTGACTTTTTTTAAAAGTTAGTATTTCTATGCTCTTGAGCAAGTGGAAATGATTAAAGTTTTTCGAAAGAAACTTCTAATGAAAGTTTTTGAATAATATTTTTAGAAACATATGATAACGTATCATTATGATAACGTATTCCTGTTCATGTCGAAGATAAAATTTCCAATTTCATTATTTTTTCCTAGAATATAGCTTTCTATTTACAAACGCAACAGTTTGAAAAAAAAATTACATTTTCGAATTATAAGAACGTAAACAAATAAGATTTTGCATATAAACAGAAAAAAGATATTGCTGCAAATTTATAATGGAAAGAAAATTTCAACATTTCCTTTCTGTTTACAATTTTCCAAATTATCAATCTTATTTCTAGAAAATTTTAGTTTTAGTATCATAATCATAAGTAAGATACATTCTCTTCATTTTGAAATCTCAAGCAGAATTATCATCCAGAATATTAAAAAATATATATATGAAAAATTGCATTTAGATTAAAATTGAATATCACAGCTGATATTTCATGGAAATTCCTTTTAAAAGATTGTAGCGACGACAGAATGTACATCTGCTTTATTTTGTTTTGTGAAAAGTTTAATTAGAATTTATCAATAGGGGTTGGGTTGGGTTGATTATTGACGGCCAATTATCGACACTAGGGATATAGGCCCGGGGGGAGTGCCCTTCGTGGGGGTCTTTCTAAGGGAACCTAATCCGTATTTACGCATGGAGAAAATCCACGGCTCGAAAGAAAACCACGAAAACTCCGAGCGATTAGGCCGACGGGCGCGATTGGGATCGAACCCAGCACCTCCCGTCTACCAGCTTCGAGAGCACAACCTCTCAGCCACTGGTGGGGCTCAATTTATCAATAGGATTTTAGAATTCTAAAAAATCCTAAGTGGATACGAATTACAAAACGTATAAACTTTTAGAAAACAAAAATTCTCATGAAAGTGGGAACTTTCGCTTTTAATGTTAGGATTTCAAAAATAATGAGCAAATACATTTCTAAAAAATATATATAATTCTTTTTAAAATAAAAGTTTAAATCGTTGTTTCAGGAAAAATAATTTTTTAACACGAAGTCTAACATAGGAACAATTACTAGCTGTTATGTTTTAGCAATGATGCCAACATTCAGAGTCTATTACATCAAGCAGCTCTCGCCACTATTTCCACTACACCTAATAATTGTAGCCTTATTTAGACGCAGAATTTCTTTAATAAAGAAAGTAAGCAATCCTATTCGAAAAAATTGGTAGAAGTTTTACCCTAACTCAGGCTCCCTTCTAATCAGACTTAACCCTCTGACTCCCATTCATTGCCAAAAATCTAGTTATCTTACATTGCTGGGAAAAATTACTGAAAATACTGATAGCTATAACTGAAATTCACTATTATTATGGTTAAAAGAAACTTCAACAGTAAGTTGTAGCCAGGTCCTGATTATCCAGTAGGCAAGTGAAGCACGCTTCCCCTCTAAAATTTTAAAGGGCCCCCAAAATGATCGGGGCCCGTTACCATTTTCATTTTTTTACATTGTATTTTAAATTTTTTTCGGAAAAAAAGTTTACTTAATCCAAGAGGAAATCCACGCAACATTTCACGAAACTTATTTAACAGAAAAATAATGAATGTCACCTATAGGATGTAATTAATCATATAGCATCCTGATATTCCTGTTAGAAACTACCCAGGAAATTGAGTACAGCTATATGTACTAAATATATCTGAAATATATACAGGGAACACAAAACGGCTGTTTAATGAAATATATATGACCTCGACTAAGCTACTCCCGGGAATCATATTAGTATCATTGGTGAGTTTTTATGAATGAAAAATTAAGAAAACGTCTGCCAAATGAAAGGGGGGGGCGAAATGATTCCGTGGTTCTCATAGATTCAGAGGTTAATCGGTTGTAGCACAAAACCTGTATGGCTTTAATATTCTAAAGAAATATTGAAATATGTTTTCTCTTGTTTTCCGATATGTGTAATTCATACTAACAGTTAAATATTTTGTTTTAAAGTTAATTTTTTTTATCCGTTTTTTTTTTATTCCATAATTATTTATATTATGCAAATGTTGTTTTATTAGAACCAGGCAATCCCACATGGGCTACCCATGTTACAGAACATATTGCCTAGAATTTCATTATTTTCAGCAGCATTTTTTTCTGATTATTAGAGTATATTTCTCAGTAAAATTTCTGGGTTAAACTATATATATATATGAAATGTATTATCCCACATCTATTAAAAAAAAAAAAAAAACGAGAGGGAGATTTTTGTACATATACTCCAAATAAAGTCTATGCTGTTGCTCCGTTTCTGTTAGTAACGAGACTTTCAAGCAAAAATAACCAATTGCAATGCTTTATGTGACACGCCATTACGTGACGCCTTTTAAAGAGTTTCTTGGAGGAAGGGGAGGGGGATTCTCCTTGAGGGCTAGGATTTGATATAGCATGCGAGACTTCCCCCCTGTTAAATTCTTTCCCAGACATAATTTTCATGTAAATTAGCGGAATCCTGCGATTTTTATTTTATTTTTTGCGAATTATTTATCTTTTGCAAAAGTCAGTGAAATCAATTCGCCAATCGATCACGAAAAACAAAAAAAATCCCGAGTTTCGTCAAAGATTCTGGAAACAAATAGCGGTTTCCGTCAATTGAATCCAAAAAAACATCTTGCAAAAATCGCCCCCCCCCCCCAAAAAAAAAAAAGAAAAAAAAAGGGAAACTCGTCTATCGGTCGCGAAAAAAATCGCAATTCAAAAGGTTGCTCAAAAAAATATCGAGTTTCGTCTAACGATCGTGGAAGAAATCACAAATTTAATCAAATGAACACTAAAAAGCAATAGAGAATTTAGTCAAAAATTGCGCAAAAAAATCCCGAATTTCGTCAGTCGGTTGCAAAAAAAATACAAATTTCGACTTACGATCAAGGGAAAATATCGCGAATATCACCAAAAGATAAGAAACAAAAAGCGAATTTCGTCAATCAGTCGTGGAAAAATATCACGAATTTCGACAAATGGTCTCGGGCGAAAATTTTTTTTGTCAATCTGTTACAGAAAAAAATGCGAATGTCGTCAAAACATCTCGGGAAAAAAAACCCCGCAAATTTTGTCGAACGATCAAGGAATAAAAACTGCAAATTTTGTCAAAATATTGCGGAAAATAATCGCAAAATGTTATCAAAGTATTGCACAAAAAATCCCAAATATCATCAAATAATCTCGCAAAAATCCGTGAATTTCGTAAAATGATAGCGGAAAAAAACATAAAATTCCATCAGTCGATAGTTCAAATGCACTGAAAACAATTTTTCCCCATTCACCGTAATGTAACAGTATAATTTTGACTGTTCCTGTAAATTTCTACTTATTCTATACTCTATAGAAAACATGTCTTCGTTCACTTCAGTGACGCATATCAATTACATTATCTATGAATTAGTTTAACATTATTAAAATGCACTCAAAATGATTTTACCCCATTGACCGTTATGGAACGGAATACTTTTGAGTATCCTTGTAAACTAACACACTTCATTTGGTACACATCAAATGGTATACACTTCATTTTCATTACCGAACATGCCATGGTAACCTCAATAACATATATCAATTACATGTCAATAAGAGTATATTTATGCGAATTAGAGTTAAAAAAGATCAGACAAACCGAAGTCATAAAAATTTTTCAACTAAAAACCATAGCACATCAGCGTTCCTGTTAGGTGTTGTGAATCAAAATTCTTAAACACTTTTGAAATATATTAGAAAGTGTTAACAACTATGTTGGAAATTGTTAAAAACAATTTAAAACAGAACTAAAATTATATCTCCCCCACCCACAAAAAAGGATAAATCACCGCTAAATTGAGGATTTAAGAGGTAAATTCGCCCCTAAAATTCAAATCCTATTTCAAACCCTGAAGTAAGTGAATTTTCTTTTGATCTTGTTGTAGACAATTTAAAATTTGCGAAATTTTTCATTAATGATAAATGCGTCTTAATTTGAGAATGTTTGAATAGCAAAGCTTTAGCAAAAATTTATGATAATTATTAATTTCTGTGCTTAAAATGTTTGTTTAATGCTAATGTTGATTTTGTCATGTTTAGCTACGAGTAAAGCGGTTTGTTTCATTATACAAACTAATTAAAATAACGCATCGCAGAGTCAGAATTGCCTTGGGACCTAATTTTGCATGATAGCGAAGAATGTTCCATGTAAAGTCGTTTCAAAATAATAATAATTATCTCTCTGCATTCTGACGAAATTATGAAAAGAGATTCCTCTGTAAATGTATGAAAGTTAAAGTTATTATTAATCAAAATTCAAATAATAAAATAATTTCAATTTTCCCAACTGTTCCATAAAGATTCTAGTAAGCAAAAATAAAAGGAGCCAGCACCTTTAAACGAGAAAAATATTGTAGGTGGGTTTGTGAGCAATTAATATTTTTGTCTATTACCATCACATGAATAAAGTGGGATATTTCAAAATGGAAATATATTAATATTCATAAATCTATTTCTTATATTGTTATAATATCTATCTTAGAAGACATTAATTATATTTATTCGAATATATTTTTAATAATTTATTTTAACTTTTACTGAATTAACAAATGCGAAACGTAGAAAATAAAACAAAAATTTCATAGAAACTACATTCAACCATATGCTTTTATAGAATGCTGACGGTAATAAAATTTATTTTACAAAATATATCTTTAGGAAATTTTCCTATAAAAACATCTGAAATTTTATTGAGATTTTTCATGCAAACGAAGATTTTTGAAAAGAGGTAAGATTTTTTTTTTCTTCCGACACAATATATTTGAATTTAATTACATTATCTTTCAATTAGTGTAACATCATTAAAATAACTCAAAACGATTTTACCCCATTGACCGTAATGTAACGAAATACTTTTGAGTGTCCTTGTAAACTAACACAATTCATTTGCTACATATCAAATAGTATACACTTCATTTTTAATACCGAACAGGCCATGGTAAATATAATATATACATTTATATATAATAATATATACATTTATTTGAAATATATTAATATTCATAAATCTATTTCTTATATTGTTATAATATCTATCTTAGAAGACATTAATTATATTTATTTGAATATATTTTTAATTATTTATTTTAACTTTTACTAAATTGAAAAATGCGAAACGTAGAAAATAAAACAAAAATTTCATAGAAACTACATTCAACCATATGCTTTTATAGAATGCTGGCGGTAATAAAATTTATTTTACAAAAGATATCTTTAGAAAATTTTCCTACAAAAACATCTGAAATATTATTGAGATTTCTCATGCAAACGAGGATTTTTGAAAAGAAGTAAGATTTGTTTTATTCAGAAACAATATATTTGAATTTAATTGCATTATCTTTGAATTAGTGTAACATCATAAAATGAACTCAAAACAATTTTACCCCATTGACCGTAATGTAACGGAATACTTTTTAATGTCTTTGTAAACTAACACACTTCATTTGCTACACATCAAATTGTATACACTTCATTTTTAATACCGAACATGGCATGGTAAATATAATATATACATTTATATATAATAATATATACATTTATTTGAAATATATTAATATTCATAAATCTATTTCTTACATTGTTATAATATCTATCTTAGAAGACATTAATTATATTTATTCGACTATATTTTTAATAAATTATTTTAACTTTTACTGAATTGAAAAATGCAAAATGTAGAAAATAAAGCAAAAATTTGATAGAAATTATGTACAACTATATGCTTTTATAGAATGCTTGCGGTGATAAAATTTATTTTACAAAAGACATCTTTAGAATTTTTTCCTATAAAAACATCTGAAAGATTATTGAGATTTCTCATGCAAACGAGAATTTTTGAAAAGAAGTAAGATTTTGTTTTTCTTCAGAAAAAACATATTTGAATTTTTTGGCTAGAAAAAGCCTTCAAATATTGTATCATAATATGCTTCATAGGAATTCGAAATCCTTTAAAATCAATGATTATTTTGATAAAATTCCAGCGGAAGCAAATGTACATTTCTGTGCATTCCTTTTTAGACTAAAATTAAATTCACTAGAATATTTTGAAATGTGTAAACTATAAAAGATTTCCGTAATTTTGTGTTACGGTGTACATTGCATCTGCTTGTCTACATCTCTGATTAGAATTTTTGTCTGCTATTTAAAATAAATGCAGGATGTTCTGAAAAAAATATTATTATGAGAATATTTGAGAAAAAAAAAGACATAAGAAAAAATAGTTTATGCTTTTGTATGGTGATTATATGTATAATTCTGCAACGAAGACCAAATGTTAATCATATTAAGTTTTATTTAAAGTAAGTATAGATAGCTAGTCAAATAATGTTAAATCGAAGCAATTTTTGCAAGAAAATGTTTTATAAAATAATAATATAAAATGTTAATGTAGTATTAATGTAATATTAATGTAATATTAATGTAAAGTTAATTCTTGGGCTTAACAATATGATTATAAATTATTTTTTTTAAATTGCTTTGCAAGTTACTTTTTTTTAATATCTCAGGTTTTTAATAACAAATTAATATGAAGCAGATAAGATTCACACGAGGCAAGTATGTAAAAGACTGCACAGATCAAAATCAGCATTGGTAATATGAAATATACAGTTTGAACATTGATTATTCTGTAAACAATTAAAATAATACAAGTAATTAAAAAATATATATATAATAGACTTCAACGGATTGTTTATCATCTTCATAATATTAATAATAAACGAATCATGTTCATTTTTGCAAATAATTTTATTCCATTGTGCAAAATACGTGTGCAACCACTTTGGAAAGATACACTAGTAAGCGGTGTGTGAAAGATATCGATAAAATCTTATGTTGTTTTATCACATAATAAGAAGTATAAAAATAATAACGAGTATATATGAGCAGAAGAGGTTCTTGAATATAATTGTAAACAGTGAATGTGTTAAGAGTTTCTGTTATATAATACAAATAATAAGAAAACTAGCTGGCTTCGCCCGCTAGCGGGCCCCTAATTTACATCGGTGCCTCGAATTTTGTAAAACCTCGAGAAATATAACCTTCGAACCGAACGAACCTCCGAACCGGGTTCCCGCTGCCTTCGGCACCGGATAATTCCTTAATTTGCACATTGAATAGTATAAACATCTAACCGAACGAACCTCCGACACGGGTCCTCGCTGCCTTCAGCTCCGTATACCTGCCGTGCTACTCACGCACTGGATGATCCCTTAATTTGCACATCGAATAGTATAAACCTCTAACTGAACGAACCTCCGGCTCGGGTCCCCGCTGCCTGCGGCACCATATAGCAGTCGTGCTGCGCTTGCGCTGCATAATATGATTAAGTAGTCTCAGACCTTTCCAACTATATATCACATAAGGGGTGTGTGCAAATTTAGAAAAGGGCAAAGTGGGGGATAGACACCGGAGATGCATAATATGATTAAGCAGACACAGACCTTTCCTACTACATACCACATGAGGGGTTTCGGTAAAATTTTGAAAAGTGCCCCCCCCTTGGGGGGGCAAAGTGGAGAGATGGACCCCGGAGATTCATAATATGAATAAGCGGTCACAGGTCTTTCAAACGATATATCACATGAGTGTTGACGGCAAAATTTAGAAAAGTGCCCTCCTTGGGGGTCAAAGTGGGAGGATGGACACCGGATATGCATAATATGAATAAGCGGTCACAGGCCTTTCGAACGATATATCACATGAGTGGTGTCGGCAAAATTTAGAAAAGTGCTCTTCTTGGGGGGTGGCAAAGTGAGGGGAGGGTCACCGGAGATGCATAATGTGATTAAGCGGCCACAGACCTTTCCAATGATATATCACATGAGGGATGTGTGTAAAATTTAGAAAAGTGCCCTCCTTGGGGGCGCAAAGTGTGGGGATGGACACCGGAGATGCATAATATGATTAAGCAGTTACAGACCTTTCCAACTGTATATCACATGAGGTGTTTCGGCAAAATTTAGAAAAGTGCCCCCCCCCCGTGTGTGCAAAACGCGCCCCCCCCCCTTCCCCATAATTTTTGACGCGGCCTTATTTAAAAAAAAATATGTTATGTGTTATAAAACATCGTAAAGTTTAAAACAGATCACTTTATTGTATTTCCTAATTGTGTTCGCGCCCCTCCCCTCCCTCCCAAAAGGGCAAATCGCGCCCCTCCCCTCTACATAATTTTTGAAGAAGCCTAATTCTTAAATTCATAATATCTCGCCCTCACTTTAATAGAAAGTTTTAATTTATTTACCCAAAATGCGGTTTAAACAGATTGCGTGAATAGTCGAAGCGCTTGTCGAAGCATAACAGGTCTGTAAAGAAAGTAACAACTTCACAATTTAGAGTTTTTTGATTGGAGGATTTATATTTTTTACAGAATTAGGTGTTTTTAAGGAAATTTTTGGAAGCGCGTACAAAAAGTGGGAAAAACTCTAGTAAATTAACTCGTTCAACGGGATTTGCTGTGTTAGAATAGCATGGGGTAGTCGCGCTGG
Organism: Maratus michaelseni; assembly: GCA_963931845.1. Lineage (NCBI taxonomy): Eukaryota > Metazoa > Arthropoda > Arachnida > Araneae > Salticidae > Maratus > Maratus michaelseni. The sequence continues at coordinate 284,521,773 of OZ007587.1, forward strand.
AAATAAATAAGCCTTGCGCTGCCGCGCAAGACTTAATAACGGCGGTTCAAATGAAACGGAATAGTGCTTATAATTTGGTTTATTTTTCTATGAGAGTGGCTTTGTGCATAGTTAGAGCGGGAGTATGGCAGGAAACCCCTAGTGCATAAATAGACTTGCGCTAGCTAGATACGCAGAAGCACGTGATATGCGCTGGTGGTCGGTCAATAGTAGCGTGCTGTCGTGGCAATCGAAATTCAACGGCATCTACGGAATGTTTGTGAGTAAAGAAGAGCAACGTAACGTTATTCGTTTTTTAGTGGCAGGTGGAACTGGAGTTCGCGAAGTACAGAACTGGCACACACGTTTCCAAGAGGAATCTGTGAATGATGATACGAGACCTGATCAAGGTATTCATCATGTCATCATCTCTTCATCTGGTCATCATATCTTTGGTAAGCTGAAAACTGGATTGGAAGGTCGACGTTTTTTACTCTAACAGCGAAATCATGGACATTGTTCGAAACTGTTTCGCATTTCAGCCAAAACACTGAACACAACTTTATAACAATGAGCCGAGTACTTACCACTTGATGAGACAGTGGAACAAGTGCTTGTAAAGCTTTAGAATTTACTTTTGCAATAAACTATGTCATTTCATTCTGTGTTTCTTGTTCCGCTTTCATTTGATCTACCCTAATAGTAATAAGTATAGTATAGTAATTCCATATATTTTTTAATGCGATACATGCAATTCAATTACCAATAGTCCCAATTTAGTGGTAAATATAGCGTGGTTACACAATGTTCGTACGTCTCAAAGGATTAAGGGGATAAGATTTTTCCTAAAGTAATGTTCGTCATATTTAAACACAGAATTTCTTTATTAAATACGGCAAATATTGCTTTAAAAAATATGGTATTGAAATCCCCTGAGACTTACAAACTCAGGTACAGCACAATTTTTAAATTGAATTTTTCATCTTTTCACCTTTACCATCCAATTGCAAATTCTAAGGAATGTACGCACCTTGAGTAAATGTGATGTTTAGGCACTTTTTAATGTAGTTCACAGGTAACTGAACATGCTTAACCTAAATCTATAGCGAATGAAATACTAAGAAATTTCAGTATAATTTACATGGACGATTTTCCAAACGGTCTAGCAAATTTTCGTTTTTCTCAAACAATAGTGATTAATGATATCGACAATTATTATAAGCTGAATATATATATATATATATATATATATATTATTAGTTCAATCAATTCTAATGTACTCTCTGCTGCACTATCTTACTTCCGAAATGGACATTCTAATATATCAAATACATGGTACTTAGTATAGAAAATGTAATATCGAAACAAAGCATAGCAATATTTTCTCACTGAATAATCTTAACTACAATCAGACTACTTAACTTTGGTATGTCTACATTTGAAAGGATATTACATCAATAGTGGAGAGTGGTAATCGCATTAAATTGATAAACGATGTTGTTAGAGAAGTGAGTGGTGCCAGATATCTGTATATCGGTGATACCTTAAAACAGTTATTTTAGAAGAAGAATTTGTTATATTGGATTATATTAATCTTGTTTTAAGAAATAAAATCAATACATTTAATGGTATGGTGTTTAATAGCGGCAGAATGTCAGTAAAAGTAATTGAATGGGTGAATGAAAAAAGGACAACATCAAAAAAATGAACAGAGATACTGTAATTAATAATAACTAATAAATGAATCAGTATTTTTCATTGAAATGTATAGGACGAGCACTCTTCGACTAGACCGAAATTCGAATAATGGAGGACATTTCTCTAAAATTGATAGTTTGTTTTTTATAAATGTTTTTTTATGTGTGCCCTCAACATTTACATCAACTGGAATGTGATCCTTTCCCCCCTCACCCGTTCAATTGTAAAAAATAACATTTTAAAAATGCACATTATGTTGTAGAATTATAATGGATTTTACAGTTATTTTACTTTACAATACAGTAAAAGAATTCTTATAAAAACTTTATAGTACTAATTTACCAATGCAGATGTTTAGATTTGCCGACGAAGTTCGTATTGACTTCGTTTACCTTCATTCGGTAGTGATCAATCGGATTGTCTTAATGCATAGATGGATTGAGCAAAAAGAGTGGATTTGATTTTTTTTTTCAATAAACAATCTCACATCAAAATGAGTTCTCTGAATAAGCTTTTATAAAAAAGACCACTTTATACTATTTTTCGGTTTAAAAAAATTAAATATACATACAAACGTTACCTTTCTTATATCCTTACAATGAGAAGCGCATCTCGTTAGTCTCTTCGGGTTACGTCATCCTTACTAGAATTCCTGACTCCACTGTTTGTTTTCAACATTTACCGCCATTTTGCTCTTGGATGCGAGCCGTGTTGCTTGAAATCTCGTATGTTTTCATACACTTATCAATGCTTATTTTAATTATCGCACTGATGATGGAACTTTAGAAGTTCCGAAACAGCTGTCTGTCCTTTACTACACACATATTTTCATTTGTGCTCTTTTCACATTGTCAGTTTATTTCTTAAACACCATTTTGGCGTACCATACACGTGCACGTTTCTTAAGATTATTCTAAACTCCATTCTCTACGTCGCGCGTTGGTTTAGATATTAAAATAGTAACTTCAGTGTTGAACCTGGCGGTTTTCAAAACCGTTTGCGCATGTCTTATTAGCGACTGGATTATTCAAATTCCCTCGAGCATTTTTCGAGACATGCTGTATACATCCGAGAAACTGGCAAAAAAGTCTTTTTTAAAAATGAGCCCAAAAAATGCTGCCGCATGTTGCTACAGGAACGAATTTTGTGTCTTTCATAACTGTTTTAGTGTTCAAGATCCGGAGAATACTGTGGAGTAGACGAAACAACAGAGCAATACTCAGCTTAGGTAGTTTCCTTTCAATCTTTAAATAGTTCTTATAAATCTTATAGATATTTCTAAATTTTAGTTTACGTCTCCCATCCACAACTTGCATCATCATTTTATGAGTGTCTATATGCAATTTCTGCAACTTGTAGCAGAATTTTATGGGCGTAGCCCCATTCCATCATCACGAGAACTACACTGGATACATTCCACAGGTAGCAGCTGGCTCACCACTTATGTTATGTGTTTTCATCGATAGGTATGGCTTTATCACTTGCCTAAGTGCCACCAGATTCACGCAATGTACAATTGCCGCTTATTTTTTAGAAATCGAGTGCAAATTTTTATTAATTTGCCATTTGCATAAAACTTTTAAAAAATACTTTCACATAAAACATGGATGCGTAAATAATTATTACATACCAATTTTAACATTATATAAAAAAAAGTAAATCTTATTTTACCTTCTTTTTTATCGTGTTTCTGAATACAGATGAATCGTACATTATTCTTTTATGTCTTCCAATCTTCGTACGTTATTTTAAATTCTTATTTTAACTTTTTAATATAGCGTAGTGTAGTACAAAATGTAATGCTGATATAATCGCCCAAAAAATTAAAATTAATGGAAAATTTATAAAAAACTTACAAAATGCATGTTATTCAAATAAGGCGATCTGATGCGTAATTAAAATCTAGAAAGGGAAATTAGATTTTTATTTTAGAAATAAACTTAAATGGCTGGGTTTTTTTTTCTGAAAATAACTCCATAAGTTTAAATATCTATTAGGTAAAGCTTAAGGTTATTTAATGTATTTCTGTTAAAGTAAATGGGGTATTCTAAATTGCAGAGCTCAGTATATATAAATATTACTTTTCTTTTAAAATGAATAGTTTTAACTATACTTAAATCTGAAATTAATGTTTAGTGTTTTTCGGTTGTGAATGATTTGTTATTTTATTCATTTCCTCGTGAAATTCGTTTTCAGAAATGCAAAAATTCTTCTAAAATTTCATTAGTTGTTATATAGTTGAATTTTCCAAAGATTTAATATGTGTGTGAAATTAAAATTTTATGTTTTTTCCCAGGAAACTTTGATATTAGAAAAAAAATTCAGTTAAAGGCAATATTTTAAAATTATGCAAAATCTTAAATTAAAAAAATAATTAAAGGCATTTTTATTCCCAGTATTTAATCAAAAGTTTTTTTGTTTTCAAAATCAATAGAATGCGGAAACTGAAATTAATTACAAATCGATGGAAATGATGGATTAAAGGGAATCAATCCGTAACAATTTGCATGCCATTTCTATCAAAAGCGTAATTAGAGACTATAATTATGCATTGGAGAATGTTTAATCAATTTGCAGCATTCTTTCGATAAGTTCAATGGAAAATATACTTACAATGCAGAACGTGAAACTAAGCTGAAGCAAAACTAAATTGGGAATAAGGATATATTTCTCACAAATTATTCATACTTTTAAAAATACATCATAAATTAAAAGATCCTTGCTTTTTTATCATGCTATGAAACGTGAAATAAAATGAAAAAAAAATGCATCCAATTTTTTTTTAATCTGTTAACTTAGAAACTATTATTTTCGTTCTTATATCTGTCTACAAAAAAATTTAATTGGTATATAGTATAGTTAAATAAGATTTTTCGAATTTCATAGTTATAAGTCATCAAAATGTTACTAATATTCTCAGATTTGATGGAACAACTTTATGTTGTCATGTAAAAACAGATATATTTATATTATGCTAACAACTTTTAATTTAGAATTATTCTATAGAAGGTCTATATAGCATTCTCAGTAATTCACACACATTTTTACGGTAGTTAGAGCACTGATGAAGAAACTGACTCAATGTCTCAATTTATTTAAGACTATCTTCAAAAAGGTAATAAAAGAAAAGTAGCTGTATGAAATTCTTCCAATCCCTTGTTGCAAAACAATATCGGTATTACTAGTGACTAATATTGCATTCATCGGAGATGTTTTCAACGAAATAACAAACAAATGAAATATTTATTGGCTTTACATTGAGAGTAATTGCGACAAAATGCCATTGTTACAAAAACATTGACTTTCGTTGAATGTTTTTGCATTGTAATGCTACACAATAGAGTATTTGAGGCAAAATCTTGGCCAAAATTTCTTTTCATGTGTTTTAAAGTTAAAATCATTGCTGCTGATTTACTATCAGCAAATACGCTTAATTAATGTTATATATACATAAATGCTTGCATTTATTTAAAAAATATATTTAGTGCAACGTTTACTTAATTGTTTGTTGTTTATAAGAGGAAAGTAATTGTTGATAGATTTGCTTTATTCACAAGTAATCTATATATTTAAAACGCTAAGCGTTTTATTTCGACAATCCGTGAGAACAAACTACAGCATCAAATTACACCATTCTTTTTTTTAAATGAAAGATATTTGGACACAGATTTGTTATCGGGCATTCGTTTGTCCGAAAATTTAATTAATTAGCCGTAATTTTCAATTAAACTTTTACTGCTGCTTATGACGTCATAAAGTCGGCAACTCCCACTGTTGCAAGGCATAGAGTTATTTTCTGAACTCTGTGTTTCGCCAATCTTTTGACATTAGCTAATATGAACTAGGTAATATTTTAACATTGTAATATTAAATCTTAAGAAACTTACTTAAAACTAGATGGAACCCGTCAAAACTGGACGGGAGAAAATACTGTAACAATATCAGTAAAATAAGCTTCATTATTATTTAAGAAGGGGGTGCGTATGAAACTGTCCTTCAAATATTTTATTTAAAAGTTTTTTCCCCAGTGAAATACAGCGCTATTTCCGATGCAAAGCAAACTCCAAACAAACAATTCGTAAACAACTGTGTAATGCAAATCAGTTTGACATTACCACCCTATTCCCCACGGCAAGAAAGAAAATTTCATGGATCTATGAAGTATCATACAAATAGTATATTCCAACGTTCATCTAACATAAGTAAAAGAACATAGTAAATAAAGCACACATCTCGTCCTCCCCCCCCCCCCTATGATAATGCAACCGAATGAGCTCCTATGCGTATGTGCATTGCATCTGCCCAAAAGCACCGTCGAAATTCGACGTAAAAAAGGGTTTTAAAATGTTTAAATTAAAAGTTTTAAGATGTACTCTTTAATCATTGTTCGTTTTAAATCCACATCTTCTATAACGCATCCATTGTTTTAAGCTAATCAATTTCTATGTAAATGAAGATTTTTTTTTTGTTTACAATAATAAATCAATCTGCAGATATGGGAGATTTTTAATGTTTTCAAGTGTAATTTATTTGTATGGTTTCTTCGGTTCCTTTACATAATCAGGATGATTATCCCTTTTCCATCACAGTCGGGATATTTTCCCTCTTATACAGTTGACAAATGTAAAGAAATAAAAAAAAATACAATTCCTAGCATATTCTGATATTTGATGGAACATATACATCAACGGATTCAACATATCAATTTTATCTTCAACATAAACTGAAAATAGTTTTTTTTTTTTTTTTGACAGATTTTCGTTCAGCGCCAAAATGCTCTATCTTATGGATAATCTGGTCTTATGATTTACCACTGTTTTTATTATTATTACTATTATTATTTACTTTTTATGATGGTTAGGGAAATCTCTTTTCAATTCTGGCAACTTTCCAGAGGGCTATTTTACATTATTGAAGCAAACTGGCGGTCATTGATAAGATAGAATTGAAAAAAATTTCATGCTTGAAAATTATTTAAAAAGTCGTTAAATTAAGCGCAGTTTTCAAATAAATTTCAATTGAAAGCTAATTTTTTTTCTAATTGATGATGTAATAATTAAAATTGTAAAATGTAGTAAAATGTAGTAAAAAATAGAAATTTGTAGTATTTAGAAGTGATGTAAGCACGATGAAAGCTAAAGCGATATCGCCGTTTCTTGTCACAACCGTTGTACATTTCTGAAAATTGCCACTCTATTTTGGCTGGCGTCCAAAAGTAGAAAACCATTTTTGTCATCGAAAGAGAAATTCCCAGTGATAGAAATTAGGACTTTGCGCTAATAAGGAACTATTAAATGAACTTATAATAAACCTACCAAAATAATTCCTAAAAACATTGCTTACTTTTGTTTATTCTAGCTAAATATACAATTATTATTTCAAGATTTTTTCGATCATAACACTATTTTTAATTATTTTAAATTTCCTGAAATCCTTTACTTTTGTGATTTTTTAATTAAAAAAGAAAATTTTCTAACCTATAATTTTAAAAAAAAGTAATTGGTAACATGTAATCAAGGTATGCAATCAAGATGAAGAAATCAATGAAGGCTCCAATTCTAATCTTTATAACTATGAATGGGAAAAATCAGTTAAAATTACGTCATGTTGACACAATCATATACATTTTTCTCTTTAGTTTCATCAATGTTAAAATGCATTTCAAGTTAAGCATATTGTCATTTTCACCGGCGCAAACTTTTCACACGTACTTTAATACGTTACTTTAATGCTTAAACAACATGCGTACAAATAAAAATATATTTTGTATTTAATTGCAATGAAAACAGGGCATCAACAAAGTTATAATGATAAAATAAACCCAATGGACAATATTTCCATGACGTCACAATAAATATGAATTTTTATTCGCTTATAAAACACGCGGATAAATATTTTTTACCGAAATTTAACTTGCAAATTAAAAAATTCGGCCTAAAAGCCGCGTGCTTTTAATATTTTTTTTTATCGTCGCAACCACGGAGTTTAGAGAATAAAGTCTATGCTTCACAACAGTGGGCGTTATCAGATTATGACGTCATTAGCAGAAGTAAAAGATTACTTGAAAATTACGTCTAATTAATTAAATTTTCGAACAAACGAATGCACGATAACAAATCTGTGTCCAAATATCTTTCATTTAAAAAAATAATGATGTAATTTGATGCAGTAGTTTGTTCTCACGGATTGTCGAAAGAAAAAGCTTAGCGTTTTAAATATATAGATTAGCTAAAATATAATCATAATAAAATATCTAAACATAAACATATCAATATGAGTAACAAATCTCACGTAAAATATTCCAATTATTCCAATTGAAAGAAGATTTGGAGAGTTATCCCTGACGCCCAGCTAACATAAAAGTACCAATTTTATTTAATTTATTTACACACATATTCAGTTTTATTATAAAACACCAGGTTCCCATATAAAGCAAAAATTCTCATTTAGGCGTCAAATATTAACCCCAGTTATAGCGCCTAGAATACATTATGTTTATAGAATGACATACATGTATGTATGTATATATATATATATATATATATATATATATATATACTTCACTGGCGCTCGGCTAACCGAAAAGTACCCCAAATTATTCGCCAAACTGTAGCGCCCAATAAACAAACAGAAGAATGTTGCCATTAAACCTCAAAAATAAAAAATAATAATAAAATAATAATTAGGAAAAGCCCCATTTACTAAAGTATCATTTATCAGTAACTTTAAACAATAAAATTTACAATATATTAATGAAAACAGAATAAAAAATAGTCTTGAATATTTATTTATTTATATTATTTCTCTTAATTATCCCTTTCGACTGTTGGATAAATATTTGTGACGTCAGTTGAATTTTATCGATTGTACGGAACTACGAATCACAAAATTTTTTCAATGCTTTTTCTATTTTAATATCATGGTTTCGAAGATGTAATTTTTATTTTAATTAATGTAATAACTAATAAATCAGTAAAACATCATTATAAATTCATTTAACGTCGAATTAAAAATCACTTGATGAGAACTTTTAGGCCGAATTTTTTAATTTGCAAGTTAAATTTCGGTGAAAATATTTATCCGCGTTGTTTTATAAGCGAATAATAATTCATATTTATTGTGACGTCACCGGAATATTGTCCATTAGGTTTATTTTATCATTATGCATTATAACTTTGTTGATGCCATTTTTTCATTACAATTAAATACAAAATATATTTTTATTTGTAACATGGTGTTTAAGCATAAAAGTACGTGTGAAAAGTTTGCGCCGGGGAAAATGACGTTATGCTTTGCTTGAAATGCATTTTAACATTGATAAAACTAAAAAGAAAAACTAATTGTGTCAACACGATGTAATTTTAACTGATTTTTCAATTTTTAAGGCCAGAATTTAAGCCTTTATTGGTTGCTTCGTCTTGATTGCATACCTTGATTACATGTTACCAATTACCTTTTTTTTTAATTATAGGTTAGAAGATTTCACTTTTTTATAAAAAAATTTACAAAAATAAAGAATTTCAGGAAAATTAAAATTATTAAAAATAGTGCTATGGGAAAAAAAACTTGAAATAATGGTTGTATTTGTAGCTAGAATAAATAATGTAAGGCTAATATTTTATAGGAATTATTTTGGTAGGTTTGTTATAAGTTCATTTAACAGTTCCATATTAGTGGCAAAGTCCTATTTCTTCCACTGTGAATTTCTCTTTCGATGTCAAAAAATGATAGTCTACTTTTGGACGCCAGCCAAAACACAGTGACAATTTTTAGAAATGTATAACGATTGTGACAACAAACGGCCCTATCGCTTTAGCTTTCATCGCGCTTACATCATTTCTAAATACTACAAATTTCAATTTTTTACTACATTTTAAAATTTCAGTTCTTACATCATCAATTAGAAAAAAATTAGCTTTCGATTGAAATTTATTTGAAAACTGCCGCTTAAATAATGCTTTTTAAATAATTTTCAAGCATGAAATATTTTTTAATTCTTTCTCAACAATGATCATCAGTTTGCTTTAATAATGTAACATATTCCCTGGGAAAGTTGCCCCAATTGAAAATATATTTTCTTAACCATTATAAACACTGAAAAACAAAAAAAATAAAAACCCCTGATAAATCATAAGATCAGATTATCCAAAAGAAAGAGCATTTTGGCGCTAAACTAAAATCTGTCAAGAAAAAAAACTTTTTATAGCTTATGATTAACATAGAATTGATATGCTGAATTCGTTGATGTATATGTTGCATCAGAATATTCTAGGAACTGTATTTTATTATTTTTTTAAAGATCCAATGGATATTTAACTGTATAAGAAGGAAAAGATCCCCGACTGTGATGGGAAAAGAATAATCATCCTGATTATGTAAAGGAACCGAAGAAACCATACAAATAAATTACACTTGAAAACATTAAAAATCTCCCATATCTGCAGATTGATTTATTATTGTAAACAAAAAAAAAATTCTTCATCTTACATAGAAATTGATTAGCTTAAAACAATGGATGCGTTTCAGAAGATATGGATTTGAAACGAACAATGATTAAAGAAGATATTTTAAAACTTTTAATTTAAACATTTAAAATTTTTTTTAAACGTCGAATTTTGACGGTTCCTTTGGTGAGATGCAATGCACAAGCGCATAGGAGCTCATTCGGTTGCATTATCACAGCGAAGGGGGGGGGGAGCGATGTGTGCTTTATTTACTATATTCTTTTATTGACTGAATATGAGATGAACGTAGGGATATACTATTTGTATGATACTTCATAGGTGTTGTTTACGCATTGTTTTTTTGGAGTTTGCTTCGGAAATAGTACTGTAATTCACTGGAAGGAAAAACTTTTAAAATAAAATATTTGAAAGACTGTTTCATACGCACCCCTTCTTATGTAATATAGAATCTTATTTTACTAATATTGTTATTGTAATTTTTTTCCGTCAAGTTTTGACGGGTTCCATCTAGTGTTTACTTAAATGTGGTAAATTTTACTATAGATAAATGTTTAATTATTTATATGGACCAATGTATACAATATATATATATTATATATATATATATATATATATATATATATATATATATACATATATATTACTAGCTTACCCGCCCGGCGTTGCCCGTGCCAACAACCTTAAATGTACCTGAAATCAGTGTTGAAATTTTTTTTATTTTTAAACAAATCTAATGTTGGGGCCCCACTACCTTAGACAGCAAACACTGGGCGTGCCATACACACACACATATATTACCGTAAGTCGAGTCGAAAGAGCCATACCCCTTCATGATCCAGTCCATAGAACCAGAGATAGAAAAGCGCCCCTGGTGGTGAAAATCGATAAGCTCTATCTATGTAGAGTCGAATGAGCCATACCCCGTCGTGATCCAGCCCATAGAACCAGATATAGGAAAGCACCCCTGGTGGTGAAAATCCGAACTAAAATCAGTCAGCTCTATCGATGTCAAGTGGAAAGAGCCATACCCCATTGTGATCCAGCCCATAGAAACAGAGATAGGAAAGCACCCCTTGGTGGTGAAATTCAGAACTAAAATAGGTAAGCTCTATTGATGTTGTGTCGAATGAGCCAAACTGTGTCGTGATGTGACTCATAGAACCCGAGTTAGCTGCAAAATCCTTTAGTTACACCTTACACCACCAGGGGGCACAATATGCTCTATACGAACATAACTGAAATCATTAAGGTTATCGATGTCGAGTCGAATGAGGCATACCCCGTCATGATCCAGCCCATAGAACCAGAGATACGAAAGCGCCCCTTGGTGGTGAAACTCGAAACTAAAATCGGTAAGCTCTATTGATGTCGAGTCGAATGAGCCAAAGCGTGTCGTGATGTGACCCATAGAACCCGAGTTAGCTGCAAAATCCTTTAGTTACACCTTCCACCGCAAGGGGGCACGATATGTTCTATACAAACATAACTGAAATCATTAAGGTTATCGATGTCGAGTCGAATGAGGCATACCACGTCATGATCCAGCCCATAGAACCAGACGTACGAAAACCTCCCTGTGGTGAAAATCCGAACTAAAATCAGTAAGCTCTATTGATGTCGAGTGAAAAGAGCCATACCCCGTCGTGATCCAGCCTATAGAAACAGAGATAGCAAAGCACCCCCTGGTGGTGAGAGGAAGTTGATATAGAACAAATGCGATATTTAATAAAAAGTCGTTCCCCCACCCCTTTTATCTCGCCATTTTCGCTAATTATTACAAATATACAAATGTTTCTTAATTACATCAAATGTCCCGATCCGATAATGGGGTTTCCCTATCTACCTATCCTAATCCGCTTTTCCCTATCATAATAGAAAAAAGCATATTTTATCAAAGAATCGCTGGCAAACGTGAATTTTGTCAAAGGTTCGCGAGAAAAACACGAATTTCATCAAATAATCGCTGAAAAAACACGAATTTTGTCAAAGGAGCATTAAAAAAGCAAATTTCATCAAAGGATCGCGGGGAAAACGCAAATTTCGCCAAAGGATCACAGGAAAAATTTCAATTTCATCAAAGGATCGCTGAAAAAAAAAACACGAATTACGTCGTAGGATCACTGAAAAAACATGAATCTCGACAAAAATATGTGGAAAAAACACGAATTTCGTTAAAGGATCACAAAAAAATCAAATTTCGTCAAATAATTGCTGGAAAAACTTGAATTTAGTCAAAGGATCGCAGAAAAAGTACGAAATTCGTCAAAGGATTGTGGAAAAAATACTGATTTTGTGAAAGGTTCGAAGAAAAAACTTTCGTGAAAGGGTTGCAGAAAAAATGCAACTGTCTTTATTAAAAACAGCACACACACAAACATCCCATTCCCGCTAATTATTACAAATATACAAATGTTTCTCAATTACATCTAATGTCCCGATCCGATAACGGGGTTTCCCTATCTACCTATCCTAATCCGCTTTTCCCTATCAAGGTGTGAATATGGGGTGATCCAGGATCCAGCAACGGCAGTTCATGTTCACAGCTGAAAGCGGCTAGCAACAGATTTCATTGTTTTGTTTATGTTTGAGTTTTATTTTAAAGAAAAGGTATATATTTTTGGCTAATTGAGGTTCACATAAGTTAGTTTCAATTGTATTCATTCTTTGTATGCGTAGTTGCCCCCATATATTATGTGTTTGGTAAGAATATATTTTGCACTTTACTGAATGTTTTCATAGCGCTGGACATATCAGCTCATGTTCTTAAATGAAACAAACTGTTTTCAATAACAAATCTTAATGAATCAAATTAATCTTACACTTTACTATAAAATGTACAGTTATACAATTTATCGCGTATTACAACGTTCTTGGGAACTAAAAATGTAGTCCAATAACAGTAACAGAATTAAATATTGTCGGAATTATATGATAAATCGGTAAAACCCCGCAGTGACGAATCCGGAACTGGAAATTACAATAATGGAAAATATATACCACCCCATGTTAGAAATAATTTCACTTTTCGTAGTGATAGAAAATCAAACGCGTCAAAAGAATGTAGACTTTGTAAACAAACGACGCATTTGCGTTTTTGTCCGAATAATAGAGAAAAAGATAAAATTGAAAGTTTGCAAAATCAAACGAAAAAAGATTCTTTTGTCGGGAAAAATAAACACGATGATAAAATAGTCGCCAAGGTTGAAACACTCTGTTTTGGAAACGAGTCAATAAGTACGCTACAGCCACTTCAATTTGAACATTTGTGGATTGGGGGGAAGGAAGTAAAATGTATTTTAGACAGCGCCGCAGAAATACCTGTAATAAATTCTAATCAATTACCGCATTCATTTAGAAATAATGAAAATTCAAAAATTCAGCTAATATCGGCTTTTGGAGAAAAAATAATTGCTAATCTTATGACACTACCAGTAGCTTTAAGATCCGGAGAGTCAAATTGTATATTTAACAACAGTGTAGACGTACTGTTTGCCGTTACGGATAAATTATATGGGACATGTATTATAACACCGACAGTTTACGAAATCTTACAGTTAGCTAGTAACGAGGGGGGAAAGGAATGTTCTTTGGAAGATGATAGACAGAAATGTTCTTTGGCGCCAGTAAATGATACGCGATCGGAAAAGGGAAATGAAATTGAAAGAAAAGAGGTGGAAGGCAACCAAACAGAGGGGGATGATATAAATATTGAAAATTTATGTTGGCGAGGCGAAAATCAAAACGCGGAAAGAGAATTAATGATTAGTTGTATTGAAAAGAAGGATAATAAAGGAGATTTGAATGCAGTTCAGAGATAGGACGCGAGTATATACAGGGAGCAACAGAAGAGTTGCGAAACATTACAGGGTGCTTTCAAAGACGCGGAAAATGGTAAAAACGGGTTCGTTATAGTAGATAATTTGCTTTATCATAAAGAAAGAATCACGGGGGATTGTGTTACGCAATTAGTTGTACCAAAGGTAAGGAGAGGGGAAATTTTAAAAATTGCTCATGAATCAATTTTTGCTAATCATCTCGGCATGAAAAAAACAAAAGAAAGAATTCGTTATTCATTTTATTGGCCGAATATGTCACGGGATGTAGAGGACTATTGTAAATCTTGTAAAGACTGTCAGTTACGGAGTAGAGAAAGGGCTAGCGATCAAATACCCATTGTCCCAATCGAGAGACCGGAACTTCCGTTCGACGTTGTGAATATTGACATAATTGGGAAAATTGAACCACCTTCAGCGCGTCGACATCAATATGTACTTACCTCAGTGGATCAACATTCGCGGTGGCCGGAGGCGGTCCCGTTAAGAACAATTACGGCTAAAGCTACGTGCGATGCATTATTAGAAATATTTATGCGAACAGGGATACCGCGCGTAATAGCGAGTGACCAGGGCAGGAATTTTGTTTCAGGTTTAATACAGGAGTTTCATGCTCGGCTAGGAGCGGCTCCTAGATTTGCAACGCCAGGACAGCCGCAAAGCTCGGGATTAGTGGAGCGATATAACCAGGTTCTGAAACGCATGTTACACCATATAATTCGGAGCGATTCCAAAAATTGGGATAAACACATTCCTTATTTATTATTTGCCTATAGAGAAATTCCGAATAGTACCACGGGGGTATCGCCATTCAAATTAATGTACGGAAGGGAGGCGAGGGGCCCATTAGCAGTATTAAAATCTACATGGTCAGGAGAAATACCACTACCCATAAATCTTGGAAAGAGCGCGACCGAATATCTTCAAGAGTTAAAAATTAATTTAGAAAGGGCGGCGGAGCAGGCAGCAATAGTAGCGGAAGTTAAGCAGGGCTCGTATGCTAAGTACGCTAATCGGAGAGCGATTTACAAGGAATTTAGACCAGGGGACCAGGTATATCTATTAATCCCGGATTCCACGAACAAACTTTATGCTGGGTGGACGGGACCAGCCGAAATTGTAGCACGCTGTAAGCCTGATTCTTACAAAGTAAAATTAATGAACGGGAATGTTAAGAATATTCATGTAAATAAAATAAGAAAATTTATTCCTAGGGTACGAGCGGTGGGAGTAATCTTCGAAAATGAAGAAGAATTAGGAGAAGTCCATCCCACCCCCAGTGTGAAAGATAACTCAAATTTATTTGACATAGAAGAAGTAGATTTGAAGCATTTAGGAAATGTAGAAAGAAAACAGATGTTCGATTTATTATACAAATATAAAGATTTATTTAAAAAAAAAAATAGCTAAGGTAGGAGTGCACAAAATTAGATTAAACGGCGAAGAAATGAAAAAGCCATATGTTTATAGAATTCCAGAGGCGTTCAAGCCACAAGTAGACAAACAAATCCAAGAAATGTTAGAGTTAGGACTGATCGAAGAGAGAGATGCGGAGGCGCCACTCCCGGTAGTGTGCGTGATGAAGAAAGATGGGGCCCTCCGACTGTGTGTAGACTTTAGGGCTTTAAATGCAGTTACTAAAACTGACGATTTTCCGATGGAAAACGCAACAGATCTTTTGTTCAATATTGGCAGGGCTAATGTAATAACTACCAATCGACTTGCTAAAAGGATATTGGGCCATACCACTGGAAGCAGAAAGCCAGGGTTTGGCATGTTTTAAGACTCACAGGGCTCAATATCGTTTCAAAGTGATGGCCTTTGGGCTCCGGAATGCAGCTGCGACCTTTCAGAGAGAAATAAATAAAGCGCTTTCCAAATATAGAAACTTTGCTAGAGCTTACATCGACAATATCGCTGTTTTTTCGGAAACGTGGTCTGAACATATGACGCACCTTGACACGATATTTTCGAAACTTCAAGAATTACGGTTCTCAGTCAACTTGAAGAAGTGCGTCTTTGCGAAAAAGCAGATTAAGTATTTAGGACATGCCATCGGGTCCGGCAGCCATCGAACCGATCCACATAAAGTTGAAACCATACGAAAGTTAGCCGTTTCACAGACAAAAAAACAACTTAAGTGTGTCCTCGGTTTATTACCGCGATTACCTGCCTAAGTATGCCGAAACAGCATACCCATTGACAGAACTTACTAAAAAGAACAGTCCTGAGAAATTGTGCTGGTCGGAGGAACATGACAAAGCGTTCAACGAACTAAAGAGGGGGTCTCGTTGAGGCATCTAGTCTTTATACACCCGTTGTGGGGTTAGCATTCACCATTCAATGTGACGCATCTGCAATAGGCATCGGTGCATGTCTATCTCAAAAGAAGGATGAGAGACTATATCCAGTCAGTTATGCCAGTCAAAAGCTCACCAAAACTCAACAGGCTTGGCCGACCATTGAACGGGAGGCCTATGCGGTTATCTGGAGTCTAAAGAAGTTCGAGACTTGGATTTTTGGTTCACCCGTGGAACTTATCACCGATCACAACCCACTGACTTTCGTCACCAAAAATGCCCCCCAGTCTTCCAAACTGCAGCGATGGGCTTTGGCTTTGCAGAAATATGACATTATTATTTCGCATTGTCCTGGTGCTAAGTTGACAAACGCTGATGCACTGTCTAGACTGGAAACAACAGACTAATAAAACTGACTGTAGACTTTTTATGGACAATTAATGACTTTTAAGAAAGACTTTTGATAGTTCATTTTTATTTACGCGGCAGCTGTAATTCTATACCATCTATTTCATATTAATTTGTATTCTGTTTCTTATTGTTATTTGTATTGAGTATTATGAAACATTAGTTGTATTTTTATATTGCAGTAGCTAGCAGGAGTTTCCAGAATTTTTCCGGAAAAAGTATAAGTATTGTTGTTTTGTATTTCTTTATATGTATATTGAGTTCCTCATGTTCATTAGTAGTTAATGGTAAAGAAGGAAGTGGTGTGACGTCACCAATGTGGATTTCAGATTTTCAAAGTGGCATACCTCTTTTTCAATCTTAGGTGGGGGGTGTCATGCCGGTGACGTCAGGTTTATGGCAACCTTTTTTTCTCTCGTCTACTGCAGAGTAGGAGAGACGGGAGGAGTTGTTGGCGGGAGGCCAAAGTGACAGGTTGTATGGTGCTATGGGCACGGTATGAAAATAAAATATAGTTGGTAAAAGAAGGAATAATAATATTGTAACTGCAGCTACTAGTATGCCTTATATATTTATGTGTGTCCATGTCTGTGTGATGTTTCATCGTGTTCAATAAACTGGTTTATTGCAAATTAGTTGCATTCATCTGAGCCTATAGATATGTAAAGAACAAAATGGGATATTAATAAAATATCGGTTCTAAATTATAAAAAGCTATGGATGTGAAAGAACCAGAAGTAAAGGGTCTTAAAGGTGTATGACAGTATATATTTTTGGCTAATTGAGGTTCACATAAGTTAGTTTCAATTGTATTCATTCTTTGTATGCGTAGTTGCCCCCATATATTATGTGTTTGGTAAGAATATATTTTGCACTTTACTGAATGTTTTCATAGCGCTGGACATATCAGCTCATGTTCTTAAATGAAACAAACTGTTTTCAATAACAAATCTTAATGAATCAAATTAATCTTACACTTTACTATAAAATGTACAGTTCTACAATTTATCGCGTATTACAACGTTCTTGGGAACTAAAAATGTAGTCCAATAACAGTAATAGAAAGAAATATTGTAAATAACAATAAATAAATAATCATAAATTTCACATCATTGACTTAACAAACTCATATATAAGATACAACTTTAAACTCATATGCCTCATCAACTGTTGTCGAAATCAATATAATGTAAATAATTCTTATACATTATGAGTTTGCTGAGAAATTAAAACATTCAGTGCAGTCAGTGTAGGATGTATTTTTTCCTCAAAACAATTTAATTTGTAAATATGAAGTAAAAAAAAAATCACCTTTTTTATCACATATTATGAGTTTTATCAGCAAGTTAAAACATTAAGTTAATATGAATGATTTGCGGAGCTGTTTCTATCAAAAATTCAATAACATCGCCCAAAAACCCTCAATAAAAATAATTATATAGAGTGTGATGACAACATAAATTTTATACCACATTCCATGTCCGTTCTCGGGCGATTCTTATAAAACTCAAAATTTGTCACAAAATGGTGATTTTTTTACAACATGCTTACAAAGTAAAATGGTTTATAATTATTTTAAAAAAAACTCGGCCAGAAATAACATTGATTTTACATTTTTAAAGACTTATTCTTTTTAATTATTTTGAAACAACTCCGCAAATCATTCATATTTATTTATTGTTTTACTTTCTGATGAAACTCATTATGTGAGAAAACGGTTATTTTTTTTTACCTCATACTTACAATCCGCAAAACAATTTAATTTGTAAATATGAAGTTAAAAAAAAAAATCACCGTTTTCTCACATATGATGAGTTTTATCAGCAAGTTAAACAATAAGTAAATATGAATGATTTGCGGAGCTGTTTCTATCACTAATTCAATAACATCACCCAAAAACCCTCAACAAAAATAATTAGTGCGATGACAACATAAATTTTATATCACATTGCATGTCCGTTCTTGGGCGATTCTTATAAAACACAAAATTTGTCACTAAATGGTGATTTTTTTACAACATGCTTACAAATTAAAATGGTTCATAATTATTTTAAAAAAAACTCGGCCAGAAATAACATTGATTTTGCATTTTTAAAGACGTATTCTTTATAATTATTTTGAAACAGCTCCGCAAATCATTCATATTTATTTATTGTTTTACTTTCTAATGAAACTCATCATGTGAGAAAATGGGGATTTTTTTTTTTTACCTCATACTTACAAATCAAATTGTTTTGATGAAAAAATACAATCTACACCTCACTGAATGTTTCCAATTCTTAAACAAAATCATAATATTTAAGAAATATTTACATTACATTGATTTCGACAACAGTTGAAGAGGCATATCAGTTTAAAGTTATATCTTATATATATGAGTTTGTTAATTTACAATCTTCCTGTTAAGAGTTTTTTACTACATTTTTAGTTCCCGAGAACGTTGTAACATGCGATAAATTGTAGAACTGCACATTTTATAGTAAAGTGTAAGATGTAAGATTAATTTAATTCATTAAGATTTGTTATTGAAAACAGTTTGTTTCATTTCAGAACATGAAAAATGCAATCAGTAAAATGCAAGTTATATTCTTACCTAAAACATAATATATGGGGGCAACTAAACATACAAAGAATGAATATAATCAAAACTAACCTACTTTAATCTCAATCAGTCAAAAACACATTCATTTTCTTTAAAATAAAACTCAAACATAAACAAAACAATGAAGTCTGTGGCTAGCCGCTTCCGTAAAGGAAGGAAATGCTATCGCTCGCTATATCCCGTAATAACCGCTGCTCTCACTGGCTGGCTGCTTCGTTACCGTGAACTTGGCGGAGAGCTGTAAAAAGCCTCGAACCCAAAACCCTGGATCCTGCACCTGCTCTCATTGGCTGGCTGCTTCGTTGCCACGGATGGCGTTGCCGAGGCTATTTCAGGGGAGGAGCTTGAAATAGCCTCGAACCCAAAATTCTATATACACGTTGTAATTTTTTTTAAAATCTAAATTAAAATTTAAAAATCCGGAAGCGAGGTATACTGTCCGGTAACAACATCTACACATGTCAAAAATTTCTGAGTCCTAGGTGTTATAATTACGGTGAAAACCGCGGGCAGGCAGACAGACACCTACTGTTTTATAGAGATAAGAGATTTACATTTACAAATTAGCAAATTTCAGTCTCTATAGTATAGAAATGCTGGTGTTTGTGTGTTTTTAATAGGTTACCAGTCCCTCCTCCCGAAAAAGTAGTTATCTAAAAAAGGGAACAATATACACAGATTTATTTGTTTATATAAATTTGCCTTCAAAACTATAACCAATACGATTATAATTTAAAAATGGCCCAACAAACACTGACACAACTTTAAAAAGCTTTGAAGGTATTAGATAATATATTTCAATAAATTAAATCTGAAAAAGCTTTAAAAAAATCAATTTTCAATTGTAACTATTTTTATTATATGAAAAATACAACTTTTTAAATGCACATGTAAAAGTATACATTTAAACACAATAACAAAGCTGAAAAAAAAACACGTCTTTTTACGAAGAAATTTCCCTTCAACTGAGGCTTGGAGCCTTTGGATATGACACATCTACTGAAAACGACACGGGTGGGAGCAACAGTTAGTCTGCTATTATAAAACATGATTTTTACAATTGTTAAGTAAATTTAATTTTTTTCTTTTTGACCAGGATTTTGCATAAAATATTCCACTGTGCGCCATTCAGAAAGATTTAAGAGGCTACTTTACTCAGACGAAAACACCGCTCGCCAATGTTAATCCTATAGAGGAAATATTTTAAGACATCTCGTTCGCATTTTAATATTTTTAAATGATTTTTTTTCTTTCATTTGAAAACTGAGGTCAATCTCTATGCACGCTCCTTTGTACTTTTTCGATTTTGATTACAAGTTTTTTATTAAGATACTTTCACTTTTGGAACCGGTTTCGAAAGTGAAAGTATCCTAAAAAAAAAAAGAACTGCAACAAAAATCTAAAAAGTAGAAAAGAGCGTGCATAGATATTAACCTCAGCTATCCAATTAAAAAAAAAATCATTTAAAAATATTGAAATGCGAACGAAATATCTTAAAATATTTCCTCAATAGGATTAACATTAGCAAGCGGGTGTTTTCGCAGTACTGGTATATGTAAACACCTCAAAGTTGGTACAATATTTCAAGACAATATTAGCATCAATATTGACTCAATGTAAATTTTGCTATAATGGATGATATTAATTATTTTTACGTTCGAGGTGTAAAAAAAATGTCAGATTGAAATTTAACAGAAATGTTTCTGATTAAATATTGTCACTTCAGCAATTGTTTGGCTAAATGTTATGTAGATGACTTCCAAAGGGTAGACATTTCTGTCTTACAGTTTTACAAACTAAGTAAAATTTTATTGTCAAAGAATAATATACCAAGAGAAAGTCTATTTGTGTCTATTGTGCTGTTCGAGAAATTATTTCCGTTTGTGAAAGTTGGTTCGTACCGGAAAATTCTACCACTTAATTTTTAGACTTCAATTCCTATATCTAATGTCTAATAATTGACGAGGAGACTTTTCCGGTACGAATTGGTTTACCCAATTGAAAGAAACTTTCCGAACAGCCCAATATTTGATTTTTAATTTTTAATTAAAATTCTAAATGAAACTTGTTTATTCGATCTGCAACTTATATGCCGAAAATTTTGCAATAAAATATAATTTAAAATATACTTTTTTAAGAATTGACACTTTATGGTTTTAAAACACAATTCATTATCATATAGAAAGAGTTTATTCTGGATTTCGAGTACATTTTTCATTAGAATAATTTTAATAGAATTTTCTAATATATCAAAAGATATCAAATTATCAGCATTTTACATCGTTTGAGTAATTCGATAGAAATAAGATATAAAAAAAATGTTTAAATATGTCAGTCCACATATGTAAATTTAAGATAATATAATTTACAGTAATGTCAGTAATTACATAAATGTCAGTAATAATAATAAGAAGAATAATACGAATAACAGCAATAACAACAACAACAATAATAATAATAGCATTATTAATAGTAATAATAGTGATAATAATAATAACATTAATAATATTAATAGTAAAAATGATAAATATTTTCCGTATCCAATATTGTCTTCTTTTAAAAATGGAAAAAAAAAGTAAAAAAAGTAAAAAATCTCTGAACCAATTCAAATTAACTTGATATTAATTTTATGTTCAAAACAAATTATAAATTTGTCTTTTCCTTGACCGATTTCCGTTTAGCTCCAAAGTATGGTTGCAATATATAATGGAACAAAAAAATGAAACGTCCTTATGTATTCTATAATTGAGTGAAAAACGCGAATTTCTTCATTTTAATATCAAAAAATATATTCATTCTATCGCAAAATCCATCCCTAATTTTATTAAATATATCTTTCCTATTATGTAAAAAATATATATGTAGTTAATGCTAGCAAATCTGTTGAATTATAGGCATTTTAAAAGTACCAAACTGTGAAAAAAAAATACAATAAATTCCTCTAACTGAGAAAAAATAATGTTAAGATTGGAACTTCGATACAATCAAAAGAAAATAAATGTGATAAAAAACCCTTTTCACATATGTTTAATTGCCAGATTATTTACGTAAATTCGACAGAATGTATTCGTGGTGTCTAAAATACATTTTAAGAAAGAAAAATTGGAAAATTGATATTTTCGTCATTTTTTTTCTAAAATAAAGGATACCGATTTACCCTTAATATTTACTATACTCAAACCGATGAAAGGATCGCTGGTCCCTGGTAATGTTATTGAGGGACTTGAAGTAATATTTCCCCCATTTTCTATCATTATTTTCCATTAGAATTATTATTCGGCCAGAAAAGAATGCTATTCTACGTAATATATTAAACAGGTCTCTATTTAAACTAAAATTCCAGGAATACAATAAAACTTTTCCTGACTACACCGAAGCACGAAAATCTGAATTATGTGTGACAATAAAACATACATTTCTAGTTTGGTTTACATGTTGCACGCTGAAAAGTTTAAAAAAAAAAAAGAATATTTTACTCACAAACACAAACAATTTTCATGTCGGAAAAAAATCAGAAAAACTATTTTGTTGATATAACAAGCATTTCCTCAGATGATACAGAAGAAAATATACCATATTTATAACATACTGTAATATACATGTTAACTGCCACATGATGCGCCAGCTATCGTGTGTGTTTCTAATGAATACGCCATAAACAACGGCCGGCCTAGTTGTTATAAGTAATGAGTTTTATTAATTTGAAATACACACCGGAAATTTCAAATAGCATTTTTTTTCTTTTTTAAATACCGATCTTTCAATGATTTAATTTGTTATTACTAACAATACGCCAAATTCTACTTGAAATACCACTCCGAATTTCTCTCAAATCCCATCTTTTTATATTAATGAAATACAAGAAATTTTCCAAATTTTTAAAGATATAAAGGAAATTATGCAGATCACCAAATTCCTTAAATGCATCAAAAATATAGCTGTTCAGACAGAAATATTTTCTAATCCCATGTACAAAATGTTTGTTATTATCAAAGAGTTCGACTTACTTGATAGCGAGATTAAAAGCCCCAATGATGACTGGTTCCATGATTGCAAAGTTACCAGACTACGTGGTCTCCGACTCCACTTATCTTATTTTCCCAAGGTATGCTTTATTAATTTTTGACGTCGGCTGAGTTTTTCTCTGTTTTCGATTAAATTTCCTTTTTTTTTTTGTCTTCTTTTTTCTTGTCTTTTTGTTTACAAAAAGCATTTTTTAGCCTCTTTTAATAACATATTCCTCTTATATTTTAAAATATGGTCTCTGAAAGGAACCTTTTTTTATGAGATGGGCTTATCTTCGATAGTATTTGGTTTCGTCTGCCTCTTGGAACTAATGGAATTTTTTTCTTTTATTTAAATATATGTATATATATATTACTATTTAGATATAGTTAAAAGTTATGAACTTTTCTTCTATTATTTTCTTAAAAATTTTTTCATTCTCCATGTAGTTTTCATACTACAGTTTTACATTTTACTTACCCATCATACGTAGTATAGGGTAAGTCTTGTAATTGTTTTGAAAATCGTAAATTTTTTTTGACGGATTTACACGTTTCAGACACTGGAGATTCCGAAAAACATTTTTTTAGAAAAAAAAAATTTGCCGTCCGTCTGTGTGTCTGTGTGTCTGTAAACGCTCTATCTCCCGAAAAAATTGAGATAGAGACTTGCAATTTGGTATGTACTTAGTATGTAATAATGGGAAGAAGCCTATTTCATTTCAATAACCTCGATTAACCGGAACAATTTTTTTCGGACTCTCGAAATATTCGTTCTGATGAAAGGTATATAAAAATTTTCGAAATTGTTTATTTTAAGAAATGAATATAAAAGACAATAAAAAAACATAAATTTTGAATAAAGCATGAAGTCGATCGGATAATTAGTTGCCGAGATATTTGGAATCCTATTTTCCGCACTCTTCGATTTTTCATGACCCTGTATTTCATCCAAATTTCACTTCAAAGATATATTTTAATTGGAAATTTGACGCTTAATCAGATGCAATAAACCGCTAGTTAATAGGATTATTATTTTTGGAGTTATAAGGAAAAACCTCTTTCAAGCAATTCAGTAATCGAGCCTTTAAAGTTTGTGACGTCATCAAGCCACGATTTTATTTGAATTGCAATGCATTTTATAAGTAGTTTACACATTTTTATTTTAATATTTTACATTATGCATATCCACGATGGGTAAGTATTACGGTGGCCCCCAACGACTAGTTTCTTCTTTCTGTCATCCTTATGCATCGGAAAGTCACTTACTTTCGACAGGATGTTAACTTGGACCCCAACTAGGCAATCTACACGATACTGAAATTGTTCCATTTATTCCTGTTCGATAGTTTTGGTAGGTATTTTCAATAATAATAAGTAAAAAACCGTGATACTTCAGGTCAAATTATGGCCACCAGATTTGCAAGAAATCAATGTCTGCATGACAGTTAACGTGTTTAAAGATGGACTCTTTATTTATAGAAACTCTTTTATGTTATAATTGCGCATCATTTTAACATAAATACATACGATTATGCGTCTAGCGTTCGGAGTGTGAACAAGTAGCGTCTCAGCGAGTACTAACTAGTCTAACTTCGAGTGCTTTCAACTAAAAAGGAAATGATTTTCATTAGCATTCATGAATTCACCGATAATATCGAAGTTCGAACTGTACTAAAACGATTATTCGGCACTTTTATGCTAGCTGATTGCAGGTGATAAAGAGCCAAATTTTATCCCCATAAAAGAAAAAAGAAAAAGAGAAAGAAAAGAGAAATAATATCGAGAATCGAAACTTTTTATTTCAACATCACAGCATTGTTTCTAATTTAACATACATAATTGGGAAGTGCTATTGGCGAGGGAAAAAATGTCATTGGCGAGATTTGCGCCCTAAAACACAAAAATACGACTATTGAAGAGAACAGAACAGGGCGAAATATTATATTTCATAAGATATGGAATGAATTACAGTCTAAAAACTTTCTAAGTAAATATGCTCCATTTTTAAAAATACAAGTCGTTTCGAAGATAATGGTCAGTTTTAAATATATTAGTTTACTAGCGGCCCGTCCCGGCTTTGCACGGGTAGGCAATGTATTTTTTTAGTACATTTGTTTTCCTGAATTTCGCGCTCCTACCAAAAACTGTTGCTGAGATATGGCGAAATGACCTAAAACTTTCAAACCTCCCCCTTTAACCACCTTCAGGGGGGGGGGGGTTCTAAATTCACTGAAATACGTGTTTAATCATTTGTTTAGTAGATTTGTTTTAATTAATTTCGCCCTCCTACATAAAAGCTGAGATATGGCGAAGTGACCTAAAAATTTCGACCCCCCCCACCTTTAACCACCTTCTGGGGGGAATTTCCAAAATTTCTGAAATACATGTTTTATTCATTTTTTAGTAGATTTGTTTCCTGATTTTCGCGCTCCTACCTATAACTGCTGCTGAGATATGGCGAAATGACATAAAATATTTGACCACCACCGTTTAATTCCCTCCGGGACGGAAATTTCAAAAATCGCTGAAATACATGTTTACTCATGTTTTTAGTAGGTTTGTTTTCTTGATTTTAGTGCTCCTACCTATAACTGCTGCTGAGATATGGCGAAATGACCTAAAACATTCGACCCCCCCCCTTTAACCCCTTCGGGGGGAGGAGAATTTCTAAAATCGCTGAAACAGGTGTTTAATCATTTTTTTGGTAGATTTGTTTTCTGGAATTTTCTGGCTCCTACCTATAACTGCTGCTGAGATATGGCAAAATGACCTAAAATATATTCGAACCTCCCCTTTAACCCCCTTCTGGGGGGAAATTCTAAAATCGCTGAAACAGGTGTTTAATCATTTTTTTAGTAGATTTGTTTTCTGGAATTTCAAGCTCCTACCTATAACTGCTGCGGAGATATGGCAAAATGACCTAAAACATTCGACCACCCCCCTTTAACCCCCTTCTGGGGGTAATTTCTAAAATCGCTGAAACAGGTGTTTAATCATTTTTTAGTAGATTTGTTTTCTGGAATTTCAAGCTCCTACCTATAACTGCTGCTGAGATATGGCAAAACGACTTAAAACATTCGAACCCCCCTTTAACCCCCTTCTGAGGGGAATTTCTAAAATCGCTGAAACAGGTGTTAGATCATTTTTTTAGTAGATTTGTTTTCTGGAATTTCAAGCTCCTAGCTATAACTGCTGCTGAGATATGGCGAAATGACCTAAAACAATCGACCACTCCCTTTAATCCCCTTCTGAGGGGAATTTCTGAAATCGCTGAAATAAGTGTTTAATCATTTTTTAGTAGCTTTGTTTTCCTGATTTTCGCATTCCTACCTATAACTGCTGCTGAGATATGGCGAAATGAATTAAAACATTCGACCACCCCCCTTTAACCCCCTTCTGGGGGGTATTTCTAAAATCGCTGAAACAGGTGTTTAATCATTTTTTTAGTATATTTGTTTTCTGGAATTTCAAGCTCCTACCTATAACTGCTGCTAAGATATGGCAACATGACCTAAAACATTCGAACCCCCCCTTTAACCCCCTTCTGGGGGGAATTTCTAAAATCGCTGAAACAGGTGTTTAATCATTTTTTTAGTATATTTGTTTTCTGGAATTTCAAGCTGCTACCTATAACTGCTGCTGAGATATGGCAAAATGACCTAAAACATTCGAACCCCCCTTTAACCCCTTTCGAGTGGGAATTTTCAAAAATCCCTTCTTATTGCTTGCCTAGGCCATAACAGCAATCTACAGTCCAAATTGCGTGACCCTGACTTTAGTAGTTTCGGCTGGGCGTTGATGAATCACCCAGTCAGTCAGTCAGTCAGTCACCGTTTCCTCTTTATATAATAGTATAGATAACGGACGAATTCTGTCTATACATTGAAACTATCATGTCATGAAACAGCAAATATTAAATCTAAATTAATATATTCCAGTCTTTTGTCATATTGATCTTAAGATCAAAATTTCTTCTAATAACTTTTAATGTACAAAATTTTGAAACTAAATTAATGCATATTGGAAGTTTTTTAAAAATTAGTCACATATCTAAATTTAATAGATATTACTTTATTGTTTGTTTGTGTACATCTCGCTAAAAGAACATGGGCATTTATCGGAGAAATACTCTCGTTAGATATTTAACTTATCAATAAAATATTGAGTAACTAATATAAAAGTACAATCCTAAATAAAAAGAAACTGACACTACTTTTTTAAAGCCATGAAATGCAAAATTATGAAACATGCTTTTCTCTTTTTTTTTCAGGACATGAAAATATTACTTACTAAATTTAATACAAATCCATTATGAAAGTATTGATATTTTTGAAAGATTGATAAGAAAGAAAGAATAAAGTTTATGGAATCATCAATAACAAAATATTCCAATTATTTTTTATGGCTTTGGAAAACCAATTTTTATTAGTAATTAAATTTATGTTCATAAAAGTAAAAATAATACCGTGTTATAACACGCTGGCTGTAAAGAGTAAAGGAACAAGCATAACAACTCATGTAACTTGCAGCTGAAAACGTTGAGCTTTCACAAAATACTTATTTTGCCATGTCTGATATATTTTCAAAATGCAGAATATCAGACCTCTGCAAGAAAATAAATTTAAATAAGAATGTAGGAAATGCGATTTAAATTACCGCAGGAGTCGGAAGTACTACTATTTCTCAAGTAGCGATACTACAATAGTCGCTTTTTTTACATTAGTTTGTAATATAGCAACATTTTGAACAATGCAGTGTAGTGAGTAACGCGATACAAAAAAAACAGTAGTTTCTAGGGAGAACCAACGCTATCTAACTCTACTTCGGGGGGGGGGGGGTGCCATTCTACAAATCACGTAGCCGTAACTTTCTTCTTTTGTGCAAAATTTGTTCTACTCAACAATTAGCGAATCTCAGCGGCAAATCGCAGCTGAAGTGTTTAGCAACGCGTCGCATGAAGTCATAGATTTTCCCTATTGACACTTGCTGCTAAAATCAAGTGCTAATCCACCAAAAAAATTCAATTTTTTTGCTGGCAACACTTATCTATTTACTCGTTATTAAGTCTTTATGATTTAATTCTGGGTTTCTTATTATTTGGAATTGTTTTATTTACAAATTTATTTATTGTTTCCATTAAAACTTTTTTTTCTAGATTATAATATTAGACAACTCAATATAATTAACTCTCAACAGAACTCAATACAATTAACATGTTGCGAGTGTATTGGAGAGTTTACTATACAAATCTACAGGTAAATACATCTCAATGGTAATTTTATATCCCAATGCCATAATTACAGTAAAGATAGTAAATGAAATATGTGCAATGCATGATTGTGCTGTGTTATGTACAAGAATAGCCCCTTGTTACAACACTCTTTCATATATATCGCTCAGGTTTTGTGCTTTTCGAGAAAATAAGCTGTAGTTTAATCGCATTTTTTTTATTTCCCTACACATACGTGTAAGGAAAGTATTGTCATCATGATAAAAACCCAATTGTAGGAATATTGGTAAAATTTTACATTTCGAGGTGACCTGAATTCGTTTTAGAACTGCTGCTTTGCGAGACCGGTTTCTTGCATCCCTTCCACCATCATGGCTCACAAATATTTTAAATCGTCCAAGGCTACTACGGAATCTACGAAAAATGTATGAATTCTTAATGGTATTAACAAACTTAGCCTAACAGTAACCAATTGTATTGTTTTTATTAATTATACCTTCATCTTTATTTTTCTATTCAGTCTTAATCTTAATTCCTAACTTATAAGCAAATGTAAATCATTGTTTTTTAAAACCCTAATTCTACCATTCCTAATTTACTTTACTTTTACTTTAGTATCAATATCCATTTCTAATCATTTATAAGGAATCTTCCAGCTGTCAAGTTTGATATTTCTGGTTGTAGCCCCTTGCTGGTCATTGTGGCATAAGTTACTCCCATTTTTTGCGCCATCTGTCGCACAGAAATCGCGGGCCACCCGGTTTCGGCGCATTGTAATCAAAGGGCAGTCCTACTGTCAACTGTACGTCATGGTGCAGGAGCACCAGGAACTGTCCATCAAACATCTACGAATTGTGCAAAAGGTACAGACTACTTTCCCTATGAAATAACCACAGCTTACCACTGCCTGTCGCGAGGGAGCGCCGGCTCCAGCGACTGTGGCAATGCAATGTATTTTTTTCCGTCTAATCTACAGTTTGTCTTATATTTCTTATATTTTTTCAGTCCCTGCCCCTTGCTCGCGTGGAAGACGTTGTCTTGGCAGGGCCACCCTTTATTGGCCTAGTGTGTGCTGCCATAACCATTGTTATTTCTTGGCGCTGAGGTCGTTCAGTCGGGCATCTATTTTGACTGCTTTTTTAAAGGACGGTTCTTCGCGTTTTGGACTGAATTCTTCTTAGTGGGACCCGCGTGTTCGTTGGTGGCCACTGTTCTGAGCTTTTTCTGCCTACCGACGGCTGAAGTCACCTATCACGAATCCCTGCGTGCCGAGGAGGTTCCTGCGGGAGGCTATACGCTCCACGTTCTTCGCTTCGACAGGAGGAGTGGCCTGCCTTAGGCATTCAATGATCTTTTCGTACCCCAAAACGGTAGGATACAAAATTTAGACAAAATCGTTAGAGCTATTTTTTCGATAAAATTAACTTGATCCATAGTGATGCCCAAATGACCCACTAATCAAATTTTATCCAACATGTAACCCAGCGTAATGGTCTTCTTGTACAAAAAAAAAGGTAGAATACAAAACTTAGTCAGAATCGATGAAGCCATTTTTAGATAAAATTAAATTAACCCATTTTGACCCCTTAATGATCCACTAATCGAATTTTCTCGAACATATGACCTAGCCTAATGGACTTCTTGCACCCCAAAACGGTAGGATACAAAATATAATTAAAATCGTTAGTGTCGTTATTTAGGTAAAATATGTTTGACCCGTACTGACCTCAAAATGTGCCACTAATTGAATTTTCCGAAACATGTGTTACAGCACAATGGTCTTTTCGTACCCCAAAACGGTAAGATACAAAACTTAGTCAAAATCGTTATAACCATTTTTTTTAAATACGGTAAAATTAGTTTGATTCACAGTGATCCCAAAACGACCCACTAATTGAATTTTCTGGAACATGTAATCATGCCCAATCGTCTTCTCATAACCCAAAATGGTAGTATGCAAAATTTAGTCAAAATCGTTAGAGTCGTTTTTCAGGTAAAATTAAAATTCTGAAGTAGCCGATAATCGGTCCAGTGATAGCCGAACATTAAATTTTCCTGGCCGACTATTAGAAAACTTGCCCTTTTTGAACTTAACTTTGTCTAAAAAAAGAACGACTATCATATTTTTAAAAAATATTTGCTGAAACATAATACGAAAAGTATGTTTTAACATACAGGGTGTTTCACAAAGGACCCCTAACTTTAAAAATCAATTACCCGGAAACGGTGAAAGATAGAAACATGACACCAGTGGTATGTTTATTAAAAAAATCGTAAGAATCTTATACGTAAATCTCAAAATTTAGTTAAAAATAGCATCGATAGATGGCGCTGAGAGCGTTAAGAATCCTTCTAAAGAGAGCTCAGAAGCATAGAAAGACTAGTTGTCGAAGATTTCGTCATTGAAATCTGGCCGCTATTAGCGTATAGTGAAAATAATTCCGAAAGTGGTGTATACCGTGGAGGAACGTGTGTTTATTGTGTTGGAGTACCACCGATTAAATCAGAGTCCTACTGCCACAAGGAGAAGTTTTCAAATGCGATTTCAAGACGCAAAAGGCCCAGATGGGAAAAAAATTCGTCAGATTTTCAAAAAAATTCAACAGACAGGCAACGTGGCCGATGCGAATTATTTTTACTATACGTAAATAGCGGTCCGATTTCAATGGCAAAATTTTCTACGGCTAGTCTTTCTATGCTTCTGAACTCTCTTTAAAAGGATTCTTAACGCTTTCAGCGCCATCTATCGGTGCTATTTTTAACTAAAATTTTGAGATTTACGTATCAGATTCTTAAGATTTTTTTAATAAACATACCACTGGTTTCATGTTTCTAGCTATCACCGTTTCCGGGTTATTGTTTTTTAAAGTTAGGGGTCCTTTGTGAAACACCCTGTATATCACCGTTAAAAATGTTGTGCCATTTTTTAAAAATTCTACTTAAAAAAAAATATATATATAAAAGAACTTAACTGGCCGATTATTTATACTTTTACCCTATATTTTGTTGTAACTGACTAAATGATGTAAACTCTGATACCTGTCATTTTATATACCAAGGCATATCACCAGTTATTATATATAGGTAATATTTTAAATTAAGTGTTTGCTATAAATAGTTATTTTTTACGAATACATTTTTATTATTTCTAATACATAAAAATCATAAATTTTTACGTATTTTTAACTACTGAAATGTCGTTATTTTTATAATTTATAACACTTTCCAACTTAGCTGAAAAGTGTTTAAGAATTCGGTTTGTCTGCCTGTCGATGTTCTAACTCACGTAAATATACTCTGATTTCCATGCAATTGATATATGTTTTTGAAATGTGCTATGGCATGTTTGGTTTTGAAAATAAAGTGTGTAACATTTATAGTTCGTTTATAGGGATACTCATAAG
This sequence comes from Maratus michaelseni, assembly GCA_963931845.1. Taxonomy (NCBI): domain Eukaryota; kingdom Metazoa; phylum Arthropoda; class Arachnida; order Araneae; family Salticidae; genus Maratus; species Maratus michaelseni. The sequence goes on from OZ007587.1 coordinate 284,553,699, forward strand.
AATTCCGTTACATTACGGTCTACGGAGAAAAATCGTTTGGGGTGTATTTTAATGACGTTGCACTATTTCAAACATATTGAACTTTATATACCTCACTGAGGTACACAAGAAGATGCTTACGGTATAATATGGTGAACATAACAATTATCGTTCCTTCACAGGTACACTCAAAAGGATTCGGTTACAGTACTATCTATCAACAAATATTGTTGGAAGTGCGTTTTTTGTTGTCGTACGCCTTTTTAAATTTAACATTCAAATATTTTACTTGGAATGCATAAATTCCATAGAAAGATGATACACAGGGCTGCACAAAAGATCTCCAGTTCATTTCCACTTAATAACGGTAACTGCTGTAGATGATTTTTTAACTTTGTAAATGACCTACAGTTTTGCATACTATGTAGTATATGTACTACATCATATTACTCTATAGATCATATTAAGGCTGCACATAAGAATTCGGAACCCCCCCCCCCTCCTTTTAATTGCTGAAATTGGGTTTTCAAGTGTTTTATAAGTTTTCTAAATTTTTATTTAGTCATCATCTTTCGCATTATTAAACGTTGAAGTTTTGTTACATTATTCTAAAAGTGTTGAAAAGTGTTCATAATCTATGCTTGACGCATATTTTTTCATTCTTGTTTTTAATTAAAGGTGAATTACTTTAAGGAAAAAAAAAATTTCTAAACAAAGAGAAGATTCACGTGAATCTAGGCGAGAACATTTCACATAAGCCCTCTATTATGAAATTAATCTGTTTTCTACTTTAAGTTTCAAGTATTTTTTTTTTGTACTATTCTTGTCCAATCTCTTTAAAACATAAGCTTTTACTATGAGAATGTTCTCAGGTAAAAGTAATTAATTATTAAATATTTTTACAAGCAATTATTCCTCCTGAAAAATAATTTGTGGAAGTATAATAACGGATGAAAAACTTCATTAAAAATGAAAGTGCTTTAAATTCCTATACAATGCACGCAATTTTATAAAATGTTTAGATAAGAATTTTTATAAAAATTTTCAAAGAAATAATTTAGATAATAAGAACATTTCTCACGTGATTGTTAAAAGATTCAAATTAATTTCATTTTATTTATAATGTAAATTTTATAAAATTTTCTGATTAGAACAATAAAATTCGATTTTTTTAAATTCTTTTCTATGATTAAAGTAAAATTGAATTACAAAAATTTAAACAAACAAAAAGTAGATGATTTAAGCCAAAATAAAGGATGCATCGGCCCAGTGTACCACTATTTCCCAAAAGTAATCTTCACCTTATTTAATCGCGAAATTTTAAATAACGTTCTGGAGTTAAATAAGGAGAATATTACATTTCGAAAATAGTGGTATTTTTGGCCCCTAGATCCATACTCTGGCCTCGCCAATGGCAACTATATATTCCTTCACAGCCATCATTTTACATCTTGATTGCAATAAAACGGATAGAATTTATTTCCTTGTTGCTACTAGGAAAAGTGTTAAATAAAATAATAAAACAATATAAATAGTACGCACACATCTTCCAGTAAGAGATATACTACACTGACCCCTAATAACATAAATTTCATAATCATTCAATTGTATTTACAAACATTAGATAGCAATAACACAGTACTGGAAATAGACGAACCAACAACATCAACATTTTACAACTAAGCTGAAAATATTTAAAAACAGAGATCCAGTACGTAGTCATCAGTATAGCACAAGGACGTTCTAGTGAGAAAGTGCCAGGCTCAGTATCGTTCCCAAGTGCTTCAGTTGGTAGAACGCCAGTGCGCTATACTCGATGACCCGGGTTCGAGTCCCGGCTTGAGTACTTGTTCACTAGGTTGGCTATACGCTTTTTAAGCAATTAAAATTTGAATACTATGAAATAATATATCTGAATACACTGAGAAAAATAGGTTCTCAAAATTGAGTAAAAAGTACTCAATTTTAAATACTTCATACACTCAAAATAGCTCCGATCCAAATGTACTCAAAATTGATAAACATGTATACTCATTTCTGATTCCATGGATGTGTTCAAATATGAACACATTAAGATCCTATTCTTCTAATTTTCTTTTCACGGACAAATCCATCTCACTCAGCCCATAGACCGGACCGACCGCGCAGGAATATACCAAGCACTCATAACAATAACGCAATGTAATCTTACTCATTATAAAGGAAACACAAAATATAGTTCCTTCCGAGGAATAAAAATGTAATATTATTATCTGATTTCCAGGGTATATTGCATTGTTTTCCTATTAATTATTATGTCAATGTTTCAAAAATAAGTATGAACTGACCTGTATGTGCTCGATTTTGAGTATGTCGATATTTCAATATTCTGATTATTTCTGGTATTTCAGAATTGAAAGCATTGGGTTGTCATATTTGAAACAAAAAGTTTCATAACAAAATGAAAATATTAATTTACCCAGATTCGAAAGCGTCATTTTTCTCAGTGTAACCATATATGGTACACACTTCAATTTCGATAGCAAACAGGTCATGGTAAACCTCAATAATCAATTACATAGCAATCCGAGTATATTTATGCGAGTTAGAGCATGGCCAGGCAGAGAGACTGATAGCTAAAGAGACAGACAGCGGCTAAAAAGACAGACAAACGGCCAGCCAGCCAGCCATACATACAAACCGAATTCATAGGTTTTCATCTATATTATAAAATACTAAAAATTTACTATTGAGAATTATTAAGTTTTTCCAAGTAAAATTTGATAAAAATTTGAAGTAATCAAATTGCACAATAGGTTTAAAATCACTTGTGTAAACTTTTAAAAATTAACCTAATCGTTAAGTCAGCTAACATAATTACCTAAAAAAATTTAGCAATGCACAATTAAACTTAAAATAAACCTTTTAATGTTTTTTGATTGTCACTTATTAAACATTAGCTAACACATTTATATTCACACATGTCCATCAAAATTAGTTAAACTTAAAAGGAATTTTAAATCAAGCTGTAATATGTACTTTAAATAATAATACATTAAAAACAGCAACGTAATACATCATTACTTTGTGTATTGGTGTATATGAGATTTTAAAGGAATTTGGCTATGGATCTATTGAAGTTTTTCCCATTCAATAAAAAGGGGAAATCTGTACTCTGTTTTCGTATTCTATGAGGCAAAAATTGAAACATTGCAAAACCACGAGTATACTCGTGGTTTTTCAATCTAAAATTATGAATTCGTACCGAAAATTTCGAAATTTTTTTTTTATTTTATGAGTCACGAAATGTCTGTAATTAAATAAAGTAAATATTACTATTAGTATTTTCTGGTATGAGTTCGAACTTTCTAAATAAAATAAAATTCCTGTAATTTTTACCCGGCAGTGAGCGTGTTACAGGTGATGTATAAGCAGTAAAAATAGGAACAGGTTTCTTGGCAGGCTTTCAAAAGGAGCTTTCGCATTTCTGACGGAGACAAATAAGGAAACATTGGAAGAAATAGGACTTTGTCGCTCATAATAAAATAAGTTATACCATAATATTTAATTGCTTTGACGAAAACTGAATTTAAAAAATAATCTTTATTATATCTTTTTTGCTTTTAACTTTCTACTAAAAAAAAATCCTGTTTAATAATGCGAATTTTTCTGACATATTCACTCTTACACATTTTCTTTCTTGTTGATTTAAGAAGTAGTCCAAGTGCTACACGATAAAAATAAGGTGAAAACTGCACATCGTGATACAATTCTACCGATTGGTCAGTATCTGCTCTATATTAATACAAAGTATATAAGAAAGGGAGGCATCGCGTAAAGTCGGGGGAATTTAAGATGGCGGCTGTTACTCAAATTGCGTCATTTTCTGGAATTAGTGCAATTTCGTTTCTATTCATCGTATAAAAGCATGTTTGATGGAAATTTCGATGTTTTTAGATAATAAAATATTCTTTGTAACTGTCATGCCTGGTGACGTCGGAGTTTATGGCAACCTTTTTTCCCCTCTTCTACAACTGAGTAATAGAGACGGTAGGAGTGTTTGGCTGGAGGACAAAGTAAAAAGTTGTGTGCGTGCGGTGTGCACGTTATGAAAATAAATTTAATGGTTTGATAGAAGAAATAATATTGTATCTGCTGCTACTACGGCTCATGTTCATCTTTATAAATACACTATATTGCCAAAAGTGATTGGTCACTTGCGATTTTAGACGTTTTGTTAACTATCTAGAAAAATACATGAGGAATTAACCTGAAACTGCAGGCGTGTAAACAGTATAGTATAGCTTATATATTTCCGTGAATATTTTTCCCGAAACCCCATAGAGGACTGTCAACAAATTGAAAAAGAACGAATATCTTTTGGATTACCCTGTAAAAACTAATGTAGCAAAATTGTTCAAACTCGAGATTATTAATAAGTGGTTTATTGTAATATACTGTGTTAATTTTTATCAGGATAGCATGAATATTCGAAGAGAAATTAAGGTTTTTATAAAAACCGACTCAAATTTCGCCAAGTTTTTTTGCTTATAATTTGCAGAGTTGTTAATATAAAAAAAGTTATTTTGAGAAAATATGTCAATCAACATTGTACATAATACTCTGCAATCGGAATTAAAAAATAATAATAATTGGATGAAAAATGAGCAGGTTTACTAAAAAAATGTTTCACTGCGCATGCGCGAATGCAATCAAAATATAATATGCATAATGTATTAGCTAAGTATATAGTGCAACTTTTGTGAAATTCTCAAAATCATAGCTTGAAAATTCTGAAAATTATCAGCGATAGAAGAAGCTCGATATCCGTTGTTCCCAAAAGGAAGCAAAAAGATGAGGGGTTGTATCCAAATATAGTAGTACGTGCAATATTGTGTACGCTATCTTGGCACTAATCAACAGATATTTGATACAACCCCTCATATTTTTGCTTCTTTTTGGGAACAAGAGATTTCGAGCTTATTCTATCGACGATAATTTTCAGAATTTTCAAGCTATGATTTTGAGACTTTCACACAAGTTGCTCTATATACTTAGCTAATACATTATGCATATTATATTTTGATTGCATTCGTGCATGCGCAATGAAACATTTTTTAGTAAACCTGCTCATTTTTCATCCAATTTTTATTATTTTTTAATTCCGATTACAGAGTATTGTGTACAATGTTGTTTGTCATATTTTCTCAAAATAACTTTTTTTATATTAAGAACTCTGCAAATTATTAGCAAAAAACTTGGTGAAATTTGTGTCGGTTTTTATAAAAACCTTAATTTCTCTTCGAGTATACATGCTATCTTTATAAAAATTAACACAGTATATTACAATAAACCACTTATTAATAATCTCGAGTTTGAACACTTTTGCTACATTAGGTTTTACAGGGTAATCCAAAAAATATTCGTTCTTTTTCAATTTGTTGACAGTCCCCTATGGGGTTTCGGAAAAAAATATTCACGGAAATATATAAGCTTTACTATACTGTTTACACACCTGCAGTTTCAGGTTAAAATCCTCATGTATTTTTCTAGATAGTTAACAAAACGTCTAAAATTGCAAGTAACCAATCACCTCTGGCAATATAGTGTATCTATGTGTTCTTCAATGTTGTGATGTTTCGTCGTGTTAAATAAACTTGTGTTTAATCGTGAAAAATAGCTGCATTCCTGTCTTGTAACGGAAGATAAGAACAAAATGGTAGTCGCAAAACATCGCCTTTAAAAAAAAAGGGGTGAACGAAGAATAACCCGAGGGAAGTTTTTTTTAAGGATATTACACTCTCTCTTTGTCGAACCAGTCATTGGATTTCTGAATGAAGTAAGTCGCATGATTCTTTATGTTTCTTCATGATGTAAATAAAAAAGAACTTACAGAATAGAATCATGTTTGCGAAATATTTTATGATTGAAAACAATGTGTTAACTTTGGTAATATGAGATTTATTTGATTCGAGATATTTAGAGTATTAGTAAATAAGTGTTAAGAGTAAAAGTAAAATGTTTAATATTAAAGGGCTAAGAAAAGAAGACCTAGTTGTTGTAGCCACAGAATTGGGCATTAAAGTAGAAAGTGAACACAGGATAATAGATTTGAAAGCATTAATTGAGCAAAGCGACCAGTATGCAAAAGATAGTGAATTTATAAAAGAATTTTTAAATACAACGGTGTCAGATCGCATAGAAAGGGAAAAGCATGACGCAGAAGTTGCGAAATTTTACAAAGAAAAGACAAAGTCAGAACAAGATACGTCATTGGAAATCGAAAAAACTAAGCTGGAATTAGTTAAACCGCAGATAGAGATGGCTAAAATGCAAAACGAGTATAAAAATTCTGACACAGGGAGAGATGGACCCAAGCCTAATTCGTTAGAAGGACTAATCAAAAGCGTCAAAACTTTGACTATTACAGTCCCCAGCAGGTCTGAATCGTGGAATTTATTTTTTACTTCGCTCGAGAAAGCATTCGAAATTAAAAACGTCGCAGAAGAATTAAAGGTTGAGATTTTGTTTAATTTGATTGGGGAACGAGCTGCGCATTTGTTAGTGTGCTCAAACACAGAAGAAATGAAAGATTACCAAAAGGTTAAGGCATTAATCTGAAAATAATTTCAACCCACACCAGAGGCTTGCCTCGAAAACTTTCTTTTTGCAAAAAGATCGAGAAATGAGAATCATATGCAATTCGCGAGTCGGCTCAGAGCCAATTGGGATTTCTATTGTGAACTGAGAAAAGTAAATGACACGCTTAATGAGTTAATTGTCAGCGACAGATTATTAAGTTCACTAGATTCGGAGACGCGAAGTTATGTCAGGATAAAACAATTAGATAATTGGTTAAAACCACGACAAATTACGGAATTTTGCGATAATTGGTTGACGTCGAAGGGCAGAATATTTTCGGAATTATATGATAAACCGGTAAAACCCCGCAGTCAGGACAAATCGGGAACTGTAAATTACAATAATGGAAAATATGTACCACCCCATGTCAGAAATAATCTTAATTTTCGTAGCGATAAAAAATTAAACACACCAAAAGAGTGTAGACTTTGTAAACAGACGACGCATTTGCGATTTTGTCCGAATAATAGAGAAAGAGATAAATTGGAAGTTTGCAAAATCAAACAAAAAAAGATTCTTTGATCGGTAAAATAAGCAGGATGATAAAATAATTGCCAAGGTTGAAACACTCTGTTTTGGAAACGAGCCAATAAATACAAGACCTTTTCAATATGAACATTTGTGGATAGGGGGGAAAGAAATTAAATGTGTCCTAGATAGCGCGGCAGAAATACCTGTAATAAATTCTAACCAATTACCGGATTCATTGAGAAATAAGAAAAATTCAAAAATTCAATTAATATCGGCTTTTGGAGAAAGAATAATTGCGAATCTTATGACATTACCTGTAGCTTTAAAATCCGGAGAGTCAAATTGCTTGTTAAATAGTGTAGACGTACTGTTTGCCGTTACGGATAAATTATATGGGACATGTATTATAACACCGGCAGTTCATGAAATATTACAGTTAGCTAGTAACGAGGGAGGAGAGGGGATGCCAAAACAGAAATGTTCTTTGGCGCCAGTAAATGATACGCAATTGGAAAAGGGAAATGAAATTGAAAGGCAAAAAGGGGAAGGCAACCAAACAGAGGGGGATGATATAAATAATGAAAATTTATGCTGGCGAGGCGAAAATCAAAGCGCAGAGAGAGAATTAATGATTAGTTGTATTGAAAGGAAGGATAATAATGGAGATGTGAATGCAAGTCAGCGATCGGATGCGAGTATATACAGGGAGCAACAGAAGAGTTGTGAAACTTTACAGGGTGCTTTCAAAGACGCGGAAAATGGTAAAAACGGGTTCGTTATAGTAGATGATTTGCTTTATCATAGAGAAAGAGTCACAGGGGATGGTGTTACGCAATTAGTGGTACCAAAGGTGAGGTGGGGGGAAATTTTAAAAATTGCCCATTAATCGATTTTTGCTAATCATCTCGGCATGAAAAAAACAAAAGAAAGAATTCGTTATTCATTTTATTGGCCGAATATGTCACGGGATGCAGAGGATTATTGTAAATCTTGTAAAGACTGTCAGTTACGGAGTAAAGAGAGGGCTAGCGATCAGATACCCATTGTCCCAATTGAGAGACCGGAACTTCCGTTCGACGTTGTAAATATTGACAGAATTGGAAAAATTGAACCACCTTCAGAGCGTAGACATCAATATGTACTTACCTTAGTGGATAAGCATTCGCGGTGGCCGGAGGTGGTCCCGTTAAGAACAATTACGGCTAAAGCTACGTGCGATGCATTATTAGAAATATTTATGCGAACAGGGATACCCCGCGTAATAGCGAGTGACAAGGGCAGAAATTTTGTTTCAGGTTTAATACAGGATATCATGCTAGGTTAGGGGCGGCTCCTAGATTTGCGGCGCCAGGGCATCCACAAAGCTCGGGATTAGTGGAGCGATATAATCAGGTTCTGAAAGGCATGCTACACCATATAACTCGGAGCGATTCAAAAAATTGGGATAAACATATCCCTTATTTATTATTTGCCTATAGAGAAATTCCGAATAGTACCACGGGAGTATCGCCATTCAAATTAATGTACGGAAGAGAGGCGAGGGGGCCATTAGCAGTATTAAAATTTACATAGCCAGGAGAAATCCCACTACCCATAAATCTTGGAAAGGGCGCAACCGAATATCTTCAGGAGTTAAAAATTAATTTAGAAAGGGCGGCGGAGCGAGCGGCAATAGTAGCGGAATTTAAATAAGGCTCGTATGCGAAGTACGCTAATCGGAGGGCGATTTACAAGGAATTTAGACCAGGGGACCAGGTTTATCTATTAATCCCGGATTCCACGAACAAACTTTATGCTAGGTGGACGAGACCAGCCGAAATTGTAGCACGCTGTAAGCTTGATTCTTACAAAGTAAAATTAATAAATGGGAATGTTAGGAATATCCAAATAAGATAAGAAAATTTACTCCTAGGGTACGGGCGGTGGGAGTAATCTTTGAAAATGAAGAAGAATTTGGAGAAGTCCATCCCACCCCCAGTGTGAATGATAATCCCAATTTATTTAACATAGAAGAAGTAGATTTGAAGCGTTTAGAAAAAGTAGAAATAAAAGAGATGTTAGATTTATTATACAAATATAAAGATTTATTTTCGAGAAAAGTACAAATAGGCAAGGTAGGAGAACACAAAATTAGATTAAATGGCGCAGAGATGAAAAAGCCCTATGTTTATCGAATCCCAGAAGCGTTGAAGCCACAAGTAGATAAACAAATCGAAGAAATGCTAGAGTTAGGACTGATCGAAGAGAGTGGTGCGGAGGCGCCACACCCGGTAGTGTGCGTGATGAAGAAGGATGGGGCCCTCCGACCATGTGTAGATTTTAGAGCTTTGTACGCAATCACAAAACCGACGATTTTCCGATGGAAAACGCAACGGATCTTTTGTTCAATATTGGCAGGGCCAATGTAATAACTACAATCGACTTGCTTAAAGGATATTGGGTCATACCACTGGAAGCAGAAAGCCAGTGGTTAGCATGTTTTAAGACTCACAGGGCTCAATATCGCTTCAAAGTGATGGCCTTTGCGCTTCGGAATGCAGCTGCGACCTTTCAGAGAGAAATAAATAAAGCACTTTCAAAATACAGGAACTTTGACGATATTGCTGTTTTTTGGAAACATGGTCAGAACATATGATGCATCTTGACACGATATTTTTTAAACTACGAGAATTACGGTTCTCAGTCAAACTGAAGAAGTGTGCCTTTGCGAAAAACCAGATTAAGTATTTAGGACATGTCATCGGGTCCGGCAGCCATCGAACCGACCCAGACAAAGTGGAAGCCATCCGAAAATTAGCCGTCCCACAGACCAAAAACAACTTAAGAGTGTCCTCGGATTGTGTAATTACTACCGCGATTACCTGCATAAGTATGCCGAAACAGCAAACCCATTGACAGAACTTTCCAAAAAGAACAGTCCTGAGAAATTGTGCTGGTTGGAGGAACATGATAAAGCATTTAACGAACTAAAGAGGAGTCTCGTTGAGGCACCTAGTCTTTATACACCAGTGATAGGGTTACCATTCACCATACAATGTGATGCATATGCAATAGGCATCGGTGCATGTCTATCTCAACAGAAAGATGAGAGACTATATCCAGTCAGTTATGCCATTCAAAAACTCACCAAAACTGAAAAGGCTTGGCCGACCATTGAACGGGAGGCCTATGCGGTTATATGGAGTCTAAAGAAGTTCGAAACTTGGATTTTTGGTTCGCACGTGGAACTTATCACCGATCACAACCCGCAGACTTTCATCACCAAAAATGCTCCCCAATTTTCCAAACTGCAGCGATTGGCATTAGCGTTGCAGAAATATGACATCATTATTTCACATTGTCCTGGTGCAAAGTTGACGAATGCTGATGCATTATTCAGACTGGAGACAACGAAATAATAAAATGACTATAAACTTTCGATGAACATTCAATGACTTTTAAGAAAAAAAAACTTTTGATAGTTCACTTTTGTTTATGTTGCAGCTGTAACCTAATTTCATATTAATTTGTATTCTATTTTTTATTTGTTATTTGCATTTAGTATTATGTATTATGAAACATTAATTGTATTTTTATATTGCAGTAGCTAGCAGGAGTTTCCAGATATGTCCTAGAGAAGTTATAAGTATTGTTTTGCATTTCTTTATATGTATATTGAATTCATCATTATTCATTAGTAGTTTAATGGTAAAGAAGGAAGTGTAGTGACGTCGCCAGGCTGGAATCCAGATTGAAAGAGTGGCATACCCCTTTTCAATCTTAGGTGGGGGGTGTCATGCCTGGTGACGTCGGAGTTTATGGCAACCTTTTTTTCCCTTTTCTACTACTGAGTAAGAGAGACGGTAGGAGTGTTTGGCTGGAGGTCAAACTGAAAGTTTGTGTGCGTGCGGTGTGCACGTTATGAAAATTAATTTAATGGTTTGATAGAAGAAATAATATTATATCTGCTGCTACTACGGCTCGTGTTCATCTTTATATATATTTATGTGTTCTTCAATGTTGTGATGTTTCGTCGTGTTAAATAAACTTGTGTTTAATCGTGAAAAATAGCTGCATTCCTGTCTTGTAACGGAAGATAAGAACAAAATGGTAGTCGCAAAACATCGCCTTTAAATAAAAAAGGGGTGAACGAAGAATAACCCGAGGGAAGTTTTTAAAGGATATTATAGTAACACTTTACAGCACAGTCGAAAAGTATTTATGAATTCAATTTGCCTGTTTGTCTGTCTGTCTGGTCGTCTGTCTAGTCGCGCACTAACTCGAAAAAAATAACCTGATATCCAGATAATTAAAATATGGTATTGTAGTATACCGTAACAAGTTCGGTATTCATTTTCAAGTGTGCATCATTCATAGTTCAGTTACAGGGGCAATCAAAAGTATTCCGTTACATTATGGTCTGTAGACGAAAGTCGCTTGCAATGTGTTTTAATGATGTTATACTCTTTGTAACATATTCAAATTAATATAAATCAGTGCGGTGCAGTACAATATACTTACTGTAGAATATGCAGTGTATAGCAGTTTTCGTTCATTTACAGGGGCTCACAAAATAATACGGTTACCGTTACATTAATGTCTCCTGGCACAGTGACTTTATAACTTGTGTATAAATTCGATAGATCAAAAGCTAAATCGATTGTTATGGGAGGAAATAGATATGAAATAACTGCAGTTTGTAATAATAATATCCCTATTGGTCAGTATCTTCTTTATATTAAAACAATGCATATAAGAGAGGGATAATGAAATGTCTTAGGAATTTAAGATTTAAGCTGTTATTCAAATTTTTCCGTTTTCGTCATATAAAAGTGTCTTTGATGTCATTTTCGATTTTTTTAAATCAAAAATTTTAAGTCAATTAATTTTAACCAAAGAGTCTGAGAGTAGAGTAAGAAATCGCAACATTAAAATGAAATATGTGATGGAATTTTGTATCAAAACTCCATATTGAATACATCTCATTTTGGGTGGTGCCTCGTCATCAGAATTACATTGTAATAAATATATAAATACACGCTACATTGGTATATTTATATAAAAGAAAATTTATATAAAAAATAAATGTTCTTATGACAATTTGCAATTCTTTCATATCTAGCAAAGTTCAAAAACACAATATATAATTTAAAACGCGCATAGACAGCATTGTGCTTATTGAAAGTCCTGTGACCGTATTATTTTGTGAGCATCTGTAAATGAATGAAAACAGTTATGCACTGTATAGTCTACAGTAGGTATCTTGTACTGCACCGCACTGATGTATATTAATTTGAATATATTACAAAGAGTATAACATCATTAAAACACATTGTAAGCGTTTTTCGTTGCCCCTGTAAATGAACTATGAATGATGCACACTTGAAAATGAATACCGAACATGTTACGGTATACTACAATACCATATTTTAATTATCTGGATATCCGGTTATTTTTTTCGAGTAAGTGCGCGACTAGACAGACGACCAGACAGACAGACAAACAGGCAAACTGAATTCATAAATACTTTTCGACTGTGCTGTAAAGTGTTACAAATAATATTTTTTATCTAAAAACATCGAAATTTCCATCAAACATGCTTTTATACGATGAATAGAAACGACATTGCACTAATTCCCGAAAATGACGCCATTTTGAATGACAGCCGCCATCTTGAATTCACCCGATTTACGCGATGCCTCCGCTTCTTATATGCTTTGTATTAATATAGAGTAGATACTGACCAAACGGTATAACTGTATCACGATTTGCAGTTTTTTCACTCCTAGCACCTGGACTAAAGTAAAGATATTCACATTCAAGTTTCGTAGGATGATCACATTCTCTATTTTCGATAAATTCGATTAATATTGAGTTATAACTCATTGCAACCTTTGACCTTCATTCTGTCACTATCATACCATGAAAATCGGTCGTAAAAGAGTTTGAAGCGCCAATTTTATATGATTTTCTGAAATATTAGTTGCTTTTATAGAAAACTGAAAATGCTGCGGTTTTTCGTATCTGAGTAAAATTGCCTGTAAATTGCTTGCATGTTCATATGAAAATAACGTCGGAAATCTGTCAGAAATTAGCGAGTTTAGATTTGACAAAGGATTTAAGCAAGCGCTAGTGAAAATGTTTGCTTTGTGTATGTGGTATAACATAGAAGTTTGAGTTATTTGGAGAATACTTGTAAAAAGTAAAATTGCTTATATTATCAAGTTCTTTTAAAAAATATAAATGCGAGTTGCAAATGGCGCCTTTTTTTGTATCGCTTTTGCCTGCCACTATTTCAAAACAGTAATCTTTGTCGTAGATTGCTACAGATCTTCGAGATAGATTATTTATTTATTTTCCTTTTTGAATAGTGGTAGTCATAATAATAAAAAATAGTCGCCACTGACAGAACTGTAAACATACAGACAGAAGTAACATAGTCAGTCCTCTTACATAATATAGCCTTTTTTTAAACGTAAGAATATAATACGGTCTTTTTTAACGTAAAGGGATTTAGAAACAGTCTCAAGTATAAATAAATATTTGTTAAAAAATTAACTGGAGATGTTTAAATGAAAAAATATATATTAGTGTTTAAATTTTCAAATATTTTGTTCCAGTTTATTTTCACTGAATGCGATTTATTAAATGATATGCAGTTTCTTTAATCTAATTTTAGCCTCATGCATAAATCATTTCTAATCATTAGTTAAAGAAAAAGCTATTGATGTTCATGTATATTTAATGAATACTGAATTTACTTCATTACACATCAGATAAATTTCAATGGCGAAGGAATTTACTCTTTAAACACTCTTAATTAACACTTGACATGTATAAAATGAGGAAATAAATATGTAATTAGTTTTATTAAGCTTTTTTTTCTTTTTCTTTTTCACATGTAAAAATACAGTCGCTTCAATTATTTGAAAAAACACACTATAAATAACGTTGAATATAACACAAATTAAATTTAAAGTTAGTTAATTATCGAGTTGTATATTCTTAGCTTTCTTCTTCTGATTTTACGCAACATTTTTAAATTGCTTTATAAATTATATAAAACTACAGTGATGAAATTAAGTTCTTTAAGCCATATTTAAAAAAAAAACATCGTGTGTTATGTACAGAGAGGTTATAATATACAGGGCTTGCACAGTTTGTACGTTTGAATTACATTATTTTTGAATAGGATCTTTGATTTATAGTATGACATTTATTTAGTTCTGCACAATATTTTATTTTCGTACCGTTATTTCCGAGTAGTATCTTAAACATGTTCTTTAATAATTGAATAGAAATAACTACTTCACAGAAGTAAGAGATAATTTTATTGAAAAAGAAAGCTGTACGATTTAAAGTGCTTTCGGTGATTTTAAAACGCTGAAACGTTGGCTGCTATGCTTAAGTATGATCATATAATGAAATACATTCTACGATTAAATAAGGCAAAAATATCTGTTTGAAAACAGTACTACTCAAAAGGTGGAATCGTGCGATCCCTTTAATATAGCTTTCTCTGTTTGGAGATATCTGTGGCTGAAAAAAATGAATGGAGTGAGACCACATTTTATTTTTAAATCATAATATACAGGGATCGCAAAGTTTTTACTTTTGGGTACCATTGTTTCCGAATCTTTGATTTATATTATGACATTTATTTAATTTATTAATTTCGCACAAACTTTATTTTTGTACCGTTATTTGAAAGTAGTATCTTAGAAATTTTATTTAATGAATAAATAAAAATAACTACTTCAGAGACGTAAGCGAAAATTTTAATGAAAGAGAAATCTGTACGATTTAAAGTACTTCCCGATGATTTTAAGAAACCGTTAATTGTTCTTTTTTTTATCGCCGGAAAGTGTATGGGGTTGTGAATAGACTTGAACCAAACTTTATATATACGTTTTGGACTATGGCCGTCAGGTCCCAGCTGCAAATGGGGATATTCTTTCATAAAGGGACGTTGTTATAGCGATTCTTGCGCGAGTTTCTTGATTTTGCATAGTTATGTTGTGCATCGGCTCCTGAGGCAAAGAAGGGTCTTTGCATCCAGGTAACCTGGCGCTTCGCAAGCAGCTGACGTACAATAGAATGATGAAAAATATTGATTTTATTGGTGCTGTGGTAGCGAATTTTGAAGTATTAACATATGTGAGATAGAAAAAGTTTTGGGATTGGTACAGCCGACTAGGTTTCTGTCACGTACGGATTTTTCACAATATGCGTCAATGTGTGCTACATTGGTTATAAATCTTGTTGAACCAAATAATGGTAAATAAATAAAATAGAACAATTTTATTTGAAAATTTATACGTAAACATGTGTATGCATACATGCAGAACAGATTTAATTAGATTTAAATCCATTTATATTTATAGTCAAATGTCTTATATTGCCTTTTTCTTTTGCTAATAAAGCTCAGTTCGTTTGTTTGTTTTTCTGTTATATAAGGATTCTGCATTTTCACAATTAAATATGCAGTAATAATCGGCAATCACGCATTTCTTTGACCCTAGTACATTAAGTACAAATACATGTTTGTACCATCATCTAAAAAATAGTTCTATGACTTTCTTTTAGTATAGTAAAAAAACAGTCTTCATTTCTGCGCTTTGTATTTAACGCCAAACTTGCGCATCAAGTAATATCTTTGCAGTAAAGTTAGTTGTTCTCCTATAAAAAGTAAGAGATAAACTCGTGTTTTCTGTTTTTATACACAGTTGTATATGTTTTAGAAGATACCAATTTTTTCCTTTCGATCTGGAGACTCAGATTTCACCAGATGCCTTACACGACCCCAAACCTATGATTACATCAAACTGTTCAGATTGATTGACTAGAGTCAGCATTGCCTACATAACGCTGAAAATTATCTTCAGCATTATTATCTGTATCAGAATCAAGTGAGTCTTCAAAAATATTATCTGTAACAGAGCGTCAAAAACGTGAAGACCCTGTGGAACAAGTTGCAAATCTGTGGAAGAATCGAGTAGATAAAGGCTTTCTTCTTTTTAGACTTATTACCTCTAACAACACATACGGATAAAAACAGTCATTAATGTAATATTTAGTCTCTCTACATACCAATGGGATACCAAAACTGAATGCTTATTTTTTATATATGGACAAAATTATGAAATCCTATGCAAGGACATAGTGTATTCTTTATTCTCATCCGCAAGTTCAGTCCAAAATAGGAGAAATACATTTTTCAATTGGAATGTTTAATACTATACACATTTCACTTTTTGAAATAACAAAGTTTTTGTTTAGAAAATGTGTTTCTGTTTCACTTTAATTAACCGTTGTAATTGTAATAAACAGATTGCAGCATCGCTTAGATATCATGAAAGTCCAATTTGTGCAAAAATGGCACGGATACACCATCTTATTGTGAATTTTAAATTCAGTAACAAAATTAAGAACAGTTTAAATTATCGACAAAAAAAAAAATCATTGTAGATCTCTGTTATTAAATTGATTTTCGATTCAAAAGTGTTTAACGCGTAATTACAGAAAACGCTGAAAATTAAAACCTAAATTAATGTTTCATAACTCAACAAGTTTTAGCCTTACAAAAATGGAATTTTTAATGCTGTACTTGTTCATTCATGAAGAGAGTTTCTCTAAATGTAACCTGTACGATCCAGGGACCATATAATAATTTAATTTTAGTAATTTTCCAAAAAAAAAATATTTTGATATAAATATAGTTGGTTAGAATGACAGTGGAGTAAGTCAAAAATTTGAAAAATCTAGATCACCATATTTCTACTGAACGTATATTAATTTCTGCCCAGTGTGGCAGTCAAATAAGTCATAGTTCACAAAGGGAGTCGCTAGAGGGCAAAGCAAGTTGGTCCACTTAATGTAACGGCAATACGACAAGTTTCACAAAACCCTTCATTTTTCAAATGACTAGATATTGACCACTGTCATTCTAACCCCCTTATATGATGAAGGAAAATATTTGAAAATATTTAGCAATTGAAACTACTTCTAAAACTAACGATTTAGGGATTAACTATTGATCAACAGTGCAAAAAAAAACATCATGTAAGTTAGTTCTTTAAATTACTCTCAGTTTTTTGCATTGATATTTTATAACTTTTAATTTTAACATTAATAATTTAAATTTTCCTTTACACAGTTAAATTAGTTATTTCGTCTATTTTTTTATTACAATTTGTTTTATTAACTTAAATATAATATTTAAGTATTTATTGTCTCTGATTTTTCTTTTCTTTTCTTTTTTTTAAATTTTAAATCAATTTAAAAAATATATTCTTTGTTAATTTTATGTTTTCATATCCTAATTATAAATTTAGTAGTTTTATTTATTTATTCTTTTCTAATTACGTATATTATTTTAGTGTACAATGAACAGAACTTATGCATTTTTGCTATCTTAAATTACAAATCATTAAGAATATTTTTTATTCCTCTCAAGATAATTAGCTTTTCTGTGATTTGATAATATAGATAAATATTACTACTTATGTAATTTTTAAACTAGTTAATAATTATTATGTTTATCGTACTTTCTTACATCTTTCTTACTATTTTATTTTGAAGTTTATTATTAATATTTATTTTTGTTTACGAAAGTAAGTATATCATTTCAGCTTGCAGCTATAAGTATAATCATTAAGTATAAGATTAAATACGGTATATTATTTCAGTCATCTGTTCCAGGTTTCTGTAACATGGCTATAGTGTGGCCGTGTCAGTGTCCAGGTAATCGGACCACATACCAAGAACTGGCCAACTATCAACCTCAGCTGAAAGGGTGGAAGAAGTGAGGCAGTATTTTGTGTGAAAATCCAAGAAATAGCGCGTACGGCGTTACGTGGATTACAGATGCCAAAGGGTCTCTTGATACCAGAGGATGTACTGAGCTTTTTCCTGATTTGTGAACATTTTAGGTTTCCTGGACACTCACATTGCTACACTACAGCCATGTTGCGAAACATGTAACAACAAAAAAAACGTTTAGTTTTCCAACATTTTGGCACCAGTTTCACGAGTCTTATATATAGTGTATAAATACATTTTGCAATCAGTGAAAGACTTTTCGGACATCCTGTATATATATATATATGTGTGTGTGTGTGTGTGTGCGTACATAATATTATTTTAGTTACTATTGCTATAATAGGTATTAAGGAAACATTCAGCACGAAAGTATACATTACAAATGAATGTAAATTTATACAATTACGATATTTGAATGTTATAATTCTTATTGTTTTTTTGTTGTATTTTTTTTCTTGTTGTATTTATTTAACCCTCTGAGCGTTCTGAAAAAGGGTAAAATTGTAATGTTGTTTTCTCTGCATTTTGTTTTAAATGCTAAAAAAATATGATTCTTTCAGCATTATAAATAAAACTTAATTACAAATATGAATCTAACCCTTTAGGGTATTAATCATTCTTCAATGTTTTGAAAATTCATTAAATCTATAGAATTATATTATCTTAAACATTGCATATATTGCAGTGAAACCTGGAGCTTAGTATACGGAATATTCCGTTCTACACGCTTAGAGGGTTAAATTATAAAATAATTTTTAAGTACATATTTAATCTTATTTTTTGAAAATATTCAGTTCTATTTCTCTATCATTTTATCTTAATACGTCTGGTTTCCATGTATGGAAATAATGCTGAATGCCCTGGCTAGCGGTTTCATTATTCATTCCCAACTGCAATAGCAAATGACCATTTTAATATAAAGTTTCCAAACATTATAACGACTCTACTGACAATAAGTTAGTAAAGGTTTCTTTTGTGAAACATATACAATCGGTGAAAGCAACGTGTAACTAGGATGATGCATCATAATTAATGTAACAGTTAGAAAGAGTGATTAACCATACAGTGACTCGATTTTATCAAAGTACTAAGTATCACATTATGCCACATAGCTAATTAATGGAGGTTAAAACGACAACTTATTCGAACACTGAAATGTCCCTTTTAAAGCTTAAATTGAGACATTTTAATGCTAGTTAAAATAATTTGAATATTACATACCAAATAGTGTCATATTGAAGTACTTGCCAATTAAATAGAATTCGTATTATACACTGGCCAGGAAAACTAAAGGAACAGGTGTAAAAACTTCTGTATTTTTATATGTTTTCCAATTAAAAACTTGTATCTTCCGCAAGATCTTTATTTTGTCATCATTGACATATCTGTGTAGAAAATATCTATAGTAGAAGATATCACCTACAAACTGTTATCAAACATTTTTACAACTTCTATGAACATCTGGCAATAGTCAGAAATTTGTTTCATTTTATCGTCTGAAAATAATTTTTTTTAATTAGATAAGAATTTTCACTCTGTTGATAATCCGAAATGGCGAATGTTTTTGAGCAAAGAACATGCATTAAATTTTATTTCGCAATGAAATGTTAGCTACAAAAGCATTTGAAATGTTGTAAAAAGCTTTCAAAAATGACAGTTTATCAAAAATAACAGTATTTGATTGGTATAAAAAGTTTAACAAAGATAGTCAAACTTGATCAAAAATCAAGGTAATGTTGGTTGTTTTCTTTGATTGTCATGGTGATGCGCTTTATGAATTTTTGCCAACTTGCCAGACAGCCAATACAGATTATTATTTGAGTGTTTTGCGCTGTTTGCGTAAAGAAATCATCGAAAACGACCTGAAATGTGGCGCGAAAACACATGGGTTATGCATCATGATAATGCTCCTTCTTACAGTGCAATTATTATTCGTGAAATTTTAACCAAACATTCAGCAAATGCGGTTCTACAAGCTTTGTAGTTTCCTGATATGACACCGTGTGACTTTTTCTTATTTCCACGTCGGAAATAGCCTCTTCGTGGGCAGCGTTTTGAGTCCATTAATTCTATAAAAAAAATTCTGTAGGAACTCTGAAGAGAAACAACTTCACAGAAACGACTTTACAACATGTTTTAATGATTGGAAAAAAAGCTGGCAGAAAAGTTGGCATTACGTTGAAGGAGATGTAATAAATTTTGAACAATAAATTGCTACATTTTGTTTTATGTCACCATTCCAGGTACTTTTTATCACAAACTTCAAAATGCAGAATATGCTGTTTCTACAAAATATAAATTTAAATAAGAATATAGGAAATGTTATATAAAGTGGGGTAAGGAAAATTTCGTGTTATGTTTTACAACTTTTTGGAGATATGCTGAAAAAATGTATAAGGTGTGGGGATACCACTTACCAAAATACAAACTTTACAGCTTTACAAGCTTACTATTCCATTCTGGCTATTATACGCCATTTCTCACAATCCGCCTAGGGCTTTCTCGACGACATCTGATACCTTCCACACACGCGAAAATTTTAGCAAATTTGCATATTTTTGTGTAACGTTGGTGAATACCACTGGGCTACGTGATAACGTTGATCCTAAGTTCCAAACTTCTACCCTCTATTAGACTTCACTTAATATAATTAATATAATGTACCTTTTTATATCGGTTGCTTTCTTTTTCTCTGCCAGCGTATTATAGCTAGTGTTGCCGGGTATCTTGATTTACGCAGGACGTCCCGTCACGGCTACGGGACGCCAAAAGGCCCAATTTTTCATGAAGTAGATTTTTTTTTATTACTTTTCGTACCATGCTATTCAATAGTCTGCATCGAGTGCAACCTAATACAGTAAAACCTGTGAAGACTAAACCTGTCTTTGACGGAAATTTTTGTAGTCCTCCCGAAAGCAAATTCTTAAAAGTTTACCTTCCTAAAGAGAAACCTTATATAAAACAGGATTTTTTGTGGTTCTTAATTCAAAATGATTTTGTTTTCAAAGGTTTTACTGTACTTTGTTACATAAAACCTTTTAAAACGGAACATGTTTATAGCAGAATTCTGTTTTAAAAGTAAGCAAAAGTATTATCACTACGATTGGAATAGTATATAATTATAGTTCGTAAAATGGAATTTTATTTCAGTCCCTAGCAAGTCCGATTTCAAAGGTTTTACTGCATAAAAATATTGTGTATATTTATTAAAGTAAACCGTTCTAAGACGGAATTGCAAAGGACTGGACAAAAACTTCGTTTTAAACAGGCGTGTATCTTAGGAGGTATAATTGAGTGGTATTCCTATCGTAGTGACTATGAAAGGACAAGATTACGTTATAGACAGGTTCCGTTTTAATAAGTTTTACTGCATTTTTATGTTCCGATTTAGAAACTGTTGTCCCGTTTTTTGTGACAGTGGCTCTGATAACACTAATTAAAGCATATTTGTTACTTTTATTGTTGTTGCGATGGGCGTTTGAAGCCTATATTGATCATTATTTGAACGTCTTTTTGTTTAATCAGGGGTGCTTAAAATATTTGAAGTAAATTACTTGGAAAGACGTTATTTAAAGAAGTTTTAAAGCATCATAAATCTAAAGGAGATTTAACATAAAAGTACTTTCGGTATTTAGTTTGATATCTTTTGTAAAATATCGCTGAAAAAATAAATGGTGAACTGACGAATTTATCATTTGAAAATTAGGTTTATAAATACCTCGAAATTATGATGATTTTTTTTTAACTTTGATATTTTCAATTGTTATTCAAAACATTAAATTAGTTATAAATAATTATCTGAAAACTTTGATTGCATGTTTTTTATTTTAATATTTTTTCATTATAGTAAAATAAAAAATTCCAGATTGCTGGGTAATCAAAAACATATAAATAGACGCATATTAATAAAAAGTGTAACAGATCATTTTCTTATACGATAGCTATTTCCAAAACCGTTAATTTTAGATATATAGTTCTATAAACAAAAATGCTTCAAACGTTGTTCTGCATCATATCAAAAGCCATTTACGTCAAACTAGTATATATTTTCAAAATTTACGAAATTAAAATTATGTTTCCTGGTCTTTATAACTTTTGTTTAGAAAAACTTTCACTGTACTCTAATAAATAAAACAGTAAAGATTTTATTCTTCTACGACCAAAACTTATCAAGTTATAATGCTTTAAATATTGGGAATTTTCAATGTTTTCTGGCCCTAAAAACGAGTTTTTAGCGTAAAGTTATTTTGTAAGCATTTATATGTAAATATAAAGAGTTAATAATACAATTTGAGTAAGAAAAATAATATCCGGCGCACGTTTCCAATGTTTCATTTAGTAGCACTCAATATACCAGTGCTTGAGAGTCCACTTCTCTGAAACAAACCTGATAAATCAAATTGTAACAAGCTTTTAACCTTACTCCCCTATAAGAAATATTTTGGATAACTCAACTCGACACTTTCTCATCGCAAAATTTCTCTGTTGTGATATGGAACTATAAGCAAAACAATGTTTTGCCAATATTGTTTGTATTGACTATATCTAGGCTAATATGGGCTATATATGTGTGCAAAGATTACTCAGATGTTTTTCGTCATTTCCTTGCCAATATTTCTAAAGTAAAACTAATAATTTTGCAATATCGACATTTCACTGGCAATATTTTCATTGCAAATTCAAAATTTATATAACAGTAATATCTATTGAAAATATTTTTAATATAAAGCCATTATTTAACAAATACTGGTATTTCATTGGAACATATTTCTAATAAATGATATATTGCTCAAATACTTACCTCGAATATATTCAATATAATCAATAAATATTTGCTGCAAAGGTATTGTTTTTTTTAAACTATCTAATATTGGTCATAAATGAAATGCTTGTGTCAGAAACCATATTTTAAAGCTTTATCGCACACAGAAGTATCAGATTCATAACAATATATAATAATATATATATTTTTTTAATTAAAAAATAGAATACTTCTAATACAGAGTATTTTTCATTTTCAAAATAAATTTTTTTAGCTAGCAGTGGAACGTGACTTTTCAGTAATAACGTATAATTAATGAATAAAAAACTTTTTTTTCTTCTTGAAACACATTCTCACAGCACGTGAAAAATTAGATAAAACTTTAAGTTAATTATCCACACATATACATACATATATAATTTTACAAGCTGAATGTATTCATTTACAAAACTTAGAAGATTATTTTACTTCATTAATAATTATTTCTAAATGACATGTTTGTAAAATTGAAGTTCGCAGTGAACGTGATTTTTTTTCATATTAGGATGTAATCAATCTCACGAGCTCGAAATTTAATTAATGTCTTATCAAAATAGATCTATTTTAATAAAAAGGATAAAAAAAATTAACATTGAAATTAATATGAAACACACGCATTATCAGTTTAACGCCGAAAGTAGAATTTCATGAACCAAATATATCATTTCCTTAGATTACATGACTATATTATTAAGCAAAACATGTATTTAAGTAATGGAGAACGTCATATTGACAGTGGCAAAAACCTGAAAAACCAATTTCGTTTTTATTGGATTTTTTTAAACTTCAAAATATCGCACAGTTTTGATTTTTGCATCAATGAATAGGCAAACAAATGCGCTTTCAAAAATGCAATTTGTTTGAAAACTTAATTTTAATTTACTGTTTTATATGGCTTTTAGAATTAATTTTCAAGCATGAATTTCTTTAAAATATATATCTATTGTGTTCAGCCCGATTACGAAAGATTAACCCGTTTGCACTTAAAACAATATAAATAGTTTAGCATTTGTTTCCCGCTAATAATCCATAGCGAAATTAAAACGTCATCAATAAATGAACAAATAGATAAAATTTAAATAAAACACAAATTTAACAGACATCTTATCGAACTACGCGCTTAAACCACCTAAATAACTAAAATAGAAAAGGCTGCTGTAAGTAGCGAAATCTTTGGAGATTTCTTCGATTATTAACTCCTGACATGCGGCTAATATAAAATTATCACTTTTAATAAATTTCAAAACTTTATTTCAATGCTTAATTGATATTTTTAATGTAAAATAATTTTTGGTGTTTCTAGTGGGCAACTTAACAAAAAAAAAATATTTTAAATGTAAAAAATCTTAGAGTTTTCAAAAAAAAAAAAAAAAGGTAAAGTTTCAATAGCATTTTTTTTTTATATATATTTTTATTCCAATGCTTAATTGATTCGTTTCATGTAAATATGTTTTTGGTATTTTTAGTGGTCAACCTAACAAAAACAAAAACAAAAAAATTAATAATCTATTAGAAATCTCAAAAAAAAAAAAAAAAAAAAAAAAAAATGTAAAATCTCTATAGAAATAGTTTGACATATATTTTTGCTCAGTAAATTATAATGCACGATACATTCAAACGCACGCCATAATCTATTTTAAATAACGCAGAATAAAGTTGTTTACATCATAGTTCGTTATTTATGATTTACTATGTTTCTCGTAGAAATTGCTTGGCTTGAGATAATGTCTATATTTTTTTAGTTTTGCTTAATTTTTGAAAGTACACTGCAGATCCCATATTTGTATTCTTTCTTTCTATTACCCAAGATCCGTTTACGCGAAATACAAATTTATGGAGCTGTATCTTTTTAAGAAAAGAAAAGAAAAGATAAATACTATAATTAAAAATGTACTTGGAGAATTTTTCAATATAGAGATTTTTTTTTAATTTAACTAAAAATGCTGTTGTAACTATTAATATAAAGACATGACCATTACATTTTAATGAAAAGTCATGTTGTCTGCATGCATCATACACACACACATATATATATTAATAATCTGCGTGCCTGAAGCAGCAAAAACTTACTCTCCCACTTATTTTCAGTCTTTTGTTTATGGTATATTCCAGTAAATATCTATAATATATTCTGTTATCTATAATGGATGTAATAAGATTGTAATCTAATTATTTTAACGTGTATTTCTCATTTGCATGTTTATTTTCAGAGTTAAGTATATCAGTCATGTGTTATTCATTAATATGCTGTTCGTTGCATAATTAAATTTTTAAGTTTATAGCTAGAACAAAATTACACAAATCGCATTTTATCGTGAGTAAGATGATTCATATGAATGTTTACTATAATTTTGATTTTGATTGTTTGTCATCATTATATAAAACTAAAAGCTTTCATAAATAAGTTATATTTTTTGTTTGTTTTATTAAAAAGTAAATATAAAGAGCAGTTCAAATTTCGTATAGGATACCAAAAATATATACAGCAAAAGCAGAAGATTGTTTATATAACCCGTTTAATTAACATTTTGACTGTAAATTATTGATATAAAATGTTTTCTATTATGATTATTAAGTTAAATGATTTCCAATAAACAATATATATTCCAATAAGTGTAAGAAGGGATTAAAAAACAGGGTGATAATTGATAATACATCGTTTACTGTGCAAATTAAATAATCTTGTTTATTATAATATTTGAGGTTTTGTTCAAATATAACAGATGTCTTTTTTTGTGTAAAGCATATATGAATTCAAATTATATAAACAAAAATACTAAAAGGTTAGTTCGTTATTGAATTTATTAGGAACATTAAATGCATACATGTCTTAGTGATAGAAAAGCTGATTAAATACATGGAATTATTTATTTTAAGCCCCATATAAGAAAGCTTTTATTTATAGTTATCTTCTTCTTTCATTTGGGTTATTAAGAAGGCGATCTGAATTTGAATAAATTTTGTATAAAGTTTGCTAAAAGTGTTTATTTAATGGTCTGAACATTACTCTGTGAAATGTTTCAGGAATATGATAAATTATAGGAAGCTGCAAACAATGAATATAACTTAGGAAGAACCAGTAATATCCTGCCCAACTAATGCTTCAGAGCTCTGTACATTAAAGAGGTATTAAAATTAGTCAAAATGTCTAGACGCTTTTAACAGGTTACGTTAGATAATTTCTTCCCTTTGGAAATGAATGATAGCTCTCTTTCTCCACTGTACTGTAATTAAAATTTTGTAATTTTACAAAAGCTTTTCTTGCATATTAATAAAGGTTAATATGACACTTATTCGATTCCAAATGTCTGATTAAATCAAAAAAACTATTCATGTTCTTCAAAGTAAATAATAATATTTGCAGGATAAATTAATAATGCATTGGGATAATTAAAGACAAGGAAATGTAGTTAAATTCGGATGTGCTTTTATCGAGATTTGACAACATACTTTCGGCAATTACGCGGTTTGAAAAAGTGAAGGTGTGAAAAAAAAAATGCGAATAATAGATGAATACGGCAAAAGTCTCATATCCTGTGCCGGTAAATTTGGCAAGTTTTTGTGTGGCAATAAATGTTTCGATGTGGAGTTGCGATCTTCAGCCTTTGGGATTGCTTTTTTTTAAACAATATTTTTTCCATAGATGTAATATTATGTAAATATATTTGTTTTGTATATATATATATATATATATATATATATATAAGCTCAAAAAAGATTAAAAATAAACTAAAAGAAAAATAAAAATAAAAATAAAATCCATGCGATAAGCGCTATAGCTGCAAATGATCACACAGATTAAATATAGCACATTATGTATTAAATGCATTCGGCATACCCAGAATTTCGCACCATAATTAAACTAGGAATAAATAACAAACATAAAAAAATTAAACAGGTATAATCTGAACAAGAAAAAACCAAGAAAAACAACCAAAAAGCTGTGGCCTCATCAGCAGTGGGCATACTAAAAAGCACAGCGATGTTTCCGACTAAGTGCTTGTAATTAGTCGGAAACATCGCTGTACTTTTTAGTATGCCCACTGCTGATGAGGCCACAGCCTTTTGGTTGTTTTTCTTGGTTTTTTCTTGTTCAGATTATATCTGTTTAATTTTTTTATGTTTGTTATTTATTCCTAGTTTAATTATGGTGCGAAATTCTGGGTCTGCCGAATACATTTAATACATGATGTGCTATATATATATATATATATATTTAAAATTATAATGGCAGTTGTGAACAAGATTTTTATTTTTAGGGAATTTTTTTTTTATTAAGGGCCGAAAATTTATGTATGACATATTTTTGATATCATTAAAAATGGCCACAAAGGGGGGGGGGGGGATAGGAGTTTAAGAAGAAAAAAAATCATAACTTCGTCAATTCACAAGATATCAAAGCCGCTTAAATTTATTATAAGTCCGTTTAATATTAAATACAACTTTTATATTGACAAGTTTTTTTATATGACTGACCCTTACAGGAAAAAAATCCTTTCCGGCTCCGCCTACAGACACAGGTAGATTTCGAAATGGGCTGTTCCAACTGCCGCAACATGCCGAAAAGGTAATCGCCAAAAGGTGCCAAAAGGTGCGTCTTCGAAATCTACCTGTGCCTGTAGGACAAGTCGTCAGGGATTTTTAGAATATCGAAAATGACGATAAATTTTTGCTTTAGCATTGTACTTTTTATTTAAGATGGCGCAAACACACGGTTTAATAAACGTATGTTTATAAATATTTAAAAAGGATGTTTTCTCGCCATCTTGAAAAATCTGGCAAGATGCTAAAACTGCGTTTTGGTGCCATTGTGGATTTTTTGGCCAATCGCGCCAACCGTCAAAGGATGTGGAACTCTTCCCAGAACACACTTGGGAATATTAAAGCATTTCTATGTTCATGATTAATTAAAATTCACGAATGTTAATTTTATATGACCAACCCTTACAGGAAAAAAATCCTTTCCGGCTCCGCCTACAGACACACGTAGATTTCGAAATGGGCTGTTCCAACTGCCGCAACATGCCAAAAAGGTAATCTCGGAAAGGTGCCAAAAGGTGCGTCTTCGAAATCTACCTGTGCCTGTAGGACGAGTCGACTGGGATTTTTAGAATATTGAAAATGACCATAAATTTTTGCTTTAGCATTGTACTTTTTTTTTACGATGGCGCAAACACACGGTTTAATAAACGTATGTTTATAAATATTTAAAAAGGATGTTTTCTCCCCATCTTGAAAAATCTGGCAAGATGCTAAAACTGCGTTTTGGTGTCATTGTGGATTTTTTTGCCAATTGCGCCAACTGTCAAAGGATGTGGAACTCTTCCCAGGAACACACTTGGGAATATTAAAGCATTTCTATGTTCATGATTAATTAAAATTCATGAATGTTAATTTTATATGACCCTTACAGGAAAAAAATCCTTTCCGGCTCCGCCTACAGACACACGTAGATTTCGAAGTGGGCTGTTCCAACTGCCGCAATATGCCAAAAAGGTAATCGCCAAAAGGTGCCAAAAGGTGCGTTCATATACACTTCATTTACACTATACCAGTTCATATACAATTCATATACCAGTTCATATACACTAATCCAGTGTATATGAATATCATCTATATATTTAAAAGGGAAGGCTTTTTTTGTAAAATTGACATAAAATCGTACCCAATACGCATGCGTCAAAAAATTCTCCGGGATGACTGCTCTTAATAAAGTGAACGATTAATCGTAGGCAGTGACTTACTCGGCGCCTACACCTACCTCCATTTGCCAATGAGCTAAGGGCTGTTCCTCTTCAGAAACGTCAGAAAGGAAGCAATGATTCTTTAAGGATGAATTTCGTTCGTTGGATGGCGTTGTTAAAAGTTTCAAGTTTGGATTACTGTTATTAGGGTATTTTTCCGATTTATCTTTTATTATTTTGGTTTATTGAGTTCATGAACATAGAAACAGATATCTATTTCTATGTTCATGATTGAGTTCTTTGGGTATCTTTTTGTATAGCACAGAAAATCATTTCTCTCCCTTTCGTAATATAATTGTGAGCGCTGTTTTGGAAGTTTGGATTACAATAGATATTTGGTATTTTTTCATTTTATCATTATTTATTCTGGTTTGTTGAATTTTTTGGATTCACCATATTATGTTTGCTAACTTATACTGGATGGAAACTATTTATAGTACGACCAGTTCTTTTTTCTGGAAATATATCTGCAATCTGGCTTAATTAGCGAATCCATTTGTTATTTAGGGTTATGTTCGGTATTGGGCGAGTACTTGGTGAAAATTTAGCCAAATGCAGAGTATTTTATACATTGATTCTCTAAATTACAAAAAGTGCAATTGATCAAAAAATTTAAATTGATAAAAACACCAGAATGTAGTTTTATAAAAAATTTAGATGAAACCTTTAAAAAATGAAATTTTAACTTTAAAATTAGAGCATTTTCATCTCTGGCATACGGGGGAGGGGCATTATGGTATGCTTATGTGTACATAATTAAAGTAAAATGCATAACGCTGTGTTTGTATTTGTTTTTTTACACAAGTTATATTCCTTAATTAGTTTTTAATTTACTCGTTTAAAAATTATTTCCCATTCTCTCTTTATTTAAAGCCATTTCCGCTATGGCGGAAATTACTGTGCTTTCTACGGCAAACTTTATTAACAGCAAAATCTTCCTGCAGAAACAGTCCCAGAAGTCAAACAAGAGTGATATTAGGCCAAACTACAAAAAGTTGAAATACTTTACACCCCCCCCCCATATATATTTTTCAATTTTTATGCTGGGGAGAGTGGGGGGGGGGGCAAACAAGAAGTAGACATTTCAGGGAACAATTAAAAAATATATAGTTATTTATCGTTTAGGTTAAGTAACACAAGAAAACATACAAAAATAATAAAGAAAGAATATTAAATACTTTAAAAATTGTGTGTTAGGGGGAAGAAAAGCAACAATTTTAGGGGGGGGGGGTTGGATGATCATTCATTTATTTTATTTCAAAGTAATAAATGCAACAGATTTATAGCCTTTTTTATGAAATTGTTTTAAAAGATTTTAGACAGCGCTGTTGGAGCAAAGGGGGAGGTGGAGATCTAGATGGATGTAGTATTTTAAAGTAACAAGAACTAAGGCAAAAATAACACGTTCAAAGTAACAAGATTTCAAAGTAAAAGAACTTAGGTAACATTAAAAGAAGGCTACAATTTTTAAAACTCGAGACTTTTTAAGATTAACACTTAACTCTTGTTAGCTGTATCACAGGTTGCTATATATATATTTTTTTCAAATTTCATAGTTTAACTATAGATGCTATGATTTAACTACACTGAAATTTTGCTTCATTTAGAGCCTTAGTACTTTTGTTAGAGAATTCGGAATACGTGAATTTTAATTGTAATAATAGTCCTTAACTAAAGTTTAGTACATAAACAGTATCCTATGAGTAATTCGAGCCTTTTTGCACCCTTTCGATCAAGCAGTCTCAGAGATCGCTCACAGTATCTTGCGCAACACTGTTTGTCACTGCAGTTAAGGGTTACTTCTGCAGAGAGAGAGAGGAGGGAGGGTGGGGACAAAGAGAGGGAAACTAAAATTTAGAAAAAAAAATTACAGCAAAACCCTATTAAGAAATTGAGTAGAACTTAGAGCTTAACGTTTATAAAAAATTTTCAACTTTAATATTTAGGGAGTGTAGGAGGGTACAAACAAAAATTTCGGGGGTGGAGGGACACAAATCTGTCGAAACGCAGAAGATTTTTACCTCTTACCAATATTTTTCTTCAGAATTTAAATTGAAACACATACAGAAGATCTTTTTGCTGTTGCATGGATATTCTCTCCCTCTCAAAAATGTTTTTTTTTTCCAAATGAGAATTATTTCTGCAAAAATCTTTCCTATTCTGCGACATTGTCGCCATGTCGCTGCAATTCTGCCACGGGTGTCATTTCTTGGTTTATAACATTAATTTTGGTCTCTATCCCATGTGATCCCCTTAAAAATTTGAAAAATCTTTCAAAATTAAAATTCACCAGTCTTTTATAATTCACCAGTTAGTTTAATACTCCTGACGCATAATTGAAAACCGAATATATTCTATTTCCTTTTATAATCTGTTTTGAGCCTATTTTTCCTTATCTCCATCTTTTTTTAAGGCTGTTCTGAAATCGAAACTGGCTACTTTCTGACACAATTTTCAATTTATTTTATTCGGAAACGCATGGAATTGGCAGGTGTTCTTATTCAGAAACTATGTCACCGAAATGAGTTTTCCATTTTTTGATAAAGCAGAACTATTAGAAAATAATGTCAATGTCTGTTTTTTGAACCGAATTCTCCAGGCAGTTTAGTGAGAAAGTGGAAAATCGTGTCGTTACGTCACACTAATAGTTTCTAACTCGATAAGTAATATATTTATCTAAAAATGGAAAATTCATATCGATTCCAAATCGCTTCAATAGTCAGCCCTGCCCATTTTATGCCTTTTCGTTTAAAAATGAGTCAGAAAATGTGTCAGAAAGTTTCGCATTTTTGAACAGGTTAGTTGAGAACCACCTTAGCAAATAAATCGAAATATGCCTCATTTTTTGGAGATGAAAACAGTTTATATGATTAATTTTGGTCTCTCGTTCATAGTAATTTACTTAAAAATTTGCAAAATCTTTCAAAAGTCAATATGTCTCTTATAATTCACCAGTTAGTTTAATTCCTGAGACATAATTTCAAACAGAGTATATTCTATTTTATTTTATAATCTGTTTTGAATTTATTTATGCTTATCTTTATCCATATTTTCTCCTTTTTATTTTACAAATTTCGCAATCATTTAACAAATATATCAAGATATACCTCATTTCTCATTTCATGGAGATGAAAACAGTTTATAAAATTAATTTTGTTCTCTAACCCATAGTAATATCCTTAAAAATTCGCAAACTCTTAGTTAGTTTAATATTTCTGACGCGTAATTCAAAACTGAATGTATTCTACTTTCTTATAATCTATTTCGGATTTCATTATGTTTATCTCTGTCTATTTTTTTGTCATTTGTTTAAAAATTTCCCAAAACCTTTAACAAACAAATCAAAATATACTTCATTTCTTGGAGATGAAAATATTTTCGCAATCTTTCAATTTAGACTGTTATTTTATTTGATTTTATATAGAGTGTTTTTAGGCTTATTGATTATTTTTATCATATCATGCAACGAACCCAAATAATATATTATTTAATTGTTTAATTTGTCATACTTAAGATATGCTTTATATTACGATATGGAAAATTTCATTTTAATGGGCATACTTAAAACTCTCTGCTCTGTGCAAACAGATATCATTAGCATAGAATTTTTTTTAATACTATTCTTCTATAGTTCAATATTTGATAATATTAAATGATTATTTATGTCGTTCATAAGATATATACCAGATGAAAAAAATATTAATTGCAAAAATATTTCTCTTTATAAACTAAAACAACGTCTGTTAAATTTTTTCATCCAAAATTGTATGAAATTTGTTTACTGTGATATTAAAGAGAGGATTAAAAAAATATAATACATGCATGCATGATATTATTTTATTCTGAAAAAAGTAAATAAACGGAAACTAAAAAACGCAATCGTACTATTGCCCAGCAGGACACACAATTGGTACAAATGTAAACTCGAATGGTAGTTTTTATATGTTTTTTTTATTTCGCTTCTATAGTTCGCCTGCTAATAATTATACTATTCATGTGTAAAACCTATGTTAGAAATATTTTTATTAAAATTAGCATTTAGGAAGGGTTTTTTGTAAGATACAAAACATATAACATATATTAAGCAAGCAACACTTACCTCTTATAAAATTGTTATGTATGACAATTTATATTTTTGGTTTATTACGAAAAAAATGCGTATACTGAACAGCGATTTAATTTATTATTTTAAAAGTTTAGCTAACATTTATGTAATGAAGTTTTGTCTTGATAAGAAATATTTTGTAATGGTATTTATTTTATTCGACACACATACAAATATCTCATTTGAAAAAGACACATAATCTGTTAATAAAAAAAGGTCGAAAATGATCATTGAGATAGTTGCAGACAGATTTCCTTTCTGTCATAAATGGTATTTTGTTAATAGATATATTTATTTATTTTTTAATTAACAACAAGAATATCGCTAAATGAACACAGGACTAAACTTACAAATGTCCATTGTTTATAATGTCGTTCAAGTAATCCTTATACAGAATTTTAATATTTCGAGAAAATTCAAAACACTTAAACAGTTAATGAGGAAGACTCAAACTGTAACATCTGATATAGTTGCGTAAACAACATTAATAATTAAGCCTCATAAAACAAGTTTTTTCTCTCGGTTTTCCGATTCTCTGCCCTCATGCATCCTATTTCCATAATATAATTAATTAACCAAAAGTTAAACTAGCTTACATTTCTCAAATGCATTTTATTTAATGACAAAAGGTAAATGGTTTCCTGTATATTTTAAGACGAATAAGTTTTAATGTTTTAAATACAATGTGAGGCAATACATAAACGTTAACATATTGTTCGATTCGTGGAAAATGGAACTTCAGTCAAATTTTAGTGTTATAAATATGAAAGCTTATTTGATGTCCGTGGAATTAACCTAAAAATTTTGTTAGGAAGTCTAAATATATAGTTGCATTAGCTTTAATAAACACATATTTTATATGATAATTCATGCAGATTAAGTATGCTAGTTAATGCTTATTTAATATGTTTGAAAGGTACCCAATTATAGATAACACGAATATATGGACATTAGATTTAAATATTTGATATTTAATACTTGTCACGTCAATTTTATTTCTAAATATTTCAAGTTTGTGGCACCTTGGAATGAACGACGCGGGGTCTTCAACACAAAACCAATAGTGTTCAGTTGTACTTAATATTATTACAATTATATTCGTAGATATCACAATTGAAGGTTCAAGGGGAAAATTTATGATAGTCACAAATTATTTATTTTCTGTTACATGCGAGCATGTCCCATCTTCAACTATGTTTCGATATATTTTCAATTGTGATTCTAAAGGATTATCTTCATTTTATCCATCATCTGAGGTTAACAATCAATACTACATCTAAAAAAAATCCGTGAAATGAACGAATTGTTTCCGTTGAGTAGTTTTCGTTAAAATACGAAACCTTCTGCTTTGATTTGCTCTTTCCCCCAAAAATATGCATAAAATTCCCCAATCTAAATAACAAATTACTTCAAGTTGTATTTTCCTGAAATCACAGTGTTCCTTTTTCGTTTTTCGTTTTAGAAACGCAAATTTTTCGAAAGACTTTTTTCGTTCAAAACAAGAAAAATTCGCGAACCTAAGTTGAAAAACTCCCGCAATTCTTCAACTAAAAAACGACTTGACTAATTTTGTTTGCCGATATTTTTATATTATATATATATATATATATATATATATTGTTAGAATTATAAACCTGCATCTAAAACAGATTATATATTGCTAAAAATTATTAGACTGCAGTGCGAAATCTTTGCGTGGGTCCACTGGTTAATTTTTATTTAGTTTGATTTTTCATTGTATATTTGTTGATGTTGTTGTTGTTTTAGGTATAACCGAAAGATAACTTAATAAGCAGCATAAAAAAGAAATGATAACTCAAAAATATGAAATTTGGACTTCAAAATCATGGCAAAATTAGTTTTGCGAGATTAAATTTGTTCTATAATATTAAAAATTTTGTTATTGTTTTCTACAACTAAACAAACCTTTTTTGTTGTACAAAACAAAAATAAATATCTTGAAAAGGAAGTATTCAAAAGGCTTCATTATCCACGATCAAATTTCAGTTCCTTTTTCTCGTTTCAAAATTTTCTGATTCCCTTAATGTTTTGTTTTACAAAATTTCTGCACGCATTATTGAACTTCATGGCACACGTGATCGCTTTCATTTACACTGGTCGGCACCAAATTATTCCCTGTAAAAATAATGGATGATTCTTTTATAGAGTTTACCTCACTAAATCAAAATATGACAATTAAACTACTGTATCGCGTACCATTTTAGATGGGGTGGCTTGTTTTTAAAATTAAAGTAATTTATATTTTACTAAAATATATACGAAAATTGCGCAAAAAATATGTACGAGGTAGAGTCAATAAATTCCCGGAATGGTCGCCTCCAACACACACGTGTTCGTTGGAGGGGAAATATATTTTTCGGAGGTTGGCAGCACTGATAAAGACCCACAGGCATCTGGAATTCATTTCTGGTGTTCTCCGCGTTAGCTGCGGATCATTTCTGATAAAGCGAATTTTTCATTCGTCGCATTTTGAAATCTTGTCTTTAGAGCAGCGTGCAAACATCAAATTCTGCATTTTGCTACAGAAATCACCTTCTGAGACGCTTGAGATGCTGAAGAAAGCATACGGAAACGATGCTATTAAAAAACTGGAGTGTACGAATGGCATAAGCGTTTTCTTGTACGAATGGCATAAGCGTTTTCTTGAAGGTCGTACAAACATCGAAGATGACCCTCGGACTGGACGCCCCTCCTCTTTCACCGCAGATTATTCCTGAAGGCCAAACTGCCAATAAAGAACTTTACCTGGAGATCCTTAAACGATTACGAGATGCAATCAGACGAAAACGACCAGAAAAATGTTCAACAAACGATTGTTTTTTTTTTACACGACAATTGTCTACTACATCGCGCGCTGATTGTGAAAAATTATCTTACCAGCCACAGTCTTACCACTCTGGAACATTCTCCTTCTTCTCCCGACCTAGCACCAGTGGATTTTTACCTGTTTCCACGGCTGAAAATGAAATTGAAGGGACACCGTGTTATGGATTCGGATGAGGTGATCTAAAATGCGACGAAGCTACTGAAAGACGTCTAAAAAATGGATTCAAGGAGTGCTTTGAACAGTTATACGAACGCTGGAAGAAGTGTGTGGATGCAGGTGGAAAGTACTTTGAAGGCCAATAAGGTAAAATTATTGTTCTATGTTTTAATAATTTGTAATTGACCTATTCCGGGAATTTTTTTACCCTACCTCGTATGTATAACATGTAAATAACCTATAAATAAAGGTATATAAACATAAGCGGCAGATAAGATACAGGGGTAAAATGAATTAAAATATGGTAGAGAATATGTTGGACACGAAAGAGGGAGATACACCAAATGATTAATGCACGAGAAAAATATCAACAAAATATATTTTCATGATATAATTTAATTACTTGTCATTTAAGACATGAAAATACCATTTTCATGTTTTCATTTTTATACAGCATTCTAAATTAATGTAACAATCTATCATTATTTGTTATTATTCGAAAACTCTTTCGCGGAAGCATGGTACGTGTTGGAACAATTAGGATGCAATATTTAGATTTAGGAATGTCAGATCTATATAGTTCACATATTTATTTCGCAGGAAAGACAATTTTTTATGTTTTGTGTCGTCCAATTTAGACTTACAATTATTGGACTAACAGATAACCTCTTAAAAATATTTTTTTTTAAATTAATTTTTAATACAATGCACTGATTTTAATGATTTTTTAAAAATACATTTACAAACTTCAAAATTTAACTTCCAATCGTGCAAGTGTTAGTTAAACCTCTCCAATCAGGAGCATTTAGAAATAATTCTATTTATCTTCCCGATCAAATTTTCGATTGATATTCATTTTGTGTGAAATAATTTTCCTGTGAAAGAAACAAAAAGATCTCTTTTTTAAATGTTTCTGTTCCTGTCTAGAAACGCTACTTGGTTTATGCGATATTTTTTTTTTATCAAAAGGCATTAAATAAATTCCCTTTCTAAAAATAAATCTATTTATTCTTTTTTCCGTATAAAGAACCGAGACAGCATGATTGTCATTAGTAAATATATTTATTACCAGAAATCATGTAATGTCAGACTAGCAGGACTATCATAGAACAAGAAAAACCAAATATATGATTTCGGAATTAATGAGCGAAATCTACTTCTTGTTTTTATTTTTTTTTTATCTGATATAATGTTTATATTTAATACTTGCATGAATCACTTATGCAAAATCATAAAATGTTATATTTTAATGATATATGCAATTTTCTCATCTACAAGTTTCCATTTAAAGGTTTTAAATAATTTTTTAAGTTTATACTAATAATTTATGAGTTGAACTATTACATCACAGACAGCGAGCCACTGTTGAAAAACTTATCCGTCTAATATACGTACTCCTCTGCTTATCATAAGAAATATTTATCATATTACACGAATATACGGCAATTGTATTTCAACAGTGCAAATATTGGTCATGCATATATATCTTGTAATACGAAAATTACATATGTGAAAATTGTGATTACACAATAAGTGATACAATACACGTGCTACTCGACGTATGAAAATATTTGAAAATTGTGATACCAAGTGTAAATATTTACTATGAATTAGAAAGATTTATCATGTAACACGGGAACATGGGAAATGTGAAGTCACAAAGTAAATATTTGTCATTCATTGCAAGTTTTATAAGAATTTCAGTATTTTATTGTGAATTATTCCCATTTTAATATAAGCAATTCTTGAATGCCGGCATTAGGACGAAATATTTTCGATGTTATGATTTAAATTTCAACAGTATTGCTTAACCCGTCAGCAGACGCACCCCTTTCCATTACGTTACTACATGCGCGGGATAAATTTTACCCCAATGGGTTTTCTTGTGTCAATTTCCTCCCCCCCCCCCCCGGTTTAATTATAAACAAAAATTTATATTTTGAAATAAACTGTAAATCAATAAAAACATAATTTAACTTAAAATAAGAGGTTCTTTTATATTTAAAGCAAAAAAACCCATAAAATCTAGCACTAAGATTTTTTTCTGCATATCATTACATACAAAGCTTTTACAATCTAAATTCAGCCATACAAATACAAAACAAAATATAAAACTGATATATAGAAACTGTATGTGCAAGAGTTGTTAACGTTAAAAAGAAAAATTTTATTATTTTTTGCACACTATATTTTTTACATAAACATTTGCATTAACATTTTCCTATCATTATGGGTTACGTTATAACACGCGTGGGGTAAAATTCCTCCCACGTGACATTTTTATAACAAAAGAATGGAAAATCTCACAACCGGAGGTAAATTCTTTTTGGCCACATCTTGATATCTTTCAGCTTGAAAAGTACTATAAAGCTCAGAATGATCACGAACGATTTTCGCACATTTTTAAGTAATAGTTGTGAACTGGGGTAGATTTTATCCCAGCGCGTGTGCTGACGGGTTAATGATATACTTCTATATCATAAGCGTCTGAACGTTTTTTAATTTTCAATGACAGTTTTATTAATATTTCGATAAAGTAAGATCTATTATTTTGGTAATATTACCGAAAAAGATAATTATAAATACAGCTACGAAAATTTGAAAGAATTACCGAAAATACATATAAAAATATCATATTAATTAGTACCTTTTATATGTAATTTCAGGGTGCTTATGCATGAGAAGATTTGAATACCAGTTTTTAAGCTTTATTTTAAAAATTCAACTCTCATATACTAGCAATTTTGTCATCAAATGCATAAATATGCTTCAAAAAATTCAATTCCAATAAAACAGGATCTAAAGAATGTTATTTTAACAGCGTGTGTCACAGGGGCTGGGGAAGATACTGATATTATCTACACCTAAATTTTTTGCACCTAGTCGCACATTTAATTTACTTTAATTTCTAATGCATACATGTTTTTCGTATTTATTTATCCATTATATTAAAATGAAGCACACATATTCTCAAATAAATACAATTTAGAAGTTATTATTTCCTATAAATATAGAACGGAATAAATCTACATCATTTTAATTTTTTGCTGTCGTGCGTCAGGGGATGAGTGATTGAAATAATGATTATTAAATACTATTGAAAATCCCTAATTGATCCATATGACTACTCGCATGATTATTCTATGACTAAATAGTTATAATCAAATTATATGACAAACAATGTGCGATATTTTGTTATGAGTACCATGTTTTAAAATATAGAGGATTTAAAATACCACCGGCCATTTACTATTATAGTAAGAATATATTTAATACTATATTTTATTATTTAAATATTACTTACATTGTACTGGAATTTAAAATAGCCAGAGAATTTTAATATATTATCTCAATTTTTATTAACTTTAGTTTATAACTAATTGCTCCACTTTTGCGGATGATATTATTTACACATTTAATTTATTTATTATTAAAATAAAAACCTTCGACAGTTTTCAGATAGTTTAAGGTCTGAAACAAATGTCCTCTAATAGACCTGGAAGCACTGCATTTCCTTGTATTTAATTTTTAACATCTTCCAATTTGTTTTACTAATGAAACATTTGCTGTTTTACAAATGATCATTGTCGTCATTTCGGTTGATAAATTGACATTAAAAATATGTCAAACAATCAAATTTATCGTTTTACAAAATCACCCAAGGGAAATTATTTTGATTTGAAAACAACTAACTTGCGTTTTTGATAATTTCAATAGTTTAATTATTAAGATATTTTGAAATTAACCATGCAGTCTTAGAAAATTAATCACAATTATCATCAGTATTAAACGCTTCAAAATAAAACTGTATTTAGGACTTATTTTTTATAGAATTCGCATATATCAATTTTCAGTGAAATATCAGCGGTTTTTTTTATTAATTAGTTAGTTATTATTCAACTAAAATAATATTAATCATAAATTTCATACCTTCCGAATAATTATAATATTGATAAAAATTTATTTGAAGTTAAAAAAACATATATATTTATATTGTGTTGGTTAAAATTAATTAAGTTAAAAAGTAAGTATGTTTTTTTTAATACATTACTTTGCACAAGAATAAATTTTTGGGTGCCTTATCTACAACTAGAATTTTGTAATCGTACCATATATCGCACAATTTGTAATAATATTTTGCTGTTCTTTAAAATCTTAATGATTTAACCATTCTCTTCAACATTTTTCTTTTAATTAAAAGGATATTTTGCATCGTTTCATTAGTTACGTTTTTTTTTCTTTTTTATGGAAAAATCTATGTAAATATTATTTAGATGATAATGAATTTTAAAATACTAAGAGAAATTGTAATAAATGATAAATGTTTCGTCAATTTCACTTTGCTAAATACTGTAAGTACTGATTTTGTTTTCGCTATTCACCCTTTTTATTCAGATATTTTCAGCGAATGTCTTTAAGTGTTACGAAGCAATAACCCACATAAGAAAGAAAACACTTGCTTTGTATAGCTAGTCATACGTCTAATTTACTATTAGACTTCTGTGTAATCCAATTGTGTATGAAAGGAGGAGCAATGCTGTTGTACCTACAGGAATCCTGGAACGGTTTGCCATCCTCATCCAAATTGCGATTTCACATAAGATTTAACTGGAAATGTATTAATTTTTTCACACTCCCCTCTCAACTATAGTTAATGTTAAAAATGCAGATAAAACTAATTCAATGTGAACAATATCACATTTATTACATTTGCTACAAAATTAATAAGCTGAAATTTTCTTGAAAACAATTTTAAATTACCAATCAGGCTCACTTTGGAGTTTTTGAACAAATGAACGTGTAAAGATATGCCTATAGTGTTTTACTACCTATTTTTTAAAATACTTTTGAAAAACTGCATGGACTTTTCATTACATATATCTGCCGATTCATAAATTCAGATTTGCTTAAATTCCATTTTATAGCAACATTTCGAACTTCTTTCAATTTTGAATAACATTTTTGTTTTAAATTTCAGCAGTCCAACATTGTTTTTTTCTCCCCACCTTTACGTTAAGGTGAAATTTTCCTCACATTGCTGATGGAAAAAACCGTTTTGCTCACTAATAGTCACTTCACTATCATGCATCTCGAATAATTCTTCAACATATTTTTACTCCATTTCTGCACTTAAATCATTACTAGTTAATATTTTCCACAATATCCTTTACGAATTTAAACCCTTTAGTTGACGTTTCTTCGTAAACATAGGAAGGACACAGATTCCTTCATGTTGTTTTTAGCCATTTCATTGCTACTTATCTTCAAGCCTTTACAATTAGGCAATTTCCCATGACAATTCTGAATTCCTCCTTCCAAAGTTTTTTAAGCCATATGTAGGTAGCTTCACACATTTGAAAGCACATGATACAAAGTCTCCGTTTGTAAATATTTTTGTAATTTGCAATTATCAACTGATCCTTAGATTGAATCAGAGAGGTAGTTTTGGGGAAAAGGAAAACTGCCATGATAAAATCTAAATCCTCATGTATCTCTTTTTGTATGCTCGTTGAGTGTCCAAGCACGTTATTCAAGGCTAAGATGCTTTTTAGAGGCAGACTCAAGATAGTCAGTGACAGTTGGTTCAAACATTTTGCGATTACAATCACCAAATTGTATTCTTGTGAATTAGATTTGATACTAGTCTTCCACAAAAGACAAAGATTCATTCAATTCTGGGGATTTCATTAAGTGTACATTAATATTGGTTTTACATTGCAGTTTCCACTTGCACTGGCTGGTAAAAAAAGAGTGTAGCATTCATAGGTTTTTACACAGGGTATGTTTTTCTTCTTTTGTGATAAATAGACTGTTGTCAATTCTCTTCCAAAATAACCCAATGTTGTCACAATTAAGGGGTTTGGTTCTGGGAATTTTTTGTTTTTCTAATTACTGAGCTAGATATTATTCAATTTAAATAATATTCTACATAAATTACTTAATACATTTGCATCCGTAGCGTAGATTTCAGGAATTACTTTTTTATTCAGAAATTTTGAATTCAAACAAGAAATTTAAAATTCCTACAAAAAATTCTGTTTTTTTTTTCTTTATTTGTCGTAAAACGTTTTATGATTACTTGAATAAAGTACAAATTTTTCTTTCAAAATTTCCTGTAATGATTTGAAATTTCTGAATAAAATAGAAATTCCTGAAATGAGCGCATATATGCGCCAATGATGCCAATGGGTTGAAATATCCTGTTTAAACGATTAAATTAAAAACAGGATATTTTATAAATAACTTTGAATGAGAATAACATTTTTAGGTGATTATCTTTCTCATTTACGACTTCATTTTTGTTATCAAATCGTATATCTAACAAGGTACTATATTCTATTATGAATACGATACTTCAAAATATCAATGATTTAAACTCTCTACTGTTGACTTTTTAATTAGTTGTTTGGCACCGTTTCTTTAATTAATTATTTTTGTTTTCGGAATATTCTATTTAAATATTACATACATTATAATGGATTTTAAAATAGCGAGAAATATTTTAATAAAATGTCTCTCAGCATTTTAAAATCCGTAATGAATGTAATATTTAATTATTTCTTCTTCTTTTGTCTCCTAAATGAAATTTAGAAGTGTTGCACGCTAGTGCCTGATTAAAAGATAAATTTGTCTGAAACGTTTTCGATGAACTGAATTTTGTTATTAATAATTATTACTATATATGCACCTTACTTTTATAATAAGATATTTTGTTGATTTTAAATGATTTTAGAAATACTTTTTCTTGATAAATTATATCAAACTAAAATTTTCACATCAAATTACATCAGTAATCGGATTTTTAAACATTCGCATTAATTAATTATTTTTCTCATTTTTCTCATTTTTTTAAATTTCACTTAGATTACATTGTCTTTTAAAACACCAAAGAAGCATAATAATAAAATACTT
This sequence comes from Maratus michaelseni, assembly GCA_963931845.1. Lineage (NCBI taxonomy): Eukaryota > Metazoa > Arthropoda > Arachnida > Araneae > Salticidae > Maratus > Maratus michaelseni. Next base: position 284,596,136 of record OZ007587.1, read on the forward strand.
TTAATAGCATTAATAATTAATCTTAATATTTAGTGAAATAATGTGATTTTTGCTTATATTCGCATGTTTATAAATATATTTTATTGTATCTCTAAAAAATTAAATGTCTGAAAGTATTGTCAAATTGTATAATACATCTCTTTGAACTTTCACCTCAGAGATGTGCACATTCACCTCATATAAGGAACACATCTATTTAAGAAATAAATATTTTAGTCCCAATCTCTCAGTATAGGACTTAAAATGCATTTGCTTTTGAATAAAGAATACACTCCGGACAAGAAAATACTAAAAGGATTATAGTTTTCTTTATAAATGTATGGTTCTTTATACTCTATTTGGTACATTTAGTAAGTAGGAGTTTTTGAACGATATTTTAGTATAATATGATTAATTAATAATTTTTAATTAGTATTTTATCATATTGTATGAAATATGCTTTTTAATTCATTAAATATCATGCATAAGATGAGATGATAATGTTGCAATTTAATTAACTTTTCTAGCAAAATATTTCTGAATAAGGGACAACAATCTATTTAAAGGAAAAAATGTCTTGCCCCAAGAATGTCCTTAATTGGCAGATAGAAGTGTAATTAGTTTCCAACAAGTTTTTCGTTATGTTTTAAAAAAGAAAATTTTCTAGTTTAAAAAAAATATATTTTAGCAATAATTTCCTTTTATACTATTTATCAAATAAAAAATTGAAATTATATTAAATTTTTAACAATTGAAATTTATCTTTCTACAAAATTTCCCAAGAGAAATTTATAGAAATTGGAAGCGACAAACTAACACAATTAAACTTCCATGCAGCTAATTTCAGTTATTTTATTCTTGAAATATTTGGAAATGATTGCACATTCCAGGAATACTCAACGTAATTATCACCAAAAGCAGTCGCAACTATTAAAGGCATAATATATATGTAAAATATTACTTTATGAGAATGCCATCATCTGACAAAAATTAATTGTGTTTGCGTAGGTGCGAACGGTATATACTAAAGTATCTCGAGGATCTAAATTGTGTTGTAGATATTTTCTAACATTTTTGCTGCATGTTTGAATAGATTTGTGGATAATTGTTATTTAACTGAAAATATCGTGCGAAACCTCTCAAATTTTCAAGATTACCATTTTACATAAATCCCAAGAGATGTTATATTAAATATGAATTAAAAAACGAAACATTGCACCTAAATCTGAAATGCTGCAATTTTTTTTTTTTTTTTTTTTTTTTTTAGTAAAATAAATTAAAACAAGCAATGCAATCCTGAAAAATTAAACATAACACTCTCAGTATTTAAAGTATATAAACAAACGTTAAGGTCTTATTTTCACTGTAGAGTGCGTCTCAAATAAAATTGGACAGGCGATTTTTTGAAATAACAATTTAAAGAAAGCGACAATCACAAAAAATTAAGTATATGGAATCAGAACATAAGTTTATTACAATAAAGAAATGCGGTATACTTTTTACAGAATTTTTGTAAAAAAAAAAATAATAATCAAAGTGGGCTGTTCTAAACATGTATGGACTTTCTGATTATTTTGTTTTTAAGTTTAAATTTTGAATCCATTCCTTTGAATTATCTTGAAATTCCTATCAGGCATGCTTCGAACTAGTATTTGGAGAATGTGTGGCTGTAAAGAGAACCAAATCTGCACTACTTGTTGCTTTAATTCCTGAATAGTTGAAAACTGACGACCATGGACATACACCTCTCCTACAAGTACTCTGCATAGGTTTACAATTGGATTCAGGTCTGGCCTGATGGATTGCCAGTCTATAACAGTAACTTGATTCTGCGCAAATCAAGCTGTTGTTGAGTGGGAGGTGTGAATCGACTCATTGTCTTGTTGGAATTTCCGGCTTTTCCTTCCTCAGATGTTTCTAAATGAAAGCAGATTGCTTTTGAGGACATTTCGATAATCTTCAGAGCACTTTCGACCATTAAGAAAAGCAATATGAAGTTGTTCCGTTGAAACAGAACGCGTCCCACACCATCGGAAAACCCCCTCTGTGATGTTAACTAAAGAACTCCCGAGGTTGTCGTAGATTTTGTCGTAGATTATGCCAATACTATGCCCAGTCATCAGGGCCATCCAATTTGATTTTTTTGTCCCTGAAGAAAACATTTAACTATTCATCCCTGCAATGCATGCGTTTTAGCCCAAAGTACGCGTGTCTTTCTATTGTAAAATTTTCGCATAGGTGCCTGACACATTTTGCGACATTTATGACATTTGCTTGTCTGTATTCAACAATGAACAAAATATATCGAAATAGGAAACAATAAAGTCCTTTAATTTACACGAACAGACTTCTTTCTGGTTGAAACTGCTCTCAAAATCTCGCTCTCTTGTCCTTTAGATGTATTTCTTTGTCGATGTGAACACATTTTTGCAATCGCATTGTTACATTCTGATAAAATTTCATTAATTTCAGATCTGCTACGCTTAATTTGTTTAGCAACACTAGAAATTTTAACATTTTGAGTCCTTAAACGCAAAATTTCAGCTGTATCAGTTGTAGAGAATCGGACGTTACGAAGCATTTTTCAACTATTCGAGAATTGAAGAAGAAGCAGTGATTTTATATTTCGAAGTGGTTACGTCACATGTACTGGGCAACCTAAATAAATATATTAAATGTAACAAATCTTAAAGTTTTCAAAAAAAAAAAAAATCAATAGTGATATTTTTGACATATATTTTTATTTCAATGCTTAATTGATATGTTTCATGTAAAATGTATTTTGGTGTTTTTTGGTGGTCAACTTAACAAAAATAATAATAAAAAAATTTAGAAAAATCTATTGTAGAGTTCTCAAAAAAAAAAAAAATGTAACATTTCTATAGAAATATTTTTGACGTATATTTTTGTTCAGTAAATTATAATGTACGATACATTCGAACGCAAGCCATAATCCATTTGAAATAACGCAGAATAAAGTTGTTTGACTCATAGTTCGTTATTTAGGATTTACTATGTTTATCGTAGTAATAGCTTGGCTTGAGGTAATGACTATATTTTTTATTTTTGCTTAATTTTTTAAAGTACAGTGCAGATCGCATATTTTTACTATTTCATTCTATTATCCAAGATACGTTTACCCGAAATACAAATTTACGGAACTGTATCTTTTAAAACAGAAAATAAAAGAGTAACACTATAATTGAAAATGCACTTTGAGAATTTTCAATATGAATAATTTTTTTTTAATTTAACTAAAAATGCTGTTGTAACTATTAACATAAAGACATGACCATGATATTTTAATGAAAAGTCATGTTATTTGCATGCATTACACACACACACACACACACACACACACACACACACACATATATATATATATATATATAGATAGATAGATAGATATTTATTGGATATATATATATATAAATGTATATATTCTTTTTTCCTGAATAATCTGCTTGCCTGAAGCAGCAAAAACTTACTCTCCCATTTATTTTCAGTCTTTTGTTTATGGTATATTCCAATAAATATCTATAATATATTCTGTTATCTAATGGATGTAATAAGATTGTAATGTAATTATTTTAACGTGTATTGCTCATTTGCATGTTGATTTTCAGAGTTAAGTATATCAGTCATGTATTATTCATTAATATGTTGTTCGTTGCATAATTAAATATTTAAGTTTATAGCTAGAACAAAATTATACAAATCGCATTTTAACGTGAGTAAGATGGATCATATGATTGTTTACTATAATTTTGACTTTGATTGTTTGTCATCATTATATAAAATTAAAAGCTTTTATAAATAAGTTATATTTTTTGTTTGTTTTATTAAAAGAAAATATCAAGATCAGTTCAAATTTCGTATAGGATACCAAAAATATATACAGCAAAAGCAGAAGATTGTTTATATAACACGTTTAATTAACATTTCGAATGTAAATTATTGATATAAAATGTTTTATATTATGATTATTAAGTTGAATGATTTCCAATACACAATATATATTCGAATAAGTGTAAGAAGGGATTTAAGGACAGGGTGATAATTGATAAAATATCGTTTACTGTGTAAATTAAATAATCTTGTTTATTATAATATTTGAGGTTTTGTTTAAATATAACAGATGTTTTTGTGGTACACATGAATTCAAATTATGATAACAAAATACGAAAAAGTTTGTTCGTTATTTAATTTAATAGGAACATTAAGTGCATATATGTCTAGTGATGGAATAGCTGATTAAATACATGAAAATATTTATTTTAAGCCCCATATAAGAAAGCTTTTATTTATATTTGTCTTCTTCTTTCATTTGGGTTATTAAGAAGGCGATCTGCAGTTGAATAAATATTGTATAAAGTTTACTAAAAGTGGTTTATTTGATGGTCTAAACATTACTCTGTGAAATGTTTCAGGAATATGATAAATTATAGGAAGCTGCAAACAATGAATATAGCTTAAGAAGAACCAGTAATATCCTGCAATGCTTCAGAGCTCTAGTACATTAAAGGGGTATTAAAATTAGTCAAAATGTCCAGACGCTTTTAACAAGTTACGTTAGATAATTTCTTCCCTTTGGAAATGAATGATAGCTCTCTTTCTCCATTGTATATTGTAATTAAAAGTGTATAATTTTACAAAAGCTTTTCTTCCATAAATGTAACGATAGCATATTAATAAAGGTTAATATGACACTTTATGGATTCCAAATGTCTGAATAAATCAAAAAAGCTATTCATGTTTAGTCAAAGTAAAGAATAATATTTGCAGGATAAATTAATAATGCATTGGGATAATTTAAGACAAGGAAATGTAGCTAAATTCGGATGTGGTTTTATCAAGATTTCACAAAATATTTTTGTTAATTAAGTGGTCTGAAAAAGTGAAGGTGTAAAAAAAAAAAAAAAAAAAAAAAAAAAAAAAAAAAAAAAAAAAAAACGAATAATAGAGGAATAAGGGAACAGTCCCATATCCTGTGCCGGTAAATTTGGCGAGTTTTTGTGTGGCAATAAATGTTTCGATGTGGTAGTTGCGATCTTCAGCCTGTAGGTTTGCCGTTTTTAAACGATATTTTTTCCATAGATGTAATATTATGTAAATATATTTTTTGTGCATTTTTATAGATATTTTTCTATTTTGTAGGGGTGAAAATTTAATTAAGGGCTCAAAATTTATGTGTGACAGATTTTTGATATCATTAAAAATGGCCTCAAGGGGAGGGGGGAAGGGGTTAAGAAGAAAAGAATTCATAACTTCGTCAATTTACAAGATATCAAATCCGCTTAGGTTTATTATAAGTCCATTTAATATTATCTACAACTTTTATACTGACAAGTTTTTACAGGACCAACACTTGTAGCCAAAAAAATCCTTGCCAGTTCCGCCTACAGACACAGGTAGATTTCGAAGTGGGCTGTTCCAGCTGCCGCATCATACCAAAAAGGTAATTTCTTCTGCAATTCTCAATAAACAGGCGCCCCACGGTCTTGCTTCTTCGAAATGACGAAAATGATGATAAATTTTTGCTTTAGCATTGTACTTATTTTTTTAAGATGGTGCAAACGCACGGCTTAATAAACATATGTTTATATAAATATTTAAAAATCATGTTTTCTCTCGATCTTGAAAAATCTGGCAACATGCTAAAACTGCGTTTTGGTGCCATTGTGAAATTTTTTGCCAATTGCGCCAACCGTTACAGGATATGGAACTCTTCCCAGGTACACACTTGCGAATATTAAAGCATTTCTACGCTCGCGATTAATCAAAATTCACGAATGTTAAGGGATTAGTGTATATGAATATCCTATATATAATTAAAGTAAAATACATAACGCTGTGTTTTTTTAACACAAGTTATATTCCTTAATTAGTTTTTAATTTACTCGTTTAAAAGTTATTTCCCATTCTCTCTTCATTTAAAGTCATTTCCGCTGTGGCAGAAATAATTGTGCTTTCTGCGACAAACTTTATTAACAGCAAAATCTTCCTGCTGAAATAGTCCCTGAAGTCAAACAAGAGTGATATTAGGCCAAACTACAAAAAAGTGAAATACTTTGCCAACCCCCCACATCTCCATATATATTTTCACCTTTGTATGTTGGGGAGGAGGGGACAAACAAAAAGTAGACATTTCAGGGAACAAGTTAAAAAATATAGTTATTTATCGTTTTTGTAAAGTAACACAAGGAAACTTAAAAAAATAAAAAATAAATAATTTTAAATACTTTAAAATTTGTGTGTTAAGGGAAGAAAAGCAACAATTTTAGGGGGGGGGGGTGTTGGATGATTATTCATTTATTTTATTTCAAAGTAATAAATGCGACAGATTTTTTTCCTTTTTTTATGAAATTGTTTTAAAGATTTTAGATTGTGATGATGGAGTAAAGGGGGAGGGGGAGACCTAGATGGATATTTATGTATTAGCATTTTAAAGTAACAAAAACTAAGGCAAAACTAACAAGTTCAAAGTAACAAGCATTTGAAAGTAAAAGAACTAAGGTAAAACAACATTAAAAAAGGGACACAATTTTTAAAACTTGAGACTTTTTAAGATTAACAACGTTAACACTTAACTGTTGTTAGCTGTCTCACAGGTTGCTATATATTTATTTTCAATTTTCATAGTTTAACTATAGATAGTATGATTTAACTATAGTGAAATTTTGCTTCATTTAGAGTCCTAGTACTATTGTTAGAGAATTCTGAATAGGTGAATTTTAATTGTAATAATAGACCTGAACTAAAGTTTAGTACATAAACAGTATCCTATGAATAATTCGAGCCTTTTTCCTCCCTTTCGATCAAGCAGTCTCAGAGATCGCTCACAGTATCTTACGCAACACTGTTTGTCACAGCAGTTAAGGGTTACTTCTGTAGAGAGAGGGGGGGGGCGTATATATATAGCGAAGGCAAAGAGAGGGAAACTAAAATTTAGTAAAAAATAAAACAACTACAGCAAAACCCCATTAAGAAACTAAATAGAACTTAGAGCTTAACAATTATAACATTTTTCAAATTTAATGTTCATGGAGTGTGGGAGCAGACAAACAAAAATTTCGGCGTGGAGGGACAAAAATCTGCGGAAACACAGAAGATTTTCACCTCTTACCAATATTGTTCTTCAGAATTGAAATTGAAACACATACAGAAGGTCTTTTTGCTGTTGCATGGATCTTCTCTCCATTCCAAAAATGTTTTTCTTTTCCCAAATGAAAATTATTTCTGCAAGAAATCTTCCCTATTCTGCGACATTGTCGCCATGTCGCTGCAATTCTGCCACGGGGGTCATTTCTCGGTTTATATCATTAATTTTGTTCTCTAGCCCATGTGATTTCCTTAAAAAATTAAAAAAAATATTTCAAAACCAATATGTCTTTCATAATTCACCAGTTAGTTTAATATCCCTGACGTATAATTCAAAACAGAATATATTCTATTTTCTTTTATAATCTGTTTTGAGCCTATTTATCCTTATCTCCATTTTTTTTAAAGAAATTTTGCAAAATATTAAAGGTTGTTCTGAAATCGAAACGGGCTACTTTCTGACACAATTTTAAATTTATTTTCATTTGGAAACGCAGGAAATTGGAAGGTGCTCTTATTCAGAAACTATGTCATCGAAATGAGTTTTCTATTTTTTGATAAAGCAGAAGAACTTTTAGAAAATAGTATCAATGTCTGCGTTTTGAATCGAATTCTCGAGGCAGTTTAGTGAGAAAGTGTCATCACGTCACACTAATCGTTTCTAACTCGATGAGTAATTTATTTATCTAAAAATGGAAAATTCATATCCATTCCAAATCGCTTCAATAATCAGGCATGCCATTTTATGCCTTTGTGTTTACAATTGAGTCAGAAAATGTGTCAGAAAGTTTCGCATTTTTGAACAGGTCAGTTGAGAACCACCTTAACAAATCAAAATATGCCTCATTTTTTGAAGATGAAAACAGTTTATATCATTAATTTTGGTCTCTCGTTCATAGTAATTTACATTAAAATTTGTAAAATCTTTCAAAAGTCAATATGTCTTTTATAATTCACCAGTTAGTTTAATTTCTGAAGCATAATTTAAAACTGAGTATATTGTATTTTATTTTATAATCAGTTTTGAATTTATTTATGCTTATCTCTATCTATTTATGGTCCTTTTTATTTTATAAATTTTGCAAAACATTTCATATGTCAAGATATACCTCATTTCCGATTTCATGGAGATGAAAACAGTTTATAAAATTCATTTTGGTCTCTGGCCCATAGTAATATCCTTAAAAATTTGCAAAATCTTAGTTAAATATTCCTAACGCATAATTCAAAACTGAGTGAAATTATATTTTCTTATAATCTATTTCGTATTTTTTTTTTATGTTTATCTCTATTTTTTTATCATTTGTTTAAAAATAAATCACAAAACCTTTAACAAATAAATCAAGATATACTTCTTGGAGATGAAAACATTTTCGCAATCTTTCAATTTAGAATGTTATTTTATTTGATTTTATATAGTGTGTTTTTAGGCTTATTGATTATTTTTATCATATCATGCAACATGCAACGAACACAAATAACATATTATTTAATTGTTTAATTTGTCATTCATAAGATATGCTTTATGTTACGATATTGAAAATTTCATTATAATGTGCATAGTTAAAGTTCTGTGCAAACAGATATCATTAGCATAGAATATTTTTTTAATACTTTTATTCTATAGTTCAATATATGAGAATATTAAATGATTATTTATGTCGTTCATAAGATATAGGGGGAACTGGGGCACATTGATGCGGTTTTTTTCTAAGAATTTTTTTGGTACCCAGAAAACAAAATATTCAAGATATTTTTCCATGTGATGTCAGCAAAACTAGTGTAATGTGTTATTAACAGGCACAATCGTTGTTTTATATAGTATTTCTGTGTGTAATTTAAAAAAAAAACGAAAAAAAGTCATTTGTATCAATGTGCCCCGTCCCCGGGGTAGATTGATACACTTCATGGGGCACTTTGATACGTATGGGAAAATTGGTGAAAAAATAACATTTACTGCATATTTTCCATCGAAAATAAGTTAGCAAACCATTTTATATTTATTCAAATAAATTCAGATTAACCACAATTTATTTGTAAGGAATGTTAAAGCGATCAAAGTCAAAATTAAATGTATAACGAACTGTGTTCTTGCTGTTCCTTGCCTGGTTGTTGACTGGGGCAACTTTGTTATATCTGGCACTTCAACCCCACAATTATCTTCTTTCTCAGGAAAAATGAAAAAGGTTACCAAGTTGTCTGTTCATAAACCCGACAAGATGGTCACCATTATCAGTTTTTCGTTTAACTTGGCCGATAAAGGGAATAACCGATCTGTTTTTTGCAAACCGCACTATAACCAAGTCATAATCAACAATATTTTGGTCAGAAGTATCTGCATCTTACATTTTATCATCTTCCAAAGTATCTGCTTCTTCACCTAGCAGGTCAGTTAGATTGAAATCATCTGATGTAGAGTCACACCACTGTGCTAAGGGTGTTTCAGATTTATCTGATAAATATAATTCTTCCACCTTCTTTTTCTTCGTCTGTCGCTTCAAAGGTTTGGTGTCTTCTATCAACCAGCAGCATTTTTGCGTTTTTCAGTTCTTTTAGTGTGCTGTAGGTTGTTTCTCTTCTTGAACTTTTATCATGTCGAAAAGCCATTTTTTTCTCTGGAGAATCAGTTTAAATTCGAGATTTATCAGGCTGCCGTCCTTTTCTTTTGTTAGTTCTACTACCAATAGCTGTTCGGTAAAGTCGTGCGTCTTCAGGAGTTACAGATTTGTTTGAACAAGTAGTTGGCTATGGAGCCTGAGTAGCATCAGCACTTTGTGGAACATTGCTATCTTGTGACTGAGAGACAGTTGAGGGAGTTGCTGAGTCTGTTTGAGGGGGTGTGACAACAACTGTATCAGAGTGAGAATGACGTATGAAAACTGTGCTGGGAGACAAATCAGAGTCAGTAAATACCAATCTGTTGAAGGTCACTAAGCATGTCCTCTCAAAACCAGACACAATATTTTCTGGAGTGAATGATTCTAAGTTTGCAAGTTTAGCCAACTTTGGAATGTCATAAATTGATAGGTGTTTTCCCGGATTATTCAGGTGCCAATCGTTGAAAGAAATTTTCAGCTTTGCTTTAAAGGGACCAATCACTGCTACGTCCAATGGTTGCAGTTTATGAAAGGTGTGTGAGGGGGAATGACAAATAAATTATTCCATTTGCACGACAGTTGTCAATGGCATCAATAGAAACGTGTGACTCATGATTATCAAATAGCAACAGTCTATTCAGCAACAGTAGGTTTCAGTAGGTTCATAGCAACAGTAGGTTTTCTATTGACGAATTTGTATGTTGTTTGACGAGCCTCAGAACTATTAAGAACAAATCTGCAGACATCCCCTTCCATTTAATTACCATTGCAACTTTGAGGATACTTACAGCATAGTTTTTTAGCAAATTCATATGCCAAGGGCCTTATCTGCTTCAGCGCGTTAGACCGTGATGCAACTCATTGCATTTAACAAAGTATTCATTTAATTGTTTTTCTTGTTTGGAGGTAAGTGCCTGTTGAGAGGAATACTTAGAATGTGACCCATGACTCATCCTTCACCATTTCTTGCTCTCATTTTCTCTAGACGATGCTGCATAGTAGCGGGTTTGGTGTTGAACATGAGTGCAGCTTTCCGGATTGACAAATTTTCCTCTAAACCAGCTTTCATAGCTTTAGATACGCCATCCTCGTTGATTTCAGCTCTCTCGGTATTTTATTTGTGTGTAACAGCTAATCATAGTGGTAACCATGGAATAAGAACAATTAAAAATCACTGTTTGCAAAAGTACTATTAAATTTTTTAGTATACAATAATGGAGCTTTTTCACTTCAATAAAAACTAATATTAGAAATTGTTGGTCCGAAGTGATTGGATTAAGGAGTATACGAGAAAAAAATAAGAAAAGATAATGAAAAAATGAACTAAAATGAATATAGGTTGTTAGCAGCTATCATGGGGCACATTGATACGCATCAATGTACCCCACATAGGCTGTATCAATGTGCCCCAAGTAGCCATTTTGAATAATATGAATCTCAAATCTAAAACTTCATAATTTACCTAACAAAAAAGGATGAGGAACTGATAAAGAGTACTTTTACTTACCAGGGAGGGTATTCTTTCCTTTTAAAAATACTGGAACAGCTGTATAACACACCTGCAATTGTACAACTCAAATTTACTTTTTAACTACAAAAACACTAAATCACCCGTCTCATTTCATCAAACTACTGAATCACGCCAAGACGTTCTGTAGGTAGTTCTGTACACTAGCGCCATATTTTGGAGCTATTGGGAAACTTCCTGTAATGACCTTGTGATCAGTAGAGGGGGTGTATCAAGGTGCCCCATGCATCAATGTGCCCCAGTTCCCCCTATACCAGATGAAAAAAATATTAATTGGAAAAATAAGACACTTTATAAATTAAAACAACGTCTGTTCAACTTTTTCATCCAATTGTTTATTGTGATATTAAAGAGAGGATTAAAAAAATATATTACTTGCACGCATAATATTATTTTATTCTGTAAAAAAAGTAAATAATCGGTAACTAAACAACGTAACCTTACTATTGCCTAGCAGGACACTCAATTGGCACAAATATAAACTCGAATGGCAGTTTTTATATGTTTTTTTCGAATTTCGCTTCTATAGTTCGCTTGCTAATATTTATACTATTTATGTGTAAAACCTAGAAATTTTTTCAAATTTTAAAATTAGCATTTAGGAAGGGTTTTTTGTAAGATACAAAACTTATATTATAACATATATTAAGCAAGCAACACTTACCTCTTATAAAATTGTCATGTATGAAAATTCATATTTTTGGTTTATTACGAAAAAATACGCATATTGACCGGCGAAATTTATCATTTTAAAAGTTTAGCTGACTTTTATATAACGGAGTTATGTCTTGATAAGAAAGATTTTGTAATGATACTTATTTTATCCTATACGCATACGAAAATCATGTTTGAAAAGGAAACATAATCTGATAATAAAATAAGGTTCGAAAAATGCTTATTGAGATAATTACCGACAGATTTCATTTCTGTCATAAATGGCATTTTGTTAATAGATATATTTATTTATTTTTTTAATTAACAACACGAATATCGCTAAATGAACACAGGACTTAACTTGCAAATGTCCAATGTTTATAATGTCGTTCAAGTAATCCTTATGCAGAATTTTAATATTTCGAGAAAATTCAAAACACTTAAACAGTTAATGCGGAAGCCTCAAGCTGTAACATCTGATATAGTTGCGTAAACAACATTAATAATTAAGCCTCATAAAACATGTATTCTCGTTCGGTTTTCCGATTCTCTGCCCTGATGCATCGTACTTCCATAACATAATTAATTAACTAAAAGTTAAACTAGCTTACATTTCTCAAATGCATTTTATTTAATGACAAAAGGTAAATGGTTTCCTGTATATTTTAAGACGAATAAGTTTTAATGTTTTAAATACAATGTGAACAATACATAAACGTTAACATATTGTTTGATTCGTGGAAAATGGAACTTCAGTCTAATTTTAGTATTATAAATATGAATGTTTATTTGATGTCCGTGGAATTAACCTAAACATTTTGTTAGGAAGTCTAAATATATAGTTGCATTAGCTTTAATAAACACATATTTTATATGATAATTAATGCAGATTAAATATGTTTGAAAAGCTACCCAATTATAGATAACACGAATATGGACATTAGATTTAAATATTTGATATTTAATACTTGTCACGTCAATTTTATTTCTAAATATTTCAAGTTTGTGGCACCTTGGAATGAACGACGTGGGGTCCTCAACTCAAAGTCAATAGTATTCAGTTGTACTTAGTAGTATTACAATTATATTCATAGATATCACAATCGAAGGCTTAAGGGGAAAATTTATAACAGTCACAAACTATTTATTTTCCTTTACATACGAGAATGTCCTATTTTCAACTGTGTTTCGACCTTTTTCCACTTGGATTTCTCAAAGGATTATCTTCATTTTCTCCATAATCTACGGTTACCAATCAATACTAAATCTAAAAATAATCCATGAAAAGAAAGATTTTTTCAGTTGAGTATATTTCGTTAAAATATGAAACCTTCTGCTTTGATTTGCTTCCCCCCCCCCAAAATACGGATACAATTCCCCAATCTAAATCACAAATTACTTCAAGTTGTAGTTTCCTGAAATCACAGTGTTCCTGTTTCGTATTAGAAACGGAATTTTTTGTCGAATGTCGTTTTTCCTTCAAAACAGGGAAAATTTGAGAACCTAAGTTGAAAAATTCCCACAATTTTCCAACTGAAAATCGGAAGTTTCTTTAAATAACAAAAAATAGCTGTCAATCACAGGAATGTTCCAGCAACTTGCTGCCTGTACTTTTTACATTTTATGACGTAATTGTTTTGAGAATGTACACCTTTCAAGCTATCAGATGATACGAATACTGTTACCTCAAACTTCACAAAAATGGATTATCACCATTTTTTCTACGGCTTTTCAATAATATTTGTTGGTGTTTTAGCTGTATTTATTGTTGTTACATTGCGAGCATTTAGCATGCAATAATAATTTTAAAGAGATGGTTAGATTATGTTTAAGATATACACTGATGTCCAGAAATTAAGGGGCAGTGACCAATTTCAGACGTTTTGTCGAATATCTACTGAAACTCATGAGGGGATGCCCGAAATGCCCTTGAACTTTGAGGATGTAAAGAACATGTTTGACTTCATGTTTTTCAGTGAAGATTTTGTCGCGAGGACAATTAGGGTGGGGGGGGGGTGATAGCATGCAGAGTTTTAGAGAGAGAGAGACCACTTACCAAACACTTGACAAAACATTATAGAAATGACATAATATATTATTTATTATTTGCTATATATAATTAAATGTATGGCAAAACATTTCTACGATTTTTTGTCAATTTTTTGGAAAGCGATGTTAAATTCGGTTGAAAACTCTGTATGCTATAAAAAAAACCTTTTGAAGTTTTCACAGAAACGTTAACATTTTCCTGAATATACGTGCTATGCTTACACAAATGCACACAAATTTTGAACTGGACCTACATAGTCATTTGCTACAGTAACAGATCATTTTTAACATTTTCTGTTACTTGGGTGATCGAAAATATTATTTTATTATTAAAATTATTACTGTCCCCTCTAATTGTCCTCGCGACAAAATCTTCACTGAAAAACATGAAGTCAAGCATGTACTTTACATCCTCAAAGTTCAAGGACATTTCGAGCATTTCCTCCCGCGTTTCATTAGATATTCGACGAAACGTCTGAAATTGGTCATTGCCCCTTATATTCTGGACACCAGTGTATATAGTATAATGCTAGTATCTTCTAAAGGGAAAAAGCAGTATATTACAAAGCTTCGTGTTTGAATTTTAGCTGAATTGGTTTTAATGTATTATGGATATCAGTATTTCATTTCGAAAATTTATATATGATAAAATTGCTACAATATTTCATAAACTTTACTAAGTTCACTGTTAGCAATTGTGTGCTGTATTGAACAAACTTTTGATACTGCAGTAGCTGCAACTATAATATGGTGAATTCTCGTCCCAACATTTGGAGTTATAATTCAACTGGGGCTCCAAATATTGGAACGAGATTTCACTATCTTATGTTTGCAGCTACAGCAGCAACAAAAGTTGGTTCAAAACAGCACAAATTTTTTGTCAATGTAGTGTTACGGATGTGTTACCGAAATGTGAACTTAATACAAGATTTTTTTTTTCGATGCTTAGTATAATTCTTGATATTAATTGTATTTTAAAAGGAAAGATCTTTGCAAATTTGAAAGAGATTAAATGATTTTATTAGTTTTGATAATTACATATTAATGTATTTTATTATTTACGCATGACAACGAACTCTATTTACAAAATAAATTCTAAAATTTTGCTTATCGTGATAAACAATAAAACACTTGAATATTAAGTACTTAGTTTGAATTTAGGAAACGCGCAACAACGAATGAGATATCATTCGAAAGGTTTTTGAAGCGGTTTCTGACATAGTACACTCACATTTCTTTAAAACATGTTTTTTGATTAACAATTGCTGTTAATAAAAATTAAATTGTGCATTTATGAAAACGACATTGTTTTCGTAAAGGAATTGAAAGGTTTCCCCAAATTGGTATCGCCACGAAAATAAAATACCGCATTATATGACTCTCAGCAATGATTATAAAAAAAATACAACAATTATAAAGTATTATTTCTTTGCAGGGGTTTATTTTATATCCATGATTCAAAAGCAAAATTAAAATTGAAATCTATAGAAGAAAAAGACACCATCAATCAATCGAAGCAGTGGTATTTCACGTGCAGGTATGCTGGTCATATTAGATTAAATTGTACTTTAAATGCATTCATTTTTCCATGTTTTTCAAAAAGTGGATGACATCATCTTCTAATGCAGTTAAAATGAGATTGATTATTTTTTTCTCTCACGTGCCTTTTTCTATCTTCAATCAATTGTTACTTTAACTTTGATGGAATAAATGAGACGATATTTTGGCATGACAAATGTTGTTTACAGATATTTTTATCCTTAATTTTTTTTTTACAAGTTTAAACCTTCATCTCAAAAATATTAGATATTGCTAAAAATTATTAGACTGCAGTGCGAAATCCTCGCACGGGTCCACTGGTTAATTTTTATTTAGTTCGATTTGTCATTACATTTTTGTTGTTGTTGCTGTTGTTTTAGGTATAACCGAAAGACAGCATAATAAGCAGCATAAAAAAATGATAACTCAAAAATATGAAACTTGGACTTCAAAATCATCGCAAAATTAGTTTTCCGAGATCAATTTTGTTCTACAATATTAAAACTTTTGTTATGATTTTCTACAACTTAACAAACATTCTTTTATTTCTATAAAACAGAACTAAATAGCTTAAAAAAAGTACCTAAAAGGTTTTCTAATGAATGTTCAAATTTCAGTCAATTTTCGTCATTATAAAACTTTCTGGTCAAATTAAAGTTTTGTTTCACAAAATTTCCGAACGCATTATTGAAGTCCATGACACACGTGTTCGCTTTCAATCATACCAAAATCCGGTCAGTACCAAAATCATCCCTATAAAAATAATGGACAATTCGTAAAGATTACAGCTCACGAAATCTAAAATATGACAAACTGTATCACGTACCATTTTTTAGGTGGGGTGGGTTGATTTTAAAATTATGGTAATTTATGTCTTACTTAAATATAAGTGAAACTTGCGTATATATATATATATATATATATATATATATATATATATATATATATATATATATATATATATATATATATATATATGTATATATATATATATATGTATATATATATATATATATATATATATATATATATATATATATATATATATATATGCACCAAATGATTATGCACGAGACAAATATCAACAAAATATATTTTCCTAATATAATTTAATTACTAGTCACCTAAGACATGAAAATACCTTTTTTATTGTTGATATTAGAAAACTCTTTCTTGGAAATATAGTACGTGTTAAAAATTTGGATGCAATATTTAGATTTAAGAATGTCAGATCTATATAGTTCATATATTGATTTTGCAGGGAAGACAATTTTTTTTATTTTGTGCTGACCAATATATACTTACAATTATTGGACTGACAAATAACTTCTTAAAAATATTTTAAAATATTTAATTTTTAATACAATGCACTGATTTTAATGATTTTTTTAAAATACTTTTACAAATATGTTTCTTTTAAATGCTAAAAGGTGTAAATTAACAACATAATACAAATTAAAATAACTTTTATTAGGTTGTTTGACATGTTTCGGCTCATTCCGAGGCATTTTCAAAAACAAATGAAAATATTCCATAATTGCACGGGCTTTGAAGTTCTCATTTAATTTTCATGTACTTTTTAAAAAAATACGCACGTTATCTTTTATTTTTACTTGGTTGTTTATTTTCATATCTGTATCCATGGAGTAGCTAGAGACACAATTTCGGTAATGTATTATATTGTTACTTTTACAAACTTCAAAATTTAACTTCCAATCGTGCAAGTGTTAGTTAACCTCTCCAATCACGAGCATTTAGAAATAATTTTATTTATCTTTCCGATCAAATTTTCGATTAATATTCATTTTGTTTGAAATAATTTTCCTGTGAAAGAAACAAAAATATCTCTTTTTTAAATGTTTCTGTTCCTGTCTATAAACGCTACTTGGTTTATACGATATTTTTTATCAAACGGCATTAAATATATTTCCTTTCTAAAAATAAATTTCTTTATTATTTTTTCCGTATAAAGAACCGAGACAGATTGTCATTAGTAAATATATTTATTAACAGAAATCATGTATGTCAGACTAGCAGGACTATCACAGAGCAAAAAAAGCCAAATATATAATTTCGGAATTAATGAGCAAAATCTACTTTATGTTTTTTTTTTTTTTTTATCTGATATAAGTTTATATTTAGTACTTACATGACTGATTTATGAAAAATCACAAAAATATTATATTTTAATGATACATGCAAGTTTCTCATCTACAAGTTTCTATTTAAAGCTTTTCATTATTTTTTTAAGTTTATACTAATAATACTTTACGAGTTGAACTATTACATCACAGACTGCGAGCCGCTGTTTAAAAACGTATACGTCTGCTACGTACTCCTCGGCGTATCATCAGAAGTATTTATCATATTACATGAATATACGTCAATTCCAATTTTTATTTCAACATTGCAAATATTTGCGATGCATATATATCCAGTAATACGAAAATTACATATGCGAAAATTGCGAATCAGAAATATTTATCATATAACACGATTGTATGAGAAATATGATATGACAAAATAAATATTTGTCATTTATTGCACGTTTTAGAATATATTGGTATATTTTACTGTGTTTCCCTGTGTATTCCTAGTTTAATATAAGTAATTCCTGAATGCCGTCTTTAGTATAAAAAATATTTTTGATGTTATGGCTTAAATTTCAACAGTATGGATTAATAATATTATTTTTATATCATAAACGTCTGAACAATTCTTAATTTTCAATGAAATTTTTTTATTAATATTTCGATAAAGTAAGCTCTAATATTTTGCTAATATTATCTTACCGAAGAAGATAATTATACAAACAGCTTTGAAAATTTTAAAGATTTACCGAAAATACTTATAAAAATATCATATTTATTAGTACATTTTATATGTAATTTCACGATGCTTATGCATGAGAGCATTTGAATACCAGTTTTTACGTAAAGACATATTTGTCTTACTTATTGAAGAAATTTTGTTATTTAAACATGGCGACCACATCTTTACGGAAATATTGGTATTCAAATCCCTTGAATCCTCTGAGGCGTACGAAACTACATTATTCTAAAAATTCAACTCTCATATACTAGCAATTTTTTCATCAAATGCATCGTAGTATTTAAGAACTGAAATTATTTTAACGCTTTTAAGCAGTTTTGTTTATTCTTTATTTAAATATTAAAATTAAATATAAAGTCTCAAATAAATATGCTTCAGAAAATACAATTCCAATAAAACAGGATCTAAAGACTGTTATTTTAATAGCGTGTGTCAGAGTGGCTGGGGGAGATATTGATATTATCTACACCTATAATTTTTGCACTTAGTCGCATATTTAATTTACTCTAATTTCTAATGCATACATGTTTTTCGTATTTCTTTGTCCATTATATTAAAATGAAGCACACACTCTAAAAACGACTTTCCAAAACTGAGCCAAAAATACTCAAATCTGAGTATGCCACATAGTCAAAATGGCTCCGAATCAAAATGACTCAAGTTTGAAACATGTATATACTCATTTTTGAACACATGCACACACTCAAGAATAAAACATCATGTGATCCTATTTGAGTATGTCTATGTTTCAAAAATGAGTACGAACTGACTTCTATGTGCTCATTTTTGAGTATTTCCATGTTTCAAAAATGAGTTTGAACTAATCATAATCATTTTTGAGTGTGTCCGTGTTTCAGAAATGAGTAGGAACTGACTTCTAAGTGCTCAGTTTTGAGTATGTCCATGTTTCAATATTCTGAGTACTTCTGGTATTTCAGAATTAAAAGCATTGTGTCGTCCGATTTGAAACAAAAAGTTTCATAACAAAATGAAAACATCGATTTATTTAGATTTGAAAATGTCATTTTTCTTAGTGCACATATTGTCAAATAAATACAATTTAGAAGTTATTATTTCCTATAAATAACGAAAGGAATAAATCTACATCATTTTAATTTTTGCTGTCGTGCGTCAGGGGATGAGTGATTGAAATAATTATTATTAAATACTACTGAAAATCCCTAATTGATTCGCATGTTTATTCTATGATTAAATAGTTATAATCAAATTATATGACAAACAATGTGCGGTATTTTGTTTTGAATACCATGTTTTAAAATATAGATGAGTTAAAACACCCCCAGCCAACTATATTTAAAATACCACCGGCCATTTACTATTTTATTAAGTATATATTTAATGTATTTTACTATTTAAATAATACTTACATTGTACTGGAATTTTAAATAGCCAGATAATTTTAATATAATATCTCAATTTTTATTAACTTTAGTTTATAACTAATTGCTCCACTTTTGCGGATGATATTATTTATACATTTAATTTATTTATTATTAAATTAAAAATCTTCGACAGTTTTCAGATAGTCTAAGGTCTGAAACAAATTCCTCTAATAGACCTGGAAGCACTGCATTTCCTTGTATTTTATTTTTAACATCTTCCAATTTGTTTTACTAATGAAACATTTGCTGTTTTACAAATGATCATTGTCGTCGTTTCTGTTGATAAATTGGCATTAAAAATCTGTCAAACAATCAAATTTACCGTTTTACAAAATTACCCAAGGGAAATTATTTTGATTTGAAAACAACTAACTTGCGTTTATGATAATTTCAATAGTTTAATTATTAAGATATTTTGAAATTAACCATGCAGTCTTAGAAAATTAATCGAAATTATCATCAGTATTAAACGCATTCAAAATAAAACTATATTAGGATTTATTTTTATTAGCATATATCAATTTTCGGTGAAATATGAGTGGTTGTTTATTAATTAGTTAGTTATTATTGAACTAAAATAATATTAATCATAAATATCACACCCTCCGAATAATTATAATATTGATAACGAATTATTTAAAGTTAAAAAACATATATATTTATATAGTGTTGGTAAAAATCGATTAAGTTAAAAAGTAGGTATGGTTTTTTTAATACATTACTTTGCCCAAGAATAAATTTTTAGGTGTCTTATCTACAGCTAGAATTTTGTAATCGTACCATATATCGGGCAATTTGTAATAATATTTTGCTGGTCTTTAAAATCTGAATAATTTAACCATTCTCTTGAAAATTTGTCTTTTAATTAAAAGGATATTTTGCATCGTTTCATTAGTTGCGTTTTTTTTTGTTTATGGGAGAATGTATGTAAATATTATTTAGATGATAATGAATTTTAAAATGCTGAGAGAAATTGTAATAAATGATAAATGTTTCGTCAATTTCACTTTGCTAAATACTGTAAGTACTGATTTTGTTTTCGCTATTCACCCTTTTTATTCAGATATTTTCAGCGAATGTCTTTAAATGTAACGAAGCAATAACCCACATAAGAAAAAAACACTTGCTTTGTATAGCTAGTCATACGTCTAATTTACAATTAGGTTTCTATGTAATCCAATTGTGTATGAAAGGAGGAGCAATGCTGTTGTACCTACAGCAATCCTGGTTTGCCATCGTCATCCAAATTGTGATTTCCCATAAAATTTAACTGAAATGGATTCTTTTTTCCGAACTCCCCTTTCAACTATAGTTAATATATAAATACAGATAAAACTCATTCAATGTGAACAATACCACATTTATTATATTTGCTACAAAATTAATAAACCGAAATGTTCTTGAAAACAATTTTAAATTACCAATCACGCTCACTTCGGAGTTTTTGAACAAATGAACGTGTAAAGCTATGCCTATAGTTTTTTTTCTACCTCTTTTTTAAAATACTTTTGAAAATCTGCATGGACTTTTCATTAAATCTATCTGACGATTCATAAATTCAGATTTGCTTAAATTCAATTTTATAACAATATTTCGAACTTCTTTCAATTTTGACTAAACATTTTTGTTTTAAATTTCAGCAGTCCAACATTGTTTTTTCTCCCCACCTTTACTTTAAAGTGAAATTTTCCTCACATTGCTGATGGAAAAAATCCTTTTGCTCACCAATAGTCGCTTTACTATCATGCATGTCTAATAATTCTTCAACATATTTTTACTCCATTTCTGCACTTAGATCATTAGTAGTTAATATTTTCCACAATATCCTTTAACATTTCAAGTCCTTTAGCTGAAGTTTCTTCGTAATGATAGGAAGGACACAGATTTCTCCATGTTTCTTTTAGCCATTTCATTGTTACTTCGTTCCAAGCCTTTACAATTAGGCTAGTTCCCATGACAATTCTGAATTCCTCCTTACAAAGTTTTCTTAGCGATATGTAGGTAGCTTCACACATTTCACAAACACATGATACAAAGTCTCCGTTTGTAAATATTTTTGAAATTTGCAATTATCTACTGATCCTTAGATTGAATCAGAGAGGTTGTTTTGGGGAAAAGAAAAACTGCCATGATAAAATCTAAATCCTCATATATCTCTTTTTGTATGCTCGTTGAGTGTCCAAGTACGTTATTCAAGGCTAAGATGCTTTTTAAAGGCAGACTCAAGATAGTCAGTGACAGTTGGTTCAAACATTTTGCGATTACAATCACTAAATATTATTTTTGTAACCTAGATTTAATACTAGTCTTCCACAAAAGACAAAGATACATTCAATTCTGGGAATTTCACTGAGTGTAAATTAATATTGGCTTTACATTGCAGTTTCCACCTGTACTGGCTGCTGAAAGCAGTGTTATATTAGCATTCATAGGTTTATACCCAGGGACTGTTTTTCTTCTTTTGTGATAAATAGTCTGTTGGGAATTCTTTTCCAAAATAACTCTATGTTGTCCAAATTGGGGGCTTTGGTTCTGGGAAAAATATTTTTCTAATTACTGAGCTAGCTATTATTCAATTAAAATAATATTCTTCATAAATTACTTTGCGATAAAAATAATAATTCCGATAATTTTTCATAAATTCTTAGCGATATGTAGGTAACTTCACACATTTCAAAGCACATGATACAAAGTCCCCGTTTGTAAATATTTTTGAAATTTGCAATTATCAACTGAACCTTAGATTGAATCAGAGAGGTGATTGAATTGAACCCATGGTAATTGAATGGTAATTGAGCCCATTTGCATCTGAAACGTGCATTTCATGAATTTCTTTTTTTATTCAGAAATTTTGAATTCATACCCGAAATTTAAAATTCATACAAGAAATTCTGATTTTTTTTTTTTTTTGCTTTATTTACCGAAAAACGTTTTATGATTACTTGCATAAAATACAAATTTTTCTTTCGAAATTTCCTGTATGGATTCGAAATTTCTGAATAAAATAGAAATTCCTGAAATGTGATGCAAATGGGTTGAAATATCCTGTTTAAACGATTAAATTAAAAACAGGATATTTTATAAATAACTTTGAATTAAAATTAAATTTTTAGGCGATTATCTTCCTCATTTACGACTGAATTTTTGAAATCAAATCGTATATCTAACAAGGTACGATATTCCCCAACAAACACGTCATATGTGGCCGCTTGTTGTAAACATTATGGCCAAATATTTTTGCGGCAATTTGTATCCAGCCACCGTTGTATATTAACTGATGCACCGCTACATCCGGTAGCAGTCGACTAACGGATAACGGGCGAGCGCGGAGAAAACTACTGCATTTTCCGCGCTCATTAGCCACTAAAGTTAAATTCTGGCTAGTATGTAAAAGCCTGTCATTACCTAGAAAACAGAAGGCCAGTATTGTCTACTTGATATTATGTTGATTATAAGATATAGAGAAATCTTTTTTCTTCACTTTTTCAGCATAATTTTTGTTATTTAAAATTTGTTTTTCTATGAAAGCATATTAAGTAAGATGCGAGTAAGTTAAGTTTCCAGCCAGCATATAAAAGTCTTTCATAATCTAGAAAGTAGAAGGCCAGTGCTAAGTAGTTGATATTTTGATTATAGGAGATAAAAAAATATTTTTTCAAAATAATTTTCACTGTTTAAAGAACATTGTTTAATTAGATGAAAGTATTAAAATAATAATAATAATAATAATTTCGATTTTATGCACTAAAATATATATTTGAAAATTTTTCTTTCTCTTTACCTTTACCTATTTTTGTAAATTACAAATAAAATTAACTTGTTTGCAAAGTATTTCTCAGGCGGTTCTCAAATTCCCTACTCAACAAACGCGAAACTTCCTGACACTCTTCTGATTCATTTTTAAACGTAAAGTCATAAAATTGACAGGGGTCACTGTTGAAGTGATTTGGAATCAAATGGCGTTTTTCATTTTTGATAAAAAATTTATTGCGTTATGAGCGATTTTTGTAACGTGACAACAGATGTTTCTCTTTTCCCACACTGTCGCGCCGGAAATTTGGTTCAAAACGTCACATTTGACAATATTTTCTGAAATATCTTTCATCATTACTAAAAAATCGAAAACTCTGTTCGATTACATAGTTTCTGAATAAGAACACCTGCCAATTTCAGGCATTTTCGAACAAAATTGAATTCAGAAATGTGTCAGAAACTAGCTGATTTCGATTTGAGAACAGCCTTAATACATTGAATTTTCTTTTTTTTTTTTTATACCGCTAACCAGGCCCCTACCTGCCCGGCATGAATGCCTAGCTTAACGGGTTAGTACCTGGGTGCGGGGCGGAAATCGCCTGATCACAGCATGGCTGTGATCCACCTGACTATTGATTTGTTCACATCGCTGCTGTGCTTGCTCTCTTGTGATTTGCTACCGCTATCTTTGTTTGCCGGTTCAAGGTTTCTGTTTAACTTTGTTGAATTGACAGATTTAATAGGTCTCGTAATTTAGAACCTTGATCAGGTGACGAGACCCTCACCTGACTAGGCACCCCCAGAGGTATTATTCACAGGTAACTTGGAGGGCTTTGCACCCACGACGGATTTTACATGCACCAGGTGCCATTAGCGTACATAGATTTACATATTTACCATGTCTGTTGGCTTGTCACGTTCATGGTGGGTTGTCGCTGTAGTGTTTATCGCCTCTTTTATGGGCTGATTTCCCTTCTTGTTGTATTTGTCTCTGTCAAGGCTTTTTGGCGTTTTTATAGGCTCATTGAATTTTCTTATGAACACACTGGAATAAAAATGAATATCCTTAAAATTTTAAACAAATTCAGACCTAAGCAATATACTACTAATATATAATTCACTTTTACAATTCGGTGTTGTAACTAATTTTTAATATCGTATGAAATTTGTTTAAAAAAGTATTTTTTCTCAGATGATCAAAATTAAATATTATTTTAAAGAAAAATTCTGTATATAATTGAAAGCAAGACAAAAAGACAAAGTGGTTTATTTTATAAGGCATCCCTTTATAAAATACATTAAAATATTCCCCCTCCCCTCCTCTTGAAAAAGGCTTCGATGTATTGGTAAATTAGAGTTTTGGTTGAAGGACGCATTGGAAGGGACACGGGGGATCAAGGTCAAGATAGGGGAGATTGAAAATTCTCGGAAGACACACGCCCGAGGCTCAAATCTGGCTTTTTCTGACTAGTTTCCATTCTCATTTAGTTAGAGTGAACGCTTAAGAGATGTTGCCTGTTTATATCTTGTATGAGAGAAGCGAACCAGTAATTTCTTAAACATTGGTAAGGTTTTATCAGTTTGTCTATTCATTAAATATATATATTGTGATAATCTTTTTTTCATCATTTGATTCACGATAGAATTATTATTTATAAAACTGCACGAAATTTTTAACGTTCATTTCTTTTCAAAATGTAGAATGATATTTATTTTACCATTGCTTATTTCATGAGATTCACTGATACTGTACTTTATTGCTTAAGAACGTTCTCAAACCCTGACCCATTTCTCAATTAATTTTTGTTTAGAAACACATAAAACGTGCAGGTGTTGTCATTCAGAAACTATGTAATTGAAAGACGTTTTTCATTTTTTGTTAAAGGCAGAAGATATTTCGTAAAATACTGTCAAAGTCGGCATTTTGAACCGAATTCCCAAAGCGGCTGCTTGAGAAAGGGAATAAAATTGTCGTCAAGAATCCTTATAATTCGATAAGAATTTTATTTATCAGAAAATGGAAAACTCATTTCGATTTCAAATCACTTCAACAGTCAGGCATACCAATTTTATTCCTTTACGTTTTAAGATGTGTCAGAAAGTTCCGTGTTGCCGATATTTAATTTGAGAACCACCTTAAAATAGAAAATATTCAGATTTAATTTTCTGTCAAATTTTTTTCTTTAACGCTTTTTAAATCTATTAAATAATATTTTCCGATAATGCATGTGATTTAAAAATAATCTATAATAATAAACTATAAAAATAATCTATAAAAATAAACTATAGTAATAAACTACAATATATAATAAACTGTAATTTATTTAAAATAATTATTTTAGCATTATAATAATTTTTAAAGAAGTTTTTTCCTCTCTTTTTCTGAGTGTGGAAAATAATTGTTCTCAAAGAAAATTGTAAATTTTAATACAATTTAGAAAACTAGAACAAGAAAAAAAACATTAAAAATTTCATGACAATTTCAAATTACTGAATTTTCATGGGAAAAGGTTATAATATTTTTATTATTATTTTAATATTTGGCTATTAAACTTAAAAAAGATAAATAATCATAAAAAACTGGTCATTCATGGACTATATAAAATAAAAATGTATTGCAATTTTCTTTTATTTATTTATTTTATTACTTGGGTGAAAAATTAATATTCATAAAATTAAAATGATGCAAAAATGTTTTTTTTGGATTGTCAATAATGATTTAATGAATAGACATCTTATACTGGTAACATACTTAACAATAATTTATTTTAAAACCATTGTGAAACAAAAGAAAGAAAAAAACTAACATTAGACATACATACACATAAAAGATTATTTAAGCACCAATTCAAATTTTATTCTGTTAAAAAATGCTTTTTAGAAATTTATTTAAATTACAAAGTGTGTTTGCGTGAAAATAAGTGCTAATTAATAATCATTTAGGTACACTTTTCAAGAAAACTATAAGTTCAAATTACCTTGTTTTTTTTTTTAGTTTTTTTTAAAAACACAAATACTTGACATAGTGAATTAATTAGTTTTTTTTAATAATATACTTTTAAAATTTATATAAAATATGGTTATTTAAAAATGGCATTGGATATAACTTTTAAATATATATAATTGAAAAAATAAACAAATTAATTCACTAAGTCAAACATTGCGTTTCTCAAATTTTTGAAAAAAAAAATCAAGGTAATTGAATTTATAATTTTCTTGAAAAATGTACATTAATGATTATTAGTACTTTATTTCTCGCAAAAACACTTTATCATTTAAATAAACTCCTAAAAAATATTTTATTTTATTGAATACATTTTGATTTATGCCTAAATAATCTTTATTGGGCGACAGTGGCTGGGTTTTGGCTAGCTTTCATTTATAATACCCATAAAAGGCATTTTTGTGGGCAGTTTTGGGCTGGATTTAATTCTTGAAAACCACAAATGGCGTTGCTACGGCAAGTTTCTGGCTAGCTCTTATTCATTATGATTTTTAATGGCCTAGCTATGGCTAGTTTCCATTAATAATAGCCATTTAAAGTATAATTGTGGCCAGTTTTAGGCAATCTATCATTTATGATTAACCGTTAGTGGCGTAATTATGGGGATCTTATTGTATTTCTGGCCAATTCTGTTGCGGGCTGATTGTGGCCGATGTGACAGTTTTTTTAATTTTCCATTACGGCCAATGATAGCGGCCCTCCATCTGACAGTTTGGGCCAAATCTAACGTAGCCATCATTGGCCCGCGAGTTCTGTGTTCGTTGGGTCTGTTATGAATACAATGCTTTAAAATATCAATTATTTAAACCCCCTACTGTTGATTTTTTAATTAGATGTTTGACACAGTTTTATTAATTAATTATTTTTGTTTTCGGGGTAGTCTATTTATATATTACATATATTATAATATATTTTAAAATAGCGAGAAATATTTTTATAAAATGTCTGTCAGCATTTTAAAATCCGGAATGAATAAAATATTTAATTATTTCTTCTTTTTTTGTCACCTAAATGAAATTTGGAAGTGTTACACGCTAATACCTGACTAAAAGATAAATTTGTCTGGAATGTTTTCGACGAACTGACTTTTGTTATTAAAAATTATTACTATATATGCACCATACTTTAATAATAAGATCTTTTGTTGATTTTAAATTATTTTAGTAATACTTTTTATTGATAAATTATATCAAACTAAATATTTCACATCAAATTACATAAGTAGTCAGTTTTTTAAACATTCACATTAATTAATTTTCTCTCTTTTTTTGAGAATTTATTTAAATATCACTTAGATTTCATTGTCTTTTAAAATATCAAAGAAGCATAATAATAAAATACTATTAATAGCATTAGTATTTAATCTTAATATTTACTAAAATAACGTGTTTTTTCTTCAACTTCACTTTACTAAATATTATAATTTATTAATACAAAGAATCCAACACAAGTTTTTGGGGTAAAAATAGGCTGCGCCGTCAGGGGCCTGGGGGGCTCCCGACGCGTCTTCGACCACTAAACCCAAGTCCTGAAGGACTTATAACGCACACGACCGGATTTGGGTCTCCGTATGCGCTGAGGCGGGCGGGGGACCGCCACTTGCGGACCCCTCGAACCCTTAGACCCATGTGTGGACGACATAGGTCGCTGAGATACGCGATGGATCCCATTATCAGAGGAGACCACCGCGAAACACTTGAGGACGGGCCCGTGTCCCCCAACAGCTTCGGGGCTGGACACCCACGAGGGAGCCATGCCCTAGGCCTAAGTTAGGTTTTCCCGACGCGCACTTTCTTTACCATAACTCGAGATATGTGAAGACCTACAAAGGTAACCACGTTTCCTTCTTGTAATGGATCCTAAAAATTCAATTGGGTTAGTGCAAAACATGAAAACAACTTCAAAACAACAACAAATATAATTCAAAACATGCACAAAACAACAACAACATGACTAGAACAATATCACTAATAAAGTGCCGGCTTATGAGACGAGTCTTAAGCCTGCGAACTTCATGCAGCATTACCTCCTGCGCCGTGGGGACCGCGGGCAGTTGGGATTGCGTTCAAACGCGGTCTTTGATCGCAAAGAGCTCGGTGATTACGGCCTGCTCTTCGGCGTCCCGGGTTGAGATCCTATGTACGCAGGAGGAGACGGTAGATGATCAACCGAACCCCCTTTCTAGCGTAGTCGTCCAGGCATAGATCGCGCGGCGAGCGCTTCCGGAAGTCACGAGGAAAGAACTTTTCCCGCGTAGACCTCAAGAGCATTCACCGATAGAGAACATAACTGATGTTGCACTCGCCAACCCCACAGAAACATGTGGAGTCGTGATGGAAAAAGCGAGCCTGGTGGTCACCGAAGGTGCCGTGTCCCGTGAAGACCTGATTTATGTAGAAATCGCCATGCATTCGACGAGTGCCGAAGCGCGGGAAGGATTCATATGTCGTATTTCCGGTCCCTGAATGGTCCCATCTCTCTTTCCATTTAGACAAGGATCGGCCAAATATATGTTTTTTGGCCTGACGGCACGTGACTGGATTCTCCACATCGACAGATTGTCGTGTAGTAGGTTCCTTAGCCAAGGCATCCGCCCTTTCATTGAAGATGTGACCTACATGAGCCCGTACCCAATGCATATGAACCTCGACCAGTCAATTTTATCAAGTTCCTAATCTCAGCAATGGCCTTGTGCTGGGGCACAAGTCCGTGAAGCTCTGGGGAGCGCTGATCTCCAGTCAGAGAAAACGTCGAGTTCCCCGAGACCTATATTATGGGCATGGGTGTTTGCTTCCTTGATCGCGTGGATCTCGGTCGCAAAGACTTCCGCACCATCGATGAGACGGAACTGGCTCTAAGCTACTATCTGGTTTTCTGACACGGCAAGGAACGCACACCCGACTGTGTTGTTCTCCTGCTTGGATCCGTCCGTGTAGTACGAATACGTGGTTCGCGGAGTTAAATCCGCGGTCCAACAGACACGCCAAAAATCCTCAAGTCTGGGAGTGGGCCGGCAGAGGTCGACCGACTCGGAGTCTAATTCGGTACCGTCAACGCTCTTCTTCCATCGGACGAGGGCCGTGTTGTCCCTGTCCAGCTCCGCACGCAAGTCGAGGGGGACGATCTTTGAGAAGACGTGCAACGCATCCGTGGAAGTCGTTGCGTAACATTTTGTTACGCATAGGAGAAGGTTCCTCTGCATGCTGAGCAACCTGTTCGCTATCGCTACCTTGCTTGAGTACCAAATAGATGCCGCATAGAGAATAATTCTCTCTGCTATGATCAAATAGAGCATCTTGCGGCATTTCGGTCTCAGACCCCAGTTGGCTGCTGTGAGACGGTTCATTTTATTCAACACCTTAAAAGCCTTCTCCTGGACGAAGGTTAGGTGAGGCATCCAACTTAGGTAAGAATCAATTGTGACGCCCAAATACAGAATCTGCCATTTAAAGCGGATCCTGTTCCCTTCCATGAGGATGGGAATAGATGGGGCGTGATGGTACTTGCTCACGGGCTTCACAACCGTGTAACCGCACTTACCAAAGCTGAACGTGAGGCTTCAATCTGTCGCCCATGCATGGATCTCGGAAAAGACCGGGTCGAGTATTTCTGCGAACCTCATCACAGCTCGTTGTCGTGCGGCTACAAAGACGTCATCAGCGAAAACCTGTATAACATAGTTCTCTCCCTCATCGTCTTGCAACCGTCTCAACAAGAACTCAATTACAACTAGAGATGTACCGAAATTTAGGTTTCGGCGCAAAATCAGAGTTTCGCCGAATATTCGTTTTCGGCGAAACTCCAGCCAAAATTTCGGCCTGACGGAAACTTGACCGAAACTATCTGTATTTCAAGATCTCGTTCCTTCTTTCGGAAATTTTCAACTTTACTCATTGATATGAGTTGCATCGGCTCAAATGAAACACTGTTTATTGCCGTGAACTCCACTGTTTATTATTATCCGTCATGACTGATTCATGATGCGAGTGTAATTTGTAAAACAAGCAATGTATATATGACTAAATATAAAAGACGCTTATCACGTGATCTATAAAAGCTGCAAACTTAACAGTAATTGAAAATTTTTACTTTGAAACTCCAGAGTGTTTCGAATGCTTTATGAGAAAGGTGTTGTTAAAACATATGATGATTTACGAAATTATTACAGAAGATATATCGAGGTATGTATACTTAAAATATTTTTTAACAGATGAAATTCATATAATTGGAAACTATTTCTGTCTTATTGATAAATTAATTATGTTTTATTTTAAATGAAAACAAATAGTTTTGAATAGAGGCACAGAGAGTCAACTTGGCACCAGAGATAATGTTTTCAAACATATGTGCCATTTCAATGATTTCTTAGAGAGGCAGGGAGTGGCAAAGCTTTTTTTGTGGGGGGGGGAGGCGGTGAGTGAGCAAAGATTTATTTTGATCTTATTGTGCACATCCTTAAAGAAAATTGACAACTGTTACATTTTTATCCTTATATATATTTAAAATTACCTAAAGTACAAAATAATGTTAAACATGTCTCACTGTTACAATATTGAAATGGAAAATAAAAAGTTTATAATTAATAATTTCTAGGCTTAAAATGTTGTGTTAATTAGTTTGTTATTAATTAATTAATTATTTAATAGTCATATGCAGTTATGTATGTATTAATAATCAGTTTTTGAATTTTTTTTTACACTTTCGGTTTCGGCCGAAAGTGGAAAGATCACCGAAATTCGGTTTGGGTTTCGGTTTCTGTCTTAAAAACCTGTTTCGGTCGATCTCTAATTACAACCACCATAGGTAGGGCCCAAGCCACGAGCCTTGTGGCACTCCAACGTTGAAGTAGTGATCCCCGTCTGACAGGATGACAGAGCAATTAAATAAGTAATCGTCTATCAACCCAAGGAGCCAGGGCTCGACACCCAGTTCCTCTAAAAATTGGAGGATGTCTGTGCGTCGAAGACTATTATTGAACGTGGATTTGATATCGAGCGTGAAAGACATGTGAATTCTTCACGACTCTTCGAGACAGCTATGTACTCCATCGCTCGATGGAGTGCGTCGACAGTACTGATTTTCTTTCGAAAGCCGTACAGCCGCGCATCGAGCAAACGGTTGGACTCCAAGTATAGAACCAGACGAGTTGCACACAATTTTTTCTAGTAGCTTCCCGAGGGTCGGTAAGAGAAAAATTGGGCGGTAGGTCGCGGAGTCGCTACGCTCCTTCCCATGTTTGGGAAAGAACACGGCAGCTTCCAAGTCCGCGGAAACAAGACTCTCTCAGGCAGTGGTTATACAAGGCTAGCAACCACTGAGGGTGGTGCTTCAGTACCTCACGAGCGATCTCGAGACTGAGTCCGTCATGACCAGGCGCCTTGTTAGGCGGCAGCGACTCCACTGCAAATTCCAACTCATGAACCGAAAACAGATCTGGTTCGCCAGTCCTAATGTTCGCGACCTGGGAAACATCATCAACCGATAGGAAGTGGTATCTTGTAAGTCCGTCCTGGGATTCCTCCTAAATCGAGACCTCTTGTCCGGATGGAAGCGCAAGTATATCTGGTGCTTCCATTCTCTTCTTACCTCGTACCACCTCGACTATCTGGCCTAGTTTGTCCGTGCAAAGTCTCTCAGAAATGAATCTTCGGAACGAGGCACGCTTTGCGTACAGGAACGCCATCATGTATTTTGCCCGCTTGCGCTTATAGAGAGAGCCAAGTCTTACCCTTCCAGTCGGCTCCAGCGTGCACTGGTAGAGCCGCCTGAATGCACGCAACCGATTTCTCTGTCTGGACAGCTGGGCTATCCACCAACTACCAACACGCCTCCCGACGCATAGCTGGCCGACGCTTTTTGTTCTTGACACATAGCCGAGTGAAAGTGGACGTCTAATATTCAACTCCCTCATCAGGGATCGCAACCTCATACGAGGTCAGCTCCGCAGCTTGCAGATCGTGGGAGATTTCATCCCAGACCAAATCTCTCTTTCGCCAGTGATGTCTGGCGTCTCTTGGGAGCCGAGAGGCTGGCCTGCCTTTATAGGCCCACAACATGACCCGATGGTCGCTTGGCGTAGGGATCTCGGATACCTCCCAGCCAGTAATGCGGCTGGCGCAGTACCGGACCAACAGTACGTCAATCCACCCTTTGCCCTGGGGACCAGAGAAAGAGGACAGGCTATCTGGATCGTTTACGACTTCCAGGTTTGCGTTCGAAGCGAGAGCGAATAGGTTTCGCCGTCGTGGATCTGTCGGCCGTTTCCCTCAGATCGTTGACTTCGCATTAAAGTCCCCTACTAGAACGACATTGTCATTCGGGTATGTTTCTAAAAGAGTCGCCAACGGTACGAGCACAAGGTCAATGTCCTGGGATGGAGCGAAATAACAAGTTATTATCAAGACCCCCTTCACGGACCATCTGCAGAGGATGGCCACTACGTCAGAGCGCCGTAGGACCGAAACGAACTGGATTCGCTTGCTAACTCAGAAGGCCGCCCGAAAGCGGTTTCCTGCTGCGCTAACTTGCGTATATTCTCTCGGGGTTCACGTACAGACCCTTCCCAGACATATGGTTCATTTAGAGAGACCACATCCAAACCCATGGAGATCGTATCGTGAGTAAGCTGGTCCATTGCCGCCACCGAGTGGTGGCAGTTTAGGTGGGCAAAACGAATCGTTCTACTCCCCACGTTCGGACCGCTTTATTTGATCGAACTCCAACTGGTGGATATGGCCCTCCCTGGAACCTGCCGCGTGGTCGGTCGATAATTTCTTATCGGCCAGTCTGCGCGAGTTCCGAAAATTACAATTCGGGCACTGAAGTGTTCTCGAGCAACCCTTCGTTTCATGGTCCTTGACTCCGCATCTTCCACAGAGGGACACACTGCGACAGACTGAGCGTATGTGACCGTACTTCCAACAATTGAAACAAACCAACGGGCGTCGGCTCGATCGGAAATCCGCCTGACCCCAGCCGACTTGCAGTTGTGGTAGCCCTTTCAGACGCTCGAACGATCCTTCGTCTATCGAGAGGACCGCGTTGCGGCCTCTCTTGTCAGCGAAACAGGTTCGCAGCTCAAGGGACGAGTCCTTGAGGACGTCGTTCTGTTCTTTTACAGCGCTCGCTATCCGTTCCTCTGACAGATTTGGATCGACCCCGAAAAGGATTATTTTCGGGGTGCGCTGTCGGGGTTTCGACACTACCACATCCTTCTCCAGCCCTGATTTACCCAGTTCGGCCTCCAGCTTCGAAAGGTCCTCTGCGCTCTGGGCGTGGAAGGATATTCTAGCTACCGAATCGGGCCGATTACTCCTAAGATAAAATTTAGAGCTTATTGGGTCAATCTTACTGGCTACTAATTTGAGAGTCTCAGCGGAAGGAGCTCCGGCTTGTTCGTCTGCCCCCTTTGGACGAACAAAGAGGGTGAATTCCTCTTGCAGTGGAGTCTTTGTTGAAGATTTGGACCCCTTCCTATTACCCTGGGCCGTCATTGTCCGGGGTATGTGCCGAGCAGAGTCATTTGGAATCTTCCTATCTGCCTTTCGGCTATCTTTCGGGTATCCCGAAGATTCCATCTTCTGCAGCTTTTTCCTCGACTTGCTAACTACCTTAGTCCAGGACTCAGCCTCCTTTTGGGGATCTTCGCCAACTGGAAAATTTTGCGTTCAAATTTGAATCCGTCTGCTCAAAAGTCGGCTTGTCCCTGTTACGGGTCTTCACCTTAGGCTTCTTCACAGACTTCTTCTGTTTGGAGGAGGAACGTTCCTTTGAGGTTTTTTTTTCTCCGGCTTTTGTGGGCTTCTTCGCCGTCCCTCCGAGACTCTTTCTGCCCTATACCTTTTGAGTGGCTTGGAGGTCTCTTCGACGGGCGGGCCGTCAATCCCGGCCTTGCCGGCGTCTTTCTCCCTTCCGACCTCTGACCCTGCAGTCGCTGTATGAGCAACTTCGCCCTCCTTCAGAGCCGCCCTGGTCTCCGTTCTTAGGGAACATTGTTCGGGTTGCTCATCGGCAGGTGGGCACGTTATCTCTACCAGCTGTTCAGGGTACGAAGACTCCTTCAGATTCGTGTGACCAAGTTCGTTCTCCTTCAAGTTCGTTCCGCCTTAGTCGCCGTCCTTTTGGGGCTTTGTTCGGGTCGTTCGTCGACAGGAGAACACGTTGAGTCGGCCGTATCTGGTCTCGTCTTGTTCTTTTTCTTAAGGCGAGACTTTTTCTTCCAAGGGTCATGAGTCTGGGTAGCTTTACTCTTTGAACTTCTCGTAGTCTGTGTCTGCGCCGATCTGGGCTTTGGGCGAGAAGACATGTCTTCTTTCACCCCAGCTTCTCCAAACATTGGTACTGCCTCCGTCCAGGCGAAATGGTCTGACATACGGCGAGCGTCCCTCGTGCGGAGCGGTGTCGTGACAACCCCTACGTCGCAACCGTCAGACAATGTTTCTCCCTTTTGTGAGGTTTTCCCGTGGATTGAGACAGATCCATGCGTGCTGCCTTGAGTCGAACTCCATGAGGGGAGTTATTAGCCCCGTTATAGGTCTCTCTCTTGGCAACAGTTACGCTTTTGTCCTTACCCATCCTCCCGAGGAGCTCTGTCACCTATGTGTGTGTCTCCTCGACGAAAGCAGCCGAGAACCCAACCATGTCCGTAATGGATAAATTGGCTGAGTCGATTCTGCATTCGGTTTGATAACCGATTTCTAATACTCCTAAAGGCTCTCTCTCTTTTAGAGTAGTCTGACAGGGGAGCTCGGTGCTCAAACAACGACTGTTGACATAGTCGTCAGACGGGTCCGTGCTTTCGCCGATATCGACCCCTGCAGCGAAGAATCACACAAGGCCAGTAACGGCTGCTTGAGGTCGTCAATTTTGACCTCTACCTCTACCTCGGGCACACTCCCCTTAGCCGTAAAAACGACTGTTTGATTCGTCATATCATTTTGGTTTCGGTTATCCTCCATCTCCTTACTCATGGCTGTGTATCTCTGGTGACCTTGCAATGTAGGACAATTCCAAGCGACTTAGGTTACTTTTATCTTTGTCGAATTTTCGGAACCTTCTCTGAGTCCGCTGGAGGCGACGATGCCGACGTATTAACTCTAAGTCTAAGTTTTAAGGCTAGCGATCGGAACATGGGAACCCAACCCCCCCCCCCCAAAAAAAAAAAAAATCGGATTTTCTACGTTCGCGTGCTAGAGTATCCTCTACAGGTCGGATGAGCTACTATCGAGAGTTCGATAGTTCGTCACCCGGATGAACCCGCGGAGGACTCCTGTTCAAGTAATGTGCCCTTAAGTTTCCGTGTCTGTTTCTTCACTTGCAAACAGAGAAAACGCCGGGCCCTTGAACTACCGCGATCGCTTTAAACGAGACTATCTATGAACGTACCAAAATCGCTTGGAACCGACAGCTCAGGTCTATGGCGCCTTATATATAACCCCAGATACGAATGCATCCAAAAGTTTTCGGGATAACAGAACACACTGCCCGGTCTAAAGAATATAAGTGAAAACCATTTTTACATATAATCTTTTTTTTTAGATTGCTCACTAATACCACAAAAAAGCATTTTTATATGTAAAATATTAATTACATATTCAAATAAATTTATTAAATTTATTAAAAGCAATAATTTCGTATTAACTGTATGCCACGGGTTAGTAGCCGTGATCGTCAATGATTTCGCTATTTACAGTATCCTTTTTCATTTTGATTATTTAAGTTTGTGTTTTATTTATTTTATGTTATTTTTTTATTTTTTATTGTTAAATTTTTAATTTCGTGATGGAATATTAGTCTAAAGAAAGTGCTGAACTGTTTATATTGTTTTAGGTTCAAACTGTTTAATGTTTTGTAATTTCAGTGCACGTGACAGAGATAGACTTTTAAAAATATATGCTTGATTTTTTTTTAAACCATACAGAATAATAAAATTGAGATACAGTTTTCGGACATTGCATTTAACAGCACATTTCTTTTCTATTTGACGGTGTATAAATTGAAAATGTGCGATGTGTAGAAGTTAATAAATTTCCGATAAAAAGAAAATGGATTTTTTTTAGGTCGTTACCACCGTTGATATGACGTCAACGTTACTCACGAACATGTTTTTGCTTTATAATATAGATTGAATTGCTTGGGCTTAGTTGATAGCATTACTTTTCGCTTCTATTCGCATGTTTATAAATATATTTTATTGTATCTCTAAAAAAATAAAGGTCTGAAAGAGTTGTCAAATTGTGTAATACCTCCTCTCTGAATGTCTTACGAACAGTTAATGGTGCATAATTATGGGTCAAGGTAATTTGTTGTGCACTTTTACCTCCAGTAAGGAACACCTCTATTTAAGGAATAAATCTTTTAGTCCCACTCTCCCAGTACAGGACTTATAATGTATTTGCGGCTGAATAAAGAACACACTCCGGACAAGAAACGAGTAAAATGTTTAAAGTCTTCTTTATAAATGTATGCTTCTTTATACTTTATTTGGTATATTTAGTAAGTAGGAGTTATTGAACAACATTTTAATATAATAATATTTATTAATAATTTTGAATTAGTAAGTTATCATATTGCATGAAATATACTTTTTAATTCATTAAATATCATGTATAAGAAGAGATGATATTATTGCAATTTAATGTCATTTTCTATCAAAATAACCTATAAATCAGGGACACCAATCTATTTAAAGGAAAAAATGTCTTATCCCAAGATTGTCCTTTATTGGGAGATAGAAGTGTAATTAGTTTCTAACAACTTTTTCGTTAGGTTTTAAAAAAAGAACATTTTCTAGTTTCACAAAATATTTTAGCAATAATTTACGTCTATAATATTTATCAAATTGAAAATTGAAATTATATTAAATTTTCAACCATTCAAATGTATTTTTTTAGAAAATTTCTCAAGAGAAATTTATAGGAATTGGATGCGGCAAGCTAATCCACTTAAACTTCTATGCTACGAATTTCAGTTATTTTATTAGCGAAATATTTGGAAATGATACTACATTCCAGGAATATTCATCGTAATTATCATCAAAAGCTGTCGCAACTATTAAAGGCATAATATATATATATATAATATTACTTTATTAGAATGCTCTCATCTGACAAAAATTAACTGTGTTTGCGTAGGTAGATATTTTCTAACATTTTTGCTCTATGTTTTTAATAGATTTGTTGATAAATGTTATTTAACTAAAAATATCATTTCAAACCTCTCAAACGTTCAAGATTACCATTTTACAGAAATACCCAAGAGAAGTTATATTTAATATGAATTAAATAAACGAAGCATTGCATCCAAATCTGAAATGCTACAAATTTTAGTGATTTTTTAGTAAGATAAATTAAGACAAACAATGCAATCCTGAAAAATTAAATATAATACTATCTGTATTTAAAGTATGCAAACAAACATTAAGGTCTTATTTTCATTGTTCAGTGGGTCTTAAAAATATATGGACAGACGATTTTTTTAAATAACAATTTAAAAAATGAAGCGATAGTCACGAAAAAAATATTAAGCATACGGAATCATAACATAAGTTTATTACAACAAATTAATCCAATATACGTTTTACAGAATTTTTGTAGAAAAATAAAAATCAAAGTAGGCTGCCTTAAATATATAGAATGGACTTTCCAAGTATTTTAAATTTAAATTTAAATTTTGGATCCATTCTCTTGAATTATCTTGAAATTCCTATCAGGCATACTTGAAACTAGTGTTTGAAGAATATGTGGATGTAAAGATAACCAACTTTGCTCTACTTGTTGCCTGAACTGAATAGTTCAAATCCTGAATAGTTGAAAACCGATCTCTCGTGCAAGTACTTCCCAAAGGTTTTCAATTGGATTCAGGTCTGGGCTGATGGCTTGCCAATCTATAACAGTCACTTGATTCTGCGTTAACCAAGCTATTGTTGAGCCATTGTTGACCATTTTACAGAAATACCCAAGAGAAGTTATATTTAATATGAATTAAATAAACGAAGCATTGCATCCAAATCTGAAATGCTACAAATTTTAGTGATTTTTTAGTAAGATAAATTAAGACAAACAATGCAATCCTGAACCAATCTGTGGATGGTGCCAATCGGAGGTGTGAATCGACACATTGTCCTGTGGAATTTCCCGTTTTCCCCTCCTAAGATGTTTCCAAATGGAAGTAGATTGCTTTTGAAGACATTTTGATAATACTCAGAGAACTTTCGACCATTGAGAAAAGCAATATCCGTTGTTCTGTTGAAACAGAACGCATCTCACACCCTCAGAGAACCCCTCCTTGTTGTCGACTAAAGATCACGTGAGGTTCTTGTCGAAGATTATGCCAATAGTATGCCCAGTCATCATGGCCATCCAAATTGATTTTTCTTTGTCACTGAAGAAAACAATTAACCATTCATCTGTCCAATGTATGTGTTTTTTAGTTCAAACACATTTGCTTGCCTGTATGCGACGGTACGGTGAACAAAAGATCTCGAAATAGGAAAAACTATAGTCCTCGCATTTTCACGAAGAGACTTCTTTAGGGTTGAAACTGCTCGCAAAATCTCTCTATCTTGTCGCTGAGATGTTTTTCTTGGTCGACCTGAATGCTTTTTTGTAGTCGAATTGTCACATTTCGAAAAAATTAAATAAATTTCAGATCTGCTACGCATAATTTGTTTAGCAATATTAGAAACTTTAACATTTTGAATCTTTAAACAACAAATTTCAGCTGTATCAGCTGCAGAGAATTAAATGTTAAGAGGCATTTTCCAACTATTCAAGAACTGAAGAACGAGCAGTAATTTTATATTTCGAAGTGGTTACGTGACATGTACAGAACTCAGAATATGCAAATTTTTTGATACGGTGGTATTAAAAACAATTCTTTTCATTGCCTATATATTTTTGGGACAGCTTATTTTGAATTCTATTTGTTTTTACAAACAGTCTGTTATATAAGCGTGATATTTCTGTATTGTAATAAATTTATGTTATGACTCCATATGCTAATTCTTTTTGTGATTATTGATTCATTATTTTAACTGTTATTTCAAAAAATCGCCTGTCCATATACTTTTGAGAGGCACTGTATTACATATTTTGTATGCATGTGTGTATGAAGTTTCTGGGAAAGTGTTCGCTACATTTTCTCTACAATCGGTGAATAGTTTATTTTCACTGCAGAAAAAAATATGACTCTTTGTTCAATTTAAACTTTAGAGATCTATGTAAGACAAGTTAAACATATTAATGAAGAGAATACGCGAGAAAAGTTTTATAATTTCTAAAATATGGTTCGCTTCAAAAGCACAAATAATTTTTAATCTGAATATTGATAATAAAATAAAAATGTACTAAAATAGTAACAGTTGAAGACATGGATAGCAGAAAGAAGCCGCCAATTAGATGTACTCATAATGTCTGTGTTCTACTACTTAGCGAAGTGATATAGACGGTAATGATCGTGTCACGTGTCTAGTGTGACAACATAGCAGCGTAAACTGTGGAATTTTTTTGTTGTTGTTTGAGTCAAGAAAAATGGAATTTGTAACTGTTGTCCAATGGCATTTTTTGTTACAATTTGAGAAAGAAGTTGCAACCAGAAAATCTATCTACGAACTGGTTAGAGTCTAAAGTAGGATTACCGCTATTTTAGAACAAAAATAATTGTCTTATTTAATGACAAAAAAATGTTTGTGATTATATAAGCCGATAGTTCTCTTTCGGATTTTTTGGGGGCAAAGGTTTCTTCAGGCGTTGGACCCTTGTGTACAACGTGCCGCTGATCCAACGGCTATCCCGAAATTCTGACTTAACACCCAAGGGTGTAGTGGAGGGTATTATGAGGTATACATCATATACCTTTTGTATTTTTTAAGAAGCTCCGTATACCCTCTCTTTCTCAAATAAAGCTACAGTGTATGCTCTCTGATATCCTTTGCCTTTAGCATATACCCTCTAGTTTATTCTACGACTACAACACTGGCAACACCTTGTAATTTTTTTCTTATGGGTGTACGATAGGACAGGGTATTTACTTGAGCCATACCTGTTAATCTAGTGATGCAGAGATAGTATATCACTGTCACTATCTATGCGCTTGATTCAAATATCTTAACGCGTATTTGGGTTGAAAGAGGTGTGCTATGTAGCTGAAGTTGGATACACCGAAAGTCTGCTACTGTTTCTAAAAAACTTGAAATATTTTCCTATTATTCTATTGCAGGCAATTTGTTTTACAATGCATTGGCATTGAAACTGTACGCTCATTTATGAATAATCTTGTACATTAAAAATAATTATCAGATTTATAATTTCAATTCTAATCTGAACCCATCGAGTTAAAAGAAAATAATATTTTTATGATTTCAGCAGAAGCGCTTTGTCATTCATTTTACCCTTTTTTAATATAATCAAATTTTTATAATATATTATATTATTTATTTTAAGAGTATTTTATAATTTACATACAGGGTGATTAAAAAATGTTTAGCAAAGAGGTGGTAGTGTGTACAACATTGAATTTTTGTATCGGAAAAGTAGTGTTACAGTCTTTTTATTCATTCAAAAATACAGGGTTTTTCATTTGAATCGGAATTTGGATTTTTGTACAAAGCATAACATTAAAAATGATGAAGAAAATTTAACTAAATTTGAAATGGACTGACCCTTCTTTTTCTGAAATCTAAAGGCATCATGATAAATGGTAGAAGTGGCTGCTATCCTTATCCAAATAGGTTTTTAGTGTCCATCACCACCTCTTAAAGTTTTTCTAGTAATTTTTGAATATATTGAACTACACATTTACAAAAACACTACAGCAAATATATGATTGATTAATATTTATCAATATTTATTATTATTATTAACAAAACTATGTATTATGAAAATGAATATAATCAAATGTATATAATCGAAGTAAAAATGTATATAATAAAAAACCAACAGAACAGCAATATTTGTTAACACTTATATTTTTATGCAATGTTTTCCCATTCTTTTTTTTTCTAATAGACTATATCTGATAACAATAAATAATTCCTTTGATATTGTATTATAAATCAAATTCTCAAAATATTTACTAACAATGGTTTATGTCAGGAGTTTCATGCTATTTGTTTTCAGGTTGAAAATAAAAGATTTATCATAGTTTGTGAAATAGCTGTCACTGCTGCTCTGCTTCATATGTTCATTTTATCATTTCCCGTCATCTATTAATCAACTATTACTCCCTGGATGATTTATGTAGAACTTTTAGGTTGTTGATTCATTGTTTTTCTTCAGAACAGCAAATTCAACAGTTTTTCTCTGAAGAGCACAAAAAAGGCATTTCTTTTTTTTTTCTTGAGTTTGGGAATGATATGTAGCAGAAATGTTTTTCCATTATTCCGTATATTGAACTACACATTTACAAAAACACTAAAACGTACTGCAAAGATATGATTTATTAATATTTTTTAACATTTATTATTATTATCCACAAAATTACGTATTATTTCATAAAAATAAAAACGTATATAATCCTGAAAATTTCAGACCAGGAAAATCTGTTAAAATTTAAAATTTTATACAATGTTATCTCCATTATTTTTTTCTAATGGACTATATCTGGTCACAATAAGTAATACATTTGATGTTATAATATAAATCAAATTCTCAAAATATTTATCTAAAAT
This sequence comes from Maratus michaelseni, assembly GCA_963931845.1. NCBI lineage: Eukaryota > Metazoa > Arthropoda > Arachnida > Araneae > Salticidae > Maratus > Maratus michaelseni. The sequence continues at coordinate 284,638,242 of OZ007587.1, forward strand.
AGTTTATGTCAGAAGATACATGCTATTTGTTTTCCGGGTGAAAATCATAGTTTCAGGTTGATTAGTTAATCAGGTCACTAGATCAGTAATCAGGTTTATCTATCATACTAGATTAATTTTAACACCAATTATTCAAATTGGTAAAGAAATCATACGAGTTGTAATTTTCCAACTGGACGAAAAATGTCCGGGCCAGGATTCGAACCTGGGATCTCTAGGCTGAAGCTGCCACGCTGTACCAACTGAGCTATCCCGCTCAAATCTGGAGGGTATAATTCATCCAGTTAACCTTATTGATCATAGCATCTGGTCTGATATTTTCAATCAGCTCAACAGAATAAATCGCAGGTAATGGAACTCCAGTAAACGCTGGATACGTGATTACACTAGATTAATTTTAACACAATTATTCAAATTGGTAAAGAAATCATACGAGTTGTAATTTTCCAACTGGACGAAAAATGTCCGGGCCAGGATTCGAACCTGGGATCTCTAGGCTGAAGCTGCCACGCTCTACCAACTGAGCTATCCCGGTCAAATCTGGAGGGCATAATTCATCCAGTTAACCTTATTGATCATAGCATCTGGTCTGATATTTTTAATCAGCTCAACAGAATAAATCGCAGGTAATGGAACTCCATTACCTGCCCGGACATTTTTCGTCCAGTTGGAAAATTACAATTCGTATTATCTATCATAGTTTGTTAAACAGCTATCACTGCTGCTAAGTTCCAGGTATTCATTTTATCATTGTCCGTAATCTACTAATCAACTATTACTCCAGGGATGATTTATGCCGAAATTCTTCTTTGTTAATTCATTGTTTTTCTTCAGGACAGCAAATTCAACAGTTTTCTCTGAAGACCACATTGAAAAGGTATTTCTATTTTTGATTCTTGAGCTTAGGAATGATATGTAGCAGAAATGTTTTATCTGTAGCTCATTTTTTAAGGATAAAGACATTTTATTATGTTTTTGCTATTTGATTTTAATTTCACAAATGTATTTTTTAACTTTCATGGAGTAAATACACGTAAATAAATTTATGCACAGTTTACTTTTAATAATAATAACAATAAATAAATATGCAGAATTTTCGATTTTAAAATTACAAGAGGATTTAACTCTGCCATCCCTGATTACACTATATAGGTGAAAAACATTTTTTTAAATTAAAAACTCTAATACAAGGTGGCTACAGATCAGGAAAAAACACATTCGGAAAAAAGGGTATATACCAGTATTTTCCTATAGAAAAATTCAACTTATTTATCGCTCAAATAAACAATACAAAATTTTCCATAAGAAAATACTGTTGTTTACCACTTTTTTGACAATGTTTTCCCCTGATCTGTCACCACCTTGTAATAGATATTTTTCAATTTATTATATTCAGTAGCGTAGCTAAGGGGGGGCAAGGGGGGCGACGGCCCCGGGCGCCGCTGCCAAGGGGCGCCAAATTGAGAGGCGGTTTTAACCGAAATTATCTCTCATTTTTTGACAATAAATAAAAACTGTTGACCTTTTTTTTGTGTGTGTGAATGTTTTCTTTAGTAAAACATTTTATTATATTCAAATAATGAAAGAAAAAGCTTCTGTAAATTTTCTAGGGATGGCTCAACACACTTCGTACTTTACATGATTGCGTACCTCAAAGGAGGCGCAAAATGATTAAATGGACGAGGGGGGGGGCGCCCAATTGAAAGACGCATTAAATCAAAACTTGTAGGGAGCCCAAAAAGGCCCAAGCATTAGTTTTGAGCAGTTCCCTAAGATGAAAACATTTTAAAACGTCCTATTACTTAGCGCTTTAGATCTTCAGTTAGTCGAAATTAAGCATAGATTATGAATTAATCATTATAATAAAATTTTAAAGAAATGCGCCAAAAATGGGGGGAAATGATTAAAAAAGGTCCCTAGGAACCTAACAAAAATATGAGGATTGTGGCCCGAGGAGAGGAATTAATACAAAACTTTAAAGTTATGCATTGAGAGAGGGTGACACAATTAGGGAGGTGAAAAATGCACAGTGTAAAAAAGTTCGAGGGTTCCCGGATCGGGCCCCAGGGTCTTAACTGGGATGTTGAAATGGGGGAATAACTAAATGGAGAAAAGCCCCCAAAATGTGGAAGATTAGATTGAAACGTTGACAAATATTATTCACAATTTAGAACACAAAAACATAAAGTGGCCTAGGAGGCCCAGGTCTTAAAAAAATAAAAATCTGAGCCTTAGGTACACCAGGACCTGCCCTGGGCTATTCACACCCAAATTTCCAGACTTCTGCGTGCATTAGATTTCGCTAGCCATCGCACACAGACAAACGACTTTCTTTTATTAGTATAGAAAATTAAGTTCTTAAAATATTAAAATGCTGTATTGTCTTCTGAAATACAGCTGCGTACATAATTTTTATTATTCTAGTCTATCAGGAAGTGGGTGAAAAATCAATTAGAAAATTTCATTTTTACATTACAAAAAACAAGCTAAATGAAAAGGAAATAAATAAAAATGAATTCATGTATTATTAATGAAATCTTTATTTATTGAGTAAAGACACAAGTATAATAGATGAATTCCAAAGTTAAAGATAATGCTAATCATAGATAATTTTATAACTAAAATGTTTTATTAGACCTTCAGATATATATTTTTTAAAAGAGAAAAATTTTATAAAATAAATAAAAATAAAAATTCCTTAACTTTTAGAAAACGGGCAGTCCATAATCCATATGCTAAACTTTTGGAGATTTAGTATATTTAAAATCAAATTCCTCGCTCGTTGTATCCGGGATTTATTCTAAGTCAGATATGCTATTGCAGATATCATTTGCATATTTTTTATGGCTAAGCCACAATATTATAAGTTTCGGGGACGCAACTGAAGTTACGCCACTACTTTTAAACAACAAGCTCATGAAGTTTGTAAATAGTTTTTTAGATTGCGTTTCAGACCAGGATTAGCCATCATGATTAAAAGAAAGAAAAAGAGACATAAAATAACATAATTAAATCTGATTGGACAAATATATATCTCTTTCTCTTTATGTTAATCAAAGTAAAAATTTTACGATAATAAAAGTTAGCAAATAAGGTGCACCGATGTAAGTTTTAAGATGCAGTTTTTGTTGATATTATAAAATAGTTTTGTGAAAGTTTTATGATGTAATCAAGCAAAAGGGTAATTCTTTAGGTAAAATTCATTTGTGTTAAAAATATTTCATTAGAAATCTTTTAAAGAAAATTTCAAAACCACACTTTTGTATAATTCTAAACTTTTCGGAACATTTTTCTTTCATACTTTCCTTACAAATCTGTTAGGGGAACCGTCGATAGCATACTTAATTTTCTATCTTAATAAATTGTTATATCAGTCTTCATATTTTAATATACATTTTCATCTTTCGATAATGGTAAAAAAGGTTTGTTCAGCTTACCTGAGAACTGCTTTTGCGCAAAGTAATATCCACAATAATGCACTGATATTTATCCTTTTGATTCATTGAAGTGTCGCTGTATGGGAGTAATAAACAACATTATTAGAAGAAAGTAATATTGCGTGAAGTAAGAAGTAGATCCATTTTTCTTTGAATATAATATTATTATTGTAATTCTTGGCTTTATATACACATTTAAATCGCGTTTTGGAGACTGCATAAAAAAGCTCCAATTTTACATTTTATTTGGGATATTTACAAGGGCGTCTTAACTGTTCGGTGACATTTTAGATTCTGAGGGAGAATAGTTATTGAGTTCTCGAGCGCACGGTATCAGCTGTAGGTTGAAGTAGGGAGGTCTGCAGAATTTCTCAGCTGATCAGTTTCGACAGTCTCTGGTTTTATTAACTTTGGTTTGCAGCTGCGGTTATCACTTGAAGTACTTATCGTTAATTGGGGTCTGGTTTTTAACATGTTCTAAGTGTTCTTTCGATCGTTCACAACACGTGGAGATTATTAATTGCATAAAAAGGTTTCTCCGTCACTCCCCCGTAATCTCCTGTGTGGGGAATGGTTGAAGGTTCAGTTTCTTACGGTGTTTTTCGTACACAGGTTTGGGAGTGGGTTTGGTGAGAGTGTCGGCTGTCATTTCTTCAGTGGGGCAGTATTGTAAATCCATTTTTCCTTCTTCTTTCATCAGTTTGATGTTGTGGAAACGTATGTCGATATGTTTGGATCGCTTAGTATCTTTATCATTTTCAGTCATTTTTGTACAGGACATATTATCCTCAAATATCGTGATTGGTAGTTTTTGTGGAATGTTGAGGTCGCTAAGCAAGTTTGTTATCCAGCTTAATTCTTGTGCTGCGCTGCTAGCTGAAACGTATTCAGCTTCGGCTGACGAATACTCTATAACTGTAAGGATCACATTTTCAATTAGTTAAAATGTCATGACAAATGTTAATTAGTTAAAATGTCATGACAAATGTTAATTAGTTAAAATGTCATGCCAAATTTTAAAATAAAACACAAAATACATTTTACTTAACCTTTTTGTTTTAGAAAAAAAAACTATCCATATCGTATTTTTAATTTTACGAAATGCACTTTAAAGATTTCAAAATAAGAAAAAAAACAAAAAAAAAACAGGAGTCAATTGAAAAGTATTTGTTGCAGTTTTATCACTTAGGATTATGAAACTCCTTGTAATTTTTAAAGAGTGTACGCACCTTGTAAATGAAACAAGGCAGCAGATTTATTTTCCATAATCGGGTTTAATTTAGGAGTTTTCGCAAACGTGATTTCTAGCAAATAATTTACTTTCATTGTTGTAATCATTGTTGCTACTGTCATACTCTTAAAACTGCATAGCTAAACATCTTGGAGGTAAAAATAGGTTACCATAAATGAAAATATATCATAAATGAAAATGTCGTCATAAATTCGCGATAGCTGACAATTTTTCAAAGTCCCCAAATATTGACGAAATTTAGGAATCTTCTATAATCGTGTTCTACGCACTTTACCTTCTTTGAGTAAAATTCGTTTAATTCTTAAAAACAAGGAAGAGGAAAGCTACCTTTACTCCAGTACAAGCCGGAAGGACTTTCCTTCCGTCTTGAGGAAAAATTCGGTTTTTTTATTGGGGGGGGATGGGGGGGGGGCGCAAAATTCCTTCCTGCCCCGGGCGCCAAAAAACGTAGCTACGCCACTGATTATATTTTTATATATCGTCCACTAACAACACCAAAAATAGTTTTGACATGAAAAACATCAATTATGCATTCAAATAAAGCTTTGAAATTTATTAAAACCGACACGTTCGTATTGGCCGCAGACCATGAGTTAACAGTCGAAGAAATCTCCAAAGATTTCCCTACCAACAGCAGTTTTTTTTTTAATTCTGATAATTTCACTTGTTTAAGCGAGCTTTTCTCAACTCCGAATAGGTTTTTGGATGCTATCAATTCTCAAGTAACCATTTTCCTGTTCAACAAATATGATTTACAGAAAAATATGATATATTAACAAAACCAAATTAATGCAATTAAATAAATTAACATTAACATTAAAATTAATATTGTTTTTTACACTTGCATGTAGAATTTGAATTACACAGCTGAAAATGTGTAATTGAGAATTGATAACATCCTAATAATCGATGCTCCGATTTTAGAAATCTGTTTAATACGCTATAAAAACTAATCGTAAACATTTCCAAAAATCGGTGGCAGCAAAACAAATTTGTTTTTATAAATCATATATTATAATTACGAGCAAATCTTGTCTGAGTGTCTGTCTGTATGCAAATTTTATCTTAAAAACGGCTCTAACGATTTTGACGAAATTTTGTAACTTAATGTTTTCGGGCACGAGTAGACCAGATTATTATAGAACTGATTATTATATGTTGTACAGAGAATTTATTGTAATATTGAATTGAACACAAAACTAATTTTAACCTAGCATAACTCTGTCTTCCTCGCTGGTGATTCTTTAAATCTTGAAAATATATTGGTTTCTAATATTTCTAAAGGTAAAGAATTCTTTTTGGCACCATTGTAATTCAGATGTTATTGTATATTTTCGTTCGCACGTATATTACATTTTTGTAGAATAAAAAATATTTGTCTTTTTCACAGTGTAATAGTACAAAGCATGGTCTTTTGCAAATATCTACTAAAAGTTAGAAAAATGGAGAAAACTACATCTCTATGCAAATGTAGATTTTACTTAATGAAATAAAAAGGAAGCAATGATAATAATATATAAATGAAGTTTTCAGTTTTAAAGATTTACTAATATGGATAACTGAACTTCATTTCTAAAAATAAAACAGAAATAAGAAAGGTTGGTTTTTATATTATTTCTTGAATAGCTAAGAATATGTGTTCTTTCATGAAGCAATGCTAAATTATTCTGGAATCATTTCTAAAAAAATCAGAAAGATTTTTTTCAGCAAGGATTATTTCAAGTATTTTCAACTGTTCTAATATTTGAAGGATTTTATTTGAAATGGTCTCCATAAATATTGATCGACAAGAAACGAGAAGATAAAATCCTATATCTTATTTACTCTAAGAATCCGTTTGACGTAGATAAGAGAACCATGTATTAACAGTTTTATGTGTATATTTGCTTTAAGCAACAAGTTGTGGGGATTTTCTTTTACATTTTTCTATCGACACACCACTTTTGCATAGTATTTTATGAAACATAGTAGTATATATATGTTGAAAAAATAAATCAAACATTAATATGACAATAGTAATAAATATACAAAATATCAGCTTATTTTTACATTAACAAATGTTAACTTTAATGTTAACTTTGAGAAAATGGAAAAAAAAAATTAAACTTAAAAAAAAATTATATTGTGAGGATGCTGGCGTCTTTCGGAGAAACTCAAGGTATGAATTTCTAAGTCAATTTAGATCATTTCTTTAATTTTCGAGCTATTAAGAAGTAATAAAAAGTAAAATTTCAGAAACAGACCAGATTATTCTTGTATTTGTAATAAGTAGATGTTATCTTTTATTTTATTTTATTTAAAAATTTATGGCTTTCAGAAAAGTTGGAATATTGATTTGAAACTGGTAATGTCAATGCAATCCTTTTAAGTCTCATATTTTGAGTACCACTGTTTCAGAATATTCTCTTTAGCTGGTGTCAGTAATTTGCGAATAAATAAGATAAAGTTTACTATTGGGAAATTGCAGTACTGAAAATATGGGAAACATGATATGTTTTCGAATAATAAAGAACGAATAATATAATAATGATGAATCTCTATCTCTATAAAAGAGTAAGTGTCTGTCTGCCTGCCCGCGGATTTCTCCGTAATTATAACACCTAGGACTCTAAAATTTTTGTCATGTGTAGATGTTGTCACCGGAAAGTATACCTCGGCACCGGATTTTTAAATTTTAATTTAGATTTTTTTAAAAATTAAAACGTGTATATGGAATTTTGGGTTCGAGGCTATTTCAAGCTCCTCCCATGAAATAGAATCGGCAACGCCGTCCGTGGCAACGAAGCAGCCAGCCAATGAGAGCAGGTGTGATTATGTCATGATTCAGGATCTAGCGACGAGACGACAGTTTATGGTCGTAGCACAGTGTTTATTTTTTAGATTTATTTTAAAGAAAAGGAATATATTTTTGACTGATTATCGAGATTAAAGTAGGTTAGTTTTGATTGTATTCATTCTTTGTATGTTTAGTTGCCCCCATATATTATGTTTTAGGTAAGAATATAACTTGCATTTTACTGAATGGTTTCATAGCGTTCATATTCTGAAATGAAACAAACTGTTTTCAATAACAAATCTTAATGAATTAAATTAATCTTACACTTTACTATAAAATGTACAATTCTACAATTTATCGCATGTTACAACGTTCTCGGGAACTAAAAATGTAGTAAAAAACTCTTAACAGGAAGATTGTAAATTAACAAACTCATATATATAAGATATAACTTTAAACTGATATGCCTCATCAACTGTTGTCGAAATCAATGTAATGTAAATATTTCTTAAATATTATGATTTTGTTTAAGAATTGGAAACATTCAGAGAAGTGTAGATTGTATTTGTTCATCAAAACAATTTGATTTGTAAGTATGAGGTAAAAAAAAAAATCACCGTTTTTTCACATGATGAGTTTCATCAGAAAGTAAAACAATAAATAAATATGAATGATTTGCGAAGCTGTTTTAAAATAATTAAAAAGAATAAGTCTTTAAAAATGTAAAATCAATGTTATTTCTGGCCGAGTTTTTTTAAACAATAATTATAAACCATTTTAATTTGTAAGCATGTTGTAAAAAAATCACCATTTAGTGACAAATTTTGTGTTTTATAAGAATCGCCCAAGAACGGACATGCAATGTGATACAGAATTTATGTTGTCATCGCACTGTTTATAATTATTTTTGTTGAGGGTTTTTGGTTGATGTTATTGAATTAGTGATAGAAACAGCTCCGCAAATCATTCATATTTACTTATTGTTTAACTTGCTGATAAAACTCATAATATGTGTGAAAACGGTGATTTTTTTAACTTCATATTTACAAATTAAATTGTTTTGCGGATTGTAAGTATGAGGTAAAAAAAAAATAACCGTTTTCTCACATAATGAGTTTCATCAGAAAGTAAAACAATAAATAAATATGAATGATTTGCGGAGCTGTTTCAAAATAATTATAAAGAATAAGTCTTTAAAAATGTAAAATCAATGTTATTTCTGGCCGAGTTTTTTTTAAAATAATTATAAACCATTTTAATTTGTAAGCATGTTGTAAAAAAATCACCATTTTGTGACAAATTTTGAGTTTTATAACAATCGCCCAAGAAAATAATAATAATAATAATAATAATAATAGTAATAATAATAAATGTGGTATACAATTTATGTTGTCATCACACTCTTTATAATTATTTTTGTTGAGGGTTTTCGGGCGATGTGATTGAATTTTTGATAGAAACAGCTCCGCAAATCATGCATATTTACTTAATGTTTAACTTGCTGATAAAACTCATACTATGTGAGAAAACGCTGATTTTTTTTAAAAATTTATATTTACAAATTAAATTGTTTTGCGGATTGTAAGTATGAGGTAAAAAAAAATAACCGTTTTCTCACATAATGAGTTTCATCAGAAAGTAAAACAATAAATAAATATGAATGATTTGCAGAGCTGTTTCAAAATAATTATAAAGAATAAGTCTTTAAAAATGTAAAATCAATGTTATTTCTGGCCGAGTTTTTTTTAAAAATAATTATAAACCATTTTAATTTGTAAGCATGTTGTAAAAAAATCACCATTTTGTGACAAATTTTGAGATTTATAACAATCGCCCAAGAAAATAATAATAATAATAATAATAATAGTAATAATAATAAATGTGGTATAAAATTTATGTTGTCATCACACTCTTTATAATTATTTTTGTTGAGGGTTTTCGGGCGATGTGATTGAATTTTTGATAGAAACAGCTCCGCAATTCATGCATATTTACTTAATGTTTAACTTGCTGATAAAACTCATAATATGTGAGAAAACGCTGATTTTTTTTAAAAATTTATATTTACAAATTAAATTGTTTTGCGGATTGTAAGTATGAGGTAAAAAAAAAATAACCGTTTTCTCACATAATGAGTTTCATCAGAAAGTAAAAAAATAAATAAATATGAATGATTTGCAGAGCTGTTTCAAAATAATTATAAAGAATAAGTCTTTAAAAATGTAAAATCAATGTTATTTCTGGCCGAGTTTTTTTAAAAATAATTATAAACCATTTTAATTTGTAAGCATGTTGTAAAAAAATCACCATTTTGTGACAAATTTTGAGTTTTATAAGAATCGCCCGAGAACGAACATGGAATGTGGTATAAAATTTATGTTGTCATCACACTCTTTATAATTATTTTTGTTGAGGGTTTTTGGGCGATGTGATTGAATTTTTGATAGAAACAGCTCCTCAAATCATTCATATTTACTTAATGTTTTAACTTGCTGATAAAACTCATAATATGTGAGAAAACGGTGATTTTTTTTTTACTTCATATTTACAAATTAAATTGTTTTGAGGAAAAAATACATCCTACACTGCACTGAATGTTTTAATTTCTTAGCAAACTCATAATGTTTAAGAATTATTTACATTATATTGATTTCGACAACAGTTGATGAGGCATATCAGTTTAAAGTTGTATCTTATATATGATTTGTTAATTCAATGATGTGAAATTTATGATTATTTATTTATTGTTATTTACAATTTTTCTTTCTGTTACTTTTATTGGACTACATTTTTAGTTCCCAAGAACGTTGTAATATGCGATAAATTGTAGAACTGTACATTTTATAGTAAAGTGTAAGATTAATTTGATTCATTAAGATTCGTTATTGAAAACAGTTTGTTTCATTTAAGAACATGAGCTGATATGTCTAGCGCTATGAAAACATTCAGTAAAGTACAAAATATATTCTTACCATACACATAATATATGGCGACAACTACGCATACAAAGAATGAATACAATTGAAACTAACTTATGTGAACCTCAATTAGCCAAAAATATATAACCTTTCTTTAAAATAAAACTCAAACATAAACAAAACAATGAAATCTGTGGCTAGCCGCTTTCAGCTGTGAACATGAACTACCGTCGCTGGATCCTGGATCGTCCCATATTCACACCTGCTCTCATTGGCTGCCTGCTTTGTTGCTGTGGATTGGCGGAGAGCATAGAATAGCCTCGAATCCAGAATTCCGTATGCATGTTTTAATTTAAAAAAAATCTAAATTGAAATTAAAAAATCAGGCCTAGGTGTTATAATTACGGTGCTTTCCTCAGGCAGGAAGACAGAATAGGTTTGTTTGTATAGAGGTTTGTGTGTGTGCTGTTTTTAATAAAGACAGTTGCATTTTTTCTGCGACCCTTTCACGAAAGTTTTTTTTCTGCGAACCTTTCACAAAATCAATATTTTTTCCACAATCCTTTGACGAATTTCGTACTTTTTCTGCGATCCTTTGATTAAATTCAAGTTTTTCCTGCAATCATTTGACGAAATTTGCTTTTTTTGTGATCCTTTAACGAAATTCGTGTTTTTTCCACATATTTTTGTCGAGATTCATGTTTTTTCAGTGATCCTACGACGTAATTCGTGTTTTTTTCAGCGATCCTTTGACGAAATTCACATTTTTCCTGTGATCCTTTGGCTAAATTTGCGTTTTCCCGCGATCCTTTGATGAAATTCGCATTTTTCCGTGATCCTTTGATGAAATCTGCCTTTTTAATGATCCTTTGACAATATTCGTGTTTTCTCTGCTGCCTTTTGACGAGATTCATGTTTTTTTAGCGATCCTTTGACAAAATTCGTGTTTTTTCAGCGATTATTTGATGAAATTCGTGTTTTTCTCGCGAACCTTTGACAAAATTCACGTTTGCCAGCGATTCTTTGATAAAATATGCTTTTTTCTATTATGATAGGGAAAAGCGAATTAGGATAGGTAGATAGGGAAACCCCATTATCGGATCGGGACATTAGATGCAATTAAGAAACATTTGTATATTCGTAATAATTAGCAAAAATGGCGAGATAAAGGGGGTGGGGGGGAACGACTTTTTATTAAATATCGCATTTGTTCTACATCACCTTCCTCTCACCACCAGGGGGTGCTTTGCTATCTCTGTTTCTATGGGCTGGATCACGACGGGGTATGGCTCTTTCCACTCGACATCAGTAGAGCTTACTGATTTTAGTTCTGATTTTTAGCACAGGGGAGGCTTTGGTACCTCTGGTTCTATGGGCTGGATCATGACGGGGTATGCCTCATTCGACTCGACATCGATAACCTTAATTATTTCAGTTATGTTCGTATAGAACATATTGTGCCCCCTGGCAGTGGAAGGTGTAACTAAAGGATTTTGCAGCTAACTCGGGTTCTATGGGTCACATTACGACACGCTTTGGCTCATTCGACTCAACATCAATAGAGCTTACCGATTTTAGTTCCGAGTTTCACCACCAAGGGGCGCTTTCGCATCTCTGGGTCTATGGGCTGGATCATGACGGGGTATGCCTCATTCGACTCGACATCGATAACATTAATGATTTCAGTTCTATGGGTCACATCACGACATGGTTTGGCTCATTCGACACAACATCAATAGAGCTTACCTATTTTAGTTCTGAATTTCCCACCAAGGGGTGCTTTCCTATCTCTGTTTCTATGGGCTGGATCACAATAGGGTATGGCTCTTTTCACTTGACATCGATAGAGCTGACTGATTTTAGTTCGGATTTTTACCACCAGGGGTGCTTTCCTATATCTGGTTCTATGGGCTGGATCACGACGGGATACGGCTCATTCGACTCTACATAGATAGAGCTTATCGATTTTAACCACCAGGGACGCTTTTCTATCTCTGATTCTATGGGCTGGATCATGAAGGGGTGTGGCTCTTTCGACTCGACTTACAGTAATATATGGGAGTGTGTATGGCACGCCCAGTGTTTGCTGTCTAAGGTAATGGGGCCCCAACATTAGATTTTTTTAAAAATAAAAAAAATGTTCAACACTGATTTCAGGTACATTTAAGGTTGTTGGCACGGGCAACGCCGGGCGGGTAAGCTAGTATCACATATCTGAGCATCATACACCGAAGTGCCAATAAATTAGAGATAACTGATTAATAACGAATTGTCGCTTCTCTACCCTTAATAATGACTTCCAAATGACAAGACATTGATGCAGAAACTGTTTGAAAGCGTATCGGAGGTACGCATGCCAAATGTTGCTAGAAATCACCATAAATCAATTAAAGACGCTGGCATGGTGGAACGTAATTGCATTTCAATTTCGAGGATATTTTGAAGCCACTGAGTCATTTTTTTCGGAGTATTCCAATGGTCAGAAGCATAGGCAAACATAAACCAACAATTCTGAATAGTAAACTTTGCCTGGATTAAATGGAAAATAAGACGAAAATTACTATTAGAAAATGTGGTGGGAGTTTGCTCCTGCGGTAATCATGCTTCGCCAATGGTGTCCAATACTTACGTGGGTGTTGACGTCCGGACTTCTCGATAGTTATTTCCTCAAACAAACATTAGTAGAATTTTCCTAACCATTCTACACCAGTTACGAACCAGTTACTTGACAGTGGTATTTTGACGGTAGTATTTATTTTGGTTGAAACTCCATTTATACGTAGGTGACAAAAAGCATAAAATGGTGAAAGTAATAACCCCTATAATATACGTACTTAGAGGCAAAGAGGGTGTTTTGTAGATGTCCAAAAGTCATAAACCAAAAGTTCTCGAGTCAATACACGCTCGGTATTTGATGAGCACCCATAACCTTGTACACTTCCACCTTGGCATCTAAATTTATGTTTTCATGAGTCAAATTCCATATTCTAGTCTACCATCAGTATAACACAATTAGATTCGATATTCATCACTTCATGTTACTCTGTTTCAACAGTCAATGGTCCAGTAATAGTATTCTCTGAACCATGCAAGACGTTGAGCGAGTGGTATGAATTTCCAAGTGGTTCTCTCATGTGGTATTTGCTTCTGAAGCCCATTTAGTAGAGCAAACGCTGCACAAGTTATCTACTGATTTTATGTATGTCCTTTTCGTTCCTATAGGTGGTAACCCGAGATAAGATTCGCTGCCACCTACTGCGTAAGATACAATTCATTTGTAGAAGGTCAAGTTCATTCAAAATTATGTATCCATTGTAGTTTATCCAATTATTAATCAATTTTCTGCTATTCGTATTCGTTCACCCTATTCATGATACCGTGGAGCGAAAAAATCACATTTTTGTGCACTTTCTAATATTGTACGATCTATACGAAAAACACCTATTATTTGCCTTATCAGTCGGAAGTATCTAAATAGGGAATTTCTCCGATCGAGCAATTTTTTATATATTTTTTTAGAGGGCTATACATCCAGCTACATATATCATATACGAGCGTCCGAACATGTATAGGAATGAGACAACAGCGCATCGATTTTTCATAATACTGCCTATCTCTAATTTAATTGCACTTCAGTGTAGCATCTTCTGTCTATCTATTCGTGTCCAAATAGTCGTAAGCACACAATAAAATATGACACATGTCTGAATGACATATGTCAAACAATTAATTGCAGTTAGCTGTTTAGTGTCCAGGTTTGTTACATGTAATAACTTATGTTTCATACTGAGAATTTGACTTATGTAGATTTTTGAAATATTTGGTTTACCTGCATTTTTTCTTTAAGAAACAAAACTCTTTGTTTTTCAGTTTTGCGAGAAAATAATAAATCTCAAATTAAAAGTATTGTTTAAATAAAACCTCTAATTATTTTGATGTTTATTAATATATCGATAATCTTTTTTTAAAAAAACAAAGAACATTCTTACGAATAATTTTGAATGGATTTGTCATAATTCTTTTCCATGGCTGTCACTGTTCTTTAAACTTACAAGAGAACGCTCAGGGATCGGAAACAGAGTATGGTATGACTATTTTTATATTGGTAGAGTACATACAATAAACTTATTACAGCTATATAGTGCAATGAACAAAGAGGTTTGGATAAACAAGCCCCAATATTTCCGCATCATTTACGCTTATTTATATATTTGGATAAATTGCACTCTTTTTTTTTGACTGGATTCGCTACGTGCCTGACTTTAAAAATAAGATTTATTTACGGCGTGAGTGCCATTCCCGACCAAATTATTATTTTCAGACAAAATAATCGTGAAATATTTTCGAACCACTATCCAAAATGTATAAATAATTATTTAAATTTGACACAAACATAAATAAAACATGTTTTTGCTCATTTATATATATATATATATATATATATAGTATATGTAAATATTTAGTTTTTTACAGAAACACAGAGAAAGGTTATGAAATTTTGAGTTTTTATGGCTGTAATAAAAGTAAAAAAGAAAATAAATATGTACATTGTGTTTATTTTTTCAGTCGAAAAATGTTCCTTTTTAATTATAACTGTTTATAGCTTTTTACACGAATAAGGGCCTATACTTTTTACGGTTCTATTTAATACGGTACATAAAATTAAGTGTGCTATTTTAATTACATATTTTTTACTACCCTAATAATTCAAAAATTTAGTTATATAATAATTTCCCTGTAAATGTCAGTAAAATATTTAAGAAAAATAGAAGTTTCGCTCATTAAAAACCAAGTGTAACATATTCAAATTTATTTTATTGCTATAATTCAGTTTTCAAGAACGTCAGTTTGAAATTCATCATCATTATTATTATTATTTAGGAAAATATTTTGTAAAGCTTTCATCTCTATTTAAATATACATTAAATGATATAACTTGATATAATATTAAATGATATCTTTTCGGATCAAATAAAAATATACTTGACTCTTCTCCTTAATATATTTAAATTTACAAATGTTTATGATATTCATATTCACATGTTTATTAAACTTAAAGGTCGTAGATATCATTAAAAATATTTTTAAACGAAATATGATTAAGAATCAGCAATAAATTTAATGGTTGTGTTTTGTGATGGTTATTTCTAATGGAAAATTTAGATATTTTAAACTTTTCTTTCTCAAACTGTTTATTAAAATCTATACTACACTGCTCAAAACAATTAAAGGATATTGCAGTTTTAGGTGGATTTTGTATCTGGGAAACTTTTTAGCTGATTGATACATGGTCGACAGACATAGTAGGTTATATGAGAATAAATTACACATGTTTGGCAGAAAAAATGCATTTTATTGCGCATTTGTGCACAAAAGGAAAAAAACACAGTTTGTGCATATGAGAAAAAAAGAATAAGAAAAGGTGTTTTCTTCAAAGAAAATCATTTTCAGTAGGGGGTATGGTTTCCACGGGCGGCCAGCAACGTTGAACACCTTTAAGGCATGAACTCAATGAGGCTATTAATGACAAGTTGGGGTATTCTGCCCCACTCTTCCAGAAGAGCTCTTTCCAGTTCTTGGAGATTTTGTGGGGGTTGTTGGCGGCCAGAAACTCGTCTTCCTAGAGCGTCCCAAACGTGCTCGATTGGATTCATGTCTGGAGAACACGCTGGCCATTCCATTCGAACGATTCCTTCCTCGAAAAGGAAATCCTCCACCAGGTTTGCACGATGTGGCCTGCAGTTATCGTCCATTAAATTGAAGTTATCTCCGATTGCTGCAGCGTAAGGGACTACAATAGGTCTGAGGATCTCATCCCTATATCGGCGACCAGTCAGAGCTCCATCTCGAATGATGTAGAGGTCAGTGCGCCCGTCAATGGAGATGCCACCATACACCAACACTCCTCCACCGCCAAATCTGACACTTTGGTGCACGAACGCAGTATTATTCCTACTGCCACGGTCCCTCCAGATGAAAATACGCCTATTATCCGGATGTACAGAAAAACGGGACTCGTCAGAAAACAGAATATTGCTCCATTCATTTCTCCTCCAGTTGACATGCTCGGTTGCCCACTCCCTGCGGTCGCGACGATGCCTTGATGTTAATCTAACACATACCATCGGTCGGCGAGCATACAGACCTAAAGCATGGAGCCGGTTTCGGACAGTCTGAGTTGAAATCGTGGTGCCTGTAGCCGAGCGAAGGTGTTGTTGGAGAAGAGTAGAGTTCATGTTTCGGTGTCTCCGAGCTGTTAACGCTAAATACCGATCTTCATTGGGCGTTGTTGTCCGTCTACGACCTTGCCCTGCTCTTCGGCCTGCACATCCACTCTCCAAAAAACGGTTCCAGATCCTGGAAATGACACTTTGTGACACTCCAATGGCTTGCGCTACTTCGGCTTGAGTTTGGCCCCCTTCTAACCTACCAACAATTCTCCAAGCTTCTGAATCTGTCAAATGACTTCGCTGAAACATCGTACTCATCGAAACAAAGCAATCACTGAATGCCGATCATCCTTGTCTTCATTCTCTTTTATCCAGTTGAAAGTCAAATTTCATTCGCTGCCGCTGAAACGACGTTTTTGACGTCGAACTCAAAATTTGCATACTCCACAGTTTGAAAACCAGAAAAATTTGCATTTGTGATTCTCTTCTTCTATTTTCGGCAAAAAAAAATTCGTTTATATCTTTATTTTATATAAAACTTCAAATATCCTTTAATTGTTTTGAGCAGTGTATTATATAAAGGGAGAACGCCTGACTGACAGACTCATCAACGCCCAACTGAAACGACTAAAGTCAGAATCACGAAATTTGGAGAGCATATTGCCGGTATGACCTAGAATATGACCTGCTGTTATGCCCCCCCCACTCCCCCGAATAGGGTTAAATGGGGGGTCGAACGTTTTAGGTCGTTTCGCCATATCTCAGCAGCAGCTATAGGTAGAAGCAAGAAATTCAGGAAAACAAATTTAATAATAAATGGTTAAACAGCTATTTCAGCATCTTTTGAAATTCACTTCCTAAGGGGGTTAAAGGGGGGAGTTGTCGAACGTATTAGGTCATTTTGCCATATTTCAGCAGCAGTTTTAGGTAGGAGCGTGAAATTCAGGATAACAAATATACTAAAAAATAGTTAAACATGTATTTCAACGATTTTAGAAATTCACCCACTAAGAGGGTTAAAATCGGATATGAATCCGATTATGGTAAATTAGAAGAATAAGACAACTATCGCTGAATTTGGATTAGATATTTTGCGTAAGACATTTTTAAAAGTATTTTATTTTAATCATTTATAAAATTGAAGGATTTAGTATGATTACGTCAAAATAACATAAGTTTTTTCTAATTGTCATTTTGACAGTTTATGTACGCAAATGCCTTAATGTGATAGGCGTATTTTTAGGATATTGCATTTTTACTTATGTTACCCGGAAGGCCAAGGTTAACTCGGATGAAGACGGGTGGTTCTGCTATATTAAAATAAATTTATTAGTTTCAATATGTACATAAACAAAAAAAAATATTTATCACATTTTCAAAAACTTTTATTTAAAGTTTAAAATTTGTAAGTACTGCAATTTTGTCTCACTCCCGCTTTTATCCGATTTAGAACACTTTTTTTTTTAATTTACTACCCATCTCTACCCGTCATTGTAGTCGACACATTGTCGACCCACGCGAAGCCGGGACGGGTTGCTAATAAAAGATAAATAAGTGAACGAAATTCTAATTAATGATATGTATATAATATATTAATATTGTTCAATAATGGACAGGCTTAAAACCAAATATCCCCATACTAACTTTGCCGCAATCATCGTTTCTAATGAATACTATTCTTAAATGTTGTTTGGGGGTCGTCTAAATATAGAAATTTTGCCAAACGTTTACATTTTTATGCTAACATCTAATTTTGATTTCAGAATTGTATTTTTCATTAAATTGTATCCCCGAATATGACCCGGACAATCATTCAGTTAAGTAGTTTAAGAATTATGTAGGTTTAAATTGCGTAGCTTCTCGAGTTAAACTTATTTTTAATCGCTGAAAAATAGATTTTTGAAGCATATCTCAAAACACTACTTTTCGAAATGAGTTGTAATGTTGGATTAGCAAATTTGAAACTTCTATAAAATTTGATTTCTGTAAAAAAAAAAAAAAAAAGTCATAGGATACAATTCATATTGTTCTCGATAATTAATTTCATTATATATATTTATTTTTTCGATGCTATTTTTAGAGAGAAATATGAATGATAACCTCTAAAGTTTTTAACAGAAGTCGATTTATAAAAGCTCTAAGCACACAAATCCAAAATTACAACTCATTTCGTCAAGCAGTTTTTAAGTTATGCTTAAAACTGCTTGCATTGCAATCTGAAGGGCACGTACAGTTCAGGGATGAGATTTCTCCGCTTTTTTGCATACCAGTATAATCTTAGAGAAAACGTTGTTCTGTTAAATCGCAGAATGTTCCGATTAAATAAATAAACATTTTCTGTAAGATTATGCTGGTATGCAAAAAAGCGGAGAAATCTTATCCCTGGTACAGTTCTACCACATTTTTTAAATAGAATTTTCAAACCTTATATAATCTTAGAAAATAATTATGAATTCTATGTTTAATTGAAGTTATTAGAAATTCAGCTACTTAAATATTAAATAGAAAATTTTCAATCTGAAACAGTGGTGAAAGACTCCTTGGGAATTCCAAGGAGTGCGCGCGCTTTGAATCTGTTTTGCAACAATTAAAAATGAATTTATCAATAGGAGTTCAAAATTTTAAACCGGGAGAACTCGCTGCGTGAGATTTTCTTTCACCATCATACTTTTTTTTGTCCCAGCTGTTGCAATAAGACTCTTATTTAAACCCTTTTTAGCACTTTCCAACCTAGTTGAAAAGTGCTTATGACTTCGGTTTGTCTGGCCGTCTGGCCGTCTGGCCGTCTGTCCGTGCTCTAACTCCCGTAAATATGCTCGGATTGCTCTGCCATTTTTATATGTTATTGTCGTTATCTATGGCACGTTCCCTATTTCAACTGAAGTGTGTAGCACTTATAGTTTTCTTACAGGGACACTCAAAAGAATTCCGTTACATTGCGGTCTATGGGGAAAAATCATTTGCTGTTTATTTTAATGATGTTACACAATTTCAAACACATTGCAATTGATATATATCACTACAAATGTTTCACTATTGTAAACGCATTGAAATTTATATAGATCACTAAGATGCATTAGAAGAAGCTTAATATGGAATAGTAGGTGTATAGCACTTAGAGTTACTTTACAGGGACAGTCAAAAGAATTCCGTTACATTACGTCTATGGAGAAAAATCGTCTGCGGCTTATTTAAATAATGTTCCACTATTTTAAACGCATTGAAGTTTATATATATTACTAAGGTGCATTACAAGAGGCTTACTACAGAATAGTGTGTGTATAGCAGTCATCGTTCATTTACAGGGACACACAAAAGAATTCTCTACTGTCTGTTAACAATAATTCCTGGAAGTGCGTTTTAAGTTACTAAACGCGATTTTAATCTTAACTAGCTTTTTGTCTATTACGTGGTGTGTATAAATTCTGTAGATCCTATACAGGGCAGCACAAAAGTTCGCGAACACATTTCCGTTTATTGACAGAAACTCCAGAAGGAGAATTTAAACGGTGCTACGCATTTCCTAACTAAACTAAAATTTAGCATCCTATGTATATATACAAATCTATAGATCATATACAGGGCTACATAAAAGTATTCGGATATTTTTCCGAATATTGTATATATTGAAAATTCCTGAAATTACGTTTTTAAATATGTTATGCGTTTTCCAAATTGTTTACTTAGATGTCATCTTTCAGCTTATTAAACGGTAATGATTTGTAAAATTATTTTAGAAGCGTTGGAAAGTGCTACATAATCTATGCTTGACGCATGATTTTTCGTTCTTGTTTTTCATTTTAAATTAAATTTTAGAAACTTTTTTTTATCATTTTATATATTTTTTGTGAATAAAGTATTAAGACAAACAAAAAATGCTGGTATTAAATGAATGTCTAAGGTAAAAGTGAAGGCAATTGGGCACCGTGAGAAAACTTCTCACGAGCGAGTTCTGGTGTGACAAGATATCTAGCGAGTTCTCGCGGGTTAAACATGCGTAATTCCTAAAATACCTGACTGCAGAATCCCCGGTTAGTGTACAATGGTAAAATGTACTGCAGAATTCCAATATGATGTCAAAATTATGTGTTAGTATTAAAAAATTATAAGTTTTGTTCAATTTATATATGTAGACGATAACCTAAGAAAATTTTAAGTATAGCATTAAATAGTAGACGTTATTACTTCATCGATTCGTACCCCATAACATGTTCATATGATGAATTTCGGAAAATTTATTTTAGGGGTATACTTTTTTTTTTGTGCGACTGTACTATGTTTAAATTATTAGATAAGAAAATATCCTTTTAGTTATTCACAAAAACATCATATAAATGCTAAGTGTCAAACAATCAAAATTGTCACGCTATTAAAAATTTAAATCTTGAATGCTACACAAACATATTACCAAATTTAATCGAGATTATTTATCGTTTCTCAAACGTTTAAAAGAATATATTAATTTCTGAATTTTGTAAAAATATAACTGTATTATTGTTTCTGATATAAGACATGGTATTCGAAAAAAAACTTTGTAATAACTGAAGATAAATTGAAAAAGGAATTTATTTAAATAAAGAAGATAGAAATTGAAGTTATTCAGAATACACAAAGCAGGAAGAAATAATTTGAATATTTTTGAATTCGGACAAAATAAAAGATATTTTGCCCTAACATAGTGTTGTCAACTGAATCAGCGGCAAGATGTCTGACATAGCTCTCGAAAATTGTTTGCAATGTCTTTAAATGAAGAAATTATTTGATGGACATATATAGTAATTTTTCACAAAAGGAGCTGAAAATTCCTAGAATTTCGTGATTTTAATGTAGGTTTTCCGAAAGTAAAATAAAATGAAAAACTAGAAATCTGGTGTAAAGTTTTCGCATTTCCTTGAATTTCGTATTTTGTTTATTTGAAAAGGGAAACTACTTATATCCAATAGAGAATATATCATCTCTTTGTGATAATAAAAAAATAACGACAAATCACGCGTCAAGCATAGATTATGAAACATTTTCCAACACTTTCAGAATACTGTAACAAAACTTCACCAATTAATAAAGTGGAAGATCATACCTAAGTAAGCAATTTTGAAAACGCATAACACATTTAAAAACTCAATTTTAACATTTACCACCAACAGTCGGAAAAAATATAAATTTTTTGTACAGCCCTGTATATTTTCTATAGATTTGTATATTAGATACATACTACAACATACTACATATACTACATAGTATGTTAAAATTTAGTTCAGTTAGGATACGCATAGCGCAGTTGAAAATTCCCATTCAGCAATTTCCGTCAATAAACGGAAATGTACTCGAGATCTTTTATGCAGCCCTGTATATGATCCACAGAATTTATTCACAATAAGTAATACGCAAAAATAGTTAAATTTAAAAACGTGTACCACAACTGAAAATGCACTTCTAGCAATTATTGTTCATAGACAGTACTGTAAGCGAATTCATTTGTGTGTCCGTGTAAATGAACGAAGAATGCTATGCACACCATATTCTATCGCTATTCTTGTAATGTATCTCAGTGATACATATTAACTAAATTATGTTTTAAATTGAGTAACATCATTAAAATACACCGCAAATGATTTTCCCTCATAGACCATAATGTTACGTAATTTTCTGAGTGTCCTTGTAAATGAACTATAAATGCTACACACTTCATTTTCAGTACCGAACATGTCGTGGTAAACATACAATAACACATGTCATTAATAACATACAGGAATTTCACGGCAACCGGAGTATATTTACTCGAGTTAGAGCACGGACAGGCGGCAGACAAGCAGACGACAGACGGCTGCCGAATTCATAAATCAAACCGAATTCTTAAAATTTTTTGAACTATGTTGGAAAGTGTTAAAAAGCATGTTTAAATGAATAAAGTACGTAAATGTAGGTTTGTTTATAAAAATATAACATTACCTAAATTTGTGTAAAAAGGAATAATTATTCTAGTTGGCACATTTGCGTTGGTTTTGAATATGATTTCACGTATAAAAGATACTATATTAAAAGAGCGCTAAGACGTTATTGCCGATCTCTCTAATACGTTAACCTGTGTAACATGATTGCTGCTCGTGTATAACACATTTTACAGCCTGTGTTGAAGCATTAATGTTTATTAAATGCTAATAAATTTGCCCCGAAACTTAGCACAAACTGTTGACGAAGTTGTCCTTCTTTCATTACTGACTTTTCTGCTTGTGTTTTTTTAAAATTATAAACTAGCTGAGTAGCAACCTGTTATGTTGCACTTGTATATTTTATAAGATCTTTTAATTTTTTTGGAGAACATTCTTATCCATCCAGTGTTTAAATTAAAATGCATAAGTTGTACACTTTTAAAAATTTGGAAATGGTTACATAACCGTAATTTAACTCTATTATGACCATAATATAGGAAATAATATGGTCAGAATAAAGTTAAATTACGGTTATGTAAACGTTTTCTATCAAAACTGTCAAATGACGGGACAGTTTTTTAGAAGTGTAAGCTAAAAATATAATTTTAATTTTCAAACAACATATACAAAGTTATCATATTAAAAATATAATTATCACTTGTTATGTACACTGTAAAAAAAAATCTGAAAATATCGGAAATTCTACTGGAATCGCGACGCCATCGGGACGTGAAAAGGAATAAATTAAAATTAAACAGAGAGAGAGATAAAACTATTTATTTTCACTTCTATACATATTAGATCCACAATGTGTGGCACATACAAAAAAAAAAAAATTCGGTCATTGGTGATCTCCGATCACCACATGTAATATTGTCTGATGATGTTTTATCATACAAAATCTGTGCGAGCTACGACAATTTGATCGCGAATTTTAAGCATTTAACAATTTAAGATCCTGTTCATGGGTAGTAGAGGTACCAAACTCCACATGTAACATTGTCTCATACTGTTTTTCATGTAAACTCTGGGCTGGCTGCGACAATTAGAATGAAAGTTATCAGCATTTGAAAATTAGAGACCCTCTTCATTTGGGGTAGGGAGTCTCCAACAACAAGAAATAACATCGTACCATGATGTCTTAAGATACAATATCTCGGTGCGATACATCAATTAGAACGCGAGTTGTAACTGTTTCAAAAAAATTTTATTCACTGGGGATCTCCGATCACCACATATAACAATCTTTATTCTGCAAAATCTGAGAATGCTAAAGTTTTTGGTTACGAGTTATAAGAGTTTTAAAATCCAAGCCCCTCATTATCGGGTGTATGATTACCACATGCAATTTTGTCTCATGATGTTTTAATATATAATGTGTTGGCGCTCAACGAAAATTAGAACGTCAGTTATAAGCATATTTAATTTTTCGATTTTCACCATGTGGAGTATCCGACAACCACCTGTAACATTGTGTCATGTTGTCTATTGCGTTGTCCAAATTTTGGGTGCGCTGCGACAATTAACGAGTTATAAAAGTTTATAGTTGCTTATATTCAGCTTATTAATAAAACTTAGGGAGTTTCGATAAAATATCGACGTAGTCTTTGTCCCTGCTAATAATTCAATGTATAATTTTTGGCGGACGTACGACAATTACAGTCTAAGTTACAGCTGTTTAAATTGGTAGGGACTTTTTATTTATATTATATGAAAATATGGGGTGACGAGGCTTCGATAGAAAAAAGCTATAGTCCACTTCATAACGATTAGATTTACCATACAAAATTTGGGTGGTCTGCAACACTTAGAGACCTAGTTATAAATATTGTACTTTGTCGGGACTTTATATTACACTAAAAAATATGCTGGGGTTTAGATAGAACATCCCCATTCGATAGAGTTATCCAAAGGTAATTGTTATAAAATGATTACACTGGATAACAACGATTCTGTCCTAGAACTGAAATTAGTTGGTTTTAGATCAGTTTCTTGCACTGATTCCTCACATACTTTTCGTTTTTCTCTACACTCAGAAAAAGAAACTGATTAAAACTACAAAACATGTTTTTGAGTACATTTTGGTTGTTTTAGCAAAATTCAAGTAAAATTGAACCATTTTACTTCAATTAACAAAACATTTTTGCTGCCGATACAAATTTTGTTTTTGGAATTGCAAAAAAAAAAAAAAAAAAAAAAAAAAAAAAAAAAAAAAAAATTGTTGATTCAAACAAAATTTTTATTGACCTATATTTAAACAAAAAATTTGTTTAAATATAGGTCAATGGAAATTTTGTTTGAATCAACAATTTTTTTTTTTTTTTTTTTTTTTTTTGTTGAAAACCATTTTTTTTTTTTTGCAATTCCAAAAATTTTTTTGTATCGCCAGCAAAAAATGTTTTGTTAATTGAAGTAAAATGGTTCAATTTTACTTGAATTTTGCTAAAACAACCAAAATGTACTCAACAAAAATGTTTTGTAGTTTTAATCAATTCCTTTTTCTTAGTGTAGGTCGTCTAGTTTTTGAGAAATTTGCATATTTAGGTTTATGCAAATTTAAGCTTTTTTGTGCCATTTAATAGAAATTTTAGGTAAAATCAATGTCAGATTGAATTGCCTGTTTTAGATTATGATTCCTGAACCATTTGCTTTAGATAATTGTCGCAGTCTGCATATTCTTAACATTTACCTGTCAGTTGCTAAGCCTAATTTGAGTATTTTACAACAGTGTAATGTTTACATTTCTTTCAACTTTAAGGTAGTTACCACAGAATTGACGTAAAGTTTATCTATACTAGATTTTTATGTTGATTTCGAATCTGTAGTCCGTGTCCTTATATCACGTCTAGATTTTGAGTAAACTGATTTTCTACTTTTGTGCTGTATTGGCACACGTTTGATATAAAAAGCTTTTTAGGACTTGTAACTCATTATCAAAAGGGTAAACAGTGTCTGATTCCTATCAGAGACATAATCACCAATGTGTATAAAAACTAATGAAAAAAGTAGTAGAATCTATTCGAATAAGCGGAAGTACATCACAAAGTAGCATAAAAAGCATTTTTTGACTTTTTTTTACCAAAAAATAAAAATTCAGTTTTTTAAAAAAATTGGACATGATAAAAGAAAATGGACACCAGATTTGAAATCAGCGTAAAAAACTGGTTTAGAAACATTTTAATGTACTCATGCAGCAGAAATATATGGACGTCAAGAAACGTTATTAGAAAAAAAATGAAACATATTTAAATTAGTCGCAATATTTCACGATCACAGTATAATATCGGACACAACATTTTTGTAAAGTAAACGCGCCAGCAATCATAACAAAAAACAAAAAAGCCAGTCTGATAATGCTTTATGCCTTAAAATTTCATATAATTGTACAAAAATTCCCAAAATTACATAAATCAAAATATGCAAATATCTAAAACACTGGACGTGATGGAGAAAATCTGAAACTAGATTCGGAATCAGCACAAAAAAAATTGCATACGAAACAACTAATTTTGGTTTTGCTGCAGAGCAGAAGTTCAAATTTGTTGTTCAGTGTTATCTCTAATATACATGGTTTGAATGAGCTGCGCCAAGTGCTTAAAATTTTTCTCCCTCCGCACGGATAGACACATGTTGTGAAGCCGAGACTACTCATCTAAACTCGGCCCAATCAAAGTCCACCCGAATGAACATTTCATCTTAGAGTGTGTTGATCAAACTTATTCACTACCCAATAAAACTTATACAGTGGATTTACAGACGTAAACGTATACAGTGGATTTACAGACGTTTTCACGACAAAAATAAAGCAGTTTGCCAAACCTACAGTAGGGTAAGGTATTCCCAGTCTCCCTTATATGTTTCATTTGATGTAGTCATGTGACATTAAGATTCATTTTAAATCACCCTGAATTCTGTTATATTTCTCAAACTTGTTAAAATTAATTGTATTTTTCTTGTGTTAGAGATTTCATTAGTGATGAAAATAATGAGTGGAAAAAAGATAACATACCGGCCGATGTAAATGTTGCGGAAGCATAAAAAACATTTGTTTAAAAGAAACAATCAATATTAGAGAAATGTTCATCATTATTCCATTGTAGGACTGGTCGATGAGGGTTCATCCTATAAATTTCAAAGAAAATGCTGATTAATTTTGTAGTTATTAATTAAAATACCTCAGTTTATTATATTTTTTATTTTTGGAATGTTATTCCTTTTCCACTCACCTGTTCAATTCAGAGCACGAAATTAAAAACTATATTTGTTCTTTATTTTCATTTATTTAAAATTAATCTATTTTTGTATACAATATTTTTAACCTAAGCAACATTTTTTTTAAAACTAACAATGATATTCTTTTAATTTGAATTAATTTTATATATTTTATTTCATATTTTGTTTAATAAACATAAGTTTACATCGATCGTTTTTCAAAAATGATTTATTATTTTCCCTTTTTTATATTAACGACCTTTATAAGACATTTGTAAATCTATCATTTTAATTATTAATTTAGATTTTCCTTTGTCCAGTTTCTTTCTTGTGGTTCATTTATTCATTAATTAAACAAGTTTAACATAATATTCAAGAGAAAAATAATAATTAAGTATCATCTACATCATGTTTAATTCCTTGTTAGAAGATGGAATAAGATTCTATAGAAGATATCTTTTAAATAATTTGATTAAACAATAATCTTGCACTGATTTTTTTTTTCATCTAGTGGGAAAAAGACAGGTGTATATGATAAACAGAGAAAAGCGTGGGTTATAGTTGAAAGAAAATAGTTGATAAAAATATTATAATGACTGTCCCAATATTTAATTCTCGAACAACTTATCTTTTCTTACAACAAATTTTTAGTATGAGATTTATTAATATAATACTTTAATATATTTTTCCAAATAATCAACTTTTTTTGTACTCATTGTCTTTATTTTAGAAACTTAATATTATTTCAAATGACGTTTTCTGAAGAATGTTACATCTAAGATTTATAAAATTACAACTTTAAATCTTTTTAAAGAATTTGCATACCGCCACTTTTTCTTTACTTTAAGTAAATTATACATATTTTCAACCAGAAATATTATTTGACATACTTTGACATATACTTTTTCTGCAATGCTTATAAGGTTTCATTTATTCTGTAACATTTTCGGTTAAAGGTAAGTTTATTTGATTTAAAAGAAACCGGAATATTGGCAACGATGTAATAATTCTGGTATAAAATATTTTAGTTATAACATTATACACATTTTAAATGATATATTGGTGTTCAGAGAATCCGTTGAACAAAACATTTAAATAATTAAAAATGTAAATAATTATATTTTTGATTGATTTCAAAAAGATTTTTGTAAATGACAACATTCTTACGCAGATTGTCCCAATATTGTGTTTTTGAATGTTTATCATTTCTAAAGAGACAACAAAGCCAAACTCATGCGTACATTGTTTGAATTAACATAGCTTTTCATTACATAAGTTTTCCAACACACAATATAAGTTAATTTTTTATAAAATTAGTAATTTTTCGTTTTATTTTAAAGGGGGCTTGAAAATACAATCTGTATATCAGGACAGGTCAAAAATGTGATTAATTTGGAGAATTTATTTTCTTCTAACGTTTTGATGTTTTACATTCGATATATTGAATTATTTGTAACGTAAATTGCTTCGCTTGAAAATGTCATATATGTCTAAAAACATTTCTTTTGCCTAAATCAATTGAACGACTGAAGTTTTAAGATCTTTCGGACTTACATTTATTTATAAAGAAAATGTTTGAGTATTGCGGAGAAAACAATAATTTTGTTTCTGTTTTTTAGAAATAAATATCACGAAATTTTTGCAGAATATAAGAAATCTGGATAATATTACAAAAAACAGTTTTAGGCTTGTATACATTTCAAATAAGATACTATTACGTAATTTGGGTTCATGTAGATTTATAGGTCAAGAAAAACAGCTCTTTAGACGTCACACTTATTTCTTTTTACGAATATTGAATATTACAGAAGAATAAGGAAATTAACAATAACAAAATGTCTCAACTATACATCTATTCATTAACAAACACTGAGAATAAACTGATCTCAACCACTCACTCCAAAAGAAATTTTTATTATCAACAGAAAATAAATTCTACTCTAAGCTTACAAGGTACCTCAATCGTTTAAAATATTGCTACAACCAGGGGACATTTATCAGTCACAATTAAATCGTCGAATCACTACTCCTTTGCAAGCGAAAACCTTTTATTTATAACTATTAAGAAATGTTCTAGCGTTTGTCCTGAACATACTAGATAGAAAAACACCCCCTTTAATACTTCAAGTTAAGCAGACTCCCTAATTAGATCAACGCTGTAGAAAGCGGCCTTGGGAAGCCTATGAAGTTAAGCCTTTTACCGTCTGCAGAATCGACGAAAAAATGAAAGTCGATTGCGAGACATTGAGCTCTGTCCTGTGGTATGAATTATTGACATAATCTCAAATATTTGTAATAATGCTCCCCCCCCCTGCGTCCAAAATACTGCACGTTCCAGACAGTACTTGACAGTTCCAAACAGTTCCCCGACAAGAAGTTACAAAATAAATCAGACATAAACATGCAAATTACTTAAAAAATACGTAAAGCAACTATTTACAAGAAGTAAACTATTATTTACATCATGTACAAAATTAAGAAACTATGGTATGACAAAATTAGTTTTCGCCATAATATGGGGCTAGCTGATCATAATGGGTCAGCCGATCAGATCTTGGGTTTTGAGGAAGAGTCTTGCCTAATTGACATCATTCAGTCTTTTTCGCACTGTATGGATCGCCGTCGAACCGATCTCCATACTCAAACTTTATTACTTTCGCTAAAATAATGACTCGTTGCTTTCGTATCATATCTTTGTTTTTATCTTCTCCATCGCCATATGGATCCTCTCCCGAGCAAAGTTTTGAGCGTCTTCAAACGTCGTATCTGAAAATTCTTCATGTACTTCTCTGGCAATGAAGGTTCGTATAAGAATGACAGAACAAGAGATAAGAAGGAAGACGAAGTTCATGACTGAAAAGTATCTATGATGAAATATAGCCCATCAATAGTCTAATGGAGGGCACAGCGATATGGGAGCAGAAACACGGCTAGTTTCTGATCCTAATCGATATGATTGATACTATAAAGGCTTTGTTTGTGTTTTATCAATGCCAAGAAGGTGATATAATCTTTTGAATACAACAGAGGTAAATTTCCTTCTTTGGTGGGAATGAATCTGTAAGGATGTGCCAAATCAAGGCACCCATTGCTGCACTAACACCTTCGCTATTGCAGAAGTCTCCTGATCAGGGTTAAGATAAGCTTCGGGACACTTCGTGAAATAATCCATTACTGTGATGATATATCAGTTATTTTTGGACGTCAGATGTCAAGGGCAACCCGCTCGAATGGCGCTCCTACATTTTACTGTTGAAGTTACCCACGGTTATGTGCCTTTGGACCCTTTCGAACCACGTAGGCATCACAAGATTGACATCATTTTTCACATGTTCTCTTGTCTTCATCCAGAAGAAGCGCTTCCTAACTTTCTGAAGGGTCTTCATATGTCCTTTTCGGCTACTATGGAGTTCTTTTAATGCATCTGGAATTCTATAACATGGAAGTAGAAGTTGCCACTTCAAAAGTTTATCTTGATTGGACTCCCATTTTCTATACAGCATGCCATTACTCATATGGAGCGTGACCAATAGTACCAAATAACGTATAGTACTTAGACTGAAAATAGAACTCTCCTGCCAGATAGATTTTGTGCTGGATGACTCTTTTATATATATATTATAGATTTGATGTCAGGTTCTTCTAATTTGTATTGTCGAATTCCTTCGTCGCTCCACGAGACTGGCTTCGATGGTATTGAAGCTGTAATTTGTCGTGCAATGAAGCTTTCAATCTATGTTTCTTCTCAGCTCCTGAATAGTGCAGACAACTTTTGGTTGTCTGTACCAACAAAAGTATATCAGTTACTTTTGGACGTCAGATGTCAAGGGCAACCCGCTCGAATGGCGCTCCTGCATTTTACCGTTGAAGTTACCCACGGTTATGTGTCTTTGGACCCTTTCGAACCACGTAGGCATCACAAGATTGACATCATTTTTCACATGTTCTCTTGTCTTCATCCAGAAGAAGCGCTTCCTAACTTTCTGGAGGGTCTTCATATGTCCTTTTCGGCTAATATGGAGTTCTTTTAATGCATCTGGAATTCTATAACATGGAAGTAGAAGTTGCCACTTCAAAAGTTTCTCTTGATTGGACTCCCATTTTCTATACAGCATGTCATTACTCATATGGAGCGTGACCAATAGTACCAAATAACGTATAGTACTTAGACTGAAAATAGAACTCTCCTGCCAGATAGATTTTGTGCTGGATGACTCTTTTATATATATATTATAGATTTGATGTCAGGTTCTTCTAATTTGTATTGTCGAATTCCTTCGTCGCTCCACGAGACTGGCTTCGATGGTATTGAAGCTGTAATTTGTCGTGCAATGAAGCTTTCAATCTATGTTTCTCCTCAGCTCCTGAATAGTACAGACAACTTTTGGTAAAGGACTATCTAGTCGAAACGTCTGCATTTCCAAGCAGAGTTCCTTTGGAATGGCGTATTCTAAATTCATATTGTTGTAGTCATAATATCCACCTCGCTAATGGTCTTCTGAAAATTCAAAATTTATGGGAACTAGATAGCCTTTAAACTTTTTGTTACTAAAGAATTCTCACTTACCTCTTATGTATATTCTTAGAAGTTATTACTAGATAAACTCATTTTAACTGATAAAATAATATTTTTGTTGGTAAAATTGAAAATTATTATTATTCTTATTTTAATTCCACTATTTTAAAATATTTTCTTCTTCTTGAATTACAATAATAAGCACTGACTTTTTTGGTCTACTCTACTAACTTTAAGGATAGATTTTGTGATTAATCAATTTGTTTTTGAGAAGTTAAAAAAAAAGTATATATCTAAGGAAAAAACACAGATTCTATTACATTTTTCTTTATTCTTTCCTTCTGATTATATTGCAAAATCCATCCTTAATTTATTAAATAGATCATATTGAATATATATAAAAATAATCAATACATTTAAAAAATATTTGTTGAAGTTTTAGCATTTTAAATACAGCAAGATTGAAAAAAAGCAAACTGCGAAAAATCAATTGAAAGATTTTATTTTTAGTAAAAATTATTAAAACTATAGATGTATACAAGATGGACGTATACACTGTTGATTACTATACAGATTAAAAATATAAACAGTACATAGTCGTACTTGCAATTTTCTAAAAGAGTGTAAAAGGGAAACTTTAAAACGTAATTAAAAATTAGATTATTCCAACTGTTTTGGCTAAAATTGTATACCCATCATCAGGGACATTAAAGGACTTAACTGGTGAGCTTATAGCTTGAGAGAGAAATGAGAAATGATAGGAAAAATGAAGGGAAAACCAAGAATGAAAAAAAGGGGGAAACACATAATATGCTGAAGCCATCAGTGGCGTTGTTATAGGAACAATCAGGATTTTTTATGAGAGATAAAAATTTTCATCTCATGTCAACGGTCTCAAATTCACAATGTAACGCCATTGTGAAGTCACCGCGATGTCATAATATTTTACAAGACAAAAGTATTATTATTACAAAATTGTGTATACAACGTTTTACTCTTATCTTACAGGATATTTTGTCTATTTGTCAATCCCAAAATATTTGCGAAGGTGATGTGTAATCATGCATAAGGTGACAAATACGTGAATGGTCCTCGAATTTGGGTACTAAAGTTCCTGCTGTTCCCACAGTTTGCTATAAAACATTTATTACATTTTAAGAATATCGTTAATTCGAAGGACAATAAAATATAAGGCTTTAAAAGTTATACACTTTGAATTTATGAGAGATGTGAAAAAAAATTCCAGTTACCGTTATCAAATGTTGTATACATGATTAGTGCGTGATACACTGATAGAGAGTACAATTCTATTATAAAAGAATTAGAATATATTTTGTTGCATGATGTAAGTTAAATGAAAGAGCAAAACATTTTGTCTGAACTAGGATGTTATTTTACTAGTGATGCAACTAGGGTGAGGCAAGGAGGGGGGGGGGGGTCAGTGTATATAGCTATTTCCTAATGATACTCTTCATCTTATTTAATTGAGAATTTTTTTTTTACAAATTTTGCTATTAATAATGTGAATATTACTATTCAGAAGTAGTTGTATACAGCTCTAAACCCTGGCCTCACTGTTGGTATGTCACAACATTTTTCGCTAAGTTCTGGTTCATAAAATTTTAAGCATGACACATTTGATATCGAAAAGACACAAATAAAGCGCGGTTCAGTGTAGTTTAGATTCATATAATTTATTTGTTAAAATTATATTTTATAAATCAAAAGGTATGCAAAGATAAAATGTTAAGCAAAGTTAGGAAAATTTAACTAAAAATTTCTGAAATTGTAAATTATCCTTCAATTATAATATCTTTAAAGCAATCCATAAACAATGAATGAAATGCTACATTGCAATGAATTACTATACTATAATGAATTACTGAATGAATTTCTACACTTTAATTAATTACTATATTATAATCAATTACTACACTGTAAAACAATTGCGTAAAAATATGGAAATTGTAGAGGCTATCTGGTTAACAGTACAAATTACATATGTTTCCGAAAAAAAAAATTACTATGCAAATAATTTTAAAAAATCTGACAGAAAATATTGAAGATGAATTAAAAATACCCTTAAGATATAACGGTGCAAAAACCTAGTTAAATAGTAATTTTCACTAAACAAACAAATTTTAAACTAGATAAGCAACTACATCTTTACTATTTTTAACTGAATGAAACTGATTGGCAAAGATATTATACGAGCTGAATATTTCCACCTGAGTGAAAAAATCCCTACCGGGTGTCGAACCGGAGACCTCTGACTTAATTTGCCAACGTTCTACCTATTGAGGGCAGACACATTTCACTTAGATAACCTGATTGGCTGTAACATCTGGTCTGTCCTGTAGACAGTTCAACAGAATATACTGCAGGGGTTGTAACTCCAGTTGCAGTCCCGCAGTGGCGCGGACGGTAAAGCTCGGCTCTCGTAAGATCGCCAAAAGCCAAGCAGCATCGACCACGGTCAGTGTTTGGGAGGGTGCATCGTCTATCCTCTCTCGTCTGCCTCTGCTGTGGGACCGTGTACGTTAATGGGAGCTGGTGCACGTTAAATCTGTTCGTAGCTCCAAAGTCCTCCAAGTTCTGTATAATCGCTACCTCTGGGGGTGCCAATCCAGATGCAGGTCTCTCATCTGGAATTGGTTCAAAATTAGGAAACCTGGGGGGATAGTACAATAAACCTCTGGTCGCGGTGCTTTGGCTTTCGAGCCCCCCCCCCCTGCCCACAGTAATACAGTAACTCCAGTTGCAGATTATTTAACTCCAGCGATAGATGCATAAATATACGTGCTCAGTTCAATTTAAGAAAATAGCTCGTGTAAAATAAAGTAAGGTTAATCTCTATAATTGCATCAAATGTTACAGTGGGGTTACATTAATATTTAACAAAGAAAAACATTTTGCAATCATTTGACATAAAAAGACTGAGAACATACTATAAAGTTTTATGTATTTAAGTAAATTTTCATATAACATGAACATTTGATAACATTAAAGTCATGATGCATTGGTCAAGTTTACAACATCTATTTTCTTTTCCTAATTAATGTCTTTGAATCAAAAACTTCTGCGGTATTAGGTACTGCATACTTAGTTAACATAAGTACTAATCCCGTCTGCTGCTCATTCTCAGTGTTTTTGAGAAGAGTTATAATTTTTAAAAAAGAAAAAAATCTTCCAATTTCGGCTATAAAAATTGGTAATGTAACAAGCAGACGCAACAAGTAGTTGATGTTGGAAAATGGCTTTCTCTAAATCGGTTTCTATAATCTGTGGAATGATGCGAACGCACTGCACCCTGTTGAGTAAACTTGGAAAACTATTGTTTGAGGATTTTTTCACTAGAGTGCGACTTCTCCTTTACAAGATATAAGATAGTGCCATGTTAGGGGACTATACCATATTTGGTCACTTTACCCTATATTATATATTAAATAAGATTTAATATGTAATGCTTCAAAAATTGTTTAAATATCTAATAGCGGTATGTAGAATAATAAAATTATTTTAGCGTTATCTTAGCGTCTTGTCAGCTAGAACATTTTACTCAATCATGTAACACATATTTATTTTTTTTTTCTTGCTGTTTGTATTTATGAAAGTTTCTCCTGAAGATGGTTATAAAGAATAACCCACAGAGTAAGACAGAGATCCAACTTCGCCTGAAAAGAGCGACTGCGGCGGATGACATAACAACTAAATCATCGCTTTGGCGATTTTTATCTTCGTGATTTCCGTTTAAGTGTAACCCTATTCTGCTTGGCGTCTTTCTGTTGTCATTTGCGCATGTGCAAATTTTCGACGTTCGCTAACTGATTTTTGAATCGTGTTTATTACTTATTATTAAAATTATTCTTTGAAGATCAAATAGTTGATTATAATTATTATAATTCTTCAAAATGCTACGAAGAGAGGAGTGTATTGTTCGCAAGAACAAGACGTCAAAGTTATTTTTTATTCCCAAGAATCGGTAAGTTGTGGTTTATTCCTATGTGTTATTTTTGTTTTTATTTTTCAAGTTCCAATATGTATGAAATATTTTATATATATTCAGTGTTGGCAGATTTTTAACAAATTTTGACTTTATATTATCGTTAAAATAACTGCCATACCATAAATCCCATTCATGTTAAAAAAAAAATTCTCTATATAAAATTTTATTCATATACATTTTCTATCGCAATGTAAACATGGTACTAAGTTTTTTCCAATACTATTAAATCTGCAGATCATTTTTAGCTCACAGGCTATCAAAGCCTGTCAGCTTATGTGCCCGCCGGTTCTGTATGTACGTACGTATGTATGTACGTACGTATGTATGTACGTAACGCGATAACTCTTGATAGAACTAACCGTTTTACTTTAAATTTTGTTTATAGGTTCCTTGTGATAAGGCGCTTCCCTGATTAGTTTTGGAGGTTCATTGGTTAAGCATAAAGGGGGGAAACGGGGGGGCTAACCC
Organism: Maratus michaelseni; assembly: GCA_963931845.1. NCBI lineage: Eukaryota > Metazoa > Arthropoda > Arachnida > Araneae > Salticidae > Maratus > Maratus michaelseni. The sequence continues at coordinate 284,673,927 of OZ007587.1, forward strand.
CCCATAATTTAGATAAATGGGTTTTTCATGCAGAATTATCTCATTTTCTTCAAATTTTGTATATATATTCATTTTTTTTTGATAATGCGCTTCTGTCAATAGTTTTGGGGGGTCATTGGTTAAGTATAAAGGGGGAAAGGGGGATAACACTCCCCCCCCCAATTTAGATAAATGAGTTTTTTATGCAGAATTATCCGATTTTCTTCAAATTTTGTATATAGGTTCATTGTGATAATGCGCTTCTCTGAATAGTTTTGGGGGTTCATCGGTTATGTATAAAGGGGGGAAAGGGGGGACTAATACCCCCTTAATTTAGATAAATGGGTTTTTCATGCAGAATTATCCCATTTTCTTCAAATTTTGTATATATATATATTCATTTTTTTTATAATGCGCTTCTGTCAATAGTTTTGGGGGGTCATTGGTTAAGTATAAAGGGGGAAAGGGGGGACTAATCCCCCTTAATTTAGATAAATGGGTTTTTCATGCAGAATTATCCCATTTTCTTCAAATTTTGTATATAGGTTCATTTTGATAATGCGCTTCTGTCAATAGTTTTGGGGGTTCATTGGTTAAGTATAAAGGGGAAAGGGGGGGGATACCCCCTAATTTAGATAAATGAGTTTTTCATGCAGAATTATCCGATTTTCTTCAAATTTTGTATATAGGTTCATTGTGATAATGCGCTTCTCTGAATAGTTTTGGGGGTTCATCGGTTATGTATAAAGGGGGGAAAGGGGGGACTAATCCCCCCTTAATTTAGATAAATGGGTTTTTCATGCAGAATTATCCCATTTTCTTCAAATTTTGTATATATATATTCATTTTTTTTATAATGCGCTTCTGTCAATAGTTTTGGGGGGTCATTGGTTAAGTGTAAAGGGGGAAAGGGGGGACTAATCCCCCTTAATTTAGATAAATGGGTTTTTCATGCAGAATTATCCCATTTTCTTCAAATTTTGTATATAGGTTCATTTTGATAATGCGCTTCTGTCAATAGTTTTGGGGGTTCATTGGTTAAGTATAAAGGGGGAAAGGGGGGGGATACCCCCTAATTTAGATAAATGAGTTTTTCATGCAGAATTATTCGATTTTCTTCAAATTTTGTATATAGGTTCATTGTGATAATGCGCTTCTCGGAAGAGTTTTGGGGGTTCATTGGTTAAGTATAAAGGGGGAAAGGGGGGGGCTAATCCCCCTTAATTTAGATAAATGGGTTTTTCATGCAGAGTTATCCGATTCTCTTCAAATTTTGTATACAGGTTAATGGTGATAAAGCGTTTTCCTGATTGGTTTTGGGGATTCATTGTTTAAGTATAAAGGGGGTAACGGAGGGCTGCCCCCCCCTTAATTTAGATAACTGCGATTTTCTTAAAATTTTGTATATAGGTTCATTGTGATAAGGCGCTTTCCTGATTAGTTTAGGGGTTTCTTTGGTTAAGTATAAAGAGGGTAAAGGGGGGGGGGGCTTATCCTCCCCCCTTAATTTAGATGAATGTGTTTTTCATGGAGAATTATCCGATTTTCTTCAAATTTTGTATATCGGCTCATTGTGGTAAGGAGCTTCCCTGGTTAGTCTTGGGGTTCATTGGTTAAGTATAAAGGGGGATACGGGGGGGGGTAATCCCCCTTAATTTTGATAAATGGGTTTTTCATGCAGAATTATCCGATTTGCTTCGAATTTAGTATATATGTTCATTGTAATAAAGGGCTTCCCTGATTAGGTTTGGGTGTTCAATTGTTAACTATAAGGGGGTTGGGGAACGGGGGGATTATCCCCCTTAATATATTGTCGATTTCTTTATTTTTCGAGGGGCTTATTTCAAATTCTTTGAAATAAGTGTATAATATACAATTAGGGTGAATAGCCTGTGAGCTCAATGCCCTCAGTTTAACTGGGCAGTTTTCTTTTTTATTTTAAATATCATTTTAACTTCGTACAATCCGCAATTATTATTTTTTCAATTGCATGTATGTTTATAAGCATATAAAATCGTTCGAATGTTCCAGAAATTAGAATCCTTAAATTAAAGTGGTAAGTAAAAATAAATGATTTTAAAAATTGTAAAAAATATGAAAGTAAGATGTTTATATTTCCCGAATAGATGCAAAAACATTTTCAAATATTTTAAGCAATTAATTTCTAAATTCTATTAAATTTATAAGCAAAATTTTAAAACTATTGGAAATCCATATCGAAAATTTAACATTCATAATTTTACATCTAAATCCATTACGCAAATATTCCATTTTCATTTCAGATAAAAATGAAATTTGAAAAATCGTCTGCATCCAAATAGGAAAGCATTATGACCTAAAAAAAAAAAGTTCTATATTTTCCGAAACGAATGAACCAAATTTAACAAAAATCTATACAGCTAATTCCGGATACCTCGCTAACATACCTACTAAAAATCAACCTAATCGGACCATTTTTACTGCAAACAGATAGACGGAAACCAAAAACATTTCGCGTCTCCACAGTGAGCCTTAACATGACGTTTCGGCACAAATCTGTCAACACTCAATATACAGTGTCTCACAAAAGTGATGGGACACTTGTGCTTTATAAAAAGAAACTGCAATAAAATAAATAAACAAACATGTGCAAAAATTTTTTGGGTGTGTTTCATATTTAAAGTTAGTAACAATTATTACATAACATACATTTTGTCAAAATATTAAAATATTAATTTAGTAAAAATACAATTGTTCAGAACGGAGCAAAAAATGGCTCACATAAGTGATGGGACACTTACTTTTCCATCAAATATTTATCCAAAAATTTTACTTTTTAAAAGGTTTTAATATTTTGTTGGATTTCCTTTTACTTTTAAAACATGATTTAATCTTTTTGGGATGGATTCGACTATTTTTTTTGTGATTTCTGGAGTGATTTTACCCCATTCTTCTTGAAGCATCGATTTTAGTTGTTGTTTTGAAGAAATGGTGTGTTTGCGAATTCTTGATTCCAATTCTTGCCAAATATTCTCTATGGGATTTAAGTCTGGAGATTGTGGTGGTGTTTTTATTATTTCAGGACAGTTATATAGCAGCCAAAGTCTAACGTTCAGAGCAGTGTGCTTGGGGTCATTGTCCTGGTAGAATTTAAAATCGTTATGAAGGTTCAATTTTCGTGCTGAAGATTTCAAATTTTGCTTTAAAATATCAATATACTTGTACTGATCCATTATACTGTCAATAAAAACAAGATTACCAACTCCAGCGGACGACATACACCCCCATACCATAACTCCTCCTCCACCATGTTTTACTGTTGGTACCAAGTTCTGTTTGCGAAGTTCTTCCCTGGGTTTTCTCCACACCAAGATTCTACCGTCAGAACCAAATATATTAAATTTACTCTCATCAGCAAATATAACTTTATTCCAGTAATCAGAATTCTTATTTATGTTGGATTTTGCGAAAGCTAGTCTGAGTTTTCTATTCTTTTCACTTACGAAGAATTTTTTCCTGGCTACTCTACCGTGATATCCAGCAGATCGAATTACCCTTCTAATAGTTTCAGGATTAACAATTATTCCATATAATGCTTGTAAATCAGCAGCAACTTTTGAAGCACTAATTCTTGGATTTTTTTTAATATTTCGAACGATAATTCGCTTTATTCCATTGGATAGCTTTGATGGTCAGCCAGGTCTTCTTTTATCCTGAATCATATGATTCTTTTTATATCGTTTAATGATATTGAAAACTGTTGAACGACTCAAGTTAACTGTTTCAGCAGTTTTTCTAATAGATTTTCCACGTTCAATATGCAAATTAATAACTAATTTTCGAATTTCAGGCGAAGTTTCTTTTCGTTTAGCATTCATGACTACACAGAGCTAAAAAACACAAAAATTCCAAAACAAACTGGAAAGAAATACTGCAGACGATTTTATAAATTATTGCCAATTGCTTTTAAGTAAAAATAAAACCCCAAAAAATATTTTTATTGCTTATTTCAGACGATTTTTGTTGCATATATAATGGTGTCCCATCACTTATGTGAGCTATTTTTTGCTCCGTTCTAAACATTTGTATTTTTATTAAATTAATATTTTAATATTTTGACAAAATGTATGTTATGTAATAATCTTTACTAAATTTAAGTATGAAACACACCCACAAAAAAAATGTGTACATGTTTTTTTAATTTATTTGATTAGTTTCCTTTTGTAAAGCACAAGTGTCCCATCACTTATGTGAGACACTGTATATAAAATATTTCAAACATTATGGAACTTGAAAAAACAAGAACAAAAATAACACATGAAAATAAATCACAACTTACATTTTGAAGAATTAAAAAAATCAAATTTTCCTTTCAAACTTGGAAATTTTTTTTTTTTTGTTTTACCACAGCACTTATTTAAAAATAAAGTTGAATTCCGATTGTTTCAGAACATGTTAAAAATAATAAATCTGTTTTCATTCGCGTAGATAGATAATCGACCGTCTTAAAATCAACCAACCAACCAACCAAAACAAGAAGCAAGTAGTCACCGTTTTTTTTCCTTCCCTCATTTGTCGCCAAGAAAGCGATATATAGCTCTATTTAGCAACCTCTCTTCTGTTACGGCTGTAGTTTTCGCGTCATCGGCAGCTAGCGCCACTGTCTATGTGTAATCCCATGTTAAAGAAGTTACCATTGAAGTCTATGAGAGTTGATTCTCTGTTTAAATCTCTTTACTCTGTGGAATAACCGAAACGTTGAGAATTGTTTTTATATGTAGTTTTAAAGTAACTCATATTAAATTAAACGAAATTTACGTTGGAAGCAAATGTTTGATGTTAGTATTTATAAGTGCAACGTAAAGTCCTTATTAATTAATTAATAAATTATATTTTACTATATCAATCTGATTAAAATAGCATATGTTTACTGAAATAATTCAGATTTTAAAATAGGTCTTACGTCAGAATTCTAAAATGCATTTTAAGTAAATAAACAGAATTATATAATTGAGACTTTGAGCATATCATCCAGATAAGACTTATCTATATAAATTTATCTCAATCTGCTGCTCTGTATAAATTAATCACAGCAACACTGAACAGAATTTGCCAATTCTGATAGATTTATTGTTTCGTAAATTTCTCATTAGTGATGAATAATTTAGCTCTATCATGGTCAAGCGGTCTGAATGAATAGAACAACAATTGCTTAAATTAAAACACTCGAATATTTATCAACATTAAAGAGATAAAATATAAGGGGATGGGGGATATTTTCTTTAACACTGTTTCTACCAAGTAACGCCTTCTAAGATTTTTCTTTATAGTTATTTCATCTGCAAATTAAAAAAAATTAAAGAATTCATAAATCCGTCTTAATTCATTAAATATTTATTTAAATATTTATGAGTTTTAAGGCTCTGATAAAATGTTTGATAAATAAAAAAAAATGGTGCTTTTCCGGTATTTGGCGAAATAGAGAAAATTGACTTGACCAAAAAAGGAAATTTTTCATACATATTTTCTGCCAACCTATTCATTATTTCCTTTACACAAACATTGTTCAATATTTATACAATTTATTTTTTTTAACATAAATAAACCATTTATCTACTTTTATATATAAACATAAGTAAATTGTATATAAAAAAATATAATGATATATATAAATAAAATGCATATATATATATATATATTATATATATATATATATAACGCATAATATATATATAATGCATATATATATATCAGAGTTGCCAAGTCTCCGGCTTTTTGCACACCAGTATTTTATTAGAGAAAATGTTGTTCTTTTAAATCGCAGAGTGCTCCGATTAAACAAGTCAACTTTTTCTGTGCTAAAATACTGGTATCCAAAAAGCCGGAGACTTGGCAGCTCTAATATATATATATATACCGTAAAATCCCGATTGTAAGCTCCCCTTTTTCTAAACCAAAAACTGTTAAATGTGGGAGGGGGCTTATAATCGAGATTTTTTTTTAAAAAATCATAAAAACCCATTTTTATGATTAATTTAGAAGTAAAAGGGGGCGAGAATCTTCTGTATTTCGGACAGATTTTCACTCAAAAATAAATAAATATATAAAATCTAAATTCTCTCCTCCCCGAAAAAATACGCCCGCCCCCGGCCCTCCCACCCACCAAAAAAGAAATTGAAAATCTTTAAAAATCGCTTTTTAAATATTTTTCTTTATTTGTTATTTTATTGTAACAATAAATAATCGATCATCTAAATACCCTCAAAATTACTGCTTCCACCTTTGCCCCCCCCCTTTAGTACAAAAACCCCATAGTTTAATCTTTATAACGCTTTAATTTTAAATTTATTTTCAGATTTATTTAAAACTCTATATTAACAATAAATAAACCTAATCTACCACCTAAATCAAACTCGCCTCCTAAAATCTCTGCTGTTCTCCCCTTGCCCCCCCCCCAGCTTCATCTCATCAAGACCCTCCCCCTGTAAATGCATATCATTAAATTTTAAATCTTAAAATTCTTATTTTTTCTGCTCTATTTGGGATTTTTTGTAACAATATTTAAATAACAATCTGAATTATTCTCCTCCTTCCAACAAAAAAGTCCTCATTATTTTCTCCCCCCCCCCTCAGTACATACTTTAAACTTTTTCCCTACAATAATTAAATAATAATTTTCAACAATAATTAAATAATTATCTAATTTGCTCCTCACCCCATCCAAAAAAATTGTGCTTCTCCCTTTCCTCTCCCCCCCCCCCCCCACCAGCACACAAACCTTAAAATCTTTAAAATTATTTTTTAAAGATTTTTATGCTGTTTTGCTACTTTGTAGCAACATTAAATCTATGATCATTTAACTCTCCCCGAAAATTTCTATTCCCCATCCCCAGAAAAAAGGGTGAATTTCTAGACATGGAGGTGGGGAGGAAGGCAGAGAGAAAATTTTAGTCTTTTTTTATAATTTGACTGTTCTTACAGCTGATATCTTGTTATTGGGAGGGAAGTTATTTTAGAGAACATATTTATTTCAAAACATAAAGTATACACATGATTCATGGAGGGAAAAAAAAAAAAAAAAAAAAAAAGATGAACATTTTTGCTTTTCTCTCGCATATTTAGAAATCCACCCATCTCCCTTGGAAGAAAAAGACAGAGCAAACATTTCAAAGGGGATGATTATTTTAGATGAGTGATACTTATATGAGATGAGTTACTTTACTGTAAAATAAGAAATAGAACAGCGCGTAAACAAATATATATTAAAGATTTTAAAGTATTTGCTGAGTGAGGGGACAGTGGGGGTAATGGAACTTTTGGGAGAAATGGGGGGGGGGTGATTTAGATGATTAATTACTCCTTAATTGTTACTAAAGATAAACAAATACAGCAGATTTAAAAAAATAGTTTTAAAGATTTTAAATATTGTATATATGTTGGGAGGGGGACTGTTTTGGAGTAGAGAAAAAAATTAGGTGACATATTATCTATTTATTTTTAATGGACAACAACAACAAAAAAAAAAAAAAAAAAAAAAAAAAAAAAAAGATTACTTCAAATAAGAATTTTACAAGTTTTAAACTTTGTATTCTCAGGGATGAGGGGGTAATATGAATTTCAAAGGAAAGTGGTTGGAATTTAGATGATTTGTTATTTATTGATTGAGAGCAACAAACAGGACAGAAGAATTTTTTTATAAATACTTTAAAAATATATATAGGGGTTGGCGCAAAGAGGGGGGGGAGCAGAAATTTTGATGTAGAGAGATAATTGAAATGGCTGATTATTTATTTTTTGTCACTAGACAGCAACAAGTAGAGCATATATTTTTTAATAAAGAGTTTTAAAGATTTTATTTGGGAATGGAAAATAAAATCAAAATTGATTAAAAGTGGGAGGGGGGGGGATTACTTTCGGGATTTTACGGTACATATATAAATACATGTATAAGTAATGACTAAAGAGGTTTTTTTTCATAGCTGTTTATGCAACAAATCTCACTTTCAGAAGCTCGAATGTCGCAAAGCTTTAAAAAAATTTTGCCAGGGCCCTATAATGGAAAAGTACCAAAAAATTCATGCACACTAATTTTGAAACAAATAATTTTTATTTTAACTTATTAATGTACTTGATTACTTTTTGACATCCACGCAGAGAAATTTATTTTATGGCTACTCTGTATAGCACTAGCCACAGAGTAAGGAGATTTAAACAGAGAGTCATCTTTCATACACTGCAATGGCAACTGCTTTAACATGGGATGGATTACACATGGTGTTAAGAAAATAACTTTAATTCGAACTATTAAAACCGCAGACTGTGCCTCTACATTTCGCTAAGACTTTCATTTCCGTCCACGAAGACTCACTTTTGAATTTGTACTTTGACCTCTGTATAATAATTTCTTTTTTTACTCTTTCAGAGAGATATTTTAAGCAGTTAGGTCTTTGAGACCAAAGAACAAAGATGTAAATGAATTTTTTTGTGAACCATTATGAAAAGGATTTATATTTTTATTGTTGTGTTTTGTTAACGTGATTAAATGTTTTTGTGTGTTTTTAAAAGGACTTAAGTTTTAATGTGTGTGTTTGATATGATCAAGATACCTGCATGAAGCATCCTATCACGAACCCGCAGGTAAGAGATTTCATTTATTAGAAAATCTTTAACTCTTACCTAAAATTAATTTTGACTGATTAATGAGAATTTTGACATGGCATCCCTGCAAGGGATGTATAGTGCGGGTAAATATTTGTGAATTATGAAATAGTTTAGAATATAGTTTGAAATCTTTTTTTGAAATAAGAAATAATTTATAAAATTTTGAAATCTTATTGTTTGGGAAAGATTTAAAATCGAATTAAAAAGATTTGAACTATATATCATTTCGACTCACACACACACACACACACAAAATATGTCTCAACCAGAAACGTTAGAAGTTCTTAAAAAAAGAAGAACTATTTTACGATCAGCAGTCACTAAAGCATTAAGCAAAATCGAAAACTCAATAGAGTTAGAAAATGTGTCTGCTGAAGAATTAGAAGAATATGTCGAATCGGTTACAGACAAATTTAGGTCTTTAAAAACTACGGACAATAACTTAGAATTATTGATTAATCCAGATGATTTAGAAAAAGAATTGGAAGCAGCTGAAAAGTATGCTGAAAACGTAATTTCTTGGAAATCACACGCAAATAGAAAAATAAGAGAAACAAAAGCAGGTTTTTTTAAATTTTAAGTCAAAACAGGAAGTAAATTACGAAAATGCTTCGGACGTTGCATTTAATAATAAAGGAGAGAATTCTGTACGTGTAAAACTTCCTAAATTAAGTATTCCAATATTTGATGGGAATATGAATGACTGGCTTACTTTTTGGAATTGTTTTGAATCTTCCGTTCATAATAACACTTCCTTAAATAAAATTGATAAATTCAACTATTTGCGAGCTCAATTAAAAACTACGGCCTTAAACACAATTGAAGGCTTTCCTATATCAGAAAAGAATTACGATGCTGCAGTGGAACTATTGAAAAATAGATACGGAAATAAACAAATGCTGATTCATACTCATATGAGTAACATTTTGGCAACCAAGCCGTTACGAAATTCGGCAGATATATATCTTTTTCGAAAATATTTCGACAAATTATCTGTTGAACTTAGAAGTTTAGAAAATCTCGGTACAAATATTGAAGAAATATCTAGTGTATTGTGTACCACCATATTGAAAACAATTCCTCAAGACCTTCTAATTGAATTAAATAAATCGGAAAATGAGAAAGGTTATTATGAAATTAAAGAGCTGATAAAATTTTTATCATCTTGTTTACACGCTAGAGAGAAAGCGATGTTAGTGTCAAATGCAATTAAGGAAGATAGCCGGAAAACTCATGCTTTTCCCGATAAGGGGATTCACGATTCGCGAGCTAAGCATAAAATATATCCGACTGTGAATGATTTAATAGCGACTAATACCAAGGCTACACTAGATACCGGGCTGGCTCATTCATTATCATGACGTCACAAAAGGTGGGTGGCCGCGACCAGCGATTGGTGCAAAGCGACGAGCCCGTCGTTTTGTGCCAATCGCTGTATGTATTTCATTTTGTCGTTTCGCTTTGTACCAATCGCTGGTCGCGGCCAGCCACCATTTATGACGTCATGATAATGAATGAGCAAGCCCGGTATCTAGTGTAGCCCTGCTAATACGGAGGAAGATTTAAGTTTATCGAATTGTGTTTTTTGCAAGAGTTCAAAACATTGCTCATCGAAATGTCAGTTCGCAGTTGGCTTAACTATTGAAGAAAGACAAAGTATTTTAATGAAAAAGGGAGCGTGTTTTAAATGTCTGCAAATGAAAAGACATTTATCGTGATTTTGTAAACAAAAAATAGTCTGCTGTCATTGTAAAGGAAACCCTAATGTGCTATTTTGCTATAAAAAAACGAATGAAAAAACTAAAGAAACACCCGAACTGTCGGACACTACCCTCTTTTCGAACGAAAATTTGTCGAGCACAATTTATTTACAAACTCTGTGTATTTATATAAGGAATAATGGTTTTGAATATATAGTGCGTGCTATTTTAGACACCGCGTCTTCAAAATCTTATATCTCAAAATTTGTGGCCAATAAAATGGAATTAGAAGGTATAAGAAAAGTAAAAATCACGCATGGGCTTTTTGGAGGTACCGAAACAACGGTTGATAAAAATTGAGGTCATGGAACAAGACAAAATTTGCGCTACTGTTCCTAAGATTAGAAATCTTAATTGTATTTCGGAATTAAAAGAAAAAATATTTTTTGAGCGATATCTGCCCGGAAAGTAAAAATTGTTTATATGAACGGGATATTAACGAAATACATGTTTTGTTAGGAGCAGATGTTGTGGGAAATTTGTTTACGGGAAAAATTGAAAATCCTTCTTGCTGTTTAGTTGCAATGCAAACGTCGCTTGGATTGACTACTATGGGGAAAATTAATGATAACGAAAGGGATAGTTCTCTTTTGGTCCTTTCGTTATTAGTAAATGATGCAAAAATTACGGATTTGTGGAATTTAGATTCCTTAGGCATAGTAGATCCGGCTGAAAAACAATCTAAGGAAGAAGTAGAAAAATTGGTTATGAAACATTTTAAAGAAACCGTAACCCGAGAAAATGACGGTAGATACAAAGTTAGTCTCCCCTGGATAAATGAACACCCCCCTATTCCTAGTAATAAAGATTTAGCGGAAAAACGCCTTCAAAATAATATCAAAAATCTTAATTCTTGCGGTTTACTGAAAGATTACGCTAAAGTTTTGGATGAATGGGAAGAGGAGGGGATCATTGAAAAAGTGAATTGTGATGAAAATTTTAACCCTTTTAAGATCCACTATCTCCCTCATAGAGCGGTAATCAAGCCTACATGCTACAACCAAAATTAGACCGGTATTCGATGGTTCAGCACATGTTAGGGGTTCCGTTTCCATAAATGACTGTATAGAAAAGGGACCTAATTTAATTGAATTAATTCCTTCCGTCCTAAGTCGATTTAGAATAGGAAAGATAGGGGTTGTAGCAGATATTCGAAAAGCATTTTTGCAGATATCTCTAAATGAAAAAGACAGGGATTATTTAAGTTTTCTTTGGTGGAGAGATGGGAATTCCGAAAACCTTGAGATTTATAGACATTGTAGGGTGGTTTTTGGGATTAGTTGTAGCCCTTTCCTTTTGGCTGCTACTCTTACACATCACTTAGATCAAGCTCCGGAAAATCTTAAAGATGTTGCTCTAAAACTTAAAGAATCCTTTTATGTAGACAATTGTGTAGCTAGTGTAGAGTCGAGGGAAGAGTTAGAGTATTTTCGAAATGAAGCACGAAAACTTTTGGCATCAGCACAATTTGATCTTCGTGGTTCGTGTTATAATCAATGCGAGGAATTTGGATTAGGCAATAATGACAAGGGTTATTTGAACGATAGGAATGATATAAAAATTCCGTTACTTGGTTTAATATGGGATACTGAAAAGGACAAGCTGTCGTGTGATTTCCGGAATTTTAAAGTTGAGAATGAGCTCATCACAAAAAGAACGATTTTGTACTTAACGCATAAAATATTCGATCCCATCGGTTTCACTTGTCCCGTGACCTTAATTCCAAAATTGCTTTTACAGAAATGTTGGAAAAGGAAAGCTTCATGGGACTCCAAATTGCCCGATGAGATAGTTAAGGAATTTAAAAAATGGAGTAACCAAATTAAGGATTAGAAAATCTTGAAATACCTCGAAAATTATCTGACTTTTCAGTAAAACTGGGAAAATTATCTCTACACGCCTTTTGCGACGCGAGTAAATCTTCTTATGCTACATGCGTTTTTCTCAGAAATGAGCAATCGAATTTTGTCACCTGTCAACTTGTTCAGGCCCGTTCTAGAGTAGCTCCACTAAAAGACATTTCGATTCCGCGTCTAGAATTACTAGCTTGTTGCATTGGAGCTAGATTGACCAATAGCATTAAAGCAGATTTGAAACTAGAAAATATTGATACGTCCTATTGGTCAGATTCTATAGACGCGTTATATTGGATAAAACGGGAAGGACCTTGGACTACATTCGTAGAAAACAGAGTTAGGGAAATTCGAAAACTTACATCCACCGCTTCGTGGAATTTCGCACCTGGACATATGAATCAAACAGATTTGCCGTCACGCGATTGTTGTGCGAAATCCCTTATTAGGTCTTAGTGGTGGTTAGGACCGACATGGCTTTTGGATTCCGAAGAAAACTGGCCTAAGTCTAACATTTTGCCTAACATGGAAATAGTAAATACAGAAAAACGAAAAACAATTGTAACTGCCTCTAATTTAGAAAGTAATGACCCCCAATTTTATAATCGCTATTCTTCGTACAGTAAAATTTTGCGAATAACTGGTTGGATTCTGCGATTTATTCAAAATTCGAAAAGGGGTAGTAACGACAGAATATTCGGTCAATTGACTAACAGGGAAATTCAGAAGGCAGATGTTGGCAAAAAAAGCCGCCTCTGCTCTGCGCTGTAGGTTACGCGCGCTAATACTTAGATAAATAAATAGAAATCATTCTGGCCATGAAAACACAATTAATGTAATAATATAGGTAATATCTTACCTTTATCTTTCTTCAGCAGCAGTATTCCTCATACCTCGGGTTGGTGCACATTTTTAACTGGGGTAATCCATTTATTACGGAGCTACAGTGTTAAAAACAGAAAAGTGTTGGTTAAAATGAATTATATTATTTATATTGAGTCCACACTTGAGACTGATCATTTTTGTAATGGAGAATTATATTTAAAATTTTGACTTAATATTTTCAATTAATATTTTACATACAGCTGCCTTTTGCAGCAACAGATTAAAATTATTACATCTTTCTCTATTGAGATAAAAAGGGCAACTAACTTGATAATAAAAAGAGTTTTTGAGTCAGAGTTCTTTTGATGACGTCAGACAGACGCAACATGCGTGGGTTGATATTAAAACTAATTTCGCGAACATATTTCACATATTAATATCATTGTTTATCTTGAGTAGGATGATTTGGCCAAAATAGAAAAGTTTGTTCATTATAGAATGATTTATTATCACTTAATGTATTTATTTACGTGTTCAAATGTTTGTGTCCTTGAATTGCTTCATGTTTTGAAATCAGTTAATGATATCTGAGATGGTTATAAATCCATCAGCAGAAATAGTTATTTTAAAGCTAGTACAAAAGGAATCATTTGAAAATATGAACGATAAAAGATATAAATGCTTACGCACTTTTACAGATTCGGAAGATATCATCTGTGTGAAAACTAAAATTTTTCATCGAGAAGATGAATTTAACCTTAGGTTGCCTGTCGTCTTACCTTCAAAGCACCACGTTGTACAACAACTTATATTTTCGAAGCACTTAGAATTTGGTCATTGTGGTGTATCGTTTTTGATGACCGTGCTAAGAGAAAAATATTGGATTCTCAAAATTCGTAAGACTATTAAAAACGTGATTAATAAATGTGTCGTATGTAATAAACACGCTTCGAAACCCCCGGAAGTTGAAGAAAGTGTTTTACCGGTAAACAGAGTGCGAGAAGCGGCTATTTTTGAAATAATAGGGGTGGATCTATGCGGTCCTCTTTATTTGAAAGATGAATTCAAAGTATGGATTTTATTAATAACGTGTGCCATTTTTAGAGATGTCCATTTCGAACTGTTGTATATATAATATCTCAACAGACAGTTTTATCCTTGGACTCACAAGATTTATTGCGAGACGAGGCCGTACTTCAGTAATATACGCTGATAACGGCACCAATTTTACTGGATGTCGTAATTTATTTAGCAAGATTGATTTTGAGAAACTAAAAATTGTCAGTGTTTTCTCACATATAGACTGGCAGTTCATACTACCTTCTGCGCCCTGGTGGGGTGGCTTTTCGAAAAGACTCGTCGGAATCCTGAAACGAATGCTAAGAAGAGTGGTAGGGAAAACATATCTGCAAAACTGTCTGACTACTCGTCGAGGGCGAACAGTACATCCGTCCTCCCGATAGACTTCAAGTGGGGGTTGGCTCAAGTTGAGTTCTGTCCCCTAGTGAACTCAAAGGGGGAAATGTGAAGAAAATAACTTTAATTCGAACTATTAAAACCGCAGACTGTGCCTCTACATTTCGCTAAGACTTTCACTTCTGTCCACGAAGACTCACTTTTTAATTTGTACTTTGACCTCTGTATAATAATTTCTTTTTTTTCTCTTTCAGAGAGATATTTTAAGCAGTTGGGTCTTTGAGACCAAAGAACAAAGATGTAACTGAATTTTGTTGTGAACCATTATGAAAAGGATTTATATTTTTATTGTTGTGTTTTGTTAACGTGATTAAATGTTTTTGTGTGTTTTTAAAAGGACTTAAGTTTTAATGTGTGTGTTTGATATGATCAAGATACCTGCATGAAGCATACCATCACGAACCCGCAGGAAACAGATTTCATTTATTAGAAAATCTTTAACTCTTACCTAAAATTAATTTTTACTGATTAATGAGAACTTTGACACATGGACAGTGGCGATTGCTGCGGGTGACGCGGAACAGAATCGTGGTTTCTAATACGGTTATATATCGCTTTCTTTGCGACAAATGAGGGAAGGGGGTAAAAAACGGTGACTGTTTGTTGCTGCTTGTTTTTTAATCTCATTTTTGATATCATTTAACATCGTACAATCCGCAATTATTATTTTTTCTATTGCATGCATATTTATAAGCATATAATATTCTTCGAATGTTCCAGAAATTAGAATAATTAAATTAAACACGGTGTTATACAATGATATTCTGAAATTCTGATGAATTGTTTATTCTTTTTAAAAAAAAATAAACAGGTATTCATCCCCTCGTAGTCTCATTAAATTTACATTCGTTTTAATATAAAAAAAACGCTGTTTAAAATTGTAAAAAATATGAAAATAAGATGTTTATATTTCTCGAATAGATTCAAAAACATTTTCAAATATTTTAAGCAATTAATTTCTAAAGTCTATTAAATTTATCGGCAAAATTTTAAAACTATTGGGAAACTATATCGAAAATTTAGCATTCATAATTTTACGTCTAAATCCATTATGCAAATGCTCCATTTTCATTTCAGATAAAAAATGAATTTGAAAAATCTTCTGCATCCCCATACGAAAGCATTATGACCTAAAAAAATGCTCTATATTTTCCGAACGAATGAAACAAATTTAACCAAAAACTATACAGCTAATTGCGGATACCTCGCCAACATACCTACCAAAAATCAACCATTTTTACAGCAAACAGACAGACGGAAACCAAAACTTTTCGCGTCTCCAAGTTTCGGCAAAAATCTGTCAACACTGAATATATATAAAATATTTCATACATTATGGAACTTGAAAAATAAGAATGAAAATAACACATGAAAATAAATCACAACTTAATGATCATTGGGAATAAAAAATAACTTCTCACTCTTGTTCTTACAAACAATACATGTATCGTAGCATTTTGAAGAATTATAATGACCTATTTGATCTTCAAAGAATAATTTTAATAATAAATATTAATCAAGATTCAAAAATCAAATAGCGAACGCCGAAAATTTACATGTGTGCAAATGACAACAGCAAAAGACGCCAAGCAGAATAGGGTCCTCTGCAGTCACTCTTTTCAGGCGAAGTTGGGTCTCTGTTTAAATCTCCTTACTCTGTCGCACTACCTATCCCCCTAAACCGTTATCTTTCTCATATTTTTTATGTTAACTTATATTTCTTGCCGTTTTCACATTTGAACTTATGTTAAATAAAAAATATTTTATCGAAACGATCGATATTTTCTGTTGAGATTTACTATGGTATGTTCGGTACTGAAAATCAAGTGTGTAGCATTTATAGTTCGTTTATAGGGACATTCAAAATAATTTCATTACATTGTGGTCTATGGGGAAAAATCGTTTCCTATGTACTTTAATGATGTTACTCTATTTCATACATATTGAAGTTTATATGCATCACGGAAGGTCACAACAATAAGCTTATTGTAAAAAAGTCCTTCCGGCCTGTTACTGGGAGTAAAAGGTAGCTTTCCGATATCTTCGTTTCAAAATTATAGTTAATGTTACTCGAAACAATAAGCTAAAATGCAAAGAACCTGATTACAGAAGATTCGTTAATACTGAATTTGAATACGAAATTTACCAAATTAGTCAACTATATCAAAATTGGCTTCATTTATAAAGACTTATTTTGGTCGCCAAATTTGGCGATATTTCAACAAATGTCGTCAAGTTTGGCGAGAATTTATCATTGATTAGAGCAATGAAAGTTAATAATTTGCGAGAAATCGCGTTCACTAAAACTCATAAATTAATCGTTGGTTTTTTTGTAATGTTCTGTCTTGTTGAAAATGTCTGCCACCCTAGAATTTCAAACTGCTCTTTCTCAGCCATTTTTTAAGATAGAGATAAAACAAAAAATGCTCCGGAATCCTTGTATCAAGGCCTAACACGTAAGCAAAATTTGAATTTTTAACTTTTTTGTATACTTATTTTAGTTTTAAATCTTTCAGTGGCCGCCATTTTGAAACAAGATGGTGGACCAAGCTGGTCAACGAACTCCGTCGAGACATTGGTGAGCCTTATACAGACAATTAGTTTCATCCAAATTGGTTTATAAATACGAGTGTTATCGTATGACGTAGATCAGATACATATATATATATATACATATATATATATATATATGCATATGATTTATACATATATATATAAGTGGGGAAATTATAGAAATCAAACCTATTAATTACTTTTTTAATGAATCTCCCCTCACTTTGGATACGGGCCCGATGACGCATAATCACGAGTTTTGCAGGGTAGCCAATTTTACCAGTTTATCGACTTAATTAATAAGATCACATGGCCTTTTGAGCTGGCAAACCTTCGGAGATGAGATATTTCTAATATACTTCTACCGCCACTTGTTGCGTGGAATATATCAGGGATGCAGCCATGAAATGCTACTACCGTAGTCAGCTTTCTTTCAATAAAAGATGTTATATTTAAGTCATCAGAATGCTGTCATTTTATTAAAAATGCGACATATATATATGTGTATAAATCAACATTTGAACGGAGTGTGGTTTTGGGGATCTGAGGGTCATGATCGGTGAAAATATACCGAAATTTTCCGGAATTGCTTTCCTCCGAACGACTGCAATATTTAGCTTTATACTTTTTTGTATTGAAAGCTACCTAATAGGGTGTTCATAGCATTTTATCGTCCATTTATACAGACACACAAAATAATTCGGTTTATAGTCTGTCTATGAACTATAAATGTTGGAAGCTCGTTTTCCGTTGCGGCAAGCGTTTTCAAATTTAACTAATTTGTTGCATATTACTTGTTGTAAATAAATTCTATAGAGCATATAAAGGACTGCATAAAATTAAGGAAATTTGTGAAATGAAATTTTCAACCGTGTAATGCGTTTCGTAATTGAAATAAATTTTAGCATACCATACACTATATATACAAATATAGAGATCATATACAAGTCATCATACAAGAATTTGAATACTTTTCAGTTTATGGATGGTAATTGCTGAAATCAGGTTTTCAAATGTGTTATGCGTTTTCCAATTTTTTTGTCATATATTATTTTTCACCATATTATACGAAGGCGTTTTGTCACAGTATTCTAAATATGTTGGAAACTGTTTAACAATCTATGCTCGACGCAGGATTTTTTCATTCTCTTTTATCTGATTCCCCCCCCCCCCATTTCGCTTAAAATTAAGAAATTCCTCGTTCAGTCTATTACGACTTCAATATTTATTAACAACCCATTACTAGATTTGAGAATGGCCAAACATATATACTTGATGATAAAAATATGTTCAAGAATGCGAGCGCTTTCCGAATTTTTTCGTGTTTTATTAAAGACTGGATATTTCCTGTCGTAAATGACATTCATTTCCTAAATTCGTTTTAAATTCGTAAATAATATTTTTTAACGAAAAAACGATAATGCCTTAAAACTGAGATAATTTCACACAATAATTAACGTTTAAAATTGTACCATTAAAAATATACCAGTTTTCGGAAAATGCAAACTAATTATGTATAGGAAATTAAAACTTAGAAAATAAAATTTCGTATATAGCGTAAGGGATTTCAAAAACAAGAAAATACATGCTTTCTTACCATAAATTGAAACAAGTTGGAAATTGTATGTCAAAAGTGACAAATGAGGTGCGTTCGTACTACAGGTAGTTATATAAATATTCAGATCTTGATGATTTTTAATTCTGTGAAATGAATTATATCGTCTGCAAATTAATTTCTGTAATAAAATAAGTATCTCGGTCGCTTGACGATTCAACCTCGGAACCTTCTGTAACAAGGAAGCATCGATTTTTTTTTAAATTCATATTTCTTAATAAATATTTTATTAATATCTTCTAAATTTTTTATTCGATTTTCATAAAATTTGAAATGTGTCGACAAAATTCTGCAAAGATAATATATCTTAAATTTCCAACCGTTTGGTTGGGTAGTTTTTGCACTGTTATATGCGGACAGACAGACGGACGGACGGACAGACAGACGCACGGACCAGGCGACGACAATAGGTGCTACGTATTTATATAATTACGAGCGCACCTAAAAAATCTCATTATTTAATCTAACCAACCTAGTATTACCTTAAATATATCTAAAATTACCCTAACTGTAATGTATAAACGAACCTAATGGTGGGGGCACCACTGCCTTCGTCATCCTACTGAACTATCGTAAAAGCGAAATTACAATAACGTAAGTCAGTCGTTAATACGTGGACCTCAGATGTACAGCAAACGTAAAAAAACAAATTAATTCGTCAAAATTCGTCAAAGTCAAAATTCCTTCAAAAGTCGTCAAAGTCAAAATTCCTTCAAAAGTCATCAAATCAAATATTTTCATGTGTAGTTTCTTTAATGATTTTTGCGTCACTAAAATGTTCGCAAAGCGAGATGTCACAGATTCTCATGTATGAATTTAGGGATATAGATGCTGTAACATCTTGTATTCAATATTGTAATACAGGAATCAAAACTCTTGGCAGGAAATTGTTATGACTCTTGAAACTTTAATTATAACACAAATGTACAATGATTTCCCGATATATTTTTCTATATTAACCCAGAAAAATTATTCAATAAAATGTTTCTTGTTTCTAAAGATCCTTTTTATCAATTTAATTAATTTGATAAACGATAAATAATAATTAGATATGGCTAGTATAATTGATAATAATTAAAATCATGACCGTCTTTTCACTTAAATTTATTATAATTTAAAATTATTTAAAATAAACAATATTTTAAATGTATGGCAATGGAAATTGTCTCTTTCTTAAGGGCTTGATTTATGCTTAATTTCCTTGCTTATTCCTTGTTTTTCAGCTATATGTTTGCGTTTTCTAAACAGTTATAACATTTATTCTTATTATATCCCATATTTTACATATTTAAAAAATTATTTTTCTATTTTAGTTATCATATTTGTAAGTTTTTTTTAACTTAAATTGATATATTTTCTGACTTTCTAACAATTGTCAGCGATGCCCCGCCTTCCAAACCTATCTATAATTAATTTAATTGGTCTTTCATTTCTAAAATAGACCTTTTCTCTTCTCTTACTTATTTCGTCTTCTATTTTTGTGAGACAAGACATTTCCTCACCATTTAATCACTTAAAAAAAATTTACTGTATTCAAATCAATATTGTGCTATATTATTTCATGGCTCCGCTAAGATGTGATACACAAATACTCATATACAGAGAGTGGAGTTCTGTGAAACTGGGAATACCCTTGAAGCAATGACCTGTTTTAACTGTTTATATCTGGCTGGCTGTCGTATCTCCAATTTTACGACACTGTACCTGATAGGCCAGTTGGAAAAACAGAAAACAGACAGTATATACACAGTGGCATTTCCTTTGCCAAATTGCATATTAATATCACTTCCCCCTTTTCACTTACAAGCTGTCAAAAATGCCGATTTTTGAAAAAAAAATTGAAATGGTTATAATTCAGGAAGGAAAAGATATAACAGCCTACTTTTTATTCTTGTCATGTTTGGAAGCACATATAGAAAATACATACCGCTATCTCATTCCCGTCACGAGATATAATTTTTCAAAAACTAGCATTTAGGCTATTATTTCAGTATATTTTAAAGTACACATTTAATATATATATATATATATATATATATATATATATATATATATATATGAATAGATAGATAGATAGATGGATCCGCGACAATTACATCTTCTCATAGAAAAAAGTGTTTATATTAAGGATATTTTTGAATTTTCTATTTATCTTTATTAATCCAAAAATGTGCAACATTTTATAAATCTTTGAATTTTGTAAAAACACGTAAAATCTCTGCTTTTACCTGATCTAATTAAAAAGGTCTTTTAGATAGAATTTTTTGGCAAATACATTTTAACTTCTTTACTGTATAGAGCCTACAAACAAAGTATGGAAAAAATCGTAAATCGTGCGTCGACAAAATAATAATAATAATTAAAAAAATAATTAATTAAATTAAATTAAATTAAATTTATCGAAATTCTGTGGAATAAAAAAACTTTAACATGCTTACTTTGTGTGCACATAATAAATAGAATGATGGGGAATAATAGAGAAAGATGGATGTATAGAAATTATATATTGATAGTTAAATGCACAGTTACAAGCACATAAACGCAGATATATACTTATGCAGTACATTTTAAACTATATTGATAATGAATGAATATATATATTGCATGATTAATCTATTAACCCTTTGAAGGGTCGTGGTGTACTATTTATACCACTTAATTTTAATCTCCAACTGCCACAAATGCACCAAACTTTTGAAATAACACTTTGCTTTTATAATGTGCGTAAGAAAATATTTTATTTATTTCTAAAGAAATTTGTTAGTTCGGTGACATTGAACTATTTTAACCTTTCGGCAACAGAAATAATTGACCCATACGTAATAAAGCTCCTGAAAGTAGTTAGTACAGTTTGTCAGTTTTGATGTAGCTATTTATCCATATTCTTATAGCATCTACACCATAAAGCTGTTTCAGCATATTTTTAGCTCACTTAACAGCTCATTTACTCTAAAAATAAAAATTTCAGGATAAATAAAAAACACTAAAAGTTTATTCCTTCGTGCAGCTTTGGAAGCAGCATATACAGGGTTAGCCTAAATGATTCATCGAGTTTCAAACGACGCGACGTACAAAGATGGGTGATACATAAAAAGATAGACATATTCACCCAGTTTCTGGTACATACAGCAAATGTTCAATGTGGACGCCCTTAGTCACCCAGCACACATCCCAACGGTTCCGTCCATATGTTCAAATAGCATGTTTCTGTCAATGTCCGTTACAGCAGCAGTGATACGTTCATGTTATTCTTGCAGCATTGTTGACATTGGGGTACATAAACTTTGTCTTTCCCATAACCCCACAGGAAGAAATCATATGGCGCGAAATCTGGCTACCTGGGGCCATGGTAACAGAGGAACATCACCCAGACCAGTGCGCCCTAGTCTAGCGTGCACGTGAGCCAGGAGGCGGGCTTTTAAACTTGGTGAGTGTATGTATCTTGTCATGTACGTATCACCTGTCTTTGTAGGTTGTATACATCTCAATACATAGTGTTTCGAAACCCGATGAATCATTTACGCTAACTCTGTATTATTTCGGTTTAACTTATTTTTCTCACATAAAACTAATATGTTGCTATCATTTGTGAATAAAATAAAATACATGTACTCATTTATGAAGACACGATAATGGCGAGTTATTAAGACACTTTATATAATTTTTACTGTAATCTTAATCACATATCATAAAATTTTATAAAATAGCCATTCTGTTGCAAAAATAGATTTAGAGAAAAAAAAAATATATATAGGACATAAGTATAATAAAAGCCTTTTGTTTATTTTAAAGAAAATTATTTCCCTCTTCATTTTACTTGAGTTCCGAAAATTATTTAGTACTTACGTATTATGTGTGTATTAAAGGTACAACTGCGGCAAAAATGGCGAAAATAATATTAATTAATTACAGTAACCCATATTTTTTTACTACCTTATAGTTTATTTATAAAAGTTTATAATTCATTTTTTATTAAAGTTTATAGGTTAGTTTTTTATTATAGTTTATTATTATTTATTACAGTTTATTTATTTTATTTTATTACATTTTTATATTATTTATATCTTTTTAACAATGTTATATATTTCAAAATGTTAAAGTATTGTTTTGAACGTGAGTAGTAGCGATAAACAAGATGTGTAATTGGCCATCATATTTGGCGATCTGTCTTCAGGGAATCGATAATACGTACCAATTATTCTCACTAAAATAAAATACAGAAGATTTCAATATAGCGTTGTTATGGTAATATCGCTACGGCATCTGTGAAATTTGAAATTAGTTTTACGCATCTATGTAAGGGGAAAAAAAGCAGTTTTCCATTTATAACCTGCTAAGCAGTAAAATCGTTAAATATGAAGTCATTTTATTGAATAAGTTTTAGTTTTGTTTACGGTATCATTTCTTTCATTCAATACACATACAAAACATTTATTGCTCAGCAATACCTAAAACATTATGTGTTAATCATAATAAATATTAGTTGTACATGCATTTCTTTTCAAGACTCTTTATAAAGTAATCCGGGAATTTCAATATATGGTATACCTGCTCAACAATATTCACTCATAAATATTGGATAATGTTAAGAGTATGTTTCGAAAAAATAATCTTAGTAAAATAGAAATCCTCTTAAAAGCATTCAGAAAATTTCGATTGAAATTTCATTGTAATTCAAATTCATCTAAGACAATGGTTCTTTATAATAAATTTTCATAGTAATTAAATTTCCTTCCTACATATATTTAAGTCTTTTAATAAGACGCTTAAATCCAAAAAGGATTCACAGTTTTACCCATTAATATATATATTCTTCTTCTAATGCTTTCCTTTCCGTACTTTACAAAAATAGAATTTCATTAAAATATTTAAGGTTGAAATTTAGAAGTTTGGAATTAAAATAAAGCTGTCTTGTACAGTTTTTTAAAATAAAATATCATAGAATTTAAAATGCATATAACTTTTTCATTATGCATAGCATTACGCAGAACATTATTTTTTATACAATCATTTAACAATTTTATTTCTATAACTATCTTTAAGAATGTCTGTTTAAATAAGTGCGGTTCAGTTGTGGTCTGCATGGAACCACTAATTGAGAAGATAAATTTTCGCCTTATTTAATCATAGGAGTTTTTTTGATTTGATTACTTTTTAATCTCCAACTCATCGCTAATAACGAAAATAGCCATCACATGTATGGCTTCTTTCAATTTGATGTTCTAAAATAATAGTTAGTAACTGCTTATCTTGAGTTTTTGATAATTTCCTTAGATTTAAACGTAGCCATCTACCAAAAAAAATTTTGGAAGTTTTTTTTAATGGTCTTAAAAAAAATTCCACCACGGGAAGCATTTCTGTCCAAAACGCAATCCTGTACGACAATTACTTTATTTTGCATTAATCTTTAAAATATATCAAGGACTTTTGGCCTACCCTGTATAATCAGTGTTGCTAGCATTATACTATTTTAATCGAAATTTACTTTCTTCTACAGAGGTTGTACGTTTAAATGTTTTAGTCCATCTGAAATATATGTACCTAACTAAACCCTATTCACAGAATCATTAATAATTTTTAAATACCGGGTGAACCAAAAGTTCGTTATAACTTTAACAATTCATAAAAAAGGAATAAATTATGATAAAGAAGTGCGGTTTGCAAGAAAACGCTCACGAGGTAGTTTGATTTTTTTTAAGGTTAAAAAAATTTAGTTAAAAAAGTCACCTGTAGATGGCGCTGACATGCGAGAGATTCAGCAGAATTATGCAAATAATTCCTGCAATAAAAGACCGGGATACCTGAGGATTTCTCATTCGCTTTCAGAATGTTACCATTACCCGATCGAGCGTTGTTGGTGAAGTTGTTCTATTTGAACGGACAGTCAGCAACTGATGCGTTGCGAAAATTTCGCGCGGCGAAAGGCTGAAGACGAAGAATGTGGTCTGGAGGTCATGTTGAAAAATTGTTATTGCAAGAATAAATGGATGGAGCGTACTGTTGTCCTGTTCATTGTGTTTCGGGTCGTCAGCGTCCTCTACCAGTGACATTTTTAAGTAAAAATGTTTTTGCTGCTAATACAAATACGACTACCTTGTGAGCCCTTTCTTGCAAACCGCACTCCTTTATCATAATTTCTTCCTTTTTTGATTTTTTAAAGTTTTAACAATATTTTGGTTCACCCGGTATATATATATATATATATATATATGACACCAGATAAGATATTAAGAACACATTAAAAATGATACAGAACGTTTAATTCTTAATTAATTTCTTTGAATCAGATATTCAGCCAAACTTTAATAAATCTAAAGCAAATTAAATTTCTTCTTGTCTATCGAGATTCTTCGAATTTTTCCATTAGTAATTTGTAAAGCAATTTTTGATTCATTGCACCTAAACAGGAAATGAATAGAGAAAATATAATTTGTTATTCTAAATAATGCACTTCCTACGATGAAACCATTAGCATGGAGTAGAGATATAAATGCATAATCACTGTTATATATTTTTTTATTAACATTGAACAACGAAATTCCCACAAAAAAGTATATGCAGGAAAAAGCCATTATTAATATTATGTTATTAGTAATTACATATTAGTAAAACATTTTTTTTAATTTTAGGTTGTTTTTTTAATTAAAACTTCCGATATTCTTTTCGTAAATAAAAAGTATGGCAGAAATTATGTGACGACCTGGTGATTTTTCTTTTCTTACTTAGTATTTTCCTCTAAAATTTCAGTCGCACAAAGAAAAAAAAAGGATTTTCAGTACTATATTATCCCCCAATTTTTGCAAAGATGTTCAATAGGTACCATTCAACTTGGATTTTCTAGAAATTATGTTTGCCTTGTACAATTCTGATGAATGTTATTCTGTTGCATTCACTATTTATCAGCTAACGAAAAAATCTAAATAAATTATTGAAAAGTCATATTATTTTAAAATCAAAACAACATCGTTGATTGTAAATTGAATATCAATTAAAATGTAATCATCGAAATTACTAAATGCTGATTTTCATTTTAACTATTCATTTGGATATAATTTTTAATAAAATAAATAACATGTCTTGTGTCATTAAATTATAATCTGCTAAAAATAAAATTTCATGATTTGAAAAAACTTCAACCAAAGAAATTGTCAGAATTATTCTATAACTTCAGATTAAAAGTATTTTAAAGGAATCTGCACCCGAAAAATGTACAATTCTCAGAAAAATTTTCATTAGAGTAGAATACTTTTATAAGAAAAAAGCGACAGAAGAGCATAAAAATGCGATTTGTTGAGAGGACTTAAATAAATGTATTAATAATATGAAAACTGTCATTATTGCCAAACAAGTAATCGAAAATTCTAGTTGAAAACGTAATACTCTTTCATACCGATGAACTCGTCTAAATAAATATTATATAAAATTGTTGTGCAGTTTTCTTATTTTGGACAAAAAGTTGGAATCTGAGTATGCACCTGTGCGTATGCCTCCACTCTTTTAAAAAAATGTCCTCTAATTATTTTAGTCAAAGTCACTAATAACGCGATACAAAATCTAGTAAAATAAAGCCTCGCCAAAGTAAGGGCTTTTACTTCTGAGCAAGTATTAATTTGTCTCTCGCAGTGCTAGCAAGTTCTATTTTTTGATAATGAAAGAAATAACCTTTCGAAACTTCATACAATTTCTACACTTTTATGTTAAGTTTACGAATTTAATTCCACTATATTTAATTCGCATAGGCGAATTCTAATTTAAAAATCTGGAAACATTTTTATATATCTCATATAAAAATAATAGTAAGATATTCTGTACCAAAATCAGCTTATATTTCAAAATATCAACATTTACGATGAAACGTAAAATATTATTATTAAAATATTTAGTTTTAGTATTTTGAACATAATGAAAATTTTGTTCGGATTTATCCCAGTAAGAGTAGAATATTTCATTCGCTTCTAAAATAATCACACACCTAAACATAATTTTAAATCCTTTATCAGGTATTTTTTATTAAACTGTTGTAAACTAATACTGAAAATCCTTTCTTTCTATACAAATCTCTTCGAGTTATTTTGAACAAATACTCTTAAATCTTACTTCTTATAACTTACTTTTTACAGATTTGTTGTACGTAATTTTACAGAATGAGATATTTTTCATGAATCAGATTATAAATATTCATGAGATATCGTTGCAATAGTGTTATATTACATTTTCTCTTAAAGTTTGTTTTAAAGGTTGGAGAAAATGTATTATGAAAACTTTTAACTCTTAAAAAACACCAGGGGATGTTCTTAATTTAAATTTAACTGAATGATATCTTAATTAAAAGAGATAAATAGATTTTTTTCAATAAATACACCTTCAAATATTATTAAAGACGAAATAATTGGATTAATATATCCTCTAAACATGTAGAGAATTATTTTTACAAATTATAAAAAAATTGTTGAAATATTTTTTTCTCAGACACTAAAATCTTTAAAGGGAGAAATAAAATGAATTATGAGTGTGGAATTAATAAAAACATTTAAATATATCTTTATAGTGTTTTTTTTTAGATACATAAATTATTCTCCAGTATAAAAATAATTGAGATAAGATACCATTTATGTGATAAAGTACCATTTATGTGATTCAATCTATATAAAATGACGAATATCTGTATTTTCCTGTAACATAATTTATATAACATTTTAGTATTTTCTTTTTTTCCTTTTTACAAAACATTAACAATAACCTTACACGAGTTTTTTTCATGGACATCATATATTTAAACTGAAAATAGAAGAAATATTTTTTAAATTGAATAATATATAGAAATGGGGATTTTTAATATATTTAACTATGCTCATATCAATTAATTTCCTTTCATTTTAAGGGATTGTTTCATATGAAACCAAGCAATAAACATTTCCTTTCTTGTCACGCTCAAAAATTCCATAAAATGTAGCCACAAATCAGGGTTGGCAAAAAACAGGTTTAGGGGAAAAAAGGGGTTCTTTTGGTTTAAAAGGTTTTTTAATATACTTTCCTATTAAATATACACGCCTAAGTGTTAATAAAAGTAAAAATTGTTAATAGTAATAAGTATTATATAAATAATAATTAACCCTTCATCTGAAAATAATTTAAATTAAAATATATAATTACAATAAGTTATTAAGAAATTTTATTTACAATTTAAATATTAACGCTTTAATTACGGGACAGCACCATCGGCTATTTTTATATTGAATCGTAGCAAAATTTGTATAAAAAGTACTTTGTGGGGGATTTCTCTTGAAAATATTTTAGTATAAATGTAAGACAGAGATTATTTTTAAAGTGGTACGAATAGAATAAAAAATATAGTCCACTAAGATGTATCTGACCATACCTGCAATCAAAGGTTTAACACCAGTTAATATTTTATGTTTAAGAATAAATTACTGCACGTAGTTGAACCCTAGTATCACGAAACAGTTTATTAAGAATGAGTATTTTATATCTATAGAATAAATAAATACTATATGTACGTTCATGAATATAATTTATTTTCCCATAGTTATCCCAAAACATTTTTTTCTTTAAATTGTTGCTAACTGATTTTTTAATTTTTTCGTCGTACCACTGAATGAGCAATTATGAATTAGGAGCAAAATCAAATATTCAAAAGAAAAGTAGCTAAGAATGCCTTTCATAAGGAATTGCTCATATGATTAGACATTTAGCAGTTAAGACTTTGGCTTTCCTTTCTATAAATACAATACATTGTCATTTGAGTATTCTCTATACAAATTTCCTTGTTTCTAAAAAAGAAACATTAAAAGAAGTAGGAAAACCTATTTACCAACTACTTGAGTCTTTTGAAAATAATGGATAATTATATAAAAACTTTGCCGATATATGAGCCCCAAACGACCAAACCGTTAAAGGAAACGGGATGCCATTTGAGATGTGGTTATTTTCTAGCATGGGCTAAAAATTATGTAACGAATAACAATCGAGCTATTACAGTTACGGTTACAGTGACAAAATTGCGAAAATTTCAAATGCAACACACATAATCGTCAGATGATCTTCCCGATGAGAAAAACATGAAAGGCATTAAAAAATGAGTTTAGTTGCGGAAATGGCGACATGCAAGAAATGCAAAGAAAGAGCGAGAAGAATAAATGTGTCCATACATACGACAAAAACAGATAATTTTACTGGAAATACAAAATTTATAAGCATTTATGTTATGTTATTTTAAGTATTTATGATGCACGATGACACATCGCATCCCGGAGATTATGAGCAACAATAAATCACGGCATCAGGATAATGTAAAATCTTACATTTGATGGCATTTTTCATGTCATGTTCACTTACTGGATTTTACGTGTATACCAAGAATTTTAAATACCCAAAGTGACAAAAACTGATTGTGGTAAATTCAGATGACCCTACTGACTACATTAATGCGAAATAACGGTAGATGACAATGTCACCAGTTTGTTCTTGCACTACACCTAGAGTATGAATTCGCTCTTTCTTTATTTTTTATTTATGTTGGCATTTCTAAAGCTATTTTTTTAACGCTATTTAGGGCTTTTCCATGTGAAGATCATTTTGCGATAAAGAAATTGAGTGTTGTCATTTAAAATTTTCTAAATTATTTCACTGTTGTGTCCGCCGTGCAGTATGTTCTGTACCCTGTTAAGCCCAGGTTCCATTCTCAAGATTTTCTAAAAAAGCAAACAAACAAATTTGTCCTTTGGTTTTGTTGTGATTCCCCTATCATATGATACTTGTATATACACCACTTCATTATTACCAGGCTTTTCACCTGTAGACACTAGAATTAATGCAAACTTTTGTATTCATTCCACTATTTTCAGGTTAGAAATCTGGGGTAATAAAAATTAGTACGAGACACAAGTATTATTATTTTCGTTTTATGGCAGGAGAATGACAGCAAAACGAAAATATTTTTTTAAAAATAAAAATACAAATCATGAGAGGTCTTTATTATTTTTATTTTTTGTATTACATAATATTTTTTAATGATTTAAACAATAGTAATTTACCTGCATATTCTAATTTTAGAAACTAGTTTTGTTTTAAGGAAGTTTGTAATAAGACTAGTCTTATTCTAAAGAAGATGCCGAATAATTGAATTGCAGATAATTGCAGATAACAAAACCTCTTAACTGTAGCAAATATTGTACCATTTTAAAAGATTTTTATCTTAAAATATGTTACCAAAAACATATTAAAGGACAGACCACGCTTTTTTTTTCTGGAAAAATGTCTAACGTGAAACATATTAAACATTAGGCTTGAATCAGAACGCATGTTTTTTTGTTACGGCAAATGAAAAATTGAATTCTAAAAAAATATAATAATCTAACCTTTATATACAGCTTCTAAATTTATGAAAATAAACTTACAGATCTTTGACAGCAGTCCGGTATTACACAAAAGACAATCCTATGTCATATGTTATAAAAGCAATTTTTTTAATACTTTATTCTAGATGGGAAATATAGCTTCCTTATGTCGCTGCCTTGGAACGACTTTTCTAAACTCTTCGACAAATGTTTCAGAAAAAATAATATGAAATTTATTTTTTTGCTATGGAGAAGAGACTTATTAAATTCCCATCTCTACAAACACTCGCTAGATTGTGTTGCTCTTTAGTTTAAATTGTACATGAGACTGAAGACACGTAATAGAAGACCGCATTATTGTTCATCCTATTTTGTTAATTAAAAAAATATATGTTTCGAGGTACAGGTAAGATAAATAAAAAAATGTAAGCTGTTATAATTTGAACAGAAAATTCTTTGAAATATATTGTCAGTAAACTTACATTACAATTAGTCGATTTTAGATAGAGTGTATCCATACTGTATTTAATTTTCATATCCATGAAAGAAATAGTTACAGAAACGTTTTAATTAAAATAATGTCGACGAAAAGAATATGCTTCAATAAGAAATTCTAAAATTAGTAAATTCTCAAAGTTATCCAATGAAAAATAAATTATTACAGGTACACATTATCGGATACTAAAAGAATTATTTCTTTAAAATTTGAATTTCTTCTACGATTTTTCTTAATTATTTATATATAAAATTGCTTGTGTTATAATTTCTAAGATAATAAGCATTTAAACATCGATGAAAAACAATTGGTGATCACAGCGTCAATCGCAAGCAGGAAAATAATTTTCTCCGTACATATTACTTGCTTCTGCTGTTATACAGATATGAGAAAACTATTTCAGATGGAAATGTGCAGCAGATGGGTAATAACAATTCGGAAAAAGTGATTTACCTACGATGTGTATTGGAAAAGTAATACATGAGATACTGAGAAGAAAAGAATGGTAGAAAAGAATGCTATTTTACAAAAGTTATTTATTGGCTTATGTAGAATAGCATTATTTACTTTATTACTTTGAAACGAAGTTTTTCATTTTACTACAGCTACTTCAGTACTTAAAAGGAAAAAAGATATATCAAATATACCAATATTCCAATACTTGATTTCCTTTATTTTTTGCTAATTTGAACTTTTATATTTTGTCTATTATTTGGTGATAATTTTCTCACAAAAAACCCATAACCAGTATTTCATCATTGGTTTATAAGTTTACATTTTAGGATTTGAGATGCATTCAGACACATGGAAGAATATGAAATAATGAATGTTTTGAAAATACAAATTTTAAATGTATACACGTTGGGCAATATATTCATATGAACTATAAAAATTCATAAAAAAGAACAAAAAATTATGCGGAAGTGCGGTTTGCAATAAAAGCATTATAAGGATGAGGGACTGTTTTCAAATGGCAAAGATAGCTGGAGTTCAGAAAGTCATCGAAAGGAGGCGCTACCGCATTGACCAATCGGTATATTGTTTCTTGAACTGAATCATCAATTTCGAGTGTAGACGTAATTGATATCATTTTCTTCATTGAAAAGCAACCATTCTCTATCGTTTTACAAAATTCAATAACAACATTCTCTGAGTAATTTCTTATACATACCAATCTGATGATTAAATAGAATAAGGGATCCTCCGAATATCCAGTTCTTTTATAATAATTCTGATTTTCATATTTCCGATAAATGCATACACGTTAGCACCCTCTATCTGGGATTGTTTGAACAACAACATTTTTTGCTGTTTTTAAAAAAAACTTTATCTTAACAATGCTTTTTACTGCAAACTAATTTCCGTATATTTATCTGTTGTTTTTTAAGGAATTTTTGAAGTTTATACAAATTTTATGAGGACCATGTATTTACGTTATTTGCATGACAGGAAATGTGTAAATAATTTTCTTGAAATGCCTTGTAAATTATTCAATTGCATTATCTATTCTAATACGAGCAAATCTTGTGTGTGTGTGTGTGGTTATGCAAATTTTATCTTAAAAACGACTCTAACGATTTTGACGAAATTCGTATCCTACCGTTTTGGGGCACCAGAAAACAATTGGGCTAGGTCACATGTTCGAGAAAATTCGATTAGTGGCGTCATTTTGGGTCATGGCCTAGCTAATTGTATCTAAAAAACGGTTCAAACGATTTTGACGAAAATTTGTATCCGACCATTTTCGGGCACGAGAAGACTATTGGGCTGGGTCAGATGTTCGAGAACTTTCGATTAGTGGGTCATTTTTGGGTCAACGCGGGTCAAATTAATTTTATCTAAAAAACGGCTGTAACGATTTTGATTAAATTTTGTGTCCTACGAGTTTCGGGCACGCGAAAATCATTCGGCTAGGTCACATGTTCGAGAAAATTCGATTAGTGGGTCATTTCTGGGTCACGGTGGGTCAAAGTCTAAAAAGCGGTCCAATTTACACTAAATTTTGCATCTTATGGTTTTCGGGCACGAGAAGACTGTTGGGCTAAGTCACATGTTCGAGAAAATTCAATTAAAGGGTCATTTTGGTCATGGGTCATGATATTTGAACTCAAATTTAATTTTGACCGAGCATAGCTCGGTCTTCCCTGCTCGTTACATTTAAAGGGTTCAGAAAGGTTTAAAATGTCGGAAATTGACTGCAATTTAATCGTGGATTACGAAGGTTATAATACATTTAAACTATTACTTCTTTTTTACATTTATTTATTTGTGTTTTGTAGAAATAAAAAATATTTGATAAATTGGAAAAAAATAACAACTAAAGTTTTAATATTGTACAACAAAATTAATCTTGAAAAATTACTTTTGCCAGTCCAGATTTCATACTTTTGAGTCATGGTTTGTTTTGTTTATACTTCTTATTACGTTATCGCTCCGTTATACATGAAAAATAAATAATAATAATAAAAAAAAACAATAAAAATTCAAAATACATAAAAATTTACTATATATTTTTTATATTTTTGATTTGATTTTTTTATATATCTTCGTTTGTTTTTCAAGTATAGTTTGTAGATAACTTAATTTCCTTTTTCATATATATATTATTAAGCAAGAAGTCCTAAAACAATGTACATGACTGTTAAATAGCATACTTAAAGAATACAGATTTTCATATCTTGCATATTTTTAATTCATGAGTATCTAGTAAATTTAAAACATACAAAAACATTAATCTAAAAGTGTCTGAAGGTGCACCCGGCCTGCTTCAGCATACAAGACAGTGTATAATTTCAGATATCCATTCTTATTCGTATATCCATACACATGTGGTGTGCTTAGTGAATCACAAAGTGCGATTTATAAAGACTAATTTTCAAATCTGTATTTAGATAATACAGAAGTTTTCTTTAAAACCTTCTAAGCATTTTGCCCGTATATTTCCGTTTTCCCAAAACAACGTAAATGAGCTGTAGGCAAAAATATTTTCATTAGAAGTGTATTTTAAGATATATGTATGATAAATAGATATGAAGCGGGTTTTAGAAAAAACCGTGAAAGAAAATATAAATTAATATTAGTTTTATGAGAATTTGTGTGAAAATGCAAGAAAGCCCTCCGACGCTTAGAGGGTTAGTTTGCGCTTAATTTTTACAGAATGAATATTACGTATTTCTGGATCATACAAGCTTACTGAAATGCGACTGAAATACCACTGGCCTCCAAACTGTTAAGGTACAACCAGTTTTTTGACTGTAATCCATCAATTGTAAGAAAATAGTCAAAAAGTATGGTTTATATGAATAATCATAAGTAACTTCAATAAAACCTTATGAAACAATTATACCCATCACTATTTTTTTTATAGACATGCCCAAGATATTTTTGGCCATGTTTAATGGATGATGTTTATCATATTCGTTAAAATAGCGGGCAGTTGCGGATAGATTGAAATTGGATTATCACAAGCTAATACTGATAAACGTTTTAAAGTAACTTATTGCGTAGTTTGAAGACTCTGGGTATAATTTGATACCAAAAATCCATTTTTAAGACTATCTGTTTCAGGCTGCACCCTTTTCTAAACCTGCGCTTTCTAGCTCTTTTGGACCGAAAGAGGACGAACACGACTGTGGTTCAGCTTACTTCAGATCATCGTAATGCAACAGGAATGACAATATCTGTTACTATGGCGCGCAGACATTTTTTGTGCGTGTCATTCTAAATCGACGACACACCCGTTTAAGTTGGACAATAGAGCACGTTCCCTGGACCAGACAGCAATGGGCTTCTGTACTCTTCACAGATGAGTCACTTTTTTAAGAGTGATTCAGGTCGTGTACTAATCTGGAGTGAACAAGGCACCAGATAATACCAATGTAACATTGTTGAAGAATATAGTTATAGAGGAGTTGGAATCGGAGTGTGGGCTGCATTTTCTTTGGTTGGTTACAGTGTCCTGCATATGTGCCCTGGAGGAACTGTGAGTTCTGGGAGATATTTGGACGAGATCCATACTTCGCCACAGTATAAGATAGTACTATTAGTGATGCATCCATTCTAATGGATGATAACGACCGATTTTTTAATATTTAAAGCATCATAACTCTTTAAGTTTTGGTTTTAGAACAGTGAAATTTTTACTGTTTCACTTCTGAAATAAAAGGGACTATTTTTCAAACTATAACATGTAAGACTCAGGAACCGTATAAAAACTCAAATTTCTTAAATTTGTTAAAAATAACTATTTTGACATAAATGAATTTACATATATATAATAAAGAAAAATACTTGTTTTTTATTTTAATTAGAACTGTACATCTAAAACTAATGGATTAGGCATTAGCTGCTGCTCAATGATAAGAAGGAACACTCTGTATATTACATAGATAATCATTATTTTACGCTAAAATAAATAAAGTATGCATTTTCTGATTTATTTTGAAATATTACATTAATTAATTAATCACGACATTCTTACTTCCATAGAAGTTAACTATGGTAAAACTAACTATAAACTTAATTAAAAATATACATCAATCAGGAAATTATCGGAGACAGGAAGTCCTACAAATTGTTCTTTCATTAATTAAATTGTTTCGTCAAGAATAACTATAATTCTTATTTTGAAATTCTTTCTCTTTTTTTGAGTGTCTATAGCTAATTGGTTTCATAATTACGAAATCAATAAGTGAGATACCCACTTGTATCGTACTGAAGTTAATTCGTTTTAATTTGGGAGCTTCCGGAAATCTCTAAGTTTAATTATAATAATTATAATGTAATTAAATCAACTTATTTAGATTTTTTTTATTCATACGAGAAATAGGAAGACTAATTAATAGTATAATTATATTTTTAAGAAATATTTATTACCTTTAAGTACATTCTGGTGTTTTTGTTTTATTGTTTAACATTATAAATATAATCTAAATCTCAATGGGCTTTATTGGGAATCTGGGTTCGAGATTGTAAGAATACCACCAACACGTGATTTCTTACAATATCGACCAATGTATGCATGCGATACATAGACAAACAAATATAAACACAGCAGGGAGGTCACGTGATAGTGGTTTATGACGTCATGCCAATAAAGCCCATAAACCCAATATATTTGAACCTTAGAAGTAGTATCAATAAGATGTAGATAGTATGCATGAATAGTAGTGAATTTAATTAGATAAATCTTTAATGGAATGTTAAAAGTAAAGCAAAAATAAAATACTAGATTCAAATGAATAAATTTATAACCATCTTGTGGAGTTAAGCTTTAATTAGATTCAAATATCAGTCTTTATCCTCTCAAATAACAAACCAAAAGAAATAAAATAACGCTTCCTAAACTATGTAACAATTTGAAAATGATAAAATGTCGAATTGTATTTTTTGTAGAAAGTAGAAGTTATCATTCACTCATGTATTGTAAATTATTTTTAAAAGACTACATCAGGTAGATATTTTGGAATTTAAAATTCTAATAACAAGAAGATAACTTTTAGTGTACTAAGACAGATATAACAGTAAGTAAAATGTTAATACAGTTGAAACCTGTTAAGATGTAACCTCAAAGCACTGGATAATAATTCCGCTGTGCGACACTACTAAATGTGCATTTAAACCAATAGCAATCTTCAAGGACATCCTTATCTATTTCAGGTAAGCAAGAAAAAATCGTTTTTTAACTGTTTCAATCTCCATCCAACACCTTATATTTCCTTACGTGCATGGAATTTAAATTAATTTTACTCGCGATGGGTCTGATAAACCCAACTAAAATTTTCTCTTACTATAAATTTAAATTGAAAGAAATTGAAAAGAAAATGCATTTATAAAGTAAATATAAAGCTTTTCAAATAAAGTGTTTCACTGTTTTAAAAGTGTTTACATTTACGCTAATTAAGGGAATATTAATTATCAAAATTATCGAAATTGCAACCTTCTACGACAATAAAGTCTGGCTTGCATTCCGGTCAAACGTTTTCTTCATTCTTTGGTGCAATTCTTCTATTTGCTGAAACTCTATGCTCTTCTCATCGCCAATCAAAACCGCACCACACATTCTACCACCAGAAACATCAATTTGTCTTCAACCAGCATGACAGTATACTAATCCGCTGTGCTGTGCAGTGTCAAATCGACAGAGCTATTTAGCAATTAGGAACCGAATTATGTAGGAAAACAAGGATTATAACCAAGAGACACTGCAGTCATGAAGGCCAGGGCACTGATCACATGTCACCGTGTGGAGATCAGGGGAATTTTGTCCCTCAGCCAGCGTCAAAAGACTTTGAGGTAGGCACACGCCCGGCAGGTAGGGCTCTCATCAGCGTTAAAAAAATTTTGCAACATGTAATTGTTACAAAAAAACTCATACATATTATACAATTATTTAAATTAATACCATAACTATTTCCACTTACATTAATGTTCATTTGATAGCCATTGTTCTTAACAATCATAACAAATTGTTTTAACATGTTTATTTAAGCATAGATAACTTTTGCATTATTTCCAAATATATTTGGCGAAGCAAAATTTTTTCATTCATTCTAATATGACGAAACTTTACTTTATAAAGCAGGGCGGTCGCTCTGCCAAGCCAAGCTAAAAAAAAATCGCCAAACAAACAACGCCAAGAACTAGACTTTAGACCGCTACTGCTTACTTACAGCAATCAACTTCGCAATGTTAAATCGACCAAACATGCCAGATTAAAATATCAGATATCAAATGAACCAAGCGTCATAGAAAAAAAAACCGAAAACTAAAACAATCTAATGAAGAAATTCTTCAATTTGAGACCAAACTCCTCTTCATAAGTGATTTATAAACAGAGATATAGATTTTTTTTTAAAAACGTCGAGTTACTTAAAATGATCACTATTTTCTTCGTCAAACTTTTTTTTTCAAACAACCTACCGATTTAAATATAGGACAGAAATGAAAAAGGATTGCATTTTTGGACAAGTAATAACCTAACCTACGTGCTTTTATAAAATACAGTGAAAAAATAAATACATTTCTATCCTTAATTAGCAAAAAACTGTTCCAACTAAAAAATTATGCCAAAACAGAGATAAAACCTCGCCAACAATCATGTACCATCTGTATTATAATAGCACAAATCAGTTACGGGTTAATCATATCAAATTTCATCTGCAAGTCAACCATTTTTTCTGAAGATATTTTTTTTTAATAAAACTTCATAATTATAAGAACACACATTTTATCAGACAATTAAATGTGACTGCAAATTGTGGCCGATGACTGTTTCCAACAGGATTAAGAATGAGAAATTGCCGAGTTAGAATATCGATCTGGGTGGCTTAGTGGTAAAACGTTAGCACGGTACGCTGAAGGTCCCAGGTTCGAATCCTGGCGCAGGTCAATTTTTTACTCATGTCGGTTTAGTGCATTTAATTGTCTGATAAAATGTGTGTTCTTATAATATTGTAAAATGAAGTAATCAGACGTAGTGTTCATGCTTTTACTATATATAAAATTTACATTTTTAGAAAGATCTTTAAAAAAATTAATTTTGAGGGAAGAGGTACCTTCTGAAATGTATACATTAAGAGTTATCGGCATTTAAAATTTCTTTCCAAACGTAAACAAACTTTTCGAAATGGAATTGAATATGATTAATCTATAAAACCACGGTAAAGGACAAGCATTTCGTTCGCAGGCTGAGATCCTTTGACGTCATTTTTCTATAAATTAATGGAATCCAGTTGTTAAATTGTTTTTCTTTTAGAAGTTAAGTTTCCATTTAAATTTATTGTAAGAGTACAGTGTTTAATTGAATAAAATAATGTAAATCTAAGAAATTGCTAAGTTATTTTGTTACTTTTCACCATTAGCTACGTTTTATAAAGATTCGCTAATCAATGGAATTTAATGCTAATAATAAAAGAGCGTGATATCACGTTAAAATTCAAAAGCAGCGCTGACGCGCTATGTACATATTCCATTTTTACTCATCTCATGGATTAGTCAGTGATATTTTTTAACGAAGGATAACAAGTATTATAACAAGCCACATTTAGTATGTTGTTTTTAAGGGTGTAATTAGTTTAATTGAAAAATCTACTGGTATTTCTAGTTAACCCTTTAAACAGTAACTGACAGTAAAATGTAATTTTACATAATATTCTCATGATAATTTCATAGAGTAGATTATTTATATTATGTATAATCTATTTAAAAAAAAAGAAATGATATCTACAAAAAATAACTTTTCAAAAGTAAAAAAACAGCCAAGCTTAAAAAAAAAAAAAAAAAAAAAAAAAAAAAAAAACCGAAAGTTGTGGCTAAAAAATGGTGTGATATCAAATTTCCAAGCTTTTATTATAGTACTTATTTAACTTTTTTTCCATTAAATAAGTTATCATATATATAAGTCGAGTGCTACGTATATGTTAATAGAAATCGTTTTCTCCTGTACTAAATACATCCTAACGTGTTTCTGAAAATTCAATTTTTTTCAAATTATGCAGCATGATGGGCTTGGCGGCCATCTTTCCATATTTCTAAGCACCATAATTTCTAAAGTAAAAGCGTAATATGTTTGCAATGTAATATGTTTATAACAATGTCGAACTTCAGATTTTAACTACGGACAGATAAATTGAGGAAGACTGATATTTTGATAAATTGATTTTTACTACTTTGAATTGATTAATTACTCTAAAAAATAAATCATAAGATGAATCTTTAAGATAAGTCATCATTATTTTAAGACACAATTTTCAGACCATACAAGTCCATAAACGAAACGCTTAAAATATTTGTTTAAGTTACAATTTTGAACTTCGGATTTTAACTACGGATAGGGGTGCTTAGAATTTTGTGTATAATATGGAAAGATGGCCGCCAAACCCATCATGCATAATTTGAAAAAAATTGAATTTTCAGAAACACGTTAGGATGTATTTAGTACAGGAGAAAACGATTTCTATTAACATATACGTAGCACTCGACTTATATATATGATAGCTTATTTAATGGAAAAAAAGTTAAATAAGTACTATAATAAAAGCTTGGAAATTTGATATCACACCATTTTTTAGCCACAACTTTCGTTTTTTTTTTTTTTTTTTTTTTTTTTTTTTTTTTTTTTTAAGCTTGGCTGTTTTTTTACTTTTGAAAAGTTATTTTTTGTAGATTTATATTACATTCATAATTAGTTCCTCAATTACATCATATCTCTGTATTATCTTTTATTGATGAATCTTCTCTTTTCAAAGATTTCATCATTGGAAAAAACTTCATCATCCTCTATGCGAAGATTCATCACGTCGTCTAAATGTTACGGTATACTGAGGTTTTCTATTGTACCCATATTTAAAGAAATAAAATAAATGAACTTTTTGAACTAAAAATATGGATAAAATAGAAAAAAGAAGCCTAAAAGAAGCAGTAAAGAGCAATCGCAAAAAAGTTTTTAGTGAAAAAAAAAAACTTTTATATCTTTTCACATTTGGTGTAAGAAACCCAAATTTCAGAGGCCTTCCCACACAACTATCCGTACAGAGCAGAGTTTTTGCAGAAAATGAAAATTATTTATGTAGTAAGTTCTAACTACTATAATTGTGGAATAGCAGCATAAAAATGTAGCGTCATTAATTGACGTTGAAATAAATGAATTCAAACTTATTTTTTACTGGACCCATAAGCGGATAACAAACGGAAATTTCATCAATAGCTCTCGGTCTAACAAAAAGAAGTTAGTTAGTATAAAACAAGACGAACAATTGTTTTACATTTAACGTAGGGTCACAAGACACTTAGTCAGTCAAAAATAAAGGGTAACTCATCTCAAGGCAAACTTGTTTATTCTTTCATAACTTTAAAATGTATAAGGAAAGTTTAATAAAATTTACTTTTCTCTATTTAAAATGCTGTCTCTAGAAGAATTTGAAGTGACTGATATCCACGTCCGTAATAATGGGCTAGGTATTCCATGTTTCAGAATGTAGCTGACAGCACTAAATATACGTATTACTATGCACTTCCAACACATTTCATGATATCATCACCTTTATTTAAAGTACAGCAAATCTGTTGAAAAATTAGTTATAAAATGACCTTATGACCAAAAATTTCATTTAGGCCCCTGTGTTTTTCCCTAATAAGCAGATTTCCGGATACAAAATCTATCCCACCTCCGGATCTAAATCAAAAATTATTCATCTTGTGCTCTGTATTATCACTTATAATTTTTTCTGTAACATTTTGCGATCATACTGTATTATGTTTTGAGACAAACATAAGTCAGTACTACTGAAAAACAATTTTAACATTCTTAAACTTTGTAGTATTGTTGTTTAACGAATTTCCAGTAATCTTGTTTGGTACAGCATGCCTATTTGTTTATCTAGTGCAATAAAACCTAAATCAACTAACCAACCATTATGCAATTTCTTATATTTTATTATCTGAAAGATTATTTGTTATTTATTACCATGCGAGGAATATACACAAAGTTTTGGCAAAACAAATATTATAAGAATTTTTCCTTTCGCGAATGGATAATAAAGAAATTTAAGAAGAAATAGGACTCAAAATAATTGGTTAATAAAAATATGGTGCCCTGATTTTATTCCTTAATATAATGTATAATTTAGTCATGTATGATAAAAGGTAAATCTATGGAAGCTTGTAATGATAGAAATATATATATATATATTAGCCACGGATTTTAAATATATATATTTATTTATTTATATATATATGACACATTTTTTTTAATTACCATATCTTAAATTTGTTCTAAATTTTCTCACTTAATTTACTGTTTTCCGTGTTTAAAAATTGTATTAATATTTTTTATCGCTTCCTCTTTTTAAAAATTTAATTGATTTCCTACACGTCAATTTCATTTCATTTTGGCATTGAGTCAGCAAAATTTCATCTTCGATGTATTTCGATGTATTCCGATGGAACGTGTATTTTTCTTTTTTGAGAAATTTCTGGAAGTTACCAGAAACATGTTTTCCCCGCTTTTCGGGAGCCTAATATCCCACTTTTGATTATTCAGCCACCACTCTAATATTCCAGGCTTTGATTGGATAAAATCTATTTGTAGTTCGCGTTTGTAACCTTCAGGGAAGGTATTTAAAACCATTTGCACGACTATAGAATACAACTTTTCCAGTGATATCGTTTGGTAAAAATAGCCACGACGTCAAAAGAATAAATCTTGATTTTTTATAATTTCGCCATCAACACGATTTCATGCAATGGTTTGTAGATTAATTTAAGAGTGCTCCATCTTTGTGAGACTAGTATGCAAATAAATAAGTTGTTCCGATAATGTCTGAATCTTTCTTGGGGAAACATCCAGGATTTTCGACGTTTAACTTTATTGTTTTTATTCATTCGGTTCTACGCTGCCATGACTGTACTGTTACTGATTATGGTTCCTAATTTAATTGACACGTTTTTAGCTATGCAAACAAGTATATTCTACTTGTCCAACGGCATTGAATATGTGATTGTTTGGAATATACTATGCTTAATGGCTGTATAATATTTGTTATGGATGCTTACCGAAATAAAACAACTTCTGCAATCAAGTAATTGCCTTCAACTACTTAAACTGGAATCTCGTCGTATCCATCTAACTCATATATGAAGGGTGTAGATGCAAAATTAACACTCTCCACTTAACCTAGTTTTTAGAAAAATACAAAAAACTGATTATTATTAATAAACATGATATATTGGCACAGTTTTTTTTTGTGATATATTTGTTGCCATAATTACTAGTTGCATATAGTCCTAAACCTGTAATAATTGTGATAAAGATATAATTTAAATTTAAATATGGAAAATGTGAGTTTTGTAGCAAACTTTTATGGGTAATGTTAGTTATAAACCAAAACTAGTCGAAGGGGCCACCATGCCTCCAACGACTTTATACTTACCCATCACGGATTTTATACTTACCATCACGGATATGTATAATATAAAATATGAAAATAAAACATGTGTAAACTATTTATAAAATGTATTGCAATTCGAATAAAATCGTTACTTGATGACGTCATAAACTTTAAATTGAGGCTAACGAAAAAGACAGGCTACCGCGGTGCATTCCACTTATCTTTTTACAGACCGCTAGAGTGACGCGATGCCCTTTTCGTACACCTGCATTGGTGGATTCAAGCATCACGTGACTCCCACGGTCCGTAAAAAAAGATACGCGAAAAACACCGCGGTAACCTTTCTTTTTCGTTA
Source organism: Maratus michaelseni (assembly GCA_963931845.1). Classification (NCBI taxonomy): domain Eukaryota; kingdom Metazoa; phylum Arthropoda; class Arachnida; order Araneae; family Salticidae; genus Maratus; species Maratus michaelseni. The sequence continues at coordinate 284,716,724 of OZ007587.1, forward strand.
GCCTCGCTTTAAATGCTCTATTACTGAATTGCGTAAAAGATACATCCTTATAACTCCAAAATTAATAATCATATTAACTAACGGTTTACTGCGTCGGATTAAGCGTCTCAATTTCAATTAAAATATATCTTTGAATTGAAATTTGAATGAAATACAGGGTCATGAAAAATCGAAGAGTGTGGAAAATATAATTATAAATATCTCGGCAACTAATTATCCGATCGATTTCATTCTTTATGCAATTTTTTTTTTTTATTGGTTTTTATATTCATCCCTTAAAATAAACAATTTCGAAAATTTTTATGTACCTTTTATCTGAACGAATATTTCAAGAGTCCGAAAAAAATAGTTCCGGAAAACAGTTCCGGAGGTTACTGAAATTCAATAAGCTTCTTCTCATTATTGTATACTAAATACATACCAAGTTCAATACATCTCAAATCTCTATTGAAATTTGTTCAGGAGATAGTTCGTTTACAGACACACAAACAAACACACACACAGACGGACGCCAATTTTTTTTTTCTAAAAATATGTTTTTCGGAATCTCCAGGGTCTGAAACATGTAAATACGTCAGCTATTTTTTTTTTCGATTTTCAAAACGATTACAAGACCTCTAAGTAATATTTATGAATTTAAAACAACATAGAACCAAAAAATAAAATTCTGAACATTAGTTTTCAATATATGTTATCTTGGAAGGTAATAAACAACAAAAATCAAAACGCAGAAAACATTAAAAATAATTTGTGCAAAAATTTTGCTATTAGGCATGGTTCAACTTCGTCGCTGTCATTAAACTAATGAAACATTTTACACTATTTCTTACCGCTTTACCTCCCTGGTTGGTTGAATTGGAGAGTGTGACTTTTGCTGCAAAACAGTTGTTGGATAATGCGAGTTATGCTTCAAAACGAGAATTTCAGCATTTTGTTTCAGCCTTAATATATTTTTTATGGTCCAAATCACTAGTACAGTCCGATTCGCCTTAAAAAGACGAACACCGTGATTGGAATAACTCAATACCTTAAAAAAGTGGATAATGTGACTTTTGCATCTGCACCATTCATATATATATATATTTACATTTTTGTATAATTGAAACAAAGTCAGAGCTTTTAATTTATATTATTTATATCATTTGTGGTTTTTCCGTCACACTTTCCGTAATAGTTCTAAAGTGTCTATGAATTCGGTTTGTTTGGCCATCTGTCCGAGCTCTAACTTTAGTAAATATATTTAGATTGCCATGTAATTGATATATGTTTTTGAGATTTACCGTGGTATGTTTGGTATTGAAAATGAAGTGTGTAGCATTTATATTTCGTTAACAAGCGCACGCAAAATAATTCCGTTACATTATGTTCTGTAGTGAAAATGTTTGGCTGTGTAGTTTAATGATGTTACGCTGTTAAAAACATATTTAAGTTGTTATACATCACTGTATGCACTACAACATGCTTACTAAAGAATGTGGTATACATAGCATTCATCGTCGTTTACAGGGACGCAAAAATAATTCAGTTATAGTTCAATCTGTAATAATTGCTGGAAGTTCATTTTGAACTGAAGTATACGTTTTTAAATTTAACAATGTTTGGTGATTATCAGTTCTGTATATCATATACAGGACTCCACAAAAGAATTCGAGTACATTTCCTCTTATTGACGGTAATTGTTGAAGGGGATTTTCAGCTGTGTTATGCATTACCCAACTATACTAATTTTTTCCATGCTATGTAGCATATATGTAAATCTATAGATCACATACAGGGTTGCACAAAAGAAATCGGATATTTTTCTGACTATCGATGTAATTGCTGAAATTTGATTTTGAAATACGTTATGCGTTTTTCAAATTGTATACTTAGACATCATTTTTTGCCTTATTAAATGATGAAGTTTTAATACAGTATTCTGAATGTGTTGCAAAGTGTTTCATAACGTACGCTTGACCATGATTTGTTTCCTAGTTAGTTTTGATAGAGAATTTCAACTAGATGTGAAAGGTAATTCCTACCTGAAATATATCCTCAAAATTTTAAAAAAGAAAAATTATATTTCATACACTACTACATTCATGCATATAAACATAAATATAAATTAATTTTTATGCGTGTGAATACAATTCTCAGAAATTGTATTCTAATTTTTGATATTTTAAATCACTTTAGGCGATAGCGTAGTTACTGGTAGGGTTTTCTAAGCCGGATTGGTCAAAGGGTAGGTACCAGTCTAAATTTTACACCCTTGTCCGCCAGGTTGGGTGTTAGGACAAAAGGTCTGCTTTCTATTTCATATAAAAAAATTCTATTCCAAAAATAATCTATAAGGATAATAAACCGGACGCTAACAGATGACTAAGGCTGCAAAAAAAAGGACTAAAACCGGATGCTAACAGACTACGACTAAGGCTGCGGAAAAGGACTATGATTATGGTTACCTGGAATATACAGGGTAATAGATCAAAATGGATTGATGTAATGAGAGAGATTGATGCGATGAAAATCGATTTGATTGTTTTAACAAAGACTAAGAAGAAGGTATTAAGAAGTGAAAAAAAATGGAGAATTTATTCATTTATACTCAGGGGTTCTAAAAGAGGAAAGAGCGAAGCGAGGAGTACCAATTTTAATGAAAAATAAATTTGAGAGAAATCTTAAGAAAGTTGATTCTGTGGATGAAAAAATTTTAAAGATTAATATGGATATTCTTGGGAGAAGATTTATTATTTTGGGAATTTAAGCTTCGAATAATGGTGAAATTATTGAAGTTAAGAAAAGTTTTTATCAAAAACTGCAAAAATCACTGATGAAATTGGAGGAACAAGAGAAATTGTAATGATGGAGAGGAATTATAATATTTCAATGGAAGAAATGGATGCAGGAAGAGAGATGAAATTGTTGGAGAGTTCGGAGAGGATATAGTCAACAATAATGGTAAAAGACATAGAATTTTTCAACACTAACGACCTAAAGATTAGAAACTGCTTTTATAAACAGAAGAATATTCACAAATATACGGGGTATCAGTTTACTAGACAGCTAAAAATTATTTTTGAATATGTAATTATTAAGCAATGGGTCCAATTAAAAATATTAGATGTAATATTAAGTGACAAATTCTGGGGAAATCCCATATAATCCAATGGGATTTCCTCCATAATTTGTCAATTAACTCACTGTATTGCTGGCATCTTTCTGAGTTTTCATGATATTTGACTGGTCTTTTATTACTCTATAGAATTGACTACAAATCATGAAAAAAAAATTTGGTATAGTTTGCGTATGCGCAGTTATAAATTATTTTATACAAATGCCCATATCTCATTAAATATTCAATATATTAATTTTTTTTAATGCAGCATACTGTTTCTACTGTTCTTGAAGTCAAACATGTGCTTTATATCCTCGAATTTTAAGAACAATTTGACAAAAATTTTAGTAGATATTCGACAAACCGTGTAAAAAGCAAAAGCGTCCGGTCACTACCTCTTAATTTTTGGACAGCAGTGTAGGTACCTTGATGTAGACAGTAATAGAGAAAGCAGAGACTCATAGGAAATTAAATACAGAATTTGTCAAGAAAGAAAAGCTGTAAAACTATTAAATTCTATTTGGTGGAGTGTGGAGATCTCCAAAAAAAGAAAGTATAATATATACAATTCAATTGCAAAGAGTATATTGTTATATTGAACAGAGGGATGAAGAATTATGGAGAAAGAAAAAAATAAATTAGCGGCAATGGAAATGGTTGCTCTACAAAGATCATGCAGGATGTCAAGAATAGAAAGAGAAAGAAATGAAAAAAATCAAGGAAATGATGAAAATGAAGGGATCCATTTTAGATTTTCTTAAAAAAAAAAGCAATTAATCTGGTATGGTAATGTTAAAAGAATGAGTGTGAAAGACTACCCAAAATCGCATTTAGTTATAGAACAAATCAAAAAATGAAACGAGGAAGACCACGAAAGCGCTGGAGGGACGATGTAAAAGAAGCAATGAGGGATAGAGGTCTTTGATAAGTGGAAAAGAATTGTCGCAATTGATTAAGCGTGGATTTATCTAAATGACTGTAAAAAAAAGATCGATTTATTACCGGAAAAGAGGCCAAAAAGACTTATACAACTTTGGTTCAAACACTGCAAAGAAAGTTTCTCTATTTGATCTATGCTGATTGCTGGAATCTCTTACCACGAAAAATTAAAGATCAGAAAAGTTTAGAAAAATGTCAATATTAACTCTACTTATTATCATAACAATGCTCCAATTCCTATTTTTAAAGAAGAAATTCCAAGAAATTTATGCTACGGACGTTAAAAATATTGAATTTCACCAGGATAAAGCGAGCAGCCATACATCCAAAAGTACAGTCGCATTTCTCGAAAACTTGACAAGAGAAACTGGAATCAATTGTACACCGTTTAATCATATTCCATCCAAGTCACCAGTATCAACAATGATTTACTGTGCCTTTAAACTATTAAAAAAAGCTCTTGAGAAATGCCGACCAACTATGTTAAGTGGAGTCTGGAAATATATGGAGGAGGAATGGAACAAAATTCCACTTCAAGTTTTACAAAAAGCCCTACTATTTTGGAAATCCCACTGCAATATGATAGTCCACAACAAGGGCAACCAGGTAGAAAATATAAAACAATAATTGTTTTAATTTATCTATTTTATTTTTGTTGTCAAAATTGTTCCCAATATGTGTAAACACTGTGCCAAACCTATCTGTCTATCTCTTTACCACAAGGCGTTTAGAATCTTACTCTGGTTCTTTAAACTAATTAAGTCTTCCTTTTTTAGCACTTTCCAACATAGTTGAAAAGTGTTTATGAATTCGGTTTGTCTGTCTGTCTTCCGTCTCTTTATCTATCTGTCTGTCTGTCTGTCTGTCTGCCATCTGGCTGTCTGTTCGTGCTCTAACTCGCGTAAATATATTCGGATTGTCATGCAATTGATATATGTTATTGAGGTTTACTATGTTAAGATCGGTATTGAAAATTAAGTGTGTACCACGTATAGTTTTTTACAGGGACGCTAAACATGGTTCCGTTACATTACGGTCTATGGGGAAAAACCATTCTCGGTTTATTTTAATGATGTTACACAATTTGAAGCATATAGAAAATGATGTATATCACTGGGGTACACTACAAGAGGCTTGCTATGGAATATGGTGCGCATAGCACTTACAGTTCCTGTACAGGGACACTCAAAAGAATTCCGTTATATTACGGTCTAGGAAAAAAAAATCATATGCGGTTTATTTTAATAATGTTTTACTATTTCCAACATATTGAAATTGATATATATAACTAAGGAGCATTACAAGAGGCTTACTATAGAATATTGTGTGTATAGCATACATCGTTCATTTACATGGACATACAAAAGAATTCGATACTGTCTATTAACAATAATTGCTGGAAGTGCGTTTTGAGGTGCTGAACGCGTTTTTAAATTTAACTCATTTTTGTCTATTACTTGGTATGTATAAATTATATAGATCCTATACAGGGCAGAACAAATGTTCTCGAGAACATTTCAGTTTATTGACGGACATTTCAGAATAATTCCAGAATAATTCCACAGTTTAAAATTCCAGAATTTTAAACTGTGCCACACGTTTCCTAAGTGAACTAAAATTTAGCATTCTATGTAGTATATATACAAGTCTACAGATCATATACAGAGCTGCACAAAAGATTTCGAATATTTTTCAGAATATTGTCGTCAATTCCTTAAATTGTGTTTTAAATATGTTATGCGTTTTCCAAATTGTTTAGTTAGATGTCTTTCACCTTATTAAATGGGAAAGACTTGTAAAATTATTTTGCTAGTGCTAAAAAGTGTTAAATAATATATGCTGGAGGCACGATTTTTATTTCTTGTTGTTCATTAATATGGAAATCTGAGGCATATGATACTACTAACTTCAGATATACTATATTGCCAAGCCTACCTGTCTATCTGTATCGCTACAAAAGTGTTTGGAATCTTACTCTAATTCTTTAAACCAATTAAGTTTTACTTTTTTGTTCATTAATATCGAAATCTGAATTTTTATTGCTGTCTTTTCTTGATTTTTATTCTTTAATTTGTATACCCGGCGCGTAACGCGAAACTGTAAATTTGGATACATGTTTCAAAAGTGCGCGTTATATATAAGCCGGAATATACGGCAATTTAAATACAATTAAATTTTCTAAATAAACCAAAGTTACAGAACTTGTATAATCCATTTAAACAATCCTAAAACAAAAATCAACCAAACACGCTGTAAATTTAGATCCTACATTATATTAAAACAGTGAAAATATCTTTCAAAATATTTTTGTTTCATCATTAATTATGCGGCTAAAAACCATATCTAATTATCTTTTTTTATTTTGAATAAATAAAAAAAGTCATTTGCATTGCTTATTTTACTTTAAATAGGAACAGAATTAGTTTTTTCACTAGTAGTTTTTATGGTTTGTTTTACAATTTTTTATAAAACGAAAGTTTGAGTGTTTCCTCTAAAATAAAAATGTAGGAAACAGACGTCATGGTGTGTTTCCATTTTAAACACCAACAGGGGATTCAGTTCAGTTTTCAAAGGAAAGGGGAAAAAAATATTTCTCCTTTTTATTCGGATGAATTTTCTTTCCTTTCCCTTTTTTGTATAAAAATACTTTAAAAAATAGCATATTTGTCACACAAATTTCAGAAACATTTTTCCCATTAAAAATAAGTAGTACAAAATATATTACGTCAAAAGTAAGATAAATAAAACTTTATTCCAAGTGTTTTTATAATTTAGACTTAGACTTTTTTCTTCCGGAAAAATTATTTTTTTAGCTCTCAACTCAACGGAAAATATACATTTAATCATTTAGGAGCAGAATAATGTAAATGAGAAAGGTATATAGTTGAAAGAAGATAGAAACCCAAAAGAAAAGAATTGTTTTCCTGGCTAATCATTCAGCCCTAAATCGAGGAAACATAAATACGTTGGGACATGTTTATGTTTCGTTTTCATTAAGAAGTGCAGCATGTTTATTATTGTATATAATACGCATTGTGATATTCTTAATAACATAATTAAACAACAACAACAACAACTATTGTATCATTACGCCCCTAATAAAAATGAGGATAAATATATATTTTTTTCTTTTTTTAAGTATTATAAACATAAGTAGCTTTGCAGGTCGTAACGATAAAAGAAATTTTGCTAATTGAGTAACAATCTTGTTAATATATGAAAGTACTACTATTCATTTTAAAAACAACAAAAGTATCCCGTAAATGAAATGTATTATAATCTTGCACTAGTTTGTAGGCCGAAACCTGTTGTGTGAAACCCCCATCCTGTACTAACCTAATGTTCAGCATATAAAACATTTTTTCTTAATGTGTTATTGTTTATGGATTGACTGATATTATGTTCCCAGTTAAATTGCCATTGCAATGAATTACGCTTTTTAAATGTACCACTGACCTAGGGCGTATAAGTAAATTGATTAAAAATGTTTATACTAGTTTTGTATGTTGAAACCACAAAACAATATGACACATTTTACTTCAAATAATTTTGTGTAAGAAAAGAATAAATGTTTGTTTACTTTAAAAAAACTGTTAATTATAGTTTTATTCTTTTTCTACGAAATAAAAAAAGGAAACAGATAGAAATAGAATAAAAAATTCAGAGAAAATATTTAAAAGTTACTTGATAATTATTAAAATAAACTTTGATATAAACATATGTTAAAAAAAGCTTACATTTCGTCATGAGGTACAATTACAGCACTTGTTTTACATTCTTCTACTGCAAATAAGAAAAAAAAAACATTTACAATTTCTTTGCGACAAAAACACGTTTTTCTTTTTCTTTTTTTTTTCTTTTTTCTTTCTTTTTTTTTTTTTTTTTTTTTTTTTTTGGACGTTTTCTTTTAGAAATATTTGGTAAAAGAAAAATTTAGATTGCTTTCATTTAAAAAAAAAATGTTTAAGAAAAATACATTTTGATGCTTTTCTATTTTAAGTAGAAACACGGGGATTCGATTTAAATTTTAGGAAACGAAAAACAACCACATTTTTTATTTTTTTTTGGTTTACGAATGAGATGTTTTTTATTTTTATGTAAAATAGCTAATGAGAAAATGTTGTAACTGTCACATTGAATTCTAAATTTATTTTGTTTTCTGAAATGTAAGCGACAGAAAATTTATCACATCAAATGTATTGTATTAAATTTTGAATCCAATAAAAAAATAATCAAATATTTTTCTCTTCTTTATTCGATTGCATATAATTTAAATAAACGAAATAAGTATTAGAAAAAAAGAAAGAGCAAGAAAGAATTTCAATTTAAAAGGCAGTTTAACTTTGAAAGTTGAAATAAAAATAATTTTATTAAACTTCTAAGACCAAAGAATGTACAATTTTTAAGTTATCAATATTGGTTTCGAAAAAGCTGAATAAACACGCGCTGCGTGCAAATTAAAGCTTATTTTCTAATTTTACGATATAATTTATTAAGTTTAATATATAATGTTAGCTAATAATAAACATCTGCTTCTAAAAATAATTGCTTTCTTTAAAATTCCTTGTTGCACTTAAACATACTTTTTAAAGTTTTGTTGTATGCGAAACATTTTTATACATGCTGATGTAAATATTGCATTTTTTCTGATTTTCTAATTCCACAACTATCAGTGCATGTTATTGTATTGGCATTGTTCAAATTTTTTATAAATAAACCGAAAACTGGAAGTCTTTTGAAAGTGAATAGTCAACAAGTAAATTTGAAATTCAATTGATATAATACACGAAAACCATTATATTAAAAACGGAAGCTTTAATAATAAAATATTAACTAGATTAGAAACAATGACAAAGTTATATTGAAACGACAAAATTTATTTATACCTATACATGATTTGACAACTAAAAGTATTAAAATAAGGTGTTATCGTTCATAGAATAATACGCTTGACAATGAAAATGTACAAATAATATAATAAAACAACTTGTTAACGTTAAACTAAAGATGTAATTAATGCTTAAAGTAATAACAAAATTACACAGAATGGCTTAAAATACCTTTTAATGTAAAGATGACATGTTTCGTACACTCAAACGGCGACTTCTTCAAGATTGCAAATGATAATTAAACAACTATTTTCGATAAGTTTTTGAAAATGATAAACACAAAACTCAAGACCACATGTATAACGAAAGCAGATGCTTAAAATGGTTAAACTGTAAACGAGAAAATTATTATTTTACTTATCATTATTATTCTTTATTTGTAAATCAACTCGTGCGAAATATTAGGTAATTCAAAATATGCCAATTCATTGCATGTCTTCTCGTTTCGCAAAAATATTTCTATTAATTCACTGATAATGGACGAAAAATAAACTCTTGATGGAAAATTATTTTACTATTCGTTAAATCCTTCTGCAAAGTCCTATGTAGTCTGGTCAAAGCTGTAGTTCTTCTATCATATTTGATATCCGCCATATCTTCTTTCATTCTCGTTTTAAATTGTCTGTTTGTAATTCCGAAATACATCTTTATTTTAATGAAAATGTATATTAAAATAATTTGTTACACTGAAAAAATATTATGATAAAAAAAATGAAAGTCATAAAAATACCTTATCTTTCTTGCTGTAGGGTTACAACGATCCTTACTTTTCAGCACCACTATTTCCGAAAAGTAAATCTTCTCCTTATCTAATGGCAGACATTTCTCGAAATTGCAAAAAAATTTGGGACTTAATAAGATAATTTCCATTTGGAAATACTAGAACTTAAAATTAAGGACCATATGAACTTTTATATAATAATAGGAAAAATTAACATCAAACCTAATTCATAAGCTTTTTAACTCTAAACCTATATGGATACTTGACATCTGTTTCATTATTACACCAAATTTCTAATACAGTATTTCACTGGGAGAAGGTATTAGGTTCCATAATTATAAACTATCCTTTTTTACATTCTGATATTTCTTATGGAGCCATAATTGTTGGTAATATATGATAAGAAAATTATTATTATTATTATTTTGTTTCGTCATGTAGTTTCTACTAAAAATACAAAATAAATATATAGAATAACATAATATTATACTAGTTTATGTTAAACGACTATTTTAACTAAGTTATAATCCAAGGGAAATTACTTTTCCTAGGCCTCTAAATATATAAATAAATCCAACTGAAAAAAAAAATCTCGAAAGCCCTTGACACAGAGAATTTATTCAAGTATAGTTTTATATGTACATTCCATATAGTACTAACTAACATTTCTGAATCTTTGTCCAAACTTTGTCTCATGTTGATGAAAAAAATAGCAATAATTGCGTATTTATTAATATTCTGAGATTATTAACTTTGAAGCTGTATTGCCCACATACTGAAATCGACCGGACTTGGTTTTTAACTCTCGCGTGATACCATTGTGCATACTTAAACACAATTTTTAAGACATAACAATTTTTGAACTATCATGTTTTTATCACGTCTTTCCATGTATTTTCTTGTATTACCCCAGTAACAATGTTATACACGTGAGTAATTTTTAAGACATGACAATTTTTAAATTACCATGCATTATTATTACGTCTTTCCGTTTCCACGTATTTTAATTTAAGACCTCCGTAACAATGTTAAAGTCATTATCAATTTATTTGTTTTATTTGTTAAAATCTTTTTCTATATTGGAGTTATATTGTGTCAATGGCGCCGATTATGTAATAAAAGCGTTTCTGTATTTTTCACAGGGTTTGTGAGGTGCAGATTATCGCATGCTTTAAAAAAGAAGGCACCATGGGGTCGACCGGACCCAATTTCATAAAAAATCCAAAAACGTTAGAGAAAAATTAAAAAAAAAAGAAATAGGGAGGGGCTTAGCCAGTGTTGCCAATTTAGCGGATTTTGTTTTATAAAAATCTACCACTTTTTCCATATAATAATTTCTTTCTTATTACATGACAGATTAAACGAGGCGAATACTATTTGTATTTAGTGGTAAATTTATAAATAACGAAATGTGCTAAATTTATAATGTGTTAAATAGTTTTAAAAATTACATATCTTGAAGAAAACTGGGATAAAATACACTCCATGGTACAGCACGATGGTTGATTCATCTGTCCGATCGAATTTCACATATGCGATTGGATATAAAACATAATTTAGAAAATAAAAAGGAAATTATGTTTTGTATTTGAATAATTTTCTGTCTTTCCACCTTTTTTTAATATACACCTTTGATAAAATATATGCTACAATTAACGATGAATGTTCCAGTTTTCTCGACACTGATTTTAAAAAAAATAGTTGTTAAAATATTCAATTTTAATTAAAATATTCTACATATAATGTTATCCATCAAATACTAATAAATAATTTTACATATCTATTTGAATTCAAGGGCATCATCAGTGATTGGATTGTCAATCGTTTCACATTCCATCAAGTCGTGTGATGTTGCTATGACAAAATCCCGGCTGTTGCGTCAGCTGACTGGCGGTTTGGTTTTCTAAACCAACTAATCTATCTTGTATGCCAAAATCACCAACACTAAATTGGTTGCTAAAATGTGACATTGCATCCCGGACTATTGAGTTTTGTCCAATCATTTCTAATCTCCCTGTATATACATGCATATAATGAACATTTTCTTAAGATTTTCGAAATGCCTTAATGAGGTAAGCTGTTACTGGATCTGAAAAACTGAATGCAATAGTTTAATTTTACGTCTCAGGGTGATGCTAGATATATGTATGATAATTGGAAGCGAAATATAAGCTACAGTTTAATAATTATTCGTTGAACCAATAAATTTAAGCTAACCTAAAAATGAAAAAAAAAAATCAAAACTCTTATTCCACGGAACTTTAATTCAACGAATTTAATGTTTTAAGCAGGGTACAACCACTCTTATTTCACAATTAAAGAGTTTAGAAAAATATAATTTTACATCAGACTGAACTGAACAAATTCTTACCATTTGCATAAACTGATTATTCTTCTTAGTAATCGATGGAATATTTATAAAATAATATAATACAGTTTAGTTTAATGTAATGGCACTTAGTCGCAAATTCCACTTTTGCTACTTGTTTATCACATTTATCCCATCACTTGAACATTTGAACAGTTTAGGCATTTCATGAGATTCCTAGTTGACGATAACATTACACCCTGTCTACGAATTGTTGTAATTCTCAAACTTAGGACCATAAGAGAGACTTCAGCTCTCTTATGAATAAACTTCAGCTCTAACTGTAGACTGAACAACTTAGCGTGAGAAAAATTATTAATTTAAATACTGATAGAAAATGATTTAGGATGGAATCAAAACTGAAAAATATAATTGTATTTAAAAAACAAACATAGTAATTACGAAATAGAGTGAATAAAGTTAAAACGTTAATTGTTCAAAACAGACGAGATGAAGAAAGAAAAGCCCAAGAATAGAAGACATCTTCCATTGAGAGACATATATATATATTTTTTTCTTTTCGTTTTTTTAACATATACTATTTTTCCTTTTTTTAAAAAAACATAAGGATAAATGAGACGTTTAAATTAACTGCAAGCATACGTGTAATGCGCTTGAATTGATATTTTTTTCGTGAAACATATCCGGTGGGTGGCTTTTTTTTTTATGCCTACCCCATTGCCAACACATTATCTGTTTGCATTCTCTATGTCACTGTCTCATACCTATGTGTGCGAGGGCGTAAGAGTCGGGGGGGGGGGGTTCAGATTGATATGATCCCACAATCTGTTGCTAATACCATTTGCTTATCTGCGCCCCCGATATCCGACTTCCGTGTAATTAAAAAAAATTAATTTCAAAATAATTGACAGAAATGGAGGTTTCAGAACAATTTAATGTTCTTATATTTATTTAAAGTTAGAAGGAAAAACTTACAGCATACATTACTTTGAGACACTGGCGGTTCGTAACTGGCATTTTGGGAAACACTAATTGCATAACGGAAAAGTTATTATTTTCTTACCATATTTTTTTAAAGAAACATTTTCCCTTTTAAATGGCAGAACGCTTTGTCAATGAATAAGGCATAGATCGCATTTAATAAATAGTGGTAAGAAAAGAATAAATTTTTCGGCCATGTATTTAGTGCTCCAAATAAAGTCAGTCATCAGACGCCACTGCTTTCAAATCCCCTTTAATCAAAGTAATATAACAAAATTAATACCCAAACAACGCAATCATAAGTACATGATAACATTACTTTAAAAATTTACATTATTTATCCTTTAATGCATGGTCTAACTCATCGGCTATATACGCCTTGTGTTCGTATGCGTTCACTGGAGCTTATTTGTTTTCAATAAATGCGTTTCATGTATTTTTGAATCCATTCATACTTTAACATGGAATATTAGAGAATGGACACAAATTGCAACAAAATACCATTTTCAGAGTAACTGCATTAGTGATACACCTGTTCAGTGATAATCTTGTGTGTGTTCAATAAAATAAAATAAGTTGTGCACTTAAAAGCTTAAAAAAAATACATAGAAATGAAATAATCTATCAAACTTTAATTATGTCTATTTTAATTTTTCTTTTCGATATTATCGCTCATAACAACATTGTAATTTTAACATATGTTAATATGCGAAAAAAAAATATATAATATACTGTATATTTCGACGTATAACGCTCAATTTTGATACAAGAAAATAGATCTAAAATTACTGGAGTGCGTTATACGCCGTTTATAAAAATGAAAGATTAAAAATTAAGATTAAAAAAAGATGATCATAAGAACTAAGATTTCTAATTTAATGAACATGCTATTTATATACAAAAAATTACATGGTCAGATATAAAAAAGGTATTACTTATATTTTACAATATATTTGTTTAATTGTTTTCTGTGCACCTGATGAATGTTTCTTTGCAATGCATCATACACCGAAACGCGTTATACGTAGGAATATTACATAAAAACTTTTCTGAGCGCTTCATACGAAAAAAAATGCAATTGATACAACTGAAAATTTATGAATAAACACATATTTCTGAATAAACACATATTTCTGAATAAACACATATTTCTGATCCTGCATAACATATTTATACAATCTTAAAGCAAAAACAATCAAAGAAGTTTCAAATATATATACTAAATTATATTAAAACTAACAAAGAATCTTAGTAACATTTCATACTTGACGCTATGGGAAGGGAAGGGAGGTAAAACTAATACTTATCTACCCACCCTCCTTTGACCATCATGTGTAATTTTTTAAAGCGTTAAACAAATCCATTAAATGAATATAAACTATTTACCTTCTAAGCTATTTTTTCTGTGTTTTGAAAACATTGAAAGACATTTTTATAAAAGTTGTGATTATGGTGGCCTTTAAAAACACTTATTTCCTTTAATCTAAATTTTTATTTAAAAAATAAGATTAACAAGTTTAAATATAAAAATATCTTCAAAATTTACGCCTGAGAACTTTTGACATATTGACATTTTAAGAAAGTATCCTTCGACATTGTTAAACCGTATCTCACTTTTTGACACTGATAGAAACAATTAGGCCTTTTTTTTCTCTTTTTAGAAGAATAAATATATTTAATAATTAAATAAAACTTGTGAAAGCTACTTCAAAGGAAACTATTTTAAAGAAATTATTTTGTCGTATTCTATGCCAGAGTTCAAAGATATCGAAGTATCTCAAGGCTTTATTTGTTGGGTTTGCTTATTTATTCATGGACTTTTAAAATTGAGTTTTAAACATAATTTCAGATATTTTCGTAAAAGTTTTTAAATACAGTGTTTTCTTCTTTTTGATTTTATATATTTTATTTAAGAATTTCAATTAAATGTAATTGGCAATTGATTTTATATATTGATTTTGTTTATTTTTATAAACAATATTTAAAATAGTTTTGTAAAGGTATTTTTTTTAATTCGTTATAATCATCTCCAATATTTTTTTTCGTTTATAAATATATTAAGCTATTAATTTTGAGTGACAAAAAGCCTAAAATATTATGGCCAGTATTTTTAAATTTTACCTAATACATTAAAAATATTTTACAGTGTTATTAAAACACACCACTCCATTAGATTATATTCAATTATGTGGGTTTTTTTCGCAAAAAACACATTTAAAGCGAAGAGTTTAATAATTCAATAAAGTTACAAAAATTATTTATTTAACGCACTTTTAAATTTAATACCTTTTTTAGGGGAAAAAAAACGTTTTCGTTTCATTCTCTGCTTTAAATGAAATAATGTGTAGTGGCAGTATTTTTTCTCTACTGCTGATTAATTAAAAAAATTAAGCAAACATTTTCTTTAGATTTTCAATAAAAATTTAATATTTTATTTTAAGAGCTTTTGACGTTGTTTTACATATGTATGTAAAGCTAGGTGTTTTAACTAATTTATCGATTTTTTTAGTTGATGGGTATTACGTATTCCCCATTATTTTTATGTAGGTTGTATTACTGATTTTATACCATCGTTACAAAAAAAATGAGTTAATTACTTGTATACTTTTATCATCAATAAATTTGTTTTGCTGTTTAATTGCCTATGTTTTTAAAATAAAACCACCATTTACTTTATCACCAAATTTATCCTCTCCATTATATTAATAAGATGTTGCGCTTTGAACGCATTAAATACTACGTATATATATATACATATATATAATTTGATGTATTAACGTATAATTTAATGTTTTAGTCTGAGCATCGACCAAGTGTAAGATATATAATTATACACCAACTACATTTCTCATCTAAGCTACGAATTTACATGTTAAAAATTTAAATTTTGTCTAATAATTCATAATTAATACTTCTTATTACGGTATTGAAATTATACATATGAGATATTTATGTTTGCTTACATGTGTAGTATCTACATATAAAAAAAAAATAATGATGTTAAGACTTAAGAAAATATAAATGAAATAATGGGAAATGATTTACTATTTTTAATTTCAAAACTTTCCGTCAAAATGACTTAAAATTTGATATTTAGGCGTCATTTTACCTTTAGATTACAAATTATTTTATTTGGTATTCTTGTAAAATTTTAAAAGGTAGTTAAATTTCTATTTTAAAACACCTTCTAAAGATTAAATTATGACATGCATTTAAAACAGTAGGTGTTATTTCACATAGATTTGTACCAGTTTCGTTTCTGTTGCAGAAGAATTATTAAACAGTAAGAAAAAACTGAGGAAACTGTTGCAAAATCTACTGGTACTTTTTTCATCAAATGTTTATCCAAAATAACAGTAAAATATATTATTGCTTATTAGCAAAAATAGTTAAAAAGTTTTACAGCCAAAAATGCTGGCACCCAAGTTATCATCCAATTTTGCTGCAAGTTTGTGTGTTTTTTTTTTCAAGTATAGGAGCATTTAGATTTTTCACCCAAGATTGTACATTTTTATGTATTTTAAATGTCTTTTTAATGGTATTTTATGTAATTTAACCAACCTGTTATCCATAGAATTTCCATCGCACTTCACGGAAACGATTTTCACAGTTAATATTTATGCATAAATGCCCATTCTCTGTAACAATTTGACTCTATTGGCTAGCCTCAAGTCTTCGCTATAGCTCTAGCTCGAAACTTTTTATTAGTATAGTCTAGTCATGTATAGTTTCCCCCACATCTTTTGGGCAGTTTTATATAAGCTTTTCAATGTTCGTGGATAGCTTTTTCCTAAAGCTAGCTTTAACAAGCTAAATGCACAAAAGTCTATAGAGAAGCATCAGGGTATTTTCTAGTTATTTTTCATATGGGTCACATTTTATCCCCTTAGTGATTTACTCCTTACTTCATTAAATTTGCATTAGTTGATCTGGAATTGTAACGGGTGGCTTTCACCATATGAAGCTCGACATTACTTATTTCTTTTTCACATAAAGCTGGAAGTTTTATTTAAAAAATGCTTTCTAAAGTATTTTTGATAACAGAAGCAATTTACGTTAGCTTTACTTGATACTTTTTTGAGCTTTAATTTGGTCTCATAACAAAGTCGAGCAGCAATCGTGAATCCCGTTGAAAGTGTTTACCTACTTTCACAAACCCATTTCATTCAAAGTCTTTCTTCCAATTATTGATTTAAAACACACACTTATTTTCGATTATAACAAAAAAGAGTTATTCTTCATCCAGTGATGAAGAATAACCCGTTACGTGTTTGTTAAAACGCGAGTTTGTTAGGCGCTATTCTCAAACATAGAAAAAAGTTTAGAAAACCATCCAAAATCTGTTGGAGAAAATTGACTGTGCTAAGAAAAGGTCTACTATTATGTAATTTTTCTGCCAGAGTTATAAATTGTGTACAGATTTTAAGTCAGTGTTATCTAATAGAGTCATGTTGTCGCAAAAAATACAGCGTTTATGCATAAAAATTAACTGTGAAAATCGTTTCCACAGCGTGTGTACGACCATTTGTTAAAAAAAGTATAGATTGCATTATATTAATTGAAAAACATGTTGTTATTCATCTAACTCAAACGATATCAAATAAATACCTTCACGACTACCTTTAGATAAAGATATATTTTCTTTTTTTTTTTTTTTACTAACAAACGAACCACCAAACATGGTGCGCACCGATTTTGATCATTTTCAAATATGTTGTATATTCTATACCTTTAGCAATGCTGGTGTAGGAATCTCTTCGAATGGGCCTTAATTTTCGAGATATTGGAGGTTAAAGTTTAGCATGGGTTTTATTTACCTAATGATTTGCGCTTTCGAATGCGAGGTTCGTGGTCTCATGATAGCGTGCTCGCTTGTTGATTCAGACGGTCCGGGTTTTATTCTATCCTACATCATTTTTATTTTCTTAATATTTTACATATTTCACATTTTACAGGTTTCAAACACAGTTATACATTGCCGTAACTTTGAACTGTTTGATATTCTACCCACCACCACCAAAAAAAAGTATTTATTTTCGGAATAAACCATGAAACTTCATACTTTTGCGTAATTTTTAAACTGATATTTCGGCTGACGAAAATCGAAACTAGTTTATCTCTAGAAATGTTATTTGTTTAAAATATATTATTTTTACTTTTTATGCTTAATTTTACGCACAGTTAAGGAATAGTTCACAGTAGTATTTTTCTTTTTTTTTTTTACTTTCTGCAATTTTTAACGAAAATTTATAATTGTTTTCATAATTTATACAATAACACTTCAAATGTCGAATCTCCCAAATTAATTTATGTCCATGTAATTCCAACAGCATACCTTCAAAAGAGTTATTTCTAAAATATCAAAATAGTAACGCTCATATGTATATTTTTACTAGTTTTATAATGTTTTAATATTTTCTATATGCATTTTAGTGTAAAGTACAAACACAGCATCATATTTTATTTACACAATTAAGAACTGACAGATTACATCTCAAAATATTTTCATTCTTACAAATAAAAATAAGGTCGACATCATACTTAAAATGCAGGTAACTCGAAATGCAAAAATCGTCTGCAGATTGTCTAAATAAAACGACATAAAAATTTGATACGTTTAAAAAATAGTAGTTTAAAAATATGAATTTTAATGAATGATTTCGAAAATAACTACAGTGGCTCACAAAAATGTTCGTACACTTACATATTTCAATAAAATAGTGCTCTATCCATTAATTAAAATTAATATTCCAGAATGAGTATTTAAGAATAAGATCTATAACTTTATGTTATCAAAACTACATAAAATATTTTAAATACACAGTAAAACTTTATTTTGTAGAAATCAATAATAAAAAAATAACAAAAAAGTTACCTCACAAAAGTCTTCGTACACTTTAAAGAAATAGCTACATATTAGTAAATATTGTAAAATTTTGTTAAATTAGTACTTAGTAGGTATCCTTTAGCATCCACAACAGCTTTTAAATGTCTGGAAATAGATTTTACAAGTTTTTGTTTGTAATTTATGCATCAATGTTCATCCATTCATCGATCATTACAGTTTTTAGTTCGTTTTTCATTTTAATATCGTGTTTTTGTATTCTAACCTCCAGTTCTCTCCAAATATGTTCTATTGGGTTCAAATCTGGCGACTGAGGTGGTGTTTTCAGAACTTGTGGACAATTATAAAGACACCAGAGGCATTATATCAACCTAATCACGTTGAGAGCCGTGTGCTTAGGATCGTTATCCTGATAAAAAACAAAGTTGTTTCCAATATCCAAATTTTGGGCTGATAATTTTAAATTGTCTTTTAAAATATTTAAATAAAGAGCATGTTCCATTATGCCATCAATAAATACTAAATTACCTAGTCCTGATGCTGCCATGCACCGCCACACAAGGACACCTCCACCACCATGCTTAACTGTTCCAACTAAGTTCTTGGGATTAAGTTCTTCATTTTTTCTTCTCCATACAATTATACGCCCATGGGAGCCAAAAATGTTAAATTTTCTTTCGCCTGCAAATAAGACATTATTCCAATATGATTCGGTTATATTTATCATTGATTTTGCGAAGGAAAGCATGAGCTTTCTGTTTTTCGCACTAACAAAAAAAAATTTTACGGGAAGAACGTCCATTTAATCCAGCTGATCTCAGAACGCGTCGAACAGTTTCAGGTGGAATTGAAGTAGACTATTTTTCATTAAATTCCGTAGCAACTTTTACAGCACTTAAACATAGATTTTTTACAATTTTTCTAATTATAATTCTTTGATCACGTTGTGTTAACTTTGACGGAAGACCTTTTCTTACTTTGTTTTCGATCCGATTTTCTTCTTTAAAGCGTTTTATCACATACTGCATTGTAGAATTTGATAAATTAACTAATTTAGCAATATTTCTAACTGATTTACCACTATTAGGATGAAAGATAATTAATTTTCGAATGCTGTTAGTTGTTTCTTTACGATTACGAGCCATTTTTAATAATAAATAAAATATTATGGACCAATCAAGCAAATTATAAAGCTTATAAACTATTTATTTAGCCTATAAACTAACATTATAAAACTATTTTTAATGTCACCAAAATGCAAAAATAAAAATAGAATGACAGACGATAATTTTAATTATGAATTTATCTGAAAATGTTTCAGTGTACGAAGACTTTTGTGGTGTGTTTTTTCTCTCCCTCCTTCTATTTTTATTTTTAGATAAAAAAGAAAACATTCAATATTAAAAAAAATGCTGGGTGTTATTTGGAATAACTTAAAGATGGTGTGAAAAAATCTTGGACTTCATATTCTAAATCAATTCCAGGGAAAATCCTTTTTACTGCAAAATTTTAAAGTGTACGAACACTTTTGTGAGCCACTGTATATATTTTTAGGAAAATATCAAAAAGTTCAAAGTTGAAGCATTTCATAGCTGTGCTTAAAACCTGTAACGTATTAAAAAAATATATTTTTTTAAAAGAAAAAAGGACACAAAATAGGATAAAACCCACACCGTCTGATTCAGTAAGCGGGCATACATTACCTGGAAGCCACGAAGACAGCGTTGAGAAGCATAGGAGCCGATATCACGGGGACAAATAGGCCATCAGTCATATTTCTACTAATTATTTGAAAAAAAGTTTTTCGTTTTATTTAATCATCGTGACCTAATTAAGGTAAAAAGCAACACTTTAAAATTAGTGGTGGAAGTTTGCCTGGTTTGTCCCCATCGCTCTCTTTTAGTCGGCGCCTATGTTGAGAGTTATTATCTATTATTGGTTATTTAAAACATAGGCTGAGATTTAACTTCAATATCTAAAAAACTAAAGGCCATTTGAAGAAAACACTATATCAGCATTGTTAGGGGTATGAACTTTATAACATACCAGCAAGGATGACCCAGCTACGCTTGGTTAAAATTAACTTCCACTCAATATAATAATAAATTCCCTGTACAACATATAAAAATCAGTCTATGTACCCTGATTGGTTGAATTCTGTTTTCGAGATCGGGCATTGGTTGAATCCTATCGGGAATATCTAGAAATTTCTTTCAGATTCTGAAAGCCAATTTCTTCACCAAATGTCGCCGTCAAAAGTATGTCGATGTCAAAAGTATAGCGAAAAGTCGCAAACTTGGCACATTCTTTGATTTGGCGCCAAGCATGTATTTTGTCATTGGCAATCTTGAAATTTCTCACCAAAATTTGACAAATTTGGCGATATGTATTTAAATGTTGCCAACTTTTCGACTTTGTTTACTGCCAACTTTTCACCAACTTAATAAATGTTTCAACTTTTACTCACATTGAAAGACAGTGACGAGTAGTGACCACAAAATGACCCACTAATCAAATGTTATCGAACATGACATAGCCCAAGAGTCTTTTCAATACAAAACGTTAGGATACAAAATTTAGTCAAAATCGTTAGAACAGTCTTTGAGATAAAATTAGCTTGACCTTTAGTGACCCCAAATTGACCCACTAATCGAATTTTTTCTCGAACATATGATCCAGTCCAATGGTCTTCTCGGAATCCAAAACGGTAGGATACAAAATTTAGTCAAAATCGTTTCCGCCATTTTTTACATAGAATTAGCTTGACCCTGACACGTACTGACCCTAAATGACCCACTAATTAATTTTTCTTGAACATGTGACCTAGCTCAATGGTCTTCTCGTGTCCAGAAAAGATAGGATACAAAATTTATTCAAAGTCGTTTTTATATAAAATTAGCTTGAAACTGACCAGTAGTGACCCTAAGTGACCCACTAATTTAGTTTTCCCGAATATGTGACCAAGCCCAGTGGTCTTCTTGTGCCCGAAAACGGTAGGAAAATTAATTTATTCAAAACAGTTTAGGACGTTTTTTACATTAATTTAGCTTGACCCTGACCCGTAGTGACCCAAAATGACCGACTAATTAAATTTTTTTGAACATGTGACATAGCCCAAAGGTCAATTTGTGCCCGAAAACAGTCCGATAAAAATTTAGACAAGATTGTTAGAGCCGTTTTTTAGATATAATTAGCTTGACCCGTAGTGACCCCCCCAAACTGACCCTCTAATGGAATTTTCCCGAACATGTGACCATCCCAATGGTCTTTTTGTGCACGAAAATAGTAGGATACAAAATTCAGTCAAAATCGTTTGAGCCGTTTTTACGATAAAATTTTCATATATAGACACATACGCACACACAGATACACAAGATTTGCTCATATTATAAGATATGATTTCAAAATCATAAAAATCGGCGTGCACCATGTTTGATGGTCCTCTTGTAAATATATTACTATTTCAGTTTGAGTTTTGAGTTACTAATTCTTTCTGATCGTTAATATTAAACTTCTATAAATAAAATAACACAAATGAACAGAAAGCTTACGTAAGAAGCTTTCAATTAATTCATTTTGGCTACGAATTAGTTTAAATCACACACAGAGATTAGAAAGGTTTTAATCAATTTCGAAAGAAAAGTTATTGTTCAGATTACGAAGTATTCAAAGAGGCTCATTATACAATCTTCGGGTAATTAAAATTAGTGTGAAAGTATTAGCCGTTCAATAGATATAGGAGAACATTTAGTTATTTCCTTGCACAATTTATTAATTAGTTCCCCTATATTTTTATATGAAAATTAATTCGAAACTATTGTATATATATGTTTTATTTCAATAAATAATTTTGAATTAAACTTTTTCTGCTTACTAATTACAGCGTAGATATGTATCTGACAAATAAGATGTGATATAAAAGAAAAATAATTATATATTTTTTAAGTTGTGGAGTATAGAATAAGTAGTTGTAATAACTCCTTTACAGACACATGCAAAAGAATTCCATTACATTATGATTTATAGGGAAAAGATTGGCAGTATATTACCATGATGTTAGACTAATTAAAAAGACAATGAAATTGGTATGCATCACTGGGGTGTTCACAAAATGTATTTTTAGATTATGATGTGCATAGTATTTATCGCTTATTTAAAGAGGCACACAAAAGAACACCTATACAGGACTGTCTATGAACAATAATTGTCAGAAATGCGTTTTCAATTACGTGTTATTAAATGCAACTAACTTTTGTATATCACTTGGTGTGTATACATTCTGTTGATAATATTCAGGGCTGCACAAAAGTTCTCGCCTACATGTCCATTAATTGAGCGATAATTTCTGGAAGTGCGTTTTCATCTGTAGCATTTTTTTTAAGCTTAAATAAATTTTAGTGTATTTCGTGGTATGAATGTACTCAATAAATCGTATGCAGGCCAGAAGGAAAAAAATTAGTAAGTATTTCCATATCAGGTTAGATACCTCATCCGGTTAGTTGCCCTAGTCCCTGTATTTCAGCTATTGGATGTGTGGCGGAGCTAGTGACGTTCTTCTACTATCAATCGTTATAAAAAGCGCAATAGATGAAGTTTCAGTGGTTTATTTCTTCAAATAAAAATTATTCATCAAAGAAAGGTAAGTTTGACTGTTATTGTATGCTCTTGTAAGATAGAGACAAGTAGAAGATGGAAAATAATGTACTTACTAGACATGTTTCATGAAATATTTAGTGAATGTTGTTGAAACAGGTATCGAATAATGTGTTAGTTATAGAATTACTATACACCTACATCGGGGATATATGCCTCAGTTGTGATTCGGAATAAGAAGACCCATTCATAATTATGAAATAACTGTGATGCGTGAGAATATTTTTTTTTTTTAACTTGAAGTAGGGAAAAATAATATAAAATAGTAAATTATGAAATTGAAAAAATAATAGCTACGAAAGGTGCCAAAGATGTCCAATCTTTCACTTCATCTGAAAGAAAAGATATTGTGTCAGTTGTTGCATGTATTAACGCAGATGGCTTAGTGCTTTTCCCCTGTTCTAATGTTTAAATGTGTCAGAAAAAATCCCTGGTTTTCAAACGGTATTTTCTCAGGGATAAAAAAATTATATTAACCCAATATCTTCATTCGATTCTTCCGAGCTTTTCAGTAAGTGGATACATCGTTTTTATTTTATGGGTATATTTTTCACAAAAATCACGTGCAGTAGAAGTGTTTATGAAATCTGCAGATGAGGGAGATTTTTATTATTTTTCTTGCATTACGTACGGAAGATGTGTTCCTGAATGAAAATAGTTACATTAACTCGTCAGCACACGCGCTGGGATAAAATCTACCCCAGCTCACAACTATTACTTAAAAAATGTGCGAAAATCGTTCGTGATCATTCTGAGCTTTATAGTACCTTTCAAGCTGAAAGATATCAAGATGTGGCCAAAAAAAATTTACCTCCGGTTGTCAGATTTTCCATTCTTTTGTTAAAAAAAGTGTCAAGTGGGAGGAAATTTACCCCACGCGTGTTGTAACGTAACCCATAATGATAGAAAAATTTTAATGCAAATGTTTATGTAAAAAATATAGTGTGCAAATAATAATTTTTTTTTTCTTTTAAACGTTAACAACTCTTGCACATACAGTTTCTATGTATCAGTTTTATATTTTTTTGTATTTTTATGGCTGAATTTGGATTGTAAAAGCTTTGTATATAATGTTATGCAGAAAAAAAAATCTTAGTGCTAGATTTTATGTTTTTTTTTTTTTTTAAATATAAAAGACCTTCTTATTTTAAGTTACATTAAGTTCTTTATTGATTTACAGTTTATTTCAAAATATAAATTTTTGTTTATAATCTAACCGGGGGGAAATTGACACAAGAAAACCCATTGGGGTAAAATTTATCCCGCGCGTGTAGTAACGTAATGGATAGGGACGCGTGTGCTGACGGGTTAATAAAGCTTCCGTATAAGTGAAATCTGTAGATGAGGCAGATTTTAATGTTTTCCCAGTTTTACGTAGAGAAGATAGGATGCTGAATGAAAATAATTACAAGAATATATAAGAAAAGGGCTGTATCAATAACATCTCAAGATGAAGCAGATTTTTAATGTTTTTATTTCTGTATTACACAGAGAAGATGTATTGCTAAATAAAAATAATCAGAAAAAGATATATAATAAAATTTTGTATAAGTGTAAGTGGTAGATCGATCAGATTTTGAATATTTTCGCAGCATTATGAGAGAAGATAGAATGCGGAATGAAGATAATTATAAAAATCTATAATAAAACTTCTACATAAATGAAATTTGTAGATGAGGTTTAAATATGTGGAACGTAAGAAAAACACTACCACCTTTTCTGCAAAGTAAAGAAAAGAAAACTTTAATGCAGAACTTTTCATATATGTTTATTATAATTATTTTCATTCAGCAATCATCTTTTCTACATAATGCTGAGGAAACATTGAAAATGTGCCTCTTCTTCAGATTTTATTCATACAGCTACACGGCGCGTTTAAGAACAATGTATCCTTTTAATATAATAAATACTCTTAAAATAAATTCACTAACCTTACACACTAAGGCGTGTTAATGATATATATCAATAAGAGAGTTTGCAAAGTTTTTTGCAAGCATTTTAAGTTCTTGCTCCATAATTTTATTCTAAAATTATGCATAAAAATCCACTATCTTGTACTTATTGCAAAAAGCATAGATGAACCTAAATTGGATAAACAGGGAGTCATTTACTCATTATCCTTTTCTAAATTGCCGAAGATTTCGCTACTTACAAAAGCCTTTTTGATTCGGATAATTTCAGTGGTTTAAGCGCTTAGTTTGATTCCTTGTCTGTTAAATTCGTGTTTTACTTATATTATTTTATTTATTTATTGATGAATTTTCAATTTAGTTGTGGAATATTAGCCGAAACAAAGGCTCATATTGTTTCAAGTGAAAATTGGTTAATCTTTCGTATTCGGGCTGATTTCGGGCTGATTCGTGAGATTTTTTTTTAAAAGCATGTTTGAAAACTATTTTAAAAATCTTAGAAAAATCAATAAATTGAGATACAGTTTTCAAACAAATTGTATTTGAAAGAATATTTTTCTTCCTATTCATAGGTGCAAAATTTAAAATTGTGCGATGTTTAGTAGTTAAAAAAATTGCTGCAAAAGCGAAATGTGCCAGGTATTGACACCGTAAATATAACGTTACTCAAAGACATACTGTTGCCTTATAATATCGATTTTAAAAGATTTGACTCAGTCTTTTGTTTTTTATATAAATTTACTTTTACTTTTTATTTTTATTCTCTATCATTGTAGGTTCTTACTAAGCGAAAAAATTATTAATTTATGATTATTTCGTTTATTTAATATCCAATACAATACGTTCTTATTTATTTTACAGGAACGTCTAAAAGTAAATAGACCATTTTAAGGTGAGTCATCTCTTTTGAACCTTAAAAAACACTGATTATTTCTTTTTTATATTTAAAGCGAATTCCTGTCTGTCCCAATCAAAGAAAAAAACCGCATAAAATATTTAAATTAGAACTGGATCAATATTAAATTGATTTTGCGTATTTTAATGCAGGCTGTAATTGATTTTAACTTTGTACACTGTAAAAAATGACCGATGTTTCTTATTTTACGAAAATATGCTATAACCACGAACGAAAATATAATATAATCTTCTGAATTATCCGAAATTTCAAATAGCATGTTACATTGTCTTTTGAATCCCCAGAAACGAATACATCTTCAAAATTTAAAGAATAATTTATAAAAACAAATTATTTTTAGCTGCCCGAATTTTGCAGAAACGTTTCCGAAGGGTTTTTATAGTGTATTAATTAGTGTCCTTAGCCTGGAATACCTGTTTTTCGAATGCTATCAATTCTGAAGCAAACATTTTCATGCTCAAAAAAATGTTTAACAGACAAACATGCAAAATTAACAGCGTTAAAAATAACATTAAAATTAAGATTATTTATTTACTCTTTCATGTATAAATTAACTTATGCGGCTGAAAACGTGTACTTGAGAATGGATAACATTCGAAAAACAGGTATTCCAGCCTGAGGACACTCATTAATACACTATAAAAATCCTTCGGAAACGTTTCTGAAAAATTCGGGCAGCTAAAAATAATTTGTTTTTGTAAATTATTCTTTAAATTTTGAAGATGTATTCGTTTCTGGGGATTCAAAAGACAATGTAACATGCTATTTGAAATTTCGGATAACTCAGAAGATTATATTATATTTTCGTTCGTGGTTATAGCATATTTTCATAAAATAAGAAACATCGGTCAGTTTTTGCAGTGTATGCGTTTTCTTCAAAAAATGTGTTTTTGTTAGTTGCGCACCTTTTTTTTTTTTTTTTTTTTTTTTTTTTTTTGTAAATAAATTCTTTTCCGAAAAAAAAAAATGTTTGCGCATCATTGCAAATCATACGTATAAAATGATTATACGTAAGATTTTAAAACACATTTTATCAATTAAATGATATAAACTTCATTTGTTGTGTTTAAAATGTGTTTTTAATGTGATGGTTATTTTCTTTTAAACATATAATATTATGGAATTATAATATTTTCCATATAAGGTAACACAATTAAGTGTCTGTTTAAATATAAAACATTTACTTAAATTCGAAGAAAAAAGTAAACTATATATTAGGCTTTGTGGTTGCAATGCTGCGCGCATTAGCGAGAGTTACTTACTGATTTAAATTAAATAACACATCTTAAAATTTAAGTTTATTAAAAACGTTAAAAACATCATAAAACTTTGTGCAATGTTATGAGATTATATACATCTTGAATGAATAATTTTAAACCGAGAAATTATGTTCAAAATTCTCTTACTTTGATTACAACGAATGTTTGTACTTCACTATCAAAATAGAGTCTAAATATAAAAATTGAAATTTAGTTATTAAAATCAAGATGTCTTAAATAACAAATTTTCAAAAAAATTAAAACGAATTTAATAAAAGAAAATTTTCTTAAACGTACTTTTATAATGAATGCTTAAAAAACAATTCAATTTAATCTGCAATATTTTATTTTGTCTTAACTAAAAAGCCTGGCATATGAAAGAAAGTGAAAAACAATAATCGATCCAGAAATTCTTTTGCAGTGTTCCAGAGAAAAGCAGAACGCCTTAATTGGCTATGAAAACGCCAGAAAAATTAAATTTAATTAAGTTTTAAAGAGGAAAAACGAAAAATACTACACGTGAGTTTTTCAAAAAACATAAATACTTAAAGGGACAAACAATTTACTCGAATATTTTAAACTGTCATAAAATTCTGTAAAATTATACATTGATATGGTAAAAACTTACTAAGTTTCTTTTAGAAATATTACTGTAATTTGGTGTAAAATTTAATCGTAATAAACGAAAAACAACTACTACCTTCTTCGGAAAAATATTTTAAATTAATGACAAATACTTATTTAATTCATTTCACTATCAAACATCCAAATAATTTGTAATAGTTTAGGTATAAATATACTTTTTTAACGAATATAATCAGGATATACATTAAATCAAAGGATGAATAACAAATTTACTGGAATGAAGTTTCATAAAAAATATTTTTATAACGATTTCTTCAAAAATAATAAATGACTACATTTTATTCAGTCTCAACTAATAAGCTTGTCACAAACAATATAAGTAAGTTTTTAACTGTGTAAGTAAAGTGACAAATACTTAACTATCCGAAAATTATTTCGCTGTGTCTAAAAAAATATATATTCGAGGCTTTAATTGGCAATAAAACAATTAAAATTTAAAAGTAATTAAATTTTAATGATAAAAAATATAACATACTTTAGAAAATAAAGGGTAGAGGTTTTCAAAGAATATAAATATTTAAAGAGATAAGCAATTTATCCTATTATGTTTTAAAATTGCATTCAATTATACATCTCTATAATAAAACCGTAAGTCATGTGACTGTCATCAACAGTTCCGGGATGCCCGCATCGCTTTTTCATATGCCAGGCGGCCATTTTTATTCAAAATGATTTTTCGAATAAAACTGCATAAAAGTTACATTTTTAGAAAGATCGTCCAAAATAAATTAATATTTGAGAGATGACTTACGTTCAATTATGTATATATTCTGCAATAACTTCAGTTGAAATTAGCTTCGCAATTCAAATTCACTATCCATGAAAGTAAACAAAAAAAAAGATTCATTCGTCGTGAAGGTTTAAAATATTAAACCATTAAACCATGGAGATAATCATTCGTAAAGTAAGTTTTCCGTGAATGATTTTTTGGAGCGCTGCCTGGTGTTAAAAAAATAATTCGCACCAGGACCTGTGAGACAATTAAAGTTTACCATAATTCCATTTGATGAAGTGCTTATACAACTCAACTTCCTTCCGAATCTTTTCTTGACGTAAGTTGAATGTAAACAAATACAACTGATGTAATAATATCTAATGAATCAAATTTTGAAATGAGCAGTTAATTTGGTATTTATGTATTATACGTGGCAGGAAGAGATATCACCGAAAATGATTGTTAATCGCCAATCATATTTACCATTGTTAATGACTAATCGCGTTCAAGACAGTAATTTAATATACATTTATGAAATACATAATATTATTAAGTACTTTTATGTTATTTGGGCGCAAATCTCGCCAATAGCATTTTTAAAATCGCCAATACCAGCTTTTATTTTTAGCGTGTGCAAATTAGAAACGATACTTTGATTTTGAAATCAAATGTTTTGATTTATGATATTAATTCTTATTTTTCTATTTTGTATACTACATAATATTAACTATAGAGTTACAATATACAGCGAAAAAACGGGTTGCTGTAATTAGAATCATAGGCGCCAATGTTTGTGTGGCGTATTTAAATGTTACTGATCTTAATAGTTAGTAGACATTAAGCAGAAATGCCGAAGTTAGGGAATTACGCAAGTATGAAAACGCCTGAGCTATATCAAGAAAGGGGAGCAGAGAAAAACAAAGTCAAAAAAAGATCGGCATCTAGAAGGAGGTTCATGAATTTTAATCAGATTATACGCCACGATCAAAAGTGCTGACAGCAAATATGGCTTAAAAGGAAAGTGACTATCAAAACTCGCTTCCAAAAGTTCAATGTTTCACCAAACCATACTCGAAAATTACGTGTAATAATATGCAGCCCGATTATGGCACAATATTCAAGATGTTTTAGATGAGAATAATGATAGATTTTCTAATCTTCGGTAATCGAGTCTACAGCCAAAGTTAGCGAGAAACAAAATAAAATATTAGCAACAATATGGTTCAGTGTAAATGTGGATATCATTAAAGACTTTCACAAAATGCATTTCATTGCATCAAATCGTATTAACTAAAATACGTTAATTGGCAATGGACCCAATTACGGAAAATTACTTAATATGTTTAAGAATCTCTGTATTAGCGAACATATTGCAACTGATAAGCAAACGGACATGAAGCATAAATGCTTAAATGGGATTAGCAGCTGTTTTGTCAAGAAAAATGAAATACATAACAACAAAAAATATATATATATATGCGAAATGTTACCGTGATTGCAAAAGTTCGTGACTTGTCTGTTAGAATCTTCCGATTTGGAGAAGGATTAAGGAAAAATAAATAAATTAGGAATGAAAGTAACGTGTTACAATGCTTAACATACATTTAACGGAGACCAAACTGGTCGCAAGTAGCGGCTAGTTAATGGAGAAAAATGCAATCTTAAATCAATAGTGTAATTTGATATTCAATTTAACCGTAATAAACGAAGAATAACCATTACTTTTTTAGGTAAAAATCTCCAACATTTATGACTATAAATGCTTATTTAAATTTTTTCACTATTTTAAAAGGTTGATAATATATCAAATTGAAATTTAATTATAATTTAGCCAATTTTTATTCAGGATAAGTCTTAAGTATCAATCTGCCCAACAATGTATAAAGATTCTATGGAAATGAAATTTCTTTAAATATATTTCCATAATGAATATTTAAAAAATGTTTTAATGACATCTTCTGTACTTTCTTCTCTTTCAACTAGCAAGCTTGTCGCAAGCCCTATAATTAAGTTTCTAATACTATACAGAAAGTGTCACGCAATTAACAACCCAGTAATTCACTCGCTGAGTCTCAGAAAAAAAAAGTTGATGGACTTAATTGGCTGTAAAAAAGGTAACAATTAAAACTTAATAAACTTTTTAAAATGAAAGTAGCTGTTACCCGTGACTTCGTTCACGCCACATTAAAAGAAGAATAAATACATTAATTAAGCAAATTATTTCACTCCCGATAATTAAAAAGTCCTTCCGGCCTGTACCGGGAGGAAATGGTAGCTTTCCTATATCTTCGTTTTAAAATTTTAGCTAATGTTACTCGAAAACAGCAAGCTAAAATGCAAAGAAACCGTTTACAAAAGATTCGTTAATATACTGAATTTGAATAAGAAATTCGCCAAATTATTGATCTATAGCCAAGATGGCTTCATTTATGAAGACTTATTTTGGTCGCCAAATTTGGAGATATTTCGCCAAATGTCGCCAAGTTTGGCGAGAATTTGGCGCTAACGTATATGAATATATAGTTTTATACGTATGATTGTGTAAATGATTACAACAATGAAAGAAAACAATTTGCGTGAAATCGCGTTCACTAAAACTCATAAATTAATCGTTGTTTTTTTTTGCAATGTGCTGTATTGTAATGTGTTCAAAATGTCAGCCACCCTAGAATTTCAAACTGCTCTATCTCAGCCATTTTTTAAGATAGAGGTAAACCAAAAAATGCTCCGGAATCCTTGTACTAAGGCCTAACACGTAAGCAAAAAATAAATTTGAATTTTTAATTTTTTTGTAAATTTATTTTAGTTAATTCTTTAAGTGGCCGCCATCTTGAAACAAGATGGCAGACCAAGCTGGCCAACGAACTCGGTCGAGACATTGGTGAGCTTAATACACATAATTTGTTTCATCCAAATTGATTTATAAATACGAGTGTTATCGTATGACATAGGTCATATATATATATATATATATGGATATATATATATATATATATATATATATATATCAACATTTGAACGGAGGGTGGTTTTGGGGTCTGGGGGTCATGATCGGTGAAAATATATCGAAATTTTCCGGAATTGCTTTCCTCCGAACGGCTGCAATATACTTTTATAAAAAATACTTTTTTGTACTGAATGCTACCTAAAACGTTAATAATTAACTAACTATTTATCACATTTCATAGGAGACAATACGTATTTTTTATTATAGGGACCTTGACATAACTCAGTCTTAAAAAAGTGAAAATTTGTTGCAAATAATCGCGAAAATGAAATTGCAACCAATGCAAAAAGGAGGGCCAAATAAAATCGTGGTAATAGACGAATTGGGAAAAAAACAAATGTCAATTTTACCTCATAAACTACTTTTAAAGCCTTTGTGAAACGTTTTAAAAGCTATCCTTAAAAAAAAAACATTATTTGGAAATAGTATATGCTTTTTTCTTTAAATTCAATTCTGCCTCCTTGTTTTAATGTATAGCTGAAACAAATCTTGTTTTCTAAATGACAGTATGTTGACGGGCAATATTTGTTCGCCTGAATAAATTGATTCATGAAGTTTGAATATGTGAAAATAGGTTTTTATTTTTCGGATAATTTACTGAAATCAAGATTTTGTTTTCACCATCTATTCAAAGTAAAAATAAATTCTGTTTTTCAGCTTTAAAGAGAAAAAAGTCCTTCCGGCCTGTACCGGGAGGAAAAGGTAGCTTTCCTATATCTTCGTTTTAAAATTTTAGCTAATGTTACACGAAAACAGCAAGTTAAAATGCAAAGAAACGTTTACAAAAGATTCGTTAATACTGAATTTGAATAAGAAATTCGCCAAATTATTGAGCAATAGCCAAATTGGCTTCATTTATGAAGACTTATTTTGGTCTCCAAATTTGGCAATATTTCGCCAAATGTCGCCAATTTGGCAATTTTGTCGCCAATGTCGCCAATTTTGGCGCTAACGGATATGAATATATAGTTTTATGCATATGATTGGGAAAATTATTACAACAATGAAAGAAAATAATATGCGAGTAATCGCGTTAATGTGCTGTTAGGTAGCTTTCAATACAAAAAAGTATAAAGCTACCTATTGCAGCCGTTCGGAGGAAAGCAATTCCGGAAAATTTTGGTATATTTTCACCGATCATGACCCCCAGACCCCAAAACCACCCTCCGTTCAAATGTTGATTTATATATATATATATATATATATATATATCCATATATATATATATATATATATATATATACCCTATATATATAAAATCCTAATGAAACAAATTTGTGAAACGATTTTATGAAATGAATTTATGAAACGATTTTATGAAACGACTGATTGAACGACTGATTATGTTTCAGGGCTATTTTTAATAAAATATTAAACGTTTGATGGTATGGTGAAATTAATATCAATTGTCCATAAAAATCCGCGGATGTCAAAACTAGTAATACAATTTTGAAATTGGAATTAGTTTTCGAGATATTAATTTTTTTCCTAATTTTAATGACATTTCTGTAATGATGGCAACTGATTACTCAGTTTTTTTGTGACAAAAAAGGGAAAAAAAATGAAAATGATCCCGATAGGGATTATTGATTTCTTTTTATTCGTCATTTTCAAATTGAAATTGAATTTATCTTTTATTTCAATCGATAATAAGACAAATCGATAAGACATAATCGATAAGACAAGATTGTGATTAAATTATGTTTTTCAGGAAAATTTGAAAAAAAAAATCACATTTCTATCGTTGTCAGGATTCAATCGTCTGTCAGCATTTAATTTAATTTATAAACTGAAAATGTTTTGAATAAATTCGTCCAAATGACGTCATTTATGTAAACGCAAAAGAAAGGAGCAAAAAAATATTTATACAATTTGTTTAGCGTAAAATTTTATATATAATCAGAAGTAATTTGTATAGAAAAAACAATAATAATATACGAATAATTAAAATACGCATATAAACAAAAAAATCGTCGAATTTGTTTCCATGGCTGTTAATGTCATTTGGCACCAAATCTCACTTTCTGATGCCCGAATTGCGCCAAGCTTTTTTTAAAAAAAGCGTCAAGACCCCTATAATAGAAAAGCACCAAAAGCTCATTGGGTTTGTTTTCATAACTTTTGGCAACAAATCTATGTATATTAACGAATCTATCCCTTTTCGAAGCTCGAATTACGCCAAACCTAAAAGCAAAGGATCCTATACTGGAAAAGTTCCCGATTTTCTTATGGACAATATTCAAGTGACATAACAAGGTGTAAAATTATCGCGGATAGCAAATTTGTTTAAATATGTCATCAATTGATGCCGAATAAATGCAGGCATGCATGCACAAAATGTTTAATTAATTTTGTATGATAAATAATTATTAGAAATTCGTATATACATATTAATTAAAATAAATAATTTACATATTTAAAATAACATGAAAATATGCATGCTGGCGCACTAAAATAGAGAGAAAATTAAAATCTGTTACTGAAAATGTCTATAACAGTACTTTTCAATACCGTGGTTCTTAATGTTATTCACAAGCAGATGGAATTTTTCTCATCCTTAAACGCAAAGAAAGAATAGAATACAGATCGTTTTTATAAAAGTCCGAGAGGTAGCCACAATTTAAACCTAACCATTTTATACAAGCTGGTTTTCAAGTTGTAATTGATTTTACTTATCAATCCCGAAACAAGTCGTCAGTTGTCGCAACAGCTGTGTATGAGGCCATGGTAATAAAAAAAAAATCCCTGACGGCTTGGCCTTCAGGCACAGGTAGATTTCGAAGACGCAGACCGTGGGGCAACTGTTTGTCGGGAATTGCGGAAGAAATGACCTTTTTGCGATGAGCTGCAGTTGGAACCGCATACTTCGAAACCAAACTTGTTTGCAGGCGGAGCCAGCAAGGATTTTTTTTTTTTGCTATAAGAGTTGGTCCTATAAAAAACATGTCAATATAAAAGTTTTAGATAATATTAAGAGCATTTATAATAAATTTAAGCGGATTTGAAATTTTGGTAATTGACGAAGTTATGAATTTTTTTCTTCTAAACCCCCCCCTTCCCCCCCTTAAGACAATTTTTAATTATATCAAAAATCTGTCATACATAAATTTTTGGCCCTTCTCCTAGAAGTAATAATAACTTCAAACGGATTCGATATGTATCATAATTAAGAAATTATGGGTTTTTTTCTGTTTTCACAAAAAGTCCCCCCATCCCCCAGCCCCCATTCCCCCGCCCCTTGGTTCGATTTTGCCCATTAACGAACTAGACCGAGATTTTATGCCCCTTGATTTTATGTATCAGTTTCGAAAAGATGCGGGAGTTGGAACCGCCTACTTCGAAACCAAACTTGTTTGCAGGCGGAGCCAGCAAGGATTTTTTTTTTTCGCTATAAGAGTTGGTCCTATAAAAAACATGTCAATATAAAAGTTTTAGATAATATTAAGAGGATTTATAATAAATTTAAGCGGATTTGAAATCTTGGGAATTGACGAAGTTATGAATTTTTTTCTTCTAAAACCCCCTTCCCTCCCCCCTTAAGACAATTGTTAATTATATCAAAAATCTGTCATACATAAATTTTTGGCCCTTCTCCTAGAAGTAATAATAACTTCAAACGGATTCGATATGTATCATAATTAAGAAATTATGGGTTTTTTTCTGTTTTCACAAAAAGCCCCCCCACCCCCCACCCCCTCTCCTTGGTTCGATTTTGCCCATTAACGAACTTATCCGAGATTTTATGCCCCTTGATTTTATGTATCAGTTTCGAAAAGATGCGGGAGTTGGAACCGCCTACTTCGAAAAATAACTTGTTTGCAGGCGGAGCCGGCAGAGATTTTTTTGTTTAAAATTTTTTTTTTTGCTATAACGGTTGGTCCTATAAAAAACTTGTCAATATAAAAGTTTTAGATAATACTAAGAGGATTAATAATAAATTTACGCGGATTTGATATCTTGTGAATTGACGAAGCTATGATTTTTTTTTCTTCTAAAAACCCCCTTTCCCCCCCCCCTTGGGGCCATTTTTAATTATATCAAAAATCAGTCATACATAAATTTTCGGCTCTTTTCCTAGAAGTAATAATAACTTTAAACGGATTCGATACGTATAATAATAAAGAAATTATGAGGGTTTTTCTGTTTTCACAAAAAGCCCTCCCATTCCCCCCCCCCCCTTGGTTTGATTTTGCCCATTAACGAACTTGACCGACTTTTTATGACCCTTGATTTTATGTATCAGTTTGGAAGAGATTTATGCAGATTTTTTCCAGTTATCGTTGTCAGAAAAAAGTGACATAGATATATATATATATATAAAATTTTGAACTGGGGGTGGTTTTGGGTTCTGGGAGTCATGATCGGCGTAGATCTGCAAAATTTTTTCAAAATTTCCAACTTAGGTGAGAATGTAATAGGTAGTATTTCTTACGAAATCTACCTAAAATGCCCCATTAAAACGTTAAAAGCATGGCAAGCCAATTACAGATTTACCAATATTTTTCAAACAAAGCAGGCTGTCATGTTTTTAGAGGCTTCGAAGTCTGAGCGGGGGTTGGCGAGCGTAGCTCGCAGGGGGTAGGCCCCCTAGTATATATATATATATATATATATATATCTGACCTATGTCATACGATAACTCTCGTATTTATAAATCAATTTGGATGAAACTAATTGTGTGTATTAAGCTCACTAATGTCTCGACCGAGTTTGTTGGCCAGCTTGGTCCGCCATCTTGTTTCAAGATGGCGACCGCTTAAAGATTTAAAACTAAAATAAATTTACAAAAAATTCAAATTTGTTTTTTAATTACGTGTTAGGCCTTGATACAAGGATTCCAGAGCATTTTTTGGTTTACCTCTATCTTAAAAAATGGCTGAGATAGAGCAGTTTGAA
This sequence comes from Maratus michaelseni, assembly GCA_963931845.1. Taxonomy (NCBI): domain Eukaryota; kingdom Metazoa; phylum Arthropoda; class Arachnida; order Araneae; family Salticidae; genus Maratus; species Maratus michaelseni. Next base: position 284,753,526 of record OZ007587.1, read on the forward strand.
ATTCTAGGGTGGCTGACATTTTGAAACAAAACAGCACATTAACGCAATTACTCGCAAATTATTTTCTTTCATTGTTGTAATAATTTTCCCAATCATACGCATAAAACTATATATTCATATGCGTTAGCGCAAATTCTCGCCAAACTGGGCGACAATTGGCGAAATATCGCCAAATTTGGCGACCAAAATAAGTTTTCATAAATGAAGCCAACTTGGCTATAGCTCAATAATTTGGCGAATTTCTTATTCAAATTCAGTATTAACGAATCTTTTGTAAACGGTTTCTTTGCATTTTAGCTTGCTGTTTTCGAGTAACATTAGCTAAAATGTTAATATCTTATATAGGAAAGCTACCTTTTCCTCCCGGTACAGGCCGGAAGGACTTTTTTGTTTCAAAATGTCAGCCACCCTAGAATTTCAAACTGATCTATCTCACAGTTTTAAAACATTAAAACTATTAGATGTTAAGATACATGAGCTTTCGGCTAAACATTAGCCTTCCTCAGATGAAACACCAGCAGTCGAGAAGACGCGGCTCTGAATGGCGCGCTTTTGGGGGGAATGGGCGAAACCAAATAGCTATGAAACGAAGGTAGGCGAACGAAGGTTTATAATGACAGCATTAAACAGACTCTCATTTCAGGTATAAACTTAATTACTAATAGCAATGTTTTCTTATTTAACGGATGTTATTATAAACAATCTGAGGGAGCCCTTATGGGTTCACCTATATCTGGATTACTGGTAGAATTAAAATTACGACCTCTGGAAGAACTTATCATTTCTACATCCCCCGTTAAACCTGCATTATGGGTTAGGTATGTCGAGGACATACTGATCATATGGAATCACGGTATGTCTACATTAAATGATTTTCTGGCGCATGCCAACAGTATAGATAAAAATATACAATTTACTTGCGAAATTGAAGAAAATAGTTCATTACCATTTTTAGATATAGAGCTTATTAAAACTATTTCAACACGTAGCATTGATAGGAAAATTTATAGAAAACCTTGCAGATCCAATAACACAATATCATACAATAGTAATGTTCCGTTTAGTTACAAAGCAGCAGCATATCGGTTTTATATCAAAAGGGCATTTGAGGTTAGTTTAGAAGGTTACTTAAATGATGAGTTGAACAAAATTAAAGTAATTGCATATGAAAATGGTTTTTCAAACAAATTTATTAATAAAGTAATTTATGAGTACAGAAATAAACAAGCTACAACAGTTAAAAATATATGCAATCTTCAAAATTCTACAGTAGTGATTATATCCCGGATCTGTTTGAGCGGATTAAATACGCTTTAAAGAAATATAATGTAACTCTTATCGCTAAGCCCCCAACAAAGCTAAAATATCTGTTACATAGAATGATTGACTCTATTGATAACCGAGATAAATCTGGCATATATATTACTCCTTTTAAAGTTAATGGCATTTCTAAAATATATTCATATATAGGCATGGCAACTCGCAAATTAAAGGAAAGGATTAAGGAACATACAGCTGACATGAATAAAGGGAAATTATCCACTGCTTTATCCAGATTAAATCAAGATAAAGACATTGATGTATTTTTTAGTAAAGCTAAAATAATTTCACGAAGTTCACAGTATAATAGTTGCATAATCAGAGAGTCCCTAGAGATTTTGAAAAGAGGTGATAATAGATGTAATGATGTATTATCTTATCAGATCCCTCGTATTTGGTATAATGTACTAGGTATAACTGGGGATTTCGGTTTCTGCTGACCCCCCCCCCCAGCTTGTAATGGTATCATCCCGACTTCCGTCGCTCCCTTCGTTTCATAGCTGTTTGGTTTCGCCCATTCCCAGCCTATCCAAAAGCGCGCCATTCAGAGCCGCGTCTTCTCGACTGCTGGTGTTTCATCTGAGGAAGGCTAATGTTTAGCCGAAAGCTCATGTATCTTAACATCTAATAGTTTTAATGTTTTAAAACTGTGATTTGGTTTATTGCACCTCGGTAGTAACGAAATTTATCAATGTGTTTACATTGTGTTTATAAAATTTGTTAAGGTGAATTTTGACGTTCGTGTTATATAGATTTTTCTATATATCTATATATTTTTATTTGCTCAGCGATTTTTTAAGATAGAGGTAAACCAAAAAATGCTCTGGAATCCTTGTATCAAGGCCAAACACGTAATAAAAAAATAAATTTTAATTTTTAATTTTTTTGTATATTTATTTTAGTTTTAAATTTTTAAATGGCCGCCATCTTGAAACAAAATGGCGGGCCAAGCTGGCCAACGAACTCGGTCGAGACATGGCTTAGCTTAATACACGCAATTAGTTTCATCAAAATTTATTTATAAATATGAGCGTTATCGTATGACATAGGTCAGATATATATATATATATATATATATATATATATATATATATATATATATATATATATATATATATATGGATATATCTATATATATAAATCAACATTTGAACGGAGGGTGGTTTTGGGATCTGGGGGTTATGATCGGTGAAAATATATGAAAATTTTCCGGAACTGCTTTCCTCCGAACGGCTGCAATAGGTAGCTTTATACTTTTTTTGTATTGAAAGCTACCTAATAGTGTAAAAAATATACTGATCTGTTTTATTTCTCTTTTTTTATACACAAATATGGAGTAATTTACTTTCCGTTTTTAGAGAAACTTAGATAAAATTTACAAAAAAAAAAAAAAAAAAAAAAAATCTTGGTATCTGATTTAATTTTTTAAATCTGAGAGTTTGTGTGACATCCTCCGATCAATGATAACCAGTATTAAGTAAATCGCGTTGCGTTCGATAATCTAGGAGTAGTTGCGAAATAGAAACACACGGTCAGATTTTAATATAATAGATCGTTTTCATTTTCCTTTTCTTAAAACTATGATGTGATTTTTAGCAGAAAACTCTCATCTGTATATAACGGATACTCATGCTTAATAATCAGTATACATAAAAGACATTTAAATTTTTCGTTATAAATATGGCGTGAAACTCATATACTTTCTATACTTACTGATCCTTGTATTATTAATTTAAGGAATTGATTCACACTCATTTTAAAACATATTGAAAAATTCTCGTTTTATTTCAAATATGACATCTCTTTTACCCCAGAAAAATCCCTTTTTAATGACGTAATTCTTTTTAATTTTCTTTTCCAGGCAATTATTTTTAATACTGGCAGAGGGGAAATTATCTTACTTTAACGTAATAATGTTAATCTTTAGGTTTTATAAAAAAAAATTGGAACTATTAACATTCGTCATTTTTTTAAATAATCGAGTTATTTCTTTTAGTTTTAAGAATGAAAATAAATATTTCTCTCTATCCATGACATCATTTTCGACATGGATAATTTTATATTATTGACATTTGCTAACCATTTTCTTTTCAAACTTCTGTTTACCTTTATGAAATTTAAATAAAAATTACGGTATAGTTATATTAGCCGTGCGCCGACGGTAAAACACCAAGTATTATTACCATACCAAAGAAAAAAAAGAAAAAAAGTAAAGAAAAATCCCAAGATCATTTTATTTCACCATCAAAACATATCCGCTTTATTTTCGATGTTTGACGTCATATTCGGTTGTTTCCTATTGTTACGCATATTGAAACCTTGTATTATTATCAAAAACTAAAAAAAGTACGTTTTATTTCTAATAATATTATTTAATCTTCTTTTTAATTCTTTAATTTTTTTTTATTTCTTTTCATTTTTCACTTGAAAATTTTTCAAATGAAACTAAATTGTTAACTAAATTGTTGACTAAAAATTATTATTCCGGGCTTTGATTTAGTTTTGGCAACGATAAAGTATTAGAAACGGTAAAGTAAATTTAACCATTTTAAAATATTATACGAAAAAATGTCCATTTATTCTCTATGAAAATAACGAAATTTTGAATTATTAAGAAAAATATTTGAATAAAATAAACAAAAACCAGCCTATGTTCATTTGAGGGTTATAATCAACCTATATTCAAAGATACGGGATCATTAAATGCTCCATTTTGACGCTGGCTTCAGCCTAACATTTGCACACAATCGGATTTATAATATTATTAGGATTAGGATATGTAACATTTTTTAAATAATGAAAATTGGGTGTATACAAAAACATACATGTTTAATGCGGTAAAATACTTTCAATTGTCATAAAAATAATGAATTTTGGCATCGATATAAAAAAAGTTGCAAAAAAAGTTTAAAAAAAATTGTATTTTGATGTTTAATAGATCCGTAAAAAACGAAGAACTATTAGTTTCGCGTTTTAACACTTATTGCATCATTACTAAATATATACTACTGCATAAAAAATATACACAAAACTTATAGAATTTTATTTTTTACAAATCTTATTACCATAATTATAAAGTAGCACGTCATAATTGCATGGTCTTCAGTGGTCTTATACTTAAAAAAACATAACACTATAAATAAATTACGACAAGAAATATATGCGCATCATGGCAAGTTTATTCATCAAAGGACAGTGCTGATTAAAAGTATAATAGCCAAAACCGCTCAGGAATACTCAAAAAAGAAAATATGTCGAAATAAGACATCCCTTTTAATTTCGAAATCAGTTAACAAATATTCATATATATTTTTTCGAAATCTCACAAATGCAGCTGATAAATGTAGTTCTACTATTATTTATGCTGCTAAAAAGCTTTATTAATGCTAATATTCGTTTTTTCTTTTTTAAACACTTTCCAATAAAGTTGAAAAGTGTTTAAGACTTTGGTTCGTCTGTCTATCTATCTCTAGGTGCTTCAACGCATGTAAATATACTCGAATTTCTGCGCAATGATGTATGTTATTAAGGTTTATTATGGCATTTTCGATGTTGAAAATTAAGTGTGTAACATGTATAGTTTGTTTACAGAGATACTAAAAAAAATTCCGTTACATTAATGTCTATGAGGAAAGCTCGTTTAATTCTTTCAATTGCTAAAAGGCGTAATATGGAAACTTTATAAACAGTAAAATAAGTTTTATTTACATGTTTTATTTAAGTTTTATTTACATTGTTTACATGTTTTGGCTTCATCAGAGCCATTATCAAAGCAAATAAGAATATTCTACAATTGCACGGTATTTGAAGATATTACTTGAAACTCCATCATTTAATTTTTCACGTATTTTTTTAAATTTATTTTTTATTTTTACTAAGTACTTGATACAGGATTTACTTGGAAAAATTAAATGATGAAAAATTAAAAGTTAAAAAAAATATATATATACATTAAAACATGCTTAAAAGGTGACAAAATACAAACATTTACATCTCGAGACTTTCGATCACTAACGTGATCTTCTTCAGTGGGGAACTGCTGACTGAGTTGAGTGTACGAATGTCGCTTCTCGCTTACACTGTGCTAATATGTAACGGAGTTTTAACGGGGCCAGTCTATTATTCTGTAGGGGTGTATCAGGAAAAGTCCATTAGTTCCAGCGTTGGGGTTCTTGATAATTTCAAAATATTAAACCAGATTTTAGGTACATTATAAGATAAGCAATCATTACAGACTCGATTTCCTTTACATAAAATCTCCAATAGACTCTCTTATTTCAGCTGTAAACTCGTTATTTGTAGGAACTATAATTTTTGCGTTTTGAAAATCAATATTTATAATCTATCGCTAATTTAATCTTGATAAAGCTGTGGATGGACGGTTAAACTTAATGTCAGAAATATGTTCTTTTAATCTTTCTTTAAATTTCCTGGTGGTCATCCCTATATAGGATAAACCAGTTTGTGTTTCTGTACTAAATGGGATAGAGTATATTCCTGCGATGTCGTTATTGGGTATGGGATCAATTTTATTATGAACTAAAACTTTCAATTTTTGCGGGGGTTTTGCAACCAAACTGATATCAAATTTCTTTAATGTATATCTTAATATTTCGTATAACTGTGGTATGTAATCAAATTTGCATAATTTAAGAGTCCCTTTGTGTATAATATCCTTAGGGATTTTTTTTCTCTGCTTCATAAATTAACTTATATGAGTGTACGAATGTCGCTTCTCGCTTAGACTGTGCTAATAGGTAACGGAGTTTTAACGGGGCCAGTCTTTATTCTGTAGGGGTGTATCATATTAATATTTTGAAATTATCAAGAACCCCAACGCTGGAACTAATAGACTTTTCCTGATACACCCCTACAGAATAATAGACTGGTCCCGTTAAATATCCGTTACATATTAGCACAGTGTAAGCGAGAAGCTTACATTCGTACACTCAACTCAGTCAACAGTTCCCCACTGAAGAAGATCACGTTAGTGATCGAAAGTCTCGGGATGTAAATGTTTGTATTTTGTCACCTTTTAAGCATGTTTTAATGTATATATTTTTTAACTTTAAATACAAGGTGAATATTTCATTCCACTTCAATTTCGTTTTTATTTCGAAAAATTTTCTGTTATATTAGAATCGATGCTGGATGTAATTATGGAATGCAGTTTACTGAAAAACAGATACAAGTACTAGTGTTTAAGACTAGATAGAGAAGTCGTGAATTTAAGATTCTTACAACTGTGCAAGTATAATGGAGTTATTCCGAATTTCTTAAGATGTCGTAATCAATTTGTCAACCAGCAACTACCAACGGTTAAAATGGATTTTGAGAACAAATGCTTAAAGGCATACATTAGAAATAAATTTAAATTGGGGAATCATATATCAAAAAAATGTTTTAATTTGTATTTCAAATTGACGGAGATACTGCCTATTGATGACTTTGATGAATTTCACACAAAGGAGAGTATTATTTATAAGAAAATAAACAGATTAATAGTATCAACTCCTATCAAAACAATTAAGAAAGCAGTTCCATATATTAATTTATCGGATAAAGTCATAAGTGAAGATGAACATAATCTTTTGGGATTAGGCCCTAAACATATGTTTAGGAGCAAGATTAACGTGAAGTCTATCGTTGTAAACTATGAAAGAATTTCACAATTAGTCCCACCAGAAAAGAGGGAGGAGGTTAGGAGCATCCTTCATAATAATGTCCGTGCTTATTTAAAGAAACCAGTAAACCAACAAAACAAACATTATAAAATCATCAAACAGCTAAAATCAGACCCGGAAATTACTATTATACAAACAGACAAGTCAAATAAACTAGCTATCCTGAACACTAGTGATTATGTCGAAAAAATGGAATTATGCATTAATAGTATGGGATTTATTGAACTGAATAAAGACCCTAATACGAACATCAGTCGAAAAACACAAGAGTTAATCAAGAATGGTAAATGGCCAACAGGGATGAAAGATAGCATAAAGATCAATAAAACTGCGATTACACCCAGGTTAATTGGTCGTCTCAAAGATCACAAAATGGACTACCCCCTTAGACCAATTGTATCGAAACAGTTAGCCCCCACCTATGGAATCGAAAAAGCATTTGTACCTTTTCTTAAAACCATTCTCCCACCCTCGGATTACGTAATAGATTCCACATCCGAATTTATAAGTAAAATTAAAGATAATACCATAGATCAGAACAGTGTACTTGCAAGTTTAGGCGTTGTATCCCTCTACCCATCAATAGATGTTAATGAAATAGTTAAAGTCATAGAAGAAGCCATCGATAACAATCATACTTTTAATCATGACACACGGATCACGCTTAAATCAGCTATTAATCTTATCACACATAATAATGTATTTATATTCAACCAAAAATTTTACAGGCAAACAATGGGGGCCCCAATGGGATCACCCATCTCCGGTTTAATGGCAGAGCTGAAACCTAGACCCTTTGAAAAGCATATTATGGAAAATTTTGATTTGAAACCTACGCTATGGCTGCGCTATGTGGACGACATTTTCGTAATCTGGGACCATGGCATCCAATCTCTTAACGATATTGTTAAAAATGTTAATGAAATTGACATGAATATTAAATTCAAGTTGGAATTGGAGAAGGACAAGATTTTGCCTTTTCTAGATATTGAACTAATAAGAAACATAAACAAAGGAACGATCGAAAGAAAAGTATACAGAAAACAATACAGGTCAAATAATACCATCGCTTACGACAGCAATTCTCCGTTTAAATATAAAATTGCAGCTTACAGATTCTATATAAAGCGTGCTTTCGACATTTGTACAGAACAGTACTTATATAAAGAGTTGAATAAAATTAGATATATTGCAGCAGAAAATGGTTCCTCCTCCCCCCATTGCATAAATAAGTTAATTTATGAAGCAAAGAAAAAAAATCCCTAAGGATATTATACACAAGGGGTCTCTTAAATTATGCAAATTTGATTACATACCACAGTTATACGAAATATTAAGATATACATTAAAGAAATTTGATATCAGTTTGGTTGCAAAACCCCCGCAAAAATTGAAAGTTTTAGTTCATAATAAAATTAATCCCATACCCAATAACGACATTGCAAGAATATACTCTATCCCATTTAGTACAGAAACACAAACTGGTTTATCCTATATAGGGATGACCACCCGGAAATTTAAAGAAAGATTAAAAGAACATATTTCTGACATTAAGTTTAACCGTCCATCCACAGCTTTATCAAGATTAAATCAGCGACAGATTATAAATATTGATTTTCAAAACGGAAAAATTATAGTTCCTACAAATAACGAGTTTACAGCTAAAATCAGAGAGTCTTTGGAGATTTTACGTAAAGGAAATCGAGTCTGTAATGATTGCTTATCTTATAATGTACCTAAAATCTGGTTTAATACTTTGAAATTATCAAGAACCCCAACGCTGGAACTAATAGACTTTTCCTGATACTGATACACCCCTACAGAATAATAGACTGGCCCCGTTAAAACTCCGTTACATATTAGCACAGTGTAAGCGCGAAGCGACATTCGTACACTCAACTCAGTCAACAGTTCTCTACTGAAGAAGATCACGTTAGTGATCGAAAGTCTCGGGATGTAAATGTTTGTATTTTGTCACCTTTTAAGCCTGTTTTAATGTATATATTTTTTAACTTTAAATACAATGTGAATATTTCATTCCACTTCAATTTCGTTTTTATTTCGAAAAGTTTTCTGAAAAATTAAAAATAATGATGGAAAATAATGATAAAAATTAAATGATGGTATTTGAAATAATAATTTCAAAGACATTAGGTCTGGCAATTGTAGAATATTCTTATTTGTTTGGTAATGGCTCCGATGGAACCAAAACATGTCAACAGTCTAATAAAACTTACTTCACTGTTCATAAAGTTTTTATTTTACGTCTTAAGCAACTAAAAGATGTTACACTGAGAAAAATGACACTTTCAAATCTGAGTAAATCGGCGTTTTCATTTTGTTATGAAACTTTTCGTTTCAAATATGATGACCCAATGCTTTCAATTCTGAAATACAGAAATACCCAGAATATTGAAAGATGAGCATATTCAAAACTGTTTACATATAGGTCAGTTTATACTCATTTTTGAAACATGGACATATTAAAAAATGATTAGAATCAGTTCAAACTCATTTTTGAAACATGCAATATTTAAAAATGAACACATAGAAGTCTATTCATACCCTTTTGAATGAAATGCAATATTTCCATTTTTCAAGAGAAAAATAATTGTAGCGTTAATGGGTTTAAATGTGCCAAAAAGAAAATTGATTGTTAAATTTCAATATTAAAGGAGCGCTTTATTATTTATGAAATATACTGATAACAATCGAATCGAAAATTTGTATCTCTACTTCCCCACATAAATAAAAAAGTTGTACAATCTTAACCACCATCTCAAATTGGCCAAATCTATCCGAAATCTCGTTAAAAATTTCCAATTTTCTCAGCAACATATTAATAAATCCTATAAAAATATCAGCATGCGTCCAAATCATTCGATGACTTGCATTTAAAATAACACACTCATGTGATCTGGATAGCGAAGTGGATAAGGATCTGGAGTGAAGTGGATAAGGCAATGGATTTGAAACTAGTAGGACTCGGGTTCGATGCTGGCTCTGGGTAAAAGCGTAAATTTAGCTTATACTCCCATAATAGAACCAGAGATGGCAGCACTAGCGCTTTTATTTCTAGCTGTTGTTTGAAACATGGACGTACTCAAATATATACTGCATATTATCAGAAATGAGTATATACATGTTTCAAACTTGAGTAATTTTGATTCGGAGACATTTTGTCTATGCGACATACTAAGATTTGAGTATTGTTTGCTCAGTTTTGAAAATGTCGTTTTTGAGTGTATAATTTGTTATATTTGATGTTACACTACTTCAAACATACTGAAACTGATACAGCCTACGGTCACTACAAGATGCTTACACTAGAAAATGTGTGCATAGCATTTATCATTCATTTTCAGGGACAAACAAAAGGATTAGGTTACAGTACTGCCTGTGAGCCATAATTACTATAAGTGCGTTTTAATTTGTTATATGAATTTCTAAATTTAACTAATTTTTTGCATATTGCATGGTGTGTATAAATTCTATGGATCATATACAGGGCTGCACAAAAGAATTCGTCTACATTTCCTCTTATTAACGAAAATTGCTGAAGATGAATTTTCGATTGTTTTATGCGTTTCCTGGCTGAACTCAATTTTATCATATTATGCACATGCAGTATATATACAAATCTGTAGATGATATACAGGGTTTACCAAAAGAATACAAATACTTTTCGACTGTTGATGATAATTGAGTTTTCAAATGTGTTATGTAATTTCCAAATTGTTTACTTAGATATCATATTTCAATTTAGTAAACGATGAAGTTTTTTTACACTATTCTGGATGTGCTGCAAAGTGTTTCATAATTTATGCTTGATGTATGATTTTCTTTCTTCTTTTTTTTAATACAGTACCTTATACAAATATTTAAACAGCAATTTAATAAATTCAAAATTTTCAAAATTAAGTTTTTTTGCTTTACATCTTATTAAAATGCAATTATTATTGCTTATTTGTATAAAATAAAATATTTTTTGAATAGAGGGCTTAATTTTTAATAATTCATATAAAATCTAAAATTCATTCACTATCTAAGAAGCATCAAATAAATGTTTGTGTATTTTATATTTATTATCTTTGAATGTGGTTTTTGGTGATTTAAAGGAATTTAAATATTTGATCTTAACTTTGATCTTAACTTAGACTAACTATACTTAAAATCTTCATTATGTGTAAAATCAGGATTGGTTTGTTTTAAATAGATTGTCAAATTGATCTGTCCAAACAAATTTGTTTAAATTCAAATAACTATAATATTTATATGAAAATGTATTCAAATTCTAATTTTTACATTGAATTTACAATATCGCTTGAACTTATACTTTTACTGTTAAACTTATATCACATACAATAAATAATCAGTTTTATGATATAAGAAAAGACACAGAGAATTGTGCTAATTAAATCTGTTTCAATAGCACGCAGTACGTTCTTTTAACAAAACTTGAATAGCACGTAATCAGAGGAGTTTTTGTTGCAATTCAAAACAATTTTTACCTAGTTCGTAATAAACTTAGAATGCTAAATAAACTTCTGTTTTCTGTTTCTTTTTTAAAAAGAACTGTTTACGTTTGTGAAATTAACTTTTATTTGAGAAAATCTTTAGAACTTATTATTTGATAATAAAAGAAACTTCAAACTTCTTCATGTAATTCGAACGCATAGCGTAAAATTTTAATATAACTTCAATTTTAAAATCTCCTTTTTATAATATAAAAACTGATGATATAGTCTTTCGAATTTCCAATTTAAGTTGAGTTTAACATATATATTTTAAAACTCGGAAAACTATGTTTTCTTCATTAAAGTTTATGAACTATTTGCATTATTATATATCTTGTGAGATTCATAGGACAGTTTGGTGAATTATAATGTAGTTTATTCAATGAGCACTAAGTTCATCTTGGCGTAAATCCTACCTATGCACTGAAAAATGTATATAACAACCCATTTATAGATAAGTAAAGTGGTAATCACAAAATTTCAGTACTACTCTGTATCTACTTAAAAGTGGAGTAGCATTACAGAAAAATATTATTTTACATAACAGACATTGTAGGTTCTGTATCTACGTTTTTTAGCTTTACATCTAGTACAATCTGCCTCAAAAGTTTAGGCACAACAAGAAAATGTCGTTTATTAAACAACAATACAAAAATAAACAAAAACATATTATTTACTTATTAGATTTGATAAAATTATTCAAATAAGTCATATCAAAATGAATAAAAGGGTACATTATCTTTGCTAAAGGGTACATTAGCTTTGAATCACAAAAATATATAACTATATTGTGTCTCAAAATATTATGCGCAATGAACAAAATGCATTATTTAACACTTTTACATGATGCTATTTATTAATAGTATTTCTCTGGTTTCGGATAACGTCAAATAATGGTATTTCCAATGAATCAATTAGTTTTGAAACTTTATTGGTGCGATAATGCTATGCTTTTTTGATTGCCACTTTTAGTTGTTAAGTTGAGTTATATTGCTTTCCATTCTTGCATACTTCACGGGTTAAGATACTACAAATGTTTTAAATTGGGTTTAAGTACGAACATAAAGCTGGTCAAACTAAAGCATTGATATTTCGAACGGAAAATCACTGTTTTCGTACTGTGTGAGTTGTGGATTGAAGCATTGTCTGACTGAAATCTTCCTTAAGCCAGCTCTTCCCCTAAGATGTCATCAAGCATAAGTAGATGTTGCTTAGTGGCTCTCGATCCTTTGTTGAATTTTGTTTCCGATAGAGAAATGCTAGGCAGGTTTGGTCATTAAAGCCAATCGTACCGCCAAACCATCAACTTAACTTCTTGTCATCTACTGAAGAAAGTACACGAAAAACCCATAAAAATATCAAGCAACAAAAGAAAAGGACAGGTACCCGACCAGTAACAACACTCCAAAATAATAAAAAAGTGCAGTACTCATATAGAACACAACATAGAACTCCAACAAAGCGAAGCTGAGCTGTTATTAAGACGGCATAGGTGCTTGTCCAGCAGACCGCCGCCATGCGAAGATCAGGCGATTTCGCCCCGTTGTCAGGCATTGAAACGCGTTCAACCGGGTCATACTCGGTAGGTAAGGACTTAGTCAGCGGAAAGAAAGAAAGAAAGAAGAAAGTACATGGCTATTTACTAAGCTCATGCCAGTAACAATTCCAGCCATCAGGGCTATCCAGATTCTACTTCTTTTCGTCGCTGAAAAATACGATGAGCCACATGTCCCTGCAACGCATATACTTTCAAAGCAAATCCATTCTGGTATATTTATGGTGTGATTTTAGACGTGGTTTGCAACACATTTTCTTTAAAAGAATTTTCTTTCAGTCTCTTATGCGTCTTTGTATTGTGTCTTTTGAGACATTGACATCAAGGTTATTTTTAATTTACCTTATGGACATATTTTGCTTTGACATCAATCTTCTAATTTTTAACACTTTCCAACCTAGTTGAAAAGTGTTTATGACTTCGGTTTGTCTGGCCGTCTGGCCGTCTGTCCGTGCTCTAACTCCCGTAAATATGCTCGGATTGGTCTGCAATTTTTATATGTTATTGTCGTTATCTATAGCATGTTCCTTATTTCAACGGAAGTGTGTAGCGCTTACAGTTTTTTTACAGGGACACTAAAAAGAATTCCGTTACATTGCGGTCTATGGGGAAAAATCATTTGCGGTTTATTTAAATAATGTTTCACTATTTTAAACGCATTGAAATTTATATATATCACGAAGGTGCATTAGAAGAAGCTTAATATGGAATAGGGTGTGCATAGCACTTATAGTTACTTTACAGGGATAGTCAAAAGAATTCCGTTACATTACGTCTATGGAGAAAAATCGTCTGCGGTTTATTTAAATAATGTTTCACTATTTTAAACGCATTGAAATTTATATATATCACTAAGGTGCATTAAAAGAGGCTTACTACAGAATATTGTGTGTATAGCAGTTAACGTTCATTTACAGGGACACACAAAATAATTCTCTACTGTCTGTTAACAATAATTCCTGGAAGTGCGTTTTAAGTTACTGAACGCGATTTTAATTTTAACTCGCTTTTTGTCTATTATGTGGTGTGTATAAATTCTGTAGATCCTATACAGGGAAGCACAAAAGTTCGCGAACATATTTCCGTTTATTGACAGAAACTCCAGACGGAGAATTTTAAACTGTGCTACGCGTTTCCTAACTGAACTAGAATTTAGCATCCTATGTAGTATATATACAAATCTATAGATCCTATACAGGGCTGAATAAAAGTTTTCGGATATTTTTCCGAATATTGTATCTGTTGGAAATTCCTGAAATTATGTTTTTAAATATGTTATGCGTTTTCCAAATTGTTTACTTAGATGTTATCTTTTAGCTTATTAAACGGTATGATTTGTACAAATATTTTGCAAGCGTTGGAAAGTGTTACATAATCTATGCTTGACGCATGATTTTTCGTTCTTGTTTAATTAGTCTGAACACTTGTTACACGTGGCTTTCAGGTTGAAATTGTTATTTCTAGAAAATACTCTGTATCTTCTTCGTTTTGAACGATTTAATATCCCAGAAATTTCAATAACGAGCGATTTTCGATTTAATATCTAAAAAATTTCTTCTTTTGTCAATCTAGCTTTCGGCATCTTAAATAACTAACGGAAATTGAATATGCTTTGTTATAAAAGTTCAGGGAAAACGTTTCGTTGGTCACAGCGGTTGGTTGGTTGAAACCAATCTAGCATTTGTTAATGTTTTAATAATGTGTCTAAGCTTTTGAGACAGAGTATTTTAAGCAAAAATATCAAAAGACATATTTTTTAAAGGAATAATGCTGGTGAAATCATTATAATATCTCTAGTACTATGTTTGTTTTCAATTATATTTTGAATATTTATTAGAAAATTATTCCGTATATTTCTCCTTCCGATTTTATTATCATATTTCATTGTGCACCTATACTTTTGAAATAGGCTGCAATTTAACTCCTGTGTTACAATTTAACTCCTGCATCTATTGCACATTGTATTACGTATTATTGTATTATTTTAATTACAAACTGTGAGGAAGACATTCAGGTTTTGAAACATTTTCACGAACAAAAATTAACACATGACTCTCTTACAATATCATGAAGTGTAATAGCGCTTATTATTTCTTCCATAAAGAAAAGATGTTTGATCTCATATTTTTCAGCAAAAATATAGTCGCGAATACAGTTAACGACCGACAACAAACTATACTCATTAACAAATTAACTCATTATAGCGCCTCGGAATTTTTAAAATATTCAACTCTCATTTTTATATTAATCGTCCAATATAATAAATGCTATTTGTAGTTGGCTACTAAATATGAAAAAACTAATTTAGTTATCATTCACGCACGCGCAGTTAAAAATGTTTCATAGAAATGCTCATATTTAATCAAATTCTAATATTTTTATACTAGTAGAATAATGCTTCTACTGCAGTTTGCAAATTTCCTGAATGTGGCGTTAAAATTGTTTGTACAGTAGGAAGATTTTAAATTTTTTAAAAGTAACTTTTATATCTCCCGGAATATAAGTGCTTTTTTTAGACAATGTAACTGAAATGTTGTAAATGACCAACATAATTATCATCTACAGGTACAGAACATTTCAAGTATTTTATTTTACAGTGGTAGATTGCAAAAATTAGTTTTTATTCAATTTGTTGTTGGCCTCCTATTTGCTTTCGTGTCTAAACTTACACTGCAAAATATTAGGTCAAACATGTTATTTACATACGTGAAGTCAAGTATGCCTAGATATTCGACAAAATATCTAAAATCGAAAGTGTAAAATGACTTTTGAAAATACTGTGTATATCAGTTTCAGGTAACACAAAATTTTGGATAATATAATTACGAATATTTGGTCTTCAAACATTTATAAAATTTAAATACGCATTTAACGCATAACACTACACTCAAATAAATTTCAGCAAGATTTAAAAATATCAAAAGCATTATTGGGGTAGGGTTGGAAAAAAGTTTCATTGGAAAAGGGTTTCATATTATTTAAAAATGAAAATATAGAAAATAGTTAAGCCGGGTTTTTTTTTATCTTCTTTATGGCGCAAAAAGTTCGAGTACGACTTTCAAAAATATCGAAGGATTTATTTTATAGTATATTGCAAAATGATAGGTCCACCCCAAAACGTTAAGATTACTATTGAACACATTATAATGGTAAATGATATTTTGTACAAACTCTAAAACTTTCATATTCATGAACAAAAGTTATAGCAAGTACATTTACAAAAATTAAAGCAATACATGAAAAATCGGTGTAGCAACATGATAGGTTCATTAAATCTAATATAGTTATAAGATCTGTTTTAATAGGAAATTTTTTCCCCTTCCTTCAAAATCTCTTCATAAGTAAGTTTTGGCATTGTGGTACAGCGGACCACAGCTTGGGTAAAAATCACAAGGGATTTGTCACATTATATTATAGAGACGTAGCCAAAGCTAACAATTATTGTTCGTTATTAGAACAAACAATAAAATTTCAAATAAACTTAACAGAACTTAGGGAAAAAACTAACAAAACAATTACTTGCAGTGTCTCAGTGTACAGAGAAATTAATTCTATCTCAGATTCTCGGAAGATATCTCATACATACTTGCTATGTTCTAAAGTCAAACTAATTAGATCCTCCAAGATTGTCTCAAAACATCCAGTGTCGTCAAGCACCAAATAATAAGTTCTTCACTATTCAAATTCCTATATAGGTAGTGTACCCTCTCTACTCTAAGGCTCCTATGTACCATTATAGGAGCCCTACTCTACTCCAACTAAGGTTCCTATAAGGTGAGCTGACGCATATCCATTCTGTTGCCCAAAATAACCGCCATATTGCAACCTAGCTCAGCATTAGGAAACCGCCTGAGCAGGTGTTTGTCATACCTGTTAATGTCACTCGCCGGTAAGCTAACCGGTTTTAGCTTGGTTTTTGGTCCGCTGGGTTATTAAATGGCGGTATGATTCAGCCTGTATTATAGGAGCTCTAACTCCAACTTGTCAGTACTGATATCACTCTCCAGTTCGCGGTTTCACAAAACGCAGCAAAAACCAACGATGCCGAAACACCCGACTACTTTCCCACGTTGACTATTTTCCCTCTACTGAACCGTTGAACCGCCCCTTGGTCGCGGCGTATAGTGTTTCGAGGGGAAATTGCCATTGCTGTAGCGGGCTCCTCCGCAAATTCCTGCTTTCCAAACATTCACTAGTTATTGCACTAAGAATGCCTAGGGTAGCAAAAGTATCAGTCACAAAGTGAAAGCGTTGAATTAATACAATTCTGCAAATGATGCCATTGTTACAAAGATCCTACATTCCAAAATTCACCAGACTTTGTACTAAGAATGCCTAGGGTATAAAAAGTATCAGTCACAACGTGATAGCATTGAATTAATTCTATTCACTAAATAATGCAATGATTTCAGCGAGTTTTTCCGCGCATTCTTACATTCCAAACATTCGCCAGTCTTTGCACTAAGAATGCATAGGATAGCAGAAGTATCAGTCACAAAGTGAGACCATATAATTAATGTGACTCGAGAAATGATGTCATTGTTATAGCGAGATCCTCCGCGCGTTTACAACATTCCAAATATTCGCCGTTTGGTGTACTAAGAATGTCTAGGGATGCAGAAGTGTCAGTCACAACGTGACAACATTGAATTAAAGTGATTCTGCAAATTACAAATGCTGCCATATTTGCAGAGAGCTTCTACACGCTTTCTTGGATTACAAACATTCGCCGGTCTTTGCACTAAGAATGCTTAGAGTAGCAGAAGTATCAGTTAAAAACTTTAGGTTTTTTTTCAAATTCTTAGACAATTCAGACTTGAATACTGGAATGCCTTTACTCTTTATTAGTGTTAGTAAAAAAAGTTTAGTAAATATAAACCTTCTTAGTTCTGCTCTCATTTGACGAATGAATCATTTTTTAGGCCTTAGCAAATCGCAAATCACCTATTTGCTAGTCTCATAAGAAGTTTTTAATTACAATATATATATATATATATATATATATAAACCATTTTAAATTGGTGCCTATTTCTCAACTAGATTTACCACATTTCTTAAAAACTATAATTTTAACTTTATCCTTCTCCGTAAATTGATTATTGAGACGCATTACATCCACAGCTTAAAACTTGCTACTGAAAATCTACCTGTGGAATTGAGTTGTAAAGTCGAGGTCATTGAAGAGTTACGATTGACCTTGATTTTAATAACATTTAGCATGAATCAGGAAAAAGCCGTTCTTAATATTAAAAAATTCGACATGTATTTTTCCAATACCTAAAATGCAAAAACAAATCCCTGTTTTATACTTTTTAAATGATTTGTACAGTTATTTTTCCTTATTTACTCTCACAGTTTTACATAGGAAAATGCCTAGAGTTTGTTCGCAAAAAAAAAAAAAAAAAGAGTTTGCACGTTTTTCAGCAGTAAAATGCATTTCTAAGGTTAGGCCTACCGTTATGCAACGCACACTAGAAATATGGAACATTTCTCTTTTCCTTTTGACTGAATGATTTGTGCGAACGTCCTTTTTAATTAAATTAATTTAAATTTCGTATTTGAGGTCTTTCAATTTTGGATATATATTTCATTGTTGAGTTTTACATAAAAAGTTTTATGTTCTTTAAAATTCCGTGGAATCGTGAAAAAATTTCGTTATATACTTAACTTTTTATTCTTATATTCACGGCTTTACAAATTTGATAAAATCTTGCAGCAAACAAAAATTTCCAGTCACCAGTAAAAAATGTTCCCCGCCGTCATTCTCCTCCCTCATCATTAATTAAAAAAAAAATATATATATATATATATGAATTAACTGAGAAAAATTTATAACAAACATTGTTTAGAATTATTAGTTGCATAGTTTAGAATAGTACATAATTTAAGAAGATAATATAAACTAAATTTTCTAATGAACTTATTAAAATTATATATGTCCGAAAAAAAAGAAAACGAAATACTGTATAGAAATCTTTAAAGTGAATGTAGTAGATTAATTCATTTTAATTCTGAACATAAAAATGTGATTTGAAACTTGCAAAAAAACCTTGAGCATTTTTTAGCATTGCATCCAACTTAGATGCCATAGAGGCTGAATTGACACTATTTATTACTATTTTATTGAAACCGCTCCACCTTCCCCCAAATTCTAATCATGTGAGATGCTAGCTGGCTAATGAGTAAATGAATAGCGTTTTCTGTGCTTGAGATCGAAAATGCCTTTTAACCTTGGTTATTCCATTCTTCTGCCGTTCAGTACGAGAGAAGAGGACGATTACTGCTTACTGCGCACAAGCGAAAAAATGCCGTTTGTGCTAATTATTTAGATTAATTTCGTATAAAAAATCCCCCTCCAGGCTAAATAACTTGGTCACCAGTAAAAAAAAAAACTTATTCGTCAGTGGCGACTTGGCGATCGCATTTGTCAAGCCCTGCTTATATTAGGAATTATATATCAAGTATTAAAAATAACGTATGTTTCATTATATTTTTCGCTTGCAGATATAATTTTGTAAGTTTACTCTGCAATAACACTTCATGCCGTTCAGCACTAGGTTAATTAAAGGAAGCCTGTTGCGCCAAGATATGAATAAAGGAAATGAAATACTGCTGCTAATTTATAAAATACTTTGTATACATTTAACATTACATGAATAAATTTGCTAGCCGGTGATATGAATATGTAAGTCTAACGTCATAACAGTATTATAATTTAATGTTCAATAGATTCAGTTATGCATGGCATTCTAATATGCTGAAAGGAATTTTTGAAATTTTAATATCATTAGCAAAGTAGTATATCGTAATTGCAAATTCGTATGTATAATCTTCAGAATGCTGTAGTATAACCTGATTTTAATTTCTAATTTACAAACAAATCCATCTGAAATCATGAAATTTACATAATTTTTTTATTATCGATATTTATCGCTATTTAAGTTTTTATCGTTATGCATATATTTAATAATTAATTACTTAAAATTAAAAAAATATATTTTTAGAGGAAGAATAATAAAGGATTTTCTTTTCTGAATAATAATTGAATAAATGCATTTGAATATGAATAAAATCCTCTGGTAGTTGCAGTATACTCTTTGCATCGACATAATATACCGAGTGATCCAACAGAAAGAGAGAAATTAAACATTCAATAATTCGAAAAGTACATGCAGTAGGTTGATGCGGTTTACATAGAAAAGCACAAAACGGCATGGGATATTTTAATAACTAAAATTTTAATAATTATGTTTGCTAATTCATAGAGCAGTTTCAGTTATATCAGTAAATCGGAAAACGGCACTGCAATGATTCCAACATAGCTTGCATTACACATGTTGAATGTAACGGTTGTTATTAATCACAACCCTCTGAAGACAAAGCTCTTGCGCTGACACAGAAATAGCTGCTGTCATACGCAGATTTTTTTACAGTATTTGCGAGGTCCGTTGAATTTTAACACCAGTATTTTCTAAAAGTATTCTGAG
This sequence comes from Maratus michaelseni, assembly GCA_963931845.1. Lineage (NCBI taxonomy): Eukaryota > Metazoa > Arthropoda > Arachnida > Araneae > Salticidae > Maratus > Maratus michaelseni. Next base: position 284,774,089 of record OZ007587.1, read on the forward strand.
CTTTTATATAATCGCAGAAAAATGAGGGAAGAATGATTTTAGAAATTACTGGTATTAAAATTCAAAGGACCTTACAAACGCTAAAAAGAAATCTGCCTACGACAGGCGCCATTTTTGTATCAGCGCGTAGGCCTAGTATTCAGAGGGCTGTGCATTAAAGGAACCAGGAAATTTTAAAATGAAGTTAATTTTTTTTTAATTTTAATTTTTTAAATATTGTTTGAACATTTAAGAATGTCGTACAGTTGGTCTGATAGAAAAATTTCAAAAATTACAGTAGTAAAAACCGTAAACGTTGAGTCGCGCTGACTGGTTGTACCTGCGAAGGCAAAAATAGAAACTCAATTATCTCGAAACACGATTTTTCAGTGTTTTTGTCACGATAAAAAATGTACAAGATAACGGATTTTCATGTTTCTCTTTTTTTTTTAAATAAAATAAATTAAATTATCTACAAATTGTACTTGAAAACAATCAAACAAACATTTTTTGGGATAAATTTTTATGGATTATAAATTTTTTTGTATAATATTTTTAATTTTTTGCAAATATTTGTTTGTTTTCAGGTATAATAAAGAGACAACGCAATAAGCAGCACAAAAAAGAAATGACGACTCAAAAATATATAACCTGGACTTGAAGATCGGGACAAAACTAATTTTACAAAATTCATTTTGTCGCACAGTATTAAAAGTTTTGTTATTGTTTTTTACAATTTAACTAAACATTTTATTTCTATAAAACAAAGATTTTATTTTATAGATCTGCATAGATATAGAATAGATATAGATCAGATATAGATCGATATATAGATAGATATGGAATCAGATATAGATCTAAATAGATATAGATTGCAGAAAAATAAATAATAGTCTAATTTAATTAAAGGATTGAGTCAAATTTCGTCATTTTAAATTTTGTGGGTTTTTTTATGAAAATCAACGTCAGACGTGGCATGTGATTCTGCAAAGTACCAAATGGAGTTTTTTGCTTTAATCATTGTGATATTATCTTAAACAGCAACAAACATTAGTTACGGTACACTGCAGCGCTAATTGTTGTTGATGATTGTAAATATTCTGCAATTAAAATTTCTACTCCTGAAAAAAAAAATCCCATATTTTATTATGAATTTCTATTCATCATGCTTCCCCTTCATACTTTTCGAATATATATTTTTTTCGAATACTTTATTTTTAATATTTCGGTTACTTTTGGATCAGAATCCAATAATTCATTCTGGATGTAAATCGGAATGTATCGTGTTGCAACGAGGAAGGCTTGACTAACGTAATCTTTAGTATGAGGATTACGAAAAAAATTTCATGTTATTTGTCAATAATCTGTGTTTCCAAGAGATTCTCTACTTCAGGTAATGAGCAAAATTTTGAGAATACCTATTTCTCCTTGAATACTGGAACGTTGATCTTATTGTAAATGCAAATTTTTAAACTAGTTAAACTATTTGCAAAATACTAATAAAACTTAAAATACAAATAAAACGTTTTAATAATACACTTCTGAAGAAGAGACACTAGAACTCTGTCCACTACAAATATTGATTACTAACTCGAAAGTCCACTCTCTCCCCATTTAATTAAAGACAGTGTTTTAAGTAACATCTGATATTTTAAGTGACATACAAGCATGGCTGTAGGAAATGGAGAGTCTCACGGGTATTCAAGTTTTCCGCATTCAAATGAAAACTGCTTCTTAAGTCACGTGGACTGTACGAAAGTTTTATTTTCGCTCTTGTTGGATAATAACATCTCTGAAGAACAACTCTGTACATACTAAAACCCTCTAAATATTGATTATAACTCCAAAGTTTATTTCCTCCCTATTCAAATGAAGACAATGGTTTAAGTCATCAGCTGTCCAAAAGTTTTATTTTCTTTCTTCAATGTTTGATAATTAATCTCTGAAAGAAAGTCATGTACGTAATGATACACTAAAAATATTGGTTATATTTTTAAAGAATGAATAGGCAGATCTGAGAGCTCAACTTCTATCTCCAAATTCGTATTTTTATTTTAAATGTATTATATTTAATAGTAGAATCTTTCAACCCGCAGTTTCACTTTGTTCATATGAATATTACCTGTGAAAGAATGTCGTGTACGTAATGAAGCACTATAATTATTGGTTATATTTTTAAAGGATGGAGAGACAGATCTCAGGACTCAACTTTTATCTCCAAAGCCGTATTTTTATTTTAAATTTTTCTTAATAGTGAAATTTCTCAACCCACAGTTTTACTAAAATGGTTACATGAGATTTAACTGCTGTGATATATAATGCTAATTATTATTACATGCACTGTTACTCCAGGAATATTTATTTTTATGAAAACGTAACAATGTATGAGAAGCTGAACCTCGTCGTTAAAATTTGCGAATAATGTGTTGTACAATGAAATATCTTGTAATTAATTTTTATGAGAGGGTATCAAATTATTATTAAAATTAAATAATATTAAAATCGGTAATAAAACTGATTTATACTCTTTACAGCTTTTTTTTAATGGTAACATTCATTTAAAAATGCACATGACATAAAAAAAAAATCCTTCAAATATTTTTATTTTTTGTGTTATATAGAAACAAAGGCTAAACACTTCAAAGTATCATTTTTTTCCTACTTCTACATTCAATTAATTTTAGTGCAAAAGCAACTAGTCGTTGGGGGCCACCGTAATACTTACCCATCATGGATATGCATAATGTAAAATATTAAAATAAAAATGTGTAAACTACTTATAAAATGCATTGCAATTCAAAAAATAAAATCGTGGCTTGATGACGTCACAAACTTTAAAGGCTCGATTACTGAATTGCTTGAAAGAAACATCCTTATAACTCCAAAAATAATAATCCTGTTAACTAGCGGTTTATTGCATCTGATTAAGCGTCAAATTTCCAATTAAAATATATCTTTGAAGTGAAATTTGGATGAAATACAGGGTCATGAAAAATCGAAGAGTGTGGAAAATAGGATTCCAAATATCTCGGCAACTAATTATCCGATCGACTTCATGCTTTATTCAAAAATTTATGTTTTTTTATTGTCTTTTATATTCATTTCTTAAAATAAACAATTTCGAAAATTTTTATATACCTTTCATCAGAACGAATATTTCGAGAGTCCGAAAAAAATTGTTCCGGTTAATCGAGGTTATTGAAATGAAATAGGCTCCTTCCCATTATTACATACTAAGTACATACCAAATTGCAAGTCTCTATCTCAATTTTTTCGGGAGATAGAGCGTTTACAGACACACACACAGACACACACACAGACACACAGACGGACGGCAAAATTTTTTTTCTAAAAATATGTTTTTCGGAATCTCCAGTGTCTGAAACGTGTAAATCCGTCAAAAAAAATTTTTCGATTTTCAAAACGATTACAAGACTTACCCTATACTACGTATGATGGGTAAGTAAAAATGGATGTGGAAGACAATGTACGGGATATTAGAATTTGTATATTAATTAAAATGTTAAACTAAAATTATAATAGTAGTGAAAATATAAATTAATAAATACTGAAACAACATTTTTCTTGTTCTGTCTTTTAAATATGCGGATTACAATTACGGCACAGTATAAATCCTTTTATCCTTTTTAGATAAAATAATATATATATATATTTCTTTCAAAATGCAATCCGCGTACGCATTCTACAGAAATATGTTTTGTTAATAAAAAGTTGCATTATTCCAGATGCATACATTTTACTAACGAATTACAAATTCTTTCATTGAATCACGTATTTCCACTTTAAAATATAGCGAAGAATAATAGATTAATGCAGTTTTCAAGGACTCGGTACCGTTTGTAAGATATATTTCACTTGTGCCTTTTTACTACTTCGTTCGCTTATCCTAACATGAAATTGTTAAAATTGTTTGCGACAAAAAATATAATAACATTTTAAAATGTAACAATTTCAGAAAAAAAAATTAAAATTATTTAAAGTTTTTAAAATTTAATATTTTGCACGATGCTTTTTTTAATACTAAGGGCTACCCTATAAGGGCTATCCATTCTGGGGGTAGGCACCTACGAGCAACGCTTGCGAACCCCGATCAGACTCCACAGGTTCTAAAAACATACGCTAATTTGCTTTGTTTTAAAAAGATTGTACGATTGTGGAAGATTGAATTATATTATCATGACTAGTGACAATCTTCTGAAATCCGGTTACCAATCATTTCGCCTTTGATTGGGGCATTTTTCAGGTCCTAAGGACTGCTGTCATAACAGCTGAAACAAACAACAGCCTGAACTTTTATAATAACGTCGAGAAGAGAAGCTTTCCTTTAGACTCTTTAAAAAATCGTTTAAAATATGATGTTTTTAATATGTTGTTTTAACTATGGCGTAACTTTCCCCATTCAATGCTTTTCTCACGTAATAACTTAAATAGTTTAAAGTTTTCCTTTTCTTTTAATATTTACGTTTGAATACATTTTGCAAATGAAAAGTGTTTAGAAATAGTATTATTTGGGCTGTTTAAATATGACGTAATTTTCAACATTAAATGCTAATTAATAATGTTAAGTAATTTAATTATTGTAAAATTTTCTTTCTTGTTTAATATTATCGTGTAAGCATATTTTTTTTTCAATTGAAAAAGGTTTGGAAATATATTATTATTAGGGCTTTTAAAATCTTTCAACAGTAGGTTATATTAAAATGGAAAAATAAAGGTTTTTTTTTTCGAATTAAGAAATAAATATCAATAAGATAAGGAAATTTTAAATAAAAAATTTGAAAAACACTCAAAATATTAGACCAATTTAAAAAATGATTGGACACTGCACACTACAAATTAGCCCAGTATATGCCTGCAGATATTTACAGGAATATCCTTTATAACTTTAAGGATTGATTTTTGCATAAACCCATTCGTATATGGGGGCGAAATGAAACGTTCTTATTTACATTAAAATTTAGTGAAAACTCAATTTTCTTCATAAATGCATTTAAAAAAATGTTATATTCATTGTATTGCAAAATCCATCCCTATAATTATACTGAATATACCTTTTCGATTATGTTGAAAAAAATATGTGTTATATTTTATATATCTTTTGGAGTTAAGTATTTTAAAAGTTCCAAAATGTTAAAGAAATAAAAAATCCTGGAACTAAAGAAAATGATTTTAAAGATAGAAATTCTGATACATTTAAAAGGAGATAGATGCGGTAAAAAACGTTTTTCACGTATTTATAATCATTGGATCTTTATATGACTTCGCAAGAATAATCTAAGGATATATGAATTCACCTTAACCTAAAAATTGAAAAATCGATATTTTTGTCATTTATCGCAAAAGAAGGGTGCCGAATCCCCTTAAATATTTTTTTAAAGAGAGATATAATTGTATTCAATGGTCGAGAAAAAATCCAGGACTTAAACACAAACGTTTAAAATAGAAACTTTGTGTTCTATATTTCAGAAATGTTTCGTGACATCATTGTATTTAGAGTCTGATCTCTACAGTTTTAATATATTGCTTAGTACGGAATGTTTAAAAAGCACATATTTTTTAAATAAAAATAATGTTCTAAATAGTCTAAATTTTGGCTACCAGTATTTCTGAATAATAATCTTTGCATTAATTGGTCGCAAAATTTTCCTATTAAATAATGCGGAAATTATTATTCGAAAATACTGGTAGTCAAAATATAGATTTGTCGCTATCCCTGCTATTTATCATTGAAAAAGGCTTCAATTTATACTTTGAGTCAAATAAATATGCTAAATCTTTGCATGCTTTTACTTTTATAATATATAAAATAAATCTGAAAGTGCTAAAAAAATTCAATTATGTATCATCAGAAATATTTGTGAAACCTATCTCATTATGGATCGACCAGTCCTCTCGATTTATCGTACCTCTCGATACGTGACCCATTCTGATATACTGCTCTTTTTGTGTCCCCACAAAACAACAATAAATTCCACCTAAATTACAATTTTGAGTATCTTTGTCTAATGTCACTTACAATAATTGCAATTCTACGAGGAGTTTTCAGAAAGCAAAAACTCCACATACTCATTCAAAAAACTATTAATTGATAAAATGTCCATTACAAACTACATACTGGTATATGCCTTATTTTTTGACATAGTTGCCGTCATTGTCAAAGCATTTGTTATGTCTGGGTAGCAGCTTTTGTATTCCACAGTCATGGAAGTTTACCGCCTATTGTCGAAACCACATTTTAACTTTAATTTTGATCTCATCATCGTCAGGTAAGTTTTGTCCTGCAATATGTTTCTTCAGGTAAAGGAATAAGTGGTAATCGATGGGTTCAAGGTCCGGGCTGTAAGGTGGAAGTCCTGTCTTTGGTTCTTTATGAACAATGGTCCTACCTCCAGAGAAAGCACAACACCGTTTCGTTACAATTTCGGTTCATAATGTTCCCTTAGACGGAAAAAATTCTTTGTGAATATCCGCTGGACGCTCATCTTTTGCATGAAGAAAACATGACGGAACGTACTACACATTTGGCAGGATTCTGAATTGACGCGGCCATTATAAATACGTGCTGCACGAAACAGACCCACAGCCAGAGAAAAGGTTAAGTATTCAATGTTACAATATGTGTTGCCAACGAGCTCATTGAAACTTTTTCTTTCCTGTTGTCTGAACTGTACCTTTACTTTTCGACAACACCTCGTATATCATGAACTTTCTTAAGCATATTGTAATATAGGTATAAACTAACATTTTGGGAGACAAATGTAAAACATTTATTTACTTCTAGATTATCAGCTTCCTTAATTTTTAATGACTTTGATATTTCACGTATTCAGATAAATCCCGCTTTTCTCTTGTCTCCCAACTTGTACGATATAACAAAGGACTATTTTTACTGTGTTTTAATTGGAAACTCGAGAATTCAGTTTACTTAAAAGATAGTCCAAATTATTTGAATCTTGAAAATATGTAAGACATGTATAAGGATTTCGTTATGCCTTTACAAAGAAATAAGATAACATAAGATAAAATATCAGATTTCGAATATAATATGAAAAATGTACTGCAACAGATTTGTAACTCTATGAAATGAAAATATAAACTTTTCATCCAAGCTTTTTAAATTTCTTTCTTAAGTCTCTAAAATTTTAAGTTTAGTACTATAATGTTCCTAGATGAAAAACATTCGTTTCATTTTGAGAAATGTTAACATAAGTATACTTGAATATAAAAAGAAGAAGAGACATATATTTTAAAAACAAATATCGCATCTGACATTTGATTGAAAATATTTTATTTAGATTTACATCCATCACCGACAGAATGTTTAACTGCTTTATTTTAATTTAGAGAAATGTCAATTGAGAATTCTAGAGCGAGATGTCAGATGATCTGTTAATATAACATATCTTTCAAAATAATATAAAGTGTTAGAAATTAAATTATTATTTATATTAAAAAGTTAATAGATTGTATTTTTGTATATTACGATTTCAACAATTTAGATTTATACCGATGATGGAAGACAGAAGTGTATTATTTAATCATACAATTAATTCAGAAATCTAAAGTAAAATATTAGAGATAGGAGATATTCTAATATGACATCTGTTATAATTAATATGAAGCGCTAGAAGTCGAAATAATCTTTTTAACTTGAAATTTTAATATGTTTTATTGTTTTGTCTTATAATTTTTATTTTCATAAAGAAATAAATGTTTAAAATTATTAGATTTTTTTTTTTACTAAAACCTTGGATAACAGTGTTTCTTGAAATAAAAATACAAATATATTGATCAGTGTAAGTTTGCTGCCAGGAAGAGAATTATTTTATTTAAAAATATTATTTAGTCTAACAATTTGACACTTCGTGACGCAATTCCTTTTGTGTGTTTCTTTTGCATATCACATAAAAAAAAATCTTCTCTATTCATTAATTTAAAGCATTTAATAACAGTGGTTGCTGTTATCAATAGCATTTGTGGAGTAAAATATCTTGTGATATTTGAATGGCTATAGAGTATTTCCAAACTACTAATCGTCAAAAAGTAAATTTCAGCAATCATTTGCTAGATTTCCAACGTATACATGCTCCTTAACACAACAAAAAAGCACCCTCTAGCGTTTCACCGCTTAAGTTGCGGTCATATTCTATATTGTGAATTGTTCTTGTCTATATGTATTCTATATTTTCTTATTTATTGTTTACTAGCTAATACGCCCCCCCCCCCAAAAAAAAAAAAAAAAAAAAAACACAAAAAAAAAATTAAAAAAAAAAAAAAACGAAATGCGAAATTACTCTAAAAATCGCTGCACGAAACCGTTCCTCTGGTAACTCTTTGTCTTTAGGAAATTAAATAGTGATGGACCCCGAAGCGGAACTGAATTCAATACCACTCCCTCAAATGTCTGGATCATTTGATTCAAAACGGGTCAGTTTTTGATCAAAATTTTAAAAACAGTTACTGTCGGATTTTCGCAAAATTTGCAATTTGGGAATCATAAAAATAAAATACGTACAGGCTGTACGAGTTTCGATTCAATACCACCAATACTTTTTCTAATACTCCAGAATGAGTGAAAATGAAACCATTTCGTTGTCTGGGATTATCAAATTGGTAACTTTCTTTTGCGGTTTCAATAAAAATAGCCATTTTTGGCACACGCGCAGGAAAAGTTTTAGTTCCACCGCCAGGGGATGTATTCTGTTCTAAACAAGTTTCCGACACGTGTCCCCGCTGCCTACCATACCGTGTATAACAGACGTGCTGCGCACGCGTTGCAAAATCATTTAGTTCCAGTTTCCACCACGAGGTGGAGCATTCTATTCTCAATAAACCTCTTTTCGAACGAAACTCCGGCACCGTGAAGAAGACGTGCTGTGCACGCGCGGAAAATCTGTTAGATCCACTTTCCACCGCCAGGTGGTACCAAAACTATGTCTTAATTAATTAGCTATATCTTAATTAGTTCATTTTAAGTTGGATGAAGCGATCTCCGTTGAAATCGAGCCCATAGAACAAGAGAAAACAAATCACCCCCTTGGATATTAGTATTCATAAATGGCGGTAACTAAGGGCTGAAAAAATTATACCGAAGTTTATTTAGTACCTGAGAGACCTCGGAACAATGCTAGAAAAGATTTCGTTTGAATCGGACAAAGATTAAATGTAAAATATTTTAGTTACATATTCCATCGCCAGGGGGCGCACTCTGTTCTAAAACAAACCTTAATCCGAACGAAAATCCGACACGTGTCCCCTTTGCTTATGGCACCGTATTGAAGGCGTGCTGTGCATGCGTTAAAAATCTTTTAGTTCCATTTTCCATCACTAGGGACACCAAATATATGTCTTAATTAGTTATCTGTCTCTTAATTAGTCCATTTTAAGTTGAATGAATCAATTCTCGTTGAAATCGGCTCCATTGTTTGAATCGGACCAATTTTAGATGCAAAATCTTTTAGTTCCACTTCCCACCTCTATGAGTTCTGTTTTTAATAAAACTCTTTGCGATCGAATCTCCGGCACGTGTCCCTGCTGCCTACGGCACCGTATAGCAGGCGTGCTACGTACACGCTGCAAAATCGTTTAGTTCAACTTTCTACAGCTAGGTGGCGCCAAATATGTATCTTAATTAGTTATCTATATCTTATTTAGTTTATATTAAGTTGAATGAACAAATTCTCGTTGAAATTGGTCCCATAGAGCCAGAAAAAACACCCTTCCCGGGTAATTAATTTTCAGAAATAGCGGTAACGAAGGTCTAAAAAAATGATACCGCAGTTTATCTAGTATCAGGGGGACCTGGGAAAAGGTTTCGTTTGAATCGGACTACTAATAAACAAAATTCGGATTTTCGAGAAAGGGGGAAAAAAGGAAGTTTCGATCAGAGCATTAACGCAATATTTAAATTACAACCGAACTTTTAGAACAGAAACAAAAAGACTTTTTTTTTTGACTTACAAAAAGAGAAAGTTATTTTTGTCAATTTCTGAAATCAAATACATAAATGATGTCACGTAAATGAAAAATCACTACAAATCGCATAAAACAGATAGCGAAAAATTTACAACTCGCTGTTCGAATTACAATCAGCTGACGACCTTTTCATCTGCCAATCACAATTACCCATTTGACTTCCAACTCTGCCTACAATCCTATCAGCAACCAATCGCAACTGACCTCCAACAGTATTTGATTTCTGGTGGGCAATTTGTGACGTCATTTGAAAGAAAAACACTGCAAAACATGAAAAGAAGTTTATAAAACGCATAAAAAATGAAATAAAAAAATCGGGATAATTAATCCGCCCTTTCCTTTTTAAAATCATGATATTTTATTTGTAAAGAAGTATCAACTCTCTCCAAGCTAAAAAGAGGGGAGGGGTGACGATTCTGAGCGTAGCTGAGGTCGACTTGGAAGCAACCGCCGAACCATTCAAGCATTCTGGGCAAAATTTTGTAGTGTCAATGGAAAAAAAATTCCCCAAAAATTCATAAATTACTGTACGAATTTCGCATAAACATTATTGAAAGAACGATAAAAATTACTATATTGGGCTAAAAGATTGGAACCGAATTCCTGTTATTAATGTGGAAAAAGCGCAGCGAAACATAAAAAAACACTAAAAATCGCATAAAAAATTAAATTAAAAAAGTCTATTCAAAAATTCCAAATAGGGCTTCGAGGTGCAAAACTACATGCATAGAGTTACCTTCCCACCAAATTTTGTAGCTCTGCGTGCAGCGTTCTCTTCAGAACACTTCCGAGAAACGCACACATAACCACACACACAAACTTACTTCTTTATTATAGTTGGAGATTATATAAACGTTTTGACAGACTATGTGTCTATTATATTAAAATTTATCTGTGTGCTTTTATTTCACAACTCCTTCTCCTAGAATGTGGACCGCTCGGTGCTGAAATTAATACCAGTTTTCTGTATGTATCCGATCATGTCATATAAACTCTCAGAATTTTAAAATTCAAATTAGTTTCGATATATCAAGATTTGAGTCACCTGTTACAAAGTTCCTCTAAAGGTGACAACTAAATTAATTTTATTAAAAGAAATAAAAGAAAAGGGCACAGTATGCCGCCAGAATATTCTCTTCTAATTGGAAGAATTTCACTATTTATAACATAAAAGTATAGAAAAACACGCAGACATCGCGCGGCAGTCGCTATCAAGGCAAACTACGCTCAAAACAAAATATATACATGGTGACAGAAAAAGCCCCAATAAAATTAAAATCAATAAGTCATTAACTATAACAAACATGAAGATGAAATAAGTGACATTTATATCTGGTACCTGTTAAATTTTATATGATGTAATTTTAGCAAGTTGGAAATTGTACGTTAAACATGACATAGGAGGTGTTTCAAAACTAGTTCAAAACTTATTCGTTTTAAAACTAGTTTCACAATGTAAAAAAATCATCCTCATTACTTCAGTGAAGTGAATTATATCGTCTGCTATGAGCAAAATGAGCATGCCTTTTTTTGTATTATTACGTATGCCACGTTTACAAATCCAATTTTTTTTTTCTACACCAGACAGCACTGTAAAATTCACCATGGAGATCTTGCTTTGCGAATGATTACGTCCATGTTAATATTTTTATGACTCATAATGAACGAATCTGCTGTGTTTATTTACTCTAATGCACTATTCGGCTTCCAACCTAATTTCAAATGAAGTTATCTCAGAATCAATACATTTTTTAATGTATCTCATTTCTCAAACAAACAATTTTTTTTTTAACGATCTTTCTAAAAATGTAACTTTTATGCAATTTTATTCGAAAAAGTAATTTTGGAAAAAAAAATGGCCGCTTGGCAAAAAAGAAGTGGTTTGCCCATATTTGTTTTCCTTAGTCATATGACTTGCGCTTTATTATATTGATTATGTAGATTTAATAGAATAAAGAAAACTTTTATTAATATATTTTAAAGTTTTGATTCGATTTTCTAAAATTTGAAATGACTCGACAAAATTCTTCAACGATAATATATATTAAATTTCAAACCATTCGGTTGGGTAGTTTTTGCGCTGTTGTATGCGGGCAGACGGACTGACGGACAGACCAGCCGACGAATATAGGTACTACGTATCCATATAATTACGAACGCATCTAAAAAAAGGTCGAATTTTCTTCAATAGATGGCGCTGCAGAGCCTGATACTTCAAAAAATCTCAAATAAACTTTAAAAGTTCAAGCTTTTTTTCGAGTTTCAATCGCTAAATAGAGTAAAGAATAAAACTTGAGAGATTTTTAATGGAATTTTACATGTGAGTTTGACTTTTTTTACAATTTGAGACTGTGCATTGCCCTCTATTGATGAAAATTTGAATTGTTTTTAACATTACAACACATGAAATTTAAGAGTTACCAGATATAAATGTCACTTTTTTTTCATCTTCATATATATTATAGTAATGGATTATTGAATTCTCAAATTGAGGCGCTTATTACTTGTCACCTTGTATAATCCTAATATGGCCTTTTTAATGACTAAATTAGAAAAGAAAAATCATTCTTTTTTTCAGTACTGTAAATTAAATCATTGCTCTGTTTATCCAAATTTTCATTTAATTTTTTTTCACATGTCTGGATTGTAGTAAACTGTTGATAACTTTAGCGCCAGCACGTCCGCACTCGAAGTAAATATTCAGTCCTCTTATTCTGTACAGAAGAAAAATGACAACACTGTGGATCATTATGTTTTTTCACATGATTTCTTCATTAAAACTAAAACTAAAATTTATTTTCAATTTCAATATATTGTAAAGAAAATTACTCTTATTAAATTACATTTTGGAAAAAATAAATGCGAAGAATTAAAATAATATTTTCACTTACCGAAACTTAAGGAAACAATTTATTCTGGAAGGAAAATATCGTCTGCAGTCAAATCTAGAAAGTGAAGTTTTTTTCTTAGTTTTACATTTAACCAAGGAGGTAACACCACATTAAGCTCCTTGCGTTTAACTGGACAATTATTGATCCCTATTTAACAGAATTGAATTGGAAATAAGAAATAAACCTATATTTTGAAGTAAATACATATTTGTGAAAGATGGCGTTTAAGATTTTTCACAAGGGCACTAAAGGTAAAATGGTTTATTGAGTAAAAACAAGCATCCATAGCACTTTTTTAATGCACCTTTTTTATTCATAAAACTGAAATATTTGTGTATACGTTTGTAAAAATGATGCCTTTTTCAGTCCACCAGATCGGAAATTAAAAGCCAGATCATGATTGAATGAAATGTTTTTGACAAATATGTCATTGAAAACATGTAATTTTATTAACAAATCTTTTAATATACAATTAAATATTTCGCACTGGAAATTTAATATTTAATATCAAATAATAAATTAAAAAATAAATAGTAAATAAAAGTATAATAAAATTAATGCTATAATTCTTTTTCTAAATGTTTAAAAAATTAGATTTCTTTCCCACTCAAAACATTGAAAAGACCTCGTACAAATTAAATGGGTCATAACACATCCGGCTGCTACGAAGTTAGTATGTACGTATACAGGTTGCCTCCTGTTATCGCTGCTCAAAAGCTAATTTCTAAACCATTAGCATGAGAGGTACATTTTCCATTTCAAATATGTTTCAAATGTACATCCTCATCAAATTAAAGACTATTTACGCCAAAAATGTTATTTTTCATAAGAGTTACGAAATTTAAATTTTTATACTATCGCTAATTTTTATTATGTTACATTATGAAAAAAATATTCATAATGCTCTTCAAATCAAAAAAAAAAAAAAAAAAAAAAGAAAGAAAGAAAGAAAGAAAGGAAAGGAAAAATTTGTATGACCAAAATGTACCGATCTATTATACTTTGCATTTTGCAAATTTTCAATGCCTTCTTACACTTAAAACCGAAGGTCGCGTTTCTACTGCCAGAATACGCTGAAAATTCGTTATGATACTTTGAAATTTAAGAACTTTCATTTTTTTTCTGTCGCTTAAAAACGAAGGTCTACTGCCAGAATACGCTGAAAATTCGTTATGATACTTTGAAATTTAAGAATTTTCATTTTTTTTCTGTCACTTAAAAACAAAGGATGAGTTTTTACTGCAAGAAAACGCTGAAAATTCGTAATATTCAAATTGTCATAATTCTGCATGTTTTTGTCTTTAAAGAATAGGATTTTCTTTCACTCATGGAGCATGTTTTAATTCAGCATGTTTTCTAAATATAACTTATATAATCCAGGTATCGTAAAAGAAATTAATTTCTTTAACTTAAAAAAAAAATTACTATTTTGACACAAGTGGCTTCTAAAATTTCAAGAAAAACATTTAAAATATTTTTGCAATTGGAAACACACTGGCAGAGTAAATTAAAGGAACAAGTATAAAAATCCATGTAACTTAAGTAATTTTGCAGCTAAAAACATTGAACTTGTACAAGATAATTGCGGATATTATATAATAAGGAATAATGTTATCATGCCTGACATATTTTCAAAATGCAGAAAATCCTATTTCTTAAAAAATAAATAAATAAACAAGAATATAGGAAATGTGCTATAAAATGGAGTAGGGAAGTGTTTGTGTTACTTTTTGCAACTTTTTAGATATTCGAGGTTAAATTTTATGAGGTGCGTACACATCGTATACGATATACGAGGTGCTGGCGAAATGCAAGCATTACAGCCTCACACAAGTTTGCAGTCCTGCTTCCATTCTATCAATTAAACGTCAATTTTCACAATCTGTCAAATGCTTACTCAGAGACTTGTTCTAACTTCCACACGCGAACACTTGATCGAATTCGCATATTTCTGTGTAGCGGAGGTGAATACCATTATACAACGCGATAATGTTGACATTGAGTTACTAACCTACTACCATTCATCGGACTTCACTTAATAGAATCTATATAATAAAGGACAAACGTATCCTTGAGAAACACTGGCGTCATTTTAATGTTGGCAACACCTGACAATTAAATTTCGCTTTTACTGCAACAGTTTGTTTGAACACTCTATCACAATTTATTGAATCTTTATGGTTTTAAAAATAATTTTCAAAATTATATACTGTTTTTTTTTTTAAATATATCATCTCTATCGCGGGCAGAAGAATACGAAAGATTAATCCGTTTCCACTTAAAACAATATAAATAGTGCATCATTTGTTTCCGGCTAATATTCCATAACGACATTAAAACTTCATCAATAAATAAATAAAATAATGTAAATAAAACAAATTTAACAGACATGTAATCGAACTACGGGCTTAAACCAATGAAATTATGAGAATAAAAAAAAGCTCACGTATGTAGTAAAATATTTGTCGATGCGGCTAATACGAAAGTATCGCTTCCAATAAATATCAAAACTTTATTTGAATACATTGTTGATATTTTTCATATAAAAAGGTGTTTTGGTGTTGTTAGTAACTAATCTAAAAATATATACAGTACTTGTCAAAAGTCGGAGCACATCCTCAAAAAGAAGCCTATTTATTGTACATTTTGCTACTTGTGTATGATTGGAATATGATAAAAATAACATAATATTTTATTTCCATACTGAGTAAACCCGGGAGAGTGATAGAAATGTGTAACAAGTGGGTAAGTGTGATCGAAGATCGTTCATGAAAAAAAAGTCATGTTTTTATAAAGTAAAAAATTACCGGTCTATTTTTTTCGTTATTTCGAATATCTAAACCAGCCCGCTATTATATTCTGTCATAATAATATCCGTCATGCGGACTAAATGCGATATTTTAAAAAATAATTTCAAAATTAAACAAATTGTACACCTTCAAAAAGTTAAAATATGCGAATATTTCCATAATCGTACTTTTATCACGATTCGATATGTTTCTCAAACTCATATATTTACTATTCTCTATTACTCATATTGATACTCGCTCTGTATTATTCTCAATCATCTGAAAAATTCGTTAAACTTCCAATATGACGTCAGATTTTCTTTTTAATTCTCTAATGACGGGATATTAATCTTCTTTGTGTACATACACATACTCATACTCCTTGTATTATTGAGAAACCGTAGACATTTTCAGTTTTATTACCGCTATGACGTCAATCAATTTTATTTCATATTTATCTTTTTTTCAATTGGTGAAACTTTTTATTTCATTTTCATTTTTCACGTGGAAATCGTCTGATAGAAAATTAATTATTGTGGAAATAATTTCATCGTGGATTTTTAATTTTTGGTATCTGCTATAACGACAAATATTTAAATTTAATAGGAAAAGGCTGTTAGAATTTTTGTTTTTTTCTCTATTTATTAAAATAATGCGAATTTTTCAAATTTTAATATTTTGAGCTCTTCATATCTGGTATTCAGCTATATACACAAAGTTTCAACTCTGTAAGTTATATAGTTTTTGAGAATGGCTCTGTGACAGACAGACAACGGAGCCGGAGTAATAGGGTTTCGTGAGATGAACGAAACCCTAAAAAAATAGTTTTAAACTTGGAGACATAGTTTCAGCATTGTACTTTGCCAGCTTTCCTTGCAGTCAAATCTCTACATTGCCATATAGCGGGAATTTCATCTAAAGTTTTGCATTAGTTGTTTCTTTACTATCAAGAATGGTCGTTTAACCCTTTAGTAACGTGTCGTGCAGCAAGGTTCGTCATTTCGATGAAAGCAGACTACATAAAATTACCGAAATCAACTTGTCTAGAAGTCAAAAGTACTTTTTTTATTTGTTTATTGTGAAAACAGTTCTTTATATTATAGACAAAGCCAATAAAACAGGTTTAATTTTGTTATTGTACCTTATAATATACTGGTGTGTTCCTTATAATATACTGGTGTGTTCAGACTTTTGACAAATACTGTATATTAAAGTTTTCAATTAAAAAAATGGTTTTCACCTGCATTCTGTAACCCGCGAAGGGCGGTTCGGATCACTTAGTTAACATAAAGTATATTTTTTTCCTTTAATGTTTCCCGCCTTTTTATATATATCTCAAATTAACGATTTAGTAATTAGCTATTGGACAGCGATAAAAGAGAACATACTATATATGACAGATAAATACACATGTATAACAGTGTTTTAAAATTCTTAAACAATTATTTTTCCTCCACCTGTGTGATAAAAGTGAAGCTACACACTTCAGATAAAACGACTAAGAAAAGCATGCCAGCTGCTCTCTATTTTGCTAGAGATAGAGCACTAGGTTAAAATTAAAAAATTCCTTTGAAAATCTACTGCAAGGTCAGCGTTCCTGAACACTCCATTATTGGATTTTTTGATCTACAAACATAAGCATTACGTGACATAAATAGAAAAACGTTTGTAGGAATGTTATGGATTTTCTTAAGTTTATTTCGGCTTATTAAAGTTCGTGTTTTTCTTTGGTAAATTAAACATTTATATGTGTATTAAATATTAAGTATTTTATGCATTTATTTTATTAAAAAAATATATAAGATCTCCTAAAAAGAGTAAACTAATTTAAAATAGAAAAATATATTGACAACAATAAATATAACGATGAAATAAGTGACTTTTATAAAGAGAGCTAATACATTATAAAATAACTTTAAAAAATTGTTGAAATTTCAACAAATGACGGTTCGCCGTCTTCAACCTTAAGAATGCTCAGATAAATTTCATAATTTTAAAATAGAAACTCTTTTTTTCTCTAGTTGTAACATCTCGAGCAGATTAAGGAATAAAAATCCAGTTACTCTTGATACTGCTTTACATGTTAATTCAAGCATTTTTAAATGTTGAAAGAACATAGTGCTATCTATTTAGAAAAAAAAAATTGACGAGCTACTTGAAATACATTTATAGAAATCCGTTTTTTGAATGCCAGTATTTTTGAAGAACATTTTCGTACTAGTGTTTTACAACATTTGCAACAAAAATCACCTTCCAGCTCGGTTTCCACAAAATGTTTAGAAATATATTAAACAAACAAACAAAGTGCTGTTCGAAAACTTCCCGAGTGGGTGTAGTCTACTTTCTCAGAAATATGTCATTTATTTCATCTTTACATATTTTATAACTAATGAATTATTGAATTTAAAGGTTTGATTGTTCTTTTTTAGACACTTTGTACATTTTTCGAATTTAAAAATCTTATAATAATTAAATTTTTTTTAGAACAATTTTTTTAACTTTCACTTTTTACTCTATCAGTTTAACTATATAATGTCGTGTGCAAGTCTTCGGATGCCAGTATTTCTAATCAATAATCTTCGTTGTAAGTTTCAACAATATCTGTATTAGAAATAATACTATGAATTTTATTGTTTTAAAACAATGATATTCAAAACGAGCCCCTGCGTGAGAAATTCGAATACTTCTTCGACTTTTTTAATTTAAAATATTACGAACACTATAACGTTAACTATCATAAATTTTAAACTTCTAATAATGAAAAAAAAACTCATTTTCACGGATCACCCCGAGATGCCATTCATACTGGGCAGTGCGAAACTAGGCAATTTCTGTCTACAACAATTTACTGACCCTTATTCTTAAAATTCCAGGGCAACTGCGTACACCCCATTTTTCTTATTTTGGTGCAAATAATAAATCGCCAAATATCGTTTCAATCGCCATCATTGATGCCGATTGATGGCCAAAGTCTTTCTTTTCTGTGTATGTTTATTACAAAAGCTGATTTTGAATTAAATGTTTTCGTTTTGAATTAAGTGTTTTCGTTTTGAATTAAATGCTTTCCTTTTAAAATATTATTTATCATTAAAACATATTCTTGCTTTTTGTATTTTAAATACATTAAATAATTTTTTTTGTCTTATTTTATAAGCATGTTTGTATTTCCCTTAACCGATGTAGCTGTTTCAAAATTTTTACAAAGGATAGATGTATGCCGTCGCCAAAACGTAAAAGATCGACCGTTATCAATATTTTAAATAGTAAATTTAATGATCTAGAATGATAATTATATTGGTATTTTACATATAAAGTGATCTTCTAAAAACGGCCTATAAAAGGTGAAAAACTGAAAAAAATCCTTCAAGTAGTTTTCGAAATTAGCCGACAAATGCTTTTAGGGCTTTTTGTGTTACACTCGCTTTATTTGATATGATAAGATGTAAAACCTACGATGATGTTACACGCCTTTTCTATCAAAAATAATTACATTTGTTACAATATTTTAAATAGCAAATGTAATCATCTAAAATGATAATTATATCGGTATTTTACACACAAAGTGATCTTCGGTAATTGGCCTATGAAAGGTGAAAAACTGAAAAAAATCCTTCAAGTAGTTTTCGAAATTAACCCGGGCATACCGGCAAATGCTTTTAGGGCTTTTTGTGTTACACTTGCTTTATATGATATGATAAGATGTAAAACCTACGAAGATATTACACGCCTTTTCTATCAAAAATAATTAAATTTGTTAAACAGTAAAATTTATTTAAAACCTATGTTTCAAATCTTTGTATAACATATGTAAAGAATCTTCACACGGAAATTAATGATAGAATCAGTAACGGTAGAAGCAGTTTAACTTGGCTATATTATCTCTTTCACATTTCATTTGTGTGTTAAAGTTATAAAGATAATTCTCATTCACTCTGTGTTTTGTGTTAATAATGTAATATATGAATACTTGAGAACAAAAATGTCAACACTGCTAATTTTGGAGGTGTCTCAATTTATTGCAATAACCACAAAACTTTATTTTAGCGAAATTTATTTCTCATATATATCAATCATTACATTTGAAGTTTAAGTTAAAAATAACATTTAATTCACAAAGTAATTTTATATCATCACAACATAGTGGGATTGCAGGATATATCATAAATATTTAGAGATGGATAAGCTCAGAACTGATTTTTGTTTTCTGTGAAGTTTGCCAACTCGTGAATGCGCTTCTCACAATGGGATACTGTGCTGGTGTATTTGCAGAGATATGTTGTTCCAGCCCTAGGCCGCTTATCTTGCTTCAGGCATTGACAAGTGAATGTATTCTTAAATTCTTTACGAAATTTACCTACAATATACAAATTACAGTTATCATTAGTCAAAGAAAAGCTCAGGCTGAGAGAACTGTGCTTAAAAGAGAAAATAAAATGAAGATATGGAATACGTTCATATGCTATAGTATCATCATAACCGCCAATCTTCCGTTTTTTTTTCAAATTAAATTAACACATAAAATTTATTTAATGAAATTCATCTCATACGAGTTGTAATTTTCCAACTGGACGAAAAATGTCCGGGCCAGGATTTCGTCCAGTTGGAAAATTACAACTCGTATGATTTCTTTACCAATTTGAATAATTGTGTTAAAATTAATCTAGTGAAATTCATCTCCTTTCTATATGGTGTTTATTTGATTTCATTTGTTGTGTAAACTCTCTTGTTAGAAAAATGTGTATCTGACTTGATAAAAAACGGAAGGTTAGCAGTTATTTTGTATGTTAAAAAAATTGTACTCACAAAATATAATAAATCTGATCGTTTTTATGTACAATTGTATCATATGTGTAGAATGCTCAAATATACAGGGGGTGGATAAAATAATACGAACACTTATGAAAAATGCTGAAAAGAGCAATATCTAGAAAAATACATGAGGAAGTGTGTAAACAGTATAGTATAAGTTATATATTTCCGTGAAGATGTTTTCCCGAAAGCCCATAGGGGACTGTCAACAAATTGAAATATGACGAATAACTTTTGGATAATCCTGTAAAAACTAATGTAGCAAAAGCGTTCAAACTCGAGATTATTAATAAGTTGCTTATTTTAATACACTGTGTTCATTTTTATGAGGATAGCATATATACTCGTAGAGAAATTAAGGTTTTTATAAAAACAGTCCCAAATTTCGATTGGTTTTTTGCTTATAATTTGCAAAGTTTTTAATATAAAAAAAAGTTATTTTCAAAAAATATGAAAAACAACATTGTACTTAATACTCTGCAATCAGAATTAAAAAATAATAAAAATTGGATGAAATATGAACAGGTTTACTAAAAGATGTTTCACTGCGTATGCACGAATGCAATCAAAATATAATATGCATAATGTATTAGCTAAGTAATAGAGCAACTTTTCTGAAAGTCGCAAAATCATAGCTTGAAAATTCTTCTAGCGTACACAATATTGCACGTACTACTATATTTGGATACAACCCCTCATATTTTTGCTTCCTTTTGGGAACAACGGATTTCGAGCTTATTCTATCGACGATAATTTACAGAATTTTCAAGCTATGATTTTGAGACTTTCACAAAAGTTGCTCTATATACTTAGCTAATACATTATGCATATTATATTTTGATTGCATTCACGCATGCGCAGTGAAACATTTTTTAGTAAACCTGCTCATTTTTCATCCAATTTTTATTTTTTTTTAATTTTGATTGCAGAGTATTAAGCACAATGTTGTTCGTCATATTTTCTGAAAAGAACTTTTTTTTATATTAAAAACTTTGCAAATTATAAGCAAAAAACTAATCAAAATTTTGGGACTGTTTTTATAAAAACCCTTATTTCTCTACGAGTATACATTGTATCCTCATAAAAATGAACACAGTATATTAAAATAAGCAACTTATTAATAATCTCGAGTTTGAACGCTTTTGCTACATTAGTTTTTACAGGGTTATCCAAAAGTTATTCGTCCTTTTTCAATTTGTTGACAGTCCCCTATGGGCTTTCGGGAAAACATCTTCACGGAAATATATAACTTATACTATACTGTTTACACACCTGCAGTTTCAGGTTAATTCCTCATGTATTTTTCTAGATATTGCTCTTTTCACCATTTTTCATGATTGTTCGTATTATTTTGTCCACCCCCTGTAAGTCACCGTACGTACTTAAAGATAATCTCGTTTTACTCCTTTTTACTTTGTATAGATTTCATGATAAATTGTTTGAAAAATGTGCATGTAATATTTGGAAATATTTTGCTCGTACAGCTGAATGAATAAAAGTTTCCCACTTCAAACATAACGAATCATATCTAATGGTGGAATCATTGAAGTAGTGCGTCGCTATATGTGTTGTTTTATTTTTATTTCTTGAATCGTAGTTATTTGCATGGTTGGTTGATTGATTTGTGACAGCCAATTATCTACTCGAGGGATATAGGCGCTAGTTGGGAGTGCACTTCGTGGGGGTCTTTCTAAGGGATCTTAAACCGTATTTACAGCAAAGTTCGAAGAAAACCACGGAACGGTTAGGAACTCTGAACGGTTAGGTTGACGAGCGGGACAGGGGTTTGATCCCATCACCTCCCGTCTGCCAGCTTTGAGAGCAGAACCTGTCGTTATTTGCACGGATGCATTCATAAAATTGTAATTGTATAGTGAATGTATTTAAAACGGAGTATATCGAATAAAAAATGGTAGGTGTTTTGAAATTAAGATTCAAATACACGGAGCAAAGCTGAGAAAACACTCAAAAGTTTACATTTTTAAAAGAGGCTTTTAACAGCATAAAAGATAAAAAAAAACTTCTATCTGTTTCAGAAATATGATTGCTGAAAGACCGGCTGGTGTGGAATTTAAGTTTCAGAAAGGTACCTTGGAGATAACAAATTAAACTCATTAAACATTATAAAATATTTGTGTACTTTTGTTTTATTATTATTTTCCAGTCTTTCATATTAGAGTATTTAAAAATTTATTCTACGGAGGTACATTAAAGTTCCATTAATAAAAAAAATTGCAAAATTTATTTGAACTGACAGTAATACAATATTTAAGATG
The DNA here is from genome assembly GCA_963931845.1 of Maratus michaelseni. Classification (NCBI taxonomy): domain Eukaryota; kingdom Metazoa; phylum Arthropoda; class Arachnida; order Araneae; family Salticidae; genus Maratus; species Maratus michaelseni. The sequence goes on from OZ007587.1 coordinate 284,796,829, forward strand.
GGTTATAGATACTTTACTTTATCATATACCATAGAATATATTTTTAAATGGATAATTTCTCTATCGATAATATCTGTTCAGCTTAATTGATTTTGAAAGACAAGGAGTCAAAAGTTCCAGTTTTGAAAAAAAATCTATATTTATATTATAAGGAAATTATACAAACAACGTTCGCAGTGTTCCTAATTTTTTCTACATTAGCTACTACTATTTTAAAAGAAAATTTTTCTCTGTAGATTAATCTAACATCTCCAATATAAATTCACCAGAAATTTTACTGTTTCACAATAGCGGTGGCAAAGGTGAAAAATTCTTGGAACGTCACGAATCCTGTATATATATACAAAATATTTAAATATTTTGCAAAAACCGTATAAATACTTATTTACTTTATTAATTTTAAAATACAAAATCTTACTATTTTAATATTTGCACTAATTGTTTACGTATTTTGAAAAAAACAGCAAAAACGTTTTGGGAGGTTAAATTTTCATTAATTCATAATATGAAGCATAAAGGGTTACTCTAGCTTGTATGAAGATGCACTTTTGAAACATTTTTCCAGATAAATCAGTCTTTCGGCTGATATCTGCGTATTACTTATTACTTTCTTCTTCTTCTATTTCTAATCAATCTTGTATGAAGATGCACTTTTGAAACATTTTTCCAGATAAATCAGTCTTTCTGCTGATATCTGCCTATTACTTATTACTTTCTGTATTTTCTTTTTCTAAGAACTATCTGATTTTTACTAAAAGGATCCGAATTGCTTAAGAATTTGCAGAAGTATAGCGATATTTTGAAAATCGTTAATGGATTTTTTTTCAACACCCTTCAATTGTATCAAATAATTTACATTTTGGTCAAAAATTATATATTATTTTAGTTCCTTATAACATCTGTTAATAAAAGGAACTGTTTTTCTACCTGTATATGTGTTTAATCACATGATTTATTTTAAAATATATTCTGGAATGGATCGCGAGAGTATGACATTCAATTTAATGTACAGTTAGCGTAAAAATGTAAGGGATATTGCGGTGTATGAAATTTAGAGTGTTTTTTTATGCTTATTTAGCTGTTAAATATCAATTGTCTCAAAGGTTTTTGGATCTTATTTCTGTTTATCATATTTTAAAGTATGTGTTGTACCCTACTATCATAGATATCTTGCTTTACATTTTTAACCGTCTTCAAACAAAGGTAGTTGTACAATTAGTTTATTTGTTTCTATTCTATTAATGTCCTGGCATAACTTTTGAAAAGATCGTCTTAATTTCATCATTTTTAATACTTTCCAACGTAGTTGAAGAGTATTTATGAATTCGGTCTGTGTTCTGTCCGTCTGTCTGTCCGTGCTCTAACTGTCGTAAATATACTCAGATTTCTATATAATTGATGTATGTTGCTCAGGTTTACCATCTCAGGTTCGGTAGTGAAAATGAACTGATTTATAGTTCGTTTAGAGGGGCACTCAAAGGAATTCGGTTACATTATAGTCTATGGGGAAAAATCGTTTGCAGTGTATTTTAAGGATGTTACATTATAATGACATTGATATGCTTCACATAGGTTCACTAGAAGATGCTTTGCATAACATTTATCGTTCATTTTCGTGAACAAACAAAATAATTCGGTTACTGTACTGTCTATAAGCAATAATAGTTGGAAGTCTGTTTTCAATTGTGGTCTTTTTTGTAATTAACTATTTTTTCGCATATGACATGGTGTGTATAAATTCGATAGATCCTATACAGGGCTGCACAAAAGAATTTGGATATTTTTCTCACTATAGATAGTAATACCCGAAATTTGATTTTCAAATGTGTTATGCGTTTTCCAAAAGTTTACTTTCTTGTAAAATTTCTAATTAGTATCTTTACAGTTTTTTTTAAATAAATTAAACAATTTTTAAAGTTTACTTATCGCAGTTTCACTTGACATATACTTTTGTTTTAAGAAATTTTTTCAGGAACTTTGATGGGTACAGAGATCTCCCTATTTTTAATGCGAAGAAATAGTGTGACACTAAATTTTGAATTGTAAAAACTAACTTTGTACTAATTTTATTTTAATCTCTTAGGTACTGTTCAACAACTGTAATCTTAAATAGGAATTTTCAGAAAACTTTGTGGAGAAAAGCTCCTGTTATTGATGGCTGACTCTCTACGACTGGGTGATTTCATTTCATTTCATTTATTTACTGAGACACCATCTTTCACCTTATTAAACAACGGAGTTTTGTTACAGTATTCTGAATATGTTGGAAAGTGTTTTATAATCTATGCTTGACGCATGATTTTATTTTGTTTAATTGAAAAGGTATCTTTCTACAGATTGTACTGTTTCTACATTATTACGATATAAAAGTTATAGATTTGTCTCTCTTGGAAGAAGAGGGGAGTATGTTTTTTTTTTTTTTTTTTCTCTGCACGGCTTTTACTTTTGAAAAAATTAATCAATCGTCACAAAATTTAAGTATCATGTTAAGGTACACAAAACTAACGGGTGATCAATTTAAAAGAGTACCCGTTTGTTTTTTGTATTATCCGCATCTATAGTATATGTAGCGAAACTTTCAACATCATTACTTATTTAATATGCCAATATTTAATGTTCAGGTATCGTTTTTTTCACTTTCTAAATGCGAAAACTCGTTTTTAAACATCAATTCGCATGAATATCAGTAGTAATCCGATTCTGCATTTAATTTCAATAGGCATCTGGCCAAATTGAAAGAAGCAGACGATTTAATCAAATCATTTACGCAGAATTGGATTAAAAATTACTAATAATGTTCACTTGAGTTTATGTTTAAGAAACGAGTTTTCGTATTTAGAAAGTGTAAAAACGATACAAATAAAGCAATTTTAAAATTTGTCAGCATTAGAGAAGTTTGTTGAAAGTGCAGTGTTTAAATAAAACTGAAAGAGGAAAAAAAATACTGGAAAAATTTCTTCCAGATAGTTGCATATACATTTATTTTCATTCCCATACAAGAAAAGCAGGAATATACTATATGAATAAATATATTCACGTTTATTATCCTCGTATGCAAACTTTAATATTATTTATGCAAACTACATCTTTCAACATCAAATGTTTGTATTTTATGTGCAATATAACTATATGCAATTTAAAAGATATATACATATGTTTGGACTACGGAAGTTTGTTAAGGTTTTGAGCAGTTGTGATGAAACTTATTTTATTCGTCGCTATTTTAAAAATATGACAATGTAAAAAGAAAAATAGAAATCATATATATAACATGGTAGAATCATACTTTTAAATTAGTATTTGCGTAATACATATTTCAGTAAGTAACATGCATTGTTATTTGAAAAGGCAAATTTTTACATAAGTATGGTGTAGAAGATATATATTTGATTATTTATTAGTTTTGTTATTAAAATTGCTGGTGTCTATTGTGAGAGGAAAACAATAATAATAAAAAAAAAGTTCCAGAAAGAAATTTTTAAATGAACTTTATCCTGTGTACACTCAAGTTTCCTTAGTCTGGCACTTTCGTAACAGCGGCATACAAAGTATTTTTGACAGACAGCAGCATGTCAGAGATGGATATCTTTTAACAAAGTATTTGCATAACGCATATTTTAGTAAATAACACCCATTCTTATTTGAAAAGGCTATTATTCCCCTTTCCAGCGAAAGGCGTATAATTTCCCCTTCCAGCGCCAGATGTATATGTCGTAGGTTAATTGGGAAATCCGGCTCTTTTCAAACAGCCTAGGCTCTTTGCAAAGAGCCGGTCTAATTGGAGAATCATTTCCCTTTTCCCAATCAGCCTGATGTTTTTCAGGCTTATTGCAAAGAGCCTAGACAGCGTTAGGCTAATTGAAAAATGACCATGCCTATTTAGAAAATGAGTGTTGTACCCAACTCGAACCTGAAAATTCCATTCGAAGTCGACCCGAACCCGACAGAAAAATTCCATCGGACCGTAACCCGATCCTAAAAGGACAAAATAAATTCCTTCGAGTCGCAACCCGACCCGAACTAGAAAACTCAAGTTAACCCGAAATCCGACACGAACCCGACAAAAAAAAACATCGAGCCGTAACCCGATCCGGTTCAATGGATTTTTTTATCGGGTTCGGGTCGGGTTTCGGTTAACTTGAATTTTCTGGCTTGGATCGGGTTGTGACACGAATGAATTTATTTTGTCGGGTTCGGATCGGGTTACGGTTAGATGAAATTTTTGACGGGTTCGGGTTTTGGGTTAACTTCAATTTTCAGTTTCGGGTCGGGTTGTGTTTCGACTTTTTGTTTCGAGTTAATTTAATTTTCAGGTTTGGGATATGTTCCGAGTTAAATTAAATTTTCAGGTTCAAATCGGTTTTTGGGTTAACTTAAAATTTCAGTTTCGGGTCGGATTGCGTAACTATGAAACTTAATTTGTCGGATTCGGATCGGGTTACGGTTCGATAGATTTTTTTATTGGGTTCGGATCGGGTTACAGTTCGATGGATTTTTTAACGGGTTCGGGTTTCAGGTTAACTTCAATTTTTAGTTTGAGTTAGGTTTCGGGTAAAATTAAATTTTCCGGTTCGGGTCGGTTTTGGTTTAACTTAAATTTTCAGTTTCGGTTCCGGTTGCATGACGACGAATTTTATTTTTCAGGTTCGGAACGGGTTACGGTTCGATAGAATTTTTGATTGGGTTCAGGTTAACTTGAATTTTCTGGTTTGGATCGGGTTGTGACACGAAGGAATTTATTTTGTCGAGTTCGGATCGGGTTACAGTTCGATGGATTTTTTTGTAGGGTTCGGATCGGGATAACTTCAATTTTATTGTTCAGATCGGGTTGCGTGACGACGAAAATTATTTTGTCGAGTTCGGATCGGTTTACGTATCAATGGATTTTTATTTCTCTGGTTCGGGTCGGCTTTCGGGTTAACTTCAATTTTCAGGTTCGGGTCGGGTTGCGAGACGAAGAATTTATTTTGTCGGGTTCGGATCTAGTTACGGTTTGATGGAATTTTTTTCCTGGTTCGGGCTAGGTTTCGGGTTTACTGTTATTTTCAGGTTCGGATCTGGTTACGGTTCGATGGAATTTTTATGTCTTGTTCGGGTTGGGTTACTGGTTAAGATCAAACTTTTAGGTTCGGGTCGTGTTGCGACATGAAGGAATTTATTTTGTCAGGTTCGTTTTTTTTTGTCGGGTTCGTGTTGGATTTCGGGTTAACTTGAGTTTTCTAGTTCGGGTCGGGTTGTGACTCGAAGGAATTTATTTTGTCCTTTTAGGATCGGGTTACGGTCCGATGGAATTTTTCTGTCGGGTTCGGGTCGACTTCGAATGGAATTGTCAGGTTTGAGTTGAGTACAACACCATATTTTGACAAAGAACTGGTCATTTTCTAAATAAGCATGGTCATTTTTCAATTAGCCTAACGCTATCTAGGCTCTTTGCAATGAGTCTAAAAAATGTCAGGCTGATTGAAAAATAAATGACCATATTCCAATTAGCCTAACGCTGTCTAGGCTCTTTGCAACAAGCCTGAAAAACATCAGGCTGAACGGGAAAAGGGAAATGATTCTCCAATTAGACCGGCTCTTTGCAAAGAGACTAGGCTGTTTGCAAAGAGCCAGATTTCCCAATTAGCCTATGACATATATATCTTTGACATTAACGTGATATTTAAATTGGAATGAACTTTCCCCTTCTCAAAATTTAACCAATGACAACAGTAACAAAGAACGTACGGTGTATGGCTACCTATCAACTCGCTTTCAAAACAAACACACAAACAAAAATAAAACACTTAGCAACAATGATGTTAAAATACATACGTTACAACAAAGGAGCTTTAACATTAACAAATATCAGTAACTTTTGAAACAGAAACAAAAAGGTGCGTTTTCAACACTTTCCAGCCTAGTTTGGTTTAACTTCGCACATTAGTTTCTTCCCTTTTCAGAAAGTAGCTAGTTTTTTGGCAAATAATAATAAAAAAAAATACCGGGCGATTTTTACAAAAATTGGATTTTCGAATGTAGAAAACATTTCTACATGTTTGTGCTGAGTTTTAAATGGATATCTCAAATGCTTTTCTTAATATTCGCAAAATAGTGAATACAAACCATTCTTTGCCATCGGCAAAGGCGAAATAACAGTTTTTTCGCTGCCATGTACTTTAGCGTTTTATATACAGATAGATTACTCATATCTTGATTTTAATGGTTATTGATCATCGCGTTCTGATTGGAAGTTCTCAATGTGAATAAAGCTGCTGAAGCTAAAATATATCATGTATTTAAAAGTTCTTTATGTACAAATTTTTTTTAAGATAATTATTGGTGACAAAGAAAATTTTTCGCTTTGTATTGAAAATAAAATTAATATCAATTTAAACAGAATTCGTTAAAGGATACGTTCCATCAAAATACGCTGAAAGTCATATTTTATATTCCTTTTTTCATTTTTTTTTTTACCTGACACTTCATACAAGAAGACAACCAAAACCTGAATTATTGAAGATTGAGCAATAAAACACAAAATACCAGGTTCAAAATTAAGAGGGTTAGTGACTTAGCTTTTTAATATTTATAGATAGGTTATTTTATATAAATTGCGTAGTTTTTACTCTACAATTTTTTTTAAGTTAAAGATTTTATTGAGATCTCATGTATCTTATCATCTTATCGCATATATCTTATCGCATCATCTTATATGCATTTTAATTATATCACAGGACAATACACTTCATAAACATTGGATAAATAAAATTATGTAAGCAAAAATATTTAATAAAAACATTTAACAAAAAGATTTATTAAAAACATTTAATAAAAACAATTCCTAAAAACATTTAATACAAACATTTAATAAAAACATTTAATAAAAACATTTAATACAAACATTTAATAAAAATATTAATGAGTATAATTTAAAAAATGTTACCATTCATGATGTTGTAAATTATGGGATTGACAGCGCTGTTGGCGTAACATAGCCAGTGGGAAATCAGGGATGCGACAGTTGTAGCTGGGGTTTGGGGCAAACCAACTGTATACCTGAAATATTTTATACACTTAAGTTTATACACACACAACTACACACATATGTATATGTATACATACATCTAGAATAAAATTGTAGAAAACAAATAGTTGTCGCACTGTAGTTTTGTAAAACAATATACCTTGTCATAGTGATGCTTTATTGCAAATATTTTTGATGTAAAACCAATATATTTTTTAATAGTTTCAAATATTGCAAATATTTTAATTGCAAATATTCCCAGTTTAAGCCAATATTTAACTAATATTAATATTTATTGTATATCCATTAATATAGCCAATAAATGTTTGCTATTAGGTTAGTATATTTGTTGCATAAGGTAATGTAATTGAGATAGCTTCAATTAAAAGTAACCAATTTTATTAGATATGGTGGAAATTCTGCCCAACAGATGCTAAGCTTAACTGAAGTATGTTGATTGAGAATTTTGTTTTTGCGTACTTCATGGAATCGAAGCTTATGGTCTTATTTTTTTTAGAATGGTATCATATCTCGCCTAACACGCGAGGATAGTGCTGTATTTTATTTTGCGTTTTCTTTTTGAATTATTTTTAGAAGAGATGAAGTTAAATTATCCATGACAACTTACGATGTTCAAATTTTCTACTTTTTTCCGTTCAACTCTTTTCCTTAAACTTATCTTTATTGTCATAGAGCCGTTTAAAAATCAAAACTGAAAACAATTTCTAAGAAGATTTTTAACTAAAATTTAAAACACTTACAGCAGTACTGTATATTCTTTTATAAAAAGCATAATTTTCCTTTCTTACTTTTGTCACCCCCGATTTTGAATAGTATCATTCGACAGTGATATTCGTGTTATTTAATTGCAGACAAATGTTGTATATTCTGCAATAAAATAAAACGATGATTACTATTCAAAAATAGTGGTACCGTATGCACCCTGTATTACAACTAAGTGTGACTTAATTTGTTTTCAATACTAATTCTAGCATTCCAATTTCTAGCATAAATAGTGTAATAATACCGTGTATTTCCCTAATTGTAATTGGAAAATGTTCTCTAGCAATATTTTCCAGGGACCAAGCCGGAAAATAGAACCTACATCAAAATACTTTGTCTCACTTTCTTGAAACAGTTACTTTCTAAAACAGTAGAATTTAAAAGTGCACACAGTCATGGTGAGAATGTTAATAAAGGTATGTTTAATTTAAAGTAATGATTTTCAATTCTTTTCTGAAAAATTTAATCGTTGACAAGCGAAATTCATTTCATGAATGTGTCAGATTATAGCCCAGCTGGATATGAAAACAAATAGGAATAAAAACGGCATAAAAATATACGAAATATCTGCTTCTCTTTTTTTTCTTTTTTTTTCAGTTTTATTAATGAATGTTTCTTTTAAAACTGACATCCTTTCCTCTCGGGACAACATTTCGACTTTTCCAGATCCAGCTCTCATTCTCGTGTATGCTCATTCAAGGAAAGATATTTTTCTGGACATGAAAGATTAGGGTCTTTATAATACTTGAAATGATGTCGTAAGAGAGTCAGCCCGGAATTCTGAGTTTGAAACTTTACCACACGTGATATGAGTCATTCACAAAAAAATTTACAATTCAAAAATTGATTATGTCTTGAATTTTTTATTTCTTTATTTATTTTTTGTTTGATTTCATATAATTTTTTATTTTAATTACCTACATTAGTATCTCGTGTTAAAAAACTGAAAGTTTTTCCAAACGTTATAGCAAAAATGATCAATCCTTGTCAAACACACGAGCAAAATGTCCACTATGTTACCACTTTATTACATTTCTTGACAAAAAAATTAATTTTAATTTTCCAAATTTATTATATATTTTTTGAAATGGTGATAAATATTGTAGAAAACAAATAGTTGTTCAAATAATACTATCAATTTGGATAGAAAACAAAAATATGTCCGCTCTGTTAGTATGGTTTAAAAAATTAGATGCCAATTCCTCTAAAAGATTTATTAAAATAACATGAAATATTGTCCTAATATTTAATTCAGGTAGTTAAAATCTTTTATATATATACCATAATGTAATATGAAATAATATATGAGTTGTAATTACAGAGTGGACATGTAAAAGAGTGTATAAAGACAAGATTTCTATTTTTTTTAAATTATTCAAGACATTATATAGGCTTAAGTAGCTCTGTATTACACTAGTGTGCAAAACTTAAGCAACAAACACAAAAGGCTAATTTCTGAACACGAAGGTACTCAAAAGGAAATTCCATAAACAGCAAGTGTAGAAAATAGGTACCACCCTAACAGCACAGACAGTCCGATGTGAAGTCGTCTTGACATCACAAATGGTCACAATTGTCACAGTCACTACAATGAACAGAAATGTGATACCTTTCATTCGTCTCATTTTTACTCTCATTTGGTCACTTCACTGAACAGTCACCATGACTGCTGCTTTTTGACGAGTCACCAGGTGACTTTACAATGAAGTCATCTTTTGAATCTCATGTGACTGTCATTATGAGACTCCATTGTAAAGTCATCATGATAGCTGTTCTGTGACAAGTTCCCAAGTGACAGAAAATGAAATCATCTGGTCACTTTTCACAAAGGAGTGCAATGATTACTTCACAATAGAGTGTCGATCACCGGAAAGTCACCATGCGACTTCATTGTGGCGACTCATCACAATGCAATGCTCACCACGACTTCAAAGTTCAGTCTTCAACTGACAGTGACTTGAGAATCACAAGGTGACTTCATTGTAATGTCACCTGGTGACCCATCACAATGCGACAGTCACAGTGACTTTTCAGTGTTAACAATCATTTGAGAGTAATAATGAGACAGTGAAATATCCCATATTTTGATTCACCGTAGGGATTGTGACACTTCTAACTATGTGTGACGTCAATGGGACTTCACAAAGGGGACTTCATGCAAAGTGTCATCGACTGGCCGTGCTGTTAGGGTAGTACCTCTTTTTTACACTTGCTCTTTATAGAATTTCTTTTTGAGTACTCACGCGTTCAGAAATTTGCATTTTGTGTTTGTTGCTTAAGTTTTGCACACCAGTGTATTACATACATACATAAACTTACAAACTTACTATTAATTATATTTACCAATCTTAATAGTTATTTTTATTAATAGCAAAGTATTTTATGCAAAGTTATTTATAGCAAAGTAACATAGTGGACAGAAATAAATGTACTTGCCTAATTTTTTGTTACAAAAATCTGTAAAAAAAAAATTCTAACACTTTATAAATGCAAATTCTATGTGGACTAAATCTTCATATATTTTCACAGTCTTGAGACATATGCTGTCATCTACTGTGAAATAGGATCATTAGAAAATATTGGCAATAGAATAGACATAGGAAAACGTGCATCCTTTGGGGACATTTAATTTCAAGCTATATTACATTTCTATAGTTAAAATGTTTTCTCAGTTTATATTTTAATTGAAAGATTAAGTATCTAATTTAGGAATGATGTATAATTTAAACACATTTCCATTCTGTATCTTGTATTTTCAAGGTTTTTCTTTTGAAATTTCTCATTAGGGACAGTCATTTTTTCAAAAATTGAGCATTATACTCTGAAATACTTACTTAAATGATTTAAGAAACTATTATTCAACAGATATTGTATTATCTTCAATAAGTTGCATATATTTGTATAAAATAAGAATAATGTTTCCTTTTTTAACTGGAAATTTAATTATATTGTTAGACACTGTTTTGTAACTTTCTTTGAGAATGACCCATATCATATACGATCTGAAATATATACTATCGCTTCTCATATGTTTCGCCCAGCTCCTTCGCGCTACAAATAGGGTTATTTTTGAGATTGAACGGAATTCGCAAATATAAGCAACATGCAGAACATCTGACGAGAAATTGCTGGTAAATGTTTTAAAATCTAATATGAATTCCAAGAACTGAGAATTTTGCTTCTACATAGATCTCTAATTAGTGGAATTCGAGGTGATATGTATCGTAGAAAATACTAACAACGAAAATTTTGCCATTGATGAAGTTACGTGAGGTAAACTATCAGACTGTGTTTTTTGAACCGTTTTTCTCTTGAAAAACCTTTTTAAAAAGGGATATCGGATATTTCCTATGATATAATAGTATGTGTGATAGCAGCTTTAGAACTATGTGTAAGAAGAAGATAATGTCACTCTATATTATGTGCTTTTTTTTTCAATGACAAGAAAATATAAATGTTTGAAAATTTTCTTTTCTTTTAATCGAATTATTAGAAAATTTAACAGTTCTGTAGCTATTTAAAAGACAGTACTGCCAAAATGAAGAATCTATTTATTTAAAATATATACCACTATTTTAGAATAAAAATCTTTGCTTTATTTAATAACAGACATTCCACGATTAAATAAAACTAAGATTGCTAATCTGGTAGATTTACTGAAAAAAAAAATTCTTCAATCTGTCAACACTGTGAAAAGTTTGCATTGCATCATGAAATATAATTTTAAAAAAGTATTTCTTAACTTACCTCAAAACGTTAATTAAATGCACCGGAAGGTAACAAAGACTAAACATCACAACTACAGCCATGAGCATTTTAGAGGCTTTTCTTCTGGATCTGATTTGGCCTTCGCAACTTGTCGTGGTCCTTATTGGCCCAGCTCTTTCTCCTGACTTACCACCTTAAAATAATCAAAGTTCTTAAATTTTTTTAAATTTTAAACAGAAAAAATAAAAGAATGCATAGAATACAATATTCATTTTAACACAATTATTCAAATTGGTAAAAAAATCATATGAGTTGTAATTTCCCAACTGGGCCAAAACCTAGCCTGGACATTTTTCGCTTAGTTCGGAAATTACAACTCAATGCATACACTGTTAAAAATTTGCAGCAAACTGTCCAGTCATTTAACCGTTTTTATAAAAAACGCGTGCATAGCCGTAATTTAACTCCATTCTGACCATATTATCGCTTATATTATGGTCAGAATAGAGTAAAATTATGGTTATGTAACCATTTTCTATAAAAACGGTCAAATGACTGGACAGTTTGCTGCAAATTTTTAGCAGTGTAGAATGTTATAAATGCAGTAATTCGTCACTTAATGCGGATCACATTAATTTTGACTTCGCTTTATTCGGGCTATTTTTTCATTGCAGTCATAATACTTAATGAAATCGAAGAAAATTTGAATTTTGGGATAACATACGGCAGAAACAGGAAAAGTGAAAACGTATATTTATAGTACGAACATTTGATACTCTTAAATCAAATTACGTGAGTAAAGATCAGGCGTTTCAAAAATGGTCGTTATCGAATCCAGAGCCCGACGAAGCTGAAGTTGGACCCAGGTCCTGTTAAAAAGTTGCCCCCCCCTACCTCCCCATTTCCGGCGACACTTTCAGAAAAAAAGGAGGTTTATTTGATGAGTTGACAAAGTTGTTTGGGTGAAAGTTTCAAGTTTACAAAAAAAATTAACTTACAAGAATAATCAAGAAAATGAATTACCGTCCACTTTCTCAAATAAGCATTTGTATAATTTACAAACATCTATGATCCACAGTTTATGTTGCAGAATAAATGAGGACGTCTTTTTTAAAACTCGCCTTATCCAAAATCATAAAAATTGTGTTTTTCCTAACAGTCTAGTAATCATTTTAAACTATAATTCTGACATTGTAAAATCCTCGTTTATATTGAAACCAATAGACACAGTATTGTGCTGTCCTCTAAAAAAAACCCAGTGTGAAATGTTTCCTAAAAAAAACCCACCCTAGTATTTTATCAAATATTTTCACTGAAGTCAATTTTTGGTTTCGCTCTGTTTCTATACACCATTTGCAACAATAAAAACATTTGATAATGCCTAAGGAGTGTTTATTTAGTTTTAAAAGAATTTATTCTAATAATGCAGAATTTTGGCAAAACATGAGCTTAATTTTCACATATTTGCTTGTTATAATACGTTATGTTAGAATGATGTACATCAATTTCGAAATGTTTTTATGTTAAACCATTAAAATGTGAATAAAATAGTACATTTTAAAGCTGATTATGTCAAGTAGGGCTCGGCTGACGACCTTTGAAAATGAAGCTAAAAAAAACCCATGGTGGAATTAAAAAAAAACCCAAAAATTTTTCAATAAATAAATGATAAAATATACAATTTAAAAAAAAATACATTTATTTTTAAGGAACATAATTAAATTATGCAAATTGAATGTATATTGAAGGCACTTCTAGGGATTTTTTTTTTTTTTTTAGTATGTCATAAAAAAAAAATCCATGTTTGCAAAATTAAAACCCATCAATCTTTTTTACACACAGATACCCTTCACTTGTATTTTACACATTATTTTGATGTTTTCAAACTTTTATTTATTTTATTTTATTCACTATTTTAACTGTTTAATGAAAAATATTTTACTTAAGTTAGGAATAACTAATATTGATGCATAGCTTGTAATTTGTACTATTTATCTTCTAAGCATACAGATGAACTGTAAGTTTGTGCAGTTTTGTGCAAAACACAGTAAGTGAATTGCAAAATATCATTTTGTCTTTTGCATAAAAGGTAAAACTTGAAATCTGATGCATTCCCCCTTATGTAATTTAAAATATACTATATGAGAAAATCGTAATACAATTCAGGAAGGGAGTGGCAGCAATTTAATCAGCAAATTTTCTTTCAAGAACACCCTTTCTGTGTCATCGATGAAAGTCATTATCTTTGCTTTATCATCTGAGAAGGTAAAGCCAGGGTTGTAATTTTGATCAGTCAAAACTAATTTTAACCAGGATTGTGGTCAAAACTGGTTTTAACAATTTAAAACTGGTCGAATTTGCTTCAACCACTCAAAGGTAATTGAAACTCTATTAAAAAGACATTTGACATTTTTGGATTTCACAATGCACCTGGTGAATTGTTATGCAAACTCTTCAGCAATAAAGATAATTTTCAAAGTTTGATCTGAGTTAGCCTTAATACAGAATAAGTGATTACTTGATAAGTAACACATGTTGTATTAAATTTATTTTAATAAAATAAATTTTAATCTCTTTTTCCAAATCAAAATGAGTCTTAATTACTGATGATCAAAACATATTTTGACCAGGAAAGTTAAAACTGTTATTTTCCATGTTTAAACCAATACACGCCTAATTTTAGGTAGACCAACAAGGACTAATAATATTAGGTAAAAGGCAAAATTGGGAAATTTCAATAGTGGCCAGTGGTAGTAGTTTTATAAGTGGCCACTAACTTTAAACTAGTAGCCACTTTTTTATTTAAAAATTTTAAACAGTAAACTTTTGTTAAAATTTTTATTAGTATTAATCTAAAATTAAATAGCCCAAATAAATATGTTAATATAAACATATTGCAACCAGCAAAAGTAGAATCCTTGATAAAATGCAAGAAAATTTTACTCTCTCCTTGTGGGAAAAGTGCCATAAGGTGGCCGCTGGCAGACGTATTTAGTAAAGGCAATGGAAATTTATTTGGTGCCAAATATGGGCTAAAGGTTCAGGTATGATAGTATGACTTGATACTTGCTGCCATTAAGGTTACTGCATCAATGGTAGGAAAAATTAAAAGCATTAAAAATCTGCACATATAAAAATGTTGAAGCAATGTAATTAGTAAAATAAGATTTTGTGTGGCAATGTTGGCAGATGTTCTGGAAACAGCACCAATCCATTCCTTGTATTACCTAAGTACTCAATATTTTTTAATATCAATTACATAATTTTTTTTTCTAGATTGACACTGATCAATTTAATAAACACAAACTACAAGATGTAAGGAAAGAATAAAGATGAGTGTTTCAGTTATGACACAAAAAGAAATAGATGAAGTGTTAAAATCACATTAATTTCTAAGCACTTAAAAGCATTGTAATCACTCTTTGCTGCATTCAAAAACAAGCATTGAGAATGAAAGTACTACTACTAGTGAAGATGGCAGTCAGGAAAGTAATAAATCTTTATGGAGCTCAGATTTATCAGATACAGATATGCATAATACAGAAGAAGCTGCAATTTTGAACACCGCAAGTGATATTACTGATAATGAAGACCAAGACCTCCTTATCATAGTATCAGACCTCTCAATCAGCAAGTTGCCTTTGACCGCTATACTTGTCCTGCTACTAGCGCCATCAGTCGTCAGTAATAGTATTTACGACACGAAATCACACGAAATTTTTTCACAGCTCCATTTGTTCTATGCATTTGCTTATGAACTAGTAGTTTTACTACCACTAAAATTTTATAGTAAATTTTATCTTATTAAATTGACAAGATCGTGTGATTACATGACGAAAAAAATTCTATTAAATTTTAGTGGTAAGAAAAAAGCGTAAGAGTTGGCAGCTATGCGGTAGCGGACCAGCTAGATTTTTCTAAAGATTTTTCTATTATATTTTTGGATACCAATTTTTTAGTAGAGACAATTTTGTTTTGTTTGATCGGAGAATTCTGGGATTTAAAAGAACAACATTTTTTCTAAAAATATACTGGTGTTCAAAAAGCCCGAAACATGGCAACTGTGCGGTAGTATCCACCAGGCGGCGATATTTTCCGGAGAAAGTCAATTAATAAGTTGGCAATTACCGCGGACATTTTCTCCCATAGACTTTCTCCGGATTGTCAAGTCTGATCTATGATAAGAGAGTCTTGATGAAGACAATGATTTATTCTGTTCTGTACAAGAAGCTGAGAAGTTACAATGTGGCCAGTAAGTGATTATTAAATAAGATGATATAAAGTTTCGTGTTATTATTACTGAAGAAGTAAATGATGACCGTCAAATAAATTGCTTAATGCCGACAAAAATTAAGAATACTCAAGTTTGAATCTAATCACTATATTATTCAGAACAAAAGAAATCAAAATGTGGCTATTACTAATGCTTCTCCATTAATAAACTCTCGGAGATTTTACAAATGCTATTTAATAATTTTCTTCTTAAATTTACTGAAGATGTATGCAAAGAAATGTGAAAAGTCTGGAGCGAATTTACAAATAATTATATTTTGCATTTGAAATTCCTTCAATTTACAAAATAATGAAATATTTAATATTTTTTTGCAGAATTGTGGTTTAAAAATAAATAATAATGAAAAAAAAAATATATTTTACTGTCAAATAATTTTATTTCCAAGTATTTTTACATGTGGGTTTTTTTTAAGTAACATGAGTTTTTTTTGGGAAAAAGTGGGTTTTTTTCAATTTCTTGCTTAATTGGCTGTCATTTTGTAACATATTGATAGAATGAAAAATGCTCAACATTAAAATCTTAGTCAGATCAAGCCGTGAAAATATAGCTATGTTGAATTTTTTTGTATTCCTTACTAGACTTTATATAAAGATAAATTCAAAAAATGTGTTTTAGAGGACAGCACAATATATCATTCGGGAGTTATCAAGCGTTAGTAAAGTCCATGTTCGGTTCTTGGTCATTCACTTTTTCAAGTAAAAGTGCCTAGGTTAAAAGCTTCTAAAAATTTTATTGAGTCATTCAGAATATTTAAATTTTACGTTTCATATTTTATAAAATATTATTATGTGAAAAGTATTTGATTAAGGGGAAAAAAATCAGCCACATAATTTGTGGGCCCCTGAAATTGGTGGGCCCAGGGCCGAGGCCCCGTTGACCCGTGCATTAATCAGGCCCTGATCGAATCCCAGGTAGGACGGGGTTTATTCGATCCCGGTAGTGGGGCGAGGGGGATAATATATGAAAATCATGGATGCAAAATTATCTATCTATATTATAAAGCAAAACAAGTCCGATAATAACGCTGATGTTATATTTGCGGTGACAACACCTGACCAATAAATTTTCATTTTTGCGTATTTTTTAAATTTCTAAACTTCTCGACAATTTTAAATTGACGATTTCCTTGGATATTAACCACTCGCATGCGGCTAATCCGAAAGTAATACTGTTTTCTTTAAATCTAAAAACTTTATCATTTAAATGCATAACTAATATTTTTTATATAATTTTTTTCTAATAATTGGGCAATCTAAAAATATATATAATAAATATAAAAAAATTACAAGTGTTTAATTAAATGTTATTTTCATCTATTATTTGTGGACTGGGGTAGTATGTTCCGTAACACGGAAAGCCTGGGTTAAGTCATCTAGTAACTAAACGCGAACTAAACTAAGAACGCGAAGTGTCTGTCGCATATCTATTCTGACGTCATTATATTACGTTACAGTTGATACTGCATATAAGGGAAAGTACCAAAAATCGAAATATCGAATTTCAATAGAAGCTGAAAATGTCGAATGTTTACTTTGTCGATTTTCAAATTTGAGGCATTTTTGTGTTTAAAATTAAAAATATATATATATATATATATATAATTAACCATTATTTGGACGTATGTCTGGTACATGTTTACATAGTCAACATTAACTTTTTATTAAAATTTTGTCCTGTAGGGCATTTATACATAATTATGAAGCAAAAAAAAGTAAGATCTGTTATCGGACAATATTTTTTTGAAAACTTGAACAGAAAATCGCAATTACGTGAATGCTTCCACAAAGATAATACGTCACACTTTTGGCTATTGACAATAAGAAGGTAAGTAGTAATATTATTTAAACATTTTAGGTCTGTTACTTTTAATGGGTAACAGAACTGACAAATTAAGATTTTTTTTTACTATGTGTAAAATTTTTAGTGTTAGGGTAATATAGCTAAAATACACTTCCACAAATAACACTTCTACGCTTTTGGCTATTGACAATAAGAAAGTAAATAGTATTATTATTTAAATATGTCAGCTCTGTTACTTTTATGTGTAACAGTCCTGAGAAATTAACATTTTTTTTGGCTACCATGCGTAAAATGTTTAGGCTTAAGATAATACAGCTTAAATATACTTCTCACAGTGACTTTTGGTGCGCTAAGCAGCAGATATAATAATAATGCTATACTCATATAATTGAACAAAGCTGGTAACAGACTTGACAAGATAAAAAGAAATAATCACCTTATAAAAAACCAAAACTGTTTATATTATCTTTTAGGTTCAGCATATGATTTCAAAATTGCCTTTACTACTTACTGAATCATAAAAATAATCTTTAAAGCTTGTTCTGTCATATACAGAGTAATTTTGACAACTAATATTATTCGTAACAGACAAGACAATAACAGACCTGACATTTCTCTCGAACAAAATAAAACAACTAGTATACACAAAAAATACATAACATTACATTAAGTATTTTTAAATACATAGGTTTTTGAAAGTTATTTTTAATTTGATTTAGTTTAAATTTGATTAAGAAATTTGATTTTGTCATTTCGGACAGCCCATTTTCTAGGTTTACTCTTTGAAAAAATAAAAAAAATATATGCAAGGAATATTCTTACAGTAACATATATGAATAACTCTTAACACATGCACCTTTTGGAAAAACCAACATTGAATCTCTCCGGATTATTTAATTTGAAAATAAAAAATAGTCTTTTGTCGGACATAAAAAATGCCTCAAATTTGAAAATCACCTACTAGCAATACGGATATATTGATTTATCAGGCGATATTAAAATCAGGATATTCTTTAAAATGGCATTTTGTTACTTTTGAGAGACTATATGAAAGTACCCGAAAATATGTTTGTTTCAGTCATACAATGCCAGCCTAACAAAGAAAAGAATTGTGATATTGAATGTCGAGGAGGGAGGGGGGAGGGGGGATGTTAAGGTGAAATTCTCGGATTCTGATTCCAGCATTCCTAGTCTGTCATGAATCAGCAACCACATCTATCACATTCATAAAATCAATCAATTTTGAAAATTTAATGCAAATATCATTACAATGCATCTGATTACATATATAAAATCAATCAACATTATAAAATTGCAAAAGCGTCTTCTTTTTAGGGCTTCGTGCATCTCACGAAACCCTATTCGTACTTTGTCTGTCAGTCACAGAGTCGGTTCTCAGAAACTAGATAACTTACGGACACGAAACTTTGTGTACTTACAGCTGAATACCTACTATCAAGCTCTAAATCATAAAATTTGAAAAAAAGTATTATTTTAATATATAGAGAAAAAAAACCAAAAATCTAACAGCCTTTTCCTATTAAATTTAAACATTTATCGTTATAGTAGTTGCGAACAATTAAAAATCCACAATAAAATTCTTTTTACAATAATTAATTTTCTATTGAAAGATTTCCACGCGAAAAATGAAAATGAAATAAAAAGTTTCATCAGTTGAAAAAAAGATTAATATGACGTCATATTGGTAATAAAACGGAAATTTTCAAACATTTCTCAATAATACAAGGAGTATGAGTATGTGTAAATACAGAAAGCAGCTTAATATGACGTCATTAGAGAATTAAAAAGAAAATTTATCTGACGTCTAACATTTTGAAGGTCTCTATACAACATGTTTAATTTTGAAATGGATTTTTTTTAAATATCGCATTTAGTCCACATGACAGATCGCCCGACAGCCTCGCCCGCTATCGGACTGGTTCAGATTTTCTAAAAAACGAGAAAAACAGACCGGTAAATTTTTACTTTATAAAAAACATGGCATTTTTCTTAAAATGAAATTTATTTGGATTTATTAAAGAAAGGATAAGGTGATTTGAAAGGAATATTAAACGAAACCCTTTGTGCGATCTTCGTTTACACTTACCCACTTGTTTATTGTTTCATTAGAATCAGAAACTATTCAAATAGTGGGAATCAGTAAACATCTGAGAAACTCTGAAAGGAGTCGATGGTAAAAAAAAAGTTTGCCTAGATGAAGGTGATATGTTAGGGTATTTGGTATACAACTTAAGTTAGATTGTACACTATATTTCCAATAATGACCGGTCACTTGCGATTTTAGACGTTTCGTTAAATATCTGGAAAGATTCATTAGGAATTATCCTGAAACTTCAGGAGTGTAAACAACATGATAGACGTCATATATTTCCGCGAAGATTTTTTCCCGAAACCCCATAAGGGGCCGTCAACAAATTGAAGAAAAACGAATATATTTTGGATAACCCTGTAAAAACTAATATTGCAAAAGCATTCAAACTGTAGATTATGATTAAGTGGCTTATTGTAATAATTTGGGTTCATTGTTATGAAGATAGAATGTATACTCGAAGAGAAATATAGGTTTTTATAAAAACAGTCCCAAATTTTACCAAGTTTTTGCTTATAATTTGCAGAGTTTTTAATATAAAAACAAGTTATTTTCAGAAAATATGACAAACAAAATTATACACAATACCATGCAATCAGAATTAAAAAATAATAAAAATTGTATGAAAAATGAGCAGGTTTACTAAATATTGTTTCACTGCGCATGCGCGAATTCAATCAAAATATACTGTGCATAATATATTAGCTAAATGTATAGACCAACCTTTATGAAAGTCTCAAAAACATAGCTTGAAAATTCTGATAGTAATCGTCGATAGAATAAGCTCGAAATTCGCTGTTCCCAAAAGGAAGCAAAAAGATGAGGGGTTGTATCAAATATAGAATGAGAGACACTTCATTCTTATTATGTCAACTTTCATAAGCTAGTATATTTGGATACAACCAACTAAGAAACTAAAGATGTTATAACTGGTGTACTATTTTCTTTTCCTGATAAATTTACATTTTGTATCGTACTATTCAATAAATTTTCTCGGTAGTACAATATATTTATTTTTTCAATAAATACTGAATGCATTGTAATTAATTATTTTAAAATATATTTCCACTGAATAACACTGGTCACCAAAATAATAATAATAATAATAATAATAATAATAATAAAATAAAAAATCCTCCTTTTAAAATAATAGGTGAACATTATCAATTTAACATTCCTGATTCTAAATATGTCATCAAATTTGATCCACCACGTACCGTTTTTAATAGAGACAGTTCTTAAATAGTACAAATTGCAGTATCAAATGAAAATTTCATAAATACATCAACAATGCTACAAAACAATAAAAACGGGGAAAATGAATTATTCTCATTACCTCAGTTATATAAAAAATGAATAAAGTATATCATGAAAAGTCATTATTTTGACATTTTTCTTTTGTATTGCTCTTTTTGTGTCTCCCGTATAAGTGACCAGCAGTGATCTGCTAACATATTTTCATTCCATTTGCCACTGTATCGCTTTTCCATTTCAGAAACATCCTGGTGGAACCTTTCTCTAAGTTCATCAGAAACTGCTCCCGTATTATCCGGAAAAAAATTCCAAATGACAATACAAAAAAGGAAGATTTAAAGACATACTGCATCCCAATGCCTTAAATGAAGAGAGTAGATTCTAAACAATCCTTTCATAATTTGGACATTTTCTGTTTCCTAAAAAAATTTTATTTACATTTTCAAAAGCATCTCATACTATTTTCTTGAAAGTATTCAGTTTATTTTTGAAAGTAGAATCTTGAAATAGTTGTTTTATTTAGGTCCAACAAAAATACCTTCTTTATTTTGGCCTTGCTCATACGTGGAAATTTGTGTTTCATGTATTCAAATCCTTCACCGTCTTTATTCATAGTTTTCACAAAGTGTTTAATAAGTCCAAGTTTTATGTGGAGAAGTGATAAATATATTTTTGCCTTATCAACTAATGCTTGGTGTACAACATTTTTTGTGCTAGGAATATTTTTTTTTCTCCAGTGGCCATTTTTTCACACAAAACTGCTTTCTCTTGCTCGGCTCTTCCATTGATATAAGAAACAATTGATCATTACTGAATGCTGCGGCATTGATGAAGCGTTTTTAATGTGTATTTATTAAGCAGTGAAATGTAGATTGTGGCATCGCAATGATAGTTAGTCAAGAAATCAGAATAAAGGATCCAAATATGACTCTAGGAGTCACTATGCACGAATATTTTTTAGAACATTTACAAATATTTAGATATGAAGAAACAATATTCTTAATTTTTTTGTGTAATTCTTGTCTATCTTTTTCTGCACTCCTAAAGGCATCGCTAAAAAATCCCAGTTAGTAAAATGTTAAAAACATATGAAAACAAAATATGAAATTAAAATAATTTTATAATAAACGTAAAAGAGATTGTTATAATACTACTTACAAAGCCTTAATGGCACATGATTTGTTTCACTTGATCCTGGTATGTTTTTATTCCATAAAACTCTCGTTATCTGGTAATATGTGAATGCCATCAGTGTAAACGGAGCCACATAAAGCACCAGTATTAAGAAAAGTTGGTAAATTCTTGTACTGTTCTCACTCCACGTGTGCGTACAGTCAGTGAGGTACAATGTGTCAACCGGCAACGGATGTCTCTTGGTGTCCAATACAATCGCTTCTGGTAGGGCAATGAGAACAGCAATTAGCCAGATGAGCAAAATAGAAGTTTTGGCTCTTCCAGGAGTGCTCTTAAAGCTTAGTGGATGACATATGGCATACCACCGATCAACTGAGATGAAAGTTAATGTTAACACTGACACACTCACAGACACATTCTGAAAAAAAGGAATTATAATTAAAATATGGTATTAAAAAAATCATTTACTGGTAATACTTAACATACAATTATTTAAAGCGGGTGTAAACATATAGCTGTTAAAAACTGAATGTCTGGTGTGTCTTTAGATCACATTTTTCTGTAGCTACAAACGTAAGTTACCTGTAGTCGAAAACTTCTAGCACTTTTGTTGCTTTCGCGTGTTTTTATTTCTTGACAACAGGTATAAATGTAATTTTTCATACATTTGGAAATTCTTAAATGTAACCCTCCAACACCGAAAAGTATATTATACAAGAATTATCAGTCGGGTCTTTTGGCCTCATATGTAAATATTTATCATTACCAAAATACAAAAAGAACGATATAATCTATACAAAATAGAAAGAGTAAAACATATTGCAATGATTAGACACTTATTTTTATTATTTTCAATTATATTTGAGATGACGAATAATGGAAAAAGGACTACTTCCGTATCCAATACACCCGACTTGGTAGACTAATGTTAAGAAGTCTTTAAACGTGTTTCTAAAGTAAAATATGAAAACAACAAAAATACCTTATAGAAAAGTTTTATTTATTCAAAAAAATGTTTAAGAATTATAAATATTTCCGAATTTTTAATTAAAAAACACATTTTGGCACGTTATGTAAATAAAATCATTGTCCGTAAACTTAAAATGGTGACATAAGAATGAGGGATTTACTTTCTCAGGCATCAAAGCTTTGACCATTTGTTTGACAGAAATCTCGTCAATCTACCACACACCAAACGTAAAATAGTAGAAAAGCAGTCAAATTTAGTATTAGAATTAATATTTCACCGATAAAAGTCCCCAAAACATAGATTTCGACAAATTATTTAGGGTTTTCATTGTTTTAAATGCTGTTCTTTCTTTAGTATCAGGCGCATTTTATTTTTACCCTGAAAAGGCACCTTATAAAGGGGTGCGTCTTATACAAAGAAAGTACAGTTTCTTTTAATTTTTGCTCAATATCTTTGGTATGTCTCATGTTTGTATGACGTACATAAGGCTGTTAGAACTTTATTTTAAAAATCCAAATAAATAATAAAAGAATTATAACTAGTTATATTATAATTAGTTATGTTAATTTATATATGAAGAATCAGATTAATTTTAAGAAATGAATATTTCTTCCATAGATTAATTCCTCTAATAAGATATTTATATAGCACATGGAAGTGATATGAATTTTGCCGGTTTCTAAAAGGTCAGTGTATTGTGCGGAAACTGTTACAATATTATTTAAATAATTTTATTCTTAAATTTATTATACTCATTCTTTTACTTTCGTATTTTTTCACTAAAAATGTGTTACATTTTGAGGCGCGTCTTATACATCGCAAAATACTGTATTTTTAATATTATTCTATAAATATTCTCTGTCTGAAAGAATCCTAGAAGAGAACAATTGTCGCATTTTTATGTATCTACATTATAAAGCAAAAACATGTCGTGAGAAAGCCAACATCATATTGACGATGGTAACGACCTGACAAATAAATTTTTTCTGCAATTTTCCTTCTAATTTTAAATATCGCACTACTTCCATTTTTACAACGTCTAAGAGGAGAAAAAAATGTTCTTTCAGATACAATTTGTTTGAAAACTTTATATATATATATATATATATATGATTCTTAAAATAATTTCCAATCATGGCTTTTTAAAAATCTATCTCTATTGCGTCCTGTCCGATTACGAAATATTGATACTTTTGCATTAAAAGCAATATAAATAACCCGGCATTTGTTACCGGTTAATATTCCATAACGAAGTTAACACTTCATCAATAAATAAATAAAATAATATAAATGAAACACAAATTTAACACACATGTAATCGAACTACGCACTTAAACTACAGAAATAAAGATAATAAAAAAGGCTGCTTTATGTAGCGGATTCTTTTGTTATTTCATGGGTTATTAACTCCAGACATGCGGCTAATACGAAAGGATAGCGTTTAATAAATTTCAAAACTTTATTTGAATACATAATTGATATTTTTCATATAAAAATCCTTTCTGGTGTTGTTAGTGGCAAATCCAAAAAAAATATATTAAATGTAAAAAAAATTATTACAGTTTTCAATTACAAAAATAAATATTATCACCAATGTTCTGTACCTTAAGAATACCAACCCAAGTTCTTTAACTACCAATGTTCTGTAAACTAGTTTTAATTCCCTACGCTTCTATAAATTTTTAATTTATTTCGATTCGAATATGCATAACAACCCGGTTGTTACGGAGGCTTAAAAGGAAGTAAGCAGCAAGAACTAGAAATGTTTAAATATGAAATGAAATAATGGAATGACAAGTTGATTTCAATGCTCCCAGGTAATGCATTAAAGCTGGATCTCAACTTATGTGAGAAACGATTTTGATTATATTATTTCTTTCCCTGCAGGTCTATGTGGAGACGGACGACCTAGCGTTACATGTTTTTAAAATTTCGAATGCAAAAGTTACTTTACAGTTTGAAGATTTTTGTTTGGACATTATTTTGAAGTTTGATTCTCAGCCCTTTCTATTAAGTCTGTGTGCATACCAATATGCAGTATGTACTTATTATAATTCAAAAATGCATATAGTTTTTTATGTTTTTTTTTTCTTTTTTTACTGGAATATAAAACTGGTACGCCTTTTGAAACCGGCAAAGAAGTGTTTTTTTGTATTGTAGGTGGGTGGAATATTTCTCAACCTTTTCACCTACTGAAGCGAATGAGATTGTTTACCTGGGTAGTTTAGTGTTATATTTTTTAAATTAAAATTTATTGTTTTGAGTTTTATAGTAAATTTTTTCAATATTGTTGGTTTAGTTACTTTTATACACCTGCTTTCAATTTTTAATGTGGTGAAGTATATGATTTATTATTTAAGGAAATATCTATATTTATTTATTAGTGTTCAGGAAGTCGAGCGGAGTAATACGAGATTTTCTCTATGAGCTGCCACTGCCTGTATCACAAGTAACGCAATTTTTTCCAGCAAATGAAATCATGAATCTTTTTTAAAAAAGTCTTGAGATGTACACTCTCAGAAAAAACTGTAAATTTATGAGCTTTTGCCCTTCAATTTTCACGGGCAACAGCCTTATTTGATGAAAAACGGTCTGATCCCCTAAATATGCGGCCTTATCCATTAGATACTTAGAAAATTAAGAGCAATCCACCTATTCTTACAGTTCTAGCTCATATGTTAGCAAATATACGGTACGACCCCATACATTGTCCTAAGGTGTAACCCTTCATTTTACTCGTGTTCCGAAATTTTTAACTCGCCAAAAAAGCGATTCGGTGATGAATATTTAACGTGCTACGTGCTACGGAACAGTAAGTAAAGTGTTATTGTGTTTTAAAGTGTATTATATCCTGTGTATTATAATGCTGTATTACTTTGTCCCGTAAAATTACGGGCTGCACAAAATGATGAGCATGGATTTTTTTTTTACGGGGTATGACTAGAATCTCTGCTGCCGGCCTTTGCCCGTAATTTTACAGCAATTTTTTTCTGTGTGTACCTGTCTTAAACAATGTTGCAAATGATATTTAAATTTGTTTCAAAGTTGGGATTTAAACAATAACAAAAAGTTTATTTTTTCATATTAACTATTCTACTGGTAGGGATTATATACTTTATGATAACATCTATAGATTTTAAATACTTATTCTGATTTATATTTTATTTTACTTGCATAGTAATAAGATTTAAGTGAAAAAATAGCATGTTATTCCGTATTTTATTTAAAATAATCCAATAATATCGTTTAAGCAATAAAAATAAAATTATTCGTACTTCTCTATCGATTTGTCAAATAAAGGTCTTAACTTAAGAATATTAAATCTCATTTTATTCGAAAACCCAATGTGCTTTACTCTTTCTCTTATGCAATTTAGAAGATTTATTTCTTTCAGAAAATAAAATATAATTTTTAAATAGTCAATAATTTTAAAATGCGAATTCGAGCAAGTATTGTCCAAAGAACGATTCTTTATTGAATAGAGCTGTAAATTGTTTTCGATATTTACGATAACAAAATGTGGTTTCAAAATGCATTCTATTTTAAATCGTCGAGACACGATTTTGTTTATATATTTTTTTGAATCCAAAGAGTTATTCTGGAACTTTTACAGAAACTATTGCTGTATTTATGTAATTTCAAAAATGAAATTATACCGAACAAGTCTGTTATATGTTGGTAATGTATGGCATGTAACAGAGAAAGTAATGTTTTGTTTGCTGGACACAAGAAATATTCCGTGCTTTATTATTTTTTTTTTAATAAGGGATTATCCCATATGTATACATAGTTGAGCGCGATAAGTAGACGATACTATGACATTTTGAGAAAAACTTCAAATATTAAAATGAAAGGAAAAAAGTTGGAAATTGTAGGATAAACGTGACAAATGAAATGCGTTCTTTTATAACTAGTTTCACAATGTAAAAAAATCACCTTTCTTATTTCAGTGAAATGAATTATATCGTCTGCTATGAGCGAAATGAGCATGCCTTTTTTTTTTCCTTATTACGTACGCCACGTTTACAAATGCGAATTTTTTTTTCTACACCAGACAGCACTGAAAAATTCACCATGGAGATCTTGCTTTGCGAATGATTACGCCCATGGTATAATATTTTTATGACTCATAATGAACGAATCTGCTGTGTTTATTTACTCTAATGGATTGAGATATTCGGCTGTTAACTTAATTTCCACTGAAGTTATCTCAGAATCTATACATTTTTTAATGTAACTCATCTCTCAAGCAAACAATTTTTTTGAAAGTTCTTTCTAAAAATGAAACTTTCCCAATATTATTCAAAAAAAAAATAATTTTGAATAAAAATGACCGCCTGGCATATGAAAAGAGAAGTGGTTTAGCCCGTACTTGTTTTCTTCACATGACGTCACATGACGTGCGCTTTTATTATATAGATTACGTACGATAAGATTTAATAGAATAAAGAAAACTTTTATTAATATATATTTATGTTTTGATTCGATTTTCATAAAATTTGAAATGACTCGACAAAATTCTGCAACGATAATATATATTAAATTTCAAACCATTCGGTTGGGATTTTTTTGCGCTGTTATATGCAGACGGACGGACAGATGACGACTATCAGTGCTACATATTTATATAATTACGAACGCACTTAAAAACGGGCACAACGAAAGGTAGAGTGGCACTAACGGATTTTTAAATGTTATAAGGTACAATATAGAACCTCTTATTGAGAATATTTTACCTTTATGTCATTAGCAAAATTTTAATTATGTTTAATAGAGTTTGATTGATCATGACTGAATGTCATTAAATTTGGGCTGGATAGTAAAACATGCTCGTTTATGAATCTTACTTATCAAATATATTATAATTATTTTTTCGAAAACTTATAAAAACTGGTATTACGTTTTAACGCGTTAGGATAATTTGTCATTAATTTGATGAAAAAATATTGATAAACTCTTTTTTCTTTCTAGCACTGTTAAGAAATTTGCTTAATCGATAAAAAAATGTATTGCAATAAACAATAGAAAATGAAATGCTTAAGTGATTCTTTTCTCGGTGAAATGATCAATCTTTTTTTTGTTTTGTTTGTTTCAACAGATTATACAATAGCTGCCAATATTGTCGCTTTTGAGTACCAATATTTGGGAATAATAACTTTTGTCTTATTTGTTCGCAGAATTTCTGCCTTTAAACAAAGCTAATACTTCTATTCTGAAATAGTCATACTGTTACACATATGGACGATATAAAATACACTTATTCTAAGATTTAGATTTGCAAAGTAGTGTAAGATTAAGTATATAAATCAATGTTATATCATTTTCTAGAAAAAGGTCTTGACGCTGAAGAAAATAAATAACTACTTTTGAATATAAAAGAAATACACATGCAATCGCATTATATTTTGTGTGAAAAACTGAATTGTTTTAGCGACATCATTTTAATTTACTGATAGTTTCATTAATTTAATGAAAAACTGCTGAGTTTGAAAATTTTTCGGAAGATTTATTTTATTTATCTAGCATTAAATTTTTGCTTCCGCAGTTCTTTATTATTTAAAACGTTAAAATAATTTTTCGTGCGTAATTTGAAAACAAATGAGCATTTAAATTGTTTATGGATAAAGTTAAAATGGATTCAGTGGAATTTTTAAATGAAAACAAAACAAAACAACTCATTTTGCTGGCAAAGACAAATTAAAAATTCTTCACAATTAAAAAATATTTTTTATAAAAATGTTTAAAAAATACAGTTATTAACCCCATTAAGCAGGAAGGGCTTGTAACTAATCTTTTATACAGAATAATTTTTATGTAATACCTACTTTAATATTCATACTTTGAGAAAAGAAAATATTTAACGTTTTTATAGATAAGCTGTTAGAAACGAGGGGAATCAAAACAGTGAACTTTTGTTTTCGTATATTTATTGTAATTTCCTGCTTCTATTTATGCAAGATGTTAAAGGTTTTCATGAAAAATTAAAGGTTTACATAGTTCTTAAAGTTGCATTGTATGTACCGTTTGATAACGTGCATAAAATTACCCATCAAAATTGGGTGAATTCATTTAAGAGGAAAGCCGCTGTAAAATCTCTAAAACACCAATCATTTTAGTCTAATACCCTCTACGTTTCTTTTCACTTAGGACGCCATGCGGCCTTGTAAAGCGCACAATAATAATAAAAAAAAGTTTTTGTTTATATCGTCTGCCGAAGCGTTAATCCTCTCTCAAAACTTTTAAATGTGTTTTTCTGAAAATAGCGTAATTGTGCTTTTTGAACTGGTGGGTATTGTGGGAAAGTTTGTAGTTAAATTTCAAATATGGAGTAAAGCTAAATGAGACATGCACTTATCAGATGAATCATTAAATATGTCTTTGTTCTTTTTTTTTTTTTTTTTTTTTTTTTTTTTTTTAAACGAAGGCTTTTAAGAAAATCTTTTGCATTTTTTTTTCCAAAATTTTTCTTTAAAATTAAAATTAAAACATCAATGATAATAATAATAATTTTTGCGAAAATGAATGTCTTTCGAGATTTAGAGATTGAATTAAATTTTTTTGAATCCCCAGTTTCATTGCTTCAGAGCCGCATCACCAAGCAACAGTGCTCAATCACAGCCCTCCCAATATTAGGCCTAAGCACAGATAGAAAAATGGCCGCTTTCATAGGCGGAATTTTTTTAGCGTTTGTACGGTCACTTGAATTTTAATACCAATCTTTCCTAAAAATATTCTTCACTTATTTAATCGCTGAAAAAAGAAGGCGAAGACTACTTTTAGAAAATAATGGAACAAGGTGCGTACATTCTCTGGAATTTCGAAGTAATCTGTCACCGCTATTTAAAATAAGAAATTTTCTATTTAATATTTAAATTGCAGAATTCGTAATAGGCTCATTTATTCACAGAATTTGTAAATGTTTTCTTCGGTTAAATAAGACGAAAGATTTCATTAAAATAATGTAGTAAATCTGTACGCATCCTGCATTTTTTCCAATTCAATGGACCGCACAAACGCTGAAAAAAATCCGCCTACGACACCCGCCATTGTGTGTCATCGTGTAGGCGCAACATTAAGGTAGTTGTGAACCAGCAGTGAGAAAAGTGTTGTGATACAGACTACAAATCATTTTCTTGTTGTGAGTTTCTTGATGATCAGATTAATTTTACTTTTTGATGTTTTACTGATGATTTACTAATTTGATGTTTAATAATGGCTCGGTAATCTAATGGTGATATCTGGTTGAAAATAAATTGTCAATTTTTCCCCCAAAAAACCTACAAAAATGATCCTGCTTTAACGGGGAAAATCATGTTACACCAGAATCTTCCCTTAAGCAAAAACGGTTCTCCTAGTACTTAAAAACTTGCAATAAGTTTCTAATTTTCATACTCCTTTCTTTAAATAATTGATTTGAATATATATTACACAAAATGAAAATAACACTTTCAGAGCATATATTTCCTTTCATATTCAACCACCTTTTTTCTAGAATTCCGACCTTTTTTTATGAATTTTAGAAAAAAATTAGATTAATCTACATACAGAAGATCTATTAGTGCCCATATAAATATGTAAATATCTTTTTTTTTTTCACTTTTCTAAGCCCACGTACTTTAGTAAATAAAGTAGTACTAATTACTTTAAAATTGCTACTGCAATAAAAATTTATTTTTATCTGACGGCATTCTTTATTTTTTTTTCCCATGAAATATCACAATTCACTTATTTTCGTAGCAGCTTAAAAATAAGTAAAATGCAAATATATTACTTGCTTTAGTTGAAGCAGCTATTTCTGCAATAAGGTTATTTATGTTTTGCTTTTAGCTAAAATCATTTTTTTCTTCACCGTAAAACTCTTTGTTCTTTAGTTTTCGTAAGTAAATTTTGGTTTAAGCATTCAAAATTGTGAATAATATTATATATAAACTGAGTTTCTATTATGCAGATGAAAAATTGTTTATAACTTTTATTTCACATGCATTTTTTTTTCATAAAATATTATACAGCATTTTGTAAGTTTACATATTGGAAAAGTCATTAATTTTGAAATATGTGTTTAGTAGCTGCCGTTAACTAGATTCAGTTTAAAAAGTTCGCTAAAACTTTGGACATTTTTTCAGAAGTTCTGTCCTTTTTTATAATCTTAGAGTACAATTTTAAATATAGACTAATATGTTTTTCATTTAATCTTTCATTTACTTTTAAGAGAACAATTAGAAAGATGCATTAATAAAGGATTATTAAAATAAGTTGTTGATCGTGGACAACGTTTTAAAATTTCTTCCACGTTTGTGGAAAATATTCCAAAAAATTTCATTAATCATTACAAATAACATCTCTAGTAATGCCCATATAAATATATAAAAACTACCGATTTCTTCCTTCTTTTCTAAGGTTTATTGTAGTTATCTCTAACCAAACTTTTAAGAAGGGAGATTTATACTCTTGGGTAAGTCAATTTTATACTCTTACACCCTAACAGAACTAAGCATTGTTTGTGAATGACCTTCATATCTATTAAATGACAATCTCCTAAATTGTCAAATGCCTTTGATAGAGCATTTTGGAATTAGCTTCAAAGCAAGATGGCTAACTCTCAGCACGAGATTCTTGTGCATTCTAGAGTTCTGTAACTTTGACTGTTTCTTATGAGGGGTTATTAACAAATTAATTAATGATGCCTCTAATAACAATTTTGGTATACAAAAAAAAAGCTATATCATTTTTGCGATGAAAACAGTGATACAAGATATTCTTCAGCGAATGTGGAATGAATTCATCCACCCTCCAGATATTAGACGAACATTTGGATGAGTTTAGTAAACTAAACATTAGTAATCTAAAACGTGAGTACAATAAAATAAAGTTACTTTGTGAATACAGTGTATAGTTTAGGAAATACAATCGTATGATATTGAATCCCTCATTTTCAATCACCCTGTATATTTACAAGCCTAAAATTTATAAAATGAACAGTATAATCAGTTTCCTTTAAAATCTTTTAGTATGGTAAACAAAATGTTTTGTCAATTTAATTTCTTGCTATGAAAGATTTAGTATTTGAAAAAAAAATGTACGAAGTGAAAAGTAGTGGAACTACACACTACCACACATTAATTTGGGTATTACAATGAAATAAAAAATGTCAATCGATTGGAGTCAAGTATATTTTTTCTGATATTTTTATTTTCTTTATGCGGCTATCTATACAGGGTGAATCTAAACTCTTGGGCAAAACTTTAAGGGGTGATAGTACACATCAAGACAAACAATATTAAATAGGAAACTCAGGGTCCCAAACGTCTTCCGAAGGAGATAGGCGCCATTAAAGTTTAGGGTCCAAAATTTCAAATGATTATAAAAAACGGAAAAATTGGTCGATTCGTTTGCGGTTTTCGCTAAAATTATTCTTTATGTCAGTATTTTCTAAAAAATAAATTTTATAGAAAAAGCTAAAAAAATGTCGATAGAGGGCGCTTTAGACTTTGGAGTAACGAACAACTATTTTTACAGTTATTTTTTGTATCTGACTAAATGCTTTCGAAAGCTTAGATTTAAACTTAAATTTTGAGCTCAAAATCTGAAACGTTGGGAGTGGTTAAGTAGCGCAAACTGAACTGTGTTTAGGAGTTGAAATTTGAACCCTCCTGAACACAGTTCAGTTATTCCCGATCTTGGTGTCGTAGACCAGGCAGAAACTACTACCCCTACACATAAAATAAACGGTAGAGGAATGACAAAATTAAATAAAAAAATTATTTAAAAAATAAATTTTAAAGATAAAGTTCGAAAATGCCGATAGAGGGCGCTTTAGACTTTGGAGTAATGAACAACTATTTTTTACCGTCGACTCCAACGAGGACCTGGTTGCGAGGATTACCGTCGTAGCAGGCGACATTCGGGAGATGCCCGGGGTATTCACTAATGTTCCCAACTCCCTCCGCTGGCTGCGTGAGGCCTGCATCGTTACTGGTGGGCACTCTTTCGAGCAGTTTTTGTGATTCCTCACGAACATCATGCGTGTAGCATTTTCTACGTGTCAACCTTCATTCATATTGCGCACTACATGCATACATCAAATTGTTTCTTTTTTTTGCGCGGAGAAATTGATCATGTCTGTTATGACTAAATTTTCTATTTAATTTTGTCAGTACTCTATCGTTTATTTTACGTGTAGGGGGTAGCAGTTTCTGCCTGGATTAATTTTAACACAATTATTCAAATTGATAAAGAAATCATATGAGTTGTAATTTTCCAACTGCACGAAAAATGTCCGTGCCAGGATTCGAACCTGCGATCTCTTGGCTGAAGCTGCCATGCTCTATTAACTGAGCTATCCCGGCATGAAATGGATGAATTATGCCCTCCAGATTCAACCGGGATAGCTCAGTTGGTAGAGCATGGCAGCTTCAAGATATCCCAGGTTCGAATCCTGGCCCGGACATTTTTCGTCCATTTGTAAAATTACAACTCATATTGTTTCTGCCTGGTCTACGACACCAAGATCGGGAATAACTGAACTGTGTTCAGGAGTGTCGGGGGGGAGGGAGGTGTTCCAAATTTCCACTCCTAAACGCAGTTCAGTTTGCGCTACTTAATAACTCCCAACGATTTAGATTTTGAGCTCAAATTTTAAGTTTAAGTCTAAGCTTTTGAAAGCATTTAATGAGATACAAAAAATAACGGTAAAAAATAGTTTTTCGTTACTCCAAAGTCTAAAGCGCCCTCTATCGGCATTTTTTGAACTTTATCTTTAAAATTTATTTTAAAGAAAATACTGACATAAAGAATAGTTTTAGCGAAAACCGCACACGAATCGACCAATTTTTCCGTTTTTTATAATCATTTGAAATTTTGTACCCTAAACTTTAATGGCGCCTATCTCCTTCGGAAGACGTTTGGGATCCTTAGTTTTCTATTTAATATTGTTTGTCTTGATGTGTACTATCACCCCTTAAAATTTTGCCCAAGAGTTTAGATTCACTCAGTATACTAAAATAAACAAAAACTTTAAATTATTCAGTTAAAGCTCCTAAAGTTTAATAGTTCAGTAGTTACCTTAAAATAGGAACATGAACGACAAATCATACGTCAAACATGGATTATATAACACTTTCCAATATATTTAGAATTCTGTAACAAAACTTCACAAATTAATATAGCGAAAAATGATGTGTAAATAAAGAGTTTGGAAAACGCATAACACATTTGAAAACCCTTTTTCAAAAATTACCATCTATATGAAAAATATCATAATATTTTTATACAGCCCTGTAAATGATCTACAAATGTGTATATATATTACATTGTATGCTAAAATTTAGTTCAGTTAGGAAACTCATAGTACAGTCAAAAATTCCCGAAATACGTTTACTGCATAGATTTATGTGTCCCTGTAAATGAACGATAAATTTACAGGGTATGCTGTGCTTACTATAGAATTGCACAGCATATTCTATAGTAAGCATATTGAACTGCACGTCAATGATGTATATGAATTTCAATATGTTTGATATAGTGAAGTATCATTAAAACACATTCCAACGATTTTCCCCCATATACCGTAATATAGCGGAATTTCTTTAGTGTTTCTGTAAACAAACAAAATATTT
Source organism: Maratus michaelseni (assembly GCA_963931845.1). Taxonomy (NCBI): domain Eukaryota; kingdom Metazoa; phylum Arthropoda; class Arachnida; order Araneae; family Salticidae; genus Maratus; species Maratus michaelseni. The sequence goes on from OZ007587.1 coordinate 284,831,503, forward strand.
TACACGCTTAATTTTCAATACCAAACATGCCGTAGTAAACCTCATCAACACATATCAATTGCATTACAATCCGAGTATATTTACGCGAGTTAGAACACCGACAGACGCCTGACAGACAGACTGACAAACAGATTAACTGAATTCATAAAAAAATTTTCCACTATGTTGGAAAGTGTTAAAAAAGCGATATTTCTATTTCGCTATTCTTCTATTTACATTCCGCCTACCATAGAATAAAAAAATATCTTGTTATGGAAGTTATCGATGTCAAAAGTTAACGAGTCTTACAACATACATGAAACATGGAAGTAACATATAAATAGATTATTTTTGTTCTATGATAGTAATGAAATATCCTGAGGTTTGAAGGATAATGAATTATTTCTTAGAGCTGTTTTTGAAATATTTATAATCTCAAGACCCTCAAATATAGCCAGTCGTAGCAAGAAAAATAATAACTAAAATATTGGTTATGTCTTTAATACCTGCTTGATTTATGATGCAAAAAAGCAAGAAAATGTTGAAAAGAATATATATATATATGAAAGAGAGATATAAATAGATGTAGGCTGCAAATAGCAATGTAATAATAAAATTCAGGTATGAGATTATCAGGATCTTTATCAAGTTTGTATTTCGCGAGAATGTTATATTTTTTAATAGATAAATTCCGCATACTCGTGAAACACAATCTTTTTAAGAGATAAAATTTCCCAGGAAAAATGTTATATAATTTATGATAAAACCAACACGATCAGTGAAAGAAGATATTATTGTAAAATTGTTACATTTCGTAGGACATTTTAGAGCTGTTTCATTTCTGCATGGTATTAATCTCAGATAAAAATAAAATGCTACAAAATTTTGGACCAACCTGACAGATTTTGAGAGATTCCTTAGTAATCGCTATTATTTTCATTTGTTGCAAAAAATAAGGAATGTTATATCTACATTCTAAAAAATGTAGACGATTTATAAAAATTTTTTTTTAGCAACAGTACCAGGTTTTTCCAATAATTTGTACAGAGAAATCTTGTTTAATCTCGGCAGAATTTCTCCCTGTTACAGACCTGGTAATCGTGTTAATTCAAACATTCTTCGTACGAAACAACAGTCTTTGTTGCAGATTTTTTTTCGAACGAAAGTTCTCCAATTTAGAGAAAAGACGATCCCTTAAACAAGAATAGAGTACCATTCCATTAAATATAATTTTCTTTTCTTTTTCTTTATATAATTTCTGTTACTTTCGAAATAATTAGTACAAAAGACTCTTGTACAAGATGATTTTACTTCTTTCTTCTTTACTGTATGTTTGGTATTTTCGAACTTATATGTGTCAGTCAAAATGAAGAATAATATGAATTTAAAAAAAATTCAGTCAGAGGACAAAAATAATATGAATGCTCGATAACAGGAGAAAATCGGTTTTTTACATGAAATGGACATATAATATTAGAAATACAAACTAATATCGTTTAAACAACAGGTTTATTACAGTGTCTGACATGTGTTGAAAGTTGTATATAAGTACTGGAATGGAAAATAAATGTCTACAATTATTTATTTTTTCAAACGAAGATGGAATTTTTATTTTGCCTGAATTAAAGAAAAACAATAAATGTAAATTCGTAATCAGGCATAATCATACCTTACTTGAAAATACCTTTTTTAATTTTAATATAACTTGTTGTTACAAGTTGTTACACCTTGTTTGCTACAGCATGCTGCTCTTCTTATATCAGCCCATACATTTTCTGTCCTTGATATTGCGCTTTAACTCATGTTTTTCTATCACAAACATCATTGCTGTGTAGCAATCACCTTTCTGTTCTTTCCTCTAAAAAGCTTTTCTTGTTACAGTTTTTTTTTGTTTTTTATCTTGTTATTTGACTCATATTTTACTATCCACCAATGACCATCCACCAATGAAGATCCACCAATGACCAGTGATCATCACCATCCTTTCCTCTCCTCTAAAAAGAGTTTTTGTTATAGCTAATATGCTTTCAGGTCTTACTATTGCTCTTTGACTTATATTTTACAATTCACCAACGTCATTGCCGTGTAACCATAATTATTCGTGAATCTCCTCTAAAAAACTGTTTTCTTTTACAGATTGCTGCTCTTTTTATACTAGCACTTTAAGTTAGATTCGGTTTGTCTGTCTGTCTTTTGATCTGTCTGTCTGTGCTCTAACTCATGTAAATAGATTCGGATTGTCATGCAATTGATATATGTTATTGAGGTTTACTATGGCATGATCGGTATTGAAAATGAAGTGTGTAGCATAGTTTTTTTACAGGGACTCTCAAAAGAATTCTGTTACATTACGGCCTATGGGGAAAATCATTTGCGGTTTATTTTAATGCTGTTATAGAATTTCAAAAATATTGAAATTAATGTATATCAATGAAGTGCACTACAAGAGGCTTACTATGGAATAGGGTGTGCATAGCACTTGAAGTTCCTTTACAGGGTCACTGAAAACAATTCTGTTACATTACGGTCTTTGGAGAAAAATCGTTTGCGGTAATAATATTTCACTGTTTGAAACATACTGAAATTGATATGTATCACTCAGGTGCATTACAAGAGACTTAGTATAGAATATTGTGTGTATACCATTCATAGTTCATTTATAGGGACATATAAAATAATTCGATACTATATGTTAACAAAATTTGCTGGAAGTGCGTTTTCAGTTGCTGAACGCGTTTCTAAATTTAACTCATTTTTTGTCCGTTGCTTGGCGTGTATAAATGATATGGATCCTATGCAGGGCGTCAGAAAAGTTTTCGAGTACATTGCCGTTTATTGACCGAAATTCCAGAAGGATAATTTTAAACTGTGCTACGCGTTTATTAACTGAAGTAAAATTAAGCATTCTATGTAGTATATATATATATATAAATCTATAGATCATATACAGGTCTGCACAAAGTAACGCGCACTTTTTTCTGAATATTGTTGGTAATTCCCGAAAGTGTGTTTTTAAATGCGTTATGGCTTTCACCTTATTAAACGGTAAAGATTTGTAAAATTATTTCGGACGTGTTGGAAAGTGTTACATAATTTATGCTTGACGTGCGATTTTTCGTTCTTATGTGCTCTTGATCTTGCTCTTTGACTCATCGTTTACTATAGTTATCATCATTGTCGTGTAACAATCACTATCCTTTTCTCTTCTCTAAAAAGTTTTTTTTTTTGTTACAGCTTGCTGCTAAGCTGATACCTGCCCATACGTTTTATGTTATTGATCTTGTTCTTTCACTCATATTTTACTATATACCATTTGCATTGTCATGTAATCATTACTATTCTGTTCTTCCTTTTAAAAAGCTTTTTTGTTAGAGCATGGCGCTCTTCTTATACCAGCCCATACATTTTCGAATATTGATTCATATTTTTGATTCATATTTCTTTGATTCATATTTTACTATCCACCAACATCATTGCCATGTAACTATCACTATCGTTTTCTCTTTTCTAATTTTTTTTGTTACATCTTGCTTCTTTACTTATAACAACCCTTACGTTTTCTGTTCTTAATTTTATTGTTTCACTGATATTTTACCGTCTGTCCCTTTCATTGCCCTGTAACCATCACAATATTCTCTTCCCTCTAAAAAGTTTTTTAAAAGATTCATGTTCATCTTATACCAACCTATACATTTTCTGCTCTTGATATTGTGATTTGACTCATATTTCAATATCTAACAACGCCATTGCCATGTAACCATCAGAATCTGTTTTCTATTTCAAAACTTTATTACATTACAACGTTATCTTCTTTTTATACTATTACACGCATTTTTAATTCGTAATCTATTTATTTTTCCACCTACTCTCATTGTTGCTATGTTACTATCAAAACTCTTGTCTTATTTACTAATCTTTACGCTTAGTAAAATTTTGAACTGTTAAACATTTTCAAACTAAGTTATCAGAATTCACTTTCCAAAAAACAATTATTATATATATGAATGAACTTATAAGAAACTTTTTTGGTTCTGCAAGACTGGAGTTTTCTAAAGAAAAAACAAACAAACAACAAAAACAAAACAGTATAAAAAAACAGCATATTTTAAACAATGATAATCACAAATGGTACCATGCAAGCGTAAATAACAATTGAGTCTGTAGTGAGCAGTTTTAACTTTTAATAAATTTTTATCAAAAAATCAATTAATTTTCGTTTTTAATAACATCTTCGAATAATTAAAAATTAATTAACTCATGTGAACGAATTAATCTGAATAACACGATATAAAATTAATTGGAATTTAACAGGAATATTTCCTTTGTTATACAACAAAACTAAAGATTTATTTCTTTGTTATTTAACAAAACTAAAGAATTGAAAAAGATATTTTAAAATATCAGCATTCTTTAAAAGATAATTAGGTAGTTTTACGGATTAAATCATGCATGTAATAAAAGAAAGTAATTATTACGAACACAAAATTGTTATCACTATGCAATATTATGTATTTTGTCGTCGATAAAATTTAAAATGTAGTTCATTAATTGTATTTCTTTACAGTAATATTTAAACCATTAAAGATAAAATATCTTCTTTTTCTGTATTTACTTTTGGAAACGTAAAAAAGAAATCAAGTAAGATAAAATGTTCTGGGTTTGAATTTATTATGCCATATATAACGTTTTTCCGTTTTTTAAAATAAAAAAATTGGATGTGAATTATACACTTATGTTCGTTATATGCGATTAACAAGTTAGCTTCACTATGTGAGCTGTCAATCAAATGTGATCGAGGTGAAATATATATGTTGAAAATCCGAAATTTTATTTAATAACATGCATCTTATGCCTAAAAAATAATTTTTCATTTCAAATTTTAAATAAAAGCTCTTGTTTGTTCGACTGGATCATATTTGATCACTAGCAGTCATGCGGGAGCCAACGTATTGAGCGTGTATAATGCGCCCCTTGGTGTTTAATGGCATTCTGTCTTCATATCTGTAAAACAAACCTTTTTTTTAAAAAATCAAGTATGGTAGCACATTTTAAACTAGAATTATTTATTAAAAAATAGAGGAATCAAATACAGCTGTTGAGCTGTTGAACAGTTTAGGCATTTTATGGGCCTTCTATTTGACGCCAACATTACTCATTACTATCTAAAAGTAGCTGTATTTTTAAGACTTGGTGAACCAAGAGAGAAGAAGTTCAACTGTAGTCTAATTTAATTAAGAGTGAATAAAATTAATGTTAGAAAAGCGTTAAGACTACGATTAAAGAGGAGAAATATAATTAAATTTGAAAAACAAATATAGTAATTACATTAAAAAACTGAATACAGTAAAATGTTTAAATGTTCAATTGTTCAAAACAATCGATATTAAGGACGAATAGCCAATAATACAAGGAAATTTCCCTTAAAGTAATACATTTTTTATTAATAGTGACAGTATGAATATACAGTAAAAAAATAAAGTATAATAATTTTATTAATTTATTTTTTGTAATGAAAATAATAAGGTTTAAATTCAATTTAAGTAAACATGATAAAAAGTTGCAGAACAGTTGATGTCGGTTACAGGGCTTCCGAGTTGCAATCAACTAAACGCCCAGTTTTTTGCATGTAGAGTGTCTTGTATTAAATTGAAACGTTAGGAAAAACATAATAAATAGAAACAAGACGCTTTATTAAATAATTTTATTAAATAAATTTTCTGGTGTCATATGTGTGACTGGAAAAGATCGGAAGGTTGTCAGGTAGGTAATTTATATAGGAAAAATGAAAAAAAGTTATATCTCACAGATAAAACTACTAAGCATACTAATTAAACGAGATGGAATCCTTGAACTTGATACTAAAATTAAATAAAAATAATAGTAAGTAAAAAAACTATCTTTCTTAGCATCGTACGATATTAACTCATGTATATTAGTACGTTTTCTATTTCAAAATTAAATTCTGGTTTAAATAAAGTGTACTTTTCTGCCAAGATAAATGACTGGTAGAAATCATATAAAGTTTTTGAACAAAAGATAATTTAAGGAAACACGTTTAGCCTGATGTGCACTTGAAGGTGAATAAGTGAATATATTAGTTATAAACGATGATTTGTATCTACAGGTTTGGTAAAAATACTGGAGGAAGTGGTACTAAAAATAGCGATCCTATTTTTAAGCCAAGCTTAAAGTGTAAACAGACTTTATTTTATAGAATCATGGATCACTCTATAGTCTACTGATACAAAATATTTGCAGAATAACATCTTTTTTATACCCGAGCAATGATTCATTACATTTAACCCAAATGATCGTTCTTCTGATTACTTACCCATCATACGTAGTACAGGGCAAATCTTGTAATCGTTTTGAAAATCGAAAAAAAAATTGACGAATTTGCACGTTTCAGACACTGAAGATTCCGAAAAACATATTTTTAGAAAACAAAATTTTGCCGTCCGTCTGAATGTTTGTGTGTCTGTGTGTCTGTGTCTGTAAACGCTCTATCTCCCAAAAAAATTGAGATAAAGACTTGAAATTGGGTATGTACTTAGTATGTAATAATGGGAAGAAGCTTATTGAATTTCAGTAACCTCGATTATCCGGAACTATTTTTTCCGGACTCTCGAAATATTCGTTCTGATAAAAGGTATATAAAAATTTTGGAAATTGTTTATTTTAAGGAGTGAATATAAAAGACAATACAAAAACATAAATTTTGCATAAAGCATGAAGTCGATCGGATAATGAGTTGCCGAGATATTTGGAATCCTATTTCCCACACTCTTCGATTTTTCAGGACCCTGTATTTGAACTAAATTTCAATTCAAAGATATATTTTAATTTGAAATGAGACGCTTAATCAGATATAATAAACGTTAGTTAATAGTATTATTGTTTTTGGAAGTTATAAGGATGTCTCTTTTAAGCAATTCAGTAAACGAGCCTTTAAAGTTTATGACGTCATTAAGCCACGATTTTATTCGAATTGCAATGCATTTTATAAATAGTTTACACATTTTTTATTTTAATATTTTATATTATGCATATCCATGATGGGTAAGTATTATGTTGGCCCGCAACGACTAGTTTTTAGCTTTAGCAAGTGTATTTTTAAATACCATTATTTCCTACCAAAACTTTTCGTGGTGGGTTTCTACAACATTTTCAATAGAAATAATCTTTGGGAAAAGGTTTTTAAAAAATTTGCAAGAAAAATTTATAAAAAAATAGTTTTGTTTGAAAAAAGTGCTATTAAAAAAAAACGAAATAATTTAAAGGCCTGGTTTAATAGATAGTATGACAGAAAAAGTATTTTTTAGGTAAAACAAAATTGAATCCGTCATCAAAACTATATAATTCCAGTATTTTCCGAAATGCGTTTTCTTTATGCAATCGTGTTCTAGAAGATAATCTCACATATGTAAACACAAATTACATAGGTTTATTTATCCGTTGCTGCTCACAAGGGACATATAAACATTGTTGTTTATTGCAAAAAAAAAAACATTAGCAAAAGACAATACCATGATATATTCTAATGGCCAACTACAGAACAAGAAGGAAATGGAAGAAGGATTACGATTTTTGAATACCACTTTTTTCCATATTTTTATTTAATCGCCGAATTCTTTCGATTTAATAAAGCGAAGATTATTATTAGGAAACAGTGGTATTCAAAATATGTAGTAATATTTAGAACATATGCTTAATGCCAACTTTTAAGATGCAGAAATTGTTGCTTTATGGCTATTTTATCAAAGCGGTATTAAAAATATGATTAATACTTTTTTGTATCATTTGTAAATCTCTTTATCCTCTTTCAGATTAAAAAAAAGTATCATCTAAAAGAATCTGATTTCTAAAGTTTTTAAAAATGCTAATTCTTATAAAATATATAACTGGTAACCCACGACGCGTAAATTTAAAGATTTAAGAAATATAATGAACTTAAAAAATTCTGAAAAAATCTAGCATTTGTGTGAGTTTGTATTGAATCTGTAACTTTTGTAGTTTTTGTAATGACTGATTCAATTAGAGAGAAACAAAATTTCGGCGGAGTTTACACGTGTAGTGAATGATTTGCAAGAGGTTTTACTTAAAGTAAATAAAACTATTCTGAAGCATAACATTTTCATTACTTTTAGTATTGTTGAAAAAACTCTCACATAGAAAATTGAATCTCGCATAATTTTTTGCATAATTTCGCTGTGCCATAAGCTGATATTTTTCATTCCATGAAATCTAATTATTTAATCAATAATTTAATAATTATGGACAATATCGATAAAAATATAAAAACTTATGGAATAAAGCAAGTGTATTTATCAGTTAAAATAAAGACATTAAGAAAATTGATTGAGTAATGCCGAAGGACATTTTGAAATTAAAACACTAAGTGGTTCATTAGTAAATGGCATTTATTAGTATTTTATTAGCATGAATTATGTTACGTTTTGCCTTATTGTTCATTATTTCCTTAACTACTTCCAATTTTAAACATGCTCTTGTTTTTAATTGATTTATCCAATAAATCATTTTGTTTAAAGTAAAGAGCAAGTTTTCATTAATTGACTAAACAAGCATACGGACGATAGTTCTTTAATAATTTTATTAACAAATGCATTAGGGAATGAGACATTGATCACTTCAGATTCATTGACAAGCTTACAAATATTTGAAATACATATTCTAATACAATATTAAAAACAAAATGTTATAGTGTTCGTTAATTATTTTGTTCGTTGTTTAGTTTATTTTAGTTTCAATTAATTATTATATAATTTTTTCAGGCAATTATACAGATTAGAAAACTTGGATTACTTTGTAGATGATACCTTTAGTCATTTGTAATTATAATTACTCCAGTCTTGAGATTTCAGTACTTCAGTATATGAATGCTAGCTCTAGTGATTAGTAGTTGAACTTAATATGAGATTGTCTGTAAAAATACATAAGATCACTTCGGAAATACATTCAGAAAAAATAGAATTTTTGGAGTGTTAATCGCTATTTTAAAATTTTAAAATAACAACAGTACTATTATATGACTTGAATGCTTTATTTTATAATTACGTATGCTTAGATTCTATGAATTTGTTCAACTTTGGTAACTAATTACGCAACATATTATAAGTGCAAGCAACGTAATTTACGGAGACATTAATATTAAGATTTACGGAGGACTTAATTTATGAGAGTATCAGTATTAGTACTTCTGTCAATATTTATTAAATACGTTTCCATAATATGGCATTTAATCATTTTGAATATTTCCAGACGATCTTCATATAAAATGCAATTCATGCAATACTGGTAATAAACGATTTGCTATTAGAAATATAAAAATATCTAATATGTATCGAAGGAATGAAATTTTATAGGGAAAAAATATGAAATACATGAATGTCCAAATATTGCTTTTCTGACAAGAATATGAAACTATGTGTATGAAACTAACTTATAAAAATCGTATCAAATAAAACACCACATATTTTTGCATTGGTTTTGCGAATAATTTGATATAAACCACCAAGCACTTAGCGTAGTATTAATAAAGAAATCTCAAAACTCGCATACTAAATTGCATATATTTTTATATATAAAAAAAGTTTTATAATAATAAATATATGTCTGTTTCAATATAATGTGCATGCTTACCTGTAAATACAGAACAAGCTTACAAGTAATGCTGCCGAAAAACCAAGTCTTCGTCACATCCCATAGCACCGTTGGTGGTAGACATATTAAAATAACAAAGAAGTCGGCTATAGCGAGATTCACAATAAAATAGTTGGTGACCGTCCTCATGGTATGATTATGATATACCGACACGCACACCAAGGCATTACCTATCAGGCCTACTATAAAAACAGTTATGTGGAGAGAAATGAGTAACCACTCATAAGTAGATGGTAATATGTATTCCTCTATCATAGCAAGATAGTCTTCATCTGAAATGCAATACTCATTGGTACAGCCAGAAACATTGGTGAAATTATGACTGTCCGAAAATTCTTCGTATACGCTGGTAACAACATCCGAATCATCCGATTCCATATTGATGTATCTGAAAACGTTCGACAGCAGAAGTTATATGTATCAAATGAATCAAAATCTGATGTTCTGATTTTAATATTGAATTTCTTGAATGTTCATATCAAATATGCCAGAAGATTATGCAGGATTTCTTGCTTTCCGAATTCATGGAAATTTTTTGCTTTTATAACATCGAAGGAGAATATTTTCCTATCAAACTCACATTTTCTGAAACAGTTATTTTATGATTTTTCAAACAGGTATTTAGTTGAGAATGTTTTTGATATATCATTTTATAGGTTTTTCATAGCATATATTATTATAAAATAATTTATTGTTTGCATATATAATGAATAAATTACTTATATGGTAATCTAAATAAAATATCTATAAAAGTTTCTTTAAATTACATTTTTTTCTTTTGATTTGAGCATATTACAAATATTTGTTCATTTCTGACTTTTCCATATATCTCCAGTATGAATATTCAATCTATAATATTTTAGTTTGTTGTATTAGTGTTTAAACAAATTGTTTTCTTCAAAGAAATTATGTAGCAGAAAATCTTGGTTGATTTATATGCAAATATGTATCACATATGATTCATCTCTACAGAATTTTTTACAAAGGTATATAACTTAACACAATCCATCATTTCGGAAAGTACATGTTCTTGAACAAAAGCTTTATGAAACACTTCATTAATACACGAAATGGTCCTCCGCGCTCAACAAATACTTGTTTCATTTCCATAATTAATATTTCATTAAGAAATCATATTTTAATATTATTGGATGCTTCTATTTTGTAAAGATATGCTAATATGAAGCGTAATGCTTTCATTGATTATTCATCTGCTTAGATAAATAAATAAATAAATATATCTTGTTTGTGTTATTATTGTTCATCTTTCGTCAAAATTTCGATATAAAATTATATAAAATGATTGATATAATTTTTTTTATATAATTATATGAATTGATATAAAAATTTCAAATTATTTTTTTAATTACAATAATAAACATTATTGAATGAATTTAATCTAATACTCTTATATAACTTATGAAGCGAAGTTTAAAGAATGTAAAACAAGCATAATGCTATCTTGAAAGAAAACCGTTCGGGGGAAATATTGTTTTATATATGAATGTAAAGGTCTATATATTTGTACAGAACCTAGATATAATGACATTAAATTTATATGATTAGAGTATTTTGAGATTCACTGGTTGCAGTTTACATATTTTTGGATATAATATTTCCAGTGATTCAGAATTTCAAATTATGCTTCCCGATTTTATTTTTTCTTTGTAGCTATCCCTTCATGATTTTACTTGGCTTGCATTATTACGACGTCTTCAGTTGTACCATAATATTCCACCCGTCACTTGTACAATCAGCCTAAAAATAGGAAATAAACATTGATTATAATATAATCTACTATGTGAACAAATTATCATAAGAAATACATGTCCTAAATTAACATGGGTATAAAATATTATACAAAAATAATGATGTATATAAATTATTCTAGTATAATTCTTAAATAACAACCGATGCTAATTAGATTCATTTTCAATTCTAATTTGTTTTGTAACACTGATTCAAAACTGGTAAAAATTAAATTTGTACATTTTTAATGTACTAAATTTAGGTTTGACAAACATTCTAATACACACTGTCAAAAAGAGGAAATAATGCAATAAATAAAAATAAAAAACAAAACTTTTAACGCAAGATATAGCTTTAGTTTCAATTTATATATAGAAAAAAGTACCATTTTTATTTATGAAACATTTTTTATATATGTTTCCCGTTATTTCATCTTAAAGGATAATTTACTAGCTAATGTTAACGTAAGTTCTAAAAATTTACTATGAGCATAAAAATTTTATTACCTGTTTAAATGCGGCAGAAAAAAATCGTGAAAATAGAAATTTTCACTTTTTTTAAATAAATGATTAGTTTTAATTTAATTTAATTTAATTTAATTTTAATAATTATATAAATTATTGAAATTTTAAAATTACTACACATAATAGTCTTAGCATTCAGTTTTTAAAATGCATTTCTCGGTGTTCATACAATTCCCAGAAACATGTTAGCCAATATTGAATAAGTTTTTGAAGATAGAGCAATGAAAAGTTATTTTCAGGATGAATAGAGTATGATATAAATTAAAGACTTGAAGAAAAACGTGCGCTTTGTCCTAAAAATTCAAAAATGAAATTGAAAGAAAAATACTTCCAGCGGTTGAATACAAGAGGAATGTAACAGGGCTATAGAAAATCATAAACGAGTTAGCTGATACAAACAGCTTTATTCATAGAGGAATCCTTTAACAGTCTCCATAATCATCTAGACATCAACGGCACTCGTCTAGTGCACCGTACGATTGTTACCTTTTTGTTCATTTTTTTTTTCAGATTACTTGATTGCTACCACGTTTCTGAAATAGTAATATTTGCCTTATACTAGCCTTATTTAACCTGCTAGTAAAAAAGATGAATTTCACTGTCAAGTTGTAGACAATGAAAGGGGTATATTAATAAATTATTGTGGCATATTATACCTGTATATGTAGACGTATTGAAATTTAAAAATGTATAAGCCTTTTAAACATTTACTTAAAAGCTACAGCGTCACATTTTGAAAACTTTTTGTTCAAAAAAGTTTTATTTGTCTATAAAATTAAAAGTGTTCTAAAAGTTTTATATCGACAAGCACATCATTTGCATTATGTGTACTTCAATTTCGTTTCGTGGAGCAGAAGAACGAAGTCCAGAGCTCTTTGAAACGGACAACTTATTTCTTACTAACCGTGTATATTTTCTTTGATTTATTCATTTTAATAGCTTTGCTCAAACATTTTCATTAATGGGTCTCATACCTTCTGAAACCTTTCCACCACCAGTTATATGTGATGTGAGTTCGAGTTCTCTTAAATGTTTAAATAATTATTGAAATTACACAAATTTCCAAAATATATTTTAGCCATATTTCAAAATTTCAAATTTGTTAAAATAAACACTTATATTACAATAATAAAAAATGCAATTCAGTATAATATTACAAAATTTTCCGAAATGCTTTCATTTGGTAAGTCTGATCTGTATATTAACTTAATTTAAAATACATATATGAACATAAAACATATATTAAAATGACCTCTAAACTATGTTTAATAGAATGAATTAATGATATATAAAATCTTTGCCAGAAACCATTTAAAATATGCAATTAAATTTGAATATTAGACAATACATTGCAAAAATGATTAATTAGTCATTAAAAAATAAATAAAATGTTTAACTATCCCAATGATATTATTTCATTCTATAAATAAAAAATTGATATAGCCACTTCTAAATTTTTAGGCTAATTCCTAGACCAGTTTTTTTTTTTTTTTTTTTTTTGTAAATTTTACGGACAGTTGAAAAAAAATTCTGAAAGTTTTGCCATTTTAACTGAACTGCGTTTTTAATTAAATTAGAAACGTTTATTTTTACGTAACCGTTTCTAAATATGCTTAATACGCTTAAATATACTATATGAAATATGGCTTAAATATACTATATGAAATATGGCTGAAATATACTATAGAGGTTTGCATAATTTCAATATGTATTTAAAAATTAATAAAAACTCGCAACCATGTCATATTCCACTGGCGGTGGAAAAGATTCAAAAGCTATGAGTTCCCTTAATGAGTTTTCATTTTCCTTGTAAGATATTGTTATTTAGAACACCACATTTAAATAAAATACGTTTTTAGTTTATTAAATCAACACAAATCATTGAATAATACAGAAAAACATTATTTTGTTAAATACAAATGGAGAAAATGTCTTCGTCCGTCCACGCAACGCTGATGTTTTGGTAACAGAAAATATATATTTATATATCGTGCTATTTATAAATTATTTTGAAAATGTGGAAAACTGTTTTTATCCAAGAATGGTAAACCGTATGTTGGAATGCCAAGTAACTTACAGCCATCTGTTTCTATTAGCTATCCATTACAAACCAAGATTTGTTTTAAAATAAGCGTAAAAATAAACCATGTTATGTTATGAAAGGGTGGAGAATTTCCTGCCTTCAGGCGTTAAATATATCAGTCGGTTTAAACAAGAATAAGTGAATGACGTAAAACCTTATTCATATTCTGTAAAAATATCCAGAAAATGAGTAGGAATTAAAAAAAAAATACAAAAGATAACCTCTCTAGTTACTAACGGGACTTAATGTAAAATTAGTAAAATATTTATAATACTTTAAAAAAATTCTTTTGATTTACTGCTTAGCATTTAAAAGGGTTTTTGTAAAAGCCTTTAAAATATTTCTCATCTGAGGATAACACACTCTTAAAATCCACAAAACTGTCGAAATCATGCATGTTGTAAAGCTCAATATATCCTTTTTACTTACCCATCATACGTAGTATAGGGTAAGTCTTGTAATCGTTTTGAAAATCGAAAAAATTTTTTTGACGGATTTACACGTTTCAGACACTGGAGATTCCGAAAAACATATTTTTAGAAAAAAAATTTTGCCGTCCGTCTGTGTGTCTGTGTCTGTGTGTGTGTCAGTGTGTCTGTAACCGCTCTATCTCCCGAAAAAATTGAGATAGAGACTTGCAATTTGGTATGTACTTAGTATGTAATAATGGGAAGAAGCCTATTTCATTTCAATAACCTCGATTAACCGGAACAATTTTTTTCGGACTCTCGAAATATTCGTTCTGATGAAAGGTATATAAAAACTTTTGGAAATTGTTTATTTTAAGAAATGAACATAAAAGACAATAAAAAAAACATAAATTTTGCATAAAGCATGAAGTCGATCGGATAATGCGTTGCCGAGATATTTGGAATCCTATTTTCCACACTCTTCGATTTTTCATGACCCTGTATTTCATCCAAATTTCACTTCAAAGATATATTTTAATTGGAAATTTGACGCTTAATCAGATGCAATAAATTGCTAGTTAATAGGATTATTATTTTTGGAGTTATAAGGATGTTTCTTTCAAGCAATTCGGTAATCGAGACTTTAAAGTTTGTGACGTCATCAAGCCACGATTTTATTTGAATCGCAATGCATTTTGTAAGTAGTTTACACATTTTTATTTTAATATTTTACATTATGCATATCTATGATGGGTAAGTATTACGGTTGCCCCCAACGACTAGTTTTTCTTCCATATATCACCAGCACTATCAAGCTCGAGTAAATTAGTTTCTACACCATATACTGCAATCCGAATTGAGTTTGTATTGCAAAGAAAATATTTCTACTGATAAGGAGTACGAAAAGTGCTCGAAACATTTATATTAACCTGTATTTTAATGTTTTTAGTGTCTTTTATCATTAAATGTCTGTAGGTATATATTTTATTTAAAATAGTTCAAGTTTTTTTTTTTTTTTTTTTTTTTTTTTTTTTTTTAACGTAAAATATATTTTTTGACTTTATTGTATTTATAAACGCTTGATATTTTTCCTGTGTTAATAATTTTACAACTATCTTATCTGTATAATTTGAATTTTCTTTGGCATACACACGTTTTAAGATTGTATAGTATCACTTCATGTTTATTTTACATCATATTTAAATCTTCTAAAGAAATTTTTATAAAGAAATTTTACTGTTAATAAGAACATATGTGCACATTGTTTTTTAGTTTTTCATTTACTTTTTTTCTATTCAGAATCACATAATAGTATATTATTCATAGAGCTCTCGTATACATATTTTGTATATGCTTTGAAATGAGGGATTATTTAATTATTTAATATCTTCTATATATGGTTATATTTGCACAGAATTGTTTATGTGATGTAAAGGCGCTTTTTAACACCTGCATATAAATTAAAGCTTGTATAGAATTAAAATTTTTATTCTTGTACAATAAATTTTATGCAAGGCTATTGTGATAATCCGTTTAGATATATTTACAGGGTGGACAAAAAAGTCATCCTTTCAATAATTCAAGTGCCATGAAGCCTCAGAGAGTTAAACTGAAAATTCTTTTATTTAAACTGAAAATTCCTTCATTTAAACTGTAAGTTCCTTTAGTTAAATTAATATATTATAAGTATCTATATTGATAAAGAAAAGGTGTTTGTCTGTCTGCCTGTTGGCTATAGCTAGGGAAATCTATCTCACGTATAAGCCTGAAAATTTTGATTAGGATACACGAAATCAGATCCGAATGCACCTGGGGCTCAGATTTTTTGATAATTATCCGCTATATTAATCATGGACATCGCAAAATGGCACACTGTCGCAGTTATCTGTCCCAAAACAGCATTTCTAAAAGTTTTGAAGCAGAGAAGAAAGAAGAGGAAAAATCGTTCCTCATTTTCGCATTTTGAAACTGCGGCATCCGTTTTCATGTTGAAAGACAAAAAAAAAAATATATTCTTGGTACATTCCCTAACTTCACGATGTTATTCGTTAAAAAATTTTAATACTTACCCTTAAAAAATATATTTTGCAAAGGTCAATTTCATTTTTTTTTCTTCCGCAAATTTACAAATCCGCATCCGCTCTCCTGATCAAAATATGAAAAAACAAAATTAACTTACTTGTTCGGGGTATCTTTCGGATTCATACGGTGCTATTTGTTTAAAAATATATTAATATTTACCGTTTCAAAAAAATATTTTCCTATTGCCAATTTCGTGTTTTTTTCTTTTTCTTTCTTTTTTTCTTTTTTTTTTCTTTTTTCTTTTTTTTTTTTTTTTTTTTTTTAGTTTTTAATTCTATCCTTTGTTCGAGTCAAAGTATGGAAAAACAAAAAAATATTCACGCATTAACGGTACTTTCCTCGTTATAAAACTGTCTTTGTTAGAAAAAAAGAAATATTCTTACAATTTCAAAAAAAAATATTTTTTGAATGCCTATCTCTTGGTTTTCGTTTTTTTCTGCAGTTTTAAAATTTCGCAACCCCTTTCCAAATCAAAATTCAAAACAACAAACAATACCCACTTATTTCTGATACTTTTCTGGTTCCAACGATGTCTTCGGTTTAAAAAAATACTAACATTTACTATTTATAAAAATATTTTCTGGAACCCCTTTCACGAATTCACCAGACATTTTTTCTCTGTATCTTCCCACTTATCAATTGTGTCGCATCAGAAACGCATCTTGTAACTGTATGGTTTTCGCGCTTTAAGAAAGGAAATAAGGGGGGTGGGGGATGGTATATTACTTAGGTTTTCTCAGAAGCTTTTGGTCAAAAGTTAAAGTTTAATATATCTAAATGTCAGAAATTAAATCGACAATCACTATAACGATGCATCTTTTTTTCGTTTGGATAGATTTTTCTTAAAAAATATAAATTCATACAAATTCGAGAGCGTAGGTTGCGGAAGGAAGTGTGGCCCTAATTAAAGGTTCGTTTGGATAGTTTTTGTTTTAAAAATGTAAATCATACAAATTTGAGGGTGCACGCTGCCGAAGGCAATGGGACCTCCAGTTTTAAGTTTGTTTGGATATATTTTCGTTTAAAAATATAAAATCATACAAATTTGAAGGTTTACGTTATCGAAAGCAGTGGGCCCCCGAATCTTGATTTGTTTGGATATATTTTCTTTTAAAAGTATAAAATCATAAAAAGTATAAATCACATACAGATTCGATGATGTATCTGCAGTGGAGACCCCTCATTAGGTTCGTTTGGAAAGATTTTTATTTAAAAACATAAAATCCTTCAATGCAGATTTTATATATATTTAAGGTTATTATGACAGGACTGGCCAATGCCAGGCGGGTCAGCTAGTCTTTATATACATATACGTTAATTTTAAATGAGGTTGCCTTTAACTGAGGTTAGCCACTGCCTTTCAAATGTTCTGGAAACTTTTCACAGATTTGACGTAACTCATTCTTACTTATTTGTTCTGAAGCAAGCAGGCTTAAGATTTTTTTTTAATATTTCATTTTTGTGTGAGGTTTACATAAAACTTTTTTTAATCAGGAGAATTAGGGGACCATTTTTAGAGTCAATAAAACCCGGCTATATATGCTTCTTCATCTATCTTGGGTAGCCTTAACTTTATGAGCTGGTGGAAAGTTTTGTTGAAACTTTCAGCGCTTTTTCTCAAAATGCTTAGTAGCCCATGGGTTTAAAGCGTGCTGATGTGCATTTTGTAATATTCTTTAGATATTTTTATAATATTATACTAACCCTTTTATGCATGGCAATCTCATATGAGGTTTTATCGAAAAATGACGCCCAACAAACTCTGTGTACCTTTATACCTTATTTTTATTTCTGTATCATAGATAAACTTCATATAAGCTCCATAATGCTTATCAAATACAGAAATAGATAGCAGAGACATTTCCTTTTCGAATATTCTGTTGGAAGATCTGTCTTTGCCAATTTTTTTCTGTTCTGCAGGACAGAAGATTTGTGGCTTGTGGATCTAAACTCTAAACAAAACCTGACTAAAAATGCTTTATTTTTACATTTTACTTTGTGATAAACCGTCCAAAGTTTAAATTATCCCAAAACTTTTTTTAATAACTCTTAATAATAGCTTTTTAATACTCTTTAGTAATATATAAGGTTAGTTTTCTCATTTTGTAAAAATGTAAGATCTTAAGAAGTTCCTCACTATTTGTTCTTATTAAACCATTTTAAATCTTTTTTAACTCGTTAACTCCGCACTAACGCGAATTCGAACCGACAAATATTTCAAATGTCGGCGTATTTTGAAAACATACTTTCATTAATTTCCATTTTTCATTAACAAAATGAAATTTGTATAAAAATAAGTGTCACAGTTCGATTTATTATTAACTTTTGTATAAGAATCATGCGTTATATTTCATTATCACTATATTGCCTACAAAGTTATTCGCAGTTGAATTTACGGAATACAAAATACGACTAGTGTATAGTGCGCGGTGTTAAACTGAAGTGTGGAGTCCACAAGTAAGAGGATTAACCCCTTTGCGACGAGCGTCCCGTACAAAGTTTTTAATATTGCTGCATAAGCAATTCTAAATAGAAAATTTTGTCTTATTTTATCGCAGAAAATCTGTTATTAAATAAAATTAAATTTACTATTAAAATCTACTGGTGAGAAAATTTGAGGATTGTATGTTTCCTATATGCACGCTGGTCGCGAAAGTGTTTCACTCAAAATAAAATTTAATCGAAAACCATTTTTTAAATACTGCGTTTTATCATTTAGGTTAAGAGCTTCATATGAAGCTTAGGTGAGCAAAAGGGTTAAAAATTAAATATATACTGTCAAATATTTAAAACAAATTAAGTCTGTCATATATATTACAATATTTAAAAAATATTCCGCCAAGATTAGCATTATTCTATATAAAATTTCTTTTCAATAATAATCCATCTATTATACCGGCTTATTAAATTACATTCTCATCTTAAATTAAACAATCAATCTCCATATGTAAATGTATAAGATCTTAATCTACTAATATTTATTCCAAAGTACTTATTATAAAAATGGCTCTAACTACTTAAATGTATTCTTTAAATAAAACCCCTTTTATTTTTAATCCACTATTAAAAATCATTATTAAACCCGTGCATATCAAACCGCCAGAAATTCTCTACTTAAATGCTAAAATATCGTAACTCCTAAATTATCCCGTTCTAAAAAATCTATATACAGGGTGATTATATAAAAAAACTATCCCGATATATGAGTCCTTAACTATCACACCGTTCACAGAAACTGACTGAAATTTTGGTTTTAAGTATTTTGGGGTATGCGCTCAAGAATCGTATGAAAAACAGCCGTTAAACTCTAACAGTTACGGTTACAGTAACAAAATTTTGAAATTTTCAAATGGCAACACCTATTTTTTTTATTGGAATGTGATCTTCATAGTGAAAAACCATAAAAAGCGTTGAAAAGGTACCTGTAACACGAAAATTTCCGGCGCTAGAGAGACTAAGAAGAAAAGTGAAAACAACCAATAAAGGACAGAGAAGCAACAGAAAGTAAAACATTTTATTATTCAATGCTATCCACCATCTGCCGCATGCAACGTGTCTTCGTGTGTGACGTGTAAAATTTGTGAAACACAATAAAATGTTTTGTTTTCTGTTGATTCTCTGTCCTTATTCGTTGTTTTCACTTTTCTTCTTAGTCTGTCTAGCGCCGGCAATTTTCATGCTACAGGTACCGTTCCAACGCTTTTTATGGTTTTACACTATGAAGATCACATTCCCATAAAAAAATATGTGTTGCCATTTGAAATTTTCAAAATTTTGTCACTGTAACCTGTAATTGTTAGAGTTTAACGGTTGTTTTTCATACGATTCTTGAGCTCATACCTCAAAATACTTAAAACCAAAATTTCAGTCAGTTTCTGTGAACGGTGTGATAGTTAAGAACTCATATATCGGGATAGTTTTTTTATAATCACCCTGTATTTATATTCATTCTTTTAATAAATTATCAAAATGTACCTTACAATATTTCAGTGTTTTAATATTCTAATTTTTATTCCGCGTCAATAAATTATTTTTCTTTTCCTTTCTTGTTTTTCTGTTGCGTGCTAAAGCATCGTCCGAAATCTATTTTTAGCAATACTCTCGACTCAGGGCTTTTTATTTGTTTACGAGAGATAAAGTGTACCAGGATCGGGGCTTTGGAAGGTTCCAGAAGTTTTTTCCAGCTCGGAAGTCAGTTTTCTTCAAAATTAATACACAGGAACTGTAAAATAAGTCCCTCTTAAATCGTTTATTAATGGTGTAGAGGATCCACGTGACCTTATTTGTTACTTTGCGCCTGAAAAAAAATAAATACTCAAGCACAGCATAATCGAAGGGCTTTTTGGAATTTTTCTGACGGTGGACAGTAGAGGGAGACGGGAACGAGAGATGAATCAGACAGAGGATTGAAAATGGAGAGTTTTCGAAAAGTAAAAAATAGTATTCGAAGCTTTTTTAAAACATCCTAATGCACAGATTTATTGAAACCCCGACTGCAAATTAACGATGAAGGAGTAATCAGTTAAATCGGCATGCTACAGCATTTCTTCTGGGGGATTTCTGAGTATGTAAATAAACATTGTTTTTCAACATCCGACTGCTTAATTTATGGAGTCCATACATTTTCATTGTAACTGCTGAGCCATGCAGCCATCCGGCCTATGCCTGTGTTTAGAAATATGGAAACCCAATTTAACCAGATTTGTTTCCCCAACAACCTTTTCTCAGCTCCAATTTGTCACTTCACCACATATATCTCTATGTCATTAACACGTTTACTGACACCCATACATTGATTACTTGCAATTTTAGAGGCCATGACATGATCTGGATTAACTCGGTTTTTCATTCAGAATATCTGCCAGAATTTTCGAAAAGCAATCACGAAATGCTTGTCATTAAATTATTAAAAAAATATTACTATTCGAAAGTTCTCGGATGTGATTTTAATTTAAATAAAACGCGGTAAGTTATCAATGCAGATTACGAAACTATGTCCGTCGCGTCGAGTGGCGCATTCATTCAGAAATATACCGAATACGCCAAAAGTTCGTTAAAACTTTAATAAAAAGAAATAAATTATGATAAAAAAATGCGGTTTGCAATAATGATATAAGAGGGAGATTTTTTTTAATAACAAAAAAGTTGTAATTAAAATTACCGATAGATGGCACTGGCATGAAGCAGATGTATGCACATTAGGTTTATAGTAAAAGACGCATTTCAGCGAAGCGTCTGACAAGCTGCAGTATTCCAGCACATGAAACAGGGCCTTTTCTCGTCTTCAGTCATTCTGCCGTGCAGAATTTTTGCAATGCGCCAGTTGCAGATTCTCCGTTCTTATGAAAGAGTTTAACCACCAGATCTGGTAAAAATAACATACTGTGAATGAAGAATCTGTGTGTATTGACGGGTCTTGTTGGCAGCCTGATTTGCATAAATCTGCTTCATATTATGCACGCAGCGCCATCCATCGGTAATTTTTTAACCAAACTTTTTTTTTGTTATTAAAAATAATCCGATCTCCCTCTAATCCCATTCCTGCGAACCGAATTTTTTTACTGTGATTTGTTTATTTTTATTTAATGCTTAAAATATTTTAACGAACTTTTGGTGCACCCAGTATACAACAACAGTTAATGTGTTGGCGCAATGTTTATATGATCCCGTATAAATAATTACATTTATTCAAATATTACTTTATTTAATTTATTTTTTAAATCCGTTATAAAAGGACAAATTTAGAAATCATTCGTATATCGACTATCATTGTTGTCATGTTAAAAATGACTGCTTTTCTAAACAATTTCTTTAAGAAGTAACCATAAATTACGAAGTCCGAGTAATTTACGAGTCAGTCTTACGGAGTCAGCATAAAATATTTCTCGAATTAGAAAACGGACAATCGACGCTACTAATAGCATTGAGATAACACAATTCTGAACAATTAGATTATCAATTGCCCGGTTCCATTAATCAAAACCATAGGTTATGTATATTAATATCTAAGTTGCACAGTAAAGTATAAGGCAATTAAATGGAGTTTGAAATTATGATTGATTCAAGCAACGGGAAATGCGGGCTTTTTCCCTATATATCTTAGATATTAAAATTTCATTCATATGTGATAAAATATTTAGGAATATTTTGTATAGTTATTTACTTAAAATAAGCTAATTAAAAGATTTAAAAAGAACAAAAGTCCTTTGAATTATACCTTTATGCTAAATTTGTTTCATATAATTTCATACTTTAATTTCTTTAAAGTATTTAAATTCGTACATAGTAAATATGTCATATCAGTAGTATTTTTATTTCTTTTATCTCCACGAAAGAAATTCTTTTTCATGGTGAATCATTTTTAAGAATATGAATCAATAATTAACAAACGTTAATGATTTTTGTAAATTTCAAATAAGTGATCTTGAAAATTACTTTTTTTCTAAAAGCTTCAAGAAATAAATTTAAAGAAGTAATATATAATTTTATAACATTAAGAACAACTTTATAAATTTTGTATCAGTTTTTTTAAGATATTCACATAGTCTACATTTTTCTAAGCATACAATGTTCATTTAAAACAAGTTTTATTTAATTCAAATTGTTTTGTGATGTGTCCTGTCATGGTCTCAAATTTTGAATAGGTGTTAAATCTAAAAAATGGTACTTCAAAATCTCCAAATTATTTTAACGTGATCTAAATGTAATAAGTAGACTATTTTCTTTTGCATTTTCATCTTGTCTTTCTTTCTTTTTGGTATAGTGCTAATAAAACATTTTCTCAATAAATAAATAAAAACTAGTTTTTTTTTCGGCTGTTTGGGGGTATTTAGCATCTTAGTTTCATTTATTGCTGGAAACATACGCTTGATAATCTTTTCATAATCTCTTTTTATATTTACGCCCATAAAATAAGTAGCTTATATACATCATGCTTTAAGTATACTTTTCATTCTTCAAGTAAATTTATCACACAAAAGAAAGACAATTGTGTTTGTATGACACAACTCTTGAAAATTGTAACAATTTTTCTTTAAAAAGAATAGTAGTACTCATAAATACATAACAGTAATATGATGCTTAAAAGTATAATACGAAGAGATCTTTTTCTTAGTCTTTGCAACGAAAAAAAACCTCTATAATTTAAAAATAGATCTTACCCGATTCAACTGTAAAAGGATATTTTCCTTCATTTTTAAGAAAAAAAAAGTAACCTACTAATTATTCAAAAAATTAAAATATTTTTCTCACAGAATAAAAAAAAAGAAAAAATATCGAAACAGTTCCATTGTAATTCCATTCTTGGTTTTATTCTTTTTCTCCGTGATGTAAATTTTGTTCTTGAATCTTAGAAAGTAAAGTTACTTTTGAGATCTTTTTTTAGAAAAGAGAAGTCTCAAGTATTCATGAAAAAGACCACTTGTATTTTGTTTGCCTGAAAACAAGACTTTAAAAAAACATTAAAAATGTTTGGGAACTTCTTCGAAAACTTTTGAAAATTCTGGGCTGATTGTTGAATAAAATTGCAAATATCATTTAATTATTATTTAAAATGTCTTTTTAAATCTTAATTAACATACATTTATGTATTTTACCTGCGCAAAGTACGTGCATGCAGCTGACAAAAGAGATAGACCGCTATACTAGACGGGCTGTTTTTACAAAAGCGGAAGTATCATAAATGTGGTGTTCCTTTAAATAAAATAAATTCATTTGATTAAATAAATTAGATTATATGATTTGATTAATCAAATTTACATTCTATATTTAGAATATGTTTAAACTATACGCTAAACAAAAATCACATTTAGCAATAGAACGTGACATTTCAGCATTAGTGCATAATGAAACCAGTTGGAAATTGTACGTCAAAATGAGATACGTACGTACTATAACTAGTTTAATAAATATTCAGATCTTGTTGCAATAGCTGTTGCACTCTTAAGCAAAAATGGACGAATACAAATTTATTTTATGTAATGCAGATTTTCATATTATAGATATTAGATTTATTTTATGAAATGAAGTTTCAATACACTTTTGTAAACAATTAATTACAATTCTGTTACATTAAAATTATGCTATGCGCAGATATTCAATACAAGAGAATGTATAAAAATCACCGTTATTATTTTCGTGAAATGAATTATATTGTCTGTTATTATGATATGATTAATCTATACTATTAAAATCCGTTCGCGTATCTATGTAACCTCAAAAACTCGGAAACCACAGGGCGCAGGGCTACGAAATTTTGCACGAGTTGATAGTAGGGGGCCCATGAACGATTGGGGTAAAAAATTCATTGGGGTAAAAAACATTTTAAATAGATTTTTGATAAATTAAATATTAATTATAATCCAATCACTAAGAGATCTCATCAAAAATACGCTTTTTTATCTTCGGTTGGTTGGTTGCAAAAAATCTCTGCAGAAGTCATTAAATAAATCAAAGTAGGGATAGTTGCAAATTGCGAGTCCAGTGTTTAAAATCGATGGTTCAGAGATTATATTAGATGTAGACAATCAACTTAATTATTAACCGTTGCCAAATGCTAAAAACTTAATTTTAAAGGATTTTATCGACTTAATGAATGATAATTAGCTGGGTTTAAGGAGTTTTTTACATGACATATATTAGTACGATAGAGATTATTATTACAGAAAACTTTATTTAACAAACTATTTGTTAAATTTGCAAGGATGGGGAGGGGTGTGTGTAAACGACTTTTTATTAAATATCACATTCAACTTGACCGCGCTCCATCTGGCGGCGGCTTTTTCATTAATTGACACTCCTTATTAATAAATCCAAATCTACTGCTCTGATTTCAACAAAACTAATTACATTTAACACATTTAACATTTTTAGCTTCACCCTTAACATTTAATCGCCGTTTTATATAGATATTTTTGAATAAGTTTTCGTAAAAATTAAATTTATGTTCAAACGACAAATTATGTTCAATTTATGTTTCATAACACATTTTTATATTCATAAACTTTAGTTTGGCTGTACTGAGGTTGTACTGATTATTATTTTTTATTTTGGTTTTAGAATTAAATTAATGATCTCCCGTGTATAGAACGGGTTAAACGGCTAGCTGTTTATAGGTAATACCGCTATTTTAGAATAACAGTTCTCGTAAAAATTAAATTTAAGTTCCTAATAAAAGTACAGTGCCCGTATTCAGTTGATGCATACCAACAGTCAAAGTTAGTGATTTGTTGTATCCGTGCGCGTATCTATGTAACCTTAAAAACTCGGAAACCACAGGGCGTAGCGCTACGAAATTTGACACACAGGTTGCTGATGGGGGGGGGGGCATGAAAGAGTGCAATGTGTGTGCAAAAATGTGCAAAAAATTCGAAAATTTTAAATATTTAATTTAATGTTTTTGAAGAATTTTTACCTTTTTTATGTTCAACCCGTAATCGCGCGAATTCTAACCAGTTCGAAATGTTTACTGCAATGTGAGATGCGCATATTACGTACGCCATGCTGCAATGCAAAGAAGTTGATGCGGGTATTATGATAATTATTTTACCTTGCCGCATGCAAGTAATTAGAGGTTATGTAATTGCGCTTAATTATTACATTTTTAAAAAAATAAAAATAAAACTGTTTATCACAAACATTAACAAAACTTTTATTCTATTTATTCCGTTATTCCAAAGATATCGTTTTATCGTCTGCTACGATAGCAACTTGATAAATTAAAGTTCATTAAAAAATTCCCAGTAGTAGAAAAATATTTTTCTAAATCGAATAGTTGAACAACTCAACACTTTAACAAGGGAATTTTTATTTCTTATTTAGATATTTTAAAGGTGTTTGTTGTCACTTTATATTTTTTATTTTGGTTTTAGAAATAAATTAATGAATTCCCGTGCGTAGAACGGGTTAAACAGCTAGTTTCCGTAATAAAATTAGTATTAATTAATTTTTCAGCAGAGCTGAAATTACTCTGTAAATTAATGAAATACAAAGGTGTGATTTATCACTTTACTAAACAGCGTACAACCAATAGAGTGAAAAATGTCCAGACCGGAGATGTATCCCGGATCGCTTGGTATAGCGCACCAAGTGCGTTATACCATATAGCTATCCGAACGACATCCAATCTAGCATTCTTTCACTCTTATATGGCAAGGCTACAACCTCGTAGCAGGAGATGGAACGTCAATCCTGAGCACAACACCGTTGGCATACATGAGACAAATTAAACCCAGTCCCGGTGAATATTTATATACTAATTAATTTTTCAGCAGAGCTGAAATTACGCTGTAAATTAACGAAATGCAAAGGTGTGATTTATCACTTTACTAAACAGCGTACATCCAATAGAGTGAAAAAAAATATCCAGACCGGGGATCGATCCGGGATTCCTTAGTATAGCGCACCATGTGCTTTACCAATTAAGCCATCCCGAAGACATCCAGTCTAGCATTCTCTTACTCTTATATGGCAAGGCTACAACCTCGTAGCACGAGATGGAACGTCAATGATGAGCAGAAGACCGTTAGCATACATGAGACAGATTAAACCCAGTACCAGAGAATATTTATATACTAATTAATTTTTCAGTTGAGCTGAATTTACGCTGTAAATTAATGAAATACAAAGGTGTGAAACATCACTTTACTAAAAAGCGTACAGCCAATAGAGTGAAAAAATGTCCAGAACGAAGATAGATTCCGGATCCCTTGTATTGCCCCCCCCCTAATGCCCCCCTGGTCATTTTTTTCACTGTACGCTGTTTAGTAAAGTGATAATTTACACCTTTATATTTCTTTAAAATAAGTACGTTTTAATTTGGCAATAATTTATCTTTTGTTGACATTTACTAAAAGTTTCAATGGGAAACTTAAGCCTAGCTTTGAAAATTTCAGAACTTCAAATCCATATTTAGACCCTTTTTGTCATTTAATATCTATTTCTCCGGAAACATCTATCCAAGAAGCGGTCGGTAGATGATATGATTTCTATAATTAAACAATTTTAGTATACAAATTCAGTTTAAAATTCAATAATACGATTTCATCTTAAATGTGACGTAATCACCAGCGCAACCTAGAATGGTTATCTATCATTGAATATCATTGAATTAATTACGTATGATAGAATTTAATAGAATGAAAAAATTACTAATATTTTTTAAATTTTTTCATAAAATTTGAAATGACTCGACAAAATTCTGCAACGATTATATGTATTACATTTCAAATCATTCGGTTGGGTAGTTTTTTCGGTGTTATATGCTGACAGACGGACTGACCAGACGACGACCATAGGTGCTACGTATTTATATATTTACGAACGCACCTAAAGACGAAAGAAATTATTATTTACTCTCGAAACACTTTTTCGAAGCACAAAAATGTTATTAAAAGCATCAAATAAAGATTTACATCTAATACATATAGGTTTATTAGCTGTATTTTTTCATTTAAAATATTTAAAAAAAATTGTTGTTTATTTATCTTTTTTCATGGCTATAAAACTCATTTTAGTAAAGAAAAGTTTTTTTTTTCGTATTAGTGTATAATAAAAATGAATTAGAAATTTCATTAATGTCTTATCAAATACATTTCTTTTCGTAACACCAAAAAACACAACTTGGTTTTTTTTTAAATTAAATAAGGCAACAATTATTATTATTTTAATTATTACAGCAGAATTCATTGATGCTTTTGTAAAACAATTAAATACTTTACATTTGAAAAAAATATATATTTTTTAAAATTCAATATCAGTATAATCTTAATGTAAATTTATATAGAAAACAAGGAGGTTGCGCGGCCCTTCGTGCGCCAATCCCCGGAATGTCACCAAACTTGCAGCTTGCAAATTTGCTCCTAAATCATCCATTGATGGAAAAGCACTGTAATCGACCATAATAATAAATTGAAATTTCTTGGATTAATAGCGTCTTAATAAATTTAAATTGTGCATGGATGGACAGGCTACAGGAATTGCTCATGCCATGCGTTTGTGTGTTTTATGAAAACTTAATTGATGGTTTAGTATCAGTAATGAATAGCTAATTTCTCTTTATTTCTGTATTCATAATTTAAAATTATGTTTGAATTATAAAATGCGTTTAAATTCAAAGTAATCACCGTAAATTTCTTCATACCTAATTCAAAACCATTCAAAACCTAAAAATTAACTTTATGTCACTTGTTTAAATGTAGATAGCCTATTTTCCGTCACTGGTTGCTACAAACACAAAAGAAAATCGTGTTGAATCAGTACTACTTATTTTTAACTCGAGTGTGGCCGTTATATCAGTGAAACATAAAATACACTTCAATTTAATTTTAATATATTTCTTACTAGGAGGCGTTATCGGCGTTAAAGAATTCCCTATCTAATTTAACTAGGAAAATATGAAAAAACTTAAAAATTTAGTTATGCAATTTCCTACCAAGGGCGCTACAAACGTACACAAAAACCTATCATGTAATTTGTTTTTTATTAAAACATAAATTTGACGCGGCAGACGTTTACGCCCCCACATCTTATTGGTCTGGCTGACCTGCGCTCGAGTACCGTACTCGGGCCCAGGGACCCTTTCTCATGGATGTGCTGTCCCTTCTCGTAAATCTGCTATCCATAATTACTATAGCTATCTAGCAAGCTATAAACTCTTTAAATTGTAAAACTGTCCTCCGTAAGAGCTATCATTGTTCGACTCGCGGACCAGTAACTCCGAAAGTAATAAAAACGACTATATGGGTGGTCTCTTATATTTTCCCATACGGATGTAGAAAAACACCACTGTAAAACGTAGATGTACTGCTTCCACATACAAAAATGACTATGTATACTAGAAAATAGGATCAACAATTAATCCACAAGAAATCATTCGTAGAAATTCATATTACAAAATAAGAGCAATAATACAAAATAAGAGCAATAGTTCGTGTAATAATGTCTTTTCATTATCCATTGTAATTTAATTTAGTTATAAATTGGGGGGGAGGTGGCTCGTATCTGACCACCAGTATGGATATTTACGATGCTTTTATAATCGATATGAATTGATTTAGTCAGCCAAACAAATTCACCCTAAAATATGCTCTTCTATGACAATCAATAGAACAAGTGTTGAACAATGTAATTTTGTATTATTTTTATATGATTTAAAAATTTTAAAGACAGAAATAACAAAAAATTTTTGAAAGTCGAAATTCAAAGCATATTTAAACGGTGAGAAATACCCTCATTCAAAAAGTGTTCAGAAAAACAATTCAAATTTCAAGTTCTCTTCTCAAATCCTCTCTGATTAAACTATCTTATTTCAAACTGTAAACTCTTTTTAATAGACCTATGCACTTTCATCAGATACGGAAACGAGTTTCGAAATGGGATCTGTATTTGCAAATCCAAGTAAGAGTTTTAAATTCCATTTGGATGCAATTTTAAGAAGGTAACTGGTTCGACAAAAGAAAAAGTTTTTAAACTTCTTACTTTTATTTTCAAATTGTTGTTTGATCTTATTTTCGTAGTATAATTTGTCGCGAGAATGTTCTCCAATGTAAAATTATCTATATGGCAAAATTGAGAGGAATAAAAGCGCAAATTTTCTCATTTCTATTTCTTTTTTTTTATGCAATTTTGTAATAAATGATTGATTTATTTATTATTAAGTGCAAGAAATATTTATTTTATTCAATAGCTAGAGAAACATTGTATTATTCTTGCTTATAAGTATTCCGATCATGGTAAACAATCATGGATGTGGCGTGGTTATGTTGCGGGGAGAATACATTTCTGATTAATTTCTCTAAGTTATTTATCTCAAACAAAATTAAATATTACCAACATTGACGTCAACCTAATGTTTTTCTTAGATTTCAGTTGAATCACTATTATGAATTATTCTTCAGTATTATTACTTTTATTTTTTGTAAAAATGTTGTTACACATGTATTAGAAGTTATTCTACTTTGTATAAGTTATATGTAAAGTATATGAAAATTTGTTGCCATATAAGAAAAGAAAAGATTCATGCCAATATGATGTTCTAGTAGACCTGCCCGGCGTGGCCCGTGGTAACCTTCAGAATCTTCCCGGTAATATGAACAAAAAGGGAATATTTTAAAAAATACAGCGACAGTGTTGACATACCACATCCATTTTTTCCCAGTATTGGCGTTTCTATGTAATTAGTAATAATAATTGGATCATTGTTAAACGTCTTTGTGTGTCTTTCTTATAGAGGCCCCCAAAGGATGAATCCCCAAGTGACTGGGATATATCGCCAAGTTATATTTAAAATATCGTCAAATGGTTTGCATTCCTTAAAAAAACAGCAAGTGTTTATGCTATCGTTTTATTGCTTTTCGTTGATGTTCCAGAACATTTTTTATATGTATTTTCAATGGTATGATGTATTTTTTTTTATAAATGTGGGAACAATTTTTGATTTACCGGTACATACGTTTTATCCGGACCAGGAGATATATCACCAAAAATTGTTGCCAATTGCCAGTCTTGTTCATCGTTGCCAGTCATGCCCCAGAAAGTAACTAATCATTATACTATACATTATAACAAAAAAAATAAAATATAAACTATAATAATTAAATAAACTATACAGTTGACAAAAAAGGTTACTGTAATTAATTTAATTAGCGTCATGCATGGCATAGTTGTATCTGACATGGCCCGGATAATACGTAAGTACCGATTTACTTAGATGGATGCAATTTTTTTAATTGAGCGCCTTTATCCAACAAACAACTATGCAAAAATGGTCATCATATGAAATTGTATGTTACTAATAATGAAGCTATATGGAGATGCAACGTAAAAAGTTTTAAAAATAGACCTTCGTGTTGGAAATTGATTTAATGGATCAAGAATACCATTCGTAATTGCTTTAAAGTCTATGTACTGATGGACAGAGGAATTAACATCCATAAAATGCTTTAAGAAACAACTATAGTAAAAAGCCGATAGTTGGTTGGAATAATTACATGATAAGTTTTAAAGTTGTTATTCTTGTGAAGCATTGTAAAAAATCGTTATGGAACGGTAGTATGAATTTGTTACGAAACATTGTAATATATCCTTATTAACACAAAATGTTATAATAATTAATCCAATGGTATTTATTTTTATATCTCTATTATACGTGCGCGCAACGTTCGCCCTTCACGAGCTTGGCTAAGACCTTGGCGAAAGTGACTGCAACGTGGCGTATTAGTAAATGAGGCGGCCGTCATAACAAAGAAGTACCCAAGTCTTAAATACGCCTGTTTAAATATTTGCCTCGTTGCAGCAATTCTGATTAGTACACATTTTGCTGTCGTGCATCTCGTTGTTCGGATGTCCCAGACGTTCTGGATTCTTGGGTTTCACTTTGATTCTTTATTTCCCTAGATCTAAAATCAGCAATTTGAAAACAATTTTTATTTATCTTATTTCTTATTAATCAGATGTGTCACATCTATTTGGTACCTAAAATTGCTACATTTGCCCTTGGACCGATCTGCCCGATACATGCTCTTGGGGGCATTTCACTTGCAAGTACGGTTTACTAAGTGGATACTAAAAACTGCTTTCTAATTGCGTTTCCACTTTCTTGGATGAAAGAATGTCTTGCTTAGTTTTTTTTTTTTAATCTCAAATGAAAAATAACTGATGCTGATCGTAAATCTATAAAACTTTGTACATTCTAGCCTACAGAAATAAGGTAATGAAAATTGTTTAAGAAAAATCAACGAACTTTTTCAAAGTGTAAAGGAAGGCGATGTTACAAATGTTGTTGCCATAACACGATTTAAAATCATACCTCGATTGTAGCAAACCTCACTTGTTTAAAAATAAGAAACAGTAACGTTATATTAACTGCAATCATACTGAAATCTCTCAGTTTTTAGAAAAAATACACGTTTTCTTAGGCATGTGTAATAGAAGAATATACGATT
Organism: Maratus michaelseni; assembly: GCA_963931845.1. Taxonomy (NCBI): domain Eukaryota; kingdom Metazoa; phylum Arthropoda; class Arachnida; order Araneae; family Salticidae; genus Maratus; species Maratus michaelseni. The sequence continues at coordinate 284,863,952 of OZ007587.1, forward strand.
TCCCTGAAAATATCGGAAAAAATGTAAAAAATGCAACAAAAAGTCGCAGCATTTACTGACATTTTATTGCATGTGGCTTGAAAATAAAGCATTTGCTGTATGGATCTATTTAGTACAGATCGTAATACAAATATGTACGAAATATTTCTTCCATCAAAAGCGATGTCATAACTAAGTGATAGTATATTACTGAAATTGAAATACCTGGTGATGTAGTATTTTTTTTAATTCTAAATACATTCATATAAAAGTGGTACTGCGTTTTAACGAGTATTTAGTTTTTTTTCTTTTTTTATAGGAAAGTAATTACGTAATATCTGCTCCTTATGACGTCAATTTTGGAAGATAAAATTTACCGGGTGGATCGGAATGTTTATTATATTATAAAAATAAAATAAACCTGTTTAACATAGAAATGAAATAAATAATCCCAGAAAGTCCCGTGTTTGGTTATTGTTGCTTGTTTTATCATTCATCGACTGTTGCATTTCTTTGTGTGGTAATAGGTAGGAAAAAAAATTGCATTTAAAAATGAAGAAATAGATTTGCATAAATTGCGGTAGGAGGTTAAAAACGTCGTGCGAAATTTGTAAATTAGTCAATATTTTTTTCTGGGTTCTAAAACGTATGTATGTCACGTTTCATACCAATCCGTCAAAAATAGTAGATTTGATAAGGATCATACACACAAATATTGACTTATATTTATGTATAGAAATTTAGTGAAAGCTATTTCAATAATCAAAAATTATTTATTGATCTTAACTATTCTGATGCGTAAACAGAATCTACTAATAAGACCTAGAGCTATAATGGTCTCGTAGCCACTGTGGTTGTCCGATGTATTAAGGGCCTCGTTCCGCCCTCACCCGTTGGTCGATTTATGAAACTTTGTTGAAGTTAGCTTTAAAATTTTGCCGATTAAAACTTCCGTGATCGGGTGTGATACTACCGTTCCGAGCAGTGTTAAAAAGAATGGACCCCCACGAAGGTGCGCGCCGAGTATTCCGCGAGTAGCAGCACGCGGCGGTCGAAGGGAATCAAAACACCACCGCGTCGTCGGTTAGGAAGTGACTGTATATAAAAATGTTATCACAAAGGAAAGTATTTTTCAACTAGTTAATTATATTGATTATATTATATTATATTATATTCAGGTACTTCAACCATCGAATATGTTTATCACATATAAATTTCGTTTGCTGCAATTTGATTTGACCTTCAAAATCAGTAACATTCCAAATGAAATCGAGCCATTTGGATAGGAAAACTCTTGTTTTGCCTCTACGCTAGGTTAAAAAAATTTTTACTCTACATATCATAATTAATATATACAAAAATTAATGTACAATTTCATTAAGAAAGGTTTCATAATATAAATTATTGCACTTATATTATTTTAATTTTGTCTATCATAAATAAAAATCCATCATCTGTTGATGAAACATTTTGTTGATAGTGAATTAGAAGAGAAATCACATTTCATAATTCACATTTTCGCCAGTTGAGCCTTGGGAAATGTTTCACTTTAGGTTTGGAAAAATCATCGATTGCAAATCTCACACCATTTTGTAAATGGAATTAACACATAACTGTAACTTTCCAGTAAATAATTGAAATATTTTATATATCCAGAATGCACCCGTTAAATATATCTATGCAAATTGGTTTGAGATATTTAGATAAAAGGAAACACGAAATTGCGTAAATATTTTCTTTTTGCATTAATTAGAACTGAAATATTAATCGTCAATCAGATTTGTTTATTACTTTCTGTACCTAAATTTATTAATAAAGTTAATTAAGGTGTAAAGATGTCGCTTACAACAAAGTTCATGTAACAGACAATTTTCATGCTAGTTTCGGTTTTATTAATAGGGTTTTGCACTGTATGTGCCAAACGAAAAAAAAATATATATTAAAACATTTAGACATACAGATAATCATAAAAGAGAAAAGAATACATCTGAAAATCAAATAACCTCATTAATATGTGTAAAACTGCTTAACGAATAAAATTGCAGAATAAGTTTTTACATCAGGTATTAAAAGCAATTACAATTTCTTTTCACTTTCTGAAGAAGATAAATAATAATTAACACAAGAAAATAATATTTTCCAGATTTCCGAAAAAATTGTTTCTTCTTTATTTTAAGAAATATAAACATACGTTCTAATGAAAAATAAGGTTATTTGTTATGCATAATTTGATTTTCTAAGGGCAATATAGATACCTAATAAGGATGTAATTATGTTTTCAGAATAATTTAAGAAGGAAATGAAGAAAGTTTGAATCGTAAGTAAAGGTAATTAAAATTAAGTATATATATTATAAGTAAGAAGTTGCAATTGCAATATTATGCGATCTACTTATTTTATTATTTTATGACAAAAATTTCCCTTTTGAACTATTAGCTTTTTCCTGTTAAATATTCCATGTTAAGACGATGCAAGGAAAAAAAAAAAGCTAAAAATATTTGAAAATAACTTTTTAAAAATTAAATTTAAGAATTTAGTTAAGATACTTGTATTAAAGATTTGCTTATAACAAATTAAGGTACATTTTTAAAACTTATGACGAACACGAAGAGAAACATAACATTCACTTTAACTGATTCATTTGTATATTTGAAATAAAAATGTTTCTTTAGTAAATTTTTATGCAAGATTATAATTTAAAAAAATATTTTTTTTTAAACTAAAGTGATTAATAATTATTTACCAGGAATTAAAAAATGGAATATTTTAGGCGTTTTCTTATACATCTTGTTGTAAAATTTAATTAACAAGTTCATATTAAAAATAAAGGAAGAATAACAAGTTTATATTAAAAATAAATGAACAATAACAAGTTCATATTAAAAATAAATGAACAACGTAAAAAATAGCACAAATAAAAAATATATAAAATGGCAAACAGCTGTTTTGGAGCCTCTAAAGCCCCATCTTCAGTGCCAAGATTAAAAGATTAAAAAAAGATGTAAATGTTTAGACGATGTCTGCTAGCGTCTCCGCTCGCGGCCAAGGCGGAATAGCGATGAGTGTTGAAAAAACAAACAGAGGAGTCAGTAGTCCCATGTGACAGAGGAGACCAATAAGACTTGCTCCGTCACTCTAGACGAGCCTAATCATGGATGAGAAAAGGTGTGGGGAGTGAAGAGTGGGAATTAAAGGAAAGGTAGCCAGACACTTGAAAAATGTGGTGTACTGGACATATCATTTATCAAGTTGTTTGAATTCTTCCATATATGATAAGATTCCCAAAAATCAAGATCGCAAATCGATGAGCATTTCTGAATTGTTGAACCTTTGGAAAAATTGAAATTATGATTGTTGGACCAGCAATGGTTAGCAAAAGTTAGCAAATGTCACAAAAATGGCTAGCAAATGTCACAACTTTTAACATTGTTTTTATGTTTCCCCAAGCGGACCTTAATAAGTAGCTTAGTTTGACATTAACACTTTTTATCACATTCTGCGAGATATCTTGTAAATTCCCCAATGTAGAAATCTCTCATTTGGATGTTTGAGATCTGTAAATTTGATTTTGTTAAATGGTGTATTATTTAAAATCGAATCATCAAAAGTTTGGATATTTGATGGTTAATTCTCGAAAAATATGGAATTAGCATATAAATTTCTATATAAGTTTTATATTTTTATTAAAGATTTTCTAATACGGTCTCTCTGAAAGTAAAATTAATCAATGTAGTTAGATTAGTTTTGGAAATTCCCAGTTGAATACATTTTAGCATGTTTAAATTCTATAAAGGAGTTAATATGAAAATGCTTATCAAAAATAAAAAAAACTGTAAAAACATCATACGAGTTTTAAAAATATCACAAAATTTAATACAATAATTTTATAAGAATACTCGAAAAGTTATGTATTTTCACTATCAGTGCAATTTTCAAATCATGTCTTGTCAATAAAGGAAGTTATGAAAAATTGTTTTTTTTTTAAAGATTTTAGAAGATTTATACGTGTTTTAATTATTGCAATGTATGATATTTGAAACGTTCCCTAACATTATTTTATCAACGTATGGTATTTTGTAGATGATTTGGGTGTTTATTCATTTAATGTATATTAAAACGTTCTTTACTATAACTAATCGGAAACGCAAATGAAATTGAAATTTTCTAATCACAATCAGAACGGAAATACGTCTCTAATTATATTGGTTATTCCAGGAATGAAAAAAAAAATCTATTTTTATTAAATTTAAATTTGTGCCATTATGGTGTTTCAGACATTAATATTGCAAATGTATTTTTCTTTTATAATGCAACTGAAATACCACTTATCAATTCTGAATGTTTAAATTCATTTGATTCATAAACTCATATTGAAACATTAAAAAAAAATAGAACTGAAAATATATTTCAAATAGTTGCATAGAAATAATTCATATTTTTGTATAATAGATTAGAGGCATTAGCTTCAGTATTCTAATTTGCCATGTAGCTGCATGCTCTTCTCTTATTATGAATGAATAACAGATATAACAAATTATTACGAGAAAATATTTTATTTAGTGATAAAAGTTTGGAAAGTAAAAACTATTTTCACTGAAATTTAATGTGAATACTTTGATCATAAAGCCAGACAATACGTCAAAATTAACAAGTTATACGGTATATATAATGAATAGGCATTCAATCTAATTTAGTTTTGCCAAAGGGAAAATTTATGTCACGTATGTCTAATAGACCTATAATGTAAATAGGAAGCTCAAATATATTCCCATCATTTAGTTTATTTCATACATAATTCATATGTTAATTCTAAATTTCAGCCAATTAGGAAACGGCATTAGTGTGAAATTAGATATAAGCTTTTGAAATGTAGCAATGAATCAACGTTATTCCCAAAAGTTCAAGGTTTTAAGTTTTAACATATTACAAACATATAACATCGCATCTTCATTAGAAAGTCATCATTTCACAAGTGTTATATTATTGGTATTAAATTGTAACAATTTAATACATAATGGCAACATGAGACAGCGCATTTGCACTGAGGTAGTGTTGGTAGTATTGATACAGGTTATTTTAAATGATGGACCCATTTTCAAAAAATTGTATTTATTAAAGTACAAATCCAAAATGAACAATCTTTATACCAATGAAAAGAGGAAGTTTCAAAATTTTTTAAGACATTATAAATGTTCAATGTGTCCACCTTTTGCTGCACGGAAAACATCTACGCGATAGCCAAACTCGTCCCACACACGAGAGAGCGTATCTGCTGTTACTGAGTGCACGGCTTGTACGTCCTGTGTACGTCCCGCCGCTACCAACAACTCTGAACGATCTGCGGAACCGTATCACTGCTGCTGTGCACTCAGTAACAGCAGATACGCTTTCTCCTGTGTGGGACGAGTTTGGCTATCGCGTAGAGGTTTGCCGTGCAACAAACGGTGGACACATTGAACATTTATAATGTCTTAAAAAAAACTTTGAAACTTCCTCTTTTCGTTGGTATAAAGATTGTTCATTTTGGATTTGTACTTTAATAAATACAATTTTTTGAAAATGGGTCCTTCATTTAGAATAACCCTGTAACCCTGTAAAACTGCAGGTTTATTTTTATAGTTTTCGGGTTAATACCGTTACCTTTCTAGTATCGGTATTTGATAGCAAATGCCTCTATTGTTGCGCAAGCGTTTAATCAATATTGCATAATTACTGGTAAATAGAATAAGTTTTGAATTTGCAAAATGCAGAAAAGATGAATACAATGATGTAAGATATTTCCGCAATATTTAGTCAGATTTTAACTGATAATAGCGTATTATTAGTAATGAACTTTGTAACTTGGAGACACACAAAAAAAGAAAATATATTTTACCACTTAAAGTACACACACATACACACACACACTTTGCGTATGCGTAAAAACCATAAGTTTAAATATGTATTTCAGTAATTTTGCGTGTAAAAATTTATATTTAAAAAATTTATTTTATTAGTGTTTTTTATTGGATTTTCAGGTATATTGTAAATTTTAAATTAATATGTCATCCTTCCTAATTATAATTTGAGATCCAAAGTTCATTCTAACGAACAATAGTATATTTGTGTGTGTTTTTTTCTTAAGAATTTCAAAAATTATAAAATGTTGTTCACTTGCCAGTCCTTGAAAATTATTTAATCCTTATTTAAATGACTGGATACATGGGTGTTTTTTGTTCTTTTACTCTCGATTTCAGGGTGTTTATATCAAAAGAAACTAAAATGAATTTAGATCTTCATTATTTGTAGTATTCACTGTCCATTAGTAGAATCAATTTAAAATTTCGAATTTTTTTTTCTATTAGTTTGGGACATTAAACATTTTTATGCCTTTCATCAATAACAATGGCAACCGGGAAACCATGCGAATTTTCTGTGAAAAAAAAACAGAAATATATCAATAAAACATGAAATTAATTGAAAAATAAGAGTTATATATTTTTTTAAGGTAAATAATATTTTATTTACTTGCAAGTTTACATGTTGGGACAAGTACTTTTACCTTCGTACCCTGTTGAAATTTTACTCTTCCTTGATAAAAACATTTCACACCAGAATTATTATTTAAAACTATTTAACATATTTATTTAACGATTATGATAAAGCTAACTGCCTCGCTAAATCCTATGAACATCAATTCTTCCCTAATCATTTCATCGGCAACCAAGCGCATATGGATGACGTCACAAATGCTGTACGCAATTATCTTTCTATCCCCCCCGAACCTCTCCCGGTAATTCATCCTATCGTCATTTACAATATTATTCAAAAACTGAAAAATCGTAAAGGCCCAGGGTACGATAATATCAATAATTATACCATTAAACAGCTTCCTATTAACTGTATTATCTATATAACACACCTAACTAAGTCTATCCTTAAATTTTGTTACTTTCCGACACATTGGAAAACAGCTATTATCTCTCCTATCCCTAAGCCATCTTGTAATTTCAGCGATCCCACTAACTTCCGTCCTATCAGTCTTCTTTCTTCTCTTTCTAAAAATTTTGAACGCGTTATACTCACTAAACTTAACGATTTTCTCACCACCAATAACACTCTTATTCCCGAACAATTTGGCTTCCATGCTAAACATTCAACACTCCACCAACTTCTGCGTGTTGTCGAATTTTTGACTGAAAACTTCAACATTAAGAAACCCACTGCCGCGATTTTCTTAGACACCGCCAAAGCTTTCGACAAAGTCTGGCATGAGGGCCTTATATACAAATTAATTCAGCTTCATATACCATCCGGACTTATACACTTTATATACTCATATCTTGGCGATCGTAACTTTTTCTTACGCATCAATAATACACTCTCTCTCTTACACTTTATTAAACGTAGTATAATCCAAGGCTCAATTCTGGTGCCCAACCTCTTTAATATTTATTTTAATGATATACCCCGTAATCCTTTCATTTCCCTTGTATTATATGCGGGAAATGTATCCCTTGTATTATATGCTTGTATTATGCATATAAATCCATTGTATTATATGTATATTTACTCTTCTGCACACCACCCTTATTAGTTGTACAAAAATATCCAAAATTACCTTAATATATTCATACAGTGGTGTCACCTCTGGAGAATAAAGCTAAATGAACATAAAACCACCACTGTATACTTTTCTCGTTCATTTAACCTTCCTAATCGCCTCACTATTAATAATACCACAATCTCTTGGTCCGACAATGCTAAATACCTTGGTGTAACGCTCGATAAAAGACTCTTTAAAAGAACTTTAAAAACCACATTACTAACATCCGCGGAAAAGCTACCGGCATATTCAACTCATTAACACCACTCTTTCTTAGCTCTAAACTTTCTCTTAGAAATAAAATGCTTCTTTTTAAATCATGTGTATTACCTGTCATCACATATGCCTGTCCAATCTGGGGATGCGCAGCTAACACTAATATGGATCTCCTTAAAAGCTGTTACAATAAAAAAACTCCGTCTGATTCGAAATGGTTCCAGATATCTCCGTAACTCCACATTCCGTAGTGATCTTACAGATATTTCACTCGTTAAACTCATCAAATTCCTCTCCCGTAAATTCTACGGCAATTTGTACAAAGTCCCCAACGAAATTATATACGAATTACCTGATTACGACATTCGCGATCCTATCCATAGAAAGAAACCCCGCTATTCTACTATAATTGATGAGTAGTCTTTGTGCTAATACTTTTTCCTTTTTTGTCTTTTTAAAAAAATCTTATGTATTTCTTTTAATACATTAAGGAAAAAAAAATTTCATATTTAATTTTGCTAAATTATATTTATATCCTAAGTATTCTTCGTGAATACACATATACTTTATATTCACTATATTCTTAAAATGTATGACACCTGACATCTGCCTTTTTTTTATACGTCACTTTACCATATTCAAAATACATTGCAATCGATTTGTTGTTCTGAACAGTTAAACCATTTTTCTCTTTTTTTCCCCTTTTTTATTCTAAATTTAACTTACATTCACTATTACTCGTATAGCTTCTTCTTTCATTCACATCTTTTCTCAAAATTCTATCATATGAATTGCTGGCGTAAATACCAGCTCATCCACACTCTTAAAATATATTTCTTTTACGTTTTATTCTCTCGACTGGACACGTTGCGCCATCTTTTGACTTATTTCTGCTCTTATTGACTTTTTTCAACTTAAATCTACGATTAGACTTTCGCATATCGTGTTTCTATGCGTTCTTTTTACACTTTTTTGTTACTTTAATTTAATTATACTTTTTTCATGTGGTTCCCTAAGATATGCTAGACATTTACTCATCTACAGGGGGTTGTTATCTCAAACAAAGAACCCCATTGAAACCATAAACTATTCACTGTTCTGTGGCTTTTATTTAACTTACTTTATGAAGAAATTTTTGGTTCGAATCGAATGAAATAAATTATAGAAACGAGTCGATTCGACCCATTCAGGGTAGGAAGGTTAAAATAGCAAAAAAATGTACGAATGTACATCACATACTGGCTTTCCACATTTTCATATGATTTTCTGGTTTTTCTACATTGTTTTTGAGGCTCTAACAAGCACATCTGGCAAACACCAACTACTTTTATCCTTCTTGTTTCATCTTGCTTTAAGCTCTTTGGGCTGAGTTCTGAATCTGTGGCAGCTTCAAATACTGGCAAAGTTCTTTTCAGTAAACTTTCACCTCCCGGTCGAAAAATGTCTCATAGCCTGTATATTTTGCTATCGATCTTGAATTACAGAAAGGTTCAAGCTCTCACCTAATTTCTTTAAAAACAGGTGACGATTGTCTGTTTTATGGCTAACCAGTATCATTATTTGCAGTAGAATGTAAGCAGCAGGTGCTGCTATATCCAAATCTTGAAAAAAAAATGCGAGTGGCCTGCTTGTACACCTACGTGTTGTATATCGCCCCAATGATTTATCCACAATATTCACTCTAAATTTTATTTTATTATAAAACTGCATCATTTCAGGTTTCTTTTTCGGTTTCGTAATGGTTTTATCATGGTGCATAATAGTCATTAGAATGACAGCTTTGTTCCTTTTTGGAACATACCACAGGTACTTATGTCCTCATGAAATACAAATTTTGTGGATAAAACTTGACACGATTTACATGGCATCATTTCTTGAGGAATATAAGTTTTATTTCTTTTTAAAGTCCCAAGTCCCAACCATTGTGAGTTTCCAGAATAATGAATGCCTGACCAAAGAAAGAGAAGAAAAAATGTTCTGCATGGTGATGTTTCTGCTAGAATCCTTGAATGAGGCTGCCAAGTCTTTTACAACTCTTTTACCTTGGTTTATTTCAAGGTCTGTACCTGTATTTTCGTTGTATATTTGGCCATTGAGAGGATAATAATTTTTTGCATTGCATTTTCACCATATTTTGATCCCATATTTACCGGTTTAGACGGAATACATTTCGTAAATCTTGTTCTTCCTAGATAAGGAAATAACTACTCGTTAGTAAGGAAATAACTACCGTTAAGTTTTCCATCAGACTGCATTTTTTCAATTGGGTATGATTTAGCATAGTCCATAAATCACGAATTACTGAAGCTTTGTCATTTTGAAGACGTTCCACTCGCGTGTTCTGGTTCTCAAACCGAATAAATCTAAGAATATTCCAGAATCGGTATACATTCATACTTGCTCTATATAACGGATATGCGTTTGTTTACCACAATTATAATGTGTGATTTTTGTTTGATTTTTTGACACAAGAAGTAATTAATACTCCTATAAGTGCGTCAAATTCCTTTGCTGTTAGCTTCGTCCAAACAAGTTGTTTTGTACGTATGTAGTCGTGGTTAAAATTTTCATAAATGCTGGGGTGGCTTTTTGGTATGTATATCAAACAATTATATCAACCACTTCATGTGTAAATGATTCCCAAATCAATCATGACGTTGTTGATCGATATGGTCCATTTTCTTAACGTATAACGTTGAAAGCTGGTATTTGGTGACGAGCAGGACGAGTTTTATTTCATGTAGTTCCATCTTTAGACACAAAAACATTTGTAGATGACGTTAGCTAATTTTTCTCTGATTCATGTCCTTCACTACTATCAGTTTCTTCACTGTCATCATCGACAGGGGTGTTTTAAATAAAATTTATGGCGCACATATGTTAAAATTGCAGCAAGTACCCGGGTACCCCGGTCATTGGAGAGAAGGGAAAATTTTGGTCATTGACGGAAGAATTTACCATTCCTCGAGTGCTTAACCTGACACAAATTTTGCGACAAACTGCTTTTCCCGAAACTTTGTATTCAGAAATGGCACCGAAATAAAAATTCTAATGTGTCTCTTATTACTTTTATAAAATATCTTAAATTTGTACCAGCGTAACTACTTTCTAAAAAATACGTGTCGCACCTGCTCGTGTAAAAAATCAAAGACATCGCTATACTCATGAGAGCTACATGATATCTTTCAGAGCTACATGATGATCCTTTGCTGTTAGCTTCGTCCAAACAAGTTGTTTTGTAAGTGTGTAGTCGTGGTTAAAATTTTCGAAAATGCTGGGGTGGCTTTTTGGTATGTACATCAAACAATTATATCAACCACTTCATGTGTAAATGATTCCCAAATCAATAATGACGTTGTTGATCGATATGGTCCATTTTCTTAACGTATAACGTTGAAAGCTGGTATTTGGTGACGAGCAGGACGAGTTTTATTTCATGTAGTTCCATCTTTAGACACAAAAACATTTGTAGATGACGTTAGCTAATTTTTCTCTGACTCATGTCCTTCACTACTATCAGTTTCTTCACTGTCATCATCGACAGGGGTGTTTTAAATAAAATTTATGGTTTCACATATGTTAAAATTGCAGCAAGTACCCGGGTACCCCGGTCATTGGAGAGAAGGGAAAATTTTGGTCATTGACGGAAGAATCTACCATTCCTCGAGTGCTTAACCTGACACAAATTTTGCGACAAACTGCTTTTCCCGAAACTTTGTATTCAGAAATGGCACCGAAATAAAAATTCTAATGTGTCTCTTATTACTTTTATAAAATATCTTAAATTTGTACCAGCGTAACTACTTTCTAAAAAATACGTGTCGCACCTGCTCGTGTAAAAAATCAAAGACATCGCTATACTCATGAGAGCTACATGATATCTTTCAGAGCTACATGATGATCCTTTGCTGTTAGCTTCGTCCAAACAAGTTGTTTTGTAAGTGTGTAGTCGTGGTTAAAATTTTCGAAAATGCTGGGGTGGCTTTTTGGTATGTACATCAAACAATTATATCAACCACTTCATGTGTAAATGATTCCCAAATCAATAATGACGTTGTTGATCGATATGGTCCATTTTCTTAACGTATAACGTTGAAAGCTGGTATTTGGTGACGAGCAGGACGAGTTTTATTTCATGTAGTTCCATCTTTAGACACAAAAACATTTGTAGATGACGTTAGCTAATTTTTCTCTGACTCATGTCCTTCACTACTATCAGTTTCTTCACTGTCATCATCGACAGGGGTGTTTTAAATAAAATTTATGGTTTCACATATGTTAAAATTGCAGCAAGTACCCGGATACCCCGGTCATTGGAGACAAGGGAAAATTTTGGTCACTGACAGAAGAATTAACCATTCCTCGAGTGCTTAACCTGACACAAATTTTGCGACAAACTGCTTTTCCCGAAACTTTGTATTCAGAAATGGCACCGAAATAAAAATTCTAATGTGTCTCTTATTACTTTTATAAAATATCTTAAATTTGTACCAGCGTAACTACTTTCTAAAAAATACGTGTCGCACCTGCTCGTGTAAAAAATCAAAGACATCGCTATACTCATGAGAGCTACATGATATCTTTCAGAGCTACATGATGATCCTTTGCTGTTAGCTTCGTCCAAACAAGTTGTTTTATAAGTGTGTAGTCGTGGTTAAAATTTTCATAAATGCTGGGGTGGCTTTTTGGTATGTACATCAAACAATTATATCAACCACTTCATGTGTAAATGATTCCCAAATCAATAATGACGTTGTTGATCGATATGGTCCATTTTCTTAACGTATAACGTTGAAAGCTGGTATTTGGTGACGAGCAGGACGAGTTTTATTTCATGTAGTTCCATCTTTAGACACAAAAACATTTGTAGATGACGTTAGCTAATTTTTCTCTGACTCATGTCCTTCACTACTATCAGTTTCTTCACTGTCATCATCGACAGGGGTGTTTTAAATAAAATTTATGGTTTCACATATGTTAAAATTGCAGCAAGTACCCGGGTACCCCGGTCATTGGAGACAAGGGAAAATTTTGGTCATTGACAGAAGAATTAACCATTCCTCGAGTGCTTAACCTGACACAAATTTTGCGACAAACTGCTTTTCCCGAAACTTTGTATTCAGAAATGGCACCGAAATAAAAATTCTAATGTGTCTCTTATTACTTTTATAAAATATCTTAAATTTGTACCAGCGTAACTACTTTCTAAAAAATACGTGTCGCACCTGCTCGTGTAAAAAATCAAAGACATCGCTATACTCATGACAGCTACATGATATCTTTCAGAGCTACATGATGATCCTTTGCTGTTAGCTTCGTCCAAACAAGTTGTTTTGTAAGTGTGTAGTCGTGGTTAAAATTTTCAAAAATGCTGGGGTGGCTTTTTGGTATGTACATCAAACAATTATATCAACCACTTCATGTGTAAATTATTCCCAAATCAATAATGACGTTGTTGATCGATATGGTCCATTTTCTTAACGTATAACGTTGAAAGCTGGTATTTGGTGACGAGCAGGACGAGTTTTATTTCATGTAGTTCCATCTTTAGACACAAAAACATTTGTAGATGACGTTAGCTAATTTTTCTCTGACTCATGTCCTTCACTACTATCAGTTTCTTCACTGTCATCATCGACAGGGGTGTTTTAAATAAAATTTATGGCGCACATATGTTAAAATTGCAGCAAGTACCCGGGTACCCCGGTCATTGGAGACAAGGGAAAATTTTGGTCATTGACAGAAGAATTAACCATTCCTCGAGTGCTTAACCTGACACAAATTTTGCGACAAACTGCTTTTCCCGAAACTTTGTATTCAGAAATGGCACCGAAATAAAAATTCTAATGTGTCTCTTATTACTTTTATAAAATATCTTAAATTTGTACCAGCGTAACTACTTTCTAAAAAATACGTGTCGCACCTGCTCGTGTAAAAAATCAAAGACATCGCTATACTCATGAGAGCTACATGATATCTTTCAGAGCTACATGGTGATCCTTTGCTGTTAGCTTCGTCCAAACAAGTTGTTTTGTAAGTGTGTAGTCGTGGTTAAAATTTTCATAAATGCTGGGGTGGCTTTTTGGTATGTACATCAAACAATTATATCAACCACTTCATGTGTAAATGATTCCCAAATCAATAATGACGTTGTTGATCGATATGGTCCATTTTCTTAAAGTATAACGTTGAAAGCTGGTATTTGGTGACGAGCAGGACGAGTTTTATTTCATGTAGTTCCATCTTTAGACACAAAAACATTTGTAGATGACGTTAGCTAATTTTTCTCTGACTCATGTCCTTCACTACTATCAGTTTCTTCACTGTCATCATCGACAGGGGTGTTTTAAATAAAATTTATGGTTTCACATATGTTAAAATTGCAGCAAGTACCCGGGTACCCCGGTCATTGGAGACAAGGGAAAATTTTGGTCATTGACAGAAGAATTAACCATTCCTCGAGTGCTTAACCTGACACAAATTTTGCGACAAACTGCTTTTCCCGAAACTTTGTATTCAGAAATGGCACCGAAATAAAAATTCTAATGTGTCTCTTATTACTTTTATAAAATATCTTAAATTTGTACCAGCGTAACTACTTTATAAAAAATACGTGTCGCACCTGCTCGTGTAAAAAATCAAAGACATCGCTATACTCATGACAGCTACATGATATCTTTCAGAGCTACATGATGATCCTTTGCTGTTAGCTTCGTCCAAACAAGTTGTTTTGTAAGTGTGTAGTCGTGGTTAAAATTTTCATAAATGCTGGGGTGGCTTTTTGGTATGTACATCAAACAATTATATCAACCACTTCATGTGTAAATGATTCCCAAATCAATAATGACGTTGTTGATCGATATGGTCCATTTTCTTAACGTATAACGTTGAAAGCTGGTATTTGGTGACGAGCAGGACGAGTTTTATTTCATGTAGTTCCATCTTTAGACACAAAAACATTTGTAGATGACGTTAGCTAATTTTTCTCTGACTCATGTCCTTCACTACTATCAGTTTCTTCACTGTCATCATCGACAGGGGTGTTTTAAATAAAATTTATGGTTTCACATATGTTAAAATTGCAGCAAGTACCCGGATACCCCGGTCATTGGAGACAAGGGAAAATTTTGGTCATTGACAGAAGAATTAACCATTCCTCGAGTGCTTAACCTGACACAAATTTTGCGACAAACTGCTTTTCCCGAAACTTTGTATTCAGAAATGGCACCGAAATAAAAATTCTAATGTGTCTCTTATTACTTTTATAAAATATCTTAAATTTGTACCAGCGTAACTACTTTCTAAAAAATACGTGTCGCACCTGCTCGTGTAAAAAATCAAAGACATCGCTATACTCATGAGAGCTACATGATATCTTTCAGAGCTACATGATGATCCTTTGCTGTTAGCTTCGTCCAAACAAGTTGTTTTGTAAGTGTGTAGTCGTGGTTAAAATTTTCATAAATGCTGGGGTGGCTTTTTGGTATGTACATCAAACAATTATATCAACCACTTCATGTGTAAATGATTCCCAAATCAATAATGACGTTGTTGATCGATATGGTCCATTTTCTTAAAGTATAACGTTGAAAGCTGGTATTTGGTGACGAGCAGGACGAGTTTTATTTCATGTAGTTCCATCTTTAGACACAAAAACATTTGTAGATGACGTTAGCTAATTTTTCTCTGACTCATGTCCTTCACTACTATCAGTTTCTTCACTGTCATCATCGACAGGGGTGTTTTAAATAAAATTTATGGTTTCACATATGTTAAAATTGCAGCAAGTACCCGGGTACCCCGGTCATTGGAGACAAGGGAAAATTTTGGTCATTGACAGAAGAATTAACCATTCCTCGAGTGCTTAACCTGACACAAATTTTGCGACAAACTGCTTTTCCCGAAACTTTGTATTCAGAAATGGCACCGAAATAAAAATTCTAATGTGTCTCTTATTACTTTTATAAAATATCTTAAATTTGTACCAGCGTAACTACTTTCTAAAAAATACGTGTCGCACCTGCTCGTGTAAAAAATCAAAGACATCGCTATACTCATGACAGCTACATGATATCTTTCAGAGCTACATGATGATCCTTTGCTGTTAGCTTCGTCCAAACAAGTTGTTTTGTAAGTGTGTAGTCGTGGTTAAAATTTTCATAAATGCTGGGGTGGCTTTTTGGTATGTACATCAAACAATTATATCAACCACTTCATGTGTAAATGATTCCCAAATCAATAATGACGTTGTTGATCGATATGGTCCATTTTCTTAACGTATAACGTTGAAAGCTGGTATTTGGTGACGAGCAGGACGAGTTTTATTTCATGTAGTTCCATCTTTAGACACAAAAACATTTGTAGATGACGTTAGCTAATTTTTCTCTGACTCATGTCCTTCACTACTATCAGTTTCTTCACTGTCATCATCGACAGGGGTGTTTTAAATAAAATTTATGGTTTCACATATGTTAAAATTGCAGCAAGTACCCGGATACCCCGGTCATTGGAGACAAGGGAAAATTTTGGTCATTGACAGAAGAATTAACCATTCCTCGAGTGCTTAACCTGACACAAATTTTGCGACAAACTGCTTTTCCCGAAACTTTGTATTCAGAAATGGCACCGAAATAAAAATTCTAATGTGTCTCTTATTACTTTTATAAAATATCTTAAATTTGTACCAGCGTAACTACTTTCTAAAAAATACGTGTCGCACCTGCTCGTGTAAAAAATCAAAGACATCGCTATACTCATGACAGCTACATGATATCTTTCAGAGCTACATGATGATCCTTTGCTGTTAGCTTCGTCCAAACAAGTTGTTTTGTAAGTGTGTAGTCGTGGTTAAAATTTTCAAAAATGCTGGGGTGGCTTTTTGGTATGTACATCAAACAATTATATCAACCACTTCATGTGTAAATGATTCCCAAATCAATAATGACGTTGTTGATCGATATGGTCCATTTTCTTAACGTATAACGTTGAAAGCTGGTATTTGGTGACGAGCAGGACGAGTTTTATTTCATGTAGTTCCATCTTTAGACACAAAAACATTTGTAGATGACGTTAGCTAATTTTTCTCTGACTCATGTCCTTCACTACTATCAGTTTCTTCACTGTCATCATCGACAGGGGTGTTTTAAATAAAATTTATGGTTTCACATATGTTAAAATTGCAGCAAGTACCCGGGTACCCCGGTCATTGGAGACAAGGGAAAATTTTGGTCATTGACAGAAGAATTAACCATTCCTCGAGTGCTTAACCTGACACAAATTTTGCGACAAACTGCTTTTCCCGAAACTTTGTATTCAGAAATGGCACCGAAATAAAAATTCTAATGTGTCTCTTATTACTTTTATAAAATATCTTAAATTTGTACCAGCGTAACTACTTTCTAAAAAATACGTGTCGCACCTGCTCGTGTAAAAAATCAAAGACATCGCTATACTCATGACAGCTACATGATATCTTTCAGAGCTACATGATGATCCTTTGCTGTTAGCTTCGTCCAAACAAGTTGTTTTGTAAGTGTGTAGTCGTGGTTAAAATTTTCAAAAATGCTGGGGTGGCTTTTTGGTATGTACATCAAACAATTATATCAACCACTTCATGTGTAAATTATTCCCAAATCAATAATGACGTTGTTGATCGATATGGTCCATTTTCTTAACGTATAACGTTGAAAGCTGGTATTTGGTGACGAGCAGGACGAGTTTTATTTCATGTAGTTCCATCTTTAGACACAAAAACATTTGTAGATGACGTTAGCTAATTTTTCTCTGACTCATGTCCTTCACTACTATCAGTTTCTTCACTGTCATCATCGACAGGGGTGTTTTAAATAAAATTTATGGCGCACATATGTTAAAATTGCAGCAAGTACCCGGGTACCCCGGTCATTGGAGACAAGGGAAAATTTTGGTCATTGACAGAAGAATTAACCATTCCTCGAGTGCTTAACCTGACACAAATTTTGCGACAAACTGCTTTTCCCGAAACTTTGTATTCAGAAATGGCACCGAAATAAAAATTCTAATGTGTCTCTTATTACTTTTATAAAATATCTTAAATTTGTACCAGCGTAACTACTTTCTAAAAAATACGTGTCGCACCTGCTCGTGTAAAAAATCAAAGACATCGCTATACTCATGAGAGCTACATGATATCTTTCAGAGCTACATGATGATCCTTTGCTGTTAGCTTCGTCCAAACAAGTTGTTTTGTAAGTGTGTAGTCGTGGTTAAAATTTTCATAAATGCTGGGGTGGCTTTTTGGTATGTACATCAAACAATTATATCAACCACTTCATGTGTAAATGATTCCCAAATCAATAATGACGTTGTTGATCGATATGGTCCATTTTCTTAAAGTATAACGTTGAAAGCTGGTATTTGGTGACGAGCAGGACGAGTTTTATTTCATGTAGTTCCATCTTTAGACACAAAAACATTTGTAGATGACGTTAGCTAATTTTTCTCTGACTCATGTCCTTCACTACTATCAGTTTCTTCACTGTCATCATCGACAGGGGTGTTTTAAATAAAATTTATGGTTTCACATATGTTAAAATTGCAGCAAGTACCCGGGTACCCCGGTCATTGGAGACAAGGGAAAATTTTGGTCATTGACAGAAGAATTAACCATTCCTCGAGTGCTTAACCTGACACAAATTTTGCGACAAACTGCTTTTCCCGAAACTTTGTATTCAGAAATGGCACCGAAATAAAAATTCTAATGTGTCTCTTATTACTTTTATAAAATATCTTAAATTTGTACCAGCGTAACTACTTTCTAAAAAATACGTGTCGCACCTGCTCGTGTAAAAAATCAAAGACATCGCTATACTCATGACAGCTACATGATATCTTTCAGAGCTACATGATGATCCTTTGCTGTTAGCTTCGTCCAAACAAGTTGTTTTGTAAGTGTGTAGTCGTGGTTAAAATTTTCATAAATGCTGGGGTGGCTTTTTGGTATGTACATCAAACAATTATATCAACCACTTCATGTGTAAATGATTCCCAAATCAATAATGACGTTGTTGATCGATATGGTCCATTTTCTTAACGTATAACGTTGAAAGCTGGTATTTGGTGACGAGCAGGACGAGTTTTATTTCATGTAGTTCCATCTTTAGACACAAAAACATTTGTAGATGACGTTAGCTAATTTTTCTCTGACTCATGTCCTTCACTACTATCAGTTTCTTCACTGTCATCATCGACAGGGGTGTTTTAAATAAAATTTATGGTTTCACATATGTTAAAATTGCAGCAAGTACCCGGATACCCCGGTCATTGGAGACAAGGGAAAATTTTGGTCATTGACAGAAGAATTAACCATTCCTCGAGTGCTTAACCTGACACAAATTTTGCGACAAACTGCTTTTCCCGAAACTTTGTATTCAGAAATGGCACCGAAATAAAAATTCTAATGTGTCTCTTATTACTTTTATAAAATATCTTAAATTTGTACCAGCGTAACTACTTTCTAAAAAATACGTGTCGCACCTGCTCGTGTAAAAAATCAAAGACATCGCTATACTCATGACAGCTACATGATATCTTTCAGAGCTACATGATGATCCTTTGCTGTTAGCTTCGTCCAAACAAGTTGTTTTGTAAGTGTGTAGTCGTGGTTAAAATTTTCAAAAATGCTGGGGTGGCTTTTTGGTATGTACATCAAACAATTATATCAACCACTTCATGTGTAAATGATTCCCAAATCAATAATGACGTTGTTGATCGATATGGTCCATTTTCTTAACGTATAACGTTGAAAGCTGGTATTTGGTGACGAGCAGGACGAGTTTTATTTCATGTAGTTCCATCTTTAGACACAAAAACATTTGTAGATGACGTTAGCTAATTTTTCTCTGACTCATGTCCTTCACTACTATCAGTTTCTTCACTGTCATCATCGACAGGGGTGTTTTAAATAAAATTTATGGTTTCACATATGTTAAAATTGCAGCAAGTACCCGGGTACCCCGGTCATTGGAGACAAGGGAAAATTTTGGTCATTGACAGAAGAATTAACCATTCCTCGAGTGCTTAACCTGACACAAATTTTGCGACAAACTGCTTTTCCCGAAACTTTGTATTCAGAAATGGCACCGAAATAAAAATTCTAATGTGTCTCTTATTACTTTTATAAAATATCTTAAATTTGTACCAGCGTAACTACTTTCTAAAAAATACGTGTCGCACCTGCTCGTGTAAAAAATCAAAGACATCGCTATACTCATGACAGCTACATGATATCTTTCAGAGCTACATGATGATCCTTTGCTGTTAGCTTCGTCCAAACAAGTTGTTTTGTAAGTGTGTAGTCGTGGTTAAAATTTTCAAAAATGCTGGGGTGGCTTTTTGGTATGTACATCAAAGAATTATATCAACCACTTCATGTGTAAATTATTCCCAAATCAATAATGACGTTGTTGATCGATATGGTCCATTTTCTTAACGTATAACGTTGAAAGCTGGTATTTGGTGACGAGCAGGACGAGTTTTATTTCATGTAGTTCCATCTTTAGACACAAAAACATTTGTAGATGACGTTAGCTAATTTTTCTCTGACTCATGTCCTTCACTACTATCAGTTTCTTCACTGTCATCATCGACAGGGGTGTTTTAAATAAAATTTATGGCGCACATATGTTAAAATTGCAGCAAGTACCCGGGTACCCCGGTCATTGGAGACAAGGGAAAATTTTGGTCATTGACAGAAGAATTAACCATTCCTCGAGTGCTTAACCTGACACAAATTTTGCGACAAACTGCTTTTCCCGAAACTTTGTATTCAGAAATGGCACCGAAATAAAAATTCTAATGTGTCTCTTATTACTTTTATAAAATATCTTAAATTTGTACCAGCGTAACTACTTTCTAAAAAATACGTGTCGCACCTGCTCGTGTAAAAAATCAAAGACATCGCTATACTCATGAGAGCTACATGATATCTTTCAGAGCTACATGATGATCCTTTGCTGTTAGCTTCGTCCAAACAAGTTGTTTTGTAAGTGTGTAGTCGTGGTTAAAATTTTCATAAATGCTGGGGTGGCTTTTTGGTATGTACATCAAACAATTATATCAACCACTTCATGTGTAAATGATTCCCAAATCAATAATGACGTTGTTGATCGATATGGTCCATTTTCTTAAAGTATAACGTTGAAAGCTGGTATTTGGTGACGAGCAGGACGAGTTTTATTTCATGTAGTTCCATCTTTAGACACAAAAACATTTGTAGATGACGTTAGCTAATTTTTCTCTGACTCATGTCCTTCACTACTATCAGTTTCTTCACTGTCATCATCGACAGGGGTGTTTTAAATAAAATTTATGGTTTCACATATGTTAAAATTGCAGCAAGTACCCGGGTACCCCGGTCATTGGAGACAAGGGAAAATTTTGGTCATTGACAGAAGAATTAACCATTCCTCGAGTGCTTAACCTGACACAAATTTTGCGACAAACTGCTTTTCCCGAAACTTTGTATTCAGAAATGGCACCGAAATAAAAATTCTAATGTGTCTCTTATTACTTTTATAAAATATCTTAAATTTGTACCAGCGTAACTACTTTATAAAAAATACGTGTCGCACCTGCTCGTGTAAAAAATCAAAGACATCGCTATACTCATGACAGCTACATGATATCTTTCAGAGCTACATGATGATCCTTTGCTGTTAGCTTCGTCCAAACAAGTTGTTTTGTAAGTGTGTAGTCGTGGTTAAAATTTTCATAAATGCTGGGGTGGCTTTTTGGTATGTACATCAAACAATTATATCAACCACTTCATGTGTAAATGATTCCCAAATCAATAATGACGTTGTTGATCGATATGGTCCATTTTCTTAACGTATAACGTTGAAAGCTGGTATTTGGTGACGAGCAGGACGAGTTTTATTTCATGTAGTTCCATCTTTAGACACAAAAACATTTGTAGATGACGTTAGCTAATTTTTCTCTGACTCATGTCCTTCACTACTATCAGTTTCTTCACTGTCATCATCGACAGGGGTGTTTTAAATAAAATTTATGGTTTCACATATGTTAAAATTGCAGCAAGTACCCGGATACCCCGGTCATTGGAGACAAGGGAAAATTTTGGTCATTGACAGAAGAATTAACCATTCCTCGAGTGCTTAACCTGACACAAATTTTGCGACAAACTGCTTTTCCCGAAACTTTGTATTCAGAAATGGCACCGAAATAAAAATTCTAATGTGTCTCTTATTACTTTTATAAAATATCTTAAATTTGTACCAGCGTAACTACTTTCTAAAAAATACGTGTCGCACCTGCTCGTGTAAAAAATCAAAGACATCGCTATACTCATGACAGCTACATGATATCTTTCAGAGCTACATGATGATCCTTTGCTGTTAGCTTCGTCCAAACAAGTTGTTTTGTAAGTGTGTAGTCGTGGTTAAAATTTTCAAAAATGCTGGGGTGGCTTTTTGGTATGTACATCAAACAATTATATCAACCACTTCATGTGTAAATGATTCCCAAATCAATAATGACGTTGTTGATCGATATGGTCCATTTTCTTAACGTATAACGTTGAAAGCTGGTATTTGGTGACGAGCAGGACGAGTTTTATTTCATGTAGTTCCATCTTTAGACACAAAAACATTTGTAGATGACGTTAGCTAATTTTTCTCTGACTCATGTCCTTCACTACTATCAGTTTCTTCACTGTCATCATCGACAGGGGTGTTTTAAATAAAATTTATGGCGCACATATGTTAAAATTGCAGCAAGTACCCGGGTACCCCGGTCATTGGAGACAAGGGAAAATTTTGGTCATTGACAGAAGAATTAACCATTCCTCGAGTGCTTAACCTGACACAAATTTTGCGACAAACTGCTTTTCCCGAAACTTTGTATTCAGAAATGGCACCGAAATAAAAATTCTAATGTGTCTCTTATTACTTTTATAAAATATCTTAAATTTGTACCAGCGTAACTACTTTCTAAAAAATACGTGTCGCACCTGCTCGTGTAAAAAATCAAAGACATCGCTATACTCATGAGAGCTACATGATATCTTTCAGAGCTACATGATGATCCTTTGCTGTTAGCTTCGTCCAAACAAGTTGTTTTGTAAGTGTGTAGTCGTGGTTAAAATTTTCATAAATGCTGGGGTGGCTTTTTGGTATGTACATCAAACAATTATATCAACCACTTCATGTGTAAATGATTCCCAAATCAATAATGACGTTGTTGATCGATATGGTCCATTTTCTTAAAGTATAACGTTGAAAGCTGGTATTTGGTGACGAGCAGGACGAGTTTTATTTCATGTAGTTCCATCTTTAGACACAAAAACATTTGTAGATGACGTTAGCTAATTTTTCTCTGACTCATGTCCTTCACTACTATCAGTTTCTTCACTGTCATCATCGACAGGGGTGTTTTAAATAAAATTTATGGTTTCACATATGTTAAAATTGCAGCAAGTACCCGGGTACCCCGGTCATTGGAGACAAGGGAAAATTTTGGTCATTGACAGAAGAATTAACCATTCCTCGAGTGCTTAACCTGACACAAATTTTGCGACAAACTGCTTTTCCCGAAACTTTGTATTCAGAAATGGCACCGAAATAAAAATTCTAATGTGTCTCTTATTACTTTTATAAAATATCTTAAATTTGTACCAGCGTAACTACTTTCTAAAAAATACGTGTCGCACCTGCTCGTGTAAAAAATCAAAGACATCGCTATACTCATGACAGCTACATGATATCTTTCAGAGCTACATGATGATCCTTTGCTGTTAGCTTCGTCCAAACAAGTTGTTTTGTAAGTGTGTAGTCGTGGTTAAAATTTTCATAAATGCTGGGGTGGCTTTTTGGTATGTACATCAAACAATTATATCAACCACTTCATGTGTAAATGATTCCCAAATCAATAATGACGTTGTTGATCGATATGGTCCATTTTCTTAACGTATAACGTTGAAAGCTGGTATTTGGTGACGAGCAGGACGAGTTTTATTTCATGTAGTTCCATCTTTAGACACAAAAACATTTGTAGATGACGTTAGCTAATTTTTCTCTGACTCATGTCCTTCACTACTATCAGTTTCTTCACTGTCATCATCGACAGGGGTGTTTTAAATAAAATTTATGGTTTCACATATGTTAAAATTGCAGCAAGTACCCGGATACCCCGGTCATTGGAGACAAGGGAAAATTTTGGTCATTGACAGAAGAATTAACCATTCCTCGAGTGCTTAACCTGACACAAATTTTGCGACAAACTGCTTTTCCCGAAACTTTGTATTCAGAAATGGCACCGAAATAAAAATTCTAATGTGTCTCTTATTACTTTTATAAAATATCTTAAATTTGTACCAGCGTAACTACTTTCTAAAAAATACGTGTCGCACCTGCTCGTGTAAAAAATCAAAGACATCGCTATACTCATGACAGCTACATGATATCTTTCAGAGCTACATGATGATCCTTTGCTGTTAGCTTCGTCCAAACAAGTTGTTTTGTAAGTGTGTAGTCGTGGTTAAAATTTTCAAAAATGCTGGGGTGGCTTTTTGGTATGTACATCAAACAATTATATCAACCACTTCATGTGTAAATGATTCCCAAATCAATAATGACGTTGTTGATCGATATGGTCCATTTTCTTAACGTATAACGTTGAAAGCTGGTATTTGGTGACGAGCAGGACGAGTTTTATTTCATGTAGTTCCATCTTTAGACACAAAAACATTTGTAGATGACGTTAGCTAATTTTTCTCTGACTCATGTCCTTCACTACTATCAGTTTCTTCACTGTCATCATCGACAGGGGTGTTTTAAATAAAATTTATGGTTTCACATATGTTAAAATTGCAGCAAGTACCCGGGTACCCCGGTCATTGGAGACAAGGGAAAATTTTGGTCATTGACAGAAGAATTAACCATTCCTCGAGTGCTTAACCTGACACAAATTTTGCGACAAACTGCTTTTCCCGAAACTTTGTATTCAGAAATGGCACCGAAATAAAAATTCTAATGTGTCTCTTATTACTTTTATAAAATATCTTAAATTTGTACCAGCGTAACTACTTTCTAAAAAATACGTGTCGCACCTGCTCGTGTAAAAAATCAAAGACATCGCTATACTCATGACAGCTACATGATATCTTTCAGAGCTACATGATGATCCTTTGCTGTTAGCTTCGTCCAAACAAGTTGTTTTGTAAGTGTGTAGTCGTGGTTAAAATTTTCAAAAATGCTGGGGTGGCTTTTTGGTATGTACATCAAAGAATTATATCAACCACTTCATGTGTAAATTATTCCCAAATCAATAATGACGTTGTTGATCGATATGGTCCATTTTCTTAACGTATAACGTTGAAAGCTGGTATTTGGTGACGAGCAGGACGAGTTTTATTTCATGTAGTTCCATCTTTAGACACAAAAACATTTGTAGATGACGTTAGCTAATTTTTCTCTGACTCATGTCCTTCACTACTATCAGTTTCTTCACTGTCATCATCGACAGGGGTGTTTTAAATAAAATTTATGGCGCACATATGTTAAAATTGCAGCAAGTACCCGGGTACCCCGGTCATTGGAGACAAGGGAAAATTTTGGTCATTGACAGAAGAATTAACCATTCCTCGAGTGCTTAACCTGACACAAATTTTGCGACAAACTGCTTTTCCCGAAACTTTGTATTCAGAAATGGCACCGAAATAAAAATTCTAATGTGTCTCTTATTACTTTTATAAAATATCTTAAATTTGTACCAGCGTAACTACTTTCTAAAAAATACGTGTCGCACCTGCTCGTGTAAAAAATCAAAGACATCGCTATACTCATGAGAGCTACATGATATCTTTCAGAGCTACATGATGATCCTTTGCTGTTAGCTTCGTCCAAACAAGTTG
Source organism: Maratus michaelseni (assembly GCA_963931845.1). Classification (NCBI taxonomy): domain Eukaryota; kingdom Metazoa; phylum Arthropoda; class Arachnida; order Araneae; family Salticidae; genus Maratus; species Maratus michaelseni. The sequence continues at coordinate 284,889,640 of OZ007587.1, forward strand.
TTTTGTAAGTGTGTAGTCGTGGTTAAAATTTTCATAAATGCTGGGGTGGCTTTTTGGTATGTACATCAAACAATTATATCAACCACTTCATGTGTAAATGATTCCCAAATCAATAATGACGTTGTTGATCGATATGGTCCATTTTCTTAAAGTATAACGTTGAAAGCTGGTATTTGGTGACGAGCAGGACGAGTTTTATTTCATGTAGTTCCATCTTTAGACACAAAAACATTTGTAGATGACGTTAGCTAATTTTTCTCTGACTCATGTCCTTCACTACTATCAGTTTCTTCACTGTCATCATCGACAGGGGTGTTTTAAATAAAATTTATGGTTTCACATATGTTAAAATTGCAGCAAGTACCCGGGTACCCCGGTCATTGGAGACAAGGGAAAATTTTGGTCATTGACAGAAGAATTAACCATTCCTCGAGTGCTTAACCTGACACAAATTTTGCGACAAACTGCTTTTCCCGAAACTTTGTATTCAGAAATGGCACCGAAATAAAAATTCTAATGTGTCTCTTATTACTTTTATAAAATATCTTAAATTTGTACCAGCGTAACTACTTTATAAAAAATACGTGTCGCACCTGCTCGTGTAAAAAATCAAAGACATCGCTATACTCATGACAGCTACATGATATCTTTCAGAGCTACATGATGATCCTTTGCTGTTAGCTTCGTCCAAACAAGTTGTTTTGTAAGTGTGTAGTCGTGGTTAAAATTTTCATAAATGCTGGGGTGGCTTTTTGGTATGTACATCAAACAATTATATCAACCACTTCATGTGTAAATGATTCCCAAATCAATAATGACGTTGTTGATCGATATGGTCCATTTTCTTAACGTATAACGTTGAAAGCTGGTATTTGGTGACGAGCAGGACGAGTTTTATTTCATGTAGTTCCATCTTTAGACACAAAAACATTTGTAGATGACGTTAGCTAATTTTTCTCTGACTCATGTCCTTCACTACTATCAGTTTCTTCACTGTCATCATCGACAGGGGTGTTTTAAATAAAATTTATGGTTTCACATATGTTAAAATTGCAGCAAGTACCCGGATACCCCGGTCATTGGAGACAAGGGAAAATTTTGGTCATTGACAGAAGAATTAACCATTCCTCGAGTGCTTAACCTGACACAAATTTTGCGACAAACTGCTTTTCCCGAAACTTTGTATTCAGAAATGGCACCGAAATAAAAATTCTAATGTGTCTCTTATTACTTTTATAAAATATCTTAAATTTGTACCAGCGTAACTACTTTCTAAAAAATACGTGTCGCACCTGCTCGTGTAAAAAATCAAAGACATCGCTATACTCATGACAGCTACATGATATCTTTCAGAGCTACATGATGATCCTTTGCTGTTAGCTTCGTCCAAACAAGTTGTTTTGTAAGTGTGTAGTCGTGGTTAAAATTTTCAAAAATGCTGGGGTGGCTTTTTGGTATGTACATCAAACAATTATATCAACCACTTCATGTGTAAATGATTCCCAAATCAATAATGACGTTGTTGATCGATATGGTCCATTTTCTTAACGTATAACGTTGAAAGCTGGTATTTGGTGACGAGCAGGACGAGTTTTATTTCATGTAGTTCCATCTTTAGACACAAAAACATTTGTAGATGACGTTAGCTAATTTTTCTCTGACTCATGTCCTTCACTACTATCAGTTTCTTCACTGTCATCATCGACAGGGGTGTTTTAAATAAAATTTATGGTTTCACATATGTTAAAATTGCAGCAAGTACCCGGGTACCCCGGTCATTGGAGACAAGGGAAAATTTTGGTCATTGACAGAAGAATTAACCATTCCTCGAGTGCTTAACCTGACACAAATTTTGCGACAAACTGCTTTTCCCGAAACTTTGTATTCAGAAATGGCACCGAAATAAAAATTCTAATGTGTCTCTTATTACTTTTATAAAATATCTTAAATTTGTACCAGCGTAACTACTTTCTAAAAAATACGTGTCGCACCTGCTCGTGTAAAAAATCAAAGACATCGCTATACTCATGACAGCTACATGATATCTTTCAGAGCTACATGATGATCCTTTGCTGTTAGCTTCGTCCAAACAAGTTGTTTTGTAAGTGTGTAGTCGTGGTTAAAATTTTCAAAAATGCTGGGGTGGCTTTTTGGTATGTACATCAAACAATTATATCAACCACTTCATGTGTAAATTATTCCCAAATCAATAATGACGTTGTTGATCGATATGGTCCATTTTCTTAACGTATAACGTTGAAAGCTGGTATTTGGTGACGAGCAGGACGAGTTTTATTTCATGTAGTTCCATCTTTAGACACAAAAACATTTGTAGATGACGTTAGCTAATTTTTCTCTGACTCATGTCCTTCACTACTATCAGTTTCTTCACTGTCATCATCGACAGGGGTGTTTTAAATAAAATTTATGGCGCACATATGTTAAAATTGCAGCAAGTACCCGGGTACCCCGGTCATTGGAGACAAGGGAAAATTTTGGTCATTGACAGAAGAATTAACCATTCCTCGAGTGCTTAACCTGACACAAATTTTGCGACAAACTGCTTTTCCCGAAACTTTGTATTCAGAAATGGCACCGAAATAAAAATTCTAATGTGTCTCTTATTACTTTTATAAAATATCTTAAATTTGTACCAGCGTAACTACTTTCTAAAAAATACGTGTCGCACCTGCTCGTGTAAAAAATCAAAGACATCGCTATACTCATGAGAGCTACATGATATCTTTCAGAGCTACATGATGATCCTTTGCTGTTAGCTTCGTCCAAACAAGTTGTTTTGTAAGTGTGTAGTCGTGGTTAAAATTTTCATAAATGCTGGGGTGGCTTTTTGGTATGTACATCAAACAATTATATCAACCACTTCATGTGTAAATGATTCCCAAATCAATAATGACGTTGTTGATCGATATGGTCCATTTTCTTAAAGTATAACGTTGAAAGCTGGTATTTGGTGACGAGCAGGACGAGTTTTATTTCATGTAGTTCCATCTTTAGACACAAAAACATTTGTAGATGACGTTAGCTAATTTTTCTCTGACTCATGTCCTTCACTACTATCAGTTTCTTCACTGTCATCATCGACAGGGGTGTTTTAAATAAAATTTATGGTTTCACATATGTTAAAATTGCAGCAAGTACCCGGGTACCCCGGTCATTGGAGACAAGGGAAAATTTTGGTCATTGACAGAAGAATTAACCATTCCTCGAGTGCTTAACCTGACACAAATTTTGCGACAAACTGCTTTTCCCGAAACTTTGTATTCAGAAATGGCACCGAAATAAAAATTCTAATGTGTCTCTTATTACTTTTATAAAATATCTTAAATTTGTACCAGCGTAACTACTTTCTAAAAAATACGTGTCGCACCTGCTCGTGTAAAAAATCAAAGACATCGCTATACTCATGACAGCTACATGATATCTTTCAGAGCTACATGATGATCCTTTGCTGTTAGCTTCGTCCAAACAAGTTGTTTTGTAAGTGTGTAGTCGTGGTTAAAATTTTCATAAATGCTGGGGTGGCTTTTTGGTATGTACATCAAACAATTATATCAACCACTTCATGTGTAAATGATTCCCAAATCAATAATGACGTTGTTGATCGATATGGTCCATTTTCTTAACGTATAACGTTGAAAGCTGGTATTTGGTGACGAGCAGGACGAGTTTTATTTCATGTAGTTCCATCTTTAGACACAAAAACATTTGTAGATGACGTTAGCTAATTTTTCTCTGACTCATGTCCTTCACTACTATCAGTTTCTTCACTGTCATCATCGACAGGGGTGTTTTAAATAAAATTTATGGTTTCACATATGTTAAAATTGCAGCAAGTACCCGGATACCCCGGTCATTGGAGACAAGGGAAAATTTTGGTCATTGACAGAAGAATTAACCATTCCTCGAGTGCTTAACCTGACACAAATTTTGCGACAAACTGCTTTTCCCGAAACTTTGTATTCAGAAATGGCACCGAAATAAAAATTCTAATGTGTCTCTTATTACTTTTATAAAATATCTTAAATTTGTACCAGCGTAACTACTTTCTAAAAAATACGTGTCGCACCTGCTCGTGTAAAAAATCAAAGACATCGCTATACTCATGACAGCTACATGATATCTTTCAGAGCTACATGATGATCCTTTGCTGTTAGCTTCGTCCAAACAAGTTGTTTTGTAAGTGTGTAGTCGTGGTTAAAATTTTCAAAAATGCTGGGGTGGCTTTTTGGTATGTACATCAAACAATTATATCAACCACTTCATGTGTAAATGATTCCCAAATCAATAATGACGTTGTTGATCGATATGGTCCATTTTCTTAACGTATAACGTTGAAAGCTGGTATTTGGTGACGAGCAGGACGAGTTTTATTTCATGTAGTTCCATCTTTAGACACAAAAACATTTGTAGATGACGTTAGCTAATTTTTCTCTGACTCATGTCCTTCACTACTATCAGTTTCTTCACTGTCATCATCGACAGGGGTGTTTTAAATAAAATTTATGGTTTCACATATGTTAAAATTGCAGCAAGTACCCGGGTACCCCGGTCATTGGAGACAAGGGAAAATTTTGGTCATTGACAGAAGAATTAACCATTCCTCGAGTGCTTAACCTGACACAAATTTTGCGACAAACTGCTTTTCCCGAAACTTTGTATTCAGAAATGGCACCGAAATAAAAATTCTAATGTGTCTCTTATTACTTTTATAAAATATCTTAAATTTGTACCAGCGTAACTACTTTCTAAAAAATACGTGTCGCACCTGCTCGTGTAAAAAATCAAAGACATCGCTATACTCATGACAGCTACATGATATCTTTCAGAGCTACATGATGATCCTTTGCTGTTAGCTTCGTCCAAACAAGTTGTTTTGTAAGTGTGTAGTCGTGGTTAAAATTTTCAAAAATGCTGGGGTGGCTTTTTGGTATGTACATCAAACAATTATATCAACCACTTCATGTGTAAATTATTCCCAAATCAATAATGACGTTGTTGATCGATATGGTCCATTTTCTTAACGTATAACGTTGAAAGCTGGTATTTGGTGACGAGCAGGACGAGTTTTATTTCATGTAGTTCCATCTTTAGACACAAAAACATTTGTAGATGACGTTAGCTAATTTTTCTCTGACTCATGTCCTTCACTACTATCAGTTTCTTCACTGTCATCATCGACAGGGGTGTTTTAAATAAAATTTATGGCGCACATATGTTAAAATTGCAGCAAGTACCCGGGTACCCCGGTCATTGGAGACAAGGGAAAATTTTGGTCATTGACAGAAGAATTAACCATTCCTCGAGTGCTTAACCTGACACAAATTTTGCGACAAACTGCTTTTCCCGAAACTTTGTATTCAGAAATGGCACCGAAATAAAAATTCTAATGTGTCTCTTATTACTTTTATAAAATATCTTAAATTTGTACCAGCGTAACTACTTTCTAAAAAATACGTGTCGCACCTGCTCGTGTAAAAAATCAAAGACATCGCTATACTCATGAGAGCTACATGATATCTTTCAGAGCTACATGATGATCCTTTGCTGTTAGCTTCGTCCAAACAAGTTGTTTTGTAAGTGTGTAGTCGTGGTTAAAATTTTCATAAATGCTGGGGTGGCTTTTTGGTATGTACATCAAACAATTATATCAACCACTTCATGTGTAAATGATTCCCAAATCAATAATGACGTTGTTGATCGATATGGTCCATTTTCTTAAAGTATAACGTTGAAAGCTGGTATTTGGTGACGAGCAGGACGAGTTTTATTTCATGTAGTTCCATCTTTAGACACAAAAACATTTGTAGATGACGTTAGCTAATTTTTCTCTGACTCATGTCCTTCACTACTATCAGTTTCTTCACTGTCATCATCGACAGGGGTGTTTTAAATAAAATTTATGGTTTCACATATGTTAAAATTGCAGCAAGTACCCGGGTACCCCGGTCATTGGAGACAAGGGAAAATTTTGGTCATTGACAGAAGAATTAACCATTCCTCGAGTGCTTAACCTGACACAAATTTTGCGACAAACTGCTTTTCCCGAAACTTTGTATTCAGAAATGGCACCGAAATAAAAATTCTAATGTGTCTCTTATTACTTTTATAAAATATCTTAAATTTGTACCAGCGTAACTACTTTCTAAAAAATACGTGTCGCACCTGCTCGTGTAAAAAATCAAAGACATCGCTATACTCATGACAGCTACATGATATCTTTCAGAGCTACATGATGATCCTTTGCTGTTAGCTTCGTCCAAACAAGTTGTTTTGTAAGTGTGTAGTCGTGGTTAAAATTTTCATAAATGCTGGGGTGGCTTTTTGGTATGTACATCAAACAATTATATCAACCACTTCATGTGTAAATGATTCCCAAATCAATAATGACGTTGTTGATCGATATGGTCCATTTTCTTAACGTATAACGTTGAAAGCTGGTATTTGGTGACGAGCAGGACGAGTTTTATTTCATGTAGTTCCATCTTTAGACACAAAAACATTTGTAGATGACGTTAGCTAATTTTTCTCTGACTCATGTCCTTCACTACTATCAGTTTCTTCACTGTCATCATCGACAGGGGTGTTTTAAATAAAATTTATGGTTTCACATATGTTAAAATTGCAGCAAGTACCCGGATACCCCGGTCATTGGAGACAAGGGAAAATTTTGGTCATTGACAGAAGAATTAACCATTCCTCGAGTGCTTAACCTGACACAAATTTTGCGACAAACTGCTTTTCCCGAAACTTTGTATTCAGAAATGGCACCGAAATAAAAATTCTAATGTGTCTCTTATTACTTTTATAAAATATCTTAAATTTGTACCAGCGTAACTACTTTCTAAAAAATACGTGTCGCACCTGCTCGTGTAAAAAATCAAAGACATCGCTATACTCATGACAGCTACATGATATCTTTCAGAGCTACATGATGATCCTTTGCTGTTAGCTTCGTCCAAACAAGTTGTTTTGTAAGTGTGTAGTCGTGGTTAAAATTTTCAAAAATGCTGGGGTGGCTTTTTGGTATGTACATCAAACAATTATATCAACCACTTCATGTGTAAATGATTCCCAAATCAATAATGACGTTGTTGATCGATATGGTCCATTTTCTTAACGTATAACGTTGAAAGCTGGTATTTGGTGACGAGCAGGACGAGTTTTATTTCATGTAGTTCCATCTTTAGACACAAAAACATTTGTAGATGACGTTAGCTAATTTTTCTCTGACTCATGTCCTTCACTACTATCAGTTTCTTCACTGTCATCATCGACAGGGGTGTTTTAAATAAAATTTATGGCGCACATATGTTAAAATTGCAGCAAGTACCCGGGTACCCCGGTCATTGGAGACAAGGGAAAATTTTGGTCATTGACAGAAGAATTAACCATTCCTCGAGTGCTTAACCTGACACAAATTTTGCGACAAACTGCTTTTCCCGAAACTTTGTATTCAGAAATGGCACCGAAATAAAAATTCTAATGTGTCTCTTATTACTTTTATAAAATATCTTAAATTTGTACCAGCGTAACTACTTTCTAAAAAATACGTGTCGCACCTGCTCGTGTAAAAAAATCAAAGACATCGCTATACTCATGAGAGCTACATGATATCTTTCAGAGCTACATGATGATCCTTTGCTGTTAGCTTCGTCCAAACAAGTTGTTTTGTAAGTGTGTAGTCGTGGTTAAAATTTTCATAAATGCTGGGGTGGCTTTTTGGTATGTACATACAAACAATTATATCAACCACTTCATGTGTAAATGATTCCCAAATCAATAATGACGTTGTTGATCGATATGGTCCATTTTCTTAACGTATAACGTTGAAAGCTGGTATTTGGTGACGAGCAGGACGAGTTTTATTTCATGTAGTTCCATCTTTAGACACAAAAACATTTGTAGATGACGTTAGCTAATTTTTCTCTGACTCATGTCCTTCACTACTATCAGTTTCTTCACTGTCATCATCGACAGGGGTGTTTTAAATAAAATTTATGGTTTCACATATGTTAAAATTGCAGCAAGTACCCGGATACCCCGGTCATTGGAGACAAGGGAAAATTTTGGTCATTGACAGAAGAATTAACCATTCCTCGAGTGCTTAACCTGACACAAATTTTGCGACAAACTGCTTTTCCCGAAACTTTGTATTCAGAAATGGCACCGAAATAAAAATTCTAATGTGTCTCTTATTACTTTTATAAAATATCTTAAATTTGTACCAGCGTAACTACTTTCTAAAAAATACGTGTCGCACCTGCTCGTGTAAAAAATCAAAGACATCGCTATACTCATGAGAGCTACATGATATCTTTCAGAGCTACATGATGATCCTTTGCTGTTAGCTTCGTCCAAACAAGTTGTTTTGTAAGTGTGTAGTCGTGGTTAAAATTTTCATAAATGCTGGGGTGGCTTTTTGGTATGTACATCAAACAATTATATCAACCACTTCATGTGTAAATGATTCCCAAATCAATAATGACGTTGTTGATCGATATGGTCCATTTTCTTAACGTATAACGTTGAAAGCTGGTATTTGGTGACGAGCAGGACGAGTTTTATTTCATGTAGTTCCATCTTTAGACACAAAAACATTTGTAGATGACGTTAGCTAATTTTTCTCTGACTCATGTCTTTCACTACTATCAGTTTCTTCACTGTCATCATCGACAGGGGTGTTTTAAATAAAATTTATGGTTTCACATATGTTAAAATTGCAGCAAGTACCCGGGTACCCCGGTCATTGGAGACAAGGGAAAATTTTGGTCATTGACAGAAGAATTAACCATTCCTCGAGTGCTTAACCTGACACAAATTTTGCGACAAACTGCTTTTCCCGAAACTTTGTATTCAGAAATGGCACCGAAATAAAAATTCTAATGTGTCTCTTATTACTTTTATAAAATATCTTAAATTTGTACCAGCGTAACTACTTTCTAAAAAATACGTGTCGCACCTGCTCGTGTAAAAAATCAAAGACATCGCTATACTCATGACAGCTACATGATATCTTTCAGAGCTACATGATGATCCTTTGCTGTTAGCTTCGTCCAAACAAGTTGTTTTGTAAGTGTGTTGTCGTGGTTAAAATTTTCAAAAATGCTGGGGTGGCTTTTTGGTATGTACATCAAACAATTATATCAACCACTTCATGTGTAAATTATTCCCAAATCAATAATGACGTTGTTGATCGATATGGTCCATTTTCTTAACGTATAACGTTGAAAGCTGGTATTTGGTGACGAGCAGGACGAGTTTTATTTCATGTAGTTCCATCTTTAGACACAAAAACATTTGTAGATGACGTTAGCTAATTTTTCTCTGACTCATGTCCTTCACTACTATCAATTTCTTCACTGTCATCATCGACAGGGGTGTTTTAAATAAAATTTATGGCGCACATATGTTAAAATTGCAGCAAGTACCCGGGTACCCCGGTCATTGGAGACAAGGGAAAATTTTGGTCATTGACAGAAGAATTAACCATTCCTCGAGTGCTTAACCTGACACAAATTTTGCGACAAACTGCTTTTCCCGAAACTTTGTATTCAGAAATGGCACCGAAATAAAAATTCTAATGTGTCTCTTATTACTTTTATAAAATATCTTAAATTTGTACCAGCGTAACTACTTTCTAAAAAATACGTGTCGCACCTGCTCGTGTAAAAAATCAAAGACATCGCTATACTCATGACAGCTACATGATATCTTTCAGAGCTACATGATGATCCTTTGCTGTTAGCTTCGTCCAAACAAGTTGTTTTGTAAGTGTGTAGTCGTGGTTAAAATTTTCATAAATGCTGGGGTGGCTTTTTGGTATGTACATCAAACAATTATATCAACCACTTCATGTGTAAATGATTCCCAAATCAATAATGACGTTGTTGATCGATATGGTCCATTTTCTTAACGTATAACGTTGAAAGCTGGTATTTGGTGACGAGCAGGACGAGTTTTATTTCATGTAGTTCCATCTTTAGACACAAAAACATTTGTAGATGACGTTAGCTAATTTTTCTCTGACTCATGTCCTTCACTACTATCAGTTTCTTCACTGTCATCATCGACAGGGGTGTTTTAAATAAAATTTATGGTGCACATATGTTAAAATTGCAGCAAGTACCCGGATACCCCGGTCATTGGAGACAAGGGAAAATTTTGGTCATTGACAGAAGAATTAACCATTCCTCGAGTGCTTAACCTGACACAAATTTTGCGACAAACTGCTTTTCCCGAAACTTTGTATTCAGAAATGGCACCGAAATAAAAATTCTAATGTGTCTCTTATTACTTTTATAAAATATCTTAAATTTGTACCAGCGTAACTACTTTCTAAAAAATACGTGTCGCACCTGCTCGTGTAAAAAATCAAAGACATCGCTATACTCATGAGAGCTACATGATATCTTTCAGAGCTACATGATGATCCTTTGCTGTTAGCTTCGTCCAAACAAGTTGTTTTGTAAGTGTGTAGTCGTGGTTAAAATTTTCATAAATGCTGGGGTGGCTTTTTGGTATGTACATCAAACAATTATATCAACCACTTCATGTGTAAATGATTCCCAAATCAATAATGACGTTGTTGATCGATATGGTCCATTTTCTTAACGTATAACGTTGAAAGCTGGTATTTGGTGACGAGCAGGACGAGTTTTATTTCATGTAGTTCCATCTTTAGACACAAAAACATTTGTAGATGACGTTAGCTAATTTTTCTCTGACTCATGTCCTTCACTACTATCAGTTTCTTCACTGTCATCATCGACAGGGGTGTTTTAAATAAAATTTATGGTTTCACATATGTTAAAATTGCAGCAAGTACCCGGGTACCCCGGTCATTGGAGACAAGGGAAAATTTTGGTCATTGACAGAAGAATTAACCATTCCTCGAGTGCTTAACCTGACACAAATTTTGCGACAAACTGCTTTTCCCGAAACTTTGTATTCAGAAATGGCACCGAAATAAAAATTCTAATGTGTCTCTTATTACTTTTATAAAATATCTTAAATTTGTACCAGCGTAACTACTTTCTAAAAAATACGTGTCGCACCTGCTCGTGTAAAAAATCAAAGACATCGCTATACTCATGACAGCTACATGATATCTTTCAGAGCTACATGATGATCCTTTGCTGTTAGCTTCGTCCAAACAAGTTGTTTTGTAAGTGTGTAGTCGTGGTTAAAATTTTCAAAAATGCTGGGGTGGCTTTTTGGTATGTACATCAAACAATTATATCAACCACTTCATGTGTAAATGATTCCCAAATCAATAATGACGTTGTTGATCGATATGGTCCATTTTCTTAACGTATAACGTTGAAAGCTGGTATTTGGTGACGAGCAGGACGAGTTTTATTTCATGTAGTTCCATCTTTAGACACAAAAACATTTGTAGATGACGTTAGCTAATTTTTCTCTGACTCATGTCCTTCACTACTATCAGTTTCTTCACTGTCATCATCGACAGGGGTGTTTTAAATAAAATTTATGGTTTCACATATGTTAAAATTGCAGCAAGTACCCGGGTACCCCGGTCATTGGAGACAAGGGAAAATTTTGGTCATTGACAGAAGAATTAACCATTCCTCGAGTGCTTAACCTGACACAAATTTTGCGACAAACTGCTTTTCCCGAAACTTTGTATTCAGAAATGGCACCGAAATAAAAATTCTAATGTGTCTCTTATTACTTTTATAAAATATCTTAAATTTGTACCAGCGTAACTACTTTCTAAAAAATACGTGTCGCACCTGCTCGTGTAAAAAATCAAAGACATCGCTATACTCATGACAGCTACATGATATCTTTCAGAGCTACATGATGATCCTTTGCTGTTAGCTTCGTCCAAACAAGTTGTTTTGTAAGTGTGTTGTCGTGGTTAAAATTTTCAAAAATGCTGGGGTGGCTTTTTGGTATGTACATCAAACAATTATATCAACCACTTCATGTGTAAATTATTCCCAAATCAATAATGACGTTGTTGATCGATATGGTCCATTTTCTTAACGTATAACGTTGAAAGCTGGTATTTGGTGACGAGCAGGACGAGTTTTATTTCATGTAGTTCCATCTTTAGACACAAAAACATTTGTAGATGACGTTAGCTAATTTTTCTCTGACTCATGTCCTTCACTACTATCAGTTTCTTCACTGTCATCATCGACAGGGGTGTTTTAAATAAAATTTATGGCGCACATATGTTAAAATTGCAGCAAGTACCCGGGTACCCCGGTCATTGGAGACAAGGGAAAATTTTGGTCATTGACAGAAGAATTAACCATTCCTCGAGTGCTTAACCTGACACAAATTTTGCGACAAACTGCTTTTCCCGAAACTTTGTATTCAGAAATGGCACCGAAATAAAAATTCTAATGTGTCTCTTATTACTTTTATAAAATATCTTAAATTTGTACCAGCGTAACTACTTTCTAAAAAATACGTGTCGCACCTGCTCGTGTAAAAAATCAAAGACATCGCTATACTCATGACAGCTACATGATATCTTTCAGAGCTACATGATGATCCTTTGCTGTTAGCTTCGTCCAAACAAGTTGTTTTGTAAGTGTGTACTCGTGGTTAAAATTTTCATAAATGCTGGGGTGGCTTTTTGGTATGTACATCAAACAATTATATCAACCACTTCATGTGTAAATGATTCCCAAATCAATAATGACGTTGTTGATCGATATGGTCCATTTTCTTAACGTATAACGTTGAAAGCTGGTATTTGGTGACGAGCAGGACGAGTTTTATTTCATGTAGTTCCATCTTTAGACACAAAAACATTTGTAGATGACGTTAGCTAATTTTTCTCTGACTCATGTCCTTCACTACTATCAGTTTCTTCACTGTCATCATCGACAGGGGTGTTTTAAATAAAATTTATGGCGCACATATGTTAAAATTGCAGCAAGTACCCGGATACCCCGGTCATTGGAGACAAGGGAAAATTTTGGTCATTGACAGAAGAATTAACCATTCCTCGAGTGCCTAACCTGACACAAATTTTGCGACAAACTGCTTTTCCCGAAACTTTGTATTCAGAAATGGCACCGAAATAAAAATTCTAATGTGTCTCTTATTACTTTTATAAAATATCTTAAATTTGTACCAGCGTAACTACTTTCTAAAAAATACGTGTCGCACCTGCTCGTGTAAAAAATCAAAGACATCGCTATACTCATGAGAGCTACATGATATCTTTCAGAGCTACATGATGATCCTTTGCTGTTAGCTTCGTCCAAACAAGTTGTTTTGTAAGTGTGTAGTCGTGGTTAAAATTTTCATAAATGCTGGGGTGGCTTTTTGGTATGTACATCAAACAATTATATCAACCACTTCATGTGTAAATGATTCCCAAATCAATAATGACGTTGTTGATCGATATGGTCCATTTTCTTAACGTATAACGTTGAAAGCTGGTATTTGGTGACGAGCAGGACGAGTTTTATTTCATGTAGTTCCATCTTTAGACACAAAAACATTTGTAGATGACGTTAGCTAATTTTTCTCTGACTCATGTCCTTCACTACTATCAGTTTCTTCACTGTCATCATCGACAGGGGTGTTTTAAATAAAATTTATGGTTTCACATATGTTAAAATTGCAGCAAGTACCCGGGTACCCCGGTCATTGGAGACAAGGGAAAATTTTGGTCATTGACAGAAGAATTAACCATTCCTCGAGTGCTTAACCTGACACAAATTTTGCGACAAACTGCTTTTCCCGAAACTTTGTATTCAGAAATGGCACCGAAATAAAAATTCTAATGTGTCTCTTATTACTTTTATAAAATATCTTAAATTTGTACCAGCGTAACTACTTTCTAAAAAATACGTGTCGCACCTGCTCGTGTAAAAAATCAAAGACATCGCTATACTCATGACAGCTACATGATATCTTTCAGAGCTACATGATGATCCTTTGCTGTTAGCTTCGTCCAAACAAGTTGTTTTGTAAGTGTGTAGTCGTGGTTAAAATTTTCATAAATGCTGGGGTGGCTTTTTGGTATGTACATCAAACAATTATATCAACCACTTCATGTGTAAATGATTCCCAAATCAATAATGACGTTGTTGATCGATATGGTCCATTTTCTTAACGTATAACGTTGAAAGCTGGTATTTGGTGACGAGCAGGACGAGTTTTATTTCATGTAGTTCCATCTTTAGACACAAAAACATTTGTAGATGACGTTAGCTAATTTTTCTCTGACTCATGTCCTTCACTACTATCAGTTTCTTCACTGTCATCATCGACAGGGGTGTTTTAAATAAAATTTATGGTTTCACATATGTTAAAATTGCAGCAAGTACCCGGATACCCCGGTCATTGGAGACAAGGGAAAATTTTGGTCATTGACAGAAGAATTAACCATTCCTCGAGTGCTTAACCTGACACAAATTTTGCGACAAACTGCTTTTCCCGAAACTTTGTATTCAGAAATGGCACCGAAATAAAAATTCTAATGTGTCTCTTATTACTTTTATAAAATATCTTAAATTTGTACCAGCGTAACTACTTTCTAAAAAATACGTGTCGCACCTGCTCGTGTAAAAAATCAAAGACATCGCTATACTCATGACAGCTACATGATATCTTTCAGAGCTACATGATGATCCTTTGCTGTTAGCTTCGTCCAAACAAGTTGTTTTGTAAGTGTGTAGTCGTGGTTAAAATTTTCAAAAATGCTGGGGTGGCTTTTTGGTATGTACATCAAACAATTATATCAACCACTTCATGTGTAAATGATTCCCAAATCAATAATGACGTTGTTGATCGATATGGTCCATTTTCTTAACGTATAACGTTGAAAGCTGGTATTTGGTGACGAGCAGGACGAGTTTTATTTCATGTAGTTCCATCTTTAGACACAAAAACATTTGTAGATGACGTTAGCTAATTTTTCTCTGACTCATGTCCTTCACTACTATCAGTTTCTTCACTGTCATCATCGACAGGGGTGTTTTAAATAAAATTTATGGCGCACATATGTTAAAATTGCAGCAAGTACCCGGGTACCCCGGTCATTGGAGACAAGGGAAAATTTTGGTCATTGACAGAAGAATTAACCATTCCTCGAGTGCTTAACCTGACACAAATTTTGCGACAAACTGCTTTTCCCGAAACTTTGTATTCAGAAATGGCACCGAAATAAAAATTCTAATGTGTCTCTTATTACTTTTATAAAATATCTTAAATTTGTACCAGCGTAACTACTTTCTAAAAAATACGTGTCGCACCTGCTCGTGTAAAAAATCAAAGACATCGCTATACTCATGAGAGCTACATGATATCTTTCAGAGCTACATGATGATCCTTTGCTGTTAGCTTCGTCCAAACAAGTTGTTTTGTAAGTGTGTAGTCGTGGTTAAAATTTTCATAAATGCTGGGGTGGCTTTTTGGTATGTACATCAAACAATTATATCAACCACTTCATGTGTAAATGATTCCCAAATCAATAATGACGTTGTTGATCGATATGGTCCATTTTCTTAACGTATAACGTTGAAAGCTGGTATTTGGTGACGAGCAGGACGAGTTTTATTTCATGTAGTTCCATCTTTAGACACAAAAACATTTGTAGATGACGTTAGCTAATTTTTCTCTGACTCATGTCCTTCACTACTATCAGTTTCTTCACTGTCATCATCGACAGGGGTGTTTTAAATAAAATTTATGGTTTCACATATGTTAAAATTGCAGCAAGTACCCGGGTACCCCGGTCATTGGAGACAAGGGAAAATTTTGGTCATTGACAGAAGAATTAACCATTCCTCGAGTGCTTAACCTGACACAAATTTTGCGACAAACTGCTTTTCCCGAAACTTTGTATTCAGAAATGGCACCGAAATAAAAATTCTAATGTGTCTCTTATTACTTTTATAAAATATCTTAAATTTGTACCAGCGTAACTACTTTCTAAAAAATACGTGTCGCACCTGCTCGTGTAAAAAATCAAAGACATCGCTATACTCATGACAGCTACATGATATCTTTCAGAGCTACATGATGATCCTTTGCTGTTAGCTTCGTCCAAACAAGTTGTTTTGTAAGTGTGTTGTCGTGGTTAAAATTTTCAAAAATGCTGGGGTGGCTTTTTGGTATGTACATCAAACAATTATATCAACCACTTCATGTGTAAATTATTCCCAAATCAATAATGACGTTGTTGATCGATATGGTCCATTTTCTTAACGTATAACGTTGAAAGCTGGTATTTGGTGACGAGCAGGACGAGTTTTATTTCATGTAGTTCCATCTTTAGACACAAAAACATTTGTAGATGACGTTAGCTAATTTTTCTCTGACTCATGTCCTTCACTACTATCAATTTCTTCACTGTCATCATCGACAGGGGTGTTTTAAATAAAATTTATGGCGCACATATGTTAAAATTGCAGCAAGTACCCGGGTACCCCGGTCATTGGAGACAAGGGAAAATTTTGGTCATTGACAGAAGAATTAACCATTCCTCGAGTGCTTAACCTGACACAAATTTTGCGACAAACTGCTTTTCCCGAAACTTTGTATTCAGAAATGGCACCGAAATAAAAATTCTAATGTGTCTCTTATTACTTTTATAAAATATCTTAAATTTGTACCAGCGTAACTACTTTCTAAAAAATACGTGTCGCACCTGCTCGTGTAAAAAATCAAAGACATCGCTATACTCATGACAGCTACATGATATCTTTCAGAGCTACATGATGATCCTTTGCTGTTAGCTTCGTCCAAACAAGTTGTTTTGTAAGTGTGTAGTCGTGGTTAAAATTTTCATAAATGCTGGGGTGGCTTTTTGGTATGTACATCAAACAATTATATCAACCACTTCATGTGTAAATGATTCCCAAATCAATAATGACGTTGTTGATCGATATGGTCCATTTTCTTAACGTATAACGTTGAAAGCTGGTATTTGGTGACGAGCAGGACGAGTTTTATTTCATGTAGTTCCATCTTTAGACACAAAAACATTTGTAGATGACGTTAGCTAATTTTTCTCTGACTCATGTCCTTCACTACTATCAGTTTCTTCACTGTCATCATCGACAGGGGTGTTTTAAATAAAATTTATGGTGCACATATGTTAAAATTGCAGCAAGTACCCGGATACCCCGGTCATTGGAGACAAGGGAAAATTTTGGTCATTGACAGAAGAATTAACCATTCCTCGAGTGCTTAACCTGACACAAATTTTGCGACAAACTGCTTTTCCCGAAACTTTGTATTCAGAAATGGCACCGAAATAAAAATTCTAATGTGTCTCTTATTACTTTTATAAAATATCTTAAATTTGTACCAGCGTAACTACTTTCTAAAAAATACGTGTCGCACCTGCTCGTGTAAAAAATCAAAGACATCGCTATACTCATGACAGCTACATGATATCTTTCAGAGCTACATGATGATCCTTTGCTGTTAGCTTCGTCCAAACAAGTTGTTTTGTAAGTGTGTAGTCGTGGTTAAAATTTTCATAAATGCTGGGGTGGCTTTTTGGTATGTACATCAAACAATTATATCAACCACTTCATGTGTAAATGATTCCCAAATCAATAATGACGTTGTTGATCGATATGGTCCATTTTCTTAACGTATAACGTTGAAAGCTGGTATTTGGTGACGAGCAGGACGAGTTTTATTTCATGTAGTTCCATCTTTAGACACAAAAACATTTGTAGATGACGTTAGCTAATTTTTCTCTGACTCATGTCCTTCACTACTATCAGTTTCTTCACTGTCATCATCGACAGGGGTGTTTTAAATAAAATTTATGGTGCACATATGTTAAAATTGCAGCAAGTACCCGGATACCCCGGTCATTGGAGACAAGGGAAAATTTTGGTCATTGACAGAAGAATTAACCATTCCTCGAGTGCTTAACCTGACACAAATTTTGCGACAAACTGCTTTTCCCGAAACTTTGTATTCAGAAATGGCACCGAAATAAAAATTCTAATGTGTCTCTTATTACTTTTATAAAATATCTTAAATTTGTACCAGCGTAACTACTTTCTAAAAAATACGTGTCGCACCTGCTCGTGTAAAAAATCAAAGACATCGCTATACTCATGAGAGCTACATGATATCTTTCAGAGCTACATGATGATCCTTTGCTGTTAGCTTCGTCCAAACAAGTTGTTTTGTAAGTGTGTAGTCGTGGTTAAAATTTTCATAAATGCTGGGGTGGCTTTTTGGTATGTACATCAAACAATTATATCAACCACTTCATGTGTAAATGATTCCCAAATCAATAATGACGTTGTTGATCGATATGGTCCATTTTCTTAACGTATAACGTTGAAAGCAGGTATTTGGTGACGAGCAGGACGAGTTTTATTTCATGTAGTTCCATCTTTAGACACAAAAACATTTGTAGATGACGTTAGCTAATTTTTCTCTGACTCATGTCCTTCACTACTATCAGTTTCTTCACTGTCATCATCGACAGGGGTGTTTTAAATAAAATTTATGGTTTCACATATGTTAAAATTGCAGCAAGTACCCGGGTACCCCGGTCATTGGAGACAAGGGAAAATTTTGGTCATTGACAGAAGAATTAACCATTCCTCGAGTGCTTAACCTGACACAAATTTTGCGACAAACTGCTTTTCCCGAAACTTTGTATTCAGAAATGGCACCGAAATAAAAATTCTAATGTGTCTCTTATTACTTTTATAAAATATCTTAAATTTGTACCAGCGTAACTACTTTCTAAAAAATACGTGTCGCACCTGCTCGTGTAAAAAATCAAAGACATCGCTATACTCATGACAGCTACATGATATCTTTCAGAGCTACATGATGATCCTTTGCTGTTAGCTTCGTCCAAACAAGTTGTTTTGTAAGTGTGTAGTCGTGGTTAAAATTTTCAAAAATGCTGGGGTGGCTTTTTGGTATGTACATCAAACAATTATATCAACCACTTCATGTGTAAATGATTCCCAAATCAATAATGACGTTGTTGATCGATATGGTCCATTTTCTTAACGTATAACGTTGAAAGCTGGTATTTGGTGACGAGCAGGACGAGTTTTATTTCATGTAGTTCCATCTTTAGACACAAAAACATTTGTAGATGACGTTAGCTAATTTTTCTCTGACTCATGTCCTTCACTACTATCAGTTTCTTCACTGTCATCATCGACAGGGGTGTTTTAAATAAAATTTATGGTTTCACATATGTTAAAATTGCAGCAAGTACCCGGATACCCCGGTCATTGGAGACAAGGGAAAATTTTGGTCATTGACAGAAGAATTAACCATTCCTCGAGTGCTTAACCTGACACAAATTTTGCGACAAACTGCTTTTCCCGAAACTTTGTATTCAGAAATGGCACCGAAATAAAAATTCTAATGTGTCTCTTATTACTTTTATAAAATATCTTAAATTTGTACCAGCGTAACTACTTTCTAAAAAATACGTGTCGCACCTGCTCGTGTAAAAAATCAAAGACATCGCTATACTCATGACAGCTACATGATATCTTTCAGAGCTACATGATGATCCTTTGCTGTTAGCTTCGTCCAAACAAGTTGTTTTGTAAGTGTGTAGTCGTGGTTAAAATTTTCAAAAATGCTGGGGTGGCTTTTTGGTATGTACATCAAACAATTATATCAACCACTTCATGTGTAAATGATTCCCAAATCAATAATGACGTTGTTGATCGATATGGTCCATTTTCTTAACGTATAACGTTGAAAGCTGGTATTTGGTGACGAGCAGGACGAGTTTTATTTCATGTAGTTCCATCTTTAGACACAAAAACATTTGTAGATGACGTTAGCTAATTTTTCTCTGACTCATGTCCTTCACTACTATCAGTTTCTTCACTGTCATCATCGACAGGGGTGTTTTAAATAAAATTTATGGCGCACATATGTTAAAATTGCAGCAAGTACCCGGGTACCCCGGTCATTGGAGACAAGGGAAAATTTTGGTCATTGACAGAAGAATTAACCATTCCTCGAGTGCTTAACCTGACACAAATTTTGCGACAAACTGCTTTTCCCGAAACTTTGTATTCAGAAATGGCACCGAAATAAAAATTCTAATGTGTCTCTTATTACTTTTATAAAATATCTTAAATTTGTACCAGCGTAACTACTTTCTAAAAAATACGTGTCGCACCTGCTCGTGTAAAAAATCAAAGACATCGCTATACTCATGAGAGCTACATGATATCTTTCAGAGCTACATGATGATCCTTTGCTGTTAGCTTCGTCCAAACAAGTTGTTTTGTAAGTGTGTAGTCGTGGTTAAAATTTTCATAAATGCTGGGGTGGCTTTTTGGTATGTACATCAAACAATTATATCAACCACTTCATGTGTAAATGATTCCCAAATCAATAATGACGTTGTTGATCGATATGGTCCATTTTCTTAACGTATAACGTTGAAAGCTGGTATTTGGTGACGAGCAGGACGAGTTTTATTTCATGTAGTTCCATCTTTAGACACAAAAACATTTGTAGATGACGTTAGCTAATTTTTCTCTGACTCATGTCCTTCACTACTATCAGTTTCTTCACTGTCATCATCGACAGGGGTGTTTTAAATAAAATTTATGGTTTCACATATGTTAAAATTGCAGCAAGTACCCGGGTACCCCGGTCATTGGAGACAAGGGAAAATTTTGGTCATTGACAGAAGAATTAACCATTCCTCGAGTGCTTAACCTGACACAAATTTTGCGACAAACTGCTTTTCCCGAAACTTTGTATTCAGAAATGGCACCGAAATAAAAATTCTAATGTGTCTCTTATTACTTTTATAAAATATCTTAAATTTGTACCAGCGTAACTACTTTCTAAAAAATACGTGTCGCACCTGCTCGTGTAAAAAATCAAAGACATCGCTATACTCATGACAGCTACATGATATCTTTCAGAGCTACATGATGATCCTTTGCTGTTAGCTTCGTCCAAACAAGTTGTTTTGTAAGTGTGTTGTCGTGGTTAAAATTTTCAAAAATGCTGGGGTGGCTTTTTGGTATGTACATCAAACAATTATATCAACCACTTCATGTGTAAATTATTCCCAAATCAATAATGACGTTGTTGATCGATATGGTCCATTTTCTTAACGTATAACGTTGAAAGCTGGTATTTGGTGACGAGCAGGACGAGTTTTATTTCATGTAGTTCCATCTTTAGACACAAAAACATTTGTAGATGACGTTAGCTAATTTTTCTCTGACTCATGTCCTTCACTACTATCAATTTCTTCACTGTCATCATCGACAGGGGTGTTTTAAATAAAATTTATGGCGCACATATGTTAAAATTGCAGCAAGTACCCGGGTACCCCGGTCATTGGAGACAAGGGAAAATTTTGGTCATTGACAGAAGAATTAACCATTCCTCGAGTGCTTAACCTGACACAAATTTTGCGACAAACTGCTTTTCCCGAAACTTTGTATTCAGAAATGGCACCGAAATAAAAATTCTAATGTGTCTCTTATTACTTTTATAAAATATCTTAAATTTGTACCAGCGTAACTACTTTCTAAAAAATACGTGTCGCACCTGCTCGTGTAAAAAATCAAAGACATCGCTATACTCATGACAGCTACATGATATCTTTCAGAGCTACATGATGATCCTTTGCTGTTAGCTTCGTCCAAACAAGTTGTTTTGTAAGTGTGTAGTCGTGGTTAAAATTTTCATAAATGCTGGGGTGGCTTTTTGGTATGTACATCAAACAATTATATCAACCACTTCATGTGTAAATGATTCCCAAATCAATAATGACGTTGTTGATCGATATGGTCCATTTTCTTAACGTATAACGTTGAAAGCTGGTATTTGGTGACGAGCAGGACGAGTTTTATTTCATGTAGTTCCATCTTTAGACACAAAAACATTTGTAGATGACGTTAGCTAATTTTTCTCTGACTCATGTCCTTCACTACTATCAGTTTCTTCACTGTCATCATCGACAGGGGTGTTTTAAATAAAATTTATGGTGCACATATGTTAAAATTGCAGCAAGTACCCGGATACCCCGGTCATTGGAGACAAGGGAAAATTTTGGTCATTGACAGAAGAATTAACCATTCCTCGAGTGCTTAACCTGACACAAATTTTGCGACAAACTGCTTTTCCCGAAACTTTGTATTCAGAAATGGCACCGAAATAAAAATTCTAATGTGTCTCTTATTACTTTTATAAAATATCTTAAATTTGTACCAGCGTAACTACTTTCTAAAAAATACGTGTCGCACCTGCTCGTGTAAAAAATCAAAGACATCGCTATACTCATGACAGCTACATGATATCTTTCAGAGCTACATGATGATCCTTTGCTGTTAGCTTCGTCCAAACAAGTTGTTTTGTAAGTGTGTAGTCGTGGTTAAAATTTTCATAAATGCTGGGGTGGCTTTTTGGTATGTACATCAAACAATTATATCAACCACTTCATGTGTAAATGATTCCCAAATCAATAATGACGTTGTTGATCGATATGGTCCATTTTCTTAACGTATAACGTTGAAAGCTGGTATTTGGTGACGAGCAGGACGAGTTTTATTTCATGTAGTTCCATCTTTAGACACAAAAACATTTGTAGATGACGTTAGCTAATTTTTCTCTGACTCATGTCCTTCACTACTATCAGTTTCTTCACTGTCATCATCGACAGGGGTGTTTTAAATAAAATTTATGGTGCACATATGTTAAAATTGCAGCAAGTACCCGGATACCCCGGTCATTGGAGACAAGGGAAA
This sequence comes from Maratus michaelseni, assembly GCA_963931845.1. NCBI lineage: Eukaryota > Metazoa > Arthropoda > Arachnida > Araneae > Salticidae > Maratus > Maratus michaelseni. The sequence continues at coordinate 284,912,391 of OZ007587.1, forward strand.
ATTTTGGTCATTGACAGAAGAATTAACCATTCCTCGAGTGCTTAACCTGACACAAATTTTGCGACAAACTGCTTTTCCCGAAACTTTGTATTCAGAAATGGCACCGAAATAAAAATTCTAATGTGTCTCTTATTACTTTTATAAAATATCTTAAATTTGTACCAGCGTAACTACTTTCTAAAAAATACGTGTCGCACCTGCTCGTGTAAAAAATCAAAGACATCGCTATACTCATGAGAGCTACATGATATCTTTCAGAGCTACATGATGATCCTTTGCTGTTAGCTTCGTCCAAACAAGTTGTTTTGTAAGTGTGTAGTCGTGGTTAAAATTTTCATAAATGCTGGGGTGGCTTTTTGGTATGTACATCAAACAATTATATCAACCACTTCATGTGTAAATGATTCCCAAATCAATAATGACGTTGTTGATCGATATGGTCCATTTTCTTAACGTATAACGTTGAAAGCAGGTATTTGGTGACGAGCAGGACGAGTTTTATTTCATGTAGTTCCATCTTTAGACACAAAAACATTTGTAGATGACGTTAGCTAATTTTTCTCTGACTCATGTCCTTCACTACTATCAGTTTCTTCACTGTCATCATCGACAGGGGTGTTTTAAATAAAATTTATGGTTTCACATATGTTAAAATTGCAGCAAGTACCCGGGTACCCCGGTCATTGGAGACAAGGGAAAATTTTGGTCATTGACAGAAGAATTAACCATTCCTCGAGTGCTTAACCTGACACAAATTTTGCGACAAACTGCTTTTCCCGAAACTTTGTATTCAGAAATGGCACCGAAATAAAAATTCTAATGTGTCTCTTATTACTTTTATAAAATATCTTAAATTTGTACCAGCGTAACTACTTTCTAAAAAATACGTGTCGCACCTGCTCGTGTAAAAAATCAAAGACATCGCTATACTCATGACAGCTACATGATATCTTTCAGAGCTACATGATGATCCTTTGCTGTTAGCTTCGTCCAAACAAGTTGTTTTGTAAGTGTGTAGTCGTGGTTAAAATTTTCAAAAATGCTGGGGTGGCTTTTTGGTATGTACATCAAACAATTATATCAACCACTTCATGTGTAAATGATTCCCAAATCAATAATGACGTTGTTGATCGATATGGTCCATTTTCTTAACGTATAACGTTGAAAGCTGGTATTTGGTGACGAGCAGGACGAGTTTTATTTCATGTAGTTCCATCTTTAGACACAAAAACATTTGTAGATGACGTTAGCTAATTTTTCTCTGACTCATGTCCTTCACTACTATCAGTTTCTTCACTGTCATCATCGACAGGGGTGTTTTAAATAAAATTTATGGCGCACATATGTTAAAATTGCAGCAAGTACCCGGGTACCCCGGTCATTGGAGACAAGGGAAAATTTTGGTCATTGACAGAAGAATTAACCATTCCTCGAGTGCTTAACCTGACACAAATTTTGCGACAAACTGCTTTTCCCGAAACTTTGTATTCAGAAATGGCACCGAAATAAAAATTCTAATGTGTCTCTTATTACTTTTATAAAATATCTTAAATTTGTACCAGCGTAACTACTTTCTAAAAAATACGTGTCGCACCTGCTCGTGTAAAAAATCAAAGACATCGCTATACTCATGACAGCTACATGATATCTTTCAGAGCTACATGATGATCCTTTGCTGTTAGCTTCGTCCAAACAAGTTGTTTTGTAAGTGTGTAGTCGTGGTTAAAATTTTCAAAAATGCTGGGGTGGCTTTTTGGTATGTACATCAAACAATTATATCAACCACTTCATGTGTAAATGATTCCCAAATCAATAATGACGTTGTTGATCGATATGGTCCATTTTCTTAACGTATAACGTTGAAAGCTGGTATTTGGTGACGATCAGGACGAGTTTTATTTCATGTAGTTCCATCTTTAGACACAAAAACATTTGTAGATGACGTTAGCTAATTTTTCTCTGACTCATGTCCTTCACTACTATCAGTTTCTTCACTGTCATCATCGACAGGGGTGTTTTAAATAAAATTTATGGCGCACATATGTTAAAATTGCAGCAAGTACCCGGATACCCCGGTCATTGGAGACAAGGGAAAATTTTGGTCATTGACAGAAGAATTAACCATTCCTCGAGTGCTTAACCTGACACAAATTTTGCGACAAACTGCTTTTCCCGAAACTTTGTATTCAGAAATGGCACCGAAATAAAAATTCTAATGTGTCTCTTATTACTTTTATAAAATATCTTAAATTTGTACCAGCGTAACTACTTTCTAAAAAATACGTGTCGCACCTGCTCGTGTAAAAAATCAAAGACATCGCTATACTCATGAGAGCTACATGATATCTTTCAGAGCTACATGATGATCCTTTGCTGTTAGCTTCGTCCAAACAAGTTGTTTTGTAAGTGTGTAGTCGTGGTTAAAATTTTCATAAATGCTGGGGTGGCTTTTTGGTATGTACATACAAACAATTATATCAACCACTTCATGTGTAAATGATTCCCAAATCAATAATGACGTTGTTGATCGATATGGTCCATTTTCTTAACGTATAACGTTGAAAGCTGGTATTTGGTGACGAGCAGGACGAGTTTTATTTCATGTAGTTCCATCTTTAGACACAAAAACATTTGTAGATGACGTTAGCTAATTTTTCTCTGACTCATGTCCTTCACTACTATCAGTTTCTTCACTGTCATCATCGACAGGGGTGTTTTAAATAAAATTTATGGTTTCACATATGTTAAAATTGCAGCAAGTACCCGGATACCCCGGTCATTGGAGACAAGGGAAAATTTTGGTCATTGACAGAAGAATTAACCATTCCTCGAGTGCTTAACCTGACACAAATTTTGCGACAAACTGCTTTTCCCGAAACTTTGTATTCAGAAATGGCACCGAAATAAAAATTCTAATGTGTCTCTTATTACTTTTATAAAATATCTTAAATTTGTACCAGCGTAACTACTTTCTAAAAAATACGTGTCGCACCTGCTCGTGTAAAAAATCAAAGACATCGCTATACTCATGAGAGCTACATGATATCTTTCAGAGCTACATGATGATCCTTTGCTGTTAGCTTCGTCCAAACAAGTTGTTTTGTAAGTGTGTAGTCGTGGTTAAAATTTTCATAAATGCTGGGGTGGCTTTTTGGTATGTACATCAAACAATTATATCAACCACTTCATGTGTAAATGATTCCCAAATCAATAATGACGTTGTTGATCGATATGGTCCATTTTCTTAACGTATAACGTTGAAAGCTGGTATTTGGTGACGAGCAGGACGAGTTTTATTTCATGTAGTTCCATCTTTAGACACAAAAACATTTGTAGATGACGTTAGCTAATTTTTCTCTGACTCATGTCCTTCACTACTATCAGTTTCTTCACTGTCATCATCGACAGGGGTGTTTTAAATAAAATTTATGGTTTCACATATGTTAAAATTGCAGCAAGTACCCGGGTACCCCGGTCATTGGAGACAAGGGAAAATTTTGGTCATTGACAGAAGAATTAACCATTCCTCGAGTGCTTAACCTGACACAAATTTTACGACAAACTGCTTTTCCCGAAACTTTGTATTCAGAAATGGCACCGAAATAAAAATTCTAATGTGTCTCTTATTACTTTTATAAAATATCTTAAATTTGTACCAGCGTAACTACTTTCTAAAAAATACGTGTCGCACCTGCTCGTGTAAAAAATCAAAGACATCGCTATACTCATGACAGCTACATGATATCTTTCAGAGCTACATGATGATCCTTTGCTGTTAGCTTCGTCCAAACAAGTTGTTTTGTAAGTGTGTAGTCGTGGTTAAAATTTTCAAAAATGCTGGGGTGGCTTTTTGGTATGTACATCAAACAATTATATCAACCACTTCATGTGTAAATGATTCCCAAATCAATAATGACGTTGTTGATCGATATGGTCCATTTTCTTAACGTATAACGTTGAAAGCTGGTATTTGGTGACGAGCAGGACGAGTTTTATTTCATGTAGTTCCATCTTTAGACACAAAAACATTTGTAGATGACGTTAGCTAATTTTTCTCTGACTCATGTCCTTCACTACTATCAGTTTCTTCACTGTCATCATCGACAGGGGTGTTTTAAATAAAATTTATGGCGCACATATGTTAAAATTGCAGCAAGTACCCGGGTACCCCGGTCATTGGAGACAAGGGAAAATTTTGGTCATTGACAGAAGAATTAACCATTCCTCGAGTGCTTAACCTGACACAAATTTTGCGACAAACTGCTTTTCCCGAAACTTTGTATTCAGAAATGGCACCGAAATAAAAATTCTAATGTGTCTCTTATTACTTTTATAAAATATCTTAAATTTGTACCAGCGTAACTACTTTCTAAAAAATACGTGTCGCACCTGCTCGTGTAAAAAATCAAAGACATCGCTATACTCATGAGAGCTACATGATATCTTTCAGAGCTACATGATGATCCTTTGCTGTTAGCTTCGTCCAAACAAGTTGTTTTGTAAGTGTGTAGTCGTGGTTAAAATTTTCATAAATGCTGGGGTGGCTTTTTGGTATGTACATCAAACAATTATATCAACCACTTCATGTGTAAATGATTCCCAAATCAATAATGACGTTGTTGATCGATATGGTCCATTTTCTTAACGTATAACGTTGAAAGCTGGTATTTGGTGACGAGCAGGACGAGTTTTATTTCATGTAGTTCCATCTTTAGACACAAAAACATTTGTAGATGACGTTAGCTAATTTTTCTCTGACTCATGTCCTTCACTACTATCAGTTTCTTCACTGTCATAATCGACAGGGGTGTTTTAAATAAAATTTATGGCGCACATATGTTAAAATTGCAGCAAGTACCCGGATACCCCGGTCATTGGAGACAAGGGAAAATTTTGGTCATTGACAGAAGAATTAACCATTCCTCGAGTGCTTAACCTGACACAAATTTTGCGACAAACTGCTTTTCCCGAAACTTTGTATTCAGAAATGGCACCGAAATAAAAATTCTAATGTGTCTCTTATTACTTTTATAAAATATCTTAAATTTGTACCAGCGTAACTACTTTCTAAAAAATACGTGTCGCACCTGCTCGTGTAAAAAATCAAAGACATCGCTATACTCATGAGAGCTACATGATATCTTTCAGAGCTACATGATGATCCTTTGCTGTTAGCTTCGTCCAAACAAGTTGTTTTGTAAGTGTGTAGTCGTGGTTAAAATTTTCATAAATGCTGGGGTGGCTTTTTGGTATGTACATCAAACAATTATATCAACCACTTCATGTGTAAATGATTCCCAAATCAATAATGACGTTGTTGATCGATATGGTCCATTTTCTTAACGTATAACGTTGAAAGCTGGTATTTGGTGACGAGCAGGACGAGTTTTATTTCATGTAGTTCCATCTTTAGACACAAAAACATTTGTAGATGACGTTAGCTAATTTTTCTCTGACTCATGTCCTTCACTACTATCAGTTTCTTCACTGTCATCATCGACAGGGGTGTTTTAAATAAAATTTATGGTTTCACATATGTTAAAATTGCAGCAAGTACCCGGGTACCCCGGTCATTGGAGACAAGGGAAAATTTTGGTCATTGACAGAAGAATTAACCATTCCTCGAGTGCTTAACCTGACACAAATTTTGCGACAAACTGCTTTTCCCGAAACTTTGTATTCAGAAATGGCACCGAAATAAAAATTCTAATGTGTCTCTTATTACTTTTATAAAATATCTTAAATTTGTACCAGCGTAACTACTTTCTAAAAAATACGTGTCGCACCTGCTCGTGTAAAAAATCAAAGACATCGCTATACTCATGACAGCTACATGATATCTTTCAGAGCTACATGATGATCCTTTGCTGTTAGCTTCGTCCAAACAAGTTGTTTTGTAAGTGTGTAGTCGTGGTTAAAATTTTCAAAAATGCTGGGGTGGCTTTTTGGTATGTACATCAAACAATTATATCAACCACTTCATGTGTAAATGATTCCCAAATCAATAATGACGTTGTTGATCGATATGGTCCATTTTCTTAACGTATAACGTTGAAAGCTGGTATTTGGTGACGAGCAGGACGAGTTTTATTTCATGTAGTTCCATCTTTAGACACAAAAACATTTGTAGATGACGTTAGCTAATTTTTCTCTGACTCATGTCCTTCACTACTATCAGTTTCTTCACTGTCATCATCGACAGGGGTGTTTTAAATAAAATTTATGGCGCACATATGTTAAAATTGCAGCAAGTACCCGGTACCCCGGTCATTGGAGACAAGGGAAAATTTTGGTCATTGACAGAAGAATTAACCATTCCTCGAGTGCTTAACCTGACACAAATTTTGCGACAAACTGCTTTTCCCGAAACTTTGTATTCAGAAATGGCACCGAAATAAAAATTCTAATGTGTCTCTTATTACTTTTATAAAATATCTTAAATTTGTACCAGCGTAACTACTTTCTAAAAAATACGTGTCGCACCTGCTCGTGTAAAAAATCAAAGACATCGCTATACTCATGAGAGCTAAATGATATCTTTCAGAGCTACATGATGATCCTTTGCTGTTAGCTTCGTCCAAACAAGTTGTTTTGTAAGTGTGTAGTCGTGGTTAAAATTTTCATAAATGCTGGGGTGGCTTTTTGGTATGTACATCAAACAATTATATCAACCACTTCATGTGTAAATGATTCCCAAATCAATAATGACGTTGTTGATCGATATGGTCCATTTTCTTAATGTATAACGTTGAAAGCTGGTATTTGGTGACGAGCAGGACGAGTTTTATTTCATGTAGTTCCATCTTTAGACACAAAAACATTTGTAGATGACGTTAGCTAATTTTTCTCTGACTCATGTCCTTCACTACTATCAGTTTCTTCACTGTCATCATCGACAGGGGTGTTTTAAATAAAATTTATGGTTTCACATATGTTAAAATTGCAGCAAGTACCCGGGTACCCCGGTCATTGGAGACAAGGGAAAATTTTGGTCATTGACAGAAGAATTAACCATTCCTCGAGTGCTTAACCTGACACAAATTTTGCGACAAACTGCTTTTCCCGAAACTTTGTATTCAGAAATGGCACCGAAATAAAAATTCTAATGTGTCTCTTATTACTTTTATAAAATATCTTAAATTTGTACCAGCGTAACTACTTTCTAAAAAATACGTGTCGCACCTGCTCGTGTAAAAAATCAAAGACATCGCTATACTCATGACAGCTACATGATATCTTTCAGAGCTACATGATGATCCTTTGCTGTTAGCTTCGTCCAAACAAGTTGTTTTGTAAGTGTGTAGTCGTGGTTAAAATTTTCAAAAATGCTGGGGTAGCTTTTTGGTATGTACATCAAACAATTATATCAACCACTTCATGTGTAAATGATTCCCAAATCAATAATGACGTTGTTGATCGATATGGTCCATTTTCTTAACGTATAACGTTGAAAGCTGGTATTTGGTGACGAGCAGGACGAGTTTTATTTCATGTAGTTCCATCTTTAGACACAAAAACATTTGTAGATGACGTTAGCTAATTTTTCTCTGACTCATGTCCTTCACTACTATCAGTTTCTTCACTGTCATCATCGACAGGGGTGTTTTAAATAAAATTTATGGCGCACATATGTTAAAATTGCAGCAAGTACCCGGATACCCCGGTCATTGGAGACAAGGGAAAATTTTGGTCATTGACAGAAGAATTAACCATTCCTCGAGTGCTTAACCTGACACAAATTTTGCGACAAACTGCTTTTCCCGAAACTTTGTATTCAGAAATGGCACCGAAATAAAAATTCTAATGTGTCTCTTATTACTTTTATAAAATATCTTAAATTTGTACCAGCGTAACTACTTTCTAAAAAATACGTGTCGCACCTGCTCGTGTAAAAAATCAAAGACATCACTATACTCATGAGAGCTACATGATATCTCAGAGTATAAAAAGACAGAAAACGGGACAAATATTTATGATTATGTACTATAATTAAAAGATTAACTTTGATTAACTTTGATGGATTTCATCATAAGAATGCACTTTTATCATTTATAATAGTAATAATAATAACAATTTTTTTTTCTTCTTTAGTGGTATTTATTTTTTTTTAAATGCTAATATCATCTTCAAATGTTCCATGGTATTTATAGGGTTTTGCTTGTCTGATAGTTTGAGCTGGAATCCTGTATCGGCGAGGGTAACCCGATTTTACCCGAACCGTTTCGGGTTGTTGTAAAATCTTTTGCTGCGGGTCGTTTTGAGTTTAAATGTTTCAGCTTTGGGTCGGCTCCAAGGGTTCTGACTCATTCGGGTCCGGTTCCGATTGACCCGATTTTTCAAAAGAAAGTCCTCAGTTTTTTTTTTCACATGGAAAATATTATATATTTGGATATTAATGAGTGTATATGTGTTCATTTTTGTACAAAAAAGATATAATTGATATTAGAGATATAATTGTAGCCTATCATATATATCATTTCTGTTGTCAATATCCATTTTTCTGTGAATTTATGAAACGTTCAACAACAAATGAGGTAGCATTCGAAAGGTTTTTAAAGCGGATTCTGACATAGCACACTTACATTTTCCTAAAACATATGTTTTGATTAAAAATAGCTGTTTTGTAAAAATTAAGTCAGAACTATTTTCATAAATGAAATGAAAGGTTTTTCTTAAATTAGTGTTTCCACAAAAATAAAATTCTGGATTATATCACGCTCAACGATGATTATAAAAAATATATAGTACAAAAAAGATAAAGTGTGACATCTCCGTATGTGTTTATTTTATATTTATGATGAAAAAGCAAAATTGCAATTGCAATGCTTAGGAGAAAAAGACGCCATGGATTGCCCCATATTTCATTCCGAAGCGGATGATATCATCATCTAATGCAGTTAAAATACGATTGTTATTTTTTTTTCTCGCGCGTGCCTTTTTGTAAGTTTGATGGGATAAATGAGCTGATATTATAGTTTGAGTAATGTTAGGTAACGGATATCGCAGACGCACCGGGGTTGGCGCCATTTTTTTCTGTGGTGCTCTTTTGGTGAGAAAACCCCATTTTCGAATACCTGTTAGGCCTAGCTTGCAAAAACATGTTAGTTTTATTTTATAATAAAATTGTATTATAATTTTATTTTAAAACACACACATTTAATTTTATTATAAACACACAGTTTTATTTAACACACAACATTATTTTTATTACACATATATTTAATCTTATTTAATAATTATTTTTAATTTATTTACATACGCATTTCATTTTACTATAAAATACCAAGTTGCCATACAAAGCTAAAATCACCAGGTTACCACGCCAGGCAAACAATCGCCAATTTGAAACCAAAAAGAAACGTCGGTGCGTCTGCGACATCTGTACCAATGTGGTTTACAGGTAGTTTTATCCTTAATGTTTCTTTAGAAGTTTAAATCTACATATCAAAAATATTATATATTGTTAAAAAATAGATTGCAGTGCGAAATCCTCCCACGGGTCCACTTGTTTTTCCATAATAGTATTAAAAATGGATTAATTTTCTTTTATTTTGGGTTTGGGTCAGGTTTCTGACCGACTTTAAGCAGAAATTTTGGGTTCGTGTGAGATACGACCCGACTCGTAAAGCACTCTATTTGGCATTTGTCTGCTGATCAGGAATTCTCGGGAGCGAATCCCGATACAGGCATAGATATTTCAAGAGGGTAGAATTCTACTTTAAATGAAAGACCCAGTCTGGGTAACCATTGTGTGGGAAAGTGACCGTAGTTCCCACAATGAACCAAACTGGTACAGGGATTCAAAAAGCTTAATACATACTTGCAATCTTTGCACCGTGAGTTTTAAATAGTTATTGCTTCAATTCTCTGGGTAAAATATAGCTGTGGTTGAACGTTTGGAGTATATTTTTTCAAAAGTCAGATTTGAAATTCTTACTTTGCTCTATATTTACTTATTATCGACAAAGATGGTGTGAAGAAGTTCCGATATGTTTAGTCATATTTGTTGATCTTAGAAATAAGACCGATGAATAGTGACATAGTGAGAATGCCGCAATAATCTTTAATACGTTTCCTGGAGGGATGACGCAAAGTCATCGTTCAAACATGAATCCTGGTTTCCATTAAAAATGATTTTATTATGGACATCGACACTAGAATAATGAAGATGAGGGTGGACTTCTTACACAAGAATAAATTTTATAACCTCTCTAAGCAAATTCAAAAGGAGGTCTACTTGCCTTTTTTCTCAGAGAATAACGCCAAGACTTTAGATGTACACATGCCAACAAAGTGCAGATATTTCCAAGTGTAAATGTCACATTTTGACTGTTACAAATAACTGCATATTAAGATTTTTGAATGAGAATGTCTAGGCTTACCAGATATGACGCGGTTAGGAAATTGGCGATTTTTAGAGAGATAACCCAGTGGGAACGGGGGGATATATGCAAAATGATAAGAATAGAAATTGTTGATTTTGCTTATCAAGCAGCTGGAAAATTAAATAAAATCTGCTTTTAGTTTAACACCAGATATACATAGAAGCAAAAGGTCGATGAATAAGTCGGGTCTGGACACATTAATATGCAGAAAGTAACCGCATAAACTGAGAGCAGATGTAATGTTGGCATAAAAATATAACTGCGAGAATTTTGAGATAGAGAAAAATATTGCATTTTGAGATTTACAAACGAAAAAAATTTTGAATAAAGAAATTATTGAAATAGAGATATTTTATATAGGAAAACTAAATACAGAAAAAAGTATATATATAATTATATATCATAGATGTGAGGAAATATGAATGATCATATTTTTTATCATTTTATTTTTATTTTTATTCATTTCATAAAGCATAGTTTTAGAAAGCATGCTTTTTATATATTTTTATTTCCATATAATAGTAAAAGTCTGTTCGATTTTGTAAGTTCTTCTTATTTTGATATTTTGTGTGGTTATTTTTTAACACTTACCAACATAGTTTAAAAGTGTTCATGACTTCGGATTGACTAACTAACGTCTGCCGTTTTGTCTATACTCTAACTCTCGTAAATATACTCAAATTGCCGTGTAATTGATATATGTTTTAAAGATTACTATGACACGATATCTATTGAAAATGAAGAATATAGCATTTATAGTTCGTTTACGGAGGCATTGAAGATAGTTATGTTACATTATGGTCTATGGTGAAAAACATATAAGCGTATTGTAATGATGTTACACTACTTCAAACATAATGACATTGATATGCATCACTGAGGTAAACAACAAGTTACTTTCTCAGGAGTATGAAATAAGTAGGTACTAATTCTGAGGTGCACAGTAACAGCAATCTTGAATTACAGTACTCCGTTACAATATTCCAGAAGTGTTGGAACGCGTTTCATAATCTATGCTTGATGCATGATAATTTGTTTTCTTGTTTTTCATGTATAGGAAAACCATTGTTTTTTCATATTTTCCCTGTGTGAAGTTACAATGATACAGTTATTAAAAATATATCTGCTAACTTAAATATATTACTGTCAAAATAAGCTGTTTAAATTTAATAAAATATCATAAAAAAAGAAATACAGTTATATAATTTGTATGAAGCTGCGAATGCAATTTTTACTATGCAAATTTTCTCTAAAATAAGAGATGTCAAATTTGAACTTAGATTACATTTTACTTAAGCATGATTTATCACAAATTTATTTTGAAACCGACGAAGTCTGCATATTATTGCAAAAAGGAATACAAGATATTTATGAATCTATTTTGAATTACGTAAGCCCTTATGGAAACACAGATTGTCGCAGCAAAATATTAATACAATGCAATTTCCTTCGTTCTTACTATTTTAAAATTTCCTAATGTAGCACGCCACTGTTTCTAAAATATTTTACAATTTACTATATTTTAAGATCTGTTCGATTTTCAGTTGTATTTTCTTACATAAATCTTTTTTTTTAAATGTCAAAGATATACAATTTCAATTCTCATTTTTCTGTTCTAATTCTCTCATTTTTCTAACTAAATATTTCATGAAATTTTGAATCTTAATTTGTATGTAAATAAACTATTTAATATATTTGTTTTAGCAGAATTTATTGTTTGCTTTAGTGCTTCATTATATAGCATTAAATATTATTATAATATTTTAATGATATACAGGGTATCCTAGGCGACAGTACACCTTTAACTGTCGCAGAACATGCGAAATTCGTCGCACATTTTCTTTTAAATAAAGGTAACGACTCTAGAAGCCGCAAAATTTCAGAGTATATTTAGGTAATGTTGAACTATGTTTAATTTTTTTTAATTTGAATATAATATTATAAAAACATGTCAGGGGGTAAGTTTCAAAGTGATAATTAAAATTTTTAATTTGGATAACATTTCACTGCGCGCACGATGACTCATGCAAATTTCACGGAATTTGCATAAACGTTATCTTAAATTAAAAATAATACTCCAGACTGTAATTTTAACCAAAACTTTTGTAACAGGTTAATTAGATAACGAGTAATTAACTTTTAATTAGAAAAATTAGAAAAAAACACTAATTTTTTTCATACTAAACACAGCTTCACCATTCTAGTTCAGTTTCATTATATCGATAGATAGTAGGGTAAAAATTTTGAATCTATACTTCAAACGGTTTTGGAGATATCATGGGCGCAAGAGTAAAAAACGTCATTTTGAAAAAAAGCCGTTTAAAGTTTTAATTGTGTTTTAAAAACAAAAAATTCATAATAACAGAAACAAAATTACTAATTTTATAACTTATTCAGCATTTAAAATAAAATCGATCCTAGTTTAAATTTATAAATATAAAATAGTTTGTAAAATCCTGCAGAATATAGGAAAACCTGCGTCAAAAATAAATACATTTAAATGTAAAAATGTAGGGCTTATTCTTGCAAAAAAATTTATTTTAAACATAAAAGTTAAAATTCTGTTTTGCATTGATTGCTAAGGGAATTAAATATGCGTGTTTTATAAAATGAAATTATTTAATGCAAAATATTGGTCATTTTATAGGGATTCTTATATTTAAATATCTGATTCACATACGTTGCAGCACAACAATTCGGAAAGTTACTAAAAATAATATTAATATAAAAAAGTCTGTCCCCAAAACTATCAATTGAAACAAAATCACTGTCAAATTCATTACTTTTCAGTTTTTTATAAGATAAATTATAACCTTAGGACATATTTTAATAATAGCATTTTGTATAACAATTACCATTAAACAGACGATTTCTTTCGCGCTATTATTCATTATAAAATGGATAAAAAATATTAAAAGTGCAATAATATTGCAAAACTAGGAAAATATTATTCTGAAAAGAACAGTTTTGTTTCAAATTAAACGCTTAATAGCGAATAAAAGTAACAGTTAAGTAAAAGTGTGATCATGTTTCAGAGTAAAATTAAGTAAAGAGTAAACAAACTTGGCGAAAGTGGAAGTTGAAGTTAATGTTTTAAAGCTTTCTTACTATTATGTATGGTATTCAAATAAAAAAAATTAACGCATTATAGCATACTAGCTTACCCGCCCGGCGTTGCCCGTGCCGACAACCTTAAATGTACCTGAAATCAGTGTTGAACATTTTTTTTTATTTTTAAACATATCTAATGTTGGGGGCCCCACTACCTTAGACAGCAAACACTGGGCGTGCCATACACACTCCCATATATTACCGTAAGTCGAGTCGAAAGAGCCATACCCCTTCATAATCCAGCCCATAGAACCAGAGATAGAAAAGCACTCCTGGTGGTGAAAATCGAAAAGCTCTATCTATGTAGAGTCGAATGAGCCGTACCCCGTCGTGATCCAGCCTATAGAACCAGATATAAAAAAGCACCCCTTGTGGTGAAAATCCGAACTAAAATCAGTCAGCTCTATCGATGTCAAGTGGAAAGAGACATACCCCATTGTGATCCAGCCCATAGAAACAGAGATAGGAAAGCACCCCTTGGTGGTGAAATTCAGAACTAAAATAGGTAAGCTCTATTGATGTTGTGTCGAGTAAGCCAAACCGTGTCGTGATGTGACCCATAGAACTCGAGTTAGCTGCAAAATCCTTTAGTTACACCTTCCACCGCCAGGGGGCTCAATATGTTCTATACGAACATAACTGAATTCATTAAGGTTATCGGTGTCTAGTCGAATGAGGCATACCCCGTCATGATCCAGCCCATAGAACCAAAGATACGAAAGCGCCCCTGTGGTGAAAATCCGAACTAAAATCAGTAAGCTCTATTGATGTCGGGTGGAAAGAGCCATACTGTAATGACTTAACGAACTCCAGTGATCCAAGGTGATGATTAACATCCAGCACTTTTTATTAGGCATCGTTGATACACAAGTTAAAATAAGATGAACAATTAAAAAACATTACACTCTGCCATCAAAACACCAGTGTACACAACCACCATATACTGTTCACGCGCACACATCATTTTCCGCTCACCATCGTCTGTTCAACTCTCTCTGCATCTCTCTTAGCTTAGCTCGGTTCACTTCTTTTTGACCTGCCAACTAACATCTCTTGCAGTCTCTTTGCATATCGAAAACTGTCCTTTCGATTCGATTACACGGCAGTCAACCTCCGAAGCTAGGCGACAAAACCACGGACAAAAACTGGACAACTCTAGGCCAGCAACTCACGAGTCAGGCTAGGCCATAGATTTCTTCGGTCGTTACACTGCTCTCATTGGCTGGCTGCTTCGTTGCCGAAGCTATTTCATGGGAGGAGCTTGAAATAGCCTCGAACCCAAAATTTCATATACACGTTTTAATTTTTTTTTTAAAATCTAAATTAAAATTTAAAAATCCGGCCGCGAGGTATACTATCCGGTGACAACATCTACACATGACAAAAATTTCTGAGTCCTAAGTGTTAAAATTACGGAGAAATCCGCGGGCAGGCAGGCAGACAGACACTTACTCTTTTATAGAGATAGAGATTTTCAAAGTTGCGATAATTTGAAAGCGTGGTAACAAAATGTTAACAAGCCGCCATGACAGTTTTCGCGGCGCATTTAATTCGGAAATGATGAAGTGGTGTGTACATTGTCCTAATATCTCAGTAAATACTTATAGCACAATTAAAAGATTGGTATCAAGTTATTCAGAATAAAATTATTTTTCTAAAGATGTAAAAATCTAAAAATCACTTTTTTTACCATTTTAAAGGTGTACTGTCGCCTTAATATTGTTGTCCAATAGCTAAACCCAAAATTCTTCTTAATTCAAATAATTGATGAATTTTTAATTTTATTGAAAATAACATCCGATATTTTGCGAACATTTCAAGATCATGAGCTAGCGTTGATTATTAATAAGTCTAAAATATAAAAATTATAAATTTTGTAAAATAAAATAAACTCTAAGAAGTATGTCGTTCTTTATGAAAATTACAGGCAGCAAAGAAACCCTTTCACTTCAGTAAAGTTTTTGTAAACATTGGAAACCATTAATCAGAGGTATGTGATTGGTTGTTGTCTATATAGTTTTTTGGAAATAAGATAAATGTTTTTGAAATCGTAGGGAACTCTGTTTTAGGAGATTTCATTACTATTTTGTGACGCATTCTGTTATTTTAAGAAGCGTTTCTTTAACTTTTTATTCGTCTGCAATGCAAAACTTGTGGTTATGAACTATGTATATTTTTATAATTTAAAAGACTAACTGTCCAAATGCCATTAAATCTTCGTGCATATGTCTTATATTAACATAATTATTTTTATGAACAATGGAAAAAAGCTTTCATATTTTTCGATATATGCGTGTATACAGGGTGATTCGGGACTCCGAGTCAAAACTTGAAAGAACACGCCTAGACAAGCTCAAAACACTACACAATGCATGGTTGTAACTCAAGCAGTGATGCGCTACAGGACACTTTCTGATTACACAATACATGGTCGTAACTCAAGCAGTGATGCGCTACAGGACACTTTCTGATTACACAATACATGGTCGTAACTCAAGCAGTGATGCGTTACAGGACACTTTCTGATTACACAATACATGGTCGTAACTCAAGCAGTGATGCGCTACAGGACACTTTCTGATTACACAATACATGGTCGTAACTCAAGCAGTGATGCGCTACAGGACACTTTCTGATTACACAGTACATGGTCGTAACTCAAGCAGTGATGCGCTACAGGACACTTTCTGATTACACAGTACATGGTAGTAACTCAAGCAGTGATGCGCTACAGGAACACTTTCTGATTGTGGAAAGAACAGTGTTTACTACACAATTAGGACTTTAAGAGCTTCTACAACCGTAGCGCCATCGTATAATGCGTGATCGCTTTTTCCCGATTAGTAAAACCAGCCGTCGTTTTGTCAATCTACGGTAGAAATGACGATGTATGTCAAAAACCAGTGCTTTGTGTGTTTAATGACAGTGTCATCTAGCCGTTCGCCGCTTACGATACGGCCATGCATTGTCTGGTAAAAATAGCTTGTTTAGGTTAGTTCTATGACCCCTTAAAGTTTTGTCCGTGCGTTTTGATTCAATCTTAATTTCTCTGAAGTTAAATTTGATCCAATTTAGGATTCCTCCCCTTCAGCGCTCCACGCACGCATACTCTCTTGAGCTCAGTTGTTTGTCAAATAAAATTACTTACTTTGCAATATCTTTATTTCTTCTTCTAATTTTCAGCCATATTAGCATCCTAGTTAGTAACATTATGTCGCATAAATAAAATCAGCAATCATTTGTTTAGATATTATGTAGAAAACATGGTCAAAACAAGGTTCACTCCATAATCAGAAAGCGCATTATACAGCTTCACAAATTTGAATTACTGTGCACTGTGTGGTCTTTTGAACTTGTTTAGGCGAATGCTTGTTTTTGAGCTTGTTCTATCACCTCTTGAAATTTTTCGCAGGAGTTCCGAATCACCCGTATGTAAATAAAAAAACTGAGCTACTTCAATAAATAAAAAACAGTATAAAATGATGTGAAGTTTCCTTAAATTTAAAAGTACACTAATGTGTATTAAAGGAGGGGAGGGGAAGAGAATAAATCAGTTGATTTTCTTATCTCCGTAAACATTCTAATCTTAGTCATACGTTGAGCATTACACATTTTTTTTATTTTATGAATCCGATATTTTGATACATGTGCAATTTATGTTAATTTATTTTTAATATATAATCAATCTCATATTCTTTCATTATTTAATTAATTCTCTTTGCAGGAAAGCCTATTTAAAAATCATTTGTTAGAATGGATTAGTAAATACTAAAAGGAAATGTTAAATGAGACTTTTGTAAAAATGTCTCAGTCTGCCTTCCATCTTATTAAATTAATTAATAATGAATTGTTTCGTTTTCAATGATAATGTGATTTACGCTTCATTTCCGTGCATTTCGAAGTGTTTCATGTTTTGTATTATTGGCGTTAATAGAAAATCTAAAATATCTGTCATTTTACCTAACGTTAGACAAAGAGCTATATTGTTACTAAAATTCGTTTTAATTGCATTTCAACATGCTGTACGCGCAGCTTTAAAAATGACAAGTTTAGATGATATACAAAAGATATTTATTAGGCATATATATTAAAAAGTTTACGAAGACACAGAATTTAATTCAAGATAACATTCAGATTAAATTACTAAAGATATATTACTTCGAATTGTAAATATAGTTTAATGAATTTAAATATGCAATGTAATAAATTTGATGTATTTTATTAACGAAATAATTTATCAAAATAACTTGAATAATAAAATAATATTCGAAACGTAAGATTCGCCTTTGCTTATCCACAATAAGAAAAATATTTTTATGAAAAATGATTTATTTTACACGTTACTAAAATAAACGTCCGATAAAACCATATGTACAAATGTCTTAAAAACTTTAAAACACTAGATATTAGTAGTACATAACAAATGTAGTACTAATATCTAGAGCTATGTTTAAAAATGACAACAGACTTTTTGTCTTTTAAAGCTAAAAGAAATTTGGAATTAAAATCCTGTTGTCAAACAACGATTTACAAACGCACGTGCCTCGATTGTACCAATATACTTCAAGCCTTCCAGCCATAATTTTAATATTACACAGGGAAAATGATGCTACTCTGAAACACATATACTAAATCTTTATGTTTTATGAATGAAAATGCAACTTTCTTGTTAAAAATAAAGTAATTTTTATTTATATTTTCAGGGATGAATAGCTTTAAGATTTAACAATCGTCAATTTTTTTTCATGCAATCGAGTTATTTTTTTTAATTTTTATGAATGAAAATAACTATTTTCCGCTAACCAGGCCGTTATTTTCGACATGGATAAATTTGTAGTGCATGTTACAGACATTTGCTATCCAGTTTCTTTTCAAACTTTTTTTAACCTTTTAAAAATTTTAATTAAAATTCTTTATTTCAGTTGTGCGCAGACGATAATACGCCAAGTATTGTTCCCATCGCCATCATTCGATTGAGGTTTATTTCATTTCAAATACAGAACTTAAATTTAAAACACATACATTTTAAATACATATATTACATACATTTAAAATATACTCATTCCATGTGAATTACAGAAGAAAAAAAATAAGAAGAAATAATACCATAACCCAAGACCATTTTATTTCAACATCAAAGATATTCAAAATCTAATAAGTTATAATAAATTATAACACCTTGTTATAATATATTTTCTTTAACCCTTTCAGTGCGGATTTTTTTTTGGAGGGGGGGGTTAATGCCCTGTGCGGAATATTTTGACTAAAAAAGCGACATTATTTATCTGATTACCGGGCAGACTTTTCCGGTACGAATTGATTTTCCCAAAGGGACACGACTTTCCGAACGACCCAATACAATACTAAAAATCATATCTTATGGTTATACGAAAAGCACGCTACTGCTTTTTGTTATAGCCAAATGACTGCACTACGCAGGCGCAATACTTCATCACTGCTAAGCCCATGACGCACTACAGTCATCACAATACATGCCGTGAACGCCTAGGCGACTTTTGTTGACGCTTAATGTAGTCTACAGCACCCAACTCCTAGATGTCGACATTAGTCGACTCCCGCACTAAAAGGGTTAAATGCTAAAATGTGTAAACTAAAAAACATAATATACAGTAAAATAACTTTTATTAGATTGTTGATGAAAAAAAATCACCCCCCCCCAATCTGTACTACCCATCCATAATAAGAGAAACCATAGATATAGTAACACGCAAAAATACAGTATGTAACGATGTAGCATCATTTAACTTACTGAAATTGTGTTTCGAGTTACTCATCCATGGTTACAAATTCTTCTTTTGAACTCAATTTTTTTAAACTTAATTTTCATTTTTCACGTAAAATTTTTTCAATTGAAAATTATTTGTTGGGAATTTTTTTTTTTTCTTGGAAACAAGAAAGAAACATGGTTAAATTTTATTGAAAAATTTTTCATTGATTCTCTATTAAATAAATGAAATTTTTAATTATTAAGACATATATTTGATTAAAATAAAATCTAGCCTATGTTCATTTCTGGGTTATAATCCATCTGTATGCAAACATACAGGGCCACTAAATCCTCTGTTTTGAAATTACTTCATCCAAACATTCACACACAGAATCACATTTATAATAAAATAATTCTATAAAGTTTATTTATTCAAATTATACATTATATTTTCTAATAAATGGATTTAGAATATTTTTAAATCAAAGAAAATCAAATAAATATTTAAATTTTGTAGATTACAGCGAATAAATGAATGTCGTCTTATTATTCAATTGTTTAAGAATATAATTAAAAAAATATTTTTGACAAGTTGAGAAAAATTACATAAATAAGTATATTTTTACAAACTTAAATGTGTAATGCTTTTTAGAAGTTTTCTCTGCTTCCACGAAATATGAAAATTCGTTTCTTTTTTCATAAAGTTCCGTCGTTTGTTATTTATTTTTAGATATTATAAATATTTATTACTATTTAAAAATAATACATTTTTTAACGTTACCTGCATTAAAGTATATATCTTACTGCCCTAATTTCATACACACAGATATAAATACATACAAAGATATCTGTTCTTTTTTTTTCTCTCATGCATGCACATGAAGACATATATGTTTGTGCGTGTATGAGTGTGCACGAGATGGATACAGTAATACATCCAGAAAATAAAGTACATAGAAACAGATTATACAAAAGAAGGAATAAAATTTAAAATATACTTAGTATTTGTTAAAGAAAATATTGCGAGAGTTATAAAAAAATATAATTTATTCCAATACACAAGCGCACATGCGGTCTATTCATCTCAGCTTGAAGTCAATATTATATCAAACTTTAAACAGTTTACTTTATATTGCACAATACACTACACGTTCTTGTTATTTTTTTGTCGGAAAAACCAAAGCAGTTTATCTTATTTAGTGAAATAAACTCATAAACATTATCATGATCATAGAAGAGGAAGTGAATTTCCCATAATCATCCAATATTGCAACGGGAAACGCTAGTAAAAAAAACTTTTATGCAACATATGCAACGCTTTGACGTCTCGGACTTTTTTACTTGTGACTTTGACCTAAAAAACTTCTTTCTCTCAAGGACTCGTATAACTTTTTACTCAGTTCTAATAAAAATGTAACCAAGAAAAGAGCTGCATATGAAAGCTCTATCTAATCGTAACACATCCATATACTTAAAGCTAACCTGCTTTTTAGTTTTTCGTGCAAAAATGCTATTTATACGCATGCGCGAGCATTCAGCTAATCAGCTAGAGGCTTTTACTATCTTCAGACGCGATGTTCCAGCCAATGAGGTGAAGGCTTTTTCCTCTCTCTAGAAGCGTATGTGTTTTATTTGGTTGTTCGGTTGTTGAAACTTTATAGATTTCTTTTATTAAGGTATTTTTTCATTTTACCGTATTTATTTTCTTTTTAAGTCGTATGTATTTTACTACTTTGAATTTTTTATAACTAACCCTTTTTTTGAGAGAGAGAGAGATTTCGTGGCACGAAATTCCGCGAATCGTTTCCGATGTAAACAAACTAATTTTAAACTTTTAATATGTAATTCTGTGTGATATGATTAAATTCAGGTTTTCTCAGCGACAATCACAGTATTTTTACCAAATAATTTTTGTATTAATCAAGCTTTTTTGGTTATTAAGCATAGCTAAACACGAAAGAAAACTTTGTTATTTTAAGATTTTAATGTGAATTATTTGCGTACATTTATAAGACGAGTTTCACTGAATAATTCAAGAAAAAAAAATCTCATCATTATACATATTTAGTTATGCATTATTAATTATTTACTTGGCCTTTACTTTTAATATTTCAAACTTACAGCTGAATGTAACTATTAAAACATTTGAAATACTGTATTCGTAAAATGAAATTTCAGCTTAAACACTCGACAATTACTTTTAGTTATGCATTATTAATTATTTACTTGGCCTTTACTTTTAATATTTCAAACTTACAGTTGAATGTAACTATTAAAACATTTGAAATACTGTATTCGTAAAATGAAATTTCAGCTTAAACACTCGACAATTACTTTTAGTTATGCATTATTAATTATTTACTTGGCCTTTACTTTTAATATTTCAAACTTACAGTTAAATGTAATTATTAAAACATTTGAAATACTGTATTCGTAAAATGAAATTTCAGCTTAAACACTCGACAATTACTTTTAGGTTAAATTCAGGTTTTCTCAGTGACGATCACAGTATTTTTACCAAATAATTAAAAGTACTACATGCATGCATCTATCTATCTATATTAGAAATTGTGCAGGTTTCTGGTCACTGTTTTGTTTACATATTTTAAAAAAAATTTCAATTTAATAATGCACTGAAAATTATAATGAATGCTTACAATTAAACACAACAACACAAAACAAAAAATTTCACAAAAACACATTATTTCCCCGATATTTTCCCACAACTAATCAATAAATTTCATGATATTTTATTGCGATTTTAAACCATGAACTTTAGTACTTTTCTGTTATACGGACACTATGCCAAAATGTATGTATGTATGTAAATGTATGTATGTATGTTTGGCGACAATGGTGTACGTATAACGGAAAAGTGCCTGAATTATTATTTATATATATATAAATAAAATATAAACATAATTGGCTACACAGCAAGTTTTCTGGATTTCTCCCTGTCTCTCTAACCACATTGTTAACAAAACAAAAAATTCACGAAAAACACATTATTTCTCCGATATTTTCCCACAACTAATCAATAAATTTCATGATATTTTATTGTGATTTTAAACCATGAACTTTAGTACTTTTCTGTTATACGGATACTATGCCAAAATGTATGTATGTATGTATGTTTGGCGACAATGGTGTCCGTATAACGGAAAAGTGCCTGAATTATTATTTTTTTATATATATATAAAATATAAACATAATTGGCGACACAGCAAGTTTTCTGGATGTGAAAGGCGGAGATGAATTTCATTCATTCAATGGCCGTTTTAAAAGTTTCAAGTTTGGATTGAGTGCACCTGAACATAAAAACCGATACCTATTTCTATGTTCATGATTGAGTTATTTGGATATCTTTTCGTATAGCACAGAAAATCATTTCTCCCGCTTTCGTAATACAGATAAATTCTGGTGTATTTTTTTTTCTTCTTTTTATATCATAAGTACTTTTCTACTTTAAATTTTTTAATTGTCGAGTTTCTAAGCTGAAATTTCATTTTTCGAATGCAGTATTTCAAATGTTTTAATAATTACATTCAGCTGTAAGTTTCAAATATTTAAAATATTAAAAGTAAAGGTCAAGTAAATAATTAATAATGCATAACTAAATATGTATAATGATCAGAATGACATATAAAAATGTGTACAGAATGACATGAAAATTTTAAAAAACTGAAATTTTGCACTTGCAACTTAATTGTAAATTTCATTGTTTACATTGGAAACAATTTGTGGATTTTAAGAATTTGCTGAACTTCGTGTCACCAAATTACTAAATCTCTCTCTCTCACTCTCCAAAAAAAAAAAAAAAAAAAAAAAAAGGGTTAGTTTAAAAAAATTCAAAGTAGCAAAATACATACAACACAAAAAGAAAATAAATACGGTAAAATGAAAAAAATACTTTAATAGAAATCCATAAATTTTCAACTATGACATCAAATGAATGTATCTCATCTTTCGTTTGTGATAAGGAACGCTCCTTTCGCCCCCTCCACTCATTGGCTGAATTGTAAAGGGCAAAATTGGGGGACAAAATGACTACAGCATTTCTGAGAAAAGAAAAAATCAGAAAATTCACAGAAAATAATTATTTTTGTTGCAAGTTGGGTTAACTGTCTTTATGGTTTGAGTCGATTTCAGACTGAGTGTAGATTTCTGCAAGTTGGATTTGGGTTAACCCGATTTTTCAAAAGTTAGTTCAAGTTCAGTATATTATTTCAGATTAAAACTATACCTATCAGGGCTTGAATTTCAGGGCGGGATTCGTGCGGAAAATTTTGAAATCCCGCCCAAAAAAGATCATGAGCGGGAGCCTCCCGCCGAAAAAATTTCAGCATTTTTGGAGAAATTTGCATTATTTAATTTACCTGCAACCGAACGATAAATTTCGTGATTTCTTTTCCCCGCAACCGATTGACGGACTTTGTGTTTTTTCCACGACTGATCGACGAACTTTGTGTTTTTTTCCGTGACAGATCAACGAACTTTGAGTTTTTTCTGCGACAGATCGACGAACATTGCGTTTTTTAAGCGACTGATCGACGAACCTTGCGTTTTTTGGGGACATATCGACGAACTTTGCATTTATTCCGCAATCGATCGACGAAATTTTTCTTTCTTCCCTGACTGATCGACAAACTTTGCATTTATTCCGCAATCGATCGACGAAATTTGCTTTTTTCCGCAACTGATCGACGAACTTTGCGTTTTTTCTGCGACAGATCAACGAACGTTGCATTTTTTTCTGCGACTGATCAACGAACTTTGCGTTTTTTCTGCGACAGATAGACGAACATTGCGTTTTTTAAGCGACTGATCGACGAACCTTGCGTTTTTTGGGGACAGATCGACGAACTTTGTGTTTATTCTGCAATCGATCGACGAAATTTGCTTTTTTCCCACAACTGATCAACGAACTTTGCGTTTTTTGGTGACAGATTGACGAACTTAGCGTTTTTTCCGCGACAGATTGATGAACTTTGCGTCTTTTCCACGATCGATCGGTGAATCTCAATCAAGTAAAATCTAAAGTCAGAAATTTATTTAACAACCTAATTGTTAAGGGTCCCTAACACATTTAATGGAACTTGAAAAATACACTGCATATATAAAACTTAACTTTCTTCCCTTTTTTATAATAAAAATAAACATTTTACATAATCATTCTCAGTTGACTTAATTTTTTCAATGGTATTTTGTCATGTCTGCATTAATGTAATTCTTTAAATAGCACGTAAAAGAATAGTGGGGTTTAAAGATTTTTGTTCTCCCTCCCAAACATTACAACTCCCCTCCATTTAAAAATGTTGGTAGGGAGACTCCCGTCTTTGGAAAAATTGAATTTCAAGCCCTGCCTATAATATGTTTGTGTGTATTGAGGTTTGTATAGATGTTTGTGTGTGTGCTGTTTTTAATACAGACAGTTTCATTTTTCACACGAACCTTTCAAAAAATTCACATTCTTCGCGCAATCCTTTAACAAAATTCGCATTTTTTTTCGTGATTCTTTAATGAAATTCACATTTTTTTCTGTATCTTTTTTTTGTCGAGATTCATAATTTTTTCAGCTATCCTATGACGTAATTCGTGTTTTTTTTTCAGCGATAATTTGACAAAATTTGTGTTTTTTCTGCGATTTTTTTTTTCACGAAATTTGCGTTATTTTCCACGAATCTTTTATGAAATTTGCGTTTTTCTGTGATCCTTAGACGAAATTTTCTTTTTTCGCAATGCTTTGATAATAATCACATTTTCTCTGCTGCCTTTTAATAAGATTCATGAATTTTCAGCAATCCTTCGATGAAATTCGCGTTTTTTCAGCAATCTTTGAAGAAATTCGCATTTTTCTCACGATACTTTAACGAAATGTGCATTTTCCAGCGATTTTTTGATAAAATACATTTTATTCCGCAATTTTTAGGCGAAGTTTGGCAAGAAAGCGCTATCTTTGGGTGAAATTTCCGGTTTTGCGATTCTTTGACAAAATTTGCTTATCTTTTGTGTAAATCGCGTTTTTCTGTGGCCTTTTAACAAAATTCACGTTTTACATGATCCTTTGATGAAATTAGTGTTTTTCCTGTGACCATTTGACGAAATCTAGGATTTTTTTCCCGCGAAGATTGATTATATGTTTTTAGTCTGCAGGTGCCTTAAAAAGTTTGTGACGCCTGTCGCTGCATTGCACGCATTCTGCCACGGTGTATCAAACAAACAAAATTCATCCTAAAGAATTATTGTTTCGTTTCTGGAAATGAACAACCGTCAACTCATTGGCTGAATTATAAAGGGTGAAATGTGTAGGCACTGAGTATCATCTATACTATTAATGTCGGTAAACGTCTGTCTGTGTGTGTGTTGTTGTGTCTGGCGTCTGTAAGCACAAAACTCTGCATGCAGACGACGGACATAAGTGCTTTTGGTATAAAAAAATCCGTAAGTGGAGTTTTTAAAATTCACAACATTTTGCGGGAGAAGAGGGGTGCGAACGAATTTAAAAAATGAGTCCGCATCAATAATTATGGCGGCGGGGGGGAGTATGTTTTGCCTACACGGGGCGGAGACTTTTCTTTGTTGACACCACTCATATGATATATCGTTCGAAAGGCCTGTGACTGTCTTTTCATGTTATGCATCTGTGTGGTCCATACCCCCCCCCCCCGCCAATTGGGGCACTTTTCTAAATTTTGCACATACCACTCATGTTATATATCGTTAAAAAGGTCTGTGACCGCTTAATCATATTATGCATCTCCGGTGTCCATCCCCTCACTTTGCCCCCCCCAAGGGGGTACTTTTGTAAATTTTGCACAATCCCTTCATGTTACGTATTGTTGGAAAGGTCTTTGACTGCTTATTCATGTTATGCATCTCCGGGGTCCATCCCGCCACTTCGCCCCCCCCCCGTTAAGGGGGGCAATTTTCTAAATTTTGTTGACACCCCTCATGTCATATATTGTTGGAAAGGTCTGTGACTGCTTAATGATATTATGCATCTCCAATGTCCATCTCCCCACTTTGCCCCTCCCCCTCCCCCAAGGGGGTACTTTTCTAAATTTTGCAGACAACCCTCATGTCATATATCGTTGGAAAGGTCTGTGACTGCTTAATCATGTGCATATCTCCAATGTCCATTTCCCCACTTTGCCCCCCCTCCCCCAAGGGGGTACTTTACTAAATTTTGCAGACAACCCTCATGTCATATATCATTGGAAAGGTCTGTGACTGCTTAATCATATGCATCTGTGTGGTCCATACCCCCCCCCCCCGCCAATTGGGGCACTTTTCTAAATTTTGCACACAACCCTCATGTTATATATCGTTGGAAAGGTCTGTGACCACTTAATCATATTATGCATGTTCCGTGTCCATCCCCTTCTTTACCCCCCCCCAAGGGGTACTTTTTAAAATTTTGCACACACCCCTCATGTTACATATCGTTTGAAAGGTCTTTGACTGCTTATTCATGTTATGCATCTCCTTGGTCCATCCCGCCATTTCCCCCTCCCCAAGGGGGCACTTACCATTTACTTGCACAACAGCGCTAAATGTGTCAGATGAAAGAAATTCCGCGAGTACATGTGCCAGTGAAACTTAGCCAATTGCTGTTCTTCAACCTAGCTTTAATTCAAAGTGGGTTTTTTATTTATTTGAATTATTCTGCAAAAGTTTCAAACATTTTAAAGCAGCTATGAATTTTATTTTTATGGTACTATCAAGTTTTTTGCCGTCAAATTTTGACGGGTTCCATCTAGTTAATCTTTAAAACTAATATTAATCTGTTTAATCTAGTTAAATGAGTGGACCATGTTATTAAAGTTAATTTAATATAATATTAATCGAAACAATGAAGTCTTATCTTTCAGCAAACCTTGGATACTATCATAAATTAGTGCAACTACTGGATGCCCATGGATTGCCCATGGAGACATGTGTGAGATGTAAACTCCATCTAGATTCAAAACAACTTAGAATGAAGGTATTAGCAGGCAATATGCTTGCTTACTTACCTATTTTAAGCTGCACCTATTTTCAAGTAACTGGATATCTTCGAATTTAAACGAATTAAAAAATTGCGCAACCGACATTTTTTACGTTAGAACCATTTCCATTTCGGGTACGTTTATCATTAAAATAAAAATAAATTACAGTCTGTTTATAATTGAAAATTGTTATTCAATCTAAAATTTGTATAGAATGTTTATTAGTTTAATAGTTTCAGCTTTGATATGCTTTCATGAGCACTATCAATTTCGGACCGTCATCGCGAAATGTTTAATAATAACGTTTTATGAAATATTTCATTATTTTTTTAGTTATTCTTTCTTTTTTTTTACCTATAATAATTAAAAGAAAGTTTCTCTCTGTCTGTGTGTCTGTGTGTAGGCATTGACTAGCAAAAACTAGCGCACGTAGAAGGCTGAAAATTTGTATGAGGATAGTCCAAGGCAGTTCCTGATGTACCTGAGGCTCGGATTTTTATATTTTTAATACTTATCCGAGACATTAATTAAAAACTAATTACGCACGCGTGCATGCCCAGAGCCTAATTTTAGAGAATTAAATTATGGCGTTTTTTTGGCTTCTTGTTTTAATTTCCTTTGACCAAACCGTTCTTAAAACATATTCTTAAAGTTGGTACTTTTACATCTTAAACATCGGAATCAGTTTGAAAAGTATCGCTGTTAAACGCTTGAAAAAATTTCAAAAACGGCCGTTTTCGCGGTTGACATTTTCCTCCTTTACGGAAAAGATCCCACATCCCGCAATTTTTGTAGTACCGACAAACAAAAACTATGCTCTTAAAACTGAGACAATCTTCTTTTCGAAGGTGCAATTAGTTTTAAAAATACGAATTTTAACCCTTTCAAAAACATTGGACAAACACAGATCCCTTCGTGCCTCCTGGAGACGATACTTTTTCTACGCTAAAAGTAACAAAACGTCCGCATTTCGACACAAAAATTTCCAAACGTTCGGACGAGTAGAAGTATTTTAAAAATAACATCTGAAAAATTTTCTATGAAAATGGCAAAATGCGGCGGTTTCGGCGTGGCTTCGGCTCATGTTGTAACTACGAAATACGTATATTTTTTCACGAAATTTTAAAAATAGCTTGAATACAGTTATATTGAAAATCAAATAATTAATAATAATCAAATTTCAGAGAGTTCGAAAAATGAGAACTATTGTTTTTTGTTATGTTAAAGGACCCGAAGCAAAAACAAAAAAATTAAAAATTAAAAAAGCGAGAAGAAAGCATATTTATTTTACAACTAGATAACAATATCTTTTTGCGACATTTTTAGATGGTCTTTTAAACTATTATATTTATAACCGATAAAAATTTCAACGAGTTTAGACAACAAGAACTATTTCTGTAATAGGAACGACCTATTCACGTAAAAGTAACATCTGAGAAATTTTCTATGAAAATGGCAAAATGCGGTGGTTTCGCGGCGGTTTCACGTAAGAATGACCATACGTGAAAAAACAAGAAAATGTCTTCTTAGGAGTGCTTTTACCCCTAAAAAAGATTTTTTCTCGCGAATTTTTCATTTCTAAATATAAATCCATACAAAATCACGTTAAAGATATAAAATCATACAATTTTTAGGTTTATTTAAGGTTATTATAACGGACCCAGGCAACGTCGGACGTGTAAGCTAGTATTATATAAATATTGTAATACACATTCTAAAAAATCTTTGAAATATGCTGACAAAATGTGATTTATTGATTTTGAACTTTTTAAGAAAAACGACGAGGCTAACAAACACAGTCATATTTCATTAAAAAATATATATTCAGAAAAATCTGATTTCCTGAAATCTAGTCCATTATATCATTTATTTACTATTTTTATTCTTGTTATTCTGTATCTGGTCTTATAGGAAATATTTTTTAGAGAATTGCGATCTAATATTAATTTAGACATCAAAATATTTATCAACTCTTTTTGTAAGAAGTTAAATTGTGATATTATACTTCAGTTGGCAAGACAACATATTAATCATCATTTGTCAAATAGATATCACCAGACATTTTCCTATTTAATATTTGCTGCTATCTCTCAATTAACTACTATTCACTGGACAGCATTAAATAGTAATATCTTTTATACGAAATTATATCGCTTATTTATAGTTATTGTGTACGACAGTTGACTCAATGGTAATACTAAATATTTCTCTGAAGACTTCAAATAGATATTTGGAGAAATATTGTTGTCTCTTGTATCGCATGACAAGATATATAGAATCAATTTGTCATTTATATTAAGATTTGCGAATTTTCTTTTGAGTTTGTAATTTTATAAAATATATCTTTTACATAACAAGTATATGTATAAACTAACATAAATTAATAAAAAACAATATAAACTAATAAAATAAATTACCGCATAGTAAATGAATAATTGTCACTTATAGAAGGATTTTGAGGCACTTTATTATCCAAGAAAGATGCTGATTATTTTTGCGAAACTAAAATATTATATTTTAATGTATACAATAATTAAAAAAGAATTGTTAAATGAAATATCTAAAGCTTCATTCTTAAGAAATTTAGGCGTTTTGGAAACAATCGCATTTAGGGTAAAATAGTGTTTTACTTATAAAAAAGATTTGTAAATATTTGCATTTCCTATAGCATTTTTAAGGAACGCAACGAATAATTATTTACATATACCTGTAGTTTTGTTTTTCATTGCGAAGTTCCTAGTTACGTGAAATTTAGTTTACATATAATTCATAAAAAATAAGTATAACATGTTACGAACGAATTTTTTTTAAATGATTTATTAAGGAAAATACTTTACGTTAATTAAAAACAAAGTTACAGAGTTTCATAATTATCAATATATATATAAATTTTAAATTTATAAAAAGAAAAATTTTTCAGTTTCAAAAATTACAGAATAACAACCTCTACCCTCGAGTTTTTAATTAGTAAAAACGTTTACTTCGACAAGGAAATTTTATTTATGTGAAAATAAGTGAAACGACAAGTAAACAAATGAAACATTCTAGTTACAAAGAAAAAAGCTCATTTAAATAATAATAAAAAAATGTGCTTATTTTACTACTGCTCAATTAAAAAATTTCTAGAAATTTCTAGAAATTTCTGTTTATTTCAATTATCTCTTTTTCTCTAAACAGTGCATTTTCAAATGTTTATAAAATTTTGGTTAGCTTTAAAAAAATACTCTAAAGTTTACAATTTCAAATATTATGTTTATTTAAGAAAGGTTATTTATGATTTGAAAAGTAATTTAAAAAAGCGGAAATAATATTCAAATAACATATTTAATTTTTTATAAAATACGTGGGAGCTCTGATTTTTAACTATTAGGTTATCTTCCGAAATTGGCATGTTAAAATAACTTCGTTTATACATCTTTACACTATATGGCCAACAATCACCGTATACACTTACAATTTCAGGTATTTTACCGAATATGTAGAGAAGGACTGAAATTTTGTTTCTGAAAATTCAAGAGTATGAAGACCATGTTTGACCACATATTTTTCAGTGAAGATTTGGTCAGAAGGATAGATAAGGTACCAAAATCAAATTGAGTAAAAAAAAATATTTGCGATCACCCTGTACAATAGAATTCTTTCAACGATCTGTAATTGTAACACATGAGTATGTGGGTCCTGTATAACATGTGTATACATTTTTGTAAGAATAGAACGTATATTCATGGAGATATAAAAGTTTATTTAAAAAATTCAAAAACTTCCGCATGTTTTTGTTTATAGAAAGCATTGTTTTCAAACAAATTTACAACACATTTTGAAATTTTGAAAAATGCAGTAGAAACCTAATTCTGCAATTATAGTATACAAATATTAGATATTTGATGAAATATGAGCAATCGTGTGGAACAATTTTTAACTGATCATGATAACATTTTTTTCAATAATTTATTAGTCAGAAATGTAGGGCAATTCATAGAAAACGGTCAATCAATTTTGTGAAAATTCAAAAGGATATCGACAATGTAGTGATATGAATTTCAGCTGCTTTATAAGAATTTCGTTACATTATGTTCATGGAGAAAAAAATGCGGTTAAACTATGTAACGTTATGCAATTCCTTTTGCAAAAAGTTGTTTTTTTTCCATTTTAGATAAAATACGATGGATAAATATGTTAATTAAGAAGATTTGGCGAATCGTTCAAATATAGCAGCCCTTTGAAAATCCGAATAACATTATGGTCAATGAAACTCATACAGCTTTTCAGGTCCTTATTAAAAAAACTTTAAAATTTTCAACTTAAATGAAATTTTTAGAAGTTGTTCACTTTGTTAGGTTAGACCAACCATACTCAACTTGCGGCCCAGTGACCTTTAATATGCGGCCCACGACACATAATTATTAATCTCTATTTATAAAATCAATTGAGATGTTCATAAAAAAATTTCAATACATTCACTGTTCTTTTATATACTTTCATGGGAAGACAAAATCTGCCCTGTTATTTATAATCACTAATTTAAAATTATCTTAAAACATGTTAAAGGCCGTTTTGTTTGTCAAAAGTTCTTTTTACATGTAGTTTTATTTGTGCTATAGTGGTGTATATATTTTTTAATCTTCAACACTGGACAAACATATAATTTCAAATTAATTAAATTTGTACTATATATTTCTAAAAATGATTTTGCATTGAGACAATGACTGTTTTATAAAAGAAAATCACCCGATTTTTTTTAGAAACTTAGAAATGCTGCATTGTTATATTGTTACGTTTATACTTGTCATATAGCTAATAATGCGTATTGGGGATATTAGGGTTAAACGTTTGCAAACAAAAAAATTGGCAGCAAAAAATTTTATGTTACTGATTCCAAACAAAAATCTTTGCGGCATATTTCTACATCATTATGATTAGAAATCTACTACAAAGTATTATTGTTCGCAAATAGTGGTGTTAAGTTTTTGGTAACATTTCTTCGCGACAAACCTTCAATCCTACTAATTAAATTAACCCTTAATTGCATAGTGATGTAAATTTCCATCACTGTTTATTTAACTTTTAATAAATAAATCAACTTCTTCGCCACCACTATTTATATAGAAATATTAATCCAGTAAATTTCCCGTGAACTATGTTGCTGAACAAAGTTAAATATCTATCTTAAAATTTCTGGTGTCTAATATTTATTATATGTATAAAAAACACAATTGTAAAAGAAAAACTCATGCAAAGAAGGATTAACTTTATTATATAGCTTTGTTAGACTACTTTTGTTATCTTACTATTTTAATTACACGCTTTTTACATTATTATACAAGTGTGTTGTGGCCCGCCTAACGTTGCAAATATATGTTTGCGGCCCGCAAGAAAAAAAGGTTGAGTATGGCTGGTTAGACATATCAACAATTTTTAATGGCATTCATTGAATGATTTTTGTTCGAACTTCGTAGGAGCGTCGAAAATATATTATAGCCTATGGATGAATTTTAAAATATGATTTCAACAAATATGTAAAATTTTTTATATAATTACCTCATATCCATTTAATTATATTCGGTAAGCCAAATTAAAAAATCTCTTTACAAATTACCCTTTTTGCCAAAACAGTAAACTTATTAGAAGGTGTAAGACTAATTTGTTTAATTTGAAGAGGAAAAGGTCTAAATACCGGCTACCACTTTTATTTACAATCTAGATCCTACAATTTTGAAAATTAGTTGCGGAAAAACTCATGATAGGGTAACATTGATATGTTTCAAATCCTCTTCGAAAACAAATTCCGAAAAAAAAGCGTTTTCGTTTAGAAAAAGAAAAATTCCGAAAGTTTGCAAATTTTGAGATCTGAAAATTGGGCCTTACGAAATACCGGCTACCTCAGTTTTTTCTAAATGAATCACAGAAATAGGCTTAATTTCGCTAATTAAGTGAGAATAACAGAGTTTTATTGATTAATAACATTTAATGTGTACAGAAGGAACATGGAATCTATAAATAAGCATTTTTGACAAATTTAGAAAAATCTTAAGGATTATCTCTGACAATTTTCTTTCCATTTTTTCTAGTTTAGATTTTAACGTGTTAAACATAAAAATACTTGCTGATTGATATGTAGATTAATTTTAAAAAGTCACAAATATAGTAATCACTCTCTGCGTTGGTGCAATGACTATGGGCCCACATACCACATTCTAAGCATTGAATCCAGCGTTCTTCCTTCATGTCCGTTCACAAAGCACACTCCCAAAAGACACAAATTGCATCATCTTCCTCTGTCGAATATATTCCTTTTTTTACCTTCTTAAAATCCAATTTCTGCCCCTTTCGCCTGTATTTATTTTTCTCCGTCATTTTCTTCTTTCTCTTTTCATTTATTGCGGACAATTTTGATCAACATTATAACCATAGCAATATTGTAATAGTCAACTGACGTAACAAACACATATAGTATCCTTGATCCCAAAAATTAATTTATTTGCAGAGCAAACCTAGAGAGGTCCAAGTACCAGATAGCCGGTATTTAGACCATTCTGGGTGGCTGGTATTTGGACCACTTCTATGTTTAAATAAAAACCGCTATTATTCATTCATATAGTAAAATACTAATAACGTGCTTGCGGCATTTGGGAGCTAAATATGTCTATAAAATAATTTAACGGTCGATTCTGGTCAATATATGGTCAGTAGTTTAAAAAAATGAGAAATACATGACTGAAAAAGTTTTGATATTTCAGATTTCCTGGTGTCGATACTTTTACTCTTACTGTTTGTAAATTACGCAGACTTCAGCGAAGCACTTCTTGTGACATTCTTCTCTCAATTAATGGTACAAACTCTGACTTTTGCCGCCCGGTTGCGCTGCGCTCCGTTATCAGAACACCTACTAGCCGGTATTTGCACATTCTCCTCTAATAAATTTGATGTCTGTACCTTAAAATAATTATAAAAAAAGAAATCAGCCTACTCGCACTGAGTCCGAAAAATTTGTTTTCTAAATGTATCTACTTATCTCTGATTATATGTAAATCAAGACTCGTCATTACGATAATGTCTGAAATACTTTAGCAAATCCAACCAAATTGAGACTATATCAATTTTCCATATATCTTGGATGAGATCGTTTGTAAGAAAAAGTCGGTAATTCGTTCGAAAATGACGGTCTTTTTAAAAACAATATTACGGTCCTGTATTACGAGCAACATTACAGTCAATTAGCAGGCTAAGCCCGCTTCGCTGGTCGACTTTTCCAAACGAACCTAGAATGATTAAAACACCTTTTAGTTCCACCTTCCAGCGCCAGGGGGCGTACGTATTCGACACTTACAAAGTTAATCCCTAATCGTTTCTTTAATCCACGCTCATGTCAAACAACGCTCACTAAAATGCTCCAGTAGTCTGCGAACATGATTACAGAAATTTCCCTCTACAAACATACATACAAGTGAATACAAACATCGTACACATTAATACATAAGATACATGAAATACACATATAATGAATACATACATGACATTATATATTTCTCGATTTCTTTGTTTATTATCCGTTGGCATGCGGCGAATACGGAAGTACCCAAATTCGTATTTTCCGTATTCCCGTATTTTTATTTTATTTTATTTTATTTTATTTTTTTGTTAAATATAAAAGTGAAACTAAATCACGTTGATTAGGGAGTTATAAAGAATGTAACGTCTAATTTGGCTACCTACAGTGGTGGTCAGAATCATAAGAACAACTGAAAATTGCACAGAAAAAATTTATTTCTGAACTAAATAAAGTGAAATTTATACATAAAATATTTTTTTATGCTAGAAATCATTATAGAATGCAAAACATTGGGAAATGCAAAATATGAATGTTTTGGCATAATTAACAAAATATGTCATTGTAAAAGTTGGACAAAATTATAAGGACAATGAATGTTTTTGCCTGAAACACACTAATAATTAATAATCTCCCCCTTCTTCTTAATCACTTTTATCAGTCTTGACGTCATGGAGTTTGACAGTTCATTCAGAACGTTCTTGGAAATTTTTGACCAGCCGTTTTTGTTGAAGGACATGAGCTCTTCCTTGTTCTCATATTTTATACCATTTTTGTATACTTCATGTGCCAGAATACCCCACAGATTTTCCATTGAATTCAGATCAGGGCTTCTGTCCGGCCAAGGAAGTAGTTTTACGAAATTAGCATCAAACCATGATTTTGAAGTTTAGGAAACATGTACTGAGGCATTGTCCTACTGGAAGAAATAGTCTCCACTCATTATTAACGGTGCTTCTGGTAAAAGATTAACTCCCAATACATCAACATAACTTTCAGAATTCATTCTACCCTGCACAAAAACTATTGGAGTAGTTCCACCAGTTGCGAAACCTCCCCAGACCATTACGGAGCCACCTCCAATTGCACGCTTTGAGAAAATTTCTTTTTCTCTACGGATATCATACCAGAAGTAGCGAAAACCATCTGGTCCATCCAAATTAAACTTTTTCTCATCGGAAAAGACAACATCATCCCACTTTTTCCACATAGTAATGTATTTTTTGGCAAACTCCACCCTCAGTCTCTTATGAACTTTTGTAAGAGGCGGTCGTGACATATGTTTGCCATAGCGAACCTTTTTTTCTTTTTGTAAAACACCTCGAACAGTTCGAGCACTGCATTCTAAGTTCAATTCATGTTTTAATTCTGTTGACGTTTGTTTTTTGGAGCAAGCTTGCCTTATTATCGTTCTTTTCTCCCGTACAGAAACAGAAGATGGCCTACCTGTATGTCTTTGCCGTCCATATTTACCGGGATTTTTAAGATAATTGTAAATAACCGTTCTTGATTTATTAAGCTTCATCGCAATTAGACGTACAGAAAGTCCTGAACTTTTAAATGCATCCACTTTCCCTTTCTCAAACTCCGAAAGCTTTGTACTTAGCGGCATGACTGAAAAAAAGTCCTTCCGGCCTGTACCGGGAGGAAAAGGTAGCTTTCCTATATCTTCGTTTTAAAATTTTAGCTAATGTTACACGAAAACAGCAAGTTAAAATGCAAAGAAACGTTTACAAAAGATTCGTTAATACTGAATTTGAATAAGAAATTCACCAAATTATTGAGAAACAGCCAAATTGGCTTCATTTATGAAGACTTATTTTGGTCACCAAATTTGGCAATATTTCGCCAAATGTCGCCCATTTTGTCGCCAATGTCGCCAATTTTGGCGCTAACGGATATGAATATATAGTTTTATGCGTATGATTGGGAAAATTATTACAACAATGAAAAAAAATAATTTGCAAGCAATGGCGTTAATGTGCTGTTTTGTTTCAAAATGTCAGCCACCCTGGAATTTAAAACTGCTCTATCTCAGCCATTTTTTAAGATAGAGGTAAACCAAAAAATGCTCTGGAATCCTTGTATCAAGGCCTAACACGTAATTTAAAAATAAATTTGAATTTTTAATTTTTTTGTATATTTATTTTAGTTTTAAATTTTTAAATGGCCGCCATCTTGAAACAAAATGGCGGACCTAACTGGCCAACGAACTCGGTCGAGACATTGGTGAGCTTAATACACACAATTAGTTTCATCAAAATCGATTTATAAATACGAGCGTTATCGTATGACATAGGTCATATATATATATATATATATATATAAATCAACATTTGAGCTGAGGGTGGTTTTGAGATCTGGGGGTCAGGATCGGTGAAAATATATCAAAATTTTCCGGAACTGTTTTCCTCCGAACGGCTGCAATAGGTAGCTTTATACTTTTTAGTATTGAAGCTACCTAATAGAATATGACCCACTCAAACGCTTACTAGGCATTTTTATCGTCTGGAAGGTCCGTGTGCAGAGCAAAAAATATGCAATTTTCTTTGTTTAGAACACACAAATACAGTTGTTCTTATAATTTTGTCCAAATCACATGACTCGATAAATCCATAATACATTTTATAAATATGAATTTTCCACATATTTCCATAAAAACTTATAAAAATATTCTTAATTTTTCATTGTTTTTCAGCTATTAAATTTGCATAATTTTCCGGCCAAGTGTAGCCAAGATTTGGCGATTTTTGCCTTGTCCTTATAATTTTGACCACCACTGTATCAGCTCGCCCTTTCAAAGAAAAACAACACGTGGTAGTTACGTACGTAAAATGTAAAGCTTCTAAAATTGAATCTATATTATAAATCACAAATATGTGCATCAGTAACGTTGACGTCATAACGATGCGGACAACAATGAGGTTAAGCTACATAAGGGACAACAATGGAGCTAATATTTTAATTAATAATAAAATGGCGCGTTTTTTTATTTGACTTCGCACTTTATTTTCTTTCCTTTCCAGAAAGTAGATATCTTTATTCAACAATACGAAAAATTACTGGCCAATTTTTACAAATATTGTATTTTTGGTTGCAGAAAATTTTTCTACATATGTGTGGTAAGTTTTAAGTTAATACCTCAAATGTTTTTATTAATATTCGCAAATTAGTGAAAACAAACCACTCGCTGCCATCGGCAAAAGAGAAATAACCGCTTTTTCGCATTCACGTACCTTAGCGTTTTATACATATAGATATTGTTAGATTTTCACTTCATTATTAATGCATATTAAATTTCTTAGATTTCAATAAAATTTTTACAAGTTATTTGATAAATAAGACATACTGACAAGAAAAAAAAAAGAAAAGTATTTATTGAATGATTCGGCTAACCACGTTTGAGCAACGAAAATACATTATAACTCACTAGTAGAGGGCCAAACTAAATTTTAATTTAGCATTTTTGATTTTTAAACCATTATTAAACATTTTTTATCATTTAAAGATATTTTTGTTTTAAATAGCTCTATTATTAACTAGTAAAATTCCAAAATCGTTACAAAATCATACCTTACTTTATTAATAACATCATATAAATTACAATATTTAATATATAAAGAAATATGTTGTAATTTAATTCGTATGCTAATTTTTAGTATAATTATGTTTCTTAGTTTAAAAACAGTTGTATTATTATCGCATTCACTTCCCTTATTAAGGAAATATATAAATCATGTTTCTTTAAAATCAAAAATTGACGCAATTGTTCAATATTATTGCATCGCTAAAGCAT
This sequence comes from Maratus michaelseni, assembly GCA_963931845.1. NCBI lineage: Eukaryota > Metazoa > Arthropoda > Arachnida > Araneae > Salticidae > Maratus > Maratus michaelseni. Next base: position 284,950,726 of record OZ007587.1, read on the forward strand.
ATATGAAAGACATTTTATAAGTGATTTAAAAGAAAAATTAACCGTTTAATGATGATTTATACCACGATTTAGTTACAAAAAAAAAAAGAAAAAAAAAAGGTTAACATTATAATAAATGTACAATATTATAATTTTTAATTGCGATTATTAAATTTTAACTTCAATTACATTTATAAAACAAAAAATGAGGAAACAAATGCAGCGCGTTCCAGTCTCGAAGCCAGACCCGTGGATTAACGAGCAGACGCAATATCAACTGAGCTACGACCAACACAGTAATTCCTTTACAAAGTAAGTATTTTAGTTGTGGTATAATATTAGACCCCCTATTTCTCAAGAATTAAGGGGCGTTGTATAAAATCCTTTGAACCTGAGACTAAGGGGCTTCTACCCTACAAAATATATAAAAATAATCAAAACCTGTGATTACCAAGCTTGGCCCTCTCTTTGTCAATATAATCATATTGCATCACGATAGCACGATAGTATTGGCATCACGATAAAATCCCAAAATACCGAAACGATTAGTACCAAATTTTGATAGTGGGTTGAACCTATGTTAATATCTTGAATTAGTTCGTTAATCAAGAAGTTCCGATAAGTCATTCCACAACAATAGACCTTTAAAAATTGGAATAACATTATTATCAATGTGCCTACAATTTCAGTTCGTTATTAATACATATTAAAATTCTTTCATTTCAATAGAAATTTTGAAGTTCTTTACTTTATTAGGTAAGAGATATTTCAAATTTTCGATGGGATTCATTGAATAATTTACATTCTAAACTTGTTTGAGCTTCTGAAATATATTACAGTGTATGTGTGATTTTTAAACTATGTGTTCACCAAATGTTTAACATATTTGGTGTAATTATGTCATACTCATTCTATTTCATTTAGTAAGTCAATTGAAAAAATTATCTACAAATTATCTTTCTTTCCAAAACTGACAATTTTAAGAAAGTAAGAAATGAGACACAATTTTTTAAACTTTTTTTTATTAAATTTGATGTGTCTTTTAAAAAAATGGGGGTGAGGGAAGAAGAAATTAATCTACTCTTTGGACTGGCCAGTAAAGACTTGTATTAGGTAGCTTTCAATACAAAAAAGTATAAAGCTACCTATTGCAGTCGTTCGGAGGAAAGCAATTCCGGAATATTTCGATATGTTTTCACCGATCATGACCCCCTGACCCCAAAACCACCCTCCGTTCAAATGTTGATTTATATATATATATATATATATATATCTGATCTATGTCATACGATAACGCCCGTATTTATAAATCGATTTTGATGAAACTAATTGTGTGTATTAAGGTCACTAATGTCTCGACCGAGTTCGTTGGCCAGCTTGGTCCGCCATCTTGAAACAAGATGGCGGCCGCTGAAAGATTTAAAATTAAAATAAATATACAAAAAAGTTAAAAATTCAAATTTATTTTATACTTACGTGTTAGGCCTTGATACAAGGATTCCAGAGCATTTTTTGTTTTACCTCTATCTTAAAAAATGGCTGAGATAGAGCCGTTTGAAATTCTAGTTTGGCTGACATTTTGAAACAAGACAGCACTTTACAAAAAAGTCCTTCCGGCCTGTACCGGGAGGAAAAGGTAGCTTTCCTATATCTTCGTTTTAAAATTTTAGCTAATGTTACACGAAAACAACAACTTAAAATGCAAATAAAACTTTTTCAAAAGATTCGTTAATACTGAATTTTGATAAGAAATTCGCCAAATTATTGAGCAATAGCCAAATTGGCTTCATTTATGAAGACTTATTTTGGTCGCCAAATTTGGCGATATTTCGCCAAATGTCGCCATGTTTGGCGAGAATTTGGCGCTAACGGATATGAATATATAGTTTTATGCGTTTGATTGGGAAAATTATTACAACAATAAAAATTTTCGTAATGTCAACCTTAGAATATCAAACTACTCTATCTCAGCCATTTTTTAAGATAGAGGTAAAACAGAAAATGCTGTGGAATCCTCGTTTCAAGGCCTAACACTGAATTAAAAAATAAATTTGAATTTTTAACTTTTTTGTATATTTATTTTAGTTTTAAATTTTTAATTGGCCGCCATCTTGAAACAAAATGGCGGACCAAGCTGTCCAACGAACTCGGTGGAGACATTGGTGAGTTTAATACACACAATTAGTTTCATCAAAATTGATTTATAAATACGAGCGTTATCGTATGACATAGGTCAGATATATATATATATATATATATATGTATATATATATGGATATATACATATATATATATATATATATATATATATATATATATATATATATATATATATATATATATATATATATATATATATATATATATATATACATATAAATCAACATTTGAACGGAGGGTGGTTTTGGGGTCTGGGGGTCATGATCGTTGAAAATATATCGAAATTTTCCGGAACTGCTTTCCTCCGAACGGCTGCAATAGGTAGCTTTATACTTTTTATTATTGAAGCTACCTAATAGAATATGACCCACTCAAACGCTTACTAGGCATTTTTATCGTCTGGAAGGTCCGTGTGCAGAGCAAAAAATATGCAATTTTTACTTTTTAGAACACACAAATACAGTTGTTCTTATAATTTTGTCCATATCACATGACTCTATAAATCAATAATACATTTTTTAAATATGAATTTTCCACATGTTTCCATAAAAACTTATAAAAATATTCTTAATTTTTCATTGTTTTTCAGCTATTAAATTTGCATAATTTTCCGGCCAAGTGTAGCCAAGATTTGGCGATTTTTGCCTTGTCCTTATAATTTTGACCACCACTGTATCAGCTCGCCCTTTCAAAGAAAAACAACACGTGGTAGTTACGTACGTAAAATGTAAAGCTTCTAAAATTGAATCTATATTATAAATCACAAATATGTGCATCAGTAACGTTGACGTCATAACGATTCGGACAACAATGAGATTAAGCTACATAAGGGACAACAATGGAGCTAATGTTTTAATTAATAATAAAATGGCGCGTTTTTTTATTTGACTTCGCACTTTATTTTCTTTCCTTTCCAGAAAGTAGCTATCTTTATTCAACAATACGAAAAATTACGGGCCAATTTTTACAAATATTGTATTTTTGGTTGCAGAAAATTTTTCTACATATGTGTGGTAAGTTTTAAGTTAATACCTCAAATGTTTTTATTAATATTCGCAAATTAGTGAAAACAAACCACTCGCTGCCATCGGCAAAAGAGAAATAACCGCTTTTTCGCATTCACGTACCTTAGCGTTTTATATATATAGATATTGTTAGATTTTCACTTCATTATTAATGCATATTAAATTTCTTAGATTTCAATAAAATTTTTACAAGTTATTTGATAAATAAGACATACTGACAAGAAAAAAAAAAGAAAAGTATTTATTGAATGATTCGGCTAACCTCGTTTGAGCAACGAAAATACATTATAACTCACTAGTAGAGGGTCAAACTAAATTTTAATTTAACATTTTTGATTGTTAAACCATTATTAAACATTTTTTATCATTTAAAGATATTTTTGTTTTAAATAGCTGTATTATTAACTAGTAAAATTCCAAAATCGTTACAAAACCATACCTTACTTTATTAATAACATCATATAAATTACAATATTTAATATATAAAGAAATATGTTGTAATTTAATTCGTATGCTAATTTTTAGTATAATTATGTTTCTTAGTTTAAAAACAGTTGTATTATTATCGCATTCACTTCCCATATTAAGGAAATATATAAATCATGTTTCTTTAAAATCAAAAATTGACGCAATTGTTCAGTATTATTGCATCGCTAAAGCATATATGAAAGACATTTTATAAGTGATTTAAAAGAAAAATTAACTGTTTAAAGATGATTTATACCACGATTTAGTTACAAAAAAAAAAAAAAAAAAAAAAAAAAAGGTTAACATTATATCAAATGTACAATATTATAATTTTTAATTGCGATTATTAAATTTTAATTTCAATTATATTTATAAAACAAAAAAATGAGGAAACAAATGCAGCGCGTTCCAGTCTCGAAACCAGACCCGTGGATTAACGAGCAGACGCAATATCAACTGAGCTACGACCAACACAGTAATTCCTTTACAAAGTAAGTATTTTAGTTGTGGTATAATATTAGACCCCCTATTTCTCAAGAATTAAGGGCGTTGTATAAAATCCTTTGAACCTGAGACTAAGGGGCTTCTACCCTACAAAATATATAAAAATAATCAAAACCTGTGATTACCAAGCTTGGCCCTCTCTTTGTCAATATAATCATATTGCATCACGATAGAACGATAGCACGATAGTATTGGCATCACGATAAAATCCCAAAATACCGAAACGATTAGTATCAAATTTTGATAGTGGGTTGAACCTATGTTAATATCTTGAATTAGTTCGTTAATCAAGAAGTTCCGATAAGTCATTCCACAACAATAGACCTTTAAAAATTGGAATAACATTATTATCAATGTGCCTACAATTTCAGTTCGTTATTAATACATATTAAAATTCTTTCATTTCAATAGAAATTTTGAAGTTCTTTACTTTGTTAGGTGAGAGATATTTCAAATTTTCGATGGGATTCATTGAATAATTTACATTCTAAACTTGTTTGAGCTTCTGAAATATATTACAGTGTATGGGTGATTTTTAAACTATGTGTTCACCAAATGTTTAACATATTTGGTGTAATTATGTCATACTCATTCTATTTCATTTAGTAAGTCAATTGAAAAATTTATCTACAAATTATCTTTCTTTCCAAAACTGACAATTTTAAGAAAGTAAGAAATGAGACACAATTTTTTAAACTTTTTTTTATTAAATTTGATGTGTCTTTTAAAAAAATGGGGGTGCGGGAAGAAGAAATTAATCTACTCTTTGGACTGGCCAGTAAAGACTTGTATTAGGTAGCTTTCAATACAAAAAAGTATAAAGCTACCTATTGCAGTCGTTCGGAGGAAAGCAATTCCGGAATATTTCGATATATTTTCACCGATCATGACCCCCTGACCCCAAAACCACCCTCCGTTCAAATGTTGATTTATATATATATATATATATATATATATATCTGATCTATGTCATACGATAACGCCCGTATTTATAAATCGATTTTGATGAAACTAATTGTGTGTATTAAGGTCACTAATGTCTCGACCGAGTTCGTTGGCCAGCTTGGTCCGCCATCTTGAAACAAGATGGCGGCCGCTGAAAGATTTAAAATTAAAATAAATATACAAAAAAGTTAAAAATTCAAATTTATTTTATACTTACGTGTTAGGCCTTGATACAAGGATTCCAGAGCATTTTTTTTTTACCTCTATCTTAAAAAATGGCTGAGATAGAGCCGTTTGAAATTCTAGGGTGGCTGACATTTTGAAGCAAGACAGCACTTTACAAAAAAGTCCTTCCGGCCTGTGCCGGGGGGAAAAGGTAGCTTTCCTATATCTTCGTTTTAAAATTTTAGCTATTGTTACACGAAAACAGCAACTTAAAATGCAAATAAAACGTTTTCAAAAGATTCGTTAATACTGAATTTGACTAAGAAATTCGCCAAATTATTGAGCAATAGCCAAATTGTCTTCATTTATGTAGACTTATTTTGGTCGCCAAATTTGGCAATATTTCGCCAAATGTCGCCAAGTTTGGCGAGAATTTGGCGCTAACGGATATGAGTATATAGTTTTATGCGTTTGATTGGGAAAATTATTACAACAATGAAAATTTTTGTAATGTCCACCCTAGAATTTCAAACTACTCTATCTCAGCCGTTTTTTAAGATAGAGGTAAAACAGAAAATGCTTTGGAATCCTCGTTTCAAGGCCTAACAATGAATTAAAAAATAAATTTGAATTTTTAACTTTTTTGTATATTTATTTTAGTTTTAAATTTTTAATTGGCCGCCATCTTGAAACAAAATGGTGGACCAAGCTGTCCAACGAACTCGGTCGAGACATTGGTGAGTTTAATACACACAATTAGTTTCATCAAAATTGATTTATAAATACGAGCGTTATCTTATGACATAAGTCAGATATATATATATATATATATATCAACATTTGAACGGAGGGTGGTTTTGGGGTCTGGGGGTCATGATCGGTGAAAATATATCGAAATTTTCCGGAACTGCTTTCCTCCGAACGGCTGCAATAGGTAGCTTTATACTTTTTTGTATTGAAAGCTACCTAATACCAACGATTAATTTATGAGTTTTAGTGAACGCGATTTCTCGCAAATTATTTTCTTTCATTGTTGTAATCATTTTCCCAATCATACGCATAAAACTATATATTCCTATCCGTTATCGCCAAATTATCACCAAACATGGCGACATTTGGCGAAATATCGCCAAATTTGGCGATCAAAATAAGTTATTATAAATGAAGCCAACTTGGCTATAGCTCAATAATTTTGCGAATTTCTTTTCAAATTCAGTATTAACGAATCTTTTGTAAACGGTTTCTTTGCATTTTAGCTTGCTGTTTTCGAGGAACATTAGCTAAAATTTTAAAACGAAGATATAGTAAAGCTACCTTTTCCTCCCAGTACAGGCCGGAAGGACTTTTATTTCTCTTTAGATTTCCCGACAAATAAATTCGCAAAAGGTTCAATTTATTAAAACAAATAATAAACTGTTGACAGATGCAAGGCTCGATCAAGCCGACGTCACCGATAATGTAGAAGGGATTAAATAAAAATTAGATATACTTATTTCTTAGCTCTTTAGACTCTTTTGAAACTTAAAATTTAAAATATTTTAAAGTTAAATATATTTCTTTTATTAAAAGAACTGAATTGCTTCAATAATTGGAACTCAGTAAATAAACCTTCTAACTTTTAACGTAAGTAATTAGGTATTTGCATTTTAAATGCATTGATTGTTTTAGTTTACATGTCTATATGTAATGGAGCATTACTTGGAATTTTGTTTTGTGAGAACGATATTTTGAAATATACAGAATTTATATTTACTCAAACATAATAATCAGTCATTTTTATGATTTTACATTTCTGCGATATTTCTTTTAATATAAATATTTTAATATATTTGTTTTTTAATTGCAAAAGTTCATTGTTAGAAATAGGAAAAATGAAGTAATTTTTTTTAAAACTGCATTTCTTAAAGAAATGTAATTCAGTAAATAATGCTAAAACTCCTTCCTCAATCTTCACGTATTGGAGAGGGGGGACGTACATTAAATACATAGATTTTCTAATATATATTTATATGTCGAGCATTTATTTAAATTCCGTTTTAATTATAAGATATTTGCAATTGTATATTATTTATGCTTATTTATTTTTTATTAGACAGTCACTTTTACGATTTTGCATGATTTAATTACTTCTGCTCTCAGGAGTACCCATTTAAACGTTAATTTATTAAAAAAGCTTAGATAATACCGAAAGAAAGTGCTGTATGAAGTTTTAATAAAACATCTCATTCTATTGTCAATTTTAATACATATTTAAATTAACTAATAAGAAATTGCTTCGCATTCGATGATAATATTACTAACACTTTCTTTAAAGTATTTTGACTCATTTTTAGCACTTTCCAACCTAGTTGAAAAGTGCTTATGACTTCGGTTTGTCTGGCCGGATGGCCGGATGGCCGTCTGGCCGTATGGCCGTCTGGCCGTCTGGCCGTCTGTCCGTGCTCAAACTCCCGTAAATATGCTCGGATTGCTCTGCAATTTTTATATGTTATTGTCGTTATCTATGGCACGTTCCCTATTTCAACTGAAGTGTGTAGCACTTATAGTTTTCTTACAGGGACACTCAAAAAATTCCGTTACATTGCGGTCTATGGGGGAAAATCATTTGCGGTTTATTTTAAAAATGTTTCACTATTGTAAACGCATTGAAATTTATATAGATCACTAAGATGCATTAGAAGAAGCTTAATATGGAATAGTAGGTGTATAGCACTTAGAGTTACTTTACAGGGACAGTCAAAATAATTCCGTTACATTACGTCTATGGAGAAAAATCGTCTGCGGCTTATTTAAATAATGTTCCACTTTTTTAAACGCATTGAAGTTTATATATATTACTAAGGTGCATTACAAGAGGCTTACTACCGAATAGTGTGTGTATAGCAGTCATCGTTCATTTACAGGGACACACAAAAGAATTCTCTACTGTCTGTTAACAATAATTCCTGGAAGTGCGTTTTAAGTTACTAAACGCGATTTCAATCTTAACTAGCTTTTTGTCTATTACGTGGTGTGTATAAATTCTGTAGATCCTATACAGGGCAGCACAAAAGTTCGCGAACACATTTCCGTTTATTGACAGAAACTCCAGAAGAAGAATTTAAACGGTGCTACGCGTTTCCTAACTAAACTAAAATTTAGTATCCTATGTATATATACAAATCTATAGATCATATACAGGGCTACATAAAAGTATTCGGATATTTTTCCGAATATTGTATATATTGAAAATTCCTGAAATTACGTTTTTAAATATGTTATGCGTTTTCCAAATTGTTTACTTAGATGTCATCTTTCAGCTTATTAAACGGTAATGATTTGTAAAATTATTTTAGAAGCGTTGGAAAGTGCTATATAATCTATGCTTGACGCATGATTTTTCGTTCTTGTTTTATTATTCTTCATGCTAATCGTAATATGGAAAAATTGTCAGTTTATATAGTATCTGGCTCAAATTTAATTGCTACTGAATTGTGTTAAAACTAATTTTAGACTTACATTGCGCACTGCCTTAAACATGAAAATTTATTTTAATTAATTATTTTTTTTTCATTTTTTTTTTACAAAAGATATTTATTACAATCATGTGCGTACAGTTAAGAAACTACTAAATATTTTATATAAAATATTTCTGAAACTATGATATCCCCATATCTTATAAAATTCCCTTGAAAAATTATTTGCAATTTTTATTAAACGAATGTATTCAAATATACAATGTACTGAATTTCAGATGTGTTAAAGGAATGAATTTGTGTCTTTGTGTCTACTGTCTACCTTGATGAAACGCATTGTAATTGACATTCATTAACGACTCACTAAAATTATATTAAGATTTAAATATTCACAAAATTATTGCATTTCAGAAGTACTGGGAACTTCATGGAGTCTTAGTAAAAAAAAAAAAACATCCTTTCAATTAAAAAGATTTTTATTTTAAGTTTTCTGGATTTACACATGAGAAGAAACAAAACTAAAAAATGAGTTTCTGAAAATGTTTGTCACACTTGAACCTACCAATCGAAGTCTGATTGTACTTCTCGATAACCTGTTTGAGTTGGTCTATTGAAACTAGACTTATCAAATTGTTATCATTATTTTTGATCGGTCTTTGTAGACATTATACATAACATAGTCCCATAAAAAGGAATGCTGTATAAATACTGAATGTCGAAATATAAGGGTTGTATGAGGAGGTGGCAAGAAGGTCTTCCGGCAACTTGATTCAGGCAGCCTCTTACGATGATAGATTTTCCCAGTGATTCTTGAGAAATTCCAGGACATTGCCTGATGAATGTGGAGGGTCTCGATTATGTTGCAATTATGCTTCTTGGATACAACTTGTATTGTACGCATAAATAATGCAATGATTTCGGCGTTTTTTAAGGCAGCAGATTTCTTTTAATAAAGAGAGTTTTGACTAGAAAAACAAATTTCTATTGAATACACTCTAAAAGGACTTGGTAGATTTTACAGGAAAATTCTGTAAACAATGTTACTAGTTTTCCGTATCATTTAAACTGATGAATCCTATTAAATTAATGCAGAATTTCTCTACATGATACAGATCTTTTCCGTGTTACGTACTGAGTAATACTCGCAAATTGAATCAAAATATCTTCGTACGAATCAGAAAACAGATCCCAATTGTGTGAAACAAAAAAATAGATGAAATATTTTTTAATTGGAACACAATTACTTGTATTAGGCCATTTTTATTTTACAAGATTTTTAGTATTTTCCGATTTGTTTGTTGTAGTTTCTCTGCTGCTACTCTATCGATCACCTGACTTTGAAAGATTCCTTTAGAGGTGAAGAAAAATGTTGCTGGTTAAATAAGAAAATCTGCACTTTATATGAAATGTAGATTTTCTGTTAAAAACACCATATAATATTTGTTAAAACAACAGACATTAAAAAAAAAACAGTGCATCGGTATTTTATAGCAAAAAGCTGTACTATAAAAATAAATTTCCTTTGAATCCCTGCATACGTTCACAAAATTTAGATACACTTAACTACTAAATTTGTGAAAACTTTAATTAATATATTTGCAAGACCTATTGTATATGCACTCAATATGCATATGTGAGCTTACAGAAAAGAATTCACAAATTTTAAATTCAGTCAATTATTATTCAATTAAATAAATTTACATCACATTAAATAATTCTGAGAAAATAGACTATTAATAAATATTCAAAAAATAAATAAAAAATATTTAAAATGTAACGGTAAAAACTGAATAAGTTAAAGATGAATTCTAATTTCTAAATTATGTGAGAATAAATTGCCAGGGCACACACGCACGCACAAAGACCACACGCATACAAACATGTAGTTGTATGTATGTGTGCACGACAGAAATAAAGAAATACTTATCAAAAGATCAATTACTAGGAAACTCAACATACAGAAGAAAGTAAAATCTCAAATAAGCTTAATTAATGTTAATGAAAACTTCAACTCATGAGGATTTTCATACACAAACACTCAAGTTTAATGATTGTTAATGGAAATTTCTTTATGAGGTTTCGGATACACAAACACACTTACGGCCAATTTCACCTGAGCATAAAGGTATGTTATTAAATTAATTATTAAACTGTGCCCTTTTTAATATTAGAATGCAGTACGTATTTTTTGTTTCATTTTGACTTTCGATCCATTTTGACTGTGATTTCAGATGATAAAGTAATTAAACTGTCTAAAATCAATATTTGTAATTGAATCTGAAATCTGGTAATAATGCTTAACAGTTTCATATTTTGAACTCTGATATATTTTAATAAATCTTATCAGTTTAGTGCCGTCAGCACTATTTTTTTTTATTAATTACTCTTATTATATATACTTTTTTAAGTTAGAAGAAATTTTTGTCAAATATTTCCTTAATTTTTCAGTTATTCAAATCTTTATTTTGCATTATGCAAATATTGGAATAAACATTAACATAAAATCTTTAAAAAGTAATATGCTTTACTAATATTTTCATACTATTGCAACTATTATGCTAGCAAAAAAACTATGCTTTATAAAATATATTTAGAAAAGTCTGATTTTCTGATAGAATAAATGTATTATTTACTTATTTTTTATTTTTACTGTATTATATGCTGTCTTTCAGTAAATGAATCTTCTTATTTTAGATTAGAACACTAATTAACAAAATATCTATCAAAAATTCTTTGTTAAAGAAGCTAGATAGTGACAGTATTCTTCAGGAAGCGAGATAACGAATTCATCATAATTTGTCAAATAGATATGGCCAGCGTTTCTTCCATTCATCATTTTCTACTACATCTTAAACAATTACTACTCACTGGACAACACTTCATACGAATAGATTTATACAGTACTATGAAGTTGATTTATGGTTACTGTTCACTACAGCTGACTCAACCGCAGAATTAAGCTTCTCTGAAGTCTGCCTAATAGATACCAACAGAAATATTGTTTTCACTTGACCTTGTTATACTTACTCTTTTATTTGCTGATATTTTCGATATTGGTAATTTCTTATTGAGTTCATATTGTCTATTTTTTTTGTTTTATGAATACATATTTTTTTACAATATTCGATGATTGAATAATATATAGTTTATTTGTGTGCATATTCTTCATTTTATCTCTTTATTCCAATATACCAATATTCAAATACAGGGTGATTATAAAAAAAACTATCCCGATATATGAGCCCCTAACTGTCATACCGTTCACAGAAGCTGAATGAAATTCTGGCCTAAAGTATTTTTAGGTATGCGCTCAAGAATCATGTGAAAAACAACAGTTAAATTCTAACATTTACGGTTACAGTGACAAAATTTCGAAAATTTTAAATAGCAACACCTACTTTTTTTATTAGAATGTGATCTTCATAGTAAAAAACCATAAAAAGCGTTGGAACGGTACCCGTAGCACGAAAATCGCCGGCTCTAGGCAGACTAAGAAGAAAAGTGAAAACAACCAATAAAGGACAGAGAAGCAACAAAAAGTAAAACATTTTATTGTTCAGTGCTATGCACCATCTGCCGCATGTAAAGTGTCGTCGTGTGTGAAATGGAAAATGTATGAAACACAATAAAATGTTTTTTTTTCTGTTGCTTCTCTGTCCTTATTGGTTGTTTTCACTAATCTTATTAGTCTGTCTAGCGTCGGCGATTTTCGTGCTACGTGTACCGTTCCAATGCTTTTTATGGTTTTTCACTATGAAGATCACATTCCAATAAAAAAAGTAGATATTGCCATTTGAAATTTTCGAAATTTTGTCACTGTAACCGTAACTGTTAGAATTTAACTGTTGTTTTTCACATGATTCTTGAGCGCATACCACAAAATACTTTAGGCCAGAATTTCATTCAGTTTCTGTGAACGGTATGACAGTTAGGGGCTCATATATCGGGATAGTTTTTTTTATAATCACCCTGTATACCAACCAGTATATACCAACATTCCAATAGTCATATATACTCATAAAAAACAGAATAATTGACTGATAGATATCGTGAAATTCAGAGTAACTACAAAAATATGTTATTAAACAAAATTTATAAATATGAAATAATTATATTATCAAACATAAATGTTGGTACACAAGATTTTAATTTCGTCTCTTTATTCTCTAACATTAACATACACACAGAAAAAAATGTCATGATGACTGAAACATGGGTGCTTAATAAGTAATTACACAAAACTACCCTATTTTTTTTTGGACAAACATATGCACAGAATAAAGATTCAGAAGGATTTAGGAATAGATAACATGACTTTCGAAGTAATTGCAAAAATATAAGTATATAAGAATTAAATAAAAAAATAATAAAAGTAAAACAAACTACAGAATAAATCACTATAAATTCTAAAATAAATATGAAACAGTTTTGTTATAAAAGAATTTTACTTTATTTTTATTTTTGCAGAAACCATAAAATATATTATTTTCTATGGTCTTTTAGCAAAATGATTAAAATTTTATTGTAGAATCTATTATTTGTGTTGTTTATAAATAATGTTGAATCACATTTAGGAAATTTATTGTTTCTGAAAGCACTCAAATTTAAGTTAAGCACTTTATTTAGATACAAGAGAGTTCTGTCTCCTACGAGCTAAGATCGACAACCCCTCTCCAGATCTGGTGCTCTCTAATTCGCCCTGTTTTAAAAAGAAGAAAAGGAAAGATAGTATACAAAAAATACGTTACAGTGCATCTTAATAATGCACGCCCATTCCATTATCTTTGATTTAGTTTAACATCATTTAAATGCATCGTAAACGATTTTTCTTCATAAACAGTAATGTAACTGAATTAATTTTTGTCTCCATGTAAGCGAACAATAAAAATTACATTCTTGGTTAAACAACTCATCCAAGATGCTTGCAGGATCAATGCACTGTCTGAATTAGGTTTGAATTGATTCAGTGTTTCCGACGTTATCGTGATAACGAATTTTGTATGTTACATGGATATGTATATAGATAGATACACTGCAATCCCGACATGAAATCCCAACTAAATATTGTTATGTTGAAGAAACATGATAAACTAATGTCATTAACATTAACATTAAAATTAACATTATCTTTCTTATCTGGGATGCAAAAATTCTCTTACGTTGTAGAAAATATTTACGTGAGAATTGATAGCATCCGAAAACCGACTTTCTGTGTATCCTAAACTCATTAATACACCATAAAAGCTACTTGAAAACGTTTCCGAAAATTAAGTGCAGCAATAGAAACTTTTGTTTCAAAAATGCTTTTTAAATATCGAATATATTTTAAGTTTAGCGGCTTCTAGAGATAAAGGAATGCTTTTCGGAATAGCGTGTAACTCATAAGAGGTTGTATTATATTTTCTTAAACTTTTAAAAATACAAGAGCCAGATTAAGAAACATTTTTACTTTTTTACAGCGTTTTATAAACGAAATGATTGATATCGGTCAATTTCTGAAGAAATCAATTTGAAATGCAGACGTTGGTGAAAGGTATTAAAATTTTACGAAACAGAAACAAAACAATTTTTTTTTAAATCTATGATCGTTCCTAATGCCATTTTTAACATAACAATTCTTTGTACTACCTATTTTCACAGACATTATTTTATTAGTTTCTGACTGTTTTTGTGTAGTTTTAAAAGTATTTTTTAAGACTTTTAGACTTGTGCAATGATTGTTTATGTGTTGGAAAATAAAATAATGTCTGTGAAAATAGGTAGTACAAAGAATTATTATATAAAACAGAAAATTATATTCGTTTAATAAAATTTAAAGACGCAGAAAGATATAAGTTATGCAATGACATTATTAACAAATTGTAAACGAAAATATTTGATTTATCATCATTAAAAATAATCAGACGTATTGAACTGAGTGAAATGTTTTTGAAAATAAATAAATCAAATTATTAAGAATGCTACTTTTAATTAGATGAATAATGTTCTGTCAAAACATGTAAGTTCTTCCTGAAACATTTTTGGAAAAACATTAACAAAAATGCAAAATTTGAAACATTTAAATGTGTTTCAGAGGAAACTTCAGAGATTTCTTTCAGAAGCAAATCTCTCAAGCACTCTGAAACAATCTAATATTTAAAAGATTTTATTTGATAACATCTCGAAAAATATTGGTCGACAAGAAATGGATAAATGCAATCGTATCTTATATTCACTCTTAGAATTCGTTAGATGTGGGTAAAAGAAATATGTGGTAAGTGTTTTATATTTATTTTTGCTTTAAGCAACTAACTGTTCGTTTTTCCATTTCCTGAATAAAAGGAGTGAGTTAAAAATACTTCATGTAACGAGACTACATTTAGTTAAATTAAATGTTTCTGAATAATTTCCATGTAATATAATAAATGAAAAAACTGGATTTAGATTTGTTCTGAAATATCCAAGTGATTATGTATTACATAAAACAAATTAGAAAATTTAAAATATAGATTACCGAGGCATCAACATTCACCATTTTGGCTACCACTATTTCCAAACAATAATCTCCGTGATAGATACATATTTAAAATATTGTAGAAATCTACCATGAAGAATATTCTTTGGAAATAATGGTAGCCAAAATGGTAACCACTGCAATCCCTGAGATACCATTCCGGTGTAATTAAAAAATTCAGAATTAATCATTGTCAACATTACCAAACATTCTATTCTTTAAAAGTGTTATTAGTGTACGAAACAATCGACAAATATGTTTCTACAAGAAATAATGTTTTCTTAAGTTGTTAGAAACTCAGAATGCATTATTTTCAAGTAACACATATCGTCTCTGAACACTTTTAAGTACAATTGTTAACCTGATTTGTAAAGAAGAAATAAGAAAGCAATATTGACATGTACAGTCTGACACCTCATGTTTTATTGTTGTTGTATAAGTACTCATAAATATGCGATGTAATAATGCAGTTGTTGATTTGTTAACTGAACTTTCGCAGTCCCTCAAATTTTTAGACAGGAGTGGTAAATGTTATAGTGTATATGTTTGTATTGGTGTTAAATTTGACCCGCAAGAATTATTCCAGAACAAACACGGCCCACAGAAAAAAAAGTGGACCCATCCCCACCTGCAAAAAGAAAATTAGTGACAACAAGACTCGATGTAGAACTCAATTCAGCAATCCCGAGTTTCCCGCTATTCAGAAGTTTTACTTTTCATAATTGCATTAAAACATTATTTAGTAACTTTCATTTCGGGTCGCCAAAAATTATTTTGTTGGGTTCTGGTCGTTTTGCGGGTTGATTTCAAATGTAATTTTCGGGTTCGGGTCGGTTTCAACCCGACCCATACAGAACGTTAAAGCCAGGGATTGATTTGACGACTGAACGATACAACTACTCCGTTGACGTAAGCGCTCAAGACACATTCAACAAACGCCATGTGAAATCACCGTATATGACTATTTTTTACATTCTTACATTCTTTGTACGAGCTTTAGTTATTTTCCTCTTAGGACAGAAATCATAATTATAAAATTTTTACTTGCATATTTACTTTAACCCTTTCAGACCGGTGTTTCTTAATAAATTGAGGGAGCTAATATGGACTCATCAATAACATATTTCTGTTCAAAAACATTTTTATGGCAATTGAATTGATAGTATACACAACAGCAGATATACACATACAATATATACATATATCCATACAGTAGTGTAGATAACCATAGACAGAAAGCTCGATTGTAATTTTGGAGATACAGTTACTGGCTCACAGAATTCTCTAAACTTCCGAGATAATTAGGTGTTCATTATTGAATTTATTTTCAGGAAGGAAATAGCCTATATTGATATAGCACTACCTACCGGATGTTTTATTATGCAGTTACACAGTGTATAAGGATTTCCCTTGAATTTGAACACCACTATTTCAAAATACTAATTGTCGACTAATGACAGAAATTCTGTAATTATGTAAAACAAACATTACTAATTGGAAATAGTGGTATTTAAATTTAAGGATCGTACGAAACTTGTGTAAACTAATCAAATAAATGAAAAATTTGTAACAAGGCTACAATTAAAGATTATATATCATGTCCATTAGAAAGGGAGAATTAAGAAATAGATATTCATTTTCCTATTTCTAAATAAGAGAATGGCTCTGATAGAAATTCTTGAACATTTGTTTTCCCTTTATCAAGTCATATTTCCCTTTATCAAGTCGAATTTCATTTATGACAACCTTGTACACTAATGCTACAGAATGTTTTATTATAGAGTGTTTATTAATTATGTAGGCTGCACTAGATATGATATGAATTTAACGTTTATAAAAAATAGAAATGAAATTGGTTTTCATTATATTAGTGGTAATTCGAATACTAGTAGTAAATTTAATTTAAACATAAAGTGTATTCAATGAAAATCGAACCTTCACATAAGATTCATATTTCATTGGAAATATTTTAATGAAATGCCAATGACCTCTGTTAACTCTGTTAACTATAACTCTGTATAGTCTGCCAATAGCTCACATTAAAACCAATAAATATAAGTCGTGTTTTTACTTACTATACCTTTGAAAATGATAACTTTTAAATCCAGCGAATCCTAAATAAAAGACATGGTGTCAAGAAGTTAATCAGGTTACCTAAATATTCAACCAAAATGCATAAGTTTTTAAAATGACAATTAGATCGGAATTTATTTGTTGAGAAGATTATGGGAATGGGGGATTTTTTTTCATATATATATATATATATATATATATATATATATATATATATATATATATATATAGATTGATATATATCACAGAGGCAGTCTAATGTAAGAAATTCATAATACGTTAAAAATAGCAAAACAACGTAAGTATATTTGAAAATTTAGGGTGAAAACACAATTGCGACTGAAAGAAATTTGTGGAATAAATTTAAACATTATTCGAAGAAAATGATGTTTTTAAATGAAGTTTTGTAATATATACTTCAAACGGAACGTTGTATGAATCTTGGGAATGTTCATTTATTAAGTCTCTTATAAAATATGCATTATAATAAATAAACATTCATCAGCGTTATTATTAATGAAACAATCATTGAAAAATAGTCACATTCCCTTAAATTGACATGGAAAATTTTGATTTTACAGACATAACAGATATCAATTCATTTTTATCCACAGGAAATTTCTACTTTAAAATAATGCATAAATTTTGCATTGCAGTAACAGCATTTTAAATATCGTTTCAAGAATGATACGTTAATTATTTTTTTAGAACCTGTAAGATTTAAAGATATTTCCTATTAGATGTCGATTTGAAATTTATTTATTAAATTTCGTAATTGCTTTTAAAAGAAAACAGAGATATATATTCGAAATTTCTTTATGAAGCTGCCTACCGAAATATCAAAGATATAAGTAAAATAAATTCTTATTATTAGCATATAAATGTATACATAAATGTTCTAAAATAATGTAATATATATATATATATATATATATATATATATATATATATATATATATATATATATATATATATATATATAAATATATATATATATACATATAATATGCATATATATTCTGAAGATCGAGCACAAATTTAAAAAACACGATATTAAAAAACTCTAGGTAAATACAAAACGTCAAATAATCAATATCATAGAGCACTGCATAAATAAATAAAATTCGAATATAATTTATTATATTTACTATTGAAGGGAATTGAGATTTTTGAAGATTTCGCAAACTGCATTCAGTTGAAAATTACTGGAAAATCTAATATTAAAATCTGAAATGCATGAAACATGCTGACAGATAGTAAATGAACAGAAACTTTAATTCTGGATATTATCACCTGGAGCATTTAGAAGAAACGGAAGTATATATTGAAAGAATATATTTTCAAAACTGAAGATGGACATTAAAGAACATTGTTTAATCAAGCGAAGTAAAGTCAATGAAATCAGTAAACTTCAGAAATTCAAGACGCAGCAAATGGTTTTAATACTTTCAAATATGTTTCACTGCATTAGAAAACTTAAAGATAAATAAAAAGGAATGTAAGTATAGTATTACTATATATACAGTTATCTTAAATAACAAATATCCAATTATTTTACATGATAGATAATAAAACATAAAGAAGTTGAATTAAGCAGACTGTGCCCGAAACATATTTTGGGATCTGTCTAAATGATTACGTCTACTAATGCAAAAAAAATTAAATATAAAAACTGTCTAAAAAATTTCAGTATTTTTAATAAAGTTTTTGTTGCATGTTGAGTAGTAATTTTGGTATTACATGCACATATACAATTGAAGATTATTAATTCCCAATATTGATTCAGCGCGGTAAACATTTAATTTATTTTAAACACAGTTACCACATAATTCAATAATGAAAGTAATAGCATTTTCTTAATATTTCAAATTAACAAAATATTTTCACTAGTTTAAATATTTCATTGCAGATACTCTTAATGCTGGGCCAAAACTAAAAATTGTACTGTACGTTTCAGCTCTGTGCCCAGTGGTCTCCATGACGTTCAGAGACGCGCTGACAACATGATAACAGTATTTTTCCATTATATACACTCCAAATTAACAATTTCAAGAATATACATCTAAGTATACTAAATTTTTCAAAATCTAGGACATGTAATTATATTAACATATTTTTTATAATTACTGCATTCATTCATAATGGAAATGAACCATAAAGCAGATTTACAGAATATATTTTCTCCTCTATTTGCGACTAAAGATCATCTATCTCTTGTATATAACATGCAGACCAGTTAAATCAATCTACTGATATGCATACATTATATTAACTTAAAACATTTTGTTTGGCATTTCGTTCAAGGTCCATGTATTTTTTTTTCATCCATTTTTACTCAAATGTTTTATATTTTCTTATTGTTTGCCTATTAATGACACTGGGAGATCCAACCCGGGATTACTGGGTTAGAGAATATAGGTGAAAATCATGTTTATTTATTATTTAATTTTCTTTTTTCGAAAAATCTAATAGATTTTTTTTAAAGTTTTAATATATATTTTTTTATTGGCTCACTAACGACACTAAAAACATTTTTATATAAAAAATATCTACACTGTATTCAAATAAAACTTTAAAACTTGTTAAAAATGGTTACTTCGTACAAGCCATTCTCGCATGACAGTAATTGACAGCTGAAGAAATCGCCAAAAATTTCGCTACTTACAGCCGCCTTTATGATTCTAGTAATTTCAGTGTTTTAAACGCGTAGTTAGATTACATATCTGTCTATTTATATTATTTTATTATTTTATTTGTTTATCGATGAAATTTGCTTCATTTCCCTGTGGATTATTAGCCGGAAACAAATTCTGAACTATATATATTGTTTTAAGTACAAACGAGTTAACCTCTCGTTATTGGGATTCACATGATAAAAATAGATTTTTAAAAATTCATGCTTGAAAATTATTAAAAAAACAAACAAACAAACAAAAAACAGTTAAAATGAGATGCAGTTTTCAAACAAATTTCATTTGAAAGAATATTTTTTTTTCGTATTTGATGGTGTGAAAATTGAAATTCTGCGATGTTTAGAAGTTACAGAATTCGCAATAATGCGAAATTTATTGGTCAGGTGTTGCCACCGTCAATATGACGTCAACGTTACTCATGGACAGATTTTTGCTGCATAATATAGATTAATAAAACATTTTTAAAACATTCATTTTAATATTCAATTTGCTTATTTTCAAAATATTAAATGGAATTTCTTCTTTCAAAACCATTTATTTATTCATGAAATAAATTTAATATAATGTTCAGCAAAAACATTAATTATCACGTAAACCATGTTTAATTACTTGTTACAGGATAGTATTTGGTTGTATTACATGATACACATTTTTAAATAACTTGATTAAACAATGATTCTATACCATTATATTTCGTGAACAAAACAATCAATACACGCTAGAAAATAAAAGAAGCATGGGATTATATAAAAGAACATATTTTAGGAAAAAGATTTGACTATCATAGAAATTTCTTAAATGATGTTTCGAAAGACATAGTTATCATGTTACAAATAATACATCTGTTAGAATATAAATAGAGTACTATGAAGGTAGACTATCTGTATTTAAGCCTGTATGTCATGAGTATTAACTAATTCAAATCTGAAATTTAAATGTAATAAGGGAATTCAGGTGGTGTTATTTAACATTAAAATTAGATGCAATTTCGGCAAATGTACAATTTGAATGGTTAAGTAAATATAATAATGTATTAATTTGTAACATTTCGTGTTGTAAAACTAGGACAGATGTGTGAACATGATGTCATTATCAATATAAGAAGATATAATATAATATAATATATAATATATATTATATTATATTATATCTTCTATATAATATATAAATATAATATAATATAAATATTGTGATTCGTTGAAGTATTTAGAAAGTATTTCACATATACTCTAGAAAATGTTTTATTAATTCGTCTTATTCTTTACTAAAAAATTAAACAAGTTGGAAATTGTACGTCAAACATGACAAATGAGGTATATATGAGGTTTCGTACTATAGCTAGTTTCAATAAAATTAATTAAATCGTCTGTTAGTATGATATGGTTAATTTCTGTAATAAAAAAGTACATTTTAAGTTGGCAACATTTTATCTTTTTTTTATATTTACTAAAAATTCCAATGGGAAACGTAAGCTTAGCTTTGAAAATTTAAAATAATTCAAATTACTTAATAAATATTTTTATTATTTTTTTTAAAGTTTTGATTCGATTTTCATAAAATTTGGAATGAGTCGCCAAAATTCTGCAGCGATTATATATAATAAATTTCCGACGATTCGGTTGGGTAGTTTTTTCACATTTATGTGCGGACAACCGGACAGACAGGTGGACAGAAGGACGGACCAGACGACGACTATAGGTGCTACGCATTTATATAATTACGAACGCGCCAAAAAAGTTATATAGTGTAGACTCGTATGGAAATATTTTTTGTTTGTTTACTTTTCTAATGTATGTTTGAATATCAGCATTAATTAATATACTTCACTGAATTAAAAAAAAATATTTCGTCTAAAGTTTTACAAAAAAGTTGAAATTGTTAGTAATATATCAGAAAAATAATCTCCATAAATTGATTTCAGCGACAGATTTACTTTCATTTAAAAAACTCATCACGATAAAAAGTGTTTAACCCAATTTCAAAGAGGAAGTGAAATCTATGATGCAACATGAAGTGGTTTTTACAAACTCATGAATGTGAACAAGGAAATAAGAAATAAAAATATGTATGAATGACGTACGCTTAACTTTACGTCATTTCTGGCGAATCAAAGAACTGGAAAATGACATCACATAAAAAAGGACTAAAAACTCCTTCTTTCTGATATATAGAACTTTAATAGATTCTTTTTCTCGCGCGTTGGAAACGAACATGTAATTTTGTTCTCCCTTAAACTCAATTAAATTTAACTAATGTTTAAAATTAAAACTAATGTTTAATTTTAACTAAGAAATGAATAATGTTTTATTAACTAATAATATTTTCACATTTCACAATCACATAGTGATTCAACATGGATATAAAACATAGTATGTGCCACAATTACTGGATATTACATTATTTTGGATACCACAGTATACATCTTCAATAAAAGGATTAATCAAAGTGGAGACTCTGGCGACCTGGCACGCGGGAAAATGAGGAGTGACTATGAATGCTGAAAAAGGAGGTAAGCAAATTATCTTACCTATGTTTTGCTAAAGTACAAATGTTTATTTATATACCCTAATTGCTTTAGAGCGCGCCAAAGCTACTGGCTACCTTCAAAATTAACTAACAGAAATTTTGGCTCTGTAAAGTATTAATAAAACAAAGTATCAGAAGGGAAATAAAGTTTTAAAGGAGAACTAAAATAAAGATAAATTTTGTACCAAGAACTCTGGCAACTGATATACGGGCTATTACATACTTGTTGCCCCCATCCTTCCCCACCGGTGTTGCGCGGGCTTGAAGAATATGTAAAATCAGTGAGTGTTGAATGATTTTATATATTTAAACGAAAATCTGTCCAACCAAACCTAGAGTTGTGTGGCTCCATTGCCTTCGGTAGCGTACATCTTGCGCAGACCGAGAGTGATATACGCCCGCTCCAGTTTGTTTTGATTTTATATTTTTAAACAAAAATCTTTTCAAACTAACCTAATTCTAGGGGCCACACTGCTTTCGGCAGAATGCATCTTTAAATAGGAACGAATGCATCTTTAAATAGGAATGAATTTATCTTTAAATAGGAAAAATATATTGATTTGTGAGGTTTCTAAACATAAAGAAAGCTTTTCGAAATCGTGGGTAACTCTAAAATTGTTCTTGTATATTTTCGTTCGTGGTTATATTACATTTTCGTACATTAAGAAACATTTGTCTCTTTTTTTCAGTGTACTTATTAATTCTTGTTATGATTCAAGAATTAAAAAATACTCCCAATGTATTGTAAAATTTGCGTAAACGTTGAAGAATACTGCATAAAAAATAACATTAATATAATTCTGGTAAATAATATTTCAAATTAAATTCTTTTTAAAAGTCTTCTTTATATTTGGTTTATCCTTGTATTTAAGAAATATTTTTCTATCAATAATTTAACAGTTAGAGATTATTGATTAAACATTTATTCTTAACGAAAAACCAGAGTATTTCTTTGTAGAGAAAAGTCAAAGCCTTTGATAGATAAAATGTATGTTTATTTTCCTTTTAAACTTTTTCTCGCATTGTACAATTACAGCTGACAGCCTCAATTCCATCTAATCGAAATTCACATAAAATTAGTTAATTGTATCAAAAGAAAAGATAGGTGAGAAAAGAAGTTGTCTCTAAACTTTTTGACATTACAGAATTAACTTAGATTTTATTCGTGAAGAATCGTTGGAAAGAATCGAAGCTAATGAGTAATAAATTGCTCTCAGGTAAAATATCAATTAACATTAACTATTAGTAGCATGTGTAGGCGTTGGGTAATTTTATTTAAAAAATAATAGATACATGATATTCAGTAGACATTATCAACGAAGTTTTTTATACGATTCATGGTACGACCGTAACTAAGAAAAAAATATCGTCAGGGAGAACAAGAACATAACAGAAAATTTAGAAACTAATCTAAAATTAATGAGGGAAGAAGCAAAATGAAAGAGAGACAGAGAGAAAGAAACAATAAATTTGATTGTATTTTCGGTACGATAACATTGTCGAAGTTCAACTGCACCAAGAAATTGGTATGAGTACTCATTGGTCAGTGGTCCATTTCATTTTATAAATAGCAGATAAATGATATTATTTAAAGATGATCTGTAATGATATTTGAAGCGACGATTTTCCTGGCGTGACGGTAACTGATGAGAAATATATCACCATGGAAATTCAGAGCATTATAAAAAAAAGAACGTTGAAAAAGAAGTTTAGTAAAACAAAGAGAGAAAGAAACAGTTTGATTGTGTAACTAATGAGAAAAACATCGTTATGTAGATCGGGAAAAATTACAGAAATTAATAAAACGCTGAGGCAGAAAATGCAATGAATGAATTTGATTGTGTTTTCCTAAAATAACATTACCGAAGTAAAAAAGCACCAAAAAAGTTGAATGAGTTGGTATTGAGCAATTTAATTTTATTAATAGTAGATAAATAATGATAGATAGACATTACATATAAAGATATTTGATGCGACGATTTTTTTTGTATGTTTGTTTGACGGAATGACCGATGAGAATAAATCGTCATGGATATCTTGAACATCAGAGAAATGGAAGAAACGCTGACTTGAAGAAGCACATTAAAACAGAGCGAGAAAGAAACAATATGTTTGATTCTGTTTTCACAAAGAAAAGATTATCGAATGAAAAAGTACCAAGAGACTACATTAGTAGTTGTTAGACAATTTAATTTGATTACCAGTAAATAAATAATATTATTTAGATATTTACTATGACTATTTGTGAAGAGAGGAATTATCTGACATGACGGTGATGAATGAGAAGAATAGTATCATCTAAATTATGAACATCACAGAATGCAATGAAACGCTGAGGGAATAAGTAGTAAAGATAATGAGTTTGAATGTGCTTCGCAAAAATAAAATTGTCAAAGTATAAAATGGCCAAGAAACTAGAATTATTGGTTTTGGGAGAATTTAATTTATTTACTAACAGATAAATGATATTAATAACTAGACATTACGTAGAAAGATTTTTGAAAAGAAAATTTCTGGCACGACAGTAGCTAATGATAAAAAATTCGTCATAAAAATCGAGAACATCACAGAAGTGATACCTATCAGGTTAAAAAATAGTTCTGTTGTAAAAATGATGTAGAAATGTTATAGAATGATCGACTGCCACTAGAATTTACGAACAAATTGATTTGAAAAAAAAAATGCTTTTCTTCACAGATTTTATAAAATCATTTTTTTTCAAAAATTCTGGTGCAATTTCGGCAATTCGATTTAAAATAAAGTGGTATAAATAATTTTCCACCTTCTTTCAAAGGATTTTTATGAAGCGCTAAAGAATGTAACGGAATTTTAGGATACTACATTAGGAAAATTGAATTTTAGGAAAATACATGTTCAATACCATATTTTATGTGGAAGATTTAGTCACAAGGGCAATTAGGAAACCAACAACAAATTAAATAAACAAAATATGTTTGCAGTTACTCTGTAAAATAAAATCTTCGAAATGATTGGTAATTGTAGCAGATAACTATGTGTGGCTTGTATAACATTTGTGTTGATTTGTGTAAAAATAGAATGTATATTCACAGATAAATAAAAGTTTCGTTAAAAAACTTAAAACATTTATACATATTTTTGTTTATAGGGTCAACTGGGGCAATTGTGAGCAATTTCTACTAGTTGCAACTACTGACAGCTTTAAGGGGCACATAATTCAGGTATAATCTTGTAAATCTGCCGTAAAGCTATTGTCTCACTCCTATATTCCAATCATAATTAGTTATTGATGCTTTGGGGGTGTACGTAAGTATCCAAATTTGCTTGTTCACAATTGCGTCAAATCCTTATTGATCCTTATATACCCTGTTTGATCCTTATTAGTTAAAATATTACAGGGTAATTGTGAACATCTGTTTTTGTGTCGGAATGGTGTACTACAAAAAATTATCAAGTTCATATAGAACATTTATACAACAACAAATTCACACGGACTTTATTCTACCATGGATTCACCCGACGTTCCCCGAGCACATGATAATAGCCTTAAATATACCTGAAATCAGTATTGAGTGATTTTATATTTTTAAACGAAAAATTTTCCAACCAAACCTAATGTGGAAGGCTTCAGTACATTCGGCAGAGTACTCCCTCGAATTTGTATGATTTTAGATTTTTAAACGAAAATCTATCCAAACATACCTAGAATTTAGTGTGGGGAGGGGGAGGTTTTGGTAGCGTACAACGGCCGTGCTACGCACGCCAGGTATGTTGTGAATTTATTTTTTTAAACAGAAATCAAACAAACCTATTGTTGAGTACCTCACTGCCAACGAAAATCTATCCAAAGGAACTAAAGGGCCCACCGTTATAGTGATAATTTAATTTCTGACATTTAGATATATTAAACCTTCAATACTCAACAACAGTTCCTGAGGTAACCTAAAGTTTGGCTTCATATGATGCTTAATACAAAAAACTGTTCACAATTGCCCCCTATCTCAAAAAGTGTGGGGTAATTATGAATATGGTTCTGTAGGTCCTTGAACTTTTATTGAATCAAAAACTTATTGATATCCTGTTAGAATAATTGCAACTTAACTAATATTGGTTAAAAACTAAGACTTACCTTGATGTTATCTGACAGAAACGGAGAATATTCACACGCACTACAAAGTTGTTTGTCACTTTTAGCTCTTAAAGAATTTGATAAGAGCAAGAAAGGTTTTAGTCACAATGAAAATTCAAGATATCCCACATTCTGCATGTTGGAGGTGGAAGTCAAAAATGACGAACTAGTGGATGCAACAAGACTCCACCCCGAAATGCCAAAATATTCAAATAAATGGGACGAAAACCATATAAATGATTAACTACCATTATAAAGATAAACACACATGACAGAGACCCGTGAAAGTATCGACAAAGACAAAACTAAAATGTAAAGAGACAGTGTCTTGACTCAAGATTGCCAGGAGTGACACCCCCCCCCCCCCAATTTTCGCTTCTTTAATTTCTAATATTCCAATTCAACAAAGTTAAATAGAAACCATGAATCGGCAAATAAAGAACTTTGTGGCAAATCACTAAAGGGCACTGAAGCGATACCAACAAAGATCTTATCAAGTGGATCACAGCCATGCTGTGATATGACGAATATCGCCCCGTGTCCAGATACCAACTCGTAAAGCTAGGAACTCATGTCCTAAGCTAGACACTCATTCCACCCTTCCCCCGGGAGTGAAAACGCTTAAACAAAAAGTAATCAGGTTAGAACATTCTATCAAAATTTGAACAGTTTTTTTCTGCGTCGAGATTCCCCATCTGGTGTAAAGCCTCACGCGCTTCGAAGACAAACAAATGTGGTTTAACAGGAAGAAATAAGATTAAATAGGAAAAATCGGAGGAGTTAGGAAACAGAAGTGGCAAAAGACGAAGATTCCATTTAGTGGAAAGGTGGGGAAGAACAAAGAGCACAGGGAGTAAGTACTATATAATGCACGTAAGAAAGAAGATATGTTGAAAAACAGATAAAAATTTTTGAAAAAGCAATAAAAAGAGAAGTGTATTTAAAAAGTAGAAATACAAATTTTAAAACTAACAAAATAAATATTAACTATGGAAATAAAGATAAAATAAAGAAAAAAAAAAAAAAAAAGGAAGGAGAGCAATAATTACGACCCAGCGACGCCGGTTTCTATGTGTATTTTATTATTTAAGTCTGATGTAGCCAATCTCCTGAAATTCTCTAAATCAAATCATCTTAATCGTAACCCAAACACAGATCTGAGACAATATACAAAAAATGCAATTTGCATGCACATTCATAAAATCAAACGAACATTTTTGTTGATTAGGTAATACAAGTACAAGTAAAGTTTGTTACAAACACCACAGAAAATGTTTTTTTTTTTTGTTGTTGTTGTTTTAATTACGTAGTCGTTACATGGTTGTTTTCTAACTACGCATAACTTTTTACACCTAATGAAGTTTTTGTATTTAGATTTGAAATATCATCATATTTTTAATATTTCATAGTATATGTAACAAAGCATTTTTTTCCTTCTATAGTATTACGGCTTCTTAACAAAATCTCGAAGTTGTTAAAGATCTCTAGCTCAATGCCACTCGCTATTCTTACAATATAATGTATTATTTTAAATTTAGGATTGTACAGTTAATATAGGCAATGCTGCTGCCAAAATGCAGATAATCTCTTTTGCTTTAGAGATAGAAAGGTTTAATTACGATAAAATTAAAATGCTTAAAATGTTAAAATTCCATACGCTTTATTATCATATTTTGGCTATTTAATTTTTATCTTTATTCCAAATAACATTTCATGTGGTATTTGTTGTCCTTTTTTATTTCTCAAATTAAATTTATCATAATTAAAAAAAATTGACTTTTAAAAGCAATTTATAAATTTTAATTAGATGTGACTATGTAAAGAAAGTGTAATTAAACTAGATTTTCTCGCTGTCATTGAACGGGAAAAAGCAGTTTACGTCTTATAACAAAATTATTTTAAATATAGATCTATCATTCTTAGTTTGAAACGTAGTTAAGCTTTTAATTATAAAATACTAAACATACTCATGATGTTAATTACGTTATGACAGTAATACTCTAATTAACTTTTAATCCAAATGAAACTAACTAAGAAATTAGAACTGTTAATATAATTTTAATTACTCTTAATTTGAAATTTATATGATTAAAAAAAATTAAAGTAATTCGATTTATTTCATGTCATGATGTAAAATAAATATTATAGCCCGCAGTTTGTCTAATGCAGTGGTTCTCGACCGGTGTGCCACAGTACATTTATGCCCCGTGATAGGACTTCAGGTGTGCCGGACTTGAAGAAAATTCTAAGAGAAGTTGCATCTATTTTTTAATAATTAATTTAATTGCCGATATTTTATACACTGACACATAAAGTATCACTGATACAGAAGTTTGGATATTTGATTCACTGATTTGATACACTGATACACGATGCTTCATATACTGATTTGATGTTATGATCTAAAATAAAGAATATAGCCCTCAATTTATCTAATGCAGTGGTTCTCAACCGGTGTGCTACGGTACATTGGTGTGCCGAAAAAATTCTAAGTTGCATATTGGTTTTAAAGAATTTACAGCAGTGTCGATTATTGATACACTGATAGTGATACACTTCTATACAAAGTATCAATGATACTGTTGTATAGATATTTGATACACTGATACTAATACACTTCTATACAAAGTATCAATGACACAGCTGTGTAGATATTTGATACATTGATACTGATACACTTCTATACAAAGTATCAATGATACAGCAGTGTCGATATTTGATACACTGATACATGCTATTTAATTTACTGATTTAATGTTATGATATAAAATAAAGATTATAACACTCAGTTTATCTAACGTAGTGGAACTCAAGCGGCTTGTTGCCGGACTTTGGTGCGCCATGGGATGTCCTCAGGTGTGCCGCAAAAATTGTAAGTCAAGTTTCATAATTGTATTTAAGAATTAACAGAAGTATCGATATTTTAACATCCAACATTTCATTTTATACAATATAGGTACTTAATGCCATAAGTTTCAATTACTTGGTTCATTTTCTGTTTTATATACATGCATACTTTAAAGGATTATGCGAAAAAAATCATGAAAATGGTCTCATATTTTCAGATGAATTTGATTCTTTCAGGAAAAAAATAATTATGCCTCTTGATGTAAAAAAATACAATATAAAATGCAGTGGAAATTATCGTTGAAAAATGATTTAAGATTATGCCTGTTCGAAAATTCCATGTTACTAAAAATATATTCTAATTTTTAAAAAGTCAAGCTCAGACAACTCTTTAAATCGTCATATATATTAAAAAGAACTATATAAAATAATAATAATAATAATAATAAACAAGTGTATAAGAATTTGATTCATTTTTTATTACAAATTAGAGTAATTCCGATTGAGATGCCGCATATTTTTTTAATTTGTGTATAAAATCCCATGGTGCACATAAACTAAAAAAAAAATCATGCTGTGCTATTTAATGTTAAATATACAACATGTGTACTGCGACAAAATAATAAAAAAATAATTAATATTTTTAAAAAATGCTAAAATATTACACTGCGGCGTGTCACCCGTACATTCAGGGTGAGACGCTGCACTTGTGCGGGAGTTATACCGCTCTTGTCATAAGAGCAGAATGAAACTATAAATAAAAAATATTCAAACAAATATTCATATCTGGACTATAATTAACTATGTAAGGACATAAAGAAGTAAAATGAGTACAATGAAACGTACTAGTAGGTTCAAATCAATATTAGTCTGCCTACTTTGTTCATTACTAAAATTATCTACATATTTTTTAAAGATTGGATTGTAATTGTTATTTCAGCAACGATGTAACAACAGTGTATTATAGAGGAAAAAGAAAAAAGTAAAATAGTGTTTCCATTGTTTTATTTTTTAATAGACCTGTGTTTTCGACTGCAATCTACACAAAAAGTGCCGAAAAAAGTACAGTCTTCATGTAACCACATTTGACACATGATGCACAGAAGCCAATCACAGTTCTTCTTAGAGTTGAAGTAGTTTTCTATACATTCTTTGCAAAGAACATCTGTGTCACATGTGTAATCCAACTTTTCAATACTATCATCTTGACTTGCTTCTTTCTTCGTCTTCTTACTGTTTGTTTTTCCCTTTTTCTCCCCAGGTTCACTGTTTGAACATTCATCAATGTGTGATGAACTGAAATTTATTAATCGCGGTATCCCATACAAAAGAAACTACGGCATGTCTACCGGATCGCAGTGCGGTATGTATCCCATTTTGCACAGTACAGATATCGCATATCATAGCTGCCTGCCCTCGTATAAGAAAATGGCGTAACCATACACACAGTACTCTATACAGACGGTACACTTAGTTTTGACTTCGAAATCATGAATGCATTTAGTAATTACCGTATAAAAAGTATTTAAGTATAACATGTTTAAACGTTTGGTTCGTGAAATCATGCCTTTACCTCAAAATAATGATTGTATAGCTACTAAACATCGACATGGGATTCACGCTACACACTGGTTAAAGGAATCTCATTGCGCACCTACACTGTGCGTCTGATTGTCATCTACAGATAATTACAAGAAATATAATGGGTGCGGCATCTATCCCGGATGAGGCGGCTCTCCCGAAGTTACGCTATAATTACCATTTATTTTAATTTATTTAAATTAAACTAATTATTTTTTTTATTTGGATTATTTGAAGCATGCATGCATTAGGAAATAAATTAAGAATGATACATGAAGGGTTCAGGTGTAAATAAAGGTAACTTACAAAATATAAGTTTCGGGATATTCAAGATTCATGTTTTCTAAAGAAAATTACAAACAAAACAGTTTCTTGTGAGTCAGTTGTTTCTTCTAAAACATCTGATTTGTTTAGACGGGACCTTCAGTTAACTTATGTGCAACATTAAATCTGATATATTTTATTTTATTGGACTGATGTGCGACTAATCTTCGATATTAAAATTCATATGTAAAATTTATCTCTGATTATAAGAGGTCTATGTTATAAGGGTATTGAGTAAAAAATAAACCTTGTA
The DNA here is from genome assembly GCA_963931845.1 of Maratus michaelseni. NCBI lineage: Eukaryota > Metazoa > Arthropoda > Arachnida > Araneae > Salticidae > Maratus > Maratus michaelseni. The sequence continues at coordinate 284,982,325 of OZ007587.1, forward strand.
CTTTTAAAAGGTTTATGAAGATGCTGTTAAAAATGTTTAAATGAAAATAAGAAAAAAAAAATATGAAATGTCAAAATTGACAGTTATTATGTTTCATACGCGTGCGTTTCATATACATTTCAATAAAATAAATTAGATTCATTAAATCATTAAAATAAAAAAAAAAACATACAAATTTTTATAAAAAACATTATTTGTTGTGAAAATTTAAGCATATTAAGTGGACTACTTACAAATAAAACATCGTTTAGAATTTAGAACTTTTTACTTATACATTTGGATTTCTGGCATGTTTTTGTTAGTTTGAATCTGGCAATATATTGAAACGGGTTCTTGTAATCACAGGATTGAATAAATTTATATTAAATATTTATTTGATTACATATTTTGTAATTGACATCATGCATGTTTTACGCAAATAAATGTTAGAAATAAAATATCATTTACTATTTTTTTCTGTATATTGAAAATGGTTCGGATTACCTGTAGCAAATTCATATACAGTGGGCAAAAAGTTTATCAAATGTTTATCTTATCTGGAATAAGATTTTCACTGAATATTAAAAGTAACTTAAAAGAACCAGAAAGGTTTAAAATGACGAAAAAATGTAATTATTGATGTTTATATTTTATAATGTAGAACCTTTAAAAATATCGTACCTTTGATCCGATAGGGAAATTCCTAAAATTACGGTTGTACGACCAGTAAACGTTTAGCCGCTCAGACCAACGAAACCTGCGAAGGCAAAACTTTTTTTTCATGAAAAAAATTACATTCCCTAAAACCTATATCTGAACAACAAGCTAAAAGTTTTTTGTCTTCAAGTTATAATAAAAAATATTATCAATTGTTATAAATTTTGGAATTTTTTTATGTTTTTAAGTTTTTTTCACACATTTTTATTTGTTTTTCAGGTATAATCGACAGACATCGTAATAAGAAGTAAAGAGAAGAAATCACGATTTGAAAATATCGAACTTGAACTTACAACGACTTGCAAAACTAGTTTTGCAAGATTGAGTTTGTTGTACAGTATTTAAACTTTGGTTATTGTTTATTACAGTTTAACAGATATATATTTTTTTCTATAAAATGGAAATTAATTAAAGGATTCCTAATCCATGATCAAACTTCAATCAAATTTCACCATTTCAAACCTTTCTAGTTCCTAATATAAAAACTACTACTTTTTATCCTCCAAATATGTTTATTAGCGGAAATAATCCATTGCCGCATATTCATATTACCACACAAAACTTTTGTACGTTTCAAAGAAACTCGGAACGAGTTCAAAAATCTCACTTATTTATGTATTTTACCATTAGCAAAGGAAATTATCAATATACTAGTTTAACGGTATTATTTTTTGTAAGTATGTGAAATTAAATACAGGCTGTCTCATAAGTCCGTTCACTTTAAAAAAAGCATGAAAAATTATCAAATTGTCGAATCGGAGTGTGGTTTGTATCATAAATCATAAGACTTGTGAAAGTGTAGGACTGTTATGGCAAAAGAAAGAAATACTTCCAATTTTCTTTGAAATATATTTTGCTTCAAAATTAGAGACCAATTACTAAGTCTTATATATGGTGCAAACCGCCTTTTTTAAAGCTAATATGTTATATTTTTATGAGTTTTGGGATTATGAACGGCTTTAATGGAATGGTTGAATTATTTTTACTAAACACTTAAGGAAAGTATTGTAATCATGATTTGTATGTGCGTGAGACAGAGAGATTAAACATAATAATTCCCAAACGTCACTTCCGATTCAGCTCCCATTTGTCGAATATGTTATAGTCTGCTGTCGATAGAACTGTAAAGATTTTTGTAAAAATCGGCCGACAGATTAGGTATTTAATCCATTTTTTAACCTTTTTCAAACCATTTTGCGACCGATTCTATAGGTGAAATCATCAAGGAAATGTAACAGAGTGAATATGATGAATATTGCGCCTATGCAATCAAACATTAGTGACACAAAAATAATGTCTCCAGTTTAAAACGGGAGGCAAAACTGAGCTGCGCCACCAGGTGCCTGAGGGCGCCCGTTCTACCGCCGTACCCAAGTTCTGAGGAACTTTTAACAAGCGCGACCAGGAGAGTTCCTGTGTGCTCTACGGTAGATGGGGGCGCCGCCACCTGCTGACCATCCCCATTTTTCCAAAGTGAAAGAACGACCTAGGCCGTTGCGATTTACGGTGTATCCCAACCTGTTGTGAGGCCATCACATTATACTTTGGGACGAGCCGGGGTGGCCCAACAAGCTTCGGAGCTGCGCACCCAAAAGGGAACCAGGTCCTAGGCCTTAAGTCAGGTTTTCACGACCCGCACTTGTTCTACCAAAACACGAGGGACGTGAAACGGGAGGTAAAGAGTTCGAGTCTAGCCTCTTCTGTTGTGTCAAAAATTTATAAAAATTCTTTTTTTTTTTTTTTTACTTTCTGAACACGTAACATTCAGAAAGTTGAGTGGAGTCGCTACATTTTTTCTCCTTTTTAACACGAAAACTTCTACTTTTTGGGAAGGCTTATGATATAAAATCTCACTTCTCTTGCATCGGGTCGGGTAGCTCGATTTTATCTGAACCTGACCCAGCCCGTGGTTCGAATTGCGTTTGGCTGACGCTATTCTTTTCGTTGTGGTTCGGATTGACTCTCAATGTTTTAGATTCGGGTAAGTTTTGGGTTAGGTTTTGTCTCTTTCAGGTCGGGTTCAAGTTGACCCTATTTTTCAAAAAATAAAATAAAAAAAAAGGTCCTGAATATTTTTTAAATGAAAAGAAATTATGTATTTGAATACTAAAGAATGTAAATGTGTTTATTTTTATACAAAAAAGATAAAATTGATATTAGAGATATAATTGTAGACAATTTTTCCATAATTGTATTAAAATATGCATTCAAATTCTTTCACTTCGGGTCGGGTTTTCAGTTGACGAAATTGTTTCTGTCGAGTTTTGGTTAAATTTAAGCAGAAATTTCTTGAAGGACTCTAATTTCGATACGACAATTTGCTAATTTTTTATGAATTTTTGATATCTGAACTTACTTATAATACTTAATTTTGATCATAATTTTCTATTGCTAAAAAAAAAAAAAAAAAAAAAAAAAAAAAAAAAAAAAAAAAAATCTGACTTTTTGTGATGTTTTATGACGCAAACTGCACTTCAATACGACAATTTGTTATTTTCTTAATGTATTTTTTCAATGTGTATTGACATATATTGGGGAGACTGAATTAGCGATTTCAGAAACATGAAATAAAATTTTAATTGTATTTATTACCATGTGAATATCATTATTGCGCCATATGTTACTTAACGTAGTAAGTTGCTAAATGATTTATTAGGACAGAATATTCAAAATAGATTTAAAGTGATTCAGGTTCATCATAATTGAGTTTTACACTTAAACCGCGTTCTTAGTGAAGGCTTATCTAAATAAAATCTCCATCTATAGCTTTGCATAAATTAATTGCCTTGCAGCAAGATTAGTGGGAATTTCCGATTCCAGTACCTCATAAATTTCTCATAATGGATGAATGAATTAGCTTTGTAAATATGTACTATTATGAATTTAATACTAATGTCATTTAATGTGAAACATTTCCTCAATATGTGTGTTGTAGAAATAAATACAATATATACACAAAATTATTAAAGTAACGTTATTTTAAAGAATGTCGTGTGAATAAAATATAATTCCAATCAATAGATTTTAATATTTAGTAAAGTATTTTCCCCTCGGTCCAAACCAATTTAACCGATATTTTATTGAACTATCTACCACAATTTCTAAATAGCTCAAATAGTTCCACTATCTCCTTATTTAATAACAGATTAAATAAGACAAATAATACTATTCAGAAACAGTGGATAATTTTTTTAATAAAGGAATACGCTAAATTATCTGCACTGTGTATTAGGTATCATCAGTGGCCTTGTTTAATGCTTGTCTATAAACATATGGTGGCGTTGTCTTCTAATTCGACAAACAATATACAAGCGTGAGCAAATAAGGGATAAGCTCATTTAGCATTACCTCTGATTGATGATGCCACGGACCGAAGTAGACATCTTTTAGTGAGTTCCAATGCCTTTAAATTGGAATATATATATATATATATATATATATATATATATATATATATATATATATATAAAGCAAACTGCCAGAGATGTGAACATTGTCCTTTTTTTTAAAAAAAAAATATTATAAGTAGAAAAGAAAATTAATTCCATTCGAAATCGATTAATGACATATTCCATTATCAATGGCAAAATAAATAAATAAATGAATATGTTCGTGCCGTGGAACTGTTTATGTTGCATCGTGCATTATTACACTGTAAAAAAATTGTAAATTTTATAGAAAAATCCTTTCAGCAATGCTACCAATTTCCTCCTCAAATTGCATTTATTGACCCAAACTCTTCTTATTTTTTCCCCATTTTGCACTAGAAAATAAAAATTAACCATTTAGGTATTAACAATGAGCTATGGCAATAGTGGTCACCATGGTGCATACATACATAATGTTTTGTGTATTTATAAAAAAAAAACAGATAATTAAAAATGTAATAACATAAGAAATTTATGAAAAATAATTTAAAGGGATAGAACATTCTGAAGAAACTATTTTCTCATGTTAGTGAGGATGTTTTTTAGTTTGCGCAAATACTTGAGAATTTTCAGAAAATACATTAATGTCAATCTTTTTCAGTTATCAATCTGAAAGGATGCTCTTTTTATATTTAGATCTAATAATAGAGTACATCATATGGATTTAACTTATATATCTCCCTAAAAGAGATAGGCAGTTATCATTTATGAAATGAGCAAAATGTCTGCATCCATTAATCTAGACAAGAGAATGATGAGCTATCAAATCACTTTAAGAAATTACTTTTTATCACCTCTCATAAAAACTTTCGAGGACACTTGTCTGAAAATGTATTAAGAAATATAGTAGTATTAAGAAATATATGTGTTTAAAAGGCTTTAATATTTTTGGAGATATTTTAAAAGTTTTTATTTAGTTTCTAAGCATATATTGCCATAGAAGAATTTTTTTTTTTTTTTTTTTGGTCACCATTTTTGATAAGCATAATCGCAAAACAATTATGATTAAATACTGTAAAGACGGTAATAACAGCAACAATAAATGTAAACGAAAGCAGACATGCAAAATGTAGGATTGTTTTTAATTTTAAAAAAAGCTTTGTTAAATCTATTTTTAAGCGATACTATATAATGTAGTTAGATTTAACTTTTATTTTTCTCTCAAAAATATTCAGTTATAATTTATGAAATGAAGCAAAATGCCTGCATTCATTTGTCTAGACAAGATAACGGCGAATTAATAAATCTCTGTATGAAAATTTCACTTTGCTTCTTATAACTTCTCTTAAAGTTTGCATTATAGCGTGAAAATGGATGTAATAAGAAATAAATATGATAATAATTTGTGTTGAAAATGTTTTAGCAGTTTTAAAGAAAAGACGTTTTCAGTTTGTTTAGCTTTAAAAATATTCACTGTAAAATAAATGCAGGGTATTATCAAAATTTTAAATAAAACCCTTTTTAGCTCTTAATATTTTATAAATTAAATTTTAAAATTAGATTTTATAGAATAAAAATTTTCATCTATCATTACATCCTCTTTTTTTGTATTGAAATAAAACGTATTAATGAAAAAAAAATGCTTCCTTACAAAACATTTTTTTATATTAAAACGCTGTTATTATTTAGCCTTGCGTTTTACAATTATAATGATTGATTAACATGTTAAATAAAGCAGGTTTTTGTTAAAACTTACAGGCACGTGAAAAAGTTTTTAATCTAAAAAATATTGTGCATGGTTTTATCAAATTGTCCATTAAAGAATTTGAAACGATTCTGTGTTCTGTTATTGCAAAAAATTGTTTAAAAACTTTTTAATTATAAAACGTACTATCTATTTCATATAATTAGCACAATTTAGCTGTTTTTTTATAGTTTTATATGATTCAATTAAATTAAAATTATGCACATTATTGGCTCTTTCTTTTATTATTTTTAATATATAATTTTAATAAATATCAGGGTATTTTATAAAAAAAAAAGCATATTAATGAATTGCCATTTGCAACTAAAATGCTAAAGTGATTTTATTTCAGCATCACGCGACTATGGCTCTTATTTTATTTCAAAACCCTTCAAAATTCAGCCAGTTTGGGGGAAAGCAGAAATATATTTGCGCTGAAATTTCTAAAAAAACCTGAAACTTCATTTATCTGGAGTACTTTGCAAACGGGATTAAATGTTCAAATTTTGCATTTTTATCTTTTCTAGTTCAAAAGATATATGAACCCAAAGTTTCGATTTTTTGACACTGACTAATTCACCGATCATCAAAAAGCTAAGGTACATCCCGTAGCCATAGAAACTTGAAATTTGGCATAAAAATAGTGTTTAAGAAAAAAAAATTAAACAGAAATTTCGAAAAAAATCAAAAATTTAAAAAATTGAAAAAAATTGAAAAATCGAAAATAATTCTATCTTGTAGCCTTAGAAACTTGAAATTTGGCATTTAGGTAATGTTTAAAATACAAAAAAAAAATTAAAATTAAAATTAAAACATGGAAAATTTTGGAAAAAATAAAATAAATTGAAAAGTTTGATTTTTCCGGATTTTTTTATTTTGTATTTCTTTGTATCCTAAACACTATTTTTATGCAAAATATCAAGTATCTAGGGCTAAGAGTAATAACTTAGATCGACAGCACCTTTCCTGGGAGCAACTGAGAGTACTTTTCGTCCCCCTCCACAATAAATTTGTGCTTGGCTAGGAATCGGAAACTTCATCTTATCAAAAAAATTTTGCAAACGGAATTAAAGATCCAAATTTTTGGTACCTTCCAATAATATATAAAACAAATATATCTTGTAATATGTTATGACATGTTATATATGTTATGAATATATGACTCTTTTATAGTAAAAAGTTATGAGATAATGTAGAGCCAAGTTTACCTCTTTTATTAAGTCTGAAATTTTCACTCCCAAATCACTCCTAGTCTCTACATCTTTAATTGAAGAATACTTTGTGACTTGGAAATTATGCAGCACATGGAAGTTATTAAACCTAACTACGGGTATTATGGGATGGAATTATATGATTAAATCCGATTATGAATGCAAGGGATAACAGCCTAAAGGAGTGATGCCTTGGGTGGAGGTCTTTCTAAAAGGGGGGGTCTGGCAGTATTCACTATACATCGGAATAAAAACACAACTCCGGTCATCTAGCTCGACCGTAGGATAGGTTTTCAATATTATGTAAAATTAAGTTCACGCTACATATACGTTCAATGCTCATATAAATTCTATTTTATGCAGCACTTTATTAATAAATGCGATTATTAAAATGTAAGCAACAGCCGTCATATTTTCGTGATGTTTAATTTCGGATTAACAAAATATTTTTTAATTAAAGATGTAGAGACTAGGAGTGATCTGTGAGTGAAAATTTCAGAGTTAATAAGAGAGCTAAACTTGACTCTACCTGATCTCAGGACTTTTTACGGTAAAAGAGTCACGAGACTTTTGGCTACATTTTTTACATGTGATGTTTTTGATGGTATTAAATTTTCTGTAAAACAATAATCAGTCGCACATAAAATCTTTAGAAGTTAACTCTTTAGAAGAAGTCTATTCTATGCTGGCCAAAATATTAGAATAAAACTACCCTAAAAATAACATCAACTTCAAGTATGCAGTGAAATAAATAAGGTTTAAAAATTCGTATTTAAAAAATAATAACGAATTTTTGAAAAGGACTTTTAGAAAATTTACCCTGAAACTTTAAGCTATCGTAAAAGTTATTACTAATGATAAATGTTAAATAAAAGAAGAAGATCAATACCTACTTTACAGCCATTATTTGTTTTATAAAATAAAGTACGAGTTTCTTTCATGGTCATCGCTAGCTTTTCTTCCACCTATCAAAGAAATGTTCTTAAACTGAAATAACGATAAAATTTTTAAATTTTATATCTTCTTATGAAATTATGATTTTTTTTTTTTACAGAATTACTTAAAATAATCTTTATTAAAGTTATCAAAATTTAATATATTTGAGTTGATATTCTTGCATAACATCTATTGTGTAAAAAAAGCTATTGACAATCATTTGTTTTAACTATTAGAAAATGTTTCAGATTTAAGTTACCTTCAGGTGGTTTTTTGAAAAATCTGTAAACAATAAAAGGAAATATCAGTTTCATATTTATTTAATGAACAACAGAATTCTATACCTTATAAATCTTTATTTCAGAAAATTAACAGTAATAAAGTCTGGCATGTAAAGCGAAATAATGCAATAATGTCGACTAATGTAATGAAATAATATAATCTGCGATGTAATAAGCAAAAATTAAATTTACTTCATATTTGGGAATCACGTTATCCAAAATAGTATAAAACTTTATTTATTATTCCTGCACTTAATGCTGTAAAAGCTTTTACTATAAAAGTTTAATATTAAGCAAGTTAAAATTTAATTGATTTTTCCGAAGCAAGTAATGCATTATAATATAAAACATTATATGTTATTCATGCACTTAAAATTATAAAAGCTATATATGACTATTTAAATATATTTGTAACCATTTAGCTTTGTCTGTGCGATTAAAAAAACTATTTTTCGGAAAATTGATAATAAACTATTTTCGATGCCCTATAGCTCATGGTTAGCGCAGGTCTGAGGTTCACCTCCAAATTCATCTACAAAATTCACTCAACATTTTATCCTTCCGGAGTCGATAGCATGTCTGCTTGGGAACTTAACGCCGAAGTTCTTCATCAGGCTGTCTACTTGTTCTGACATATCATATGTCTATCACCAAAGAACTCGTAGTTAAGAAATCGCAGTTCAGAACCGCATGCCATGATTCTACTTGAATTGTAGTGCCAAGGAGGATAGTTTTTATTAGTACTGAATATTTAATTTTTTGTAATCAGCATAAGCACTGAGCATGATTCGATATATATTAATTTCAGTAAAATCTCAAGTCAAATAAGACTTGCATTTAAACAAATTTATGATCCACTGTTTATGGGATAATAGGCAAGATAATTAGGTTAAGGATAAATGGCATAACCAGTATTTTAAAACACTAGATACAGCCGGCCAAACAGAAGTTTTTTAAAAAAATTTTTAATTTAAAATTAAATAATTTTAATTAAATAATTTAAAATAATAATTTAATAAATTAATTAATTAAAATTAATGATTTATTTAATTAATTAATTAAAATTTATAATTTAATTAATTAATTAATTGATTAAAATTTATAATTTAATTAATTAATTTTTAAATTAAAAAAAATTCTGCCCTTTACATTTTAATCACTAGATTATTTCGAAGATCATGGAAATAACCATGTACCTTTCTTTTGTTTATGTTAAAAAAATAACCTTAGAGAGTCGTCTCTGTACTGAAATTTTAATAGTCTGAAAATTTTAATAGTACGAATGCCTCACTTTGACCTCATGTTTGTATTGTTTTTAAACTTTCACCTTAACCAAACATGAAGTCATTTGGTTAAGAAGTTTAGGAACTATGCCCATTTAAAATTTTAAACTGTTAATGTTAAATTCACTATTAATTGTTGCACAACAAACTGCAATGTGGAAAGTGTTTTAAGAAAAACTCAAAGACTACTTAGCGGAATAAGCTTACATTTTAAATTCACGTATTCGTGGACATTCTGCGCTTGGGACTACCAGCCACAATTTTGAAAGGGCCATTGAAGAAGGGGAAGGGTAGTTCCGGTACCTGTGGTCAGCGTCTACAAATTGATTTCAATTGCAATTTTCGTAAATTACAATACATTTTTTTCTAATAGCGATTAAAAAATATATAAATTATCAAATTAGTACTCAAAATCTATTGTAACATATAAAAATTTCGCCAGAAATCGATTTTTGGAAGCTTTAAATGTGGAAATCAAAAATATCGCCCCATTCGCTAAGTAGCTTTTGAGGTACGTTTAAAAAAACTACAGGCGTTACAGTTTGTTTTGCAACTCTTAATAACGAATTTAACATTATTAATTCAAAATTTAATGCACATAATTCTTAAATTTCTTCACCGAATGACTTCCCGTTTGGTATTCTAAAGGAAGACTTACCAAAGAATCCAAATAGGATGTCAAAATTTGGTGCTCGTATTCGACATTTCCGAGTTTGTTACAATTTCTGTACGTAGAACACCCCTTGAGTTTATTTTAAAAGATAAATTGAAAAAAGACAATTTCCCGTTGAATGGTTATTTATGTTTTTTATAGGATAATTTTGCAATTAGAATCTATGGGGCGGGGGTGGGGGTATTCTCTCTGTGTGTGTGTTTTTTTTTTTGGGGGGGGGAGGGAGAGAGGGGAGCCATTTTTATCTCAAACATTTAATAACAGTATTTGTTTGAGAAAATCTTGTGAAATTTTAATGACTATTATACAATATCTCATACATTGCAAAGTATGAGCTAAGAAGTAAAGTAAGAATCTATGAATTTATCTCATGTATTCATAAGATCAATGTAAAGATAAATTTTGGAATGAACTGCAGATAATTATTATTTCAGGTATGCAGTTTTTGTGAAAAATAATATTATTCTTTAATGCCATTATATTAGAAATATTCATGACATAAAATCTGTATGTGATATTTTTTATAAGTATGGTAATATGTCCCAAGAATTGAGGCATGCATATGAAACCATTTAAAAAAAATCCCAGAACAAAATTATAACTTTAACTTCTGTATAATTAAACACGCCAAACAGCCTGCTATTACAACTTGAATACTTCCAATTTTATGCTAGTGTAAGTTTATATCAAAATCCATGTGGATTATATGTATCTAAAATACTTCATAATTACATTTACAAAAATCGTAATTTTGTGCAAATAGTATACCGTATTGAGTTTAGTGAATTAAACTCATTAAAAGCTGAAACGACCACATAAAAACTTTTGTGTTTAACTTATTTTTACTTGAATTAAACAAACACAAAATTAAAAATCATTGAAACTGTTCAAAAATGCTTATTTTTCTCAAATTACTATATTAATAGAGGTCAGGAAATCATTACGAGTACGTGTCTTATCATTTCAGTACTAGTTAAATAAGAATGTTTCTTCTCTTTCCTCCAGAGCTTTAAACGTGGCGGCGTCTGAAATTAAAACCCTAATTTTTCTCTCTCTTGGAGGAAAATACCTTTTCCAGATATATTTATTTAACTCTAAGCTGTCCGTGTTTCTGTATTTACATTTACTTGTTCTTGTGTTTATAGGAATATATATATATTATATATATATAAAATAAAGGTAAAAAATAAAGGAAGAAATATAAAAACTTAAATGATTTTTTAGTTAAGAATATAGAACTTGCACTAGATTTTTATTTTGTCATGAGTGATATATATCTTCAAAATGCAGAAAATTCCATTTCTGCAAAAAATAAATTTAAATAAGAACATGGAAAATGGGATATAAAATGTGGTAGGAAAAGTTTGATGTTACATGTTCTTTTATAACATTTTACAACTACCTAGAAAAATTTAATAACATGTTTTGTCGTTCCAGATAAGTGTTTGGTCATCCTGAACGAAAATAAAAATTTCACAGAGATTTTCTATGGTGTGTTAAAATATCCAGGAGTTCTTGCGGTATCAAATTGTATTCACAATGAATAGTGCTTTGATGCTCATGAAAGGTGAGCTACAAGAATGCAATTCGGCGTCCTAGTGCACCTCACACGAATTCTATCAGATTTAAATGCGGATAAAATGTGACCCACTCTATTCTTTGGATTCCTTCGCCCTTCGTCAAGAGTGCAGCGCATTGATGATAGAAAATCATGCATGAGGATGAAGTTATTACCAATAGCACTGAACAACTTCACATAAGGATTTGGAGACTGAAATAAGTCTCTGTAAAATGAACCCAACTTGGCTATAGCTGACTAATTTGGGGAATTTTATATTCAAATTCAGTATTAACGAATCTTCTGTAATCTGGTTCTTTGTATTTTAGCTTGCTGCTTTCGAGTAATATTATCTAAAATTTTAAAACGAAGATATAGGAAAGCTACCTTTTCCTCCTGAAATACGCCGAAAGGACTTTTATTTATTATATTACTCCTATCAAGTTGCAACATGTCTGTAATCCTTATCCAGAAAAAATGAGAACACGTCTAATTTAGGGCTAAATGGATGCGGGTGATGGCCTCCACCACATTTCGTGATACTGTCTCATTTAAAATAAAGTGACCAATATCTGCATGCAGTCAGCATTGAATTAGACAATGCATTTTACGGAATCTAGCTGACATACGTTGCACTAACCAAAATACCGTATACTTCTAGGACGTTTCATGATTTCATCACATTTTGCACAAAGAAAGCTGTCTATTGTAAAAATCGATAAAAAATTTCATTATTATTAAAGTTATGACCAAAAATCGAAGCTCAAATTTAAGTGAAGCACCCTATAATTTTGATTGAATAAGTACATTGCGATCCAGGTTTTCTTTACAAAAAATGTTTGCTCTACTTTATTTGCTTGTATCTCTCTCTCTCTCTCTCTCTCTCGCTCTCTCTCTCTCTATATATATATATATATGTAATATACATAGAAAACTTACATGGTAAGCGAAAATTATCTTTAATCGAAATATTTATTGGTTAAGATCATGAGTGGATACGTTCTACTGCGGATCAGCGAATTCCTCTGGGTGGTCTCGAACCAACCTGGCTTCTGCCCGCAGGATGACTCTGACCCCGCAAATGCGCCATGCCCTAATACGTCGAAGCATGGTGACCGAGATGGAGGGAAGTGTCGATGTACTCCACGTTCAGCCTGACGTTCAGCCCAGGGGATCCTGATACCACGTGGTCATAAGTCCATTGGATGAGCCAACGGAGGCAGGTGGCCCCTAAAAGTCCGATCGGACTTCGACATTGTTTAATTATTCACCGGCAAGGAGCAAGTGGTAATCTTTGTAGATGATACACATTCCGAGTTGGCGGTAAAGGAAGCCCCGGGATGAAGGCCAGATTTAGCTCTCGGGTGTAGTTGTTGGTATGAGTTTCCGTATTCCTGGGAGCGATGCTCGAGACCTTTTGTTCGAAATCTCTTGATAGAGTTCCTTGTCGCAATTTCCGGATGTCAATGAAACTTTGCGAAGTCCAGTAGTGGATATGGACAATATCTTAATTTTTAACCATCAATTTTAATCATCAAGTTATGTTCTTTGTAAATAGTGAAAAAACACATACAGTTTGTTGAGAAAATATAATACCACTTTAATTTTTAAAATTTTAAGATATCTATACAAAAAACAATGTTAATAATTTTTAAAATAAATTAACTGTTCATAAGGATTTTATGCAATGTATTATGAAAATGTTCCGCCATTTTCTCTAATGCTATCGAACACTGTGTGGTTTTCTTTTATTGAAGAAACTAAGTTTCAAAGTTCTATATCTGAAATATCTGAAGTTCTATATCTGAACTCAGTGTGATAAGAGAAGTAAATTATGTTCATTAGCTGAAGAAATATATTTGCTTTTTGCATAAATTGGACGTGTAAAAGTACTCAAACTGTTCTTTATTGTGTCCAAATCGGGACTTTAATCGAAGAATTCCAAAATATAACTTTTTTCTGCATAAAACAAATTTAGAGTAATTTGGATGCATGATAAGTAACATTAATCTGGTTGAAACTTGAAACAAGGACAATATAACAAAATCGCAAATGATACATGATGAGTGTAAAATACCGTCTAATAATCTTTATATTTTATTCATTTAGTAATTTAACATAGATCACATATTATTTCTTCAGCAAACGTCCCCTGCAGTGATGGAACCCATTTGGTAACCGAAATTTATTCTAGAATCTTGTCTAAAATGAAGCAAATAGATTTGTAGCAATTTGCGTCGTCAAAATTAAAAATATTCTTATCATTCGAAATAATCTTTTTCCGTTTTTTTCCCGCATGACGTAAAGTTTTCATTTCGTTCAAGCCTTTAGTCTCAACGATGTTTCAAGAGATTTTATTTCCTAAACAATTTCTTGTGTTTGGAATTTAATTTGATTTTAAGTTATTCACAATATTGACATGCAATATTCGTTTCCCAATTTATTTTGAAATTCCACGAGCGGAAAAAATTATCGTGCTGATAGGGAAAAATTGTCATGTTCTCTGAAATTCTTCTTCCTACAATAGTGTCTTCTGTTGTCGTATGAAACATGTTAAATTGCATTGTGAGGTATGACAGGTTTAGAATGTTTTATTAACAATAAATTTTCCTCTCAGATTTTCAGTCACTCTTATAAAGTAAAAGTTTTGTCACCTACTTCTCTAATAATTATTTTTTCTGCCATCCTCTTTCTATAAATCGCACGTAAAAAAAATTACAATTTAAATTTTTTATCTTTTTTGGAACAAAATAGAAAAATGAATGCTTTCGCATTTTATTCCGACTTCAGTGAAATATAGTGTTTAAACTGTTTTTGTTGTCTTATAGTTTTTAATACGTTCTTTGCACAGCTTTAAAAAATCGGTAAAATAATATATATATATATATATATATATTATATTCAATTTTTAAGTTAAACTTTGTATAATTAACATTCTATCTGTAATTTTAAATATAAATGATGAAATTTCCAAACATAGTTTCCACATTTTTTGTAAACAACACATTCAGCATTATCTTTTAATTTCTTAACGCTTTATAAAGTTTTATAAAGTTACTGCGTCTTATTGTTGTTATTTTTTGTTTTTAACTTCATTAGAAAATAAAAATTTTAATCTTAATCAAGAGCCACAATTGTCTATACGTATACCATGACCAGTTAGATCACCAGACATTACATACAGGGACTTTTTTCTATAAATATGTATTAAATACTGCGTGTATCGTGTTCTAATGTATATGATTGATGATTTCTAAGCCAAAATCACATTTGGAGAAGAATTACGAATGATGCTGGAAAAAATATCACCACATAAAACTGTTTAAAAATAAAACTTTATGTGTCGTCGTTACATGTACAAACAAGTGTACAAGTTTGTCTGCCAGTGTGTATGTATATATATATTCATATAATAGCTTTAACATCAACAAAAACACAATATAACTATAACCAGACAAATAACTACTTGAAGAGAGAAAAATGAAGTCAACAAGAAACTGATAAGAAGAAAAAAATAATAATGGGCGGCAATGTGAAACTTCATCTGGGAGTGATTTTCTTAATGTTAGTCATGAATGTGAAGTCTCTGTGATGTGAAGCAATTTTGGCTTAAAATCAATCTCATTCCACCCAGTTTCACACATATCTGTCAAATACTAGGAAAGGATTAGAAGAATGTTTGAATAAAGCTTTAAATGAAGAAATAATTCTTGAAAAATAGAAGATTATATATATATATAACATTTATATACGTCCGTATTCAGACATGTGCAACAGCATATGGGCGGCATAACTGTAGTGCGGCACAATATTGAGAGAGGAAAATATTTTTGAATTCAGAAAAAAGCTTGAAGACGCCAAAATATTTCGAATAAAATGATTTTAATTTTTGTATTGTGTATTCGCCATATATCAGCGATCTCATATTGAGATTGTATAGTACTATTAGCGAAAAACTTCAGTAAAGTTAACTATCCACGCAGCTGACAGTAAAGTACTGTATATTTGAGAAACAAGAGCGTTTAAAATGCACAAGTGCTGCTAAATAAGACTACGTTACGTTCAGACTGCATTATTTATGCACTTCCAAACGCCAAAAGAGCTTAGTTGTATCTAGAAAGGATCTCAGATTGGTGGATGCACAGAAGTCCTGGTAACTCAACTCGAAACGGACTACGACTAAATACTTTCGGGAATTTGGCCACACATTCATCGTTATTTCCAAATAGTAAATATTGTCTTATTTATGATAGAAAAATGAGTTAATTAAGGTCTTTCGAAGATATTGGTATTCGGTGTCTGGGGGCTATGACCCGTGTACCCGTGCTTTAATCTGACTCTGCATCGAACATCTCAGTTAAGTTGGCTTAAATAGTCTAGTCTGAACATTGTATACCAACGAGTTTAGAATTCATACGACGAAAGCATGTAATATTGAAGAGTTTATCGTTCAGATTTTTCGGTTATCAGGAATTGAAAAATCACTGCACAGAATAGCAAAAATTCCGATTCTCACAAAATGCAAGTTCTTTTCAATTTTTTACGCATATGTTGCGATTCGTTATTCTGTGTTCAGCTTTAAAAAGACTGTAAGAAAAAAATAAGAATTTTTAGCATAAAACACTATATCTCCATACATTTTATAACGACAATTTTCACGTCAGATGGTTAATTAAGAGTAATAGAGAATAATTCAAAATATCGTCAACATTGTATAAAAATTACAATGTACTTGGAGCAATTCAGTTTATTACACTTAGAGATTTTCATAATTAGAAAGTTGCGACACCTGCCAGTTTCCTTTTATATAATAAGGTAACTTGGGGTGAGATGCCGTATTGGACAAGATGCCGTGTCACGTGGTTTTCCTATACGCAGGTGCTGTAGAGAAACGGCACTCAGTTGTGTGGAAAAGGCTACCATACTCATTGTTTAATTCCAGTTTGAGTTGTTTTATTTTAATTTTAAATACTGATTTTCTATTGCGATTTCGTCCTAACACCTTTGGTAATCATCCGAAATCTTTTACGCTCTTTCTTTATTTACCTATGTAAGTCATAGTTTAAACATAAGAGAAAATATTTTTATGTTTTTAGAGAGTATTGGTGTTTGCCCTTTCCGCGAAGCGTAAACGGTGGCGGGTTAACTCTTCTTCACTTTAGTAGGGAGACCGGCGTCTTCTCCAATACTTTGGGATGAGTCGACGAAAATCTTTAGGGGAAGATGCTGGTTTCTTTTGCATTACCTGGTTGTTTTTTCTCATTATTTTAAATTATTTTTGGGTATTCAATAAGGTGTCAACGACTTTAATCAGATGATTTAAATCAGTCATTTAATCGTTATTTCAGGCAGCTGATGTTTTTAAATCATTGATTAAAGTCATAAATTTTGTAAATGTTTAAAATGACATAAAAAGCATTAAGAAAGTGCTACCGAACAAAATGGGACTGTGTCTTTTGAATATTTCAATTTAATCCAACAGCTATTCCAAGTCCAGCTTTCGTTGGGTCCAATAATATGAGTCACAGCCCCTGTTTTTCAAGGAGAAACCCACTTCAATCCGGTCGAACAAACTCTCAAGACCATCTGCTAAGCAGCTGATTCAAGATTTCCCCCAATCATGCGCATCACTAAAATTACACAAACAGTTGACTGGCCTAACAATCAACTTGCCATTAAGTTGGAAAGAAGATTTAGTGCCAACGGCCGAAAATATTACACAGTCTTCTCCAACAAAATGTCTGCAATGAATTTCACCTGTTCCAGTTTAGGAAAAGAGAAAGCAAAGGAAAAGAAGACAAGAAGCTCAAGTACTTACATCATCAGAAGTTATTCAAGAGAAGAAAGTAAAATGGCAAAAAAAAAAAGCTTATGAAGGGGGAAAAAGTTGAGAAAAGAAACAAAAACTAGACCTATAAAAGCGAAAACCAAAACAGAGCGAAAATATCAGCTGCAAATTGCCAGGTGTCTCAAGCCTTTCTAAAAAGTAAGTGTTTAAAAATAAGTCAAATGCTATAAATCGAGAAACTGCAACAGACGATGATGAAATTCCCCACCACGATTCAGAAAAAGAGGATTTTTTTTTAAGTGAATGAGAATGAGTGTTCAGTGTGTTTAGAAGAATACCTCGGAAAAATGTGATTGGATCAAGTGCATTCAGTGCAACTGTTGGTTACATGAAAGTTCCTCAATGTTCCTAGACAAATGTGCAGATTGCGGCAGAGCTGAGATATTGCTGAAAAAAAGAGGAACGTATGAAAAACATTAGCAAAAAGGCTGGACTCTAAAGCACTTTATATCAGTGGCTTTGCCATATTTCAACTTGTTATAAAGTTTTAAAAATTAGTATACTTAAGTGCCATAATACTTTTAAATGTTAAGTATAACATACTTTTTTTTCAAATGTTAGTTTGTTTTCGATTAAATTTCCAATGTTTGTAACATTCATATTTTTGTAATTGTTGTAAGCAACAACTTTTGTATGTCAAAATATTAAAGTTATTTTTTTTTCGTTCGATTACGTGTTGCACTGCTTCACAAAAATTATTGTTTACATTGAAAGTCCAGAAGGTATCTTACTCCTATGTATGGTTACTCCTATGGGCCATCTTACCCCAAGATTGGGGTAATGTGCCGAAATGCAAGCATTCACAAAAGGAAACATTTTTATACTTTCTATGACATTTGTAAAATGAAATACATTTTTAAATCATACATAAATCTATCAACTTTAACAAGAAATTACGGAATAACTAATAAAAACAAGGGGCGATTTTATAAAAAAAATCAATAAAAAACTATGGCATCTTCACCCAATCTAACCGATTGATTTCCCAATTAATATTGAAAAAACTGGTAAGATCCCCGTTAATATCTGAATATAAACGGGAATTTGCAACAAAACGCAGTATTTGAGCATAAAATTGGTAATAAACCAGGTTTGTTAAACTCTATCGTGATAGATGAATATTCTTTTAAAACGTTGCGTCCGTTTAGCGGGAATCAACTTGTTCAAGGACAATTTCTTTCACTGTACGAAAAGATAATTTTTTTATTAATAATTTCGTTATAATGTTGGAAAGTGTTTCACAATCTGTCACTGACGCATGATTTTCCCTTCTTATTTATACTTTATAAAGTCATTAGGGCAGTAAGCCGGTTGATAAATTATTTGAATCCCACCAGTGAGTGAATTAGTATACAAATTAAAATGTCATCCAGGTTTCATTAATTTTCTTATATTTATTTGTGTCGTGACCCATTTTTAAACTAAAATATTCGCGGTATTTTATCGATTTAGAATACGAATCCAAAATGTTCTGTCTGATTGAAAATAAGCAATAAAGTGAAAAATTTTATTTTACCCAATAGAAAATTTATTAACCAATTCATTAGTTCGCTTCTCGTGTAAACAAATGCTACTATCCTCAACTGAATACAGAGTAATGCTTTATTAATCAACTCGCAATTCTTTGAATGCAAGTCTAATTCTTCACAATTCATTAGGGGAAAACTCCACTTTCTTTCGATCACATATATTTTTTACAGCACATTTAATTAGAACACTGTGTGAAAATTAGTTTACTTAAATATTATTGAATATACCTGAATATTGATTACTGAATTAACAATTAAAATATATTTTATGAAGGTAATTTAAATAACGAGGACATACAAAATATTATACGAAAACTAAATTCATTTAGCAACATTTTGCATTCGAAATGCGTATTATTTATTAGTCTTTTATTAGTATTTGCTTGGTATTCTTCTTATGATCATAACGTTTAAAATCACCCGCGGTTGTATACGTGTGGTAAAGAGAAAGTTCGTTGTTGGACAAACTTATTTGAATGATTTGGCATCATGCATCAAGTCACGTTCCCAATGTTGTAAAATTCCAAGCACTTTATAGAAACAGCTCCAGATTTAATTAAAATATAAGGTGCCATAATTATAATAAAGGACCCAATTGTAAATGTTTGCAGGATCAAACAGAATAAAATTTGTTATAAATGATATTTAGACAAAGGTTTACAGTTTTAACGAAAAATCAATTTCCTATCAGTGTAAATTTTTGCTACCTAGACCTAAAGTACTATTTCAAGCCTTAGGATCTAAATGTTCCATAAACTGTTAGATAATCGAAGGCATATACAGTTTGAAAATTTTCCAACTAAATGAAAAAAGATCCAGGACGGGAATCGAAGCCAGGGCCTTTGGCTTAAACTGCCAATATTCTTCTAATAGAACTATCTGCCACAACAAATGGCTGAGACAATTCACTGAGACAAGCTTTTCGAAATAGCATCTGGTCTGCTATGTACACAGCTCAAAAGAAATGATGCAGGTAATGGAACTACATTAAATGATGAAAGCGTAAATACACTTTATTATTTTAAAACAATCACACTGATTAGCAAAGATATCATATAATTTGAAATTTTCCCAAATGAATGAAAAAGTATCCAAGCCGGGAATAGAACGCTGAACAATTGGCTTAAATTTCCAATGGTCTTTCATTTGAGCTACTTGGGACTACAAAAGCACGAATAAATCAATATGATTATGTTAAAATAATAAAGTGCACCTACATTTCCATTGCTTAATGAAGTTCCTTTACCTGCGTCTTATTCTGTTGAGCTGTCAACATGACAGACAAGATGCTATTGCCAAAAGGTTGTTTGAATGAATTATGTCGCCCGATTGTTGTTTCGGATAGCTCAATTGGAAGAGCAATGGTAAGTTAAACTAAAGTTTCTTCTTTCGATTCGTTGCCTGGACACTTTTCACTCAGTTGGAAAAATTTCAAACTCCATGATATCATTACCAATCCGTATGATTGTGTTAAAATAATAAAGTGAATCACACGAAATGTTTTTTTTTTATTTAGTTTTGATACTAGTAAAATATGCATAGAAACTAAAAATTCCATACAATTACGTGATACAATTACGTGAAACGTTCCCTTTTAGTTCATATGCCGATTATACTTCTTAAAATCTGCCTAAAGGGTCATATTTGTTCCTGGCGGAGAAAAAGCTAATTTTTCGTATTAAATAAATTCCATTATAGTCGAAAGATTATTTACCTGAAAATGGCTTATTCTTTTATGCTGTTTTGCTATTTATTTCATCTCTAATTTAACTAATAAATATAAAAATTATAACACAATAGAGGCACACTTATGCTTTCTCTCTTTAAATGTGTATAACTACTTAAACCGTGCTTAGAAAACCAAGCACTTCCTTTAGCTAAAATCCTAAAAACTCTCTTCGCATTCATAATCATGAAAGAACTCATACATCGTGAATCTATGATAACTCAAGCAGCATTTCACTGTATTGAGTTGTTGTATGACAGTTAGATAATTGCTCATACTTACTCTCTTTATACATTTCGGCCATCCTGACTAACTGTCTCCCTGACACTTATTACTTCTTTTAGTAGAATTTAGACACCTATAACAAATCATCAAAACAAACAAAAAATAATAAAAATACATTTCGCAAGTTGTGAAGAGTTTAATGTTCAAGGGGCACTCCCAGGGTGAGTTAGTTTCATATATTCCGTATAATTTATATATTTTATGTATTTCCATTGTGTCATATATTCTGCAAAAGTTGAGGTTTTGCTTGGACCTGCATGATCTCCAATTGATTCTACGTTATAACGGTTGTACGATTTTACTGTAGTGACTTTATAAGTTCCATGGGATTTCTCTCGCAACTTTAAGCCTGTACCATACTGGGTTTGTTGAATTGCCATGAGCTCATTCACTTTATACTCATTTAGCTTTATTTCTTTCTTGTTAAATTTTATTTTTACCCTTCTTGTATTTTCAAGATATTAGTTCTGACTTCTTTTCTCACGTCTTTCCAATCTGCTTCTAATTTATTTTCTTCCTATTCTTCTTCTAGTTGTTTTATTTCTTCATTTTCAGTGACAATGACTTCAAGTCAAACCTTTTACGAAATCCTCCTCATAAACTTAAGATTCAGTTATCAACTTGATTAAATGACCGATTCTTGGAATGTAAGGAGCATCTAGTCCCTGATCATCACATAATGGTAATAAATCTAATAAATCTGCTTTTCTCATTTTATTCAAAGCCAGTATTGTCTAATGCTTGCGGTACAATGTAATAAACGTATGCCAAATTGATCGCATTAGTAGATCAGATTACGAAAGATTTTTCCTGATCCAGTTACTCTTTACTATTCCAATTCATAGTTCGAACAACTCAGTTCAATTTACCTTTTTTAATATTCGAATTCAAAATACATTTTTATTCATATCTCGGTTTGAAATATCTTTTTATTCATATCTAGTTTCAAAATATCTTTTTATTCCTATCTCGGGTCAAAATATATTTTATTTAGCTTCCGCACAAGCCCCTAATATGATTGTGGGAATAAGATAAACTATACGATCTTAACCACAATGAACACTACACTTTGAATGTAAAGGGAAAAAACATTTATTAAGACTTGAAATACTAAGAATAGAAATGATTATAAAATACTTGTATAGAGTAAAACACCTTTCTTTTTAACATCCGTAATACAATACAATTCTGCTTTCTCTCCTTACATATGGCTAACTACATAAGCCTAACTTAGAAAAACAACCGCTTCCTTCGGATAAAATCCTAAGGATTTTCTTCTCATTCATCCTCCTGAACGAACTCATACATCGGGAATCTGTGATAACTCGAGCAACATTTCATTCTATTGAATTGTTGTATAACAGTTAGATATTTGCTCATACTTTCTCTCATCCCACATTAACACTTTGCCGTCCGGTGACACCACAGTGGTGTCGTACGTAAAGTAACTTAATTTTAATCCTTAAATGCTACATTGGCACCAGAATTTTGGAATGAAAAATTCCCTTTTAACAAGTACATGAAGAAAAGATTTTACTTATCTTAGAATAAATTTGTTTCTAAATTCTGGTATCAATCAATCATTTCAACATTTTACTAATACAAGTTTTATTACGAGACATGCCGACGGCAAAGTGTTAATATATCTATATTTTTCGTATGCACTCGTATGTAACATTCATTTTATCATAAGTTGAGCAGAAGGAAAAAAATACCTAGTTAACTCATATTATTTAATCCATATTGGACAGCTGTACCCAAATGTATACGTCTTCGGATTAGTGTTTTTGACTTAATTGAGTCAGCTGGAGAATTGTAAGATTTGTATGTACGATGTTTTTGAAATTATCGACTTCGGAAAACATACACACACACACACTCAACGTTCAAATACACTAAGACGGAATTCACTAATCCGTAGGTGTAACAGTCTGGTACAACGGTGTATGCCAAGTTAATATAAAAATAACATGTTTCTCCAGACCCTAACTTCTATAAGCACATACATGCTATATCGTAACAGAAATATTGAAAAGCGTTATTTTATTTTTATTTGTTTTACTTAAACGTATTACATTATCGCCAATTAATTTTAACTTCTAATTTTCAAGCATAAATGTAGAAAACCTTTTGTTTCCATAATAAATATTTTAGGATTATGGAAACATCCAGAGATGATCTGTGTTATTAATATTATCATTGAAAATATTTCAACTACAAGATATACATTTAACATGTGAATTTATCAATAATGAATATCCTTAAAACCTGTATGAATATAGTGGGTAGAAAAAAATTCAAATATAGAAGGTAAAAACGTTACAAAAATGATAATAGAAACTTACATTATGAAAGACTTTATCAAGAGCAATATTCCACACTATAAAAAAGTCGCAATTTATTTCTGTTTGAATATAGTAAGCGATTAAGCAGAAATTACTATATTCATACTGCCCGATTAACTGCGAATATTGGAAAATATTGGAAAATTAAGAGTTGATAAATCCCGATATACAAATAATAAAATTGCTAAATCTAAACCAGTAGAAAACCAAAAAAAAAATATTCTCTTACATGTTGAATCGAAAAGGTAAAAGTGTATATATATATATATATATATATATATATATAAAAATTTTAATTATATATATGTGTGTATATTTATATGTATAATTAAATTTGGTTATTCTGCGCTTCATATATGTCTGTAGCATATTTCTGTTTGGTGTGAATTACTTTTTTAATCTACAGAAACTGTACTCTAAAGTGTATTAATGTAATCTATTACAATCTTTATGCTCGAGATTGTAGGATTACATAAGTAAATAGCTTGTTTTAATATCTTTAGTTTAATGGTTTAATAGCTGTAACAAATTACTAAAAATAGATTATTCGAATGATCAGCTTGTCGCTATTTTAGTTCGAATACGTATATTTGAATCTCTACGGTAAATTTCATAGAATTACAAAGCAACAGGTTAAAAATTTGACTAATAATAAAATTTTTAAAAATGTATCACGACAATCTGGAAATCCGGTTAAATATATATTTTGTAATCATAAAATGTGAACTGTAATTGTTTCAGAAGTTGCTTTTTCCTATTTTCTCAAATGAAAAGCTTCTTCTTCTATGAAATAAAGTGATTAAAACAATAATTGGCACGTGGGACACAAAACTGTATAAAAACATAAAGAAGGCATATGTTAAGTTTAGTTGGTATATCAATCCAAAACTAACATATGAATGCATAATATTCATTAATTTATGTTATCTGCAGTTTTGTACCACAATGGTCAAGTACTCGTGCGTTCAACCTAATCCATAGCAAATCTGTCATATTGTTTCATTTCACGTGTGAAAGTTTATTTACTCATTCATGTTGTTTCAGAAATGAATTGAATAAATTTTACAGATTTTTTTTCTTTTTCTTTTTTACTTTAAAGAACAATGGAGAATGAAAAAATAGCCATTTCACATACATTGTAGACATACATTTATATATAGCCACATGCAGATATGCTCATGCAATATTTTCCAAATTATTGCAAAAGTTGACGATACACAGTGAAATACACGGATGGAGCCATTTTTAACGTATGAATAAAAATTTATATTCATTGTATGTGATTAATTTGAACTTTTTTTATGATCTTAATTAGATGTTTCAAAATGATTCCGCAGACGAAAAAAAAACCTCAGAAAATTCAAGACAAGACTAATGTTTGCGCTCTTGTGTTCTAATTGCAAGCCTAAAATCTCATGAATAAAAATAAATATTTTTGTTAATATAAGACTAATTTTAACTTTATTATCAATTAAGCTTTGAAAACAATACTTTTGTAACCTAGCTGCAAAGATTTTCAATTATGGAATCATAAGCTGGGTTTAAGAAATGATGGTAGCAAGTAAAGAGGAATAAAATACTTGATCTTGAGAAAGTTGATATCATTTAAATTTTAACTTATAAGTTGCGATATATTGAATCGTAGGACGCTATTGGTGTACACTCTAAAATTAAGTTTGCGACATTCCCTTCGGACTGTCAGCTGTAAAAGAAGCCGTTGCACAGATTTAACCAAACATAATGATTGATTTATAACAGTAAATAAGTTATTAGCAGTAGAGCGGGTGGACGTAATGCGGATGATCAGAAATAAGCCCGCTTTCAGAAAGACTGAGAGGTGGAAAATCTTTTCCCAAATCTTACTAAATTTATCTCATTTAACTCGGCTCCAAAATAACCTACAAAAACTTAAGAAATTTAATTAACTTTAGCAGATATATTCTATAAAATGGAATACCGTGGATTACGATGGCTTTTTATTCGAAATAAGAAATTCATCAAACTGGCGAGAACTCACTGCCGAAGACTCTATCCAAACTGCTAATCAGAAACTTTACTTGAAGTCAACACGTGGCTTTACGAGAGAACTCACAAATCCGAGAGCAAAATGTGTTGAAAATTCACTGCTTTCATCAACTCTCGAATTTTATCAAGCTAATACACAAACACAGTTACCTAATTAACATATAATTTCAAAAATTACCGTGATGACCAAATTTCCGGAGATAGATACGCATTTTGCAAAACCTAAAGAAATGACAGAGTATATCTCCTTCACGCACAAATATTAAAATTCAGGATCTCCTGACCACAAAAAAAATCGCAAAACTCACTCGTCCACTACAATACTCTTATAAAAGAATAACTGGGCACTCTGCTGCAAGTATTGTAAGCAGTCATCAGAATGAAAAACAATGAATCGAAAACATTTCTAGTGATTTTTTCATTATTTTCATATTGATAAGGAAAAGAAAAGCTTTTGTAATATAAAATAGTTAAAAAGTAAAAATAATAATACATAAATTTAGCAAGATGTTTATTCCTTTATAATTATTTCCGCATATATGGGATATATTCTACTTCTTAACTATGTTTAATCTTATACCTGAAACGGGTACTCACATGTTTTCCCACACAGTACAAAACAATTTTCTAGATTTATGATATTTTCTGGCAAATTTTACCTTTCATCTAATTCTGACATTGTTGTTTTAATATATCCTTTTTCAGATATTAATTCAAGGTCTTTAGTCACAAAAATCGAAGTAAAAAACTCAAAATAATAAAATAATGCTGATTTAAGAAATTATGTATTTCATACTCTTTAAACAGAGATGATTTAAAGTAATTCAGATTAAAATATCTTTCTAATTTTCTCTAAAATCTTATTTTGAATGTAATTCTTTATACTATGCATTTTTATGAAATCGATTTAAGCATGGTATATACCTAACAAATAAACATTTGTTACATAAATTCAATAAACTGTCTTTAACTACAGCCTAAATTATACATAACGATCAAAGATGCATATCTTTCATGCTTGAAAGAAGTTGAAGATAAGCATGACACATTTTGATGTACTTCATTCAATTTCATTTACCGTGGAGATTTCATTTTGAAGAATTTCCATATATTTGGATACATGTCATTTTATACCAGATGTGATTTCAAGTGACATTATTTGAATATATTGATCAAAAGTAGTTTTCTTATTACAAAAAAAAAATATATTTAATAGTCAAATCAAAATAATTAAATGTTTAATTTTTCTTTATTATTATTTTTTTTATTTTGTTTAAGAAATAACTTTAAGAAAATTTTAAAATATTTCTTATTGTTCCTATAATCTTTACAAATTCAAAAATAGAACAAAAAACACCCATGTTTGCAGTGCTAATTTACCTATTTAGAATATTTTTTAAAAGTGTTTTCAGTTAAATTATTATTATTTTTGAAACAACACTTAGAAAAAATAATAACTAAGAAGCCATTAGAAAATACATTTTTAAACATTTTGCAAGGATTTTTTCCTTACATAAAATATATAAAGCGTTAATGCAAATTGTAGTGATCTGTAACTAAATATTTTGTATAAGTAGAAATATTTTTGGGAGAAGATGAAATCCGTTTAGCACAGTCAAATTATTTAATGGTTTCACTTAAAAAAAAATAATAATAAAACATTAAAACATTTGTGTACCAAAATTGTACTGCATTTTAACTTCCTTCACTTTTCTGGTTGCTTACTGAAACTTTTGCCTGTTTGATACATTTTTTTCCCTTATTTGAATTGACTTGAGCCACTTTACTACAATTGGTCGCTATTTTTAACTGTATCTGTCGACGTTCAAAAATAGAGAGGATAAGAAAGGACTTTACTCGATATACTACGTATACAATCAATTAAAATACAAATACAACAATGATAAGAAATGAGGTGAATAAAACACTAAAGAGTAACTATTTTCAATTCGTTTTTATTTTTAGTACTGCAGCGTTATGTTAAATAATATTAGATCAAAATCAGCCATAACCTGAGTCACGTAAAGCTGATACAGATTATGGAACATGGCAATTCCACTATGGCATTTCGAATCAATGACACATTAACCTGTGCTCTCTCTCCCTATGTTAATACTTTTTTTTTCTTTTTTTTGCGTGTGAAATTTTATTAAATCGTTGAACTACATATCATCAGCGTTATTTTCATGAAATGAGTTAGCATAACCATTAGCATATTATTTCTTTATCCGTTTCCAAAAGCTTTCTTTTTGCTATTGCAAATCGTTTTGTGTTTTTATATGTGACCAGTTACATTGAATGTGTTCTTACAGCAGGTATTAGTGTTATTGGAGGTCAAATGTTTTGTAACTCATCATTATTTTTTTATTTTATTTAATAAATTAGAATGAAGAATATTGTATCTTCTGGCACGTTTTCGAACTTTCGTTTCTCTTTCTTATTTCAATAATTGCATATTTAAGTAACCCATACCTAGCTACATATTTAGAGATCATATTTATTAAAGTTGAGAATAGTTTTAAAAACTATTCAAATTTTAGATGTTCTTAAACGAAAAAAACATTCCTATAATTTTATATATAGATTTGCAGTTTAATTATAAAGATACTTTTTTTCAAAAAGTAAATTTAATCTAAATCAGAAATTATCTTTATTATATAGAAAAATGTGAATATGTATCCTTATACGTCTAAAATAATTTACATCTGGAGTTATAAATACTTAAGGCTGGTGTGTGAAACTATTTCAAAATCCATTTAAGCGGTTATTGACTAAGAAAATTAAATAAACAACTACACTACTTAATTAATGATTTTTTTTCTTCCTAGCAAATCTAACTGAATATTGCAATACAAGTAAGGATCTCTGTGCTCATTTTGCTTTTCAAAGCTAAGTTCGGAAAATTATAAAAAAAAAAAATCAATACTTTTCCATTCTGCTCAATTACTAACGCCATAGACATTTTTTGGCGGTCCGGTAATTGACCAGTACTTACAAACAGTTCGTTATATTTTAAAGAAAAGAAAATATAAACAAATATAAATGAACTATGCCTCGAATAATCAGCCAGGTGAGTAAATTTGAACTTATGATTAAAAAAATAAAATACAAATGTGTGCATACCAGGAATTATTTCATTCTTGAATGGATCGATGATACATTTAATGATCCAAATAACAGCTTTAGTTGCAAACGAAAACTTATAGCAGTACATTTCATTGGATATTAGATAAATTTTTTACCAGACAAAATTAATATGTACGTGCATTAATTTTGTTTTCTACAGTTTTGTGTCTGAGTGGTCAATATCTGGTTCTGGATCAATTGCACTCACCATAATTACTTGAACATAATTCTCTAGAAAGGTATTTGAAGAAAAAAAAACAATATTAAAAGCACCGTAAAAGCTCTGATTTTATGAGCACAGTTTGGAGGATCAATCTGAAAAAAAAAATGGGAAAAAGAAGTTTTTAGTTTCTGAAAGTGCTGTAAAAATTAAAAAAAACAAATTGTATGAAAAAAATCCTTACATTTATTTAGAATATAATTTGTTATATATGATTTAGGAACATTTTTCCACTGACGTTTTTCTTTCCAAGATAGTAATGAATATATCGAAATGGGGAATACTCGACAACTAGAGATCAATAAAACCAATATTTTCGAACGCAGAAAAGAAAAAGAAAACATTTAATTTAGACAATATAATCAATAGATGTAGTCGAGGATTTTACTTATTTTTATTGATCTCGTTGAAAGACGAAAAAATTATTCCACAAATCATTAATTCTTTTCATTCATTAATGCTAAGAGAAATTTCGCTTCTTTTACTATACGTTTCTACTAATAACAGATCTGTCACGTGCTACCGAAATTTCGCATTTGCATGCGAAAAACTTTAACTGTTTTTATAGCTATATGAAAAAAAAAACTTGGACTTAGTTTTTCTTCGCAGCTTTAAATAAAAACAAAAATATGAGTGAATGTGAGATTATTA
Source organism: Maratus michaelseni (assembly GCA_963931845.1). NCBI lineage: Eukaryota > Metazoa > Arthropoda > Arachnida > Araneae > Salticidae > Maratus > Maratus michaelseni. Next base: position 285,011,830 of record OZ007587.1, read on the forward strand.
AGTAAAGTTTCGTTTTTTTGCGTGGTTTGAAAAAAAAAACATTTTTTGTGGAAAAAAGTAGCTAACATGATCCATTGCGTTGAGGGCAAAATATGTATTATATGTTTTCATTCTCTATAAACATTCATTATTACGCTAATTATCAAATATTTTTTTTATCGTTTAAGAAACTTTTAAGAATATGGGCGCTATATGAGCGCTGTAACCAAGCTTGTGGATAAGGAATCATTTTCCATGTATTTCGGTTTTTTCTTTCGTAAATTGCTCTATCCGCACATTTAAATATGACATCTTTCATTGTCACAAAAATATAAAGAAGCATTTTTCACATATCAATGTTTATACTCGTACGAAATCTTTAAATAAATAGCAATAAAGGAACTATATCGGAAACACCTATAGATTCCCCCATTACCAAAGAAAATCAATTTTGCATATCCAAGTAGTATTGAATTTTGTGTGTCTTGAAATAATGTATTTGATAGAGTATGTTCTATAATTTGAGCTATAGCATTTATTGAGAAATTCGTGTTTCTAAATACTTTTTTTTAAAATACATTTCTCCAGTTGTTTCATTGGATGATTAATTCTCTTTCCTCCCTTATTTTAGTGCTTCACAGAAACTAACTTAATCCTTTATTTTTCATAAAGTTCAGAGTTTTGTGAATAAATAATTACTGAGATCAAATTCGAGTTTTAGTGAATTAATTATTCATGCAATCGCATATTTTCAATATTTTATACACAATTTGAAAATATGAAGTTTCATAACGATGTCTGACATAGATTTTCAGGATGTATAACTTTTACTTCAAAGTCAGCATACTGGTGATTTGCGTGATGTAGATAATTTCATATTTCTGGAGATTTTTAACAATCTTTAGCATTGACAAAGGATGTGAACGAATTTTCACCTTGCTAAACAGTGTACAACCAACAGAGTTAAAAATGTGTCCAGACCGGGGATCGAACCCAGATACTTTGGTATAGCGCAGCAAGTGCTTTACCATTTAAGACATCTGGAGACATCCAGTCTGGCATTTTTCACTTATATACGTTGGCAAGGCTTCATCTTCGTTTTAATGAAAAATACCAGACTGGATGTCGTCCAGATGGCTTAAATGGTAAAGCACTTCGTGCGCTATACCATGGTATGTGGGTTCGATCCCCAGTCTGGACACATTTTTCCTTCTGTTGGTTGTACGCTGTTTAGCAAAGAGAACATTAATTCATATCTTTTGTCAGTGTTATTAAATTAACGTATAGTTTCAGTCCTGCTGAAAATTTAATTAGAAATTTAATCTCTAGCGATTTTTATTTTTTTTACCACAGTCATTATTATTTGGAATAGTGCAAAATTAAAAAAAAACAAATTAAATTACACATATTTAAATAATGAAAATTGTTTACTTACTAAAGTAAGTTCACATTCTAATTGAGCTTTCTTCTGGAAATAATAACCACCTGCAATGGAAAAAAGAAAGAAATTTAACAATCTGAATTGCACCGTTGTTATTTGAATATAAATTATTAGACAATGATGCAATACATTTTAAGAACATATAATCTCTTTCAGTTTTAAAACAAAAAAATACAACTTTTTACCAAATCTGTAAACAATGTTTTCCAGGCATGTTTCTCTATTTAAACTTAATTGATTAGTTGAAATTTAGGATTATAAGACATATTGCTTTGAAACTTTTCACAAATATCTAAAAATATTTCTAATTAGTATTGTTAAGCAGAATAATTTGAACATATAAAAGTTTTAACTATTTGCCCTTCGGAAAAACATTATGCTTATACGGTTCTTTTAGAAATCTGTTTGATAAATACAGATTTATTTTAACTGTTCACTCTGCAGGAATTTGGTTTACTTAAAAAATTCTTTAAAAGATAACAGCATTTAGTTTTGTCTTTTTGTCACAACTGTTTTCTTCAGGGAATGATTCCCCTTTGTACGCCCATAAAAAGTTTATGAAGCCCATAATAGATATTAGATTCACACATAATAGAGCAGCACATAATAGATAAATATTTCTATTAAATAGAAATTACAGCCTATCTTCAGCATTAAATCACTACATAAAAAGGTATTGTAGTTTATAACTCCAACATACCAACAATTTATTCTACATCGGTGTAACGTTTTATGGTAAACGTAACAGGAAAGCGTTAACCTTTCAGCAAGAGCGCCTTTATAAACTTAAAAGCGTTTCTTCTCGTATACCATGCCTTCATAAATGAAGCTTAAATTAAAATTTAAAATTCAGCTCTTATTACTGATATATATATCATTCCTCTTCTAACATTCCACACATTAGTGGTATCAAATATTTTTTTATTTGTAACAGCTTAACTACTGTGCGTATAAAATGCAACACGCGTCAATTGTTGCAACAATTTAAAGACCGCTGAGAGGTTATAGGAAAAATACATTCCAGTTATGAACGTTTTATGTGTTTATTTATCTTTAAAATTTGTGTTTCTTTAACAGTCGTATGTAACAATAATAAAAGCATTACTCAAAATATAAATTTTTAATCACCATAGTTTCTTTCTTCAGAAATTTGTAAAATTTTGCACATGCCGGCAAAATGTTAAAGAAATAATGAAATTTAATTAAGGAAGTTGCACATTTATATATCTTTCAAATTTATATTTTATCAACTATTGTATGTTGTTAATGGTGTATTAATTATTTAAAATGTAAACTTAAAACCACTTAAGTAATTAAGAAAAATTTCTGTACATTGTCAAAATTTGACAAATAATGAAATAATGTAACAAATAATGAAATCTAGTTAAAAGTTTTATATTTATGTATCTTTCAAACTATAATTTTAAATATCCATTTTTAGACTATTGTATAAATGCATTTTCGTGACTTAAAATGTAAATTTATAATCATTTAACTTTCAGTTCTAAAATTTTTGAAAACTCCATTTTAGCTATTATTTTCATCTATTGTATGTAAGTCAGCAGTGACCTGCTGACTTGTGTTCTTCCTTAAAAATTACGAGGACTCCTTCATAATTTACATTAATTTGATATAAATATCTAGATTAAATATAAACTATTTACAATTAAAGCAAGTTAAAGTTAGTACATTATTTAGGCTCATAGCTGGAGATCGTCTTTGAGTTGTGTCCCGCGTGGAAGCTAGCTTAGAAATGAAGTCTTTGTATATTAGAATTATACAATCTTTCTAACATACGCTGAATCAGCTCCATTTCACATAAAGAAATATGTGATGACTCCGCTCCATTTTTATACAAACGGATATACGTCAGAGCTAAACTGCTGAGTAAGGCTGTTGCTAAGTGCGTGTCTTTAGGAATCCGTAACTCCGACTCACATGTGTGTATCAGGGATATATATTTATTTTAAAACACTATAGACGTTTCAGCGAAATATTTAAGTTAAACGTTGTAATCTCTTTTTCTTTAAAAATCGTTGTAATTTCAGACATACCAGCAAAAGCTAAAGGAAATAAATAAAGCCTGTCAAAAAGAAGATGTACAATTATGTATCTTTACATTTTTCTCTTTTAACTACAGAGGGTGTTCCTACATTTTTAGCCGATTTTCATGGTAATTACAGAACTATTTTACATAAAATATTTGTGTTTTAAATTTTTAATTAGGCAACCCGTATTTTGAGCTACCCTACTACACAGTAATTTCCATGACAAGAGTGCGTTTTGTAGTTTTGGAGGAATGCTTTGCCGTTCCTCTTCGACAGTTTTCTAAAATCCATGCACGGTTGTAGGTCGACGTCTGGATACCACACTTTTTAAAAGTCCAAAAGGGTAAAATTCCATGGGTGATAGATACATCAGGAGATTTAGCACGTATATCAGTGAGGAGTACCGCCCTGATACCAGTTTCTCGTTCCATTTTTTTCAAGGAAATTAACATTGGATTATGATGTGTGGTTGTTTGCTTTTCTTAATAGAGTTCAACAGATTGATTTCACTTTCATGCTTGAAAATTGAGACTAAATTATATTTCTGATACACTGTAAAAATTGCTTTGGTAAAATTACTGCAGCAAAGATTCCAAGCAATGTTCATAAGAAAACGGGTTTTGTCCCTAAATAAACAAGCTTTGTTCTTACATAAACAGGTTTTCGCCCGTAAAAACATGCAATTTACGAAAATTGACCGTTTACCTTGAAAAAGGAGCACTTCCCGTAAAATTATGGCAGCAATTTACGGAGAATGCCCATGAATTTACAGTTTTTTTTTCTTTACAGTGTAGTATGTGGAGTTGACTTTACATTTTTCTCCACTCTTTATTTTTTATTTTCCGTTGTATGCAGAGCCAGTAACAATCATAAATCCTTTGCTAAAACTTTCTTTAGACTCATTGAACCAAGTTTTAAGTTTTTTTTCTCATCTTTGATGATAACAAGTGGATCTCTTTTTATTACAATCATTTAAATAGATCCAAGTTTCATCTATTGTAACAATATTTTTCCATTTTTCTCCAGATAAATGCTTTTTATAAAGAATTATGCAGCATATTCTACATTCGGTGATATGTCGTGGAGAAAGACGATGAACATTGTGTTTTTAGTACTTTTTAAAATTCAAATCGGTGTTAGTGATTTTGTTAACAGTTGACACTGAGCATTTTAACGATTTAGCAACAGTCCTTTGCCTTGGAAGGTTTTCTATTACCATAAATATCTTACATTTGCAATATTCGAAGAATTCTTTTTTATTCTTGGGTACATATTTGGAAAAATGTTTCCTCTTGAAGACAGACATTTTCGTTTTTATCCTTTCTTATTCACAATATTGACGGCGGGGGCTTTAGTTATATAAAAATTATGCCTTTCACAGCATTTTTTAATAACTGAATACGAATAATTCTATGCAGAATTAAGTGCAGAAATATATAGCATTCTATCCATTGGTTCTTTAAAAACGACATTTTACATGTAAGCAAAAATTGATCAGAGTTTATACTTTCAAAAACATATTAATTGTGAAAGATAATTTCTCTATGCAGACATTTTTTATTTATATTTTTTTTTTCCTTAAACTCATCTGAAAACTGTACGAAAAACCTCTGTATTATGTGTTACAATGGTGTATTTTTATTTTAAAATGTAAATTTATGATTTTTGTTTAACACAATTTCGAAACTTTTAACGATGTTAACAACAGAACTTCATAACTAATGCCGAATTACGAAGAATTTCTTTTTGCATGCAACTTCTTATAATAAAAGTCTATTGTTTTCAAGAATTCAATTTTAACTGTTAGTGCATATCTTATTTTGCATATTTTTTCTATTTTTTATTAAACCCCATTACATTTTAATGTGAAAAAATGGGTTACTCTTTTATAGCTTGCTGAATCAAAAAAGGTCACATATTCAGTGTGTTTATTCAACACGTTTTATTATTTTTAAGAAGATTGTGATTTTATCCTTTCTATCCATTACACATGCAAAATATTTATGGTCTAACTTTGCATGGAATATTAAATTTTATCAGTTCTAAGATGTTAATTTCTATTCAAGGTAAGTGAATCATATAAATATATAAGTTATTCATTTAAATTATATCATAAAGTTTTATACAATGTGGTAATTTCGTATGTCTTTTGACAAAAAATTTTAATAAATTAGAAGCCTTCTGAAAAGCATTCAGGGAATTTTGATAGAAATTTCGTCTTAATTCAAATTAATCTAAGACAATAGTTCTTTGTGTAGGTAAATTTACATATTAATTAAACTTTCTTTAAATAATGATATACTCAAATCTTTGAATAAGAAAATTTCCCTTTTATAAATATCAAAGTCTTTTTCAAAAACTCATAGAATATGGAAATAATTTTAATTGAAAAATATATACTAGAATAATTTTTGCATTATCATTGAAGTTTATTGTATGAAATCATTATCCGTATGAAGAATACGTCTGAATATTGTTAAGGTAATTTTCATTGATTTAAGTATTTTAAAACATGTTTGTCTGATCAAAAGTGACTCTCAGCAATACATTTCTGTTAAATAAAAAAATATCTATGCGTATCAGCTCTTTTTTTTTGTGGCAGGGGGTGGGGGTAATTTTCCGATAAATCATAAAATAGTTAAATACTTTGAACATCAAATATTCTTTTATCACAGCTGTTTAAATTAATGAAATTCTAAATAATGTAAAGAGCATCACGACGAATATTTATTTTTTATTACATCGATTAGAAGTTTCGTTGTTTTCACTATTTTGATGTCACGCCTTTTTGTTCAAAACTGACATTTTTTAAATTTTTATGGTCATTTTTGTCTATAGTACAAAGAAAAGACACCTCTATGAGTAACGCTGACGTCATATCGATGGTGACAAAATCAATCTATTTCACATTTTCCGCAAACTTATTAACTTCTAAACGTTGTAATTTTTACATCGTCGAATAGGAAAACTGAATCTCTGTAACTCGTGTACCAGGAGTAGAGAAATTTATGATTACAGATTACTGCAGGATATTTAATCTTGAAAATGCAGAACCATTATATATATATAACAGAATAAAAAATACACAGTTGTAATAGGGAGCTCAGCTGTTAGTTTTTCCAAGAAGATAGCATGTCTCTTTTATAGAAATACACTTGTTGTAATCAATAATAATGAAATGTGCTATCATTTGAACATCTTCTCCATCTGTTGGAAGAAAGCTCATAAGAAGAATGTACTTAAATCAGAATATCTCAAACACAGTATAAAAACGGAATAAACTTTTATACTGCCTATATAATATTTTATTAGGTATAGTGTGTGATACGCAATTATTTTGGAATTTTAATTTTTTATCTATTTTAAAAATCTAAGAGGAGCACAAGGATCACAGTTTGAGAAACCCTGGTTCAGATCATTGTTAATTTTTAAATACCAGAAAAACATCATTGTATTCAGAAAATATCAAACTGCTTGATCTCTTTCGCAAACATTTTAATAATAATGACATTTGTATTTGTATTTTTAAGAGATCCAATCACGTTATGATGGCTGCAGCACTTCCCCACATTATCTCTGAAAATTATAACAAAACAAAAAATTGTTTTGAGGGAATTGGCATTACTTTTTGTGAACACTATTACGCAAATCATAAAGAGCTCTACCTTATTTTTTACCTCATGACCTAATTTATTTTTTATCTCATGAAGATCTACACTTCCTAGTATTTATAAAAAGATGGCACAATATATACAAAATTAAAAAATAAGATCATTTTCTGTACCTTAATTCTATATTGTAATTAACATTTTTATGTAATATAAATAATACATAAAAATGCCAATAGAAATTGAAATAAATTTAATTAAAATCAAAATAAATACCTTAAGATAGTAATTAACCTTCTCACCGCCGCGACCTGATATATCCGTTCACTATGCTGTAGGTTTCACAGCAATACAAGGTTTGTTTAAATTAATATAATTCTACAAATATAATGCATTTTTAAAACATCAAGTAATGATTGATACTCTCAAGGATTATACTTATATACGTAATTAAATTTGTTATCTCAAGTTTGAAAATTCAGATTTTTTAAGCATTTAAAAAAATAACAGAGAAAACAACATTACAAATTTGCCCTTTTGCTCGGCGCTCAGGGGGTTAAATTTAAAGTACATTTTATATGATGAATGAAACACAAAAGTAATTATACTAAAAATACATATATTATACTTAAATATATTTATCGCAATTATAATTTATATAATATTCTTACATTTCCAAAATACTCACGGGTTTTTCTAGTTATTTCTATTAAACATGCGTGTGTGTCACAAAAGGCAAATTCTGAAAGTCGATTTTTTAATTGATTGTTTTCAGTAACGAAATTTGTTTGTACACGTATATTATGCGATTTTCCGAAGTAATTACAAACTTTTTAATCTACTAACATTTTAGTTACTTTCAGAAAGAAGGAATTGCATATTTGGTAATTGTATTCATAAATATATACATATAAACTGGATGTCTGCATTGAACATTATTTGATTTAGATTTCAAAAATTCAAAGATTCTCTGTATTCGCTCTACGCTTTTTCATGTCTAAGTACCATTCTAAATTTATTTGTGTTTCTACATCATGATATTTAAATTGTAGTATTAGTTTTCTTTACTTAGGCATTTAATGTATCATTTTGTAAACTGAATATAACACTTGCATTATATTTGATAAGATTTAATAATTATACACATTTAGGAGTAGGAGTACCGTACATTCCGGTATATACCTCGTTCCTTTTTTAAAACACGCAGCTTAAACTTGATTCTGTATTTTCTATTTTAGGTATATATACTATTAGTCCAGTAGAAATAGCATTAAAAAGGGCCTTGCCTTGCAAAAATCCGGGTATTTCTGATTTTTGGATATGTCGTAAAGGTTGACCCTCTAATAAAAAAACCAAGTTTTCGACCTTCTAGACCTTGTACGTTTTTCACAATATTGAAAAAAACAATATTTTTCGGCACTTCTTTCGATTTTTCTTAAATAACTCAATTTTAATGCATTTTACAGAAAAAGCACTTCCCCCATTTTGTAGAGCATAAAATTCTCTACAACATGCAATATTCATGTTTGTAAATTGTCCAAATAGGGGGTGAGATACGGAGCCGGGAAAATAGGGTAAAATTTGGAAAAAGTGCAAAAATCCACAAGTGACGTTAGTTTTTGCTTAATAACCTACTTTCAGTGCGTTTTAGAGACAAAAGTGTCATTATAAAGTTTGTAAAAGCATGAAGTAGTCTATAAGTTTCATTTATTAGATCGTTAAATATCTATAATAGACTTTAAAAATCAAAATAATACAATTTATGGTTAAAACAAAAAAATACCGTCATTAATTTAAAAACGAGCTTTTATTTTTGATATTGATTAAACGATGCAATTAATTATTTATAGTATGTACAATAAAAGGTAACTGTTGCATAGTTGGGGGGGGGGGAGTGAAGTTAACCAAAAAACCTAGTCGGTAGACATAGGTGCAGGGCCAAGAATTCAAAGTCGAAAGTAAAATTAATAGCTATGGGAATAATGTAAAAAAATACTTGAAAGATAAATAAGTTATAATTTAGAAATTTTAAAAAGGAAAAGGAATATCTAAGGCCAAAACTAAGGGAGGTGGGAGCAAAAGGAGCATGTGGCCCGGGCGCTAGAATGGAAGGAGAAGAGGGCGCACAATGAAGATTTGGTTTGTCGTGTTTGTATTCATTTGTCCCACATATTTTTGTTAGTCAAAGTTTACATTGATGGTAAATGTATCTCAGTTTGAGAATGTTAGTCCCAACAGAAAGAATAACAACAATTATACCTGATAAGATGGAAACCTGTATAAAGGAGAATTGTTTTCCAGTGTTTTCAATTCAGTTTTAAATTTTAAAATAAAGAAAATATTAGAAACTTATCCTGAATATAATAAAAAAAGTATAAAAAATGCAGAAAGTGCACGTCTCTTCAAGATTCATACTTCTGCTGAGGTTAAGTTCAATGAGACTATGTTTCCACAGATGCCACAAGAAAAATTGTTGGGGAATGAAAAAAAAACAAAGAACTTTTCATTTATGTGCTTCGAAATGAATTTGAAAAAGCACAAATGATCACTACGCAGGCCACTGAAGATGCAGATGTGCTAATAGTGAATACAGCTATTTCCTAAGCCCGTGATTACGATGCTGTCATTGTCAATGGTGAAGACATGGACCTTCTTGTTCTTGTGGCTTCTCTAGCTGCAGACAATGTTTATTTCCGAAGGGCCAGGAGAGGGAAACGCCTTATGATCTCTACTCCAAAGAGTGTTTCAAATTTAAGGAAGTTGCACAAAATATTCTTTTTCTTCATGCAGTAAGTGGTTGTGACACCACTTCTGTGTTCTACAGCCATGGGAAAATGAAAAATTACAAAATTCTTCAGAACCCATCCCTGAACCAAAAAGTTCAAATCTTTAAAGATTCAAATGCAGAGAGGCACAAACTTGTTGAAGCCACAGAAGGTGTACTTCTTGCCCTGTATGGAGGTTATCCCAACCAAAACTTGAATGTTTTGCGGTATGTCAGCTTCGCTAGAGCAGCTAACAATATTAAATTAAATTTAGCTAGACTACCACCTACTCGTGATGATGCTGAATATCATGCATTCAGACATGGCTGGGAAACGAAAAGGATCCTCTCGAATGCGGCTGGAAGGGGGGTGGTCATGGGCTCATTCCAGTCACCATGATGAATGGACCAGCTCCTCAAACTCTACTCGATTTCATATCTTGCCAATGACAAAAAAAAGTAGTACGAATTGCAGTTTTAGAAAGGCAGGCTTGAAGTCCTCAGTTATCTGTGTGAAGTGCCATAACCAACTATGTGGCAACGCTCCTGATATTATACTGGACCTTGAGGACTTTCGTGACCTAGAACAACCAATCGAGTCAAGTACAGAGACGGACGATGAAGTATCTGAGACGATGGTATCATTACCCGGGCCAAGCAGCAGAAAAAGGAAACATATATGACAAAGCGACTATATAATACTTACTATGTATTTGTTGATTTATTTATTGTGCATTCTATAATTAATTAACCACATCGTGTTTTCAATAGCAAAAACTAAAAGCTCGTTTTTTAAATTAATAACTTGTCAAGCGGTATTTTCCTGTTTTCACCCAAAATCTTTTTGCTGTGATTTTTAAGGTCTATTACCAATATTTAATTATCTAATAAATGAAGCTATAGACTATCTTATGCTCTAAAAAGTTGATTATGACAGTTTTGTTTCTAAAATGCACTAAAAGTGGGTTATTAACAAAAAATAACGTCATTTGTGGATTTTTGCAGTTTTTCCAAATTTAGCCCTATTTTCCCAGCTTCATATCTCACCCCCCTATTTGGACAATTTACAAACATGAATACTGCATGTTGTAGAGAATATTATCTTCTACAAAATGGTGAAAATGTTTTTTCTGTAAAATGCACTGAAATTGAGTTATTTAAGAAAAATTGATTCTAGCGCCCGGGCCACATGCTCCTTTTGCTCCCACCTCCCTTAGTTTCGGCTTTAGATTCTCCTTTTCATTTTTAAAATTTCTAAATTATAATTTTCAAGTATTTTTTTACATTATTCCCAGCTATTATTTTTACTTTCGACTTTGAATTCTTGGCCCTGCACCTATGTCTACCGACTAGGTTTTTTGGTTAACTTCGCCCCACCCCCTGAACTATTCAACAGTTACCTATTATTGTACATACTATAATTAATTAATTGCATCGTTTAATCAATATCAAAAATAAAAGCTCGTTTTTAAATTAATGACTTGTTAGGCGGTATTTTTTTGTTTTAACCATAAATTGTATTTTTCTGATTTTTATAGTCTATTATAGATATTTAATGATCTAATAAATGAAACTTATATACTACTTCATGCTTTACAAACTTTATATTGACACTTTCGTCTCTAAAACGCACTAAAAGTAGATTATTAAACAAAAACTAACGTCATTTGTGGATTTTTGCACTTTTTGCAAATTTTACCCTATTTTCCCGGCTCCGTATCTTACCCCCTATTTGGACAATTTACAAACATGAATACTGCACGTAGTAAAATTGAGTTATTTAAGAAAAATCGAAAAAAGTGCCGAAAAATATTGGTTTTTTCAATATTGTGAAAAACGCACAAGGTCTAGAAGGTCGAACACTTGGTTTTTTTATTAGAGGGTCAACCTTTACAACATATCCAAAAATCAGAACTACCCGAATTTTTGTAAGGTAAAATGTTATTTCTACTGCAGATCTCATCTTTGCGAAAAAACAATTACGCGGTAAGTAGCATAGAAATACAAAAAATAACATAACAAGTTACATTAACTATTACGAACGTTAATAAAATAACTGGAAATTAGTACCTTATTTGTCAATGTTAAAATGTCCTAAATCTGAATTCGTATAATATTGTTACTTTATTTTATTTTTATATCTGACGTATAACGCGCACCTGTAAATTTTGATTAGTTTTCTTCTATCAAAAGTACGCGTTATAAACCAGAATATGCCGTAATTAAAAATTGAAAACTACAAATATCATTAAAAGTTTCAATTAAATATTTGACTTGGCTTTGAGTATTTATACTTCTAAGAAGAATATGCGAGTTTTAAATTCTAAGAACTTACTAAAGAAGTACTATTTTATTTGCAATTGAATGAGATTATTTTATATTTCATTTTTGTAGATATAAAAAAATTAAAAATACCTTCTGTATATATATTTTTTTTGCATAAAAAATGGCTCTTCTATGTTGAATATACATCTCTCTCTCTCTCTTTCTCTCTCTCTCTCTCTCTCTCTATATATATATATATATATATATGATGCTTCTTTACTATACATTATTACTTTCTTCTATCTATAATCGAAGAAAGTATTGCAATCGAATTTTTTTTCTACTTCCGGTTTCCGATTTACACCTTTAAAGGGTCCGAAATAACGAAAAACATATTTTTCTAAAATATCAGTCTGTTTGTGTGTGTGCGTACGTCCTCTTTGTGTCATCAGAAAGTGCATAACGTTATGCATAGAAATCAACCAAATTTCATATATATATTTTTGGCTATGGCCAGCAGGTTTCTGTTGAAGTTTGGGACATTGCACCGAAAGGAGGTGTTATCATAGCGATTTTTGTGCCATTTCCTTTACTGTATCATCAGAAAGTGCACGAGGTTGTGCGTAGAATTGAAGCAAACTTCATATACAGAGTGTTTCACTACCAGACCGACAAACTTGCAAGAGAGAGAGATGGCACAGAGACGACTTGGAATCACACAGGAATGCAGGATCGAAAATGCCGTAGTTGCGAGTTATGGTTCAAAGAAGCAGAGAAAAAGGACAGAAACAGCAACACATTAATGGGACAGAAAACATTTTATTGAAAGGTTGTACTACAGAAGGTGTTCGAAATTACTACCAGAAGTCGTTGGACAGGCTTAACGGCGGTGTCGCATGGATTCACTTACGTTCTGGAAGATTCCTGGTGTGTCGCGTATCCTGCCGGCAGCTACAGATATTCAAGCGGCGAAGCAGGATATGTGGCACACCAGGAATCTTCCAGAACGTAAGTGAATCCATGCGACACCGCTGTCAAGCCTGCCCGGCGACTTCTGGTAGTAATTTCGAACACCTTCTGTAGTATAACCTGTAGTACCCTTCTGTAGTATATAACGTTTTCTGTCCTATTAATGTGTTGCTGTTTCTGTTCTTTTTCTCTGCTTCTTTGAACCATAGCTCGCAACTACGGCCTTTTCAATCCTGCATTCGTATGTGATTCCGAGTCGCTTCTGTGCCCTCTACACATCCTGCAGTTTTGTCGGTCTGGTAGTGAAACACCCTATATATGTTTTTGAATATGGACGTCAGAATGCAGTTGAAAATGGGGCGATTCTCATGGAAGAGGGCGCTATGATAGCGATTTTTGTGCGATTTTCTCGATATTTTGCAGTTTAAGTGAAGAATTTATAATTATTTTTCAACAAAATTTTATATTTAGATGTAATGTAATAGGCGGGGGTTTGTATAAAATTTATGAGAAAATCGTCCTGAAGGTGATGCTGTGATAACGAATTTTCTTTGATTTTCGGGAAGGGAGCAGTAGCTGTTGAAACAAAATCATACTGAATCATGGCATAGTCCAATCTTGGTTTAATTTGCATATTTTTAATAAACAAAATTTTCAATTTTTTGTATATATTACCCGTTGATTAGACTTCATTACGAAATCCCCCTCCTCCATGGTTTTGAAACATTTATTGACAAAAATCTGGAAGTGTAATAACAAAATTACGCTTTTTGAAGTATTAACATCTATGAGATAGAAGAAAGTTTTGGGATTGGCCCATCCGACAAGTTTTTTTTTTAAATACAAATTTGCATTTTTTTTTGCAAATACAATATAAGGTTTACATTATATTATATACCCTAAAATAATCGCATGTGTATGGAATCTTAAAAAATAAATCTTTGTAATTAAAAAACAATACTAGTCATTTTGAAATTCTGGTTACATAGATAATTCGTTGGTCAATATCATGTTTTTTAGACGAAAATACAGAAATTTTTAGCTTTACAAAGCTTTTGAAATTCTAATACTTTAAGAGAAGTAAGACAAAAACATTTTTTCGTGACCACATTAAAAAAATGTACAAGCATGATGACGAATTTCTTTAATTCAGATCAATACAAATGTCGAATTTATTGTGAATTATGCATCTACATAAAGCTTTATTTAAGTCCCACATAGTCCCATAAGATGTTTGGTATTTTCTTAGAGATGGGGATTTTACTTTCAAATAGTCATTTTGCTCATTATAAAATTTTTCACTAATTAAGTTGATAATTGCGTTTTTACACGTAAGGTTTCATATTTTGCCATAGTCTGTGGGGTAAAACAACTGTTAGCATTGGGGGGGGGGGGTATCGTTAACATTAGCGTTTCGAATATTTAATTGCGTATAGGGATTACAATCCCGTGATTACTCTAACCCAAATCCCGGCATTTTCGGGAGTTATAAAAAAAAATGCAATTTGCAGAAATACACCTGCGAAAAGTGAAAAATGTGTCTAAATATGACAAGAAGCAAACACAATATCACGGACAAAACAAGTTGATAGAAAACATTTTATCCAAGTATTAGTAGATCAGTTTTAATGAAATACACATTTTGAATGATTTGGATAATTTTCTATCCTATTAAGGTATGGTTTGGATTTGTAGCTCGTCTTTAATAATCCCAGAGAAAATTTTACCCAATAATAAAATAAGAAATAATCAGAAGAACCGTTTGGCAGAAGAATATTTCAGACAAACATGCACTTATTTTAATATTGAAACGCTCTTTGTTTTTTAAAAGTCATGAAAATTACAACATTTCTGTAAAAGGATTTCAGTTGTTTCATTTTAAAAATAAATCGTAACACAAAAGATAATTTGGGCTTTCTGCATTCATTTCGTGATTAATAATGCACTCGGGTCCCCGTAATTTATTAAAGCTTATTCCGATATTAAAATGTTTAAAATTAAGCGTTACTTATTATATGGGGAAAGAATTTTTAAAGAGGGTTTTTATAAACATCTAAATGTGAATTCCACTTTTTAATTCGAGATTTTCCTTTCTTCCCATTTTTCTTTATGAAAATATTTTTCCTTTAAGTTAGAAATGGAACTTTTCTTTTGAGCTTTTAAATATCAATAAAAGATTTAAAATAGAATCGCAAATTGAATTTAACAAAGTCATAGAAAATAGACAGAGAATTGTGTTAATTATTTTAATTGAAAACACTCTTGGCTTTTTTTTTATGTAAAAGTATGATGAAAATGCTGGCGGTCTAGAGATTTGAAATTTTTTCTCAAGAATAAAGATCCTTTTTTCGTGTGGGATATTATATAGGAAGTAAGAAATAATTTCCTTTAATTTTGGTTATCATACGTTTTGATTTGCAAGCAGAGTTAGTTTTGAAAGAGATTCAAGCCAGCGTGACAGAAGTAGATGAGTATTAAATGAAAACTAAAATGAAATTTAAAAGTCCTTTTAGTATCAACCATTCGTTGCGACATTGTAAGAAAGTATTCGCATACTCTAAGACTGCGAGATATACGTAGCTCCTAACGTTAAAGAATATGCCATATGCATATGGATTTTATATTTCTGAGCACAGCCTAAGGTAAATCAAACTTTCAATTTCTGGGAAGGTGTTCGATTCTTTTTGTTGAAAGTGTCCACATGTTTTAATAAGTTCACTCTGTGAATATTAATTTTACCACAAATGGTGGTATTTTGTTAAAACATTTTGTGCAATCACTTCATTTGTAAGTATGTGCATACAAAGACACTCATTTGAAATTGTTTTCTATTTTAAATCCAATAATTCTGAATTATATATACAAATAGAACAGATTGTTAGCCGGTCTTTGGCAGTTTGTTGAAACCGTTGTGAAATGGTAGAGATAGGAAATGATTGGGAAATTACAGCGTACAGAGGTCTCTCTAATTTGGAGCGTATCTGAGCAGGATTTTGAGCAGCTAACGATTGGACGGCTGTTGCGCCTTTCTTGGAAAATGGATCGTTGGCCAATGATACGACAAGACAGAAATTTCTTACTGTGGGGACGTTGGACAGCAAATAGCCAACAATTAGACAACATTCCCAACTCTTTTTTGTTACTAGGGGTCTAGTACTTAGTTACCTGACCTCTTTCGAGACCAATATTAAACGGACAATCATGATCAAGATCGAGAAAAACACAACATTCATGAAGAATCCCTCCTATATACAATTTTATTTTCAGTAAATATATTTTTTTTTCTTTATTATTTTATACATTTCTTTAAAATTATGTATAAAGAACTCTTAGCCACACTATTAAAAATTGCAGCAGACTGCCTAGTCATGCAATCGTTTTTATAGATAACGATTATTTGCCCATATTATGAAGGTTTCTCATTCGTCAGAATAGAGATAAATTACTGCGAAGTAACCGTTTTCTATAAAAACGGTTGAATGACTGGACAGTTTGCTACAAAGTTTTTACACTTCAAGCTTTTAGTTCTAGATTCTAAATGTGTGAAGATATTTATTCGGTAGTATTCACAACAAAAATATTTAAAATAAACTAGTAAAGCACTAATTAACTAGTATAATGCAATATATCTGGCCTTCACAAAAATTATTCCAATATATTTTTTCTATATATATAGACATTAATAGCGCAATGACACAATAACATTTACAAATATAAATTATAGTATTTTCACGGAGTTAGAATCATTTCTTCTGAATTAATAAAACACTGCCCAAAGGCGCAGCATCCTCTATTTACCTTCCAAAGCTAAATTTGGGTGAACATTTGTATATATATATATATATATATATATATATATAACCATTAAAACATCTCAGAAACATCATACAACATATGGGGAAAGAAAAAAAAATAAATATGAAAAATGAACACATACCTGTTTGAACAATATAAATAAATATGTAGAGCAAAAACAATGAATATAATTTAAAACAAAGAGAATATAATATAAATTGGAGGGAAAAATGAAAAGAAAATTAAAAACCTGAAAGATGAAATACAAATCTGTAATGGAATGTACCCAAAAATAACAATTAAAGAAAAAAAGTGAAATTAATGTGGAACAATGGCAAAATTATCAAGCCCAAATTACCATAAATTCCACAAAAAATGTATGCTTTCATTTTTGTACGAACTATTAAGTTAAAATTGTACAAAATTTGGGCGTTCATACATTAAACAAGTTGGAAATTGTACGTTAAACGGGACAAATGATGTGCGTTAGTTTCGGGCTATAACTAGTTTTACAATGTAAAAAATCATCGTTATTATTTCAGTGAATTAAATTTTATCGTCCGCTATGAACGAAATGAGGATGCATTTTTTTTCTTATTACGTATGCTATGTTAACAGATGCGATTTTTTTTTTCGACACCAGACAGCGCTGTAAATTCACCATGGAGATCTTGCTTTGCGACCTCCCTGGTTAACATTTCTATGACTCAAGACGATTGAATATTTCGTTTATTTACTTTAATGGATTGAGATATTCAGCTGTTAACCTAATTTTCACTGAAGTTATCTCAGAATCTATCCATTTTTTAATGTAACTCATCTCTCAAGAAAACAATTTTTTTGAACGATCTTTCTAAAAATGTAACTTTTATGCCATTTTATTCGAAAAAATAATTTTGAATAAAAATGGTCACTTGGCATATGAAAAAAGATGTGGTTAGCCCGTATGTGTTTTCCTCAGTCACATGACTTGCGCTTTTATTATATAGATTACGTATGATAGGATTTAATAAAATAAAGAAAAATTTTATTAATATCTTTTTAAGTTTAGATTCGATTTTTATAAAAATGTCTCGACAAAATTATGCAACGATTACATATATTAAAATTCAAACCATACGGTTCGGTATTTTTTGCGCTGTTATATGCGGACAGACGGACAGACAGACGGACGGACCAGACAACGACTATAGGTGCTACGTATTTATATAATTACGAACCCCCCTAAAAACCAGAAATAAGATATTAGAAATGAAAAATATAAAAATACGTGAGGATATTTTCCCCATATTTAAACTGGTAGAAACGTGGAAAACCGTCTTAATATATGTATACATATATATATATATATATATTAAGAAAAATGAAATAAAAACAATTAGTACATTCATACTCAATAGGAAATGATATATCATGACCATCGCAAAAATAATAACATAGCACCAGTTTCTGTTGAGTGATCGAGATTAAAATTATATCGGAAAAATTTTCGCAATAACCATGTTACATATTAGATTTTGTATAATTTAATATCATAGATGGCCACTGGTTCTGCGTATGGAACTTTTATTTTGATGCCAATTTTATACCAGATCTTCAGGTGGAACGGGAAATTTCGCCTTCGAACGAGTCACATTTTAAGAGATTTTGTGTTATTATACTCGTTTCCAAACTGCTTTTGTATTGGATGTTGTACGAAGTTTGCAGTTCATTTAACAACCACACACAAGTAGCTGAGGTGGTAGACAATTTGATTGTTAAATATTCTTAATTTTAGACTGAAGATCTTTTGAGTACTTAAGGTTTGTCAAAAGTTAGTGCTACTGTTTTTAACTTCGAAGTCTGTATATTGAGCTGTTTGACCCTAGACTGAGCTAGTAATAATGCTATGTTTACTTCTTCTTCCAGCAACAAACAGACAAGTATAAATAATTTTGCAGTTGTCTTTTGTCAGCAATACTTTAATAAACATAAATCGATCGCGTTAGCTTTCTTGCGCAGATGAAACTGAAACTGAAACTCGTAGATACATAGATATATACAGTCGAACCTCTTTATCCGAAATTTCGTGTTAACCGTGTGGCGCCATCTATGTTAGATATAAAAACTAAATAAATTAACCTACAAATATATTCCTGCGTATATATATAACGTTACCTCTGGAGGTGCCAATCCAGGTGCAGGTCTCTCATCTGGAACTGGTTCAAAATTAGGAGACCAGCTCTAGAAGTCCAACCTCTCTTGAGGCTCTGGCACCCCTTCTTTCAGAGAAGTGCCTTGGCACTTTCTCTGACACGCCAACAACAACAACAATATATTCCTGCTCATAAAATCCTAAATTAATTAGGGCTGGATTATTTATCAATATATCGGTCAAATATTGATATTTTTTAAATATCGCAATAACAATATTTAAACTCTGACTCAGCCGATATATCCCAATAGCAATAACATTCATGTTTTGTTTTACGATCACCGCGAAATCGAGCCCCGAAAAACAGCGACAAATATCCCGTACCAATATGTCCTTCAATCCTTTTTTCATTTGATCCATCTATTTATTCACTATCCTGCTTCATCAAAAACGGAAAATTACCTCCGCTGATTATCTATCTATCAGATATCAAAGTAAGGATAATATTCCAATATATCCCAATACATCCAGTCTTTAAAAACCACAAATTCTGCTGTTCGTTACAGATAAATACTGAATAACACTTTCGCTACTGAATAACAATAATCGCTCGGTCCTTGTTTGGCTGCTGTGATTGGTCCAGACTTATTCCGATAACTCTGAGCTTTTGATATGTCATGACGAAAAAGATGAGCGTTGATTATTGCGTAGTATTGATAATGCTTTATTTATAGAGTGAGGTTTCTTGGATTCGGAAGTAATTTATACCTGAGCTTAAAATGAGTGCATCGAATTGGATAGATTCGGTCTTTTTTGGTTGCCCCTTTCATAAAAAAGGTACTTTAAATACATTGAAATTTTTTGCACTGAATTTCACTAGATTATCGAAATTTAACTTATTGCTTATTCTAGTGGATTTTATTAGTAAATTAAATTTCTGAACGGATGTCTATCAGTTATTCAGCAAAGAATACTTTTTTTTTTCAATGAGAAATACATTAAATAATTTAAAAAATGTTAGATAACAATTAACGCAAAAAAATGAAACAAAAATTACATGGTTGCCATGATTAAATTTTGTAGTAAATCGTAAGTTTCTCAAAATATGCGATATTTTTTAAATTTCTTAAATTCATATTTTTAGTCATTCAAGGTATAAAACTTTGATAAATTAAAAATAAGAAACGATAATGATAATTGATAAAATGAAGTTTTTCAGGACGGATTGATTTCTTTATGCCAAGATTAAACGAAGGATATATGACGAAAGGATCATGATGTATGGGTGGTTTGGCCCGGACCCATTTCGTGTACAGAATAAACGAAATCAGACTCCCCCCCCCAAACTGTAAAACCAAGTAAAACAAAGTTTGGTATTATTAAATAAATAATTAAATTCTATGAAACGAAAATTCTATACATTTTTATGTGGACAACTTTGAATTTCATTTTATTAATTGTGCTTTTTAATCATATATTAATCATATCATAGTGGTGAAAATGAAACTTAAAAAAAAAGTATATATTAATAGAATAAAATGAGAAGAATAGGAGATATACTATCTTTAAAGAAAAGCTTCATGAAAGTAATGGTAATGCAAATAGTTATTAAACAATTAGTTTATTTCCTTTTAAATATTTTGTTTTAACCTTTCAGGGGCAAAGTACTTTCAGTACTAAAATGTTGAAATAAATGACTGACACCGGAATTAGCGTAGAAATTTATTTGGAAATAAGAAAAAGGCCAAAAAAAAAAATCACATACATATTAAATGGGAGAGATTTTAGCAAATTTCTGGTGCCATTGTGGCGTTTGGGAATTAAAATTAAGTGGTTTCATAAACATACCACTGCCCCTGAAAGGGTTAAACAACGTAGAAAAAAAGTCCGTTATTGAGTTGTGCTTCAATTTGTGTAGAGTACTTTTTTTAGGAACGTATGGACCTCATCTAATTAGTCCAAAGCTCTGGAAGTATCCTCTTGTTACATAAGGAAACGTTGTACAGTTTTCAATGCTGCGGTAGATTCGTTTAATGACACTAAACACTTCCGTTCTGTGTCTTTCTTCATCTTCGTCTGACACTTCAATGTTGTCATCTTTTTTCTTTTCAGCAATTATTTCTTCGTCTGTCGTACACTCGAAGTCAGCACATCTTCATCTATGCAAATGTACTCGGAAAAAACAATGTCTATGAAAGAATTTCCCGTTTTTTGGCTACATATCTTTTTGCAGACAATTCTATGACGGTCTTTAAATCTTGTCAGTCATCCGTTAGAATATATGAAATCACTCACACCAAGAGCATCATCAAAAGCCTTTGCTTTCTCTTGTAAAACTGCAAAAGTTAAAACAAAGTTCTGATTCTTGCCTCTTTTATCCAATGCAAGAGAGCAATTTCAATTTATTCATTCTTTTTTCTACACACTCGTTTTCTTACTGGTTTGAATTGACTCACAGCATAAGCCGCTTCAATCTTTTCATGATTCTTTGAAATTGTAGAGAGGATCAATTGTAGAAGAAAGGTAGGTACCCCATAATTCGCCGCATTTTCTAATTTTTTCAGCACTTTATCGCTAACTTAAAAAAATTGCTTGGTTTCTAAAGATATAGCTTGATGTTTTCGACTATCTTTCACAGAATTCTAGAGAGAAACTGTGAACAGTGTTTCATTTATGTTAGTCAGGCACTGTAGTAGGAATTTTCACTTCTTTCACTTACAGATAGAGGAATTCAGAAACCCGATTTATGGTTTATGTCACTGCCAATACAGTCAATCGAGTAATGGAACAATCACTTTCAAAAAAGAAATACCTTCACCCAAACTTTTATTAGGAATGATTTATAGCTCATATGGTTAAAGTGTGAACACTTTCGCATATCAGCGATCAAAGACAAACAGGGATTAGTCAGGAATTCAGTTTTTTACGATTTACTGAAACCTTTTCCACTTCAGATCTTTTTAAAACCATGAGAAAATTCCATTTTTAATAAGCGGATGTGATATGGAAGTTTGAAATATCGAAAACAATGCGTGAGGAATTATGTTTTGACTTTGGAGCAAAAAAAAAATTTCGCTTTAAGCGGGATTTTCCGAAATTCTATTTCATGTTAAACGAACGTGTTAACAGTGTTTTTCAGACTCATCTGACGGGACCTCAGTATTATTTCGTGTTTACCGAAATTTCGCGTTAAGCTATTTCGTGTTAACGAGGTTCGACTATGAGAAAATCGCACAACGTGTAAATGTGCGACATCTCAACTTGGTTTAGGTAAAAATATTCATGAGCCAAAATGATGAATTATTTCATCTATAGAACAGTATTCCTTTAGTTTTGTTAGGCTTAAGTATATTTTGATATAAAGGGTGCATTTGACAATATAAATTGGACTATCCTCGGCAACGCAATACAAAAACTACCAATTCCACAATACCTGAAATATATATTACTAACATTTTTAACAAATAGAATAATTATAATAGACTATCAGAGTATTAACACACAAAGACAAACATACCAAGGTTGGACCGCAGGGTTCCTGTCTGGGTCCCCTGCTCTGGATGCTTAAAGCGAACATTATATTAATCACATATTCCGAAAAATTCCGTAACTTAAAAGCTTTTTGTTATGATTTTAATATGATCATAGCGGAAAATTGCCGACGAGAACTTGAAGATAAATCAAATAAAATGATATCGCTGTTTAGTAATATCTGTACAAAACTGAAACTTAAAATATCGACAGAAAAAACGGTATATATAATACTGGGTATAAACATCTTAAGAAACCGAGAACCTCAAATTAAACTAAATAACATTAAAATTAAACGTGTTGAAACACTTAAATTATTAGGTATCCACTATGAAAGTAATCCAATATGGCATACACATGTATTAAATATCAAAAATAAAATTTTATCATTAACATCCTCCATTAAAAGTGTTTTTTCAACGACATGGGGGGGTAAGACGAGATTTTCTTTGAGAATGGTTCATTACAGTACTTGAGAAAATTATCGATTACGGCTTGGAGGTTTGATACAATAATCTGAGAGTAACTGATAAAAGAAACTTACAATCAATACAAAGAATTTGCTTAATATCAATAACAAAATATTATAGGAATGTCTCGACACACACACTTCAGGTGCTCCTGGGCATTCCGCCGATATTATTTATATTAGAAGCAAAAAATCTTAAATACAAAATTAAAAATAATAAAGACATCTTAATATTTAATAATCAAATATTAGAATATAATAAAATTGAAGAACAAGTCTATAAATTTCAAACAAATCCTGAAATATGTATTAACAATTTAATTTTGATGGATATAAACAAAACTAACATAACACAGATCTATACTGATGGTTCTAAAATAGATGACAAAACAGCATATGCTTATGTGGCCTTTAAAGATCAAATTAAAATGAAAGAAAAATTTTGCAAAATTCAAAATAACATCACAGTTTTTCAAGCTGAACTTACAGCAGTCATTAACTCAATAAAATGGGCTATCTCAACAAATAAAAAAATAACTCTTTTTTTCAGACAGCAAATGAACTGTATTAGCATTAAACAATTTATTCCCTAAATATAAACAAAATTTGACCTTCATAAATTACTAAAAGAAAATAAAAATAAAATTTTCTATATCTCGTGGGCATTGTGGGCAAGGAACTGGCGTACGAGACTGCACACTACTGCAACTTGCCAGTAAGCAACGAAGTTAAACTTCAATGATTATTACTTAACTAGCAGACTACGCCCGCTGCGCTGGTCGGTTTCTCCAAAAGAACCTTGAATGAAACGAAATATATCGGTGAATTTAACCTTGTATTTTAAAGTAATCTGTACCTTTACCTAGATATCCTATAACATAAAACGGATACTTATTTCCCTAAGTTATGTTTTTTTTAATACGGTTTATTATTACGTTTACATCTTATTACCTACCGTTTTCCATTGATTTATATGTTTTATAGTTACATTTTTTAATAACGGGAATAAGCCTATATTATTCACAACTAAATAGAAATGGCGCATCTAGTATTTGTCGAGAATTAAATAAAAATCATGCACTCGTGACATCATAATTTACTTTTATATTTTAACAGAATAATACGGTTACTATAAATTGTGACTCGTGCTGAAACATTGCTGTTATTATTATTTTTTTACGCGTGAAGCTTTCGCTATGGTACTCCTTTGTGAAAATTGGTCATTTTTGAAATTCAATATTTGAAAAATGGCATAATCAGTGGATTTGAAATTTATATCAAGAAAAATACAATTTTTTACCTATCTAATGCAGTTTGTCTAACAATTTTCTGACAAATACTTTTCGAGCAATTAATTTTTTCAGTAACTTCAAATGTTTCATTTTCTGAGATTAATCTATGGCAACGATCCCAGTCGTCAGCAACACATACCTTTTTATTAAAGAGAATTAGCTTATTAAATAAAAATTGCTGGACAAGTGGCAACACAACTGGAACTCTCAGGGTGCTGCAGGTTTACTCATAGTATTGTTCCAAAGGCATGCTCACTTATATGCTCACTTATGCACACAATGCTCACTTATATGTAAAGATAAAGTCGTGCTCTACTTCCTCACTGGATGTGGAAGTTTTCCTACATTCTTACAGGGTATTGACAAAAGAGATGATGACTTGTGTCAGTGTGGTCAGAGACGTGATCCACTACATTATTTATTCGGCAAATGTAAATTTTATGAAGCATAAATTCACATATAATGAAACTAAAACAACTCTTGACAATATTATAGATATACTATCTGACAAAAAGCAACTATTTCAACTTTACGAAAACTGTAATATCTTAAATCAAAAATATTCATTTATTAAATACAAATTCCTCTCATAGTCAGTTATCTCTCTTAAAAAAAAGAAAAAAAAAAGAAAAAAAAAAAAAGGATATTTTATAACTTATATGTAAAAAGGAATGTTTGTATCATGTATTGTATCAGTACCAAATTGTAAATACAGTAACCTCTCACTTATGCGCGATGTTCAGTTTTTGCTTTTTCGTACCACTATTTAAAAAAAGTAAAATTTGTGTTTTTTAACTTCTGCAACTAAATAACGAGAAAATTACTTTAAAAAGAAACTGGTGACGAGGAATGTTTGCCGTGGATCGCGTGTGGGGTGGGAGGTCACTGTATATTAGTGTATTTCAAAATGTTATTGTGTGTAAATAAAATTGTTTGAATTTTATATTGTAATTATATATTGTAATCATTTAAAAAAATATATTATACCTCTAAATGTTATTGTATACGTATTAATGCATTCAAAATTTACAATTGTAAATAATTGTCATTATAATGTTTATCTAAAAATGCTATATAAATAACTATAACTAAAGTTTATGTAAAATATCATATATTGTAATAATTTAAACTTTCGCCCAGCCTTGTGTCAAAATTGGGTAACGTTTATACTATGTAGAATTGTAGTTTAATTTGTAATTATTGTAGTTAGCGCCGGATAGTAATATTTTTCCCTCCCTAGGCTTAGGGGTTCGTCCTGGCCATTAGCCATAAGCTGGTCCCTATAGGGTGGGCGCTGTCTGTCTGTCTTGAATCCAATGTAGTCAATTGAGATATCATGTGATTAAGTTATTTCACTATCTGTATATATATATATATATAAAATCGTGTAAAATGCTGCATAGCATCGCCACATGTTAGGTGATATGCACTTAAACCTAATATGCATCACTTTATCAAGATCCAAGTAAATATGAAATTTCATGGGTTCTGAGTTATAACGCCCAAGCAATTCGAGACATCTCAAAACTCGAAAATCTTCACAAGTCTAATACTTTCTTCTTATGAGCATAAATAAAAGTTAAATAATTACTTATTTTAATATCATTTGAATCATATATTGTATTTGATATTTTTTTTAATCTGAAAGAAAAGTAGAATAGCGATCTGATTAAAAAAAGCCATTTAATTTAAGTAGAATTAAAAAAAAATTATATTAAGTTTCCGCTGAAACAAAAATTGATTTTTATACAATGCGCAAAATCCAAAAGAAATAATATTACATTGAAAATTATGATATCGCCCATATTTACTGATATTTATCATGGATATAATTGATTTTATACGTATACGTATGTATACGCATTATAAATGATTTGTTGTTTTTTGTTGAAATAATTACGTTAAAAGCATATTCAGCTAGAAATATACAGTGAAAGTTCTATTTTATTTATTTCCAGCTTCTTTATTATGCCTAAAGTGAAAATTATGTGAAAAAACAACATAAACCATGTGAAGTATGTATTTTCAATTACAACATTTCTCTAATGAATATCTTTTAATTCAGTTTTTGTGGAGAAATACATTCGTTATTGATTCTGCAGAATATTAGGGAATTTTTATTTTGTATTACAATAAATAATTGTAATAAAAAAAGGCAGTTGGATTATGTTATGCATTTAACTCTAAGAGTAAAAAATATGAGAAAAGATAAATACATAGCAGTTTTAATATTCAGTATGCAACTAATTTTCAGCGCAGTTTTTATTTATACACTTATTTGTTTTTCCTTTTTAGCTGTAGGGTATATATATTTTTTTGTTTAGACCACTGCTTAAATGATATATGCGTAATTTGCGTTCATAGGGTCTCTGAAAAAATTTTCCTTGTCGTTTAAATCTGTTATTACTTTTTTCTATCTTTACAAAAAGGAAGCATTGGAATCGTAAAAATTTCGACATCTGGTTTTCGTCGGATTTATACGTTTTAGAAGATTCTGAAAACGATTTGACTGTTTTTAGAAAACGTTTGTCTGTGAATCTGTCTGTGTATTTGTCTGTCTATCTATATGTATGTGAAGCAAATTTTGTGGACCCTATATCTCAAGAACTAATACACGGAATTCTATCAAACTTCAGATTCACTCAGACTTTGATTTAAATTGGTGCTGTTGTGTAAATCGCCCAGCAACTGTGGCTGCTATGCTGCATTTTTCATGATTTCCGCGATAGATATATCTCAAGTACTAATGCACGGAATTTTATTAAACTTCATCTTTTGTTAAACCAAAACATAAATAGATTCTTATTCGTTTTGGTTGTATACTACCCTACAATCGTCGCTGCTATGCTCCGTTTTTAACGATTATCGCAGTCGCCATACTTCAAAAACGAATATATTTTCATTTAATTTTGGCTGCAGACGACTTTACTTATACAGATGAAAGTTTTGTGACGACACAAAACTAGGGGCCACAACATACTAGTTTAATTTAACCATCAGAAGGAGACTTCGCCAAACTTCACCAATAAATCGAGAAAATAATGTTTTACTTACATTACAGTGGAAATTTCGCTAAGAATCGCGAAATTTGAAGACAATTTTTGCCGGTGTACACACACGTGCGTGTGTGGTGTGTGTGTCGATATACATGCAAGTATTACTATATCTAAATATACACCGAAATACGCTGTTAAGCTTTTAAAAATTCATTATAAAATTCCATTTTTACATGCAATCATCAAGATTAGTTAAATAAAATTTTTTTAACTAATATTGATGATTGCATGTAAAAATAGAATTTTTAACTCACTTACAGATAGGCTAGAATTATATAAATTATGCACAATAGTTTGTTTCCGACGAAAATACAACAATTTAATATATTTCAAACTTAATTATACATTAATTACATAATTTTAATGCATTTTGTTTGTTAGCCTGCCAAAAATGATAAATCCTCAAAAATGCTCTGTGTTTACAATTGTATACGAGTTAGAACAGGAACAACAATGGATTTAATGATGCGCCAAACCTCAATCGCCAAACCAAGACAAACTGGCTGTGGAGCTGCAGTAGCGAAATAATTTAAATACTATAAAACAGAAAATATAAATAAAAATAAAAAGTGTATTATATTTTAAATAAAATATACTTTACTTAATTAGTAAATTAAATTATGATTATACATTGAGAAATCAATCTAGAAATCCTAAAAAATAGTTTAAATAATATATTTTTTATTTACTGTTGCCATATCTTGAAAAATAAAATACAGAAAAATGATAATTTTGTTTAATAAATTCACTAGTTTGTGTTTGCTACCAAACATACAAAAACCATTAAGGTTTCCATAATTCGGTTCCATGCCCAAGCCAATTTACTGTATTGTAACGGAAATTGTTTGGAAAAATCACGAATTGCAGTCAGGAAAATAGGCGTGATTATTAAGATATGAATGTTTATAAAAGAGTGTATTTTAAGAAACTATTTTTACTTTTATTTTTCATTTTTAACATTTTGACGTCCTTGTGTAGTGACATAACATCATCAAGTCAGCGTTACAGACATAATGACATGTTTATTCCTTATATGAAAGGTTATTTTATACATGGCTGTGAAGACTCGAAAAAATTCACACTTTAGATTTGGCTGCTGGATTTTTTCTGTTGAAATATTTGGAACAAAAATTAAAAGAACCTTGAAGTGTTTGGTGCTTAAATCACGACTTGCTTGGAATTGTAGAAAAAAAAATGTGCGTTTTATTATTATTATTATTATTATTCTATAAACGTTTTGAGCGACCGTTGTCAAATTTTAGCGAAAAAAGCTTCGCAAAAAAGTGTATTTTTGGGGCAAGCACATTATTGTTTTCCCCATTCAATTTAATCTATCTTGTTGCCAGTATAGAGTGCCTTTATAAATAAGAGGTTGGCGTCATATGCAAAGGACCAAGGCTAACGAAAAAGAAAGGCTACCGCGGTGCTTTAAGCGTATCTTTTTTTACAGACCGCCAGAGTCACGTGATGCTCCAATGTACCAATGAAGGTGTACGAAAAGAGCAGCACGTCTCTCTAGCGGTCTGTAAAAAAAGTTAAGTAGAATGCACCGCGGTAACCTGTCTTTTTCGTTAGCCTCGCAAAGGACGCATCATAATGTATACTTATTTTGAAATTGATTGTCGAAATTAATATGAATTGCCATCGATGAAAGTTTTTACAAAAAACAAATTCAAGAGACTTTAAAATGCAAATCCAAAATTACAACTCATTCCACCAAGAATTTATTTAGTTATGCTTTAAAAAATACCCGCATTGAAATATATTTTTCAACGATTAAAAGGGATTGTGAATTATAATCTTAAAACTTTTATAATTCCAAAACTATTTGACCGATTGATTCTAGTTTGTTATTCCAAAGTAAAATGTACCCCACCTTCTCCCACCCCCCCCCCAAAAAAAAAAAATATGCTGACAGAATTGGATGTTCGTATTGAAACTTTTATAGTTTGGTACAATTTCTGTATGAAGACGAGCTTATTTTTTAATACAAATTGAAAGAAGATATAATTACCAGTCAAATGGCTAATCCTATTTCCTTCTAGAATAATTTGGTGATCAAAATGTACGAGGTATTGTTCTTTTTTCTTTTTATTCTGATTGTACGTTCATTTTTTTAGAGCTAGATCATTAAATATATCTACAGTGTATAAGAAAGTCCCCTTTTGATGAAAACACTAGCAAACGGAGAAAGCCGGAACGATAACGTTGCAGTATAAGACTACCCCGACCTAATGCGACCGATATTAGCGGCCCTAGTGGCACAATTTGGACGTTATTGACCCTATCTAGAAATCTATGAAAGATAGCGAAACGAAGTTCATTACAAAAATGTAAAACGTCCTCGATTTAATAGGAAATGAAGTCTTACATGTGAAAATAGCTTTATTAGAAGCTGTGAAATGTAAGTTTTTTTATAATCACTCACCGGTTTAAAATGAATGGCAATCCGAGTACAGACGATAGCAACTAGACGTGGTAATATCTTTCAATCATTCCTAATCGGGTAATCTTTATAAGACAGGGCAAATTAACGTTTTTTTAGAGCCTGTGGTGTCTATATGGGGGGAGGGGGGTGCGTAGTTTGTAGAGGGCAGAGCCCCCAGTATGTATAAACCTTACAAATGTTATTTAAGGGGAATAAATCCGAAATACTTATACAAAATATTTAAGTATTTTAGTAATGAATTAAAACCGCAACCAAACTATAATTCATTTTGTTGTTAATTTAGTCAATCTAACGCAATATTACTGACAAATTTACAAGATAGATCAAAAATTTTATTTTCACTTGTAGAATTATTCCCTACCATCCTAGAAAATAAACAATTCCTCATTGAGATAACTTGCACAGACATTCATTAACATAAAAACGTTCTTAATAATGATTCTTTTTTCTATTACTGTCAACAAAAGCATAAAAAATCGAAACTAGAACGTAAATAATTAAATTCTGATGTCACAGATTGTGTAAAACTCAAAACAAACTAAAGAAAGTAAATGATGAAGGTGTTAATATCACTTAATAATACAAGATGATTATAGATTATATTCGAGAAATGTGATAAACGCTTTTTTTGTGGTTAAAATAAAAAAAATGTTTTTATTTTGCTTTGAGCTTATCTAATATTATATGTCAATAGTTTCTAAGATGGTAAGAAACATTTCATTAAAATTGTATTTTTATCATTAAGTAAGCGATTCCTTCGTTACCACGATGTCAATGGAAATGATGTTTGCAGACTTATCTTTATTTCGTAATTTGTTTGTATCACGTTACATATTAGACTTAATTAAATGCTTGTGGTTAATTAAGTTTTGTAGAATTAATATTACATATCATTCTAATTTAATTTTTCTATTTTATGTTCCTTACTTGTTTTTATCTTGTCCACATGACTGATGGTATGATGTTTACGTTCATGATTTTTTTCCCAGTTACTAAAAAACATGTATAAATAAATATATATTTTTTTACACAGGTAACAGTAGCAACGTATTGTTAAGTTTAACCTGATAAACAGGGAAATACTTTATGGTGCCATCTGTCGAGCTATTTAACAGCTAGTAACTTTCTGTCTACGTATATGATTCAATTTCTTTTGGAAGTATCATCTATGGGCTCTGTCCCTACGAGCTACGTTCGCGATCCCCCGTCCAGTCCATGTAAGCTCTAACACCACTCTAATTTGACCGGTTTTAAAAGGATTAACCGATTATGGAAGATTGAATGATATTTTCACGACCAGTAGCGATCTTCTGTAATCGGGTTGCCATTCATTTTCCTTCGACTGTGTGTATTTTTCGGTTTCGAAGGCCTCATTCACTGATCTCATAACAGATGACGGCTGTTTTTGTGACTGATGAAGTAATAACAATTATGACGACTATTTTTGTGACTGATGAAGTAATAACAATTGTACATGCAAAACGCAACTTGTATTAAAAGTAAAAACTGTCTCTCGGACTTTTATAGAAGAAAAGTTTTCTTTTAGATGCTATAATAAAATCTTTTTAAATATGACGTTGGAAATATATTGTTTTAAATATGAGACTAGTTTAAAGTACAAGTTTTAATTCAACTTTATAAACCCAGTAAGTGGTAAAAACTAGGGCTGTGAGAATCCACGGACATGATTTGCCAGTCAATGGACACATTATTCTTATTGAAATATAATACTTCTTATTATTTATTTATTTACACACTGTAAAAAAAATTGCAGTAAAATTACGGCAGAGGCCGGCAGCAGAGATTCCAGTCATACCCCGTTAAAAAAAAAAAAAAAAAAAAAAAAAAATCCATGCCCATCATTTTGTGCAGCCCGTAATTTTAAGGGGCAAAGTAATATAGCATTATAATTCACAGGATATAATACACTTTAAAACACAATTACACTTTGCTTACTGTTCCATAGCACGTAGCACGTTAGAGAATCATCACAGAATCACTGTTTTGGCGGCTTAAAATTTTCGAAACACGAGTAAAATGAAGGGTTACACCCTAGCGGAGGACAATGTATGGGGTCGTACCGTATTTTTGCTAACATATGGTTTTAGAACTGTAAGAATATGTGGATTGCTCTTAATTTTTTAATATCTAAGGCATAAGTCCAGTTACTTAGTGGATCAGACCGTTTTTCATCAAATAAGGCTGTTGCCCGTGAAAATTGAAGGGCAAACGCTCATAAATTTACAGTTTTTTCTGAGAGTGCATGCGTCGTACCGTATCATACCACATTTCCATTATAACATATTATAACATTTTTTTCCCTTTTGTAATAAATACTCAATGAAGTAGTTTTGTATGTTTTATTGAGAATTTATTTGCTATTGCAAAAATAAAAAATAAATATTCATATAAAATGAAAAATGTCTAAAAACATTAATTCTAAAATAAAGCTTTTCTTTCCAAGTAACAAATATAAGTATGCTAAGTTACAGAGGTAAATAATCTTTGTTTGCAAGATAGCAATCTGTTCGGTCCAATTTTCCTATGTAAAACTTTTCCAATAAACAATTCAAGGTAAATCTTTCCTCCACATTGTTATTATCCTTCTACTGCAGATTGTCGTTCCAAATAGCTATTCTGATGTAACATACAGAAACAGGGTATTTCCTATTTCGTAGATTGAGAATCAAATTGTTTATCAGTTGTTTCACACTGAACTCGAAAACCTTGTAATTCAACAAATATTCCAGGAAAAAAATAATAAACTTTAACTACAAATTTCTATTTAACAGATGTACTTTTCTCAGTATCGAAAGCTTTTTGTGTCTTTTTTTTTTTTTCTTTTTTTTTTTACTTCAAAAAATTACAAAATTTTCGTGGAAAATCTAGATTTTTTTTCATTTAAACAAAATTGACTTTCATTCATAAAATATATCTCTGTAATTACTTAATTTCTCTTGCAGCATTAAAAATAAAATAAAATCATATAGTGTATACATATTCAACATATTTAGTTAATTAAATGGAAGATTTATTATTTTTTTAATTTTATTATGATAAATTCAGTGTAAATGTTTATTATACATGAAGCTGATTTAATTTCATCATAAAAAGAAATATGGGAATTTTGACATCACTACATACAAGTTTAGATATTTAATATTATTTAAGATATTTTAGGTTAGACATTTATTGCTTTACTTAAGTGAAACATCTTTAATATATTCTTATCTTTTAATGTAGGAATAGCATATATTTATGTCTGTTTTGTGAATCTGAAGTGTAATTCAATTTTTTTGTGCTACTCTCATCAAACTGGGAGTTTGCTACTGTGCTGCATGCGATAGCCAGTGCTGATCGGAACACGATAATGTAAAGCATCGCTTGCCATCACAGCACCAACGATAAACATCTATGGGCGTGGTCACTATTTTGTAGACATGAGAACACTGTGTTGTTGGAATATATAATTGCACGTAAAATCAGTGTTGTGTAGTGTCCTCTCTCTGTTTGGCCGTTCAGTAGGTGGTAGAGAGGTATTTAGACAGGAAACTTGCCCCTTCTGTACAATAGGGTGGAACGAAAAAAATGTTTTTTTTTTTTTTTCAATATGTTATAGTTTTCAAAACTTGCATTTGATCAAAATAAAGACGGAAATTAAATATTAGCGTTATTGGGTTATGTTTAGAGGCGCAGCAAGAAGGTTAAACATTAAGTTTTTATTAAAATTTTCACAATTAAGTTTTAAAACATTTTTTTCATTCATTTCAATATGCTGTAGTTTTCAAAAGTTGCTTTTAATCAAAATAAAGACGGAAATTAAATATCAGCGTAATTGGATAAGGTTTAGAGATGCCACAAGAAAGGCAATCTTTATTAAGATTTAACAAATTTCGCAATCATGCATATTTTTTTTTCAATAGGCTTTCATAGGTTTTCATAAGTTGCCTTTGATCAAAACAAAGACGGAAATTAAATATCAGCGTAATTTGATTATGTTTGCCGCAAGAAGGGTTTTTACTAAAAGTTAAGTAAAATTTCGCAATTATGTTGAAATTCAAAAGTGAGTACTGAGCATATTTTCAATAAATAAATAAATAAATAAATAAATAAATAAATAAATAAAATAAAAATAAAAACATTTACACATTGCTTTTAATCAGAAAACATGCTAAACTCGCTGCGTAATACATTTTAATTAAGAAAATAATGAAACATAAATAGTATAAAATGAGGTAGAAACAGAACTATGTTCTGAAGAAGACATAGTATTAGATCCCAATTTTTCTATTGCCTCTACGTCCAGTGTCTCTGAAACCGTAAGTAATCAAAACCATAGTCAAATGTTGATTTAGATAAAAAAAAACGTGCCAAACATTTTGATTAGCTGTTTATTGAACGTGAATAATTTTTTATTGTTATATTTAATCATAAACACAGAAAACATCTTAATTTGCTATTTTTTGAATAGAAAACATTTTTATTAAGTTATAACTTACATTGTTTGCTGATGCTGAGGTTGATTTTACCGTTAAGCAGTTACCTGATGATGAGGAAGCTGCAATAAAATTGTTTCAGGCTACGGAATTATATATAAAGGTTTTTCTACGAGTTCATCTGACGACGAGACGATTTTATTCAAATATAAAATGTTTACTACAATGCTAAGAGACAAACAATTTCATGCATGTAGTTTAAATTGCCTTCTATTTTATTATTTTATTAAATAATATATTTTTTTTATTTTAAATTATAAGCATATCTTTGTATTGATTTAATAAAGTAGTTCGTTAAAGTCTGTAATTTTCAAATGTTATAATTTTTAAATGATCACTTTCGGTCCAATAATGTTAATCTTTTCCCAACAATTTCAACTGGCGCCAACTATTATGCTAGGCGACAATGCTGTTGATGTAACGAAAAAGTACACGAAGTGTCTTTAAAAGTGTATTCCTGTTGTTGCCATTGAAAAAGGATTCTTGATTTTTGGTTTCGGAATATCAGATTCACAACTGATTTATAAGTTTATTTGCATTCAACAAGATATAAACTCTTGGTAATTTGAAAATAAATTATATTATTGTCTTTTAACTTTTTGCGAAACATTTCTGTAATTTCTGACTGACACCAAAAAGCAGATTTTGAAGTGGAGATTGGGAATTATTTTTAAAACGGAAATCACCTATAGTTTAGACAAAGATCAAACTGGTTTAGCAATGTTATGGCTAATATGATGATGAAACCACTCATTTTGTTTGTGGTATTTAGGCATTTGGGACTTGATAATTCTGTCTAAATTCCACAAATTTCATTTTATTCATTCAATTTTTAATTTAATTTCTACTTCTTTTAAATAAGTTTTTGGTATCTATATTCAGAGTGTTGGGGAATACTTTCATTGTCAACTAATTATTACATACTAAATCATAATTTCATACTTTAAGTTGGTGTTATGGTAATGTTTCATTTATGGTTATATATATATATATATATATATATATATATATAGTTATAAAGATAAGGAAAACTATGAGTTCTTGAAATCTACTAAGCAATTTGTTGGAAACGGGATCAGGGCTTTCTACAAGAAATTAAACTTTAAACAATAATGATCTACCATATCATGTGCTAGTTCCAAAATTTCACAAAAATCCCGTAACCTTTAGAACGATTACATACAGTCTTGGTTCATATTTGGAAATGATGGTTTTGGATATAAAATTAAATATTTGAAAAAAGTTTTAACAATAAATCCATATACATGATAAAAAATAGTTTCGAACAAATAGATAATTTAAAGAAAATTGAGATATATAGTGGAAATACATTCATATGACTTTGAAAATCTATGCAAGAGTTAGATTTGGAAAATTTAAAGAAACGAAATTATGAATTATTTTTAAGAGTTTAATGTTACATATCTAAGCTTTGAACAGTTCACTAATCTTTTCAAATTTCTTGTTAAAGACAATTATTTATATCATGGTAAATTCGGAGTAAAAATGCAATGGTAAATTCGATGATGGTAAATTCGGATGGTAAAATCGGAGCATGTAAGCCATGCCACCTGTCTCCAGTTACTTTTTTACACCTTAGTCGGTTTTTTCATTGTTGTTGTCGTTCGTGGAGGTTTCCAGTTTTGTGTTTATGTGTTTAATGGTTTTAGTTGGTATTGGTAAAGTTGGTTCTGCAAAAGAGATGTCATGTGAGTGTATCATTGTATATATATATATATATATATATATATATATATATATATATATATATATATATGCTGATGTCCAGAAATTAAGGGGCAGTGACCAATTTCAGACGTTTCGTCGAATATCTTACTGAAACTCGTGAGAAAATGCCCGGAATGTCCTTGAACTTTGAGGATTGAAAGAACATGTTTGACTTCATGTTTTTTCTATCATGTTTTTTCTATCAATCCTATCGGATTTATTTCTCAATTTCTCAATTATTGCTGTAACTTTTTGAGTTTTCACGATATTTCACTGTTTTTTTTTATATGAGTTGCCCTAAAGTATTGACTATCAATTCATGACAAAAAATCTTTATTGTAGTTCGCGTATGCGCAGTTAAAGTTTATTTCATAAAAATACCCCTATATCATCAAATATTCAACATATTATTATATTATTTCTACGATTTTTTGTCAAGTTTTTGGAAAGCGGTGTTAAATTCGGCTAAAAATTCTGCATGCTATAAAAAAAATCTTTTGAAGTTTTTGCAGAAACGTTAACATCTTCACGAATAAACGTGCTATGCTTACAAAAATGCACACAAATGTTGAACAGGACCTACATAGTCATTTGCTACAGTGAGAGAAAATTTTTACCATTTTCTGTTACTTTGGTGATCGAAAATATTATTTTATTATTAAAATTATTATTTCCCCCCCCCCTAATTGTCATCACGACAAAATCTTCACTGAAAGACATGAAGTCAAACATGTTCTTTACATCCTCAAAGTTCAAGGGCATTCCGTGCATTTCCTCACGAATTTCAGTAAGATATTCGACGAAACATATGATATTGGTCACTGCTCCTTAATTTCTGAACACCAGGATATATATAAATATATACAATATATATATATATATATATAAATATAAATAAATAAATAAATAAATACATAAATAAATATATATATATATATATATATATATGTATGTATGTATGTATATCGATAGATAGATAGATAGATAGACCTTTGAAAAAAAAATATCTAACAAATTCTTATAATAAAATTGACCTAATCTCCAATTTAAAGATGGCAAGTAATAATGTTTTACATTGTTTGTTATAATAATACATATACATATGGAAAACATCTTAATAAATATAACCTACTGAAATCTCAATATATGAAGAATCATAAACTTTTAAAACTAGATGATGCCAAACAGAAAATGAAATAAGAATGATTTAATCATAAAACGGAACAAAAATGGAATAAAGAAATGCAATGATGAACAATGCAAAACAAAGCGACACGCGAGTGTTTAATCTTCAGTCGTCATGAACATCCACGTGTCACAAAAAATTCATATTTTCACATAATAGAATAGTGAAAAACCGAAAAGTCCATTACTTGCCGTATTAATGAATTGATTTAAGTAAAAAATGAAGAAGATTATATAAAAACAATTAGAAAATTAAAAGAATAATAAAAATAAAAAAAGGAATATACTTCAGAAATATCTTCAAACAATATCTTCAGAAAATGCATTCAAAAGTTTTTAAAAAGGTATTGACGGCTTGGCAGACAACGAAGACAAGTACGTGTATAGTAATACGTTCTCTTTTTCTTTTCTTTTCTTTTTTTTTTAAATTTAGCGCTGATCACTTATGTTATAGTATTGGTCGAAACCAACGTAGAAAGATATTTTTAAGGATATAAAGAAATGCCACTTTCTTTATGCTATCCAGCAACGATAGCGCTTATTAATTTTCTGTCTTCTATCGAATATATGAATACCACATGAAAATCCTAGATGTATTATTTTCATTACACAGATTTCTGGAATAAGTAGCTCAAATGTTGTACCAATTTGTGGTAAAAACACATTAGCTTTATTGGCATTTTTTGTAAATTGAATTGTGCTAATGCGATGGGTCGCGTTCATTGCAGAATAGCCTACATAAATGGGGTCCTATAAAAGATACATTTTCTTTTACATATAGAATACATTTTTCCATTTACTATATACAATATTCTGTTCCTCTATTTTTGTAATATGTTTTTCTTATTCCTTCAAAATGTTATTTTTAGAGGAAAGAAAAGTTCTTTCTCCCTTTCAAACTTTTATATAACATTTTTAAAAACCTACTTATTTTGGCATTATGACAGCATCCGAATAGGTATTTTTAGAAGCCATTTTATGGTATTTTTAATTGAAAATATTCTCTTGCATAACAATAAAATGGGCGACAGTGAAAAATATATAAATAACTGCTTTATTGGCAGATTTTATTTTACGGCAACATAATTAGCATTAATAGATACTTTTTATGTTTTAAATTGCTTTGATGGATATTCCATACTTAATACATTTTCCCATTCTGTACATGTATCTTTCCTTACTTTATAAAGAAAACATTTGTTATTCGACTTATAAAGGTCTGTTGAGTACATTCGCCATGAGTGCAAACATTCATTTTATCAAATGAAACCACAGGCGTTATTGAGCTGCTCTATCAAACGTCAAGTGTATGATGTTATAAATAAGGCGGCGGAGTTGGGATTTTCTTTATGGTTTACGTATTATGAAAATCTGATTTATCATGGAGCTGTTTGGAGATTATAAAATGTAAGGTTTCGGCTGATATGGTTGTGTTTTTGCACCGTGCATAAGTTTAGATTCTACACCAAATTAGCTATGTCTTTCCAGTAGTAAGATTTAGATCTTCAGTGCTTGGACTGAAGTTGGTTTTAGAAAAACGTTTCTTACATAGTTATAAAAATTTTAAAATGAAGTTTATGTATTTTTTGTAAGAATTTGGTGAAAGTATTTATAGCTAGATATAGCCATCTAGAGATACTGAATAGTGCCTTAAGAGAGTTTGAGAGGTTATGATTAAATAAAAAAATTTCAGCCTTGTTGAAAATTTAATTTTGTAAATTGCGGTTTCAAGGCCTGTTTGTTTTAATTTCTCTGCCCCTTTTTATGGTGCATTCCCTAGCGATCTCGGTAAACTTTTGTTATAATTGTTAAATCTAAAAATCAATTTTTATTTTTGTCTTGCAAACAATGTGATTGAAAGATACTCCTAAACTTGTGTGGTTGCGTATATACATGTCTTATATACTTATAGCTGTATCTTGCATTTATCTTATAATTTGATATGATCTTCTACATATATAGGAAAAACTATGGATGTTTGACCTCCAGGTTTTATTTTTTTTCTAATAAGCACAAGATGGATATAAGTTTTTAGCCCAGAGGCTATAAAAGCCTGAGAGCTGGTTCTGTATGTACGTACGTAACGCGATAACTTTTGACAGAAATATCCGATTTGCTTCAAATTTTGTATATAGGTTCATTCTAAAAAGTCGCTTTCCTAATTAGTTTTGGGGGTTCATTAGTCAAGTATAAAGGCGAGGAACGGGGGACTAATCCTACCTTAATTTAGATAAATGGGTTTTTCATGCAGAATTATCCAATTTGCATCAAATTTTATATATAGGTTTATTCTGATAAGGCGCTTCCCTGATTAG
Source organism: Maratus michaelseni (assembly GCA_963931845.1). Classification (NCBI taxonomy): domain Eukaryota; kingdom Metazoa; phylum Arthropoda; class Arachnida; order Araneae; family Salticidae; genus Maratus; species Maratus michaelseni. Next base: position 285,051,354 of record OZ007587.1, read on the forward strand.
TTTTGGGGGTTCATTGGTTAGGTATAAAGGGGGGGAGGAGGGGCTAATCACCCCCTTAATTCAGATAAATGGGTCTTTCATGCACAATTATCCGATTTGTTTCAAATTTTGTATATAAGTTCATTCTGATAAAGCGCTTCTCTAATTAGATTTGGAGGTTCATTGGTTAAGTATAAAGGGGTAGACGGAGGGAGCTACTCCCCCCCCCCTTAATTTTGTTAAATGGGTATTTCATGCAGAATTAACCAATTTTCTTTAAATTTGGTATGCAGGTTTATTGTCGATTTCTTTATGTTTCAAAGGGCATTATTCTTTGAAATAAGAGTATAATATACAATTAGTGTGAATAGCCTGTGAGCTCAATGCCATCAGTTTAACTGGGTATCTTTTCTTTTTCTTTTTATATTAAGTTAATGTCTCTATTTAACTAGTTATATTGATAATAAAAATACTGTTGAATTGCTTTCAATTTACCAAACAAATCATCTTATACTAGTCAAAAATACAGTTAATGGAGTTATTTTGCTGTAAAGTGTATTTTACCAAAATATTTATAATATAAGACAGCCAATAAAAATCTCACATAGGTAGTGACACGTGTATTTATGCTTTGAATTCAAAATGGCATTTATGTATTGTTTGACCCACTGCATTTGTGTAAACATTTTAAGTATTTAAAATTTTACAAATACATTAAATTGAACTGTAAGGATAATGCACAGTAAACTAATCTTTAAAATATCTAATAAAATTATACTACTCATATCGATATATTTTTATTATCGCTATATTTTTATTATGGCATATTTAGCTAATGTTCCCTCTCAACACGGCATCAGATTCAGATATCTAAGCAAAACTGGATTACATTTTATTGAATACCAAAACACGATGCAGGCATTTTTACTTGATCAATACAAGATAAATTATTTCCTTTCAGAATCTTCAAGGTTTTCCAATAAATAACAACTAATATTTCTCATTTCAACATACTACCTGTTAAATATTGAATTATTTACATGTAAATATTTTTCCAGTGTTTGCTGTTTATTACGTTGATTAGTTGTTTCTACTTTTTCAGATTTTAATAGCGATACAGTTAAATACAATATAAAATTAATAGCTCAAGAACTAACATCTGATAATTTATTCTAATTATATTAAAAGTAATATTTATATTTACGCTAATAACTGGTATTTACACTTCTGCTTTATGAGATGGGGAATATTTAAAAGGGTCAACATCTTTATTACTCAATCACTACGAAATTAATGATTTTTTTTTCAAATAGGATAATTTTTTATATTACTAGCAGACACGACCGGCGTTACGCGGCCCCGTGTGTATAACTTTAAATATATATAAATTATTTTTTTATTTCCCAGGATTACTTTAAATAGATCTCGCAACGCACGTCAATTTTTTCCAAATAATCCTCTTTCCATGAACGGAAAAAGATCATTTGAGTACAAGTGTCTCCTACTTCGTCATAGCAACGGTTTTTGGTGATAAAAGATTAACTTTAGAAACCAACGATGGTGCATTTCTTTAATTGAAATTTCGCTCCGTTTCAGAAAAATCAATGGTTTTAATTTCTTTCAAAATTTATTTAAAAACAACTATTTTACATTTTGATTTTTTTTTCTTTTAAACAATTAATAAATGAAATTAATGAATAAACAATAAACAATGTTCTCCATAAAGGGCTATAAAATAAAGATTGAATGGATAAAGTATCAAATAAATACTTATTGATAAAAAATGAACTTCACATTAGCGATGAAATGTAGAGGTTTTTTTTTTTAAATGATAGCAAAAAATTCAACAATCACTGTACAATTTTCGAATAAACTTTAGAGAAATGAGGTCAACATTTACTACATTGGACTAAAAGATTAAAATTGGATTGCTTTTATGAGTAGATCAAAACTGTCGTCGAACTTGGTAAATCCGTGTAATACACGAATTGTTCCGTTCACTTTAAAATAGCAAAAGAATTAATTAAAAAAAATCCAAAATCTAAGCCTCAGGTACATTTGGACCTGTCTTCTTCTATCTGAAACCAAATTTGCCGACCTGTATGTGCGATAGATTTCCGTATCTCACTTAAACAAGCAAACATACAGATACACTCAAACGCACGCGCAAAATTTTCTTTTATTAATATAAAATCATAATATAGGATGAGGAAAAAGACAATTATGATAATATTTGGCACAGTACAATAAAAGCAGATAAAACAACGCTTTATGTACCAGTACTTTTTAACTAAATACAGATTAGTTTCGGTAGCATTACGCGTGTTGTTTTCCGTGCAAAATATGATGGAATTTTGTCAGTATATATGGAGGAGAAATGGATTCGAGGGATAAGTTTATTTACGAATAGAATTACACAAAATTACAGAGAAAAAGTCAATAGGAAAATGCATAGGTAAAAGAACTGCTAATGGAGAAAAATGTTATTAAAAATTACGAAAATGAGGTTTTTATATAATATTTCCAACAGCATGACAATGGAGGAATAGTGAAGACAATTGCAAAAGCATAGTTGAAATATTATACAGCGTGAAAATAAAAATATTGCCCCATATACTAACTCTGTCGTAAATCATCGTATGAAAATATGACCGATACCAATCGATTATATCGTTCGTAACAACGTTTACGAATTAATGGCATACCTAAATTTTGCGTAGGGGGTCATCGACGTATAGAAACTGTACCAAACTTCAAAATTTTCAGTAGTAACATTTAATTTTGGGGTTTTCGGTACATTTTACCATCGGATACTAAGTGGAAATTTATTCGGTGAAGTAGTATAGAAATTAAGCAGGTTTAAAATTTGGAACTCCTAATGTTAAATTCATTTTTAATCTTAGTGAAACGGATTGCAAAGCTAGAAGTTTTTTTAACCCTTTCCCTACCGACATTTTAAAAATTAACTAAAATGCATGATGTTTTCTCACATTATTAACCCTTCTTTGCATGAGTTTTTCTTTTACAATTGTATTTTTTATACATATATTAAATATTAGACACCAGAAATTTTAAAATAGATTTTTAACTTTGTTCAGCAACATAGTTGACGGGAAATTTACTGGATTAATATTTCTATATAAATATAGTGGTGGCGAAGAAGTTGATTTATTTACTAAAAGTTAAATAAAAAGTGATGGAAATTTACATCACTATGCAATTAAGGGTTAATAATGCTTCCAATAAGCTAAAAACCATCTAATAAAAAATTGTTGAAGATATATATATATATATATATCACGATAACTATCACGATAAATTTAAATCAAGGTTTCTAGTCTTCTTAACAAAATAACAAACATATTTAGCTACTTCCAATATTAAATTATATAAAAATTATATGATTTTAAAAAGGCTTACCTGGAAGTTTCCATTCATCTTGATTAAAAAATTCCTCTGTGAAATATGTCTTTAAATTATTTTTCTCATCTATTGGTTTAATTTCTACATATTTGTACTTTTGATAGGAAAATGATTAAAATGTAAACAAAATTTGTATTTTTTTTTAATTATTAACGTTTTAAAAAAATCTAAAAAGTATGTTCTTGATAAAAGGCGTCACTAGTGAAGGAGTTAACACATTTCATAAAAGGCTTGGCGAAGTAGGCTGTAATCTTGGTTTTGAAAACTTGAATCTTCTAAAAATCGATTTCTGTTCCAAAAATTCCTAATGTTACAATTTATATTTTTCTCGAAAATAAATTTCGAAGATATTCTATGGAATAAATTTTCGAAAACATTACGAGCCGTTACCCATCATTTTTTTAACAGACATCGATTTGTAGCAGATTCAAATTTATAAATTCAAATTTATAGCCCATTCCGCCAAGGGTTTTTTTATATTATGCTGTAGAAAAATCCTCATTGCAATCTGTTTTACAACGATTAAGGTATCTGACTACGTTTAAAAAGTGGTTTTCGACCAAAATTGTCAAAACGATTTTATTACATTTTATTAAAGTCCAACTTTTTATCTTTCTAAAACTGTATTTATTTTTATTGTACTATAAATAGAGCCGGAGTTGCAGCGGTTTTTAAACTACTCAACAGCTATCACTCAAACCGGAAGTACTGTTTAAAGGACCGGAAGTACTATTTAAAGGTACTAACTGGGAGGGGGAAAGCAAACATATGGCCTTCTAGAAATAAACAAAGGCTCAGTACTTGAAAAAAAAGAGTATGGCTCATAAAAACAGTGAAGTTTAGATGCATACTACTGTGGAAATTCTTGTAGTAAAACCTAAAACTAAACTTTAAATGCATTTTTTGGAATATGTAATTTTTGGAGAAAATTCCATACTCAAAACATGATTTCTCAAAAAGTTATTAGAATATCTCTATGAAATTTAAATTGCTTGTTGTTTACACTATTGTGACGGCAATGAACTAAAGATTTAATGTTAGAATAAATATTTTTTGTTTTATGGGTGTTTTCGTGGAATGACATCAATAAATTTTATGAAAATCAGCATGTAAAAAGGTGCGATATACTATAAATTTTGAAATATTTAAAATATCTCTTAGATTTTAGTTCATTACCTTCCCCAATGTCATAAGTATTGTGTGTAAAAAGAAAATTAAGATACATGCAGTAGAATGTTCTGTAGAGTGTTTTGCGTATTGGGCCAAATTTCACTAAATTTTACCACAAAATCCCCCATTTACCAAAATTTCATCAATGAATGAAATATTTTTTGCTTTTTTCATAGTTTCTAGTCATATTCTTAATAAAAATATGATCAAAAAATAATGAAACAGCTTTTTTGAAAAAAATTGCTCCGTACGTAGTCAGGCACCTTAAAAATGAATTTAACATTAGAACACTTTAAACATGTATATTTCCTAAACTACCTGTCCGAATGAGTTCATATTTGGTGTCTGAAATTGGAACTTAAGAATCCAATATAAAGTCGAAATTAGGTGTTAGTTTTGAAAGTTTTAAAAATTTAGCGTAATTTCCGTATATGGACAACCTTCTACGCAAAATTTAAGTACAACATTAATTAGTAAACATTATTAATAATCGATTAGTGTCTGTCACATTTTTATACGATGATTTTATCTAGAGTTAGCATGGGAATAAAGGTAGTAAGAAGACAGGGTTAGTAAAAATTAAATTAAAAATCTTCATTTGAAACTATCAGAAACACTCCTGATGTTTCACAGGAAGCTTACTGGTTTGGCTGTTTTCGTGCAACGTATCAGAATTATTCACTATAAAGTTCTTGTAGTTTTTCCTGCCAGAGAGCCAATTGACACCACTGTTTCATAATAGTAATTTTTTACTTATTTAAGGATAGGAGTTATCCAATCAATGTTTCAGAATAGAAAATCAGAATTTTCCAGCAAAAGATTTCATTATTAAAAAAAAGAAAAAATGAAAAATTAACGAAATATACACGAACATGTAACGAGAGGAACATGAACAACACAACAATGAAATGTACGCGGAACATTAACATTTAATTTTTACAGTGAACTCTAATCACAAATTCAAGATTGCAATGAATGAAATCAAAAACATTTTTTAACTCTTACTAAGGTAAGTAAACTTATATCTACCCGAAAATAATTTCTTCCTTCCTCTCATATTTTTGAAAAAATTATTACTGTCCGAATGTCTTCCTAATATCCTCATAATTTTATAAAACCTTTAATGTTTCAGAAAAGAAAATCAGAATTTTCCACCGAAATGTTTCATTATTCTTTAAAAAAAAATAGATGAAAAGGATTAAACGCTTATCGAAATGAACGCGGGACGTTCCCATTTTATTTTTACTCTAATCGCAAGTTCACGATTGCAATGAATGAAGTCAAAAACATTTTTTAACACTTACTAAGCTAATTAAACTTAGACATGCCCGAAAGTCATTCTTTCCTCTCTTATTTTTGAAAAAGAAAATATTGCTGACCGAATGTTTTATTAATATCTTCATAATTTTATAAAACTATTAATGTTTCAGAATAGAACATCAGAATTTTTCAGCGAAATGATTCCTTATTATTTAAAAAAGAAACAAAACAACAGATGAAAATGTTTAAACGCTTATAGAAATGTACGCGAAACATTACAATTTTATTTTTACTTAAATAACAATTTCTACATTGCAATGAATTAAATCAAAACCTTTTTTTTAATCCTTACTAAGCTACTCGAAAATAATTCCCTCCTTCCTCTCTTACTTATATATATATATATATATTACTGTCTGAATGTCTTCTCAATATCATATTAATTTTATAAAACCATTTTAAGAATATTTTCAAAATTACGATTCTATTTAAAATCTTTTAGTCAAGTTTAAAAGTTGAAATTAAAATTTTCATTCTTAACACAAAGAAGAATCCTTTTCAAGTGAAAACAAAGGCAGAGAAAATAAAATCTTTGAGTTAAAAGTAAATTTAACTTACAAATGTTAATAAAACATCTCCAAAAAAAAATATAAAATATATCTCAAATATCTCTCTCTCTCTCTCTCTTTTTTTTTTTTTTTTTTTTTTTTTTTTTTTGAAAAAAAGGTTCACTTAAAAAATTTGCAATAAGTTTTCAAAAATCGAGATTATTATTTCAGCCTCGAATGTATTATCAATTACCAAATGAAAGCAAATCACTGAAAGTCAAGACTGCCATTTAGAGACTAGACGAACTGGCCCCGAGCACGTGACGGGGCACGATATGATTTCAGACTCAATTTTTATACCAGTCTTTGGGCTCGAAATTGCAGTGAAAATTTTGTTTATTCACAAATTGAAAAAGGGTAATCATTTCCATGTAAAAAAGAACTTTCTATTTGTTGCTATTGATTGAACAAGAGTGTAGTCTAAGTTTCTTAAAGTGTTTTACAATTCTTTACAAATCACTTTGAAAGGAATGGAATTGTTATGGATGAGATACGAAGAGAAATATTCTACTTGATTCTGAATACTTTGCATTGTCAGTGTTAGTAACATAAGGAAGGCGTTGAATATCCGTTATCTCTTCTAACTTTCTGTTTGAAGTACTTTTTCGGAATTACTGGAAAACAGAACTCATATCTATCTGCCATAGTTATACTATGATATTGTAAACGAATAAAAATTGTGATTTTTGCAGATTTATGCCAATTGTTAGGTATAAATAACAAATTTGCTATTTTAAACAAGGACATGAAAAATACCAAACGTTGTCGTGAGGGAGTATTTAGGTTTAATACTTATTTCCATGTATGAAAAGCTTTTTAAATAAGAAAATCAATCTGGAAACAATTTGAAAATGTTATTAACAATTTTCCATTGCATACTTTTGGTATCGGGATCGAGCTCTGAAGACGTAGGGCTACGAAAAAAAAAGTTCAAACTCATCGCGACTGCCCTTTTTTTTTTTTTTTTTTTTTTTTTTTTTTTGTAATGATATTAAAAAAAGAAAGAAAAGAGAATCTCATCTGAAATAAATGCAGTTTACTTAGATAAATGGTATAAAATTTAGGGTATTTTCTGAAAACAAAGAATGTTTTTACGCGAATTGATACTTTGGTTTAAAAAAATAGAATGGTTACTTCGAAAAGGAAAAAAGATTAGATTGAACACAAAGATATTTTTACTATTTTATTCTACTAAAGTAAAACGCAACACAGACATAATCATTTCTTGCATATTCATTTGCAAAATGTTTTTTTTTCTTTAAAAGTATTTGAATTTTTAGTTAGCTCGTAGAGTTTAAAACTTTATTTTTTTTAAACAAAATACTGGAATGCAAGTTAACTATTTAATTAAAACTTCAAAATGACTTTTGTACTTTTAATTTTTTAATTATCTCTAAATACACGTGATTCCCCTTTTGTAAATTATAAAATTTCAATCCTTCTTTTTATTTGACAAATGCAAATTAAATTTTACCTTAACAGCGCATATTTTTATTTTTGAAAATATTTTTTTTTAAATGTGGCTTTTACATAATGATACAAAGATTAATTGTGAAACTTCTCTAAATTCATTCTTTTTATCACTATTTGAATAACATTTTTAATCATAATCTTTTGAATATATTTTTTTAAAACAAAAGCTATGTTAATTTAACAACTTAATTTTTAAGGTAATTATATTATATTTTCCAGTGCGACAATTTTATTTTTATGATAAAAATCTTTTGTTCGAACATAGTTTTAAATTCTTAAATTTAGATAGAATCATGCCAGTTTAACTTAGCTTTAAAAAAAATCAATATATATATGTGTGTGTGTGTGTGTATGTATACAGGGTGACAGAAAAAAACCCGAAAAGTAAAATGAAATGACAAAAAAACATGATTATTCAAACTATTCAAAAGATATGTAAAAACAACAACAATGCGCATCCTCAAATTAATTTTTGTTATTATTATTATTTAAGTGCAAAGTTTGAACAAATTATATACAGTAGTTTTTGAATTATAACAATTTCTTATTGGGACCTTTTTTATTGTTACACTGTATATAAATAAATAAATATATATATATGTGTGTGTGTGTGTGTGTGTGTTGGATATACAGGAAACATTAAAAAATATATCCTATATAATTTTTCACGCCAGCTTTAAAATTTTAAAATTCTTATATTCGCCTAACGATTCTCGGCGAATGATTTTTAAGTCGAAAATTTTTTTTCCATTATCTACTAGTAAAAAAAGTATCCAAGATGTTTTTTTTATGACATTTTATCCGGACATTTTCATGCATTTATACATGTATTCCTAACAGATGCAGACAGATATGTGTTCATATTTTGTCCATATGTTTTGCGTTCTTCATATTTTTTTCACTTTCGCCGATAACATGATTTGTGTTTACATATTATCTATAGTAAATATTAAATAATTGCCTAAAAGAAAATGATGTAAAGTATATAAAAAGACCTATAAACACCATTTATCCCTTTTTTTTGTGTGATTACTTTTAAATTAAATGATTTGAAACAATAAATTCGATAAATTCTTATTTTTACACTGTAATTTAAAGATTTTTTTATGGAAAAAAATTATATAAAAAGTTATAATATCTCTCATTTTTTCATTTAATATGTTCCTGTTTTCCTTTAAATGAATAATTGGATTTTATTGCAAAAGGTTCATGCATATTGCTTTAGTTTTCCAACACTTCCCTGCTTTTCTATTGCCCCACCAGTGGCTGAGAGGTTGTGCTCTCGAAGCTGGTAGACGGGAGGTGCTGGGTTCGATCCCAATCGCGCCCGTCGGCCTAATCGTTCGGAGTTTTCGTGGTTTTCTTCGAGCCGTGGATTTATCCATGCGTAAATACGGGTTAGGTTCCCTTAGAAAGACCCCCACGAAGGGCACTCCCCCCGGGCCTATATCCCATGTGTAGGTAACTGGCCGTCAATAATCAACCCAACCCAACCCTGCTTTTCTATTACAAAACAAAAATATTTTTATAGATTTGTGTTCGAGATTTGAAAAATAACCCAAAAAATAAATTCAACATTATCAAAGTATCCAAAATAAATTTCCTAAAAAATTCAAGTTCGTTTAGATAAAACATTAATATTAGATTAAAAATGAATGATATATTCAATGAAAAAAAAGAGAAAATGTATATTTAGTAACACTATCTAATTAAATAAAAAATAAGAAGAATTACATTAACAGTCTGTAAATTATTTGATTCATATTTCATGCTGGTATGGAGAAAGTTACAACAATACTTACTCTTCTTTTATGGACAAATGTGTTTTAAAAATAAAAAGGAGAATTTATTACTTATATCCTCATATTTTCTAAAATTTTATTTAAAAAGTTTAGAGCAGATTGTTCGAATTCGAAATTTTAAAAACCTCTAAATCATATTAGTCATTTTTATCAAAATTTTGCAAACTACTGAAACAGTACTACGTATTTAGAATAGTTCGAGTAGCAATCAGTTTTCTCTAAACATTACTTTTACGAGATTTACCAGGAATATACAGTGGAGGTTGTAAAATAACTTTCTCCATTTGGAGGCATTAGTAGCTAAAAATAATCATTGAAATGATAATATATTTTATATTTTGCGTTTTGGTGACATGGAGAGATAAATTCGATCATATAAATAGTGCAAAGGTCAACTGCAAATACCCTTTCAGTATTTTGGTACAGTATGGTTGGAAGTATACTACAATTAGGTACGATTCGTCAGTTATTTGAATGCATTATTTGCCTGAACTTTCCCAGTTTCTTGTCAAGAGATATTAGTAATGCTTCTGTCACTTACATTAAAAATAGTACCAATTTCAAGTACGAAATCTTTGAAGTATTTTGGTACAACAAGACTGGATGCATACTGACCACAATTCGCCAGTCCTTCGAGTGAATTATTCCCCTGAAAATTCTCACTCCATCTTCAAATGAAATTAATGACGCTTCTGTATGCATAAAAATAGATAGTTTCTAGCAACCAGCATTTCGTACAAGTAGCAAAAGTTGTATTATATATATATATATATAAGTTTAGAAAATTACAATTTTAATAGGTATTGTATGTGAATTTTTGGCACGCGCACGTGAAAAAGTTCGTCAGCCCTGTCCTATGTGGACACGCAGTATTTTTTATTATTCAAAAGTATTCATTTTCCTGCCCGTATAATTACATCGTTATGACGAATATATATATATATCATTGCCCAACATTAATGTAGCAAAAAATATATTTGAAAATGAGTTGAAGGAGTCTCGGATAATTTGTCATTTTATGGAAAATGGCGAAAATATCAGTTTTACAATTTTTGCTTCAAATGAACTCAGACACCCAGAGACGAAGTTTCGTTAAGATCCGATAATTAAAAATATGGGAAAAGTTATTTTAACTGCGTCCCATTCTTTTTAAACTGTTCAGGATTGTAATATTTAAATTCAATTTTCACAGCTTTTATTTTTTCAATGCATCAATATGACCAAAGTGCAAGAACTTCAACACATATTTTTTAAATTTATTTAATATTTTTCACGGACATTTCTTATGGAATAAACGATAAGATTTTCAGTAATACGAATAGTTTTATTTTGTCAAAATGTTACGGTTTATAATACCTCGGTTTTCGTTGACTTCGGTTACCGTCGATTTTTTCCGTGAAAAAGTTGTTTCGGTTTTCGTCGGTTGCATCGGATTTTGTTTATTTCCTGTGTATTTTTGAGCATTTTTAAATTGATTTCGAGTGCTCCATCATGGAACAAAAGAAAGTTTCTTGTAAGCAACTTGCTTAATAATAATGTCTTGTAATAATGCCCCATTTTAGGCAAATTTCAAAGAGGCGGTAGATACAGAGCACTTTGGACAGCTTTTCTGAGCGACGTAGGTCCTCTGACTCTGAAGCTAGTCCTACTGCCAAAAGACCAAAAACGGAAATGACCCCAGCTACAGTGCCCTGATACCATACTCCAAGAACACTATATTAATTTTTTATTGTTTTTAGTATTAAACGCCATACTTATTCTTTATAAATGTATTTTTGATACGTATTTTGGAGTGTTTAGAACGAATTAATTGGATTTACATGGATTCATATGGATGTAATTGACTCGATATTCGTCAGTTTCGGATTTCGCCGAATGTTTTCGGACGGATTATCGACGAAAACCGAGGTATCACTGTATATATATATATATGCCATGATATTTTATTTATTATTCTTTTAACTAGTTAACTTTTTTAAAATCTGGTCTTTGCAGTTGTAGAATACGCTTGTAAAAAATGCATGAAAAATATTGTTGCAAAAAATTCAAAATTGTTGAATTGTAATTAATTAAAGTAATATTTTCTTATTGTATTTTTTAATTTACCACAATAATGGAATTTGTTTTATTAAATCATTTTTCATTATAAATATATTTTATAATATGTGAATAAAGTATTATAAGTAATGAAATAAAAAAAAATAGTTCAAACTGTACTGAGGCCCTTAAGCGTATAAAATATTAAGAACTTCATTTATTGTTAAGTAAAACTTTTTTGAAGCTGCACTTTTGTGATAAAAAATATTTTAAGAAAATAATAAAAATAAGAATTACAAATAGAAAAGTTTGTTTTTCTGAAAGAAAACAAATATTTTACCATACACAACCAGTATACATCAGTTTTAAAATGCTATACAACTGTAAGCTTATATGTTATATGTTAGTGCACTTCACCATTCACCTTATGATAATTTTTTTTTCTTCGATGAATATTTATGTTTTAAAAGACTTGAAAGGTACATTTTAGTACTATGTTTTGAATAAAATTCCTTTCGAATTTTAAGATCAAAATAAAGATTAAATAGTGAAAAGTCATGCTTGGATTTCTATTATGAATGTATGCGCATTATTATACACACGCGCTTAAATATTGCACGTGTTTTATTTTTTGCTGTCAACCAATGTGTACACATTTGTTTTTCAAAAAGTACTTTTATGAATTTTAGAAATACATTCTATCTTAAAAGCTTTCAAGCAAACAAAATTTTAAACTACCAGAAATTTCTTGAAAATTTAAAAAAAGGGGGTTTACAAATGTTTTACTTTGTATCTGTATAATTTATGACAGCTGGAGGCTAAATTTCCTGGTAAACATTTGATATCTAACTATTCTGGTGAATTTGCATTATAAATTCAATTATTTGTATGCTTTTGAAAAACTTAAACTACAATACGACATCTGATTCTTCATATTATACAAAAGACTGTTTTAATATTTCTTAATTTGTGCAGAGTTGTCTATTGCTTATCTTTAAAAAGCCTCTCTGAATTCGTATGAATGCGAACTTGTTGTTGTTGTTCTTGTGGGATAATTGGTGAGTGTAAATGTTCCAGTATTTCCTTTCGACCTTTAATCCCTTGGAGGACGTGGTACATTTTTATATTCTTTAATTTTAATCCCCAAATGCCACAACGGTACATGTGCTTTAAAATATTTTTATTTTATTTTACAATGTATGTGAAGAAAAGCATTTTCTTGTTTTCAAATAAATTGTTACGTAAATTCTGCTGTCAAACTCTCATTTCAACATTTTATCAACAAAAGAACTTTTCCCCTGAAATGTTTAAATACTCGGTGGAATTGAATTGTTGTTTCTCTTTGTAAATTTATGTTAATTAGTGTTGCATGTGGTTGTTTAGTATAAAATGTGACGTTTCCGCACACCTCCAGAATAAGCTCTATACAAAGCGTATTAGAACAATCAGCTGCTGTGGTCACGAGCGTGTTATTAGAGTTTTTTCCCTGCTGAGATTTGTTTGATAGCATGCCATTTAGTAAGGTTTTAGTAAGGCTATCGATGTTCCGCTCATTGAGTATCGTCAGTGATAAGATTTAAAGTTTTATTGCTACAAATGAAGTTCACTGAAGCTCGTGGGGCTTCGTTAGATTTAGAAAGTTGGACTTTGAAGTGACATTTTTTTCTATGATTTTAGTGTAGTGAAAGGTGTGTTTACATTCCACTTAAAGCTATCTGAAACGTCTTTTAGGGCAGAGATTTCGAAGTAATTTAGGCTAGACATGGGAAAAAGTTTATTCTTTCTCCCTCAATATTTTGTTTAGTACCGTAGTAGACATAAAAAGTGTATGTATTTTGCTACAAAAATATTCGTAGGTTTTTATTTTTAAATGTATGAAATACTACAAAAATATAAGCACATCTTTATAAGCAATAGAGCATGCAAAACTAAACACGAAATGGATCAAATGAAAAAAATTATATAAAACATAATTTTCATACTGAATGTATTTTTCGATAAAAATATGAGTAACGCCTTTTTTACGTATTTTAATAAGCAAGACAATATAATCTCTATATGAAACGAATTTTACTGTATTTCAAAAATTTCGCAACACCATTTATATTCTTTCAAAATTTTCTTAGTGGAATATTTTATGACAAAATAACATTATAAAAGGAGCATACATTATCTAAATACATTATATTCTCTGTAGTAGAATATTTTTATAATGTTATTTTTTATTAAATAAAGTTTTAGATAGTTCTGTTAACAAAAACGAAACTTAGAAACTTAAAGTATTCGTATGCATGAAATTTGAAAAAAAAATAAGTTATAGGTTTATTTCATTAAATCCCTGAAGGGTCATTACTATTGGATTTTATGTTATTCTTTTCATATTTCATGAAAAATGATTATTTAAACAGCATTACTAATATAAGTACAGTCGGCCAAAGAAAAAAAAAGAGAGAGAGAGAGAGAGATTAGTCTGTGCATTTTAATTACAAAATTGTTCCATAAAAAAAAGAAAAGAAACAGAAATTGGAAATTTTGTATCCTTTCAATTTATGTAAAAACTTGGATTGGAAGATTGGAGTGTCGTCTTCATACTACAAGTGTACCAAGCTCATACCTAATTTTGACTTCATACGTGGATTTTTCGGCGAATTTTACTTTAAGATACGAAAAGGGAAGTCTTTCTTCCTCCACTGATATTCTGAAAATCAAATCCCTACTTTAACATCTTGTGTCTATATGTCAATAAATTACTTGCAAGTAAACTGCATTCCTTCTTTTTACAATATCGCCTCTATTGTACTTTCACAGGTATACGATCCCTTGGTATAGTGGAACAAATTTCACGAAAATGTACTAACTATATATGTTTTTACGGCCGTTCTTTTTCTAAGATTATTGATTTATCTCGGTCAAGCATTCGAACTGGTCTTCGGTGAATAACATCCTAAAGAAATCTGTAACCTAAACGTGTCAACAATACCACAAAAATGTTAGGGTAAAAGCATCTCGTAGCAACAGTTTAACTGTAAGTTTAAAAAAAAAAAAAAAGAATTATTCTTTTCGATAATCGTTTTGAGATGAAAAGAAATATAAATAATTTTTATTTCATATCATTTTATATATTTTTATATGACCTTATAGATGAAAAGACACAGTAAAACTGCTTTCGTTGAAACAAAATAGTCTAGAAATATGTTACTACTAAGTTTGCTTTTTTTAAGTAGCAGCGAAATGATTCATGTTATTTTCTATTGAAATAGTCTCCCCCCCCCCCTCATTGTCACGCTTATAATAAAAATAGAATAAGTTCCAACATTTCTGTTACATCAATTTAGAAGAAAACTATTTGTCCTTGTAAAAATATGTGGAAACAATTTTATTAAGCAATAATATATAGATATACCCCATTTTTAGATACATTTTCATTTGTTTTCATTTTTCCGTAATAACTTTGTTTCAAATTTAGAAATGTTCAAAGAAAGTTATTCATTAAATTATTATTATAAAGAAAAGTGTTTCGTGTATAAGTGTGTACGTGAAAAGAAAAAGGGTGAAAGGGGTAAAAAAATAAAAATTTAATTTAAAACGAAATTTTCCAGTAAAATGTAACGCAAGAGTATTTTATTTAAACTTTATTACCGGTGAAATATACAATTGCTCTTTTCACTTTTCATTTTGAAAAGTAAGTTAATCTAGAATTTCGAATTACGTTTTCTAAAACTGAACATTTTCTACAGCAATTCCATTATCAATGTATGAGATGTCCTTTAAAATTGGGATTTATTTTTATTTGATTAATTTACGCCATCTGATCACAGTTTTTTTCTGAAATTGTTTTCAGTTGATTAGAGATGAGATTTCTCAACGTTTTTTTTTTCTTTTTCTTTATTTTTTTCTTTTTATTTTTTTCTTTAATTAAATATTGTGATAAAATATTTCGATAACAAAGGTTTAAATATAAATAAAACGCGAAAACTTCTTAAATTACATTTAAAAATTACAAAGTATTTTGTAATTATCTTTTAATGCGTTAGATATATTTTGATAGTTGTATTTTCGTGATATTCTTTTCGTTTTTAATTTATTAAATAAAGGTAATTAAAACATTTCTTATATAAGAATCATATTATATAAGATTTTAACCGTCTTCTAAATAGTATTATAAATTTTGCTGTCAGGAAATGTTTTTGTAATAAATAGAAAAATGCATTTTCGATATGAATATTAAGATGAAAAGGAACAAAACTTATTTTCTTTTCTGATCGTTTTAGATAATTTTATTACATAACCTTAGATGAAAACTAACAGTTAAACCATATTTTTCATAAAATAAAATTTCGAAATATATGTTAGGAAGTTTGGTTTTCAAGATATAACATATATAACTTAAAACTGTTCAGAAATTAAACCTGCTTACACTAATTTGTGCGATTTTGTTTTCTAATATAACTTATATGCAAAAAGTCATTTTAAAATTTGTTAAATATTGCAGAAATCTGTATTCCTTCCAGAAACATACATTTTCAAAGTCATTTTTATGGGTATCAATATCATTTCCTTGCACATGTAAGTCACGTATGTGGGTAGGCAAATTAGGGGAAATCACTATATAAATTGAAGAGAGATAAAAAATATTTTAAACTTCTTGTAAGATCATTCCACGTATTCGCCAAGATCATGAAAGTGTAGTTTTGCATTAAACAATTTGAAAATTAGTTACTTTTCCACGAGCATATTTAGCATGCACATAGCAATATTTGTGTCTAGATAACGACCCAGCTTTCCTGTCGCCAAGTTAATATACTTCTTTAATTGATTTTAACTAAAAAAGGTGTTATGCTGTGTACAAGCATGTGCATTACACACGCATAAATAGGAAAAAACTGTAAATATATTTGTGTGTTAAATAATACAGATTTATTAATTGCATGTTAAACCACTGGGGAATTACGAGTAAAAATATACATAACATTTATATACGGATAAATTTTGACTGTATAAATTTTTTAACAATTTATTGAATAAATGAAAATGTTTCACATTTGTCTTACTGGAGGTACAAAACAATATTACAATAAGAAAAGTAAAGAAAAAAAGTTATACCTATTGTAAAAATTAAATCTCCTTTTAGCATATTTAAGAATCTATGCCATGAATTCAAAGTACTTTACAACAATCATAAGCTCATTTTCTACATTCCAGAATACTTCAAACACTAACTTCACAAGAAATATTTTGTTCTCTCTTTGATGAATATTTATGTTTTAAAAGTTTCTTAGAAATAAAATGTAGCTCTAGATATTTTTTACAAATTCTTTTTAAGCTTTACCATCACAGTATTGAAAAAATTATGGGCGGCAGTTTATTTAGAACGTGATTGCCTAAGCCATATGTGCACTTGCATGTCTGTAAGAGTGTGTGCACTTATTTTCATTTACATTCTGAAAGATATTATTATGAATTTCTAAATTTCAATTTTTCATAATATTTCAATGTAAAAGAATTCGAAACTACAGGGAATTGCTGACAGCATTTTAAAGTGTATTTTTAGAAATATTTTCTTTATTATCTGTAAAATATAAAATTTGAATATTGCAGTTATTTATTTTTCTATCATATAGCATTTCTAATCGATTACATGTTACTATTTTACTACAATTATATTTTGAAATACAAAATATTTATTGAATAAATATCGTGTTTAGTAGCGTCTAATACTAAACCCAGCAAGTTTTCAAACATCATACAACTTTTTGAATGATTTATATAAATGTACATTTTTGTTTACGAAATTTGAACCCATTCTAATAATGCCATCTCAACTTATTATACATAAAGTATATCCTGTAACATGTCTTTATTATACAGTGACCTATTACGTATATAACTCACTCAGTTACAGTACATTATTTTTACCTTTTAAGCTTTTATTAATAAATTATTGAATGATCTGTTTGTGGAAAATTAAATATTTATATTTGTTTTAATCTCTGACTTAGTTCAAAACCTTTTAAGTGGAAAAACATTAAATTAAAAATATTGCATAGCAAAAATATAATTTTTTCTTATGTTAGATACGTTTCTTCAAATGACTGAGTTAAATGATTTGGAAGAGCACAGTTTCTTTCTTTCTTTTTTGTTTTTGTAATTAGCTATGCAAAACAAAGTGCTACATTTTCGCTCTCTAAATTTTTTCACCAACTTTTTCTTTTAACATCGGCTTATATACGGGTTTCTGATTTTCGACAATGTTTCACTGAACTGTATATTCGGCTTTTACACGGAAATATACGGTAAGTAGTTTTTGAATAAATCTTATTTAAATTACTTAATTGAAAAATTACCTTAGAAGAAATGTAAAGGCAAAAACAATTTATATTTCTGTAATGTAATATTTTTATTTAATGTTTTCCCACTTAAATGGTATTAAATTAAGTCAGAGATGAAAACAAATATAGTTATTTCATATTCCACAAATGGAACATTAAATAATCATCAATAAAAGCCTCAAATGTAAAAAAAAAATAATTGACTTATAGAATATGTTAGGGACTTTGGATACTGTCCATCTTTCTATTGGAAACATTATTTTATTGCATTTAAAAAAATGCTTTATAAATGTTTCCTTTTTTATTTTCTGATGCACTGTTAATGTACTTATATGATTTTCGTTTGCCTTCAAGATTAATTATTGGAATTGTTCCAGTATTAAATTTATGGTTAAAAGAAAACAATAATAATGTTACCATGATATTTACTTCAAGCTAATTTCTTTTCTTCATGTCTGGTTAGTTTTCTAATATTAAGCTTAAAACATTTACTAATATTAGATTTTGAAACGAGGGTTAAAAATTACTATGCAAATTTAGTATGTTTTAAGTAGGAACATAGAATTTCATTAAGCCTTTACAAGGTTTTTTTTCTGTCTATCGCATTAAAATCTTAGTGTCAAAAGGAATATTGCAGAAAAATCTCCTCACTTTTTTTTTATCACAAATCTTCATTTCTTTTTTCTTTTTTTTAATAAAAATAAGCTTTAAATATTTCAATATTGTGTCAAAAATAGACATGCTAAATCACTTTATACATTAAACATAAATTTTCCGTTTTAAGGAACAGAGTCAACAAATGTAACATTTATTTTTAATGTGCCTCGATCATGGAAAAACATCGTTGTAGCGATTATTGCATTGTTGCTTTGATCATGAACAAATCTTTTTGTAAGCCACTATTGTTTTTATTTGTTTTATAATTATTATATTCGTTGTATTTACTTTATGTGTGTGGAAAATATTTGGAGATATGCAAAATTGGCATATCTTTACCTTGCAGAAAAGTTTCCACAGGTAGTTGCACTGTTATGTATGTAATATTTCTAGATAGGTTTTTATACGTATTTATTTACCACTTGGTTAAAGAGTTAAGGCGATATTTGTCAGGGAAGTCTTACAAAAATAATACAATTCACATATCAACAGCTGACCATATCATTTTAAATCTAAGTTTCGCTTCTGGTACTAAAATCATAAAATTGGGAAGGTAAATTTTCAAGCGTAGACAGAAAATATTGTGATTAATATTTAAACCAAAGTTAATTGGAAATATTTTGATTAATATTTAAAGTAAAGTTAATTGAACAATTAAAAAGTATATATTCATTTAACCACGCTGATACTAAATAGAATTTTACTGTTAGGAATTTCTTTTAATTCACTTCTTTTTATCATTCTATCTTGCAAAAATGCATTTGTTCATTTATTTAATATTTCCTTTCTAAATCTTTTATATGTATCGAATTTGTTCGTAACACTACAATAATTTCATATTTTCTACCGTAATCATTTAAATATAATTTAATGCGTTCGTAACATCTATACTTATAAAGGAGTAGCTTGATTTTCTCATAATCAACGCCGAGCCTCAACCGTTCGTCCTAGAACAATGAAATTTGGAAGACATGTTCTTTACACAATGTAGGCGCGTACTAAGAAAGGATTTTTAAAAATTCACAGCATACGGGGATCAAATGGGGGGTCGAAAGTTTTAGATAATTTCGTCTTTTCGACATATCTCAGCAGGAGTTTTAAGTAGGAGCTTGAAATTCGGGATAACAATTCTACTAAAGAATAGTTTAACATGTATTTCAGGGGATTTTAAAAATTCAATCATTAAGTGGGCTACACGGGGGTTCAAAAATTTTCGGTGATTTCACATTTTCGCCATATCTTATCAGCAGCTTTATGTAAGAGCGTGAGCTTCAAGATAACAAAACTACTAAAAAAATAATTAAACACATATTTCAGCGATTTTAGAAAGTCAACCACTAAGGGGGTTAAATGGGGGGGGTCTAAAGTTTTAGGTCATTTTGCCTTTTTACCAAATCTCAACAACAGTTTTAGTTAAAAGCTCAAAATTCAAGATAACAAATGTACTAAAAGTTAGTTAAACACATACTTCAGCGATTTAAAAATTCAACCACTAACGGGATTAAATGAGGGTCGAAAGTTTTTAGTCATTTCGCTTTTTCGCCATATCTCAGCAGCAGATTTAGATAGGAAAGTGAAATTCAGGATAACAAATCTATTTAAAAAATTATTAAATATATATTTCAGTGATTTTAGAAATTCATCAATTAAAGGGGTTAAATGGGTGATCGAACGCTTTAGGTCATTTTGCCTGTTCGCTATATCTCAGCAACATTTTTAGTTAGGAGCTCAGAATTCGGGATAACAAATCTACAAAAAATATAGATAAACATATATTTCAACAATTTTAGAAATTCAGCATCTAAGGGGGGTTAAATAGGAGGTCAAATATTTTAGGTAATTTTGCCATATCTCAGCAGAAATTATAGGTAGAGTCATGAAACTCAGAATAACAAATCTACTAAAAAAATAGTTAAACACATATTTCAGCAATTTTAGAATTTCAGACACTAGGGGGGAGGATTAAATGTGGTCGAATGTTTTACGCCCTTTTGCCATATCTCAGTAGAAGTTATAGTTGGGAGCGTGAATTTCGTGATAACAAATCTACTAAAAAATAGTTAAACATGGATTTTAGGCGAGTTTAGAAATTAAACAACTAAGGGGGTTAAATGGAGGGGCCAATAATTTTCGATGTTTCACCGTTTCACCATATCTCATTAGTAGTTTTGGATAAGAACGTGAAATTCAGGATAACAAATCTGCTATAAAAATAATTAAACACATATTTCAGTGATTTTAGAAATTCACCCATTAAGGGGGGGGGCTAAATGGGGGTCGAAAATTTTAGGTCATTTGGAATGTTCGTCATATCTCAGCAGCATTTTTAGTTATGAGCTTGAAATCACAGATTCAGAATAACAAATCTAGTAAAAATAGTTAAATATGTATTTTCGCGGTTTTAGAAATTCAGCTAATAAAGAGGGTTAAATGGGGGTCGGATTTCTTACGTTATTTTGCGATATCTCAGTAATAGGTAGATGCGTGAAATTTAGGATAACAAATGTACTAGAAAATAGGTAACTATGTATTTCAGCAATTTTAGATAATAATCCATCAAGGGGATTGGGAATAATCCATCACTGTATGTCGAAAATTTTAGGTAACTGTGCCTTATCTCAGCAGCAGTTTTAAATAAGAATGTGAAACTCCGCTTTACAAATCTACAAAAAAAAAGTTGTTAATCATGTATTTCAGCGATTTTAGAGCTAGCGAGTTTGTAGGCAACTTCGGCTATGAACCCGATTGCGGAAGGTTAGACGAAAAACAGAACTATTGCTGATGATTTATTATATAGGGCCCAGACACAAAGTTACTACTTGGGCCCCACCCCTAGCTAATCACGGGTAGGAACCAGTAGTATTTTGTCAGGAGGCTAATGAAATAAAAATATTTATGTCGCGAAGTCTTTATTTAAGTGCTTTTTTTATATTCTTATTAGTTATTTTTGTATACTTTTAATTTAAAGTATTTTATTTATATTTTTCTTGTTGCATATAAAATGCACTTTCTGTGCCCCAAGCGAAGTCAGGGCGGTACGCTGCACTATGTATCTGGGCCTTACTCGGAAACGACCGGCTAGCCGCTCGAAGACAGCTAGTTTTTACATAAAATTTTAGTGGAGATGTATTTTTATGTGTCATAAACTTCAGTATTGCGTTAAAAGTATATTTATTTAATCTTAATTATAATTTAAATCTTAATTTTATGGTATTGCAAATAAATAAAAGTAAATACGGGAATTCAGGTTAAATTTTCTTTATAGTAAGTCAGTATTTTTTATGAATTTTCTTCAATTTTTGGAATTTTGGGACGTAAAAATAATATTTTGAGCATTATACACGAGTTCGCATTATACATGAAAATATATGGTATAGGGTGAAACAGAAACATTTAAAAAAAATAAGAAAATAAGAACGATGACAATGAAAATAAATTGTATGTTCCTATTTCTTTTAAATGCTAAAAGGTGTAAATTAACAACATAATAAATACACAGAAAAATATTATTTTATTAGGTTTATAAAGTTTATTAGGTTGTTTGACATGTTTCGACTCACTCCCAGTCATTTTCAAAAACAAATGAGTATATTTCATTGAAGTATTGTTATTTTATGCATTCCATTATTTGTGAGAATTGTTTTTGAAAATGACTCGGATTGAGTCTAAACATGTCAAACAACCTAATAAAATATATTTTACTGTGTATTTATTATGTTAATAATTTACACCTTTTAGCATTTAAAAGAAATATATTATTACAAGGTGTTTTAACTTATTATATTGTTATATAAATTGTATGGTTATAAAATAAAATAAAAAAGTTGGTTGAGAACTGTATCTTCGATAAAATTAAAAATAATTTTGTTCTTAGTATTGCAGTAAATATATTTTCAATTCCACGATTTTCATAAATTTCGGCTTTCATTATCTTCTCCAGTTTAAATTATTTCAATTAAAAGAAAATGTTTACTGCTGAGGTAGAAACTTCTAAAATATGAAAGTAGTAATAATAATAAAGAGTAAAAACAAACTTCGTGGTTGAAATTTAATCGAAAACACTTTCTTGAAACTCTGTTTTGGTAAAAGTTAAAATACTATTGTTCTTAATTTACTGTTAGTACTGATGCATTCAATGACTTCTCAGTTTTGATTTATTTTCTATAATTTACTTTATTTCAATAAACAGAAATTTATGCTGCCCAGGTAGAGACGTTGAAGAAATGGCGGTGGTAAGAATAATGAAGAGTAAAAACAAACTTCTTAGTTAAAAGTTAATCGAAAATACTTATTCTAAAACTCTGTTTCAGTAAAAGTTAAAATATTATTGTTCTTAGTTTAGCCTTTGAATAGAGTTCATTTGCAGTTTCGTAACAGAGTTTCAGAAAAGGGAGATATTCGAAGGCATTGTGAATTACTGAAGAATGTGGGTACATTATGAAACAAGATTGCTATAGATTGAATTATTTCCACTCCGTGTGATCATTTTATTATCACTCACGAGAATGCAAGAATGTCTCTCCTCATTATTTTAACATTCTCTTTTTTAAGTTTTAAAAATATTTTGGGTTACTTAGACCCAAACAAAAATATGATTTAAAATAGTCCTGGGATGTAGTATGTTGAGAATATTTGGGGTTATTTAGACCCCCCCCCCCAAAAAAAAAAAAAAAAAAAAAACCTTTAAATTAGTCCTGTGTCTAGTATGTTAAGAATATTAACGTGATTCACCAATATTATATCAGTCAACGACCACTTGAGCCATTCAACTACGTTCCAGTTTTTATCGTCTTCATATAATTGAGGGTATGTTAATTGCGGTGAAAACAGGAAATTTTGTGATAACTTCTACCTCCACGTCTTTCTACACTACAGTTTTATACAAGATAAAGAGAAATTTGCATTTCCTATTCAGTCTTTAAGAAAATAAATAGAAAAGATAGATAGGTAGAAAATTACCAAACACTGTAAAATTTATAAATGTAATGATTAGTGTATCTATTAATTGAATTATTTGGACCCACTTCTGAAATGGGTCAAAATAACCCCTGTTACATTTTTTTAATTTAAATTTATTAAAATTTATTTGTAAAAGTAATTTTTGTTCGCTTCTGTTTTGTTACTTTTGTTTTATAAATTGATTTAGTCCCTATTCACGTGAATTTACTTGCATATCTGAAAAAAAGTCCCCAAAATTACAAAAGGTCTCTTGGGGAAGGAAATAATCAAGTGAATTATGTATATTGTTACTTTGCACTTTAGGTGATGTGATATAAAATAAGAAAATTACTCAACCGACAATGATGAAAAAGGTTCTGGTATCAGATCCAATGTAACATAACTGAAACTAACATAACTAACATAAGTAAAATAACTTTTTCATTAATTATTCTCCTCTCATTTTAGAGCTAGTTAGAAAAAGACAAAGGGCTTCTGAAATATCTGATTAAGTATCGTACAACAAATGGCATATTGTCGTAGCATTTTTCAATTAAAGTTTAGGTTGTTTTAATGAACATTCTTCTTATAACTGAAAGGACTCTACGTTTGTTATTTCCTGATCGTAGGTCCTGTTTGAGCCCTTCGCTTATTTGAAGGGCATATTTTATAAAGAAAATTTGGTAACCCAAACCCTAGGGTTACTTGAATCTGCAATTTCAGTAATTTAATACATATGCAAAAAATTAAATTGTAGTTTGAAATAAGCTACAAGTTTTAGTCTTCTCACTCTTCTAAATTCGTCTGTAAAATTTCTGTTATGGGCTCTATTAAGTTATTTAGGACAATTTTTGGTAAAAAATATGCAACAATCGTCACATTTTTGGCAACATAACCCAAAGTTAAGGTACCTGAATATATTGGAAACTTTAGATTTTCCATAATTGTGATGTATATACATTGTTGTGTGTCATAGATAGCACTAATGGCGATTGTTGAAATTTTTTCTCATGTTAATTTAAAGCATTTTAAGTATATTTAGAAACAAATAAGTAAACAGTAGTCTCGATTTGAAAAACCGTTTAACCATTCTGAATAAAGCTCATGCCAAAATACACTACAGATTTTCATCTTCATAATGTACAAAAAAATTAAATTTTAAAATACCACCGTTTCAAAGAAAGGATTTTTACAAAAATATAAAAGACATTAATCGAAGACGCCTACTCTTAAACTCTATTTTCGAAAAGGTAATGTATTTTTTGTTCTTAAAGTAAAATAAATTTCCATTTCCATTCTGTGGCAGATTTTCAGGAATTCGAAAGCGTTACCAATTCCCAATAAAGAATATACTTTTACGGTACTATTCCAATTCGTTTGATCAATCTCATCACTTCAAATATCTCCTTTTTCATTACTTTAACACTTCCATTCTTATTTTTTAAGAGTATCCAAAAAAGAACATTTTTTTATTCAAAAATGTGCTACATTTGTCTTACTTTGTATCAAAACTTCAGTGTGCGCTAAAGATGGATTATCTGTAGTTTCTTAAAGTCTCTTACATTCTTTAAAACAATTAAATACAGCGGATTCTCGTTAATATTGGGAAAAATTAATTACTCCGTATCATTTTCTATTTGAAATTAATGTATTATACAGTCACAACTCAAAAAATATATATATATGTGTTTAAATATACATATGTTTAAACCACTAAATTGTCCCAGGAAAAAAACGGGAATAGCCATTCGAATGGAAATCATGTCTTATTTCAATTTATGTAAAAAAAAAAAACAAGTGTAAGGCCTCTTCTTCATATTGAGATTGTACCAAACTGTGAAATGTTCAATATTAATATGTATGTTTGACAGCATGTTTCGCTTCTTTGGTACATTTTACCTAAGAATACCAAACGGGAAATCATTCAGTCAAGAAGTTTAAGAATGATAAAGGATTAAAATTTTCATCTCCTAATATTTAATTCATTTGCAATCATTCCAAATCAAATTGCAATGAGGAAACTTTTCTAAGCATAACTCAGAAACTACTTGGAGGAATGAGGTATCTATATATATATTTGTCTTACGTGGCGCGGAAATACGGCTGAATTTCTACCTTATTGTTGACAACAACCGTAGTTTCCAGAGCTCAGACCAATGAACAGGAAATATTGTGTTAGCTCCTCCTCTAATATGGCGGTCAGTGTCAGAGCAGTGAAACTCAAGCTAGCAATTATTAAAAATAAAATAATATGAACATAATCCAAAGCGTATGAGATGATTCCTAATTTTAATTATGAGTAATATTTTAATTTCAAATGAATTCTCAACTCTTATTTAGAATTTATTTACGAATTTCAGTCACACAAAAAATCGGAGATAATAAAATATAAACTTTCTAGAATGCCCCTGCTGCCATCTGTTGCTGTTTTATTGAAGTAAAAATAATTTATTTTGCAGAAATCTATAGTCAATTAAAATAATAAAATGTCGAACGAAATTTAAACAATCATTGATGATAAACTATCTTCCTACCACGTAGTGTTTTTTTTTTTTTTTTAATGAATGTAAGCCGTGCTGTACAATATTATAGGTGCAATAAGTTTTAAACTAATTGTGTTTCCAAGATCCTTTTTTCATAGTATTTAAATGGTTTATACGCCCATTAGTAGCATCAACTAAATGCATTTTTAGTTGTGTTTTCAACGGAGTTTTCAATTACTTTTTTACATTAAAAAATTGTCAATTTCATATGTTCAAATGATTTATTGCAGTACTTATTCCGGCTATAATTACTAGAAAAATAAAAAGGGGCGAGCGAGCTGGAACCGCGTAGCGGTCTCAATGTGAATCGCTTTGCAATTCACGGGGGTTTGGCGAGCGTGAGCGAGTAGGGGGCTGAGCCCCCTAGTATTTTATATTTGTATAGTTGAAGCTTCTAGAAATCGATTTCAGTTAAGAAATTCATAGGTTATAAATTTTTATAGATATGGATTTCTAGACCCTTGAAATATGCGAACAAAAATTACAACTGATGCCGGAAAGTAGTTTTTGCATTAGGTAGAAAAAACTACCCGCATTGCAATTTGTTTTGCAAATGTTAACAATTAATTTAGCATTAGGAGTCCCAAAATTTAAACCTTCAAAAATCCTAAACCATTTTTTTATGTATGATCGTTCATAATGTCATTTTTAATATAGTAATTCTTTGTACTAGTGCGTAGTTTAAATTATTATAATTGGCTAATTTTTCAACATTATAGACCACAACTTAACTTAAATAAAGTTAATTAATGACTTAATTAATAATAACTTAATAATTATCTTAAATGAACTTAAATAAATCAACCACTGCAATATCCAGATTAAATAACAAATCTCCCATTACAATGGACTTCAATAATGCTGAAAAATTAGCCAATTATAATAATTTAAACTACGCATTACAGAGGGAAACCATAGAAATATTTACATCAAATTCAGAAACATGCAATGATATCACCCACGCAAAAATAGATAACAGATGGCGCCATATGTTATTAGAAAAAGGCAAAACAGGAGTTTTCAACAGATTGGCTGACGAAGCAGGAAACATAACATCATTGACTGAAGATGCCTGAGAGCGACAGTTGAAAATATTTTTACTGTTTCACAATTTTTAACAGATTAACTAGTTTTCTGTAGCTTTAAAAGTATTTTTTAAGACTTTTAGACCTGTACACTGCTTCTTTGTGTGTTTGAAAAAAAAATGTCTGTGAAAATGGGTAGTACAAAGAATTATTATCCTAAACAATTTGATCGAA
This sequence comes from Maratus michaelseni, assembly GCA_963931845.1. Taxonomy (NCBI): domain Eukaryota; kingdom Metazoa; phylum Arthropoda; class Arachnida; order Araneae; family Salticidae; genus Maratus; species Maratus michaelseni. The sequence goes on from OZ007587.1 coordinate 285,078,832, forward strand.
TGACTTCCTGTTTGGTATCCCATAGTAATATGTACCACAAAAGCCAAATAAGAGGTCGAAAATAGGTATTCGTATTGATAGTTTCAGTGTTTGGTACAGTTTCTGTATGAAGACTAACTACCCTAAACATATTTTTTGACATAAATGAAAATAAGATATTATTGCCAGTTCAATGGCTACTTTCATTTTTTGTGACAATTTGGATATTAAAATGTATGAGGGAACTCTTTTCTTTTGGTATACTGTACATTGCTTAAAGCGTACTATTCTTACTAATTTACTCAGATGATACGGATGAGCTCTTCACAAATTGACAAGGCAAAATCGATTCTGGTTTCGTACATTATTTCTTCAAAAGTCATGAAACTTTAGTTTCATATAACACCCGTTATTGAGAAATCATGAAAATGTCAGTACAGTGATGAAGAGAGAGAAAATACCCCACCATCAAAAACATGAGAGTTTCAATCATTGCTAATAGTTAGTTGTTCCTGATATTACCAATCAAAATGTGATCTAGTAAAAACATCTGTGAAACATGACAAATAAAAGTGAGAAATTACTTTAAATAAAGTTAAATTATGTAAATACGTCAATTTCTTTGCCTATGTTGTTTGTCCTTGGAAAATTATTCATTTGTATTTGCAAATTGTCATTAACCACATTTTTACTAAAATCACTAAATTAAAGAAAAAGCTGTTTCTTTTGACATAAAGACAGTAAACTATTTAATTTCTGTTAAAAACTGAATTCAGTTTATTCGGCGCAAGGGATGACTTTGCACAATTCAAATGTTTAGATTGTTTAATTTGGACTGCGATTAGTGCAGAACAAAAAATATCTTCCTTGGAAATCCGCACTAATGGAAGTTCACTGTATATATAAAATTTTTGTAAAAAAAAAATATCATATGCTCTACCCAAAAAACCATTTTTCTAATCAGAATAAATGTTATTCCAAAATACTGAACGACTTTTTATCTAGACAATGTACAAAAATATTAAATTTTAATAGTTTGTTCGCTTGATAAAAGCCTCCGTGGCAAAGAAAAGGCTATTAAGAAAGATGTATAAAGAGATTAATCACAGACGCTTAAAATTAAACTCTAATTTCGGCAAAAATAAATATGTTTTTATTCTTGTAAAAAACATATATATGTATATTTTTTATTTGAAATTCCGCAGCAGTGTTAAAAAAATTAGGAGAAACATGAAAACAATAGCATTTACAGAAGAATCTGAGTCCATTAACAATAAAGATTATCCTTTTATGATACTAGTCTACTTATATTGATCATTTTTATCACTGCAAAAATCTTTTTCTTCATTACTTAACATTATCTGTCTTATTTTTTAAAAGTATCTGAACCAGAATCATTTGTTTTTTCAAGAATGTGAAGTGGATATATTATTTTAAGTAAAAACTTCAGCATACACTAATGGTTGATTAGCGGTAGTTTCTTAATATCTCTTATAATCCTTTTAAAAACTTAAATACATCAAAAAATATACGGAAAAAATATCTCTAAAATCTCTATCTGGAAAAAAAAAAAAAAAAAAAAAAAAAAAAAAAAAAAAAAAACTTCATTTTGTCAGAAATTAAGGCACGCCAAAATACAGCATGGCTTTTATTTAGATAATGCACAACAATATTAAATTTAATTTTAGTAATTATGATTAAATGCATTTAAAAAAATTCGTAGAAAAGAAAAGACAGAATCGACTTTTAAAACAATCATAAAAATGCATTAATCGAAGATGCTTACCCGTAAAATCTATTTTGAGCAAAAGTTAAAATACTTTTATTTTTTGAAAATGTATTTAATTTGAAATTCTGCGGTAGATTTTCAGCAATTTGGAAATATTCAAAAACATTACCAATTCAAAGGGAAAAAAACAAAAAACGAAGAAGAAGAAGAAGAATGCATTAAGAATAAAGTTTATCCTTTTTTTTTTTTTTTTTTTTTTTTTTGGTGCTATTTTACTTTTTCCGATCATTTTCATCACTGTAATATTATGCTTCCTCTTTTACAATAAAATTTTGTTTTCGAAAAACTTGATCCAGATACATTATTTTGTGTCATAAATTCAGTATACACTAATGGTGGATATTAGCTATTTTTTTTTTTATATCTCTACCTTTTTTTTTTTTTTTTTTTTTTTTTTTTAACTAATTGCATCTGAAAATTCAAGTAAAAATTCAAATAATGTGACAAAAACTTATCCTATTTATCAAAATAACCTTAACGTCAAGCTGCATTTCAGGTTTTTATTTACATAATTATAAATAAATTAAATTTGGGCAATTACGAGTGATTCATATAAAGAAATAATCCACCGCTTGAAAAAATATTGGAATTAAAGCAAGTAGAAACATGTGTAATCAACAGAAAAAAATATTTTTGAGTTAATGAGCTGTAATTAATTGGATTTTGAATGGAACTTTAATTCATCCAAACATCTATAAGTACTGTATCTGCAATTTGAGAAACCCTTGTGAATAATATGTACTTCATTGCATCCACATTTTTAACACTTTCCAACCTAGTTGAAAAGTGTTTATGACTTCGGTTTGTCTGGCCGTCTGGCCGTGCTCTAACTCCCGTAAATATGCTCGGATTGCCCTGCAATTTTTATATGTTATAATCGTTATCTATAGCATGTTCCCTATTTCAACGGAAGTGTGTAGCACGAATAGTTTTTTTACAGGGACAGTCAAAAGAATTCCGTTACATTACGTCTATGGAGAAAAATCGTCTGCGGTTTATTTAAATAATGTTTCACTATTTTAAACGCATTGAAATTTATATAAGGTTCATTACAAGACACTTACTACAGAATATTATGTGTATAGCAGTCATCGTTCATTTACAGGGACACACAAAAAAATTCTCTACTGTATGTTAACAATAATTCCTGGAAGTGCGTTTTAAGTTACTGAATGCGATTTTAATTTTAAATCGCTTTTTGTATATTACGTGGTGTGTATAAATTCTGTAGATCCTATACAGGGAAGCACAAAAGTTCGGGAACACATTTCCGTATTATTTAACTCCAGACGGAGAATTTTAAACTGTGCTACGTGTTTCCTAACTGAACTAAAATTTAGCATCCTATGTAGTATATATACAAATCTATAGATCCTATACAGGGCTGAATAAAAGTATTCGGATTACTTAGATGTTATCTTTTAGCTTATTAAAGAGTATGATTCGTAAAATTATTTTGGAAGCGTTGGAAAGTGTTACATAATTTATGCTTGACGCATGATTTTTCGTTCTTGTTTTAAAAATAAAAGCAGATTTTAAATATTTTAATTTGAGATGCTTTTTCAGTAATCTTATATAGTGTTTTAGTTCACATCTGCATGCTAAGAGACTCATTGAGTAATTTCTTAGAAAGACTCCCCGGAGAACACTCTCGCCGCCGGCCTGTATCCCTAATGCAGATAATCGGTTGCAACAAATAACCAACCAACCATAGATTAATTTATTTGAAATTTCCTTGATAGAAGTTTTATAGAACTATTTTATATCAGCATCTTTTTTATAAGAGTATTATATAGATTTTCTAATTTGACAACTCTATGGTAAGAGTCTTGCACACCGACTTTACTTTCACATATTCTTTACAACAGGCTCATATATCGTGAGCTAGACGGTTAGTTGCAATTACCAAATTGCGAGCAATTACCAAATTGCAGTTCATTTTCTTCCTCGATATTTTCCTTTCTCCATAAAAGAACATAAATTATATATGAAATATATATTTTCATAATTGTGTTAACAAGACTTATCATCTGATACTCATCTCAGTGAAGTTCATTTTTTGCTTCTTCGATATTTTCAAGTCTAGTAATCTTGAAAGCTACGTAACATCACATATCCTTAAATATCAGAAAGATTTATTAAAATGCATCTACACTCCATTAGTGTGTAAGTTAATCAATGAAAACTACAGATGTAGCATGCAGAAATGTATTCAATTAGTTCACAAGATGCTTTTTTTTTCTTTCAAATTATCCTAAGCCGTTTTTGTTCAGAATATTTTATATATTGTTTTCTAGCACGAGTGTAATCAGCCAGTTAAATGACTGAGTATAGCAAGAGGTGAACTTTATTCAAATATACATTAGTTGTCTATTGTATAAAATAATTCGTAAATTCATAATAAAATTAATAAAAATCGTAAATTTACAAAGGAAAGAAACATTTACTGAATACGGATGTTATGATATGCAGGCATAAACTAATTTGTAAATTACACAATCGCCACATAAGATTGTAATTGTCTGCCAGTTTTCAACGAAAAAATCTGATATTATCTTTGAAACCATATATTGAATATCTAGTTTTGAATTAGATAAATAAGTAACATTTTTAAATCTAGCTAAGTGGTTTTAAGTTAAACTCGTTTGAAATGATAAAACAAGTAAATTGTTCAAAATAAATACATGCCCTTAATGGATTTAAATAAAGAATACTTAGTTTCTAATTAAAGAAATCTCAATATTAAATACACAATTGTAAACATAAATTATTTTGTCGTGTTATAAGTTACATATAGTAGAAATATATTTTCATGCAAATCGTGCAAGTTGTGAAGTAATAATAATGAATAAAATAAACTATTCAACGAAGTAATTTTTGTACTATGAAAAAGAATATGTTTCAGAATATGTGACTTTTATTTTAGCAAAAATAATCTAAAGTAGAATAAATATAAAATGTTCTACTAAACAAAAAAACCGATTTTTTGTATTTCGATTAATTTTTTTAATTTTTTTAATGAAAAACCTTTTTAAATGAATTAAGAATTATGTTTGACATTTATAAACATTTTATTAAATAATTTGATTAATTTGATATATGTATAGTAATTTGATTAACTAAATTAATTTTGTATTTATAAAAATACTATTTTGTTATAAAAATTACGAGATGCAGGGATAAAATAATTAAATATTCTAACTCCATAACAAGCATAAATAAATCTCACGAGCGAAAACACGAAGAGCTCTCAACTCTTAATTAATTCAAGTACGTTTTTGTACTTGTACTTTTAATGTAGTAGTGAATACACCTTATTGAATTCTTGTTTAAGTTTTGCGATTTTGTTTTTTGAAATTAAGGATTCTTTTTTTACTATTTATAATCAACTTATTCCAATCATCTCAAAAGAATCACGGTCCTGTTTTTGACTAGATTAAAATAATTTAATGATTTCTCTAGTCAAGTTCCTAATGTGCAACCAGCTAAACATGTTCAAAATAATAAATATTGATAAAATAATAATATATTTATGCGACTATAACTGAGTTATAGCTTCTTTCACTCTAAAAAGAAATTCGTCGAAAAACGTAAATAGTATTTCCAGCACAGTTTCCGCAACTTTCCTCTCTCCAGCCACAATGACTTGACCTAATATTCCTGTGTCGTTGGAGAATATTTGAGCTTAGATTGGCGACGTTTTCGTTATTTGAGGGTAATAGGACATATACAAAATTTCCACCTAAACTTTTGATTAGGGGAGAAGGATATATTGAGATGAAAGATACGGAACATTGTTGGTAGCGCAGTTGCCGGAAAACACCCAAGATTTACTGAAAATTCAGATAACTTTGAAAATTTTTGGTAATTTTTTAGATTAGAGTGGCGATGCTTCCCATTTTTGGGGAAAACGCGTTTTCCCCAAAAATGGGCAAATCAAAATTGGCCATAATTATAGGATATTGTATTCATGTAATTAGTGTACCATACACAGAAATACTGCGACTAGAAATAGTACCATTAATATAGATGTTCATTTTTACAATACTCACGAACGCAGAAAACTCTTTTGTAAAATAGCGAAACATGCCTGAGTAACGTACATGAGGCGAGACTTCCTATTAACATCCTATAGGAAAAGCATCACGAGCGTGTTAATACTTCAATGGCCAGACAAAAAATTTGATTTTGAAACTACAGAATTTCCTACATTTCCTGAAACCCTTTGAAACGTTGGTCCCAAAAATATTCCCAAATCTATCTAAAATAATAAAGATTTTGTCTGTCGGCTGTCTGAAGAGCCCGCTGCATGCTGAGCTGTAAAATTTCGCAGAAAGGTACTTCTATGTATGTATTATGAACCTCGAAACCCGAGTTTGGATTTTTTGATTAGATTATTTGAATGCAATTTTTAGCTTTTGTTCTTGTTTTGTGGTGATTTTTCTTTTAATTATGTCCTCTTTTCAATAAAGTATATTCTGATTTTATACAGAGACTTTTGAAATTTTCAATGCATTTTTTATGCGATATATATAGTGTTTTTAACGTTTCGTAGAGATTTTTAGATTCGTAAAAGAATTCTGTTTCAAACTTTTAGCACACTGTATTACATTTTGTCCTCTGCGATTTTTGAGTTTTTAGCGATTTTAAATGCGATTTTCAGCGTTTTTTCGCGTTATGCGGCGATTTTCTGACATTCGCAAAAATACTTCTAAATTTTTAGCCAAACAAATTAAATTTTGTTCTCCGCGATTTTGTTTTTGCGATTTGTAATGCAATTTTCAATACGATTTTTAGCATTCTTTTGCGTTGCGTGGCGACTTTTTGACATTAGTAAAAGGGATTCGTTTTTAAACATTTAGCGTAATGTAACACATTTTGTCTTCCGTGAATTCTGATTTTTTAGCAATTTCCAATGCGATTTTTAGCGTTTTTTTTTACATTTGTGAAAGAATTCCAGTTACAATGTTTTAGCCAACTTTACTAAATTTTGTCATCAGAGTCTTTTTATGCGATTTTTAACGGGTTACTTTTGAGTTTCGTTGCGACTTTTCGAAGTTAGTAAAACACAATTTTATTTTAAATTTTAACCCAATATAGTAAATTTTGTCCACTTATCAATAAAGTTTATTTGTAATTTGTACAGCGATTTTTAAATTTTTCACTAATTTTTTTATGGGATATTTAGAGATTTTTTGCGTTTAGAGGCTGTTTTTTTTACATTCATAAAAGGCATCTGTTTTAATCTTTTAGTCCGATATAGTAAATTATGTCCTCTGCAATTTTCGATATTTTAGCAGTTCTGCAATTTTTAATGTTTTTTCGTGATTCGCTGCAATTTTTTTCACATTAGTAAGAGAGCCTAATATAATAAATTTCGTTCTCTTTCCAATAAAGTTTATTCGAAATTCTTGCAGTAACTTTTATGTTTTTCACGATTTTCACAATTTTTTCGTTTTTAGTGCGATTTTAGGATTGGCTTGAACAACGCCGGGCGGGTCAGCTAGTGATATAAATACGAGGGTTGATCAAATGTAATAGAGACGTTTTTAATAGATTATCTTTTAAATATTATTTACCAAAATTACATCAAAGTTGTTTTTATAGAACACTTTTTTTAAACATCTACATATTATCTTCAACATATTGGAAGTTATTTTATTCTTGTGTAATAAAAAGAAATAAGACTCATGAATCATGCTGCACAAAAGTTATTTGACTTCTTTATCTGATGAAACTTTTGCTCCGGCCGTTGCTTCTTAAAGAGGATATAAATAAATGTTAATGAGAAGATGATAAGTTAGGACATTAAAGAAAGCGATCGAGTGAATCACAGTAAACTTTTTCTGCCGTTACAGCTGTTGTGTGAGATATTGCATTGTCCCAGATAAGATGAACATTCGTATCGGAATGGCACGCTTTTAGGACCGATGTTAAGCTTTAATCTTCCCCAACAATCAGTATTACTATACTGCATTATACGTTCGTTTGTCATGAAGAAAATTGACTTACAAAATACCCCACAAATCACAAAAATTATTAGTCAGACGTTTGTCAGTCTTTACTTTATTCTACCTTTACATGAAGAAAGTATTGGATTCATGAAAGTTTTTGAATTCCGGTTTTCAACGTATTTATACGTTTTGAAAGGTCCTGAATACGATTTGACCATTTTTATAAAATGTCTGTCTGTGAGTCCCTGATATAAATTGCTGCTGATTAGTTTTTGGTGCAAATGACCCAACAGGTAGCGCTGCTATGCTGCATTTTTTGCGATTTCCGCAACAGCTCTATCTCTTATTTTCATCAAACTTCAGATTCAGTTAGACCATGACATGAATAGACGCTGATTACATTTTGGTGTAGATATTCCAATAGGTGGTGCTGCTATACCACTTTTTCATTATTTTTACGAAAGCTATATCTCAAGAACTATTGCACGGAATTTCATCAAAGTCTGTTAGACCTTCACATATATAGATGCTGCTTACGTTTTGATGTAAATAGCCCAACAGGTGGCGTTGCTATGATACTTTTTCCTTATTATCACGATAACTATATATCAAGAAGTAATGCACGGATTTTCATCAAACTTCAGATTCAGTTAGACATTGACATAAGTTGTTGTTGATTAGGTTATGGTCTAAATCTACCAATAGGTGGCGCTGCTATGATACATTTTGGCAGGATTTACATGATTTTAGCAATAGTTATATATCAAGAACTAATGCACGGAATTTAATAAAATTTTAGATTCAGTTAGACCTTAATATGAATTGGTGCTGATTCTTTTTAGTGTATGCGAAACCTGTCTGAGATAGAAGAAAGTTTTGGGATTGGCACATCCGACTAGTTTATTATGTGGTGCAGTTTCACTTTTTGTGTGGTACTATTCCACACTGGATCCATTCGTTTCACTTTCTTCATGGCCATTTTTAAACAACGTGCCATTTACATAATTGAGACATCTATAGTGTAGTATTTTCAATTACTACATTCAACCTTCCAAAATTTCAATAATATTGAAAAGATACGTACACTCCTTGGAATTGCCAAATACAAGGATGCAAGCGCTGCACCACCAACGGCCGATTGTCACCACTAAATTTTAATAGCATTGGTCAGCTTCTTAAATGACAGTGAAACAGTTTATCATTTCAAGGGGATTCCCAGTAACAAGCATATCCACTCCATGTATATGAGTAGTTGTGTATCACAACTTAAAGGACAATTTTTGAAATTTAATAAACCGAAGAAAACCATTAAAATTTAGTGGTAGCAATCAACCATTTGTGGCGCAGTTCTTGTATCCCTGCCAAATAACCTGACACGAGTATTTCTGATTAGAAAATTTCTTTTTAATATGTAAGTTGCTGAAATTGTAATATTTTTTAAAATAAAATAAGGCAAAAAATCCTATTAAAAATTGTATTAAAATTGTACGATGGCATTTTCATTTGTAGTAAGCTTTAAAATTATATTTTGTACATCCGCACTAGGTACTTTGTGTTTATTCATAATGCTAGCGACTAAATAAATGAAGAAATGAAGAAATGAAGCCTATTTTAGCAGTGTCAGATAATATTTTAGACCATATACTTATCATAATTGTCCCGACAACAAATATAAAAAAATTATTTTCATATTAAAAAAGACTCTTTTATATTTTATCCACCTCCGTACATATTCTTTCAGATAAACTATTACGAAACTTTTATACAAGCAGCATCGCATAGGTTCAACAAAGGATTGAGAACGCGCCGTTAGTCAATGATGTTTAGTTTTAAAACACGAGTATAGAACTCTTGACAGGTTAACAAAGCGCTAAAATGAAAGTTATGGAAGTCTTGAAAAGAGAACAGAAAAGACCTTTATTTCCATTCAACAAAGAAACATATAGTTATTTTCCCTCCAGTTAACAAATAAAAACATGGACGATGTACCGAATGTGCCACGCAATGGAAAAAAACATAATTACGTGATTAATACGTGTACCTCATTTACACTGTTGCGAAATACCCTGCAGTGTTCAACCAATATTTAAAATTGAAATTTACAAGTTTGTCTGCTCTCTTTGATTATTTCTATTGGTAAGTCACCTCAGGAGTATGGATTATGTGCCCAGATATTCGCGTAATTTGTTCCATTTTGTTTTCATCTATAAAACTTTTTTTTATAAAAATTTGATGTTTACTGTTTTTATAATATTATTAACCATTGCATTAAAAAAGAATATCACCAGAAGTTCATATTATGTTTTAAAAGACTTTGATGTATGGGATACGCCGCCCGTGTTTTTATATTTCTATATAAACCGTCCATATTATATTAATTCTAATTAAATTAGTCTTTTTTAATCAATTTGATGCTTATCACTGTTAAATTATACTACTGTGCATTGTTTTAAACAAATATATTATTTTATAGGCATTAAAATGCCTTGGAGCACACAGTACGTCACTCGTGTTTTCATGTTACTACAAAACCTTCCTTTTATTTAATATCAAAATAAATATTCCAAAATTTTAACAATAGTTCTAAAATCACACAAATAGGGTAAGTCCGTGATAGTTGCATTACTTAATCTCTCCTTCATTTATCTTTTTATAGCAATGATTTTTGTAGTTCATGTGTAACCTATAAACTCCAAATTTTATGTAGAACATCATAAAAAATATTACTTTAATATAAATATCATATAAAATAGTGTTTTTATCAAAATTTTAATTAATGATTTTGGCCATTTATCCCGGACCTCAAGGTTAGATACCTCACTTGATCGGGATAGATGCCCTATTAGTAAAAGAATAGGAAGTATAGGTAATTAACATTTATAATTCAAAATCTAGATTTCATTTGAAGTAATAGCCTATTTACATCTAATTTACCCTTAAAAAAAAAAAAGAATTTACATGCTCTGTATATTAATCCTGCATCACACTCCCACACCAAAGGATATTTACTATTCCCAATTCTTCGAATAAATGGGTATACAGAATTTGAAGCCAAACGGATAATTCTAACGAAAGCTAAACTTGTTAAATCTAAACTAAGAGGATTACCCACCCCGGTCCCCTCTTCTTATATTTGATGTAAAAACTCTAAAAACTAATTCGGGAGGCAAATTTAATATTCACGAATTAAATGGGTTAGATTTTTAATTTTCTTAAAAAGTGAGTTCAAAGCATTTTATATATTCTACGGAAGGTTCAACTTATGTAATTTAAATTTGGAGAAGGGGGGGAAGAAAACTTGTCAATAATAAAAGAAATATCCTTTTTTCATGAATAAAACATTTATTTCAAGAAATAAATAGCTATAACTTCGTCTACTACGTATTTTTATAATGTTTAATAGTAGAAGCATATCACTAGCTCCGACACACATCAAGCAGCAGAAATACGGCAACTTTACTAGGGCAACTAACCCCTTCTAACCTGGATTTACTCTATCATAAAAAGTTTTCAGAAAATATTAATCTTTGCTTACTGGCTGAGATTGTTTAAAAAAAAAAATTCCATTATTTTGTGATGGTGAGAAATACCACCATCTAGATCTAAACTAGCACACACTATAAAAAAAAAGTATTTGGTTTTTTTTCTGCATATTAGCAGAGTATTTGGTATCATTTTAATCAGTGAACAGTGAACAATACAAATTAATGATCCATTTTAGGATCAGCGCATACAGATAGATAATTGTGGAACAAAGTGAACCACGGCAGTCAAGGAAATATTTGGTTTTCCGTTCCCACGAATGATTTAACTACACCTAATAAAAATGTCATGGAGAAAATTGTCAGAACAATAATATGACACATTTATTTATGAGAGCTTAAATAGGCACGAAGACCTCACAAGTAAAAGCATCTTTACCTCCCAGACACAGCACGGCGTCAAGAGGAATCACTATTGTACCGACGGGCCTATGAAACACTCAAGGGGAGTACCAAATTTCTCCCGCATGCCAATGGTCATCTCTCTAAAATCAGAGGTATGGCCGAAACATGCAAATTTTCAAGAAGTTAAAACGTATAAGGCCTTAATTTTATGTGAAAAGGGAAAAATGGTTCCATACCTTTTTTTTTGCTCCACGAAAAGAATGTGATTTTTCTTGAGAGTTCAGATTCAAAAAAGATGGAAAAGTAGAAGGTTGACTGCTCTCTAACTAAAAAAACAGATTTTGAGTGTGTGTGCCAATAGATGGAAATGTACGCGCTAAGAAAAAGCGAAAACGCGTCAGCCATTACCTCCTGCTGTCAACGTTATCTAGTAATATAAGGTAACAAACAATCTTCCTTCACCATTGTTCCATTTTATTTAATTAAGCTATATTCTTTTAATAATACGAATTTAAGTGTGTATGAAGATCCTACCCCGATCTAAACATAAAAAGGCTAATCAAATAAATACTTCTAGGGTATGGAACTCTGCCTTTCAAAATCGAATTTTTTAATTCAGTAAGATAAACTGTAATTCTCAGAAAATAAATGTTGAGAATACAGTTCTCAACTAGGATTGAATATTTTTATTTTTTTTAAACATTTATGTTTGTTTTTAATCATATGCTTATAATTACCTTGTAAATAAACTCAATTTTATATTCAATTAATTTTAGTCAGTTTTCCTTTTGTTTACTTAATTTATTGAATTAATATTAAGTCTTTTATTTTAGGAAATGTTTTCTTTAATATTACAATCTAGGTTTTAAAATAAGCCATTATATATTTAATGTTACATAACTCTCTGCAGGTAACCTTTGATGATTGTAATTGGCTCAAAGAGGATCCGAACATCAAAAATAATTCACAACGCAACTTTTTCTTTTCTATAATTAATTGATAATTTGTCTAATAAAATTTTCTAAGTATAAATTATCATATCAGATCCTTAGAGTCATAGGTGCAAAATAAATACTATACGTCTCGGATAATTTAAAATACTCATATTAATCAATTAACAGCAATATAGTGGTAAATCCTATGCAGTCAGACTTAAATTCAAATAATTTAATTGATCACTCTATAGCATTCCATCATAGGGTTTACCGAATTAGAAGTGGTACCGTTACCTCTTTCTAAATTATTTTAATATATTAATTTAATTTTAGAAATAGAACTTTAGGTTATTGTATAATTTTTTAAATATAAAAATATATATGCAATATTAAGACTAAAAAAAAAAAAAAAAAAAAAAAAAAAAATTTTTTTTGCTAACATAAATGTTCTTAATTCTAATTCTTTTGAAAAATTTTTTTTTCCTCTTTTCAACAACTAATTAAAAAAAAAAAAAAAAAAAAAAAAAAAAAAATTTAAGCATTCATTGGGGAATCTTCATACACTCTGTAACATGCATATACCTGGCAATTCTTTTTGGGTACCTCACTAAATATATAATGATATATTAAATAATAATAAGTGTTATTGGATTGATTTTTATTATCAAAGAATTGAAAATATGACTTGTGTTACATATACTGCAACAGCAGCAAATATAAAATAAATACATAATAATGCTCAAATATTGAAATGATATATATTATATATAATTAATTTCTCGAACAGTGCATAACAATTCACCATTGGGTATCTTTTATTTTATGTTAAACAATTTTTTTTTTTTGCTCTCTCTCTATTTTATGATTTTTGTACTTTAATTGGATGAATAAGCGTAAAAGTCAAAGAATTAGTAGAATAGATACTGGTGTCAAAACTAGACAACAATTACGCGAATTAAATAATCAAACTGTAGACACTAATATTATTTGTAATAATAGTAATAATAATAATAAGAAAAAAAAGAAAGAGAAGAAAATTATAAATTCTGAAAAAGCTACTCCTAAAATTACTACAATGGACACCCCAAATGCAGATAGCCTAATTAATCTGATTCCATACTATGATGGAAAAAAGGAAGCAAATATTAACCATTTTTTCTTACAATTTGACAATCTCATCAATAAAACTGAATTGAATAATGATTCTAAATTAACTATATTAAAGGCGAAAATTGTAGGACCTGCTAAAGATAAATTGATGAGGGATCAAAATTTGTTCGTGGAACAGAACTTAGAAACCTTTAAAACAAAGTTAAAACAATTATTCGAACCCAAAACCACGTTTCTAGAAGCGCAAAAGAAATTTTGCAATCTCAAACAAAAACCGGAACAAAACATGAACGAATTTATATTAGAGTTTAATGCGGCAGCAGACCTTTATCTAAAAAAAAGTGGGCAAGATATAGGAGCTAACAACAGCTCTACATTCATGGAAATGATCAAATTATCTCAGTTTTTGGAATCAATTCGTAGTGATTTAAGTCTGGAAGTAAGAAAAAACTCTCCGCCGGACTTTAAAACAGCGTGCAACATAGCCTTAAAATTAGAGGAGGCTTATTCACATGTCAATTTAAAGGACATCAACAACATTTCCAAAACTAAAGATTCTGATTTGTTAAATGAACTGCTTAAACTCAATGTAGAAAGTGCAGAGAATATAAAATTATTAACCGCGGAATTAAATAACATAAAATTAAAGGTAAATGCCACTAACAATGATACAACTAGGTTTTGCAAGTACTGTAAATCCACATCCCATACGAACCCACATTGTTGGTTTTACAAGGGCAACGAACAAAACAGCAGTAATTACGTGGACGAAAATAAAAAAATTCCTGAGAATATTCAAATCGAAAAACCAAATTTTTATCAAGGGGGAAACCAACAAGCTCAGGGAAACTTTCAGCAAACCCCAAATTACACGCACCAAAACTTCAACCCTATGCAATATTCTGCTCCTCAGTACATGTACTATGCACCACCCCCACCCCACCAACAATTTATGCCGATATCATATCCCAGTTTCGGAAATTATGGAGGCAATTTCAACGAACAGAGATCATATGACCAGCGAAGAAATTATAGAGGGCATAGAGGGGGCTACAAGCAAAATAATTATAAAAAACATGATTATACAAAAAAAAATAATTCACAGCAGAAATTTGAAAACAATAAACAAGATAAAGATCATGATCAGAATTCTAGTAACAATAAGGGAAACTAAAGTCGGGACTTACATTCTCAAATACAAGGCACCCGCGTAAGTCTCACTGCGGGTCTAAAAAAAATAACAAAATTATTGCTAGTGTCAAAAGTAATGACAATTCTCAACTTCCGATTATTACTTTTGAAATTAATGGTGTTAAGATTAATGCTTTGACAGACAGTGGGGCGGCAGTAACTTTGGCATCACCTATATTGTTCGAACAATTAAAGAATGCACACGTAAAATATAAAAATCTCTGTAACCAGGTAAAAATTCAAACATTAACAAATTCGACAATCTCTTTTAAGCAATGCATTAAATTAACTTTCAAATTGGAAAACGTTTTTGTATCGGGGGCATTCTATGTTACAACTCAAGATTTTGGTCGGAACTACAATATGCTATTGGGATTCGATTTCCTCAAAACAAATAATATTATCCTAGATTTTGAAGATAAAACCATGAAATTAAAAAACAAAAACATTGCACTTCAATTTCTAGAAAATGAACCTCAAAGTCTGATAAGTAACTTAACTGCTAACTCTAATGAGAATCAAAATAAAGAAACAATACACAAAAAGAAAAAAAAAACGTATCTCGCACAAAAATTTTGTTACAGCAAAACTAACACAGACAACGGAGTTACTACCAGGCGAAAAAAAAATTGTTGCATTACTATTAGATCCAGATAAATTCACAACTACAAATACAATACTCTTGGAACCGATTAAACATAATATGAAAATTTATTATAAAACATCAATTCACGAAATTGCCAAGGATAATAAAATTCATATAATAATCACTAACAAATCACAACAAAAATTAATCTTAACAGAGGGAATGAACATTCGCAAAATTTCTAAACATTTTGAAATAAAATCAGTTGACACTGAGGGTCAAGAAGTAACGAAGCAGGTAGTGCACATTAATAATCTGAATTTAGAGCAAGTTCGTGAACGGAGAAAAGCAGAACTTAGATCAGACGACTTTAATTTACAACATTTAGACTCGGACACAGCAGAAAAATTAAAAAAAATACTTCTAAATAATGCACATGCCTTTTCTAAGAATTACGATACACTGGGACAATCTTCATTAGTCGTCCCAAGATTTAATTTAATACATAATTATCCTCTGCAGACTAAACCATACAAAACTGCACACAATGTTAAGGAGTATGCTAAAAAAGAAATTGAAAAACTTTTGAGAGCAAATATCATTCGTAAATCCAACTTTGATTACGCTTTCCCTGTTATTTTCGTTAAAAAAAAATCTTTGCAGAAAAACGAACAGGCTAATGAAGTTAAATATCGTATGGCGGTCGATTATAGACTTTTAAATGAAATACTTCAAAATTATGCGTACCCCATACCCGAAATTAAAGAGATTCTGCGGAGAATGAGTGGAAAAAAATATTATACAGTACTGGATCTACACAGTGCATTTTTCCAAATAAATTTACGTGAAGAAGACACTGAAAAATTAGCTTTCATAACGGAGCACGGTAAATTCTCCTTTTTAAGATTGCCTTTCGGAACGCGACTCAGTACTGCGGTGTTTGCAGAATTAATTGATAAAGTGTTGGGCCACTTTAATGAAGATCAAGTCGCTTATTTTATTGACGATGTGATCCTAGCAGCCGACTCACTCGAAGAAATGTTAGATCTGTTAGACAAAGTCCTTAAAGCTTTTATTGAAAATAATTTAACTATTGAGCCTACTAAAATACAAGTCTGTATGTCAGAAATCGAATTTCTCGGTTTCACCCTAAACAGCGAAGGATACTCTCCTTCAAAAAGAAACATAGATAAAATTCAAAATTTAGTTAAACCTAAAAATAAGAAGGGAGTTAAATCTCCACTTGGTCTTTCGAATTATTTTAGATCGCTTATTAAAGACTATTCTAAAATAGTTGACCCATTAATTAATCTTACTAAAGACAAAGTGAAATTTAAATGGTCTGACATAGAAGAAAATGCTTTCAAAGAAATCCAAGCAGCGATAGTTAAAAATCCCACATTAAAACCCCCGGATTTCTCAAAAGATTTCATTTTAATCACAGACGCTTCTAAAACAGCTATTTCTGGAATTTTAGCACAAGAATACGACGGAGAACAGCTGCCAATTGAACATTTTGGGCGAAAATTAAGGGATCCCGAAAAGAACTACCCCAGTTTCAAACTCGAACTACTGGCGGTTCATGAAGCGGTGATGTATTTCAAGCATATTCTTGCAGGGAGAAAATTTAATATTTATACAGACTCCAAAGCGCTAACGTATTTTTTAAATTTGGAAAAGCAACCAGACATTGTAGCAAGGTGGTTGGACAATTTGTCCCCTTTTAACTACTCTTTTCAGCATATCGAGGGATCTAAAAATCCTGCTGATTATGTTTCGAGGAACATTAATAATATAATTTCAAGAGAAAAATTGCAAAATTCATTGTTTACGGTAAACAAAGCTCTATCAGATGAAAACATTAAACTACAACAATTAGAAGACGAAAAATTAAATAAAATAATAAACAAAATTAAAACTGACAAACAAAACAAAACCACAAAAAAATTCACTCTCAATCAAAAAGAAATATTAATATTAAAGCCAGGCTCTGATACAAATGAACTGTTAATTGCTCCGGATAAACTTAAAGCTGAAATAATACAGGAAGCTCATAAACCACATTTCGGATTTTTTAAAACTTATCAAATAATAAAAGCTAGATTCTACTGGTACGGGATGTACAGGGATGTAAAGAATTATTGTACTAAATGTATACCATGTAACACGACTAAACAACATCAAACTATTAAAGTTCCCACACAAAAAATAATCAAAGATAAAGAAATCGGATCAGTTTTGCATATAGATTTAATTGGTTTGCTTCCAATGACGCTACGCAAAAATAAATTTGTATTTATGATTATTGATTCCACATCAAGATTCTTGGAGGCTGTACCGGTTCGCAATTGTGAATCACAAACACTTCTAAATGTATTGAATCGCTATTTTAGTAATTTCGGATTGGCGCGATCCATAAAATTGGATAATGGCCGGTATTTTCACTCTGATTTATTCAAAGAATACATGGATTCTCTTAACATAGACCTAGATTTTACGTCCGTGAATAATCCACGCAGTAATGGGCTCTGTGAAATCAGTAATAAAATATTAAAAAATTCAATTGTGGCTATGTGTAAAAACTCTTTAGAATGGGATACCAGGATTGATTTTTTTAAAATTAATTATAACAGTACGCCGCACAGAGCTACGGGATTTTCTCCGGCACTTCTATTTTTCGGTAGAGAAATAAGAACTCCTTTTTCCATACACTTGCCTGACCAAGACATAATTGTCAAAACCTACGTTAAAAATAGAGTCCAACATATTGAGGAAATAAAGAAATTAGCCTTACAAAACCAAAAAAAAATGATGGCGGAGTACATCGACAGTACTCCAGTCCAAAAAGTAAAATTTCTACAAACGGGACAAGAATGCTACTTAAAAGTCGTGGGTAAACCAGGTGTACTTCAGCCAAAATTCTTGGGACCATTCGAGGTGGTAAGGAAGCTTAGGAATAACAATTACCTATTAAAGGAAATTGCATTCCCAGATAAAGCGACTATTAAACGCCACATAAATAAATTATTCTCACCAACGAAAGTGGAATCACAGACTATACACATAAATTCCTAGATAGGGAAGCGAGAAAATTTTTTTCTCTTTTATTGCCGTCGAGGCAATATGTATATATTTATTTTAAATTTTTATCGTTTATAGATGTCTTATTTTTCTTTAGTTTAGTACACATTTTATAATTTTCCATTATTGTTTATTTACAGTACATTGAGGACAGGTTACTATTTAAAAAAAAAAAAAAAAAAAAAAGATCATTTAGGGAGGATACTGCAAGTTTTTTTTTCTTTGCTACACAGTGTACTACTGAGGGATTTGGCTCGTCAGAGGGAGTTATGAACAAACATGCACGTTAAATAAAAAAAATAATAATAATTACGGTAAAAATAAAAACAGAGGCAGCCTTGCCAGGGTATCACCCTTTCAAACCCATTTTATACTAATTTATATAACAAAACAAAAAAAAATTTTAATATATAACCTTACCCCCTCTACTAAAAGTGAAAATAAAAGTCTTTATATGTAGCACAAAACATATAACTAATCGATTTAAAATTACAAGTCAACATCTATTCACTCGGCGACACAAATATAAATAATAATAATACAACATTTTATATTGACCAATATTTATAATAATTCATCCTTTGCTTAAAGCCACGGATTGACGAATCCACTTGAATTATTATAACAAAAAAAAAATCGGTCAGATTTTACAAAATTATTTTAGTTTAATATTTGATATAATCTATAACTTGGTTAGAACAACGCGTTTCAATTTTAATTTTAGAATAATCGTACGATTTCATATTATAAAACAAACAAGTAAAAAAAAAAAAAAAAAATTTATTAGTTGTCCCTAAGGATTAACATTTCAGATAATTAAAAAAAATAATAATAATAATAATAAATAAATAAAAATACCATTGAACGTTTCAATTATTACAAAACATAAATTGGATGTTTAATTTATACCTTAAATATTTAGGTAAATTATTTCATACTTAAAAAATAATAATAATAAAAAGGTGTTGGATACATGTCAATGATCATTTCAGCAATTTATTGGATGTTAAAGTCTCGTTTTTGCAGGCGAAATTGAGACTATCTGCGCAGAGCATCTAATAATGCATTTAGCTGAGATATTTCTAATTAACTAAATTTCCAAACTTTACAAAAAAAAAGAATTTGTTTAATTTTTTTTTTCTAACTATATGTAATATTTTATAAAACAAAAAATAATAAGAGAAAAGAAAAGCGAACGCTCGCTTTCGATTCCTTAAATATGTATATTTACACGTTAATATATTTTAAAATAATAATAATAAGAAGAATAAATAATTAAATAAATATTTTACAATTGCATGCACATTTTCGTTTGTGCAAAGCAACGCTCGCTTGTTCTCGCTAACTTAAATTGTAACTAGAAAATCAATATTATATTAAAAAAATATATATATTATAATACATTACGTTTTTATACACAATATAAATAAATAAGTAAATATATAAATTGACGAGAAGATAGTGCGATGCAAACAGATTTGACCACGTTACACGTGTACCGATTTTTTTTTTTATAGAAAATATTAAACAGATATACAGATTTAAACATACCTTTTTTTTTTTTAAATCCAAGCCGGGTATACACGACTTTTTTTTTTATTTTATCACACATGTAATCTTATTTCAACAATAAAATACAGATAGCTGAATTTTGGCGAGTAATCCAAAATCTGCACAGACACACGTGCAATCAAATCGTTTCACTGATTTTTTTTTTCCCCACTGTCAGTAATACAGGAGTTTAGTAAACGTCACCCACAGGTGAGGAAAGATACCTAATACACGGCTTATCATTTCGCAAATCGTCCCCTGGGTACAACTGAATCCGAAGGTAGGGAGATGAGTCATTGTCCACAGGTAGGGTCATCTAGCTGTCATTCTCTATCCTTCCGCTTAGCGGTGATGAATTAGAGGGAGAAAAGATTACTGTTTCTTTTCTTTTTCTTCTTCTGCCTTGTTTTTTTTTTTTTTTTTCCCAACCCCGTCCATTCCAAGGCAGGCAGTTTAAAAGGGTATTGTGTTTGACTTTATAGATGGATATTTAAATTTTTGGTATCGAAAGAAGAAAACAAATTTTCATTTTTTCGATCTGTTTCTTTTATGAAAATATATTATTATTGAGAATATCTTTCATTCAGAAAAGTAGCCTTTTCACATATTCCAAAACAATTGTTTTAGTAAGAATGATAAGATTTTTTTTTTAACATAACATTTTCTTTATATATATAAAAAAAAAATAAAGAAGTTTTCCTTTCTGCTCAAGAGAAAATAATTCATGTGAGAATTAGATTATAATGTTTATAATACAGATTGTAGTACAACAGACATGTGATTATATAGATGTGTTTTCTCTCAATGTTTTTCATATATTATATAATTTTTTTTTAATTGTATGGTATTCATTATCAATGCATACAGCTTACTGATTATATTGAGTATTTGTTTTAAATGATTCTGTATATTGTGTTTCAACGTATGGGTACCTAATTAGCCTGTAATAATTAAAATAAAAGATTTGCCAATTTATATGTATGTAATAACTAAAAATATAAGAGTGGAAAAGAAAATTAATTTTTTTTTCTTTCTTCTCTCGGGCATTTTATTTTATTATTTGGCTTATTCAAATTTTCCTGCTTTATTTGGATTTGGACCTATTAAAACTCAAAATTTTAATAAATGTTTTTGGAACAATGGAAATTGAAACCAACTACACATGATAACTTGCTGAAGAAGTCATGTCTTTCATCAGATTTTTCAACAGTGAACTTTTGATTATGCTTTATTTCACCAATGTGTAAAACTTTTTTCTGGTGTTGCAAACCTACTTACACTCCAAACCTAGTGACACCCCAGCTTATCCCAAGTTCCTAGACTTTTCCATGTGAACATTTTCAGTTTTGATCTTCAATATAATACGACGATGGACTTTCATCGAGTACTTTGTGGCTATATATATATATAAAAAAAAAGATACTGTGGACCTTTTTTTTTCTAATGTCGGGGGAAGAGATGATGGTGAGAAATACCACCATCTAGATCTAAACTAGCACACACTATAAAAAAAAAGTATTTGGTTTTTTTTCTGCATATTAGCAGAGTATTTGGTATCATTTTAATCAGTGAACAGTGAACAATACAAATTAATGATCCATTTTAGGATCAGCGCATACAGATAGATAATTGTGGAACAAAGTGAACCACGGCAGTCAAGGAAATATTTGGTTTTCCGTTCCCACGAATGATTTAACTACACCTAATAAAAATGTCATGGAGAAAATTGTCAGAACAATAATATGACACATTTATTTATGAGAGCTTAAATAGGCACGAAGACCTCACAAGTAAAAGCATCTTTACCTCCCAGACACAGCACGGCGTCAAGAGGAATCGCTATTGTACCGACGGACCTATGAAACACTCAAGGGGAGTACCAAATTTCTCCCGCATGCCAATGGTCATCTCTCTAAAATCAGAGGTATGGCCGAAACATGCAAATTTTCAAGAAGTTAAAACGTATAAGGCCTTAATTTTATGTGAAAAGGGAAAAATGGTTCCATCCCTTTTTTTTTTGCTCCATGAAAAGAATGTGATTTTTCTTGAGAGTTCAGATTCAAAAAAGATGGAAAAGTAGAAGGTTGACTGCTCTCTAACTAAAAAAACAGATTTTGAGTGTGTGTGCCAATAGATGGAAATGTACGCGCTAAGAAAAAGCGAAAACGCGTCAGCCATTACCTCCTGCTGTCAACGTTATCTAGTAATATAAGGTAACAAACAATCTTCCTTCACCATTGTTCCATTTTATTTAATTAAGCTATATTCTTTTAATAATACGAATTTAAGTGTGTATGAAGATCCTACCCCGATCTAAACATAAAAAGGCTAATCAAATAAATACTTCTAGGGTATGGAACTCTGCCTTTCAAAATCGAATTTTTTAATTCAGTAAGATAAACTGTAATTCTCAGAAAATAAATGTTGAGAATACAGTTCTCAACTAGGATTGAATATTTTTATTTTTTTTAAACATTTATGTTTGTTTTTAATCATATGCTTATAATTACCTTGTAAATAAACTCAATTTTATATTCAATTAATTTTAGTCAGTTTTCCTTTTGTTTACTTAATTTATTGAATTAATATTAAGTCTTTTATTTTAGGAAATGTTTTCTTTAATATTACAATCTAGGTTTTAAAATAAGCCATTATATATTTAATGTTACATAACTCTCTGCAGGTAACCTTTGATGATTGTAATTGGCTCAAAGAGGATCCGAACATCAAAAATAATTCACAACGCAACTTTTTCTTTTCTATAATTAATTGATAATTTGTCTAATAAAATTTTCTAAGTATAAATTATCATATCAGATCCTTAGAGTCATAGGTGCAAAATAAATACTATACGTCTCGGATAATTTAAAATACTCATATTAATCAATTAACAGCAATATAGTGGTAAATCCTATGCAGTCAGACTTAAATTCAAATAATTTAATTGATCACTCTATAGCATTCCATCATTTTGTGTTATATACCATAGCGTTAATTAGCAAGGGAAAACATTACATGATATAATAAAAGTTTAAAAATGAAATTTCATAAGTCAATAAAATCTAAAAACCAGCATAAAGATTTCAACAGTCTATAAGCATATATACTATAAGCAGTCTATAAGCAGTCTATATACATATTGTTATTGATGCAAAACACTTTTATTTTAAAATGTTATTAACATTGCGTCAAATAAATTTTACTATTTAGCTACCTTGAATCAAACGAATTTCCTAATATTTCGCAAGCACCAACATACCAGCGTAAATAAACATGTAATGTTTGCATGGAAAAACAGTTTATTGCAACAGACGAAACATTCTTTACTCACCAGAAACGGCATATATTAACTTTCATCTTTTACTTGAAAGGTTTTCCCAGTAAAATCTAGTTGATTTATAACAAACTTTTCTTTCCTCATTATTATCATAAAGAAACATGCAAAAATGCAGACAAACATGCTAGAAACTGAAAAACTAATACCATCTATGCATCAAAACTGAAAACTTCTGTATTTTGTCGTTGAAAAGATTTACAATATCTTTTCAAACAGAACAAAATTTTTCGAATACAAATTCATTTATTATTGAGAGAAAAATGTACATTTTAAGTAATATATTTTATACTTTTGTAGTTGCACTTAACAGAAATATTAGTTTTTTATCTACTATCTTGTAAATAGTGTTAAATATTTTTATTGCACTGTTTGTTTTTATTCTAAATTAAAACAGCTTTGACAATGTGACCTACATTAGGTATGACTACACCTATGTGTATATTAAGAAAATTGTATGGCAGAATTCTCATTTAGGTTTAAAAAATACGTTTAAAGCGATTGTATTAAAAATACATTAGGTTTTAATTAACACGTTTTTAACACTTTCCAACATCGTTGAAAAGTGTTTATTAATTATGTCTGTCTGTCTATCTGGCTACTGTCTGTTCGTGCTATAACTGTTGTAAATATACTCGGATTGCCATGAAATTTTTATATGTTATTGATGTTTACTGTGTAATGCTCGGTATTGAAAATAAAGTTTGTAGAATTCATATTTCGTTTAGAGCGACACACAAAAGAATTCCGAGACATCATGTAATATGTAGAAAAATCGTTTGTAGAGCATTTTATTGATGTTACGATATATCAAACGTAGTTAGATCGGTATGTATCCCTGAGACTGCATCATCATTTTTCAGGAGTATAGAATAAGTATAGTTTATAATTCGTTTACAGGGAGGCACAAAAGGATTTTATTACATGTATAGGTGAAAATCGTTTGTGGTGCGTTTCAGCGATGTTATGTTGCTTCAAATATGATGAAATTTAAAATGGTTACTAAAGTGCACTACAACATGTTTTCTATAAATTATGAAAAGTATAGAATTCATCATTAATTTACAGAGACACACAAAAGAATTCAGTTTTAGGACTGACTAAGATCGATAATTGCTAGAAAAGCGTTTTCCGCTGTGATATGCAATTTAAAACTTATCTCTTTTTGAGTGTGCTATGTGGTGTGTATAAATTCAACAGATAGTATACAGGGTGACACGAAATAATTCACACCCATTAAATTGACAATAATTTCTGAAAATGGATTTTTACTGAATTATGGGTTTTTTAAATTGCTTATTTAGATATCTCATTACATTACATGAAAAAAAAAGAATTTTTGTAATAATATTCTCTTAATGTTAGAAATGTTTCATAATCTGTGCTGATGCATAAATTTTCGTTTTTGCTTAATGATAAAGTTAATAAACACGCTAAAAGAAGAATAAAGAAAAAATGCGCATCTACATAGACAATTGCACGTAATGAACTATGTTAAATCAAATGTTATGTTTCATACTTGTAACTAGTGAAGTTACTTTCCGCACTCTACCCATAATAATAAAAATTGTTCATGAGGTAGGTTTATGGTTTTTTTAATCAAAAGTTCATTGAGAAAAAGCCAGACAATTGCATTTTACGTCACAGATTTTATGACTTAGCTAAATGTCATGAAAATCTATTTCAAGAATCATATTGTATGCCGTTAACTAAGAAGTGAGATTATGTTTTGTAATTTTCGGTTTTCATTAAATGTGCTAAAAGGTACTAAAATAGCAGTCGAGTAAATATGTTGAGCTATTTTTATACTTCATTTAGTATTCATACTGATTCATTATGCATTAATGTGAGCCTCATCATATTCTCATTTTATTATTAAGAATTATCCATGAGTGTTATGTTTCTGCTTTGGAACCGAAGTTTTATTAATATTTATGCATTTTTGTTTCTAAATTAAATGGTCTTTACAATCATTAGATTGTTATAACCGAGAAAAAGTATGAAAGTGTTCTGCATTCTTTTTCTCATTTTCGTCACTCGTCACGGGGTGTAGAACGAATCTCGAACGGCGCTACTTATTTCTGCTACAGTTATACATGTGATACTTTTTATTTCTTGCCAAATTTTCTAATTTTGTATTTTTTAATTCATTTGAAAAATTTAGAAATTGTGAAAAATGTATAGTGCATATTGTATATCGTTTAAAGTCTATTTAAATATATCATTTCATTACATGAAAAAAAAAATTACATTTTTTAAAATAATATTCTCTTAACGTTAGAAATGTTTCATAATCTGTGCTGATACATAATTTTTCGTTTTTTCTTAATGATAAAGTTCATAAATATGCCAAAATAAGAATAAACCGCAAAATAAGCAGTAATATACTGCCGCGCATGCACGGTAGTGTATTACTGCTTATTTTGCTGTTTATTACAGTTAATTTTACGGTATAATACTGGCAGCTGGGATGCCAATATTATACTGTAAAATCAACAAATTTTATTGCTTTTTATTCCTGAAATACAATCATGATTTTCAATCCTATTTATTTTATCCTAACACATAAAAATACTCTATATAAACTTTATTAGATAAATCTTTACTTATTTAATAATCAAATGTATTAAGTCTTTAGTCGTTTGTTTAGTGAAAATTAATATAATTCATATGATTTAAATTTTTATTTAATTGTAGAGAAATTATATCTAAGGGGAAAAATCAATGAAAATAAATCTTAGCTAAGAATAAAAGTATCTTTTATTAGTATAAATTACTAATTAAAGTAAATCATTTGAAATATAATAGGAGAACTCTCATTTCATTGGTCCTTTTTTATTCGGTACGGTACATTCAAATGCATAAGGAATACCCTTATATTATGTCCATTACGAAAGGGAACCGTGGCTACCTTTGTAGGCTTCCACATCCCTCGAGTTATGGTAAAGCAAGTACGGGTCGGAAAAACCCGACTTAAGGCCTAGGACCTGGCTCCCTTTTGG
Source organism: Maratus michaelseni (assembly GCA_963931845.1). Classification (NCBI taxonomy): domain Eukaryota; kingdom Metazoa; phylum Arthropoda; class Arachnida; order Araneae; family Salticidae; genus Maratus; species Maratus michaelseni. The sequence goes on from OZ007587.1 coordinate 285,105,231, forward strand.
GTGTCCAGCCCGAAGCTGTTGGGTGACACCGGCCCATCCCCTAGTGTTTCGTGGTGGTTCCCAATAATAATGGGTTCCACCATAATAATGGGTTCCCAAATATATATTCCCAAAATATATTCCCAATAATAATGGTTTCCAATTATGGGTATCGCAGTGACCTACGTCGTCAACATATGGGGGGGGGGGTGTCCAAGGGTTGGAGGGTCTGCAGGTGGCGGTCCTCTGGCCACCAAAGCGCATACGGAGACACAAATCCGGTCGTGCGCGCTAAAAGTCCCTCAGGACTTGGGTTCGGTATTAAAGATGGATATATACACCGTTGATTAACATACAGATTGAAACTGTAAACAGTACTAAATCGTACTTCTACTTTGCTAAAACAGTATAAAGTGGAAACGTTAAAACTTATTTAAAAGTTAAATCATTCCAACAGTTTCGGCTAAAATTTTATAGCCATCATCACTTCATTCTTGGTTTTCCCTTCACTTTCCCTACCATTTTTCATTTCTCTCTCAAGCTATAAGCTCACCAGTTTAGTTCTTTAATGTCCCTGATGATGGCTATAAAGTTTTAGTCGAAACTATTAGAATAATTTAACCTTTAACTAAGTTTTAACGTTTCCATTTTACACTGTTTTAGCAAAGTACAAGTGCAATTATATACTGTTTAAATTTTTAATCTGTATGGACGATTTGATTTTTACATTGTTTCGGAATTAAAAATAACAGAGTATGGTTTTTTCTGTTATATTGAGTCGAGAGATGTATCAAAGAAAGCGTATTGATGATTTTGTGTGTTCCAAAATTGTTGTCAAATTGGAAGAAAAAGGTGAACAAGACATGTTACAGACTAGATTTGAATACGAGTAGTAATTTTCCAACTGGACGAAAAATGTCCGGGCCAGGATTCGAACCTGGGATCGCTTGGCTGAAGCCGCCACGCTCTACCACTGAGCTATCCCGGTCGAATCTGGAGGACATAATTCATCCAGTTAACCTTATTGATCAGAGAATCTGGTCTGATATTTTAATCAGCTCAACAGAAAAGATCACAGGTAAAGGAACTCCAGTAAACGCTGGAAGACGTGATTACACTAGATTTATTTACCAATTTGAAATAATTGTGTTAAAATTAATCTAGATTTGAATAGCCTAGAGTATTGTCTCATTGCTGTGGAAGATATTTCAAACGATTAGATCAGCAAATGGTCAATGAACTAGTGACCTCCAAATGTAACAATCTTAGTAGAAGGTAATACGGTCTTGGTCATACGGTAGCTCTTCTTTATATCGTGCTTTCAGGGAGATGCGAAAAAGCGCGATATATCTGAGTATTCGATGAAATAGAAAACATTGAAAAAATATGAAAATGGAGCACAAACAAGAAAACTTTTTATATTCTTGTACACCGTATCAGTTTATATGCAAATTTAATATTTTTTAAATAAAATAACGGTAAAAATTGCATTTATTAATTTCAATTAAATAGAGTGATGTCTCATTTAAATGACTCCCTCGGTTATATGCCGATTTCTTTATTTCATATAAATGTGGGATTGGAAATAATACACATCAGTAAATTAATATTCTTAAACAGCACAAGATAATAGACTCAGAGGTTCAATTAGTAGATGCAGGATATCGCAAGATGATTATGAGGCTCGTGAAAGGTGAAGTTTATAGAAGAAAGCAAGGAAATTACGGTATTCCATAGTTTGTACCTCAGTATGAAGGTTGCGACTCCGATATGTGTCAAGTAAAAGATTAAAGTAAAATTAAAAGTGAATTCTTATTTATGTTTACGAAGATCTTATAGTATTGGTGGGTATGAAGTATTGTGATCTCATCATCATTATTGTTTTTTTGAGTAAGTACTGTCCTAAAATGACATACCCTAAGGTAAAAATGCTTCTTCTGATACATTTTTTTTCTCATGATCTTTATTTCTTACAAACTAACTTTCCGGGGTATGCAAATTGCTATAGTGTCTTTTAAAAAGTATTAAATAAAGTCACAACGCCATAATAACTATTTATATAAAATGCTGCACTATGTAATTTTATCTACAGTGCTGTCCTAAAACGACACACCCATAGGTTGATATTACCGTAATTTCCGGTGTATAAGCCGCGGCTAAAAAAATTCTGTTACGAACCAGAAATTTTATTTATTAAAAAAGGTAAAATAAGTTCCATGTACAAATAGGGTATATTTTATTAAATAAACTTTCTGCTCGGAGCCGCGGCTTATACACCGGAAATTACTGTAATTTTACTTGAACAAATAATTTTTTTTGCCAATGATACCAAGAAACACCGGCACTTTCAACGTTCAACATATTTATCCGCTCGTCCTTCGGTTTTGAGTGACTGAATAAATCATTTCAATAAAGACAGGCTTCATCATCATCGGTAGAAAGATCGCCTTTGTCACCATTATTTTATGTTACAAAGTAATTTTATTCTTACTCTGTAGAGCTGCACGTCTTGACTGTGAATTATATTTCTCAGCAGGTTTGCCTTTGCCTCGGCAATATTAAGACTGCTAGTCAGAACTTTTATACTTTCATGCTTTCTCTTTTTAGTGGATGATCTAACATGAGGTGCACAAGGAAGTGGTGATAAATCAAGTGTCTGATAAATGAAGTTGATGAACTTAAAGATGATGCCAGTTGAAAGGATCGGAATGTCGGAAACAGATGCTGTAGGCTCTGGAATTGAAGGGTGTGACATTGAAACAGTGAAAATTGACGGATTAGATTTAGATAGGCTGTTATATGTAGAACTTGTGTTGCTGTTGTTGTTTTTCTTATTTTACAGTGGACTTTCTGTCATAACTGAGGCACAGAAAACACAAGGTAACAGGACACAGGTAGGTAAAAGGACACAGTATTTTTGTATTGGGATAAAATGATATACTGTGTCGTATTATCCCAATAGGCGGCATGTAATTTTACCTACAATCACCATATGGTATATACAGAGGCAGTGTTCAAGAACACGCGCATTTGTAAATTTTCGCATATACAGAAAATAATCTAAAAAGAAATAAGTATTCACCTTATCCTTCAGATATATAATCACTGAAATGGATCCGATCTGAATTGACATAAAAAAAATAGTCACAAGAAATTTCTGACGAAACTGTAAACAGTTTCATTGTAAACGCTGAAAAATACAAACTTGAAACGTTCGCCGTTAAATGCTTATCTTTGCCGATCGATTCAACAACATAAATGCGTATCGTTAAGTTCTGGCCTCAAGTGGCAATAATAAGAAACATAAAATATGTCGTTTTGAGACAGTTTACCTTAAATGTTGTTTAAATTTCAATGGAAGATATATAGTTTGCTACAGTTATAAGACAAGTGACTATTTAAGCAATTGTAAGATCATAAAACAAAATCTTACATATTGAACGTTTTTGTTTTACTTATTCGACTTAAGATTGTCACATTTAACATTTTCATTTTCCCACGTCCTTGTACTTTTTCTTTGTTTTGCCATGTCAGTTACAATCGAATTTTTGTAACAAAAGATGTAATGGTAATCGTACTTACGCAAAAGTGTAACTCAAAGTTATTTTATTTTCTGACGGGTATATTTAGACATTATCATCCATTAAACAGCCACACTGTTAAAAATCTGCACCAAAAAACGGTTAATTGGCAATATTATAAAGACCATATCATACGCGAATAAACTCTTATTCCGTGAACGGTTTTGAATTTTTCGCAATTAAGTTTAATGAAATATAACTATTTTTTTACGAGCAGCTGTTTATCTCAATTGACATAATAGAAGTATTTTTGTTTTTGAACATATTTGTAACACTTTTTATACTGCTTTGTGCTCAGAAGGTTTTAGTATTATATACTTTACAAAATTTAATAACAAATTTCTACACATCATGAATAAAATTTTGTTTCTGCTTTAAATATTAAAATAAAGATACGAATCTCATTTTTATAAATATGCGATGTTCTTTAATTAATAATTTTGCTCCCACTGGTAGAGGACATTGACGTTTAAATAACTTACTGACGTTTAAATAACATACATCTGACTTAGAATTATCAGTAACAGTGAAAGATGGGTTAACAGATGATGAACCTTTCGTAACCAGTGACAACTATCAATAATGGTAACAGTTAAGGATCTCGGAGTTAAGGTGCAAATTAAGATGTCCGAAGTTAAACCAAACTTCATATTAGCTGAGTAACATTATATTTGTTACCTTACCATGAGAATGATATTATATGTAACTCTCGAAGCTCTGCATTTTAAAAACTAATTAAATTTAATGTTACGAGTATTCCTTACTGAGGAGCTACCGATAGTGGCCATCCGGAGGAAAGCATTTCTGGAAATTTAGATGCAATTTGGCTGGTCATACGCTCATAACTCGAAAACCACCGTCTGTCAGATGCCGGATTATATATAGGTTATAATATTAAGAGAGAACTACTAGATCAAATAATTTGCTTAAAATCTGTTTCATAAATCTTTCTCATTTGCATAACTCCAGACATTTAATGCAAACAATCTCTTAATTTATTGTTTACAGCAAATGTTTTAACGTATTCATCAATATTTAATTTATGATATGAAATTTATTTATGTCTGATGTAATGTATTTTTATTGGGGTTTTTTTATATATTTTTTTCTTTACTTGTAACTTACTTTGTAAATCTACAATGGATTCTAATAATGAAAAAGAGCCATATTTGAACTTATTTGGTTTGCAAGACGAAACATGATTAAATGAAGATTCTAGACTTTGCTTTAACTATTCTGTTCTTCACAATATTTTGTATAAAACATTATTTTTGCTAATAAAGTTTTATATTGAAGTAAAAGATTTAGTACTGCAAATTCAGGATATCGATAAACTATAAACAGGGTTCGCACAAGACTACCACAAATTTTTAACAGTTTTCTTCGCTTTATTTAACTGCGGGAAAATATTGCTAATTCTGTGGATAAACGCGGTGGTTACAAATTCTGTGTTTAAATATTTAAATACAAACTTTCTTATCATTAATAGTGGTGCCAGACTCCTTACAAAATGTGTGTGCGAACCTTCTATAAAGTCTTTACATATATAACTACAACTTATACAAACAGATATGTTTAGAAAAAATATAATTCTGAAAAGTCACGATTTGATTTTTAAAACTTTTTATATATACTTATTATACCCGCTTAATGGGATCGAAGTATGCCATCTATGTTCAATTTTACATTAAAATCAATCACTTTGAGTGAAAAGATCTTCCTTTAATGTTATCGTTTCTTCAGCCGACCAGTTTCTGAAAAGTGTGCACTTGAAAGTGATGTTCTCTTATGAAGTCCATTTAAGGAATGACTTTAAACAAAGATAAAATATAACATTCCGGATCTAGATAAGACCTAGAAGATGCCACAGTGGCGATCGACAACCACATTTTGATAACACATCTGCGAACCTCATAAAAACTGAATATTTCCAAAGGAATTGCAAAGAAATATAAAGTGATAATATTGATCAGAATGCCGACGATAGCAAATTTATCGAAAAAGCTCCTTGAGTTACGTAAATGAGGTACGCGTTGGAAATTTTGAAAAGGGGTATATAATGTCACTCAGACAATTTTCAAAAACATTATGAGTATGAACAACTTATTACTGACCTTTAAGGGAGAACTAAAAACAAATGTAAATTGCAGAATTGTCTCAATACATGTTTTTTACCTTTTTAAAAAAGTCATTATTTTATCAAGGATTGGTAATATATATATATGCTGCAATACTGAATATTACTAATCATAAATAGTTTAATGTTAATGATCAGATATTATTATTAAATTTCTCGTGGTCCTGATAAAATCCCATTTAGTGACATATAATAAAATGAGTTTGCCTGAAACACTGAAATATTCTTTATCGACATTCATCAATCGGAGAAAAATTTCTTTTTCTTAAATGGGAATATTTCTAATATACATATATATAATATAACATATAACAAAGTCAACAATAATATGGTACTACTTTTCTGAAAATACTCATGCAATAATCTAATATTATATTTCATTGTTCCCCTCAAATACAATAAATTGCCCTTGTTCTGTAATATGCGCTCCTATTCACGGATTTGTAATTATGAATATATTTACACACTTTATATTCCATGTAGATTTATTATACTTTTGCAGGTTGCATTTAAAATGTATAAGTAATTTAGGCATCATGTACATAAAATTTATGAACGAACTGAAAAAATATTTAAAATTGGTAACATAAACAAGCAATATATTTATTAGGTGCTCTTTTATTTTCAAACCAAATAAAATATCATTCATATACAATCAGTTTTAACAATAATTCCCTTGGCCATAGCTATCAATAACGGAAATATAATTTGTAAAAAAAGGAAGAAAAAAAATTCCGTCCATTACAGACAATGACTAGAATAAGAATATATATATATATATATATATTCTTATTCTAGTCACTGTCTATATATATATATATATATATATATGAAATTATGAACAATACATATTTTTCTTCAATGGTTGAAATTTAATTGAAATAAATACAAAGGCACGGTTTCCCTTTAATATTAAGTTAAAATGTAAAACAATTAAAAATGAAAAAAAAATCATAAAATTAATTTCTTATCATAAAAGAAAAAATACAGTTTACCATAATAAAAAATATGCTTCGAATTCAAAATCAAACATGAACATGAGACTATATTTTATACTAAACAAAATAAATACTTAATCTTTCAATATACATGTTTTTAGTTTGACGAATAACTACGAGTTGCAAAATTCCTAAAAGTAGATTTTAATACAACGTTTTGAATGAATTTCCTTTTCAGTTTTGATCGAAAATATAGAAAAGTGTCAGGCACGGAGTTTAATCTATTTTTTTTTCATTCAAGCTGTATATGCAGGTGCACATGGGCATGTGTTTATGTTTTGAATTCCCCTATTATGAATTCAGAAAATGTATTCGTTTCAAAAAGCATTCATGGAAGTTATTAGGAATTTCCTAAACATTTTGAAAAATGGCTTGTGAAATGTTTTGCTTGGCATTTAAAAATTGCAATCTTGTACGTGTCCTTCAAACGCCTTTAAATTTTTAACTACTTTGAAATATTGGTAGTATACAAACAATTATTTTATATATATGTGTTAGAACCTTCTGTAGCACGACAATTTTTCTTTACTTATAAATTGTTAGATCACTTTTGATACTTTAACTTTCAGCTTTGATAATAATAAAAAGTTCATTCAGCTTACCTGCAATTTGCCATCGCGCGAAGATTAACCCACAATGTGATATTTCATACGTATCCATTGCACTTATTGGTGGGACATTATGTTTTGGAGATAAATGAATTTATATTAGTAGAATATAGATTATCACAGATAATAAACGGAGATCCGTTTTCGTTTTAACACTATATATTCTTCTTGATTATAACAAGCGTAGAGGCTACGTGAAAGTGCTCTACTTTTACATTAAAATTAAGATATATTTTTCTACATTCACACACACAACTTGACGATAGAGTTACATTTTACATACTAAAGAAAGTTTATGGGAAGTACACACACGCGCGAAAACAGTTCAAGGTTGAAGGAGCAATCTGTACTTTTGCTGATTTCTTAGTTTCAACATAAGTCCATCTGGATACATTCAATTTAGATCACATCTGCAGTTTTCATTCGAGATGCAAGAGTTAATTGGATTCTGATTTTAACAGTTAGTGTTTTTTCGCTGCAATCTATATTATAAAGGACAAACGTGTCCGTGCGTAACGCTGACGTCATTTTGCGAATGGCAACACTTTCAGATGAAATTTAGGTTTGGTAATTTTTGCTAATGTAATACTTCAAATTTCTAAACATCGCATATTTTCAATTTTTACACCGTTATATAGGAAAAAAATCTACTTTCAAATTCAGTTTGTTTGAAAACTGAATCACAATATACAAATTTATTATAGCATATAAATTATAATTTAAGCATGATTTTTTTTTAAATGTATCTCTATTTCTTGCAGACGATTACAAAATATTAATCTGCTTGCACTTTAAACATTATAAAGAGTTTAGCATTTGTTTCCAGATAATATTCAATAACGAAATTAAAACTTCACGAAGCAATAAATAAAATAGTACAAATAAAGCACAAATTTAACAGACATGTAACTGAAATAAGCGCTAAAAACCGCTGAAATTATCAGAACAAAAAAAAACTGATGTAGATAACGAAATATTTAGAGATTCGTCGGCTATTAACTTCTGGACCGAGGCCAATACGATATTACCACTTTTAAGAAATTTCAAAATTGTTGTTAGGTGGCAATAGAAAATATATTAAGTGGTTAAAAATCTATTTGAGTTGTCAAAAAAAAATTTCACTTATATTCTCTATCCCGGGAAGCCCGGGTTTGATGCCCTAGTGTTTATAAAAATACTTGTTAGTCACTGAGTAATATTCGATGCGGTTTTCCTTGTCTTTCACGACACGTGGAGATTAGTCATGATTAAAAGGTTTCTCCGTCAATATAAACATTTAAATTATATGCATTTTATTTTCAACCCTTGAACTCGTCCGCACTAGTGTTAATTCACACCGAACAAAATTTCAAATCGTCTGTGTTTATTGAAACCATGCTACTATTTTGCATTTTTCATTAACAAAATGAACGTTTCGACAAAAATAATTCGATTTCTCATTAAATTCCGTACTTAAACCATGTGTTATATCTCATTATCACTATATTTTGCAGCAAAGTTATACACGTTGAAGTTACGAAATCACAAATCGCACTGCTGTAGACTGCACGGGTGCTGAACCGAAGTGTAGAGTCAGCGGTTTAATCTGCAAATAACGGTGGGTAATAATAAGGGTGTTAAAAAATAAATTACAATCGGTGCATATAATGAGTCATTCGAAATAGATTTGCTTGGAGGATCATCCCTTACACCGCTGATGATAGAAACATACTTCTAATTATAAAAAAAATATACAAATCAATTACAGCCTTGTCATATGGCATTTGTTTTACAAGTTGATGTAGACTTATAAAAATACGAGATTTATTATTCGGCCAACATCTCCTATAAGTTACGTTTAGAAAAATGATGTTTTGTTTCTAGGAAGAATAGTTAAAAAAGAAATCCTACTGTTTTATTACAAAATATAACCAAGGTGCGAAACTGTAAATTTTATGAAATTTCGGCGCTTTATGACACTAAAACCGGGAAGACACACTTTTAGTGCCAAGTTAGTAATGTCAAGTTTTGCTTTGACAGGTTACCTTTACGCGCCTCAGATTAATTTCGCATAAAAGACTCAAATTTAAAAGTAAAGTTTATTACGTATATGCTTGATTTTCTGTTGTAAAATGGGAATTATATTTTTGCCAACTTTTTTTTAAATAAAAGCATCACGAATAACCATTATTCTTACACTTCAATATAAATTAAATTCATTTAATGATGAAAATAAATTTTTAAAATTCACTATTTCATAAAATAAAATTATATTGATTAACTTCATTTCTTCTAAAAGTTGTAATATTTTGTTCATTCTTTTCTTTTTTTATTAATAGAAAATTTCAAGGCTCGTGCAAAAGCATATATTTCACCTAAAAAAATCCTAGAATGAAATGAGATATCTAAATATGCAACTTAAAAAAACACATAGCTAAAAAAAAATCATTTTCAGCAATTACTGTCCATATCCGGTAATGTGTGTGAATGTTTTTGTACAGTCTTATGTATCATCAGCAGAATTTACACATCCAATCTAATACACTCAAAATTATATAAGTTTTAAAAGGCACACTACAGCAGAAAACGCACTTTCAGCAATTATCAATCATAATCAGTCCAGTAACAGACTTCTTTTGTGTGTCGCTAAAAACGAACGATAAATGTTGCGTCTGTAATTATTATTGTCTTCATATTGTCTTAATGTTGTGTCTCTATTTATTATTGTCTCCATAAGTCTGTAAAAAACATGTTGTAGTGCACTTCAGTGATTTCATTATATTTCATGTATTATAGCATGGCCCATACTGCAATGCAATTATTTTGTGCATCCTTGTAAACTAGCTAAAATTGCTACTTTTCTCTACTCCTGAAAAAGCATTTTCTTGTCCATCTCAGTAATGCATATCGTTCTCATTATGTTTCAAATATCGTAATATCAATAAAATACACCGCAAACGATTATTCCCATAGACCATAATGTAACGAAATTCTTTTGATTATACATGTAAACAAACTATAAATGACTTCATTTTCAATACTGAATATTCTACAGTAAACCTCAATAACATATAAAATTTTCGTGGCAATCCGAGTATATTTACGTGAGTTAGAGCAGACGGGAAACAGACAAACCGAATTCATGAACACTTTTGAACTATTTTGGAAATTGTTAAAAGGAAGAACAAGTAAAAAGAAAGAAAATTTTATTTTACATACAGTTAATTGAAAACTTGTATATTTGAAGTTTATAATCGATAGAAGTAAAAAGGAATGATTTTTAGTTTATTTTAGAAGACAGTTCATTTGTAGCTTCGCCATAGAATTTTAGAGTGGAAGTGATTCGCAAGCACTGTTAATTACAGGAGAATGTGGGCGCATTAACAGCCAAGATTGTATTTTATATAACAATTTCACCCTCTTTGACTCATCACTGGAAAAATTCCTTTCTTCAATGAGCCTTGTTTGCTTAAACTATTCGAATTAATTCAGGTAAATATCTTTCTAAACATGCTGATAAATGTGCTATTTTTCATTTGATATTACTGGTATCAATACTAGAGTATGCATCGGTAATGACAATTTATTTGGTTTCTCATTAATAAAAATTTTCGCGGCCACAGAAAAACATTCATTTTACTTCTTAAAAAAAAAGAAAGAAAGAAAATAAAAATGAGAAAAACAGGAAAAATTATGCGTAAGATTAATCGAATACGGTAGAGATAAAAATGATTTTCTTTTTGGATTATTTTTACTAGATAGTGCATTAGCAGCTTGACAACAGAATTTCTAAAATGGAAGTGATTTAAAAGAACTTTTAATTACACAAGAATATGTGTGCATAAGAGTGTGCATGCCAGTAGAAGAGATAAGAATTCCTTTCTCTTTGATTTTTCTCATAAGTGGAAAAATCTCTTTTTGCATTGCTTGAACACGATGAGTTTCGTTTTCTTAAAATGCTAGGGGTTTTTCTTAAAATACTTTTCCCTACGAGCTGTGCTCTCCAACCGCCATCCAGATACCACAGGCTATGTAAACAAGCTCATTTTATCTATTAAAAAAAATATTACATGATTACAGAAGGTTAAATGATATTATAACGACCAATAACGATCTTCTGTAATCGGATTTCAATTCATTTCCCTTTGACTGGAGGATTTTTTGTTACCCAAAGTTACATCCATTATTGTCGCGAATCCTGACGGCTGTTTTCGTGATTGATCACACGCTTGAAAATCAGCTTTTGTGAAACTGTTAAGTAAAAAAATGTCACTACCACCCGAACTAATTTTATAAGGTTTAGAAGAAAACTGTATTTTAGATGCTATAATACATTCGTTTATGTGACTTATTATACATGTATTTTTTAATAGGACGTAATTTTCACCATTAAATGCTCTCCGCATTTAACAATTTCATTATTTTAGTTTTCTTACTTTCAATATTGGAGTGTAAACATATATTTCAACAGTGTTTGGAAGCGTTTAAAGAAAATGGGTTTAAATATGGCATTCTAAATTTATCGTCTTAAATAAGACGTAATTCCTACCATTAAATGCATTTCGCCGGTAATAGCTTATTATTTTACAATTCTGTTTCTTTTTTTTTTCTCTAAATTCACGTGTTAGTAAATTTTTCGACTGAAAAGTGTTTGCTAATTTTATTATTTAGTCATTTTATAATCTGGAAACCATAACTAATAAAATGTTATTTCAAACTATGAATTAAATCTTTATTCAGATAATGAAATTTTTAATAGAAATAATAGAAAAAGACAATATATATATATATATATATATATATATATATATATATTGCACACGTCACACCCCAATCTAGTAAAGTATGGTTAAATTGCTATGCATATTTTTTCATCTGATAAAACTTTTTTAACGGAAATATTTTCCCCGATTTCAACATTAAATAGCGCTTAAAATAATTATTCAATTTAAAACTGTCTGCTTCAGTGTATTTATTACACATTTATGTATATTTTCATGTTTTTTATATTCAATAGTTTTATTAATATTATATTGAGCTGAGAAATTAAAAAGGTCACAATAAATCCAATTACGGCAGCGGCGACAGCAGCATTAGTAACTTTTTTATGAATAAAGAAATTCGAATACATTCAGCAACTATGTTTCTAAAAATACCGCTAAATGGGCTATTTTTAATTTGTTATTATTAGTGTTAAAATTAGAGTATGCATATCTGATTTTTACCAATGTCTAGTACGCACATAAAAAAAATCAGTCATAAGTTAAAAGTTAAACAACAAACTCCACACCTGAAAATTTTTGAAATTTATCTAAATGCTTATAATGGCAGTATAATGCAGTATATGGATTTTTCTAGAAGTTATATAACATTTTAATGGTTTATTTAAGTACTTTATCTCATGAATCATTCTGTAGAAATATTTTGGCCCATGATTTATTTTTATTTCAGTAATAAAAAACTTCGTGACTCAAAAAAAATGATTTATTTTACTTCCAAGAAAATGCTAAGAATAATAGAAAAAGTGGGTACATTTGAATTTATACTTAAAGCTAATTGGAAACTTTAACTCTTATAGATTATAGTCGATAGAAGTCAAAACGACTTCTTTTGAGTTTATTTTTAGAAGACAGTTCATTTACAAACTCGTAATAGAATTTCAGAAATGGAAGTAGATACTAGAGCACTGCCAATTACAGAAGAATATGGGTGCAGGAACAGTTACGATTGTTATTTATGTAACATTTCCAATATCTTTGATTACTCGCTTCGGAAAAACCTTTTTTCTTTATAATTTGTTTATTGCTGTCTTATTTTCTTAAATTCTACAAATGCATTAAGATAATTAAAAAAATTTCCCCAAAAATTCAGAAGAATTTGAAGATGAGAATTGCTGAAAAAACGATTATGACGACATAGTTTTATAAATAATAATATTTTCATACATATTAATATTAAATAATAATAAATAAATAAAATTATTCATTTTTTCCCTCGTGATAAAATCGAGTATAACTCGGAACATGTGACTTGTATTTCGTGCAAGATAAATATGTAATATATCTGATAAAAAATAACAATAGTTTCACTTCAAAGAAAACAGTAAAAACATTACAAAGAGAGAGCAATTGTATTTATACTTAAAGCAAATCCAAAACACAAATTTTAAATTTTCACCATCAACAGAAATCAAAAATGATTTTGTTTTCTAAATTTTCACCATCAACAGAAATCAAAAATGATTTTGTTTTCAGTTTACTTTTAAATGAGAAATTATCAATAATTCCGCACTTAGATTTTCAAAATTGTAAGTGATTTGAAAGAGCTTTCAATTATGGATAGTGTGGGTGCATTCAAAGTTAAAACTACTTTTTATATAATCATTCCACTTCCTTTAATTCCGCTCATCGCTGTAAAAGTATCTTTCTGTATTACTTTAACATCCTGTTTTCCATTTTTTAGTGTTCCTGCGCATTTTCGGAACACATTTTTTCCAAACATTTTCGTCTACATGTATTATTTTATATCATAAACTTTAGTAGTGCATCAAAAGTATGTATGTTTAATCAATCCTCATTTTTTTTTTAATTTGAGGTTTATAATTTTTAAATTTTCTTTACTTCATTAAAAGGTATGAATAGTGTTGAGGTAGAACAAATCTGAGAGGACAATAAAAAGAAATTTTATGGTTAAAAGTTATCCAAAAGCACTTATTCAGACCCTCTATCTTCTTCAAAAGTTAATATACTTTTTTTAGTTGAATTTTATAGGAAAGTTTATATGCAATTTCCCACTAGTGTTTCGAAGGCACATTTTTTTCAAAACCTTGGATCTACATGTATTATTTTTAATCATAAACTTTAGCAGTGCATCAAAACTGTGCATATTTAATCAATAATCGTTTTTTTTTTTTTTTTGGGGGGGGGGGGGTGGTATAATTTTTTAATTTCCTTTGTTTCAGTATTGTATAGCGATGTGGTGCAAACATTTATTGCTACCAGATAACATAAGACATGAGGACAGTAAAAACAAATTTTATGGTTAAAAGTTAATCGAAAGCACTTACTCGGACCCTCTATTTCCTGCAAAAGTTAATATACTTTTGTTTTTAGTTTAATTTTAGAAAGAAGTTTATATTAAATTCCCCAGTTCAATGTCTAAATTGTTAGTGTTTCCAAGGAATATTTTTTCAAAAAACTTTGATCTACATGTATTATTTTGTATCATAAACTTTAGTAGTGTGTATAAAATAAGCATGTTTAATCAATTATCATTTTTCATAAATTTAAGGTTTTCATATTTTTAAATTTCAAATTTCTTTTATTTCATTTAAAGAAATGTATATGGTTGAGGTAGAAACATTTATTTCTAACACCTAATATAATAAAAATGAGAGGAGAATATAAAACAAAATTTAGAGTTAAAAGTACTTAAAAGTAGTTAAAAGTATGGTTAAAAGATACTCTTTTTTTATCGTTTAGGTTTAGAAGGAAATTTGTTTGTAATTTCACAGCATTATTTTAGAAATATATTATTTTTGAAGACAGTATCAATTACAAAAGAATGTGGGTTATTAACAGTCGAGTCTGCGTTTTAGGTAGCAGTTGTACTTCACAAGATTAATTTTAACACAATTATTCAAATTGGTAAATAAAGCATATGAGTTGTAATTTTCCAACTGGACGAAAAATGTCCGGGCCAGAATTCGAATCTGGGATATCTTGGCTCAAGCTGCCATGCTCTACCAACTGAGCCATCCCGGTCGAATCGTGAGGACCTAATTCATAAAGTTAACTGGATGAATTAGGTCATCCAGATTCGACCTGGATGGCTCAGCTGGTTGAGCATGGCAGCTTCAGCTAAGATATCCCAGGTTCGAATCCTGGTCCGGACATTTTTTGTCCAGTTGGAAAATTACAACTCAACAGTTATACTTCATTTGATTACTCTCATCGTTATAAAATTATCTTTTTTGATTGCTTAAACACTACCATCTCACGTTTTAAAATTATCTAAGTAAGTTAAGACAATTTTTCCCTTCAAAATTTTAGCTAGATGATATCTTTTCGAGTATGCATATTTGACTTATATCTCTGCAATGTAGTATATAGCTCTCAAATGTGGTATTCAAATTTTAATTGCTTAATAGGCGTATACCCAACATAGTGAAAAAGTACCCAAGCCGGGACTCGAACCCGGGTCATCAGTATAGCGCACAGATGTTCTACTAACTGAACCACTTGGGAACGATTATCAGCCTGGAACTTTCTCACTATAACATGTTGACAAGGCTACAAACGCAGCACAAGATAGAATATTTTCCGTGAGCCACAACCCTGGGGCAAACACGAAATAAAAGAAAATCCAGCATCGATAATTGAAATAAATTCATATTTAATACTTGGAAAAATTTTTTCATAGAAAATATCTCACGCCTTGCATTCATAATATTCAAATTTTAATTGCATAATAGGCGTATACATGCGTCAACATGTTATAATAAAAAAGTTCCAGGCTGAGTATCGTTCCCAAGTGGTTCAGTTGATAGAACATCTGTGCGCTATATTGATTACCCGGGTTCGAGTCCCGACTTGGGTACTTTTTCACTATGTTGGTTATACGCCTAAAAGCAATTAAAATTTGAATATTATGAATGCAAGGCGTAAGAAATTTTCAATGAAAAAAAATTCCAAATGTAGTATGCGTAAAAATTTAACTTAAAAACTTCAAATATGCTACCAAAAAAACTTTATGTTTTTATCTAAAGTTTAAATTTTTCATAAACACACTGTAAGACTTTATATAAATTTATACAATTTAAAGGCCTAATGTGTTAAGTCTTTGTCGGGATTTATTTTGTTTGTGATTATTTTAATTTTCATTGATTAAAAATTTCGCAGATGAAGAAAAAACATTAATATTATTTCTAAAAAAACAGTAAAAATAAGAAAAACATAGAAAATTTTAATTCACACTTAAAGTTAATGGAAAACCCATACTTTGAATGTTTATCCTCGATAGAAATCAAAATGATTTTTGTTTTCGCTTTACTTGTAGAAAGCAGTTACTTCATTTGCAGCTTAGCAATAGAATTTCAGAAATGGAAGTAATTGGAAAGTACTGACAATTATAGAAGAATGTGGGCGCATTAACAGTGAAGATTTCCTTTTATGTAACAATTCCACTTCCTATGATTACTCCCATTGATTTAAAAATCTTTTTCCTCATTAGCTGAATAGTTTAGCTAAATTTTTTAAATTATACAAACAATTATCTACACTCTAAAAAAAGACAAATGTTTCTTAATCTATGAAAATATAATATAATCACAAACGAAAATAGTATTATAATCTCTTCCAAGTAACCCAACATTCCAAATAGAGTTCTTTATCTTTTGGCACGTCGGACACGAATATATTTTCGAAATTTAAGGAAACAATTATAAAAACTCAGTTTATTTTGTTGCGGAAATGTTTCCGAGTAGTTTTTATAGTCTATTAATCAGTTTTCTCAACCAGGAATATAGGTTTTTGGGATGTTATCAATTTTCAAATAAACATTTTCATGTTAACAAATATGTTTTACACACGCGCATGATAAATTAACAAAATTAACATTAACATTAAAATTAATATTATTTTGTTACACTTTCATGTATAAATTGAGTTACGCAGCTGAAAATGTTTAATTGATAATTGATATTATATTAAAAACCTATATTCCAGTTTGATAAAACTGATTGATACACTATATAGGCTAATTGAAAAAGTTTCTGAAAATGAGTGTCAACAAAAAAAAAATTCTGTTTTTGTAAATCTCGAAAATATATTGGTTTTTGAGGTTTCTAAAAATGAAGAACATTTGTTTTGTATCGTGGGTCATTCGGAAGATATTATTTTATATTTTCGTACGTGGTTATATTATATTTTCATAGATTGAGAAACTTTTTTTTAATGTAACCTTTCTACTGGAAATGTAGTTAAATATTAGCACTGAAAATTAATGATATATTTCAATTTTGCAAGGTATCCCTTCTTGCTGTTTCCAAAGCTGTTTCCCAACCCACTGGTTTCAGAGGTATATTTTTAAAAATATTTCAAATGCTGTTGTTCATTATATGAAAATCTATTTACGTAAGAATAGTATTTTTTTTAAATGTTCCGAAATTTAAATTTGTTATACTGAGTGCTATAAGTTATAATTTGGAAATCTTTATCCGTGCTCTAACATTTAACTCAGTAAAACTTTCATTTTTGTACGAACAAAAAACTATCGAGTTATGAAACTTTAAATTTTAGGCGATTTCAGGTACTAAAAACTCGTTTTATCGTTTTTCGTTAAGTTAGTTTAGAAGTATTTGTAGTTAGTTAAGAGTACCCGATGTTTCAGAAAAATTCTTCGTAAGCAAAAAGCTAGATAAACATCTTTAAAATTCCAGCGTGGACAAATATTAGGTAAAACTTTGTATTTCTTTTACAGTTCTCACATAAGCATTAAATTTGCTTAAAGACCATGCCATTGTTAATCTATTATCCTTTCCTTTCCTTTCCTATAGCTTCAAAAATCAAATTTCGGTTTCTGCGTTTGTTTCATGCTATAACTGACATTCTTAAAATGCGTGACGTGCGCTCGATAATGCAAGTAGATATATTTTAATTAATTTTCACTTTTTAACACTTTATTCCTCAAATTTTAAATTTAGAGTTTCCTATGCAGTAACTAGTAGTTTACCATCACGCTCATTAGTGTCTGGTGTCTATATGACAAAATTGATAACAGATCAATTCAAAATTCCTATGTTTTAATGACTAAATATACAGGGTGTTTCTAAATACATATCGCGGTTTTAACGCTTGGTAATATTTATTATATAAAACTTAAAATTATAATTAATACATAAAATGAAAGAGCAACTGTAACAGTTTTACTTACAATTTACCAGTGTTCAATGTGAACACCTTCCGTCACACGGCACACATAAAGTCGATAGCTCAGTTCTTCCCAAACATTAATTAGTGTTTGTGGGGTAATTGGTTCAACAGCTGCCTCAATCCTGTTTCTTAGGTCGGGCAAGTCAGCTGGTAGTGGAGGCACATACACATGATTTTTTATGAACCCCAACAGGTATAAATCACATGGCGTCAGATCGGGTGAGCGTGGAGTGGCGTTTGGGAAGAACTGAGTTATCGACTTGATGTGTGCCGTGTGACGAAAGGTGTTCACTTTGAACACTTGTAAGCTTGTAGGTAAAACTGTTTGAATTATTCTTTCATTTTATGTATTAAGTATAATTTTAAGTTTTATATAATAGATACTACAAAGCGTTAAAACCTCGATATTCATTTAGAAACACACTGTATAATTTATCAATTAGACAGAAATTCTCGATTTGTGTGAACAATGCGTGTGAGAGGAATTTTTTAGTATTTTATCCGAATTAATATTTTAAAAAATACATGAGAAAAATCCTTCGTTTGAAAGTAAAAATATGCGTTGTATGTCTGTGTTATTCTGCTATTGCTAAGCTATAAGAAAATACAATAGCAATTGCTTTATAGTTCAAACGGCGCGATGCTTAAAAATACCATTAAAAAAATAAATAATAAAATTGATTTATATTTTGTAATTTGACAAATATTTTTACGTTTTAGACTTTAAAAAATAAGAAGCAATTATACAATGAATTTACATAATAATGTTGAGATGTTTCACAGCACAAAATTATCAATGCACATCACACAACAAGATTGAAGCTAAAATTACATACATTGTAGGGAAAATATCTTTCTGAAATATTTTTTTCTTCCTAGAACTAGTAATGATATCTACCGATGAAGAGTAAAGTATTTAGCTTTGATCGGGAAACGTGGTGTTGGTAATTGATAAATTACACACTGTTTATATCAATATTATTGAACTGGGACTTTAAAGTATCGTCGGAGCATAAACTGTTACAGTTAATTTCTGCATTAATGCAACTGATATGCTTACTCTGAGTAATTATTTTATTTTACATAGTCAAACGAAAAATATTTAATGGAAAATTGATCATTGTGTCTTCAAAATTGCGAAATTGCGAAAATATTTAACATATAGCTAGAAAAAATTCAGAATAATCGATTGAAGATAAAGGTTTTTATAATGGCAAAGATAAAAGTACAAAATGACCTGAAATAGAATATGGAAACTCTCAAAATTCCACATTGTGAAAGTTTTCATTGGCATAATAAATTTGAAAGAAATATATGATACAAGATCAAATTGACACATTTAAAAAATAATTGTAGATGTTTTTCGGAAAACATACATTTTCACAACTTTGACTTTTTGCATTAAATCATTTTCGTGTTTTTTTCACGAAATATTTCTTCCTGTTTAATCATTGATTGGTACATACGTGGAAAAAAGAATACATCCATGCTAATTTGGCCAAAAATTGTCGTACGAAACTGTTTCATGGTACCAACCGATAATAACGTATAATATTAAATTCTCGTGATTTAGGGTTTGGGAGCCATGTATGTATTAGAAATTAAACCAACTTTGTTTTTACAAATTCTAACAACCTCTTTTGACTTAGGATCAAGGCAACCCGGGAAAGATATTATAGTTTACATACATTTCTTAAACTTTCATAGAGTTAGTAGAGATCAACGTTTGAAGTCGTTAATATCAAACGCACACCACAAGCCTTAATCTTTTCACAAAACATCTGATTTAAGGGTAACTTTTTTTAACCCGGGAGGAGTCGCATGGGGTATGACATACCCCGAGTGCGTACGGATTTTACAATTACCACCACTACTTTTTGAAAAGTTATCTTTAGCATATTTTATCCTACAATTTGTAACAGTTGTCATTGACTAAATAAGTTGAGAATTATTGTTTGTATTTATTGGTGACAAAGTAAAAACTATTCATGCCATAGATATGCGCGATTTCTCCCGGGTTAATGAAGTAAAACGAATATATTTCCGGCATTTTTTTATTCAAAAGCACATTTTTAATTATGAAAATTATTATTAAAATTCTGTTTAGAAATTATTAATTATGCCCTACAATAGTTTTTTCATAAAATGAATCACAGTCGAGAAAATTTTTGAAGTGTAGGTTTACAGATAATTCTAATTATTAGTTTTTAAGATATCGATAAATTTTATTTTTTGACCGTCTGTCTAAGAAAAAGAGCCGTCATTTGTTATCATTAGCATGCACAGAAAAAAATTAAACAGTAACCGAAAAAAAATATTGACACTTTTTGTTATAAAAAATAATATTTATTGTACAGTAATAGCCTATTCTATAATTTGATTGGTCGTTCTATTCTGCCAGTCGCATAAATAGCCCTTTTCTCTTCTCTTACTCCCTTCGTCTTCTGTCCCTTGAGACAAAGATCTTTCATCACATTTTTATCTCTATATTATTATATTTTTATTGTAGTACATATATTGTGCTACGGTTATACTTTTTTCATGGATCCTCTAAGATGTGTTACACAACTACTCAAATGCAGGGATTGGAATTGCCGTGCAACATGCAATCTACTTGAAGTATTCAACGGTTTACAGTAGTGTCTTCATTATCTGTCAATCTCTGGGCCGTCACCATGGAGGTTGAGAGAACAAACTGATAATAGAAATGCCATCCTCCTTCCCACAGATACGACAAATACTAGCGATAATAATGTATATGATATTTAGCACTGTATTTTAGATAGGTAGCAATCAATAGAAGTGCAGTACTTTATTTGATATTAAATATTGTGGACTTCTGTTTATTATGTTGATAAAATAACAAAATTGAATACAGTATAGGTATACTAAAAGAGTCTGTCATTTTCCTGTATTTTAATACTCCATGAGCTTTAGTTGCTGCTGTGTTGTGTGTCTTACGTAAGAGTAATATATGCGTGGTGTCTGCCTCTTCTTTTTGCCCGTATTATTCAATGCACTTGAAAAGAAAACATGTTTTCAACGTCACTGTGGCTAATTATTTTGGAGCAATCATTGAGTGTATCATCCTTTGCTTCTTCCCTTAAATATTCTTCCTCTTGTGTTGCATTTAATACAAGTTCCAGACATTTTTAAACACACTATTTTTTTCCACACTTGTTTACAATAAATTTTACAATGTTTAAGAAACAAATACTAAAGAGTGATAGTGTCAAGTCACTAATCACTATTCACTAACACTACAGAAAATCACACATAAACAATAAACTAACTCAAACTGAGGACAATCACTTGCTAATCTACTGAACTGGCTACAAGAAAGAGAGAACCGATGAGTGTTTAGGAATGCGGTAGGGTAGCGAGAAAGTGGGAAGGATTCTACGAAGTACATAAACAACAAATGTGAGTCATTCGCATTCCGCACCGCACGAATGTATCTTTACTGAGTATCTTTGACAAACTTTTTCAGTACGGTATACGTATTGTTCAACTTAATATTGTGCTTAAATTCATCTAACATGAAGCGACAAAAACGTTATGTTTAGTTTATTAAGTTTGTTTTTTGTATCCAATTTTATTCTTTTATTTGTCGTAAATTCACTGTCGGTTAAAAGGGTAACGGTTAATAAAGATTCCACTGTATTAAATATTTCTAACTATTTTTAATCTGAAAACTAATTTTATAATCTCTGTACTTCTCTTTGGCAAATTTTAATTTTAAATTTCGAAATTTATAGTTAAACCTCTAACACATTTTCTTACGTAACTCTATGAAGACTTAAGAAAAAAGTATATAATCTACACCCTTTCTGCACTGCCTTGATCCACACATTCAAATAGTGTGTCGAAAGGGTACAATTTTTAATATATAGTGTGCCCCAAACTGTAATTCGTTCACAGCATTCTATAGTAGACGTTATTACTAATCAGAGGTACCAGCAATATTCTTATATGAAGATTTTTATGTTATATCCTACCACAGTACTTGCCTTATTTAACCATGTTTTTCTGGATATTTTGTCTCTGTTTGCATACGTTATTAAAATGAAATTTTTTCTACTGATATGTGAAAACTATTTTCTAACTTATATCTATTATTGCTATTAAGAAATATCTTGCATTTATAATTGCGAAACTAAACGAAGCATTCGTGTCGTACAAAGTACTCGCGCGAACGATCGTGAGAAATATTTTAGCGCCCAATCATCCGAAAGTTAATTTACTGAAACAATTAAAGAAGATTAAAGGTATTTACAATTAAAAACATTTTTTTCATCAACTAAAAATTTATTATGAATTTTTTTAAACAAAATTTAAACATATTAAACATTATAATTATCTATGATTTCACTCTCTATTTATTACTTTTCATTTCCTTGTTTAAGCAATACTAAAGATATATTCCAAACTTTCGGAACCGGTTTTAAAAAGTTTTAAAAAGGAAAACTGGTTTTCAAATACAAACAAGAAGGCTGCCATGGGTTTAACATAAGTGTCTATATAAGTGTCCTTTATATTCATTACAGACTATTTATTTTGTTCAACCTGCAGTGC
This sequence comes from Maratus michaelseni, assembly GCA_963931845.1. Taxonomy (NCBI): domain Eukaryota; kingdom Metazoa; phylum Arthropoda; class Arachnida; order Araneae; family Salticidae; genus Maratus; species Maratus michaelseni. Next base: position 285,128,019 of record OZ007587.1, read on the forward strand.
GTAAGCAAAAATACTCATGCAATGGCAATCAATCTGGGATAACACCGACAAAGGCCGACACACATATAATCTAATACTAAATTTCTCGATAACTCACTACAACCTCCCCGCAAACACAACAGAAAAGGGCATGGTTCCTTTCGAACATACCTCTACAAATTTAAATATGTAGACACATTCCTTTGCGAGTGTGGCGCAGAGGCGTTGGATCCTAATTATTATTTCACCTGCCCGCTAACATCACAGTGACATGTTAAGAAGCCTGCCGTCCTTCCCAAGCAATGGCTTCCTAATATTCTAAATAGGCACACCCTTAACAAAATGCTACATAAAAAATATTTTTCTGAAAGATCTTTTAAACCTTACCTAGTAGTCGTCAGCTGCCACTCTCAATCCACAACTTTTACTCAGTCATAGCCAACTGTCACGTAGAGCGTCCTACCCTGGCAGTGTCGATTTATATGGGATCTGGTCTGCACTTATTTTCAATCCCCTTGTCGTGTTTAATGGCGTGTCCAGCTCCGACTTAAATTTGTATTTTCTTTATTTTTTAGGACCTCAATAAAGGGAACCGGGATGGACACTATGCTGCAGACTTGTTTACTAGTCAGATCAGTCCCTCTTAGGCTATCAAATCTACAGTGCATGTCAAAAATTACAGCACAAAAACAAAGTAAATTTTAAATATTCACTCTAATTTAAGTTCATGTTCATATGTGTTACAAATTTTAATCTTAAAAACATATTTAACACATTTAGGCTTTAAAATTTATTTTCAATCATCGAATTTAACAACAGAACAAAAATTAACGTGCCAAAAGTTTAAGCATAATTGTAATTTAATTTTTACAGAAGGATAATAATAAAAATTTATTTATTTATTATTGTTCCATTACATCTAATTTTCTGAAATACGTGGTGTTGGATCAATAAAACTGGGTTTTGTATTGTTTTCGACTTCAAAACGAGCGTTTTCAGTAGCCGTTTTAAACTTTTTAACTGAAAATTACTGCTTACCATTTTGATAAAATATGCGTAATAGAGTATCCTATACGTTTTTTTTAAAATTTAGGTCGAGACTAAAGGCTAACCAATTCAAAATCGATGTCCTATTCAACCTAAGCCGTTGTCACGTTGACTTGGAGGTATGGATGTCAATGTTATCATGTTGAAAAATCCAATCTTCTCCACCTAAATTTTCTTCAACAAGATTCAGATGATTGGCAAGCATATCTGTGTAGTTTCCTGACGATCACTGATGGAAGCTATGGACATCTGACCTCTGAAATATATCCCCCGCGCACCATTACATATCCACCAACATGTTGTATGCTAAACATATTCATTGGTTGTTTTCTGAGATCATGCCAAAAGTATGCAAACCGATCGGAGCAGTCTAAATTCCTTTTTTAGTCATCGTTGAATACTGCATTCACCCACTATTACCAAATGATATCTGCTATTTGATCTATTGTAATCGAGCTTCTTTACTGTGTGGTTTCAAGCAAGATAATCGACCACCTTAAGTTTTTTTTTTTTTTTTTTTTTTTTTTTTTTTTTTGCGTCTCCTGATTCTAAAACTTTACTACGAATAGATTTTTCGATGTTTTTCCTACAATTTTATGTTTAATTTGAAAAAGAGAATAATATCTTGTTGAAGTCAAGTTTCTGATGCATCACTTTGTGAACTGGTCATTCGTACACTTCTTGGACGGGGTTTTTGTTTAAAATCTTCACCATGGACCAAAATTTCCCATATTTTTAATGCAGCTACGATTTCAAAAAGGGACTTGTTTTGGGCTCTCATAATTCAGCTTTTAAATACCTCTTCATTTGCGTATTCTTTCGATTTTGCCACTTTGTCTTAACGGAAGAACAACATAGTGCAGCTTATATACCCAGGAATCGTTTGCATGTGCAACTGCTTAAATGATTTTGTAAAATTTGCATGAACACGGTTTTGTTCTTAAACTTTTAGCAAAGTCATTTTTGTCCCATTCTTAAAATCGACGGTTTCGAATAAATTCTAAAACACAATTTTATTAAATATGGTTTTAAAACTGCAATTACACGTATGAAAAATATATTGAAATAAAGTGAATATTTAAAGTTTTATATAAAAATAGTTGTTATGCTTAATCTTTTGACACTCACTGTACTACCATATTTCAATATGTATGCCATTTGTTGTTCAAACCACTTCCAAGTAGCATTCAATTTCCTTCCACTTGTTAAAATATTCTTTCAGATGATACAAAATGAATGGTCTCTAGCTGCTTACTTTATGTTTTAAAAATATTTTGGAATTTTGTAGGCACATCGTCATTTATAGGCCACAATTTTGAACCAAGTTTTGTAATTTGTTTACATCAAACATTCGATCGTGAGATGCATTTTTATCATAACCTCCAATCTCGTATGCCAATTTCTTTCTTTTTTTTTTTTTTTTTAAATGTGTGAAAGACACATCTTGTACTTTTGACCAAACTGTGATTATTTACAATAAGATAACATATAAAGAAATGTTTGAGTCGTACATTATTTTTTTAATACAATTAGCAAGTGTATATTCATAGACATAAAGAAAAGAAATCTCTGTCAATGGTTCTTTGTACGCATATATGTTTCGCATATAGTTATTCATATACAAATAGAAATGCATATCGGAATTCATGCGTTTTCTGTTAAGTTATGAGAAATACACAAAGATTTAATCTAATATGATTTATATTATAAATAGTTCATAAATATAACGAAATGTCGAAATACAAAAACAGGAAAATGTAACAGAACGCGAACTTGACAGTAAAATAACATGAAGTTTGTGAAGTAATTGAAATAAAATCTTATGCAGCAAGCTTACAAGTAAATTCACTTTCTCTCGCCATTCGTAATAGTAAAGAATGCGTTGATGCAGATTTTATGATATATTTATCAACATTATTTTCCGAAAAGGAAATTTTACGCCAAAGATTTTATGACTTATCAGAACGTGTTGAAAGCTGTTGCAATAATTATATTTGTTTTCCATTAACCTATAAGTCAGATTATCTTGTGCTACTTTCATATTTCATTCAAACAGAACAAGATTTAAATACATGAGTGGAGTGAATATGAATATATAGGCGTTATAATAAAAATCGAAAATTGATATTGATATCAATAACAGCTATTGAATTGTTTTCATTAATCATATAATTTTATTCTGAATTATTCATAAGGTCCTTAATCAGAAGTTCTTGTTTTCGTACTTTATAAATTACCTTTAAAAGAATAATAAAAGGTCTTCATGCTCAGTGCATCGTTGTCAAAAGGATATAAATTTTGCGGCAGCAGAAAAAATACTTATTTTTACACAATAGATAAAATCTTTCGCTTCATAGTAGTTACTTTATGGTTCATATCTATTTTACCTATTTTTCTCTTTTTAAGCCATTTTTAACTGTTAGAAATAATGATAACAAGTAAAGCGATTTCGTAATATTTCATCAAACTTTCTAGGGTAAACTCAACTCACTGCGTAAAATGCTAGCTACGAACATTGGCATAGGCCAATGTTCGGCGGTTTGAAACCAGCGCTTTGGTCAAATCCATAGCCTCGTAATCTTGAGCATTTTTGCGTCAAATAAGCTAGTTTTGGATCAGAAAATTTATTTAATAAAACGTTTCTTGTTCCTAAGTGGTATTTATATTTTTCAAGTGTTTTTGTAGCTTATGGTAGTTTTATTTTTCAGATATAAAAACATCAACAAATAGAGATATAGCCACTCGATACGTGTAATTTTTCTCAACATTAACTCAAATGCAGAAGAAGTAGTTTAACTCCTTTTGTGCCGTAAAAAAGGGGAACATTTTGAGTCTGAATCCTACTTAATCCTAATACTTACCGATGGTGTGTATGCTTTTTCATGTACGTTTATGGTACTATAGTAAATACAGTAGTTGTAGTACTTTTTGCTTTCTTGAGTGCTAACCGACAGATTACGCCTATCAGAGCTATTATAACTAGAACGTGTACAGTACATCTTAAATTTGTTAGCGCACACTAGCGCCAATTTCTTCCTCTTGCGACCGGTTGTCAAGACCAAAGCGCTGTCTGTGTATCATATGTAAATTTTGTTTGTATGCATGCGCACTTGTAAAATAGCAAAAGTTCGTTGCAGAAAAAAAAGAAAAGAAAAGAAAAAGAAAAAAAAAGGCTACTAGCAATTTAAAGGTTCCATTATCCGCCATTTAAATCCTTTATAGCACCATTCGTTTTACATTCAGGGTTAATCTAGTTAACCATCTTCTTTTCGATTAATATATTTCAATTTCACTTTGTGATTTTTTCGTTTTTACCTTTTTCTTTTTCAGTATGAAAAAAAATCAGTCGTAAGAGGGCACTATTTTTAAATTGCAAATTTTCTTCCATTCATCTTCTCAGGCTTACTATATAACGCCTTTGAGGGCTGTATACTACGGAACAGATGCTTTACACTCACGCAAACATATAAACATAAGTTTGGCGACTTTTTGGTTGGCGCGATTTTCAAGACCGCGCCAAACGAATAACTTAATACAATGGCTAGGTTGCCATTAAAGGAAAAAATCCCCTAAATTTGGCGACTTTTTTCTTTTTTTTTAACTGATTATTTTTTTTTCTGCGTGAGTGTAAAGCATCTTAACCTATACTACTACTGTTAGTACTAAGTCAAGTAATCGTACAGAATATCTTGTTTAAATTAAATATTGCGTGCAAATATAATTAAATTATTTCTTTATTTCTTTTAATTTTTAATGAATAGAGAACTAAATGAGAGTTCTGTAGTCTCAGGGTGACTATATATAAAATCCGCTCCCCTCCCCTAGTCTTGTAACATAGGCTTGAATGTTTTTCGTGCTTACGCTTTTTAATTGAATTTTGAGTGGCTAGTTCAACATTAACAATTTATAAATACGGCCTGCGAGCGTGAAAGATTGAAGACTCCTACTATACAAGCCGTCCCACAAATATTGAATCCCCTTTAACTTTTTAACTGATAAGCAGTTAATATAAGTTGCAAAATTGTTCAAAATAATGTAGGAAATAATGTTATGTTAATGAAATAGTCATCCCATTAATTCACAAAAAATTACACATTTTAATTTTTTATACCACACTCTTAGAAAAAAATGGTCAATTAAAAAATATATACTTCTGTTTCTACAAAATTATTACAAAAAACTGCATATTGCTGTAGCTTTTAAAATAAAGGAGTTATGTTTAATAAAAATTTTATCATTGTGATTGTGAACTATATATCAAATTAGAAATATAAGTTTGTGAAATAGCGGAAGAAAAAAGAAACGTGGACGATAATATATGCAGTTTAGCTTAAGAAAATATATTTAGCTAAGTTCGTGTCAGTACTAGTAGCAAATAAATCCAAAATATTTACTGAAGCATTATTAAGGAACTCACTAAAGTATTGGAAATGAGAGAAAACACTTTGAAAAGGATTGTTGAATTACTTTTTTTTATGTTTCTAAGATTTAAAATGACATTTGTCTCTTTATATGATATCTGTCTATGCAATGCATTATTTAGGTGTACTTGGGGTGTAATTTCCTCCCGACTTATTCACATAATTTTGATCGTAAGTTCGCCATCATTAATTTTCGAATGGTCTTTATTTTTACTGATGGAATAGCTTTTAGAATGCTAGGAAAAGGTGTTGTCAGTGAACCTGTTTTCCTTTTTGTATTTCAGTTGATTTTAAACATTCAAGTGTGCAGTCTTTTGTAATGATCTTGTTGTTTCTTGCATCTTTCGCTTTCTTGAATATGCTTAATCAAAATTTGATATTTGTGATTGGGGATTATATAACAAATTAGAAATGTAAGTTTGTGAAATATCGGATGGAAAAAGAAACATGGACGATAACACATTCAGCTTACGTTAAAGAAAATATACTTAGCTATGCTCGCTGCAGTATTAGTAGCAAAGAAATCCAAATTTTGACTGAAGCATTAATTGACTAACTCACTAATATATTGGATATGAGCGAAAACATTTTGAAAAGGTTCTTTAAATTAATTTTGTTTATGTTTCTATTATTTAGGAACGACATATTATCCTTATATTGCTAAATCATAGTAAATGTATAGAATTTCTGGTGACAAAATAAAATACTGTGTGGCAATATATATATATATATATATATATGTGTGTGTGTGTAGATATTTATGGAGAAGAAAATATGAAATGTGTAGTTCCACAGCTATAAGATGCAGAGTGAGTACAATAAGCACAAAATTCTAATTGAGCAATTTTGTCTAGGGGTATCGTATAAAAATTTAAAAAGTGTAACATTTAGAAAATTAAGGGCTCTTTCATTAACTTAATTTTATTCCCTACCTTATTGTGAACACTTTTGCAATTTATATTACCTACTTGTCTGCAACAGGCAAAAAAATAAGGCGCGTTTTAATTTTTGGGGGACACCTTGCATTCTGAAAAGGACATGATATGATTTTTTTTAAACATAATCTAAAATAGGTTGAAATCAATTATTAAATCAATCACTCGACCAATCATTAAACTCATATCACGAGATATGCAGTCTAAAAACAAATTTCATATTAATTCGACATTTTCTTTTCTTTAGCTTTTAATGAGTATGAGAAAACTGTATGTGTAATCTGGCTATCAAACATGGATATTAAATTAGCTATTTCATAAAATTGAATAAATCATGTTAGCGAAAAAAAAAATTAAAAGCTGTTGCATCAATGTAGAGGCGTGTTATAAAAAGTGCATTTGCATGTAAACTTTATTGAAAATAGACAAATGAAATAAGCAAACTTGAGATAATTCTTTTTAAAAAGATAAAAATTCCACTTAAAAAATGAAATGGTTTACTGAATTAGTATTATAAATATTATTACAGTAGCCTCTGGTTATATCGCGCCTAACAGGAGGCAAGAAAAGAGCGTCACACAGCCGAATGCGCGATATACGAAGAGTAATAAAAATTCCGTAAAGGATTATCTACGATTTTATATTTTATGTTTGTCATCAGAACGTTCGTTACGCGCACATTACAGTTTTCTTATTAGAATTAAACAATAAAATTACAGTTCTTGTAACAGATATCACAAACTTATTTAAAATTGCACTTTCGTTAGAACTTATCTTTTGAGGGCAGACATGTCAAAAAATGAGCGATATATCCGATTTACTCATGTAGCGAGGCGCGAGATATCAGGCGGTTACTGTAATTAGATACTTTTATAAAGAGAAGTTTAGCAAAATTCAGATAAGAAAATGCATCTGCATTTAAAAAGTACGTTCTTGAAGGAATTGAAGAAACAAATGAGAAGCAGACATCATCATCACGAAGAATTTTATTGCTGACATTATTACATAGACACGAATAAAAAGATCAAACTTTTACTTGTTCTTCCGAAAATTCTATTTTCCAACAATCAAATAAATCTAAACACCTCAGACATGAAGATAATGTTGTCATGGATATTTTATTGCTTAAACATAAGGAGGATTGTCAATAAGATTTATTTTATACAAAAGCGCATAAACACAACACCTTAATGCTTCTTCTAAAAATGTGACGAAAAACTTTATTTTTTGCTTCCATTAAATAAATCGAATCGCTTCTTGTATGATTAGAAACAATTGATATGACATGTCTTTTTATTGATTTTTATGAAAAAAAACTTATAAAAATATCTATACAAAAGTTTAGAGTATAATAAAGAAATGTGTGAAAAACAACAACAAAAATGTTTAGTATTTCATTATAATGAAGTAAAACGGATCATTTATGGAATAATAATGAGAATATTTATTATGTTAGTATAAAATACATTAATCTTATGAGAAAAAAATTAAATATTATGTTACGTTATCACTGTAATCCTCATTATTGATATTTTTTTATAAACGAGCTTCCAGAGAAGAAGATACATGTGTACAGGATGTCCACTGAAGTCCTGTACACAGCCCCATTAAACCCAGAAGGTAGACAGTTATCATCATGAACGTGGTATCTAGGTATAGTAAAGTGGGCTACGCAAGGAGACCTCTGACAGTGCCACCTAGCAGCAAACGGTGAAGTTAGCGTTAATATCTCGAAAATGGTACAAGATGCGAAAAAAGCTGAATCACAAAGTTTTAGAGCATTTTTGATTTAGTATGAAATGATGCCTTATATTTAAAATATTTGTATTTGAACACCTAAATTTTATTTTTTTTTATATAGCCTATGATCATCATCATAAATACGCCGCTAATTGATTTCGAAAGTGTAGACGCACATTTACGAATAAGACACTTCTAAGTAAGATACAGTTTATTTTAATAATTAAAAAAAATCAATTTATGTATATTTAGTGCGCCCATCATCGAAACACATGAATAACGCATGATGCATAGCTGAAGATTATGGACAAATTGAGCACACTTTAGTTCTTTCTGTGTTTAAAACTTTTTTATACTTTATTAAAAGAAACTGTAGCTTGTTTTCGTGTTTTTGTTTTAATAATGAATGTGCCTATAATGCCATACTTTTCCATGCAATTAATCGCTTGGTTAAGCTGGTGATTGGATATAAACAATTAAACTTCCGGTCTTCTAATAAAAATATTTTTACATGTATTAAATAATTTCATACTAAATCATGAACGATCTAGAGCTTTGTGTGGCATTTTTCTCTTATCTTGTACCATTTTCTAAATAAGAACATTAACTTCGAAGTTTGTCACTAGGAGGACTTTTGTGCGGTCTCATCGCGTAACTCATATTCCCTTTATCATATCTGGACACCACGTTCATGGATTTAGCTGTCTTCGTTTCGAAGTTAATGGGATAGACAGCAATTTAGTAGGTGCTCTGTATTTCATATCTTAACCTATAAAACATATGAGAATACATAAAATAAATATTATATATCACCAAAGACAAATTCATTACTAGAAAGCATTACATATATACATGAAAAAACACTCAAAATGTTGTTTGTCCAGGTGATAGTCCCATTTCATAAAAATCAAATGATTCAAGTGATTAAAGGCATGATGCAAATGTTCTTAGGAAAATTTTATTACTTAAACGTAATGAGGATTGCAGATCAGATTTATTTTAAGCAAGTGCATAAAGACAGTCTAGTCATGCTTCTAAAATGTGTGACAAAAAACTGTATTTTGTACAAATTAAAAAAGCAATTTTTCCTTGAATTATTAGGAACACCTTATATAACATGCTTCTTTAACGACAAAATATTATTACTTTCACTGTGAGCTTTTCTGAACTTATAATCCACTTTTGCTGACTGACCCAATTGCAATTTTAGAAATGTAAAACTGTGGTGAAACGACCGGCGATATTGCTTTTGCTATTATAACACTTAAAATACTTCTAAATATCGCAAAAACTCAATTTTTTTTTATCATCAAATTGTGAAAAAAATTTACTTCAAAGTGAAATTTGTTTGAAAACTTGTAGCTCCATTTAATGACTTTTTATGACTTTTTAAATATTTTTCAAGCATGATTTTTTAAAAATATCTATCTCAACAATGAACATTTGTTTGGTACAATCTGATAATATCAAGTAAGATACTGGCAATGTTACCACATTTCGAAATTCTTTGCCTAGAATAAATTAAAGGGGGAAAAAAAGCCGATTTACCGTAAGATCAGATAAGACACTAAACTTTAGCACTAAACTAAAATCTGTCAACGAAAAGATAGATTTTCATTTTATGTTGAACATAAAATTAATATCAAATCAAGTTGAATTGGTTGAAAGTTACGTTGCATCAGAATACGCTCGGAATCATATTTTAATTTTCATTCGTCGCTTGAATTTTGTTACCTGTGGATAAAGTTGGGAATCTGAAAGATCATCTTAATATTTTTAAATGAAAGGTTACCGCAGTGTTTTATGAGCAAAATATTTCTACACAAATAAATGTAAAAAGTCCGGAGAATTTATACACTACTAGCTGTTATCCCTGACATTGTTATTTTTTTTTTTTTTTAACTCACATATAAAATCATTTATACGAAACCGTAGTGCAACAAAGGAAAAACTGTTAGTAATCAATTACAATGAAGTAAAAGGAATAATTCGCGTTGTAGAAAAGCTTATTACGTAATAGGTACTTCTTTAAGAAAAACTATTCTTTAGATATAAATGCTTATCACATAAAAAATATTACTTATAAAATATAACATATTTATTATTTATAAAATATAAAATATTATTTATAATTCTATTAATATAAAATATATCCATTAAATATGTACAAAAACTACTCTTTAGGTATGAATGCCTTTACATAAAATATCACCTCTACTAATTCCATTATTATAAAATATATCCATTAATATATCCATTATTATATATGTCCCTTTGTATAAAATGAGTTAATCTTAGAAGAAAAGTGCTTACAAATCACTATAAAAATTTAAATTCGTAGAAAGAAAGTGTGGTATTATTTTACAGCATTAAAATAAATGAAATGATTCGAGATATGAACAGAAAAATAATTTATTTATACCAGATTTTGTTTTAGATTTTAATTACTCATACAGAAAAATTAAGTTTTACTAAATGGTTCACAAGGAATTTGCTTGTTTGTCCTCTTAAATAAGTAAATAGAAATATAGAAAACAAGGAAAATAAAAATTTATTTCAACATTCTAAGGAATAAGTCTGAAAGTTTTATCTTAATTGCAGAGAAAAATACAATGAAAATGAAGTAATTGTCAAGAAAAACGGAATATTTTCTTGGTGTGTATATATTTTAAATTATTCATTTTAAAATGTTTAATTAAAAATTTAAAAACAAGTGACAAACAAAGGAATTTAAGAATTTAAGCAAAATATGTAAGTAGATTTTTTTGTAGCTGAAGAATATGCAACTTTAGTTATCTATTTTTGTTCTCCTTATTTTGTTTCTTGTAAAGAAATAATTTGGAACATAATTATTGACATTTGTTGTCTTCATTGCTTTATTCCTTAGTTTTATTTTGAAATGTAGTTTAAAAAGCATTTCTTACATGTCCTTCACAAAAAAAAAAAAAAAATCATACACATTGGAAGAGTTTAAACAATTCTGTATTAAATAAATAATTACAAATAGAAAAGTGAAAATTAAGAGAAATTTCAAGTTCTATTGGGAAATGGATTACGCGTACTTTATTTGGAATCAAAGTGAACAAAGCAGTTACACGAAATTGGATTTTTCGGAAATTTGTGTAATCTTTTCTATCAATTTATAAAAAATAAAAACATAATAAAAGAAAACCCTTTTAACAGCTTATGAAGTGTATTACATTAAAATCAAATCTTTTTTGTGGAATTTAATCGTAACTTGAAGAAATGAGTTTATAACTTAAGCAATAAAGTGAATGCATATAAATATTATCGTCAGAGAAAAAAATCAATCAGCCGTTGTGTTGCACAGTGGTATGAATTGGGTTCGTAACACAAAAAAAAATTCTTGCATTTTTTTTTTTTTTTTTTTTTTTTTTTTTTTGTATGTAAAACATTTTTCCGATAATTTTCTGATATAATTTGATCTGGTGACAGTATACAGAAATGAAAAAGATCTCTTTTAGTCGAAATAATCAACTAATATATAGTTGCCTGATTTTGATTCAGTCATGTTTGAAAATCATATGGAAAGTTTACTTTATATGTTCTTCAAATAATTTATTTATTCTTCACATAGCAATGCTACGCACTTTGAAATTTTTATATTGAACTTGTTATACTCTTAAGTATAAGATATATTAATATTACTAAGTAGTATTTATATTTTGTACGTCAATATAGTTATACAAGTTTGTAATTCTAAGTATCGTCATTTAAAAAACAAAACTATAAAAAAATTACATACCTATTTCGTTATTAGAAAAATCTCTGAACTCTCTCTGTAAAACTTATTTTAAAGTACAATTCAGGAAAAAAATATAAATTTTTTACATTACTTTTACATAAAAAACACACTGAACAACGGTAAATTACTAACGAAATGGCACGTCTGATAGATTGGGCAATGTTGTTTTAGACGTCTTGTATTATTTTGGGAAAATACTTTTTAATAAAAATACCCAAATACTAAGGAGAACAATTAAAAATGTTATTTTGTTTAACATGAAATATTGAAAGGGAACCACTGTGCATCGCCTATTAGTCAGTTTGTTTCCGTATGTTCGCTTAGATTATGACGCAAAGCAAAGGGATATTACATAAGACACAGATTCATTAGCATCAAGTTTTATATTTTCTGCAACTGTAGCATCTAGAGTAACTTTATTGGTTTTCTGATGAGTAAAATGATGTTCTTCAAATCTTGTAGTACAAATAAATGATCCCCATAGCACCGTGACTAAAATCTGACCAAATTTTGACTATACCGTAACAAAAACGCAAATCTTATTGTTATTATAATCGTTATGCTACATGGAAGATACGTCGTATAATGCGACGTGACGTTGGAAGATTCTTCTTATGTAGCGTGATGATGTCAATATGTCTAATGCTTGGACGAGTTCTGCTAAATTAAAAAATCGTTCACAGTGAACTCACATTGATGTCACTTGACATTCATGATTGGACGAATTCAAAAAGAAATCATATTTTGGTTACCGCTGTGTCTGTGACATGTGTGACCACTTTTGACGTCATACGGAAGTCACATCGATTGGCTGTCCTATTACAACAGATTATTTGAATCTTTTTATAGTTCGTTGCACTCCTATACCTGTAGTGGAACTTCAACGGCACACTGAAGTCCATATTTAAACTCCCACGGTGCATTTAGTTAAATTTAGTAAATGTACCCCACAAATTTAACTGCCATTTAAAACCAGTATCATTTTTATGTTTCAAATGACTCTACCAGGCACAGTCTTGCACCGCGAAAAGACGTACACGCTGTCAACACACATTTTAAAATAAGGATACCGCCACCCATTTTTAATTTTTACAAACACAAAATTGTCAAAATAGAAATAAGTACGCCTGTTTAGTGGGAAAAAACCAGCTAGCCTTTCACCACTCTTTTAATGAAGAAACAGTTTTTAAATTAAACCTACCTTTTGGCTTTACAAAATGTAATCTCCCCCTTAACTAAAACTGAAACTTCTTTTTAGAAAAAGTGCATTGATATTTCGGATTATCAATCTATTTCAATATCTGCTAAATAAATAAAAAGATTAAACACTGTAAATTAAACAGGGGATACCTGTTGTAGTTAGATGTAATAATTCCTAGGATTTTAAACTGCTTGATTTGATTTTAAAACATTTAAAATTAATTCTAATTTTGAATTTCAATCTGATATTTAAAGAAAGCCTTAATATGTTTATTTATACATGTTACAACATAGCAGTTATTTTCATTATCGGTTACTTATAGCAGTTGTTTTATTTTTTTAAATTATTAATTAAAGTTTTATTTATAAAAAGTAACAGCTAAAGTTCTTCAATATGTCTATGGAAAGTAGTAAAGTTAATTAAAGCTTTGTATAGCATGCCATTTTAATTAGCGACAAGAAGTCTCTAAATTTAAACTTAATTGTTTACGCTATCCTCTTTAAACACATTTGGAGTAAAAATTACCTTGTCTGAATAGCATTCGTGTTCTGTCAGCTAATTGAGCCCAAATTAATCATAGCACTGAATGTAAAAATACATTCTTTGTGTTCTAGTAAATACTATACTACGGTAAAAAAGCATTTTTTCGCGAATTTAAAATAAGTTATATTAATTATAAAAGTATAAAAGAAATCCGATTTATGGGAAAATAATTTAAGTAGTTTCTGATTTGTATTAAATTGAAGTATCTATATAACATTATTAGTATTTAAATAATTTAATTAATAGTTTTGAATATTTGAATAGTTTTTCTAGATTCTGCACGTGACGTTTAAAAAAAAATATTTATAAATAATATTGAGAATTATTGCGCGAATGAATGATGTTTAATGGTGCATACCTAAATATGGACATGCTGCAAGAATTAAAAAAAGTCCTTCCGGCCTGTACCGGGAGGGAAAGGTAGCTTTCCTATATCTTCGTTTTAAAATTTTAGCTAATGTTACACGAAAACAGCAAGTTAAAATGCAAAGAAACGTTTACAAAAGATTCGTTAATACTGAATTTGAATAAGAAATTCGCCAAATTATTTAGCAATAGCCAAATTGGCTTCATTTATGAAGACATATTTTGGTCGCCAAATTTGGCGATGTTTCGCCAAATGCCACCAATTTTGCCAATTTTGGCGCTAACGGATATGAATATATAGTTTTATGCGTATGATTGGGAAAATTATTACAACAATGAAAGAAAATAATTTGCGAGTAATCGCGTTAATGTGCTGTTTTGTTTTTTAAAATGTCAGCCACCCTAGAATTTCAAACTGCTCTATCTCAGCCATTTTTTAAGATAGAGGTAAACCAAAAAATGCTCTGGAATCCTTGAATAAAGGCCTAAAACGTAATTAAAAAATAAATTTGAATTTTTAATTTTTTTGTATACTTATTTTAGTTTTAAATTTTTAAATGGCCGCCATCTTGAAACAAAATGGCGGACCAAGCTGGCCAACGAACTCGGTCGAGACATTGGTTAGCTCAATACACACAAGTAAGTTTCATCAAAATTGATTTATAAATACGAGCGTTATCGTATGACATAGGTCAGATATATATATATATATATATATATATATATATATATATATATATATATATATATATATATATATATAAATCAACATTTGAACGGAGGGTGGTTTTGGGGTCTGGGGGTCTGGGGGTCATGATCGGTGAAAATATATTGAAATTTTCCGGAACTGCTTTCCTCCGAACGGCTGCAATAGGTATCTTTATACTTTTAGGTAGCTTTCAATACAAAAAAGTATAAAGCTACCTATTGCAGCCGTTCGGAGGAAAGCAGTTCCGGAAAATTTCGATATATTTTCACCGATCATGACCCCCAGACCCTAAAACCACCCTCCGTTCAAATGTTGATTTATATATATATATATATATATATATATATATATCTCCATATATATATATATATATATATCTGACCTATGTCATACGATAACGCTCGTATTTATAAATCAATTTTGATGAAACTAATTGTGTGTATTAAGCTCACCAATGTCTCGACCGAGTTCGTTGGACAGCTTGGTCCGCCATTTTGTTTCAAGATGGCGGCCAATTAAAAATTTAAAACTAAAATAAATATACAAAAAAGTTAAAAATTCAAATTTATTTTTTAATTCAGTGTTAGGCCTTGAAACGAGGATTCCAGAGCATTTTTTGTTTTACCTCTATCTTAAAAAACGGCTGAGCTAGAGCAGTTTGAAATTCTAGGGTGGCTGACATTTTGAAACAAGACAGCACATTACAAAAATTTTCATTGTTGTAATAATTTTCCCAATCAAACGCATAAAACTATATATTCATATCCGTGTGCGTCAAATTCTCGCCAAACTTGGCGACCAAAATAAGTCTTCATAAATGAAGCCAATTTGGCTATTGCTCAATAATTTGGCGAATTTCTTATTCAAATTCAGTATTAACGAATCTTTTGTAAACGTTTTATTTGCATTTTAAGTTGCTGTTTTCGTGTAACATTAGCTAAAATTTTAAAACGAAGATATAGGAAAGCTACCTTTTCCTCCCGGTACAGGCCGGAAGGACTTTTTTGTATTGAAAGCTACCTAAAAGAAAAGGTATTTACAGAAGGAGTACTAAAATGTCCAAATATGCGCCAAACTATAAAGTGAGTTATAAAGATATTAGAATGAATTCAGGAAGAGTTATTGAAACAATAAAATGCTTTTAATCATGCATCTCATCAAAAATTACATATTGGAAAGAGCTAAATGAAGCAACGTAGTCTTCTTGAACGAATCTTGCTTCAGTGTAGAGCTTAGTAGTTAAAAATCTGGAAGTAGTGTATGGTAGAACAGTGTAAGTGTAAGGGTTTTCCAAACAATTGACTAAAGGTGGATAAATAATGAATGTTCTAAAATCATTTGTATTTATTATCAAACCTGGATAATCAAGTAAGAAACTGCTATAAACACTTCTGAATAATAAACTAAACTACTAGAAATAATCAACAAAATATCCCAAAGAGGTAAATGTGCACTCTTACAAACCTTAGTGTGCAAGAATATGCGTTGACTGCGACGCACTATCTAAAGTCGCGGTCTGATTTTCAAACCAGAAAAAGTCTATATGGCTATAAAAATTTTATTACTATCACATAGTTGGAACATTAATTTATTTTGACATATCTTGCTACCTTAATGCGAATCTGCGTCGTTAGCACTATTGTTGAAATGTTCATTTTCAGTGCTTTATGGAGTGGAGGGTACTTTGGGAGGATGGAAGACTTTTATAAAATGTTTTTTAGGAATTCTTTGAAGTTTTCGATAGCATTTTGGATTTCAACTTTTTTTTCCGTCTTACAATCTTATATGGATTCGAGTCTCAAACTGAAAATTCAAGATTAAAATTTGAAAAATACCAAAAGAAATTTCTAAAAATAATTTATATTGCTTTATGTATAGCATTGTTTGAGGGTTTTTTTTTCTTTTTTTTTTTTTTTTTTTAAGGAACAGTAGTGATAAAGAAAACACTGAACTGTATTATCCCTGTATTTAAGCAGGTTGAAATTTCACGTTCAATACTCTATTATTCTTATATATTTCTGTTCAATCACAGTAGAATTAAATACTGGGAATAATATCACAATCACTGTAAAAAATCTGTGTAAAGTTCCTGACGTTTACTGTGCAACATTCCTGGGTTTTCTCGGATTAATTCTGCTGATCCGATAATACAAAGAAATCTGGTGTAACATCTTTCACAATGTTGTGTAACTTTTCGGAATACTTGAGAAAGTAAAATTTACACTTTACTAGACAATTTAAATTTTATAGAAAATAATAACGATAAAGTAAAATTTAGTTTAGAAATTATCATTAACGTTAACAGTCGTTGTTATGCAATACCATTTTACGACACCAATTAAATTTGTAAAAATCTCAAGATGCACTATCAGATAAACTTTTTTAAATTGTGGTAATTTAAGTACACAAAAATAGTCGCCAATGCTGACTCGTAATCAAAGGGTTAAGTATAGACTAAAACTATATAATACATGTACCGATCTAGTAAACCATTAAATTTGTCTTTGTAAGTCCTATTTAACGACAAAAATGGCTTCTAATATACCCTTTCGCTTTTTTTTAATTTGTCTTAAAAATAAAATATCATTCATTCACACTGAAGTAGTTTCAAGAAATAACAAGTATAAGAAATCTGTATTTGAAATTTAACTGTACGTTTGAAAGATAATTGAAAACGATTTCTCTTAATATGTAACTTAGATAGAATTTGAAATGGTTTTAGTTTTAGTTTTGTTTTGAAAACAGTTTTAATTTCAATTTGCAATAAATTTTTAGATGCAGAAGAAGTTCGATAGCACTGCCAAATAAAGATGAGTGGAAGTATTTTTATACTCAAAAATGCCTTTCATCTAACGATTACACTTTAATAGGCAATTTATATTTTATTTAGAAGAAATAACAATGGTAATGAAAAATTGAGTTTAGAAATTATCATTAATGTTAAAAGTCACTGTTAGGCTATTCCGCTTTACGACACCATTTGTAAAAATGCAGAACCAAATTACTCTCTCCTATTCTTAATTCTGATACAGAAGAATGTAAGTATTGCCACGATCGTCTTTTATGCAAAGATTCTACATTAGTTGCCCATTCAAATTCTTACAACTATCTTTCTGAATTTCTAGAACATGATTCCGTTCACTTATTTCTAAGGTATCTGAACAATTCTGAGGCAATTTGTTTTGCAGAAAATCATAGTACAGATGCATTTTAATAATTTTATTTTTTTATATAAACATTAATTTTTAAACATGTATGTTTCATTTACATGTCTACTATGTCTTTTGAGTATGCATCGAAGTATATATAAACTTTTTTTTAAATCTCAAATGTAACATACAACTTTGTGAAAATACGTTTTACAAAATATGACCTTCTATATAAATACCGTAATAAAATTTAAGAAAAAAAATAAACGAAATTTGAATAAATCGAAAACATTAAACCGAACTGAAAATAATTTTTAATCTTTGCATCTAAAAAAAAAAAAAAAAAAAAAAAAAATACAGCATTTCAGTTCGAAAAATGTGTTATATTTTGGAAATTATTTGTTAAAATGAAATATTTTTGTTAACAAGTTTTATTTCAATTTATTTTTAAAAAACTGAAAACTATAAGCATTTTTTTTGTTGTTGTTTGGATAGTCGGTCTTCTTACATTTCTCTAATGATTTTACATATAATGTTCTTGAAAACATGTATGGTAAAAAATGTTATTACACTGCATTATAGAAAATAAATTAAAGATTTTCTTATTTTGAATGAAAATTTTCCGTAAAGTTAAAACTAAAATAATGTATATCCGTCAGATAGAAAAGTACTTCAATATATATTTATGGCTTTCGGTTTTTCATCATTCTTTTAATATAACGCAAATTTTGTTTACACGACGTATTTGAAAATTACTTATTATTTCGTAAAGCAAAAATACATGTATATATTTTAGTTTTTATGGTGAGAAAAAAAGAATTTTTTTACGTTGTAGACGTACACACATGCGAAAGCAAATAGAACCGCCATACGAAGTTGCGGGTGAATGGATAAATGATGCACATTAAAAAAATAATATTTCATGAGTTTTTCACAAAAATTGTGATGTCCCTTTCTGACACTTTCCAACACATTTTACAACATATTTGAACACTTCTTACAACATATTTAAAAAGGGATTATACATTTGGTTTGTCTGTCTGCTGTTTGTCCGTGCTCTAACTCGAGTAAATATACTCGGATTGACATGCAATTGATATACTATATTAATGAAATTTACTGTGACATGTTCGTTATTAAACATTATGTGTTTAGAGACACTCAAACGAATACCGTTACATTACGGTCTATAGTGAAAAAACGTTTACGGTGTATTTTATTGGTGTTACACTCTTTCAAGAAAATTAAAATTGATATATATCACTGAGGTGCACTACAAAATTTTAGCATACTATATAGTATATATATACAAATATGTAAATCATATACAGCACTGACAAAATTCGAATATTTTCACGACTATTCATGGTAATTTCTGAAATTGGGTTTACAAAAGTGTTATGCGTTTTCGAAATTATTTACTTAGACATAATCATTCACCTTATTATACGGTGAAGTTTTGTTACAGCTTACTGGGTGTGTTCAAAAAGGTTTCGAATAACGAAAAATCATGCATCAGCATATATTAATATGCTGATGCATGATTTTTCGTTATTGTTTTCTATAGAAACCAAGGGCAATGAATAATGGTATTCACTTATGTTAAATATATGGTAGAATTCTCGTAAATTTTTTATGAAAATTGTTAGCTAGCCTTACATTGCGAATTAGATGAATATCTTGATTTCATCTTTATAATTCTATCAATAAGAATTATCGTCATCTCCATTCAATTCACATGAATTTTTAGCATAAGTTGTTAAAATTTAAACGAATTATAGAGTCCCTCGAACTCTTCTTTATTCTTTCCGATTAACAGATACAGTGCGTTATCCTATTGGTTACAATCATCATTGAAAAATAATTTCGTTTTTAGAAAAAATACCATTTACTTAATCTTCTCTGGTATTCACTGGCTTTCACTGATTAATATCTGGAATGGAGTACAGTGGTGTATTGGTTAACGATGGTAATCCGTTCAAGGACTGCTGTCGTTAACCAAAACCGCCGTTATCCAAAGCGCGGTTTCCCCAAAGATTTAACTGAAGGTTGATTATAATCTGTTCCGACCCCTCCCCACAACCATAGTACGTTACAATATACAGATAAAACGCATAAAAAATATTTTAAAAATTTGATAAATATCATTATTTATTATATTTTCTATACAAATTGAACTTTACTAAAATGAATAATGCATGGAAACAATTTTTAATTATCAAACATCACCAGAAAGACAATTGGACTTCTTTTGAAAGACAATTGGGTTCACTTTGAAAGAGATTGGGCTCACTTCAAGGAACAATTGGGCTCACTTCAAAGAACAACTGGGCTTACTTCAGAGAATTTTTATAATTGGACATGTAAAAAATTGTCTATGTCTTTTTTTCTGCCTTTTTTAGCTCACAGGCTATAAAAGCCTAAGAGCTAATGTGCCCATCAGTTCTGTATGTACGTATGTACGTAACGTGATAACTCTTGATAGAAATAAGCGCTTTGCTTCAAATTTTGTTTATAGGTATTCATTGTTATAAGGCGCTTCCCTGATTAGTTTTGGGGATTCATTGGTTAAGTATAAATAGGGTAACGGTGTGTAACCTCCCTTAATTTAGATAAATTGGTTTTTCACGCAGACTTATCCGATTTTCTTCAAATTTTGTATATAGGTTCATTGTAATAAGGCGCTTCTCTGATTAGCTATGGGAGTTCATTGGTTAATTATAAGGAGGGAGACGGGGAGATGAGCCCCCTTAATATAGTGTCGATTTGTTATGTTTTCGATGGGCATATTTCAAATCGTTTGAAATAAGAGTATAATATACAATTAGTTTGAATAGCATGTGAGCTCAATGCCCTCAGTTTAACTGGGCAGTTTTCTTTTTATTATAAATGTGTTTGAAAACTTTTCATTTAGTAGATATGCAGTTTTGATCTCCCAAGTTTGTTTGTAATGTTGCATTTAATAGCAATATTTCAATCCTTCTCCAGCTTTGCCAAAACATTTTTCAAGAGTCGTATTCTTTTTATCTATCTTTAGATGAAACTTCAATTTATTTTTTTTGCATTGCTGATGGAAAATGTCTGTATATCGTTTGTAGTCAGTTCATTCAGGCATCTCCAATAATTCTATAACATCTTTTTCCTCTACCTCCATATTAAAATCATGTGTAGTTGACACATTAGCATTTACCAATCAGTGTCTTTAATCTAAGTATTCGTTATTAACTTAAGTTGGTACAGTTTCTTTCATTGTGCTTTGAGCTATTCAAATGTTACTTATTTCGTAACTTTTATCCTAATTGGATTAGCCTAATTAGTATGACAATGCCGAATTATTTCTTCCAAAAATTTATTAGGGTCATATTGGTAGCTTCATACATTTGGAAGCGCCTTATAAAAAGTTTTTGTGTAAAGCTTTTTAAAAATTACAGTTATCATCATTAGGCCGAATTAGACATATATTTATGGAAGAAGAAAAACTTAATAAAACCTAGTTGCTCTGGTACCCCTTTCTGTGGCAAAGTACGTTATACGCGATTAAAATGTCTTTTAGAACTACACAATTTTGTTCAAGAGAGTTACTGGCAGTTTGTTCAAGCACTTGGTGAATCTAGTAATTAAATATTATTCTTGTGACCCTGACTTTATTGTTAGACTTCCACAATGCCCCGGAATTGATTTACTGATAGTGAAATTTTTGAGAACTCGGAAATTTTCTGACAGTTAAATTAACATTGGCTTTACCTTCAATCTCTATTTGTACTAAGTGCTAGAAGCAATGGTAGCCTATCATTAATTGGTTTATGCCAAAAAATGTCCTGTTGAGCATTTTCTACAAAAATAAACCCAATCTTATTACAAATGCAGAGTTGCTGAAGTCTAGTTTTTTTCTTTTTATTTAGTTTATGGAAAGCTTAGTGAAAATTTATCAGCTGCAGATTTTAAAGCTCTTCTGAAACAGCCTCTCTAAAACCTTTATGTATAACTTTATTAAAATTGCACCATTGGATAATTAAGAGCCGTTAACAAAAGCATACGTCGTTAACCAAAAGATTTTTTTTTCGTACAGCGACTCGTTGTTACCCAAGTACGTCATTAACTGAGGTCGTCGTTAACCAAAGTAACCACAATGTTTGTGTAATAAGATTTAAATTGTCATATCAAACATCACTCAGAATATTACAGTGATTTTGAAAAATGCTTTCAATTTTGTTGATCATAGATATGCAGTTTTTTTCTGGGGGGGGGGGGGATACATATTGCCATTTGAATTTTATGAAACCGATTCTAATGAAAACATCTGCTACGAACGCGTATTAAAAATCTACTGCCGTATCATTTTTCCGGGAGACATAGAAATAAATGTTCACTGGCTGGAAAACGTCTTCAAGAACAGATATATATTTTGGAACAAGCCCTTAGGTGTTTTTATCGAATTTAAACCTGATTAGGAGCCTCAAAGACAAAAAAAAAAGAAGCCATCAATCAAGATGGCACCGTGGGTGATCTTTTCAGCACCATGACCAAATTGTGTCATCACTTGTGAATCCCATTCTTGGTATGTGATGTGGAATGTAAACCAATAATCCCCATTTTGTGAAGAAAATCCAAAAATTATAAAACAATGATCATATGTGGTTAATAATTTACGTCGCTAAATGGAGAATCGTAAAGAAACATTTACGGTGGTTTTAAATCCAAGACGGCAACTTTATGTTTCAGGGTACGACTGTGACTTTTTAGACGCTGGTTATGATATTATATTTATAGGAAAGTATAAAGACGATCATCATGATATCTTCATATAATGAATTTATCGCACTGCATATATGGAGTTTAATGACCTGTCGTAACAAGTTGTTAGGTACTCAGATATAGTGCCTAAAATAAGAGGTAAAATTACATAAAATACACTAAAGAGAAACATTTTTTTGTTGTTAATTTTCTTAAAGTTGTGCGCCTTTGACTTTTCTCTGAAGAAATGACATTTTTTTTAACCAATTGTAATTTTTTGTAATCTTTAGAGAGTTATTTAATCAAAAAATTTTGTGCATTCTAATATGAAATATTATATTATAGAATTTTATCCCCCTTGTTTTTTCTTTGACGTATATAGTAATATGTGTCAGAAAACTCGCTTTTTATTCTTCTTCATTTTGAAAGACTAATGGAAAATATTCTAAAAATATATAGCTGCATGTCCTTAAATGAAATAAAAAAATTATTTTTATGAAGCCGCAAATTAAAAGAAAAAATATGATTTTTTCCTTTTATTTCGTGGGAACAAAATCTTTTTTTCCCCTTTTTATATGCAGAATTATATCTATGAGCAATAAAATATGTTAATACGTTTATGATAAAAGATTCTCTTCAACATTAGCTCTAACGCATGCGGGCTAAAAAAAAGGCATTTTCTTGTACAACAGCAGGAATAATAAAATCTAACAAAAGACATATTTCAAGAGTCTTCGAGTATTCAAGTACAATCTTCACAAATAATTTATTCAATTACAATTTTACGTAGCAATATTGCATAGTTTTCAGACTTATTATTGAAGTATTGGAGCATTTTCATTTAAATATGAGCACTATTAAACATTAGTTTCTTCGATTACTTATTCCAATGCATTTTTCATTAGCATATGTCTACTTTTAATCAGATTTACTGGCCTTAAAGGGGTTTATAAATAATAAATATTTTGTTATAACAAAATAAAATAAATAATGAAGTAAAAGTGCTCATTTTAAACTGAATAATAACTGACTAATTTATCAGCTGATCATATTTGTTGATTAAATTCTTTTGAATATTTAATGTGTGCATTTGAAGTCAAAACAGAGAGAAAAAATGATGAAATGAGAAAACATTACTTTTCTCTTTAGCATAGGCCATTGAAGGTGATAATACATAAACTGGCGATGGAAAATAAATACTAATTTTTTAAAACTATATAGTAATTTTCAATTAAATTTTACTTTCTCTATGCAATTAGTAAAAAAAAAAAAAAAAAAAAAAAAAAAAAATAGAACAAATAATTATAAGCTCTTATCATCAGAAGAGAGTGCAAGAATAAAAGAATGTTCTTCAAGGATGACGGGATAAATAATCCCTGCTACTATTACCTGATGAGGAGAGCTGGTAATTTATTGCACCCGAAACTATGCTTTAACCATAATATAAAGGATAAAACCTTTCTTTCTGTACGTAGATCATACAGATTTTTGGATAGTTAATTGAAAACAATCATTAACAATTTCAAAGCAAGTAATATTCGAAGTTTATACAGATATATCGCATTAAACTTTAAAAGTCTACTACATATTTTTATACGGCTGCTTTATTGTTTTATTCAATCAGTTGTACATCGTGATATAATAATACTTTATATAGTTAGCACAACTTAAATACAAAATTAACTTTTACGTTAAGCAAAGATTAGACATCTTATTTAGACGATTACTTGAAAAAAATTGAAAGCAAGTTAACAAAGCAAGTTAAAAAATTTATGCTGAATGTTACTATTAACTGTAGTTCATAAATTAGTGAATTGTCAATAAACTTAGGTTTATTTTATATTGCTTTTTATTCAATCTACTTTGCTTTCATGTATAGTTCATTAATTTTAATACAATTATTCAAACTGATAAATAATACATATGAGTTGTAATTTTTCAACTTAGTGAAAAAAGAGTCTGAATTACTATTATCATTCTGGCCTGGAAACTTTTTCTCTCACTTGGAAAATTACAACTTAAATTCATTCATAATTTGATCTATTTGATATAGTTTGATATATACATGTATAGTATGTAAAAACAAAATTAAATTTATGTTAATCAGAGATTAGACAATTTATTTTAACAGTTACTATTAAACAAATCATTAAAAATTACAAAGCATGGAATTATAAAAAATATACAAGATGATACATTCCATTAATTTAAACAAAATTTGGATGGCTGTTTTACTATTTTATTCCATTTATTATACATTGATGTTAAAAATTGTATATACATGTAAATACAAACTAAAAATAGTATTATACACATCCTGTAATTTTTTTTTAACTTGTTCTCACACATTTCTTTTAAGAAGTAAAAAATAAAAATAAAAATAATTTACAATGCTTGTATTTTCAACAGAAACAGGAACTATTTTCTCTTTTTCATCGTTTTCCCCTCTTTTCTCATAGGTTATAGGAAAACAGTAAAAAGCTGGACTATTTTCTTTGTTACGGAAAAGCTTTGGAAATATATGTCATGACATTCAATTACTTTAAGTGGCAACATGAGGATGTAGGTGAATTTTAGGGAAAATAAATATATAGTTTTCCATTTATCAGGTATGTAACTATGCTCTTTTTAAAAAAACTAAAAGTAACAACACAAAATAGCATTTCTGCCATAGTAATTTCAAAAGAGTATTTTGCATGCAAAAAGAAATTGGGGGAAAATTTATCACGTCCAAAGAATTGGGTAAATCAGTTTATTTAATACTTTTTTCACAATTCAAATATGAATTTTTGTAGTATTTAAAACATTTCAAAGATATTTGTAACTGATTTAAGCTAAATGGATAATGTTTCGGTCTATTATAAAAGAGAAAAGAATGTGCGTGGACCTTTAAGTGAAATAATAAATTTAAAAAAAAATGCGTAAGCATAGATTATGAAACACTTTCTAACATTTTCAGAATAATTAAACAAACTTTCGCTGTTTAATAAGGGTAAAAGATACATAAGTAAACACTTTAGAAAACGCAAAACACATTTGAAAACTAGATTTAAGCAATTACAGGCCATAACCAGGAAAGTATTCCAATTCTTTTGTCCAGTCTTGTATCCAATCTATATATATGTATATACTCTATGGTATGCTCTATAGTATGCGACAATTTAGTTTAGTAAGAAAACACATAACATAGTTGAAAATTCACCTTAATAGTTCCTAACAATAGACCGAATCATATTTGAATTCTTTTGTACAGCCTTGTATATTACCTTAAGATTTGAATACACGGCACATATTATGCAAAAGTTGTCAGAGAAAGATGACTGTCTCGGTAACCCAGCTATAGCTTTAGAGTTATAGTGGAATCCCAGGGGGTGGGGGGGGGATTGTCAATCTACCCGTAGCCAGGCCACAGCCAAAAGACCGGACCCAGAGAATAATGAGGAGAGCAAGACCCTAGCCGACCACGCTGAACTCCCCAGAGAGTCCGAGAGGTAAGCGACGGGTCTTTAAACTGGTGAGGAAGAGTTTTGATTTTTTTTGTTGACATATACATTCAAGCTTCTGAAGTTTAGATTGATTTAAGGTTAGTTGCAATTGGCCAAACACAGTATTTCTTAATTAATTGTAAAATGTACAAATTATTAGGTATTTTCTTTTCTTTTTAACAGATGAACGCGAATATCTATGTTTTTCCTAATTTAATGCAGATTTTAAGGTCATTTTGCAGTTACAGATGACCATTGCCTTATGTTTCCAATTAAAAAAAATCTTATATTCAATACAAGATATAAAATAAAATAAAATTACAAATACTAAAACTACAATACAACACCAGTACTATATAACAATAAAAATACTACAAACACGCGGAAAACTAGTGAAATCAGATTTTCAGAAATTATCATACATCCACGACCATGTATCCAGTTCTTTGCGGGGCACTGTATATGATTTTATTTATATTCAACTAACATCTCTTAGTATACTAAATATATTTCATTTTCAAAATACACAGCTCGATTATATCCTCCTGCAATTTACGCTGATACACAGTAATGCTTACGAATTCTTTTGTGTAGCCCTGCATATGATCTATATCATTTATACATACCACTTAGTATGCGAAAATTTAGTTAAACGCATACTTAACTGAAAACGCATTTCCAAAGATTATCGATTATAGACAGTACTTTGGATACAGTACTGTATCCGAAATCCTTTGTGTTTGCGTGTCCCTGTAAATGAAAATTAAATGCTATGCACATCATGTTATACAACCGGTATCTTGTAGTAGGCTTACATCTGGAATGTCTGAAAAAAAACCTCCCATACATCTTTTTTTCGTTTAAAACTTGATTTCAAAATCTAATTCTTCTTTGTCCTCATAATTTCTACAAAAGGCCTGCAAGTTTTCTTCGTTGTAAACGTCCCTAAAACATAGTCATTGACTTTTAGTTGACTTAAAAAAGTAGGATCATAAATCGGATCATAAGTAGGATCTTCTGGACTCTCTAAAGTGTCAGAATCATCATGAACTAAATAATTATCTTCTTTATCTGAAATTTGTAGTAAATTTGTAAACTTCATCTTTTCGTGACAGAAAATGTGGTTTATTTTCCATTTTGTACTAGGTTTATACTACACTGCTCAAAACAATTAGGGGAGCACATGGTTTTAACGAAATTACACAAATACTTACACCAATAAGTAACTTAAATTAAAACATCCAACCAAACATCCAGAAATCAGGATTTTACAGAAATGCCTGTTTCACTGTCTCAGTTGAGAAATTCAATTGCTCAGCTTTTGTTTTGAGAAAAGAATCATTTGAAAATGTCACTACAACGTGATTTACCGAAATCCATGGCTTGGCGTATTAGAGATAGATTTGATTCCGGGAAAACACAACGAAGTGTAGCGGACGCTGTTGGAGTTGCAAGAAATGTCCTTGCAAGGCTGTGGAATCGATTCCAAGAAACAGGAAATGTTAGATGTCGACCAGGGCAAGGTCGACCACGTGTACCACAGCAACGGATGACCGATATATCCTGCTAACAGCTCGTCGAGATAAAAAAGGGGATGATACTCAGTTGCAAAAATGGTAGTTCTTGGCAACACGACGAAAGGTGTCCAGCCAAACAGTGCGAAATATGCTTCATAAGAGTTGTCTCTATGCACCTAGGCCAATTTTCTGTATTCCGTTGACCACAAGCTACTGTGCGGCTTGAAGAATTTGGGCTGCTGAATATCAAGATTGAAGGCAACGGATTGGAGTCAAATGCTGCTTCCCTATTCAGTCTGGAGTGTGACACTCGAAGTGTTTTTGTATGAAGGGAAAGGGGCACTCAAAATAACCCCACATGGTTGAAACTGAAACAATACAGCGTATGGAATTGCCAGCATGCTTTCCTGACCTGAATCAGATCGAGCACGTTTGGGACACACTTGGACGAAGCATTGCAGCAAGACGAAAGCTTTCGTTTATTGTCTGGGACAAGGAGATTGCAATTCTTGAAGATTGGAACAGTACCTCAAAGTCTTATCGATAACCTCATCGCATCCATGGAAAACAGGTGTGCAACAGTCTTAGCTGTTAGAGGGGACCACACGCCGTATTAAACAACTTGCATCATTACTAAACAATACTTTTTTTTGTAATTTACATGTAACAAAATTGTTGCCCTGAACCATCTTTCCATGTTCTTTCCATCCTTTCGAAAAATTAAAGCTCTCTTACAATTTTTTTTGCGTCTTATTTTCTGTATTGCGCATTGATACACGTCTACTCTCCATTTTATACCTATGCATGGCTGTCTCGCAAGGTTCTCGTGTTTTATTTGCTTGCTCCCCTAATTTTT
This sequence comes from Maratus michaelseni, assembly GCA_963931845.1. Lineage (NCBI taxonomy): Eukaryota > Metazoa > Arthropoda > Arachnida > Araneae > Salticidae > Maratus > Maratus michaelseni. The sequence continues at coordinate 285,156,467 of OZ007587.1, forward strand.
TCGAGCAGTGTATTTTATATGTTATAACAATGAAGTTTATTTTATACTTCATTAAAAAAAACAGCAAAGATAAATCCACAAAAGGCATGGAGCACTTTTGATAACATTATCAAAGGTGGCCCAATTTACAATGATCATAAGCGTCCCATATGCCCATGTGGAATATTTCGTTTTAATAGTTCAAGTATATTGAAAATTTTTACATATGGATAGATGTTTATTGCTATATTGCTCTGGTATATTATCAAAATTTTAACTTATTCCCTGTTTATATAAGAAGTTTACAGCAGAAAATAAAAATAATTACAAGTCAAGAGCAAAAACAAACTTACCTTTTTTTATTTGAAGAGAGATAAACAAAATGAAAGAAAACAGTGTGTCACAGGCGTTATTCACAGTTAGTAAAATGGTGAGTAACGAATCTTGCCACTAGAATTAGTTTGCAAAATTTAGACTGATCAAAGGTACCCCATGGTCAAATGTGCCCCACTCTCCCCTATTTAAAGTTATCGTCTGAAAATGAATTTAAAAAATATATATATTCTATCACATAGTCGTACATAAAAATAAGTTTCCAATTACTCTTTAAGTATAATTATTAAGTCTGTTTTTGCTGTATTTTCTTTCAGTTTTCTGAGATAAAATAAATATCTTATTCTGTTTCCTTAAAATGAAATGTGTAAGGAACATATGCTATAGTTTACCAATCTTTCGGTCACATTGAATTCTTAAGTTATTTTTTCAGTAGAAAATAAGATGCAACAAATTTATTTTATTATAAATATTAAAATATTTCTGATTGTTCCATTACGTAACGGCTATTTTTTACCTTATTTTTTCCATACTTAGAGATCTTTTGAAGAAAAAAATCTGTTGCTTTCCATTTATTTGTTGATCGATATATACATGCGTGGAAAATACAGCCAAAGAGGTAAAAGTTTTGAATTTAAAAGAAATTTCACTTTGAAATATTATAAACTGAATTTTGCTTTCAGAAAGGTAAAAGAAAAAGTCTACCTTAAAACATTCTACGTTTATTTTCGTTTCTAACGATTCCCTCAGTCCTTCAATAGGTAAAACAGCTGCATAAGTTAAAAAAATTCTCTTCCAATATTTTAAATGCGTTTCTCTCAAAGTGGTGAACTGTGAACTGGTGAGCATTTTAGAAAATTTAGTAATTAAATTATCAACTTCCTATCTAGAGCAAAGCTACATGAGACATGTACTGATCTGGTGAATAATGCAATTTGTATTTATAATTCGTATTTTTCGACAAAAATGTCTTCTAAAAAATTATTTCGTATTTTTTTTTTCAAAACATTTCACTTTAAAGCCAAAAAATAATTATTTCACACCTATTTTCAGAAAATAGCAAGAATAAGAAAAAAAATTACGTGAAATTTAACTTTACATTTAAAAGTGAAACAAAAATGCTTTCTCTTAATCTGTTTCTTAAAAAAAAACTTAAAGAGACTTTATATTAAATTTGTTTTAAAAGCAGTGTCCAATTTAAATTTTGCAATAAATTGAAAATGCAGCAGAGATTTGAGAGCCTTACCAAATGCAGAAGAACGTGTGTGCTTTAATACTTAAGGATGTGTTTTATGTAACAATTCCACATTTCTAGTCTATTGAAATTTAATATAGTAAATAACGATTATCGAGAAAAACTAAGTTTAGAAAATAACATTGATGTTAGAAATTACTTTTTGTATGGGTATTAGATGGCCACTATGACTGGGGTCCGTGGCATTTGCCTGCCTGTATTCGTGGTGTTGTTTATTTTGCAACGTTTCTATAAACAACACCTTGACATAATTAAATGAGTTGTAGAGAGATGTGACAGAGCAGCCAATATGACTGTTCAAGTTAGATGTGTCCAAACTAGAAAATAACAAGTAAACAGTATCCGAAAATTAGATGTGTTTATTCCGAAAATAAGCAAATGTGACTTACACTGTCAAATAGTGCATTAATTCCTGTCAACAAAACTGATTTAGGAATTTTCAATGAAGCAACTATCTTATTAGAAATCTTCCCAAGACATAAAGCGCTTCAAGAAACTATTTCATTATATGCTACGAAAAATGCTTTTTTGCCTCTGTGATGCGATATTCATCACAAAACATGAAAGTACAGCATTATTGAGCACTTTAAATGCATTTTTCCCAGTTTAGAATAGGATTTTAGAAACACATTTAATATTTCTTCAACACAGCGAAAGATTTCAGCATAAGTCATTGGGAAGAGTGACTTTCTTACCAGTCTGCTTGTTTATGGCAAACTCTTAATCCGTGCCAAATAATTTTCTGTTCCTTTTCAAGAAAGATTTATTTATACATTATCAGTTTTAAAACATTCTAAAGATATAATTACTATAAAATAGCAATGAAAACATGCAATATAAATATTTCGAGGAATATTGAAGTCTTCCATAAGACTTAGAGAAAACGTTTTGCAGAGTGAAGCGAAGATTTTAAGACTCAGAACAAGGTTGTCGAGAAACAATACGTGCACATTAACAAACTACTTCTGTTGAATAGGCTTGATAGAAGTGAAAATATTTTAAGATCTGTTGTGGCTTTTCGGATTTTCTGCCAACCAATTGCAAAAATTTATCAGCCAATTTCAATGTTTTCAAAAGAAAACTGTAGGCATCAAAACATCCTTAGTTATACAAGACAAATTTTATTTACACACAGTTAGTAGAAAGATAAAATTATATTTTATATGTATAATGTTTAGTTATGCCATATCTAGTTTTCTCAGCCTTAATTTTGTTGCACTTCCTAGTTCAAATTGGTGAACAGTGTCTGCACTTGATTTCATATTTATAAGATCAACTAATACATGTTCATGGAGATGAATGCAAAATGTCATTTTTATGTTATTCATAAATGAAAGTCCACGTACATATGGAGAGTGTTGACTAAAATTAGAAAATAAACTCTGTGATTCAGATGTTATTTAAGAGGCATTCTGGATATTTTCCCTTGACAATTATTCTAGAAAATAATGATTCTAAAAAGAAATTTGCCTATGCACCTTCATTTCTTAATCATAAATAGAATTTTGCACTTGAGGGGAAAGGAAACATCATTAAGTCTCTAAACAAGTGGGTAAGTGTGATCGAAGATCGCTCAAAGGGTTTCGTTTAATATTCCTTTCAAAACACTTTGTCCTTTCTTTAATAAATCCAAATAAATTTCATTTAGCAACAACAACAACAAAAAAAGTCATGTTTTTTATAAAGTAAAAATTTACCGTCTATTTTTTCGTTTTTTCGACTAACTAAATCAACCGGATAGCGGGCGAAGCCCGCTATTAAATTCTGACATAATATTATCCGTCATACGGACTAAATGCAATATTTAAAAAAAAATAATTTCAAAATTAAACAAATTGTACACTTTCAAAATGTTAAAATATGCGAATATTTTCATAATCGGCCTTTTTTTTCACGATTCAATATGTTTCTCAAACTCATATATTTACTATTCTCTATTACCCATATTGATACTCACTTTGTATTTATTCTCAAACATTTGAAAAATTCGTTAAACTTCCAATATGACGTCAGATTTTCTTTTTAATTCTCTAATGAATTGATATTAATTTGCTTTATGTACATCACATACTCATACTCCTTGTATTATTGAGAAATCTTTGAACTTTTCCGTTTTATTACTACTATGACGTCAATCCTTTTTATTTCATATTAATCTTTTTTTCAATTGGTGAAACTTTTTATTTCATTTTCATTTTTTACGTGGAAATCGTCTGATAGAAAATTAATTATGTAGAAAGAATTTCATTGTGGATTTTAAATTTTTGGCATCTGCTATAACGAAAAATGTTTAAATTTAATAGGAAAAGCCTGTTATTAGAATTTTGGTTTTTTATCTCTTATTAAAATAATACGAATTTTTCAAATTTTAATATTTTGAGCTCTTCACAGCTGGCATTCATCTATCTACACAAAGTTTCAACTCTATAAGTTATATTGTTTTTGAGAATGGCTCTGTGACAGACAGACAACGCAGCGGAAGTAATAGGGTTTCCTGAGATGAACGAAACCCTAAAAAGCAAACCATTCTGGTTTCGCAACCCTCCGCTGAAACAAACAAGCTCACTGTCATTGCACTTAACTTCACTTTACTGTTCGTGAGTAATTCTAGATATAAGTGTCTAAATTTCTGAAAAGGTCTAAATTTTTAAATGTCTTAATTTCTTTATGTCATATCTTCTTTATTCAGGCATTTTATTAGTCCGTTTATACCATGATCATAGTAAGACAATTAGGTGTCTTAAATTCAGCCGTCTGTGTTATCTAAAGTTTCATATTCAGACATTGTAGGCATCTGAATTTCTTTTCAGACACATATATGTCTGAATTTAACAAGTCTCTATTTGCAGTGAGAATAAATTTGAGATCACCACAAAATATAGAAGAATGTTATTTTTTTAGTATTCAAGAATTCTTTTAGATAACGATCTTACTTTACTACACTATTCAAATTTAATATAATAAATAACGAATATCGAGAAAATTTGAGTTTAAAAATTAACATTGACGTTAAACGTTACAGTTATGTAGTGATTCTATTTTATGAAACGCTTTAAATTTGTCCTAAAAAAAGGTTCACTATTAGAATATTCCTTACCTCTGTTATTTTTAACACAGAAGAATGAAAGTATTATCAAGGTTGCTTTTAGACGTTGTAGGCATCTGAATTTCTTTTCAGACACATATATGTCTGAATTTAACAAGTCTCTATTTGCAGTGAGAAGAAATTTGAGATCACTGCCAAATATAGGAGAATGTTATTTCTTTAGTATTCAAGAATTCTTTTAGATAACAATCTTACTTTACTGCGCTGTTCAAATTTAATATAATAAATAATGATTATCGATAAAATTTTAGTTTAAAAATTAACATTGACGTTAAACGTTACAGTTATGTAGTGATTCTATTTTATGAAACGCTTTAAATTTGTATTAAAAAAAGGTTCACTATTAGAATATTCTTTACCTCTGTTATTTTTAACACAGAAGAATGAAAGTATTATCAAGGTTGCCTTCAACGTAAAGATTCCACTTTACTTGGTCATTCAAATTCTAATAGATTTATTTCTGAATTACTAGAACTTTCTCAGTTTTTTTTTATTTCTAAAGTAATCGAACTCTTGTAATGCACTTTTTCCCCATAAACCATTGTTATTACTTTAAGTTATAGCAATTTTAGAATTTTAATTAATTTCAATTTTTAACTTTAATTTTTTTAATTTATATTTATAATATTTGAATATTCTAATTTTTATTTTCTAATATTTTCCTGAAATTTTAATATTTGTTCAAATTAAACAGATAGCATAATAAAATTTCACAAAACATTAAAAAAAAAAAATTAAATATTTCGGAAAATTAATTCTAAGTCTTTTAAAAACTGTATAGCTTTTCTATTTAAATAATATGCCAAATTTTAGAATTTATAATTTTAAAGATTTTATTTTGATTTATTTTAAATAGTGTTGAAGGTATTTCGCATTTTTTGCTCCGATTTAATTTTTTTCCTTAATATTTAAATATTATTCGTAATTTCGTTAATAATTCCAGAGAAAATATTCTTTGAAATATATCGGGTACAAAAAAATGTCATCGTGCAGCATTAGGAAAATAAATTCTTATTTTAAATGAAAATTTTAAGTAAAGTTAACAGGAAATTAATATATTTAGATCAGATAAAGGAATGTATTTCAAATTAAATATATAGAGGTTTCTGCTTTTCATATTCTTTTTATGTAACAATATTATATTATTAAAATTTACCCGAAAATTAGTGATTATTTTTCCAAAGGAAATCGTGTAGAGATATCTGAATTCTTTAAGTATAGTACAGAAAATTCATAGTTAAAATTTACAGAATGTAAAAAGGAATGTTGCATAAACACAGGTACACTCATGCTAGCATCCACAATTACAATTCACCACACACACATAAGCACATGTTACATATACTATGTATGTATGCAGTTGATTTGAACAGGTGAATATCTAAAAACCTGGGTGATGTCTATTAATAAACCATTACTTGATGACTGATTTACTAATATTTTAAAGGTTCTATTTTACTAAAGAAATTACAGGCAATGCATAATATATCTAACCGTATAGTGTTTCTGTTACTTGTCCTAATTGCGAAGTTAACTAACGCCTTTATTAGAATTCAGTATTTCAATTTTATCCATAAGTATCATCTCAACTCTCATCAAGTTGATTCACTTAAAATTATAAATATCTTAGTTCTTAATAAAAATACAAGAATTTTTAAAAAGCTATTTTAAAATATTTTTTTTTCGTTATAAGATAACAGAAAATTGTGTTATAAACCATTGCATGCATATAAATAAGAGATAACAATAATAAAAGAGAAAATCTCTTTAATATTTTTTCTCTCGAAATAAGCAAACATGAGTCCATACGTACTAATAAGAAATATTCTATGAAAATATAAGTATAGAAGTGTATTTTTCTAAATGTATAAGCTGTTTTGTTTTTACTAAAATTTTCTATGCACTCATAAATTAAAATAAATACTATAGAGTTTCTTTTTTTTTTTCTTGGGAAAGAAGCTTCTTTTTCTCAATTTACATGCAGAATTGAATTTTTAAAAAATAAAAAAATTGACTGTTTCTATGATAAACAATTTTCTTCGGCAATTGTTCAAATAAATGGAAAATAGAAAAATAATGTTTTTTTTTTTTACATACCGTAACGTGAATAATATAAACTGAGTAACTAAGTACTTCAAGAACTCTCTAATCATGCAATTTATTTGAGTACTTTTTGCAGTATTTTTATAATGCAGTATGTGTTTTTAAATTTCATGTTGCAGTATTTGAACATTCCGATTTTTAAATATTAGTTGCAGTCTTCGATTATTCATTTTAAGCAAATTTGCTTATTATACTATCCGTCTTCAATCTGATGTATTAGTTTCATAATGATATATAATTAAAAAAATTCCTAAAACACAATCTAAAAAAGGGATGAAATAAATATGTTAATTTTGGACTGAATAATGACCAATCATTTATCACCTGTATTAAATTTGGATTACACATGCAGAATTCTTTTCAGAATTTTCAGTATTTCATATGCATTTTAATTTAGTCAGAGTGAAAAGGCATTAATAAAATTTATAGTTTTTCTCTTTTAACCCTTTATATCCTGAATTAATTTTCCAGCTACTTTTTAATTGTATTTTTGCATCATTGGATAAGTTTTGGTGCAGAATAAACATAGGAAAGAGGAAAATAATTTTTATAGTGTTTTAGTGGTTAATTATGCAACTGTAACCACCATAAATTTTTTACCCTATGATATAAAATAAAATAGTAAATTTCAAATAGTAAACTTCAAATAAAATATAGGAAATGTTCACCTGTAGAGTATAGAAAACAATAGAAAATAATAGTACTAAATACTAAAATTACTCAAATGAAAAACAATATGCATGTCAATTCTATTGCAAAATGGGTTTCGAATGTAGCGTGGCAAGTGTAAAATCCCTACAATGCAAAGAAAGAGGATATGTGCTTGAATTTGCCATCTCCTGCCTGCTGTCAGAAATACACTCTTTGTGCCATTGTGAATACCGTTACGAAAAACGGTCATATTACGAATATATAGGTGTTTTATTAAAGTGGTACTTCTAAGTACCGTCAGGATAAAAAAGGGTTAAACAAATATTATGCAATATTTCTATACAGTGATTTGAATACCATAATGAAACATTTTAAATCATGTGATTATTAAGAAAAGTATCCAAATACATTACATTAAGTGTTTACAAAATCGACAATATTTGCAGATTTCTGTTTTATTCTTTTTCAGTGAACATATTGAACATTAGATGATAAATTAATTTCTCTGTCTCTCCCTCCCACACAGACACACATACACACAGAGACCCATATATACACATATGTATGCATGTGTGTGTGTGTGAAAGACAGAGAGAAGGAGTAACAGAGTAATTTATCATGGGACATAAGTCAAGGTAACTGTAACATTTACAACATATAAACTATACGATCGCAATGTGCCTAAAAGCTTGTTTGTAGCAGTACATACAAACGTAATTAGATATCATTGAGCTGAAGGATTAGCTTGAGATTTTTTACAGTTTGAGATAACAAAGCTGTATTAGCAAGTGTTGATCGCTGGAAAAATGATTGAATTGATTGTTTTGATTACCGTTCTTGAACCATTGTGATCAATATAGACTTCATTCGACTGCGGAAAATAAAATCAGAAAAGAACTTTGACGCCATTCGCCTATGAACCCATTAAATTAGTTTTAGTCTTAGAAGTGTGTCAAACATTGTGACTGTGTGTATTTTAGCTTGCGCGGTTTGGCGCAAAACTAATTTTATTGTCGTAGAAATGGCCAGGTAGTCAACACGATCAACTTATTTTATCTGTCCAAGAAGTTAATTTAACTGGTGTTCTTCTTTCAATTTTGTTGGTACAAAACTGTTTGGATCTTCTTCTTGTATTTCTGTAATGATTCCAGAGATAATTTTCTTCGAAATATCTAGAATAAAAAACGTTATTGTACAGCAATTGAAAAATAAGATTTTCTTATTTTAAATGAAATTTTTTTCGTAAAGTTTATACTAAATTAATATATATATATCAGATAAGAAAAGTATTTGAAATTAAATATATAGTTTTCTGCTTTTCAGAATCATTGTATGTAACAATATTATATTTTATTCAAATTTACCCGAAAATCAGTGACTATTTCTCAAACGAAAGCTTGTAGAGATTATGTAGAAAATTCGCGGTTAAAATTTACAGAATATGAGAAAAGGAATACTGAGCCACAGCTACACCGATATGTACATACAAACGCATGCACACCCATGTTGGCATCCACAGTTAAAATTAACCACACAAATTTATATATATATGCAGTTCATGTGAATGGGTAAATATCTAAAATCAGGATGATATCCATTAACAAACCATAACTTTATGACTATCTCATTAATATTTTGAAGGTTCTATTTTACTAAAGAAATCAAAGGCAATGTATAACTGCCCTGACTTTACAGTTTTATGGTAAAATTGTATTTAAGACCGTTATTTGCCATATAATTGCAAACTAACACTTTTATCCTGATTCAGCTTTTCAATTCTAATCATAAGTATCATCTCAACTCTCATCAAGCTATTTCGCTTAAAATTATAAATCTTAGATCTTAGACTTTTCAAGGAAATTATAAGAATTTTCAAAAACTTACTTTAAAAGTTTTTTTTTTTTTAGAAAATTGCGTTATAAACCATTTTTATACATAGAAAAAAGTCATAACAGTAATAAATAAGAAATTCTCTGTATTATTTTTTCCCTCAAGATGAGAAAACATGAGTCAAAGAATACTTAACATCACTTGTTTTTTATGTATTAATATGAAATAATCTATGAAAATATAAATAAAGAAGCGTATATTTCTAAATTTATATGCTGTTTTCTTTTCACTGAGATTTTCTATGCACTCCTAAATTAAAATTAATATGTTTCTAGAGTTCCCTTTTTTATGGAAAGAATTTTTTTTTCTCATTTTACATTCAGAATTAAATTATTGAATAATAAAAAATTGTACTGTTTTTATGATAAACGATTTTCTTTGGCAATTATTCCAATAAATGGAAAATAGAAACATTTTTTTTTCTTATTTACATGCGGAAAGATGAATAATATAAACTGACTAAATAAATACGTCAAAAAAATTCTAGTCATGCAATTTATTCAAGTACTTTTGTGCAGTATTTTTATAATGCAGTGTGTGTGTTTTTTTTAAATTCTTGTTGCAGTATTGAACACTCCGATGAAATTCTTTTTAATATTCCTTACGTTCTTCGATTATTCATTCTACGCAAATTTGCTACACTCTCTGTCTTGATTGATGATGCTTTAATTTCATTATGATATATAATTATTTAAACTTTTCATACGACACAATTAAAAATAGAATGAGATAAAGATGTTAATTTTGGAATGATGACCAATCTTTTATCAAATGCATTTAGATTACATAAATTGCAGGTAAAAGGGTTTTTTTTTTTTTCAGAGACAACTGTTAGCCTTTCACCAAAATTTGGGAATAACTTCGTTCTGGACCCTAGAAATGAAGATACGATGAGTTCCTCCAAAATAAGTTGTCTTACCATGTTTTTTTTTTGTTTTTTTTTTGGGGGGGGGATAAAAGTGGGGCATTTTAATTCGGGAGTGGGGGTGAATTCACCTTTTTTAAGTAGGTCAAGTGGGGTATCGTTTCTTATGTACTTTTTCAATTCTCTATCGAATGACACGATTCGCAAGTCGATACGATCGTTTGCTACAAAGTTACTTTCCTGCTTTTCCTTTGTGCAACAGAGAAAGTAATGAGAATTTTTAAACTTATATGTATCTTCATATGAAAGTTTAATAGAAAAACAGCATTATAAAAAGTTTTAACGCCGAAATAATGTAATGTTTTTTTTTTTCGTTTCAGAAAGTTTTTAAAGTAAACAATTTGCGTATGTATTGTGTCTTTTTTTTGGGGGGGGTTAAAAGTGGGGCATTTTAATTCGGGAGTGGGGGAGAATTCAACTTCTTTTAAGTAGGTCAAGTGGGGTATCGTTTATTATGTATTTTTTTAATTCTCTATCGAATGACACGATCCGCAAGTCGATACGATCATTTGCTAAAAAGTTACTTTTCTGCTTTTCCTTTGTGTAACAGAGAAAGTAATCAAAATTTTTAAACTTATATGTATCTTCATATGAAAGTTAAGAAGAAAAACAACATTAATAAAAGTTTTAACGCCGAAATAATGTAAAGTTGTTTTCGTCTCAGAAAGTTTTTAAAGTAAACAATTTGAGCATGTATTGTGCCTTATTTTTTGACAATACGAAAAATTTTGAAATGTTTTCAAGCTATTACTTTTTTTTCTCGATAAATTTTAACTTTCAGAACTACATAATTTTTAAAAATATCTTATACCATTTGAGTATGCTTCAATTTATAATAATAATAATAATAGTAATAATAATAATAAAAGCATTATAGAGAAAAAGCTTTACGTTTATATCGCATTATATATTGTTTGCTTTTCCCTTCCAAACTCATAAATATCATGCACTGACTTACTTGAAAACCTTCTTAAGAGTAAAGTGGAAGCCCTTTGAAAATGAAAATGACTGGAATTCCTCTTGATAATGCAAACGTAAGAACTATTTTATAAACTAACGTATTGGTAACAAAATCATGTTTTTAAAACAAAAGACAATGAATCATTATGCATAATTTGGCAAAAAACCAAACTGAAACAATTTTATAATTGTTTATATAATTTACATGCCTGAATGTAAAATAGAATCTCTAATGTTAATCTTATTGAATTGAATTTTCTGTAGAAATATAATGATATCAAATGTATAAACCTAAGAATGATATATATTTTGTTATTATATAATAATTTTTATTAATCCCTAATTTTCTTACTTAGAATTCACTAAACAAAGAATAAGATAATTAATATTAAATTTTCGCTTTTAAGTAAGAGTGCATTAAGAAGTCTTTTATAATGTTGAAATATAAAAACAATTTATTTATAGAACACTTTAACTTTGGACACTATCCATATTTTGGAATATTTATATTAGTCACTTCAAAGAAATATATTATAGAGAGTAATCTAATAAAAGCTTTTTATTTGTTTAATTATTGAATTTGTTATATTATCAAATACGCATTTTAAGAAAATGCTTTTGTGTAATTATAAAAAAACACTGAACATAATTTTAAATTTATTTTACTTACCCAATTTCTGAAATCTTAGAAATACTTTTTTCAATAAAAAATAAAGGGTTAAATATATGCTGTAAGCTTATATTTTAAATAGCATCATGACCCTTCGAGTAGATATCCGGATAAAGGATTTATTCTTTTTAATTTTTCTTCATGAAGTTTATCTTTATTCATAAGTTGTTATTGGATCTTTTTTTTCTTACATAAGCTGTAATATACTCCCTATATTGCTTTAAAAAGACTATATGAATCCTTTTTAATAAGCAAATATTTTCAATTTATAGTTTTTTTTTAAATGAAAGAAACGTTCATGACTCCAGAGATATCTTTTTTCCATATCCACCTAAGAACATCGAGAGGGCTGGAGAGAAAGAAAATTTTCGTTTAGAAAAAGAAACTTCCTGTTAAAAGTTAATCGAAATTCTTCGCTCTTGAACTTCATCTTCGATAAATCAAACTGGTTTCGTTCTTAGATTTATTTTAGAAAAGAAAATTCAACTGCAATTTTGCACTGTACTTTAAAAGAAATACTGGGAATTTTAAAGTGTTACAGGTTCCAGAAGAATTTTATATCGTTAAAAGTCAACACTGTCTTTTATACCTTTTCCTCCTCAAAAAGATACCCGAACTTTAAAATTTAGTAGATAATTAAATACGGCAAATATAAAGATAGATTAAGTGTTATATTTATAAGAAGGGTCACAATTTTGTACACAGTAATTTAAAATATAGTTCAACGATAGTCAGTCAAAGATGGCGCTGAGTATCTCGGCTAATAATAACGTTTCAACTGCAAAACTAACCCCGAAATTCAAACTTTCTTTTTTTTCAGTTCCCAATATCTAATTAAAGTGAAAAAAACATTTTAATATTTACGTTTTCTCCTGTGATCTAAATTTACAAGTTAATTTGAGTATTCTTACAGTTTGAGATAACAAGTCACCACTCAATGATAAAAGTTTGAACTTTGAAAAAAGTAATTGTATGCAAAATTTATGATCTACCTTTTTGAATACGACATTTATGTTATATTTATATTTATTATAAACATTGATTTGTTCAACTTTAAAATCGGGTGTTCTTTCAGAGACACCGTGCATATCAGGTCCAATTCTTTTGACTATTCTGATCAATGTAAAAATCACTTTCTTTATTAACTCAATATTTTTAACTTATCATTTTGAAGTATACAAACTAGTTATAATACTTTTTCGTCACCAATTAAGTGGAAATGTAATATTATTTAATTTCATTTCATTGAATACCAATGGTAAACTATGGATACATCATTTACAAAACCCTACTGTTTCTTTTTCTTTTCTTTCTTTCTTTCTTCTTCTTCTTCTTCTTTCATTTTATTTTTTTTTTAATATTGAATTTGGATGAGAATTTTCAATATGTAATCTATTAGACATTTTAAAATGGAAAAAAAAAAACTATAGATATTGTATTTTTGCTTTGATAATATGTTAAGTTAAGATTTAACATTAAAAAAGATTTTAATCCAACTGAATATTAAACGGTAATTTTTAAATGAAATAATCGTTTTCCTTTTTTAATTTTAACAGAGTTCAATCAAAGAAAGCTACACATTTTGTTTTTATAGTTATATTTTTATATATGTCCATGCATAACTTTGGAATAGATACTCCAATTTTACCCTTTTTTATGACTTGTTGTGGTCGAGATCCCATTTCAATTTAATTAGGCTCCAAAAAAGATATGGTTGTCTTCCTGTATTTTCTTTATTTTTTATTTGATAGGATTTAAATTTCGTAAAAAATTGACAATCATCAAGTATTTTGAAGACAATATTAATCATTTGATTACGGGCTAAGACTGGCGACTATTTTTATATTCAATCGTACCAAAATATGCAAAATATTTTTTTGTGGTAGATTTTTCTTGAAAATATTCTAATGTAACTGTATGGCAGATTTTATTTTTCTTTCATTTTGCGATTTTTTCTTTCTTGTTGCCGTATCTTAAAAATAGAAGCAGAGCAAAAATTGTAAATATTTTTAATAAATTTTTCTGCTCACGCTTTTTACCAATAGTAAAAATAGCAGGGAATTTTCAATAAGAGTGTTCGGTGCCCACGCCAAAATAATGTTTTCTTGGAACGGTAATTTTGGAGGAAAAAATCACGAATTCCAGTTAATGAAATTAGGCGTGATTTTGAGGCTCATTCATAAAATCTACTCTGTTATGAATGCTTATAAAATAATGTTTTCTTATAAACTATTTTTAAATTTTAATTTCAGATTGCATGATTGCTTACCACCTTTTTAAATTAGTATATCTTGCCTTGTTTTCCCGGTATTTTATCTGTTAAATAAGGTGAATACTATATATATTCAAAAAAATGGTAGCGAACTGACAACACTATGTGTGCGTGTGTATTTACGACACACAAATATTTGGATTTAGAAAGTAATACCATTCAAATAAGAAACCATAATTTAAAAAAATATTACTTTCAAAATTAATATTAGTTTTGTTATTTAGAGTTTATTTTGATTTCTGTCGGATATATCTAAAAAAACTTTAAACACTTTTTGCTCAGATTATCTGATTTTTCTGCGTTATTAGTTTTTTGATGAATTTTTTTTTTATCTCCCTTAATGATCCCCGAAAGATATGTCTTTTCAAAAACTTACATGGCAAAAAGTACCATTACGATGTATTATGGAAAGACAGCTAAAAAGTTTCTTATCTTAAAAGAAACTTTTTCGTAAACTTAAAACTTCGTGGATGTTTTCTAATCTAATTTAGGAGGTTTTTTTCTCGAATTATAAGTATGATTTTCTGGCTTTTATCACTAATGTACGAACCAAAACGTGATTTGTTAAAGTGTATCATATAAAAATTACAGAAAATTACCCGGTTGGAAAATATGTTCAGATTCCGTAATAGTGGATAGAAGCGCTTACAAGAACGCTAATGTTTAAAGTTTTTGAATTTTAAAGATGAGTACTGAGATTTACATGCACCTATGTCTCACTACTGCATACTGACATTGAGACACTAGACTACGTACTACGTCCCACGTTTTTAATTACGTACGTTGGAGATGCGTGACCGATAGTTTTCGTCTTTTTAATACTACTTTTTCAAGTTGCATTACTTGACGAAAAGTTTTTTTTTATAAATGATATTTTATTACAAATGTATATATATAATAATGATACTGTTTATAATCGATGCATTTATACGCATAGTACACTGCTTGTTTAAATACGAATATTGTGTGTATGGTTGAGAAATAATGTAACACATAAAATGCAAAATTAACTCTACAGGTGGCCAAAATATGGTAATCCAATTAAAAAGTCGCGAATGGGCTAATTAATATACAATTATTTCGTTACATTATCTTCACTACACAAAATACATATATAATACAAAATACATTAATATTACTATTGTTATTGCAGATGTTTGGTAATAAATGGAATGCGCTATTTTCACTAAGACTATTTCTTGCCATATAACTGTTAACTAAGAATATGATATTCTACTTTAATTCAAACATTCCTCCACTTCCAGCTCTTTTCAAATTATCTAAAGGTTGAGGAAAAAGTGTTAGCTGAAAGTAAACATCACAATGGTTTAAACGATTCTTACTATTAAATACCACTAGTTCCGAAAACTAATCTTCTTGCTAGTTATTCGAAATTTTTTAATAATTTTCTACAATTACGTAAGAATAAAATTACGATATGGAAGTACTGGCACAAAAAAGTAAAGACATTATGAACTTTGATTATGGTCGATGAAAAGTTCTTTGCTTTCTCTTGTAAACATCTTGCCAATTTCGTGAATTTTTAAGTACCATTATTTATTGAATGTGTGCATTCACCCCATTAAATGACAGACATTCGGAATTAAAAAAAGGGAATGTTGCTTTTCGGAAAAGTGGTATTTAAAATTATTCAAAATTCGTTATGGTGCATTTTCTTATTGGTTGCCACAGAACGTTCTAAAAACGTTAAAAATCAAAATATATCAGTTTAATTTAGGCTCTTCAGTGTTACATAAACATTGTGTGCTAGTAGAATGTCATCAACTGTATGAGAATCGACTACATTTCGAAGACTTATTTCATCTGTCTTGAGGCTCAATTTTCTTATACTTCGAATTCTCGGAATTGAAAAAAGTTGCTGAATATTGCATAGTAATGAGACACCTTTGTTTAAAATTTCCTCACTCCATCTTTAATTGAACATGTAAAACAATGTTATATTTTAAGTTTTTCTACTATTTAAACAAACGATTGTTTAAATGAAAAGTTTTTATTAGGATATAAAGTAGGTGACCCGAAGGTGACCATAGTTAAGCTTTGAGGATTTTTTATTATTTTCTGGTTGGGTGTGTGTGGCTGAATTTTTGTTTGTAAAATTTTACATTTATCTCTAACACATATCAAGTATGCTTTCTTTGTAAAATAAAATAAAATTACTTTCCTAATACAATTTCAAAATTGTAGCTTGTCGTCCACCTTTAGCGCGTAGTGTTCCAAAGGTGGCCCATGTATTGAAATCACTTTTAAAATGTGAAAAAATTCTCGACAAACTATTTTGCAAACTATTATGCTCTGATGATCCTTTCTTTCTTTTGATATATTTCGAGTTTTTCTTCATATAATCTTCTTATCTTATGACACAAAAAGACCTTGAAGCACTTTTTGTGCACGGTAGTTCAGAGATTTTCTTTTGGAAGTTACTGACTTCTTTTGAGTGATATCTGCTGTTAACAATAAATGGTAATATAAGTTTTTTTCAGATATTTATGTAGAAATATTGAAAATAACCGTAACTACACTGATTTCCACATTTTTTTCTAATGTGGTCACAGGGATGGCCACCATGTGGTTAAAGGGAAATACATGTGGTTAAAGGGAAACAAATAAGCTTTCCGAAAACGTATTATAACTCAAAGTTCTAAAAATTTAAACGCGTGTAAATTGAAATATCGTCTTTTCTGGAAATTATAGCGACTACTTCTCAAAAGTACAATCACTGCATAAAATGCTGAACGATCAAGGTGATCTCTTTAAATTCAGCCTCGTGCACTGCAGATACATGATTGTTAACGCAGTAGCACCATTTTGTAATTAAAATTAAATGAGTTCTACTTCTGAGGGGTGGGCTACCTTAGGAGCATTGACGGCCTTTGGTTATATATATATATATATATATATATATTTAATTTACACTAATATCTTTTCCAAATGAAATAACACATAAATATGATACCAAATATGAAAATTGTTACTAGCCAGAAAATAAAATTATTTTAGAATTCAAATGAGGCAATTTTATTCTACTATCTAATATATAAAAATGAAAATTTGTATTTCTATTATTGTATGTATTTCTATACAAATCCACATAGAAGCAATAATTGTGAAATTTTACTCACAGGTGTATTAAAACATGGCCGAGGTAATTAAAGTAATTAAAAATTGAAACATTCTGAAATTAATTTTTAATTAATAAAATACCAAAAAATTTGACCATTTCCTATAAAATTTAACCATTTCTCGTCATAGTTTGTTGCCAAAAATTTAAAACTCAGAATAAAATTCTTTCCACAGAAATTATTTTTCAACTGAAATATTTCCAAGTGAAAAATAAATGAAATTCAAAGTTTCAAGAAGTAAAATAATATGAATATGACGTCATACTGGAAGTATTGTTGCGCAGTATAAACCTTGATACAAACTTTAACTGAACTTTTCTTTTCATTTTAAAAAGACATTCTATTGAATTTGCGTTACTGTGCTATGATAAATGTAAGTTGGAACGTTCGCTTTTCTCGCAGTTTTATGCAGTTACATTGTAGATGCATTCCGCTACTCTCTGCGTTTTTCTCCCTGTTTTCCATCAGTTGTTCTGTAGAGTTTTAAGAAGTGAAAAGGAAATGAATACGACGTCATACTGGAAGTATAAGCACTAAGTACAGCGAGTAAGTGGATATGACCTCATCAGGTGAATATAATGTTGTTTGAGTTTGAGGAACGTATTGAATCATGTTAAAAACACGATTATGGAAATATTGACAGGTTTTAACTTTTTGAGGTTCTCCGAATTCATTTTCGCCATTTTTAAATGTATTCTGTATGCATATGTGTGTGTATGCGTGAATATTAAAATTTCCACAATTTTTTATATCCTCAGAGTTCATTCTTAGTGAAGAACTGAAATAAAGATTTCAGATTATTTAAAAGTAAAATATTAGGTCATTCTGTGGCATGAATACACCATGTCACACAAGAATACTTTGCAGGCCCTCAATCAGAGATCTAAATTTTTAAGAGGCAATGATTTACTAATAGATGGAGTTAATTGGATGGACTGGAGTTGTTTTGTCCCGACAAACATTGAAGTAACTTTAAAGTAACAGTTGCGGATGAAATTAACGCATGCCTTAAATTGCCGCATCTTCGTAGACTTGTTCACAGTTTGCGAATAATTACAAATATGAGAGTTCAACTGCAGGGAAATATATTAGATGGTCAATTTTTTGACCATTTGTTAAATATTGGTAACGGATTAATACCGTTAACTGGATTGTTCAAAATCAGAGAAGCATTTTGTAATACAGTTGTGTCTGTTAAAGAACAACGCGAAAGTATTTCCAAATCTTCAATATTTCACGCATCATAAATGTCTTTTCAAATGTGTGATTCTTGCACTAAAAATGATAGTTTAAACAACATCAACTTGAAGATTTAGGAAGAGTTACCTGGAGAATCTGTATTGTGCAAATCAATAGATACTGTTGTTGAAGCAAATGAGCTTTGAAGTAATTCTTTTTCACTGTAAACACAAACGTCTGAAATTCAGTTAAAAAAGTATCTTAAATGGATGGTCACATTTTAAGTGAAAAAAAGTGTCTTACTTTTTAAGACACCTTTTTGCATCTGAAGTTAAGACATTGGAAACGTCTTAAAACGCCACCATTTTAAAAACACTTGAAATGTCTGAAAAAGCTGCCGTTTCGTCAAGCTGTTTGTTCGAAAAAAAAAAGACTGATGGCAGTAGTAGGAAAAGGACAGTTCTGGGTCAGTCGGTGGCACCGTGGCACCGTGCCACCAACCGGAGGCACCGACCCTCCGCTCCTCCGGCTGCACCGATCCTCCGGCGGGGAAAAAATAATTTTCTACTGTAACACGAGGGGTGAAAATGAGAACTCTAAGAAGAAGTTAAATGAACAAGATTATCATACTATAAGATGAATATTGATTTTATATACTAATTTTGAAAGACAAACACCTTAATGAGTATCACTAATTAAGCGAAACAATGGAAAAATATGAATTTTAACGAAAAAAAGCTGATTTCTTAAGACTTTTTCAACTATAAGACGAGAATATCAACTTATAAGAAGAAATTTAAACTTACATTTTAGTTTTTGAACAATCATTACATTAATGAATACTGATAATTAGACAAAATATCCATTTTTAACGAAAAAAGCTGATTTCTTACAAATTTTTCAACTATAAAACGAGGATATCAAATCATAAACCGAATATTAAACATATATATTAATACTGAATAACAAACGTCTTAATGAGTATTACTAATTACATGAAACAATGAAAAGAATATCAAATTTTAACGTAAAAGTTGATTTCTTATGAATTTTTCAAATATAAGATGAGAATATCAAACTATAAGATGGATTTTAAACTTATATTATAGTTTCTGAACAATGGACACCTTAATGAGTATAATAATTAAGCAAAAGAAAATATTACTTTTAACGAAAAAAGCTGATTTTTTAAGACTTTTTCAACTATAAGATGAGGATATCAAATCATAAGCCGTAGATTAAACATATATATTAATTTTGAACGACGAACATCTTAATGAGTATTACTAATTAGACGAAACAATCGAAAAATATCAATTTTAAGGTATAAAGCTGATTTTTTAAGAATTTTTCAAGTATAAGATGGTAATATCAACTTAAAAGAGGAAATTACACTTATATTTTTTAGTTTTTGAACCGTAATACACAGAAAATATTCAAAATTTGAATGATTTTTACCAAATTAATTGATTTTTTCATACAATAATAAGTGTTTTAGCAGCAATTACATAATTTTATTGTATATAACTGATAACTGTACATAATATAATCTTTTTATATCATTTAGACTTGAAATAAGAACCTTGCGTTGAGTAAAAAAACAGATGTTTCTTTATTCTCAATACGCAAACTTTTTTTTTTCATTCCCCAACTGTAGCACTTATGAGGGATGGCAATAATCCAACCCCCCATACATTCTAAGAAAAGGGGAGACATAACAATGACCGTCTAGGACACAACTTTTACTTTGACGTAATATAAATATTATTCACTATCAATGTTTACAAAAAATCCATGTTGGGTGATAGATATGTGTTATATTTTAATAAAGATTACCCTTTTCTATCTTCTTAACGATTGCTAATAATTATACAAAAGAAAAGAAATATCGATTTTTAACGAAAAAAGGTGAATTTTAATGAATTTTACACACGTTTTCGGTATTATTATACACTAACACATAGGATTTTATTTCTTAGATGATTACAATACAGAGAAAAGTATATACCTTTAGATTACTTTACGTGAAAAATTTCATAGTAATTATATAAACTCCTGTTTACATCACTAATTTAAATATGAAAATAAGGATTTATAGGATAAAATAAATAATCTTAACTTATACTTAGTAATTTTTATGCAATTCCAATGATTTTATACCATGTTTTACACGAGTTTTATATTAACTTCCAATATTTTCCATGATAAGATTAAATATTTTTTATCACAGAAATAACACTATCTAAATTTTCACTTAAACTATTATTCTAAGTATTGATATCCCCTTGTAGCATTGCTTTACTTAAACTTTTACCTGCAATCATGTGAACTTATATAATAATTACCCTGCTTACGCATATCGAATTTAGTAAACAACATTCTTTTCTACACGAATACACGAACCTTTTTTTAATTTTCTAGTTTTAGCAGAATATGCCTAAATATAAACTTTTATTTCAAATAGCCTAGTTTATGAAAACAATACGTAGTACCAAATATTAGACAACATTTTAACCCGAACTTTGATACTTTTCACATACCTATTTTAACATAACTTAGATGATTTAATATTATTTTACCCATTTCTTTCAGAAATATACATATAAAATTATGGATTTCCCGAGTAAATATCCAATTTTAGCTTTCACTTACCAATTTTTTACACCATTTCAGTGATTTCGAGCTATTTTGATGTCACAGAAACGAAAAAATAATTGAATACAGACGCGAGTAAATAATATTTGTATTGTATTTTCCATTCAAAGATTTGAAACTCAAGTTAAAATTTATATTATAAGTATTGATATCCACTTTTAGTTATACTTTTACTTGAAACCATATGAACTTGTAGAACCTTGCTTACGCATATTGGAGTTTAGTACACACTGTTATCTAAATGAATATGAATACCTTATTGTTTTAAATTTTCCAATTTTAACAGAATATGCACGAATATAAACTTTAAGTTTATCTAAACATTTTATTTCAAATAACCTAGTTTATGAAAACGATACATATTAACAAATATTAGACATTTTAACATGAACTTAGATACTGATCACATACCTATTTTAGCATAACTTATTAACATGCAATAGCATTTTATCCATTCCTTTCAGAATTATACATATAAATATATGGATTTAACGAGTAAATATCCAATTTTAGCTTGCATTTTAGTGATTTTTTACACCATTCCAATGATTTCGAGCTATTTTATATCACAGAAACGGAAACATATTTGAACATAAACGCCTGTAAAATAATATTTGAACTGTGTTTCCTATTCAAAAATTCAAATCTCAAATTAAAATTTATGTTCTATCACTTATCAACTATTTATCCCACATAATTTTTACCATAGAAACATTGTAGAAATTAAATATACGTTAAATGAAAATAATAAATTGTAAGTACCTAAAAATATCAAACACAAAATCTATTAATCAAAACTTAAAAATTAAAAAAAAATTAAAAGTTTTTACGAAGTTAAAAAAAAAAATTTACAAATGAAAAAAAAATTACAAATGAAAAAAAAAATTTACAAATGAAAAAAAAAATTACAAATGAAAAAAAAATTTACAAATGAAAAAAAAAATTACAAAATAAAAAAAAAAGTTTTTACAAAAAAAGTTTAAAAAAATATTTTACAAAATAAAAAAAAAGTTTTTACATAAAAAAAGAAAAAAAATTACAAAGGTTTAATATATTACAAAAAGTACAAATTTTTTTACAAAATTTTAAAAAAATTACAAAAATTTTTAAAAATTAGAAGTTTAATTGCTATTATTGCCACTATCACTTCTCAGAATTTAGCAGCCTAGACTTTTGTACACTATATATTTTTAATACTATAAAGAAAATTTCAACTGCAATTGTACCAACACTATTATTAAGTTCGCATAAACCAAATTTTATACTGTATTTAGCGAATTTCCAATTAACATCTTCCGTGTAGAGTAACTTTTTCCTCTAACATTTGAGATCGTGTATATCTGCTACTTTCATATTTATAATTAATATTTCAGAATTAAGACCATACTAACCATTTTAATATAAGACTATATTTAAGCAAGATTCCATGATAAAGCTTATTATACTGATTATTTTTATTTAGTACGCATGCGCAGTTTTGTCACATGATCACTTTAACTGATGATAATATAAAATTTTGAAAAGTGATGCAGAGGTTCTCATTTCCCAAGTCAAATTCTTGCAGATGACTATTCAGATGAATGTATAGCTCCAGTAAATTTCCTGATTTTAACCCAGTTGGGGAAACAATTTCTCTGTTAACGAATAAAGTAAGTTGTACTATATCATTGTAAAACATCAATAAATGAATATTTATCTATTAAATCTTTTCTAAGTATATAATTATATTTCTTTTATTGTATAGATGTTACACCAAGATGAATCAAAACAGCAGAAACTCTCTTTACCAGAAATGGATACCTCGGATGATTCGTCGTCAACACATATAGAGTTAAAGAATAATATACATGTGAGTACTTATATGTGATATATTAGAATACATATATTAAACATAATTAGAGTGAATTTACAATAAAATATTGTACCAGATGTTCTATAAAATGTGATGATTTTTCGTCTATAGTGTTAGAAGGAATTCTAAATATATGCATTTATTTCTCTTGCAGATGTGTTCCACTTGTAACAAATACTTTTCAAGTAAATGGAATTTAAAAGAACATATACAAATCCATACTAGTGAAAAACCATATACTTGTAATCATCGTCAAAAATCATCTACAAGAAAGCGTGAATTATCTTTTACTAGAAAATACAGACCATCAGTTCATATGAAAACACATCCTGTTAAAAAATTATTCTTATTTTAAAGAAATGTACAATGGTTAGGCAACCATTATACTACTCTTTAAAATAACACTTTAAACAACCGAAATCGAGAAAAAACGGGATGTTAGATTTAGGCCTGATCCTGCTGTTCAACATCGATCACGTGATCAACTTTTATATCGGAAACAGTTGAATGGGATTTCATTTTCTTTCCTTGAAGGTAAATATTTTATTGGTTGTGTAATTTGAAATCAGTCGTTGTAGAATGTCGTGAATTTTTCAAGTCATAAGCAGATACACATGTTTAAGTAATTGATGACTCCGATGACTCCGATGACTCCGATGACTCCGATAATTGACTCCGATATGAATTCTCGGTTCATTTTCGACTCATCATATAATTTACTTGTATATGCATATCTATCCGAAATCAGCAGTATTCATCACTTGAAGTGATAACATAAACTAAAAGTCCGCAATACCCGTTATGTGTATGCTGTGCTGTTATATTAGTCACTTCTGAACCGATGGATATGTTTTCAGTTATCTACACTTCAGTAGGTAAATCTAAAGGAAACTTTGAAGCTTTTTTATTTGATTAAGACTTATATAAATAGTTTCTTGTATCTGTCTGTAATGTCAACACCCTTAAAGCATCTCTATCTGTTAGTCTTTGGTTACTGTTACTGTCGGTAACTTCCAGATTTATAGATTGATATAACATCAGCAAAATGAGTCCCATCAGTTTCTGATACATTAATGGTTTTTTCATGCATAATTAATTTTTCGAAATCACAAATGATTCTTAATATACCATATATTGGATCCAAGATAGATTACCATTTGAAGGTATTATTTTGTATTTTCACAGCGCTAAAACTATGATTTTAACAACTTAAGTCGAAAAAATGCTATGTTAGACATAGATCTGGTTCTGACTTTTGAGTAAATTTTTGTTAATATGTAAATATTTTTAGAAAACTTGAAATATTTATTTTTTTTTGTTAATTTTTTTTTTTAGTTTTGTAAACTTTTTAGTATTTTTTTTTTTTTTAGTTTGTAAAAACTTTTTTTTAACTTTCTAGAAACTTTTTTTATATATGTAAAAACTTTTTTTTAAATTTGTAAAAACTTTTTTTTTAATTGTAAAAAACTTTTTTTTTAAATTTGTAAAAATTTTTTTATTTTTTATTTGTAAAAACATTTTTTAATGAATTTTATATATTTTTCATTAATCTGATGTATAGTATTATCAAAAGTTGATTTTCATATGTATGTGTGTAAACTGGATATTCATTGGGGCAAATGTTGTTTCGTTGAACAAGTTATGATAAATCTCAAGTCTTACGTAAAGCAAAATTAGTTATTCACTGTCATGTAGAAATTTCATGTTAAAAATCATACAATATATTTTAACAATGAAATATGTTTTATAAAAATAAACACAGATGTGTATAGATACATTTTTTATTATTATGGGTATTTAAACAATACATTGTGAATATTGTCTACATTTATATCAATTTCTCTTCAATACATTTCATCAATTATATCAATAAAATTCTTTACAACACTTTGGATTTTTCTTTACAAATTTCACTTTTTGGATATCATATGTCAAATCAATAATGCTGCATGAGTAGTTTGGGTAAATGTTATGTTGGTTTATGTTCTATACAGTCAATTTTTCGAAGTATCCAATCTGATCTTTGACTGTTAAATTCTTCAAACTACTGGTTAATTTTTGAATATACATCTTCAATATGATTTGGGATACTGTCTTCGACAAGTTCAACATAACAGTCATATGTCTATTCAGTTTATTACGAATAACGAATATTTTCTCAGACTTTTCACACTGAAACAATTTTTTAACAGGATGTGTTTTCATATGAACTGATGGTCTGTATTTTCTAGTAAAAGATAATTCACGCTTTCTTGTAGATGATTTTTAACGATGATTACAAGTATATGGTTTTTCACTAGTATGGATTTGTATATGTTCTTTTAAATTCCATTTACTTGAAAAGTATTTGTTACAAGTGGAACACATCTGCAAGAGAAATAAATGCATATATTTAGAATTCCTTCTAACACTATAGACGAAAAAACATCACATTTTATAGAACATCTGGTACAATATTTTATTGTAAATTCACTCTAATTATGTTTAATATATGTATTCTAATATATCACATATAAGTACTCACATGTATATTATTCTTTAACTCTATATGTGTTGACGACGAATCATCCGAGGTATCCATTTCTGGTAAAGAGAGTTTCTGCTGATTTGATTCATCTTGGTGTAACATCTATACAATAAAAGAAATATAATTATATACTTAGAAAAGATTTAATGTTATAAATAATCATTTATTGATGTTTTACAATGATATAGTACAACTTACTTTATTCGTTAACAGAGAAATTGTTTCCCCAACTGGGTTAAAATCAGGAAATTTACTGGAGCTATACATATACAGTCATCTGAATAGTCATCTGCAAGAATTTGACTTGGGAAATGAGAACCTCTGCATCACTTTTCAAAATTTTATATTATCACCAGTTAAAGTGATCATGTGACAAAACTGCGCATGCGTACTAAATAAAAATAATCAGTATAATAAGCTTTATCATGGAATCTTGCTTAAATATGGTCTTATATTAAAATGGTTAGTATGGTCTTAATTCTGAAATATTAATTATAAATATGAAAGTAGCAGATATACACGATTTCAAATGTTAGAGGAAAAAGTTACTCTACACAAAAGATGTTAATTGGAAATTCGCTAAATACAGTATAAAATTTGGTTTATGCGAACTTAATAATAGTGTTGGTACAATTGCAGTTGAAATTTTCTTTATAGTATTAAAAATATATAGTGTACAAAAGTCTAGGCTGCTAAATTCTGAGAAGTGATAGTGGCAATAATAGCAATTAAACTTCTAATTTTTAAAAATTTTTGTAATTTTTTTAAAATTTTGTAAAAAAATGGGTACTTTTTGTAATATATTAAACCTTTGTAATTTTTTTTCTTTTTTATGTAAAAACTTTTTTTTTATTTTGTAAAATATTTTTTAAACTTTTTTTGTAAAAACTTTTTTTTTTATTTTGTAATTTTTTTTTTCATTTGTAATTTTTTTTCATTTGTAATTTTTTTTTTTCATTTGTAAATTTTTTTTTTTTTCATTTGTAAATTTTTTTTTTTAACTTCGTAAAAACTTTTAATTTTTTTTAATTTTTTAAGTTTTGATTAATAGATTTTGTGTTTGATATTTTTAGGTACTTAGAATTTATTATTTTCATTTACCGTATATTTAATTTCTACGATGTTTCTATGGTAAAAATTATGTGGGATAAATAGTTGATAAGTGATAGAACATAAATTTTAATTTGAGATTTGAATTTTTGAATAGGAAACACAGTTCAAATATTATTTTACAGGCGTTTATGTTCAAATATGTTTCCGTTTCTGTGATATAAAATAGCTTGAAATCATTGGAATGGTGTAAAAAATCACTAAAATGCAAGCTAAAATTGGATATTTACTCGTTAAATCCATATATTTATATGTATAATTCTGAAAGGAATGGATAAAATGCTATTGCATGTTAATAAGTTATGCTAAAATAGGTATGTGATCAGTATCTAAGTTCATGTTAAAATGTCTAATATTTGGTAATATGTATCGTTTTCATAAACTAGGGTATTTGAAATAAAATGTTTAGATAATCTTAAAGTTTATATTCGCGCATATTCTGTTAAAATTGGAAAATTTAAAACAATAAGGTATTCATATTCATTTAGATAACAGTGTGTACTAAACTCCAATATGCGTAATCAAGGTTCTACAAGTTCATATGGTTTCAAGTAAAAGTATAACTAAAAGTGGATATCAATATTTATAACATAAATTTTAACTTGAGTTTCAAATCTTTGAATGGAAAATACAATACAAATATTATTTACTCGCGTCTGTATTCAATTATTTTTTCGTTTCTGTGACATGAAAATAGCTCGAAATCACTGAAATGGTGTAAAAAATTGGTAAGTGAAAGCTAAGATTGGATATTTTCTCGGTAAATCCATAATTTTATATGTATATTTCTGAAAGAAGTGGGTAAAATAATATTAAATCATCTAAGTTATGTTAAAATAGGTATGTGAAAAGTATCTAAGTTCGGGTTAAAATGTTGTCTAATATTTGGTACTACGTATTGCTTTCATAAACTAGGATATTTGAAATAAAAGTTTATATTTAGGCATATTCTGCTAAAACTGGAAAATTAAAAAAAGGTTCGTGTATTCGTGTAGAAAAGAATGTTGTTTACTAAATTCGATATGCGTAAGCAGGGTAATTATTATATAAGTTCACATGATTGCAGGTAAAAGTTTAAGTAAAGCAATGCTACAAGTGGATATCAATACTTAGAATAATAGTTTAAGTGAAAATTTAGATAGTGTTATTTCTGTGATAAAAAATATTTAATCTTATCATGGAAAATATTGGAAGTTAATATAAAACTCGTGTAAAACATGGTATAAAATCATTGGAATTGCGTAAAAATTACTAAGTATAAGTTAAGATTATTTATTTTATCCTATAAATCCTTATTTTCATATTTAAATTAGTGATGTAAACAGGAGTTTATATAATTACTATGAAATTTTTCACGTAAAGTAATCTAAAGGTATGTACTTTTCTCTGTATTGTAATCATCTAAGAAATAAAATCCTATGTGTTAGTATATAATAATACCGAAAACGTGTGTAAAATTCATTAAAATTCACCTTTTTTCGTTAAAAATCGATATTTCTTTTCTTTTGTATAATTATTAGCAATCGTTAAGAAGATAGAAAAGGGTAATCTTCATTAAAATATAACACATATCTATCACCCAACATGGATTTTTTGTAAACATTGATAGTGAATAATATTTATATTACGTCAAAGTAAAAGTTGTGTCCTAGACGGTCATTGTTATGTCTCCCCTTTTCTTAGAATGTATGGGGGGTTGGATTATTGCCATCCCTCATAAGTGCTACAGTTGGGGAATGAAAAAAAAAAGTTTGCGTATTGAGAATAAAGAAACATCTGTTTTTTTACTCAACACATGGTTCTTATTTCAAGTCTAAATGATATAAAAAGATTATATTATGTACAGTTATCAGTTATATACAATAAAATTATGTAATTGCTGCTAAAACACTTATTATTGTATGAAAAAATCAATTAATTTGGTAAAAATCATTCAAATTTTGAATATTTTCTGTGTATTACGGTTCAAAAACTAAAAAATATACAGTGGCGGACAAAAAAACTGCATCAACTAGAAAAATTAATATTTTGTAATGCTAATGAGTTATTTCGTTAAAATAAATTAATCTTAGTTGCTGCAAAGCAAGATAAAATATCATTCTACATTTCTATTGGATAATTTACCCCTTATGATGTATTGCGTCATCAAATTTTTAAAAATAGTACGGCAAAAGGGAAAAACGGTCATTTGTCTTGTTCTTTAAGTGGTCAAATGATGGCTTCGTATGTTCAATTGACGCAAGAAAAAAATTATGTGATACTTGTTTTAGTTAAAGAAGGATATTCGACACGTGTCATCGCTAAAAAAATTGGTTGCAATCAATCGACAGTTTGGAGGACGATTAAATTAAAACGTGAAACTGGTAATGTTGAGAGAAAGGCTTGATCGGGCCGAAAGAGGGTGACCCTAAACTCTGATGATCGATATCTGAAACGGATGTATCTGAGTAATCGTCATGCAAGATTTCCTGACTTAAAAATCTTTTTTGAGAAAGTCTGTGGTGTTAATTTAAGCGCAAGAACTATCCAAAGACGACTTGTGGAATGCGGTTTGCATGCGTATCGCCCAAAGAAAAAGCCTTTACTTACAAAAAAAATGATGCAGAAACGACTTTCTTGGGCAAAAGACGAACGAACCTAAGTTCAACCTACATAAATCAGACGGTAAGCGGTATGTTATAAGACGTAAACGTGAAACTTATCATCCAGACTGCATATCGCCTACTGAAAAATTCCCAGTCAGCCAAATGGTCTGGGGATGTATATCTAGCAAAGGTGTTGGATGTCTGAAACTTATTACTGGAACTGTGAATGCACCTGTTTATACCGAGATTTTAGAGGAGTGTTTAAAACCAGTTATTAAGGATGATTTTAAAGGTGCTAGAAATGATATTTTTTAACAGGACTCTGCACCCTGCCAGACAGCGAAATTGGAAAATAAAATCTAACTTATTCCTGAATTATTTTGTTGCCTAATTTACAGGCTTTAATCTCCATAACATTAAGGATATTGGAAAAGTAATTTTCACCCAGTTTCCTCCCTTTAGGTGACGGCCTACCTGAAAAAATCTGGCATTAAAGTTTTGGAATGGCCTGGGAATAGTCCTGACCTGAATCCCATTGAAAATTGTTGGCATATAATGGGTACAAAAATTGTTGCTCAGAAGCCTGCTACTACAATAAAACTGCTGGAAAGCATTATTAGGGTCTGGTTGCATGAAATTGGCCAGGATTACATTCAGAATTTGATATATTCTATGCCGGACCACTGCAAGGCTATCATCGCAGCTCTTGGAGGATTTACTAAATATTGAAGTGATCCTTATGCATGTATACACATCTAAGTATATATAATATGACTGCAGTTATGTAAAATTTACATTAACTACAGAATTTGTGCATCTATTACTTTGTTCCAAGTTTTTTTTAAATATTGCGTTTTTCACTTTTTTCCATTTTTCAAAATAATTATGCGTAAATAATTTATAAATCCCAATAAAATTTAATTTAGATTAATCCTACAACTGTATTTTATCGTAAAAATATCATCCTTCCATAATACTTGTACTTGAAAAACATTATTTGCAGCGTTTTCCACTTTTTCGCAGGTGATGCAGTTTTTTTGTCCGCCACTGTAAGTGTAATTTCCTCTTTTAAGTTGATATTACCATCTTATACTTGAAAAATTCTTAAAAAATCAGCTTTGTACCTTAAAATTGATATTTTTCGATTGTTTCGTCTAATTAGTAATACTCATTAAGATGTTCGTCGTTCAAAATTAATATATATGTTTAATCTACGGCTTATGATTTGATATCCTCATCTTATAGTTGAAAAAGTCTTAAAAAATCAGCTTTTTTCGTTAAAAGTAATATTTTCTTTTGCTTAATTATTATACTCATTAAGGTGTCCATTGTTCAGAAACTATAATATAAGTTTAAAATCCATCTTATAG
The DNA here is from genome assembly GCA_963931845.1 of Maratus michaelseni. Lineage (NCBI taxonomy): Eukaryota > Metazoa > Arthropoda > Arachnida > Araneae > Salticidae > Maratus > Maratus michaelseni. The sequence goes on from OZ007587.1 coordinate 285,187,029, forward strand.
TTTGATATTCTCATCTTATATTTGAAAAATTCATAAGAAATCAACTTTTACGTTAAAATTTGATATTCTTTTCATTGTTTCGTGTAATTAGTAATACTCATTAAGACGTTTGTTATTCAATATTAATATATATGTTTAATATTCGGTTTATGATTTGATATCCTCGTTTTATAGTTGAAAAATTTGTAAGAAATCAGCTTTTTTCGTTAAAAATGGATATTTTGTCTAATTATCAGTATTCATTAATGTAATGATTGTTCAAAAACTAAAATGTAAGTTTAAATTTCTTCTTATAAGTTGATATTCTCTTCTTATAGTTGAAAAATTCTTAAGAAATCAGCTTTTTTTTGTTAAAATTCATATTTTTCCATTGTTTCGCTTAATTAGTGATACTCATTAAGGTGTTTGTCTTTCAAAATTAGTATATAAAATCAATATTCATCTTATAGTATGATAATCTTGTCCATTTAACCTCTTCTTAGAGTTCTTATTTTCACCCCTCGTGTTACAGTAGAAAATTATTTTTTCCCCGCCGGAGGATCGTTGCAGCCGGAGGAGCGGAGGGTCGGTGCCTCCGGTCGGTGGCACGGTGCCACCGACTGACCCAGAACTGTCCTTTTCCTACTACTGATGGCACCATCTATTGACAATTTTAGAAGCATCTCGAATTGGCAGGAGGAGGGGAATTTTACATCGAATTTCTCAAGTCTTGAACGGGATTCGAACGCGCAACCTTTGCCTTGGGAGGCGAACGTGCTGCCTACTTTGACAGTGAGACCTTGCGTGATTTTGATTTTAAATGTATCTACCGGATGTTGATGTGTGATTATATTTTTAGAAAGCAGATTGTGTTTTTTCGGTGCTGTTATAATATCAGCATGTTTTAATTAATAAAGTTAGATTATTATTATAGTTTTTCTATGGTTAATAAATAATTAGAATATGGCTTGATTAATATAATTTATTACAGAAATTGGTTAAAAATGGACCAAATGATGTTCGCATTTTACTATTTTAACCGAAATTCTGTAACTTTATAAGCATTTTTTAAGCGTTTTTAACGAAATTCTATAACTGTAGCAAAATTTATCTTTGAATAGGCAAAAGAAATGCATAAAATCGTTACAAATATGTTAAAGTTACAAAAAGGATATACGCAAAATATTAGATATGAAAAATAAAGTACAAATTTAGTAATTTCGTGTTATAGCGGCCACCAAGGATGAAATATTTTTGTTTCTGTTTTCAATAATATATTGTAAATTTGGTACTTTCGTGTAATTTTTTTGAACGATTTTGTAATAACAAAAATAAACTGTCCGTGAATAGGGAAACATTTTCATCAAATATTTGAGATTTTCCATTTCATTAGAAATCACTTAATTTCGAGACGAAATAATTGTCAAAAATGTTGAAATATAGCTCAAGAATTGCGGAATAGTCAATAGTGAGAGTGTTAGTTTTGACAGTGAGGAAACAGTTTCATCAGATATTTGAGGGTTCACCAGTATAATACTGGCATCCCAGCTGCCAGTATTATAACGTAAAATTAACAGTAATAAACAGTAAAATAAGCAGTAATACGCTGCCGAATCGAAAAATATCGAAAATAAATCACTGGCCGAAATTCAACTTAGTGGCAATTAGACTTAAAAATTTAGTGAATTTTAATAGTATATTAAATAATTAAATATTTAAACTACGCCAAAAGGCAACCGAAAACTATTAGCGAGCACAAAATTTATATGATTTAGAAAATATATTTGAATACCAACGCATAAAATGGAATTTTGAAAAATGCATAATAATATTGAAATAAAGAACAAGAATCTTATAAAAAATATCTGCATGGATAAAATTTACCTTCTATACTTAGACACATATTATACGTAAATAATAAAAAAGTCCTGTGATAAAATACACGTAATAGTTAAAGTAGACTACATTACAACCACATAACCCAAGCAAAATCATCATTTTTTAATAATTTAAGATAAAATACTTATTCTAGGCATGTGACTTGAAAGCTATTATATAAATATACACGTAATAAAAACTAAATTCGTATTTGACAAATATATAATAGAAATTATGTGACGTTATTAAAACAAAGATATAAGAAAACCTAAAGATAAAACTTACTTTTATTCTTTAAAATATTTTCTTTTATAATCCAAGGAGCTCTTGTATGTATTATATTTGTGAATGCATTTACGTCGTTATGTAATGCCGGCGTCCCTATCTCTGATACGCATCACTACACCTTCTCATTTCAGATGTGATCAACAAAAGCAATGTCTTAATTTAAAACATTTTACCATATTAAGACACTGGTTACAGAAACCCTATTGGTTCATTTCTACCACCAGTCGATTAAGACACACAAGTGTCTTAAATTAAGGTATCTGTTATGTCTAAGCTCTATATTAAGACATTGACGTGTCTTAAATGCATTTTCAGTGGTTTTTTTGTCTTACTTTAAGACTCCTGTATTTGCAGTGTTCGCAGTTTGTTTCATTATATCAAATACAATTTGATAATTTTCGTTGTTAGCTTTTATTGCTCCATTGATGAATGGAAGTAAGCTGATTTAAAGCTGAAATCGGAAAAATTTATTATATAAATTTATATAGTTTTAGACTGGATTTTCATTAGATTCATTTGTATAAGATTTCGACTGTTTCTTTTATTATATTTTTTATACTGAACGTTTAACTTTGAAATAAAATTTTCTAAAGAAACATTCTTAAAATTCTGGATAACGCCGGATACTTTAGTAAGTTTAGAATAAAAACAAGTTAATGGACGAGTGAAATCTAAACTCGCGATGTTTTGGACTGCTAGATATAGAAGAAATTTGTCTCCATGATGTGTATAATATCTGATTGATGTCTATATATTGGGATAATAATAGCGAATGAGTAATAAGAAAAATCGCTCGCAGCAATATATGTATATTCCTGCTGCCAAATAATAATCCACGTAATATAGTCTAATTCGGGATAATACTGGGCGGTTAAACTATATCAGTTTAAAGCAAGCTAAAGACAGGGAAAATTATGTATTAAAAATGCCAAGCCTACGTTCGGAATATCTTATTGGGAAACGAATGATGCAAAAAATTTTATAGCAAATTATATTTAAACATTCTACATATCAGTGGAACAATTAAAGAACGTAACGCATACTACAAATTATTTGTGCTGGCATTCACCATCTACCTCAACTTCCCTCAGAAACCTTGGGCGATTGATCGAATGGTATTCACCATTCGGTTGCATTTAGCTCCTCTCAGATAATGGTGAATATCATTTTTGAGCATAACCGGCCGTTGAGTTAGATGGTAAATATGAGTATTAATGCTTTCATGACGATTATTTTTTTATTTAGTAATTCAAACAGGAATAGATAATTGTATCAACCCTATACATTATACATTAGGTGTTGGGATGCTTTCTAAAGATCTTAACATGCGTGAAATGAAAAAAAGATTTTCTATTAGATGTAAATTTATACATCTTTTTTTTTAACTAAAAGGATGAGAATAGTTAAAAGCTGATTACATAATTTACTTGATCTATAAAAAGTTACAAAATAAAAAATGTTTTCCTGCATACTATGTTAAATAAATAACAGAAACAATATATGTTAATGGTTTATTACTTCATAATGAAAAAATAATACCTTAAACTACTTAATTTTTCAACTTTCTGTTGCACGTAAGATGAATATAAAATATCTCTGAAAGGAAAAAAATATATATACTTAAAAATCTTACTGAATTTCATGAAATTTTCTGTGGCCATACATGCAAAATAAATAATAGTATTTCTTTCTTTTTTTTTCTTTTTGCCTTTCATTTTATGTAAAAATATAATTTTATTCTTAACATGAAATTTATTTCTAAGAATAATAAAATATCATATTTTTATGATAAATTATCTTAATACTATTTCAGAGCAGGAGAGAAGAAAATACTTTCTCTTGGAAAAAATATAATAAAATCTATCTAAAGAACATTGAGCTCAGTCTGTTATATTACTCATAATTTGACGTAGTTGTAAATTAAATTTATTTAATTTCCTTTCAAGTTTTGAATAGTTTAAATGTTATTATATTACATATAAAGGGAAGAGTCTAAAATACGTCCATTAAAATTAACACTACAAATATATCTCAAAATATTCTAAAATATATATTAAAACACTTTTATTGCTTAAAAGACGTCAAAATATCATTAAAAATATTAAAATTTACATGTTTCGATTGATTCACTGAATCAAGATCAGACTATACACAAAAAACACAAATACAATGTACATAAAACCGAAGTGCCTGATCAGTCCCTATATGAAACAAGGTACAATACACTCTATAATTTAAATTTTAACACCGCTCTTAGTTTCATCTACAGACCGCTTCACATTATTATTCAACCACTCAATTCAAACCTTCGGAATGTTAAATGACAACGCATCATTACACGCTTATGAACTTCTTAAATAATTTTCAATAGATTTCCTCACAAATAGTTGTAAATAAAAATTGGATCAATAAATAAATTTAGCTTCATTAAATAAGATGTTGATGTTCTCTGTATTACTTAATCTTGATAAGGCAGTATTCCCTCTGTTATACTTAACATCTCCAATATGTTCCTTACATATAATATTGAATTTCCTGTGTCATACCAACATAATAATTCCTAACACCCATCCCTAATAAATGGAATAACATATACACCCGAAAGGTCACCCTTACCGACTGGATCAATTCTCGTACTTAAAACCGTCTTTACCTTTGGAGGAGCCCTCGCGACTAAACTCAACCCAAACGCTTTTAAAGAAAATTTTATAAACTCAAAGAAACCCGGATAATAATTCATAACCACTCTTTTCAACTTAACCTCACTATCCGTTTTATTATCAGCAATACCTTTGTTCATTTTAGTAGTAAAGTTCTGAATTGATTTATTAACCAAATTTACTCGATACCCATTGTTAACACGTTGACGGACATTTGCGAATAGCCGTCAAAGCGAAGTTCACTATGTGACATGAAGGCAATAGCCGCCCAAAACAAAACGGTCGTTTTTAAACACTACGGCTATAGCAGCACAAATGTGCATTTACCGGCGTACAACTAGAAGCCCAGTGTCATGTTTTGGAAACAATTTTTTAGGTTGAAGTTCGTTTTCCACCTGTTATACGAGTTGCAGCTTTAGTATGCACGTGCAGGGTGGCTAGTGGTCAAGGAAAAATACAGTAAAAAAAATGATAATTACCAGTATATTCTTATAGAAAAATTCAAATTGATTATTTGATCGAATAATCAACATAAATTTTTCTATAAGAATATACTGGTGTTTATCACTTTTTTTGACTGTATTTTTTCCTGACCACTAGCCACTCTGACGTGGTTGTGAAGGGAGTAGTGCAACCTAATTAAAGGTGCTGAATTAATCAAAATTAAGTTTATTTAAGCAGAAAGAGTAAAACTAATATTCTAATATTCTAAAAATTACAAAAACATATAGTCTCAATTTTTAAACTTCACTTGTTCCTACTGTCCGTCAATGTGTTAATAGCGATAAGTCTAATTTTAGCCAATTCACCCACCAATTTTTCTTCAGAAGAATCCCTAAATGCTCTACTAATCAGGAATCTGAAGGTAGATATAAGAATAAGAATATGAAGTGCACGCATCAAAAGGTATGATATTTAAATTAGCTATTGGTTTCCTGTAAACAGAACGAACCAATGCATTCCCCTCTCTCTTTAAATCTACATCTAAAAATCTCCCATCCGTCTCAAGTTCAAACGTAAATTTCATATTATCATCAAGAACATTTAACTGCTGAAGAATGTCAATAAACTATCAAGTACCCCCCCCCCTCCCTGCCAAACAATAAAAATATCATCTACATACCGAAGCCATATTAAAAAAGTAGTAATTCGAATGTGCTAAAAATCTTTGATTCAAGGGGGCATAATTTGAACTCGGCAAGAATCCTCATTTATTTTGACGTCTTTTAAGCAATAAAAGTGTTTTAATATATATTTTAAAATTTCTTAAAGATATATTTGTAGTGTTTGAATAGTTCGTTAAACTAGAAAACTTATGTACTTATTAGTCAACATTCAGCGACTATTCACTCGAACATAGGATTGTCTTTATTTAGTTAATTATCAGACCTTTCAAATTCTAAATAATTTTAAAAACCAAGATTTTTGTATGAGGTTAAATATAAAATGCCTTATTAATTTATAAAAAAGGAGATTCCTTCCAAATGATTTCTCAGCCACACTTTTTACGGTACACGCGTTTGTAAACATTTATAATTTGAGCTAATTTTTTCCTATAATCTTCTCAATATGTTTTTACTTAAAATATTAGTAAAACTTTTCTAAAGCAATTAGCAGCACCCTTACATTTTCGTGGTACTTGCATAAGCAAGTAGTGTGTGGGACATCTTGTAGCAAAACTTGACTTGGACGTAGTGACGACTTGCAAATTTTGAAAAAATTACTTTCACACCATTATTTAGCTGCAAAACATTTTAAAATTTAGTTGTTTTATACCTAAAGTTTTTAAAACAACTAAACTTATTAATTACATTACATCAATCATAATACAGCTGCTTTTTTTCATTTTGATGAACTGAAATGAAACTTAATGACACTGAATCCTTATTTTAAACTTCAATTTATTTAAAATTTGTAAAATTTCTTGCAACTTTTGAACTTATACCAGTGTAAATATAAGGCTAATTAATATATCATCATGACTGTAGTCTATTCCCTCAATAGACATTTGTAAAATAGGTAAAAAAAAGTCAAGGTAATTCATGCATAATTTTTTGCTATAGGATGTTTTGCATACAGTAAAAATCTGAAAAAATTCATTTTGAGAAACTGCTAAAAGTAACTTTTAAAGGCGGTTCTTGTTATAAAAATAATTATAATTTATGATGACGACTTTTTCATCTGCCAATCCCAATTGCCCGAATGACTTCCTGGTTTACTTTTGTCTAAGTCCATGATTAAATGCCTTACAGATTTAAAAAAAAACATAACTTTATACCTCCTCATTTTTGATTTCCAAACTCTTGAGGTTTTGTTCAATGCTATTATTTTTATTGAGCTCTTTAAAAAAAAATTGAATAAAGTACTGAAAAAGTGCAAATGCTGAGAGGGTTTAAACAGCAGCTAAAGAAGTTTAGAAAGTGTTACAAGAAATTATTCATAGAGTCCTTTAACGATGGCTAAAGCATTTATGGGAAATAATAGTATGGGAAATAATAGTATGACAAAAGTGGGCATAACGAAAATCACATGTAAATACCATATATAAATAAAAAGTGTATATAACATATTCTAAATAATAATTGTAAATGCCATACAAAAATTAAATGTTACGATAGTTTGAATGTGTCATATTTACTTTTGCGCAATCTATATTATCCAATAATATAATGCACAGAAACATTACTTTTACTTTTTCGATGTATTCTGCTCTATTTAAGTGCGGTATTGGTCAAAGTCGTATAAATTTATTTTGGTCAAAGGAAGTTTAAAAGTATTATTCCTATTTTTATTTTCTTATTTCTCAATAAGACTACTCAATGAACTACTATGATACAAAATAATTTTTTGTTGCATTTTCTGAGCTAATCAATCAAATTTTGTTTCTGTCCACATTTTACAAGAAAATGTAATTTTTTGTAAGCAGATTTAAAAAGTAGAAAAATAATAACAAACTATAAAAACAATTGATGCTCCAGTTTCAAATCAAAATACATTAACTTAACTCTTCGTTGTTAAATAAAACATTTTCACGACTTAAGTACAATATATGAAGCTATTATGTTAAATAAAAATGGTCACATTTGTTTTTAAAATATTTATATTTTAAATGAGAAAATAAAATTAATTAAAAGTGTTTTTTTACAAAAAAACTGTTGATTTCTTTATTCCGTGTCCATCACGAATTAATTTACATTTCAGAAAACTACAGTTAAAATATATATTGTTATTTTTTTATAACATTTAATTAATTTTGCAAAAATCAGATCTAAAGATGCATACGACAACTGACTCAAAAATGTAGTACAGTGTAATTGAATCATCTTAAGAATAGTTCATATATAGACAATTAGACAGTTATAATGTTCAATCAATGCGGACAGAATGATAATAAACTATCTGGAATACTGCTAAGTATGAATTCGATTAGATAAAAACTTATATCATTAGGAATTCGTGTCTAAAAAAATATCATATTCGTAATATTTCTTTTTATTTTGCCAATAATTAAAATGTAATATTTCAGTTTAGGCGCAATATCGGGCAAATGTTATTTTTCAGATGGTGTTGAAATTAATGCTAATATTAATACTAATATGAACCGAATTTCAACATAGATATCAACAAAAATGTAATAATTGTCTTTTGTATTTAAAATTTTGCAAATAATTAATACAAATGTAATGAAAATTTGTAGCTTTGTTGCTACAAAAACATTAGCACATTTGTTCATTTCCGTACGGAAATTCAATTTTCAATTATTATAAACTACATTAAAAAATCTGAAACAGTACGTTTTCTCTCACCTTGTGTGCGTTTGATGTTACACACCTTGCTTATAATAATTGTAAAAGCTTCTGTGACTAATTTGACTCAGTAGATGTTTTCTCAATTCCTCTCAAAAATTAAATAATTATAAAACAGACATATTAAAGTAAATATTTATGTTAAGCAAAATATTCTTTATTCAAATATTTTATAAGTACAAAACTTGTGGCAAATAAACAAAAAAAAAAAAAAAATGTAAATTTTTGCGAAACTACAATCTCGTGCAACTAAAGAATTGTGTTTTTTTTTTAACTATAACTCTTATGTATACATTAACTTTTACAATATATTAACTTTAATATTTCATACTGAAAAAAAATCTGAAGTAAAATCTAGATGACTTATTACAAACATTTCTTTTATTATATTTATCATAAAAGAACATGTAAAAATACAGAAACTATTTTCGAAAGAAAAATGGTAACACAGTTTATTTACTTAAACAGAAAGTTTCTGTAGTTTGATATGAAAAGGAGAACAAAAATTGCAACATCTGTGCGTGCCAAACATAATATTGTGTATACAAACATATTCTGCATACAACAAAAAAAAAAAATGTAAATTTTATGTAATATTTTTACGAATTTTTGTTTTCCATGAAAAGAAATTCTTTATGAAATATAAACTGCGTAGCTAAAGAACATTCAGAATCAATAATAAACAAAATTATTTTTTAGTATGAATAAACCTAACTTTGAACGCCATCGTATAATATGTGAAATATAGCTTCCTTATTTCCTGCCGTTGTATAAATTGAATAAGAAAGTTAGATTATTCCAGTAGTCTGAAAAGATTTACGAAAGAATCCAGGAAAGGTAATGTATGCGATTATCGATAGAGAATGTATAGATCACAAGTTAAGCAAATTATTTTTTATTACTTACCCATCATATGTAGTATAGGGTAAATCTTGTAATCGTTTTGAAAATTGAAAAAAAAAATTTTGACGGATGTACACGTTTTAGACACTGGAGATTCCGAAAAACATATTGAAAATAATTTGCCGTCCGTCTGTCTGTGTGTCTGTAAACGCTCTATCTCCCGAACAAATCGAGATAGAGACTTGAAATTTGATGTGTACTTAGTAAGCAATAATGGGAAGAAGTTTATTGAATTTCAGTAACCTCGATTATCCGGAACTCTTTTTTTCGGACTCTCGAAACATTCGTTCTGATAAAAGGTACATAATTTTTTTTTTGAAATTGTTTATTTTAAGGAGGGAGTACAAAAGACAATAAAAAAACATAAATTTTGCATAAAGAATGAAGTCGATCGGATAATGAGTTGCCGAGATATTTGTAATAATATTTTCCACACTCTCCGACTTTTCCTAACCTGTATTTCATTAAAATTTCAATTCAAAGATATATTTTAATTGGAAATGAGACGCTTTATCCGACGCAGTAAACCAATATGATTATCAATTTTGGAGTAATAGAACATTTAAAATTTATGACGTCACCAAGCCACGATTTTATTCGAATTGCAATGGATTTTATAAATAGTTTACACATGTTTCATTTTCATATTTTATATTACGCATATCCATGATGGGTAAGTATTACGGTGGCCCCCAACGATTAGTTTTTTTAGGGATAACAAGCTAGTTTATTAGTTCGAATCTATCAATTTAGCCTGTAATGCATTTGAATCAGAATTCCAGTTTATGTAATAAGTGCTGTATATTTGTAAGTTATTTGTTAGAAGATATTCTTCTTACTAACAATATGTAGACTGGTCTTAAAACATTACGGATGATGTAAAAATGTTAATATGCGAAAAATGTGAAGAGATCGGATTGACAAAATATGTCCAAGGAAGAGGTCATTTAAAAAATGCTGCATTGAAGAACAAGTGCATATAATCAGCTTGATGGGAAGTGAACGTATGGGAATCTCAAAACACAATACTGCGATATATGTTCAAAATGTCAATCATAGCCATCAAAGTTATATTAATAATTTGAGCAACGCCGATGTGATTTTGCTATAATAGTATGAGATTGTGAGCAAACAGTCTTGTAAACACTATCTAAGCAAATTTTCCTGAAATAAAATCATTCGGAGGATGAAAAAATTTCTAAGTATTAGTAGTAGAGTTCGGGATTGGTCGTAGCATCGCATTACTTGTTTGGATGGTAATTTGTACATTGAAACTTTTGAACAAAGATATAGCAAAGGTCTTTCAATAATAATCACAGCGACACAGAATAAGTGTTTTTTTTTTCAGGATAGGAGAAATAATAATATTGAGCGGGTGAATACAGAAGTCATTTGCGACACATTACTGGGTACCCGATACTGAGTTTTAGCGTAAGCAAACGATAGCTGAAACTTGTTTTTCTCGCTAAAAACAAGCATATTGTGTAATATTACCGCTTATTGCCATAAAAAGACTGATTGAAATACTAATCGACTGTATGAAATGCTAATCGAATCATGCATGTGGTCGCAAGGGTTCTTTATCTGAAGTTCGGATTGCAAGGCATAGCAAATTTTTAATTGAGGTTTGTGATCTGGGACCAAAGTTCTAAGATTCCCACACAATAGGATTTTGATGAGATATACATTTTCATTGTGAGAGCCTTTGTCTCGGTCAAGCGAACCAATTTTTTTTTCTTTTAATGCCGATTGATGGATCGCGTAAATAATTAAGTCCTAAATTCGACAGATGGTCGGATAATGTTTTAAAAATTATAATTATTATAGTAAATATTTTATATTGTTATATTCTAATCAAGATACATTAAAACATTAAAATACTACGTAATTAACTTTGAAAATCGTGTGGACTATCACTCATTGCCCCTAGACGCCAGCCAAAATACCACATGTATATTACAATCTGACTATCTGTTCTACTTATTTTATAATATAGAACGCAGCGCAATGATATTAATACAAATTATCTGCATAGGTCCATGGTTGTCATATAAGCTGTCAGATTTTTAAAATTTAAATAAACTTTCAACATATCTTTTTTTTTTTTTTTTTTTTTTTTTTTTTTTTTCTAAAGATGGCTAATAAATTAATCCAATTTTGTGGAAAGAAGGGCAAAAAATGTAAATAATTACATATCGTCTGCTAACCAAAATGGTTAACAAATATCTTTATTTTTGTTAGTTTCATTTAATCAATTTAATGTTTTTTTGCTTACATTATCTTTAAAAAAATGTAAAGTAAAGAATATTCACGATACTTACGTCCACATTTAATAAAATTATTATCAAACAGCTGAAAGATTTTAATTATTTTGATCCACATGAAAAAATAATAATTATTTTGTGAATTATTATGTATTTAAAATGTAAATGAATGGACTGTGACAGAATGGAGTTTTGTGATTGTAGTCTGAAGATAGGTACAGGACATATACTCAGATTAAAAGTTTTTGTTTAAACCAGACCTTCCAAGTCTCCGGCTTTTTGGATACCAGTAATTTAGTACAGAAAATGTTGTTTTGTTGAATCGGAGCATTTTGCGATTTAAAAGGACAACATTTTCTCAAAAAAATTACTGGTGTTCAAAAAGCAGGAGACTTGGCAACTCTGGTTTAAACCATAGGACCACACAGTACAAAACATGGAGATACTCGCTTGGCCGAATATGCTTGTCGATAAAATCAATAAAACCGATATAAAATGCATATCGTGATACCGATATCAAAAAATCCTACCCAACGGTATATCGGAAATATCATAAATCTGACGAAAACCATGAAAACCATGATATTAAAAGCGCTTCCTCTCCATTTCGAGTATTCATGAATTGACGGTGTGAATTTTCCCAGCCTAAACCACGATATCAAACAGCGGTCCGTGGGATACCGTATTCATGAATACTAACGGTGTGAGTTCTCGCAACCGAAATGATTTTTGAAAAGGAGAAAGGGTGATTTGTTTGGTGTGTATGAGACGGCTGGGATACCGTATTTATGAATACAAACGGTGTGCGTTCTCGCAGCGGAAAAGGTTTTTAAAAAAGGGAAAGGGTTATTATTCGGTGTTTATGAGACGGGTAATAAATACGTATAGTCTTGTTTACGGTTTCGCCAGCGACCACTGACAGTAGATGATATATCTACTCGCATGCTATGCGGTGTGGATGAATATTTGCTCTTTGTTGTTGAATAATGTGTGAATTAGGCCGATGGTGAGAAAGGAAGTATTTTATTTGTAACAGTGGATTTAATGGGACACATGAATAAAGAAAAATTCAGAGATGTTTTTATTTGTTCTTTATAATTATTATTTTATGAAAAAAATTATTAATTTCTTAGTAGTATTCATTAATGTATATTCTAGGGCAAAGAAGGATTTTTAAAAATGCAGATATTTTTACTTCTACTAGAGGGCTCTGCCCCCTACGAGCTACGCTCGCCAACCCCCGTTCTGAGACCACAAACTGTAAAAACACTCTGATTTGATCAACCTTAAAACGATTGCGGAAGATTGAATTATAATTAAACGACCTGCTGTAATCGGCTGCTATAATCGGCCTTGTGTAATCGGCTGCTCGCTGTAATATCTGCTATAATCGGGTTTCCATTCATTTTCCTTTGACCAAGGGATTTTAAAGCCGAATCAACTGCTGTCGAGACAGCTAACAACTGTTGATAAAATAAGGTTAATTAAACATTTGAAAATCAACTTGTGAAAAATGGTTAAGTAAGCAATGTCATTGCATCGAGAAATTTTATAACGATGCTATAGAAAATTGCTATAGAAAATCCATTATCCCGACTACTGCTTTCTGTAAAAGAAAAGAACTGTCGCCAAAATATAGGATTTAAAGACAAAAGTGCATATCTGTGGCGTCGCATTCAATTGATTGCGTTACGCGTGGTAGTTATGTCATCGAGTGATCTTTAATTCAACGTTTATCTGTATTTTTAATTATATTTTACCAATTTGTTAGTTATTTCGTTGATTTAAACGTAATTGTTAAGCATAAAAATATAGCTTTTAATTGAAGGGAAATATTATTAATTACGCTGTTTTGAAATTTGCAATAATAGATAAAATATTTTGTCGAAAAAAATTATCTTACTCTACTTAATGCTTTGAAAACGCGGAATACTTTAATTATTTATCTTTTTAATATTCACGCGCAAGTGTATTTTTTATTCCGTCATTTTCTACATTTATTGCTTTTAACACGTGATCATTTAATTATTATTTTAAAGTTTTATTTCTGTTTTTAATAGTCACGTGTAAAACATTTCTTAATTGAAAGGGAATATTATTACGTGCGCTATTTTACAAATTGGCAACGATTCAAATAATGGAATTTCTGAAATATGAAATAAATATCCATCAAAATAATCAAAATTTTGAATAAAAAATTGAAATATAACCTCAAAAAATTAGTCAAATTGAAAAAATAATTACAGTCTGCACACCCCAACCTTGTTAACTATATCCTTACAAATTATGGTTAAATTCTGGTGCATAGTTTTCGTTTCTATAAAACTTTTGTAAGAAAATTATTTTGACCAACTTTAATATTAAATAGCTCTTAAAATAATTCTTCGATTTATAAACTGTCTACTTCAGCGTGTTTATCGAACATTTCTTTATAAAACCACCAATTTTTAAATTTTAATTTGCAATAGTTTTCTGGATATTAGTCCAGAAAGACTTCAAGGCACAAAATCTTCATTGACAGCGGCTGCGGTGGTTACTTTTTTTTTAAATATATAGAGATACCGCGAGTTTTTTCTTTCCAGAATTTATTTTAAAAATCACGTTCGCGTGATATATGTGAATATTTGGTATCTGACTGTCTCTGTATATATGACCATTGGTCACTGCCCAAAAATTGTTTGGTGGAAATTTTGCATTTAAATTTTTAAAAATCATTAAGCATTATGTTTTATTTGAAAACGGTGGAAAGGAATATTATGCAAAGTCTTTAATCTTAATAAAAAAAAATATATTGAAATGTTTCTTCCCTATTTTTATCCGATTTACACCCCCCCCCCCTTCTTCTTCACAAATGAGATATTAAAAAACAATTTATGCGAAGGCGCGGCAAAATATATATATATACAGTGGTGGACATAATTATAAGACACCTACCTAATTTGACATACAGGGAAATAAAAGATTCAGAGCTTAAAAATGCTTTATCAAATACGACAAAAACATAAATTTATTCTGTTCTCACACGTAATTGTTTTACAGAAATGATATTTTTATAGAGTTTAATTAAAAAAAATTAAAAATACCATGGACAAAATCATAAGACACCCTAACATTTTAATTAAAACACCTGCTTTTTTTCGAAATATGCAAATTTTCTGCACGCTGTTATGACGTCAGCAGTTAACTAAAGCAGACGATAACCGACTTCACGCATTTACAAACATGCCACGAGGTACAGAATTAAAATAAAGTGAAATTCGCGAAATTTGGAGATTAAATTAAACTGGTGCTTCAGTTAATAATATTTCAAAAGTTATTAAACGCCCTAGATGTGCAATTTCAAATGTTTTGAAAGAGGAAGTAATGTATCGGTGATTAAAAGATCTGGACGTACTCCTTGATTGTCCGCGAGAGACAGACGCCATGTGCTTTCGCTCGCTACACAGAATAAGATGACCACTACATGCATTAAAAGTTCTTTGAAACTGAATTGTTCAAGAAGAACCATTCGCAGGGTGTTTCATAATGCTTCTTATGTGAAATTTAGAAAATTGAAGAAAAAATCACCGCTTCTTAGGCGGCTCAAAATGGACCGTTTAAACTTCGGATGGAAACCTGGACCTCCAAATGGTACTCTGTGTTATTTTCTGATGAAAAGAAGTTTAACCTGGATGGTCCTGATGGGATTCACTATTATTGACATGATTTACGGAAGTCTCCTGATGTACAAATGAGCCGCCAAATGGGTGGGGGCTCAGTAATGGTTTGGGCTGGTTTTTTGGCTCAAGGGAAAACCGATATCGTTTTTTTTAATTCAAAAATGAATTCCGAAAAGTATAAGAATCTTCTTAAAGATCAACTAGCCATATACGGTGAACTTCTTTGTGGCAAAAACTACGCTTTCCAGCACGATAACGCGTCGATTCATACATCACACGTAACAAAAAAGTGGCTTTCAGAGCAAAGTATCAACGCTCTTCCGTGGCCTTCTTGCTCGCCAGACTTAAATCCCATCGAAAACTTGCGGGGGATCTTAGTTCGTGATGTTTACAGAAATAAGAGGCAGTTTACATGTGTCGAAGATCTAAAGAATGCTACAAAATGTGGTGGGGCATTCTGTACCTCGTGGCATGTTTGTAAATGCGTGAAGTCGGTTATCGTCTACTTTAGTTAACTGCTGACGTCATAACATCGTGCAGAAAATTTGCATATTTTGAAAAGAAGCAGGTGTTTAAATTAAAATGTTAGGGTGTCTTATAATTTTGTCCATGGTATTTTGAATTTTTTTTTATTAAACTCGATAAAAATATTATTTCTGTAAAACAATTACGTGTGATAACAGAATAAATTTATGTTTTTGTCGTATTTGATAAAGCATTTTTAAGCTCTGAATCATTTCTTTCACTGTATGTCAAATTAGGTAGGTGTCTTATAATAATGTCCACCACTGTATATATATATATATATATATATATATATATATATATATATATTTATTTATTTATTTTTTCATAATTATAGGTGATATTAATGTACTGTCGGGTAAAAAATAATCGAACATGCTGATTATTCATTTTTTAATTATTTTTCGTACTTCCATCCATTTTTAAGATTTTCTTCGTGCTTTTTTCCATTATCTTGAAACGTGTGCTTGATGACTATATAATACTCTAATCAGTCTTGAATTCAAACATTTTTCTCTGGGAGGTATTGTGGAGGTTAGGAATGGCAGGTGGTGGTGGGGGGGGATATCATAGGCGTCGGTGAGGGAGGACCTGCCCCTCCCTGAATTTTGAAATTTAAATCTTTAAATGTGTAAATATATTTTGTTGAAAAAAAATTTAATTTACTTATGCCCAAGTAGCATGATTAATTATGCACTACCGGAAGAAAGAACTATGAAATTTTGTTCACGAGAGATCTGCCCCGCTGAAACTCCCATCGAACAAAGTTTTTATTTTTTAAATTTTGAGTTTATGTGTTGAAAATTTTTCTCCTCTGACGAAAAAGAAATGCAAATATATATATATATATATATATATATATATATATATATATATATATATATATATATATATAATATATTTGTTAAATTTCTGTATTGCATGTTGGGGGCTAGCAGAACAACTGTTTTAATATCTTATACCTCCCTGTGTATCGTCAGCGTCCATGGTATTATGGTATTCAGAGTGTGTATAGGAAGGGGGGGGGGTTGCTCTTTCGGGACATTAAATAACCGTAAATGTGGAAACTCTAGGGGCTCAGTGTCACCCCTGAATTCATCACTGACTGTAATGCTAAAGTAAAACAAATTCTGTTTAAATATTTTACGTGATAGATAATGTTTCTCTGAACTGTTTATTTCAGTTATAGCTATTATGGGATTTTGAATATATCAGATAGGAAATTGCTGATTGTTTTAATGTAATATATACTGTTAAATTTATTGTATTATAAATTGAGCGGAGGAAGGTGTGAAGCGAATCAATAATTACAACGACAAACCGAAAATATTTGTTTGAATTGTTGTAATAATCAGTCTCATTACTTTGTTAGAGATTTCGCAAGCAGCTTAAATTTCATAAAGCGCAAATTGGCAAATAATTTAGTAAAACTTATTTTATATTATTTAAAGAATTTTTTCATGCAAGTAAGATGTTATATATAGAAATTGTTTTCATAATGGAATATGGTGGTATTGAAAATTTTTAATTTTTGGTGCCAGATGCGATTTTACTATCCCTGGTCCCTTGAAGGCAAAATTTTTATTCATTGCCACGAATGATATCTTTTAAATATATCTATCAGTTTTAACCATATATTTTGTCTATTTCAAGCAAGTATAATTTTAGCGTATAATTTTAGCGGTCGCCCTAATTCGCTTTCGTCTAAAGCCAACCATATTGTGGAAATACGAGTAAAACTGATTTTTTATTCTTTCTTTCTTCTTCTCAAAATATTCTTTTTTTTATTCTGTATATTTAGTTTTAATATCACGATATATCGTCATATCGCGATATTTAGTTGACGATATATCACGATATTGAAATTGAGATATCGCCCAGGTCTAATGCTTATGCGAGTTAGAAAAAAAATGTAATTTCTGAAACAGCTTTTAACATATTTTGCTAAGTCATAAAATCGTCTGCGTAAAATTCATTGTTTTCCCTTTTCGGAAAGAGGTGTTGATAAATAAACCAGAAAACTTTCTTTAACACATTCTTTCCTATTACTTTATTAGCATTAACATGCCAATAATGGGAAGCTCTCCAAACTTTTATTCAAGATCCTTTCAGCCAATGAAATTTTATTGCCCGTATGTCGCCATTTTCTTGTAAAGGCATTTTACAATAATTGCATCAGAATCACGTAACATGAAAAATGCAATTTTGGTAATTTTCAGTTCATTTAAATTGTAAGCATGATTTCTTTCATTAACATTTCTGTGACGATTAAGAAATTGTTTGAAATTATTGGAATATTTTTTAATTAAACATTTAGGGATTTTCATTAGTGATATTCATGACCCCATTAGTCCGGGTATGAATTGTACCATTAGATGCTTTATAAATATTTTTAAAAAAACTTAATCTTGATGATGGCCAATAAAATTTGTATCATTTTTCGACGTATCATGAGTACTCTCTATGACGAAATTTCCTCAAAATCGAGGTGTACCTTTTGAGTAGGATCCTTTGTGAGTAGCGTATTCGTAGCTGCTGAAGACCCTACGCTAGTCACGCGAAGAAACGCTCAAGCTAATGTTAAGTCTATGGGAAGGTTCTTCGCTGATTTATCGCTCGCATTTTAATATTTTTAAATGATTTGTTTTTGCATAAGATAGCTGAGGTCGATCTTCAACGTTGTTAGTTTTTTCTATTTTGATTTTGATTGCAGTTTTTTATAAGCGGACATTTTCAATTTTGGAACCGGTTGGAACCGGTTCTGAAAGTGAAAGTAGCCTTATATAAAACAAAACTGGAGCCAAAATCGAAAAAGTAAAAACTAACAACGTGAGAGATCGACCTCAGCTATCCTATTTAAAAAACATAATTTTAAATATTAAAATGCGAGCGAGAAATCTGCCAAGAACCTTCCCATACATTTGACATTAGTTTGCGCATTTTTTTCGCATGACTGATGTCGGCTCTTAAAACGAAACTGCTGTTTTCAGTTGTAAAAACGCAGTAATGATTTTAAATATTTCTTGAACTCTCTTCAACAATTATTCAAAGATAATAAATTTAACATTTTGCATGTTAAGTAAGATATTTAATTTCTTTCCTTGATTTCTCATTTCAAAATAGCTTCAACTCTAAGAATCAGACAAAATCGATATATGTTAACAATTTTTGTTACGACTGTCTGTATATGTATATATATATATCAGTTATAAAGAACAAAATGCTCTTAAAGTTTTTGGTGTACAATATTTATGAAGATTTTATAGAGCTAATATATTATAATAAATAGTTCATAAATAAGCCGAAATGTTCATAAATGAGTATTTCAAAGTGAAATTAGAAGTAAAATGGAATGAAGTTTACTAGCAGTTTGAAATCAGATCTCATGTATAAAATTTATAATACGTAAATTTACTTCCTTCTCCCTGTTCATAATAGCAAATTATGTGTTAAAGAAAGTTTTATGGTTTATTTATCAACACCTCTTTCCGAAAAGGGAAAACATTGAATTTTACGCAGACGATTTTATGACTTAGCAAAATATGTTAAAAGCTGTTTCAAAAATTATATTTGTTTTCTATTACGCAAGAAATGAGTTTATGTTTTGTTAACATTTTGTTTCAGGTAATACAAGAATATTATTTAAATATAAGACTGGAAGGAATAAATGAATATATATATATATATATATATACAGGGTATTCCAAAATTTCACCAACAAATTAAGAGGGGTGACAGAATGCATCAAGAGGATGAAAACTTACCATAGAACATGGGGCCGCAAACCACGTTGAGAGAGGGAAAATCGCGAAAAACGATTTCAGGTTTCGACGTCACGGAGAAACGACAAAAGTGTAATACTAACTACAAAAAGAATTATTTGATTAATTATTACAAGACTTGTTCGAAGTGGCGCCCGCTGAACTCATTGCACAGTCTACAACGACGTAAGAGAGATTCCCGGACGCGCTCGAAGATGCAGTTATACTTTTGATGTCTCCCACAGGGACGACAATCCGCGCTATGAGATCCTCCTTTGAGGCCACAGGCGTCGCATAAACTAGTGATTCAAAGTAACCCCATATGATAAAGTCACACGGATTGAGATCTGGCAAACGCGGAGGCCATGCAACGGGTCCCGCGCGTTCAATCATCCTCCTTGGGTGTGTAACATCAAGTTAATTACGCACCAGGAGGGGGAATTGTGCAAGGGTAACATTATGCATGAATCACATTCCTTACTGCACTGCGGCCGGCACGCTTTGCAGCAATTCAAGGAGGACGTGTTGCAGAAAAACAAGGTGCATTGCTTCTTTCAGGCGTTCGGGAAGTAGGTACGGCCCCAAGAGATAATTACAGAGTATTCCTGCCCACATGTTGACATTAAACCTCTGTCGAGATTTCCACGGTACATTGGCATGTGAATTATCCATCACCACATGTGTGCATTATGCGTGTTGACAACGCCTTCTCGCGTAAAGCTGGCCTTGTCATCAAATAAAACCGTGGCATGACATGAGGATTAGAATGTATGATATTGTCAAGCATCCAGCGCACGAACTGTTCACGACGGGGATAGTCGTCTTCGGTTAGAAAATGTACCTTCCGGATGTGGAAGGGGTACATTTTTGTAGTACGCAAAACAATCCAGACCGCAGTGTTCGGAAGATCGAGTTCAGCTGCAACTGCTCTTGTACTTGACGAAGGGGAATCGGCAAATTGCTGCAGCACGGTTTCTATTTTCATTTGAGGAGTGCACAGAATGCGCGGTCTCACTTCATCAGGCCATGCTGAATGGAAGGTCCTCATTGGCCGTATTTGTCAATCGATCGTGGCGAAGGTACACTCTCAGAAAAAACTGTAAATTTATGAGCGTTTGCCCTTCAGTTTTCACGAGCAACAGCCTTATTGTATGAAAAACGGTCGGATCCACTAAATAAGCGGCCTTATCCCTTAGATAGAAAATTAAGAGGAATCCACATATTCTTATAGTTCTAGCCCATATGTTATCAAAAATACGGTACGACCCCATACATTGTCCTCTGCTAGGGTGTAACCCTTCATTTTACTCGTGTTTCGAAAATTTTAACCCGCCAAAACAGCGATTCTGTGATGATTATCTAACGTGCTGCGTGGTACGGAACAGTAAGGAAAGTGTTATTGTGTTTTAAAGTGCATTATATCCTGTGCATTATAATGCTGTATTACTTTGCCCCGTAAAATTACGGCCTGCACAAAATGATGGGCATGGATTTTTTTTCTTTTTACGAGGCATGACTGGAATCTCTGCTGCCGGCCTCTGCCCGTAATTTTACTGCAATTTTTTTAACAGTGTAGTATGGTGCGGACAATGCCTTCTCGGCTATTTCTATTGATACAACTGCTGCTCTAAACGTTCATTGCCTTCTGCTCGACCGTACACCAAATGCATATCAGCGTATTCCTGGTTCGTAAGCCATTACGGTACTCATTGAAATAGACAACTAAATGCTACACGTGCTACTAAATGTACATACGTGTACTAATAAATGCTTTAAGCGTTATTGAGCTACCTCAATAGCGCTGATTTACATCGTTCGTGTTGAAACTGTTATTTATTACGAGTTAACACTGTTAACTTGCCAGTTAAGTTATACACATTTGCATATCTCTGCTGAGAGTGAAATCAAAAACCACAAGTCAGGGACTGACACTTCAATAGTCTGCAGCACGTGGATTCAGTGATCGACTAACTTCCACTTTTCGTCTCCTCTGGTTTCAGAGCCTGCATGCATTTTTCGAGAATTGCACCATCTCAACGTGGTTTGCGACTCCATGTTCTAAAGTAAGTTTTCATCGTCTTCATGTCTTCTATCATCCCTCTTAATTTATTGGTCGAATTTTGGAACACCCTGTATATATATATATTGGATCTCTTATTACTTTAAATTTCTGGGGGTTTTTCGCTGTGTTATAAGGAGCTTAATATGGTCATTTTTAGACTTAATGCTGACATTATTCGACGATATACCATACATTTACTGTGAATTATTCGTATGAAGCTCCTCTGACGAATGCGTAAAATATTCACAGTTTCTCATACTTGCATCTGCAATTGATTGAATTTAATTTTTGTATTATATTTTCCTTTAATTTTTATATTCTCTCTTTGATTATCACGCATGTGATTTCCTTTTAATTATATATATATATATATATATATATAACAATTACATGGTACCACATTATCATAATTTTATTGCTAATTGTTCTTACATCTAATATGAATAATTCATAAATTCGTTGTCATGTTCTTTATTAACTGATGTATGTTTTCAAATAGATGTTTCAGCTTTCTGAGAATCAAGAGAAAAATAGGGATATTGAATTTCTTACTAGTTTTTCTTCGTTTTAAGTTTTTTAATTAAACAAACGTTAGACACTGCATATCACAATATTTACTCTGTGATGTCGAAAGTAGAAAGCATCTAATGTTTAAAAATTATGTTTAACAATCAACATTTTCACATTATATAATCATATTTCATGGGCAACAATTTCAAGTTATATTTCTATAAGACGAAATATTTATGAATGCGAGGATTTCAGTTTACTACATTTTGTCATTTCTTGGGTAGGTGAATGGTGTTGAAGGGTTAAGGATTTAATGACAAAAATACAAGACAATTATTACGAACAGAAAATTTTCAACATGTGATTAAACATTTTATATGATTTAGAAAATGATCTACTATTTAGGAGAAATTTTCCTCCAGAGTAACAGATATATTTTCTTTGCATCATGCATAAAAGTACAATAAGTAATATACAAAAATAAATATAATTAAATCATTGTCTTATATCATCATATTGTCATCATATCTTCGTCTTATTTTCATTTCATTTTTTCAAAAGTTCAATGATGACCTTTAAATAGCATTATCAAAAATCTCTACTAATCCTTTATATGTAGTTGTATTTTATGCTTAACCCACAATGAAAGAAAAACTGTTGTTTTAACAGATATTCTACTGTATTTCTAACAGAGTATCCCCATTTCATGTAAAATACAGATTTTATCTATTACAGTTCATAGATATCAATCTCGGCTTAAAACAGAACATTTTAAAATGATAAGAAATTTTACTTTCGATTGAAAAAGAAATTAGTACTACCAGAAATACTGAAAATTAAAATGAAAGTGATCCCATACAAAGAACTCTACTCTAATTATTCAGTGAAATATCAGAAATATTGTAAAGAAAAAATAAACTGATTTCGTTAAATTAAAAAAAAAAACTGTTCTACTTGCAGAAGATTAATTGTGTGTAAAAGGAAAATTATGTTTCATACACAGAAATACTTTTCCTTATTTAAAATGTTTACCTTTTCTATAAGGTAGGGAAATTCTGTTTCATACAGAGAAAGTTTGTATTAATTTAACAGGATTCCTCTGCAGTGTTGAATTCGGACACTTTTCTCCGGGAGGGATTTCTGTGGCTCCCGGGGGGGGGGGACATTGTAGAGTTCCGGGGAAGAAATTGTATTTTTTAACCATTAAATGCGTAAAATCTCAAATCTTCCGTGGGGGGACATTTCAGTGCTCCGGAGGGGAATGCCCCCACGGGCCACCCCCTGAATTCAACACTGTTCCTCTGTACAAATTACAAGAAAAAATGATAGCACCGCTGACAGGATTTGTCTACAGTGCATTTACTACATGCAGTTATGAAATGACTGCCGAAGAAAAATTGTTTTCTTACCATTTTTCAAATTTTATGAGTTATCCAAATGATACAAAATATAATCTAGAAAATTTTATATTGAATCGCAGTCATTTTATTCCCTCGACACATCCAAAATTTTATCTTTCTATTTGAAGTACTGCAACAACTTCTCAAACGGCCGTAACATACCAAGTTTAACATTTGAAACACGTTTTAAAGTACAGTAACAAAACAAAATACGATTTTTGTATTCAGTTATGATATTATCATTATATATTCTATCATCAAATTTGATAGCATCACGTTTATCATTACATTTCAAATTCTTACATGGAAACTTATATGCTTTGGCGAAGTGTCTATCTGAAATTCTTATTATTTGTTATCACAAACATACGTTTTAATCATTTTCGCAAATTAATACTGAGTTTATTATTTTATATTTTTCTCCAAAATGTTGTTTGAATTTTCATTTTTACTGTTTATCTTGAAAATAAACTTCACTTTAACTGTTCTTCAAAATTCTCTTCTTCAAAAAAGTTCTTCAAAATATGTGTAATTTTGATCTATTGCATTGTCGTCTGTAATTATGCTGTTAGGTAGCTTATAGTGCAAAAAGTAAAAAGCTACCTATTGCAGCCTTCCGGAATAAAACAATTCCGGAACATTTTGGTATATTTTCACCGATCATGACCCCCAGACACCAAAACCATCCCCCGTTCAAATGTTCATATATATATATATATATATATATATATATCTGACATTTGTCATTAACTCTTTTATTTATAAACCGATTTGAATGCGACTGTGTTTGCGTATAGGAGGTACCAAGCTCTCGGCTGAATTCTTTGACTAGCTTCATCCGCCATCTTGTAACGAAATGGCGACCAGTTAAATTTTTTTAATTATTTAAAAATTCATAATATATATACAAAAAATTATAAATTAAAAAAAATGTTCCCGCTGAGTGTTAGATCCTGATACAAAGATTCAGGAGCATAGTTTGTTTTGACTTTATCTTTAAAAAATGGTTGAAATTTTATGTTGACTGACATTTTGAAACAATCTGATTTTTGTTATACTCTAATTTCCCTTCAAAAATTTTTATTCAAATTCATTATTAATGAAAACTGGGATTGAAACTTCTGTAATCGGGTACCAAGTATTTTAGCTTCGGGTGTTTGAGTAAAATTTTCAGTTGAATTTTTAAAAACAGGAAATATGGAACGTTTTTCTACCGGTACAGGCCGGGAGGACTTTTACTTTTTAAATCCGGGTATGAACGTTTCTTTCTTCTTTTTTCTTTTTTTTTTTCAATTTCCATGGAAAATACTGTTTTCTCTATAAAACGAGATGTATACAAAAAAGATTAATTACTTTTGCACATATTGTGTGACTTTTACAATCTTAATGTAACAAAGGTATCCACCCCGGGCTTCCAGAATTAAAGGATATAGGGGAAACCATTTTTTTTAAATTAAAAACTCTAATAGATTTTTTACATTAAATGTATTTTTTTTAATTTCCAACTAACGACTACAAAAATCAATTTTTTACGAAAAAAATATCAATCTAAATTGCCAAAGATTTCACTATTTAAAGCAACCTTTTTGATTCTTAGAATTTCAGTGATAAAATCCAGTCATAATCGAGCGCGTAGCTCGTTATTACTTCTCTATTAAATTCGTTTTTTATTTATATTATTTTATTACTTTATTTATTCATTGATGAAGTTTTAATTTCGGTGCGGAATATTAGTTTAAAACAAATGCTGAACTACTTATATTTTTTAAAGTGCAAATGGGTTAATCTTTAGTAATCAAACTGCACGCGATAGAGATAGATTTTTAAAAAATCATGCTTGAAAATTATTTTTAAAAACATAACCAATCACTAAATAGAGGTACAGTTTACAAGCAAATTGCATTTCAAAGAACATTTTTTCTTCCTATTCGGCTGAGTGAAATTGAATTTGTGTAATGTTTAGAAGTTCAAACAATTGCAGTAAAGGCAAAATTTATTGTTCAGGTGTTGCAACGTAAATATGATATCAGCGTTACTCACGGACATGTTTTTTCTTTCTAATATAGATGTATTTTTGATTGACATATTTTTTTCTTACTCATCTTGTTTTAGAAAATTTACATGAACAGAAATTTGTATAAATAAATAAATAAAACTGATTCGAAGCTAAATTCAATAAATAAATCAGTAAATCTCCCTGTTAAATAAATAAATTTAATAAGAATAAAGTAGTAAAAGAAAATCTTTGAAAAATTCCTTTTTTTTTTTAAATTGTAAACATACATCTCACTTGTGCGCTTGATACAAAGATCCGCTTATAAGTCATCGCTGAGAAGAGCACTGGGGAATAGACACAACGGAATAACGTCACTGAAGATTTACACACCGCCGCCTGAATACTAGGCCTGGGCGCTGACAACAATGGCGGCTTCCGCAGTCTGATTTTTTTTTTCAGTATTTGAATGATCCCTCGAAGTTCAATACCAATAATTTTTTTCAGTTTTATTCCTCTAGTTTTTCTGAGATCAACTAAGTCAAAGAAAACTTTTATATATTATTGGTGTTAAAGTTCGAGGGACCGTACAAACGGTGAAAAAAAAATCCGCCTGCGACAGCCGCAATTTTTTTCAGCGCGCTGGCCTAGTATTCAGGGGGCGGGGAATTACAGCCCGGACATCCACAATAAGTCCATAATAAGTGATTCCTATGCACTCAAGCGATTAGTGGAGTGGTGACTTAACCACTCGGCCACGGAGGACCCGCTCATAAATTTATTAAGATTTCAGTGCGCAATCAATGCATTCACATTTTAATTTCATTTCAGAAAATTTTTATATCATTTTATAACATAAAAAAAATTAATTACTTAAAGTATAAAGACACAACATGCAGTCCATCAACATAAAAATTCTTCTTGTTGTACGATTTGTATATATCCATCAATATAATAGCTTTTGAAAAAAAAAATCTCCTCATATTTTATTTGTTCTGTATGAATCGAAGTACAGAAAATAATTAAAAAAAAACTTTCATGTAAACACTTTTATGTATAAGTCTCAAGTTATTATCAGAGAAAGGTCCAGAGAAAAATAAAGTAAGTGTCAACAAAAAGTTTGATTTATTGTTGGACCAGTATTTTAAAACTTATCAAGCTTAAAAATCTTAAATTAAAAAATACATTTTTGTATAAATAAAAAGGAAAAATTACGCAATAAATAACTTTTTTTTTAAGCTGAAGTAGTTGAGGCTTTTTTAAATACTGATAAAGTTAATAAATCACGCTATATTTTTACATTTTACGGGAAAATTCAGTGTGTTTCTTTATTATTTATATTGACTATTTTTTTAACATTATTGTGCTGTCTACTTTCAATTTTTATCTTTCATTATTTGACAAATTAGTTTCACAATCTATTTTTCAATCTATTTTTTTATATATAAAATCATCTTAGAAATCATGTGGAATTTTGAATAAAATACTCATGTGAAAATCAAAAGCATAACACATGGGCTGATAAGATCCCGGTCTAATAAAGAAAACACAACTTTTTAACATAATTTTATAACTTTATAACTTTATAATTTTAAAACTTTAATAAATAACATAACTTTAATAATAAATAATACTAATTTAATAATAATAAAAATATTAATAATAATAAAAATATTAATAATAATTTAATAATAATAATTTAATAATAATAATTTAATAAATAAATAATAATAATAATTTAATAATAAATAACATAATTTTATAACGAAACTAGTCGTTGGGGGCCACCGTAATACTTACCCATCATGGATATGCATAATGTAAAATATTAAAATAAAAATGTGTAAACTACTTATAAAATGCATTGCAATTCAAATAAAATCGTGGCTTGATGACGTCACAAACTTTAAAGGCTCGATTACTGAATTGCTTGAAAGAGGTTTTTCCTTATAACTCCAAAAATAATAATCCTATTAACTAGCGGTTTATTGCATCTGATTAAGCGTCAAATTTCCAATTAAAATATATCTTTGAAGTGAAATTTGGATGAAATACAGGGTCATGAAAAATCGAAGATTGTGGAAAATAGAATTCCAAATATCTCGGCAACTAATTATCCGATCGACTTCATGCTTTATTCAAAATTTGTTTTTTTATTGTCTTTTATATTCATTTCTTAAAATAAACAATTTCGAAAATTTTTATATACCTTTCATCAGAACGAATATTTCGAGAGTCCGAAAAAAATTGTTCCGGTTAATCGAGGTTATTGAAATGAAATAGGCTTCTTCCCATTATTACATACTAAGTACATACCAAATTGCAAGTCTCTATCTCATTTTTTTCGGGAGATAGAGCGTTTACAGACACACACACAGACACACAGACGGACGGCAAATTTTTTTTTCTAAAAATATGTTTTTCGGAATCTCCAGTGTCTGAAACGTGTAAATCCGTCAAAAAAAAAATTTCGATTTTCAAAACGATTACAAGACTTACCCTATACTACGTATGATGGGTAAGTAAAAGCTCCAAACAGTGCTCAGAATCATCGACTCGTTGTTGTTTTTGGTCAAAAGTCAACACGCGCGGCACCCACTATGACAACAGCTTTTTCATAGACAAATGTTTATTCAAAATAGAACCTACACGTTCCTTGGATATGTTCAGAGTCTGAGCTATCTCCTGCAACTTCACTTTGCGGTTCCACAAAACGATTTTGTGGATTTTTTTTTTATGTTTTGCGGAGTATTCACCTCTTTTGCGTGGTGCATCACTGGTGTCCGTACGACCACGTTTAAATTCCTCAAAACAGTCAATATTGGTTGATTTACCTGGTGCAGTGTCCGGATAACGCTTATCAAGCCAATCTTTTGTTTGAACGGTGTTTTTTCCCATCAAATAACAATTCTTGAAATTCTTGTTTATCCATTTTTTTATTTATCAACAAAGTCGTTCAACTAAAACCACTCTAACGTTTTATCCACACGGCGAATCGTCATGACATTTTTTCTGCTACCTTTTAAAGGTTAGTATTTACTAAAAAAAAGCGTTGGTTCGGCGATTGCAACGCCATCTGTGTGCCAGACCCGGAACTTATCAGCCGATGTGTTAGGTTCCATACATTTATTCATTAATTCATTATATTAACATTAAAGTAATTTTTATCTGCGATAGACGTAAATTTATATCATAATTTTGTTTAATGACTTAAAAAAAACATTTTTTTACAAACTGTACTGCAAATCAACGTACCTAGTAATGTGACTGGTACAAACCCATTAATAAGGATGAATACTTCTTAATTCTGTTCTTAAATTTTTATTAAGGTGTCATCTACATATAAAAATTGTAATAAATTTAAAAATTTTGATTACTAATATAAAAAATTTTGACATCATATTTGAATTATTAGGTACATTTTACATAACTAAATTTAATTAATTAGATAATTTTTTATTAAGTATTCATTAGATATAATTAGTCATGATTAATTTCAAAATTTATATATTTCCGAAATTAAATTACAAAAAAAAGTATTAAATATAACCTATTGCATGTAATCCCAAAAAACAGTGAAATTTATGTCTTAAAACTCTACCCTTTACATAATACTTAAATACTTTCATCGAATTGCTTCAAGTCTGATATCTATAGAAACAATGTACTTCTTTAAAATTTACAGCAATAGCCCGACTAAACAATAATTCCCTAATACAGATAAATTTTAAAGAAGTACAGAAACTTGCAAATTATAAAAATTTTAATTCCGCATTAATCCAGGAAGCTATTGAGATTAGTGAAGAAAAATCAGAGATCTGCAATGATGTATTGCACGCTACAATCGACAACAGATCAATGGCGGATCTAAGGGGGGGGGCGATGGGGCGATCGCCCCCCCCTTGAGCCGAAAAAGAGTCGATAAACCGACATTAGAGGCCTCCATTGGAAAAGGCTTCCGGCGGTCCCGGCCCGACCCGCGGGTCGGGCCTTCTTTTTCTGGAGTCTCGGGCCTGGAGCGGGCCTCGCGTTTTCTGGAGACTGGGGCCGACCAGACTTCGGGTCGTTTTTCGGGTCGTGCCTGGATTAGATTTCATTCTTTCTAAGAGGTCTGCACGGGCCGAAATTTTCAGGCCTGAGCCAGGCATAAAAGCAGAAAATTCGGTCCGGTTGCCAGCAATGGCGTATCGCACCCCCGCCCCCCCCCCCTTGCTTTAATAAAAGGTCTGCAAACCGACATCAGAGGTCTGGGCGGGAAAGGGTCTGGCCCAAAGAAAAATCTCGAACCAGTTTTCATTCACGAAACTCGGACCTTGCCAGTTCTCCACTCTTTTCTGGCCGGGTATTCCTTTTCTGTAGACTCGAGCCGGGCCGGTATAGACTTCTTTTT
Organism: Maratus michaelseni; assembly: GCA_963931845.1. NCBI lineage: Eukaryota > Metazoa > Arthropoda > Arachnida > Araneae > Salticidae > Maratus > Maratus michaelseni. The sequence goes on from OZ007587.1 coordinate 285,217,107, forward strand.
TCCAGGACGAGTTTGGCAAGGAATTCATTCTTTCTAGAGATCTGCACGAGCCGAAATTTCCTGACTCGGGCCCGACCCGGTATAAAAGCTAACAATTCGGCCCGTGTCTGACTCAACCCGTATGAAAACCATTATTCGCTCGTACATACCTCTAAATTCTTGCCTCCGAGCCTATGTTCGGGTGGAATTTTAGGTAGATTTCCAGATCTACGCCGATCATGACTCCCAGAACCCAAAACCACACCCAGTTCAAAACTTTATCTATCTATATCACTTTTTTATGGACACGATAACTTCAATAATTCTGCACAAATCTCATCCAAACTGATATATAAAATCAAGGGGCATAAAATCTCAATTTGGTCAAGTTCGTTAATGGGCAAAATTGAACCAAGGTTGGGGAAATGGGGGGAGGGGGGGGGGCTTTTTGTGAAAACAGAAAAAAACACATAACTTCTTAAATATGATACATATCGAATCCGTTTAAAGTTATTATTACTTCTAGGAAAAGGGCCGAAAATTTATGTTGGACAGATTTTTGATATCATTAAAAATGGCCTCAAGGGGGGGGGGAGGAATAGGTGTGTTTAAGAAGAAAAAAATTCATAACTTTGTCAATTCACAAGATATCAAATCCTCTTAAATTTGTTATAAATCCTCTTAATATTATCTACAACTTTTATATTGACAAGTTTTCTATAGGACCAACCCTTACAGCAAAACAAAATTAAAACAAAAAAATCCTAGCCGGCTCCGCCTACAGACACAGGTGATTTCGAAGTAGTCGGTCCCAACTGCCGCAATATGGCAAAAAGGTCATTTCTTCCGGAATTCCCAAAATACAGGCGCCCCACGATCTGAGTCTTCGAAATCTGCCTGTGCCTATAGGCCGAGCCGTCAGGGATTTTTTTTCGAACAAAGTATTTCTTCCCGGGTGAGGCATTAACGTTCAACGGTCCGGTTCCTCCGGACCGAGTGGCCTCACTCAGGCTTTCAAGAACAAAGTATTGGATTGGTAAAAATTTTCGACGTATTTCTACATTTTAGGAGGTCCTGAACAGAATTGACTGTTCTTAGAAAATGTCTGTCTGTCTGTCTATAGACACTGCTTGACAATTGCTAAGGAACAGAAACATTTTTTGAAATAATCACAGGCAATGATTGAAGAAATGAAACTAAGAACATATGTAATAGAGGTAGAGTGTTATATTTATCATGCAAAATGTTACAGATCGCACCACATGGGAAAGCGGGATAACAAAAATAAAATAAAGAAATGTCTCCTTTGAAAATTTTCGGACTTGACGAAAAAGGGTCTTTTTATATGAAAAAATAAGATATATCAATCTCTCAAGGAATATGGCCTTCTCGGACACTAGTGCACATTTTCATCTGTTATTCATGCTGTCTATTAAACTATTGAAGAGTCCTTGGGGGATATTTTCCCACTCCTCTCTCAAGGCGTTTTTCAGTGCTTGTAGACATTTTGCACTTCATTAATACCGTACCACACGGAATTTCACAGAAATTAATTCAACAACCTAAGGCGCTATTTTTTTCAAACACCTAACTGCATAAATTTTCGAATGAATAACGATCTCCCATGGACTACATTTTAGGCACATAACAGGTCCGTCCTTAGTACGCCAGCTATAATTAATTTTACTATGTTGGTTGGCTGTTGGGAACGCTACGTTAAAAAAACGAGTTGTTCCTTAGCAATTGTCAAGCAGTGTTACAATCAAGCAAGTAATACAAATTTTGTGGGCGCTCTATCTCAAGAACTAATGCGCGGAATTTAATGAAAATTCGTATTTAGTTAGACCTTGACATAAATTGGTGCAGATGATGTTTTGGTTTAAATTACTCAACAGGTGATACTGCTATGCTGTATTTTTCGCAATATCTATATCTTAAGAATTTACACACGGTATTTCATTAAACTTTAGATTATGTTTGACCTTGGCATATATAGATCTTTATTAGAATTGGGTGTATACCGCCCAACAGATGTAGCCACTATGATCTGTTTTTCACGATTTCCGCGTTTGCTGTATCTCAAGAACGAATAGATTGTCATTTAATTTTTATTGCAGACAATTTGATTTATGTAGAAGAAAGTTTTGTGATAGCCACAACATATTAGTATTAATTTGTTTTCGTAAAAATTGTAGTGATGTTGTACATTTTTTTAGCATAATTTTTAGAAATTTAGTTTGGTTTAATAAATCAAAGAGAGATACTTTTAAGTAATCGGATGTGCCAATCCCAAAGCTTTCTTCTATCTCATCCATGTTAATACTTCAAAATTCACTTTCACAGAATTCCATTTTACATCAGCTGCTTGCGAAGCGCCGTGTTACCTTCCCTGCATGAACAGCCGATGTTAAACTACGAAATATTGCACATAAATCGCTCAGCGGCCCCTTCCGGTGGAATATCCCCAAATTTAAGTACGACCTGCTAGCCATAGTCAAAAACCTATCAATGAAATTTGGTTTAATTCTATGCACAATTTCATACACTTTCGATGATACAAAGGGGACATACACAAGGACAGACAGACATTTTGTATAAACATCTCTTTCGGGGTACATCCCAGAGATCTGCATGGGGCGGAATTTCCAGGCCCGGGCCCGTTCCGATTCGTACAAAAAATTATTGGCCCGGTATAAAAGTTAAAATTTTTGCCCGAGTTTGGCCCGGTATAAAAGTTAAAATTTTCCCGAGTTCGGCTCGGTGTAAAAGTTAAAAGTTCGGCCCGAGCCCAGCCCCGACCGTGTAAAACAAGTGATTGGCCCGACCCGGCACGGTATAAAATCTGAAAATTCGGCCCGAGCCCGGCCCAGCCCGTGAAAACAGATTATTGACCCAGCATGGTATAAAAGTTAAAAGTATGGTCAAGTCCGGCCCGGCACGGTATAAAAGTTAAAAGTATGGTCCAAGTCCGGCCAGACACGGTATAAAAGTTAAAAGTATAGTCCAAGTCCGGCCCGGAAAAAATGCTGGCCAGGTCCGGCCCGTAAAAAACAAAATACTGGCCCAGATCGATATACGAGTAAAGCTAAAATCTCGGACCGAGCCCTGATTGGTATAAAAAGAAAAAAGTATGAAAGCTAAGATTATAAAAGCCCGGTAATTAAAGCTAAACCCCGAGCCCATCCCGAGACTGTCCATTAGGAAATTTTTACTGCATATAGATTTTATCAGAAAAAATATTTTAGACATTCTTTTAAAAAACAGGGTCAACCCGAACACGTTACGCAAGAGTGAAAAAACACGACCCGCAGGAAAAATGTAGAAGTAAACCCGGCCTGCAGAAAAAAAGTAAAAATTAACCCAATCCAAACCCATCTCGTATCAAAAGACAAGTTAACCCAACCCAAACCCGACCCGCAGTAAACGTAGAAGTCAACCCGCCCCAAACCCGACCCGTAGCCAAAAGTAGAAGTAAATCTGATCCGCAATTAAAAAAAATTAGACCCGGCCCGACCAAAACTGTGGGTCAGATATTAACCTCCAAATTTCTGATATCGCCCCCCCCTTGAAGACTCTCTAGATCCGCCCTTGCAACAGATGGCGCCATCTTTCAAATTTTAGAAAAACCGGAAAAACTCGAATTACATCAAGAGGTGATGAAGAAATGTTAGTAAACTAAGGATGCGCAAGGAAGTAGGGTGAATATATTTTTTACGACACATATGACGGATTTAACGGACTGAGTTTTCCTATCTGGAAAGAAGTTACGTATATCTTTATAAAAAAATGACATCAACGTAAGTTCTATGGGTGAAAAATTGTGCTAATGTACGTAAATAGGTAATGGGAAGTAAAAACTATATACATAAAATTACTTTAAATAAAATATATAAACGAACCAGAAGGTGGGGACTCCACTGCCTTCAGAAAGAATGAATTCCAAGCCAGGTCCTACAAATAGAGAGCGTCTATTAACATAAGTCTTCAAAAAGTCTTCATAAGTCTTCAACAAGACATTTAGACAGTAACTTTTTCCCATGTAAAAAACAGTGAGTTGTAGTAACATCAATATTGAACTATCTAATTCGGGTAACAATTACTTTTACAGAACCTTTCATAGATTTTACATCATCAGTACAAATAACTTATGCAAGGTTTCTAGTTTAATTGACAGTTTGTTATTTCAAAAACATTCTTGTCTATTATTTTTTCAGGCAATTATCTGCAAAAGAAAATTTAATTTATTAACCCTATCACCATTAATAACAATTCTGATATAAGATATTAACTGCAGCTCCCCACTTATATCAATGGATTCTCGAATTTGTCATGAAAATATAGCAACAGATTTAAGGTTGGCTTCCAATAACTTCTAATTTATTATTAATCCCTCTATTGATTGTATCGTTAAAGAGGGGAATTCCTAGCATATATATTTTTTTAATTATCTCCAAATAACCTTTTCAGGATAACACGATAAACTGATATGATACTATTTGTGTCAATAGTATGCGAATTGTTATTTTATGCTGCAAATTTACCATCCAAAAGACTATTGTGCTTTTTCAAAAACTGTAAAAACTTTTGCAAAGGTCTGCGTATGGGGCACATTTTTCTCATCGGAAAGTTTTTTGTACGAGGGCCGTATAAAAATTTTAATTTTGTATTTTTTCAAATTTAATCGCATCAAAATTTTAATCGATTTCGTAGCTTTTTCTGTAGCGTTTTTTAGTAAGTTTGTAATTTATAATATATGTCTATCCTGAATATTTAAGGAATAAAAGCCGAGGTCAATGTTTTTGTGACACCCTGTACATATACTTTCATATGTAGTACATTCACTAATTCACTTTATGAATTGGGAAATTTTAAAACAGGAATTAAAAAAAAATCCCAATTTTCAAACAATCTGATTTGATAAAAAAATAAATATATATATTAAATAATTCGTTAACTTACATTTGAATTTCGTAGTGAAAAAGTCTTTATTACCTGTGTAAATTTTACAACATTTTATAAACATTGAATGTTAATTTTTCAAAAAAGCTTTGTAATTTCACTTAGAATAAATTAAAACTCAAAGTGCTTCATTTTATCTCGCATGTAAAAAAGCAATACCGCTAATTAAAGTTTTGAACCATTTTAATTAGAGACAAGAAGTCTTAAAAATTTAAACTTCCTTTCCAAAACATTCTCTGTATAAACGTTTTATGTCAAAGTTAATAACACTCGTGTTTGTTTGTCTTCAGTTAATTGAATCTAAAATAACCATGCCGCTAAATATACATACACTTGCTCTCTGTTTCAGTAAATATAATACTGTTAAATGTTTCTTTTTGGAAATCTTAAATTAATTTCTATCTTCATCATCTCATTCTTTAGAATATTAATTATAAAAACGGGAAGGACACCTTCCTTGACTACGTAAGAAACGCTATTATTTTACAAAATCAATGTATAATGAATATTTTAATATAAGCTCTAGTAAATTGTAATTAATCTTGGAAAAATTAAATTTACTTTTTTTTTCAGTTTTCCAGTTTCAACATATAACGTTTCAAAAATAAGCAAACCAAATAAATAATATCCGAATTAAATTGAAAAAGCAATAATTTTCAACAGAGATTAAGCGGTTCTTAATTTTCTTAAACATGGGTATTAAAGGTGGTAAAAATTAACAAAACCCGCAATAAAGCTAAAATTAAAAATGTAACGTGTATATTCAAGATATACACATAAACATATAATCTAAATATATTTACACAAAATTAAATTAATTAAAAATATATATAATCCAGAAATAGTTTGTATGGAATTTCAAAAAGTGGCACAGTTAAAATGAGAATTCAAGATCATTCCAAACAGCTCGACAAGTGAAAAAAGAACGAAAAATCATGCGTCAAGCATAGATTATGAAACACTTTCTAACACAGCCAGAAAACTGTAACGAATATATGTAAGTAAACAGTTTAGAAAACATATAACCCGTCGAAAAATCCAGTTTTCGAAATTACCTCCCATTGTGAAAAAGTTAGTTGAATTGTTTAGTGCAACCCTGTATATGATCTATATATTTGGATATATACTACATAGCATGATAATATTTAGTTCAGTGAGAAAATTCACATTTAGTAATTTTCACCTTACGATTGAAATGGTCTCGAAATCTTTTGTACGGCCCTGTATATTATCTAAGGATTTTTGTACACACTACATAATAAGATAAAATTTCACTCAGTTAAAAAACTCATAAGGCAACTTAAAAATCACTTCCAGCAACTTACAACCGTAAACGAAAATGCCGTCTTGTTCTTTGCGTAGCCCTGTATATGAATTTATTTATTTTACATTAACTTCTATTGGTCTACTAAATATCGTTCATTAGGAAAATGCGTACTACAATTAAAAACTACCCTTAAGCGATTCTCTTCCATATTCTGTCATACTTACGAATTCCATTATGTAGCCCTGTATATGATCAACAAAATTTATATACACCACGAACAATACATAAGATAAATTTAAAAAAAGGACACCAAAGTTTAAAACACACTTATCAGACATAGACTGTAATTATTGGACGTATACTGTAATCTATATATTTTATGTGTCCCTGTAAATGAACGATAAATGCAATGCCCACCATATTTTAAGTGAGCAATTTATAGTGCACCTCAGTAATGCATGTAAATTGAAATAGTGAATATATGTTTGAAATAGTGAAACATCATTAAATTACACTGCAAACAATTCCCCCCCGTAGAATATTATGTCACAAAATACTTTTGTTTAACCGTGCAAATGAATAATAAACAATTTGCGCTTCATATTCTACAAAAAGCATGTTTTAGTACGCTTCATAATTGTATATAAGTTTCATCATGTTTCAAATGACGTAGCATCATCAAAATGCACTTGAAACGATTTTTTCCCATTGACTGTGATGTAATAAAATACTTTTGACCGTCCCTGTAAAAAAACTATAAGTGCTTCACACTTCATTTTCAATAGAGATCATGCTATAGTAAATGTATTTAACATACAAAAGTTTCAGGGCAATCCGAGTATATTTACGAGAGTTAGAGCACGGAAAGATGGACAGACAAACCAAACCGAAGTCATAAACACTTTTCAACTAGGTTGGACAGTGTTAAAAACGATTGAACAACAAAAAATAAAAATATATTTTTCAACAAAGATTAAACTAAAAGATGTTTATAGATTGAAGTATTAAAGTTAGTAAATAGCAATAAAACCCGCAATAAAGCTAAAAATGATAATCTAAAACATTTATTCAAGATATATATACATATATATAATCACATAATCCAAATTTATACATACAAAATTAAGGAAATTTAATATAAAAAATACACAGAGGATGTTCGCATGTTTTTTTAGACGAGTGTGTTTTGGTGTAAAAAAAATCGTCTGCATAGAGAATAAAAAATTAAGCTAATATGTTTTAGAATGTATGAATTCTAATCTGGCAACTGAATGTTTTGTTTATATGCAAAATGGCGCTTTTAAAAAACGGGTGGATGGAAGGCTATATTTCTGTATTTTCCGATTAGAATTATTCGCACTTGATTATTAACCCTCTGAGCGTTTTGAAAAAGGGTAAAATTGTAATGTTGTTTTCTCACCATTTTGTTTTAAATGCTAAAAAAATATGATTCTTTCAGCATTATAAATAAAACGTAAAAACAAATATGAATGTAACCCTTGAGCGTATTAATCATTCTTCAATGTTTTGAAAATTCATTAAATCTATAGAATTATATTATCTTAAACATTGCATATATTGCAGTGAAACCTGGAGCTTAGTGAACGGAATATTACGTTCTACACGCATAGAGGATTAAAAAACGCTGTAAAAGGCAGGGTTTTTTATATCTAAAGCCAAAGTAGGTAATATTGCCAATAAGAGAGGAAAAAAAGTGAATGTCTGGCTTCAAGTGAAACATTGTTCCAAATATGTACCCAAGAACAAAAGGAATTCTTTGAATATTGCAAAACTAAGATCTTTTATGGAAAAGAAAATCCTCTAAGTCAAAGGACTGTTGCTATATCGTTAAATTGCTCGGTGTCAACTGTTAAAACAATCATTAACACTGATCTGAATTTTAGGAACTCCAAAAAACACAATGTTCATCGTCTTTCTTCACGATATATCACCGAACGTAGAACACGATGCAGAATTCTTTAGGAGAAACATTTATACGAAGAGAAATGGAAAAATGGTTTTACAATAGATGAAGCTTTTGTTTATTTAAATGTTAAGTTCAACTCCACATACTATCAGAAACATTTTTTTACTCTCAATATCTTCAAACATGAAATAACATCTCTTTACCCCCAGTGCCATCAATCTGTTGAACTGCATCAACATAAAGCAAGCAGCCACACATCACAATCCACTGTTAATTTTTTGGAAAAAATGGAACGAGAACGGTCTATCAACGTCATACCCTTTCCTGATATACATGCTAAATGTCCTGATGTATCACAAAATTTACTATTGCATTTTAGTGATAAGAAAATACTGTAGAAGTTGGCAGCTATGTAGATGTATAAAAATATCACTTTTTATATAAATTCTGCATTACCATGCACAAAAAGATAAATCATTAATTTAAAATTACATCCATACATACATTTATACATAACACACATAGATACATATGTTTGTAGTTTCACAGTGAAAAAAAAATTTACATGCATTTTAAATGTTTTTGTTTTGTCAGTAGAGTATGAAACGGCTTGTGCGTATATTTAACGTGAAAATAAAATCCAGGTGATTCTTTCTTTTCATCATTTGTTTACATATTTAAAACCCTTACATAAGAATCGAAAGATTACATTTTTAAGGCAGTGTTTTAGCAATATCTTACAGTATTTCTCAGTTTTAATTCTAGAACTCTTGCTGGTGCGTAATATCTTCCCCAACAAAAATTTAAATTTTTTATCCATTTTTATAAGTTGCCATTATACTAATTTCAACTGTTTTTAATTGAGATAATCTATACACTATCAAATCCAAATAGCACGTTTTCTTTTTAATCAACAGAAAGAAAGACATAGCATTTCGTTGAAATATCTTGTTCAGGGATGTAATATGAAAAGTCCCATTATTTTTCAACGCTTCTTTTAACGCAATAAAGATCATTAAAATTCATAAAAATACAACTAAATGTAAATATATTGCTTGAAGGTGCGTAAAAACATACACAAAACATTTAAAAGCACATTAAAGTCCTTTTAAAAATTCAAAACATTTTCAACCGAACTACTCATCATCTTGAATGGTATAATATATACCCCTGATCTATTGAAGGAAGGATTTTCAATGGATCCAAAATTATATTCCACACAAGCAATCACCAGGAAGCTATCATAAGAGTCTCTGGAAATAATATCTAAAAAAGAAATAGTCTGTAACGATCAATAGATCAGGGGTATATATTGTACCATTCAAGAAAGATAACAAAGATTTTATGTACGTAGGTATGACACTGAGAAAATTTCGGGATAGAATAAAAGAACATGAACCAGATATGAGATTAAATAGACCCCACACTGCGTTAGCAAGATTAGCACAAACTGAACCTATAAAAGTGGATTTCAATGGATCCAAAATGATATTCCGCACAAGTAACCACCAGATAGCTATCATAAGAGAGTCTCTGGAAATAATATCTAAAAAAGAAATAGTCTGTAACGATGTATTATCATATAATATCCACGCAGGCTGGAATAAGTTAATACATGATTGATTAACCTGTACTTATTTTTGAAATGTTGAATGACCTTTCCCATCCCACCTTATATTCCACACCCTTGAAGTAAAATGGTTTGCTCCGGGCAAGCTAGAAAACGCGAAGAGGCAAAATCTCAACTTAACTATTAATTTTTCACTGATGATGACTGAGTAGTTCGTTTGAAAACGTTTTGAATTTTTAAAAGGACTTTCATGTGCTTTTAAATGTTTTATGTATGTTTCTACGCAACTTCAAGCAATATATTTACATTTAGTTGTATCTTTATGAATTTTAATTATTAAACAAGGTGAATTTGCACTGAAATTTTAACTTTTTCTTGCAATAAAGATCATCATGAAAACGTTCAAAATCGCAACAAAATCCGAAATAACATCTCTCTCTCAAATAACCAATTCACGGAAAAAGCAACGTAAACCTCTCCCTTTAATATTAATAACGCGAGATTATGCATTTAAATAACTCTACATATAAAAAAACAGAGTGAAGAAAAAACACATTCTAACGTATTATAAAAAAAAACAGTCTCTGTGTCAGTTTTCTTACTGGTGGATAAATAAAGAAACTGAATGCGCAATCATATGGTGTGGTATTGTATTTCGTCAGTTAAAATGCATTATTATTTTGTTCACAAATTCTGTAAGGTTTTGAACAAACTCTGTCATTCATTCTGTCTGATCAACTCTGCCTGATCATTGATCAACATGTTTTAAAACGTCAATTCTATAACTGATGGAATTTCCAAATTGTAAAACTGCCAAATAAAGACCCTTTTTTATGACAAAAACATTGTAACCAGTTTAGTGGAAACTGGTTTTCAAAGTTTTATAAATAGGTAGTGCTTTTTGGAAAAAGCAATTGTTCTAAAGTATTTTAGTGGACGATAAGCCTATGTACAGTCCTGGAAAGAAAATGTTATCACCCCCTACTAACTATGACGATAATCATCGTATTAGAATATGACTGGTACCAATCGATTAGTAACAATGTCTATTAATTAATGCTATACTTAAATTTTGCTTAAGGTTACTGACTTTATATAGAAATTGCAGAAACTCATAAATTTTCATTACTAGCACCAAATTTTTACATCATATTTTTCAGTAAATTTTACCTTCGGATACCAAACGAAAAGTTCTTCGAAGGAGTAGTTTAAGAATTTTGCATATTTAAAGTTTGGAACTCCTAATATTAAATTCGATTTAATTCGTGACAAAACAGATTTCAAAGCGGTTAGTTTTTCAAGCATTACTAAAAAACTACTTGGCGGAATGAGCAGTAACTTTGGTTTCGCATATTTGAAGTTTCTAGAAATCGATTTCTGTCAAAAAATTAATTGGTTACAAATAAAAAATTTTGGAAAATCTATTTCAATAATTTATTTTCCGAAATTATTAAAGCGAGTTTCAATTTTTGGGAGAGACTCATTACAAGGAAGGTGGAAATGCAGGGTGTTCTTAAAATATTTAGCCGATGTATGCACACGGAACGGTACGGAATTGCATTTGGGTTTGAGGTATTTTAAGGTAGGGTTCAAGAATAAGATAAGGAACAACAATCGAGCTCTCACACTTGCGGTTACAGTAAAAAAAAATCAAAAATTTTAAATAACAACACATACTTTTATCCATCGCAGTGAGAAATCCTAACAATACTCGTAGCATTATAAGTAGCGACTTAAAACAAATACAAAGAAAAATTAGAACAAATAATGACCGCTACTGGCGATAAAAAGTAAAATTAATTGTGATCTATAATCCCCACCGTTGGGGACATATATATTGGCAAAGAAGTTTTATTCTTTGCCAATATATGAGTCCCCAACGTTGGGTACAAGTGTTGCCACCGTTTGGAATGTGGTTATTTTAAGGGATGGGATGGAGAATGAGTCGAATAACAACAATCGAACTCTCAAACGTACAGTTACTGTGGCAGAATTTAGAAATTTCCAAATGACATTACTACTTTTCTCATTGCAAAGAATACTCACAGTCAAAAACTATGCGTTGAAAATTTACCTGTATCACTAGAAACATACATTTAAAATAAACGCAAAGAAGAGCACTGAGAACAGGAAAACGGAAACAGGCAATAAAAGCAAACCATTTTAGTCAAATTGTCAAGTTTTTGTCTTTACATACGATGACACCGCTAGGAGAAAATGATTGCGGGCAAAGTAAAACATGGTATAAAGATGATGCAGAATCTTCCCTTCAATGGTGTTTTTCACGTCATACGCAATAAGCGGATTTGACGAGTATATCTTTAATCTTAAATATCTCAAGAAGCAAAAAACCATTGGATTAACTATTCCAATTACAAAAACTTGACAAGAACGAAAAATCACGCGTCAAGCATAGATTATGTAACACTTTCCAACGTTTCCAAAATAATTTTACAAATCATACCGTTTAATAAGCTAAAATATAACATCTAAGTAATCCAAATACTTTTATTCAGCCCTGTATAGGATCTATAGATTTGTATATATACTACATAGGATGTTAAATTTTAGTTCAGTTAGGAAACGCGTAGCACAGTTTAAAATTCTCCGTCTGGAGTTAAATAATACGGAAATGTGTTCGCGAACTTTTGTGCTTCCCTGTATAGGATATACAGAATTTATACACACCACATAATAGACAAAAAGCGAGTTAAAATTAAAATCGCGATCAGTAACTTAAAACGCACTTCCAGGAATTATTGTTAACTTACAGTAGAGAATTCTTTTGTGTGTCCTTGTAAATGAACGATGACTGCTGTACACACACTATTCTGTAGTAAGCCTCTTGAAATACACCTTAGTGATATATATAAATTTCAATGCGTTTAAAATAGGGAAACATTATTTAAATAAACCGCAGACGATTTTTCTCCATAGACGTAATGTAACGGAATTCTTTTGACTGTCCCTGTAAAGTAACTATAAGTGCTATGCACACCCTATTCCATATTAAGCTTCTTCTAATGCACCTTAGTGATATATATAAATTTCAATGCGTTTAAAATAGTGAAACATTATTTAAATAAACCGTCAATGATTTTTCCCCATAGACCGCAATGTAACGGAATTGTTTTGAGTGTCCCTGTAAAAAAACTATAAGTGCTACACACTTCCGTTGAAATAGGGAACATGCTATAGATAACGACTATAACATATAAAAGTTGCAGAGCAATCCGAGCATATTTACGGGAGTTAGAGCACGGACAGACGGCAGACGGCCAGACAAACCGAAGTCATAAACACTTTTCAACTAGGTTGGAAAGTGTTAAAAAGTCAGTAGATAACTATAACACACAAGTTTAATTGCCACAGATGCGAAGCATTAAATGCTTTTCCTTATGCTTGTTTTAATAGTCCAGGCATTTGGTAGAAAATAAAGGAAAGTTTTGGTGTAGTTTTTTGGGGGGTCCCTTTATGTTTTTTGGGTCGCTGAACACGAATCCGAGGTTTTCCAACAAAATTTTTTTCGGGAAATATGTTTTTTTTACAAAAAACGTGTAAAAAAACGGACTTTTTTCCGTTTTTTTCAAAATAATTCCAAAATTGTGCATTTTACGTGAAAGTCGGCAATGTATGAATTAAAGAAAATAAAATTTCTTACATTTTATGTATTGAAAGTTTTTTTCTCTGATCAATAGTTTAGCCGTGAGAGTGCTTCAAAAATGGGTGGAAAAAATAAAAAACTGTAAAAAAACGGGAATTACGGTACTGTATGTCAATGTAACATAGAAACTAATCCTTTTACGCAAATGTTAACTATTAATGTTACTAAAGATTATATGTTTGACTATATTTTATGCATTTGAGGTAGAGGAAAATCGCGGATCCGACACCAGGGGAAGGTGTGAGCAGTGGGGCAGATCCAGCTACTCTCATGAGTCGAAGGTGCTACTCCTCCGGAGAGCTCGTATTCTAAGAGGCGGTAACATTGTAGTCCAGTAGAAATAGCATTTTACCTTACAAAAATTCGGGTAGTTCTGATTGTTGGATATGTTGTAAAGGTTGACCCTCTAATAAAAAAAACCAAGTTTTCGATGATATTTAAATTGTAGTATTAGTTTTCTTTACTTAGGCATTTAATGTATCATTTTGTAAACTGAATATAACACTTGCATTATATTTGATAAGATTTAATAATTATACACATTTAGGAGTAGGAGTACCGTACATTCCGGTATATACCTCGTTCCTTTTTTAAAACACGCAGCTTAAACTTGATTCTGTATTTTCTATTTTAGGTATATATACTATTAGTCCAGTAGAAATAGCATTAAAAGGGGCCTTGCCTTGCAAAAATTCGGGTAGTTCTGATTTTTGGATATGTTGTAAAGGTTGACCCTCTAATAAAAAAAACCAAGTTTTCGACATTCTAGACCTTGTGCGTTTTTCACAATATTGAAAAAACCAATATTTTTCGGCACTTTTTTCGATTTTTCTTAAATAACTCAATTTTAGTGCATTTTACAGAAAAAAGCACAATTTCCATTTTGTAGAGCATACAATTTTCTACAACATGCAGTATTCAGGTTTGTAAATTGTCCAAATAGGAGGTAAGATACGGAACCGGAAAAATAGGGTAAAATTTGCAAAAAATGCAAAAATCCACTAAAGACGTTAGTTTTTGCTTAATAACCTACTTTTATTTCGTTTTAGAGACAAAAACGCTTTCACTATTTTGTAGAGCAGAAAATTCTCTATAACATGCAGTATTTATATTTGTAAATTGTCCAAATAGGGGGTAAGATACGTGGCCGGGAAAATAGGGTTAAATTTGGAAAAAAATGTTCAAATCCACAAATGACGTTAGTTTTTGCTTAATAACCTACTTTTAGTGCGTTTTAGAGACAAAAGCACTTTCAACATTTTGTAGAGCATACAATTCTCTACAACATGCAGTATTCATATTTGTAAATTGTCCAAATAGGGGGTAAGATACGGAGCCGGAAAATAGGGTTAAATTTGGAAAAAAATGTAAAAATCCACAAATGACGTTTGTTTTTGCTTAATAACCTACTTTTAGTGCGTTTTAGAGACAAAAGCACTTTCATCATTTTGTAGAGCATAAAATTCTCTACAACATGCAGTATTCATGTTTGTAAATTGTCCAAATAGGGGGTCAGATACGGCAAAAACTAACGTCATTTGTGGATTTTTACATTTTTTCCAAATATAATCCTATTTTCCCGGCTCCGTATCTTACCCCCTATTTGGACAATTTACAAACCTGAATACTGCATGT
Organism: Maratus michaelseni; assembly: GCA_963931845.1. Classification (NCBI taxonomy): domain Eukaryota; kingdom Metazoa; phylum Arthropoda; class Arachnida; order Araneae; family Salticidae; genus Maratus; species Maratus michaelseni. The sequence continues at coordinate 285,232,108 of OZ007587.1, forward strand.
TGTAGAGAATTTTATGCTCTACAAAATGGTAAGAGTGCTTTTTTCTGTAAAATGCACTAAAATTGAGTTATTTAAGAAAAATCGAAAAAAGTGCCGAAAAATATTGTTTTTTTCAATATTGTGAAAAACGTACAATGTGTAGAAGGTCGAAAACTTGGCTTTTACATTAGCGGTCAACCTATAATAAATTAAACTACCGACTATGTCATGCTTTAAAAAGTTGATTATGACAATTTTGTTTCTAAAATGCACTAAAAGTGGTAACCTTCACATAAATGATTGCGGAAATAAGAATTTTGCTTTTTGACTTCATGTAAATATACTAATGTTTGTTACTAATGTACATAATAATTTATAATTAAATAATGATTCATAATGAGTCGCCGCATTTATTATCAAGCAACTTCATTGTAAAATGTAGTCAATCATATAGTTTTTAGTATCATTAACAGTCAACGTTTATTTAAAATGGTTAATTTACATGTTACATCGACATACAGGGTCGTAATTCCCGGTTTTTACAGTTTTTTGTCTTTTACACCTCCCAATTTTACAGTATGAGCACTTCGGCGGAGGAACACCTTCGACTCATGAGAGAAGGTGGAACTGCTCCACTGCTCCCACCTTCCCCTGGCGCAGGATCCGCACTTTTCCTCTACCTCAAATGCATAAAATACAGTCAAACATATAATCTTTAGTATCATTAATGGTTACCGTTTGCGTAAAATGGTTAGTTTTTATGTTACATCGACATACACTACCGTAATTCCCGTTTTTTTATAGTTTTTTTGTTTTTAACACCCTTTTTTGCGGCACTCTCACGGCTAAACTATTGATCAGAGAAAAAAATTTTCAATACATAAAATGTAAGAAATTTTATTTTCTTTAATTCATATATTGCCGACTTTCACATAAAATGCACAATTTTGGAATTATTTTGAAAAAACGGAAAAAAGTCCGTTTTTTTACACGTTTTTTGTAAAAAAAACATATTTCCCGAAAAATTTTTTGTTGGAAAACCTCGGATTCGTGTTCAACGACCCAAAAAACATAAAGGGACCGCCCCAAAAAAACTACACCAAAACTTTCCTTTATTTGCTCTTTTTTATCCCCTAATGCCTGGACTATTAAGTCGTTGCTCTACAGATAGCGTTTCAACGCCACTTTCGCTATGCAAATCATTTTACGATGAAAACAAAATAGATGTTGCAATCTGCAATTTTCAAACTTCTGTCACTGTAATCTTAATTGCGTGAGCTCGATTGTTGCTCCTCAATCTCAATCGCGTGTCCATACCTTAAAATATCCATACCCCATGTGGCATTATGTTTCCTTGTACATTATAGTCGCTACAGACTCATGCATCGCCAATTTTGTATGACCAACCAGTATATGTATTATGTCTCTTTTTGCAATCTTTTGTATCCTGCCTTGAAAGCTGTAACTGTATCTGTGTTTCTCATCAATGAACATTGTTAGGTCATTTAGAGTATTTTGTCGGACAGATGTATGAAAAGTTATTTTAATTCTGTTCATTACAAAAAAAATTGTAACTTAGTTTAATATCTATGTCCAAACCGATTAACTAAAAAGTAACTATTTTTATATGCGATTAAGTCTGGTAAAACTGAAAAACTGTACAGGATATTGTTAAATTAATAGTAGTTGTTAAATATTTTGCAGATATAAGATTACATTTAAATACATTGAACATTTTCAACATTCATTGTGTTGTAAAGAATTTTTTTAATAGTTGGTCTGTAGATTCTTCCAAATGGCTGACAAAAAATATGCTGTAGCAACCATGTTGAATGGTAGAAATATTTCACTTTCGAAGCAGTTAGTCCAATAATTTAGAAAGTTATTTTTTAATAAATAACGGTTTAAAATTTTACTGTAACATCAAATAACATGTATAGTAAACGAACATAATGTAATTTAATAAAAGGTATTTTTTTCATGTATTAGATATTTTTATTTTAATCATTGTTTACAAATATCATTTAAATGATATTTGATATGCATGATTACATATATATATACAAATGGCAATCTCCCTATGTACGTGTTAATTATCATTTATATATAGTACAAGTATGTTTTATTATTCACAATTTTAAATTGGGTTCAATTTTAAGGAATGTAGCTGATCTTATATTTTAAATGCATACAGGAGATTCCAAATAAAATAAATCGTGCTTCTTACATTCAAATTCTAAGTAGATTATTTTCAATGTCTAGTAAACTTTAGAAACATATTTATCTAATGAAAAGTTAAGAATATTATTCATATCATAAGTGTTCGAAATTTAAGCATCAATATTTGTTTCCTTATTGATTTTTTATTTAATAAATACTTTTAAGCTAGGGAAAAATAACATTTGATTTCTAATGGGAAAATATGTGTTTACGTATGTGTGAGAGAAGAAGAAAGACAATTATAAAATTTCCTCTGTGAGACGTTAATAGAGAAACCTTTTCATTAATTGTTTATCATTATCAAAACGTTTAGCAGTTTTATGAATACTTTAGTTTTAAGAAAACTTTAATTGTGAATTTCGCAATAGGATTTCAGAAATAAAACTGCATCTTGAGTCTCTACTTTTGTCACTTTAAATTCTAAATGGATTATTTTCAATGTCAAGTAAACGGTAGTGACAAATGTAAATATTTTATGAAGAGTACACTAATTGTATCATACTTTTTCGAGATTTAAGAATGTATTTTATTCCCAAAGGTTTCAAAGTGGACACACAATACATATAATTTCTAATGGGAAAAAATATGTGTTTGTGCATATGAGAAAGAGAACGAGGGAGAAAAACATTTTAAAGAATTAAAAAAAATGACTCCGTGGAAAGCAGAATTACAAATTTATTACTTTTTTTATACAAAATAAATACCATGATTTCCAAATAACATTTTTTTTCTTTATATAATGGCACATATTCCGTACAGTGATAAAATAAAACAACGGGAATTATTAGATATTTTGAATAAATAACCTCTCTAAATTGGCAACGTTGGTGAAAGTTAATAGAAAATAAAATTTCGTAGCAGGACTTCACAAAGTAAATGAAGTTGTGCTTCTTTCACTTCAAATTCTAGATGAATTATTTTCAATATCTAAAGAGGAAGCACACGATTTACTGCATAAAAAATTAATATAATTTATTTATAACCTATTTTTTTAAATATAAAGAATCAGTATATTTTTATCTTAAAATTTTTTGTAGAAACTTTTTTTCGCTGAAAAAATGCGTTCGATTTCTTATGGAAAATGTTTGTGTTTATGAGACACAGAAAAAGAAAGACAATTTAAATTTAAAAAGAAATTGATCGTGAAAAGTTAATACACAAATATTTTTCTCAAGTTTTTGTCAGCGTATTTTCCCATTTTTGTTTTCAAAAAAATTTAATTTAGAATTTCGCAATAGGATTTCAGAAATGAAAATACTTCTTAAATCTGTACTTCTGTCGCTTCAAATTCTGAATGGATTTTATTCAATGTCCAGTGTACGGTAGAAACACATTTATCGCATCATGAGTTAAAAACATTATTTATATCATACTTTTTTCGACATTTTAAGAATCAGTATTTTTGTTTCCTTAAAGAATTTTGATAGAAAACTTTTCAGCTGCAAAAAGACGAAAATTTCTAATAGAAAAAAATGTGTGTTTGTGGATGTGTGTATACAAAAAAAAAAAAAAAAAACAATATATAAAGAAAATATTCCGTAAAAGTTAATACAGAAATCCCTGTCTTTATCAGCGTCAGAAAATAAAGCAGCTTTATTTATACTTCAGTTTTAAGAAAACTTTAATTTAGAATTTCACAAGAGTATATCAGAATCAAAAAGCTTCTTAGGCATTGTCCTTTGCTTTTGAACGCGGTATAATATTAAAAAAAATTGTCTTTCTATTACGATTCTACTGAATCTGTCATTTTTACACTGTAAAAAAGAAATATTTCTTAATCTAGGAAAATATAAAATAACTAGGCACGAAAATATACAATAACCTTTTCCGAGTTACCCACGATTCCGATAAGCATTCTTTATCGTTAGAAACCTCATAACTGATTATATTTGTGAGATTTAAAGAATCATTTATTTTTTTAAAGTTTATTTCGCTACCATTTATTTTCGGAAACGTTTTCGAGCAGTTTTTATAATGTATTAATCATTTTTTTAAACCTGAAAATAAGTTTTCTGACTGCTATCAAGTCTCATGTAAATATTTTCATATTCAGCAAACATATTTTACATACAAACATGATAAATTAATAGCATTAACATTAACACTAAAATTAATGTTATTTTGTTATTCTCGTATGTATAAATTCAGTTAAGCAGGTGAAAATGTTTAATTGAGAATTGATAGCATCCTTAAAACCGATATTTTGGCTTGAGAAAACTGATGAATACATTATAAAAGCTGCTCGGGAAAACTTTCCGAAAATCAGTGGCAGCAAAAGATACTATTTTTATAAATACTTCTTTAAATCTCAAAAAGATACTGGTTTTTGAGGCTTCAAAAGATAAAGAAAACTTTTCGTAATAGTGGGTAACTCCGAAGAGGTTGGATATTTTCGTCCGTGGTTATATTATATTTTCGTAACGGAACCATTATAAGACCTCTTTTGTCTGTCTGTCTGTCTGTCAGAGCCGCTTTTCTCGTAAACTATAGAACATGGACAGTTCAAACTTTTGAGAATTATTAAGGCTATTGACCCACATATGTCTGGATTATTAGCCATTCACAAATACGTTTAGGAAAAATTCAGGGGCTGCTTAAGTTACTTGAAAAAAATAAAATTTCTTCTCGTATATTGTGTGCGGTATCGTGTGAAAGACCTCGTAACATCGAACTCAAAAATATATTTGTTTTAATTTTAGGTATTATATTTTCAAAGATATATTCGAAAATACACTACAAAAAATATGTCCCCCACCCCTTCTCTATTTCCGAATCTACTGAAGCTAAAATTATGAAAAAATTAGGGGTAGTAGGACTTTAATTAAACCTTGCAGGAAAACTATAGCGATTATACTAAGTCTTATAGTTTTTGAGAAAATCGCATTTTACCGTTACTTAGAAACTTTACTTTGAGGGCGCTCAGCGATGGCGCGTTGAGGCGCACTCGAGGCACCTATCGACGAAGAATTACATGAAGAATGTTGATAGTAATTTTCGAAAAAAGGGTGCTAATTAGCCGAGATATTAATTAAGTTACGGGAAAAAATATTTTTATATATGTGGTGTGTGGTATCATTCAAAAGATGTCGTAACACTGAACTCAAAAATACATTTGCTTTCATTTTAGGTTTTATTTCTTCAGTGATATCGTCAGAAATGTACTGCAAAAATATGCACCCCCACCCCTCCAACTCCTATTTCTGACTCTACTGAAACTAAAATTATAAAAAAAAACAGGGCAAGTAGGAGTTTATTTAAAACTTCCAGGAAAACTACAGCGATTATTCTAGATCAAATAGTTTCTGAGAAAATCGCATTGTTCCATTACACACAGACTTTACTTTGCAGGAGTTCAAATGGAGTGTTGACGGTTACTCGATGTTCCTATCGACGTTGAATCATTCGAGGATTGTTGAGGATGATTTTCAAAATCATTTGTCGGTAATATCTGAGATATTAATAAAAAAACTATCGAGTAAAACACGGCACGGGTAAAGGCGACGTTGAAACTTTGCGATCCCCCTTCGAAGCGAACTTGGCACAATGCCAGGTTTAAACGTATTACAAGGTCTTTGTTTTAGGTAAAGAGAATCATAGTGATATACGTTTTCCATTCCAATTGAATTCCATTATTGAAGACATTAAAAAAAATAATTCATAGATTAATTCCAAGACATTAAAAATGTGTAGTTTTGAAACAACAATCGCTTATAACTCACTACTGAACAGCATTTCTTTGAAAGAAATATGGAACATCGAGTTTCAAAAACCAGCGAATAAAAGAAAAGCATAGCGCAACAGCGCTAAAGTCAATTTTGATTAAAATATATTTACTTAACCCATTAACCCATTTTCGTCCAAAGGTGCGTAAACGCACCATTTCAATAAATATATTTTTATTAACACTGTGACGAATATTTTTCACTAATTTTATTTTTCTGCTATTTTTAAGGGTTCTGGAGACTTCTATAAAATATTAGTAATTCAATTGAAGTAATCACTTTCTGTTGAGAAATTTTCAAAATACGCTGGTTTTTTACTTGAAACGGTTATTGACAAATTTGACTTTTTGAAAATGTATAATTATTCCACTTGAGATTAATCATATGTTTTTATAATGGAGTAAAGTTGCAAGTTCTGTAAATAAAATAAAAATAAAACAAATGCCATAAGAAAACTTAATTTTTTTTATTTACATTTAATGGTAAATTAATAATGGTAAATTAATAATGGTAAATTAATAATAGTAAATTAATAATGGTAACGTCAGATTAAATAAAATATTATTTTTCATGCACGAAACTTTTTTGGTGTCTTAATGAATGTAATTTAAGCAAATTTCAATGCAAATAATACCACATATTTATAAAATTTCTATGCTTGGCCTAAAATAGGTTAACCGCCACAACTATGTGGGCGGAGCCTTCAATATTTTTACTAAAATTCGTTTCCAACCAAAAATTCTGAACGATAATATTCGGTATCTTTAATAGCAAAATTTTTGTCATTAACACCAGCGGATAATGGGTTAATACGGTCAAGAATAAAATTTGATGCATTTCTAACCCATAGAAACTGAGATGCAACCATAATGATCATCTGAAAAGGCATAGCACAGTAACGCCCCATATGGGGTGATCAAGACTGAAATGGAATTAGCATTAGCATAGTTATTCATAACATCTTACATATTACGTTAATTCCGGATTTCGATACATATTTCTCACACTTATCATGAAAAAAAATGAATAGTTGCACCACTTCCTTGGACGATATACATCACAATCTAATCAGCTGGAATTTATGCCACAATTAAATATAATATGAAGTTTCATGAAATACCGTGCATTTGTACTTGAGTTAATGTGCCCACAAAATATGCATACATATACAGACATCAGTCCAAAAATGTTCAAATAGTATTCAAGACATCCCAAAATGTCTAAAATAAGTTTATTTATTTATTTATTATTTTGCCATTAAAATGCACAAAAAGCGTTATTTCTGATAGAGATTTATTTAAACTTAATTGTTGCGTAATTAATTTTAAACCTTCCCCTAAATATTCAATTAAACATCCACAAAATTAGGATGACCATAATATATTTTTATGCACTTTAATATTCTAAAAGCGTACATTATTCAAACTACTATTTTCATATTTTTATACTTTAAATGTGTACAGAAAATTTTTCACATGCTATATTTGAGTTTTTATTAAAGTAATTTTAATTTAATTATTTTTCATACATTAATGAAAAGTAATTATTAAATATTTTTTCAATTTAAAGTATCATTGTTGCATACAAAAAAATCACGAATTAAGTCAATATTTTTTCCCTTCAATACGCTATTTAACACTGGTGTAACGTTTTGAAAGCAATGGAATTTTTTCCACGGAAGTGTTTTACAATGAAGGGTAATTAATTGTTTAATGTACAACTGCTTGAGTAAATAAATTAGAGCATGTTAAATGACAGATATAATTAATTACTTACTAGACTCTAAATTACAGTTAATAAAATGAATATTTTAAAAAATTAATAATTAACGAAATTAATAATTTTAATCAAATGTACAAGCAGACAAATTAGGATAAAAAAAAATTATTTATAAATCTAAAATGTAATATTATCGGTCGCCAATTTTTTAAAACTTAGTATTTAAAACAAACATTTAGCTTCACTAACAAAATAAAAAAAATTATTTACACATAACCTTTTTAAGAAAATACATACTGCATTTCGTTTTCACTGAGAAGTATTTTTTTATGTTGTTTCATAATAATGAACAATAAAATATAAATGAATGAAATATGAAACAAAAATGAACAATACATTCATAATACAGTATAAAATTTTAATCTTTTAGAGTGATCGTTATGATTTAACTTTTATTTACTTAAGGATAAAGTAAATATAAATACTACATTAATTTCTAGTATGGATAGGAAAAATAAATATTCTATGTCTATGATTTTAACGTTTGTGCAATTAACGATGGTATGTTAAAAATACGTATTATTTAATATTTTCTTAACTATTGTACTATTATCACTATAAAATCAAGCTTTTGTTAATAAACTGTTATCTGTTTTAATAATACTTACAGGAACTTTTTTATTTGATTTTGGGGTTGCTAGGAATTCTTATTTTAATATGAAGAAAAATACAAGAATTTTTGTAGTATTTTGTACGAAAAGTTTGATTATTTTATGATTCTATATTATTGCTCTATTTACGCTAATGTTATTTTCTGTAAATTATCGAATAGGTAAATATCCACAAAAAAAGCAAAAATTCACAAAATCAGGAGCAAGTATACATTAAAATCTACTTTCGGTGAAACGTATATTGTCAACAAGCGTTTCTTTATACAGTCAAACCTCGTTAACACGAACACGCTTAACACAAATTACTTTTAGCACGAACTGTTTCCGATTGCCCCGTCCAGTTGTATATAATGTATAACATGTCGGATAACACAAACTACTTTTAACACGAACAAAAAAGTTTCCCCTTGAGTGTTCGTGTTAACTAGGTTTGACTGTATTTCGTTTCTATATTTTTCGTTTCTATAATATATTATTGTTTCTATACGTTTCTATGTATTTTTCAATCACTTGTAATCAATAGTTATTGTTTCCAAGCACAGAAAAATTAACATTAGATTTAGTATAAAAGTATCCTAATTATAGAAAAGAGATTTTCTAATTATGTCAATATGTCTTTTCTTATTTTTGTTTTAAGAAATATAGTTTGTATATCATGAAAAAGATGGAAAGGAGCCCGGATAATAGAAAAGGGGAAGGCATCTTAAATATTGAAAGATGGTAAAAAAAAAAAAAAAAAAAAAAAAATGCATAACATACAAAGAGGCTATAAATACAAAACATCAAAAGTATGTTAAATGACTAAACATAATACGTCTGATTAAAATTATTAAAATTAAAAAGACATTTTAAAATCATACATTTAATAACACTTAAAAACAAAAATAATATCACATAATAAATTAATTACAGTAGACGTTTCAAGCTTTATAAAAAGTCTTCATCAGTACAAACGTCAATCGAAAACCAAACGATTACATCATAGTAAGACGACATATTCTGGTGGAATGGTACACGCTTGATTAAATGGGGTTTTCTGTATCCTTGTAAAACAACCATCTAAAAAAATTCTAATTTTAAATTTATTGTAGTTCGAATTAATAATTTTTATATTTTGAAAATCTGGGATATGTTTGGTATCTATTTGGTATCTCTTCTAAAATAGATATTGCATGATCGTCCAGTTTCACCAATATAAACAGAGTCACAGTTATTACGAGGGATTCTGTAAATTATACCGGTATTCTGTAAGGGAGGATTTTAGGATAAATGTTGTGAAGAATATATTATACAAATTCAAGTTTTGAAACTTATATCTTTTCGTGGAAGCAAAACGAAGATTGGATTGAAATATACATTTCTCATCTCGAAAGTTATGAATCAACCTGGATGATCGTCGTAATTTTTTCATAATTTACGTGTGGAGAGAATGAGTATAAAAACTAAAACCTAGGTAGAAATAAGGGTGTGGATAAGTTTACCCAAGGTTTTTAAGCAAAATACTTAACCACGAAGTATACACGGTTTAACATGTACGGATATTAACAAATTAAATATTAGAAATTAAATTAATCTGCAGACGCTTAATTATGAATTTTCTGTTCTTCATAACACAATTCGTTTCTTTTTTGTCCCTTTATACATCTATTCAAGCAGGAAACAATAAAAAACGGGAACTGAGAGCAAAAATTGCTGAATCTGCAGTTAAATATACGCTTAAAATTCAACATATTTTCGTAAAAAGATTGGTTTATCATGGATGTTCCAAAATCAGGTTACGGTAAAACTAATGATATAAATTACAAGATTTTTTTGCGAACTATTAAGTGGCTGTAGAAATCAACAGTATTAATAATTATTTAATATATAGCATAAAAGTGATAACAGACACACATTTCAAGTGGGCATGGAATCAACACAGAATTGTTTCCGGCTTATACAGAGGAAATTGCATAAATTATGCTCTATTCGTGACATCCTATGGCGCGTATACAAAATATTAATATTTGGGTCGAACATTGCTGTCAATAGGATGTGTGATATTGGAAAAGATTGCTGAGGCAAGTGACAAATATTTCATTTATATCGACAACATTTTAAGCAAACATAATTCAAGAGTATCGTGCAATATAGACTTTCTAAACACAGTTATTGTTAAGCGCAGATAATTTTGTACCAGATATGAGCCGAGTTTCTGAATAAAAAAGTCATTTTTGAGACGATAACCGTATTGTGCGCAGTTTAACACGATGTGGGCTGAACATCTGACATTTAAGAGTTTACAGATGAAAACGATTTCCTATCCGTTGAAAAACGTGAAGTTCCTCTTTTTTCAAGTAAATATAATTTCATTTTTTATGCTACAATGTTAATTAAAATTTTAAGATTTTTTCTAAAATTTAAATAACTTTTCTCTTTTAAAATACATTTTTTTCATGAAATATAATGCAACGGATAAACCAAAGAACATTTTTTAAATGACTAAAGCCAAAAAAATTAATTTTGGTCGCATATATTGTTCAAATCCCACTACCTACAGCGGATAATAAAATATATTAATTTCAAATAATACTTGAAACTACAATATGTATACAAAAACAAGAACTGCATATTGCCAAGCAATTGAAGGTTGTGTCCTTCGAAAGGTTAGTGCGCATGCCTCAGAGATAAGAGATGTTCATTTATACGACAGCTGGCACTTTCCGATCACTCGCAGTAGAAAAATGATGTGTTCGTCGTTGTAGCAGATGAAATTGCCCGCATTTACTTATTCAGCTTTTCACGTTGACTACGTTATTAGTTTTGCGATAAAAGTTTTGTGGGCGAAAATTGCAACGAACCGTCTGAATAACGCGCGAGATCCACGGTATTGTGTTGATCCACGAAAAATTCTCGCCCACATCTGGCTTATCGCACAACACATCCTTTCCGCTGGTTGACCACCCATCTTATAATACTGAACTCGCTCTCAGCAAATATCAACGTTTCTTATACCTTAAAATTTCCTGTACAATCAGCATTTTCAAAATGACAAAGACCCCGTGGAGTCTTATGTCACACACTCGTTCCTATCCTAGGCAGTAGACTACTACGGTATATGAACATAAAAGTGTTCCCAGTTTTTTAATAAGTGCCTTGCTTTTGTTGGCGAATGTGTTGAAACGTTGCTCAATTATTACTAAACCGGTGTAAATAGATGTTTATATACACTGTATTCTTTGTATTACGTGGAAACTTACTTTTCAGATAAGTCTCGCATTTATTTATCTTACGAGGGTCGGTACATAAGTTTTTAGAATCTGACAACGAAAAAACAGCTGCTTTTAATGCAGACGATTTTAATCAAAATTCGACAATTCGTGAATGTCTGCGTTTATAGAATATCAAAAGCTGTGAAATTCTATTTACTATGATTTTTCTAAAATAAAAAAAATCCATAAATGCTGAATAATTAAGGAGTTATGTCGAAGGGACTTCAGAGCCATGATTTTTTATTACTTTTGATAAGGTTTGACACAGAAACAGTGTAGCAATAGAATGAAATCGACATTTGGTAACAAAGCACCATCTAAGGTAACGATTTACAACTGGTTTAAAGAATTCTCCCGCGGTCGTAAGAATCTCAGTGACGATGTTCGGGAGTGTCGGCCAAGAAGTGCTGTGACTCCCGAAAACATTGGTGTTGTAAGAAAAATAATCGCTTCTGATCTTCATGTGACATATAATGAAATAGAAGTATATTTGAACATTTCAAGGACCGGCAAGAATTCAATTTTACATGATCATTTAAAAGTGAAAAAGGTTTGTTTCCAATGGATTCCCCACAATTTATCTTAAGCTGAAAAAGGACGTTCGTGTGGAGTAGTGCCAAGAAAATCTATAAAAGAAAATTCCACTCCGGTGCCTCAAATCATGTGTACGACATTGTAACGTGTGACGAAACCTGTATTTGTTCCTGTGAACCCGAAACAAAACAACAATCGACTGTAAGGGTTTTTTCAGATTACCCTAGACCGACAAGTACAAAGAGTGCTTTTAAAAAAATGGTTGCAGCGTTTTTCGGTAAATCTGGCTATATTGTAACTGCTCCTTTGGTGGATCGTAAAACAGTCAATGCTCCTTGGTATACCACATTTTATTTGGCGAAAGTAGTTACAGAACTAAGAAAATAATTCCAAACGCCACATCATTCTGCGCCAGGACAACGCCAGCTCACACACTGCTTAACTAACTATGGATTATTTGAAGCGTGAAAAAATTGAATTGATTACTCATTGCCCGTATTCACCGGACTTAACGCCTAATGTTTACTTTTTATTTCCGTTCATAAAAAATAAAATGCGTGGTCCACGTTTTAACAACTCAGAAGAAGCTGTTGAAGCTTACAAATGCCATGTTTCTGCTATGCATAATTTTTTTGCTGATTGGTTTTTTCGACTGCTAAAATGTATCGATTCTGCAGGAGAGTATTTTGAGAAGCAATATAGCATATATTCTTGGTAAGAAATTATTTCAATCTGGATCTGATAGCAAAGCAATAATCCTGTGTTTTAATGTTTTATTATTTTTTTTTAATTTAAAGAAAATAAATTCAGAAGCAAACAAATTTGATGTTGTGATAACTTATTCCGCTAAATATATGCTAATTGTGTACATACAAACCTTTTTTAGGCGTCAAGAATTAATTTTTTTATATGGTTCGCCTTTAAATAGCTTCTCTAATAAATTCTTTGAAAGTCAACTCATTATCAATCGCGTAAGCGTCTCTTCGTTATCTTCGTATATCGAATCAATATTTACAATGCAAAATCACGCCTCAATCATATAATCGTCCCCTTTTTTCATATATGATAAAAAATAATTAAAGGTAAACAAATCATAAATCTGAAGAAAAAAAAAATTATCATGATGCCAGAAGTTGATTTCTATGTATCGACATTGTTAAAGATGGCTTAAAACAGAGCGGAGTTGATAGGATTTAGTATGCATAAACCTTCTTCTAAACATACAACAATCATAAAGCTAAATATAAAATAGTCATTATTTCTAAAACAATTAACGCTAAGAGTAGGAGTTATTTTAAAATATAAAAAAATCCAAACCGTGCAAAACCACTCCAACATAGTGCTGTTACAAATAATACTATCCCAGAAAAATTAATAGCACCTTCTAGTGTAAAATGATAGAAATAAAAAGATATATGTGATAATTAATTTATATTTTAAACTCTTTAATTTTTAGAACATAAAAAGTAAATATATATATAAAACAAAATTTTAAATTTATCGCGATACGCTAAATTATTTTTATCCCATCCTATTCTAAATTACCCTATAATATTTGTTTCCTCCGTTTATTAATGTATTTTAACTCTATTTATTCCAAAAGCCTCATATCTAAATTCAATATTTTAATTGCTGCTAGTTAGTTCAATAAATGGCATCGCTATTTTTAAATCATAAAAGCTTCCCATTATTCATTCCTTAAAAACCCCGCATCCTTTCTATTTATATTTCTAAATGCCTAAAAACACTGTATTTATTTTAATAATTTCAGATATTAAAAGTAACTCTCAAAATCATAAAATCTTTTTCTTATATTAAAATGTAAAACATTTTATTGTAATTCCATTCTGGCTTTGATCCAAGGGCGATAAACCATTTTTATTATTTTCTTTTTTTTCCTTTTCATAAACGTAAAAATCATTCCCTATTCTCAAACCAGTAACTAACGATAATCAGTTAGCTTAAAACACTCGGCACAGCTATTTTATCGAACATTATAGAATATTCTCGTCGCTTCTTTCGCGCCATTTCTTAGCGGAAACCACTTTGCCTGTAAATTCTGGTGCGTTTCGCAGTGAATCCCTATTCTCCATTGGCGCACAAGCCGTCACGTGACCCTGTATTCATACTTTTTTCTGAAAATGATATACCGCTGCTCTTTGCTTCGGGTTGCAATCGAAAAGAGATGTGCTGAGATTGTGTTCGGCGTTTGAGCTAAAAATAAATAGAACGCACACCTGGTGATTATGACCAAATATTTCTTCCTGTAACTGCTTATCGAAGGATAATACAACTACAGTCATCATGAGCATTTTTATTGAAAATCTATCGTGACTGTGATGAGGAACGATGTGAAAGATATCTCCGCCTAAGTATTTTAAGCTTCAAATAAAACCTGGTTGGTGTTTCGATGGAGTTCGGATTTTCATATGCTTACATAATACTTGCTGTGCATATTCTACGATGGCAATGAAAACCGCTAGTGGGGAAACGCCTCGGCTAAATTTTGAAAAGAACCTCCAATATTCGATAAACCATTATTAAAAAATGGAATTGCCAATGCACGCATCATATCTCGTCTTCAAATCGTCACATATATATGTAATAAAGAGACAGAAAGTACGTGCATATATATATATGTGTCTGTGTCTATATCTGTAGGATTTTAATTTATTTTTCTTATGATGTACGTGATCAGCAAATTAAATAACTCTCTGGTATTTATTTATTGTCCATAATTTGAACGCATGAGATGTCATTGCAAAATTCACAGATTGCGAGCACAATGACTTTCGATATAGACTTTCAAAATAAAAAAAAATAATCTGTCTGTTATTTTCCCTCACTCATGAAGAATTGACACAAAAGCGGTTAAAAAAAGCAACTGACTGTGTTAGACCTAATTGGAATATTCTACAGTTATTGTGTAAACTACTATTTTTAATTATTAATCTTGGTGTAGTTGAAAGGCTAACTATAGCATATTGTAAAATTAAGTATCTTCAAAGTATTAAATCCACGTTTGTATTATTTCAGCATCTTGAATTATTTAAATACATCAACAAATTTAAATTTCGCAGATCACCCTACTGCATATATATATATATATATATATATATATATATATATATATATATATATATATATATATATATATATATATATATATATATATGTAATAATAAAAAAATTTCGCCATTTTTCCTTAGTTAAATTTTTCCAAATTCTTACAATTCTAATTTTTCCCTCTCTTTTAAAATATCTCTTAAATCTATTTTATATTTTATTCCATAACGTAATCAAAATATTCTTTTATTTATCATTCTAAAAATCTTAATCTGTTAAAAGCTACACGTATTTATTAAAACCTTATTTTATTAAATTGCAACACTGCCTCTAAAACGCACCTGCCTAATTTCTTCTTTTGAGGCATTGAATTTTATTCTTTGGAACATTTTTGTAATATCATTTTTATTTCTATTTAATTATCATTCGGCATCCCAGGATTCTCCGCGTCTTCACGCCCAAAGCTTTTTTACCTTTTTAAATTGCCGCTTCTGATAAAGAGTTTTGGTCATACGTCAGAGACACACCCTCGTGGCCTCATTTTTTCCTCCATTAGCGAGCAGGCTCTGCCTTGTCTATACCCCTGGCTCCCTCCGAACACTGATGGGAGTGGGCCAGCTTTTTTCGCGCGTTTGTCACTTTGGGCAAGATTTTGGAAGTATTTATACGGTTGCACTGGCTTTGGAGGAGACAGATTTTTACACGAATTAATTGTTGTCATCTATATGCCATCACTGGGGAAGTCTACACTATTTCGTCGGTAGCCTGTTCTTCAAGTTCTGCAACTTCTTCAATTGATTTAATGTGTTCAAGTTTTTAATGAAGCGAAGGTCGGTGGAGTTGCTTTTTTCTCTGTTATCATAATAAAGTCCTTGCTCATCTATTAAGTTCCCTTAATGTTTTTGGGAAAATTCTATTGGAATTAACTGCCTCTACTCAGCTTTCACGATTGCAATACACTACGATGTTCAATGTGACTTGTACTCCGAGAGTTGTCTTCATAGTCAGTAAATCGGAATAATACCCTCTCCAATGTCATGACTGCATTTCAACGATCTCGACTGCGCATACATCGATCTGATTATCTGGTAATTATCGTGGGGTTCGGACTGATATGTCGTCACGGAGGTATGATGGAATGAACGTGTCAAGTCGACAGTAATAGTAATCCTCAATAATGTGCCAATCGTAACAATAATGTGTCATATATATATATATATATATATATATATATACCTATATATATATACAACCACATTTATATATATATATATATTATATATATTAGATATATATATTGTATTAGGAGTATAAAAGTAAAACTATATTGTCATAAACAATATGAAAAATAAAATTTAATTGTAATATTTTAATAACTAAATAAATGAAAAAGAAAAAAAAGAAAGTTTTATACTTTATGAATAAAGACATAAATTACCAGTAATAATGTTCATATCATGTTATACATATTTTATTTTGTGGTGATTTATCACTTACACTACCTCGATGAAAGCTATATCAATAATTCATCATACACATATTTTATTTTATATGATCGTATATGAATTATTCCTAAATGGATAGGTAACATCAAATCATATTTACACACTTGTGCATATAAACATAGGTTATATTAAGAATTTACACAGGTTATTTCAGTAAAGTCAACCTATCATAAATAGAATAAATCATTTCCTAAGATTAGAACAAAATAAACAACAAGTTTTAAAAATATTGTAGGTTAAGGCTATAATATCTTCAAAAGTCAGAAATAGAATAAGACATAAATTATCATAAAGTAAACGTATTTTAACACAGATAATGTCTTATCTCTATATTCAAAATGATGAAAAAATTAAAAAAAATCCGAAATCTTATTCGGAATATTGCCCTAAATAAAAATATATTATGAAAAAAAAAAATCTAAAATTTTTTAGTTTAAGTTTTTATAAATTTATAGTTTAAATTTTCGTCATTTCGGTTTGCATCCACAACTTCCTAATGTTGTATGATAAAAACTTCAGGCTAATTTTTGCAAGGCTTTTATTTTTGCATCATTTTGAAGATAGAGATAAAACATTATCTGTTGTTAAAATGCAGTTAAATGGCCCGCTTGGGAACAGAGAAGGATAGGCACTTCCCTCGTTGACCACATATTGAGTGACTGCGTTCAAGAAAAGAAAGACACTGTCCTATTTCAATTCGATAACCTTGCCCATCATCCTATTCCAGGTACGATTGCACCTGCTGCCAACAACTTGCCTCCGTATCATCTTGCCCACCAGAGGGACCACCCTAATCACGAACGAAAATATAAAAAACTCTTCAGAGTTAAATACGATTCCAAAAAGCATGCTTTAATTTTAGGAACCTCAGAATCCACTGCATTTTTTATATTTAAAAAGAAAAATTATAGAAATAAAGTTTATTTTGTAACCACGGATTTTTGGAAACGTTTCCGAGTAGTTTTTATAGTGAATGAATCAGTTTTCTCAATCCCGAATATAAGTTTTTCGGATGCTATCGTTTCTCAAGTAAACATTTTCATGTTTAACAAGCATTTTTACCGACAAACATGATCAATAAACATCATTAATATTAACTTTAAAATTAATATTATTTTGTTAGTCTTGCAATATTTGAATTACGCAGCTGAAAATGTGTAATTAAAACAAAGTTTCTTTTACTGCTATTGATTTTGAGAAACATTTCCGAATAATCTAGTATTTATAGCGTATTAATTCGTTTTCGCAACCCGGAATTTAGACTTTTCGGATGCTATTATTCCTCAAGTAAACATTTTCATGTTCAACAAATATTTTAATACTGACAAATATGATAAACCAACAGTATTAACATTAACATTAAAATTAATCTTACTTTGATATTCTTGCATGTGCATAGATTCAATTACGCAGCTGAAAATGTTTAATTGAGAATTAATAGCATCTAAAAAACCAATATTCCAGTTTGAAAAGAAAACTGATTAATACACTATAAAAACTACTCGGAAACGTTTTTGAAAATCAGTGGTAGCAAAATAAGCTTTGTTTTTATAAATGCTCCTTAAAATCTCGAAAATATATTCGTTTCTCATGTTTTTACAGATAAAAAAAGCTTTTCGGAATCGGTGGTAACTCGAAAAAGATATTGCATGTTTTCGTTTGTGATTATAGTATATTTTCGCAAATTAAGAAACATTTGGTTTTTTTACAGTGTATTTTTTAAACATTATTAACTATAGAAGTATAATTTTTCTGGGATTTACTCAATCATTTACTTTCAAAATTTCTCACATGTACTTGTAATCCGAAAAAGCGTAATCATAAAAAAAAAAAGCATTTTATTTTTATTGTCATATAAAGAAATATTACAAGTATTTCTTATCATCGCGTAGCGTAACGTTTCCATATCCGAAAAGATTAGTACGTGCATTCTGTACTGATACGGGAAGATTTTGCTCGAATTAAATATCATCCCTTTCTTTATATTCCTCTTCCGCCTTACTTAAGGGAAACTGACTCTCGACAATACATCATGCAAGACTTGGTGATTAGTTGCTTAATGGGAAAGATAACCTAAAGCCCTCGGGATCTTTCTAGGGATGAGGAAATGCTTTTTTCAGCGCTTTATTATTGGAAAATACACCGTGTTTCGGTGATTTATTACAAAATTTGCATAATGTGACATACGACACTATGCGTACAGGTATATATGTATCATTTAATAATAATGGTTGTTTATTTATCAGACGCTTTACCATTGAATCAAACAATTTTGTATCAACGTTTTATGTGATCATAAATATTTTATAAACCATATTTAATCGAAAAAAAAATGACTTTATTATAAAGTATTATAGTATTATGTTCTAAAAGCTAAATTTTAATATTAATGTTATAGAAATAAGAGAATTTTATTTCGAATGCTGCAGTATAATCCTAATTTTATTGAAATTTTGATACTTAATTCGAAATAATTTCCATATATTGAAGATTTATTAAAAATATTTCTTGTCAATATAAAAGTAAACATTTATGGATGTATAGCAAATATTGTTGAACAGAATCACCTATGTTTTTTCCAAAACTAACTAATCCCGTACTGAAACAATGCAATATCTATAAAATATTGACTGACAATTTTGCTTTAAAACATAATTGTAATAAGTACAATAAAATATGAAATATCTTAAAAGAAATCCACATTTTATTATTATTTTATTTTAATGATCTTGGATTTATTTGCTAAAAAGGTCACCTCCCAACTAAATCTTAATAAATAAATACACTGTATTTAAGGAATCTTGTCTTTTTTCAACACACAAATTTAATAGTTGCTCTGTTTCAAATTACACATTCGCTAAAAGCTAAACTGTAGTACATAACATACAAAACTAAAAATCACTTTTAATAAAATCTGATTTGTTAATAATAGAAATGTTTAACATCTTTTAGAAATTCAAAAAATTATAACTTACATAAAAGATAGTTGCAACAAATGATATATCAGTAAGTCTATTTATCTTTTAAAAATGCATACCATTTGCTATAAGCATTTACAAGATGTTGACTTATTGCTTAAAATGCATTCTAAAAGAGTGAATAAGGTGACAAATGAAATACACACTGTTCCGATATTCTCAACGGTCCTATGCTAGATTACGCTTTAGAAATATTCTAGACATTACAAAATGTCGTGTAATATTTTACCGTTGTATAATGTTAAGTAATGTATGTAATATTTTACACGTTTTAAAATATAGTACGTTATTTACATAGTAAAATATACAATTTACATTTTAACATATTTATAAAAATTTCCTTTTAACTGTAATGCGCATAATTTTTAACGTTTTGTATTTTAGAATTTAAAAAAAGTATTTGAAAATGTAACATAAAACGCATATAATATTTCACATGCTATAAAATAGTTTACACAGTACATTTTACATATTTTTTTTCATTAAATGAATGAAAATTTAATCTTTTGTTACCATTGGAAGTTTTTTGTTTTGTTTTGTATAAGGTGTATAGGGATTTTAAAAGTTACACAATCTTTTAGGCGACATAAAATTTATTTTTCTTCACATTTAAAAATTCATTGAAGCGAGAAATTGATGTTAAGTTTTATTTTTTTCTGTTATTGCTTTAATTCTGGAAATAGATTTCTTTACAAGAATTTGCTCATGTTTCAAACGTATAAAAAAAGTTAATGTTAACAAAATTTAATTAATTTTTCTTTAAAAAAACTAATCCATGATGTTATAACATTTTAAATATTTGTCAGCGCTTATAATTATCTGAAATACATTTTTAATAAATATTTAGTCTTCTTTACTAATATACCTAGTAAGGAACATTGCGAGTAAAGAGTAAATATTGATGAAATATTTCTATCAAATTTGAAAAAAATATTGTCATAAAATGCTAACATTTAATAATATTATATACTCTCGCATTGTTTTGTAAATAATTCAAATGTAACATCTTCCGCAATACGGGATCAACTTTGAGTGATACACTGATAAAACAGAAAAGTTTAGAAATATTAGCTGCTATCCGTGATTTCACTCGTATAATATTTAAAAAATAATTTAAAAATATATAAATCAATCAACTCTTATTAACATTTTATAATTGACAACATTTCTAATGTTTCCATTATTTTTTAATTATAAGATCATTTGCAACTCTTTCAAGTGCAATTTCATAAAAAGATTAAGTATCTTAAGTAAACCGGATTTATTGTTATTCTATTTTATGACGTCTAGTTATTCTAGTTTTTATTTATTGCGTTCATAAATACGGATTTAATCTATGTTTTAGCATTAAAGAATATTGTTTAACGGTCACTTCAGACATGACTTTGGGGTGATTCATGAAACCGAAATATCAGTATACAACATAATGTCTCTATACTAAAATCCTCGCCATTTTGAACAGAAAGGTGGATGTACGCTAAGTATAAAGAAAATTAAAACATAGTGAAGACAAAAATTTCAAAAGTAAATTATAAAATAAAACCCAAAACCGTATTTAACTCTTATATGCTTATTGCATTTTATTTCATTGTGCCATACTATTTACAGTGTTAGATGTACCAACAACGTCAAAATCTTTATCACGCACAGAAGGCTCTTTAAAAAATGCTTATTTTTAAGCAACATAATTGTTTATCGCCGAAAAAACGTCTTATCAGTATGATGAAAGCATCCCGTTTCTGGGAAAATCATTCTTGTATCAATTACTGAGTTTCAATTTAAAATTATTGAATATTCGAAAATTGTCAGGAGTACGCAACGATGGGCCAAGGAAAATAACTTTCCGAGATACTTCCAAAAATATATTTAGGTATTTTAAAATTTTAAAGATTTTTCAACAGTTTTATCTCACACAAATGGACAAACTATAAGTACCAAGAGAGGTGATAACCTATACAAATACCGGTACTTTTCAAGACTTTTGTACGGATTAAAAATTAAATTAAATTTTACTAAAACTAATCTTTTATCATATAAAATGCATGAATGCTACTTTCATTGGTATAAACCATATAAATAAAATGTTGAAAATTAATGCATTTATATAGAAATTTATTTTAATTTTAACATATAACAATAAGCAAGAAAATAAATCCACTTCATCTATGCTAATAATAATAAAAAAACTTTCGCTCTGTGTGTGTGTCTTCTGGCGATGGCTAGTGAAATCTACCGCGCGCAGAGGTCTGAAAAATTCTACGAAAATAGTCCAATTTAGCTCCTGATGCAAAGTGCGAAATCGTCTTTTTTTTTTTTTTTTTTTTTTTTTTTTTTTGCCATTTTGCCATTTTGCTTAACGCGCTACGATCAAACTGTACAAAATATGAAAAAAACGTATGAAATATTCTTAAATTTTGCGCTTTTGTGTTTCAAACGACGCAATCCGTTTGAAAAAAAAATTAAAAATAACCTTAAAAAAATCACAAGGGTTCAACTTTTTGCGGTTTTATTTTTCTACCATACGCCGACGCTCCCATCGGGTTCAGTTTCAGAGATACCGATGAAAATAAATACTATCTTAGAGATAACACGTTCTTCTCTTTGGCGGTTGTACTTTCAAAAAAAAAATTCCGACTACAGGTCACTTCGAGCTTCCCGGAAAAACTCTTTTTTCTATGCTAAAAGTGACTAAACGTCGGTATTTCAGCAATTTTGTTTTATAACTTCTGGCCAAACCGGATTTACATCACCTATAAAAATTTCGAAACGTTCAGACAAGCAGCAGTATTTTAAAAATAATAAAATTTGCTACATTTTTTTTTTATCAGAACGAAAATACGCGGGCGGCTTCGCTCGGCACCGACTCATGTGTTCCCAACTAAATAAGCATATTTTTTCACGGTCATTTTACGAGGGCTTTGAAATTGTCCTATTTATAACCGATAAAAATTTCAAAGACTACGGATGATAAGAACTATATTTTTTTTAATCTCAAAGAACTCGACGCGGAAACAACAACAAAACGCAGCAATAAAACATATTTCTTTTACAAATAGATTTCAACATTTTTTCACAAATGGTTTACACGGGCTTCATAATCGTATATTTTTAACTGATAAAAATTTGAAAGAGTTCTTAATATGATTTTTTTTTGTATTATTATTAAGAGAGCCGAAGTAAAAAATAAAAAATGAAATAAAATAAAATGAAACACTTAAAAGCGTTGTTACTACTAAATAGCAATGTTTTTCGCGAATTTTTTATGCTTTCTTCGAACACATTATCCATTTAACTCATAAAACGACGACAATAGCTATTATATTTGTAACATACAAATGCCTCCCCCAACCGCCTTCCCAGCATTATTTCGGCATACTTCAAACTTATGCATCGCCTCCGAAAATCTCAATACCAAAACATAAAACTCCAAACCACATGTATGTTTATTTTTCTTTCTAATGCTGCAATCCGTTTAAAAAAATACAAATATTAACCCTTTAAAAAAAATTTCCTGAAAATCACATTTGTCGAATTTCGTTTTTTCCACGCATTTTTCCGTAGTATTAATATTACGCACATTTTGTTAAAGAAAAATAATACACTTAATTTTACGAAATCGGTCTGAAATTTTAAAACGATATGCTAAACTTTCAGATAATGATAGAGTATAAATTAGGTTCAGAAATTTTGAGATTTAAGGGGAAATAATCAGTTTCGAAATAAAATATTTTCCCATACGTTTAACATTACAGATTCTTATTTACACTTAAAAAGTAAACTTATTTTTGCGCTATTGCTCTAAAATGTTAATAACTTTTAATTTGATCAAATATTTTAGCTGTTGTTCCAGTGAAATTTTGGTTTAGCAATAATGAGGTTTAGGGGTAAATAATAATAATAATAATAATAATAATAATAATAATAAAAACTGTAAGATTTCCATGTGTAGAAAAAAAAAAGATTACAAGAAAAACACTGGTCTTCCCAACTAAATATCCACATTTTATCACGAAAATTACACACAGGCTTTAGAAACATATTTATTACTCATAAAAATTTAAAAAGTTTGGAAAATAAAATTTTATAATTTTTTTTTTTAAATATTCTTTCTGGTCGCTCGCATTAATTGTGAATATGCGGCCGGTTTTTGCTCTGAATCAAGCAAATTTTTACCCCTCATGCAATGAGAGTTGCTACACTTTTGATTTTTTCAAGAAATGCATTACTTAAGTTTTCTCGGGAAGTATTGGTGGAAATCAAACGTATATTATATTTAAATGTCAGATATAAAATCGACATTCTTATAATTCATACAACTTTCAAAAAGTTGGACAATATGAAGTAACTTTTTTTAAAATATTAAATGGATTTCATGTGAATATACAGGGTTTTTTAGCTTATATCTAAATATTCCTTTGAAAGAAGGGGAGGGGGACATTCTGTGGTCTACAATAAAAATAGCATAAACGGGGGGGGGGGATTCTTGTGCGCTACACCAACACATCCCCGAAAAGTAATTAAAATGTTAATATTAATGGAAGTTTCTTAAAACTTTGATAGTTAAGTGTAAAATATCTAAATAATATATAACACATTTCTCGGCGCTCTTCGCCCGCTGACAGCGGAGTGTATAATCCCGGCTTCGAAAAAAAATATATTTATGACCCATAAAAATTTCAAACAGTTTGGTGAAATTAAATATATTTCTTTAATGTTAACTGTATTTGATGGAAGTCGATGAAAAAGAAAAAAATAGAATAACGCTTGTTGCAAGCACATTCACCCCTAATAAGAATTATTTTAACGCCGATTTTTCAGGTACTCTTCGCATACATAATTTTTATAACATATAAAAATCTTAAAGAAGAGGGAGGCGTGCTTCGACCGCAAATTAATAAAAGTGTTAATATTAAAGATAATTGCTTAAAATTTTAAGGGTGAGTAAAATATAATATACCTAAATATCATAAATTGAATTTTGGCAAAATGTTTACATTAAAAGTATATTAAAAATACTTCATCTGGTGAAAATTCAAATTCAGTTCGCTTCAAATATGACATTATTTTCAACTTCGAAAGTTTTTCGTACCTAATAATTTAGTTCTCGAAAGGTTTTATTTCCTTTTTCTTCTCCACGTGTAATTATTTCATTTGACGATTAATACATTTTTGTGGAATTACTCTTATTCGGGTATTGTAGATGTAACAATAGTAATGAAAAAATGAATATTTTCTACATGAAAAAATAAATTTATTCTGTATTAGCAGGCTACGCCCGCTTCGTTGGTCGATTTTTCCAAACGGACATCGAATGATTAAAACCACCTTCCACCGTCAGGAGGTTCATTCTGTTCTAAACAAACCTCTTTCCGAACGAACGGGTCTCCGCTGACTACGGCACCATATAACAGGAATGCTGCGCACGCGCAGCAAAAATAAATTAGATCTCCCGTCCACCAAAAGGGTCGCCAGATCTATATACATTTAACATTGACATGATTTTTAAATTACATCCGAATTACCCATCCCCTCAAAATTTAAACAATAACCTTTAACATTAACAAATATCGGTAATTTATGAAACAGAAACAATGAATGGCGTGGTTTTTTTTTTTTGTTTGTTTCATTTCACACTTTATTTTTTTCCGTTTAAGAAAGTAGCTAGAGTAAAAGTCGAAAGTAGTATTTAGTAGTTGTCCTATCCGTTGGCATGCGGCAAATACGGAAGTACTCAAATTCGTATTATCTGTGTTCGTATTAGATTTCTTTCCCTTTTATTAAATATAAAATCCAAACCAAAATACATTGATTTGGAAGTTACAAAGAATATAAACTTTAACTTGGCTACCTATGAATTCGCACTTTAAAAAAAAATTAAAAAGTGTGGTTGTTACGTGCGTAAGAAGTAAAACTTCTGAAAGTCAATGTATAATCACAACTGTGTTCGTCAGTAACGTTTATGTCATAACGAAGCGGATAACAATGAGGTTAAAATACATAAGTTACAATAATGAAGCTAATGTTTCAATTAATAATTTAAACAATCGCACTGTTGGGAAAATTGAAAATTTTGAACCGATCGACGCGGCGCGACGTTCCGACGTTTCGTGGCGTTTATTTCGATTCCGGATTACTTTATAGTTGCCACGGCCGTGTTTTAATACACTTTTATCTAAAATTTTTCGATACTCTTTTAAACTGACAATTTGTATAAAGACAGACAGACAGACAAATTTCCATTTTTATATGTTAGATTCAAATAATGAATTTTTGAAAACTACACTTAAAAATAATATTAAATGTAGCGTAAATCTTTTTCTGGGTTATAATACACATACATAAAAGTTTTAAAGGTATTAATTCATTATGCGTCATTCTTCTGAAAACATTTAAGTACACTTT
Source organism: Maratus michaelseni (assembly GCA_963931845.1). Lineage (NCBI taxonomy): Eukaryota > Metazoa > Arthropoda > Arachnida > Araneae > Salticidae > Maratus > Maratus michaelseni. The sequence goes on from OZ007587.1 coordinate 285,258,155, forward strand.
CACATTTTTAACTATATTAAGATGAATGACTGTATAATTTTAAATGTCTCCGACTGTCTTTTACAAATAATAATAATAATAATAATAATAATAATAATAATAATAAAAAGAAAGAAAAAAAGAGTTTTATTTTTTTATATCAGTGCTTATAATTTAAGTTAAAAAGGCTTATTTATCTTTATTAAAAATGTTTCATCCTTTAAATAAAACAACAGATAACATTGACACGTATACTACTGAAGTATATAATTCTAATTATATTTAACGCATATTGATAACAGACTGTATAATATTTTAAATATTTCTAAGTAAAAATATTCCAGAAATATCACATGTTATACTACGAACAAATCGTGTGTGTATATATATGCAAATTCTATCTAAAAACGGCTCAAACGATTTTTACTAAACTTTGTATCCTACCGTTTTAGGGTTCGAGAAGGCCATTGGGATAGGTCATATATGCGAGAAAATTCGATTAGTGGGTCATTTTGGGGTCACTACGGGTCAATGCATTTCAGTGGGAATGAAGGTTGACGCAGTTATTAATTTGTTTAACAATTGGCAGTAAACAAAGTCGCAAAATTGGAAACATTGGCGAGATTTGGCGGGAAAATCGACTTTTAAGATTACCTATGCCAAAACACTTTTTTGGTGCCAAATGGAAGAATGTCACCAAGTTTGCGAGCTTGCTATAATTTAGGCGACATTTGGCTGAAAAATTGCCTTTTAGAATCTGAAGATTTTTTCAAAGAATTCCGAATGGGAACCGATATACATGTTTACGATAATGTAAGAAAATGTTTGAGACAAGTTGTACATTGTGTCAGCTAATTTTAACTGAACGTATCTCGGTCTTCTTCGCTGGCATGCAATAAACTACGATATTTTCGCTATAACTATTCTGCATTGCATGCTATTCTAATGCAACGTCATCAGCAATATTGGTATATTATTTGAATGCTACATTGAAGAAAATGGAAAAATTTGAATCAAGCAGAACTTAATATAACATACTTTTTAGCCATTATATATATATATATATATATATATATATATATATATATATCTAACCCATAAAATTGGCGTTGCCTAAGAGAAAATTTTTAGAAAAAATTCTTAACTATATGAAATATTTAAGATACCGACAATTAAATATGTCTCATATTTAAGTAAATCGCACTACCGATTGCTGATAGGTTCTGCTCTCAAAGCTGGTAGACGGGAGGTGCTGGGTTCGAAAACACAATCGTGCCCATCGAACTAACTGTTCGAAGTTTTCCATGTTTTTCTTCGAACTTTGCGTAAATACGGGTAGGATCACTTAGAAAGACCCCCCATGGAGGGCAACCCCTCCACCACCACCACCACCACCACCGACCTATATCCTTAGCGCTGATAATTGGCCGTAACAAATCACCGACCCTTAAATAAATCTACGAATAACAACACATTTTTGTGCCCCGTTAAATAAATTGCATGTAACACCTTTTCTTGCGCTATTAAAGGAAATCAAATTGTTAAGTTGAACGATGAGCTAGGGAGTATTTTTTTTTCTATTTATTATGTTAAAAAAATACTCTCCAAGTCTTTAATGCTTATTTCATTATTGCGTGTAAAGCAAACATTAAATATTCTATCAACAGACGGTCTAATCCATTACGCCCCCAAAAGTTTTTTGTATTTCCTAAAACCACCCCGTAGACCATAAATTTAATGAATGTTCTTAGAACCATTTATTTTGTTGTTTTATTCCCTGTAATAGATTTTTTTTTTTTTTATAGTCATAATAAATTTCAGATATTTTACTTAAAACTATTAATTCAAAAATATGGATATGCAGCATGTTAATGTTTATAATTTAAAAATATCTAAGGTAAACTATTTATGAAAATTACATCATGCACAGCATAATATTTTTATTTAATAATTTATTGCCCAATTTCAAACATTAAACAAAAATATATTTCATTTTAATTAAGATCTTCAGTATATTTTATAAATATTGTTTTATTTGCGTGTAAGCCGAATATTAAATATTGTATAAATAGAAAACAGAACGTGTTAAACATAAAAAAAAAATATTTATATAAAGTTATTGCATTTTGTTTAATTGTTTTTAATGCTAAAATTTAAGGAATTTCGAGAGAAAAAAATGTTTTTTTTTTTAATCCAACGTAATAAGTGTATACATATAAAAACTCTGAAAACGAAATTGCTAAGGACTGGAAATGAATTTCATTTTGTGCCAGGTTTACTTCTCAGCATGCATACTGCTTCCATCAAGCCCATACTTTCTCCATTTAAAACAGTATCCCGTCATAGACAGTTTTAATTTACAGGTTTAATTGTATTATTTTAAAAAGTATGTGCACAATATGGTGATTTTTATATTTTGAAATTCTTTCAATTAAACAATTTGTTAAAAATACGTCATGCACGATATAATTGTTTTATCCAATTTTCCACAGTCTCACAAATAAAAAAATACAGTTTCTTTTAATTGAGATCTCCATTATATATTTATGTATATATATATTTTTCAAATGACATTTATCTTTCCAAACACATTTAAAAAACAGTCTTTATTTTATTTTCTTAAATATTATTCTTCCTTCACGCATCATTTGTTCAACAAAAATTATGAAAACATTATGAAAAATTATTTATTAATAGTTTCAATTTTTTTCATGCTATTTTTTGATTACAGTTTCTTTATTTAAAACAAACATTAGATTAGTTACTCAAGTTATTTGTTTTGAATTTTTCAATAAAAAATTAATAAAAAAAATTAATGCATTATAATTACATTCATATTAATATAATTGAAATAGTTTATTCATCAACCACTCGGGTACTGTTTATACCAATATAGTATCAGTACAATATATATATATATATATATATATATATATATATATATATATATATATATATATATATATATATATATATATATAACTCTTATCAATAACTGTAATAATTTTTATCATTTAACAAAAATTATTATTTAAATATAACTTGACATTACTTTTTTTATATTTTTTCGAACGCAGGTGTAGGTTCGAGACCAGTGAGAGATATGTATGTATATATATATATATATATATATATATATATATATATATATATATACATACATATGAATATTCTAAATTCTTACTTTATTTTCTTTCAAAAATAAGAAAATGGGAGTACACATTTTTGAAAATCAGCGTAATTATAGTAGATTTTTCAATATATATTTTGATTGAAATACACATAATATACATAATAATTTAAAATATTTTATGTAAAATAAATTACAAAATATTTTAAAGATAAATTAAATAATTTTTAAATTAAATAATGAAATACAATTTCTTACTTTAATTTAATTTCAATACTTTACAGAAGTCCATAACAAGTACGATTTATAACAAATATGTTCATAAATTCACTTTTAAATTTAAATCTAATTTTCAAACTATTTTTTTCTTATAACATGTCTTAATATATTTTCAATTAAAAGATATAATAAAATTGATAATCATTCTTAATAATATATTTTTTTTTTCAAAACTAACATTTCAAATTATTAATTGAAACTTTTCAAATAAAAGAAAAATTTAAAAAAAAAAATGTAATTTTAATGTTTCTAACTAAAAATGGGAAATTAATGATTTTCCCTTAATTTAGTTTTACTATTTAAAAAAAAAGTTTTTAACAAGTATGATTTTTCAGAAACAGATTCATTAATTATATCTAAATTTCATTTTGAATTTTCATTATTTTCTATAGAGATTTTTATAAATGACAAAGACATCTTGGATATATTTTTTCACAAATAGTATTTTAATGTATTTATAATAGAAACATATAAAACAAGACTGATAATAAAATTTAATAAATGTTAGACACTACTTCTCAAAAATATTTAGAAATAATTATTTTTAAAGTAAAAGAAAATACAAATTATTTTACGTATGAAATTTCTTAAATAAAATAAGGATGTAAAATATTTTACCTAAATTTAGTTTTACTACTTTGAAAAATGTTTTTAGGAACTAGAATTTTTCAGAAATGAGTTCATTAGTTCTAGAAAAATTTGATTTTAAATTTTGATCATTTTCTATACAGATTTTTTTTAATAACAACTTCTTTCTTGATATATTTTTGTAATAACATATAGCATTATAATTTATTTAATATAAATAAATATATATATATCAAATAAAACTGATAATAACATTTAATAAATGCCACACGCAACTTTTCAAAAACATTTAGAAATTACGTTTAATAATTTTTAGGGTAAAAGAAAATTCAAATTACTTTACGTATGAAATTTTGTAAATAAAGTATTTGAAAAAAATTCTTACCTTAATTACATTTTAATAATTTTATAAAAGTCCTTAACAAGTGCAATTTAAAAAGTCGTAAAACTTTTTCACAGAACAACAAGCGCAAAACAACTACTTCCGCTCCCACGGATAATTTGGATTTCAGTGCTATCTTCAACGAAGGATATTTGACCGTCTGTTTCTCACATGACAAAATAGTGCCACCTGGTGGAGATTTGAAACTCTTGGTTAGTCTTCCCTCAGTTTTCTTCGTGATATATCTATGTAAGATGTCACTATCAATTTTGATAAGGGCTTCATATAAGAAAGGGAGTTTTTCTTTGAAGCTTTGAATTTGTTTTAGTAAAAACTAACAAAATTATTTAATATCTAAAAAGAAATTATGATACTTTGGTAAAAAATTATTATTAAATAAAATCAATTAAACTTTTAGAAAACTGCATATTTTCCAGATAAATTAAAAGAATTACTTAAAAACCCAATTTTCAATATTTTTAGTAAATTTTTATACTATTTAAATGTCAACTTCTTTTTATAGAATTCAAACTTTTGTTTCGTCATTCATCTCTATCATATAGAGTTTTCTTCGTTATATGTCTATATAAAATGTCAATGGCACTTTTATATTATATTTTTATGTATATTTTAGAGGAAGTTTTTATTCGAAGCTTTGGATTTGTTTTAATAAAAAATTACAAAATTCTTTAATAGATAAAAAGAAATTATCGTACTTTAGTAGCAATTTATAATAAAGTAAAAGTAATTAAACTTATTAGGAAATTCTATATACTTTCCAGATAAATTAAAAGAATTACTAAAAAACCCAATTTTCAATATGTTTAATGAATTTTTATACTATTGAAATTTCAACTTATTTTTATAGAATTCAAACTTTTGTTTCGTTATTCAGCTCTATCATGTAGATTTTTTTTCGTTATATATCTATGTAAGATTCCAGTAGCGCTTTTGATTTGGAATTCATATTATAGAGCGAGTTTTTATATTTAATTTTTTCAATTTTTTTTAATGACAACATTATGTAACAGAAAAATAAACTACTGTGAGAGAAAATTCATACTTTTGAGATAAATGCGAAATATACATTCCTTGCCAGTATAATGTCCATATGTTTAGTATATTGTTTATTTTAAATTTTAATGCTTTTCACACGATAAAATAAAGTTAAATGATGGAAATTTCAAACTTTTGTTTCGATATTAATTTTTGTCATGTAAAGTTTTCTCTGTGATATATATTTTACAAGATCTTATTAGAACTTTTGATGAGGAGTGTATATATTAAAGAGAGTTGTTATCTCAATCACAATTTGTTCTGATAATTATGAACAATATTGTTTAATAAAGAAAGTAAATTTATGAGGAAAATGCAGTTTATCTTTACGATAAATTAAAAAAATTAATTATTTTAAAGTCTAATTTCTATATAATTGGCTTTCGTTTAAATTTTTTTTCTTATTACGACAATAATTAAAATTTATCACATTTGAAATCACAGATATAAGTCTTTATAAGAAGTTGCAGAAATAATAAAATATATTTTTTAAATATTTTTTAATAAAATAATAATAATTTATAACAAGACATATTATAAACTACATAACTTGTTATAAAAAAAAATTCTTTCCAATTGAAATTTTAGAACAGAGAAAAAAATCTTTATTTTCATTCAATTAAAATTTTTTCTCAACATTACTTTTCTTTGATCTGTAACTGAATTGCACTGTAGTTCCGTTTTCTAATTAGCTGCATTTCCGAAAAAAAAAATAAAAATCTACCATATATTTTTGTATACTACGCACACCCAAAATTTTATAGAATACTTTTTTTTCTAGGTATATTTTTCGTATCATGTGCACCCTTGCCTTTGCAAAGACGTAATACAAGACAATAAAACAAAGATGTTATGTGATACGTAACAGATAACGCACAATAAAGAACAATTGAAAGTATAACTACTATAAACGCGAAATAAAAAAAGAAGAGATGCGAAGGAAGAACATACGAAACATACGGTGTTCATTAATTTTGGAAATATCAAGTATTTGGATCTTCCGTCCTTAATTGTTATTCTTCATTTTTATTACTTTCTTCTATCTTTACTAGAAGAAAGTATTGGATTCACGAAAATTTTCGACTCCCGGTTTTCGACGGATTTATACGTTTTAGAAGTTCCTAAACACGATTTGACCATTTTTAGAAAATGTCTGTCTGTAAGTCTGTGAGTCTGTCTGTCTGTCTGTATGTGACAAAAATTTTGTGGGCGCTCTATCTCAAGAACTAATGCACGAAATTTAATAAAACTTTATATTCAGTTAGTCCTTGATATAAATTGATGCTTTTTAGCTTTTGGTGAAAATCGCTCAATAGGTGGCGCTGCTATGCTGCATTTTTTGCGATTTTCTTCGCTATATCTTTAAAACTAATGCACGGAATTTCATCAAACTTCAGATTCTGTTAGATCATGACACAAATAGATGCTGCTTACGTTTTTGTGTAAATAGTCCAACAGGTGGCTCTGCTATGCTACTTTTTCATTATTATCACGATAACTATATCTCAAGAAATAATGCACGGATTTTCATCAAGCTTCAGATTCCGTTAGACGTTGACCTAAGTTGTTGTTGATTAGGTTTTGGTCTAAATCTCCCAACAGGTGGTGCTTCTATGCTACATTTTGCAGGATCTACACGATTTTAGTAATAGTCATGTCACAAGAATTAATGCACGGAATTTAATAAATCTTTATATTCAGTTAGACCTTGATATAAATTGGTGCTGATACTTTTTAGTGTATGCGAAACCTGTATGAGATAGAAGAAAGTTATGGGATTGGCACATACGGCTAGTTATATGCGGCGTACAATGGCTCACATATAAATTTAGGTGAATAATCTTATATAAAAAATGCGAGTAATCCGCTGGAATATATGGTATATTATTTCACAAAGATATTATTTTACTTACAGGTTATCTGAATAGGTATCTTTAAGTCATTCTACTTGTATTTTAGTCCCTATAAAGCAGACAAGTGTTTTAATGCAAAGAAGTTCGAAATTTGAATCTGTTTTAAAATTCTAATTATTTTAATAAAAAAATATAGATTATGAACACAGGTTTTTTTTTAAATAAAAGGGAAAAAATCTTGCAGTTTATTTAAACCATAAATAAATGTTTTGGAGTAGTTTTCTGGTATACATCTACAATCAATATTTAAATAAATAACAATAACATAATTATTAGATGATGTTCTTTTAGAATTTTTTTTTTTTAACAGAATGTCATGTGTATGCATTATTTTCGTTTTTTAAATGTTTCTTACTTCAAATATTGAAAAATCTAAAAAAAAAAAAAAAAAAAAAAAAAAAAAAAAAAAAAAAAAATGTAGGCTGAAAATTTCTCCAAATATTTGAGAGCAATATATCGATCAATTTCTCTTTTTTAATGTCAAAATGTGGAAAATATTCTTTGCCCAAGAAACTTTAAAAAGACGGGGGTGATTGATGAATTCTGTAATGCATCAAGCTTTTTGAACTACATTAATACAATTTTAAGACTGATACATTACATTTTGAAATAGTTTAAAATATATAACAATTGAATTTTGAACGTTTATATCGAAAAACTTAGAAAACAACGCTTTTTATATTATAAAATTGTGAGAAACATTGATTCGGATATGGTTCACACCATAAAATATTTGGCAGATTGTGTTAAAAAGAATAAGGAGATACTAGAAAGTTTAAATTCTAGATGGAAATAACTCAAAAGAAGATAAAAATTTTGACAGAAATATTTGAAGGTCTCTGGGTTGTAAGTTTTACTAATGATATATTTTTCAATTATTTTTGACAGAGTCATTACGTGTAAGCAGCCAATTGTACATTAAACCTGGGTATCGTGTTTATATTTCTACATAATTTACATAAACTGAAAACAAAAACATTCGGGTTAAACATGAACTAACTTCTTTATAAAAAAGAGAAATTCGTAGAAAATTCCATGAATACTTGAATATCGTTTTTTTATAATTCTTATATTTTTCTGATCGAGTTTTATTTTTATTGTGATGAACCAACAGAAAAAAAAATGATTTGAACTTCATAACATAGCAAAACAAATAACAAAAAAAAAATATTTTAACGATAAGCAAGATTTAATATGATACAAAACAATGAGTATAAATTTTTATTTCTCATCTTAATCACGGTTAACATCAGTACTAATTAATAAATTCCAAGAATAATGTCCATAAATCTGTTGTAAATGTTTAATTAATTTATACATTTTGAACAATTAATTTTGGGAAAATAAAGTGAATAAACGAATAAAACATTAAATTATAAATTTCTTTCATCTGATTCTTCTGATTGTTTCTGATATGTTAAGCACCTAAATGACTAGATTCACAATTATTTTTGATGAATATACTGAAATAAAATCTGTCATTTCGCCAAGATGCCAATTTTTGTATTTGTACATTTATATAAATTCGGATTAAAATAAAATTTAAAATAAAGATGAGTATGTTACTTTATAAAATCAAGAAACCTTTACAAAATATTTGTGTATGATAGTAAATTATTTTAGAAACATACTTCTTATAAGCCACCGACCGCATTTTATTTTTGTTATAATGGATTTACTGAAAATGTTATTTAAATTTCACAATATATCAAAGCCAATAATTAGCCAGAAAAAAATAATATTCTAATAAAAATAAATTATAAAATACTAATAAAATAATATTTATTAATTATTCATTTTTGTTCCAACTGCTGATCACTCCCATTTTCCCAAGTAATTGACGACAAAGGTCGTTGCTATTAGCGGAGATGACACCCTCTTAGATCACCACAACTTTACACTTTTTATTTTACGCTGGAGTCCCATGACAGCTTCGGAGCCGGAAACCAAAGGAGGAAACCAGACCCTAGACTTTATGCCGAGCTTCCACAACGACTCTTTCTTTGCTGCAGCTTCCAATCATTGAAAACCTATGAAGGTTACGACTGGTCTCATCGGCCTCGATGAGAAGAAGGAGCCTCTCGCCAGTCCGGGATGACGAGGAAAAGCATCCCTGAATGCATAGACACGTCCTGGCTTAGGTTGTCTCCACGTGACCTCCGAGAGCTTTCCCTCCGACTTCTACCGCCAGCAGAACAACGGATGCGACAACGGATGGACTCAATAGATGGCCGTTCGAAAACACGTGACATATAAAACAAACACACAAAAATAAAAACAAACACAAAAACAAAAGCACAACAACTATTCTACAAAAACAGAAAGTTATGTTATGCACAACTATCGAACTTTGGAGGCAACACTGTTAAAAATTTGCAGCAAACTGTCCAGTCATTTGACCGTTTTTGTAGAAAACGGTTACATAACCGTAATGTAACTATATTATGACCATAAAATGAGCAATAATACGTTCATAATATAGTTAAATTACGGTTATGTAACCGTTTTCTACAAAAACGGTCAAATGACTGGACAGTTTGCTGCAAATTTTTAACAGTGCATGAAAACTTCCTTCAAAAGCGCCAAAGGGGCGGTCCCGATCGAGTTTAGTAGATTGAAAGTTATTTCTTAGACTCCTGCTAATCCAACTGTCGGGCATAGACGCTCCGACTACGCATATACACGCTGTATTGGTTTTCGATCTGGGGTTCAAGTTTTGGTTTGGTCGCCGCCACGTTAATCGGCGAGTCACCGGTCTGCTTCCTCGTAATCGGACTGTCCAGAAAAAAAACACTCTCCCCTCCCAAGGATGTGTCAATTGCTGCAGTGACCTGAGTGGTCCCCTACGGCTTGGTACGAAGGGGGCAGTCCCTTTTCTGCCCGACCATTGAGATCGACACACAACTACTCCAGCTGCAAAGGGAGACGTGGTGGATGCGGACCATGCGTGTATGCCCACATGCCGGTATCTGCACTCTGCCGCCTGCCAGTAACGAGGGTCGCTGCACGCCGCCTCACGCACTGATGAGACGTCACTGAAGAGTCACCACGCATCTTGCTCTTCGGAGTTCGATCTCGCCTCAGTCGTCGCCCCGGAAAAGTTTTGGAAAACGGTTCTATTGCCGTTCGCTAGTATGTTGCCCAGTGTCACCAACCCGACCCGGGGAATCCCGGCCGGGAAACTGAGAGTAGCCTATGGGGCGCCTTTCCACCAGCTAGAAAGGAGGCTCTCATCATTGGCCGAGTCCCCTTGCCACAGAGAACCTGCAATTAAGTGGGGAGGCCCAGATCTGTCTACTCACCAGATCACCCGACACATCCGGGTTTTTCAGACGCACCCCTACCACAGACGCACCACATTTGAGGTGGCGATTCATCCGTTTCCCTGGCCCCGTCGTGTCGAAGAACATATCGCAATGCCGGGCTTCTGGTCATCTTTCCCACTTAAGGGGTCGAGTCGAAATCACCCGGAGGGGCCCGCCAGAGAATAGAAGGGTAACACGTTAGCACTTAAAAGAATAAAAAGAGATGTGCATTTCCTTTTGGCTAATATTCCCTAATGAAATTAAAACTTCACCAAAAACTGAAAACTTAGTCGTATATAAAACACAAATTTGACAAACATGTAATCGAATTACTAGGCTTAAGGAAACTCGGCACCCAATGCAAAAAAAAAAAAAAAAAACTATTATTGACTTAAAAAAAATTGTATATTATTTTGTAAATGTTAAATAGAAATAATTTAATTCAAAAAATGTAAAAATAAAATTATTTTTCGATAAAATTGAAAAAAATTCAGTTTTAACCACTTATTTCAAAACGCTAGTAGTATTTTTTTTTTTTTAATTTTTCAGTTAATTCTTTTTGTGCAGGTTATCAATTGTATTTTAAATAGATTTAAGGATCGAATTTCTTTTCATATCAATAGTTTTAGTGAAAAAATATATTAATCAAATACAAGTGGTGAAGAGCTGAAAAAATGACTAGTTTGTGCACATATGATTTTTTCTAAAAAAAAGTTATCAAAATATTAAAAATCGTATCCTTAAATCTCTTACATATAGTAGGATGTTGAACTAGAAAAAAATCACGCATTCATATCTGGAAAAGCCTTAGCATTTTGAAAACAAGAAAAATCTGAAAAACACGAACTGAGGTAAATGGAATTAAAGGATTCTTTTGCAAAGAGATTGCCATGGTATTTAAAGGGACAAAATGACTACAGATGTTTGATAAATCAACCATAACTGTTGTTCTATAGGGAGTATCTGCATGAAATTTTGTCAGGATGTAGTCGGAAGTATGTGGTATGTAAAAAGATAAAAATCTGAAAATCAAAATATTTACGAAATTTTGATATTCGTAAGGTGTGGGTTATTTCCCTTAAACTCTGAAATACTCCAAATAAAATAGGCTCCTCTAAATAGTGAAATCTTTAGCAATTTCTGTAGCTATTAACTTTTAACATGCGGCTAATACAAAGTAATGTTTTAAATAAATTTCAATGCACTATTTGGGTACATAATTGATATTTTTCATGTAAAAATGCTTTTTGGTGTTGTTAATGGATAATTTAAAAAGATATCTTAAATGTATATTTTGAGTTAAAAATTATTTTTACTACGTTCTGCACACCGAGCAGTATGCTCTCTAACCGGTAATAACCGGGTTGGATTCACTAGTTAATCTTAAAACTAAATAGTAAATAATAATTATTAATTCTTACTTTAGTCATTGACTAATTAGCAATACTAACTGATCACAAAATATTTCCTGTCAATCAGTTATTTCTACATTTGCATTAAATTTACGAATTTCATGCAAAGCAATTGAAAAATAAAGTGAATAAAACACCAAATTAAAAAATTAATTCCCTTATCATTCTATTTAATTAAACAATACATTCTCTAGTACAAGAATTTCAATTGAACTTCAAAATTTCATTGTTTAATGATCCTGCATTCCAGTTAGGAATTTCATTACTGTTAATTAAGGCATAATTGTGTTACATCTAACCTTTATGCTTTGAATAATTAAAAAACAACTATTATCTTTATATTTTTATTTATTTACTTCAAGTGGTTGGAACACAAAATTTTATTTTTTAACACTTTCCAACATAGTTGAAAGTGTTTATGACTTCAGTTTATCTGCCGTCTGCCCATTCTCCAACACTCGTAAATGTATTCAGATAACCCTTTAATTTTTATATGTTATTGAGGTTTACTATAAAATGTTCGATATTGAAAAAAAAAAAATGTGTTGCATTTATAGTTTGTTTATAGGGATACAAAAACGAATTCCGTTACTTTATTCTCTAGGGAGGGGAAAATCGCTTGCAGCGAATTTAAATCCTTTTACTGTAATTCAAACATAACGGAATTAATATGCATCACTGAGAATTTATTGTAACTTTCCTTTTCAGGAATATAGAATAAGTAGCATTTATATTTCATTCACAGTGACGCACAGAGTAATACAATTACATTGAAATCTATGCCGAAAAATCGTCTGCGGTGCTTTTTAATGATGTTACAATACTGCAAACATATTTACATCGATATAGATCACTGAGATACACTACAACATATTTTCTATATATTATGGAGTGCATAACATTTATCGTTCATTTACAGACACACACACACACACACACAAAATGGTTACATGACTGTGATAGATAATTCCTGGAAGTGCATTTTCATCTGTGGTATGCATGTGTAAACGTAATTACTTTATAGTATTTTACTTTACTTTTAAGTACTTTATAGTATATTAAGTGGTGTATAAAAATCCTGTAGATCAATAGAGGGCTGCATGAAAGAATTCGCACACTTTTCTGGGTATGGATACAAACTGCAGAAAATAGATTTTTGCTGATTTATATGTTTTTTAAATTGTTTTTTTAGGTACCCCATTCTACTGTATGAAAAAATGAATTTTTTGAACAATATTCTATTAGTGTTGGGACAAGTTTTGTGATCTGTACCGGATGCATGATTTTTCGTTATGGTTTATTTATAAATATTTTGTACTAATTCTTTTTTGAATATATATAACAGTATACATATACAGGATGTCGAAAAATATGGAAACGGTCAAATAACTCGAGAAATATACATCGGATTGAAAAACGGCTAAATAATGCCTGTTCAATATTGAAAAATCTATTTAGGGATATGAAAGTTGCCCCCCTCCTACTTTGCCACCCGGGGGAGGGGGGAAAGGGGGGCAACTTTGAAATCTTAAATGATGACCTCATTTTTTATTGCAGATTCGGATTATACGGGAAAAAAAATACGTAACTTTTGTATTGAACATTTCCTTCGAAACATTGTAGATGGCGCTGTAATCGAGTGCAATACTGTGAGAATCGTTACCATTGCATTGTCTGGAAACGCTCGAATAACTCGAGAAATATACATCGTATTCAAAAACAAGAAAATGCATGTTCAATACTTTTGAAAACTTTTTTTGAAAACAATACTTTTGAGTTATTGGAGCGTTTCTAGACATTGCAATGGTAACGATTCTCACAGCATTGCACTCGATTACAGCGCCATCTACAATGTTTCGAAGAAAATGTTCAATACAAAAGTTACGTATTTTTTCCCGTAGAATCCGAATCTGCAATAAAAAATGGGGGTCATCATTTAAGATGTCAAAGTTGCCTCCCTTTCCCTCCCGGGGGGGGGGGGCAAAGTTGGGGTGGCAACTTTCATATCCCTAAATAGATTTTTCAAAAATATTGAACATGCATTTTGCCGTTTTTCAATTCGATGTATATTTCTCGAGTTATTTGACCGTTTCCAGACTTTTCGGACACCCTGTATATATATATATATATATATATATATATATATATACTGTAAAATGCAATATTTATAATACACATGCAATACCCTATTTATAAATATTTTTACATAAGTTTATAGTATTTAACAACTGAAAAAGACAACACTCAATTTTAAATTAGTAGACCGCACAGTTTTGAATTAGTAGATAAAATACAAGCATCAACAAAAGTAAACAATATTATTACATTTGACTTCAAGGACTTATTCTGCAGTAATATTTTAGCGAATTTACATTCGGCTATTAATGTATTATTTACAGAATATTATCAATCTTTAAATTTACCTGATAACAACCATATTTATTGCTTCAAATCTATCACGAATTTTGTACTCTATGTCATATCTATCTTTCTCACTTTTTGTTCCTAATTCATTAATAACTTTTTGATAAATTTGATAAAATTTTAATATTAATTATTATTGGATTATAATCGTTATTTTCTTAATTACGTTTTGAGTTGCAACTTTACTCATATGTCATTTTCTGTTATTATAAAAAACTTTTTGAGATGTATTTTTCTAATATGTAATTATATTTTTCGTCTTAAATCAAAATTTATTACGTAAAGAAACCCCGACAATTATTTATGGACACTCTGTATATCACTTACTTGTGGATTTTAAAATGTATTTTTCATTATTTATGTTATTCCACCAAAAAAATGTTCAAATAAGTGTTTTGTCTAATATATCCAATAAAATTTTAAAAATAAAATAAATCAATTTACTAACAATGTAATTTTTTTTCAAATCAATTTATTATTATTATTATTTAAATGTAAGATGTTCCAATTTCCAAAATATATTTTCTCCCTATTTTGCACTTTATTACTTAAAAGGTTTTATTAAAAAAATGTTTAATTAAAAAAAAAATTGTCTATCCCTTTCTTGGTCAGGGATATAGTGATTTAAGTAAAATGAAAAAAAAAAGTAACACGGAAATGAATTTTCAATAAAAATGCACATTTCAATAGATTTTATTATTTAGTTTAGGTCCAACAAAACATTTCGAAATGGATTCACAGATTTGTTGTAGTTTCAACAAAAATTAAAACAATTAATTTTAAATATGTAGAAACTGCGAAAAAAATGTTTTGAGAAAAATTAATTTGAGTTGTTATTATAATTATGAAATTATTAAAATTACGCAAAGTTAGTTTAATTACTTACTTTAAGGATAATAAAAACAGAATTTCTGTCAAATATATGATAATATATATATATATATATATTTTTTTAATTTTAACAAGTTAAAAGCACATTCGTTTTCTAGTCGATTTTTACTGTTTTCAAAGTCCATCCAAGGGTGATTTCCGCCTAAGCTAACTTCCACCAGTATTTTTGAAAAGTAAATTTTGCCGTCTAAATAACAGAGTTTGGCGAATAAATAAGGCGAAAAAAATTACTTTTCGAAAAAAGTTATGGAAGTTTGCCTAGGAAGTAATCAAGTTCTTTCATCGCCCGCATAAGAGAGCTCATAGAAAATTCGTGAGAAACAATACCATAAAAGATAATTTTTAATATAAACTTAAACTGAGTAATTGCCCACTGAGATTGAATGCTGCTACTTGAAATTACTGGAAATTAGAATGCTGACAGGATCCTGTGATAGTTCGACGTTCGAATGTTGGAATGCTTGAAATTCCTTCAGGAATTGGAATTGAAATTGCTTCAGCTGTATATGATATCTCGGGTGATTGGTCGTTCGTGAATGTTGTTCAAGCTACAGTACTTGATTAAACGGCTAACAATACAGGTCGTTTGAATGGTGTATACCATTTGCTAGAACAAAAACTGAACTGAGATCTTTTATATATGGCTTATCGCTATCATATTTTTCTGATCGTAAAACAAGGTGTTTATACATACCGGGTGAACCAACGGTTTCTTAACACTTTAAAAATTCATAAAAAGGGAAAAAATTATGATAAAGAAGTGCGGTTTGAAAGAAAGAGCTTACAAGGTAGTCGATTTTTTTTTAGCAGCAAAAGAATTTTTAGTTAAAAAAGTCACTTGTAGATGGCGCTAATATGCGAGAGATTCAGCAGAATTATGCAAATTAATTCTGCAATAAAAGACCGGTATACACGAGGATTTCTCATTCGCGTTCATAATGTTATCATTGCCCGATCGAGCGTTGTTGGTGAAGTTGTTCTATTTGAACGGAGAGTTTCTGCAATTCATTCCGACATGTTGCATTCAGCTGTAACGACCGTTGTGAGGTGCTTTAGTTGTGTCGTACAATGTTCTGGAGGTCATGTTGAACAATTGTTATTGCAAGAATAAATGGATGGAGCGTACTATTGTCTTGTCCATTGTATTTCGGGTCGTCAGCGCCCTCTACCAGTGACATTTTTAACTAAAAATGTTTTTGCTGCTAAAAAAATTCCGACTACCTTGTGATCCTTTCTTACAAACCACACTTCTTTATCATAATGTTTTCCTTTTTTGTGAATTTTTAAAGTTTTAGCAAACTTTTGGTTCGCCCGGTATTTAACAACGCAGTGAACCGAATATACCCTATTTTAAAAGATCCAAATGTCTGTAGAAGGATACTTATTAGATAAAATATTTAACATGAAGTCATGTGCAGATGTTAGGAAAACACTAAAGGATAATAAATGTGAGATTTTATTGTATGCAAAAAATCAAGAAGACCTAACACGTGAAAACTATTGAGAAATCTCAGAATCGATTCTGATATTTCTTCTGGACACGCCACCCCCGAAAGAATGTTTCTGTCAACCTAAAGACTGTCATTTAGCCAAGTGAATGGGCAAAAAAATATATTGCTTGAAAATCCATTTATTTAGGGAGCAATTTAAGGCAATTCGAGAAAAAGAAAACGCTTTAAAACCTATTTGTTGTGTCATGGTAAAATATTACACAAAATCCAGGTTTCCAGTTACAAACAAAGTCTATGTTCCTATAATTGATATTAATATCTAAGAAAACTGGGTGCTTAAAAAAGTACTGAAAATCAGTTGCAGAAATGGGAATTACAATTTAAAAAAATTATGGTATTTAGGAGTGGAAAGTGTAGTTCTAAAAATATTTTACGATAATTCACGAAAGTGGAAAATATGCTACTTGATAAAGAATCAAATGCATCCCATAATTTTTATAAACTAACTTCAAATACAGGATGGTTTAGAAAATAATACTGAATTAAATAGAAAAAAATATTTAAAAGAATCTAAATGGAGAAGGATTTCTTGCAACTGTATCCCATGCACTGGCAAAGAGCAAAAAAAATAAAAAGTATTATTTCTTTTTTAAGGGAAATAGAAACAGATTGAAAATTCTTGGTGTCACATATTGAAAAAAAAATTCTGATGCAACAGACTGACATGTCGCATGTCGAATAGCATGGCATCTGTTTTCTTCACTTGTTTTTTTTTTTTGTATTTATTTATTTACACATATTATTATTATTATTATTATTATTATTTGCGGGTGTTTTATAGGATTTTCTCACGTCTTTTTTATTAAGATTTGTCACAAAGGAAGGTCCTAATAGTAAATATAAAGTAAAAAACTGAAAATCATTAATTTATAATTCTATGTCGATTTATTACGTGACAAACTAATGAATTTCCATAATCGGAACTGACGCCAAATTCTCCCATAAACGCATTTATTTCATGCGTTTTATTGAATGTGGTTTCTGGCAAACTTTCTTTTATTGCGGGAACCATTTTCCAACTCTCATACGCTTAAAATTACATAGCCATATATTTCAGCGTCAAATTCCCTGAAGGACTTGGCAATATTTGGAGAAAATTGCGCAAATTTGCCGACAAAAATAGATTATTATATAAAGAAAGACAACTCGGGGATAACTGACTACTTTTTTGAAGTTCCCATTCAAATGCAATAGTGGTAAAAACAAGGAATCTTTTATAATCGGGTTCCGCGCATTTTAGCATTGTGTGTTTGAATAAAATTAGCTGAATTCTTAAAAACAAGGAACACCGAAGCTACTTTTTCTCACGGTACAGGCCGGAAGGACTTTTTATAATTCAAACCTAGGAGTGAAAAATCGATTACAAAATTCCATTTTTATATACAAACACCCAGTTAAGTTAACTGAAAGAGTGTATTTAAATAAATCACAGCTTTACGATACAAGAAATACAAGAAGCATCAAGGTATAAGATTTTTTTTTAAATATTTGTCAAGAAACTGGGTACTTACAAAATTTTACGGTATATGACATAACGGTACGGAGTCCTCAAGTTGCGAGTCCTAAACACACTTGTCTTGTTTTCCATATACGTACTGTGTTGACAGCATTTAGATGACTCACCAATAATATTTAATTTTCCAGTAACCAATAATAGAGTACATACACGACTGATTAATTATTTTTTGGGGGTCAAAGTAGCCCTATCATTTGTTCCAGTTAGCTAAAGTTACGATAATAAAATAAATGTTGTCCCAAAAATTATAAACGCCCGTTATTTTTTTATTCTTTTAGATTTTTTTTACCTATATGAAATAATATTACGTGTTAATGTAATAGTCCGACCAATATTTTCCAAAATATTACACTTTTTAAATTTTTAAATGGTCTCTTGTAACCTATAAATCATATTTATAAAAAAATTCTCCATACTCCGATAAGTACAACATTAAAACATCTATTATTCTAGAATAAAAACTCAACGAGTTAGGATAACTTGTATTTTATGAAATTTCGCATCTTTCCGGCACTAAAAACAGATACACGCGTTCTTAGTGCCGGAATAATGTAAAATTCAATGTATCAAAACTGGGAGAATTTTGGTCGCTGAAGAATGGAATATTTACTGTTCTATTTGTCAGGACATAGAAAGCATTTTTCTAAATATAACTTATCGGACCCGGGAATCATATAAAAATTTAAAAAGTGTAACTTTTTGAGAATTATAGGTAGAATTATTTCATCAACGTAGTCATAATTCCTTCTTTATTTTGGGCACTTTTGCATTTTACATCGCTTACATATCTTCAATAAGAAAAAAATTAAAGCTCGTTTTAATCTTTTTGAGGACATTCTGTATAGTTAAGGTATTCACGAAAAGAGTTTAAATTATTTTTAAATTTTGAAAACATGGTACGTCATGTACATTATATTATGCAAATGGGATAAATTCTAATATAGTATTTCATCAAAGCAGTGTATATGTAGTAACAAAATACTATTGATTCCAAAGATCAATTCTTTTACATGTTAGTTTCTGACTTCTCAGAAAGTTTAGACATGTTTATTAAGTCTGTAAATCTACTAATTACCAAAAACATATTTTCGTGGAAAGTTCAAACTCTGTAATAAGAGTAACGGATTGTCGATAATAGCTGAGAATTGATTCTTTCTACATGATAAATTCTAAACAGTGGATTGATTTATTTATAGGGGATTAAATCTCAGTTGTTTAATTTCTTGAGTTCTCTTTTAACCAATTTCATTTTAAAGATATGTTTCGGATCAAAAGTGAAATTTATTGATATTTTTAAATATTGATTTGAAATATTACTCCAAGTATGCAGTATTTGGGTTTCCTAACTATTGATTCTGCAATTATTTTTAATTTTGTGTTAAATCTTGCACGTAGTTGTGCTTTATTCAAAACAACAGTTCGCACTTTTACATAGATTCGTAAATCAAATACACGCGGCTACAAAAAGGGAAAAGTAAAAATTAACTAGTATATTAAACAAATATTTTATTTAAAATTGTGAAAATTCAAATAATTAAGAAATGTTAATATAGAAAACTGATTAATCAGAAAAGGTAAATTAATCTGAATTAGCTTACCTCTAGCAAATTGATAGGTATTTTAATTAAATATTTTATATAGTACTTTCTTCTTGCTATTTTCTTGTTATTTTCTTTCTGTTATTTGATTGTATTTTCTTCTGCAGGCTATTCAAGTACATTTCAAATTACTAGTGTATTTGATTTGCCCCATGTAACGTTTTTGTAAAAATAAATGAAAAAAATTATTTCTTTACGTTCGAACTTTTATTTTTCAAACATTCGTTTATTTTTTTCAATGTTCACTTTTTATATTTTCAATTATAAAAACCAATAGTATTACAAGTAGTATATTTTTGTTAGACGGATAAAGCAAAAGATGCCTTAAACTTGAATTTCTGTATAATTCACGTACTGTAACGTTAAAAAATAAGATTCAGATATACGTAAAGAGGTTGATTTATTAATAAAAACGTACAAACTAAGTGGAACATTTTAAAATAATAAAAATATTATTAGAACATATAAGAAAGTAAAATATTCAAATATCTATATTATAAAGCAAAAAACATGCCCATGGGTAACATTGACGTTATATCGACGATGGCAACTACACTGCTCAAAACAATTAAAGGATATTGCAGTTTTAGGTGGATTTTGTATCTGGGAAACTTTTTAGCTGATTGATACATGGTCGACAGACATAGTAGGTTATATGAGAATAAATTACACATGTTTGGCAGAAAAAAATGCATTTTATTGCGCATTTGTGTACAAAAGGAAAAAAACACAATTTGTGCATATGAGAAAAAAAGAATAAGAAAAGGTGTTTTCTTCAAAGAAAATCATTTTCAGTAGGGGGTATGGTTTCCACTTGCGGCCAGCAACGTTGAACACCTTTGAGGCATGGACTCAATGAGGCTATTAATGACGAGTTGGGGTATTCTGCCCCACTCTTCCAGAAGAGCCCTTTCCAGTTCTTGGAGAGTTTGTGGGGGTTGTTGGCGGCCAGAAACTCGTCTTCCTAGAGCGTCCCAAACGTGCTCGATTGGATTCATGTCTGGAGAACACGCTGGCCATTCCATTCGAAAGACTCCTTCCTCGAAAAGGAAATCCTCCACCAGGTTTGCACGATGTGGCCTGCAGTTATCGTCCATTAAAATGAAGTTATCTCCGATTGCTGCAGCGTAAGGGACTACAATAGGTCTGAGGATCTCATCCCTATATCGGCGACCAGTCAGAGCTCCATCTCGAATGATGTAGAGGTCAGTGCGCCCGTCAGTGGAGATGCCACCATACACCAACACTCCTCCACCGCCAAATCTGACACTTTCGTGCACGAACGCAGGATTATTCCTACTGCCACGGTCCCACCAGATGAAAATACGCCTATTATCCGGATGCACAGAAAAACGGGACTCGTCAGAAAACAGAATATTGCTCCATTCATTTCTCTTCCAGTTGACATGCTCGGTTGCCCACTCCCTGCAGTCGCGACGATGCCTTGATGTTAATCTAACACATACCATCGGTCGGCGAGCATACAGACCTACAGCATGGAGCCGGTTTCGGACAGTCTGAGTTGAAATCGTGGTGCCTGTAGCCGAGCGAAGGTGTTGTTGGAGAAGAGTAGCGTTCATGTTTCGGTGTCTCCGAGCTGTTAACGCTAAATACCGATCTTCATTGGGCGTTGTTGCCCGTCTACGACCTTGCCCTGGTCTTCGGCCTGCACATCCACTCTCCAAAAAACGGTTCCAGATCCTGGAAATGACACTTTGTGACACTCCAATGGCTTGCGCTACTTCGGCTTGAGTTTGGCCCCCTTCTAACCTACCAACAATTCTCCAAGCTTCTGAATCTGTCAAATGACTTCGCTGAGACATCGTACTCATCGAGACAAAGCAATCACTGAATGCCGATCATCCTTGTCTTCATTCTCTTTTATCCAGTTGAAAGTCAAATTTCATTCGCTGCCGCTGAAGCGACGTTTTTGACGTCGAACTCAAAATTTGCATACTCCACAGTTTGAAAACCAGAAAAATTTGCATTTGTGATTCTCTTCTTCTATTTTCGGCAAAAAAAATTTCGTTTATATCTTTATTTTATATAAAACTTCAAATATCCTTTAATTGTTTTGAGCAGTGTATTTAAACAACCTATTTCGTTTTATTGCAATTTTCTTTTTACTTTTAAACTTCGCCCAGTTTCAAGTTTCACAGTTAAAACTTTACTTTAAAATGCAATTTGTTTGAAAACTGTATCTTAATTTACTGATTTTCTATGATTTTTAAAAAAGATTTTACGAATAATATATTTTTAAACTTATTCTATCGCGCTCAGACCGATTACGGAAGATTTCTTTATGGCTAATTATTTATGACGAAATTCAAACCTACCAATAAATAAATAAATAAAATAAAATATAGATTCAACACATATATAATCGAACTACGCACTTAAACACTGAAATAATCGTAATCAAAAACGTTGATAGAAATAATGAAATCATTGCCAACTTCTTTCGCTATTAAACTTTGGTATGCGGCAAATACGAAATTACCGCTTTTAAAAAAATTCAAAACATTATTTAAATATGTAATAGATATTTGTTCATGTAAAACTGTTTTTATTTACCCATCATACGTAGTATACGATAAGTCTTGTAATCGTTTTGAAAATCGAAAGTTTTCTTTTGACGGATTTGCACGTTTTAGACACTGGAGATTCCGAAAAACATATTTTTAGAAAAAAAAATTTTTGCCGTCCATCTGTCTGCCTGTGTGTGTGTCTATAAACGCTCAATCTCCCGAATAAATTGAGATAGAAACTTGAAATTTGGTATGTACTTAGTATGTAATAATGGGAAGAAGCTTATTGAATTTCAGTAACCTCGATTATCAGGAACTATTCTTTTCGGACTCTCGAAATATTCGTCCTGATAAAAGGTATATAAAAATTTTTGAAATTGTTTATTTTAAGGAGGGAATATAAAAGATAATAAAAATACATAAACTATGCATCAAGACTGAAGCGATAATCAGTTGCCGAGATATTTGTATTTACATTTACCACACTCTTCGATTTTTCATAACCCTGTATTTCATTAAATGAGATGATGGTACTGAACTTGTAGTTCCATAAAAAATAACCTTTACGACGCCTTCCTATCCTACTGTTAATGACAATATTCCGGCATATTTGAATAAACATTTGCCTCTAAAGCGAAAAGAGTCACATGATCATTCGAGAAAAATAAAAGTAGGCGATAGACAGTTTAAGAAATGGTACCACGATGATATTATAACATATTTTGAATATTTTACCGATATACATGTAAATTTATTCTCAAATGTTCAAAAATTTATTCATGCGGCTTTCATGCGGCATATATTTTAATTCGTAACAGTAAAGTATTAACAAAACTTTCTCCATCTTATTTCAGAAAATTAACTAATTTAGCTAATAGTGCATCAGACTCATGGAAAAGTTTAAAATCCTACCTATCAAATAAAGTTTTATGTTTGAATGATCACGAATAAGAATATAAAAAATGGCTTTGGTGAGAGACGGAAATTTGTCAACATATTTCATGGCAACCTATTCACTATTTCATATACACAAGCAATTATTTCAATATTTATGCAATTTATCTAATATAAAGAAGATATTTATCTATGCTTATATACAAACAGAAGTAAATTCTATATAAAACCATTAATACACACACACACACACACACACACACATATATATATATATATATATATATATAATGTTTTTATACATATATATAAATTCATATATAATTAAACTTAACAATTCAAAATGATTCTTTTCATAGTTATTTGTTTCATTTGTCAACAAGTATCACCTTCTGAAGCCCGAATTGCACAAAACTTAAAGAAATAAAACCGACACAGATCCCTATAGTAGAAAAGTACTGATATCTCTACTTAAATTGATATATATATTGCGCTTCAGTTAATTTATGGTATGTAGTTGCAAAAAGGGAGGGAATGGGATACATTTTTCTAAAATGTTTGTCAGACTTATAGTTTTGGTTCGTATATTTATTCTAAAATAATGTTTTTAGAAAAAGGTAAGTCAATGTGTTCAATCAGATCTATTAATCTTTAGCATTTATTTATTTAAAACTTTTTCCATTTATAAAAAAAAGTTTATTAATTCTTTTATTTCACGATTATGAAATTTACTACTATTATTTATGTAGTCACAAATTATAAGAGCGGAAATTCAAAACATTTCTCTTTATTTTTCTGCTGGGATATATTCACCGGAGCAGATCTCGTTTATGACGTCACTAATACTAGAACGAGGCTAACGAAAAATACAGGCTACCGCGGTGCATTCCACTTATCTTTTTTTACAGACCGCTAGAGTGACGTGATGCTCTTTTCGAAAACCTGCATTGGTGCATTCGAGCATCACGTGACTCCGGCGGTCTGTAAAAAAAGATACGGTTAAAGCACCGCGGTAGCTTTTCTTTTTCGTTAGCCTCGACTAGAACCAGGCTAACGAAAAAGACAGGCTACCGCGGTGCATTCCACTTATCTTTTTTTACAGACCGCTAGAGTGACGTGTTGCACTTTTCGTACACCTGCATTGGTGGATTCGAGCATCACGTGACTCCCGTGGTCTGTAAAAAAAGATATGCGCAAAGCACCGCGGTAACCTTTCTTTTTCGTTAGCCTCGTATTAGAATCAGGTTTAGAAAAAATAGCACACAGAGTCATCTCGGAGTCCCTGGTTGGATCCCCTGGTTTCTTTAATAAAAAATCATTTACTTTCAAAATCATCTGACGAAAATTAATCAGTACACTGCAAAAAAAATTGTATTTTAAGGTATAATACTGGCATCCCAGCTGCCAGTATCATACTGTAAAATTAACAGTAATAAACTGTAAAATAAGCAGTAATACACTAGCGCGTATGCGCGGTAGTTTATTACTGCTTATTTTACTGTTTATTACTGTTGATTTTACGGTATGATACTGGCAGCTGGGATGCCAGTATTATACCTTAAAATCAACATTTTTCTTTTCGGTATATCGATTGAGTCTTAGAATCAACAATTTACTGACAGTCTTATTACATACCATGTATTCGCATTAATAATTCCAAAATTTGTGCAATCTTAGGAATAATTTTTGTGCGGTGAACTTAAACAAAATATGCGTGTGTGTGTGTATCGTCTAGTTGCAGGTGCGATCAGAATAAATGTCGCAATCTATCTGCGGCATAATGATTAATTATTTCTAAGTATGAATCTATTTTATTTGTGAAATTTAAAAGAAATACATTCATAAATAATATTTCTAAGTATATCAGACAAAAAAAACACAGAACGGATACATTATGTGAATTATTGTATATATTGGATTTTTGATATAATCATAAAATTTGAATATATCTTTTTCACACAATTCCACACAGTTGAAAAGTGTTTATGGCTACGGTTTGTCTACCGTCTGTCCGTGCTTTAACATCCGTAAATGTATACGGATTGCTATGTAATTCATGTATGTTATTGATATTTATTACATCAAGCTTACTATTAAAAATAAAAGGCATAGACGTTATAGTCCGTTTAGAGTAAGATATAAAAGAATTCCGTTAATTTTTTTCTATATCTAAAATTCTTTCCAGTACATTTTAATAATGTTATTATATTTAAAACATAGTGATACTGACATACATTACCGAGGTTGTTTACATTAAGTTTTTCTAGAGTATAGAGTAAGTAGCATGTGTTGTTTATTTACAGAGGTCCACTAAAGAATTTCATCCATTAGGATCTATGGAGAAAAATTGCTTATGGGGTATTTTAATGTTGTTATGCTTCTTCAAACATAATGCATTTGATTCGAATCACTGAGATTAACAAAAAGTTTTCTATTGATTATGGAGTACTTATACTTCATTCACATAGACATAAAAAAGAATTCTGTTACATGACTGATTATGAGCGATAGTTGCTGGGCGTGCGTTGTCACCTGTGGTATTCATTTTTAAATTTAACTAATTGTTAGTGAATTACGTGGTGTGTATAAACTCGATAGATCATATACAGGACTGCACAAAATAATTCCCCCACATCACTGGTTACGTAAAGTTTAATGCTAAGAGGAAATATTATTTTTCTGTCATATTCATGTGTTTGCAATTTTTGTTGGAAAATTAAATAAAAAATTTTACAGTGAGAATATTTCAAATTTACTTTCGACATTCAGAAAATATTTTAATATACAAACATAATATAAAATGGATTAAAAATATTTATATTTTTTAAACCTTTATTTTAATTAATACATACAAAGCTATTAGAAAATATATCATGATAATTGGTAAATTGCAGATGTCATTTTAATGATTCCTCAAGATTTATGAGAATCAATATCAATTGCCAGTAGTATGTCAAACACGGGTGTCTAACTAATGGAGTGGCGATTTAGTGGTAGCAAAATGTGATTGGTGACGCGGATTTTGGAAAAAAAGTTTTTCAAGATTTGTGATGTCTCGGACTTGACATTATCACAAATCTAATATATTTTACTCATCTAACTCTTCTAGGCGAGCGTCGCCAATTTCGGCAATGTGGGTTGCCATAGTTTAGAAATAAGTTTGAATCCGAGCATGCGCTCTATGCATATTTCGTCGCTGGCTTATAAAGGCACTCCATATCAATCCACGATGGACATTCCCATACAAAAGAAAACATATAAAACAAGGTGTACAATACCCGTTTTTCCGGTATAGCAATACTACATATGACAAAGATTTCTGGTCTCTTAAATTTAAACATAAAAATTTTCGTACGATTCTGATTGATGCTGTGGTCCTCTAATTAGAGAAAATTTAAAGAAATATGTTATAACTTTTGGGAACAGCATGAAACGTACTGTTGAGTTGATTGAAAAGTAATTTTGTTTCGTTTCTCCATTGCGTTAGAATGACAGGATCATAACTGCGATTTTTAATTAAAAGGATAGGCCATATTATACTGAGTATCTTTAGCCTTATTTACAATTTGAACTCACATACAAGGTATTCCTGTGAGCGTTTCGTCTGCCGGCAGTATTGAGAAGTTTCTAAATTTCATTGATACTTATGGAGCAACGAAAGTTGCATCTCTTTTTTCAGAAACGAATGATAGAAACACTCAAAATCGTGTCGTTGCAAGACAACAATTTCTATTTTAGCAGTACAAGGGTCATTTTCGCTTAACAGAACAATTGGAACATTATATATATTTAAAAATCAATATTTTTCCCCTTTAAAATTGTGTTCAGTTGTATTAAGAAACTGTCTTTAAGTAAGAAAATACCGTCAGCAAAAATATTTCGCAATGTTAAACCCCCCAAAATAAAATTTTAAGTTTCAAGGAGGTAGAGCAATAACAAAGTGAGATAGGTGCGACACTTAGACAGTGAGAAATAACAAAGGAAATGACAGGGAAATGACGAAAGGGAAATAACATAAGTAAGGGTATTTTGCCTACTATCATAACTATATACATAAAAAGGAATCCTACTTAAAGATAACTTTAAAAATACAATACAAATAAGGATTAATCGCTGATTGAGGTTTCATTGAAAAATTAAGGCAAATAAAGAGACAGGGTGATGACAGTCAATGAAAATACTTACCAAGATGTAACTGAAAATCTCTAAGATTTACTTGTCCATGATTATTTCGGCAAAAACAACAATTAAAGATATCTTCTATGATAATGCCACTCTTCGCAGGTGAAATTTTGAGGTAATAGGACTGTTGCCAGATGTTAGAATCATTAATTTCATTGTATGACAGTGGAATGACAATAAACCAAAGGACATTTTTATTATTTTCTCAGAAAAATACAAACCACTAAAATTCTTTACTTTTTAAATTTTTAGTATTATATGATAGTTTTTAATAATTTAAGCAATAAATTTATTCCAAATAGATTTGGATGGTTAACTTTTAAGAACCTTTTTTGGGCTAAGGTGGAGTCAGGGACACACAGGCGAATGACATTTATGACATAAACAAATTTACTTAAGTGGCTTATATTTATAAATTATATGTTTTATCCTCTTATACCTGCATAAAAACATTTGATTAACGTGTTCTAACATTCCGCTTCATTTTTATATGTTTATTCATTATTTTTGAAGCGGCGAATGGAATTTCGCTGTTTATGGAAAATGACTCACAAGTTTATCCTAAACCATATTTTGACAGATGACATTTCAAAGGTTATAAAAAACTGGCTATGCGCATATTGTGTATGTGCGTGCGTGTATATGTTTGTGTGTGTGTGTGTGTATATGTGTCTATAGGAGTAATACTAAGACATAGGTTGCTGCTCCAGAGTCTAGTGATTCCATAACAGCCAGGACCTGCGTCGCACATGTATAACCATGCGTAACATGTGTAACCAACCCTTCAGCCAAGTCTTCCGAGGTATATCCACTCAATGCTATGCGTCTTCCCGATGAACTCGATGCACCATCCAATAGTCCTGAGTTGCTACTATAAGAGTCCATTGCTATATGGACACAAGACTCTATATAATACACATTATATTGCTATTTGATAAACCTTCACCAATTGAAAAAAAAATCCATGGGTCAAGCATAGACTATAAAACACTTCTCCACACTTCCAGAATACTTTAGCAAAACTTCACCGTTTGATAAGGTGATATATTATGTCTAAGTAAACAAGAGATGACAAGGGATGACCGCCCCAACGCATAACACATTTAAAAAACCCAATTTCAGGAATTACCGTCAAGAGTATGAAACATATCCGAATTCTTTTGTGCACCCCTGTACATGATCTATAAATTTGTATATATGCTACATAGTATAGTCAAATTTAGTTCAGTTATGAAACGCATAGCACAGTTGTAAATTCCCCTTCAGCCATTTCCGCCAATAAACGGAAATGTACTCAAGATATTTTGTACTGCCTTGTATATAACCTATAGAATTTATATAAGCCATATAATAGGCAAAAAATTAGTTAATTTTAAAGAACGTGTACCACAACTGAAAACGCACTTCCAGCAGTTATTGTTCCTTGACACTGCTGTAACCGTATTTTTTGTGTGTCCCTGTAAACGAAAACAATGAATGCTATACACACCATATTTTATAGTAAACGTCTTGTAGTGCTCCTCAGTGATATATATGAATTTAAATATGTTTCAAATAGGGTAACATCAATAAAATACACCATTTTACCCCATAGACCGTGTTGTAACAGAATTCTCTTGAGTGACCTCGTAAATGAACTAAATACGCTTTATTTTTATATATTTTTTTCAATGCCGAACATGCCATAGTAAACCTCATTAACATTTGTCAATTGCATGACAATCCATGTATATTTACGCGGGTCAGAGCACCGACATACAGATAAATGGTAGACAGACAGACAGCAGACTGGGAGACGACAGTCAGAGGAATGGCCAGGAAACCGAATTTATAAACACTTTTCAACTATGCTGGAAATTGTTAAAAAGAACATTTTCAGCAGTAATTTTTAATTCGGAAAAAGAGGTAAGTCTGTTCAGTAACCAATGTTTAACAGTATTCTGATTGTTTAATTACATTTTAATATTTATAAGAAAAAATAAATGACAGAGAAAACAAAAACAAACATTGTTACTATCCAATGAATGTTTTTTAGAATCCTAATAAAATTCAAAATAAGCATTTTCAAAAAATGACATTTATTTTAATTTTGCTACAAGCATGAAGAAGATACATTTGTTTTGACTTCTATTTTGAATTGAATAAGAGTTATTTGTGCTTTCGTCGTAGTATATTAAAAGATATAAGCATATGAACATTTTATCAATCCTAAAATGTACAATTTTATCTAATCCATAATATGCACCAGACAAAATAATTATTATTTTCAAAATAATTTTAAAACATTCCATGTTAAGTCACTATTTCTTTGGATTACTAAAACAGTTCTTTTTTCTAACTTACAACCAAAATAAAGTGAGCTGAAACTCAGTTGGATAGATTAAATTGGATTAAAATATATTTTTTAGTAATTCAAATATTTGTCAAATTTTAATATTTTATCATATTATTAATATATTTTAGTGTAATATTGATATTACATAAATTTAAGCAAAAAGACGTGGATTATACAATTGTCATTTTTTCAAATCCCCTTAATTTTTCAAACGTTTCTGTTCTACATAAAGTGATATATGTACAAGATTATATTAGTTTAAAAACAAATAATTTTATTTCTCGAAAATTCAAAATGATTATATTAAATTTGTAAAAATAATAATAATAACATGACTTGGCTTTAAAATAAACACATTTATGTTAATTCATTTTATCCTTATTTTGCATATTTAACATTAAGCATAAACTTGGAATAACTGCGATTACACAAGATGTAATTTTCCATCTGGACGAGAAATGTCCGGGCCAGGATTCGAACCTGGGAACGCTTGGCTGAAGCCGCCACGCTCTACTACTGAGCTATCCCGGTCGAATCTGGAGGGCATAATTCATCCAGTCCACCAATTTGAAATAATTGTGTTAAAAAAATAATCCAGTAACTGGGATTACGTTTACAATTCCTCCATGTGATAAGACTTAATTCTTAATAAGACTCATTTAAGACTTAATTAATCAGGTTTAATTCGTTATTCTTTAAAAAATTAAAAGAAAAAAAGTCATTTTAACTAATTTTGGTGTATTTTATCTCTTATTAAATAAATACGGAAGAAAACTGAATATATTTTTTAAAAAAATCATAATTCGCTATGTAATGCTTTAATTTATTAGACTATTGTTAAATTAATCTCCCGTTTGCTCTTCTAAATAGTTAAATAAAAAAGATCAACTTATTGATGTTGTTATAGTGGTATTTTCTTTTTAAACTTTATGTAGTATATTCTTTTTGACTGAAAGCGTAACAAAGATATAAAGAACAGTGTTGCAAATTCATTAAAATAGGAACACACTGCAACAGCAATAACTCGACTTCCCAGTAACTCCACATTTATTTTTCACATGCTTGTTACAATATTAACTTCGGTCAGGAATAAACTCGTTAACTGGATAAAATTTAGAAGAAACTCGCTAATTCGAATAAAAATTTAATTATTCTATCACAACTAATCTTTAAATTTATCTTTTAACTTCTAATTATTTTTTGTTTCTATATTTCAACTTAACTTTCTACATTCAAATCGATTGTTTGTTTCTATATTTTAACTTAATTTGCTATCTTATTCGACATCAAGATACATTTCTCCACCATATTCCGTATTAGTTATTATAACTCCCTGATTAAGAAATAAATGCAAATAAGTTTATTAAATGAAGTATTTCAATTGTTAAATAGTTCTTATTTTTATAGATATTTTATGATTAAAAAATCACTCTAGATAAAAAATCTTTACAATAAACTTTTATGTATGAAATTATATAGAACCTCGCTAATTTAATATCCGCTTATGTCGACAGGTTATTTTATTCCTATGGAAGTTAACTTATCGAAGTTCCACTTCATAATAAATTTAAATTCAATAAAAAAATGTCTTATAGACAGATTGTATTTATGCTTACGGGAGTATAAGAAAAATATATACGTAATTTCTATTTTAAATTACCTTCGTGCCAAACACTCAATATTTAACAAATTGTTCCTACATTTAGATGTACCCTAGTCTTACTTATATGTTACTATACATCTTGCATACTTACACCAATCATATAACATACGTACATACTTATAGCGTACCCAAAAATAGGCTGATGGTTTTTATATTTGAATAGCAAGCAAAATGGGACAGGTATGGAACTTTTAGTTATTGTCACAGATACCAACTCTACTACCAAAACCAGAGGCTATGTCCCGGAGGCATTGGACGAAAGTATGCAGCTTCCATTTCATGAACCACACCATGGCGGAAGTTTGACTTGACTATAAGGTTTCCCCACAATTTTGGTCGTAAACGGTTAAGGAGGATCTCCCCTACTTACTGACCATTCAACGATAGGGTGATCAGCACGACAAGTGCTGCTGTTGGCTGGTTATCTCCTCCCCCCCCCCCAATAAAAAAACAAAAAAAAAACACTGACAGCCATTTTTGCTGTTTGAGTTTAGGTGTTCTGATGAAACCGGTACTATACCGCATTGTGCGTTGATTGTGCTGTTAAACTTATTCTTGTAGGAGGTTAATGTATGAAGTCAGAAATTTCTTTATTCTTCTTTATTGTTTTAGCACCAAATGTCCCGAACAGAAGACGATGCACTATCATTAGTAGATGTAACCCATTTCTTTCACTACGAACATTTCTGTCATCTCCAAAAAAATCGTAGTCCACATTTAGACGACTACAAAAAACCATCTGCATATATTAGAAGTGAATAACGATGGTGGCAATTACCAGCGACATGGCTTTTGTTTTTAGTACTTTTCCTTCACTTCTAAGCATCGCATAAATTCCATTATTAAATCATAGAATAGAGAGAAAAATGCACTGTTCAATGAAATTTGTTTAAAATCTGTAGCTCAATTTAATAACCTTTCACGGCTTTTTAAATAATTTTCAAGCCTGATTTTTTTATGTAAATTTCAACACTGAACATTTGTTTGCTAAAATACTAAACTCTGTAACGCTACAATCTTTAAAGATCTTGGCCTACTGTGCCTAACTATGTTTTCTGGACTATGGGCCCCGAGGTGCTATACAAAATATGTCCCGGCCAGGTATTCAACCTAACGCGGGTCACCCAATGTTTGTTCCCCAGTAAGCTTGGTACTCATTTTACCAACTTCGAAGGGATGAAAGTTTGAGAGAACGCAGTTCAGAGTCGAACTCAGGAACTGCAGCGTGGCAGAGAGTCGCACTGGCCTGCACATTAGTTTACTACAATAATGAAAAGTAGCTTGTGACAGACAAGCTGCTACAATTGCCAATTGACTGGTCAGAGAAAAATAATAAAGAGTTTTTTCTTTTTTTTTCTTTTATTGGGTCAATTGTCAAGCAATTAAGACTACAAAGTTCTTTAAAGTTATTGTGAATACAACTAAAGAATTTAAAGAACACTTTTGCATCAAGCCACATTTGTTCAAAAGGTCCCGATTACGGAAGATTAATCAGAGAATCAGATGAGCCATAAAATACTGAAGTTTCGCATTAACTAATAAAATATGTCAACAAAAAACAAATTTCAATTTTCTAGTTTATTTTTCTTTTGAGAATCACTTTGAACTTGATTGTAAATACAGAACCAAAATTTTCCTGTGCATACGTGTTATTAGATTAATATGAAACTCTATTTCATCAATTCAAGTTCCAATATCACTCAAAAACGACATTTTCAAAACTGAGCAAAAAATACTCAATTCTGAGTATGTCACATAGTCAAAATGGCTCCGAATCAAAATTACTCAAGTTTGAAACATGTACATACTCATTTCTGAAAACATGCACACACTCAAGAATAAAACATCATGTGCTCCTATTTGACTATGTCCATTTTTCAAAAATGAGTATGAACTGACTTCTATGAACTCATTTTTGAGTATTTCCAAGTTTCAAAAATGAGTTTGAACTGATTCTAATCATTTTTGAGTATGCCCATGCTTCAAAAATGAGTATGAACTGACCTCTATGCGCTCAGGTTTGAGTTTGTCTATGTTTCAATATTCTTAGTATTTCTCGTATTTCAGAATTGAAAGTATTGCGTCGTCATATTTGAAACAAAAATTTCATAACAAAATGAAAACATCAATTTACTCAGATTTGAAAGTGTAATTTTTCTCAGTGTATTCTTAATAAAAAACTTTTTTTTTTAAACTATACAGTATATTTCCAATTTTTCAGCACTGACGACTTACGAAATCAAAGGTATGAGGGAAAATTGAAATTCTCGGATAATATGGGGATAATATTCTATGCATTTTCTAATTGCACAAATATTAAACTGTAATTAAAATTAATATAAATAAAATAAATAGCTACTATGATAAAGTAAAATACCATATCTGATATCAATATCAATTAAAATTAAAAGAAATATTCTAAATAAAAATAAGGTAAATTTTAAGTGAGTCTTCTGTAATTAAGTACATTTAAATTTTTATTATAGGTAAAATGACAATTTCAAGAAAAAAAATCAGCAATACATGCTTTTATTCTTTTCTTTAATTAGGATACACAGAAGAGGGAAAACATAATTTTATGGCTAAAGATAATTAGAATATGCAAGGTATTTGTAGATCCGGATTCTTCTGAATTTCCGAAATTCTTCGATTATTTTAAATGGTTATTGTGATATATTTTTTAAATATATTTAATAGATTTTTAAAAACTAGTATGACAGCGTTGTAATCACTTCTTAGGAATTTTACTAGTATAAACCTTTGTATAATTGATTATATGTTAAAAATAATCTGTTACCGAAGTTTTGAAATCCAGCCACAAATATTATCAAATATGTCCCTGAAACCGAATGATGAAATATGTGAAGGTTGTCGAATAACAGAGTGTGCCGTATTAAGGAATGTCGGATAATCTTATGCCTTGTAAATTACTTGAAAGTGTTCTTGTGAATCCGTTTACTTCTAAATTAATGAGATGTTAGAAGTGTTCTATTTTTACTGCCTTCCTGGTATAGTTTTGTTTGAAGATTGTTTAACTGTATTATACAAGATCTAAAACATTGCTTTATTTATCAAATTTTAATGTATATTAAATATAACAAATATTCATGCAACCAAAAGGCTGAAATATATTTAGGTTGTCAGTTATCAGAGTGTGTCGTATAATGGAGGGCCGGATAATCAGATGATTTGTAAACTACTTTAAAATGTTCTTGTAAATTCGTTAAAATCTACACTAATGATGTGTTAGAAGTATTGTATATTAACTGCTTTCCTGGTATAGTTTTGCTTGAAGATTGTTTAATTTTGTTTTACAAGATCCGGAACATAGTTTTATTTATCCAATTTTAACGTATTTTAACTATACCAAAAAGTTTGTGCAATTTGAATACTGAAATAAATGCGGATTGTCGGTTAACAGAGTATGTTGTTTAATGGAGTGTTGGATAATCAGATGGTTTGTAAATTACATGAAAATGCTCTTGTGAGTTCGTTTACTTCGAAATTAATGAGATGTTAGAAGCATTGTACATTTACTGCTTCTCTGGGTGAGTTTTGTTTGCAGATTTTTTAACTGTGTCATACAAGATACGAAATGTATTTCAATTACACCAATTAGTTTTTTTTTTTTTTTCAGAATGAAACTAATACCACCTTTGTAGTTTTACATATGTTTTGCTTTATTATTCACATATTAAAATATATATCAACTACGATGATGTCATATTGAAAAAAATCAAATTGATATAATGGAAATACATTAAAATTTTGCTAAATAAATCTTTGTACCTTATCTTGTTTACCACATCTTCAAACAAAAATTAATCAAAAAGACAGTTAACTTACATTTCAAATTACATTAAAACAGTCAAAACATGTTAGGAAAAACAAATAAATAAATAAAAAATACCTCTATCGGGGAGCCAAAATTCAACGTTTATCCACTCATTTCTTTTGCGAAGTTGAAATTATTTTTACACTTATACTAATATTTTACAACATACAATATTTAAAAAAAAATCAGTTTTATACATACAAAAATTATATATAAATGTAAAATGCATTTACTTATATCAATCATTACTTTTTTTTTTTTTTAATTAAAAATTCTGAAAACAAAATGATGATTCTGCTTCCAATTGAAAGTATTTGAAAATTAATTTCACAATCTACCCAATCATTTTTTCTTTCAAATCTATACGGATTCGTAATGAATATTTCATTTATTTATTTTTTTACATTCAGAAAATATTTATTTGGGCATTCCCTTTTCCTATATGCAGGATCATATTAAATTTTAAAATAAAATCTGTTTTTTTTTCTACATATAAACGTAAATGTGAAATAAATTATTTTATGTTATGTAAGAGAAATTATGTACTTTACGTAGTCAATTCGGTAACTAAAACTCTTGATTTTGTTAAATAAATCAGGAGATTTTCTGAGTAATAATAATTAAAAAAAACAAGTAAGATAATGCTATTAAATCATTCATTGATAACTATATAAATTTTGTTTTAAAAATCTTTAAAATAGCTTTCTTATATATATATATATATATATATATAATGTCAAAATATGTATAGTAACGAAAAAGTAATATTTTCTGATCTAAAATTCATGTCTTATTGATAAAAAAATCTAATGATTTTTTGTTTCCATGAATAACTGAGGAGTTTTATCGATGACGGAATGATGATAAAGTCTAGCAGATGATGCGAGATTTTCTTTTAAATTTGAGAATACATGTGTAATAAGAAAAAGTTTTAATAATTGAGAGACCTATTATATTTCCTGCTATAGTTTGATGTTAGAAGAATGTGTCAATTAATTTCAGCCTCTAATACTGCTTTTGAAGGAAATATAAAATAATAAAAACAAAATACTTTGGTCGTATGAAAATGTCATACAGATTTGTAGCTTATACCCTATCAAAATGTATAAAGACAAAAATGCATATTTAAACTTAATATTAATAACACCAGTTGGCATTAAATGCGTGTGAATCAAGATGCAATTAGAATAAAAAATTGTATGTTTAAACATCAATTTCCATTAGTTGCATCTACAACATATTGATACACTTACTTTAATTTAAAACACTACGTTCATGTACATCTAAAATTTCGAAATCAATGGGAAAAATAAAATTTGTTTGGAACTGAGGTACAGTTATTTATATTCAGTTAACTACTAAGTAGCAAGAAATACTAAATTTATAATTTTTACAATTGCGACATGCAGGTTCATTGAAATATATATTAATATTGCTTAAAAACATTTTGATTGTTTTAATAATATATTAAGACATGATTTTTTAAGACTGCTTATAATATGCGTCCACGAACAACTTATTCGGTTGTGGAAACAATGATGTACTTTCAAATACATTCTGGTTCCTTCTACTATATTTACCATTTGTATAATTTGGTTCAGAAGATATGTTTTGAGTTTTCGCGAACCATGCATAATAAGCAATGTCCCATGGTTTGCATATGTGGATTGCTTATGTTAGAGTGCACTGTAAGACTTAGTATGGAGATGGGCAGTTCTCCACAAATGCGATATGGAAATCGTAGAGGGCACTGTAATCGAGTAAAATATAGTGAGAATCGTTTCATTGAAATGTCTGGAAACGGACAAATAACTCGAGAAATATAAATCGGATTGAAAAACGGAAAAATACGTATTCAATATTTTAGAAAAATGCAACTTTTGTATCCCTAAATAGATTTTTCTAAAATATTGAACACGTACTTTTCCGTTTTTCAATCCGATGTGTATTTCACGAGTTATTCGTCCGTTTCCAGACATTTCAATGAAAACGATTCTCACTACATTTTACTCGGTTACGCCGCCATCTACGATTTTTCAAAGAAAGTGTTAAACACAAAAGTTACGTATTTTTTCCCAGTAGAATCCGAATCTGCAATAAATAAGGGTTATCATTTAAGATTTCAAAGTTCCCCCTTTTTTCCTCCAGGGATCAGAGTTGGGGGGGGGGCAACTTTGATGTTCCTAAATAGATATCTCAAAAACATTAAACATGCATTTTTCCGTTTTTCAATTCGATGTATATTTATGGAGTTATTTGACCGCTTCCAGACTTTTCGGACATCCTGTATATCGCAGGCAACTCTATCCGGTTAACATTTTGTGATTTTATATAAAATATAAATTAATACCTGTCTAATTTCAATCTTTTATTCTCTGTTTTAATTTTTTTTTAAGTAAAAGAGGCGAAATTAAATTGAAAAGTGTTTAATTTATTGATATTTTCTACTTTTAGTTCAATTTTTTTTATATTCTTTCTTTTTCTTTTTTTCTTTTTTTTTTAAATTTTGTACTTTATGTACTTTCACATACGCAGTGAGTCAGTTTAACTACGCTTTTACATAATTGCCCCCTCCCTATTAGTGATAGATAATATGTATTTTTAAAAATTAAATTTGTTAACAATAAGTTTGGTTAAATGAATATGTATAACTTATATATGTATTTTTTTTGTAAAAGTTCTCAGAAAGACTTAGTTTTTATATATAATATGAGATGTAGCTTTATTATTACTATTGTGCCAAGCCATTCTCAACGTCTTCGATTCGATTAGTGCTATACTGATTATAATTAAGAATATAATTTAATAAGAATTTTTCATAACTGTATAACAAGAGACAGGTTCGAAAGTAATTTTACATATCAGTAGTAAAAAATTAATTTTAATTTCGACGGCAATTGCGAGAACAATGTTACAGAAAAATAAACCGGTCAAGTGCGAGTATAACTCGCGTTCAAAGGGTTCCGTATATTGAATTTATTAATTACTATTT
Source organism: Maratus michaelseni (assembly GCA_963931845.1). NCBI lineage: Eukaryota > Metazoa > Arthropoda > Arachnida > Araneae > Salticidae > Maratus > Maratus michaelseni. Next base: position 285,296,568 of record OZ007587.1, read on the forward strand.
ATTAATTAACAAACTTCTACTACTCCTGATTTTTCATAATTTAGTTTCAGTAGGTTCGGAAATAAGGGGCATATTTTTCCAGTACTTTAGACGATATCTCGAAAATATAATACCTAAAATTAAAACAAATGTATTTTTGAGTTCGATGTGACGAGATATTTCGAACGATACCCTACACGATACATAAAAAGAAAATTTCTTTTTCAAGTAAATTAATTAATATCTCGGCTAATTACCAACAATTGTTTTCGAAAATCATTATCATATATCTTTGGATGATTTTGAGTTGATATATACCTCGAGCGCTCGTCAACACCCTTTTGACCATCCGAAAAGTAAATTTTGTGCGTAATGGAAATATGCGTTTTTCTCAAAAACTATGTTACCTAGGAAAATCTCTAAAGTTTTCCTGCAAGGTTTAAATATACTTCTGCAATCCCTAATTTTTTTATATTTTTAGTTTCAGTAGATTCGGAAATAAAAGAAGGAGGCATATTTTCGACGATATTTCTGAAAATATAATACCTAAAATTAAAACAAATATATTTTTGAGTTTGGTATTACGAGATCTTTCACACGATACCCACACGATGAACAAAAAGAAAACTTTTTTTTTCATATAACTTAATTAGCCATCTAATTTTTACCTAAACATATTTGTGAATAGCTAAAAATCTGAAAATATGTGGGTAAAAAGGCTTTATAATTTTCCCAAGTTGAACTTTCCACGTCTCATAGTTTACAAGAAAAGGGCTCTGACAGATGAAGAAAGGAGTGATCTTATAGTGCTTCTGTTTTTACTTTTTTAAGAGGCGAACCCTAAAAAGAATATTTTTCGTAAACCTTCAGACAGTGTACACGCTGAAAGATTAATATAAGTTAATTCATAAAGTTACGCCCTTTTTGTTCGTTAATTTCGTTGTACATTTTCAAAATTGTCCTTTTAGATGTTCGCATCAAGAATTTGTTCAGCTATAAAATGATTCTTAGAAGATCTGTTACTTAGAATGATTATTGTGACCAAAATAGTTTTCGTTTTGATGAAGTAAAAATACAAGGAAAGGAAAAGAGGAGAACGAAACTGCCTCCAATTAAAATCTTTTGAAAAAGAATTAAAAGACAAATAAAACGTTAACATATTTTTTTAATATATTTATTCCGTCAATATAAATGATGGCATAATATAAATGATCTATAAAATAATTCTTAAAAGATCTCTTACTGAGAATGCTTAATTGTGACCAAAATATTTTTTGCTTTGATAAAGGAAAAAAAAAAGAAAAAAAGAAGAAGTAAACGGCCTCCAATTAAAACCTTTTGAAAAATAGTTAAAAGATGAATAGACTTTTAAAATATTTATTTTATTTTTCTTTTATGTTTACTCCGTCCTTATTAATGTAACACACAAATGTGGATGTTTTATGTATATTTGTTCGTTTTATTTAATACAATCAAATTCCTCCAAATGTACAATGTTAAAATTTTTAATAATTTTGTAAAGATTTTGTGTATTATCTGATTTCATTTGAAAAATCCATACATTTATAATAACTATTATATTATGTATACCAGTATAATACATTCGATATATTTATAATATACCGTATTTCCTCGCGTATTTTACACAATTTTTTTACCATTTATTTTGTGCCAAAAGTAGAGGGGGGGGGGGGGGTATAAAATACCCGAAGGAGAGTATTTTTATTACGTTGTTGTTGTTGTTCTTATTGTTTTATCTTTTTTATGAACGGTAATTAAAGAAATGTCTTTATTTAAGATAATTACAATATTTGAAAAATAGTTAATGTTAATAATAATAAAATTTCAGCAGTTATTTAAGCGAAACCTTTTAAACAAGCTGAACGCAATCCTTTTAAGTATCTTCCATTAGAAAAAGTACGAAACTACCTATCACAGTCGTCCGGAGAAAAGCGATTTCGATATATTTTCACCGATCATAATGTCTATACACTAAAATCACCCTGCGTCTAAATATTGATTTATATATATATATATATATTATTATCGTTGACCAATTGACCGAAGTTCGTTGACGATCATGATCCGCCCTAAAATGACGGCGTCTTTTCAGGTCACAAACGAACCAAACAAAAGTAGGGGTGCAAACATTATGTGATTTTTTTTTTCCAAAAATTTTTTAAGTACGAACAAATAAGATCATTTTAAACATAGTAATAAAAATAGTTATTCCGATAGACATGGTTCAGTTGAGCATATACATATTTTAGGGAATGTACTAACGTGTCAGAATTCCGGAACTAAAATAATAATTTAAGAATAATAAAAATTCATTTGATTAGCGTAAGTGATATAGTGATGTAAAATAAATGTAATAGTTTAATAACGGTCCATTTCGTCATTAAACAATAGTTTAATTTAGGTAATATGTAATGTTTTAATTACCAACCAATATGTGCAAATATTTACATTTTGGTTTTACATTTGATGCTAATATCTTTTTCATAACATCAAGATCAAGCATACTATCTTAAAACACAGTCTTTCAAAGTTATAAAACTTGTAGTTAGCCTTTCTAGATTTCCAAAAGAATTTAAAATTAATTTAACGTTTATGAGTCTTAGAGTAATGAATTTTAAGGTATAGTTACTTTTAACATAAAACGTCTATGCTAAAGATTTTATTCTTTACACACATATAGCAGTAAAAGTTTATACACTAACTTGTAAATTACTTAGATTATAAAATTTACTTAGCATATGATTTTAAATTACATTATTCTAGTGTTATACACTGCAAAAATATTAGTACATTTATATAAATAGAAATATTATAAAACCGGATTGGAAAAATAATTATCTTGACACTGCAATACCTATCTTTATCAAAATGTTAGTTTACATTCAATAACTGAGTGAAGGTTTTAAATTTTTAGAAAGAAAAACAACTTATACGTTTAATTCGTTCTCATTGCAGCTCAGATTTTATGTGATTATCTTTATTTTTCAACTAAGTACGGGATCATTAAGGAATTTGTGGTAACAAGATGGCAGATCAGCTAACTAAATCAGCAATAATCATAAGTTACCCTTATACTTCTTACCTGACCATTCTTGTTCTCTCAAATCTGTCTTAAAATATTAATTTCTTCAACGTTGCCAAAAACACAAGGATTCTTGAACAGTTAGAAGATGTACGTACGATTTTATCCCACAAGTTTCAACTACACTGTTCATTAACTATATATATTTGTATCTTTTTTGACAAATCATGATCCATTTCAGAAACATCTCTATCAGACAAATAAATGCGATTCTCATTTCTGCATGTGTAATAAACTTTCAACTTCATTCCATTATATTTATTCTAGAATGTCCTTTAACAATTCATTTCCATGTAAAGAAAACCGTCATCCACGTCCTTAAAAGATTGGTAAAATATCTCCTGGATAGGTCAGTTCTTCTGGATTGAATCTCAAAACATTTTCTTCTTCCTTTTTAACTTTTTATACTTTCATTTTGTCTTCCCACTGTATGATGCTCTTTACTTTGACTGGTTATGTTGTATGTATATGTTTATGGTATATATATATGTATGTACGTACAGGGTGTTTCAGAAAGGACTCCCTAATTTTGAAATGACGTAACTGCGAAGCAGTGAGAGACAGAAAGGTGAAACAAGTAGTATATTGAACAGACAGATCTGGAATGTATTATACTCCGGTTTGCAGAAATAGTTCCAATACGGACGAATAAGTGGCAGCACAAGCACATGAAGCTTTAAATAGTATTCAGAAGTATAGAAAGTTCAATCGTGAGTCTGTTTCATTGCTGACACGAGTAAGGGAGTTGTATCGAATTAGTTATTATAAGGAAATTGAAGAACATCAAGTCTTATTCGTTGGAGCAACGTATTTTTATTGTACTAGAGTACGAATTATGTCGAAGTCCAACGATGACAAAGCGAAGCTTTAAAAAAAATAATGTTAAAAAAGGTCCAGACCAGAAAACAATTCATAATTTATTCAACAAGTTTGAACGGACAGGCAGTGTGGCCGATAATTTAGCCGAAAATGTGGATGCAGGCAATCAGTCATGACACCTCAAAATGTGCAATCAGTCGAAGAAATTGTTAAGTGTAGTCCTCGGAAATCGATCAGACGAGCCGCTGCTGAAGCGAGATTCTCAAACCCGACTACGTACAGGAAAATGCGAAAGGGACTGAAGCTGTTTCCCTATAAAATACAGTGTCATCAAGCAATCTCAAATACATCTCTGCTGCGACAAAGAAAAGACTTTGCAAATGGGTTACTCCAGATGATTGATGAGAGTAAAATTGATGTCGGCTGCGTATGGTTCACAGACGAAACCCATTTTCATTTAGATGTATTTGTGAATAAACAAAACTGGCGAATGTGGGGCCTTGAAAACCCGTTTATGTATCCGGCAAAACCACTGCACCCTACAAAACTTACAGTTTGGGCTGGACTGTGCAGTAAAGGGATCATTTGGCTCTTTCTCACGAGGGAAACGATTAATTGATTCCGATATATCGAAATTTTATAGCAATTTGTTGCCACATTTCAAACTCTAAACGATGCACCAGAGAATTCATATTTTATGCAGGATGGGGTACAACCACACCGTACTCCTGCAATGTTTGAGTTCCTTGAGGAATACTTCAGTGACCACGTCATTGCTTTCAATTATTTCAGAGTGATATGCATTGGTATGGATTGGTCTCCATATTCCCTGAATCTCAATTCATATATGACATCTTCTTGAGGGGCTACTGGAAAGACACAGTTTACTCTTAGAATCCTCAAACGTTGGAACAGCTTCAACAATTCATCTGTGAGGCATGTGCATCCGTTTCAGTAAGAGACATTGCAACGAGTGACTTCAAACTTTACCCTTCGGTGGCGTCTTGTTATTACTAAGAAAGGTGACCATATCGAAACCATTGTAATGTGATTTGACCTCTGTACACAAAGCGCAGTTTTAGGCACTATTTCAAAGACACTGCTCTGTGATTGCAGCGCCCTCTGATATCCAATCTTGGTACTATATTTGCAAACCGGAATATAACAAAATCCAGACCTGTCTGTTCAACATACGACTTGTTTCAACTTTCTGTCTCTCGCTCTTTTGCGGTTATGTCATTTCAAATTTGGGGAGTCCTTTATGAAACACCCTGCATATGTATGTATGTTTATGTTTTTCTTTTTAGTATATATTGATATAGTCGTTTCTTAAGTTGGTTATTTTTTTCTTTTTCTATTCATCATGATTTTATGTATCTGAGCTGTAATATGTGCATCCTCCAGGGCTTGCACTAAATCTGTAAAGTTTATCTCCCTAGGCTGGTTATCCACTACCCATCTTTGAAATATTGTATTTAAAAATGAGGTATAGTCTTTGAGTTTAGAGCTGGTTCTACATTTCGAAAAATTACGACACAGAAATCGATACCTGCTTACTCTACAAGTTTAAACACAGTTTCTTTGACTAATGAGTCAGATGAGTTTTCGTAATGAAGTGGATGGTCATTAGAATATCCCAAGCAATTAAGATAATTTTAAACGACGTAATAAAAGCACTACTAATAGTTATTCCGATAGGAATTTTTCAGTTGAGCTGACATATATTTTAATGAACGCTTCAATGCATCAGAAATGCGGAATAATGATAATAATTCATGTAATTTTAACTTCTTAGAAAAACATTACAGTTAGTTACGCACAGTATATCTACAAAGATTTATTAATTAACTAGTAATAGTTAAAGGCAAGTTAATTTATACTTGGCATATGATCTTAAATTATACTAATATACTATTAATTATAGAAAACTGTCTTTGTTATTTTTTATTAATTACTACAAAATTCATCATGCAATTCAAATTTTTTTTTTTTTTTTCCTATTCCGTTTCACAAGTAGTTCCAAATCTATAAAATGTGGCCAAATATCGAAAAAGAAATTTATTTTGGTATTTTTATATCTTCACTTAGATATAGGACAATTTGGGAAGCCATACAATACAATAGAGAACAGATTTTTTAATATATTGTGCGCCGGGATTTAATTGTGAACTGTAAACTCCAATGAATTTCAACTTAAATCAGTACTTAGGTAAAAATCCAACTTGTTTTTTTTAAATTGAACTGTTTTTGTTAAAATTTACCAATTTTAATTCTGTAAAATGGGCTCAACTTACAAAGATACGTAGACTAGTAATAATTACCTTTCCAAAAAAAAAAAAAAAAAATCAAAATTAATTTTTTTTATAAATAAACAAACTAACATTTTATTGAAATCTATAAGAAAAAAAATCTGTTTTTGATCCCGGTGAATCCTATATCGAAACTGATTAGTATATTCATTGTGGAATGTTTTCTATTAAAAAAATCCCCAAAAAGCTGCTCAACTTTTGGCGCAGAGTTTTTTATAAATTGCCATATTTTAAATTTTTTGATGAAGTAAAAATACATAAATGTTTAAATTTGTTTTCTTTATAGTTTGTTTTAAATTAAATTACATAAATACGGATTTTTTTTAATATAAATATCGTTTAACACAACTTTATTGGATTTAAAAATAACGTATATATTATTTTATTAATAATTCCCGAATATAATATTCATAAAAAAAACTTGATATATGACACTTCTATTTTTAACGTATTTAATTTAGACGATGATATTTTTGGGATTCCTTACTTAAAGCATAAAAATGGAACCATTATAAAATCGCTCGTGTGTCTGACTGCCCGTCTGTCACAACTGTTTTCTTTTTCGAAAACTATGAAACGTGGAAATCTCAAACTGGGCAGAGTTATAGAGGCTATTGACCCGCAGATTTACAGCTTATTAGCCAATCACAAATATTTTTAGGAAAACTTTAGGGGGCAACTTCAGTTGCTTAAGTAAATATCTTGTGGGGTATCGTTCAAAAGATCTTGAAATACTGAACTCAAAAATGTATTTGTTTTAATTTTAGGTAATATATTTTAAGAGATATCGTCCAAAATGTACTGAAAGCATATGTGTTTCAACCCATCTATTTTCAAATCTACTGAAACTAAAATTATGAAAAAATTAGGTGTAGTAGAAGATTTTTTAAACCTTTCAGGAAAACTATAGCGATTATCCTAGTTCACATAGTTTTTGAGAAAATTGTCTTTTTCCGTTACACACAATATTACTTTCAGGGCGCCCACCAAGGGAGTTGAGGGGCGCTCAAGATACCTATCGACGCGGAATCATACAATGATTGTTGATAATGATTTTTGAAAAAAAATGGCAGCAATTAACCGATATATTAATTAAAAACTTATCTAGAAATCCGAGGCACGGACCAAGGTGGTGTTGCAACCTTGAAACCTTTTTTCGGAGCGCGCTTTGCTGAATTCCAAGTTTAAACTTTGTACAACTAATATTTTAAATCATAGCAATGCATGTAAAATTTATAAATTAATGATAAAAATAAACTGTGGAAAAATAATTTTACAAAATATCATTTTATCCTATTTCATCTATTTTTTTTTTCATTCTGTCCTTATTTATCAGATTTAAAATAATCATAGTAAAAAATCCTAAAATTTAATTGCTTTCAGAACCATGTGCTATGACTTCATTTTCTTCATCGTTTTTTCTTTTAATTCTGCCCGTCATAATGTATGCTCCAATTTGAGTTTTCGCATTTTCAAAGAGGATTATAATCAGCAAAATGAAAACCTTAAAACCCACTTTCATATGCATTCGTACAGAATTTAATATTTGACCACATTTTTGACATTTGGAAACACTGTGCGTCTGTACAGCTCAAATTCACACAATGGTTTAAAATATTAATGCGTAATATGCAATTTAATTGATTTTTTGCTGCTCACAACTATAAACACACACACACATACATATATAGATTATTATATAGATATGTAGAGAGAGACAGAGAGATAGGTATATATAAATATATATTAGATATAACGGAAATTAACATTTTACTACATTCACCTACTAGAAAAAATAATAATAATGCTTGTTTTCTCGATTAGATCCACTGTCCCCTTTTTTACATGCAACTTACAGTGTTCATATGACTATAGATGTAATTTTAAATAGACGACATATGTATGCATCACAAGTAACATAATCGTTATCTGTTTTAATCTAGTTAAATCTTTTAAATAGCTTCATTAACCTCTTCTGATTAATTAAAATATTACTATTGTACCTTATGTATTTAATTTACAATTTTTCTTAGAAAAATTTAACTTTGGTTGCTGTATTACCATTTAGTAGAATAATAATTATCAACTGTGCCCAGCTGAAAGCACTACTAATCCATATCGATTAAAAAATCTGGTTCCTTTTTGACTTTGTTCATTACAAGTTTGAAAACAAAGCAATATCTCCAGTTTTTGAAGTACATCTTTTTTGTAATTTATTTACCTTAATTTTAATTTTAAATATTATCTGAATGATAAAATTCTCTTTCAAATTTTATAGAAATAGATTTAAAAAAATTCTATAAATTTCAAATGTATTTATTTCTACGTAATTATTAAAGAAAAAATATTTTTTTTAATGTTACCTCTGTTGCAATATTACAGCTTTAAATGCCTGTATTTTAATTTAAAAAATTTATTTGTTACTGATGGTGCATATATTTGAGAAGTATCACATATTATTGCTATTACTCAGTAAAATCTATATCTTAAAAGAGGGAAAAAAGTGTCTGGAGATTCTCAAGTAGTTTTAGCCTAATGTATGAATTTTGAATGAAACAAAATACTTTACAGAAAACACTACAGTAATAAATCCATTCTTAAAAATTATTTTTCTCTTGAAAAAAAATTAAAAAAAGGAAAGAAAATCCAAATATTCTCTATAAATTGCGAGCATCATTATCCCATGGGAAACAATTTTCCAATAAATATTTATACTTTTTATACTTTCGTTTTTCCTATTTTTTATTGATGGATATAAAATTATTCCGGATTTCCTTTGCTGGTTTCTGATATACAATAAACAAAAATATTCAACGAAAATTTACGCTCATACTTTCAAATATTCAGAGCATTGTACAGTGTTTATAGGCTTCTGATAATATTCTTCTAATAAGCGAGAAAAGGTTTTCCTCTTCATTAAAAAGGTCTTTGAAATATTTGTTTATGTGACCAGGTTATAATCCTTTTCTAAGAATGTTTATCTAAAAATACATTAACTTTTTTATACTTAATAAAAAAAGATTTGTTATTATTGTTTCTTTTTTATTGCTATATTCTGTTAATACACGAAAAGGAAAAAAGGGATAGTTATAAAAGAATATTTTTACAATTATTTTTTAAAGAAAGCGAAATGTGTTATGCATAATATTTAAAAAATTAGATTCAGATTCCAGGTTAAGTTAAATAAAAGTGTATAAAAATAGCTTGCTCGTTAAAAAGATTAATTATTTCGAAGAAAAATAATGCATATCAGATTTGATCATTTTATTGGTCGACTCATGACTCAGTATATCTGTTAACACACGAAAAGGAAAAAAGGAATAATTATAAAATATTTTTACAAGTATTTTTTAAGGAAAGCGAAATGTGTTATGCATAATATTTTAAAAATTAGATTAAGATTCCAGGTTAGGTTAAATAAAAGTGTATAAAAATAGCTTGCTCGTTAGAAAGATTAATTATTTTGAAGGAAAATAATGCATATCAGATTTGATCATTTTATTGGCCGACTCATGACTCAGTATATCTGTTAATACTCGAAAAGGAAAAAATAAATAATTATAAAAGAATATTTTTAGAAGTATTTTTTAAAGAAAGCGAAATGTGTTATGCATAATATTTAAAAAAATTAGATTCAGATTCCAGGTTAAGTTAAATAAAATTGTATAAAAATAGCTTGCTCCTTAAAAAGATTAATTATTTCGAAGGAAAATAATGCATATCAGATTTGATCATTTTATTGGCTGACTCATGACTCAGTATATATGTTAATACACGAAAAGGAAAAAAGGAATAATTATAAAAGAATATTTTTACAAGTATTTTTTAAAGAAATTGAAATGTGTTATGCATGATATTTAAAAAATTAGATTCAGATTCTAGGTTAAGTTAAATAAAAGTGTATAAAAATAGCTTGCTTGTTAAAAAGATTAATTATTTTGAAAGAAAATACTGCATATCAGATTTGATCATTTTATTGGCCGACTTATGACTTTAAAACAAAACAAATACCTGTAAGTTATTCAATTATTTTTTACTATAGAAATCTTAGATTCATAGCTCACGATTTAAATTTTTTGTGTTGCGGTGTCTGTGCAAATTTCATTACTTGCTGAAATCAATGATGAGTGAAACGACGTATTTTTCCAAAGAAAAATTTTCTCCAAAATGCGCATACAATATTGTTACTGTGTTAATAAATTATTACATAATAATAAAACACTTTTCATTTATTTATCTTTCCAAAGAGAAAATTTTACCGAAATGCTCATACAGCTTTTACTATGTTGATAAATTATTACATAGTAAAAAATTATTTTTCCTTACATTGACAATGAAAGTTTGGTTATATGAAAGGAAATATGATTTTCGCATATGAGTAAGAAATTGTACATGGACTTTTAATGCTACTTTTTGTTATTATTTTTAGATACAGATCTTCGTGAATAACATCGGAAAAGTTTAAATGTATGTTTAATCTCTAAAAATTGCACTGTTAAATATTTCTGTAAAAACACAGAAAAATACCGAGACTCTCTGTAAATTTACACCAGTTCTCCGTTAAATGCATTTGATTGAGTTTCTCGGTTATCATTTTACAGACATTTCCCTTTTCTTATATTAGATCCCCTGTAGGGATTTCCGTGTCTTTATTTAAAGACATTTTTATATTTGTTAAACCTGTAATTCAAAATTCACACTTTTAAAATTCGTTTACAATTTTATTAAAAATATTAAAGAAAAAAATTTGGCTTAAAAATTGTTTAATTAAAAATTAGAATATTTTAGAAAGGGGAAATTCTTCTCTGTGGAGTTAGCGGGGATTTTTATCGACTATCACTTTGATCAAAAGATCGAAAGAGAGTGCGGTTATTTAAAGAATAAATTTTTATTTCAATCTGGATTTACAATTTAGGTAAGATATTTTTCAAATATTATTTTAGTCTATTTTATAATTTGTGTTAATATTTTTAAAAATTTATTATATATTATTAATAGGAATCGTAGAATTTTAATTATATATGCGTTATAAAAAATATATCAACATTCTAAATACATAAATATTACGAAAAAAAATTAATGAAGTTTAATTTTCTGAATTTAAGTATATGAAAATATTAAAAGGCAATTTTTTTAATAACTTATACGTTTTAAATTTATTTTTCTTTTATTTACTACTAAAAAAAAATCCTTTACAAAAAATATTCGTGCATTGTTAGAAAAAAAATATATATAATATGTATATTGTGTTAAAACTTCGAAAAATTCTTGAAAAATTCTCGAAAACATTATTAAATTTGCTGAAAAAAAAATCAAAATTCTTTATTTAAAAAAAAAAAAAAAATCCTCAAAAAATTATTTCTTACACTTATAATTTAAAAAAAAAATGTTTCACACTTCGCATGTTTATTCTAGGCTTTGAAAGGAATTCTAAATGATATATTACACGAGTTGAAAAAAAACAAAACAATGACAGTATTTTAAAATACAATTTTTACAAAGTATTTTCATATGATATGAAAAGAAAAGATACCTTAAGTTAAACATATATTAACCCAAAAGATGGCAGCATCAAACATTAGTTGAATTTATTTAAAGACTAGAAAAATAAAAGCTCTTTTAAGTCCCTATACTTTTGAGTAATCATCACATTAAACAAAATCTTTGAAAAGCGATGGCAAACATTGCAAGTACAGTAATTTTTTCCTACTAAATGATAAACGACATACTTGGCACAAAGTAGCAACTTCCCAAATGGTATAGTGGTTATAATCGTTGTATTCCACCTAGACGACGCGGGTTCGAATCAGGGTTGTGGTCGAAGCGGTTCTTGTAAAGTCCTGCGTTACAATGGTAATAATTCATTCAAGTAATTCTAACAGAATACATAGCTGGCAATCGGCGTTTTCTATCGACCCTTTTTTTTAAAAAATAATAATAAGATTTTTTTAACAGAAAATTTACAGTAGACTCTGTAAATTTACCGAATAATTTCTCTATTATTTAACAGAATCTCTGTTTTCTAATCTCTGTAATTTTACATAAGATAACAGATTACCAGTAGATTCTCCGTAATTTCACAGAAAGTTTTTTAACAGTGTGTGCACCACCATGAAACAATTTTATTTTAAAATTACAATAAAATATTTTAAAGTTGATTTTGGAATTAAAAAAAAAGGAAAAATATTGAAATTTAATTCTTTTTCAATAATTTTATACAAATAAACGAATTGGTTATCTATATAAACGTTTTACTTATCTATTCTTATAAAATTAGAAAAAAATATCTTTAATACAATTTTTAAGAGAAAAATTCATAACAGAACTTATAAAGAAAAATTAAACTTACCTGAAACATTGGATATATATTACTTGAAATTCTAAACATATAATGGACATAGTCAAAATGACACAAGATTTCTTTATAGGAAGTGCTTTTACAATGTGAGTTAGTTGTGCTTTTTGCCCGGTGTATTATTTTTTCTGTTATATAGAAATGCAGTATCAGAGGTCACATTTACTTTTCAAAGGCATATTTTTAATTAATTGCAATGAATTAAAAAATAAAAATAATAACTAATTAAAACATATTTATTAAACTAATAAAACTGTTAATTAGTTTAAATTAGATAAAAATTATGTTACACTTAATGTTTAGAAACAATGTAATGACTATAATCATTTGGACAGTTTAATTTGATAGCTACAAAAGGGAAAAATGTCTCTATTGGAGGAATTGGTTAACGTTATTTTTTCTAAGAGATGACAGTAACAAAATGTTATAGCTCCTTTTATATAATGCAAATAAATTCGCAAAGTTGTGTAAAATTTGTTTCACTCATATCTCCACTAATAAAAATAGTGTGCAAAATTCGAAAGGTTTACGTTAGTTTATTTCGGATTAATTTATTTTTGTGGTTAAAGTTTTTTTCGAGGGGAAGGGAGGTTTCGTTGTATATGGCACTTACTAAACAAACAAAAAAAAAAATACACTCGTTTTCCAATGTGATAACATTGAAATGCGAGTGTATTAATTTTTGTTTTCGGTTATCACTATATCAGGGTCTCTGCAGCACTTCGAGCAGATAAAAATAAGAAAAATGAGAGGAGCGGCGATTTTTTTGCTGTATATGAATCTCATAAAATGTATTTTATGAATGCCAGTTAGATCTGCTATTTCACCGATCCATATAATCGAGTTTTTTAGATTTGTTGACAAAAAAAGAAAACAGAAAAAATAAGTTACATTATTGTCTTCCTTTCTACTTTAAGCAGGTTAGATTTCTTCGTAATACTTAACTAAATGTGGGGGAAGGAATTTTTGAACGAATACCATTCGTCTTTTGGCCACATTACTCCAGATCGCTTCAACCACTCCACCGTAAAAGTTTTCTAAGTTTCTCAAAGTGTAAAACAAATTCGGTTATCTCGTTTACTTTTACGGTTATTTTTAATATTACATTCAAAGAGAAATAAAAAAAGAAAAAAGTCTTCTGCCAAATATAGACAAACAAAACAAAACAAATCTTAAAATATCCAACTTTACAAGCGCTTAATATTTTCATCATGAGAATTACAGATCAATAGATAACAAATGATAAATTCTTATCTCTTAAAATCAATTTAAAATCTTTTGCATCGATTTCAAAAACTGTTTTACATTTATCTCTTATTACGTACATTAGTTTTAAAGGTCAAACTAATTAATTAAATATGTTCTCACCATTCTGTAATTTTCAGATAAGTACGTGCATAAAGTACGAAAGTTTTTGCCAGATTATAAAAATCTTATCTTTTTATCATATTAATTAAGCTACTTCAGTAAGTTAAAAAAAATCTTATTTTGAAAAGCGCACACATAAAGAAACACAATCATTGATTTTGTACATATTTGAATTTTCTTATGCGGAAACATCTTAATGTAATCATGCTTCATATTGTTTTCTGTAGTACAAATCAGTTGAGGAATTAATAATATTCACCATACGTTTGGAACTAGTTATATTTTTGAAATGAAATAAAATTATTCAGGCATAAATTTATACAAAATTATCAATACAGATGTATACATTATTCTTACAGAAAGTGTAATTTAAAAAATTATTTATATTTGATTAATAATTTTAGATTTGAATGAGAATAAATCAATTTCTGATATTTTAAATGCAATTACAATTAATTTCAATATGTAAATTCCATCAAGCATTTCCTCAAAACAGCAAAGTAATTTTTTTATTTTATTGTATTTATTTTTTAACTGAAATATTTCAGGATCAAAATTAATAGTATAAGAGTCGGATAATTTACTTCTTCCAAATACTCGCTATAACCCGACAAGACGAGTTAGAAAAATTTTGACATACAATTTATTTAAAACATCTATTAATAACAAAATATTTTAAATATTGTGAAAAATGCTTCGCGTTTCTGTGTCTAGAAATAAAATTCCAATCCAATTTTTTAGTAATTCGAGTCATAAGATCTTCCAAGTCAATTTAAGGGAGTTAAATATGTATATTTTAAATGGTTATTTTTATCAATCATTTGCATATGGGTATATTTTATGCTGTTGAAGAATGTATTGTAAAAAAGATCTCTCGTTTTCAAAATGACAGTGTATTTATTTTGTAGTTTTACAAGATTTGAGATATTTTTAAAACAACATTATATGTTACTTATTCCGAGTGTTGTAAATAGTTTAGAAAAAGACCTATTACTACCAGTTTAATAAGTTAGTTTTAATTAACAAATTATTATTTTTATTTCATATAATTATTGTATAAATTAACTACCTACCTTCAAATATTAGAATATAAATATTTACAAATAATTCATAATTTGATGCATAAATGTTTAAGAATTCATTTCTAAGATAATGATAAGTGACTAATAAGTATCAGGGTAACGGTTCCAGTAGTGCACTCTGTATCAGTAATGGACACTTTCAAATTTGAATTTTAAAATAGCCTTGTAATGTCGGGCAGAGATTTTCAACCTTCGTGGGATTTCTTGTACAACTTTCTAATGTTAAAGCCTTTAAATACAAAGATTTTAAGCCTTCAGTTTTGTAGGTTAACCCAATAATGCGGACGTTCAGTCATCTTATCGGGATTTCTTTTAGTTTGGAATAAAGTAAGCCAATTTTGTTTTTATGTTTGTTCCTACGTTTAAGGAATTCTCTGTAATTTGGCTTTAATATGACTAAAATGGGTCTGCAGAAGTTATTTATTGTGTTTATTTTTTAATTTTGTTTCAATTTGACGCATTTCTTACTGGTGCAACAGCATTGTCAAAAACTAGAATATTGGTGACAAAAGATAATGTTGCGAACATTACAATAGCTGAGGAAGGAACTTGATAGGGGAAACCAAATTTTAACGATAACCTACCGGGAAGCAAATGGTTTAAGGCAATTTTGCGAAGAAATTTGGTAATTTCGTCTCCAGTAGCTCAGAATTAAGCACCAGCAAGAACTTTATTAATGAAATAAAGATGTTGAAATGGCTCCAGGAGGTCCACAGTTAACTCTCAGAAAATATAGTCTTTACGCGATACTTCAAGATACATGCAAAGTCTTTTAACGCCGAAAAAACAGCACTTCTCTAAATCCTAACTTTTCTCTTTAAAATTGAACACATACGTTTACTTTCGTTTACTATTTACAAAGTGTAATCTTCCCCTTATTTAATTGCAGAAAAATAATATCTAACATAATTTAAATGTAAAAACTAAGCGAACTGTGATTGAAATTGCATTTATTTGTTAGCACTCAATTGAAAAAGAAAGCTGCGATTAAACGCTGCAATTGAAATGTGGCATGCTACAAAGTTGTCAAACTTGTTAGAGATTCTTTTTTCAAACTTTGGATACAAGTTTGCTGGGTTTTTTTCTTTGTATCAACTCATTAGCGTAACAAAAAATACCTTTCTGTTAAATAAATATGCATTTTCAACTGTTTCGTCTTTTATTTATCGCATTTCGCAATAATTTAAACGTGTCCACCGCTGGAACAGATACAAGTGTACAGCTGGAACAGATAGGTTTCCACTACTGGAATAAAGGAGCAGATATGTGTCCACTATTGAAACAGAGGAACAGAGATGTGTCAAGTGCTGGAACAGAGGTACAGATGGATGTCTAGTACTGGATTTTGTGTGTCCACTACTAGTGCATTTTGAGCTCTCCGATAAAAATTAATTTTGTACTGAATATGTTTAAAACAAGCATTTTTGAAGAACACTCATGTATAGAAAGAGTTTATTGAGAAACCATATACTCTCTGAGTTCACAGTCACTAAAACTAAAAACAGCATACTAAAAATTGGCGAAAAATGCTTTTAAAGTAGTACAGTTACCTTAAATTATTTATTTTAATAATTTATCCCGTGTGCCATTGATCTTCCTTCTGTTAACTTTCCGTAACTAACATAACGGATTAATTGCCTGCAAGCAGAATTACGTCTGCAGTGCATCACAAGGAAAGAAACACTTTAAAGTTAGTAACTTAGCTTAAACAAAAATGTTTTATCATCCAATACGTAGCCATCGCACACTGTGACGAAGTGGCTTTTTTTGCAGACATTGACAGCATATAATAACTGGAAATCCAAACTTATGTTTCAGCATACCTTGTTATGTATTGATTCACATAGAATGGGCTGGTGAAATTGAAAATACCAAATTATTGCAATCATGATGCTTTTCTCGAGTTTTATTCAAATGTTAACAGATTTTTTTTATGCAGTTAGTGCAGAAGCATGTTTTCTTAAATGGACTTCCATTTAATCAAATACGGCTAAATGAAAAAGTCGCACTTCGGCGCAAGTAATCCCAACGTGTCTCACCCTTCAAACGCCTACATAAAAGGAATGCACGAACAATTTTGTGATAAAGTGGAATCTAGATTTTAAAAGACGAAAAATGTGAAACTTATTAAAATTTCAAAACTCTACATATACATAAGAATCAAAACCCAATTATTATTTTTTTAATTAGGCTCCGATAATGCTCTCGAGACAAAAAAAATTACAACAATATAAAAAATTTGATTTACATTTTTAAAAAATTCATCAGATAGTCATCTTTTGTTTTCACTTGTTTTTCTTACTTTTCCGATACATTTTCTTCTAAAAACGGGACTAGACGGTGTGTAAGGAGAAAAACAAGCATGATTTCTGATGCTGTAGGAGCTATAGAACAACTCTTCATAGTTGACAATCCTTGGAAAAATACATTTAATTTTCACCTTTGTCGTGGAAATTTGTTGTTTCGCCACATCGTGCATCTCTATGAGAATCTATACATCCTACACAATGAATTTACTTTTAAAGTTGAAAATCACTTGTGATTTGTTTTCGTAAATATTTTAAGGGGACTGTAAACTTTGATAATAATAAATATGCGAATTTTTATTTCTGTTGATACTTATTGTTAAAATTTAAAAAATAAATCAATGCATAAAGACATATACTTGACAGTATCTGTGTTTTAATAATTCTTATACTTAAGTAATGAAAATAGTATAACATATAATATTTCAAAATAATTTTTCTCTAAACAATGTTTCCGCAGTCTATTCCTCTTCAAAATGTTTCATATGTTTCGATTTTTGCTCAAAATTATCAATATTCCTGAAAACTATTCCTGTTACATGCTATAAAAAATATGTTCATTTATTTTGCAATAATGGGTTATTAAGGTTCTCAAATCAACAATAAAATCTATAATCATTCAAATTTTCAATGAAAATACAATTTCTTTCCAGTTTTTTGTCGTTTTTAAATAAATGTCTCTTAGTTTAAAATGAAATATTCAATTCGAACAAGAAAGATTAAGATTCTAAACTAATGGCTAATAAGTGATGAAACAGTTTAATTTCTTTCAAGATTTAATCTAGTGTGTCATTGAGATCTCTCTTCCACGAATTTTCCATAACTAACATTAAAATCCCATGATATTTCTTTTTTGAAAATATTTTAAACATGTTTATTCGAAAACGTCTTCAGTTTAAATGTGCATAAAATTTTGAAATAAATCAAGAAATGTATTTAATCTAATAAAATATTTATTTCCAGCAAAGAAGGACAAGATATTAAATTATTACCTAATAAGAAAGTAAACATTTACTTCCTTTTAAGATCTTATTCAATATTTACATTCTTCTGTGACCTTTTCGTAACTAACATAAAGACTAAATACCTTTAAGAAGAATTATGTCTGGAATGCATGGCCAGAAAAGAAATACATTAAAATTGGAAACTTGCCTTAATCAAAACTTCCATTTCCTGTACTTAAAGATGGTGATAAGAATCCATGTTTTCTACTCTAAGACTGTAAGTTTTAACTATAAAATAAATATTTTTTTTCTTAAATACGGGATGATTTAAAATTATTGTACTGATTACAAATGACATTAAGTTCGTTGTGAGAAACGACAGGAAGAAATTATTTCCACAAAATAGAACAAGAATTCACAACAATTCAACCACAGGGCTACACTATACAAAAATATTAATTTTCACCATATTTAATCACAAATTTTTTTTCATTAGATTAGGTGAATATTACTATTCGAAAGTAGTGGTAGCCCTGCGACCAGCTGTTGATATATTGGGACCTCTTGATATAGAAGAAAGTTTAACATTTTGTTTGACATCTCTTCAAATGTTCTGTGTGATTCCTTGGTTATACAAAATCACCCATCGTCAATGTTTTCTGTGCGATTTCAAAAGAAAAATTTTACAATATGTTTTCTTCGCTGAGTTACAGGCAGCAGTTATATGTATATTTTGCAGATATGGCTTATGCTACAATTGATAAAAATGTGTGACATCAGTGAATACGAATATGTTTAACAATGTCTGGCATGAAATGGACTACCACTTGGATGTTGTCCTATGACCAAGAGAAGTCATGTAGAACAGTTATAACGTGCGCAAACAAAACTTTGAATTTCTTCTTTTTTGAATATTGTCTTCCTATCATTGTATACAAAGGAAGTTATTGCCATTTGTAAATCACGGCAATATTTTTGAATCATCCTGCTTTTTAACTATCTTTATTTGAAAACGTCTAATATTTAGCTCAATATAAAAATTTGCAATAAATGAAACGCTCTATATACGTTCATAAAATTCCAACAACGGCATGCTAAGTTTAAACTAACATTAATTTTTCAATATTTCTGAGTATTGATTATCTTTAAAAAGAGTCAGCATGCTTGAATTATAAGAACTCTGCTTACTATGTTTTACATGTCGTACGATATGTATAAGATATTAATATAAATACTTTTACTTATTATTTAACATACTAAATACTTTTTAATTTTCTTAATTCTTAATTTTAAATACTAAAATTACTTTTTTATTAACAATTTAAAATATGCAGGGCGTCGTGGAAGCCCATGTATAAAATTGGAAGAGTGGTAGAACATACAACAAAAAGCAATATCTGGTTTAAGAAACCACAGCCGCAGTCTATTTATTCAGGTAAAGTCCACTTACTTGAAACCGAACTCGTATTTTTATTCAAAATTTTAATAATATTGTAGGTATTTTGACAAAATTTTCAAGAAATTTGTTTTAATTTGGGAGAAATGCAATACTTGATGTAAGAATGCAGTAAATCCATCAGTGGCACCGCATGTAATGTGAAGTATAGTCTAAAGCATAACACATATCCTTCAGCACTGTTTGCATACGGAAATTGGACACATCCACAAATTTCGTGATATCGTTATATTTTACACAGAAGAATGCAAATCGTAAAAATGTGTATATTACATTTGAATTTAAAGAAAATTTCGGGTTCGAATTAGGGTGAGACAAACAGTACTTTTGGTCTAGTAAATTGATTGAGAGCCTAGTTATCCATACAGAATTTGTTTGTGGTATTACGCTTTACCTCCTATTGACGTTTGTACATAGATTTCTAGGGCACTCTGTAGATATAAATTTATATTCATATTACAAAATAAAGCAATTTGTAAAGTTTAATTTTTTTCCTTTTAATGAATTCACTTTTATATGAATTATTTCTATTTTTACTATATTATTTTTATATTAATTCAGCCTTGTTTTATTATTCTCTAATTCAGCCTTGCAGACACTGTGGAGTTTATAAAAGTATAAACTAATTTAATTGTAAATCATTTCATGACAGATTTACTGGGATTATCTCTGACTTTGAAAGTATTTTTTGTTTCTTAAAAATGAACTATTAAGTTCTACTAATTTTTAGAAAATCTTAAAAATGAAGTGTCTCAATTAAGTATTGGGCATCTGTTTTAAAACAGAGTATTATTTCTTCAGGCATTGCTTGATAAGAGATTATCAACGAAGTGTTTTGAAAACCTTGACTTAACAACACCATCTTATCATAAATTCTCGAAATTATTTTCACTCTCTTATATTTTTAATTCTAAAATTTCAAATTTAATGCCTTTTCCACATATAGGAAATAATTATAAATAAAGTAGAAATGTTTAGATTTCAATTGCAAGGCTTCCACCTGGTCACCGAACAAGTTTGATATAAAAATTGTTTTGACCATGGGGAACAAATTCCCCGGTTAATTATCAAAATTAATCATTTAATTTGATAATCTATTATCAAAATTTGAAAAACTTTTGTGACATATTTAATCCACTTTACACTAAATTGCATTACATATATATAAGCTTTTTCAAGTTGTTTCTAAAAACATATAAATAAAAAATAAGTATCTTACATTTGCATCGAAGTATAACGAAAAACATCATCTCTGGGCAGATTTCTGGGTATTGAAGCATTTGTTTAGGTTATATATACATTATATGGCTAAAAGTCACAAGATACGTTCGATTTCAGATATTTAGTGGAATATCTAGAGAAATACTTAATGAAGGCTTTAGGAACTTCGGAAATACAAAGCGCGCTTTTGACCACATATTTTTCAGTAACGGTTTCATCACGCGGGCAATTTTAGAGGAGCAACAACAAATTGAAGAAAAAAATATTTGCGATCAGTAAAATAAAGTTCTCAAAATGCAATGTAGCTGTAGCACAGGTCTATGTGGATCTTATACAACATATGTGTAAGAATAGGACATACATTCATGGAGGTATAAAGGTTTCTTTAAAAATATCAAGAAATTTGTGCATATATTTTTTTTTATAACAGGCCAGGTTTTTTCAAATTTAACATCACTGTCAGAAAACTGCACAGAGAGCAGTAAAACTATATTAAATATTTGATAAAATGTGAGCATTTGTATGAAATAGTTTTCAACTGCGCTATCGCGAAAGATAACAGAATTGTTTTTGCATAATTTAGTAGTCAAATATAGGACAACTCATATAAAAAGGCCAGTCAAATGTCGAGAAATTTTTTAAAGATATCGGCAATATAGTGAACTGAATTTCAGCTGCTTTCTAAAAGTAGCTGGATCATAAGGAAGTTTGCAAAAATTGTAATTTTTTATTAACTGACATCCAACAAGGTGGTTAACACATATTTAACGTAAATCCATGCGTAAATTTGGGACACATGTTTCTATTTTGATGATTCTTTCTCGGTTACAATGGGTTCATTTTGATAAGCTTTCGAAGGAAAACTAAAGTATCAATAAACAAGAAAGAAAAATGATGCGTCAAGCATATATTATGAAACATTTTCCTACGTATTCAAAAGTACTATAACAAAATGTCCCTGTTTAATAATTTGAACAATGAAATTAAAAAAAAAATTGGGAAACGTATAACATACTTAAAACCCAATTTCATTTATACCAATTTCATCACCAATATCATTTATAGTAAGAGATAGCATATAGAAAAGAATATATAGTCCATAGAAAAGTATTTACATTATTTTGTGAAGCCCTGTATATTATATATAGATTTATATATATGCTGGATAGTATACAACAATGTAGTTCAGTTAGGAAGTATATAACATAGCTCAAAATTTCTTTTCAGGGAATTTCTACCAATAAACAGAAATGTACTTGGATTCTTTTCTACAGCCCTGTATATGATCCATAAAATTTATACACACCGAGTAATATTGAACAAATTAAGTAAATTTAAAAACACACACCACAACTGGAAACGCCCTTCAAGCAATTATCGCTTATAGATAGTAATGTATCCGAACTATTTTGTGTGTCCCTGTAAATGAACGATAAAATGTTATGCACAAAATATTCTACAGTAAGCTTCTTGTAGCACATCTCAGTTATGTTTATCAATTTGTATATGTTTGAAACAGAGTAACTTCATTAAAATACTTTGTAAACGGCTTTTCCCCCCACAGACTATAATGTAACGGAATTCTTTTGAGTGTATCTGTAAACAAACTATATATTCTACACATTGAATTTTCAATACGAAACATGCCACAATAATATATCAATTACACGGCAATACGAGAATATTTGAGCGAGTTAGAGCTCGGACAGACAGACGGTCAGACAAACAGAATTCATAAACACTTTTCATCTATAATGGAAAGTGTTCAAAATGGAAATAAAAAATAAAATAAAAAATAAAACATAATAATTTGTGAAAAATCCCTTATCATTAAACTACTTTTTGAAAACAACTGAAATTCACCTCAGTATATCGTTCTAAATTTTCACGAATTCGACTGTCCTTTTTATAAAAATTGCACTGTATTGTTGATTACTAAATTATGCAACAACAATTCGATTGTTTTTTGAATATGCGAAAATGAAAATTATTTCATACAAATGCTCATATTTCACCAAGTATTTAATATGCTTATATTTTAATCTATAATATCTTGTTTCTACTGTACTTTGTAAGGTTTCCTGAAAGTGGCATTAAAGTTAGTTGAAAACCTTGCCTGCTCCTGATCCAAGCAAGGTGTGTTCTCTGTTTGAATAAAAGTAATTCTTTTCGCCCAATTTTCAATGTGTTTTTAATAAGTATCTATTCTAATTAATTGCGAATGTTTCCGAAACCTGAAAGAAGACACGGCTCCCAATCGATTCGTTTTCGGAACACCATTTTTTTCCTAAGAAAAATCTTCTTTATAAACTTACGCCGAATGCCGTTTTTTTGGCAATTGTTGCCAATGAGTACCACGAAATTATTTCTTATCAAATACTGCTTTTCAAAACACGGACCAATGGGGGCCCACAGAACAGATATCCCGCATTTTTCTGCGAATTTTGATAACTTCAGCGCTTCTCTACTCCGTCTGGGAGAAAAACTTTTAGCGTTACAGACAGAAACAATAAAAAATAAAATATTGCGGGAAGATGAACATTAATAGTATAGTAGATAGATAGGTATGCAGAATTTTTTTGATTTTTTTTTTATAAAAATGTACATGTCTATGCATATACGTGCTATTCTTACACAAATGAACACAAATATTTTACAAGAACTTCATAGTTCTGTGCTACAGCTAAAGATCATTTTGAGCAATTTATTTTACAGTAGGATTACAATTATTATTTTTTTTATTCAATTTTTTGTTTGTCCGCTAATTGCCCCCACGTGATCAAACCTTAACTTGAAAAACATGAGGCCAGACATGCTCTTTATATTACCGAAGTTTCAGAAAAAATCCTCAAGTATTTCTCTAGATATTCGACTAAACGGTTAAAAATCGTAAGTGTCCGTGACTTTTTGCCACGCAGCGTAGATTAACGGAAAACTTTCTTATGTCTTAAAGATTAAAGAATCATGTCTTTCATTTAAAACTACTTTTTTTCTTCCAGTATATATGAATTAAATTTTATTATTTAAAGATTTTCTAATTTTATGTTCTCAAATATGGACATTGGACCGCAAAAAAGTTAATGTAAGTATAATATAATTACACAAGAATTTTCTTGTTTTAAGGATGCATACATAAATCATTAAGCATATATCATTAAGCATTCGTCAGAGACAAAATACTAGCTTAATTTTACGAATGTCTATAGGAAGAGATTCGTACTTTAAATAAATTCGGTTGGAAGTTGTAGAGATATGTCAAACTGAATTGATTAATTAACATTCTTTTGAAAAATATATATTATAAAGCGCTTGACTTAATTCAGGATGAGTTTTGTGATGAGTTCTGGATTATATTTTGTCAATTTCTTGAAAAGTTATCTTTGTATTACCTTTTGAATGTTTGTAGAAACGTCGGCATGTGATAAATGCATGGTAAATATTTTGTGAAACGGTAATCGACGAATCATAAGTTTTGGAACCTTTTTTTCCACAAGAATTATTTATATGATGCATACATATATGATGGAGTAATTTGTATGATATGCAGTTATTCTGTAATTTCATATACATCTATCTATATATACAAGCTTGGCGAAAAGTATTAGGCAAACTTATTATTTCAAAAAATAGTCCAATGGAAATGTTTGTTTTCATAACCGTTTTTAGTTTATTTTAAAAGTCCTTATTGTTTGAAATTTTAAAAAAGAAAATGAACAACACAACTTTAATAAAATTGTTTACGAATGTTATACAAATTAATAGATGGAAAGCAGAGTAATTTTTGCATGGAATGCATAAACATAAATAACTTAATATTCACCAACGCAGATAGGAAAGATTTTTTTTTTATTGTTAAAAATACTAAATAAAAATATTGTCTATAATTATATGTATTTTCTATTAGTATTATAATTTTTAACATGTGTTAAAATTGGCTATTACTTTTGAAGATATAATGAAAATGTAGTCGTTACTAATACGTTTTTCAAAGACTATACATATGGAATTTTGTTTTTCTTATGCAGTAGAGTTAGATTTGTGTTGCTTTCAAAACCCATGTGAAACTCCGAACTTATTTATTATGATTTTTTTTTTCTTATTTATACTTAACTTTATATTTTGATGTATCTTACAGAACTTACAGAACTTCGCTGTTACAGAAATACTGAATACTTGTTCTTAAAAGTTCTAAGTACAAAATGTAGTCTCATTTCGTTCATTAGTTTCAGGAACACATATCCCCAAACAGGGAAAGTTATTTTATAACCTACATGTATTTTTTTTCAACTTCCTTCCCTTATCAGCGGATTCGTTTCCCATTCATTCATTCGAACCGTCTAACCGAAGAAATTTTACAAAATTCTAAGGTATTAAAAAAATAAAAATAAAAAATAAAAAACAAAATGTTTTTGAGTATTTAAGGAAATGTGGCTTACGCAACAATGATTTTAAACGGCTTATTTTACTATTTAATCGCAATAAAATTTTTAAAAATTCCGGTATATATTTACTTATGCCACTCTGTAAACAAAGACAGTTGTTTCTTAATCTAGGGAAATATAACAGAATCACGAACAATAATGTACAATAGCATCTACCGAGTTATTAACGATTTCGAAAAGCGTTCTTTATTTTTAGAAACTTCAGAAAACAATATATTTTTCGCCATTTAAAGAAGCATTTATTAAAATAAAGTTTATTTTGCTGCCATTAATTTTTGCTGCTCTAGCCATAAGCTGGCTAGAGCAGAATTGAATGACGTGTTTTGTGAGATTGAAAATTCTTTTGAAACTTGGTTCCTCCATTAAAAGTATGAGAGAAGAGGAAGATCACTTCTTGACACGCACGTGTAGGGGGGGGGGAGAGAAGAAAAGTACAGTTTTGCTCGTTTCTTAGTTCGATTTTTGTATAAAATACACAACAAAACCCGCCAGATTAAATAATTCTGGTCGCCAAATAAAAAGAAAAGTTGATCGTCAGTAGCAACTTGGCGGCCGAATTTGTCAACCCCTGGTACCGAAAAACACTAAAACTTAATAAAATACAAAGTGGTAAATCTTGGTAAGTTTTGATCGTAAAAGAATGGTATTTGTTTTAACAGTCGATTACTATCCTTGAATCTGTAAGATACACAGTGAGTATTTTTTCTGACTGCAAAGGCCTGGTTGGAGTTCGGCATATCTCGCCCCATCTATCTTTCTAATGCACGGTTGTGAGAACATCAGTCTAGCGGAATAAATATGGAAATTACGTTATATTCAATGGATACAACGACTGCAATATATCTTAGAAATATCCTGAACAGCGAAAGTTCTTTGAGTATAGTATTTCGCGTCTTAAACTTAGACCAATTTTTTTTAAATCATGAAAAAGGAACCATTAAATAATTAAGTTTCATATTTTTTATTTATACACCACCTTCTACAGTAAATGTCATATCTTAAAGCCTTAATTTGATTTGCATATATTTTGTAACTGGAATTGCGTTTCTATTACGAGCGGTTTAAGAGATTATTTACAATTATTTACTATTATTTCTAGTTTGAATCACTCTATATATTGCTTCAAATGTACTGAATCATGATTTAAAAGGTAATTTATTAAATTACAATATTTCCCCTATATACATAAAGCCGTTTCAACTTCATTTATTGAATTATTTGTGTATTTTTAAGGCTTTATATGTAATCTGTTTAATGGCTTGAAAAGTCTTCCGTTGCAGTCCACCGTAAATGTAAATCTTTATGATTCTCATCTCACAATGAATAATTCTAATGTTCGGATATTTTAGTTTTGTAACAAAAATATATTTATGTAATGATGTTTAAAATAAAGTACGTAAATAATGCTTTATTTTACTGAAATATAACTTTTAATGTTTTGTTATAAATATGTTACATGAATAGATGAAGCAACAGTCAATGTGTAATTTTATTCATTTTTTTATGTTCTTTAACCACGATTTAAAATATTTTGAAATAGAGGAGGCTGGACATTTTTAAATCTTAATGACAAGTAAATCGTGGCAGCTATCGAAGTTATTCCTGCAGGAGATTATAAATGTGTGAAGTCGGTAATTACTCTGCATACGTATTTTAGTTCCAAATATCGTCAAAAGATTGTGCTACGATATTTAAAACAACGGAAAAACTCAAATGAATTCATAAAAAGGAATCAAAGTACATTCAGCTTTTAGTCTTAATTCCTTTTTTCTATTAAAACACCACGAAAATGTTTTGTGAATTGAAACTACAAGGTTTTTTTTTTATTTATCAGAATGCAGTTTGAGACATTTCAGATCCATCTATCAGTGATTTTAGAACTAAAAAACAAAGGAGCGAAGTGACGAAATGCCTGGCTTCACCCATTGCTTGTTCGGTTCAAAAGTTTATACTAGACTATTACTATATGTCTGAAAATACAGTTATTTTACAGCAATCTTGTATTTTAATACTCCCTTTTAACGACAATGGTGTAACCGGAAAGAAAAACATATACGGAAAATCTAACGTATAATTTTCAGAAAATATACGTTATAGCTAAGGAGTATATACTTAGTTATCCAGAATGTATACGGCGTATTCCACCGTATACCCTCTACTCGATCCCTGTTTATCAAATCGAGTCCGCATACAAATTGTCGGATATAACTTCACACAAGGGTGATAAATCCGATTTTAGAAGCCTGTTTTCTTATTATGTGATAATATTATAGTTCATTCAGGATTAAGAGGGAATTTAGGTCATCATAAGGATTGTAAATTTACGGCAGGGTGGTCCAGATTTGCGCTTTTATCTCTAATTTGATGATTTTGAAAGAAATATATAAATATATATTTTTTTATAATAAAATCTATTTAGAAAAAAAAATTGTTGAAATGGTCACACTAATTTTTTTCTTTGCTTACTTTATCCATTTTAAATAATATAAACAAATTATTTTTTGGTTATCAAATCAACAATTGTCTTGTTCGCTGGCGTTAATTGCAAGCAAGGCAATCAACGCTCATTGCAATGATTGCCAATTCGTGCTTGTGTTTATTTATTTTTCGTTCTCTTTGATTAGACATTTATAGGTGCAGTTTTTTAAATAATTGGTCCTAAAGAAATTTCTGATTATATTTGAGAAAAACTGACAGAATATCTCTTTTATATTCAAGAATTTCCTAAAAGTTAAAAAATATTTTGAAATACATTCCCAAATTATCTTATACTGGCTTTTCTTTCCTATTAACATATTCATTATTTGCAATGGCTTCATATTTTTTCCAATATATATTTTTTATTTAACCTCTTTGGTTTTATGCAAAATTATCAGTATTCAAGCTTACACTTTCCAATTATTTTTTTTTTTCGATTTTTTTTTTCCAACTCCAGTTTATTTATGTTCTAAATTAAGTTACCATTTTCACTTATTTTATCTTAGAAAAAAAAACTGGGTTTTTATTTTCCATTAATGTATATTTGCGTATTTTATCTTTAAGATTAATTACCCAGAAGCTGTTTATCATATCTTGGGGTAGTTGTTTTAGTCTTGGTGTAGTTTCGTAATTTTTTGTAAATTTTACTCTGCAAATTTATAAAAAGCAACGCGACGTTTCAATTTCAGCTAAGTTTGTGTGTTTTATTTTTTTATCTAAACGATAATAAAAGTTATTTTATGATTTATACCATCTGTATATTTTTTTTCTTTAGTCACATAATTATTGTTAGATTACTTCATCAAGCTTGACTTTTTATGTATAATTAAATGTAAGCATGTAAAGCAAATACAATCTTTTATTTCTACCATTTTCGGTTTTTATGGCGGATTTAAAATAGTTTCAAACACATTTTTCAATATAATTATAATAATTATCAATAATAGTGTTTGTCGTTATTCTCTGAAACAAGACGTTTTATTTTATACACTTTCGATATAAACATTAGTTTTGCTTTTTGTTCGTCATGTAAAACGTATTTCGAAACGAGAATAAAATTAACACAGATTGATGCACATTTTTCAGTGCATAATTACAGATCTTCCGCAAAACTCACAAGTTTTCAGTTTGGGATATATTTTTACAAAATACGTAGTATGAAAAAAAAGAAAAATGGTCAAAGCCCAATATTTATATGTACAAAAATTTATGAAACCTACGACTTGATTCAAAATAATTAACAAAACTCTGTGGACGTAAAACGGTTTTTCCTCTTCTTCTTCTCGTATGTCCTATCCTATCTAAATCTTTTAAATTTTATTTAAGTTTTTAAAAGTATTTAAAACTATTATTTTTTAAATAATAAAATGAAAATAGTTTTAATATTATAGTCAGCACTGAAGATTGAAATTTAAACAAATCTGTATTAGAAATTTTAGCCCTTCAATTTTAAAATAAACTTTGAAATTAATCAGATAGATACGCAGATAATGTTAAATTCGACGTGAAATAAATTTGGTAAACTAACGTTTACATTCTGTATTCTATTAAACTGTTCTACAGTTGATGCATTGCAGAGAGAAAGCACTTCGTGAGTGTACACTTACTACATTTTACCAATGTTTAATTATCCCAAAACTATTTATTTTATTTCCATTTGTGAATCTTTCTAGCCCTCTTTCATCTAATCTGTTTTTAAACTTTTTATAAAAACTTTTGAAGTAATTTAAACTTTGTGTTTTTGTTTTATTTAACATATTGAAACGAAAATAATTTTAAATTGTTTACATTATTTTTTTATCTTATATTGAACACTGAAGATAGAACTTTAAATAAATCTGTATCTTCGATTTTAAAAGTAATTTTGGAATTAAATTAGACAGATACTCAGATAATGTTAAATCTGACATGAAATAAAATTTCAAAGGTATTGATTACATTCTGTATTCTATTAAGCTATTCTACAGCTGCTGCATTACAGAGAAAAAGTACTTCGTGAATGTACACTTACTAAATTTTCTCAATGATTAATTACCTTAAAACTATTTATCCTTTTTTCAGTTGTGAATCTTTCTAGTCCTTCTTCTTCTAATATGTTCTATCTAAATCTTTTAAAAATGTATTAAAGTTTTTAAAAGTATGTTAAACTATTGTTTGTTGCTTAACATAAAATATTGAAATGAAAATAATTTTAATTTATTTAAACTATATTTACTCTTATATTCAGCACTGAAAATGCAACTTTAAGCTAAATCTGTATTAAACATTTTATCCCTTCGATTTTAAAACTAACATTTGGATTAAATGAGATAGATACGCAGGTAATGTTAAATCTGACGTGGAATGAATTTGGTAAACTATTGCTTGCATTCTGTATTTTATAAGCTATTCTACAGTTGATTTATTACAAATAAAAAGTCCTTCGTGAGTATACGCTTACTAAAATTTCCCAATGATTAATTTCACCAAAATTTTTTATAATATTTCCAGTTGTGAATCTTTCTAGCCCTTCTTCTTCTAATATGTTCTATCTAAATCTTTTAAAATTTTATTAAAATTTTTAAAAGCACTTAAAACTAGTGTTCGTTGTTTTACTTAAAATATTAAAATAAGAATAATTTTAAATTATTTAAATCATTTTTTCTGTTATTTTTACACTGTTAAAAATTTGCAGGAAACTGTCTAGTCATTTGAGCGTTTTTATAGAAAACGGTTATATAACCTAATTTAACTCCATTTTAACCATATTATTGCCCATATTATGGTCAAAATAAAGTTAAATTATGGTTATATAACCATTTTCTATAAAAACGGTCAAATGACTGGACAGTTCACTGAAAAATTTTAACAGTGCAGCACTGAAAATGGAACTTTAAATTAAATCTGTATTAACCATTTTAGCCCTTCGATTTAAAAAATAACTTTTGAATTAATTGAGATAGATACACAGATAATGTTGAATCTAACATGGTATAAATTTGGCAAACTATCGTTTACAATCTTTTTTTCATTAATCTATTCTACAGGTGATCCATCAGAGACAAAAAGTGCTTCGTGAGTGTACACTTACTAAATTTTACCAATGATTAATTATACCAGAACTATTTATCCTATTTCTAGTAGTGAATCTTTTCAGCCCTTCTTACTTTAATATGTTCTAACTAAATCTTTTAAAATTTTATTAAAGTTTTTAATAGTACTTAAAACTATTGTTAGTTGTTTTAATTAAAATATTGAAGTGAAAATAATTTTAAATAATTTAAATAATTTTATATCTTATATTCAGCACTGAAAACGGAATTTTACACTAAATCTGTATTAAGCATTTTAGCCCTTTGATTTTAAAGTTAACTTTTGAATTAAATGCGATAGGTACGCAGATAATGTTAAATCTTACATGAAATATATTTTTAAACTATTGTTTACAATCTGTATTCTATTAAGCTACTCAAAAATTCATTCATTAAAAAGAAAAAGTAGTATATTCAGCACAGAAAATGGAACTCTATACTAAATCTGTATTAAGTATTTTAACCCTTCGACTTTAAAATTAACTTTTGAATTAAATGAAATACATAAGAAGATAATGTTAAATCCGACAATTAAATAATTTTTGCGAACTATTGTTTACAATTTACATTCTATTAATCTATTCAGGAATTCATTCAATAAAAAGAAAAAGTAGTTCGAGAATGTAAAATTATTAAAATTTCCATATGATTAATTACCCCCGCAACTATTTATCCAATTTCCCAGATGTGAATCTTTCTAGTCCTAATTCCTTTTATCTTTAGACTTAACTTCTGGTATTCTTTAATTTTCTTACTTCCACATAGTTAAGAATTCTTCTGTTGTCTAATGGAACTCAAGAATCACTTTAATGAACATTATTAATCATCATTATAGTTCTACAATCCATTTAATAGGAGTTATTTTATGAATGTCGATTTATACATTCATTTTGATGCACACTCGAGTCTAATTTTTCATATGCAAATTTTGTAGAAAGCAATAAGTGAACTCTCCATCTTACAATAGAATTTTTGATATTATATTAAAAATGTTTCAAAAGATTTTATATAATGACAAACTATTACGAGTAAAACTTCTCTTGAGAACAATTAAATAGGAAATATTTGCCCTTTTATTTCAATCCATTATTTCTAAAAGTACAAATTAATTTTTAATGTTAATGTTAAAAAATCTCTTTGCGGATAATATAATAGAATCACTTGTTAACTTTAAATTAAAGTCTAATTAATGCTTAAAGTAATAAAAACATAACACGAAATGTTTAAAAATACCTTTTAATGTAGATTACATATGTTTCATTCGCTCTATCGGTGACATCTTCAGATCTAAATGATAAATAAAATATTCTCGCATAATTTTTTGAAAATAGTAAACATAAACCACGAGATCGCATGTCCAAGGCAAGCAGGTGCTTTAATTGGTCAAACTGGAAAACGTGAAAATTATTATTTATTTTTATTTTTATTGCTTTTTCAATCTGTAGATCATCGCATACCAAACATAAATTCAAAAGAAGCGGCTTTGTTGCAAACGTTATCTTTTCGCAAATATATTTATTTTGATTCACGGATAATAGATAGGATATAAGCTCTTGATTGAAAAATTGTTTTACTAATCTTGAAATCAATCTGCAACGGCTCCATTCTATATTGTCTAGCTAAGGCAGTAGTTCTTTTGTCATATTTGATATCTTCCATACGTTCTTCTATTCTTGTTTTAAATTTTCTGTTTGTCATTCCTATATAGTATTGTACTGCTCCATCTGCCTTGATGAATGGGATTTCATAAACACCGGAAAGTTGCTCAGGTTCTATTGCAACTGTTTTTCTACATTCTATGTTTTTTAATTTTGTGGAAGGTTTTGCAATAAAGCAGATATTAAATTTTCTAAGTTTACATTTTAATCTTTCAAAGAATCCAGGAAAATATTGTAAAGTTGATACTTTTGAGTTTCGTTCATTAATTTTTTTTTCTTTTTATTATCCATGCTCGTAATTAATTTATTGATAGTGCTGTCTTTGTATCAGTTATTTCTTGGGATGTCATGTATTTTATTTAATTAATTATTTAAATGATTAGGGATACAGCCAGTAAAGGCTCTTCTAAAAAATGTCTGATAAAATGTCTAGAGGTTTATTTAGAACAGAATGCTCCACCTGGTGGCGGAAACTGGAACTAAAATAATTTACAGCGCGTGCGCAGCACGTCTGCTGTACATGGTACCGTAGGCATCGGGGACACGTGTCAGAAATTTGTTTAAAACAGAATGCACCCCCTGGCGGTGGAACTAAAGGGTTTTCCTGCGCGTGCGCCGAAAATGGCTATTTTTATTGAAACCGCAAAAGAACGTTACCGATTTGATTATCCCAGACAACGAAATATTCTCATTTTTACTCACCCTCGAGTATTAAAAAAGTATTACAGATATTGATTCGAAACTTACAGTCTGTGCAAAGTTTATTTTTCTAATTACGAAAATGCAAATTTTGAGAAAATCCGACGTTAATTTTTTTTTAAATGTTGACCAAAGACTGAACCGCTTTGAATCAAGTGATCCAGTCATTTGAAGACGTTGTATTAAATTTACTTCCGCTTCGGGGTCCATCTCTCTATTTAATTTCCGAAAAATAAAGAGTTACCAGTGGAACCGTTTCGTGCAGCGATTTTTACCGTGATTTCGCATTTCGTATTATTTCTTAACGAGACCGGGCAACGCCATGAAAAAGAAAAAGAAAAAGAAAGACCATGCCAGATTAAATGTCTTGGTAGTTAGATAAAAACATCTGATCACCAGTGGCGACCTGGCTTTTAATTTGCCAACTGCTGATAAGGCCACAGCTTTTTGGTTGTTTTTCTTGGGTTTTTTCTTGTTCAGATTATATCTGTTAATTTTTTTTATGTTTGTTATTTATTCCTAGTTTAATTATGGTGCGAAATTCTGGGTCCGCCGAATACATTTAATACATAATGTTCTATATACACACACACACACACACACACACACACATATATATATATATATATACACTGCATTGTTATTTTTTTTTTTTACACTCTTTTATTTATCTAAACTTAGTTCATGTTTGTGAACGTGGTTCATGATTTGTGATCGATTTTTCACTCACTTCCTGATATGCCAGAATTGTAAACATTATAAATACAAGCGTGTTTCCGATGACGATACAACATTTTCATTTTTTTAGAACTTAATTATACAATATTTTAAAACTTAATTTCTGAATTAATTGTAAGGCATTTCACCGTTAGCCGGGCGCAGCTGATAAATCGCCATACATTTTTTATGATTACAAATTTATACAAATTTCAACAAAAGTGGAATTAATTATGCTTTAAACCATGCACGTTAAATTATGCCAACTAGCTATGTAACTGAAGCAATGAAATATTTTAACACAAAAATATAAAAAAATATATTATGGAAAAAAAATAGTGTACTGTATTTTAATACGCTTTTATCAATTAATAGTTTAATATTAATGAAACACATGGTTGTACATTGCTAAAACAATTTAAAAATACTGAACATATAGTTCAATTAATGTTTTTTGTCTTTTCAGTTGCCATAATTTAAAAAGAGAGAAAGACAAAACTATTATGCTTTTAAAATATTCACTAGCTCGCGCTTTCACGCACGTAAAGAGCGAATTAAAATGGTGCATTTTAGGTAGATTTCGTAAGAAACACAACCTATTACATTCTCCCCTATGTTGGAATTTCTGAAAATTTTTTGTAGGTGTATTCCGATCATGACTCCTTGAATACAACCCCCCCCTCCCCCCTCCAAATTTAAAACTTTACATATATATATATATATATATATATATAACTTTTTTTATGGACACGATAACCTCCACAATTCTGTACAAATCCCTTCCAAACTGATACATAAAATAAAGCGTCAGAAAATCTCTGTCAAGTTCGTTAATGGGCAAAATCGGACCAAGGGGATGGAAAAGGTGAGGCCTTTTTGTGTAAACAGTAAAAAAAAACATAACTTCTTAATTATAATATATATCAAATCAGTTTAAAGTTATTATTACTTCTGGAAAAAAAGGCCAAAAATTTACGTATGGCAGATTTTTTATATAATTAAAGATGGCATCAAGGGACGAAAAAAAATAGGGGTTTAAGAAAACAAAATTCATAATTTCGTCAATTATCAAGATATCAAATCCGTTTAAATTTATTGTAAATCTTCTTAATATAATCTACAACTTTTATATTGGCAAGTGTTTGATAGGACTAACTCTTACCGCAAAAAATATTAAACACAAAAAAATCCCTGCTTCTTCGTCTATAGGAACCAGTTGATTTCAAAGTGGACGGTCCCAACTGCCGCATCACGCCAAAAAGTTACTTCTTCATCAATTACCAATAAACAGGCGCTCCACGGCCTGCTTCTTCGAAATCTACCTGTGCCTGTAGGCCGAGCTGTCAGGGGTGTTTTCAAAATCAAGGTCCATGCCAATTTACGTATTGTAAAGAATTGTTTTGGAACAACTTCAATTGCAGTTACGAAACTAGGCGCGATTATTACGAGAAATATTGAATGCTTATAGTTTAAAGACTGTTATTGTAAAGAGTTTCTTAACTAATTAACCCTTAACTACTAATAAGAAAATTATTTGTCCTTTTATACTTATTCCAAAATTAAATTAACAACGAGATATTTTTAAATCAACATACCTTATGACCTTACTTATTATATGAATCGCTTTTCAAAATATTTGAAATTTATAAATATTCCCAATTTTAAAAGAAAAACTTAAATAATAACTTCCACAAATTATGACTCTAGAAAATGATGAAAATAAATCTTATATATTTTTTTTTAATTCCGGGGATTGTACCAACAAAAATTTGCTTTTCCTAATAACAAGAGGAAAATACATTTTTACTGCGGCTTTTCTACAAACAATAGACATTTATTACGTTGTTTGCATACACATGTCTATTCTATTAGAATAAAATTACATATTTTAGGTAGATTTCGTAAGAAATACTACCTATTACATTCTCCCCTATGTTGGAATTTCTGGAAATTTTTTGCACATCTACGCCGATTATGACTCCCAGAACCCAAAAACATCCCCAGTTCAAAACTTTATCTATCTATCTATCTATAGCACTTTTTTATGGACAAGATAACTTCAATAATTCTGTACAAATCTCTTCCAAACTGATACATAAAATAAAGGAGCATAAAATCTCGGTCAAGTTCGTTAATGGGCACAATCGAACCAGGGGGGGGGAGGCCTTTTGTGAAAACAGAAAAAAAACCATAACTTCTCTTTTATGATACGTATCGAATCGTTTAAAGTTACTATTACTTCAAGGAAAAGGGCCGAAAATTTATGTGTGACAGATTTTTGATATAATTAAAAATGCCCCCAAGTGTGGGGAAAGTAGGGGTTTAAGAAGAAATAAATCCATAACTTTACCAATTCAAAATATAACAAATCCACTTAAAATTATTATAAATCTTCGTAATATTATCTACAACTTTTCTATTGGCAAGTTTTTTATAGGAACAACCTTTATAGCAAAACAAAAATTAAAAACAAAAAAATCCCTGCCATCTACGCTTATAGACACAGGTAGATTTCGATTTGGGCGGTCCCGACTGCCGCATCATTACAAAAAGGTGATTTTTCAATTCCCAATAAACAGGCGCCCCACGGCCTGCGTCTTCGAAATCTACTTGTGCCTGTAGGTCGAGCCGTCAGGGATTTTTTATGTATATGTTTATTACAGATGATACTGAAAATCATCTTTTTTTACCTTCTTCTATCTTTACAGGAAGAAATTATTGGATTCATGAAATTTTTTGACTTCCGGTTTTCGACGGATTTATACCTTTTTAAAGTTCTTAAACACGATTTAACTGTTTTTAGAAACTGTCTGTCTCAGAGTTTGTCTGTGTGTCTGTATGTGACACAAAGTTTGTGGGCGCTATATCTCAAAAACTACTGCACTGAATTTAAGAAAACTTTACATTCAGTTAGACCTTGATATAAATTGGCACTGATTAGTTTTTGGTGTGAATCTCCCAACAAGTGACGCTGCTATGCTGCATTTTTTCCTGATTTTCACGGTAGCTATATCTCAAGAACAAATGCACAAAATTTCATCACATTTCATTCAGTTAGACATTGATATAAGTTGTTTCTGATCAGGTTTTTGGCGTTAGCCCAACAGGAGGTACTGCTATGCTGCATCTTTTATTATTCATACGATTTTAGCGATAGTCATATATCAAGAATTATTGCGCGGAATTTCATCAACTTCATATTCTGTTAGACCTTGACATAAATTGGTTCTGTTTATGCTGCATTTTTAACACTTTCCAACATAGTTGAAAAGTGTTTATGAATTCGGTTATATATCACTGAGTTGCACTAAAAGAGACTAATTATAGAATGTGGTGTGCATAGCACTTATAGTTGCTTTACAGGGATACTCAAAAGAATTCCGTTACATTCAGCCTATGAAGAAAAAACGTTTGCAGTTTATGTTAATAATGTTTCACTATTTCAAACATATTCAAATTGATATATATCACTAACGTGGATTACAAGATGCTTACTATAGAATATTGTGTGTATAGCTTTCGTCGTTCATTTACAACGATATACAAAATAATTCGGTTAAAGTAGGGAAGGCCCATTTTTTCTTCAGTACTTTTTATTTATTTTATTTTAATTTTTTTTTAGTTTGGGCAATAAGTGCACCTTAAAGCATAACCACGCAGGAAAATTTTTGAAAAATTAATAGTTTCTATATGAAGCTCAGAAGGACATCAAGTCACTGGGCTAACCTGCCCCGTCGAAGGGGGTAGGTTGGTCCACTAAAAAGATTTTTTTTTTCAGATTGCTAACGGAAATGAAAAACACGTAACATATCAAATGTAATTTTAATTTGGTATATAAAAGGTACAAAAGGTTAGAAAAGATGTTTTGTTCAACTTAACTACTGCTATCATCGAAATTTTTCTCATCATCACAATGAATGCAAACATAAAATATCATATCCACAGTGACATATGATTCGCGTGCCCAACATTTGCACCTGGTACATTGAATCCATTCATCCCTGATTTAATATTTTTGAATGATTTAACCGTTTCAAGGGCGGTAGTCACAAATGTGAATTTCGTCCATAGCTGGCCTTGGGCCAACATGACCAAGATTAAATGGCTAACTCGCCATTTTGGTTTTTGATCATCGTATCAAAATATTCCGTTATTTAAAAAAAAAAAAAAATCATATATCAAGAATTATTGCGCGAAATTTCATCAACTTCATATTCTGTTAGACCTTGACATAAATTGGTTCTGTTTATGCTGCATTTTTAACACTTTCCAACATAGTCGAAAAGTGTTTATGAATTCGGTTTGTCTGTTTCTCTGTCTGCCGTCTGTCTGTCCGTGCTCTAACTCGCGTAAATGTGCTCGGATCGTCATGCAATTTATATATGTTATTGAGGCTTACTGTGGCATGTTCGGTATTGAAAATGAAGTGTGTATAACTTATAGTTTTTTTACAGGGACACTTAAAATAATTCAGTTACATTGCGGTCTATGGGGAAAAATCATTTGCGGTTTATTTTAATGATGTTACACAGTTTCAAACATATTGTAATTGATATATATCACTGAGTTGCACTAAAAGAGACTAATTATATAATGTGGTATGCATAGCACTTATAGTTGCTTTACAGGGATACTCAAAACAATTCCGTTACATTCAGTCTATGAAGAAAAATTGTTTGCAGTTTATGTTAATAATGTTTCACTATTTCAAACATATTCAAATTGATATATATCACTAACGTGGATTACAAGATGCTTACTATAGAATATTGTGTGTATAGCTTTTATCGTTCATTTACAAGGATATACAAAATAATTCGCTTAAAGTAGGGGAGATCGGGGCTAGTTGGCCCATTTTTTCTTCAGTACTTTTTATTTATTTTATTTAATTTTAATTTTTTTTTTTTAGTTTAGGAAATAAGTGCACCTTAAAGCATAACCACGCAGGAATTTTTTTGAAAAATAATTATTAATAGTTTCTATATGAAGCTCAGAAGGACATCAAGTTACTGGGCCAACCTGCTCCGTCGAAGGGGGTAGGTTGGTCCACTAAAAAGTTTTATTTTCAGATTGCTAACGGAAATGAAAAACACGTAACATATCAAATGTAATTTTAATTTGGTATATAAAAGATACAAAGATATAGAAAAGATGTTTTGTTCAACTTAACTACTGCTATCATCGAAATTTTTTTCATCATCACAATGAATGCAAACATAAAATATCATATCCACAGTGACATATGATTCGCGAGCACAACATTTGCACCTGGTACATTGAATCCATTCATCCCTGATTTAATAATATTTTTGAATGATTTAACCGTTTCAAGGGCGGTGGTCACAAATATGAATTTCGTCCATAGCTGGCCCTGGGCCAACATGCCCGAGATTAAATGGCTAACTCGCCATTTTGGTTTTTGATCATCGTATCAAAAGATGCCGTGATTTTTTTTAAAAATCAGTAGCTAGAAAATAAGCTCTGAACAACGGTCTATTTAAACGGCTATTCACCAAAGTTAAACTTTAATTTATAAACAAATCAAAAACGATTTTTTATGTGCAAAAATAAAAACTTAATTGTGTAAAAATTTGAAAATTTGAACTGGCTTTCGTTCGATTGTTTCTTAACGGTTGACGATGTTGTGGGTGAAAGAAGACATGATAAGAAACATTTCACTTAGCTAGTAATGCTATCCACCGGATAGTTTGAAAAATATCGCGGATGGGCCAACGTGCCCCTATGGCGTATATACCCCGGTCTCTCCTACTGCTTATTAATAATAATTGCTGGGAATGCTTTTTCAGTTGCTGAACGCGTTTTTAAATTTAACTCCTTTTTTGTCTATTACTTGGTGTGTATAAATTGTATAGATTTTATACAGGGCAGCACAAAAGTTCTCGAGTACATTTCCGTTTAATGCCGAAACTTGCAAAAGGGAAATTTTAAACTGTGCTACGCATTTACTAACTGAACTAAAATTTAGCATTCTATTTAGTATATATACAAATCTATAGATCATATACAGGGTTTCACAAAAGAGCTCGGATATTTTTCCGAATATTATTGGTAATTCCTGAAGTTAGATTTTTAAATACGTTATGTGGTTTCAAAATTGTTTAGTTAGATATCATCTTACACCTTACGTCAAAGATTTTCAAAATTATTTTGGTAGTGTTGGAAAGTGTTACATAATCTATGCTTGACGCATGATGTTTCGTTCTTGTTAGATTATAAAATGCATAATTAAACATATTACGCTTTTTGAAGTATTAACATGTATGGGATAGAAGAAAATTTTGGGATTGCCACATCCGGACTAGTTTTTTATTTCTTTCATGCCTGAATAATTTAAATAGACGAAAAAGGTATTTTTCAGTTACAATAGAATTAGAATTGATTATTACATGCAAATAATATTGAATCATTTAAAAACTTCCACATATTAGAAAATTACAAACCGAACCTTGCATGAACCTGAAGTTGGCATCCACTAAATGTTATATAAGTTAAATAAGAGGTTTTTAAGCTTTTGCACGGAAGTGGTTTGACACCAAGAATTCTGAAAGGTAATATTTGCTTTACTTAATCGCAACGTATCTATATTTATATAAGTCAAATTTTGCCGTTCTAAAATACTGGTAGCTTAACTCTGAGTTAAATTGTAATAATCCATTATTTAAAGACGGATAGAAAGACAAATTAAATAATTAAATATTTTTGTTTACCTTTTAGTTCCGATCCCACAGAACAAATTCTCTAATTTTTTCTCATTGATATCGGAAAGAAATCTGACAAAGACGAATTTTTAAAGTGAATATTCGAAAAGAAAATGTTTCTAGCCATACTTTATTATTCTATTTCACAAATCACATGTATTGTTGATCTTCTATTGAAATTAAAGTTAATATGCGATGAAGGCGTCGAAGTTAAATATGCACAATTTCTCCTGGGTTCTTACCTAATGCAACAATGGATCATGTATATAATATAAAATCTAGTATACTGTGTAATGGGGAGCAGAGAAGGATGCTTACATTTGTGACGTCTGTCGCTAAAGATTTTACGATCCCCTTTCTAAAAATGATTTTATTATGTGTTAATTTCAAGAGTTTTTTTATATGTTTGTCTACTAGTTGTTCTTATAAATGGTTTTTCTAATAACTTCTCAGTGCTTAATGTTAATGTCACAATATTTTTTTTTAGTCCTACATGACTATATAATATTTTCACTGGAATTACTGAATATTTCCATATTACCCGCATGTTTCCATTGGAGACGTTTATGACTTTTCATGTAAAACACGTTGTTGCTATTAACCATCAAACGAACATTTGCTTGAGACAGTCTTCTAAATATAGCCCAGAATAGTTGCATTCAGTATAGATCAGGTACCTAGAATAGATGAAAATCATAATTTTAGAGTTATTTGAAGAAAATAAAATGAAGGTTCATATTAGTACCAATTTGTCTACATATATACCTTTTAGTTTTTAACGCTTACAAGCAGATTAATATAACGCTTATCTTTGGTGAAAGAGGAACTAAGGATTCAAAGCCTAGATATTTATTTTAAATTACCAGTGAAAGATATGTTAATACACGTAAACAATAAATAACGCCAAAGAAATTCTATTTGTCGAAATATTAAAAAAAAAAAAACAGTATACATATCCATGCAATTTTTTTGAATAAACGGAAACTAGAATTGGTAACATTTTAAAAATGCTCCTATAGAATTTGCAAAATTATATTTTTTAAATTAGGTTGAGATCTATTATGTGACATTTGCTAAACCTCAATCTTTTTGAATGAAGCCTTATTTTGATATTCGTTTCTGTTTATAATTTTCCGTTATATATATTTTTTTTCTGTTGTATCAATGATTGAAATTAAAATTTTGCACCTTTATCTAAAGATGCAGATAATTTGACATGTTTGAGCATGACTGAATTTCCTCACATTTGTCTTTGTAATATTTAATTACGTATTTCGAAAACAACTTTTAGTTAAAAGAAACCGAATAACGAATGAAACGGGATCATTATACGAGTATAATTGAAGTATATTTCTTACATTATTCAGCTTTATATAAACATAATAAAATCCTATGAAACCACTTCAAACAGAATATCAAGAACTTACCATGCTCATTAAAAGTTTTAAAATAATATTATTTGAGAGTATGTATTGCTTTCTTTTGAAATGAAATCTAATTAAATGATGATTATACATTTTGTATTTTCTAAAGACTATTTTCACTTTGATGTTGGTAAAATTCGCTTTATAAATATTTCACTCGTTCTAAATATGACTGAAATAGTATTAATATACCCAAAGAACATGTGCAACATAATAAATTTAAACATATGCATTACTTAATGATAAATTATATGGAGCATTTTATGATCTTGACTTGTATCTCATTTTAACAGATGTTCCTTAATTATCCTTTTGCGGAAAGGGAAATGGTGTTATACGCGAATTAATTGCCACAATTATAATCGTAAATAAAACATGCATAATGAAGCCCAAAGTAATTATAACACTTAATTTATACATTTCAAAATATATGTTCTAATTTTAATATAAGTTCTTTTATACGTGCGTTACGCGAGGAACATTTTGAAAATTTTAGGAATACAGAAATCAAGAACAGATATTTTTTCATTATCTGTATCTTATATAATAAAATCTGACAGTGTATTTCTATTTCACATCAACTCCTCCATTCCGTGTTGAAAAGAACATTAATTAACTATCAAAATATCAAAAGTTAAATTAATTTTCGAAATTTTATGGGATTTTTTCACATTTTTAATGCAATTTCTGTAACTGTGGCACGTCGGTTATTCCATAACTAGCCGCCACTGGCGACCAGTTTGGTCTCCCTTAAATGTATATTAAGCATTGTAACACGCTACTTTTATTCATAATTTAATTTTTTCTCTCTTAATTCTTCGCCAAATCGAAAAATTCTAATACACAAATCAAGAACTTTTGCGATCATGGTAGCATTTTGCACATTTTTTGCTGTTAATGATATCCTCATTTACACTGAACCATATTGTTGCTATTTTTTTTTTTGTTTCTCTCTAACTTAGGCTGTAGACTCGATTACGGAAGATTAGATAATCTATCATTATTCTCAACTAAAACGTCTTGAATAATATGCCATAATCGGGCTTCATATTATTACACGTAATTTTTGAGTATGGTTTGGTGAAACATTGAACTTTTGGAAGCCAGTTTTGATAATCACATTCCCTTTTTAAACCGCAACCCGGCGTTTTCGGCTAGATTTTGCTTCGTATGGCAACCCAGTAGTGCAGATTCCGTATGTTTTATAATAAATTAAATATTGTGTGTTTTATAATAAATTAATCATTGTGTGTGTTTTATAATAAAATTGTGTGTTGTTTAATATAAAATGGCACTTTTCCGTTATACGGACACCATGCCAAAACGTATGCTAATGCCTAGAGTAATGTAAATGTATGTATGTAAATGTATGCTTGGCGACAATGGTGTCCGTATAACGGAAAAGTACCTATAAAATAAACTATTTTATAATAAAATAAAAGTAACATGCTGTTTCAGAAATCTCTAACAGGTACCTGAAAATGGGGTTTTCTCGCCAAAATGGCGCAAAACAAAAATCGCGCCAACCCCGGTGCGTTTGCGACAGCTGTTCTACATTGGATTTTAAAATCAAAGTATCGTTTCTAATGCACACGCGAAAAATAAAAGCTGGTTTTGTCGATTTTAAAAA
Source organism: Maratus michaelseni (assembly GCA_963931845.1). Lineage (NCBI taxonomy): Eukaryota > Metazoa > Arthropoda > Arachnida > Araneae > Salticidae > Maratus > Maratus michaelseni. Next base: position 285,340,348 of record OZ007587.1, read on the forward strand.
TGCTATTGGCGAGATTTGCGCCCAAATAACATAAAAGTACATAATGATGTTATGTATTTTATAAATGTATATTAAATTACTGTTTTGAACGCGATTGGTCATTAATAATGGAAAATATGATTGGCGATTAACAATCATTTTCGGTGATCTCTCTTTCTGACACGTATAATACATAAATACCAAATTAACTGACAATTCGTTTCGAAATTTGATTCATTAAATATTATTACATGAGTTGTATTTATTTACATTCAACTTACGTCAAGAAAAGATTCGGAAGGAAGTTCAGTTGTATAAGCACTTCATCAAACGGAATTATGGTAAACTTTAATTGTCTCACAGGTCCTGGTGCGAATTATTTTTTTTGACACCAGGAAGCGCGCCAAAAAATCATTGACGGAAAACTTACTTTACGAACGATTATCTCCATGGTTTAATGGTTTAATAATTTAAACCTTCACGACGAATGAATCTTTTTTTTTTTTGTTGTTGTTTGTTTACTTTCATAGATAGAGAGTTTGAACTGCGAAGCTAATTTCAACTGAAGTTATTACAGAATATATACATAATTGAACATAAGTAATCTCTCAAATATTAATTTATTTTGAACGATATTTCCAAAAATGTAACTGTCATGCAGTTTTATTTGAAAAAATAATTTTGAATAAAAATGTCCGCCTGGCATATGAAAAGTGAAGCGGACATCCCGGAACTGTTGATGACAGTCACATGACTTACACTTTTATTATATAGATGAAAATATACAGAAAAATAGTAATATAGTATTAATTATCATATATTTGTTGTTGTCTTTTTTATTCAAATTTAACAGAAAAAATATTTTGATAATAATTTTAACAAATAAGGCCCTTATAATATAAAAGCCTCCAATAAATTTAGGGCCTTTCACCAGGCCCTAAATTAGAATTCTTTAGCTTTCAGAAGGAGAAAATCTAATATCTTTTGAAAGAAAACATGCTTTTGAATTCCTAAAATTGAAATATTTTTCTATAAATGAATCAAATTAACGACATTATCACTACACAAGGTTCGGAACTGGAGGCTAAACTTCGAAAGATGAAATGCTTCTGAATAATGATGCCATCTTTATAAATGAATTCCTACATTTCAAAAAAGAAAAGTGGAACGTTTTACCGCATTTTACTATAATTGCATCAAATTCACGGAATTTACAAAATTTCGTAGTTTTTATGTTACTTAAGTTGTGAAAATGTAATTTAAGAAATTTAATAAAATTAATTTTATTTTCTACTAAGTACACTGCTTATAATTATAAACTTTGTTGTAAAATACTTTCCCAAATTTTATATAGCCTCAAATAAAAAGTCGTCAGCGGTAGAAGGTGTTTTTACCTGGAATGTTTCATATCGTATTTTCAAGGTTTACTTCCTGAAGTCAAATTGAGGTACTTGTCAAAAACGGAATAAAACTGGGTTTTGTTCCTATAAAACTGTGAATAAACTATTAAACAGTTTGCTTAATAGTTGATTTTTCTTGAAAATAGTTGCTAATTTACATTTGAACGAAAATCTTCATTAGATAAGACAAACATTTAATAACGAATTCCACAAGAATAATTTATTATACGTGTAATCTTTTATTTAACTTGCCTTGTCTGTCTGTTCAGCTCAATTCTTGCAATCCAATTTTAACACACTTCTTGTGCTACTATTGACTGAATTTTTGGTAGTGTGACGCAATTCCGGTGACAGGACAATATTCTGTAAAACAAATATTCGAAATTTGTCTCCTCGACCACTTACGGGAAAAAAACATTTTTCCAATAAGGGTACGTAAATGTAATGACATATGTGATCATTTAAAAGAAATGGATTGCTTGAGAAATAAGCCTACGTTCTTTAACTGAACTGTGGCAGGGTTTGTAAATGCGTCACCTTTCAGATCCGTGCTATGGTGAATGGATGTGTGTTCGATTCTTAAGTGGATGTTTGATAAATTCTTTTCTTGCCAGGAAGCTGGATTTAAAATTGCGTATCCATTTTATTCTTTTTAAACAAACTTATAAAAAAATTGCTCACAATTTAATTTACTTCTCTTTAAAAAGGTCGTTAATTCAATCAATTGTCGCTCAACATTTTTATAATAAAAGCATTACAATAAAAGCTTGTCTTTAAAACATTTTTTTTACTTACAATTTATCTTAAGCTGAAAATCCGGATTATTTAAGAGGAGGGCTGTTATAAAATCTCTTCCGAAAGAATAATGTTTTTCTAAGGTGACACATGTCATAAAAATAGAATAATTTTTACAACTTTTTATGCCACTATAGTAATTGTAATATAAAATCTGTTTAACGATCTCCATTATTATCCATGCTTTGAGAGGCATTTACAATTTTTTTTTCAAAAGTCGTTATGACAGGTTTTGTGGTCGTAGCATGGCTTAAATGTTATTGTTTAATCGTGAACAAAAATCATTTTTTTTTCATTTCTGCGAATCATTATCTTGTGAACGAATTATCAAAATTACTTTAAAAATTATCGTTTAGTGTAAGAATGATTTCGTTTTATATAATACGCGAATTTCAGTAATTCCTACTTTTATCATTTACTAGCTGAACTACGCGGCGTTGTCCGGGATTTTAAGAATGTTTGTGTAGAAAAATCCATTTCAAAATTAAACATGCTGTATAGAGAACTTCAAAATGATAAAATATGCCAATATTTCCATAATAGGCTTTTTCTTATCATGACTGATTACGTTCCTCAAACTCGAGGCTAACGAAAAAGACAGGCTACCGCAGTGCATTCCACTTATCTTTTTTCACAGACCGCTAGAGTGGCGTGATGCTCTTTTCGTACACCAGCATTGGTGGATTCCAGCATCACGTGACTCCCGCGGTCTGTAAAAAAAGGTACGCGTAAAGCACCGTGGTAGCCTTTCTTTTTCGCTAGCCTCGCCTCAAACTCATATGACGTTATATTCACCTGCTGACGTCATATCTACTTGCTTTCTTTATTACTCATATTGATACTCCCGTTGTATGATTGTCAAACATTTGAAAAAGTTTGTTAAACTTCCAATTGACATCATATTATTTTTTTAATTGTCTAATGACGTCATATTAACCTGCTTTCTGTACATACACGTACTCATACTCCTTTTATTATTGGGGAATGTTTGAAAATATTATATTACCAATATGACGTCATAATTAATCGTTATTTCAACTGTCAAAACTTTTTATTTCATTTTCATTTTTCTCGTGGAAATCTTTCAATGGAAAATTAATTATTGTAGAAAGTATTTTATTGCGGATTTTTAATTGTTGGCAACTGCTATAACGAAAAATGTTTAAATTTAATAGTATAATGCTCTTATATTTTTGGTTTTTTATTAATTAAAAATAAACTATACTTTTATTTTGATTCCGGATTACTTTAGTTGCTTCGGCCGTGTTTTAACATACCTACACGTAACATTTCCCAATTCTGTCTTTCAAACTGTTGATTTGTATAGAAGTCCAGACAGACATATACATAAATTTTCATTTTTATATATTAGATAGAAAATATGGATTTTAAAAGTAACCTCAATACATGAAAACTTTTTTTATTATTATTTAAAAGTATAAACACAAATACCTTTTTTGTTTATTCTTATCATTTCCCCATTAAAAACCTTCATTTTAATTCCCTACGGAATAGTTTTAAAAGATAAATGATGCCATGTTAAGCTATTACGTAAATTATAAAATGTGGTCGCAAATTCCATAACGTCTAATACTGAGAAACTAAGAAAAGAAACATTAGAGTATCAGAAAGTTTTATTCAGCGTATATTTTCTAAATCGTTTTAATCAAAAAAATAGTAAAATCATTTTGCTATTGAAAGTGATATTTCAAATTTACTTATGTAACCAACCGCAAGTATTTATTTCACAAAAAGAGTTGAATATTTTCTAGAAAATTAATTAGCAAAGTGAAAATACCTCTATTTTGAAATCATAACTTTGTTGAAAAAAACAAACGGATACGTTTTAAATTTCAACTTTGTAATGCTGTCGTGTAACAATTATTCTCTGAGAATATAATCTATGTTGAAACTATTTTAAATAAAGCCATATAATTTTAAAGAAAATGTAACTTTTTAAGCTAATGTGCTCAGTGTTGACAGCATTTTGACACATGACAGAATTTGACGGTTTAAGTGTGATTTAATCTGTCTTGTCAAAACATGTATGTCAACAACCAACATTAAAAACTATCAAATACAATGTTTAAAATTCCAGTAATAAATGTCATATATTAAAACTTATTTTTAAATAATATGGTGTAGCATCTGCTATATTTTTCTCTAACAAATATGCTATTCTGGAAAAAAGTTAGATTATTATATCCAATAAAAAAATTATTTTTCATTATTAAATTAGCTTAAAAAATCAAAATATTTAAAACAATGTTCTTAATTTCGAAACATTGGAATTTTAAATTGTCAATATGAATAATGATTGATACTATTAGTTGCAAGTTTTATGTATAAGAATATCAAACAATAACTATAGATTATCAGAAAGTTTTATTTGTGCTCAGAAGAAAGCAAGATTCGTAGAAAAAATAAACTATCTAAAAGTGTTTAACGTTTAGTCTTTTTACGCAGGATATGTATGTATGTATGTGTGTGTGGGGGGGGGGGGGGGGGATTTTATGAGTGAGTACAAGAAAACACTGATAAATATGTTTTCATATAAAAAATGATTTTTTAATAAAAAATTATATATATTACCTGAGTTTCAAGAGGGAATTGTGTGAAAGAGTATGAAAATTATATAAAAGTCGTTTCCTTCAACCACTTGTTGCAATTCTTTGCGGATGTCTCGAGATGGCAGATTTTGTAAATGCAGAAAGTCAATAATTAATAAGAAACAAATTTGAAATAACTTTTATTATTAATTACTTAGAAATTTTTCCAGAGAAAAATTCTCACGCCTTACATTCATAATATTCAAATTTTAACTGCTTAATAGGCGTATAGCCAACATAGTGAAAAAGTACCCAAGAACCACGGAAAATATTCCATCTGGTGCTGCGTTTGTAGCCTTGCCACGTGAGAAATTTTCTCTGGAAAAATATCCAAGTATTAAATATGAATTTATGCAAATGTCGATGCTGGATTTTCTTTGATTTCGTGTTTGCCCAGGGTTAGCGGCTCACGGAAAATATTCCATCTGGTGCTGCGTTTGTAGCCTTGCCAACATGTTATGGTGAAAAAGTTCCAGGCTGAGTATCGTTCCCAAGTGGTTCAGTTGGTAGAACGTCAGTGCGCTAATCTGATGACCCGGGTTCGAGTCCCTGCTTGGGTACTTTTTCACTATGATGGCTATACGCCTATTAAGCAATTAAAATTTGAATATTAACTTTTATTATCCTTACCATATTTAACCCTTTATCTACTGACGGTACTTTTAAGTACCATCAGAGAAAACTTTGTATAAAAATTCTTTAATCTGTCTAATAATGATAATAAGGTTTTGTTTTTATACAAAATACTTTTCTGGATCACATTTAGAAAGCACAGCAAAACAGTGAAAGCTAAATATTTTATAAAGTGGTATTTTTCTCAACCTTTTACATAAGTGTAGATCTTCTCTTTTTTAAAATTGTTATATGAAAATTTTGCAACTATAAAAACCTTTATATTTAATGATAGGATAACAGTACATTTAATTACATTGTTCCGATAAAGTATTGTGCTATTTCCTTAACATCATTTTCTGTTAATTAATCTAATTATTCTTGTAAATATATCACAAAAAGAGCTATTACTACCGCATTATTAAATCAGTTTTAATGAAAAACCTTATCTAAATTTCATATTATTATAATATAAATTGTCTAATATAACTTCAAACATCAAGGAAGATAATTATTGAGATTGAACAATTTGTTGATTCTTAATTCGGTAGATAAAGGGTTAATTTTACTTACTTGAGTAAAGAATAAGAACAAAACAATGTTATCAAAAATATTTTTCCCAATCACGGGCACGTAGTACACATGGATCAATCTAACTCGAGCTCAACTTCACATGGCTGTTATACGCACACTGAAAATACTATTTACTAGACCACTAGCCTTGCGTATACAACCGGGATCGAACTTCTTTTGTATACATTCGTCATCCAGTAATATTAAAGTTTCCCAATGAAAAATGAAGCTAAATAAAAGTCAAAATAACACGATTTTTACTTTTATAATTTGTATGACTAAGAATGTTTTGTGATATGACTTTATTTTTTATAATTTTTCAAAATAACTTGTACCGCAGTTTTTCTCTATTCTTCAAAACCAAATCTGTCTTCAAAGAAACTCATCCATGTTTTGGTGGAGATCTGGGACACTTTGTCATACAAAACCACTAGGGACCATGGTCTCTTGCTAAACGCTTCCCTTTCAATTCGTTGTTGATTTTAAGTCACATGCAGCGAGATCAGGACATTAAGGAGGATACTCTAACAGTTTTATTTCAGTGCTGGGCAAAAATTCGGTGCAAATGTTGTAGCGGTTAGCCGGAGCATTATAGTGGTGACGAAAAGCATCTGTCTATCCTTGAATTTTGGTGCGGTTTCTCAGGGCTTCGAAAATGTTAGTCTAACATTCCTCTGCATATTACTTCCCTGTGATTATGTCGGGAATTTCCAGCACCACTCGCTCTAAAACTGGATTTTCGAACAGCCACGGGCCTTCCTCATCTTCGAGCATTCACACTTTGTTCCGAGCCTTTGCTGAGACATCAAAATAGCCTAGCCAAGTTTTGTCATCAGCGGCAATATTGGTACCATTTCGAGATTTTTTTCAGCATTTAACAGCATTATGAAACATGACATGCCATCTGATCGTTGATTAAATTATGCGGCTGCTAGCTATGCTATTATTGTTCTCGTGCGTACACTAAATTAAAAAAAATTCCCTTTTTCGAATAGGATAGATTATACCAAAAGGTTTTTAAGCCTAAATATTAGACGGGCCGCTGAAGCATTATAAAAATAAAATTGGCTCACATAGCAATAAAAAATGAGAAACAATGCCAAAGATAATAACTGATATTAGTGTTAATAGCTGTCGATATTATAAAGACAAATATATCTGTGAATAACGCTGATGTCATGATGTCACATCATCAGATGATTGCATGACGATACTAACAGTAAGAAATCAGATAAATTTCAACACTACTTTGTAGTGTATAGCTATGTACAGTAATTCTTGGATGTATATATTCATACATACAAAAACACTTGCCAAAATATTGCCCAATTTGTCGCGAAAAATAAGTTGCCAAAACAAGGTGAATTACTCGCTAACTTGACTGTTTGGTGAAAGTCTCACTCTAATGTCTGGAAAAAAAGAGTGATTAGAGCGATTTATTTATTACCCTTGGAGTTTATTCATTTAAAATTTTAATGTTTAAGGTTGAAGAAATATTTTAAAATTTACGCGGGTTATTTTAAAAATAAGGTCCGTTAACAAATATCTATTTAAACCTGGCGCACTTGCAGCAAAGCGCATGCAGACTCCCGGCATCTCTTGCATTACAAGAAGTGCCAGTTGTTCACCTACGGTGTCAGTGTGCTACTTCAGTATGAGTGATAAACATATTCAAGTCGATTGATCCTCCCACCAACTGTGAAATATGGTCAGCAATCCAGTTTAAGAAACAGGAAACCTGACAACAGCAGATATTCATCGCCAGATCTGGGAGGTGTATGGCCTCAATGCCACCAATATGGCCTCAATGAGTGCCCACACACTGCTGCTCAAACACTATCTCCCATCGAATTTTTTGGGTGGGAGCAACTTGAGCAATTCCTACGCCGAGCGATTCTAATATCTGAAATTCTAATATCTAATATTCTTCTAATATCTGAAATTCTTTCTCGGCGGCCAGCGATTCCACACTGACGAACAAGTGGAAACGGCGATTAAGGTGTTTCTTTCATCACAGGTGTTAGCATTCCACAAAGAATGGTTACAAAAACTCGTAGGCCGTTACGATAAATGTTTCAACTGACTGTGATACTTTGTAGAAAATTAGAAAAGATATGAAGAAACTTGTAAAAAATAATTTTTCTAAATGTACCTAGTATTTTGTTTATTGCAAATCGGATACTTTGAAAATAACCGTCGTAGTTTATTATAAAAAGAAGTGGAAACATTTATTTAACATTTTATGCATTTCAAGCGCACTATTATTTTTCATTCTTAAAGCTATTTTACATTATGCACAAAAATACACAGATCATTGCTTGAAAGTAAATACGTAAAGTGAAACATTTATCACATCGTTAGCTAATCTAAGCCAGACGAAATCCTAATGTAAATAAGAAATACGATTGCATTTACTCACTTCCTCTGGGTCAATGTTTTGGGAGAGGATTTCACTGAATTTGAAATACGCAAACAAGATAATATTTCCAGAATTTACATTTAATATATTTTCCGCCGAGACGTCCAACTATTCACTTATTCTATATTTAATTTCAACGTTAAAACAATCATTGTTTTTTTTTATAAAAGGATTTTTTTTATTTACAAATTTAAAGAAAATGAAAACATTCTAATTATTTGATATCTTCCGTCGCTTTTAATTCTTTCACACTTTTCTTTTTTTTTATAATTTTCCTTTTTTCTTCCTTTTTTTTTTTTTTTTTTTTTTTTGATTAAGTATTATTCATTTGCACTAATAAAATGTCCTTTTTAAATTAAAAAAAATTGAAACTAAAATATCTAATTTAAACATCCTTTATGAATATAATGAATATTCCGAATAATCCTTAAAATACGTGAAATTTTACTAAACTTTTATACGTATCACGCAAGAAAAAATTTACGTGAAATTTTTCACGTAAGGTTGGAGGTAGGTGGTAAAGTTGTAGAATCTTAAAAAATAAAATAACATTCTTTAGCTCAAACATTTTTTATTTTTCTTTCCGTTTTTTATATCCAATTTAAAAAAAAATTAAACTTATTTATTACTTTAAATTTAACATCTTTTTAAAAATTCTAATAAAGCATTTTTTAACTAAAAGGAAATATTAGAGAAGATAATTTAAAAAAATAAAACCATGCTTATTAATCACGCAAAGTATTTTTTAAACAACTTCATTTTGAATCCGAACACATTAAGTTGCACTGTTTTGGTAAATACAATAGAAACTAATTATGATATTATGAGTCTCAATTTTAATGAATGAAGAATAACGCCTGAACTGTAAAAATAATTGTTCCAAAAGTGCATTTAATTTCACATCTGTTTTACTCATCTCAAGAGCTGTGATATGCATTATATTTTAATGTCCTAAATTGGTTTTAAAAAGATATATTATAACAGATAAAGTTCTAAAAAGAATTTAAAGTGGAATGATAAATTCACCTTGTAGTTAAAACAGATAAAATACTCGTTAAAAATACGCTTAAAAAGGTACTGAAATGAGACGTGTATAAGATATTATAATAGATATTATATCTAATTAAATTTTTCAGCAGGGCTTAAGGGCGCTCTGTAGTAAGTGATAATTCACATCCTTTGTTATATTCAAGATTAATTATATTTAAAAAAATTGGGAATATTTAAATTGGTAAGGCGTCGAATAATGTATTGGTAAAATTTCTCATGATGTTATTACTGAATATTAATCTTAAAATTGTATTATAATTATTACATATATTTTACAACAATACATATGTGGTTTAAAATTATTTTTAATCAAAAATGTAGAACTTTTTTAAATTCCTACTATTAGCTCACACTCTCTCTCTATATATCTTGTTCAAATTTTCAATCGTTAATAAAATATTTTCTATTCATCCACTCAACCTCAAATAATTTTTTTTAAACTTGTAGTGGATGACACTTTATGTTAATACAGTTTTTTTCAAATATTAATTCATTACTTAAATTTAATTAATTAATTTTAGTTTTAAATAGGGAAAAAAAATTCCTCTCATTGTTTTCATGAATGAAATGAAAGATTTATCTCAAATTAGTGATGCCACAGAAGTAAAATACCGCAACAATGATTATAAAATAATGTTCAATAAAGATAACGTGGGACATTAATGCTGCACGGGTTTATTTTATATATTTATGATTAAAAAGTAGGAGTTGACTTAAATTTTTTTTATATTACTTGTTTCCTGATATGAAAAATAATACCTATTAGTTACAGCTGCAATAAAGAACATTATCATAGTTGTTTAAAGTATTAAAAAAACAAAAACATAATTTAACAGTTTAGTTTCTATCCGTGTGTGTTTTCTTTAAATTAGTCTAATGAGACAAAAAATATTTCATTGAGGATGTGAATGAAAAGCATTCTTTGTAAATCAAACAGTCTTACAAAAATTATTTGTTCTGAAAAACAGAAATCTATATTTACAATGTTAAGAGTTCATTGGGAAACAAGGTAAGTAATCGGTTGAGTTTTGTGTTGCTCTAATTTTCTTTATACCAAGGATTTGTTTACTGACAGTATTGACTGAAATACGATTCACTTTGCTCGTTCATTCCGGTTGAACCTGACATGTATATTTAACGTTGGAAGGCAGTAAATTTTCTACCCGCTCGGCAAATCATGTTGCAGTTAATTTTAACGCTAATTTGCAAGCAGCGTTTGAGGTGGAATAAATAGCTCTTAAGTGAAAGGTTCTGGTTCTATTATTAGATACGCAAATGGTTTTATATATAAGATGAATAATTATGCATTATATGTTTTATTTTCTTCCCTTTTTAATGAAATCGCTATTATTATTATTGTTATTTAATCTGGAATATATACCAAAAATATATGTATACAGGATTAGACAAAAAATATTGTCCAAACTTTAAGATATAATAGTGCTCACCAAAACAAGCATTTTTACTTTCTTATATATACATACGAAAAAAGCAGTGGAATCGTGAAAATTTTCTACTTCCGTTTTTTGACGGATTTGCATTTTTTGGGATATCTTGATAAATTTCTATAAAATGTCTGGCCGTCTGGTAGCCTGTGTGTGTTTCTGGCCATTCTATCTCAATAACTAATGGACGAAATTTCATAAAATTTTATATTGTGTTTGACATAGATATGAACAGTTTTTGATTAGGTTTGCGTATACATTGCCCAACAAGTGACGCTGTTACGCTGATTCATGTTTGTTGTTTACGATTTCCGTGATAGGCATATATCAAGAAGTAATGCACGAAATTTCATAAAAATGCATATTCTCTTTTAGTACTTAACAAAATTGTATTGTGACTAGGTTTTGATGTATATCTCTCAGCAGGTGTCTCTGCTATGTTTTGTATGATTCCCATCGAAGCTTTAACTCAGCATCTATGGGATGAAATTTCACCAAACCTGGTATTCAATTGGACTTTGACATAGTTTGGCACTATTTAGGTTTGGGTGCGACTTGCTCAACAGCTGACACTGCTGTACTGCGTTTTTAACGATATCCGTGATAGCTATAACTCTTATTCTGTGTGATAGAATTTCACGAAATTTAGCATGTAAAATTTTTATTAAAAATAATTTTGTTTCTGTTTTGGCTTTGTTCATTTAACAAGGACGCTGTTAAGCAGTGCTTTTTAAGATTTCTATGATAGGTATATCTCGACATCTATGGGCTGTAATTTTGACAAATTTAATGCGTAAGATATTGTGTAAAAATTATGTTGATTAAATATTAACTTTGTTCACGCAACAGAGGTATTTCTAATATTTTTACGATAAACATTATAGCGGTATTTCAGTTGAAATTATGTAAAATTGAAGGGGACTAGCAACTCTCTTAAAACGAATTTAGGTTTTTGAATGAGAACATTCTGCCGATATTAACCTGCGTGCGTGAAAGCGACATCTATCCTTCATTTTACTTTAATTTTGAAATGTATTTGTAGCTCTCAGAATCTGCGGTTAGTGGTTTCCACTATAGCTTTATGCAAATTTACTCTGATCAATCTCCAGAGTACAAAAGCAGGAGCAAAAGTGTGTATCGGTGGATCTTGGTTGAGACCTGCTCTACACAGGATTACGGGAACAGTCTACTGTTGTGGAGTTAAAGTTCGTACAATAAAGTTGATCGGCAACCAGGGGTTGCTAGTTTAGTGACATTTATGTTGTTAGTAAAACTGTGAGCTAACCTTTACTTGCAGCGATAGCCGTGCTTTATCTTGAAGCTATTATTGATTGTCATTTGAGCAGCCAGTGTTATGCACGTGATTTTTTAATTAGTAATCTTGCGTTTATTGTATTATTGAGTGTTGATCAAAAGACTAATTTATTGTTAAACGCAGAGTAGACTAGGCTAAATTAAAGTAGCTCCATCGCAGCCCTTCCCAATTTTATTTTAATATACAATGTTTTTAAACTTACACCTGACTATGTCTGCATCTCAACGTGGCTACCTTGATGGGTACATCACAAACTGACAAAAAATGGATATAAAAAATAATTTTATAATGATTTAACCTTAAAGAATGCCTTACCATTCGTCCGATTGAAAGCTTCCTAAAATAACGGTCGTACGAACGTTGAATCGCGCAGACCGGCAAAACAAGAAATCGTCTAAAGCTTTTAACTCAATTAACTTCAACGTGGCTGTGTGGGAGTGTTGTGAGGACAGTTATCGGCAGTAAAATCTGTCGTACAAAAAGTTCTGCAAAATTGATCTTAGACGGGCGAAGACTGGTCACTCTGTGCATCTCATTCACCTAATTTTTAATTTTGCAATAGATTTTTTTTCGCTTTATGTATTTTTTCGCGCTTTGAGGCGAATGTTCGCCTTGTAAAAACAATTTCAATCCTTAGATATCCAATAAATTACATTTTCAACGACTTATTAGCCCAAAGCGCACAAGGTTCTGTTATAGTGAAATCCCACAATTTACATAGCATATATACAATATACAATATACATATACAGAAGCACACAATGCTTCTTTATAGTGATTGCCCTTTTAATGGTTTATGAGTTAACATAAAGGGGCCTGTTGTAGTGAGGGTCTCTATTACAGGAATTGTTGTTGTAACAATTATGGGATGAGGTACCTTTGAAACTCACAAATTACGTGTAAAAGTGACCCTAATATGGATTTCAATGACTACACATCTAATTTTTCTATATGATTTTTTAAACACACGTTAAAATAGATGTATTATAAGAATTAATTCTCTGAAAAAGGTTTTTAATTTAATATAAATCTTAATATTTTTTTAATAGATGAATTCTCTTTATATACCTTGAACGCAAGATTTCTCACAATAAACTGTCACAGTGAGATTTTTTTTATTGAGTAGAGATACAATATGTATTTAAAATGACTTAAACTGGAAATATTTAATTAATTTTTGAGGGAGAAAACTGCAAATATTGAACTTTTTAAAATAAAAATAGTTATAATTTCTAAATTTCTCACTTTATGAACACAATATGTCTTTTTGTGAATCTATAATGTTTATAACTACAGTCCAAATTTCATGATATTCTATTTAGCCATTTCTTAGAAATCATGCGCGCATTGACCAAAATCACCGCTTTGAGAAAATTAATGTTACAGATAAAATGGTTCTTGATTATATAAAAGTGCTTAAACTGTTTTGGACAAGCATTTCCTTCTAAAGCGAATTTTTTTATGAAAAATGTTCCTAAAGAATCAAATTTTGATATAAGCTATTAAATAAAATGATTTTTGGCACTCTGAAGCTACCTTACCGCTTATGTGTATTACAATTATAGTGATAGCTGCTTATTTAGGCTTTTTTTTTGTTATTATTATTTAATTTACACCGGAGACAAATCTTTAATTTTTTTTCCTTCGTCATTCTTCCATCGCAATTCCACGTTTAAACATTTGTATAAACACACTTTTAAATGATAAAAAATATCATGTTAAGAAATTTTACATAACACAGTATAAAAATAAGGTCTGAAAATTTAAATAATCTTTAAAGCAGAAACCTATAAAAGAAACTTTATAACTATCGAGCTTTATTTTCCGCATGTTTTCTAAATTAATTTAATTGAAAAAGAAAAACTTCCATTTACATTACTTTTTGAAGAATTATTTGAATTTCAGCTTTCGAATTTACTTAAATGGCAAGTATTTATATTACAAACGTGTTGAGAATTTCAGAGGAGATTCCCAAAAGTTCTCGGAATCTGACTGAAAGCTAGGGCTTTTAAAATCGTGGCTTTATGAACAAACAGATGCAATGAGTTTTCCATTACACAACATCTTAATGTTGACAAAAGTTTTATGAAACAATTATTCTGTGGAAGTTTAAGCTATTTTGAAACTATTTTCAATGTATTTTTAAAGATAACTTTTTTAATTTGTATTCTGAAGAGGAAAAGTTTGTTTGTTTTTCTAACCAATATATTATCCTAACTGGAAAAAGGAAAATTCGATAATGTATTTTAAGAAAATTAAATTCAAGTTCCTTAATTAATAAACTAATAAAAAAACTTACAGTGAGTATTGAATATTTACAAACTACATTTCAGTATACAGCAGTAAGTAAAAAATAAATATGGTAATACACTACAAATCACAAATGCACATACAACTACATTTTAAATATACAGTTAACATGTGCTTACGCAACAATGTAATACCTAATTTTTAACCGAAAACTCCAATAATATTTTTTGCTTAGCAATTTTTTCATGCATTTTCTCGATTTGTTTTTCAATTCATGCCGGGTTATACTGTAACTTCTTTTTCCTAAATTAAATCAGAGATACTTCATTGACATTTACTGTCATTTATTTCAAAATACAGTGAAAATAAATTTCGCTGTTTTGTTAGATTTCTTAAGCTGCGCAATGTAAACGTTATGCAGTCATTCATCTGTTTGCTTCGAAATCTTTTCTATTTAATAGTCATTGCAATTAAAAAAGGCTTAGTGCTATGTTATAACTAAGTTCAGAATTATGAGAATGTACTCATAGTAAAAACGCACTCTAATATACAGGGTGTCCCAAAAAGACAAAAACGCGCAGAAAACGCATTTTACTCTTGCGGGGCCCGAAAACTCCGAAATTTCATACAATTCAAAGTATTATAACTCGTTGAGTTTTGGTCCTAAATTATATGATTTTTAATGTTGTACTTTTTAGCATTTTCCCCCTAAATATAAATTTTAGGACTCAGGGGCAGTATAAAAATTTAAAAGTGTAACGTTTTGAAAATTAATGGCAGGACTCATTTAACAACATAATCACAATTCTTCCCTACCTTATTTTGAATAATTTAGCAATTTACATTTTCTAGATATCTCCAATAAGTAAAAAAAAAAATATAGCGCATTAATAATATATAGCGCATAAATATTTCAATCGTCTTGCGATACACTGTCTGCATTATAACGGTTCAATAAAACACACACTGATAATTATTTAAAATACATAAGTGGATATTACTGCTTAATAACAATTTATTGTTTTATAATGTTCTTGTTTATTTATTTCAAGCAAAATTTGGTTAATCAATCAAAAAATAAATAAAAATATTCAGTGTTTTATAACTCTGTCTTAGTTTCTGAAATTAAATGGAAATTCGCATTAAAACTACATAAGTTTTTAGTTAATTGAGAGTTGAATTTTAGAATTTGCGGCATAAATTATCATAGATCAGAATTAGGGAGATCTGCGACGTCCACATTGCATGGTTCAGAGGCTTCCAGGAATGTGTTCAGAGAGTATACTCGGACTAGTATAAGAGAATAGCAGAAGAAAGGGAGTATTTTAAAGGTAGTTGTGTACAACACATGTGTAATTCTCCTACAATCTACAATGGAGATATCAGGACTGTCTCAAAACATTTTGACCCCAATAGCAGTTTCTAAACGTATATCAAAATGTTTGTTATTTTTATGTTGATCACATATGCACAATTTACTATACGATATTATACGATTATATATTTTAATGTTAACTGTATCTTCCTGTCATTATACATGAATAAGATGTAAATATCTTGCAAAGTTATATTTGCAAAAATTCGTTGATAATGGATAGGAATTATTTAGAGTTAGAATATTTATAATGAAACAAATGTCTGCTTTTGAATATCACGCTGCCCAATATCTCATCGATTACGCGATTGGAACGTAAATTAACTGAGGAAGGAACCACTGGAGGAAGTGATACAATTATTCCATCTACCTTGAACTAAAAAATTGTCCCGAAAACTTCTCTGTCTTGCTTAAATTTGTAGGAATGTATAACACGGACAATTACAATATCTATTTTGAAAAGTATTTTCTATTTTTCGGTAGTTTAAGTGTTGCGTTATAAAAGACTCATTACTGTATTTATATACTGCGTCCATATAAGCTAATACACATTCTTAAGTTACATATTATTAGATTTACAATAATCAGGGCATCTATCTTAGGCTACCCAGATTATGGAACATAAATTTAAACTAATTCATGCTTGAAAATTATTTTAAAACGCTATTTTAAAAATCATAAGAAAGGGAGTAAATTGAGTTACAGTTTTAAAAAAAAATTAGAAAGTAGATTGTTTGTTCTATTTCATGGTGTAAATATTGAAATTATGCGATATTTAAAATAAAATGTGTGATAAATGTGAAGCGCCAGCGCAAATTATTGCTAAAATCGTATGTCAGTGTTAGTAACGTACGTTTTTTTGCTGCACATAGACAAAATTAGTAAAAAATTTAAGTAACATTAAAAGTCTCACAACAAAAAATTCTTTATATCTTTCATGTTCTTATTAGTATAATAATAAAACAACTTCTATTATATATCAGAAAATAATAAATAAAATATAATGAAATTAATCAAATGATTATTAATTAAGCTAAATGCATTTTTCTTAAATTAAAAACGTAGATATATTCATAATGGTGAAAAGAATATATCGGATGAGCAGTATGTTTTATAAATGTATTTCTTAAAAGAAGTGTATTGATTTTTATTTAAATATATGAAAGATACCTATAATTAGTTTTTCCAATTTTAATGAATATAATACGAAACGCAAAAAAGCTATTTTTCGATAATATCAATAAATTATTATTATTGATACGCCTTAAATTTTCTTGCAATCCTTCAAAGTATTTTTTATTTAATTAGACTATAAATATTTTATTTATAAAATATGAATTAAACTATTCAGCAAAATTGTTAAGTGGATTATATGATTAAAACTATATCATTAATACTGCATAATATTTTTTTTAATGTTAAACAGGTAAAAGTCAGTCATACACATAAATTTAATTAAAATTTGTACGTTATAATTTGCGTTATATGGATTAAAATGATCAGCAAAATGCTTATGAAGATTAATACTGATTAAAATTATGTGATCTATTCTGCATAATTCTTTTTCTTTTTATATTGACTTACTTCATATTCTATTTTCAAGGAATTTATCTTTAGAAAAATTTAATAATTTAATAATTGAAGAATAGTTATTGTTGCAGATTTTGAATGTTTTTTTCACACTTTAAGAAGGATCGATAGCTTATTTATGCTTCTTTCTGCTGTTAAACGAGCTATTATAAAAACTTGTACGTCATACATTGGTGTAGGTATGAACATGGTACTACCGCACCTATCTTTGTCAGATGGCTCTATTGGCGGGTTCCGGAAACTCCCCCATTTCAAGTTCACTGGTCAAGTATTTAAGAAGAGGTTTTACAAAAGACGAAAAGAGTCAGTATAAACCAAGCTGGTTTCACGAGACAAAACATGTGGGGTGTTTATTTGAGATATTTAAACTTTGCTTTGTAATATTTATTATTAAATTTTCTATCGTTTTGAACTGTTTAATTCCAGCGACTTAGCTGTACATTTGAGGCACTTGTACGCCCTTGTTTACATACTCTGATGAATTCTAGCTACATTCTGGAATATCCTTAAGAATAAAATAGCGATATATCAAATATATTGCTTTCTGATCGGTTTTCAGCACAGAATACAAATTTTGGAACAGTAGTAATAAATGGGGAAGAATAGTCAATGCCTACAACGATAGCCATGAAGAACGAAATGAGGATATTTCTGTCAGGTTTTAAAGCTCAGTTGAAAGAAAAGTTAAAGGAAAATAAAGACAGTTCTTTTAAGCTTCAGTGTAATAATATGAAGATAATGAAAAAGTAAAATATCTCGTATCACTTTTTAAAAATTTAATTAATATTTTTTATATAATATTTCTTCAATAACTTTTTACTTGTGTGGAAAATATATTATTCCTAAAAATCTATGCGATGGATTATGTCTGAACTACAAGCTAGTAAAAAAATCAAACAAACATTATTTACCTCTTATTACTGTTCAATATTATTCAATATTAACATTTAGGGTTTTCCGAAATTATGTATTTATGGTAAATTGCACTTCAGTGGATATTCCTTTACGTAACAATGATTAAAATCTGTACAGAAATAGCTCCAGATTTAAATCTAGGTTTGTCCAATTCTGTGTTAATGTTTAGCGAAAGAATAAGTAAAATTAGAATAACACATTTAACTAACGGTATGCGATAATAAACAGCAAATGAATCGACTACTTGCTACAAATCATAGATTTCATCAGATCTATTCTGCACCTCGTGTCTGATTTTATTACAGTAATTTAAGGTTCCATAATACGTGGTATAATTTTTCCTAATGTTCGGCAGCTTCATAACAAGGGATAATTCTTCTGGAAATTCTGAATAAATTTAGCACAATGCCGTTTACTAACTAGTTTAATACGTTGACCGTCGTATGAATCAAATGCGATTCACGTTACATTACGATCCACACTACAATTAACATTACGGCGGTCAACGTGTTAAATAAGATTACAGACATGTTGTGGCAATAAATTGGGAGGTTAAGACGCGAAAATCCATTGTCTTCAACTTAAAAATAATTTATTTTTCATTGATTATATTTTTTTACGATATAGTTCGTAATAATCTAAAAGTTGTCTACAATTCATTAAAAAAATGTGCGTTTGAAATATATATTAATATTTAAGAACATATAATTAAAAATTCGAATAAGTTTATTACTTTTAAATTTTTTAAGGTATTTTTTTGTTTTTGAAAATGACTCAGAAGAGTCGAAACATGTAAAACAACTAATAAAAGTTATTTTAATTTATATTATAGTTGTTAATTTTACACCTTTAGCATTTAAAAGTAATATACTATTACAAGGTGTTATATTTTATTATATTGTTCGAATAAGTTGTTAAATTGTTCTTTAACGATGTAATGGAAGAATCTAAGCCCCTTCAGGAAGTAGGAAAAGTCATTTTGTGCTTCCTTGAAAATTACGGCTTCTACAATCCGGGCTGACTCACGCCGCCATTTAATTGCCCGTAGGAGAAGAATAATTAGTGGTTGTAGGCTAACTTGTTGGCTGCGCCCCGTGGGCAACAATCGCTGATTGGTTTATGTGGGTATCAAAATGCTTGATGATTCAGCTTGTATTATAGTAGCCCTATTGAAAATTACCCGAAAGCTCCCAACGGTACTCGCGTGACTGAGATGACTTTCCAAGCAAAGCATAAGTAGAAGAACGTGTTCCTCTCACATCTTGGCGCACCCCTCCCTTTTAACCCGATAAACAGTTAAAATGACTCATTCTTCCATTCCCAGGTTAAAAAGTTTTGGTTCTAATCCTTATGCAGCGTGTTTTTAAAATCGCTATATATTTTTGAGAAATATTTTCTAAATCGAATTTCTTTTCAGGTTATTTGCTAGAATGCTTTCGACAAAGAAATAAAAGTCGTTATTTGTACTTATATACATGACACAGGAGGAAAATGAGGTCTTTACCCGGAAATTTAGAAAATCAGCCCCTACCACAGTAGCTTAAGTCACTTAAATATTGAGATCGTTCAGGCAAACCTCTGACAACATCAGATATTAGGCAAAGATTATAAGAAGCGGTTATCAATAGCTCGAAAAAAGTCACTCAAAGACTCGGCCAGGAGCTTGGTATTTTGTGTTCAAGTGTTTGTAGAAATCTATGATAGCATTTTAAAAGAAATGTCTAACGCATCCAAACTGTGCATAAGTTAGAAACTCAGGGCTATTTATCTCTACAATCTAATTGTTACGATTTGCATTCTGTGAAATCACATGCAAAGAAAATAAATTTAAAACATATTTTTCAAAACTGCAAAGATACTTTATAATCTCGCTGTATTTTTCAATAAAATGCAAGTAATAAAAACATATGTTATTTGGTTTAGACAGAATTTCATTAAACTTGAAAATAAAAGTTAAATAATTTTTAAAAATAGTTATTTTGTATTCTTAAACAGAATCATCGCAAATATAAATAATTAAAATAACATGCCTTTTTTAAAACTACACAAAGCCAACTTCTTTATTCGAGCAAAAACGTTTTCCGAAATAACTCACACATATTAAACAAGAAAAAATGATGCATCAAACATAGATTATGAAAATCAATACAAACTTTCCAACACAATTACAATACTATAAAGAAAACTTCGCCGTGTAATAAGATGAAAGATGATGCCTAAGAAAAATAAATTGAAGAACGCATAACATAGATGAAAACCCAATTTCAGCAGTTACTATCTATTGACTGAAAACTATTCGAATTCTTTTGTACAGCCTGTATATGATCTATGACTCTGTATATATTATATGTAGTATGCAAAATTTTAATTCAGTTACAAACTTATAACGTAGTTGAAAATTCCGTTTCAGCAAATTCCGTCAATAAGCGAAAATGTTCTCGTATTTTGCTGCCCTGTATATGATACAGGATTCATACATACCGAGAAATATCCAAAACATTAGCTAAATTAAAAAAAAGCATATCACAACATAAAACGCACTTCCAGCAATTATTATTCATAGACAGTACTGTAACCGAATTCCTTTATGTGTTCCTGTAAATAAACGATAAATACTATGTACATACTATTTCATAATAAGAATCTTCTATGGTACCTCAGTGACATATATATATCGATTTCAATATGTTTGTAATAGTGTAACAGCATTAAAATACACCTCAAACGATTTTTTCCAATAGGGCATAATGTAACGGAATTACTTTGAGTACCCCTGTAGATGAAATATAAATTCTACATACTTCATTTTCTACACCAATATCGTCAAAATAAACTTGAATAACATATATCCATTACATGGCAATCGAAATATATTTAAGTGAGTTAAGGCACGGCCAGATGGCCAGACAAACGGAATTCATAAACACTTTTCAACTATGTTGGAAAATGTTAAAAAAATTATAAATCCTGCATTTTTCTAAATATTAAAGACATAACAACATTGACAACATATTTTTAATAATTTTGTACTAGATTTTCCTTGCTAAAAATTTCTCTATAAAACTTCTCTCTAATCTTAACGTATAGGAAAATGAAGAAAATAAAACGCTACTAAGAAAATCGGATTCTATTCCAAAGTGCTAGGTGGATTTTAGGATATTTGAAAATATATCCTATAAAAATATACTTATGCTGATATGCGTTTTTAAAAGATAAAAATATAATGTATCAAGCCCATGCAAATAGATATGAATATTTGACGGGTATTACAGGATGAAAAACATTGCACGGAATAGAAGAATAAAACTTTCATATGACGTCAAAACTGATATTTATATTGTTACATTTAACAGTATAGAAAATGACGTTGCAGAAATCCCTCATATACTAAAGAGTAATGACTTATACATTAAAAAAATACTTTTTATATTTAAGTTTTTGTATGTAATAGCAAAAGGTAAGTTTACATGTTATTACTTATTCTGAAAGAGAAAATATTGGGTGTAGGATTTCTGGGCATTTAAATAAATGGTGGACAATCATGCAAAACCAATCAAATTTTCATTTGTTAGATGGTCAATCTAATATAAAGCGTATTTTTTTTTAATTCATGGAAATAAAAATTCAAAATTAAACATGCAATATTATTCTTTTACATAATCCCTTCACTTCAAAACATATTATTCCTAGTGAATATGTAAATTTTTTATTTGATCATCATAGAATGAAAGGAGCTCGTCGTCAAGTGAACTGCGCACCAAAGCCTCAACAACTGCATTGTCCTCAAATTAATTACCATTAGAGGTAATTAATGGTATTCCTTTTTTTCGTAGCCCAAACATGTGGTAATTTTGGTGTCACAATTCTAAACTGTAGGCATGTCTGTTTCAAAGTTGTTCAGTGCATTTCTTGAAGTTTTCGTTGGGTTAATACAGCAGTACGTGGTTGAGCATTATCATGAAGTAAAGACAGAATCAGAAGTTCTATAAATCCACGTCTTTTTCGACGACAAGCAAGTTTTACATCGTCAAGTAATCGGCAGTAGTATTTTGCATTAACATGATACTGCAAACGGTATGAATGCTTTTATCATGGTCCGATGGTGCCGAGCGTAATCCTCGTTACCAATAGCTTTTCACACATCCGTGAACTTTGCATGTCATTTGCAGATCTATATTTTAAAAATGAAATATGAGAACTAAGTTTTACATTTGCTCAAAATTTGGGTGGGCTTTACACCTTCTCTAGCAAGAAATTCTATAATAATCCGTTGCTCAACGGAAAGACGTATTTCCTGCTCCTTTATCATGATGCCGTCTGAAAAACGAGTGTCCCCAACAATTTTGTGATAGTTATCTGACGTACACATCAACTACATCTAAACACATTATCACACTATGATGCCCTCAGTACGAGTCGGAATGGAATTTCATTTTACATTTGATGGTTTCTATGTTATTAAAATTTCCATTCCTTTTAAATTTGAAAAAATATAGCCACGTGAAAAAAATCCAGCTGTTACTACGTTAAGTAGAACAAATTAGGGTGAAATATTTTCCATTTAGAAATATTGTTGCTAATTCGTTAAACAAATACTTATGAAAATAGTACACTTGTAACAAATAATGTATTTTTAAAATATTTTGTTTTACACTTTATTGCAATACATTTTATTCAAATTTAAATACTGCATATTTTTGTCTTATTTATTATTATTTTTTGTTTCTGTTTTTTTCCCACGTTAATATTAAATAAAGTGCATGCAATTAACGCTGCATTATCAATCAAAATTAAGGGGTCCATTTTAATTCGTTTATGCTTTTCTATTTTACCTTAACACGGAAGGGGAAGATTTAAGGACTTTGATTTTCTTAAAGACGGGATATTTACGAGATCAGTTTTCTTTGCCTTTTAACAAAAAGTGTCTCTGGGTTCAACCGTAGACAATACGTGTTTTTCTTTTCCATACACTAAATAAAGGGACTCTTTCTACTGGAGTATTACTTTCAGAAAAATATCTTTCTCTTGGCCCAACAACAACTTCGGGGAAACAAAATATTTGGTAGACTTTTAAACATATTCCTTCATTAAAAAAAGCTATGCGTTTTATAACCATTTAAACTACACT
Source organism: Maratus michaelseni (assembly GCA_963931845.1). Classification (NCBI taxonomy): domain Eukaryota; kingdom Metazoa; phylum Arthropoda; class Arachnida; order Araneae; family Salticidae; genus Maratus; species Maratus michaelseni. The sequence goes on from OZ007587.1 coordinate 285,363,803, forward strand.
ACATCTAAAGTTTAATAATAATAATAAATCTTTTTTTCTTTAAATCTTTTTTTTTAAAAAGGTTTGAAAAAGATCAGTTAAATTTCTTAAATTTTGTTTCAAGAATAATATTTGTTTTTTCTTACATGTACAGTTAAAAAAAGTGGTGCATTTATATGTATTGTAAAGCATGGCATGCATTAGTCACAATAATAAGCATTTATTTAAAATATGAAACAAAAAGGTATCTTAAAGTTAAATTTTAGTGTCTGTGTTGTTTATATTACATTCAAACTAGAAACATTTCCCTATTCATTACGTAAGTGGAGAATCGTTTAAATATCCGACACTCGTACAAAAAATTATTTTGACATAAAACAAACCCAGAAAGCTTTACTTGTGTTACTTCAAGTTCATTTAGGAGATAGGACAGTATCCGGTTGGAGTTTTATGTTTCTGTAATTCAGTTCACTTCAAGGATTTGTTTACAGAGAGTGTTGACTGAAATACGATATACTTTACTGGTTCATTACGTTGAGCTAGGCATATTTATTTAACTTTGGAAGGCAATATATTTTCTATCCATTCAACATGTAATGCTATTACTTCTATCGCATATTTGAAAACAGACCTTGAGCTAGAATAAATAGTTAATGAAGGCATTAGATTTTAAGCTATTATTAATTAAATGAATGTTATACAATTGTTAAGTAAAAAGTATACTTCAAGTGTAGTCATTAATGTATATAAATAACACATTCATGAATAGTTATTCATTTTTTATTTATATTTCTGAGGTCTTTCATGCAGTAAGCAATCTTTTTTTATTTGAGTATTTGAATAAAAATATTTTTTTAAATCGAGTATTTTAACAATTAAATAGTTTTTAAGCGATTTTTTCCCTTCATGTAACTGCAGTAAATATTTACGTATATCACAATCAAAGATATTTTTGGGGCACAATTTCATACGAAAGTAAACGATAAATTCTCAGAGAAAACAGTCACTGATTTACTTTTTGGAAAAGAAAAGTTTTCAGTGTTTTAATTCCTTAAAGGACCAGATACGTCGTTTCTGCCAAGCAGCAAATATGTCTTTTTTCACATATATATATTTTTTATAATAGAGGAAAAAAATATTTCGTCTTTAACAATTTTGAAACTGTAACAGCAAACATGATCTCGTGTCAGTGACATTCGGACCGGGTTTCAAATCAAAGAAAACATTTTGTCGGGTTAGATTCGGATGTAACCACGGGTGTCCACCACACAGAATACTAAATGCTCCTTACTCGATCATTCGGTCATTCGGTGGATTTGACTCTTTCATTTTGACTGAACCTGACATGTCATTTAAAGTTGTAAGGCAACATATTTTCTACTCGCAAATTATTATATGATACTCTTAATTACACTCTTATATTTAACTCTTCACTACTTCGACAGCTATTGTAGCATAACCACTGTGACCGGTCTCTGAGACCGCTCGATCGCAAAATAAATAAAAGGCTCGATTAGCTCATTGCATAATGTTTCTGTACTAAACATTTTGTACAGGACTATTATGAGTAAAATTTACCAATTTAAAAGCCTTTAGAGATACTACTAAGGTTCCGAACAAAACAAAATTTCACAATTATCTAGAGTTAAACTCAAAATTAGAAGTTTACTCACTGTGAAAATTGAAAAAAGCAGCGGTCCCTGAGACCGTTAATAGCAGTTATAAGGGCTGACTTAACTTGGTTCATGTATATTGATGTCCAGAAATTAAGGGGCAGTGACCAGACACTTTCGATTTCAGACGTGTATAGGATTATATGAGGATTATAGGATTATATAGGACGTCCATAGGATTATATAGGGTATCCTCCCCAATTTACCAACTACTGTATTATCTGTATATTTTTGAGTTTTCACGATATTTGACTGGTCTTTTTATATGAGTTGCTCTATAGTATTGACTACCAAATTATGACAAAAAATCTTTGCCGTAGTTCGCGCATGCGCAGTTAAAATTTATTTCATACAAATACCCATATCTCATGAAATATTCAATATTTTAATATTTTAATTCAGTGTACAATTTCTACTGTTCTTTGTCAAGTTTTCGGAAAATTGTGTTAAATTCAGTTGACAACTTTATATGCTATAAATAATAAACTTTTAAATTTTTCACAGAAACGTTAATATCTTCACGAATATATGTGCTATGCTTACACAAATACACACAAATGTTGTACAGGACCTATATAGTCATTTGCTGCAGTGACAGACCATTTTGAGTATTTTCTGTTACTTGTGTGATCGCAAATATTATTTTATTATTAAAATTATTATCTACCCCCCCCCCCCCCCACCATTTTCCTCGCGACAAAATCTTAACTGAGAATTATGAAGTCAAACATGTTCTTTACATTATTGAAGTTCAAGGACAATTTGTAAAGAATTTTAGTAGCTATTCGACAAAACGTCTAAAATCAAAAAAATCGGTCACTGCCCCTTAATACCTATATATGCATCAGTGTATATAAAGGTGGAATTTTGTAATGATTTTTCACTCACTATCTGATATGCTAGGATTATAATAAAAATTATATACACAGGTGTGTTTCCAATAACAATGCAACATTTAAAAAAATTTATAATTTAATTATAAATTAATAAATTAATTTTAAGTCGTTTTTTCCGTTAGCCCGACACAAGTGATAAATCGAAAAAACACATTCTTTCTGGCTACAACTGTATTCGAATTACAAGAAAAAATTATGTTACTTATGCGTCAAACCACGCTCGCTCAAATAAGCCAACTGTCATGAAACTGCAATAATCAAGTATTTAAAACATTAAAAAGGCAGAATATACTAAAAATAAAATACACGTTTAATTGTACTATCCAATTGCAAATAGACTATGAAATGGATAAATATTAGACATTCCGTTAATTTTGCTTCTCGTGTAAAAATATATCCAATAATTAAGTAACAAGCATCATCACAGTTATTTAAACTTTAACGAAGCAAATTTTTGCTACATAACAGTTCGAATTTTGTCTTCGTGTGTCTTTTCTAAAATGCATTTCCTTCTGAAACGAGATAATTCAACGTTGTTTGCGAAAGTGGGACATCTTTTACATACCAGACACTCATACAAAAAATGTCTTCAACATAACAAAACATAAAGCTTCACTTACTTCATCTCAAGTTCATTTAGAAGACAGGTTAGTATGATGTCGAAGTTTTATGTTCCTGTAATTCTGTTCACTCCAAGGATTTCTTTACAGAGAGCGTTGACAGAAATGCGATTTACTTTACTCGTTCATCGCTGTTGAATCTGACATGTTTATTTAATGTTGGAATGTAATAAACTTGTACTGCTGAATGTATGACGCTATTAATTTTACCACTTACAACCAAGCATATTTTGAATTGTAATATACAGTTACTGAAAGCATTTGGTTAATTTTCATGTTGTGTAAAAGTGATTTATAATAGTAAAATTAAAACCATGATCACAGTTACTTAAAAAAATAAAGAAAAATGGTTTATCTAATAGTTAAAAATTCTTCTTTGTACGTTGTTTCAAAATTCAAACTGCAAATAGTTAAGTCAAAATTAGAGGATTAAACTTTGTGCTGATATATTGCGAAACGAATAGACAACGTGTTAAGAGCATAAATGAAATTATGTATGTTAAAAAGGGACAGACAGTGTTTTTGGAGCTTCTAAAGTTCTATCATCAGTGCAATGGTTATGAAAAAATGTATAAAAACAGAGGGAACAAGTAATGCCATTAGCATAAAGTGTGAAATGACGGTAAAAGAGAAAACAACTAAATGTTTCAGCAGTACGATTTTTCACAATTACCGCCATTTCACCCTGTACGTGCATTACCTGTTCCGTCCATGATTTTATGCATTTTCTTTTGTATTTTTAACCACTGCACTGATAATGGGGCTTTAGAGGTTCCGAAACAGCTGTCTCCGCCCTTTGTAACATCCATATTTTAATTTGTGCTCTTGACACTTTGTCTCTTCATTTCTTAAAATAGTAAAGTGTTTATTGCGTTAGTGGAACGTCTTTAAATACTAGACATTTGTTCAAAAAATTATTTCTATAGATCAAAACCACAAGCTTTACGTAATTCTTCTCACTTAGAAGATAAGTTATAGTACCATATTGGAGTTTTTAGCTCTTGTATTGCTGTTCAAACCGCTACAAGGATTTTTTATGTAGAATATTGAGTAAAATGCAATTCACTTCACTGGTTCATTCCGGTTGAACCTGACGTGTTTATTTAACGTTGAAAAGTAAAAACAAATTCTACCTGCTTAGTGTATGATGCTCTTAATTTTACCGAATATTTTCAAACAGACTTTGAACTAGATTAAATAATAAACGAAGGCAATTGATTTCAAGTTATTGTTAGATACAAATTGTTCTCAATGTTGATCCTGGTAAATAAATTATAGCTTATTCATTGTTACGTTTAAATAACATATATTCTAGGATAAGAATTAAAATAGACTTTAATATTCAACTTTTCTGTAAAAATAATCATTTGAATAAAACTAAGTTATGTCTGTTAAAGTATTTTCTACTACAGTAAGTACTATAAACAAATCCTTGGAGTGAACAGAATTACAGGAACATAAAAACCCAACGTGATACTGACATATCTTCCAAATGAACTTGAAATGTAGCAAGTAAAGATTTATGATTTCTTCTAATGCAGTAATTTTTTGTACGAGTGTCTGGTATTCGAAAAGTGTCCCATTTACTCAAACAACATTGAATTGTGTCGTGTTAGAATGAATTAAATTTACAAAAAATACACGGAGAAAAAATTTTAAAACGTGGATAAAAGAATATGTTTCCTCTCTCGTACTCCAAAGAACTGTGATGGTGCTAGTTATTTAAGTAACGGAATTATTTTTTTACGCAAAATAGAAAACTATCAAGATTTTTCATATATACAGAATAAAAATGTTAAAAAAGTAAGTTGTAGTTTTGTTTTTTGTGTTAAAAATTATATCCTTTATATAAATAAAGAACATCAACAGTTATTTTTATCCTTATTATCACAACAATATTTTTATCTAAGTGTTCAATTTTCTTCTCTATGGGGTCTCTTTTACAACTTATTTCATTCTCACACGAAACAGTTTAATGTTGTTTGAGTAAGTTGGACATCTTTTGAATACCAGATACTTGTACAAAAAATTACTTCAATGAAAGAAAACATAAGGTTTAATTTACTTCATCTCAAATTCATATAGAATATTTACTCTAAGGATTTGTTTACAAAGCATGTTGACTGAAACGCGACTCACTGTACTCTTTCATTCCGATTAAACCTGACATGCTTAATTAATGTTGGTAGACAATAAATTTCCTACCCTCTTATCATCTCTAATTTAAATGTACATTTTATAACAGACCTTGAAAAAGTAAGTAATAAATGAAGATATTCATTTATAAATTATTATTAGATAAAAACAACAGAGAAAAATCATACATCAATCATAGAATATGAAACACTTTCCAACACATTCAGAATATTGTAACACAACTTTACCGTTTAATAAGCCGAAAGATTTTAAAAAACACATCACACATTTGAAAACCCAATTTAAGCAACTACTATCTATAACCACAAAACATTCAACTTCTTTTGTGAAACCCTGTATATGATCTAAAGATTTACATATGTACTACATAGTTTGCTAAAACTTAGTTCAATTAGGAAATGCATAAAACAAATGAAAATTCACCTTCAGCATTTGAATGCATTCTTTTCTGATTGAATGAATTAAGGAAATGAATTCTTTTGTTAAACCTTACATATGATCTATAGAATTAGTACACAACAAATAATATGCAAAAATTAGTTAAATTTAAAAACGTATACCACAACTGAAAACGCATTTCTAGCAATTATCGCTCATAGACAGTACTGTAACCAAATTATTTTGTGTATCTCTGTATATGTTCGATAAATGCTATGCACACCATATTCTACAGTTAGCATCTTGTAGTGTATTTAAGTAATGCATATCACTTTCAATATATTTGAAATAGTGTAACATTATTAAAATACATTAAAAACGATTTTACCTCATAGACCATAATGTAACGGTATTATTTTGAGTGTCTCTGTAAACAAACTCTAAGTGCAACACCCTTCGTTTCTAATATCGAGCATTTCTTAGTAATCTTCCATAACATATACCAATTACATAGCATTCCGAGTATATTTATAAGAGTTTAATCACGGTAAGACAGACAGCCAAACAAACCAAATTCAAAAACACATTTAAACTATGTTGAAAAGTGTTAAAAATTATTTTCAATGTTCATTATATGAAAGTATTATTTCTTAGATATTTGTATGTATAAATAATATCTATTCTCTTTCCTGTGTTAATAAATATAAAATATTAAATGCATTTTTCCCCTTTTCTTTAAATGTTTTCTTTTGAAAATAACACCAATAAATATGTTAAATCTGTTAAGGATTTTATGTTAACGATTACTGCTTTTTAAATGTATATAATAAAAATCTTAAAATCTGAAGTAATAGTTTGTTATTTTGCGTAAAGAAATGTACATATTAGTTAAAAAATTACCATCATCACAGTTCTTTAAGTACAGAGGAGAAGTAATATTTTTATCAAAGTGTTCATTTTACTTCGCTGTGAACCCTTTCTAAAATTAACTTTATTCTGATGTGAAGAATTTTGCTGTTCATTGCGTAAGTAGGGCAACTTTTGTATACCAGGCAATCGTGCACTGAATTATTTCAGCAGAACAAAACAAAAAGCTCTTCTGACTTCATCTCAAGTTCATTACGAAAATAAGATAGAATTATTTTGGAGTTTTGTGTTCCTATAATTCTGTTCACTCTAATAGTGTGTTTAGAGAGAGAGTTGAATGAAATGCGATTCACTTCTCTCGTTCATTCGATTGAACATCATACTTATATTTAAGGCGGGAAATCCATAAAATTTCAACCTGCTCAGTGTATGATTCCACTTATTAGCATACAGATAATGAACTGAAATACATATTTAATAAAGGCATTCGGTTCAAATAATTATTAGATAACCAACTATAACTCAATGATTAAATAAAATACGATGTTTTATTCATTATTGTGTACAAATAAGAGCTATTTAAACCAAATTATTTATTGTTTTGTTTCAATAAAGCCTCTCACTTTGTAAAGCATATTTTTGTAAACCATTAAATAATTATTTTAATAATGTTATTTTCGTAAACTATTAAATAATCATATTAATAGTGTCGAAAGAAATATGTCGTTATCATATTGTCGAATGTTTTTGAAAAAGATTTATTAAAAAAGTTTTTTGCTTAGGTTCTTTTGCTGACTGTATGATCTAATCGCTGCACCGGCATACTCGTCATTCTCTTAAAAACCTCTATTAACATAATAAATGCATTTTAATGGTCTTAAGCAAAATGAAACTTTAAACTCCAGTTGTGTAGTACCTGTCTTTCTAGTATTCATATTTTGCATATGATGCACGGTCGTCCCTTTTATGAAAATCACGTTTCAGGAGAATTACAGCACTTTCTATCTGGGACATTAAGTAAAATTGTTTTTTTTATAAATCTTGAGTGCGTGGTCTAGTGCGTCTGTTCTTCACATTTTATGTTTTCATACTTCACACAGCAAGTTCCTACACTCTTCGGCGTATAATCTGGAGTGTCTGATGTGCACATTTCATGTCATTATGGTACATACAGCAATCTACACATAGTTCATACGTAATTGAGCGTATATAGTCTGGGTGGGAGGGGTGTGCTGTGTGAATTTTATGTCATTATGATCCTTCTAACGCAATGTCTTTATCGTTCGGAAATTTGGATTTTGACAAGCACGTAATTGATTAAAAAACCCGGCAATTTGGAGAGAAAGGAACCGGGCAATTTCCCACATAATATGCTCCCTGAACACTCCTGACGTGTTTGAAATAAATTCATGAGTTCATGATCTTGATGCATTGACTTCAGAAAATAATAGTTCACAGTTTTCAATAAGTTTCATGATAGGTTACTGAATTTCAAAAAATTATATGGGAATTGTCTGAAATACGTGATCGGTAGATACGTATTCATGGAATGAGCGATAGATTTTTTTAACGTTCATTACGATTTATGAATTAAAAATTGTTTAAACTGTTACAAAAGTATATTTTTTGATAGGAATAAGCATTTCACTGGAGATGTTATTTTAATACAAAACAGAAAGCAATTCTAGAAATAAATAATCGGCCAAGTACGATTATAACTCCCGCTCAAAGAGTTCCGTGCATTAAATGTATTAATTACTATTTATTAATTAATAAACTTCTACTACCCCTAATTATTTCATAATTTTAGTTTCAGTAGATTCGGAAATGGAAGGCAGGGGGATGTATTTTTCCTGTTTTCTCTCTACGATATATTTGAAAATATAATACCTAAAATTAAAACAAATGTATTTTTGAGTTTGACGTTACAAGATCTTTCGATGCATACATATACCCTACACATACCATACGATACCCTACACGATACATAAAAAGATGTTTTTTTTTTGTTTTTTTAAGAGACCTAATTAACATAAGGCTAATTAACGACATTGTTTTTCGAAAATCATTATCAAATATCCTTGGATGATTCTGTGTCGATAGATACCTCTAGCGCCCGCGAACTCCCCCGCTGACCGTTGGAAAAGTAAAGTTTGTGTGTAACAGAAAAATGCGTTTTTCTCAAAAACTATGTTACCTAGGAAAATCGCTATAGTTTTCCTGCAATGTTTAAATAACTCCTACTACCCCTATTTTTTTAATAATTTTAGTAGATTCGGAAATAGAGGGGGGGGGAGGGAAATATTTTTGCAGTGCATTTTCGACGATACCTTTGAAAATATAATACCTAAAGTTAAAACAAATATATTTTTGAGTTCGATATTACGAGATCTTTCTTACGATACCCCACATGATATTATATAGAAAAAGAAAACTTTTTTATTCAAGTAACTTAATTAGCCCCCTAAATTTTTCCTAACCGTATTTGTGAATCTCTTATAATCTGAAAATATGTGGGTAAAATGGCTTTATAACTTCCCAAGTTTGAACTTTCCACGTAAAATAGTTTACGAGAAAAAGGGTGATGACAGACGCAGGAGTGATCTTATAGTGGTTCCGCTTTTAGTTTTTAAGCACGGAACCCTAGAAAATAAATATAATATGGTTTTCATTTGAGCACACATGACTCTGAAACTTAGCCAATGTCACTACTGAGCATGTAATCAATATCGATGTATCTTGAAATTGGAAAAATAATTCATTGTAGTGATAAGTCTAAAACGCATGAAAGATCAGGAATAGAGGAATATGCATTTCCGACCTGGATGCCAAATTCACGGATTTCAAAGCAGATGTTATCATTTTGAATCAGGAAGGAAAAAAATGTTTATCTAATTTGATGAATTAATGTTAAAGTATAATATAGATACTATTAAATTGATTCTACAGGGTGTTTCTTGTTATCGTTGACCAATAGCTAATTCTTGTGCTGTTAGTTTTAGAAGTATAGTTCTAATTTCAAAATATTTTTAAATGTATATCTTCATCATATCAAAATCTGTTAACGTCAAAATAGGGTTTTTTTTCAAATAAGGAAATTAAAATTTTTATGTTTTAAATATTTTATTTCCTACACGTTATGTTTGAAAAACTTACGCCGTGCTCTAACAAGTAAAACAGTAAAAATGCCATTCTTCCAGGAATAAAACATACCTAATACTAATACATCGAATAGTTCATAAAAAACAACAGTTAACTTTTCTGTGTTTAGACATATATTGTAGATAAAATAAATTGGAGTAAAGTTCCTGTGCTTAAGAGACTATACTAGTCATGCGAAAATACTCGTAAGTGAAGGTTAAAACTATGATAGTGTTTTTAAAAACTGAAACAATATTTTTAATTAATATTTTTGTATAGGATAGCTGAGGTTGATCTCCAAACAGGCCTTTTTTATTTATTTTTATTTTGAATGCAGTTTTTCATGAGGATACTTTCTCTTTCGAAACCGTTTCTGAAATATAAAGTGAACTTATTAAAAAAAAATACGCCACCAAATTTCGAAAATTTACAAAAAAGCTAATTTAGAGATATACCTCAACTATCCTCTACAAAATAAATAAATAAATAAAATATTGAAATTTAAACGAGAAAGTTGAAGAGATTCCTTTCATAGATTTGACATTAGCTTGAGGGTGTCTTCGCGTGACTAGTGGAGGCTCTTAAGTTACAATTAATATTAAATACGTGACAAATCATTTATAAAAAGTAATGGGATAGTTTCTGTGCTTCATTTTTTTATACATATATGAGAAGTAAATTAAAATGCAGGTAACATTTCTGAGCTCCAGTTCGAAATAAGATAAATTACATCGTAACAGGCAGGATCTCTGTTCTCTAGCCACACATTGTTACATATAATTTATATATATTTATCACAATATACATTCAATTGGAATGCGTCTCTATTTTTTGTACACAGGTCTTAAGTCTCTGTCCATGTTAAAACTGCTACTTACTGCTTTATTATACTCGATGTTAGTCAGACTCGTTGATTACTCGTCACAAGTTATTTGAAGATCATTTAATTTTCCTTGTGAATCAGTGTTTTTACATTTTCTTCAAAATTCTTTATATTTTGTGTGTACTTGAAAGAAAAGAATTGACTGTTTAACTACCCTCGCTTTTTATTTATATCAATATGTTCATTTGTAAGTGATCGGTACAAGATACATACACTGTCAGAAAAATCCGTCTTTATACACTAAATAATTCCTCATTTTTCAACAAATAATTTCCGTACTCCTAGAAACATGCGTTTTCCGTGAATTCTTCTCGAAAGTCTGAAGAAGAGAGAAAATGTCCGTTTATTCCCTGCGCGCATGCGTATTGGCTCTATTAATACTAAAGTTTGAATTTATTTTAAAAATGAAAAACTAAAAATTCAATAAATTATTATTTCGAATTTATTAAAGAAAAAAAATTGTTCTTTCGAATTTAAAAAAGTAATAATTAATTTCCTCATTCATTTCAAATTATTTGCAATTTATTTTTTAAAAGTTATATAAAAAAAAAAAAAAAAAGAGCATTTAATATATATTCTAAACAAACAGATTAATATATATATATAATAGTTGAAAAAAAAATCGGTTTTACTCAAAAAAGAAACAAACAAAAATAATACTTTCGAATTAAAAAAAATAACAAATAATTTTCTCACTTATTTAAAATTATTCGCAATTTATTTTTTTAAATTTATAAAAAAAAATATTCGAAATTAAAATATATTCTAAAACATTGAACACATTTCATCGAACCGAACACCTTTAAAAAAACTGTATAATACTTGAAAAAGAAATCGATTTTATTAAAAAAGCAAACATTTATTCTCGAATTTAATTTAAAATATAATATCCATATTTTACGTCTAACAATCGAATTAAGAATATATATATAATTCATTTTTTTATCCTCTATTAATAATAAATTGTTAAAACCCTAACCGTCTTCTCATAACGACAAAATCTCCCCGCAATTGATTTCCAATTTGCCAGCTTTCTAAACCCCAAATTTTTAAAGACCAAAGCCGCCATTTGAAGAAAACCCTATCATCATTCCAAGCTCTTCTTTAAGCAAGTGCCCACTGGCCGTATCGGTAACAAACTTGACTCCAGACCGGCAGGTTCCTAGTTCAATCCTCAGGTGAGACAGGAAATATTCTTAAAATGTATTAAATAATGAATACTTCCGCAACCGTCCATAGATGGCAGCACAAAGAGGAAGACAGTTTTTTAAAACCGACTTTCTTCAAATAACGGAAAATTTCCCTCATGTAACAGAGAAAAAAAATAAACGGAATATCTCCAAATAACGGAAATAACGCGGCAGCAGTGCTGCCAGTGATATTTCCGTGTTTTGAAGGAAGTATTTTGGAGAGTGTATTGCATACTTGCCAACCTTCAACTATCCTTCCGAAAAATGTGGTTTAATTTGACCCAAGTTAAACACGTTTCGAACCAAACAAAAAAAAAAGATTTAAAAGATTTTTCTGGTTTGAAACTTGTTTAACCTACTTCAAATTAACTCACATTTTACGGCTGAATAGCAGCAGGCTGGCAGGTATTATATTACTAGGTGAAACGACGCAGAAGACAAATTACGAATATAGGATATATAATTTGAATTACAATAAATTCTTCATTTACAGTTGGAATTTTAAATTAAAACATATGTTAGAAAAAAGTAGAAGAGAGGGGTTTTTAATAGTACGTTCTTGATGCAACGCAAAACTTCACTTTGTATGCCATGCTTAAGTTTTTTAATACAGGGTGCGTCAGAAAAATGTGTACCTAAACATTTTTTCTTTTTTTTTTCAAAGTGTAAATAATTGGAAATAATCAGTGGACCAAGATTAATTTTTAAATAAAGAAATTTAATTTTAAAATACTACTGTAAGTATGAAAATGTAGCAGAAATACACAAAACCAATATCGCAGGGAGTTTCAGGCATAGATAAAAGATAAGTTTCAAACTAATGAATGTACATAGACAACGTTCCGGAACCGCAATGGAGCAAGAATGCACAACAAAACTAAACGAAATGTTTGTTGAAGCTTGTGAATTAATAGACCACCGTTGTAAGCAGTGTATTGACCAGAACGAAACTGATTTTGAACATCTGTAGTAAGAGGAAAACTTATACATTTTATGTAGACTCTTTTGCAATTTAAACATTAATTATATGTGAATAAAAACAGGAGTTATAATCATTCAATATATATATATATATATATATATGCTGTATAAAAAAATATATCTATCATTTTTGTTATTATGCAAAAAAAAAATCTTGAAATTTTGAATTTAAGATGTCAAGGTAGCTGAAATTTAAACTACACAGTCTGACATTATCAGTATGAAGGGATTATTTTATTACTTTTTTTACTGACTTGATATTCAAAGAAACAAAAATTCCTTTCAGCAAAATATCTCTTTATTGAAACAAACGAAACATAAAATTGTCATTTTCAATCTTGTACACTCATAACAAAAATTTTCATTTAAAAATACATTTATTTGATGTGTCTTATGTTATTGAAATCTGTTACATAACCGTTAAATATATTCTAATGTTCTCAGAAGCATGGAAATATTTTACACTTATACGAAAAATTGAACATTTTTTTAAAATTGTGTAATTAACTCCTGTTTTTACATATTAACCTTTTGATTACGGGTTAGGGCTAGCGATTATTTTTATATTAATTCGTACCACAATTTACAAACAGATTTCTTTGAAATAGATTTATCTTGAAAGTATCCTAGTTTAAATGTGTGGCAGAGGTTATTTTTCAAAAAGTGGTGGGAGTAGAATAAAGAAATAGTCGGTGGGACGACATATGTCCCAACCCCGTAATGAAATGGTTAAAACATTTCCTTAACGTAACCCAACGTGCGTATTTTAACATAAACCATGAAACGTATACAATAACAATCTATTCCTAAAAACACGTCTATTCCTCCAAGAATAAAATAAATTGTGAATCGAAAAAAAGGCACTTATTTGTAAGAATCTACTGATATTATAATAACTCTCGAAATTTTGAAATTCACAATTAGTATCAGATATTATGTATCATCTCATATATATATATATATATATATATATATATATATATATTGAAATTTTCAATGATATTTCTCTAAATAGAGGTAATTAAATAACTCCATTTCTAGAACATGGAACTTGGAACGAGTTCATTAATCAAAGTCCCTCTAGCTATGGTTCTGTGGAAAACAGAAACAGTTTATTGTTTCAATAGGATTCCTAGTTGTAAAACAACTCTACTCCCAGTATATGAGTAGTTGCATATCACATCATAGAGGAGCCATTAAAAAAAGCATAAATGTAGCAATTTAGCACTTGAGAACTTCATCAGCCAATCCGAAATAAGTGAGCCAGTTAATCAAATTTAGCTTGCGTAAAGCAGCCAATTAAATTTAACTTGCAATTTAAGAGTTGAAAAAGGAGGAAAAAAGTAGAAAAATGAGCAGAAAAGCATTAAAATGTAATAATTACGTAGAAAAATAAGTAAAGAGATGAAGAGAAAGATGTTTAACTGTTTCAAAAAGAGAATCGTTTGCAAAAAAAGATAAAGTAAAGCAGGAAAGAGCGTGAGAACGCGTACGACATATATTGTGGTAGAACACATACGATTGCCAATCTGATTGCCGAGATTTCGTGGGGATTGCATTGTTCGTTCGAGTGGTTATTCTGAGCAGACGTGTTTTCGCGCTGCTCTTCATTTTTCTCGATGTTTTTGAATACCCTTACCCCTCTCCATCCCCGCAAATATAACACATAATCTGTTAAAGAAAGTTTTCTGTATTTGTATGGTTGATTGGCTGTAAGCGTGCGTATTTATTACTCATAAATAATCCTAAAGAGTGGACTGTATACCATTTAATTAATTTATTTCACTATATAAAACAAAGCGTAGCGTACCCTTTTGGTAGAACAACATAAACATAACTGATGCAAGATTAAAGATGTTGCCAAACTGTAAAACACAAATTTCACAGAACGCGCAGTGGAGGCGAGCAACAGGCAATGGGTTTTATTGGGAATCTGGGTTCGAGATTGTAAGAAATCACGTGTTGGTGGTATTTCACCAGCGGAATTTCCAATTGAATGTATGCATACGATACATAGACAAACAAATATAAACACAGCAGGGAGGTCACCTGATGGTGATTTATGACGTCACGCTAATAAAGCCCATTGTCAAGGAAAGCCGTAACAGTATTAATAATCTCTATCATATTAATATATGTCATGTAAAAAAAAAAAAAACGTTAAACCCAGCTAATTACTCTAAAAAATAAATCTTAACAAATTTTCTGTTCCTCCATATACATTGGGTGTTTGTTGTTGATTTAAAGGTTCTGAAAAAGAATATGTTTGTAAAAAATATCTATCACCCTCCAATTTTAAGGAATTTCATTTATATGTTTTGGATTATATAGGCTATCGTATAGCAGTATATTGCATTCTTCTCTTACATGCGTTTGATCCACACATACAATTCTTTTTACTTTTTACAGCTATAGAATGTACAGCAAGAGACTAAACACAGAATTAACTTCGATGAATTTTATGTATGCGACCTTGAACAGATGGCGCTAGCGATCTGGCCTGTAGCATTTTGCTTTCACTGAAGTCCACGGCAGCTGGAACTTGTCTTTTGGCGCGAGTGTACTGCTATTCTTTGCTGTTTAAGTATTTTTGCATAAATTTTGTTTATAATTAGCCTATTATCATCTAAAATATGTGAAAAATGTCTAGAGGTTGTGTGAAACGTGAATCTTTTTACTATGTGTGCGGAGAGCTAACTTGGAAACAGCATCCATGCACTTTTACGCCGCTAATAAATGCTGCCTATCACATGTACTTTTGATGTAAAGCAGGTGAACAAGATAAGAAATGAGCACCTCATTTTTTTTGTACACGATGTTCTAAAAACCTCCGCGTACCTCCGTAAGAAAGAGTCATTTGTTATACCCATAATATGGCATAAGCTGAAGGATTATATAAATGATTGTAACTTTTGTATTGCAAAAATTAAAGGATTCTTTGCAAAAAGTAAACATAAAATTAAGAACCCGAACTTACATTCAGCAATGTGACTAGTATTTTATAAGGATGATTTACCAATACCAAAATCTCCAGAGAATTTTACATATGACGATGCAGCAGTAGAAATGAAAATTGATGAAGTTGAAAACTTCCTCTACTTCATGTGATATAAACTATTCTACTGACATAAATGGAGAACCAATCTAATTACTCAAGAATTAAATAATCTTGTGAGACACTTAAATATTTCATAAAAATATTCAGAATTACTTCGATCAAGGTTAGAAGGTTGCAATCTCCTCCAAAAGAACACTAACATATCTATTTACCGAGTTCGACATAAGAAATATTCGAGATTTTTTCCACAAAAGGCGATTTATACTATTGTATTGAGACAGGGTGTTTCACAAAGGACCCCTAACTTTAAAAATCAATAACCCGTAAACGGTGATAGATAGAAGCATGAAACCAGTGGTATGTTTATTAAAAAAATCGTAAGAATCTTATACATAAATCTCAAAATTTAGTTAAAAATAGCACCGATAGATGGCGCTGAGAGCGTTAAGAACTCTTCTAAAGATAGTTCAGAAGCATAGAAAAACTAGCCGTCGACGATTTCGCCATTGAAATCTGACCGCTATTAGGGTATAGTTAAAATAAGTCGCATCGGACACGTTGCCTGTCTGTTGAACTTTTTTGAAAAGCTCACGAATTGTTTTCCCATTTGGGTCTTTTGCGACTTGAAATCGCGTTTGAAAACTTCTCCTTGTGGCAGTAGAACTCTGATTTAATAGGTGGTACTCCAACACAATACACACACGTTCCACCACGGTATACATCACTTTCGGAATTATTTTCACTATACGCTAATAGCAATCAGATTTCAATGGCGAAATCTTCGACGGCTAGTCTTTCTATGCTTCTAAACTCTCTTTAGAAGGATTCTAAACGCCCTCAGCGCCATCTATCGGTGCTATTTTAAACTAAATTTTGAGATTTATGTATAAGATTCTTACGATTGTTTTAATAAGCATACCACTGGTTTCATGCTTTTATCTATCACCGTTTCTGTGTTATTGATTTTTAAAGTTAGGGGTCCTTTGTGAAACACCCTGTATAAGTCGTTTAATGTCTGCTTTAAATTGTCACTATAACTCGTAACAATGACGAAATCCCGTAGGATTATATGGGATTTCCTGTTTAATTTATCAATTAGCTCACTGTATTGCCTGCATCTTTTTGAGTTTTCACGAAATTTAACTGGTATTTTTATAAATCTTAGCTGTATTTCACTCATGCGCAGTTAAAATGTATTTAATACAAATACCCATATCTCATCAAATATTGAATATATTAATATTTTAATTGCAGTATACTATTTCTACAATTTTTTGTTAAGTTTATGGAAAGCTGTGTTGAATTTGGTTGAAAACTCCGCATACTATTAAGAAAAAAGAATAAAATCACAGAAACGTTAGCATCTTCAAGAATATGCATGCTATTCTTACACAAATGCATGAAAACGTTGAACAAGACCCACATAGTTATTTGCTACAGTGTCGGTTCATTTTGAGTATTTTCTGTTTTTTGGGGAAACGCAAATATTATTTTATTATTAAATTTATTACTACCTCCCCTAATTGTCCTCCGAACTAACTCTTCACTGAAAAACATGAAGTCAAACATGTTCTTTACATACTCAAAGTTCAAGGGCATTTCCTCGCGAATTTCAGTATATGTTCGACAAAATGTCTGAAATCGGTCACTGCCCCTTAATTTCTGGACATCAGTGTATAAGTAGACGACCCCCTAAGCAAAATTTAAGTGCAACTTTTTTTCGATTAGTACGGATTCACTTGGTGTAATAAACTTTTTATAACTTGTTGATAAGTTTGGTGTAAATTTCTATTCGTGTTCAGAGCAGAAAAGGAAAAATTCTTTTTTCCCCCAGCAATATAGCGTCGATTTTTTTAAAATGAACTTTGGAGAAAATGCTGAAAAAAGAAATAACATTAAAAGAATTCGAAGACGCTTTTTAAAAATTAGAATTCCTCAAAGAGCATTTGCTAGATTTAGACACATACATCAGTAGAATTATGCAAGTGCACTCAGGTTCAGAAAATCAAATTTTGTGCTACTGTAAAATGCATTTTAAAAAGAAGAAAAAACTTAGCAATTGGCAATTGATAAAGTTTCGCTTAAATAAGTTAAAATGTATGTAACTTTAAACTAATCAAATTGTATTAAAAAGGTTTTTAATCAAATTATGTAAATAAAAAAAAATTACCAAATATTAAGTAGGCTAACACAAATAACATAAAGAAATGTATTTAAATCCTATTTTTAGTCTACCAATTTTCAGGCATTAGTATTGATTTTTTGGAGAGCAATAGTAGCACAAATGTGTCTCTATCCATTATTATCGTTAAATAACATTACATTCTTTTATAAAAAAATAATTTGTATTATCAATAAAATACATAGATTAACAGTTACTATTAAAAACATACTGTGTTTTTAGGCAAGCGAATTCAATGCGAACGTCGTCAGCACTTCACAACTACAGCATTGGAACATTGGAACAAGGAAAGAGCGTACTACTACCCATTTTTAAAAAAGGCAGTTTTCATTGCCATACATACAAATATAGTTTAAATTACAGTTCGTATAAGAATAAAAATAGGAAAATTTAGATTTTTTTTTTCAAATTTAAAAGACAAAAACAAAAAGTATTAGCACCAGGAAGACTACACCGGTAAAAATTGTAGTATGCCAAGGTCTTTTACGTAAACAAAGAACTATAAACGTCGTAATCAGGTAAATCGTAGAAAGGGACAGGAGTACATTATTTTTTTGTAGTTAGCACAACAGAGAGTTACAATACAAGAGAGGATAAGAAGAGAGGAGTGGATGTAATTGCAATTATTCATCAGTTAAGCTCTGTAGCAAAGTTGTCTGGTTCATTTATGATAATAATCATTTTTTCGAAGGGATTATTATTTTGAGTTTCAGAAGAATTTTTTTTAATGTATTTGAGAAGTATGGCTGTTTGAAGTAGCGCTTTCATATCTCTAAAGATATCGAACATATTTTCAAATGAGTCGATATAATTAGTAGGGGGTAGGGGAGAGTTAGCATTATTAGTAGAAGTGGAAGGTTCCGGAGCTGGGACTTTCTGTGTGTCTTTCGTTTCAGGAGTAGTAATTTTATTGACAGTATTAGTGTCGGAAGAAGTTTTTTAGGCTTTTTCGACGTAATTGAATTCTTTCAGAATTTCATAAAGGTCGGTAGCAGATGGAGTATTAGAAGATTTATTATCTTTTTTTTTAGAGTTCGGGAGATTAGTTTTTTTAAGGTTTTTAGGGCAATTACCATAAGAGGCTGGATGCGCAGCACCGCAATTGGCTCAGGTAGGGGTTATTCTACCAGGAGTTGGCCATTTTATGGTTAGGTGTAGGCCAGCTCATTTACAATATTTAGGATCAAAATTACAAATCTCTAAAGCGTGGCCAAACCGTTTGCAATGGTAACACTGTTTAGGGTCGTTGAAATTCCTGAAGGGCTCAATACTAACACTAATATAACAGAGTTCGTGTATTTTGTATATATAATCAAAGTTTTACGGTGTAAGACATTAACCATGTACAGTGGTACGCCTTTACCGTTTTTTTAGGGATTCGTTCATCTCACGAAACCCTATTACTCCCGCTTCGTTGTCTGTCCGTCACACAGCCGGTTCTCAGAAACTATTTAACTTAAAGAGTTGAAACTTTGTGTACTTACAGCTGAATACCTGTTATGAATCTCAAAATCATAAAATTTGAAAAAATCGTATTATTTTAATATATAGACATAAAAAAACTAAAAATATAACAGCCTTTTCCTATTAAATTTAAACATTTTTCGTTATAGCAGTTGCCAACAATTAAAACTTCACAATAAAATTCGTTCTACAATAATTAATTTTCTATTGAAAGATTTCCACGTGAAAAATAAAAATGAAATAAAAAGTTTCACCAATTGGAAAAAAAATTGGGACTTCGCCCGCTATCGGGCCGGTTCAAATATTTGAAAAACGAGAAAAATAGACCGGTAAATTTTTACTTTATAAAAAAACATGACTTTTTTTTTTTTTTTTTTTTTTTTTTTAATGAAAATTATTTGGATTTATTACATAAAGGATAAAGTGTTTTGAAAGGATTGTTAAACGAAACCATTTGTACTATCTTCGATCACACTTACCCACTTGTTTTTCTTCCTTTTTTTTGCCCAGTTTATTTAGAAGTTATCGTATTTGCATAATAAGATTTAACCTAACATTAAAATGCGAAGATTCAGGTCTATTCTCTTTAGAATGTCCACACCGCATTCGTTCTTACAGGCAGCATGGAATTTATCTAATAATCCATTTTTTTTCTAACGTTATGAGTCTCCCATTATGCTAGCCATTATTTAACGTATTTGCGAAGAAGCAAAAAATACTCCTTTAACATATTAACATTGTCAATCATTTTTCTTTATCGCAATACTTTATTATTTAAAATTTGAAATTGTTCTTCTTTAGTTCATAAGCCACAAGTGTACCTTTCATTTTATAATACATTGTAAATTAAAAGATCCTTTACTATATTGAATTCCATGTACACAAAATATAATGGGATAAACAAAATTGAAGATAGCGAGTAAAATAACAATAGCTATAACTAAAAAGAATGATTTTTTACTCGATTTCTAAAACGTAATATATGTATATCAAAATGTTCTACTCAAGTTTCTGAATTATGACATTCACTTACTGTGTTTCATACCTACCTATATATATGTGTTTGTGTATTGATATAAAACTTCAGTTCTCTAAAAAATATACAGAATGGAAAATATATATTTGTCAGCAGTGACGAAATATTGGGGAGTTTTATTGACAAGAATCTATTTTTACAGTGAAAAGACAGTACAAACAGTAACTATTTAGGAGCTGGGGAGAAAAACGTTGATGTCAGGTGATTTCATCATGGAGAAGGCATTTGCGCGTGGCCCCTATACCGTGTATTCTAGGTACCGTGGTTTAACCTATATCGCAAATAGGTTTCTTGTTTGATGTTTAATATATATCTATATAGTCTAAAAAATAAATAAATAATTATAACGGCACCACGCTCCCCATCGGTATTGAATCTGTTGTTTTCTTTTCACTTTCTTGGCTTATACTGGAAAAACTATGTATATAAAAACATGAAACTAGTAGTTTTTTAGAGAAATATATCATCAATATGTTGAAGCAAAAGGCTTTTAAATCAATGTATTATTTAAAAAGATTTTCAACGTTGAAACTGGTCAGGGGTTTTCAGTTAAATATGTTTTACAGGATGAAAAACTATATGTGGCAATTTTATAGCAAAAATATATGACTAGATTGTGGTGTGCAGTGTCAAACTATTTTTAAATTTAAATATTTTTTACTCAATAATTCATTATGTGAATAGGGAATTAGTTTGAGTTCTGAATTAAGAATAATTATTTTTTAAAATACGAAATAGCTGTATTTTATATGCGGTTGGCACATTTTAAAATTCGCAAATAACTATATTTGCACAACAATGTATTTTCAATTGAAATCTATATATTTAAAGCTAAAAGAGCATTTCTTAAGATTTCACACTCTGAGATTTCACATGAAATTTGACTCAGTGCGCATGCTTCAACTTTTTTTGAATGCAGGAATATAAGGGAAATACCAGGGAGGATTGTCCCCTTCTATAGTTTGAGAGTGGGCTGGGTCTGAACAAAAGTGAACAGGTAGCGGCTCAAATCCACACAATGAGAAACCCATTCATCATTCTCCTAACTTCAAATGGGAAAAAAAAAATTCTCTATATTTCAAATGGCAGCTTTTCCTTCAGAGGAATTTTAAAAGCAGCTATTTTGTTCCTTGGAGCCTGGATCAATTTTGTTTGAAGAGAAACGCTTCACCCTTTGGACAAAAAATAAATCAACAATCACAGTTTTTAAAAATACGTCGATGCAGTTTCTGCAGAATTCTAAATGAAATTTTCTTTATTTGTTTTTTATTTAAATCTGAGTTGACCAGATACGAAGACAGTGGACCGCAACAATCCCAAGTGCGTTTAAGAGTCATTGCATGAGCATATCAGGCAGGGGGTTTCCATCACCATCTCAGAATTTCTTTTTTTTTTTTTCTTGTGTTGTCTTGCCCAAGGAAAGAACAAATCTCAAACATTTTTGTTATATCTATTTTAGTTTTGGAGTTAGGGGAGGTCAAAGTTCCCTAGACCAGGGCGTAGAAATAATTTTGTGTCATTTTTGCCACTTTATTCTCTCAACTGTAACTGGCTCTGATGTGCTTCAGAGATTTTTTGTACTCTAACTGATACTATACCTTGAACATTAACATCTCAAATTGAAAATTCATTTGAAGATGGTCAGAGCCCCTATACAGGGCCTCCCCAAATACCCTTAATTTCATAAAAAACGGTTTTTAAGAATGCTTTAAATCTTGGCTCTGATGTGATACAGAGAAAATTTTTGCATAATGTAGTTAGACATTTCCATACAAAATGAATTTACGCTTAATATTTTTTTAAGGTCCCTGGAGCCATTCGGTATGGGGGCCCAAACATGGACCTGAACGCTAATTTATGTAACTTCAAAGCATTGGTGTAGCGGGCTCTGACCTCCTACATGAAAACTTTTTGCATGGAGTTGTAGCATCGACATAGTAGTTTCATATTATGAAAAAATATATTTTGAAGGTACCACCATTTTCAAGAAAAATCCAATAAAGTACACAGGTTTTGGTGGTGTAATTATGTGTTTGAAGCTTCTTTTTTTAAATATAACTATCAAATATTTAGTTAATTAATAAGAATAAAACTATATATTTTGTAAATGTAGAAAAATATAAATGGCAACAGTGTTTACAAGAATAAGAATAATTGTATAAATGTATCAAACTGAGTGGCAATGCTGTTAAGTGGTGGCCATTTTGAAATCTTTTGTTATGGTAACTTGGTTATTTTGGAGAGAAAGACTAGCTTAGTACATTTTAAAAGGTGAGTTTTAGAAAATGTATCTAGCATATTACCTAAAACACTTACAGAATTAAAAGATAAATTTATATTTTGGAATAAAAAACTATGTGACATAAAACAGTTCTATTGTTAGGTTTAACAAATTTCAAACAAAAAAGGATTACCTTTGTAAACTTACAATCAGTATGAAAAATACTTCTAATTAGTGAAGGTAATTTTCAGTTACTTCTGGGGGTTATTTTCAATAGGAAATTGCATTTTTTTTTTTTTTTTTTTTTTTTTTTACATAATTGAGAACAAGTTTCAAATTGCATTATAAGTCCCAATTTACATTGGTACTTTTCGGTTAGCTGGGTGGCAGTTATATATATACATGTATATACACACACACACACATATATATACATATATCTACACATACACCTGTGTGCAAAAATTAAGGACGAGAGGGTTTTTCGAATGTAACGTCGCACAGAAGATTTCCACATCGACCAAAATCTTACCATAAGATCTTCAAGATGTGAAAATATGGGACAAGTGATAAAAACCATCTAAACAAAGAATCAAAAGGATATGAAAGCATTTTATTGAAAAGGTCACTTGGAGCACAAATGCAGAGAAGACAGAAACGTTCATCTTCCAAGCACCTGGCAGGAATAATTCAGTCTCTAATAGGGGATATGGTCACCCCTGACTGCGATGCAGGATTTGCAACGTCTGTCCATGCTGAGGACAAGGTTGTCTAGTAGCTCTTGAAGATTAGAGTCCCATTCCTCTTGTTACGCCAATTTCAGCTCCAGAATCGTTGTTGGCGCCTGATCACGTGATGCCAAGCGTCTCCCCTGGAAGGTCCCACACCTGTTCTATGGGATTAAGGTCCGGGGACTTTGCAGGCCAATTCATGTGTTGAATATCTTTACTCTCCAGGAGCTCTTCGACAGCCGGTGTACGATACTGGGGAGCGTTGTTGTCCATGAAGAGGAAGTCTGGATCCACAGCACCTCTAAAAAGACGCACGTGAGGCAAGAGAATCTCGGCACAGTAGCAGGAACCAGAAACTGAACTTCCTTGGAAGACATGGAGGTCCGTACGGCTACCAAGCATGATACCACCCCAAACAAGAACTCTGGCACCTCCAAAATGGTCCCTTTCGATGATGTTGGAGGGGTGATTAAATGTTCCCTGCTCTCTCCAGATGTGTATACATCCAGAATCGCTCGTCATACTAAATCGGCTCTCATCCGTAAAGAGTACTCAACACCACTACTGTTGTGTCCAATTCTTATGTTCCTGCCACCACAGAAACCTGCGTCTCCGATGAGCAGGCATTAGTGATACACACCGTATTGGTCGTCGTGCATACAGGCCTCCTTTATGCAGCCGCCTAGTCACGGTAAAACGTGATATCCGATGGCCAGTAGTCTGCTCCATCTGCCTTGCGATTTCTCCAGTTGTTTCTTTTCGCCTGTAGGACAATATAACAGTCCTTCACTGTTGTTGTTGCGCGTGGGCGACCACTGCTGAATGCTCGGACAGCTATTCCCTTCGTTTGAAATGCACTCCAGATTCGTGAAAAGATGTTATGAGCTATACCGAACTCTTGTGCCACACATCCACCTTCGTCCAACTTCCCAATGATTCGACCTCGTGTAAGGTCATCCAGATGACATGTTCTGGATTGCCTCTTGGCCATATTACACAATAATGGCAAGAAAAAGTCACTGAAATCACATTACACAGTGCAATAGATTTTACCAAATTTCAGAACAGTCACCGCCTCTGTGCTTTTTTCCCCTTAGCACCTCTTCCTTTTGCACCATATGCCATATATGGGCATGTCCTGCTGCATTTGTGTCAGGTCTATCCTCTGATTGGTCTTTCATTTAGTTCTGTTGCCTTTTTTGGCTTTTATGCTAATTTATCAGCTTTGTCCTTAATTTTTGCACACCAGTGTATCTATATATATACATACATATATGTATGAATATATATATATATGTGTGTGTGTGTGTGTGTGTGTGTTCATACATATATATTTATATATGTATATATATCACTGGTGCCCGGCTAACCGAAAAGTACCTTTACATTTTTTTTACTGAAATTGTAGTTGAAATGTTATAAGAAAAAATTATCCTTTGAAATTTTCAGAAAATTAGTTGTAAATGGAATATGCGTATACATTATAATAATTTTTGTCCACCTGACTCAACCTATTTATGTGTATTACATTGTACAAAATGTCCCAGGGATGTCAGGGGGATATCCCAAGTAGGTAGGTACTTTATTGGATTTTTCTTGAAAATGGTGGTACCTTCAAAATATATTTTTTCATAATATGAAACTACTATGTTGGTGCTACAACTCCATGCAAAAAGTTTTTATGTAGGAGGTCAGAGCCCTCTACACCAATGCTTTGAAGTTACACAAATTAGCGTTCAGGTCCATGTTTGGGCCCCCATACAGAATGGCTCCAAGGACCTACAAAAAATATTAAGCTTAAATTCCTTTTGTATCGAAATGTCTAACTACATTGTGCAAAAATTTTCTCTGTATCACATCAGAGCCAAGATTTAAAGCATTCTTAAAAACCGTTTTTTTACGAAATTAAGGGTATTTAGGAAGGCCCTGTATGGGGACTCTGACCATCTTCAAATGAATTTTCAATTTGAGATGTTAATGTTCAAGGTATAGTATCAGTTAGTGTACAATAAATCTCTGAAGCACATCAGAGCCAGTTACAGTTGAGTGAATAAAGTGGCAAAAATGACACAAAATTATTTTTACGCCCTGGTCTAGGGAACTTTGACCTCCCGTAACTCCAAAACTAAAAGAGATATAGCAAAAATGCTTGAGATTTGTTCCTTCCTTGGCCAAGACAACACAAGAAAAAAAAATAAAGAAATTCTGAGATGGTGATGGAAACTTTTTTCTTTTTTTGCCTGATTGGCTCATGCAATGACTCTTAATTCGAGGTTCCTTTGGAATAAACCGACCATTTTAGCGGTCGAAGATCCAGTAGTAATTAAATTTTTATGTGCGAACTGCATTTTCTCGTGACAATCACATCCTGTTTAAAACAAAATGTGCATTTTTATGCGATGAAGAATGTTTTAATGGTACACGGAGCACGGATAACAATACATAAAGAAAATATTTTGCTGTCGAAAACTACGCGATGGTTTACAATAAACGTTTGTTTATATTTAATGTTGAATTTAAGATTATTTGAAGAAAAACTTTATTTTGTTTTGTTTTATAATAAATTGATTATTTCAAATAACGTCATTTCTCTTACCTATTAACTTTTTTAACACTTTCCAACCTAGTTGAAAAGTGTTTATGACTTCGGTTTGTCTGGCCGTATGGCCGTCTGGCCGTCTGCCGTCTGTCCGTGCTCTAACTCCCGTAAATATGCTCGGATTGCTCTGCAATTTTTATATGTTATAATCGTTATCTATAGCATGTTCCCTATTTCAAATGAAGTGTGTAGCACTTATAGTTTTTTACAGGGACACTCAAAAGAATTCCATTACATTGCGGTCTATGGGGGAAAATCATTTGCGGTTTATTTAAATAATGTTTCACTATTTTAAACGCATTGAAATTTATATATATCACTAAGGTGTATTAGAAGAAGCTTAATATGGAATAGGGTGTGCATAGCACTTATAGTTACTTTACAGGGACAGTCAAAAGAATTCCGTTACATTACGTCTATGGAGAAAAATCGTCTGCGGTTTATTTAAATAATGTTTCCCTATTTTAAACGCATTGAAATTTATATAAGGTGCAGTACAAGAGGCTTACTACAAAATATTGTGCGTATAGCAGTCATCGTTCATTTACAGGGACACACAAAAGAATTATCTACTGTATGTTAACAATAATTCCTGGAAGTGCGTTTTAAGTTAATGAATGCGATTTTAATTTTAACTCGCTTTTTTTCTATTACATGGTGTGTATAAATTCTGTAGATCCTATACAGAGAAGCACAAAAGTTCGCGAAAAGTTTCCGTATTATTTAACTCCAGACGGAAAATTTTAAACTGTGCTACGTGTTTCCTAACTGAACTAAAATTTAGCATCCTATGTAGTATATATACAAATCTATAGATCCTATACAGGGCTGAATAAAAGTATTCGGATATCTTAGATGTTATCTTTTAGCTTATTAAACGGTATGATTTGTAAAATTATTTTGGAAGCGTTGGAAAGTGTTACACAATCTATGCTTGACGCATGATTTTTCGTTCTTGTTTTTTTTTTAAAGTTGAGCCAGAGCAAAAATATTCTGATATAAATCCATTAACTAATGATTTATAATTAAATCTCCCGTTGGCGAAAATGTCATCATATGTATAATGGAACGTTCACTTTTGCTCAGAAAATTAATTATATTTTTACTATTACACAAAGACGCTTAACTTTCACAAACTTTTCCTTTCATAGTTATTTTTCCATATTTTTCTTTTTTTAACGGGGGGGGGGGGCGATGGAGAAGTATTTTTTAATAAATTAAAACTACTTTGAATGATTTTTTTAACTCACTGACTTTATCTACCCTATATATATAAAATCCTAATGAAACGAATTTGTGAAACGATTTTATGAAACGAATTTATGAAACGATTTTATGAAACGGCTGATTAAACGACTGATTATGTTTCAGGGCTATTTTTAATAAAATATTAAACGCTTGATGGTGAAATTAATACCAATTGTCCATAAAAATACGCGGATGTCGAAACTGGTAATAGAATTTTGAAATTGGAATTAGTTTTCGAGATATTAATTTTTTTCTAATTTTAATGACATTTCTGTAATGATGGCAACTAATTACTCAGTTTTTTTTGTGACAAAAAAGGGGAAAAAATTGAAAAGGATCCCGATAGGGATTATTGATTTCTTTTTATTCGTCATTTTCAAACTGAAATTGAATTTATCTTTTATTTCAATCGATAATGAAGACAAGATTGTGATTAAATTATGTTTTTCAAGAAAATTTGAAAAAAAATCACATTTTTATCGTCAGGATTCAATTGTCTGTCAGCATTTAATTTAATTTATAAACTGAACATATTTTGAATAAATTTGCCCAAATGACGTCATTTATGTAAACGCAAAAGAAAGGGGGGAAAAGGAATTAATAGTAATTATTATTTATTGATATCATTTTGTTATTTTTTTGTAAAATTTAATTAAACGAATTTATAAAATCACTAATTCGGATATTTGAAATGAATATATAAAATAATAATTGCCCAACTGAACGGAAGGAGAATAAAATATCCTGCTTGGTTTTCTATCCTGTTTGGTTTTTTTTCCGCCAAGCTTTTTAAAAAAGCGTCAAAACCCCTATAATAGAAAAGCACCAAAAGTTCATTGGGTTTGTTTTCATAACTTTTGGCAACAAATCTATGTATATTAACGAATCTATCCTTTTTGAAGCTCGAATTACGCCAAACCTAAAAGCAAAGGATCCTATTCTGGAAAAGTACCCGATTTTCTTATGGACAATATTCAAGTGACATAACATGGTGTAAAATTATCGCGGATCGCAAATTTGTTTAAATATCTCATCAATTGATGCCGAATAAATGCAGGCATGCATGCACAAAATATTTAATTAATATTGTATGATAAATAATTATTAGAAAATTCGTATATACATATTAATTAAAATAAATAATTTACATATTTAAAATAACATGAAAATATGCATGATGGTGCACTAAAATAGAGAGAAAACTGTTACTGAAAATGTCTATAACATAGTACTTTTCAATATCGTGGTTCTTAATGTTATTCACAAGGAGATGGAATTTTTCTCATCCTTAAACGCAAAGGAAGAATAGAATACAGATCGTTGTTATAAAAGTCAGAGATGTACCCACAATTTAAACCTAACCATTTTATACAAGCTGGTTTTCAAGTTTTAATTGATTTTACTTATCAATCCCGAAAACAGTCGTCAGTTGTCGCAACAGCTGTGTATGAGGCCATGATAATCAAAAAATGCCCCATTAAAACGTTAAAAGCATGGCAACCCAATTACAAATTTACCAATATTTTAAAAATAAAATACGCTGTCATGTTTTTAGAGGCCTCGAAGTCTGAGCGGGGGTTGGCGAGCGTAGCTTGCAGGGGGTAGGCCCCCTAGTTTCTTAATATAATTTTTATCTTCAAATAGCTAATGAGCATGGTTAATGGCATTTGCGGTTATTTTGTTTTCGTCTTTTTCAAACAGAACAAACTAACGTACTTTTAGAGATCACGCTATCTGAATGGGGATGGGCGAGTGTAGCTCAAACGGATCACATCACCCTACTTTAGTGAAATCAAATTATATTTTTTTTTACTATATGTACAATGATATTAGATTCCTTTCCCACCAAAGCAATCGAAAGAACTCATGCAATTTAAATGCAACACATCAAATGGTCACTCAGCCAGTGTATTGTAATAAAAGGTTAAATAATTGGAAGTGTGAACTACATTGCCTATATGACGTTTGGATTTACTCCATAAATTAAATTAATGTTATTGAAAAAGATTTGGAATATTGTTTATAAAATTATGGCAGATATACATGACACAATTGTGTGCACATAAAAGTATACATATATGTGTTACGGTCAATATGATTATCTCGGTCATTATTAATAATAACCGAATTAATCATACTGACCGCAACATACACAAATATATGCCATGTATAGTATATAATTGCATGTACGCTTATACATACACGTATGTACTAAACTGTCGAGAAGCGGGATAATGACACAAATGGGCCTCAAAACAATATGCCATATATGCGGCAAAATTTGTGCTAACTCACCAATGTGTTGAAACTCCAATTGAAAGCTAATATTTACCGAAACAGGACATCTTTCGTAATAGAAGTACAGTCAAATTTTTAAACAAAATTAAGTGCATTCCTGGAACCACTGATGTACTTTGTAAAACATAATTCTTTTTCAGCATTATAATATTAATTACTTTGTTTTCGCGTGCTTTTTCTTACTTACTTTTTATAGTATTTTATGGAACCATATGTTGTTGACTGTTACGTTTCGACCCTCCTTCACGTTTGAAATCGCCACTCGCGAAAGAGACTAGAGATCATATTTTGTAGATTGGTTTCGTTGCCACCACCGGTATAAAACCGTAATACCAGACACACAGTTAAATCAGACTTAATAAGCTGAATTATCAATCATTATTTTATTGATTATGGTATACTAGAAATACATATACAGGAACAAAGATTCATGAATACTAGAAAACAGACAGTCTACAGTTCTATCCGCAGGAATCCGTTATCGCTCATCTAATGCTCTATTACTTTCTCTACTCAATTCATCAATTCAAGAATAATACAACGACATCCCTGATCGCATGCCACACTTTATGCTATTACACTGTACACAATCTTGGCTATACTTCACTAGAACCAATTCTTATGGCACTCCACGAAGATATTTGCCCGCTCACTCGCTCCTTCTATACTCGGTCTATACTCGGTTTACCGTCTCCTGCTCCGTACTCCGCCGAAGTGCCCCCCCCCCCCCCACCCTTCCTTTTCCAGTCACCACTAGAAAACCTGGACTAAGTAGTTCAGGTTCTCTAGTCACCACCTATTAGCCGTTTCCCACACTACGGGGTCCGTCTATTTATTTTCAAATACAAGCACGTGCATCTATTTTCCTACACCGGACTTCTACTCCTCTGGTTTCAGTCATCGTGTCTCTGCTCGGTAGGAATTCAATTGTCCTCGGATCCGCATTCCAAGGGATTATACACCCTTCGGAATTCTATTGTGGGCGACCAGAAGAGCTGTGCAGATCATGGTAGATTTCTTTTAATGAAACACGTACAGAAAATTAAAAGAATACAGAAATAAACATAGGGGAGATAGGGGATGAATGGGAGATTTTCACAAAAATATTTATTTTAAATATTTTATTTAAGTTATTATTAATATTATATATCGCATTTCATACAATAGGTGTTTGTCTACATCTTATGTACAATATTTATTCAAGATTATTATTATACAGAAATATATTATGAAATTTAAAAAAATGTTCCTCTCTGTCCCAATCAACCCCACATCAGGGATGGATGGGACACAAATATTTTCCTCTCTGTATTCAATGATACCAAATTGAAATTTATAATTATAAACTTATATAATTATATTTGTAATATATGATCTTATATGGCTGTTATATATCAGTATTAGTAATCTAAGAAGTGAAAACACAGTTAATTATGCATTAAAAAACTGTAATTTATATTATATATTTTAACTGAAATTTTAATGAATTAAAAAGTTAAAGTTGCACGGATGTGCAAATATCAGTAACACAATAAATGTGGTCTGTCTAAAATGTTCTAAATGTGGTCTGTCAGTCGCATAAGCTGGTATAGAATCAGTTTCAGTGAATGTATTGCTGTTAAAAAGGAAAATGGCAGTTTTCCTAAAACCACTGGTTATGTTTATATTGCTAGTACTAAAAGCTGACAAAAATGCCTCCTTGGTAAAAGCTGAGAGATTAAAAATTGTAATATTCTCTTCAAGATTATTTGTCAGTTAATCAATTTGGACTGATCTCAGCTTTGCCTTTAAAGACCCATAAACAGAAACATCCAAAGGCTGAAGACGACGGTGACTACAATGAGAAGGAAATGTTAAAAGAATAATTAACATAAATTATTAATTTATAAACTTTATAATATTATTTAGTTAATAAAAAAAATGTCAGTATCCTCTAGGGATGAATGAAGCGGTCCCATTTATCCTCATTTGAAATGTCCCAATCATCCCCTTGATGCATATATTCAACTGTCAGCCATTTTGTCTCAGAAATTATTTTGTCACAAAGTTTAATATTCATTCAGTTTAATTACCAATATTGAGCCTTGAAATAAATAATTATAACATATCTTAATTGTTTATATCGCATAAAATATGTAAACAACTTCAAATATAAAAAAAAAATTACTTTTAAGAAAAGTTTTCAGGAAATGCAACGTTGAAGGAAATTGAAAACAGCCATGTGGTTTTGATTTTGCTTCTGATGTACACTATGATAGTGTCATCTATGAGGATAGGAAATAACTAAAAAAATGTTTATTGCCTGAAATATTGAGAATGCCCATCCATCCATTGTCCCATTCATCCCCCAGTTCCCCTAATGCATGATAATAATTAAAATACGGTTAATTAACTAGCAATTTATACAAGGCATAGGTCCTATTAACGTCAAAAACTTGACACTGACTTTTTTAATGTTCGCGGGTAACCAATGGGGTAGACCTCGATTATGCAAATTTAGCACACATATATATATATATATATATATATATATATATATAACAATATATATATATAACACATGGGCTGAAAAGTTCCCGGTCTGGCACACAGATGGCGTTGCAATAGCGTAACCGGTGCCTTTTTTAGTAAATACTAATCTTTAAAAGGTAGAAGAAAAAATGTTATGATGATTCGCCGTGTGGATAAAGCGTTAGAGGGGTTTTAGTTGAACGACTTTGTTGATAAACAAAAAAATGGATAAACAAGAATTTCAAGAATTGTTATTTGATGGGAAAAAACACCGTTCAAACAAAAGCTTAGCTTGATAAGCGTTATCCGGACACTGAACCAGGTAAATCAACCCTTTTTGACTAGATTGTTAAATTTAAGCGTGGTCGTACGGACACCAGTGATGCACCACGCAAAAGAGGTGAATACTCCGCAAAACATAAAAAAAAGTCCACAAAATCGTTTTGTGGAACCATAAAGTGAAGTTGTAGGAGATAGCTCAGACTCTGAAGATATCCAAGGAACGTGTAGGTTTTATTTTGAATAAACATTTGTCTATGAAAAAGCTGTTGTCAAAGTGGGTGCCGCGTGTGTCTTTTGACCAAAAACAACAACGAGTCGATGATTCTGAGCACAGTTTTGAGCCTTTTTCGTTATAAAATTATATTATTTATTATTAAATTATTATTATTATTTATTTATTAAATTATTGTTACTAAATTATTATTATTATTTATTGATTAAATTATTGTTATTAAATTATTATTTTTATTTATTTATTAAATTATTGTTATTAAATTATTATTTTTATTTATTTATTAAATTATTGTTATTAAATTATTATTATTATTACTAGCTGACCCGCCCGGCGTTGCCCGAGCCCTTGTAATAAACTTAAATCTCTTAAAAAACGGAACTCTGGCCACGGTCTACGATCGCTTCGGAACCGTATACAAGGCATGCTCGTACGCTCTAGAAAATCTTTTATTTCCCCCTACCACCGCGAGGGGAGCATTCTGTTCTAAACAAACCTCTTTCCGAACGAACTTCTGAGACAGGTCCCCGCTGCCTACGTTACTGTATAGTAGGCGCACTACAAAACTGAGCTGGTTTCGAGAAGATTGGAACATTATTAGCCCAGTTATTGTAATAAGGCACAGTTAGAGAAAATAACCTTGAGTGAGGTGCCGAAGGGAGGAGATGTTCGAGTGTCCTTCAGAAAATGACTAATTAGGAGGCCCACTATGCATGCATAAATATTCGTTCGTTTTGTTAAGCTAGGAACTTAATTACAAAGTTGGCTTAAACTCTTATTTGTAAATAGTGGTAACCGCTACTCATAAATTTAATTTAATGTTATAAAGGGTGACTATTAAGTTAAATATAATGTTTGGAATCACTTGCGTTGAAATCGGAAAGATAGTTGCTGATATATAGAAACGGGGCATAGTTAGAGAAAAACCTTGAATGAGGGGCCGGGGGGAAGGGTTGTTCAAATACCCTTCAGCAAATGACTAATTAAGAGGAGCACTATGCATCTTTCGAAATTCGTTCGTTTGTTTAAGCTAGGAACTTAATTACAAATTTGGCTTACCCAATTATTCGGAAATAGTCATAACCGCTACTCATAAATTTAGTTTAATGTTATAAAGAGTGACATTTAAGTTAATTATAATGTTTTGAATCACTTGTGTTGAAATCGGAAAGATAGTTGCTGAGATATGAAAACGGAGCATAGTTAGAGAAAAAACCTTGAAAGGAGTGCCGGGGGGGAGGGGTTGTTCAAGTGTCCTTCAGCAAATGACTAATTAAGAGGACCACTATGCATCTTTCAAAAATCGTTCGTATGCTTAAGCTTTGAACTTAATTGCAAATTTGGCTTAAACTATTATTCGTAAATAGTGGTAACCGCTACTCATAATTTTAGTTTAATGTTATAAAGAGTGACAAATAAGTTAATTATAATATTTGGAATCACTTGCGTTGAAATCGGAAAGATAGTTGCTGAGATATGGAAACGGAGCATAGTTAGAGAAAAAACCTTGAAGGACGGGCCGGGAGGGTTGAGGGGGGGGGGGATTGTTCAAGTGGCCTTCAGCAAATAACTAATTAGGAGGACCACTATGCATCTTTCAAAATTCGTTCGTTTCCTTAAGCTTTGAATTTAATTACAAATTTGGCTTAAACTGTTATTCGTAAATAGTGGTAACCGATACTCATAAATTTAGTTTAATGTTATAAATGGTGACTATTAAATTAATTATAATGTTTGAAATTACTTGCGTTGAAATTGGAAAGATAGTTGCTGAGATATGGAAACGGAGCAGAGTTAGAGAAAAAACCTTGAAGGACGGTCCGGGAGGGGTGGGGGGGGGGCTTGTTCAAATGGCCTTCAGCAAATAACTAATTAGGAGGATCACAATACATCTTTAATGATTGATTCATTTGGTTAAGCTAGGAGCTTAATTTGAAATTTGGCTTACTACTTTTACACTACTGTTCGGAAATTCTGGTAACTGCTTTCTAGAAATACACCTTGAAGCTTAAATGTAATTAGACCCTTGTCCCTCTTAATTCCCGCAAATAATAAAAAAAAAATCTGTTAAATAAAGTTTTCTGCATTAACAATCTCCATCATAATAATAAATGTCATGTAAAAAAAAAAAAAAAACTTAAACCCGACTAATTGTCATGAAGAAAAATATGCCTGCAAAATATTTCAATCAGTGGGACGTATGTGTAATTTGTCATGTACAGGTGGCGTGACATTCGCATGGCTCCTCTACGCTAATAACTTCAATCCATGTTGACACTATTTAGTTAGAAATCCTTATTTGTGCATCGCTACTCTGGTTTATTTAATTACTTCTGTGAAGAATCGATGCAACCAACCAGTGAACCAACCAACCCAAGAGAATAAAAGCGTATTTTTAATGAGAGTTCTTTGTGCATTTTAATTAATATTTAAGAAAGTAATTAAAATATTAAAATTCTGAAGTAATGTTGCACCAGGAGAGGGTTTGGACTACCTAAATCTAAATTTCCAGCCTTCTAGGTGGGCCAGATTTTCCTAGCCATCGCCAACAGACACACACACAGACACACAGACACACAGAGCGAAACTTTCTTTTATTAGTTTAGATTATTAAATTATTATTATTATTTATTATTAAAGTTATAAAGTTATAAAGTTACGTTAAAAAGTTGTATTTTCTTTATTAGACCGGGAACTTACCAGCCCATGTGTTATATATATATATATATATATATATATATATATATATATATATATTTAATTCAATCGTTATATTTGTTTATTGGTAATCCATCATGTTGATCGTTGGGGTTTCATCTACTAAACAATAACATTCTAAATTTTATTATATTTTTTAATATTCAGAATGGTAGGATTTTTTATGGGGTTTGTTTTAAAATGCTCAGAAAATATTGGCCATTCATATATGTTTCCCGAAAAATGAAATTTTTAGAAGATTTAATAGTAGTATATCCACTTCAACGTGAAAGTATGTAATAATGTGCCACGTTCAAAAAATAAGCTAATTGCAAACAATGAAAGAGACAAATTTTAATTTTACATTTATATTCATATATGTTCATATAAACTTTGTTCCATTTTTAAATTCAATTTATTAAAAAAGAAAAAAAAACTAAATTTTTAGAGCTTGCTTTCAGTTTGCTAGTAAAGCTCCGACAGATAAATATTAAACACAAATTCTCCTAAACACCATCAGAAATATATATCAATTTCATAGCTTTAGAAAAAAGCTAAATATTAAATTGAAAATGAATCACGCGTTTACATTTTCGTATAATGAAATATATATTGAACTTTGTGTTACATGAAAAAATCATATTAGCGGTCGTCTTTACTAAATAATTAAGCAGCTAATGTTCGGCATTTTTTTATTTGAAGTCCTCGTTTATGCGAGCAATATCATTGTTCATTTTGAAAAATATGACGCAGCTATGTCGGAACAAGGGATGTGAATACGACAAGCAGCGGGATCCCGCAGTCAGGATTTTTTAATTAAAAAAACTCTACGATAATTTCCAAGTAATTTTTTTTCGCTTTATTTAAGATAGGCTTTCTGGGATAATTAAAACAAAAGTTAATATACGGAAATTCTTGGTGATATTTTGATTAAAATGCACGCTAAATTGACAACTAGTATGGACACCAGAAGTTAAAAATATCTACCAGACTTTTCGAATAATAATCTTTGTTTTTTTTTTATCCCGGAAAGTCTGGAATTAAATAAAGTGAAGCTTTGTATTCGAAAATTTTGGTTGGTTTTTAAAATAAAAAACGCCGGCGGCTGAATATCAAAGGTTGCGGGATTGAAATCCCTAGTCGGGTCACGAGCATTTGTTTTAAGTCATATAGTACACGAACGTGTTCACATGGGGAAAACAAGAGACAAAGCAAATGATCCATTCACCGTCGTGTTGACACAACGGAAGCCGCAGTTATAATAAATTAAGGTGAGCTTTCGAACCCATTTTCATGACTAAATTTTTTACTCCACTCACATAATCCGGTAACCTAAAAATGCATTACGTTCTTTTACGTTCTTTTACGTTCTTTTACGTTTGTTCATTACACCTCTTTCAAATGAAGCACGGTTCATGTGTCTATCATTAATAGTTTTAATGTTACTATATTTTTCGTGATCAACAATTTTTGTGAAACTCACAAATTAAGCGTGGCACATCAGTTTTGAAATATAAAATATATTCTACGTCCACAAAATACGTGCATAAGTAAACGTACATAGCGTATCTTAGCCTACATGAGGAAACCGAAAAGAATTAAATATAAAATATCATTATGATTATAGACAATATATTACAATTACGTAAAATGTAAAAAATACTAAAACACATTTAAAAATGACCTTTCGGATTCTATTGAACCCCTCATCAGCAAATGTTTTCCACAGAAGTCATAAAAAGTTACAAGAAATAACTCAATGAAAGCATTGCATCAGACTTCTGAAAATTTTCTATGAGTTGATTTTTTACAACTTTTAATGACTTTTATGTTGAAAATTTGCTTATGAGATGGTATCTGAAACGTCCTTTTTCAAACGTTTGTTAGTGTTTTTAACACTTTACATAATTGTAATATATTGTATGTAGTCTGAATGATCTTATACAGTTATAAATATGTTCAGACGTAGTACTATTGTTTACTTCAAAAGAAAATAAATAATTTGAGCATTTCTTTGCCTTAAAAATAAACTTTGTGAAATTTAGAATGCCAGCGCATGTCATCGTAAAAATCGACTTTTAAGCTGAAATATCGTCATTTTTACTGTCTTCAATTTTCTTTTTTTAACAGTCGAAGTCGCTTTTTAAGGAAAATAAACAACCTTATTTCGTTATTTAAAATTTAGATATAAATATGAAACCTCAACAACGAAAGCAAAAAACTTTTTAAACTCTCGTCCCTACAATATGTTGAAAAGCATTCGACATCAGTTGTGAAACAGAAGTATTTTGAGTAGAAAGCAAAGTACAAATACACCTTTGCATAGTGTTAGAATTCATAAACAGAAAGAAACAAAATTTAAATGGACGAACTCTTAAATAAGCATTGCCACTTTCCGAAAACTGAAATAAAAACTGAAAATATGAAGTGCAAAAAATAAATAAGAAAAAAGAATCAGATAGGAAAAGAATCGGAGGTACATAGCCAGTTTTTCATCTTTTATCTTCGGAGTTCTTATTTTTCGGGGGTAATACGCTTCTTTTTATTTATTTTGTAAGTGGCATCATTTATTTTTGTATTATCCGTTTGTATATTTGTGTTACCGTCAAAAGGTAAAAATTTTTCACGAGAGTATTTCTTTTCATTCTAACAAATATTTGTATCTTGTTATGTTATACGGCAACTCTACAAAGATTGTTTATCTATACTAATAACTTTTTTTATAAAATCAAACAAAAGTGAAGCTGAAGCTGTATATCCATGTGCATTACATATGGAATGCGCAAACATATTCATAATTTTATTCGGAAAATTCGAATGCATATGAGAAACAAACAATTTTGTTCAAATGGGATTAAAAATATGCAGAGGGAAAAATGTATTGCATTTACTCTTTCTATCAATTTTGTATTTCACATTTACTCATAAATGTTATTGTGGATTATAAGCTAAAGCATTAAAAAAGCGTTATGACTTAATGCTTTAAAAATAAACATGTCATACAGTATATTATATAAATACCCTCGAAATATCTCTCTATTCAAAAAAAAAAAAAAAAAAAAAAAAAAAAATACTAACAATGTCGCCGTCGTAATTGAATATATTGTGACGTTTACTCTTTTTTGGCTTTTCAAAAACTATTGCATATAAAACATGAAATCCGATAGATTTATAGTGAAATGTGTGATAAACACGCTGCAGTAGATATAACCATATTTCGCAGCCAGATACTTAACTAGATTGTGGTGTGCAGTGTCTAATCATTTTTTTAAAATTTGTCTATTTTTTTTCCAATTTTTTATTCAAAATTCCATCATCTGAATAGGAATTTAATTCATAATTTGAAATGTGCCGTTTTTCGTTACTGTTGACAGATTTTAAAAAAAGCCCAAATAATAATATTTCTAAAACACTGTTTTTTCATGTGAAATATACATTTCCCCGTAGATATTAAAAAAGAAATAAAACATTAAAATAATCAAATTATTACGTGCGAAAAGCATTTAACGGAGAAAATTACGTCATATTTAAAACTATATATTTAAAATATCATAGTAAAATAATTTTCTTATAGCGTCTAAAAAAATATTTTCTTCTAGACATTATAATGAGGCAACAACATTTTTACTTGACCAGTTTTTAGAAGCTGATTTTTAAGTATGCATTCAATCTTACTTAATGAAACAGAGCCAAAGGGAAATGGATGGCAACACATTCACGGAAGATCGCCATTGGTCGTAGTAATATCTTTCAATGTTCGGTAATTGGGTAATCTTTTTTAAAACAGAGAAAATTAATATATGTTTAGAGCCTGTGGTGTCTGAATGGGGGTTGGCGAGTGTAGCTCGAAGGAGAGCTTCCTATTCTATCTTAATCCACTTCATATTGAGTAATTAAAAAAAATTTCTTAATTTTTGAAAAATCAAGTTATATTGTTTTATTCATCATGTTGTTATGTATTTATTTATTTGTTGAATACTGTATCGGAAAGCTACATGCACTATTAACAGATGGGAACAAGAAGAGGCCTTAATTAACCTAATCTAATCGTTTGACATCAGTTGATCTGATGAATTATAGAGCTACATATGTAGTGTATGCTTTTAAGATACTTGCGACATTGTTAACACATTCAGAAAAGCATACTGAAAAATAAAAAACAAATTTTATTATGTCTATTAAAAGAATAATATAATAATTTTTTATCTATACTAATATTATAAAGCAGTAAAGATTGTTTTTTTGTTTGTTTGTTTGTTTGTTTGTAGGGGGTAATCTCTGGAACTACTGAAGCGATTTCAAAAGTGATGGTGGCAAATTGATGGTGACAATCCATGCTCCAACAAAGGCTATATTTTATGTCGGTGCCACTACCCCCAGGAGGGTGCAGAAGCGAAAAACGTTCTGAAATTTCGATTTTTTTTATACTGAAGGAGCTAGAAACATGAAATTTGGCATGGTAGTTACTTATAAGATGTAAATTCTCTCTAAGAACACATTCTAATAAAATTCGAAATTTAAAAGGGAGGGATGAGCGAAAAGCGTTCTAAAAACATTCTAAATTACAATTTCTATGGAATATCTGGAACTACAGAACCGTTTTCCAAAGTGATGGTGACAAAATGATGGTGACAACCCCTGCTAAAACATAGGCTATATTTTATGTCGGTGCTACTAACCCCAGGGGGGGTGCAGGAGCGAAAAACGTTCTAAAATTTCGATTTTTTTATACTGAAGGAGCCAGAAACATGAAATTTAGCATGGTAGTT
Source organism: Maratus michaelseni (assembly GCA_963931845.1). NCBI lineage: Eukaryota > Metazoa > Arthropoda > Arachnida > Araneae > Salticidae > Maratus > Maratus michaelseni. The sequence goes on from OZ007587.1 coordinate 285,403,896, forward strand.
ACTTATAAGATGTAAATGTTCTCTAAGAACAGATTCTAAAAAAAAAATCGAAATTTAAAAGGTGTGAGATGGGCGAAAAGCGTTCTAAAAACATTCTAAATTACAATTTCTATGGAATCTCTGGAACCACAGAACCGATTTTAAAAGTAATGGTGGCAAATTGATGGTGACAATCCCTACTCCAACATAGGCTATATTTTATGTCGGTGCCACTAACCCCAATGGGGTGCAGGAAAGAAAAATGTTCAAAAATTGCGACTTTTTTTATACTGAAGGAGCTAAAAATTTGAAATTTGCCATTGTAGTTACTTATAAGATGTAAATGCTCTCTCTGAATAAATTATAAAAAAAATCGAAATTTAAAAGGGTGAAATGAGCGAAAAGCGCTCTAAAATCATTCTAAATTACAATTTCTATGGAATCTCTGGAACTACAGAACCGATTTTAAAAGTGATGGTGACAATCCCTATTCCATCATCCTCTTCAATATAAAGCTATGCGTTGCTGACGACTGGGTTTTTCCCTAATATTTGGCACAGATTAATCTCGGAAAATGAAACATTTGAAGTTACTGAAAAAATTAATAGCTCTCAAAGTATTTTTCAGAAAATTGTTAGACAAACTGCGTTTGAAGGATAAAAAATTGTATATTTCTTGATATAAATTTCAAATCTAATGATTATGTCATTTTTCAAATATTGAATTTCAAAAATTACCAAATTTCACAATGGAGTTCCATAGCGAAACCTTCACGCGTAAAAAGATAATGATAAGGGCGACGTGTCCTGACGTGTATATTGGCTATAGCACGAGTCACAAATTACAGTAGCCTTATTATTCTGTTAAAGTATAAAAGTGATGTATGAAATGTCAATATTTTGTTTGATTAAATGTTTGTTAAGAGAAATTGACCAGCGTAGCGGGCGTAGCTTGCTAGTCACGACTAAACTTGCTTCTGAATATTGACAAAAGTGCAGTTATTTGCTCTGGTATATCCGGAATGTCAGATCGTATATTTTCAGTTTCAGTTTAAGATACTGATCCTTAATGGAACTGTTTTAAATACACTGCTCAAAACAATTAAAGGATATTTGAAGTTTTATATAAAATAAAGACATAAACGAAATTTTTTTTGCCGAAAATAGAAGAAGAGAATCACAAATGCAAATGTTTCTGGTTTTCAAACTGTGGAGTATGCAAATTTTGAGTTCGACGTCAAAAACGTCGCTTCAGCGGCAGCGAATGAAATTTGACTTTCAACTGGATAAAAGAGAATGAAGACAAGGATGATCGGCATTCAGTGATTGCTTTGTTTCGATGAGTACGATGTCTCAGGGAAGTCATTTGACAGATTCAGAAGCTTGGAGAATTGTTGGTATGTTAGAAGGGGGCCAAACTCAAGCCGAAATAGCGCAAGCCATTGGAGTGTCACAAAGTGTCATTTCCAGGATCTGGAACCGTTTTTTGGAGAGTGGATGTGCAGGCCGAAGACCATGGCAAGGTCGTAGACGGGCAACAACGCCCAATGAAGATCGGTATTTAGCGTTAACAGCTCGGAGACACCGAAACATGAACGCTACTCTTCTCCAACAACACCTTCGCTCGGCTACAGGCACCACGATTTCAACTCAGACTGTCCGAAACCGGCTCCATGCTGTAGGTCTGTATGCTCGCCAACCGATGGTATGTGTTAGATTAACATCAAGGCATCGTCGCGACCGCAGGGAGTGGGCAACCGAGCATGTCAACTGGAGAAGAAATGAATGGAGCAATATTCTGTTTTCTGACGAGTCCCGTTTTTCTGTGCATCCGGATAATAGGCGTATTTTCATCTGGAGGGACCGTGGCAGTAGGAATAATCCTGCGTTCGTGCACGAAAGTGTCAGATTTGGCGGTGGAGGAGTGTTGGTGTATGGTGGCATCTCCACTGACGGGCGCACTGACCTCTACATCATTCGAGATGGAGCTCTGACTGGTCGCCGATATAGGGATGAGATCCTCAGACCTATTGTAGTCCCTTACGCTGCAGCAATCGGATATATCTTCATTTTAATGGACGATAACTGCAGGCCATATCGTGCAAACCTGGTGGAGGATTTCCTTTTCGGGGAAGGAATGGTTCGAATGGAATGGCCAGCGTGTTCTCCAGACATGAATCCAATCGAGCACGTTTGGGACGCTCTAGGAAGACGAGTTTCTGGCCGCCAACAACCCACACAAACTCTCCAAGAACTGGAAAGAGCTCTTCTGGAAGAGTGGGGCAGAATACCCCAACTCGTCATTAATAGCCTCATTGAGTCCATGCCTCAAAGGTGTTCAACGTTGCTGGCCGCCCGTGGAAACCATACCCCCTACTGAAAATGATTTTCTTTGAAGAAAACACCTTTTCTTATTCTTTTTTTCTCATATGCACAAATTGTGTTTTTTTCCTTTTGTACACACATGCGCAATAAAATGCATTTTTTTCTGCCAAACATGTGTAATTTATTCTCATATAACTTACTATGTCTATCGACCATGTATCAATCAGCTAAAAAGTTTCCCAGATACAAAATCCACCTAAAACTGCAATATCCTTTAATTGTTTTGAGCAGTGTATTTGCGCTTACTGTGTTAACCAAAAGTCAGTATGTTTGATCATAGAGTTGTTGCAAACCATACGTATTCGTTACTGAGTAACTGGTATTCCCTCTGTCTCGAAATAACGAGTCGTTACTTTGGAATATGCCTAGTTACTCCATAAATGCGCTGCAGAAGTGAATGAAATAAACCTCAAATGCTGCTTTCGTTTGCGTGAATCATTAATGGAGCCGTATAGTTTGATGGAAATACATGGGAGTTTGCGTGTGGATTTCGGACTCGGAGAATTCGGCCCCATTTCTTCCGTATCAGTCTTCCGTACTGTCCTTTCGCTAGTTTAGCACTGGCATAGTAAAAACCTGTTTATTCACCGGAAATGTTCATGTGAATTTTGAAAACAACTTTTAAATTCACGTGGTCGATAGCAGAACAAACTGTTTTTAGAGAATAATTCATTGTTGAATTGAGATATTTTTCTCCGGTAGATAATTTTGTAGCCTCGTGGGGAAGGGCATTGGGAGTTGAGAGAGGAGATATGCACTTTTGACCATACATAAGATTAAAATGTCAAATATTCTGGGGGGACATTTTGATGCTTCCACCCCCACCGGCCCACGAATTCATCACTGGAGCGATTGCTATCAGATGGTTTATTTTTTTATTACATTTCTTATCTCGCAGATATGAAGTGTTGAATGCATTTTTCAAACATAGACAGTGGAATTGAATATTTTGATCAAGAGCATAATAAAATTTCTATTCATGTATTTAAAAAAAACTGAAAGTATGTATCCAAGAAATAGCAAGATAAGACGTGTTTGATTTCTTTTAAGATTTTCATTGGGCTAATTTAGCATCAATTTTGCATTTAATCTATTAAAATTGCTCACAATTTTAATGTAAAAAGAACAGAACCTCATAGTAAAATAAAATTTTCGTTGTAGATGTATTTAAGGAATTATAAAGTATTTCTATGAAATGTAACTCTTTTAATTATTGATTTGTATTCGTAAACGCATAAATTCAACAGATGCTCTCTCTCTCTCCCCCTCTCCTCCCCTCTCTCTCTCCCTCACCCCCCTCTCTCTCCCTCTCTCCCCCCCTCTGTCTCTCTCTCTCTCTCCCTCTCAAATATTTAAGAAATCAATTATCATCTCACTTTTCCCTTTTTTTCTTTAAATGCAAAGAATTTTTCAAGGGATACTGTCAAAACGGGTGTTTTGAACTGAATTTCTGAATGCGACAGTAATTGAAGGATTGTCACAAGACAGAAGTCGGTTATAACTGGAATTCAAGATGCAGTACATTTATCGAAAAATGAACACCGCTTTTCGATTCCGTTTCATTTTAATCAGTTTGATGGGCAATTTTATGATGTTATGTATTAAAATGTGTTAGAAAGTTTGGTGATGTTGAGTGTGGGGGGGGGATGTTTTTGAGAACCGCCTTAAGGTTCTATTGTAAACAAGTTCTGCTGTCGGGTTCTACTGTTTCCAATAAATGGTGGGAATTTCTATTAAAAATACTCAATTAGTAATTTTTTCTTTAATATATACAGTCAAACCTGCCAATACAGAAGCGCAAGAAACCACCGAGAAATTCAGTTTCAGACAGACTTTCTGTCTTAGGAGATGAAATTGTGTTGTAATATTTTCATTTAAATAGATCCTTGAATATTTCCATTAAGGATGAATTCCATTTTTACAGGTTTTATTGTATTTATTATTATATTTTAATTGCTTTCTTTTTTACGCAGATTTCCGTTACAGGGAGGTTCCCTAGTAACAAGATTCCATTATGCGTCTAGATTATAATAATGAATTCTGCCAAAGACCTCGTGTACGGTATATAATTAGATTTGCTGCGGTTTTGTGAACATATATATTTCACATGTAGTACTTTAAACGATCAGTTTTATTTTTTCTGAAATGGAAAACCAGGGATTTAGGATAATCCAGATCCATGGAAATTATCAGAGACACCTTCGGCGTGTTCCGTAATATTCAGTTATGATTAGTGCTTCTTTTCGTGCGCTTATGAGTCTCAATAAATTTATTATCGACGTTTGCCTGCGCGGTGGTTTTGTGACGTGTCATGGAGTAGAGAATCAATTTGAAATTCTTGTACAAATTGCGTAAATCAGGAGACGAACTGGCTAAATCCGAATGCTGAGGCAGATATATAGAGATGAAACCGTGACCTTGAAGACTGCGTACGTGTAGTTTAAAAGGTTTAGTGATGGCTGTGTCAAATTGAACAAAATTTTATGTATATGTTTTGGACTATGGCCTCCAGGTCCCAGTTGAATTTGAGGATATTTCGCCATAAGGGGGCGCTGTGTTAGTCACCTAAAGATTTCAGATTCAAAAAGATGTACAAAAAAATTAGAAATCCTAAAAGTTTTTTCCGTTAAATATTCGGCTTTGATCCAACGATTTTGGAGCAATTTTTGTTTTACCTCTATCTTAAAAAATGGCTGAGATATAGCAGTTTGATATTTTAGGATAGCTGTCAATTTGACAAGAAAGCAGGATTCCTTCATAAACGAATTTTCTTTATGAGTTTTAGTGAACATGGTTTCATCCAATTTTCTTTCATTGTTGTAACCATCGTTCCAACTTTTGTATGCTTAACACTATAGTTCATACACTATAGTACACTCAAATTATCGCCAAGCCTACTGACGCTTGGCAAACTATCACCAAATTTGGTGACAAAAATAGGTTGCCATAAATGAAGCCAACTTGGCTATAGCTGACTATTTGACGATATTCTCATTCAAATTCAATATTGATAACAACTGGGAATGAATCTTCTGTAATCGGGTTCCAGGCATTTTAGCATCGTGTTTTACAGTAAAATTAGCTAAAATCTTAAAACCAAGGAATAGGGAGGATATTTTCCTGCCGGTACATGCCGAAGGACATTTCGTAGATTAGTATATGGGCCGCTCGCATCCAGATAAATCGACGATTCCCCAGCAGATGGCGTACAGCAGAATGACGGAAAAAATTGATTTTATTGACGGTGCGATAGAGAATTTTAAAGTATTCACATGTAAGAGATAGAAAAGAGTTTTGGAATGGGTAGATCGGACTAGTTGTCTATTAGACCTGTATTTATAAATGACTGAATGTCAAAAAAATGTACTCATTACACTCATATTAAAAAAAATTCTCGTGCGAAAAAAATTACAAAAATCTAAAAATCAAAATAAGCATTTTGATAATATCAATTCATGTTCAGTACATTTTACATGATAACTCGTTAAATAGGAAGGGAAAATTTGAAAGATCGCCCCTTTGTCACTAATTAGACAGTTTATGATATTTCTCATCTGCTGTTGTTCACATTTAATATTCGATGGGTATTTAAAATGTGTACCTTATCATTAGTCTTTTTAAAAACAAGGTGACCATAATTAAACTGATAGTACTCAACGTGCTCTGTGGCGACATCTAACTGCGAGAATGGAGCTAAATTTTGTAGGATGATTAAACAAGACGGGAGACGGATTCCGCGAGCAAAAAACAACGGTGACCTCTAGCGGTGACTTTTGATTTATTAATTTTTGTTCCCCGACTTGTTTAATCATCCTACGAAATTTGGCTTCATTCTCTCAGTTAGATCGCGCTACAGAACACATTGAATACTGTTGAATACTGCACTGTTTTTTCCACCTTGGACTATGCAAAATACGCCCTCAAAACTTGTTAGCTATTGTTTTGGTTGTTCTTATCTTATTTCAAGACGTTTCGGGAAAACGCTAAATCATCAAATTGCTGCATTAGAATGACAATTTCTAACTGAGAAAATTAGTTAAAATGAGATGCGATTATCCACTGAATGTCTTTACTTGATTATATTTTGAGCTGATGCACAACGCATTCAGCACATATATCGAGAGTTATTAATTTAAAATGCCTTTAACTTCAGTTTTCCTTGTTGAAAAATAAAGTTTTCATCTGTTTTTTTCTTAAAAGTTTAGTCAATGTTAATACAAAATTCCATAAAGATCCACCAACGAAAGTCATTATTAAACAATTGGTGAAGCAATTCCAAAAATGAAAAAATCCTATGTTAATTGATTAATAAAGACGGACCAAGCAAATTACTTGAACTGTTTCAGATATGACACTGCTAGCCTTGTTTTCGGAACGATATTTGCAGAACAAGGTTTTCGTTTCATAAATTCACTATTTAGGGGGCATTTCTGTAGGATTACTATATCAATAGCTACTGTAATTGTACAAATGATTTTAAACGTCCGGAGGGAAATCAGCAACAGGTTTCATATTAGTACTTATGTATTATGCCTTCCAGGAAGATAATCCTGGATTATCGCCAAATGTGTTGTAAACAATAATTTATACATTTATTAAATACATATTTAAAATGGGGGCGGGGTGGAGCAGCCTAAACAGAACTGTCAACTTTTAAGGTTTATGCCTATAACATGCATTTATTGAAAACATAACACGAAGTGGACATCTTTTAACGATGAAAAATATTTAAATGATTGTTTTTTTAGGGATGTTATGCCCGTTAGAAGGAATATACAAATATAAGGCGATCGGAAACTATCTGGTAAAATTTTAAGAGTTGTAGAGGGAACCAAAATAAGCATTTTTTGACATATATTGTATGTCCGAGAAGGACGTGTATAAGCGCCATCTACTAGGTGCTTACATTTTCCCTTAACACGTTTAGCTTATTTCACTTCATTTGTTAAAGAATTGTATCCCTCATTTGTTAAATAAAAGTTTTTACCATTCTTATTATTTACTGATTCATACAAAAGGTCATCAAACTGTTTCTACATAATATCACTCAATTTTTGAACGGAATAAGAAAACTTTAAATACATCAAAATAGTATGCTTCGACCATCACAAAAATTTCTCCTATATTATTCTAATATATTAATTTAAAAATCACTGCTACACACCAACTATTACGAAGTATAGTGTATTCCTTTAAATCGGAGTTAAAGGGATCAGTGAATAAAAAAGGTACATTGGAACAGAGTTCCCTGTTGGGTATTCAAATACAAAATCAGTCCAACATACATATTATAATTATTAATTTAAAGTATAAAATTACCTGTTATTTTACCAAATAGAAACTGATATACCGCTATGATGTACCAACGTCCCCTATTGACTAAACAAAGACAAAATTGAATAAACATTTTTTTTTAAATATATATTACATATTATATTTGAGGAAGTTCCATCTCATAGATACTAAAGTATAGATATCATGGAAAATCGCAAAAAACACAGCAGAGCAGCGCCACCTCTTGGGGAATATAAATCGAAAACTAATTAGTATCTAATTATGTTAAAGTCTAAATGAATAGAAAATTTGATGAAATTTCATCCCATAGTTACCGAGATATAAATAATACGGAAACCGTGAGAAACACAGCATAGAAACTCCACCTGTTGCACGATATACACCCAACCCAAACCAGCACAAATTTATGTCAAGGTCTGAGAGAATCTGAAGTTTGATGACATTCTGTTCATTAGTTTTTCAGAGGGAGCTGCCAAACAAACACACGCAGACAGAGAGACATTTTCCAAAAAGGGCCAAGTCGTGTTCAAGGCATCCCAAATCATGTAAATCTATAAAATTGGAAGTCACGATACCATTTTCCGATCTGAAAATTTTCACAATTCTAATGCTTTCATCTTATGTAGTATATAGAAGTGTAAAAAACTAAACTTATTCTAGATTGTATCTGCTCACACCTGTCCAAATTTTCTGAATTTAGGCTGCAACTAATATGAACAGACAAGTGTCATGAGGGAAGATTCATGCGCAGATAAGTGGGTAGACTCATGCTACATTTTGGAGCTTTACCAAAAGGAGTCAATAAATTCGAGCATTTAACGAGAAGGCTTCACAAAGTCCGAAATGGTAGCATTAAGAAGCATATTTTGGGCTATTAACAAGTCACTTTGGTAAATGCTGGGATTTACCAGACTTCGGGATTTTGCAGTAACACATATATCTGTACATCCTATTCGTATATTATATCTATTAATAAAGTGTAAATATTAATACTTCTGCAATTTTCTTTAATATGACAAATATGTAACACCAGTGGATCCATGCGACGATTTCTCATTGAAGTCAAATAATTTTTACCATATTCTAATATTATTTTATCCAGGTTTAAACGTCCACTGAAAAATTAAGTATAAAAATATCCGCAAACAACATTAATCAAGCCAGAACGTAGCGTTATTTATTATAGAAACTAATTTTATAACTAATTATAGAAAGGCCAATTCACTTCGTTGAAAACAGCACGAAAAAGCGTTAGCATAAACTCTGCCCAAATTATTGTTGAATCAGCTGTTTTCAACCCTGCCCAGAAAGCTAATTGTTAGGAGTCAGACTTCAGTTTTGGTGCAAGTTTGCACGATTTGTCAGAAAGGTTATAACGCCCATCGAAAGTTGATTGACTTCACACATTATAAGCAAATGAGCATGCCTTCTTTATATTGTGTGTCTTGGACAAAATATTATCTCATTTATTCCATCAAACTTATGGTAAAAATTGATTGACGATAGCAAAATGCACACGCGAGAAAAAATAACAATAGTATTTTCACAGCATTAGAGAATGACGTCATCCGCTTCGGGAAAAACACGGAACAAAGGTGCCACTTTATTATTTTTTACTATTTATTTTTATTATAATCATTCTTGAGTACAATATGATGTGGTATTTCATTTCTGTGGCAACAATAATTTGAGGAAAACCTTCCATTTCATCAATGAAAACAATGCCTATTTCATTTTTAATTAACTGCAATTTTTATCAAAAAAAAAGTTTTAACGAATTGTAAGTGTACCATGTCAGAAGCTTATTCAAAATCATTTCATATGGTATCTTATTTATCGTTCTGCGTTTTGTATTTGTTTAGCAAAAGGGATGTTGAAACAGAAATAATATATATGATTAACTATAGAGTAACAAATTAGAAAAATAAATAAGTGTTACTTTAATTTAATTAGTATTATCGGTAGCCTTGTTGGAGTAGTATATTTTCCTGTGACGGAAAATACAGGGTTGCTATAAAAAGTAATGAGACCAAATTCAAGAAAAAATATGTATTGAAGATACAAACGATTAAAACGAATACGTTGCAGATACAAACGAAGTATACAAACGATTAAAATACTTCAAAATAAGACCATTGGGCGTCGACACAAATATCGCCAACGAGTTGTCCATGCTTGGAAGGCGCCCAAGAAGTCCTTTTCCAGACCATCCTTGCTACGGTCCCATGGCGGTTTCCTTTGAGGGCAGTCTTCACTCCGAGGAAGAGGAGAAAGTCCGCCGGAGCTAAATCGGGATAGTAGAAGGGTTGAAGTTCATCTGCCACATTCCCTCGACCATCATTGAACCACGTGTTTCATCTCAAAATAACAGCTTTTGATAGGCTTTAACTCCCGAACACTTTCGGGATCATGGCCAACGTCTCCAAAGCTGAATTTCCGAGTCCAATAAAAAATTTTATGGCGTAGCGCTGTTGGATTGAACGTTGCATTTTAAAGCTTCAACTGAGACTAGAAACAGGGTCCACTAAAACCAAGATACAGACCGCACGGAAGCTCATTGGCAACTGATGCCCGCCGCATGTTAAACATATTTCCACCTCCACTGCACCCGCCTGGAGCATGCGCGCAGCAGCAGTCACGTAAGACAAAATACTTCTCATTACTTTTTTATATAAACCCTGTAAGTACCTTTTTATTCTAGAACTTACTAATGGTGCTTATGTGGAATTCTACAAAATATATTTCATGTAAAAACCATTATTCTACATTTTCATAACAATTCTTTATCTGCGTATTAATACATTAGGTTCCCTGTATTTACTTTTAGAAACTCTTTGTATATGAACAACATTTTAAAAATATTACTTCATTCTTAACAAAAGAAAATCTACATAAATATTCAATGTTACTCCGTTTTGCTAACCACTTTCAGTATATTACTTATTTATTTTCTATTGAAAATATTCATATTTTTGTATGTCTGAAAAAAATATATACCTGATATTTAAATAACTATAGAATAAATTTCTTTCATCGTGTTCTTCTGGAATATCTTACAAACGACATTCGTGGCCTAGTTGTCGGGGAAATGTGGATTTACAAAATAGTTGCATTACAAAAAGGAATTGTCATTCTAAAAGAAGTTTGCATCTAATATATATTCTAAAATATTTGCCCTATTAGGTAAATATTTTACTTTTATGGATAAAATCTTTTCATTTTAAAATGCTCGAAGCCATATGAAAGATTAAGAGAATAAGTTTTTTAAAAGAATGAGGTCAGTTATCTTAAAGAAAAACATTCATTTTATTTGAATAGTGTAATTTGATTTTTTATTGAAAATAATAAACTTTATTGTCTAAGAAATATTTAAACATTTACCAACTAAACATGAATTTTGAAATGTCCTCGCAAAAGCAAAATTGCATAATTCAAGAATGCTAACATTTTTTCATAAATGTGCAGATTTACAAATATAATATTACACTATATGCAATTACGAACATAGAAACTAGCGTTTTTTGCTTTCTTAACAAAGCAAAATAATATTTACGAAAGTTTAGCATTTTAAGCGAAAACTAAAGATATTTCTTTTTTATTAAGGGGACTAATAGTATATTCTACCTTTGTTCACTCTGAATAGTTATACATTCTACCCATTAACATAGTTTCCCCTTGTTCGAGGAACTTTAAACAGTTTTCCTAACAATAATTTTGAAATTAAAATTCATAAACACATTATGCATGTGACCAAATTAAAGTACAGGTTTCCATGTCGGTTAAAGCAGAAAGTATACATCAGAAATTGCTGAAATTTGGAAATTGTAAACAAATGAAATTAATATTTTCAGAGCATAAAAACCTAGTTTTAAAATCACCAATAGAGGGCGTAGAATATTTTTATACAGAATATGTAGCATGATCTACACAATTTATCTGTACAATAAAGTTAAAACATGTCCACTATGATGGCACCCATTGTCATTTACCATCTGGAACCGTAATTTAGCATGTTCAATGGTTAATTACAGTGAATGTGTCGGAATGTAATACACAATGGCGTGCTATTCTGTTTTTAAGATCAGACAGAGATCTAATGAAAACACGGTTGATAAAGACTTTGAGAACCTTTATTTTCTCTAGAAAGAAAATCTCCTTCATTTTCTTATGACATTTCCAAAATTTCATTATTATTTGATGAAAAGTTATTGATAGGACACCTTGTAATTCCAAACTTTTAAAACTAAAACTGTCTATTTATATTGTATTATTTAAAATAATGCGTAATGGCAGTGTATGTGTCGGAATGTGATGCGTAATGACGTACTAGTCTGTTTTTAAAGATCGTACAGAGATCTAATGGAAACGTGGTTGACCAAGACTTTGAGATCTTTTGTTAAAAAAATTCTTTTATTTCCTTACGGCGCGGCGTTTCCAAAATTTCATGAGCATTTGATGAATAATTTTTGCTGGGACACCTTTTATTTCCGGACGTTTTAAGCAAAAACTTGCTTTTCGCATTGTATTATTAATATAATGAATAATTAAAGTGTATGTGTCCCAATGTGACGCACAATGACGTGCTAGTGTCTGTGTTTAAGATCGGACAGAGATCTAATGGAAACGTAGTTGACCCAGATATTGAGAATCTTTGTTTGCTATATAAAAAAAAATTCTCCATTATTTCCTTACGGTATATATAATTTTAATTATTTCTAAAATTTCATCAGTATTTGATGAATAAGCAAAATCATGCTGTTCTTGATATATTACCCGAAATAACAGTAACACCGATTTTCCATATTCTCTTCGACTATTTAGTTACGGTATTCTCAAAGATATGTGTTTTTAGGTAGATTTCGTAAGAAATACTACCTATTACATTCTCACCTAAGTTGGAAATTTTGACAAATTTTTGCAGATCTACGCCGATCATGACTTCCAGAACCCAAAACCACCCCCAGTTCAAAACTTTATCTATCTATCTATCTATCTATCTATCTATCTATCTATCTATGTCACTTTTTTCTGACCACGATAACTGGAAAAATTCTGCATAAATCTCTTCCAAACTGATACATAAAATCAAGGGTCATAAAATCTCGGTCAAGTTCGTTAATGGGCAAAATCGAACCAAGGGGGGGGGGAAATGGGGGGGCTTTTTGTGAAAACAGAGAAACCCTCATAATTTCTTTATTATTATACGTATCGAATCCGTTTAAAGTTATTATTACTTCTAGGAAAAGGACCGAAAATTTATGTATGACAGATTTTTGATATAATTAAAAATGGCCCTAAGGGGGGGGGGGAAGGGGGGGGGGTTAGAAGAAAAAAAATCATAGCTTCGTCAATTCACAAGATATCAAATTCGCGTAAATTTATTATTAATCCTCTTAGTATTATCTAAAACTTTTATATTGACAAGTTTTTTATAGGACCAACCGTTATAGCAAAAAAAAATTAAAAACAAAAAAATCCCTGCCGGCTCCGCCTGCAAACAAGTTATTTTTCAAAGTAGGCGGTTGCAACTCCCGCATCTTTTCGAAACTGATACATAAAATCAAGGGGCATAAAATCTCGGTCAAGTTTTTTAATGGGCAAAATCGAACCAAGGGGGTGGGATGGGGGGGCTTTTTGTGAAAACAGAAAAAAACCTCATAATTTCTTAATTATGATACGTATCGAATCCGTTTAAAGTTATTATTACTTCTAGGAACAGGGCCAAAAACTTATGTATGACAGATTTTTGATATAATTAAAAATTACCTTAAGGGGGGAGGGAAGGGGGGGTTTAGAAAAAAAATTCATAACTTCGTCAATTCCAAAGATTTAAAATCCGCTTAAATTTATTATAAATCCTAATAATATTATCTAAAACTTTGATATTGAAAAGTTTTTTATAGGTCCAACCGTTATAGTTAAAAAAAAAATTAAAAACAAAAAAAATCCCTGCCGGCTCCGCCTGCAAACAAGTTATTTTTCGAAGTAGGCGGTTCCAACTCCCGCATCTTTTCGAAACTGATACATAAAATCAAGGGGCATAAAATCTCGGTCAAGTTAGTTAATGGACAAAATCGAACCAAGGGGGGGGGGGACTTTTTGCGAAAACAGAAAAAAACCCATAATTTCTTAATTATGATACGCATCGAATCCGTTTGAAGTTATTATTACTTCTAGGAGAAGGGCCGAAAATTTATGTATGACAGATTTTTGATATAATTAAAAATTACCTTAAGGGGGGAGGGAAGGGGGGTTTAGAAAAAAAAATTCATAACTTCGTCAATTCCAAAGATTTAAAATCCGCTTAAATTTATTATAAATCCTAATAATATTATCTAAAACTTTGATATTGAAAAGTTTTTTATAGGTCCAACCGTTATAGTTAAAAAAAAATTAAAAACAAAAAAATCCCTGCCGGCTCCGCCTGCAAACAAGTTATTTTTCGAAGTAGGCGGTTCCAACTCCCGCATCTTTTCGAAACTGATACATAAAATCAAGGGGCATAAAATCTCGGTCAAGTTAGTTAATGGACAAAATCGAACCAAGGGGGGGGGGGGGACTTTTTGTGAAAACAGAAAAAAACCCATAATTTCTTAATTATGATACGCATCGAATCCGTTTGAAGTTATTATTAGTTCTAGGAGAAGGGCCGAAAATTTATGTATGACAGATTTTTGATATAATTAAAAATTTCCTTAAGGGGGGGGGAGGCGGTTTTAGAAGAAAAAAATTCATAACTTCGTCAATTCCCAAGATTTCAAATCCGCTTAAATTTATTATAAATCCTCTTAATATTATCTAAAACTTTTATATTGACATGGTTTTTATAGGACCAACTCTTATAGCAAAAAAAAAAAAAATCCTTCCTGGCTCGGCCTGCAAACAAGTTTGGTTTCGAAGTAGGCGGTTCCAACTGCAGCATCATCGCAAAAAGGTCATTTCTTCCGCAATTCCCGACAAACAGCGCCCCACGGTCTGCGTATTCGAAATCTACCTGTGCCTGTAGGCCGAGCCGTCAGGGATTTTTAAATATGACGTTGATGAAATATTGCTGAATATTGAGCATTGTAATCTTTTTTCGTTCAAGAATATGCATAGTCCATATTTGATGAAAAATGTTTGTAAATAAAAATAATAACAAAATCATTTCCAAACATTTTACAAAAAAAATGAGAAACATTACTTTTTATGCATTTATAAAGCTAATTTATTGGTGAAATTTATGAATTGAATTGCTAATTGGGTCATATTTTTGGCCTTAAACCTTGTTCATATTTTCATATTTCAGAATTTTTTTCAACAAGAATTAAAAAGCATTTTTTTTAGCCAGACACGGCTAATTCTTTCAGTCTACAGTAAAATTCATGTTTATGAAAAGTCACAGCCATCCATTGTTGTCACAGGTTAATCTCGGAAAATGAAACATTTGAAGTTACTGAAAAAATTAATAGCTCGAAAAGTATTTGTCACAAAATTGTTAGACAAACTGCGTTAGAAAGGTAAAAAATTGTATTTTTCTTGATATAAATTTCAAATCTAATGATTATGCCGTTTTTCAAATATTGAATTTCAAAAATTACTAAATTTCCCAATGGAGTACTATAGCGAAACCTTCACGCGTAAAAAGATCCCAATCGCGCCCGTCGGCCTAATCGTTCGGAGTTTTCGTGGTTTTCTTCGAGCCGTGGATTTATCCATGCGTAAATACGGGTTAGGTTCCCTTAGAAAGACCCCCACGAAGGGCACTCCCCCCGGGCCTATATCACATGTGCAGATAACTGGCCGTCAATAATCAACCCAACTCACGCGTAAAAAGATAATGATAACGGCAATGTGTTACGACGTGTACCGTGTATACTAGCTATAACATGAGTAACAAATTATAGTAGACTTATTATTTTGTTAAAATATAAAAAAAGTTAATTATGATGTCACGAGTGCAGGATTTTTATTTAATTCTCCAGAAATAGCATATTTTAGTCCACCTCTGTGAGGCATATCAATTTCATTATATTTGAAGTATTGTTTCTTCATTAAAATCCAACGGAAATGGTTTTTCTCCATAGACTCCATAATGTAAACCCCTTAAACACCATAATGTAACACAATTATTCTTTTTTTTTTTTTTAAAGCTGACCTATTCCATAATAGAGTCTACCGAGAGTTGGCCTAATTTGGAACGAAGTTTTTTGGATATCTTTCGGTACTTTTTCGTTATACCAACATCATGCCAAAATGTATGCTAATGCGCCATTCATTTCAACCCTGAATGTACAAATAATTTTTATTTCAAACCGTGCCAAGCGCTGTGACTCGCCATTTATTCAACGCGAATCTTTTTTTTTTTCTTTTTTAAGTTATTATTTAATCGTAAGCATTAAAAACATTTTAATTTACTATTTTGTGAATCGTAGATACTTTTTATTAAGTTATAACTTACATTTTTTGCTAATTCAAAAAGAAAATGTTTATTAACCTTGCGGAATGGATTTTGGCACGACTTGCATTGTAAATTATATAATTTATTAGAGATGGTTTTAGTATCTCGCATATTGTTCTTCTCTGCTCAATTATAGAATTATGGGGGAAAGTTCTATAATCAGATGCACCCGGTTATGAAAGCTTCGCCCTTTAAAAATGTCCTGCCGAATGGATTTTGACGAAACCTTCACTGTTAGATGAGTTTTCGAGGATGGTTATAGTATATAGCATATGGTTTTATTGTTCTTTACCAAATCCTACTGTAAATCATCAAATAAAAGAGTTTGTCCTTAACAACCCAAATTTTGTCTGACACTTTAAAAATGTAATAACGCAATGGCATTCGTATCATTTTCAGAAATGCAGAAGAACATTCCAAGTAAAGGTCCATATGGTTTTAAAACACAAGGTCAAATTCAAGGTAAATATTTCGTTTGATTAAAGGTGCGTTAAGAGAAAATGACTAGCGCAGCGGGTGTAGCTTGCTAGTCGCTTTCTTTTTCTTTCTTTTTTTTTTTTTTTTTTTTTGATTTAGACTTGGCTGAAAAAAATATCAACGATAAAAGCCGTGGGTGGCCAATCTATATTCTGCCGTAAGGTAGAATTTTTTCCGCTTGTCCTTTTTTTTTTTTTTTTTACTGATGCAATCTATATTTTTTCATTGCAAAGCACGCGACATTAGCTATATTGCAAAGGCTGCGTAAACAGGTACAGGGTACACCTGTACCTGAAACCTGCACACTAGCAGAAATATCTTTAACTGCTAGTGTGCTAAACGTCCACACATTAATCTTTTTGAGAACGAAAATTAAATGTTATATGGCATAAATAGGAAATTTTGCTTCTTTCGTAATTCCTAAATTTTATTATTTATACATATTGCATACCTGCCAACATCGCACTAAACTTCCGTACAATGTAGGTTAATTTAACCGAGGTTAAACATGTTTCAAACCGGAATTTTTTTAAAGAAATGCAATCAAATAGGTTCCATGTAAGAACATGAAACTAAATATATATTATTTTTTCATATATATTTTCTGGTTGGAAATGTCTTTAACCTGGATTAAATTAACTCGCATTGTACGGAAGTTTAGTTGAAAGTTGGCAGGTATGCATATTGCTTATTCAGCCCTTAACTGCTTTAGTGGTCTCACAGACCACGACTTTTTTTCAATTTTCACAGTTAACCTTGTAATTGTAAGTTTAACCATAGATACAATCTAAAATGTTTTGATTTCAGCCTCAGTACAATTGCTACAATTTTCTGAATAGGTGAATTTTAGTTATACTTGTCCTGTACATAATGTTTAGTACAGAAATAGTATCCTGTATGTTAATCGAGTCTTTTATTCAACTTTTGATCAAGCGGTCTCAGAGACCGCTCAATGTATCTATGTGATAATTTTTGTCACAAAAGTTGGGTGTTAAGCTAATCAAATTTCAGAAATGTTTCAACTTTTAAAACTTTAGAGCTTATAACATTTATATGCATTACTTTGGCAAACTTCACAAATTTATCAACCTTTTCAAGAAAAATACGTTTTTAAAATCAACAATTAAGAAAAATCATACGTGAAGCATAATTTATGAAACACTTTCCAATACTTCCAGAAAACTTTTTAAAAAACTTTTCCGTTTAATAGGGTGAAAGATTATGTCTGAGTTTTAGAAAACACGTTCTGAATTTAGAAAACACGTAACACATTTGAAAATCCAATTTCAGCGATTACCATCAATAGTCTTTTGTGCAGCCCTGTATGTAAAGTACAGTATTTTTGTATACACTTCATAGTATGCTAACATTTAATTCAGTTAGGAAACGCATAGCACATAAATATTCCTATTCAGCAATCTCCGTCAATAAACGGAAATGTACTGCAGATCTTTTGTGCTGCCCTATAAATGATCTATAGAATTTATACACACCAAGTTATAGTCAAAAATTTTGTGAAATTTCAAAACGCGCACCACAACTGAAAAGGCACTTCCAGCAATTATTGCTAATGGACAGTGCGGTTATAATTTAGAGTTTATAACATTTATATGTATTACTTTTGTAAACTTCACAAATTTATTAACCTTTTAAAGAGAAATACGTTTTTAAAATCAACAAGTAAAAAAATCATACGTTAAGCATAAATTATGAAACACTTTCCAACACTTCCAGAAAACTGGTAAATGAATTATTTTGTGTATCCCTGTAAATAAACGATGACCGCTATTCTCGCCATATTCTATAGTAAGCATCTTGTATTGCACCTCAGTTATATACAGGGTGGTTATAATATAAGTATCTCTATTTGGAGCTGTCTGTAGCTCGAAGGAATAACGCGAATGAAAACAAAATCGGCACACTTACTATTCGAGAAGGGGGAAGAAGAATGGAACAACAACAACAAAATAATTGCAATAATCACCGACAGATGGCGCTATTAAGTGTTAAATGTAATGTGTAGTACAACAACAAATAATTAAGGCGTCAAACCGGATAGCACACCTAATTTTTTGGAAAATGTCACAGTGAATGTAGTTACGCTTTCGCATGGCGGTGCCGATCATGTTTAGGTTCCACATGACCATTGTGCTGGAGAACATAATCCAGGCGGCGCACGACGTGCTCAACTGCGGAATGTAACGCATCAGGAGTGATGTTTCGTACATGTTGTGATATGCGGTAAAGTAATTGAGGTTTGCGACACCTCCACGATACACAATATTACACATTGCATTTCACACTCAAAAGCGCCATCTGTCGGCGATTATTGCAATATTTTTTTATATTATAACCACCCGGTATATTAATTTCAGTATGATTGAAATAGGGTACTATTATTAAAATACACCGCAAACGATTTTTCTGCTTTGCGGAATGACATTCTTTGAAATTCATAAAGGCAAAGCTATATTTACTCGCTGATTATAAATCTATATTTTCCAAATATCTACGCAAAATGTCGATTTTTAACAATTTTTATATTTTGTCAAATTTGGTGATTTAAAAAAAAAAAAAAAAAAAAAAAAAAAAAACTCTGAGCGTCTGGGAGCTTTTTTGCATTTTCATAAAAATATTTGTAAAACTAAAAATAATTAAAACAAATTTTCCCCCGTTTGTTTCTAAAATACACTTCATATGTCTTTATTTTATACATATCTTAAAATAAAATTTTATTAAAAATATTTTTGCCTAGAGCCGATTTAAGTTATTTTTGAGAAACGGAAAAATACGGGATAACGCTTAGAGGGTTAACACAATATTCTATTATAAGCGTTCAATGTTTATTTTGTAAATGAAGCCTATTTTCATGACTGCAATTAATATTTTTACTAAAGCTTATTGTTACAATACATTAATTTGGAATGGAAACTGAATTCGATTATGGAAAATTCGTTTTTCTTTTCCATGCTTGGTAAAAAGCGCAATCTAGAAAATTTATTTAAAAAGATTATGGTTCTTGCTCTGTTTCTTTTTTAAGATATCGCAATAGGAAAGAAAACAAGTTGGAATTTGTACGTCAAACGTTACAAACGAGGTGCGTTCGTACGCACGTTTTAGAATTAAATTCATGATATCCCGTGCGTAGAACGGGTTAAACAGCTAGTTAAGTATATATTTTATGACACTGTTCATACAAATATCTTAACTAGTTATATAAATATTCAGATATATATGTATCAGCTAGTTATATAAATATTCAGATATATATGTATCAGCTAGTTATATAAATATTCAGATCTTGATGATTTTTAATTCTGTGAAATGAATTATATCGTCTGCAGATTAATTTCTGTCATAAAATAAGTATCTCGGTCGCTTGACGATTAAACTTCGGAAGCTCCTATAACAAAAAAGCACCGATTTAAAAAAAAAAAATTCAAATTTCTTAATAAATATTTTTATTAATATCTCCTAAAGTTTTGATTCGATTTTAATAAAATTTGAAATGTCTCGACAAAATTCTGCAAAGATAATATATTTTAAATTGCAAACCATTTGGTTGGGTAGTTTTTGCGTTGTTATATGCGGACAGACAGACAGACAGACAGACAGACGGACAGACGGACGGACCAAACGACGACTATAGGTGCTACGTATTTATATAATTACGAACGCACCTAAAAAAACGAAACATTATTTTAACATTATTTAAAAATGAAACGTTATTTTATTTTTAGGATTTCTAAATTGATGTCTCAATGTATAACAGAATTTATTTAATACGGAACTATTAATTAATTAAGAGTATTTTTTAAATATATATTGCACCCGTTATTTTTTATTTATATTTTTTCCTTTCTAGTACTTAAATAATTTCGCCGTTGCAGCTTCACTGCCATTTGGCCTATTTTGTCAAACGTGGTATGGCGCCTCATTAAATCCATTCCATTCTTCTAACTCGTACACAATTGTAACCATAAGAAATATTTCACGATTTATAACCTGAAGCCGGCTAACAGAAAAATTACTTAAAATTATTTATTAATTGATAATTACTTTCTAAAAATATTAAAATGCTGTATTGTCGTCGAAAACACACACACCTGTGTACATAATTTTTATAATTCTAGTATATAGCAAGAAGTTAGCGAGCAATCGATTACAAAATTAAATATTTCCATACAAAAATAAATTGAGTTAAATAAAAAAGTGTAAAACGAATTTCAGCCCGAGAGGGTTTTGAAGTACGTATAATGAAAAAAAGGGAACGTAATTTTATTCTTTGTATTCCAAACTAGTGGCTCGTCCCGGCTTCGCTCGGTTGGTCAATGTGTCGAGCTCCTTGGAAAAATGTGTCACGCAAATTACCTAATCAAAAATCAGCAATAGTTGTCCCATTCGTCTAATCTTCCATAATCGGGTTCATTGCCGATTTTTGCAACGAAATCTCTAAAATTTCTGAAAAACGTGTTTAACTATTTTTAGATGATTGGTTTAGCTGCATTTTATATATTTCATTGTTGTAATTTCATTGTTATAATTTTGTAACAACTCCTCGTTAACATGACTTTAATAAGTCTAATTAAAACTAGTCTCACTCATAATTGTCAGTCTGGAGTGGTAAACCGTATGTGAGCAGTAATCCCTTCAGAGGAAGCCGCGACCATATGTTATGACCATAACATTAATTTCTTCAGTGGAGGCCGCAAGATCGCTTCCAGATGTAAGTCCTAGAAAAGTCGAGAATCATTGCCTTTTCAAGGAGTTATAAATTTTACCCGCTTCCTTAGATCTGATGTTACACGGACATAAATTATCCTATTAATTCTGGCCACTTGAGACCAGTGTTCTGCATCTTTCAAACACTTCAAAAGCCGCCAGCTGTTCATCTCCAAGAGACTAAACACTCACGAACACTTGAAAACTGACTGAATAGATATACCCAACTGGTGAGAGGCCATAGTAGGTACTCTGTTTCTGTTGCAGGAGAGCGAACAGCGCTCCGACTTCTCCCGTGTGAGAAGGTCTCTATATTCGGCCATTGCGTCGGAAAGGCAAAGAACTTTGCTCCATTGATGGTACGGGTATCCTGACGATACAAAAACCCACCATAAGCTTACATGTGCTGCTTTTCTATGTAGCTGTAATGTGTTAGTGTACTGTGACGTAACTGGATGAAAATCCATGTTGCTTTAAACTGTGTGTTGGATTTAATATGTTGCGAGTTCATTGTTGTAACTATTGTTGCGACTTTATTTTTGTAACTGTATTGTTGCAAGATTTATTCTTTTTTTTTAGCTAACATCCCTCCCCCCCATTTAGCCCCCTTAGGGGTGAATTTCTAAAATCGCTGCAATACGTGTTTAACCATGTTTTTAGTAAATATGTTTTCCTGAATTCCGTGTTCCTAACCTAAAACTGCTGCCGAGATATGACGAAATGACCTAAAATTTCCGATGCCCCTTTTAACAACCTTAGAAGGGGAATTTTCAAAAATTCTTTTTTAGCGCTTGCCTAGGTTATAACAGTAAACTACTGTCCGAATTCCGTGATCATGAATTTTGTTGTTTCAGATGCGGGCGTTGATGAGTCAGTCAGTCAGGCATTCTCTCTTAATATAATAGCGTAGTATATATAGGGGTTCTTCCGATTTTACGGTGTATCAGGCTCAAATGAACAACAGTCTTTAAAGTGCGAAGCGATTTACTCCCAACTATTCATAGCAACGGATTCCTTGTAAATCACAAATAACACTAAAACTATGGAAACAGTCCGATAACGTATCAGTAACAATCCTCTGAACATATCCGCTCCTCGGCCCATATATATAGGAGCGAGAGAATGTTCGAGATGTAGTTTCACATTTTTCTAATGCTATAATTTTCTGAAATCTCCTCGAAAAACACGGAACAGCATTTAATGCATTTCCGTACCTATGGGGGGGGGGAAGGGTCCCCATGCGGGGACCCCGTTCTGTCGCCAAATGTCGCCAACTTTATTGCCAACTTGGCGACCAAAATTAGCCGATTAAAGTAACGCCAACTTGGCTGTATCACCAGTATTTCGCCAAATTCCCATAGACTTCCATTGTAATCCAATAGGGTTTACTTGCTTGCAGAAAATCAACAAATTGAGATATTTTTATGCAACGAAAACTAATATTGGCTTATGAATAAAGATTAATTGAACTATTTACATTATTTTTAAGCCCAAACACTGACTATTTACAAAATCTGTAACAATAGTATAGATAGTAATTGTTATTTGTGTTCGCCAGTTTTTTTTCTCTTTAGTCTTTAAAATCAATTTGTGTATAAAAGTTTTATTGACTCATACAAAATTAATTTTTGTATATATTTTAAATAATGGTGACCGTAAGGTTTGATGCCTAAGGATTATGTCTATATCATTAAGCAAACATTTTATTACACAATTATTTACAAAGAGAAGAAACAAGTTTAAACTTAATAATTCCCTTAATAATTATTAAGTTTAAACTTAATAAGCCCAAACACTGACTATTTACAAAATCTGTAACAATAGTATAGATAGTAATTGTTATTTGTGTTCGCCAGTTTTTTTTTTCTTTTTTAAAATCAACTTGTGTATAAAAGTTTTATTGACTCATATAAAATTAATTTTTGTATATATTTTAAATGATGGTGACCGTAAGGTTTGATGCCTAAGGATTATATCTATATCATTAAGCAAACATTTTATTACACAATTATTATTATTTATTATTTCTGAGTAACGGCTGTAATCGCGTTTATGTCTTGTAAAACTTTAAAATTAATCAATTAAGTATTGCGCAAATCTTCCCAGAAGTTCTATTTTAAGAGCTGCATTTTCAAAAATAAAATAAAATAAATTAATAAAAACTTGAGGTTTATATATTATAAAGGTATGTATTTATAGAAAATAACGATTTTAACGGAATCAATTTTTTAACTAGAATATAGAGCACACGATTTGTTTAATGACGCAAGAATACAGAAATATATGATATTAAAAAATTTTTAAAAATGAGAAATAGACATTAAAGACGATAAATATTTATATAAATAGTTATTTTAATATAGTAATCAATTTAAGAACTTTCAACCACATCGTCAAAAAATAATAAAATATATTCTTATTATTAAAGTCACGTTTTTGCTCTGATACTTTATTTCAATGTACAGCTAATTTATTTTAAGTTCTGAGAATTGCGTGTTGATTCCTAAAGAATCACAAGACATTCATTTGGGAATAACGCCATTTATTTACCCAAAAAGTGAGGTAATGAAAACATTAATCAGTTTTCAACTGGGAAAAATTAAATATTTGTAAGCGTTACTTATTCTCAGTGTTTCAATTTTGTGACATTAAAGTAAAATAGCTTAATTTTAGTTTTAAAATTCATTACACAAACAAATTCAAAAACAATATATATACATATAAATGCGGCACTATATTAAATCTAAAAAACTACTATATTTCAGGCTGATATAAGATTGAATCGATGATTTCAAAAACTACATAAGCCGCACTTTTTTTTTAAAATCATTTCTAACACTTTCCAAAGAGTTGAAAAGTGTTTATGACTTCGGTTTGACTGGTCGTCTGTCCGTACACTAACTCTCGTACATTACTCGGATTGGACTCAGGAGTGTAGCTTTAAATTTTTAGTGG
Organism: Maratus michaelseni; assembly: GCA_963931845.1. Classification (NCBI taxonomy): domain Eukaryota; kingdom Metazoa; phylum Arthropoda; class Arachnida; order Araneae; family Salticidae; genus Maratus; species Maratus michaelseni. The sequence continues at coordinate 285,428,148 of OZ007587.1, forward strand.
GGTGGAAGATCCGATGTTTGGCTCCCTATTACGTTACATTCGACTAATTCTCGATTTGTTTCGCACGTTTTTAGAAGGAGGGGTGCACCTAATGTTTGGCGCTCTTTTACGATATTTTCAACTACTCCCCAATTTTCTCGCACCTTTTTAAGAGGACAGGTAGTTATGCTCCCTTTTAGTTTAGTTAATTAATGACACCTATATAACTTAAGTTAGTGATGCTGACAGGGGTGGATTTCCATTTTATGCTCCCATACATGTAAGCCTTATCAAATTACCCCCTCTCTCATCCTCTTTGATGCTTTCTTATTCACAGGCCTAAAAAGTCTACGTGGAATAGCAATACAAAATTACAATCGTATAATGAAATTAATGTTTTTGGCTTGATAAAAATAATTATATTTGCATGAAAAAGATAAATTATAAAACACAATCTTCAATAAGATTTGAGTAAGATTTGAAGAACTCTGAGTATTTCATTTTCTGAAGAATGGAAAGTCAGATTTTCCGTTTCATTCAGTAAGTTCCTCATACATAGTAGAATACAAATATTAAGAGATAACACATTTTGATGTACTCAAGGTGAATATGTCTGAGAATATGTAATCTCAGAGAAGGCTCTAAAGCGAACTACTGAAGCGGTTTGAATATAGATATAATATTAGTATCAGTGTCGGCTCCTCAAGGGGTTCACAATCGCTTTTCTACCAGAATTTTAGTACATAAAATTTGACCTTATTTAATCGTGGGATGTTCTACGATTAAACAAGCGGACGTTTTGTTTACGAAATTACTGATATTAAAGTGATTGTGAAACCTTGGCGCCCTGACGAGCCGCTAGTGATTAGTGTTATAATTAGCTATATTCGGATTAGAGTTGCAAAGGCTATAAAAAACCCGGTTTAAACCCGGGAAAAAACCGGGTTTTTTGGGAATAAACTGGGTTTTTGGGGAATAAACCAGGTCTTTTGGGAATAAACCGGGTCTATTGGAAATAAACCGGGGAATAAACCGGGTCTATTGGAAATAAACCTAGGAATAAACCGAGGCTATTGGAAATAAACCTGGGAATAAACCGGGTTTTTGCAACTCTAATTGGGATCGTTTTGTTTTGATGAAAAATCGGTTCCTATTTAAGTATAATTTGTTTTTAAAAAGTTATAATTTTTTTTAGAAATCGGGTGTGATCAATTGTTAACTTAACTACTACGTGTCTATGTCTAAATCTGGCTTTGCTGATGGCATTTGGTTATTTACTTGTTCACATATGTTCATTCTGATTATTTTATTCATACCGTAAAATGCGTTGTATGGATTGATCTACTTAAACATTAAAAAGTTCAATATAATGAAATATAAATAACTTATTTCTCTATAATAATAACAATGAAAGTTTGTAGGTGTGTCTGTGTGTTGTTTTCTGAAGAGACCGCTGCGCGAGAGCTACCGGAGAAAGATGCCAGTATATCTAAAATTATGCACTTCGAAACCAGTCATTGGCTGTTTTTAATTAGTTTTTTTATGCAATTTTTTATGCGATTTTTAGTTCTTTTACGCGTTTTGCAGAGATTTTTCAACATTATTAAAAGAAAATCAGTTTCAATATTTTAGTACAACATAACTAAAATTAAAAAGACAATCTAAAATACATTTTGTCTGATTATCCGGCTCGTCTATTCTTGTATTATTTCAAGAATGGACGAATGTTATGAATTTTGTTGTACTTTTATTAACAATTGATATTTTGGTAACATTCAAATAGAACTAAAAATATTAGAACTTTAGACATAAAAGCTTTAACTACTCATTTTTTTTCTCTACCTCATACAACTAATGAGTTATAAAATAAAATGAAAAAGTATTCCTGGGGTAATATTTATATTCTTAAAGTTAACGTAAACAAAAAACAGCAACAACAAAAACTGCGTATTGCATAACTTCTTAAGTCTTACATATAGTCAAAGTTGTACAATATTTATCAATTTCCTGGTTGGGATATTCTTGTTTTAGTTTGACATATTTTGTAGAAAATATATTCATTGTTTCAATATGTAAAGGCTTTTCTAAATTTGTGGATTTTTAAAAATATATTCAGTGTATTTAAAAATAAGTATAATTTTTTAATTATTTATTCTTCACGTAATAGTAATATATTTTATGCATAAGGTTTATTTCGTTACTTCCAATTGATGACTTCGAGCACATTAGTTAAGGAAGATTATAGCAGAATGGTCAAAAATTATTTTTTAGTATTCATTATCATTATCTTCTATATTGCCTTTAAAGAGTCAAAGCTAAAGTGACTCTTTCATGGCTACAGAGCTGTTTTTACTGTGCAGTCACATTAATATTTTATGTTACGTTGTGCAGGGATGCTGGAATAACTAATTTCAAAGGGAAATGATGAAATAATATTTTCGCGGTAATCAAAATGTAATACGAATACAAGATACAACTTTAGTACTCTTACGAGTTTAATGTGTTTTCTCTTTCATCTTTTCTTAATTAATGAATACGCTGCTACTGTTTCTTTTGCTTTTTGGAATATTTTACTAAAAGCGTCTTAAATTGCTTTGTTAGCTATAATAATTCATCAATCATTTCAAATCTTACATAAATCCAAGACTTAAGTTTTTTCAAGCATCAACATTTTTAAAATGTTATTAACAGTTATCATTCTGTAAGCATCTGTCAAAACTCATAAAAGAGCAAAGATTAATGTTAAACTTCTTCTCTATCTCTTATCATTAATAAGTTACAAAAGAAAATCGATATATATTATTACTTTCACTTTAAACTATATTCTGGACGATATTGAGCTGAAGTCCCATTTCTGAATTGGGTCAATAATCTGTATTCGCATTACAGCATTTTACATACATAGAAATAGGAATCATTTATATATTCTTTGGATGAATTTTTAAATCTTATGTACTATGCACAAAGGACATTTATATTTGCTACATTTCCTTATTTTGCTTTAAAATAGGCTTATAAATATTTTGTAAGTCAGTAAATATATAATAAAACATTTTTTACCAAAATAGTAGTGTTTTTTTTTATATTTTGTATTTTAGAACACAAATTTTCGTTAAACTCAAATAGCATTTATACTTGACATTTTTGCGTATTTACTTCTGAAATCGGCTTATGAATTCCATAAAAGTATGCATATTAAAACTAGGATATTTTTAAAGAAGTAGCATTCTTTATACATTTTAGTTTATTTTTATAAAACAGTATAAAACTTTAATCTTTTCTACTTTATCATTTGTTTAGTTTAGGGGAAAAGTTGTTTCAGAATATTTTTTAAATACGCATATTTATTTTGGAATAATTTGTGTTACTTGTATTATTTGTATACAATTCTTTCAAACAATATAATAGTTATCCTTCCGTTTTGAATAAATATATACTTATAGACTAATATTGAATAAATCTTTGGGGCTATTGAGCAAAAATTTACAACATTGGTTAAAAATTTCAAAACAATATTACATTTTGGTAACATTTAATCAACATTGGACATCAGAATATTGGGCATTTAGAACCAAAGTGGTTAAAGCCGCTTAGGTTGTTATTTTTTATTTAGAATAATATTTCAATAAAACCTATACATACAAGGAATTATTGAAATTTTATACTAAATAAGAAAACATTTTAACAAAAATGACTTCATAATAGGATATTTTTTAATTAGAACTGTTGAAGGCATCTTTAAAAATTTATCTTGAGAATTCGACAAATAAGGCAAAAATACCAATTCTTTCAAAAACATATAATGATTATCCTTTAGATTTGAAACAAGCAAAAAAACTTACAAGCCAATATTGAATAAATCTTGCAGGGTATTGAAATGTAATCTACAACATTCCTTATGAATACATTTTGAAACATTTAGTCAACATTGTACATCAGAATATTGGGAGTTTAGAACCAAAGTCGATAGAGTCGCATAGTTTGTTATTTGTAATTTAGAATTCTACTACAAGAAAGTCTATACATGCAAAGAATTATTGAAGTTTTACACTAAAAAAGAAAACTTTTTTAACAAAAATTAGTGCATTATATGATATTTTTTAATTAAAATTTTTAAAGGTAACTTTAAAAACCTATCTGAATAATTCGAAACATCCAGCCAAAAATACAGTTCTTTAAAAAACATATAAGGATTATCCTTTAGTTTTGAAAAAAAAAATACTTATAAACCAGTATTGAAAAGACATCTACAACATTCCTTAAACATTACAAAACATGATTACATTTTGCAAAATTTAGTCAACATTGTAAATCAGAATATTGGGCGTTTAGTACCAAAGTGGATATAGTTCAAATTTTTGTTCAAAACGAATTTGAACTTGAATAATTTCTCTATAGATAACAATTTGTTTGATGCCGAAACAAAACAAGCCCTGGACTGAAAATATGAGTAACGGATAGAACAAATTTCCTAGAATTGTGAATGAAATACCATGCAGCACATTCTTTTTACGTCCAGATATCTCTGAATAATATTATTGAGTTAATTCACTTTTATTCTGAATGACTCTTGTAAAATATTGCTATAATATTTCTTAATTTTGTAAATTATGCTGCTATTACAAAAATATCAATTGATTTATGTTAATTTACAATTAAATTCAAAAGCAGTTATGAAAAACATAATAATTATGTCATGCAACATTATACCAAGTCTTACAAATATCGTACGTGTTTATATAGCATAGTTATAGCTCGAAATTTGTATTAAAATCGAACTATTTCCTCCAGTTACATCAATGGTTTTAAAATGTATAGTATTTTAAATAAAAATAAAAATTATAAATTAAAATATCAGAAATTTCTAAAGATGTTTATCTGACCTTCTGTTTATCTATGATGATAATAACATATTCTTACATGATTTGTAAATGCACTTATAAACATGTTTGCATAATATATAAACATATTTTTAATTATTGTAGATTCACATTCACATAAAAGCATAAATACTTATTTATATAAAGAACGACAAAAATATACGTTAATCTCGATTATATATAACTAATAATAAACTCCCCTATATATACCTAACAATGGAAAAAATAACACATATTCTTATTTCCCATGTCGCTACTCTCTAAGCTCAGAAGAAGGACCGTGATTATTCGTATTTAACTAGTACTGAAAGATAAGTCACGTGCCTTGATAATTTTGGAGTGGCTATTATTAGAATAATCTGAAGAAAATCAGTATTTATGAATACTTCATGTGACTTTGAAACTTTCTTTATTTCATTTTAAATAAAACAGCTAGCGCGTTTTCAAATAAAACAGTTAAAATTATAAAATAATTTAGGATTTTAAAATTATAAAATAATTTTTGCATAATTTACGTAGTTGAGTTTGTATTTTACTGTACAGTGCATCCATTTATATTCTGACAAACTTAAATTTAAAATTTTTCTGTCAAATCCATTAATTATTTTTTAAAATGTAGTTAGAGCATTTCATGTTTACTCGTATATGGGTCAAAATAGTTCTCTTAAAAAAGTTTTATAGGAACGAAAACTATGCACAGGAATGAACTTATCACTTCACTTTTTAGTGGAAAAACTCCGTTAGCACTGCAATAGTCACTGCAATTTTCGAGTTATTGGTTTCACATATCTTTTTCATTTTAACAGTGCAACAAGAGACATGAAAAGGCTGATTAACAAGGACCAGAGTTCGGATTTGTAGGAATAAATAAATAAATATTTTCTTCTATGCTCATTTCTTTCTATGGCTCAGTTGTAAAGCTTACAATGAACGGTATTTGAGACGCCCTTATCTCTTCATTCTTACTTTCATTCTTTCAATATTTGCATATAAATCCCTTACCCAGCATTTAAGCAATATTCTTCTGATCATGTACAGAAATGTTGGCCTGATACACTGAAAAAATATTGTCAGATTAGCTAAAGTATTTTTCTGTGATACGTTCTATCGTTGAAGATCATTCTTGCATGTTATTTTAGAATAGAAACATATTTTCTGTTTGTATTTTTAAATGAAATTACATAACAACAATAATCTTTCTTATTGAATATTTTATATGTATAAAACAGATGGTGTATAAACACAGAAAATTAAACAGTTACCTAAAGTATTTAATTCAATAAATATAAAAAGGCAAACAATTGCCTCTTCTTCATCTCACATGGATTTAGTTATTTTTATCCTTCTTAATCTATATTTACTAATTTTTTTTATATTAATTCTTAAACTGATTTCTTATGTTTTAATTTTTCTGTTTCTCCATTTGTTTATTGTTTTCCTATCCTCTTTTAACTTTCATTTCTTCTCTAATTATTCTCTCTCTTCGATCTGAAATGCTGATAAAAAACATGTTTTAAACAGTCTTGGTAGATATTAAATATGTCAAAGAAGAATTAATACGATATGATTAATTTTAACATAACACCTGAACCCAATCAAAAATTTTCAGAATAAATGTAACTTAATTTATTCAATCAATATGAAAGAACAGTTATTTTAATTGAAATATTTCCAATAATTACTTATAATAGCTTGGTCGATCTAGTTTAAAATATTTAATAGTAAAATACCGGGCAATCCATTTTGTACCCAGCTGTACTTGTCTGAAACAAAATCCTTTAACATTGTAGATCGATAAATTTGTCACATAGTATATGTCTATGGCTTTTTTCACATTTTCACACGTTCCAACATAGTGGAAAAGTGTTTATGACTTCGGTTTGTCTGTCCGCACGTCCGTACTCTAACTCTCGTAAATATACTCCAAATATTAGGAGAGTAATTTTGTATAATTTGTATATGCTAATATAATTTATATTTTATATTAATTATCTGTAATTTGTAATTTGTATAGGCTATTGACGCTTTCTATATCACGATCTCTATTTAAAATGGAGTGTGTAGCTTTTATAGTTCATTTACATGGAGAGTGAAAGGTGTTTCGTTACATTACGAGCAATGGGGCAAAATCGTTTCGATTGCAATTCAATAATGTTACACCATGTTAAATACAATTAAATTGATATGCATTTATGAAGTGCGCTAAAACATGCATTCTACAGAGTATCGGGTTCAAAGCATTTAATATTCATTTACAGGGCCACACAAAAGACATAATGATCTGAGGGAAATAACTGTTTGCAGCATATTTGAATTACGTTGCACTACTTGAAATATAATGAAATTGCTAAGGTACGGTAAATGTGATTAATTCGGTGATTATGTATAATTACCGGTGATTATTCATAATCACCACTAAAGTTGGTAAATGTGATAAATTATTGAATGTTAAAAAATGTTTATTAAATTTACCGGTTAGTACATAAAGTCCCCAACTCGTAATGTGGAATGCAATAAAAGTCCATAAATTTACCAAAATTCATTCAGTTTGAGCAGATGCATTTACTCAAATTTGTGTGAAAGTTGTCAAAAGAAATCAAAGGCACCCAAGAAAGGACTTGTTCTTAGGCCAATGATCTTTCAAGAGATGAACTTCAGATGCCAGATAGACCTAATTGACATGCATACGAAATTACCGACCGCTGCTTAAATGAATTTTATACATTCTAGAGCGAGTACAGCGAGTTTCATGCATTCAGTGACCTTTTTTTCGGTTTATGTACGCGAAGCGTACATACATAAATTACTGACTGCTGCTTGAATGAATTTCATGCATTCTAGAGATTGCTGTACAGCGAGTTTCATGCGTCCAGTGATTTTTTTTCGGTTAATGTGCGCGAAGCGCACATACATAAATTACTGACTGCTGCTTGAATGAATTTCATGCATTCTAGATATTGCTATACAGCGAGTTTCATGCGTACAGGATGATTTGTTTTTAGTTCCTATACGCAAAGCGTACATACTATTTGAAAATGTTCATTTTTTGGAATTAAGAACTCATTACGCCACAAAATAATCCGAATTTATTACATTTGATAAACTAACCGGTAAATTTAATAAATATTCAATAACTTATCACATTTACAATGTTTAGTGGTGATATTGCATAATCACCGATTAATTACATTTACCGTAACAGATATACATTACTGATATTTACTACACGATACTTGTTGTGAAATATGATGTGCATATATCATCTATCGTTAATTTACAGAGACACACATGTATTTCGGATACAATAGTGTATCCGAAGTACTGTCTATTAGTGATAGTTGCCGGAAGTGAATTTACAGTTACAGTATTCATTTTTAAGTTTAACTACATTTTTACATACTACGTGGCGTATATAAATGCTATAAACCATATACAGGGTTACACAAAAGAATTCGTAATACGAGAGTGAATTGTTTAAAGGTGTTTTTATTTATTTATTTTTAGATATGCATTTTGAAGCTGAACTATATTTAGTTTACAGAGAGAATTTTGTAGAATATAAATAAAATCATATACAGGGCACGCAAAGAAGGAATACGAGGCCACACATGGATGATAATTTATGGTAGTGTGATTTTAGTAGTTTTAAGCGTGAAATAAATTTTAGCTTAACATGTGGCGCGTAGAAATATCTGTAGGTAATATACAGGGCTGTACAAAAAAAATTCAAGTATGTTTCCGTCTATTGGTAGAAAATACTGAAGACAAATTTCCCATCAATTATGCGTTTTCTTATTAAACTATAATTTGATATACTGTATAGAATATATACAAATTTATTGATTAAATACAGGACTGCACAAAAGAATTGGAATATTTTTCTGGCTATGGAGGGAAATTGCTCATATCTGGTTTTCAATTATTTTATGCGTTTTCTAAAATGTTTAATTTGGTATCTTATTTACCTTATTAAAGCTAAGTATTCTGAAAGTGTTGGAAAGTGTTTCATAAAATATGCTTGACTCATAATTTTTCCTTTATGCTAAAGATACAGATTGTTCAGATAATTCACTAAAATACATTCAGGTGTCGGAAGTAGCGAAACTAATGTAGTCGCTACTTTTTAACAGTAGTTTGTAGTGTAGTGCGCTATATTTTAAACAATGTAGTGTAGCGAGTAGCGCGTTACAAAAAATCAGTAGTTTGTAGTAAGAACCGACGCTACTTTTAACGCTACTTCAGGAAAAAATGTGCCATTCTGGAAATCACGTGGTCGAAATTGCTTCTTTTGTGAAGCATTTGTTCTGCTCAACAATTTCGGAATCACAGTGGCAAATTTCAGCTACAGTGTATAGCAACGCATCACGTAAAGTCATAGATTTTTTCCATTGACACTTGCTGCTGAAATCAAGTTAGACCACCAAAAAAATTAATTTTCTTGTTGGCAACACTTGTCTATTTATTCATTATTAAATCCGCCTGTTTTAATGCCGTGTTTCATATTATTCGGAATTGCTCTATTTACAGATTTATTTATTGTTTGCATTTAGGGTTGTTTTTCTGCGATTTTCTAGATTATAATATCTTTCTTAATTTTGCTACGAAATTTGTTAAGTGTGTATAAACTAACTTTATGGGGACAAACACAAAACATTTTCTTGTATGTTATCTTCCTTAATGCTCTCGGTTGTGTCACATTTATTTAATTGTATCCTAGCAGATGCGATATAACGAGGGTCACAATATTATTTAATCCGTGTCTTCAATTTTCGTGTGTAAATTGAACACTTTGACAAAATTTAAAGGTAGCGAAGTAGTGACTACTGTTAAAAAGTATTTGTAGTCGCTACTTTTTAAAACAAGTAGTTGTAGTTGTAGTTAACTATATTTTCAACAAAGTAGTTGTAGTTGTAGTTCGCTACAATAAAAAAGTAGTTTTTCCGACCCCTGAATACGTTCACTATCATTTATCATTACATGAGTTAAAAATGTGATCCATAGACTATATTGCTATAAAAAAAAAAGTTACTATTGTGTATTACACATTTAGTTATAATACGTATAAAAAATGACTCTCATATTTATAATTATACAAACATGGTAATAGGGTCTGAGGAAATCTTAATTAATGAAATTTTAAATAATAGGAACAAAACAAAATATTTCTTTTACGACAATTGGTAAAATAAGAGAGAATAATAGAAGATAATGATGCTAAAAAGTGTTTTTTTATTTAAAAAAAAAATAGTATATCTATTTCACAATATCCTTTAAATTATTGATGAATATTTATCCATTTTAAATGGCAACGTTAAATATAATCTGCATAATAAGTCAAAAATATTTTTTCTATATGTAGTGCGAGTTACAAAAGATATTTCATGGCGTAAATCAAGTGCTATTACTTTTTGCTGAACTTTACACGAAAATAGATATTCCAGTTATTTTCGCAATGTTTCTCTTCTTTTCGAATTCCATTTTTAATATCATTTGATATCCAAATTCCCTTTTTCGTTTTTAAGTTTATGGGTTACATGTGTTCTATTTATATGGTATATTTTATCATTTTATCTATTTATTTTCAAAAAGTTCTTTAAAACCATTATATATATTTGGCTGCGTGCCGTCTCTGAATTGGATCTTCAGTAATTTGATGCTTGAATTTTTTAAATATTTCTTAACTTAATCGTATTCCATATGCACTTTATAATTACCTATCTTTAAATTGGATATTTTGTTAGATCTGTTGAAAGAACTTATTTGAAGTATTTTCAATTGAAGGTATTATAATTATATGTATATAGTATATGTATATGCTATTTTCAAAGTATATCTTTTAATAATAATCACTAATTCATACATGTATAAGTTTAATCACTGATGCAAATGTTTGCCAGATTTTATTAAGATAAACCAGGCAAGTACATTTTTTGTTGAGACAGGTTTGTCGACATTTTATTAGCTTTCATTAAAATTCATTTATGTCAGCCATAAAAAAAAAAAAGAAACTCTTTCAATTTATCTGCCAATTGGAATTAAAAGTGGTCATTTTAATAATCACATCTTATAAACATATTAAATGCTGAAAATATGTTTATTGGTAATCTATTTATTTACATTTGATTATTTGAATAATATTGTATTATGTATTATATTTTGAAAAGTTAATTAATCATTTTACGTTTAATTGCTAGAAAAGATGTTTACTTAGATTTTATTCATACAAATTAATTTAATATATTTTTGCTTTTTATTATACTTATGTTCACATTTTGTCATATTTAATTACAATTTGGACAATATCAGATTTAAAAGAACTTCATTCAAATCCGTACGTCAATTATGTTCAACACTCTAATGCCCATTGTAGCATATATGCTACCACCACTGTTTCCAATGAAGCAGATTTTTTAATTGCGGTATTCCATATTCATTCCAAAAATTTATAATAGCAATATTTGCTTCTTTTAATAACAAAAGTTCCGTCATTAAATAAAGCTAAATTTATCACTGAAATTTTCTGGCGTGAATTCAGATTTTCTGAATTACGGGATTTCTAGAACGTATTTTACCATGGGAATTAGAGGGTTAACAATGCATATTTTACTAATCATTTATGAAATAAAATAATTTACTCATGAGATATTTATTTATACATTTAAATACATTTAAACTATTATTTATACATTTTTTGCCACATATTAATGCGATTGTTAGTAGAAATAAATTGCGAAGCTTATTCGTCAAGAACGTAATGAGAACATTTTACTGTTTTAAAGATTAAATCGTTTTAAGCAATGATTATAATAATATTTCTAAGAACAAATCGTGGTACTTAAAATAATGATACTTACAAATGAAAACAATTATGAAAAAAAATATATATAAAGGTATTCTCTTTTTAGCGAATCTTTTACACTGTAAAAAAAAATTCCGCAAAAATACGGAAAATATACTGGCCGTCTATTCTTCAATGTTGCCGTCTATTCTTCGATGTTGCCGCATATTCTCCCGTTTTCACGATGGGAATTTTCCTGGATTCAAGACCGAAAGGGTATAGCCGGGTTTTATAATAAAATATGAAGTTGAATCAACCAGTTCATGTCCTACATGAATCAATAGCCCTTCAATAGAGATGCGTGTCTGCCAAGTTTGAAGCCCCAATCAAGTATATCAAACCCATGGGCAGTTATGACCTTTAATGTGCGGATTGAAAAAAGTGCATTGTGACAAAATTAGTGGTCAAATTTTACAGAAAAAAATCAAGGATGTGTAAGATTACCATACAAATAAAGGATATTTTTTTAGATTTGTTTCAGCAAAAGAACAAGTTTTATTACATTTTTCTTGTTTGTAATTGAACTTTTTAATTAAGAACATATCGAAATATTTCAGTGACCACGTTCATTTTTTTACCGCATATACGGCCTTAAAGCACTAAAAAAAAAAACCCGCCTTTTTAGTGCTAGAAGACATGAAAATGTAAAAATTCCAAAGTATCGTAATTTTTTAACTTTAGTCGTAAGAAGAATGGGATTTTTTTCTTTTACTTTTTAGAGCATATAGAAAGTTTTATATCGGGCTAAAACACCGAAAATTCATAAAATTAAAAATACTCCCTTTAACGAAGTCCCTATTTAACAAAGTTTTCTACTTAACGAAATTATCTGCAGAACTTTGACTTTGAACACAATTAGCATGTAAATTAATCTCCATATTACGAAAAATATATTCTATAAAACATTCCACTTTTGTACTTGTAGAGAATTCAATCTAAGAGGTTGCTGTTGCGATGGATATGCGAATTTATTTCAGCGGATTGTACGAAAATGAACACATTTAAATAATTTCTATTCTCCTTGGTTGCTAAATAAAACATTTTTTTTCACACTAAGAAAAACACTTGTTACCATTACTCTCTCACACCAAGACACCAGCTATAACGGTTGGGGGAAGTCAAAATCCCCTTTTTACATTCAATGATATAGAAGATGCATTGACGTAATGGCACCAGATGCATTAAAGCAAAAAATATCAATTAGAGTCAGACAGTTATCGTTAACTCGGTAAGTTTTGGACATAGAAGAATGGATTTTTTATTGTTTTACGTATTAGAGAACATGGACAACATTTTTATAAATAATCATTTTTTTTAGGAATCAGAGACCGTATAAAAAATTAAATTTCGTAAATTAAAAAAAAAAAATTACTTTGACGTAAGCAGATTTTTACATGATGAAAAACATTTGAAACATTTTTGCAACAGGAACTGTACATCTAAAACTAACATTTTAGGAATCGGCTATTGGTAAATGATAAGAAGGGATACCTTGTATATAGAATACAAAAAGGTCTTTAATAATATTAAAGTATTGAACAAACTGATGTGATACTATAAAAGCATAAAAAACTTCTTGATAACACCATAAAATAAAGAATGCGCAATGTCTTTCGAAATAACCTTGTCTTTCTTCGTCAGGCGCAAAGAAGTGCAACCACTTTGAAGGCAGAAGCAAAACTGAAAGGAAATGGGAGGGAAAGAAATGAGAGGGACAAGTTAAGGGAACAGCCAATAGCTGGCTGTTCCATGTTGGAACATAGTCAAACTATTGGCTATTACCTTAACTTTTCCCTCTTTCCCTCCCATTTCCTTTCAGTCTTGATCGCCTGGATATTGGACCCATAAGCCTCACGGCTGGCGTCCAGGTAGGGTGTCCGCTGCCTGTGTGGTTGCACGTCTTCTTTATGCCTGGAGAAGAAAGACAAAGTTCTTTCGAAAGGCCTTGTGCATTCCTTATTTTATGGTTTTATTAAGAAGTTTTTTTATGCTTTAATAATATGTTTCGAACATGCTGTAATTTATTCTTTATAGAATTCCTTTTGGTAAAGAAAATCATAGTCTGTAAAATGTTACGACAGTAAATAAAGAATAAAGTGTATGTCTAATCATTTTTGAATTCCATTGTTATGTGTATAGAACAAAGTCAGACAGTAATATTGTTCCACATGCGACATTTTTATACCACCTTCTATAAATTTTTTTATAAATTTACATAAAATAATGTACGCATATTTCAAAATGTTCAAATTAAATTAGATGTCCACCCATTAAGCATTATTTTTCCCCCACATATTTCATGCAAAGTATAATTATTTAAAATTCTATTAGATTTTTTTTTCTGCATAACAAAAGATTAATTATTACATGTACGAGGAACAACGATTATATGAATATTCGTGAAGAAATAAAAAAAAAAAACAGGATTTTTTTAAGCAATAGTTTTAATTTCTAGTATTTATGAAATAGCAAAAAAATATATATTAATAAATGTCAATTTTCTGACCTGTTTATAGCACAAATGTATTTAATACTGTTAATAAGATTGTCATAGTAAATCAAAATATCCTTTAAGTTTAAATCTACTTTTTTTATGTTAATTTTTGGAACATACTCAAAATTGAAAAGATTACTGTCTCCAAAATCTATCATAACGTTTCTTTCACACTTAGAGTATTTATTTATTAGATTATTTAGTGTCACATATTAGAAAAATAGTGACAGGTGAAAAAAACAGATTTGAAAACTGGACAGAAAAATTCACGAAATAAACATTTTTGCATTTAAAGAAAGGACCACAAACATTAAAATAATTCTATATATACATGATAACTGCCTATTATTTTTATGAAGGGGATGTAATTTATCTGAAAGCAACTTATATGTTTTTCAGAATTGAGGGGCTCGGAGCAAGAAAGTGCCAATCTACATTTTTGGTGAAATAAATCTAACACTGTAATCTGTTGTTTAATATTGAAAATTATAATATCCTACACATAATTTGTTTCCAATGTCACTTGGTGACATCATATGTTCCAGGTTTCGTTTTTGCCCCAAATGTTTATGCCCCCAATGAAGATAGCTAATTTACAAGAAAGTAATAGTAATATCATTAAAGTAATGCCATATTGTTACTCAGAATATCTCAAACGTTACAAAGGCATTGGCAAAAAAACTTTAAGTTATATATCTTGATGTGAGTATTTGATCAAATTTTCAAATTGAAATATCACAAAAGTTCAAAAATGTGGCTTGGCACTCTCTAGCCCCGACACCCTCAATTGTATTCTTATAAAAGAAAACCTTATTAAAGAGATAACTTTATTAAACATAAACTTATGTATTTATTTTGTTTCTACTTTTTCTGTAATGAAACTGTTAAAAAGGTATATCTTTATAATGTAGGTTAAGTTAGGATACGATCCATAATATAGATCAATTTGCTGACCTTTTTATAGGACCACGGTATAAGGATCCATGAATTAAACATTTTTGTGTTTAAAGCAACGAACACAAACGTTAGGATAATTATATGAATGATAATTGCATATTATTTAAACGAAGAGAATATAATTTATCTCAAACTATCATATATGGTTTTCAGAATTGTATCCTTATTAAAGAAAATTTTATTAAAGATATATCTTTATTAAAAGTAAACTCAATTAAATATTTTATTTCTACATTTACTGTAATTTTTCCTCTACTCATCTGCTTTCTTCAGTCTGAGACTTTGGGAATAAACATGTTTTAGCCTCTCTTAAGATACATTAAAAAATGTCAAAAAAGTAAAGAGATATGCAGGTAAACTTAAAGTAACAACTGGGACGTTACCAATAATTTTCAACATAAATATAATTTAACTTCTGCAACCAATATAAAAAATAAACTTATCTCAATTAACACAATAAACGGCAAGACGCATTTTAGTGCCAGTCAACACAGAAAATTCATAAAATTCAAAGTATCAAAACTCAGTATGTTTTCATCGTAGCAGAATATGATTATTTCAATGTACGAGGGGCAGTCGGAAAATAAGTTTCCCCTAGCGACTGTGGACAGAGGTGTGTATGAAAGACAAAAAATGTAATGAGACATTAAAGATAAAACATTATTTTTCCAAGTACCAAGTACATTGGGACATTTGTCATACCACTTTATAAGCTTCAAAAAGCCCTCCAGGAAAAAATCAGGGCTTTGCATATGGACGAAGCGTTGAACGGCTATGGGCGAAAGACGACACAGCAGATGAACGCGAACGTGCCAGACACCGGTACCATTCAGTAGAGGTCGACAGCGATTAAGCCGATGGTGCTGTTGCAGTGCCTGCACAGATGGCGCTGTTGACTGCAATTGTGCTGTCACTGCAACAGCGCCATCTGCTTGATCGCGGTCGACCTCTACCCAATGGTATCGGTGTCTTGCACGTTCGCGTTCACCTGCTGTGTCATCTTTCGTCCATAGCCGTTCAACGATTCGTCCATATGCAAAGCCCTGATTTTTTTCTGGAGGGCTTTTTGAAGCTTATAAAGTGGTATGACACATGTCTCAATGTACTTGGTACTTATGTGGAAAAATAAAGTTATGTTTGATCTTTAATGTCACATTACATTTTTTGTCTTTCATACAAACCTCTGCCCACAGTCGCCAGGGGAAACTTATTTCCGACTGACCTTCGTACTTCTTAGACTCAATGCATTTTTTTATAAATATGTTATCGTTAAATAGTCATATAAATGACTCTAATTCGGGTTTTAATATGTATGCTTATCCTTCTAAAATAAATGCCATTTCTAAAAATTATTCTTGATTTGTTATTTTTTATAATCGGAAGTATGTTTCAATCATCAGCACAGATAATCGCCATAGCATTTATTTTGAATTACCCAGTATAATTGCAGTTGATGCATATGAGCCAGAAAAAAACATTCCGTACTGAGAATATAGCGGCAAAGGTGACATTAATCCATATATAATATTATTTTTTATGATTTTAGTTTTGCGATAGTGAATAAATATTATCTTTCTTGTTTCAATAAACAAGTCCCCTAAAACTTATTTTTAGGTATCCGTATTTAAAAGTAAAAACGGAACGATTATAAGATCACTCGTGTGTCTGTCTATCCGTCTGTCCCAGTCATTTTTCTCGAAAACTATGGAACGTGGAAAGTTCAAATTTGATAGAGTTATAAAAGCTATTGAGCCACATACTTATATATTATTAGCCAACTACAAAGATATATCCCTCCTCCTTACCACTACTTCCAAATCTACTGAAACTAAAATTATGAAAAAATTAAAGATAGTAGGAGTTTATTCAAATCTTTCAGGTAAACTATAGCGATTATCTAAGACACATAGGTTTTGAGAAAATCACACTTTTCCGTTACACACAAATTTTACTTGGCGAGCGCTCAGCGAGGGAGTTAAGGGGCGCTCGGGGTACCAATAGACGAATAAATGATTGATTATTGTTGATAATGATTTTCGGAAAACATTGTCGGAAATTAGCCGATATATTAATTAAAAACATATCTAGAAAAACGCGGCACGAACCAAGGAAGAGTTGCGACTTTGCGACCTTCTTTCGAAGCGCTGTTGGCAGAATGTCAAATTTAAACTTTGTACAAAGTCTTTGTTTTAGCTAAGGCGAATCATAATAATAAATAGTCAATGGTTTTCATACCAATTGAATTCAATTATTGAAAGCAATGATTGAAAAATAATTCATAGAGTAATTGCAAGTTTTTTGCAAAGTCTTATTATTCTTTTAGAAACATTTTTTTTGTAATTGCAGTTAGTAACAAATTCATTACATGGAAAAACTCGTACTTGATCGATTTCTTTAATTATTTTTTCTGTTTAAAAAAATAGTTGTGATTCACTATTACAAAAATGTTTTTGAACATTTCAGGCACGTACTATCTCCAACACTTCACTAGATAAGGAATTTAAGTTGTATCCTCGACAAATAGTTAAATAAAAAATAAATAACGGTAACCTGTGTTCTGTAAAACATTACTTTTAAAGACTGTTTTATTTTATTTTCAAAATCACTCATAAAATATTTTACTTTAGCGAAACTAAAATAAGTACGTGCGATACATTCCCTGATATTTCTAATGTTATATCAAACTGTTCTGAATCATCAATATATTATAAACGATTGTATCTGGCAGCGAAATATGCTTGGAAATAAAAATTGAATATTTTTTTATATTTCAGGTTACTTTTAGAGAATATCCTATTTCGTATTCCAGGTAAGAGATATCCAATTGATTTATTGATTTCACCGTGCAACGAAAATCTACTAAGTTAATACTTCCGATATAAAAATACTTTTTTTCTTGATAAATTCAATGTACTGCACATGAGTATGACTATACCAAAGCTGAGTTATCTACTTTAATTTGTAATTTACAGCTACATATGCGCTTTAATACCTCTCAGTCTATCTGAACCATATATCAGTCTTTTTATTCCGTGGGTCAAAAACCGCAAAAGTGTCACAGAAAAAAACGAAAATAGCCATTCAAAAGGGAATTGTGGCTTCTTTCTGGTTGTGTTTTAAAACTCATAGAGGATCATTTCTGCATTGAATTTGTAAAAAACTTTGATATTTTCAATATCAACCATCAATTTTGACATCATATTTGGATTTTTAGAGTTTTAGAAGCATAATTCAAAAACTACTTAGCAGAATGGGCTGTAATTTTATATTCGTATATTTCAAGTTTCCAGAAAGTGATTTTTTTTAATTCAAAAGTTTAGTCTTTATTTTTTTAATATTAATTTCAAATAATGTATATTTCGAAAAAAATCTTACATTTGTACATATGTATCTCCAAATGAGCCTACGAAGTTTTTTCTTGGCGATAGTCATATTCAGAGAGTTAATACCATACAAAATTGAACACTTTCACTTCAAAGTAATTTTATTGCTGCAGAGTGTAATTAACAAACAGGTGAATAAACTTATCAGATATTACCAGAAAAAAATTATATGGACATTTAGAAATACAGTTTATTCTGTAAACCATATTTTATAATAGATTTATTCAATGAACAAGATTTTGTTTATCTCTTCAATGAATGATATTTTATAAACCTCACATACTGTTGATTTTGGCATATTTCTTTGTGTATGGAGATATTAGAAAAAATATTTATTATTATAACTGTTTTTAACATCACTTTTACAAAAGAGATGTAGTATGAAAATTACAAAATCTGTCCATGACTAAATCAATAAAGTTTTTCATATCTATACAAAGCTCATCCAGAAAGTAAGTGCCATTTGCGCATACCAGCAGCGCATCTGACAGCACGAAAGTCGCGCATGGGTAGTGTAGTTTCATCCTTCAACTCGTGAACAAATTAGCCTAGCCATTTTGTTTGATTACGTGAACGTTTGAAGTCATTCTTTGTCGATAATCATATGTAAAACAATCGGTCGGCCCGCCACCTGTGAAATAAGAGCCGTTATCAGGTTTATGAATGCGAGAAATGTTCGACCTTGTGAAATTTATTATCAGATAAGTGAAATCTACGAGAGAATACGATGAGCGAAGCTATGGTGCAAAAGTGGGTTAGGATGTTTAACAAAGGAAGGGAAAATAGCACAGTGGACGCCCGTCGTTTATCATCGAAGAATTGGTGCACTGTATGGACGAACAAGTTCATTTGTTTTCTCATCTCAAGAAATTTCTTGCCGGTCAGCAATTTGCAAGTGATGATGAGATCAAGGTAAACGTCCAGAAATGGTTCAGGTCGCAAGAGGCCGATTTCTACGAAGCGAGTACGTTGCAATTAGTGCCAAGATATGACACACGTCTTAATTCGCATGGTGAATATGTCGAAAAGTAGTTGACGGTGGCGTGTAGATTATCATGTAATAAAATACAAATGGAAACAAATTGCTAATCTTTTTTTAATATCCAAACCGTACTTATTTTCAGGATGAGCATAGTAGTTTCAAATCCGTAGTTATATAAAATTTAACATATTATAGCACGCCAGTAACAAGTTAACTTTTTGTGTCACAGATATCAAAATACAGTGTATAAAAATATATGAAAAAATACTTTCTTAAGAAAATATTTCGTTTATTTGGAAATGATCTACTTGGCATGTTGGAAGCTTAATATGTTTTCTTATCTTTACATTTTTATTCATTAATCTGCACTATATCTGACAGATTGCAACATTTATTTCAAATTCAATCAAATACTGCGTTATATTTCACGATTTATCTCAATTCTCTGAGTTTCAAATTAACGTTACTTATATTTTAAATTAGCATATTAAATTTGTCATTTTTCTTATCGTATAAGACATATACTGCGCACAGGGGAAATCTAATTAACATGAAGATTATTTTTTGATACCCCTTAATATAAAAAAATGCGATTTTAATTCATTCTTTTCGATTAAAAAAGTTAATTAGAGAGTAAAAAAAAGTTATATTCCATTTAGTTTTTCAGTATTTTTAGAATTCTGTAATTACAAGTTTTAATTACCTAAAAATTTATACGGACTTATATACAGTGATCTTTAATGTGTAAAAGTTTCTTATTTGCTGAAAACAAATATGTCCAGTTTGAAATTTCCGGAAATAGACTAATAAAACTCTAATTAAATAATGTTGATATAAAGTTTAATTTTAAAACGCTTACCTCATTTGCTTAAAAAGTATATATTCAGTTAGACAGTGTCATTTTAAACACAAGAAACGTAAATATTTTCCTACTTTTTAGAAAAATATAAACATATATATCTAAAAAATCCCATTTGGAATCTATGTAACTAATTTAAATAGTTTTGCTACTATTTAAACAACTTGATCACTTGGATAGAGCAAATTGTTAATGAGCCATCTAAGGGCAGTTGAAAATGTGTACTTTCAAATTGAATATCGCAAAACTATAGGTTTTGAACAACTGATTGGATCCATAAAATAATCGACATCCCAACAGCTTTACTACTTGAATTTTATTGCTAGAATAATGTATGTGTAAGTCAGTTTTTTAGAGAAAATTGTGATTTTCTAATAATATTTCAAATATTAAATTAAAATAGAATATATAGTGAAGTTTTCTATTGCTAACATTTTCATTTATCCGTTAGGCATTTCAATTTTTTGTGAAATTAAGAAACATGATTTTTTATCCTGAAAATCGTTTTAAATTAATAGTAAAAAAAAATACCAAATGTATTTATTAAGGTTACTTTTGTAAACGCAGGAAATAGTATCTGGTTTTAGGTAGATTTCGTAAGAAATACTACTTATTACATTCTCCCCTATGTTGGAATTTCTGAAAACATTTTACGGATCGACCCCGATCATGACTCCCAGAACCCAAAACCACCCCCAGTTCAAAACTTTATCTATCTATCTATCTATCTATATCACTTTTTTATGGACACGCTAACTTCAAGAATTCTGCACAAATCTCTTCCAAACTGATACATAAAATCAAAGGGCATAAAATCTCGGTGAAGTTCGTTAATGGGCAAATTCGAACCAAGGGGAGAGGGCAATAGGGGAGCTTTTAGTGAAAACAGAAAAAAACCCATAACTTCTTAATTAGGATACGTATCGAATCCTTTTAAAGTTATTATTACGTCTAGGAAAAGGGACGAAAATTTATGTATGAGATATTTTTTATATGATTAAAAATGGCCTCAAGAGGGGGGGGGGGATAGGGGTTTAAGAAAAAAAAATCATAACTTCGTCAATTCACAAGATATTAAATCAGCTTGAATTTGTTAAAAATCTTCTTAATATTATCTATAACTTTTATATTGACAAATTTTTTATAGGACCAACCCTTACAGAAAAAAATATAAATAAAATAAAACAAAAAAATCCCTGCCTGCTCCACCTACAGACATAGGTAGATTTCGAAGTGAGCGGTCCGAACTGCCGAATCATAGAAAAAAGTTTATTTCTTCCTCAATTCTCAATAAACAGGCGCCCCACGGTCTGCGTCTTCGAAATCTACCTGTGCCTGTAGGCCGAGTCGTCAGGGGTTTTTTTTAAATAGTAAAAAAAAATATAATATTCCTTATAGAATAATTTATTATTAGATAAATTAAGTCAGATTTATTTACAAGCAAGAAGGATCTAATAAGTTTAGCTATCTCTAAAGATACCAGCTTGTTAGAGAAAAAAGAAATAAATACTCTACAAATTATAAAATAGATTACATTAATTGGAAAACAGACTTAATGAAAATCACAAATTCATCATGTCACGAATTCCTTATAAATAAAGGAAATTTACGTTGGTAAAATTTTTTCGCACGACATACAAGAATAACAAAACCATGTACTTCATTGTTTTATAGTACAGTTAACAGTACAATTTTTTGATTTAACAAATTTACAAATTTGTTAACAGTACAATTTTTTAATTTAAAATATTTACAAATTTTTGTCAACACTACAAATTTTTGACACTACAATAGGCCATCTCTAACACTATCTTCCTCAGAAAATAGAACGATTTAGTGAAGTTAAAATATAGGAAATATAAAAGATGAGCAGCAGATAAATTATTTTTGATGGCTAGAAAACTTAAGATTTGAAATTAATATAAAACCGCATAAGTTATTTATAATGTAAAAAAAAAAATAACTAATGTGACCTTATAAATTTACACAAAACTGTATGCAAAGCTTTCTTATGTCTGTTAAATCTAAGAAACAACTTTCAAATAATAACAGTTAATAATACAGTGTATGATATTATACCATTAATTTTCATCGAAACAATTAGTCATATGCCATCAATATTCATCGAACAATTAGTCTTTTTTTTTCTTCAGAAAATTGCCGTTCTCCAGTACTTAACTATAAATTAAAATACGCAACAAAATATTATTTACTCTCTTCGCATTAGATATATTTAAAAATATTACATCAATATTGTAACAAAATGATCCTGTTGTAATGATAAAAATATGATAAGTAGTTTATGGCAAAATTTAAATTTCTTAAATAATATAAAGTATTTCCAAAATATAAGAATTGTTACTGAAACCTTTCAAAATCTATGTTATCAGTATAAGAATGTTGGATAAGTATTGAGAGGTTCTTCTCTCTTTTTTTTTCTTTTGTCATTTTTTTTTCTAATTAGAGTTTTCTAGTTTTCCATGAATGCATTTCGTGAAATAGTTCGTCAATGTGCCCAGTTGTTGACACAAACTTTTTCAACTCCACAACTGGTCGTGGGTGTTAATTTATTTTACAGTATAGTGTAGAGACTTATTTAGTTAAAATATCATTATATTACATTTGTAAACAACTTTTATTATATATGTATTGTATTTTTTTTCTGTAATAAGTAGTTATCATTCAAAATTAGTATAAGAACGATGACAAAAAGTTTTGTGACAGTCGTATTACTTTTTAAAATAATAATATCAGAGATAAAGTAATTTTGTTAAAAACACAGTTAAAACATTATGATACTGACAATTTAATTGAATATTTTTCAAGATATTTTCTTAATATCACCATCATGTTATGAATTTCAAGGAATTTTTTTGTTTAAGGCAATAAATTTTTCGTCGCTATAATACATGTTACCTAAAAACACATTACGTCAAAAAGAAATCCGAATTGTAGCAATAACTTTAGTTCTAATTAATACAAGAAAAAGTGAAATGTAATGTTTTAATTCGTATAGAGTTCTTTATAAGTTTATGTGGATTATTTTCTCATAAAGGGTCATCGACATATTAAAATTAAACCTAACTTTTAGAAATTTAAATAGCAACACTATAATTTTATTACATACCCCATGCCAAACATTGTAGAAATAAAAATGTGTACCAATAAACAATGGTAAGTTGTTACTATATAAATTACTGAAAAATGAACCAAATAACGCTAAAGGGATAAACTTCCGTTATTTAGTTATAAATTGAACAGCAATTCATGCATTTCATTATTTTTGATTTTATATGATATTTTGTAAAATGCTAAACATAACGCGCATGCACATTTTAGATAAATATACTTTTACAAGATTAATTAATAAATAGTAAGGCTATTACTAAAAGTTCATAAATAGAAACATATATTTTTAGTGTTATTATTAGGATGCCCGCGGTCGAAACAGTGCCATTATTTTTCATCTTTTTTCACATCTGACTCTTCCATACATGCTAAACAAACAAATGATATATTTATAGATTTACTGATAAGTAATGTTTTTCTCGTTGTTACATAATATTGTTACATAATTTTTGTAACACATTTAGCTGCAATAAATGCAATTTTAAAACTGCAATTCTCCGATCACAATTTAATAAACATTTTACGCGTTCTTGAAGATAGAGTAATGCGAATTTGTAGCGCGTTCTTGAAGATAGAGTAATGCGAATTTGTACTGAAGATAAATGAAACATAGCAAATTGAGTGAAATAAAGAATTATAGGGATTCGTATTGAGATTTTTAAAGTTCTTAGAAAATTGTGTCTACAGCTCATCAAGGAAATATTACTATAACAGGATTGTAGAAAATCGCAAACAAGAAACTTTGGCAAAAGCAGCTTTATTCTTCGATTTTAGGAAGATTTCGTAGGTAATACTACCTATTACATTTTCCCCTAATTTGGAATTTATGAAAAAATTTTGTATATCTACGCTGATCATGACTCCCAGAACCCAAACCCAGTTCACAACTTTCTCTATCTATCTATGTCACTTTTTTATGGGCACGATAACTTCAATAATTCTGCACAAATCTCTGCCAAACTGATACATAAAATCAAGGTGCATAAATTCTTCGTTAATGGGCCAAAATCGAACCAAGGGGAGGGAAATGGGGAGGGGGCTTTTTGTGAAAACAGAAAAAACCCATAACTTCTTAATTATGATACGTGTCGAATCCGTTTAAAGTTATTATTACTTCTAGGAAAAGAGCAAAACATTTATGTTTGACAGATTTTTGATATAATTAAAAATGGCCCCAAGGAGGGAAAAAGAGCGGTTTAAGAAGAAAAAAATCATAACTTCGTCAATTCACAAGATATCAAATCCGCTTAAAAATTTATTATAAATCCTCTTAATATTATTTACAACTTTTATAATGACAAGTTTTTTTATAGGACCAACCCTTATAGAAAAACAAAATATAAAAACAAAAAAATCCCTGCTGGCTCCGGCTACAGACAAATGTAGATTTCGAAGTGGACGGTCCCAACTGCTGTCTCACAGCAAAAAGGTCATTTCTTCTGAAATTCCCAACAAACAGGCACCCCATGGCCTGCGTCTTCGAAATTTACCTATGCCTGTAGGCCGAGCCGTCAGGGATTTTTTTTTTACAATTAAAGTATTGAATACCGTTAGGATTTCTTGTTTTTTATTGTTTGGCGTACTATATACACAAAGTAATCTAAAAGTCACATAAGAAAAAAAAAAAGAGTTCGAAAATCCGAAAAGTAGACAGTAGCACAATACGATTATCGTATAAACTTGGAATTTTTCAATAGAAAAAAATTATTGCCATAAAAGCTCCATTCATCCCCAACAGTTAGCATTGTAGTGGTACCAAAGCTGTGCCTGTCGCTATTTAGTCCATCCTGTGACAGCAATTATCGTAGAAATCCTTTTCAATGGTCTGCAGAGTATCGTGCTACGTCTAATAATTATTATCGCTAATGGCCTCCGTCAAAACGGACTTTTTTTTTTTTTACTACAGTTGGCAAAAAGTATGGAATCAGCATCTACCAAGGCGCAATGAAAATTGAGCCACTTTATGTAAAGTTCTGAAGTTGGTGAAACTTTATTTTCTATTAAGGATTCATAAGCGTTTATAAAACACACAAACTAAAAATTAATTACAAAATGTCTTGACAGTTATTTTGCATACTTTTATTTCGCAAAAGGCTACCAAAAATAAATATGGAATCACGTCCTAAATGAGAAAAAAGTTTGGAATATTTGGTTAAAAATACATGGTTAATATCTTGTGTTTTCACATCTTACCTTGATGATCGCATTGATTCTGTCAGGCATTAGATTTAACAAGGTCTTTCCACTTGTTTGGATAGATGGCTGCCTTGCCTTTGGAGTCTTTTAGTTTCTGCGTTGATTTTGGCTGTAGCTTAAATAGGATGTTTTTTAAAGTATACCACATATAGTCGGTAGGATTGATATCTGGACTACGTGCTAGCCACTCCATTTGAGGAACATTAATTTTAGAAAGGAAATTTTTCACTCTCCGGGACTTATGGTACGAAGCATTTTCAACCATAATTATAACATCACTGTCTCCAAATTGATTTTCTAAACGAGTATTAAGGAAATCTTCTAAAATTGAAAGATATCTTTCTAAATTCCCATTCTCATTCCTAAAAAACAGTCTTCCATCCCTCTCAGAAGATATGCAGCGAAATATAATGATTAAATCAGGGAATTTAAAACGAAAATTGGAACAGTTTTCACACTCTGTTTCATTTTGCGACTTCCAAATGGATTTTTCTCTATCGTCCCCTACACGAATACAAATTTTTGATTCACACTAAACATCGCTAAACACTACTTGACTCCAGCCATCATCAAAATAATCCCGTTACTTTGGACCAACCATAATGTGGTTGTTTGTTTGTTTGTGCCGTACTGTCAGCTTGGGTTTTGCCTTGGCTTTGGAAGAAGGAGGTTCAGCTTCATTCAATCTGTTGCGCAGCATTCTGTTTGATACCATAACTGTGGATGCTTTTTTCCTTCCATATTCGTATCATTAGATGTTTTCCATCTCATATTTCTGAATATTTTATTAAAGTACAATCCTGACGAGCTGATTTAGCTCGTAGTGTACCAAAACTGAGGCGGTGTTTCACACATTTAAGCTGTAGGAACTTTCTTGACATTTTTCAAACAGTAGATTGTCTTTTCCACATTTTTATGCAGTGTACTTTGCTTTAGAAGCTTGATGGACACCTCTCTGATTTTTAAATCCAGCTCTTTGACGGATGCCATTTCATTCACTTGATTGAAATGAGCAAAGGAAAAAAAGCCTAATGTATTTATATCCGCCTCAAGTGAAACTGCGCAAAATCATTACGTAACAGTAACCACATCAGTAAGCATGAAAATTTGCCGTTTTAGAAAAAATAATATAAATAATGATTAATTTTTTTTTTTTTTTTTTTTTTTTTTTTTTTTTTTTTGTAGTTTTCGTTGTGTCTGTATATCTCAATAATGTTCACGATCGTTTATTATAAATAAAATGATTACAGCTTTACAGTTATAATAGAAATGTACATATTTGATTGTGAGTTACCGGATAGAGATGACTGATTCCATATTTTTTTGCCAGGTGTAGTGGTGCCATTGTGAAATGTGTTGCACCACTGTACAAAGTACTGGCATAGTTAAAAAAATATGTCGATTATGTCAAATATAATTATTATGACAAGACTTAACTCACTGTATAATTAAAAATTAATTTCTATTAAAAAATAAGCATGAAACCCTCTCACTTAAAATCAATTAAAACATATTGAATGAATTTTAAGATTTAAGAGATTAATTGAGGTAGCAATATATTGCTTAGTTCAAAAGCACTTTTAAAAAGATTCTGTAAATTGCTAAGACAATTTGTAATATATATTTTCATTTTACTTTAATTTATTCACAGTCGAATTGAAAAGCCGTTTTCAATTACAATTACATATTTTCTTAATAGAATAGCAATGTCTTAATAGATCTTATTTTTTATTATTGAATTTTGGATAATTTAAGCCATATTTTAAATAATCTTCTGCATTATATAATGGATATAATATTTCCAATTACTATCTCACGTTTAAATTAACCAAGTAAAGTTTAATTAAATGTTAGAATATTACGTGTTTCATTCAATTTTACATTTTAATGTCACCTACCCACTCATTGTTAATGGAAAAAATAAGGATTAAATTTTGCAGTAATGGGTTTGAACACGGACGTGAGGAATAAGTCAGTGGCGTTTCTTCCTATTGCTAGTTATTTTTTATTTCATGATTATTTTGTATATATTCTTTCTTTGAGTCATTGAAGTGGGATGTCAAGTTGTAAAAAATGAACATTTTCGCTTATACCAAATATAAAAATACTTTTTTTCTAACCAAAAACAATAAACAAGTTGATAAATTAATTTTCTGCTGTTAATTATGTCTTATCTCTTACGTTCAAAATGTGTTTTGGCATCTCAGCGATTGTAAATGACCAGCAGATTGGTATGTTACTGGTCTTGATCTGAACGCAATGAAATCATCTAGAGAAGTTCTCGATTTCAAATCAGGTCAAACTGTAAATATTATTGGCGTGTGTCTGAAAAGGATAAAAATCTGATGAAGTGAAATATGGAGAATATGGAGGATGGGCAGACCTTCGCATTCGAGTGACAGGTTATCAATTTTCTCATGCTGACTATGTAAGGACTAGTGCTATTCTGAGACATCCGGACGCATAGTGGCGATAGATATCTTTTTTATTCGAGACTCTGTGTTTAGTCTATACGTTTGTTGAACATAGAAATGTCTATCAACCGTTTCGTTATTCGGAAGAATTTCATTGTGAATAACTGTGTTTACCTTCTTAATTGCCACTCCCACGCAAGTCTTCGGAGAATGAATTTCGTTATCCACTGGCAAAGTTGTTTGTTTTACGAACTGAACATACTTTGCTGTACTTCACTTTGACAAAAACATACCATTTATCGTTGCCAGTACTGATAAAGATATAGAATTTTTTTTTTCACATGTAACATTTTGTTGTTTTATCTTTTTGATTGCAAATGCATAGAAACACTTGTCAGAAATGTGATTTTTTCTGGATATGACATTTGAAATGAAATCAGAGGAAAATATATAAATTTACCACACAGTAAATAAAATGGGCAAAAATAAAGTAATGACATCAACTGAATAAAATAAGTGTTATGCTATTTTAATTACTAAATGTACACACACTTTGGATGAATAACAATATCAAATTTTAGTTCGTTATTTTAAGAGCATGCAAATATATTAAAATCAGATTGTTCAATGTTTACTTAATTATTATTTAATACAGGCTGGTTGCTTTGGGGTGCTGCGTCTATTTTATACATACGAGGGCTAAACAGAACGTGATCTTCGTTTGACAAAAAATATACAACTTTGTTTTTCTTTTCATTAATTACACTGATTTGAAACTATTTTAATCTGTTTTATACAAGACATACATTTTTTTGGCTTAAAAAAAAGATTGTTGTTTGTAATTAACATGACTGAATCTCTTATTAAGCATGTTTGCAGAAATGTTTGATATTTACCAAAAATGTTTTCCCGCAAAAAATAATAATAGTTTGCTATTATTTTCAGTAAATGTGGACTAAGAATTAGCATAACACATAAAAATTAATTAAGAATGTAATTAACTAAAATCTCTGTCGTAAAACAAAAACGTCCATAGATATACCCATTAAATTATGACTGTGTGGTTATTTTCTGTAGGTTAAATTAAATATATTCTGTATGATAATATAAAACCTGTAAATTTCAGGAAATTCTAAAATATTTAAACCGATAGCTCATTTATATTAGTGACTCAATTTTATATTATCACTCACAACAACGCATAAATTGTAATCAATAAATCTTATATAAATATAATCATAACTTTGGGAAATAAGACGTTTTTGGTAACTGATTGTTTATGATAATCATGTTCCACACATCTTTCGAGCAAATTGTCAGCAGATAAATCCTGGTAGATATACTTTATGGCCCGCTGCATGTAGTCTGCCAATGAAGAGCCATGAACTGGTTTCACGCTCCGTGCGCTGTCTGATTCTACCGCATTTTTAAGACAGAAAGATCTTTTCTCCCAAAAATCGCTTCGTCCGCATATTCTTGAGACTATACAGAACCGATTTAAACAATAAAAAATTCAATCTTTTGAAACCGAGAATGTAGAAAACCCCTTAAGAGCAAACGGGTTAATACTTCGTAATGCAGCTGAATGCGATAGGTTTAGATTTTTAAAAAAAATCATGCTTGAAAATTATTTTAAAAATAATTTAAAAAATTAGTAAACTGAAATACAGTTTTCAAAAATATTCTATTTTAAAAGCACAATTTTATCCTTTTTCGACGGTATAAAAATTGAAATTGTATGATGTTCTAAACTCAAAATTTCATGAAAAAACATATTTTTGCTTTACGCAAGGTGCATAAACTCCTTAAAATTTCCAAGCACCAGTATTCCTATTTTTAAAAAAAATCCACTTAATCTTAAAATAACACACTTTTTAATCACAATGTTTAATCTAAGATTTTTTAATATTATTTTTCGATTAAATACGGTGAAAAATTTTATTAAAAATTAGGGTAAAACCATACGCACCTTGACCATGGTACGCATCCTGTAGATTTGGCTATTTAGACATACTGGTCTACATAGATACCGATAATTTAAAAAATATCCCGTACAAGCTTTTATGTTCTTAAATGAAAACGAGTTGACCCGTCCGGCGTTGTCTGATCCCGTGATAAAACCTTAAATGAACCCCAAATTAAAAAATATATACTGACTAGCAAAACCCGCGGCTTTGCTCGCGTAATTCGTGAAAAATGCCAAGTGGTATTCGTTGGCCTATTTTCATTAGAGGAAATTTTACTGCCACAGATAATTCAGAAATTACTGATTAAGCCACACTAATGTCGAAAAAAAAATCGAAAATTTATAACGTTTTTTGCTTTTTTACCCCTCCCCCCTGTGGTAGTGTCACCGGTATAAAATATAGCATATGTTACAGCAGGGATTGTTACCATAACTTTTGAAAATGGTTCTGTAGTTCCAGCGATTCCATAGAAATTGTAATTTAGAATGTTTTTAGACCGCTTTTCGCTCATCTCACTCTTTTAAATTTAAAATTTCTTTAGAATTTGTTCTTAGAGAGCATTTACATTTTATAAATAATTACCATGCCAAATTTCAAGTTTCTAGTTCCTTCAGTATAAAAAAAATCGAAATTTTAGAACGTTTTTCGCTCTTGCACCTCCCTGACGTAGTAGCACCGACATAAAATATATCCTACGTTATAGCAAGGACTGTCACCATCAATTTGCTACCATAACTTTTGAAAAGGGTTCGGTAGTTCCAGATATTCCACAGAAATCGTAATTTAGAATGTTTTTAGAACGCTTTTCGCTCACCTCACAGTTTTAAATTTCGAAATTTTTTTTAATTTGTTCTTAGAGCGCATTTACATCTTATAAGTAACTACCATGCCAAATTTCATGTTTCTAACAGTTTCAGTAAACAAAAAATCGAAATTTTAGAACGTTTTTCGCGCCTGCACCGCCTGGTGGTAGTGGCACCGGCATAAAATATAGCCTATGTTGGAACAGGGACTGTCACCGTCAATTTGCCACCATCACTTTTGAAATCGCTTCTTTAGTTCCAGAGATTACCCCCTACAAACAAACAAACAATCTTTACTACTTTATAATATTAGTATAGATAATTAATAATAAAAGCACTCGCAAGAAAACATTTAAAAAAAATCTTTTGTTGTACAAACCCTTTGAAATTTTTAATGGTTATAAATATAAAGCTTTTACAGCCCGTGTAAATATTACGTCAGAAATATTGTTATCTGGTTGCAAAATAAATTGTTTTCTTTCACAGAAAACGACACTTTTTCAAATTCTATAGAAAGGGGAACCCCCCCCCCCCCCATTTCCTTTTTCAGCATAGCGCATCCCTTCCTTTCCC
This sequence comes from Maratus michaelseni, assembly GCA_963931845.1. Lineage (NCBI taxonomy): Eukaryota > Metazoa > Arthropoda > Arachnida > Araneae > Salticidae > Maratus > Maratus michaelseni. The sequence goes on from OZ007587.1 coordinate 285,459,602, forward strand.
TTTTGTTCACCCCTCTCTCAAACAAAGCAGGTGGAAGAATGGATGCTCCTTCCAGGAAGGGGGAATAAAAATAGAATGAAGAAGAATTTAGAAGGAGTATTTTCTAGTGGTAATGTTGTGAGCAGTGAAGGAGAATAAGCGAGTTATTCTTTCCCCAACCCTCTTGATTATTTTTAATTCTATTTCCTGCGTTATTCAACCTTAAAAAAAGTTGAAGCATGCTCAGTAAGGTCGAATTTGTACTGAAAAATTAAGACTTTTACCTTTTTCTTTAATATATTAGATTTTTTCGATCAAATGTAAATATAGTTTAAATCATTAACAATGAAATTTAATATATGTTTTGATGAAAAAGAGATTGTACACACAGGTGACACCTTGTAATTTTATGTGCGCTTTATGTTTTACTTTTGAAAATCAATTATTCTGAGTGTAATTTTTTGTATTGTATTAAAAAATGTATTCAAAATTATTTTATATCTAAGAACTTCAAAATTGTTAACATTGAGAAAACCGACAATTGTTTTGTTAACAAATGCATCTTTATAGAACATTTTTCTAGCCGCTTGCAGCTACTCAGCCTTAACGAAATACCATAAATCAATTTCATGAGATGTGAAGATCGTGCTTGCTTCCAAATTACTTTCATTACACAATTAGCTTAGATCTGATTTTATTACTACAAAGGTCTCACATTAATCTGGGATATGTTATATGTTAAGCAGAGATGTTAGCGCGAACATAATCTGTGCGTAATTTAATGATGTCTCTGAACATGATTTAATTTTAATAATTTTAACAAGACATAATAATAAATGGCAGATTATATTTATTGAATTTATCTGGATAGTTTTCGTGATGTTTTAAGTATAGAAATGAAAAAATATATATAAGAATTTGATTATAATTTTCTTACATATATATTTTTTTTTCGCATAAATTTTCTTAAGGAGTTAAAAATGTATATTCGTATAATATTCATTAAATAAAAATTTATTCAATAAACATTTATTGTATATCTCTACCTTACTTACATATATTCCATAGTTTTTTGTTAAGCGATTTTTTAAGTAAATTAATGCTTTACTAAAGAGAAATTTAAAACTGCTGAATTCAGGTTATAAATCATTTATAAAATGTACTTGCTTTAATATGGTTTTACTTTTTGTAAATGTACGTATTTATACAGCCAATCTATCCACGGAATATAGTGACATCATATTACAAGGGAAAACTATTAACTCAGAAATGTTTATATAAGCTATATTAAAAATGATTAATTTTCTTCTGTATCATAGAAAAATAACATTTACTTTAATATAAGCTCGAAACATGTCACGACATTATTATTGTCTTCATTTTATAAACATCTGTTATCAGTAAAGTTATAGAATTGGATAACATCATATTTGGAATTAGTAAACTCCAGGCTACTAATTAGTATATTCCTACTTTTAATCAAAAATAGGGTATAGATCTTCATAGTAATCTATGTTATAAGTTGAGATTTTGTTTACTGTTTTTTTATCCTTCTTGTGTACAAACATTACAGTAGTGTACCAAATCAAACCAGCATAGTTATTAAAATCATTTTACTTAGATGTATAAGTGTTCCAAATTTTCTGTCATATTTTTTTCTTAACAAAATTTTATTCTGCCGAATAGTTTTTATTTTCAACATATACACATTTTTGAGAAATGTATGCTAAAAATATCTTAAGAATAAAAACGGAGAAAAAATAAATTCGCATGTAAGGAGACTAATTTTTAAAATATTTATATTTGAAATTAATTTTATAACAAAATACGAATTGTAACTTATGAATTTATAACAGAAATCGATTTCCATAATCTTAAAATATGTGAATCTAAAATTACAGCTCATTACACCGAGTTTAGTTTTTGAGTTATTCTTAAAAAATTACCAACATGCAATTATTAAAAATGAATGTAACAATAGCAGTTCCAAATTTTAATCCTGCATAGTTCCCAAGCTACAAAATGTCTGACTGAAAAACTAAATGCCTTCTCGTTTGGTATACCAAGTTAAAATTTTTGGGGAATACAAAAATTAAACAAATTTAAATGTTTACCATTTTTCGGGATTAAAAATTAATTATTTTACTGTGAAGACAACCCCTAAGCTTATTTTTTAATAAAGAAGACACAATTCCCTATCGAATGGTTACTTTTATTTTTCTCTTATTGTATTTCGCGGTAAAATAAAAGGAGGTTTCCGTTTTTTATTGACCGATGATGGTGCAATCGCTTAAAAGAAAAGAAATTTTTCTAGATATTTATTAACAAATTATCGCAGGGAGATACAAAATGCACTATACGGCTGAAAATTGTGAGTTCTTTCCGAATATAAGGACAATTTTGAATTAGGGGTCGTCTACATATTAAAAATTGCGTCAAATTTGTTTCTTCAAATGGTAACACTCACTTTTGACAATATATTTGAGTTCCTCGGATCAAATTATCCTGGAAAAATATATAGTTTATATACTTACTCTTAAATTTTTACTGAATTATAAAGAAACTATGTTAGGGGTTTGTCTATAAACTTCGAAAAATAAACTTAAGATCTTAAAAGAAAATAAATCGATGAAATGCGAATATAAATCGAGCTCAAAGGATTCCGTAAATTAAGATGTTTGTGTGTAGCGGAAAATGCGTTTTTCTCAAAAACTATATGACATAGGAAAATAGCTATAGTTTTCCAGCAGGGTTTAAATAAACGTCTACTAACTTTATTTTTTTCATAATTTTACTTTCAGTATATTCGGAAATAGAGGGGAGGGGGGGACTTTTTTTTGCAGGACATTTTCAACGATATCACTGAAAATATAATACCTAAAATTAAAGCAAATGTATTTTTGAGTTCGGTGTTGCGAGATCTTTCAGACGATATCCCACATGATATACACAGAATTTTTTTAAGTAACTTAATTATTAATTAACCCCCTTAATTTTTCTTAAACATATTTGTGATGGACTAATAATCTGAAAATATGTGGATCAATTTTGCCCTTCCGCGTTCCACAATTTACGAGAAAAAGATTGGGACAGACGGACAGATCGACAGACACATGAGTGATCTTATAAGGGTTCCGTTTTTACTTTTAAAGTACGGAATTCTAAAAATACAGAAAACACTGAAACGATTCCTAAAAACATTATAAAGAAATTCTAAGTATTAAGAAATCATTGAAAATTTTAGTTTATTTGTAGTAACAACTGAGCAATATTAGGTTTTTTTTATAGACTTCGTATTGGTACAGTTTTATATTCAGTTGATACGTAAACAACCTCCCGAGAGTTTAAATACTTTACATAAAAGAAAATGTTAAAAACGTTTACCGGGAGTTGTCCAAAGTTTTTTTTTTTTTCTGTGGATCCTTTAAATAACAGAAGATGGTCTCTTTAGATTTAGACCATAGAAAATTATTAAAAAAAATTCTCAAAACTAATGATAGAAAGGATTTTAAAAGCACATAGCTATGTTTTCGATGATACTCACTCTTTTTATGTAGGAATTAATGTAAATTATACTTCATATAAAATCATCGTTTTACACCGTTGCAAGGTAGAACGCAAATCGTGTTTGTGGACTAGCTTACGCAAAATAGCTTCCACACACATTAATTAATTAACTGTGACTTTTTTCAACAATTTGATTCAAAAATTGTTGGTTAATTTAACCATCATAAACTAATTAGAGGCGAAATAATAGGCAAAAAATAAAAGAAGGAACTAAGCTTCTCTAGCACGTACAGTGCATAAGTAAATCAGCTAAATGATGATTAAAGCAATGATAGGATCAATTGACTGGTTCATTGCTATGCAACAAACTTATCCACACTCCTCTATACAAATTGTACTCTTTACAAAGTAATTTATCTGAATTGACTGGATGCGATGTTTAAGGAATGTTTATAGACCAATAATGTCTGAACTAAAAATCAAAAAGCAGATTAAAATTAAGACAGGACAACGACTGAAATAGAAGGCCCTGTGACAATCCTTCTTCTCCTGACTTTAATAAGTCTAATTAAATCTTATTCTCACTCATTTTTAATCTTACTCACACATGGAAATCTGAAGTTTAAACCAGATGTGGGCCCTTAATTCTCAAAAGGTGCCGCATCCAGATGTTCTGCATAAAATTTCGTCTGTGCAGACCGCCAGATTACTTCAAGATCTCGAGCATCTGAGTTTTCTAATAAACTTAGAAATTATTGCAGATATAACTTTGTGCCGCTCTTTTTCAAGTGACGTTATATGGACATTAATGTTCTCATATATTTTAGCCACTCGAGGCCAGATGCTTATGTCTGTCATGCACTACAGATTTCAAAGAAGTGTTCATCTCTGAGATACTGAACACGTGCGAACACTTCAAATCTACCCAACCTATATACTCAACGGGCGGAGGCCTGAGTAGGTAGTCTGTTCTCAGTTTCGGCCAAGCAACGAGCTCCTAGGCTTCTCTAGTGTGAAAAGGTCTATGTATGCGGCCCCTGTGCCGTTTAGGCAAGAACCTTGCCGTGTAATTGAAAGTACTCTGATTCCTTGAGTGTAAGAGAGCGCCTTGCTCTGGAAAAATCTCTCTCTACTGAGACTGTGTTGTTCGGCTCCCAGTGCCGAGTCGAATATTCGGAAATCCTGATATAAAATCCCCAATGGAAGCTTATTACATGTTGCTTATGTATTTTGTTGTGTGTACTGTGAAAGTAACGTAATTAAATCCGTGTTTGCTTAAAAAACTGTTTGATGATTTATTAATTACGCTACAGCCCTCTCATTTATAACTTGTGGAATAATTCACATACTTTCTAATATTTCAATGTGAAACAGTCATAAATAAATATATTGTACCTAAAAATAAATAAATAAAATTTATTTATTAAATTGATAATAATATGCCATTACGTTAACTCCATGTTATCTAAATACGTCTTTTTTAATTATAAGCAACCGTCTGTTAAGTAATTCCAACGTTAAAGCGTTTCTTATTCAGTTAAAACCTTTTAAGAGCAGATTTAGGTCAAAATTATATCTTGTGTAACTTCATATTCAAGCAATGGTTTCATTTTACAAATTATATTAATACTGAGTTCCAGATAGAAATATTATATCGAGTTTTCTATGTACTTCAATTAATAAGGGATAAAATATATTATCTGAAGAATTTTGCTGCAATGCAATTATTCCGTTAAGTTTCGTATTCAAGTTACATGGCATACCAAACATACAATGGGAAAATTCAAAATCGGATAGCTTAATCTAAATTACATAGTACATTCTTTCTTTTATTGATGTTTACGTAAGCTTGTTTGTTCAGACATCATCGAAAACGCTTTTTTAAATTAAATCATGGACTTCTTCTGTAGAAAGTAAAATAACGTAATAATAGATTTTCACTAATGATAATTATAAAATGTTTTCTAAAATTTTATTATGTAATATTTTCTTTTAAAATATTTTAAGCAGAAATAAATAATATGGAATACATTTATTTCTGATAGCTTTTATTCGGTTTAGTTCTGTTAGAAATGTTTTTTTATTTATTCCATATTAATATATCCAACTAACCTCAAGGGTACATTTTGTAAATATTTAAATTGTTTTTAAATGTATCAACTTTTACTTCGAAATGTGATTAAAACAATTACAAAAAGAAAATCAAATCTATTTTTTAAGTTAAAACAAAGCGATAGTACAACGAAAACTAACTCTGACACCAACAAGAAAACTCAGCAAACAATTACAATATTAGCATTTCCTTAATTTTACAGAGAAGTCATTCCATGTAAAACAAACAAATTTTAGAAAAAAAGTTCTGCCGTGCCATTCTTGATTTTGGTGAAATGTCGTTGGTGATATGTACAACATGGGTTTAAAATTATTGTGACCCTTCCTTAACATTTTCCTAAGCTGTGACGATGATACCCGTCACTAATTTATCGCTTTTTTAGTTAAAAATAACTATCAGGGCTTTTAGTAATGTTATTTGTTATTTATAATCCGAAATATTTGTAGCTAAATAAAGTAAAAATTGTTGGTGTAACATTCTGGTATCTATTTTGAAAAACAAATACGGTACTAAATTAACAAAACTGACATTTAATAATTTGTTAAGTGGCTACTGTAGTTTTTTTATGCTAAAATTCTTTAGGCAACAATTTTCTGGCGCCTCTAACAATTTTACACCCGGGGCAATCGTCCCAATGGAACGCCCATACACTATGTCACTGCTTGTGAACCTCAAAACAGCCTTTTTTGTATCTTAAAAAAATAGATGAGATATGAACTTTGTTTATACCATGGCCAAGCAAAAAACGCGATCTAATGTTAATTTGAGTGATAATGTGTTCAATGGAAGATATATCTCTCGAGTCGTTTTCTCTATGATTGCAAAGAGGACAGACTGTCTGATTGAGCCACGCTAATTGGAAAATCATTCATCATTTTCCATTCAGCCGGATATTTCCCAGGATTCTTTCCATTAGTCTATGTAGTTTCAGACTAATTACAAATGACAAATTATTAACCAAACATATTTTATACTTAGTTTTAGTACAAAAATAGCTGCAGGAACTTAAAATGCACTAAATGCTGAGATTTTATAAAACCAAACTTAAAATATGCTTAAAATATTAAAAAGACAAAATATTTTTAAAAACACACTAATCAGCGGAGTTTGACAGAATGACAGTCACATGAAAGGAGAAGCATGCTTCTACACCAATTTTATTAAAGAAAACTAATACTTTTTGTTTACAAATTGCTAAAAGTGGACATTTTTCAATTACAATTTTATAAAATTAATACTTTGTATAAAATTAACAAAAATTGACGTGATTGGGTATTTTCAACCAATTTGATAAACACTGAAATCCGTTTTGTCATTTTCTGCAAAAAAAAAGCCGCTTCGTCGCAGTGTGCAGCGGTCCGTTGTCATTAGCAGAACAGGCGACCCCCTTCATGACTGAGAATGTTGAGAAGGAGGTAATCCCGAGCACGGAAGATACCACCTGAAAAAAAATAAAAGATATTTTCGGTAAGTTAAAGGCATCTCGATTTCTTGCTTTAATGAAAATCAGCAATTACGATTAAAATGTCCTAAATGTCGTCCAGTATGCATTCTCAAAATTTTTTCAGCTAAATAGGCTCAGTGGTTTTTGTAAGTTCCATATTTGTGAAAATTGTAATCGATATACTAAACGTTAGTGAAATTCTATCATTTGAATTGCAATACACGGATTTAAATAAAGGCAGAAAAGTGAATAACGATTAGCGTAAACATATTTTGATAATATCAAAACATTTTTAAAAATAAAACAAGAACTAAAAAAATATGTATGAGGTATAGATTATGAAAAACACTTTTCTGGAAATTACCACCCATAAACAGAAATATACATCATAAAATTATCCATATCATTTTGTGCAGTCCTTTATTTGAATTTATTTACATTATACTTACACCATATGCTATAGTTCATCTAATTAAAGCATAACACAGATTCAGATTCAACCAAGCAAGAAGGCCTACCATATGGCTTTAGCCCCTGCAAGCCCTGCTTGGCAAGTTTATTTTTTTAAAAAAATTACATATTTTTACATATTTGACAAAGCAGCCCAGCTTAATTTGCAGAAAAGTCATACTCAAAAAGTCATACTCAAAAGTCATACTCAGCAGAAAAGTCACAATTAATAAGAGTTTAAAAATTATTTGAAATTGTCAGATTTTTAGCGTAAATATTTTAAAAGTAGAGACAGTGCATTTTTTCAATAAACTTCTTCATCATCAGGAAAAGCATCATCATCATCATCAACACCAATGATGTGTACTGGTGGCATTTGGATTAACAATTGGTTTTTTTTCTATTAAAGACATGCAGCTAATTATCTTTTGAAGCAATGAGGATTTCGCCGAGATTGATTTGAACCAATTCGACAGAGAGATGGTGTCTGTTTTCCTCAAATGTAGAGTAGCTGTCAATGGGCATGCGAGAACGTAATGTAGCGAATCCCCTCTTGCACCACAAGTGCATCTTGAAGACAAAACTTTATTAAATTTAATTAAATAAGCCGGGAAAGGGCCATGATTGATAGCTAATATATATAGGTATCGGTGACTTAGAAGATAGTCTTCTGAAACTTTTGGCTTCAAGGCATAGTTATATCGCCCAGTGGGACATAAGTCCCAATCACGTTGCCATGAGTTATGTAAAGTTTGCTTTAACATTCTCTTAAGATATGAGGATGGATATGGTATAAATTTTTCTGGTATTAATGAATTTGGATCAGTTTCTTCCTTTGCTAACCGATCCACTAATTCATTACCTGTTATGCCTGAATGTCCTTTGACCCATTGTAGATAAATTTTTTGTGTTGCTCCTTGCAGAGATTGGATTATTTGGCTGATTATTATATTTTTTGTAGATATATCTTTTAGTGCTGATATTGTAGATTGGCTATCGGATTTTATAACTATTGTGCGATATTTTGATTGTTTTGACCATTGTATTGAGTCCAATATCGCCAGCTGTTCCGCTTGATACGTTGAGTTTTCGTTCTGTATTCTTTGCTGATATGTATATATTATTTCTTCTTCTTTAAATACACAGTAGGCATAACCCGTGCCGATTTCAGTTTTTGAGCCATCCGTGTATATTTGCACATCTGTCTCTATTTTATTTTGTGCATCCAGTATATTAAGATATTCTTTTGAGGTATCTATATATTTTTGTAAGCTTTGTTTTGAAATGTATCAGAGTGATGTGGATATGATGGCACTCCCAGTCTCAGTATCATTCCTTGGTCTGCAATCTGTTTCAGTTTTAAAGGTAATGGAGGAATTCCTGTCAGGACATTTAGAGCCGATGTAGGAGATTTTGTATATGCTCCAGAGATTAGTAGCAGACAACGACGCTGAATAGATAAGAGCAGGCGAAAGCCATGTGACTTTTGCAATCTTCGAAACCATGTAGCTGCTGCATATGAAACTTTCTTTTCTAGAATGGAAGTGTACCAAGTTTTTATGATTTGTTTGGAAATGCCACTTGTGGTTGATGCAAATTTTAACAAGTTTTGTATTGTTGCTGACATTTCATCCCGTTTGATTCTAAGATGTGGCAAAAATGATAGGGTTGAATCTAAATGTATTCCTAGATATGGCATAGTATTTTGAAAATGTACTTTGTGTTTATATAAAAATGTATATTGCGGAAATCTTAATATTTTGTTATTTTATAGAATGGAAAATATAGATGAGTAAGTACGGAAATGTAGTCTCAAATTTCTTTTTTTGTTTCGTTTGTTAACAGGATTATGTGAAGATTATGTGAAGATTATGTGAATCAAGTTTGAAGATTGGACGCCGTTTTAAATACTTTGGACGTCTGACATTCAGACATTGACACTTGTGATATGATATTTTCAGGTCTGAAGTTTGAGCCCAATCGCTAATTATTTGAAGAGCTTCATTTCCTCTCCTTTCTAGTTCGGCTCTAGATCTTGCCTCAATGATTAACATTAAATCAACCGCATATGCTATGACTCTTATATTTTTATTGCTGAGAATATCGATTAATTGCTACATAAACACTTTCCACAGGAAAGGACCATAGCACGAGCCTTGTGGTCAGCCTTTGAAAAACCAATGTATTTCATCCATTAGCCAGTTGGGATATGCTCCTCTTTTAGTTAGGAAGGACCTTGTCGTGTTAATATAGGGCTGTTCAATATTTAGTTGTTGAAGTAGGATTAATGTCTGCTCCCACGGAAGATTATCAAATGCATTTTTAAAATCTATTGACAACAGGGATATATACGAGTTGTTTTGTTTAATTATTTCTATGTGTGAGAATAGTATTTGAATTGCTGTTTTTGTTGATCTCCCTTCCGTGTATCCATGTTGATTTTCAAAGAGTATTCTATTTCTGTGTAAAGAGAAGTTTATCCTTCGCAGTAAGAGTTTTTCATATATCTTTCCGAAAACAGGGAGCAAAGTTATTGGCCTGTAGGAATCAATCTCTGTAGGGGGTTTGCCCGATTTCAAAAAATACACCAACTCTCCTATTTCCCAACCATCTGGAAAATAGTTCAGTTTTAGTAGTGTTATGTACATTTGAAGTAGGAGATCTTTTTTAATTTTGAAAATATTTCTTAATATATGATGATCGATGTCATCTATTCCCGGCGCTTTGTTAGCATCAAAAGAGTAGATGCTGTCTCTCAATTCTTGAATAGTGAACGACGGTACACTGTCCGTTGACTGTGGATGCAGATTAGCTTTTGGATTAGCTGATGGACCAAAAATTCCTTTTGTCAGATCTGTGAATAGTTGCTTTTTAGTTTGGGTTATGGTGTCTGAGGAAGACAGCGCATACGATTCTTTATGATAGAAATCTTGAAAAGCTACCTTTTGTAGTTTCCCATATGGAGTTTTTGTTTTTTTACAAAATTGATTCCATGCATCATTCTTAGCTTTCTTTACAAACTTTCTGTATTTAGCTTTCTCTAATTTATATTTTGCATAATGTTCAGGAGTAGTCTCTGGTAAATTTGATTTCTTTCTTAAAGCTCTAACCAAACTTCTTTGTTTTCTGATATCCTCCGTCCACCATGTTATTTGTGGTGTATACGCTGACTTTCTTCTTTTAAAATTTTTCTTACAGATATTGGTGAGTAATGTGATGAATTTTTCGTAAATATCATTAAATGTATCTATATCTTCTATATTATTAAAGCATGTATTATTTTCTTCTATTTGACTGTGAAAAGCTGTGTTAAATTTATGAAATGATACATTTTTTGTTCTGAATCGTCGTCTGGGAGCTTCGGAATTTTTATATCTAATATTAAAGTTATTAAACGATGATCACCAAAATCCATCTCCTCCATCACTTCCCAGCTGGCTATGTGAGAGAAGATCGGCATTGAAGCTAATGATACGTCCGGCCAGCCTTTCCTGTCTTTTGACTCGTATGTCGGGGAAGCATGTGGGTTATTGACTACTAAAAGTTTGTGAGTACACATTTGATGAATTAAATGATGCCCTCTGTCATTTTCACTGTTGTATCCCCATAGAGGACTGTGAGCATGAAAATCACCTAACATTAGGAATTTTGCTGATTTTCCTTTTATTTGTTCCCATTCTTGCAAGTCTTCTTGTATGTCATGAGAGGGAGGTATATATTGGCAACCTATTGTTAGATATCCTTCTATTGTCAATATATTTACAAAGACTACATTTTGTGTTGCTTTTATTTGAAGATGTTGGATTTCCGTGTTTAAAATGGCTATGAAACAATTTCTAGATAACGAAGAGTAGCATGGTAGTGAGCTTGGAAGACCATGTGGCCTTTTATTTGTTATGGGGCAGTCTTGGAGACAGGCTATTGTGTATGTTTCATTTATTAATTTTTGAAAGAGGTATGATGAAGAGGGATGCTGGGCGTATTTTTTGCAGGTTTAATTGCGCTATTTTAAGGTCTTCCAATTTATGAATATTAACATTAGTAGAATTTTGAAAAGGAGATGAATTTGAGTTTGTATTTGATGAAACGGTTTTAGAGGAACTATTCTTTAAGTTGAAAATGATCTAATGGTATTGTTGATGCGATATTGTCTATTTTGGAGAAGATTTTGGAAATCTTGACACTTGTTTGAGTTTGCACTGTGTTTGTAGCTAAATGTCATGCCTTTCTCATCAACAGTATTATAACAATTTATGCATCTATGTAAGTTTAGATAATTGCGCTTAGGACATGTACTGGACTCATGGCTGTGCATACAATATGCACACGCTTGTTTGCGTCTACATTTTTCATACTTCTTCTTCTTTGTCTTTCAAGATTGTTTGCAGGTCTACTTCTTTTTGTTTTATTATTTCCAGCAATTCTACTTCTTTGAAAGCATACCACAGTTGAAAATGTACTTTCAGCTAAAGTTAATTAATTCGAATACTTTTAGGGGCACTGTAAAATGATCGATAAAATTTAAAAACACCGCAGAATATAATTAAGTTTAGTTAAGCTTGAAAACACAACTCTTGCAGTTATCCCTCATAAATGATAACCTATCTTAATTTTTCGCGATGCTCTGTAAACAAACAATAAATGTTACATGCCATATCCCCTCTATGGAAGATTTTATCGTGCAGTTTAATAGAGTATATCAATTTCATAAAACGCACTACAAACTATTACCGTCTATACAATCGAATTCTTTTGTGTGGCCCTGTAAATAAATAATAAATGCTATGTACACCATTTACTATAAGAACATATTTTAGTGCATATCAACATCGTATATTAATTTCATAATATTAGAAATAGTGCAGCATTAATAAAATATATATTAATATTTATCTCCCATAGACTACAATGTAGCTGAATTATTTTGAGTCTCTCTGTAAAGGAACTATCGAAGTATAAATGCTACATACTTCATTTTCAATTGCAAACATGCTATAGTAAATCTTAATACCATATATTAATTACGAGGCAATCAGAGTATACTTACGAGAGTTAAGGCACGGACAGACTGCAGATAAACAGCAGATGGCAGACGGCAGACAAATTGAAGTCACAAACCCTTTTCAATATAATTGAAAAGTGTTAAAAATAAAACACTTTCTCAATTGAATAGCAAAAACAAGAAAAATAGTTTATAAATATTTCGTTTTCTCAATTTTGTTTTTATCTCACGTTTAACTTATGATGCCTCATATACTTCTATATGTACGCAAGTACGCATTATATGCGTGTATAATGCGTACTTTTTCCCCAAAAATTTTAGGGCTAAAATATTATACATTATACATGAAATATATTGTTTTAATTATATCTAATCATACATGTTTTCATTAAGCCACTAAATCATCAATTCTAAGATGCAGCGTTTTTCAGTTTTTCTTCTTTCTTTCTCCATAATAATATTCAGTACTCGACAACATGGTATTTTTGAATATTTTATAGTTCTAGCTGTGCTTGTAATTGCGGTAACATAACATAAAACTTGCTGTTTAAAAGCAGCGGTCAAAATAGTCGCATCGTATTCGCTCACTCTCAAAAAAAAATAATAAACGCAAGAAATTAAAACGTCTTTCACATTTTCTAATAAATATAGTAAGCATTACATTTTCGGTGTTGATGAATATTTTAAAACAAACTTTTTAATTTGAGAAAAATGTATATTGCGGAAATCTTAATATTTTGTTATTTTATAGAATGGAAAATATAGATGAGTAAGTACGGAAATGTAGTCTCAAATTTCTTTTTTTGTTTCGTTTGTTAACAGGATTTTTTTTTAATTTTCTAAATACCATTAAGATGCCGTTATAGCACTATGGTGCTCATTATTAGCAATATCAGGGCTACACTAGATAACGGGCTTGCTCATTCATTATCATGACGTCACAAATGGTGGCTGGCTGCAGCCGCGACCAAAGACATATAGCGATTGGCATAAAACTATGGGCGCGTTGCTTTATACCAATCGCTGGTCGCGGCTGCGGCCAGCAACTATTTGTGAGGTCATAAGATTGAATGAGAAAGCCCGGTATCTAGTGTTGCCCTGGCGAGACATATTCTTCTTTCGTTTTTTCCAATCAAAATGAAGAGGTGCACATTATACTTCAGTAAATATGGTGTAACCATTTAACTTTGCGGATACAATTAAAATTCACTGGCAACGAACGAATTCAGAATAACTTTTATCATGGTCAAATTTATGTTATAATAACGAAATTTACATCATTGTTTTCTATTGTGTGTGTGTGTGTGTGTTTTTCTATCACCCCTGGTTAGAAATTGCATGACTAAAATAATTTCATTATTTAAATAAAATAAATGGTTTAAGGTGTAATATTGTCTTTCTTCAGAAGAAAAAAAATAATTGTCCATTTATTTGAAGACCTTATGCTCTTCTAAATAAACATTCAGCATAGTTACTTTCAAGAATTCCAAAAGAGAAGGAGACCCACTTAATATACATTAGTACCTTTGACATATTCTGTAATGAGAAAACTGTGTTTCTAGATAAGCTCGTGAATATTAAAATAAGCTAAGAATTTACTTTATGGAATGTAAACATATATGGAACAGGGGAATGTGTTACAATGATTTAACATGTTCAGTAGTATATAAAATGGAAAAATCGTAATTAATAATATTCTAAAATACTTCTGATTTTAAATCCAAACTATCTTACACAATGAAATAAAATAAGTAATAATACATATTCTATTCATACAACTATTTCTGTAACATAAAATGTCATTTATTCGTACATGCATTTTTACAAAATGCAATTCTTCCAACGAAACGCTATAATCGTGTTTTGCAACATATTAGGGAGAAAATTCATAAAAAAAATTTACTATTACACTTACTGACCTTTCAGGCGTTTCCGAGGCCTATTATAATATCCGTAAATATACGTAAAATCAATGTTGAATGATTTTATAAATTTAAACGAAAATCTTTCCCAAATATCCTAAATGCAGCATACACCCTCGAATTTGTCAGATTCTATATTTTTAAGTGAAAATCGACCCAAAACAAACCTAGAGTTAGGGTTCGGCAGGGTTCCCCAACTTTCGGTTCTAGGTTTGCGGAACGGGTGTTCGTTTAGGCATATGAATATATATATATTTTAACAAAGACATACGTAAAGAAAAGTACTATCTATAAGTGGGTATTTTTTATTTTTTCGTATTTTGTTCATGCAAACGGTTGCAGATTTTTTTTAAATTGTCAAAAAATGGCTAAAACGGCTTTTCGATTTTTTTTTTGACAGGGTTAGTATTTGTATTTTTTCAAACGCATTGCACTATTAGAAATATAAAAGTATGTAGATATAGACTGGTATTTTTTCTCGCATTTCAAATATTTAACCCGATGAAGGCTTCAGAAAACGAAAGAAAACACACGGAAAAAGACCCTTTGAAAAGGTTAATATTGATATTTTTTTAACAGATTGCACCGTTAAAGATTCTAAAATACGAAATTTAAGAGTCTTTTTCTGTTTTTCGTATTCCGAATAGTTAAACTGATGCTGCTGCGGAACACGTTAAAACATTTGTGTTTTCCGACTTTCGGTTCTACATTTGCGGAACCGGTTTTCGGCCGCATTGCTGAAACTTTTTACACTGTTGTTCATAATGGTTTTTAATTAATATATATCTTAGTTAACAAAAGATGAACTATCTAAGCATGGGTGCATTAGAACCTCCCTTCGACTATCCTCATCCAAATTTTCTTCTTTCTACGTGTGGTAGATTTCTCTAGCTCTTCATACTCTTTCTTTTTATTAGTATAGATTAAGCTGACCGGCCGGCGTTGCCCAGGTCTGTGGTAATAAAATTAAATATACCTAAAATCATTGTTATCAAAAATCTTTCCAAACGAACCTAATGTTGGGGGCCCAATTGCCTTTGGCAGTGTACAACAACGTGATTTTTTTAAAAATACATTGGATCATTTAATATTAAAAATAACAGTTCTTATTGTGGACACTTTGAAACTATGAATTATAAACATAATGTTTCCAAAGTCGTAAAAAATTCGTAAAATAATATTGATTTTTAGTGGTAGAAGGGTTTGTAAAAAGTGTTTTCTTCCCATTTTTTTCACATCGGGTCATTTGATACAAAAACAAAATAGTTCTTATTCTTGTTTCCGCAGCCTGCGCATAATTTACTTGCAAAAAAACTGCTATTCAGTTGTAAAAACATGAACAAAAGACGTATTCACGTTCTGTTCGAATATTGAGCAGATTGTATTATTTTTTAAATACCACTGAATAGGCTGAAAGTTTTGAGATTTTTACATGTGATATAAATAAAACGTCTCTGTAAGAAAGGGTAAAACATTTGTGTTAAAATACCGACATTTAATTACTTTAGCCTAGAAAAACAAGTCCTTCGAGGAGTCGTGAAGTAACTTCCAGTCACGATTTTTTTTTTAAAGGGTGGTCATTCGTATTTTTTGCACCGTTACTATCTCGTTTAATTAATAAAAAAATGAAAAATAATATCCTTAAGTGCATCAGTATCAGCATTTGACTATGCTCACCCAAATTTGTAGACCTCTACGTGCGGACTGATTTTCCTAGTCATCGAGGACATACTAACACACACACACACAAACATCCTTTTTTTGTTACATACTTTCTTTTAACTTAGATTTATGTATGTATGTAGCAGTCAAATCTTGTTATTCATTTTTTACCCAACTTCCTGTTGACATAGAGCTTTGAAATTTGGAATATATATGTATTCCTGAGGAAACTACGGGAATTGGACACTGAGTTTTTAAAATTCGATCCCTAAGGAAGAAGGCGGCAATGTTGGACCAAAACTTGCATTTTACGCATAGAAGTAACGCTACGATTGTTTAATATTAATTGAAAAATAGCTCCATTGCTTCAACATTCATCCATTGTTGCTCGCATCATTATAACATCAGCATTCATCGACTCGCACATTTGTGCCTTATAATATAAGTTAACGTTTTGTGAATTTTAATGAAAACATATTTTTTTAACTACATTTAATTTATTAGTATAGACAATTATAAGAAAAATTTGCTATGAAATAAAAAAGTAACAAGAATTTTAAGAACGTTTTTCTTCAGATAATAACATTTTTTTTAAATTAAAAATTAAAAATCTAAATTCTACAGTATGCAAGAAAAATAATCAAAAGATAACCTTAACTCAAGGGCTGTCATTAATAGGTTATAAACTGAATGGTCAGCTAGTGATGCTAAAAACTAGGGCGTCGAAAATTTCATAAGTCATAAAAATTGATTTTTATCAATTTCCAGCCTTTAAATAACTTAGGTAATGTAAGACAAATATTGAAAATATTGTTTTTCTGAAAGTTTGCTGTTTCGATTATTTTCTGATTTCACTATCTCTTCTTTGCACTATACTTGTGACGACGTCTTTGGTCACCTAAAATATTTGGATTATTACTCGTTATTCGTAAATACATTTTTTGTTGGTGTTCTGAAAATATTTCTGGAATAAACTTGTTATCGAAGCATTGGAGAAAGCATTTCATGTTTGGCTGCTTTTAATGCGAACAACATAATATTTTGAAAGTAATATCTTTGTCAACAACTATATTTTGACATGTTTTACAAATTTTGTATCCATAGAAATTGATTTTGCTCGCATGTAGATCTATCTTTTAGTTTTTAAAATTTATTTTGAGATATTCAAATAGGTTGTTAAAATTTGAAACAACAATTGTGTCAGTGGGTCACTAAGAACATATTTCTAAATCGTATTTTATCTTTGGCTAGGATACTTCCACAACTTATTTCCTTAATTCATACTTGCACAAATGTATTTTAGTATTCACAGATATCGCATAGAATGCCGATTCTTTATGGAAGAATGCTCTAGGGCCGCTAAAATACTTTATTAATGGACCCTAAAATTTTCTGTCCAAAGTCGCGTATAGCCTAGGTCCGGTATTGCATACACTATATGGCCAATGATGACCGGTCACTTGCGATTTTAGATGTTTTGTTCAATATCTAGAAAAATACATAAGGAATTACCCTGAAACTTCAAGCGTATAAACAGCATAGTCGACGTCATATATTTCGGCAAAGATATTTTCCTGAAACCCCATAGGGGGCCGTCAATAAATTGAAGAAAAACGAACATATTTTGGATAACCCTGTAAAAACTAATATAGCAAAAGAGTTGAAACGGTAGTACATGCTTAGGAGGCTTCTTTTAATGAACTATGTTCATTTTTATGAGGATAGCACTTATACTCGTGGAGAAATTACGGTTTTTATAAAAACAATTCCAAATTTCACCAAGTGTTTTGCTTATAATTTTCAGAGTTCATAATATAAAAGAATGTTATTTTCAGGAATGATGACAAACAACAGTATATACAATACCCTGCAATCAGAATTAAAAATTAATAAATATTGGATGAAAAATGAGCAGGTTCACCAAATACTGTTTCGATGCGCATGCGCGAATTCAGTAAAAATATACTGCGCATAATATATTAGCTAAATGCATAGACCAACTTTTGTGAATGTCTCAAAAACATAGCTTAAAAATTCTGATAGTAATCGTAGATAGAATAAACTCAAAATTCGCTGTTCCCAAAAGGAAGCAAAAAGATAAAGGGGTTGTACAATAAAAGACACTTCATTCTTATTATGTCAACTTTCATAAGCTAGTATATTTGGATACAGCCCCTTATCTGTTTGCTTCCTTTTGGGAACAGCGAATTTCGAGCTTATTCTATCGTAAAAATGAGCATAGTTTATTAAAAAAAATCCTCCTGAGCATGTGCTACCGTTTCAAAGCTTTTGTGATGTTAGTTTTTACAGGGTTATCCAAAAGATATTCGTTTTTCTACAATTTGTTGATGGCCCCTAATGGGGTTTCGGGAAAAAAATCTTCGCTGAAATATATGACGGCTATCATGTTGTTTACACTCCTGACGTTTCAGGATAATGTCTCATGTATCTTTCCAGATATTTAACAAAACGTCTAAAATCGCAAGTGACCCGTCACTATTGGCCATATAGTGTAGTTCCAATTTTAAAATTTAAGGATAACACTCTCTGTACCAAAATTACTGATTTCTACAATCTAGTTATGGTGAAAATATTGCTCTATTTTAAACATCACTTGAACTATGAGTTAAAATATGGGACTATATCAATATTCAAAAATGCCGTTTGAAAATATCGTGATATTATGGCTAAATTTGTTAAAAGAATATTACTTAACGAAAGTAACAATACTCTTAGAAAAGACATAAATACAAGTATATTGTTCACATGTAACGTGACCAAACGTCCTCGAATTTAGGGGATTGCCCCCAAATTTTGATTTTTTTAAGATTACTCCCCAAAAATATTTTGATTGTTTGGGGACACAGAATGTCCTAAAATTTAAAGATTTGCACTTGTTTGTCATCAAAATTACTAACAGATTTAAATTTTTGTAGATTTGAAGAAGTAGACAATAAATTCATCTTACAAGGTGTTTATTTCGCAAGATGCATTAGCTGTATGGTTCGCAAATAGTGTCATCACAATCAGTGTTCAGTTTCGCAATTGTACAGATTTTAGCTGAGATTTAGATAGATTCTCAATTTTGCGAAACATAATTAACTTATCAATGTTCTGTATTTTGTTAATTTTTCGCAATATTGTAAAAATACTGGTTTCTTATTGTTTACGTTACATAAAATTGTGAAAATCTTGAATCGATGAATTTCTGCCAAGTTATCGCATTATGCCAACACTACATGAAAATGCTTTATCTTATTAACTACAAAACCAATATATTCCCCGCAGAAAATCTTTTATATCTGAATTTAAGTACAGCATACTGCGGTGATTTTGCAATTGCATAAATGGTGAAAAATTCCAGATTACATCAAATTTAGACATGAAACTTGTCACAAAACAGTTGCAGGGTAGGTAAATATTAGGTTATAACAGCGTTTTTATTTAATTTTTAAAAAGCATAAATTTTGACATAGTTCCCGAACATACTTTAGCACATATTAAAGGCGCATTATTTTAAAATAAAGAAGTAAAAAATGCATTTTAGATTAAAGCATATCCTTATTGATCGAATTAAAAAAAATAGATGTTCACAAGTCATATTTCAATGTTAGATATAGGAAATATACAGAGAGAGTCAAGAAAACAACGGTATAACTGGAATACATATAATTACAAACAAGAAACTCCAGTGTGAAAAATTATTTACGAACTTTTCGAAATGGGGTATTCCATAACCTAACTCGGAATGTTTTTCCTATATTTTGCACTCCTGTTCCTTAAGAAGAAATACCTGTCCTTATTCTGTTGTAGTTTGCAGAGTATTCCAGAAAGTGTGTCATTAGATTCGAAATAACATCCTTTAGAATATGAATATTTTGCAAACAACGATCATTTAAATATAAATTTTCATATGAAATATATTCTTTTCAATATGAATACATCAGTTATTGTTTAGATTTTTCATATTGCATTTAATCAAAAAATACTTTTTTGGCGCAAATCTGCCGATAAATAGAAGAGATATAAAAGGCTTACAGATTTCTTTTTTTAATTTTAAAAATCCAATAACAATTCTAGAAATTTCCACAGAATTAAAAATCCTTTCGTGAAAAACATTTCAACAGAAAGTTTATTGAACGAAACTTTTCTTTTGAAACTGCGCATTTCAATCTAATTTAAGGATTTTAACCTTGAGCTGTGTTTTTCTTTTAATCTTTTGAAAAAAAAAATTATTTAAGCTTCAGTTTCATATCTATTAAATCCTTAGAAAATCTGTTTTTCAAATAAGCTATTTTTAGACAAGATGTTTACTTATTCTTGTTAATAATTCCTGGTAAAGTGTTTAAAAAAAGAGAAAAATAACGACAGTATTTTATATTATATAATGTAAAATCTGTGGACACAAGGGAGGCTTTCGCACTACAATATTTTAGGTTATTTGATCACACATCTTTTCCTTAATTTTCAATTACCTGCAATATTTAATCAAACCACGTGTTTTAACTGAATGTGAGTGTACATTGTTAAACGCCTGCTCAAAAAATACATCATTCATCGTTGTGCGTGTTATATGTGCATAGAAAAATGTATTTAACATACTGAACATACTTCAGAAATAATGTATATGATTATATTCACATTGTGTTATATTTTTATAAAAAAAAAACTTTAATTTGGATATAGAAAGTGTCCATAAATGATTTACAATGTTAAAAAAAATCATTAAAACATGTATAGAAATCATTGATATCAATTTATTCTTTTGCTGAAACATTTTTATTGTCGTACGTGGTAACATCATAAACCTTGTTATATTTTTGTTTACGCGGAAAAAAATGTCGCAAAGGAAGTGTCTTTTGATCTTCGTTCACAAATGTTGGTGCTTTAGGCATGTGGATCATGACAGGGTAATGGGACACTTGTTACAAGAACCAGCATTTTATTATTTTTATTATCGACAAAGTCCCATTTCTTTAACTGCGCACTTTCCCACCATTAGCAGAAATGTGTTTCCCACTTAATATTAGAAATGTATCCTTTAAAAAGTTGTACGGTGCGCCGCACAGTGGAGTATTTGATGCAAAATCCTGGCCAAAAAGGCACAAATTAAAATTTGCTCAACAATTGCATATAGTATATTTTATCATAGCTGACTAACTGGTGCATCGATCTATGTGTATGTCAGGAGTATAAATAATTTGTGGCGATTCCTAGCCTCAGTTGAAGTGAAAGTTTCTTTGTGAGAAAACGTGCTTTAATGTTATGTTTCAGCTTTATTATCGTGTTTAAACTTATACTTTGACATGTGCATTTAAATAATTTTACTTTTCATATAAGGAAAAATAATTTAAATTGAAAATGGGGTAATATTAAACCTTTTTAGATCTAATTTATTGAACTATGTTTATTGAAATATATTATCTAATATATTCAAAGCTTTTTAAAGATGTGTCGGACCATTTTTGAATTATAATCGTATGGGTTATAGTTTTGAAGGAAAATGTTTTTTAAAAAAATGTTTTGCATATTGTTGCCATTTTTAGATATTAGTCATATCCGGGAAGACTGCAAAACTATTAAAACCACTCAAAAACCAGCATCTCTATACTATAGAGACTCAACTTTGGTAAATACTAAATGCAAGTAATATACATATTATATGCATTGGTTTTCATAAATAAATAAACATTTATGTGTAGTAAAATTAACTGCATTTAATTAAACATTACTTGTAAATAAAACAAACCTATCAACAATTAATTTCCTCTTATAAACAATAAACAATTAAGTAAACATTGTAATATATATTTATTTATTTAAATAAATACATACATTTATGCATACATAGTATTAATTATGTTTATTTACTAATAGTAAGTCAATAGTAATGTTTTCAACTTTAAAACACATGAAAATTAATTTTGGCCAGTATTTTGGGTCAAATACTCCCCTGTACGCCGATGCCATAACGATAGTGCAAAGACCTGCACTGTCGTTTTCTCTTTCGCTTTTATCGTTCATACATTAACTATTAAATATCGTATAATTTGATTTCATCATCCAATAGAAAGAAATGTACTTTCAAATGATATTTCCTTAAATCTTTAAAAGAAAAAAAAAACATGTCTTTATTATATTTTATTTTATTTTTATTTTTTTGTACATTTGATGAATCTTCCGTAATTGGGATACTTCCAAGTGTTGTCATGGTGAATGTGAATTCCCCTAAAGGTTGCTAAATCTCATTTGCTCAAATACGTGGTTTAGCTATGCACCTGATTAATGAAGACTAAGCGTAAGATATCGCACTAAACTGCAATCTGTAAACGTAAAGACTGATTTTGATTTTATGTTGCACATAAAATTAATAGCATGGTAAATTTAATTCACTAAAAGAATTTGCGCGGAATTATCTCTTATTTTACCTTTTGTATATTATGTAACAATAGAGCTCGTGTTACTTTTAGCTATAGCTTTACCTCAAACATTTCGCTATTGAAAATTGAATGTGTTTATTAGGTGCGTTCGTAATTATATAAATACGTAGCACCTATTGTCGTCGTCTGGTCCTTCCGTATGTCTGTCCGTCCATCAACATATAACAACGCAAAAACTACCCAACCGAATGGTCTGAAATTTAAGATATATTATCTTTGCAGAATTTTGTCGAGACATTTCAAATTTTATGAAAATCGAATCAAAACCTTAGAAAATATGAATAAAAACATTTATTAAGAAATTTGAATTAAAAAAAATCGGTGCTTTCTTGTTATAGGAGCTTCCGAGGTTTAATCGTCAAGCGAACAAGAAACTTATTTTATTACAGAAATTAATCTGCAGACAATATAATTCATTTCACAGAATTAAAAATCATCAAGAACTGAATATTTATATAACTAGTTATAGTACGAACGCACCTCATTTGTCACGTTTGACGTACAATTTCCAACTTGTTTCTTTTGGAAACGAAATACTTAATAACATTTCAGAGTTGGCTTAGATGTGAATGTCATAAAAATTATTGGGCTAAAAGTGTGCGTTAATTTTTTTAGCAAACAATTCAGAGATCGATGCATTAGTAGATATACATTAATTAAACGGCCTCGCAGTCTCTTGATACTTTCCCCTGATGATTTGTCTTGAGAAAGTATGAATAAATTTATTTATGCTGCAATAATTCACGATGGAGGACAATTATATTAGTCGAATCACCACACTAATACCGTGCTACTCCGAAAAGGAGACCGGTTCATATTTTAATCTTTTGCTCAAAAGACACACTTGAGCTAATTTTACTCGATGTATTCTACTTTCCATGCATAATACATTATTTCCTTTAAAACAAAGTACATGTTATTTGCATGAGGACGCTTTTCACCAGAGCTGTAGTTGGACCTCTCAAACGTGTAAAACTGTAGATGATAAGAACCAGGCACGTAGGCAGAAAACTTCAAAGAACTTCATTATCAGGCAAGTCTTAACTTATTTTAAGCTTATAGTCTTTAAATGTAGATTTTCGATCATAATGATTAAGCCCCTAATACCCCCCCCCCCCATCTAATTAGGATTGCACTTCTGACCCTGCATTGCTGTGTGATTCCAAGTCGTCTAGGTGTACCCCACTCCTCATAGAAGTTTGTTTCTTCAGTTTTGAATCACCCTGTATACTGTATGCTTATAACTTACTGACGGTCTATGTTGGCAGTTTGATAGTACATTTATTGATTTATGCTGTAATAATGGCATGTTTAGATGGCTGTATGCTAACTTCTCAGCAAATTTTATGATAAAGGAAAGTTTCTAATATAACACTGAATAATCAATTAATAAACTTTCTTTTTGTTTTCAGTGTGAAATCCTATATTTAGGCAGTAAAAAATTGCTTTTTACCATCGTTTTCGGCATGCTAAATTCTCTTGAAGAAATGTTTTCCAGCATAAAGTTTTCTCCCTCCCGCTGTCATCTAAGTACAAAAGTTTTTATTTTTTTTTTCGAAATTGTTCTACACTTTTGTCAAAATTTAAAATTCAGAATGATATCTTTAAAATTGACAGGCGGCTCTATTGTTTGAATGCGGCTTTCCTTAGAGATAGGGTTTATTTTCCGAGTGAGACTTATATTACAAGCCTTCTTGAAAATCATACTAGGATTTATTTTCGGGAAAAATCGATAGCTATTGTGATTCCTCAAATTTTTAAGAATGCCTGGTGCGAAATCGAGAATAGATTGGATTTTTTTTTCTAGAAACTAATGGTGCTTATGTAAAAATTAGTGAACACTTTTCATTTTGTAAATCATTTCATTAAAAAAATCTGTTATTTTCCATATAAAATTAAGTAAGATTTTTAACCATTGTATTATAAACTATTAGTACCTAAATAATCTTAAGTTGTCTGTTTGTTACTTAAGATATTGTAAGGTAAATAGCATTTCAATATATTAAGGAAATAAAACGATCTTTCAATTTATTATAATGCGTTGCATTGAGGGTGTCGGCGAATTCGCATGCCCAATATGCCATTTTTTTCTTATTTTGATAACGGCTATTCTCAAATAGAAATATTAGCTCTATTTAATAACATAATCTGTCAAACAAGTTGAATCTTCCTATTCGGAAATGGTGGTACTCAAAATAAAGGAAACCTGCCAGGTATACATGCCGGCATGTAGATTTTTCTGAAGCTTCATGTGTTGTAAGAGTATATTACAATTTGAAAGAAAAATATTTTAAAGATTTATTCGGGTATTAATAAATAACTGAAAATTTGTAGCTAAATAGAATCTGTTTCTCATTACATGCCATGTTTTAAATGAAGTATTTACATCCTGTAAAATCACTAAACATTTATATACTATATATTGTTTACCTAATATCATTGAAATATTAATGGAGTTATTTAAACAAGCATTATTTTTAACGCTGACATTTTTTGATTTTCACCTTTAAAACAGCTATTGTTTTTTTAAGAAAATTGTTGTTATTTTTTATAAATCAAAGCTAAATAATAATTAGAATATGCTAAAAAGATCAACGACATTCGTATTGATTGTAACTAGTGTTTTCGGTTCCACTGCCAAAAGCGAGACAGAGAGTCGAAAACAAGGGGGACAGTGTCTTCTCAATCGGGAGAGAAAAATGCAGTAAATCCTATGAAAATGGAATCTGCCTGTAACGGAATCTCGTATTAAACGAAAATAGTTTATTTTCTCCTGCCACTTGAGATTCCATCTTACAAGGAAGATCTCCTTAAAGCGCATACTCAAAATCTTTTGAAAAAAAAATGCTAATGAAACTACTTCTGTACGTTATAAAGTATCAATTAAATTTTGCTGCAGAATTCCAGTACAAATTCTGTAAAAAAAAATTAAATACTTACGAGTATTTTGCGCAAAAAAGACGCGATTTGGCAAGCAACACTTTTTCCTCGCCAAGTGCAAGCGAATTTAATGAATTTAGAAATTTCTTGTTAATTGTATGTTAAAATGCGCAGTATTTAATGAATTTAAACTTTAAGGATGAAATAGTATATTATTATTTATATAAGCTTATATTGTACTAGTTGTCCGTCCCGGCTTCGCGCGTGTGAACAATGTGTCGACTACAATGCGTTTTCCTTTTAAATATGTCTTACGCAAAATATCTAATCAGAAATCAGCAATAGTTGTCTTATTCATATAATCTTCCATAATCGGGTTCATATCCGATGTTTAACCCGATTGGTGAATTTCTAAAATCGTTGAAATACGTGTTTACCTATTTTTTTAGTAGATTTGTTACCCTGAATTTCATGGTCTACCTAAAACTGCTTCTGACATATAGCGAAATGACCTAAAACGTTCGACCCCCCCCCCTCCCCATTTCACCCCCTTAGTGGGTGAATTTTTAAAATCGCTGAAATACATTTTTAACCAATTTTACTAGATTTCGTATCCCGAATTTCATGCTCGTACCTAAAACTGCTGGTGAGATATGGTGAAATGACATAAAACGCTCAACCCCTTCTCCCCATGTAAACTCATTAGGGGGTGAATTTCTAAAATTGATGAAATACAGGTTTAACCATTTTTTAAGTACATTTTTTATCCTGAATTTCATGCTCCTACCTAAAACTGCTGCTGAAATATGGCAAAATGACCAAAAACGTTCGACACCCCTCTGTTAACTCCACTTAGAGGGTGAATTTCTAATGCTGGTATTGAAAGAAATTTAAAAGAACTTCTTCATCATGAAAAATCGGGACTTTTGTCTCCCCACGCAATAGTTACGCGGGACATATCTTAAACGAGTGAAAACCGGGACAGCCCCCGTAAGTCGGGACACCCGACAACATTCATTGTAACAGATATACTGTAAGTATGGGCCCCACCAGTGGCTCGGTGTTCTGCTGTCAAAGCTGGTAGATGGGAGGTGCTGGGTTCAAACGCCGTCGCGCTCGTCGACCTAACCGTTCAAAATCATCCGCGGTTTTCTTCGAAACTTGCCGTAAATACAGGTTAGGATCCCTTAGAAAGACCCCCACGGAGGGCACTCCCCCCTAGGGCCTATATCACTCGTGTAGATAATCGGCCGTCATAAATCAACCAACCAACCATATTGTAAGCATAGAAAATTATTCATTGAAAAGCACTTACTATGTTTCATTAGCTAATTAGCATGAAAGTTAATTTTTTTTTATGAAATAGACTTTTTTCTCGTCAAAAGGTATTACGATATGTTTACTCTGCAGAAAAATAAACTTACACATAATTGCTGCTTTCAGAATGAAAGTGGACCAATTCCACAAAATATCCAGAGATGTTTGCAGTTAAATTGACGGGCTCTCGTGTATTTCGTACAGAATCATAGGAACAGAGCGCCATTTATTGTTCACATTTTCGAACTAGGCGCTTGGTTTGTTTCGGTACCGAACAAAATAATGGCTATAAAGCAAGAATTTATCTCAAACTTGGTTCAACAAAAAAAGTCCTTCCGGCCTGTACCGGGAGGAAAAGGTAGCTTTCCTATATCTTCGTTTTAAAATTTTAGCTCATGTTACACGAAAACAGCAAGTTAAAATGCAAAGAAAACGTTTACAAAAGATTCGTTAATACTGAATTTGAATAAGAAATTCGCCAAATTATTGAGCAATAGCCAAATTGGCTTCATTTATGAAGACTTATTTTGTCGCCAAATTTGGCGATATTTCGCCAAATGTCGCCAAGTTTGGCGAGAATTTGGCGCTAACGGATATGACTATATAGTTTTATGCGTATGATTGGGAAAATGATTACAACAATGAAAGAAAATAATTTGAGAGTAATCGCGTTAATGTGCTGTTTTGTTTCAAAATGTCAGCCACGTAGAATTTCAAACTGCTCTATCTCAGCCATTTTTTAAGATAGAGGTAAACCAAAAAATGCTCTGGAATCCTCGTATCAAGGCCTAACACTTAATTAAAAAATAAATTTAATTTTTTAACTTTTTTGTATATTTATTTTAGTTTTAAATTTTTAAGTGGCCGCCATCTTGAAACAAAATGGCGGACCAAGCTGGCCAACGAACTCGGTCGAGACATGGGTGAGATTAATACACACAATTAGTTTCATCAAAATTGATTTATAAATACGAGCGTTATCGTATGACATAGGTCAGATATATATATATATATATATATATATATATATATATATATATATATACATATGGAGATATATATATATATATATATAAATCAACATTTGAACGGAGGGTGGTTTTGGGGTCTGGGGGTCATGATCGGTGAAAATATACCAAAATTTTCCGGAATTGCTTTCCTCCGAACGGCTGCAATAGGTAGCTTTATACTTTTTTGTATTGAAAGCTACCTAAAAGGATTTCATCCACTTTAATTCTAAATGCCGCAACTATACACTTTTTGTTTAAATTATGTATGCAATTTAAGAATGAAACTCGACTTCTAAAATTTTATATTTTCAAAAGAGTTCTACAACCAGTTTAGTCCTGGTGGTACTAAAAAGTTTATTAAAGCGACCCCCAAACGAGTAAACGGAGCATTTTCTTTGATATGCTTATTATTAGTTCACGAAGAAAACTTTTCTAATTTCTAAGAAAAACGAAAAGCAGTTCTCATAAAACAACAGACATAATTTTTGCAAACTATGTCCAGCAGTCATCTTCATTTCTAGGCCTTTTCTTCGTTTTTTCTAACACTTGCATTATATTATGCATAAATAGAATTACGATGATTCAGAGTGCCAGGAGCGAAACATCTTCTAAAACATCCGTATTTATATATTTTTTTGAATTTTTTTCTCGTTAGTCTGAAAGCCAAAATAGATCGATTTTTGAAACTTTTTATGTTCCAATGGTTTTCTGTCGAAAAGATAAAAAAAAAGTAATTTAAAATATTATAGTTTGTTTTTCATTTTCAATGATAAAATTCACGTTTAAGATTCTATTATGACCATATACTTAAAATGCCTTGGGCTATTTTAAATGATATATAAAACAACAATTTACACAAAAATAGCATTTCAGTCATTGATTAGCACAAAAATAGTCATGATTATTTAAATAGGTGCTATTTTTCCTTGCTTATGCATTAAATGGAATGTTTACATAGAATGTTTACATGAAGTACATGTAGACTAAGTGTGCTTGATAAAATATAAAATAAACACAGGACAATCTTTGAGTCTGTTTAGTATATATATAGTACAAAAAAGCCTGTCGATTTTAATGGTTTTAAATATCTACCAAGTGAGCGCAATGATAAAATTTGTCACTGATATAATTTCATTTAAGGCCGCGGATTTAGGAACATGAGTTTATACTTGATAGAAAGTAAAGTTGACAAAGGACCTTTTTTGGGACTCTATAGTATATTTACTTCAAAAGCCAGTCGATTTTAGCAGTCATAAATATCCGCCAGGTAAGTGCAATTCTAATCTCAGTGTTGAACATTATTAGAGCCCGCGGTTGGTGGAAACGTGAGTGTATGTAGATTAAATGCTTGATAAATGTAAAATCGATGCAAGACTTTTTTTTAGACTCCGTGGTATATGTACTTCAACCCAATCCATTTTAGAGGTTTTAATGTATTCCAGGCGATCACAATGCTAATGCGATGATACAATTTCATTAAATCTTGCGATTTTTGGAACCTAAATGCATATAGAAAATAAAAATTTCATGAATGGTAAAATTGACACAGAACGTTTTTTAGACTCTTTACAACATATATTAAACAACAAAGTACATTCGCAAATTCTTGGAGATTAATGGAATTCTATCATTGGAAAACTCTCTAATTGTATGACAGATATTTAAAACCGTTGATCATGTTGTTTACACTCCTGAATTTTCCGGATAATTCCTCATGTATCTTTCCAGATATTTATCAAAACGTCTAAAATCGCAAGTGACCAATCTTCATTGGAAATATAGTGTATATATATATATATATATATATATATATATATATATGTATATATATGACCTATGTCATACGATAACACTCGTATTTATAAATCAATTTGGATGAAACAAATTGTGTGTATTAAGCTCACCAATGTCTAAACCGAGTTCGTTGGCCGGCTTGGTCCGACATCCTGTTTCAAAATGGCGGCCACTGAAAGATTTAAAGCTAAAATAAATATACAAAAAATTTAAAAATTCAATTTTTTTTTGCTTAAGTGTAAGGCCTTTATACAAGGATTCCGGAGAATTTTTTGTTTAATCTCTATCTTACAAAATGGCTGAGATAGAGCAGTTTGAAATTCTAGGGTGGCTGACATTTTGAAACAAGACAACACATTACACAAAAGTCCTTCCGGCCTGTACCGGGAGGAAAAGGTAGCTTTCCTATATCTTCGTTTTAAAATTTTAGCTAATGTTACTCGAAAACAGCAAGCTAAAATGCAAAGATACCGTTTACAAAAGATTCGTTAATACTGAATTTGAATAAGAAATTCTCCAAATTATTGAGCTATAGCCAAATTGGCTTCGTATATGAAAACTAACTTATTTTGGTCGCCAAATTTGGCGAGAATTTGGCGCTAACGGATATGAATATATAGTTTTATGCGTCTGATTGGGAAAATGATTACAACAATGAAAGATAATAATTTGCAGGAAATCGCGTTCACTAAAACTCATAAATTAATCGTTGATTTTAGGTAGCATATATATGTATGGTATGTATATATATATATATATATTTATATATGTATATATATATATATATATATATATATATATATGTATATATATATGTATATATATATATACATATATATATATATGGATATATCTATATATATAAATCAACATTTGAACGGAGGGTGGTTTTGGGGTCTGGGGGTCATGATCGGTGAAAATATATCGAAATTTTCCGGAATTGCTTTCCTCCGAAGGGCTGCAATAGGTAGCTTCATACTTTTTTGTATTGAAAGCTACCTAAAATCAACGATTAATTTATGAGTTTTAGTGAACGCGATTTCCTGCAAATTATTATCTTTCATTGTTGTAATCATTTTCCCAATCATACGTATAAAACTATATATTTATATCCGTTAGCGCCAAATTCTCGCCAAATTTGGCGACCAAAAATTAGTTTTCATACATGAAGCCAACTTGGCTATAGTTGACTAATTTGGCAAATTTCTTATTCAAATTCAGTGTTAACTAATCTTCTTTGAATTTTAGCTTGCTGTTTCGAGTAATATTAGTTAAAATTTTATAACGAAGATATAGGGAAGCTACCTTTTCCTCCCGGTACAGGCCGGAAGGACTTTTATTTAATTGCCTTATTTTGCCTAATAAATAAGGCAAAATTTTCTATTAAAGTTTAGTGGTAGCAAAAAAGCGTAAAAGTTGGCAGCTATGCATTAACGCATTGGTGAATTCAGGGGAAGGCCCAGGGAGACATTTCTTTCCCTGGATCAACAAAGTGTCCCCCGCCCCGGCAGTTTTTAAATTTTATGCAGAATGTCGTTCTCACTTTGTCGAAACGATTTTCACAATTAATCTTTGAACATCTATGCCATATTCTCTGCGATAATTTTACTCTACTGTATAGTCCTGACTCTTGATTATATCTCTGAATCGAAATTTCCACCATAGTCTATTTTTCTCTTCCTACAGTCATTTCAATTTTCTCTCACACCTCTTGGAAAACTTTATAAATTCTTCCAATGTATTCTGGACTGCGCTTTGTAATGTTCGCTTTAATAAACACATAGGTGGTGATATATAAACATTTATCGTAACTCTGGATAATACATGGCTTTATTTAAGTAAGTGTATCAAAAAAAAGAAATTTTTATCAATTAATTTAAAAAAATGGGTTTGTAAATGTAAAGAAAAGTTTCCAAAAAGATTCATGATTGCTGCTGGATGTTGTTATAAAATTAAATTAAAGGTAAACAATGTAATAAAGCATTTAGAATTAAAAGCAGTAAAGCTTTATTATCAGTAAAATATTTTAGAACTCATTTTTGAAGTAGAAATTCCAGCTTTATATGAAAAAGACATTAGAGCTTCATATGAAGAAAGTCCTCCCACCTACTTAACTGATGCATATTTAGCAAAGAAGAATCCCAAACGGAAATAAATTATGTCCCAATTCAAGAAATAGACGTAAAATCAACTGACGAATCCCCATCCTCCTCCTCTATGGACTTTTTCTGCATTTGGCATATTTAAATGAATTCACGATCGTTCAAAAAACTTTGGAAAGTTTTCCAAGAGGTTCGGGAGAAAACTGATATGATTGTACTAAAAGAAAAATTGACTATGATGGAAATTTTGATCCAGAGTTATAATCAAGAGTCAGGGGCATATAGTAGTTCTGCAATAGTACTCTACTATCGATATGGTACTATATTACTCTGCTATCAGGACCATATAATAGAGTAAAATTGTCGCAAAGAATATGGAATTTATGTTTAAAGATTAATTGTGAAAATCGTTTTTATAAAGTGCGAACGACATTCTGAATAAAATTTAAAAACTTCTTACATACAGTGTCTCACAAAAGTGATGGGACACTTGTGCTTTATAAAAAGAAACTGCAATAAAATAAATAAACAAACATGTGCAAAAATTTTTTGGGTGTGTTTCATATTTAAAGTTAGTAACAATTATTACATAACATACATTTTGTCAAAATATTAAAATATTAATTTAGTAAAAATACAATTGTTCAGAACGGAGCAAAAAATGGCTCACATAAGTGATGGGACACTTAATTTTCCATCAAATATTTATCCAAAAATTTTACTTTTTAAAAGGTTTTAATATTTTGTTGGATTTCCTTTTACTTTTAAAACATGATTTAATCTTTTTGGGATGGATTCGACTATTTTTTTTGTGATTTCTGGAGTGATTTTACCCCATTCTTCTTGAAGCACCGATTTTAGTTGTTGTTTTGAAGAAATGGTGTGTTTGCGAATTCTTGATTCCAATTCTTGCCAAATATTCTCTATGGGATTTAAGTCTGGAGATTGTGGTGGTGTTTTTATTATTTCAGGACAGTTATATAGCAGCCAGAGTCTAACGTTCAGAGCAGTGTGCTTGGGGTCATTGTCCTGGTAGAATTTAAAATCGTTATGAAGGTTCAATTTTCGTGCTGAAGATTTCAAATTTTGCTTTAAAATATCAATATACTTGTACTGATCCATTATACTGTCAATAAAAACAAGATTACCAACTCCAGCGGACGACATACACCCCCATACCATAACTCCTCCTCCACCATGTTTTACTGTTGGTACCAAGTTCTGTTTGCGAAGTTCTTCCCTGGGTTTTCTCCACACCAAGATTCTACCGTCAGAACCAAATATATTAAATTTACTCTCATCAGCAAATATAACTTTATTCCAGTAATCAGAATTCTTATTTATGTTGGATTTTGCGAAAGCTAGTCTGAGTTTTCTATTCTTTTCACTTACGAAGAATTTTTTCCTGGCTACTCTACCGTGATATCCAGCAGATCGAATTACCCTTCTAATAGTTTCAGGATTAACAATTATTCCATATAATGCTTGTAAATCAGCAGCAACTTTTGAAGCACTAATTCTTGGATTTTTTTTAATATTTCGAACGATAATTCGCTTTATTCCATTGGATAGCTTTGATGGTCAGCCAGGTCTTCTTTTATCCTGAATCATATGATTCTTTTTATATCGTTTAATGATATTGAAAACTGTTGAACGACTCAAGTTAACTGTTTCAGCAGTTTTTCTAATAGATTTTCCACGTTCAATATGCAAATTAATAACTAATTTTCGAATTTCAGGCGAAGTTTCTTTTCGTTTAGCATTCATGACTACACAGAGCTAAAAAACACAAAAATTCCAAAACAAACTGGAGAGAAATACTGCAGACGATTTTATAAATTATTGCCAATTGCTTTTAAGTAAAAATAAAACCCCAAAAAATATTTTTATTGCTTATTTCAGACGATTTTTGTTGCATATATAATGGTGTCCCATCACTTATGTGAGCTATTTTTTGCTCCGTTCTAAACATTTGTATTTTTATTAAATTAATATTTTAATATTTTGACAAAATGTATGTTATGTAATAATCTTTACTAAATTTAAGTATGAAACACACCCACAAAAAAAATGTGTACATGTTTTTTTAATTTATTTGATTAGTTTCCTTTTGTAAAGCACAAGTGTCCCATCACTTATGTGAGACACTGTATAAAAACAAATTACATATTATTAAAACAAGTATGTCGTAGCTATCACAAAACTTTGTTCTATATAAATAAAATCGTCTGCAACAAAAATTAAACAACAATATATTTCTTTGTGAGATAGAGCTATCTCGGAATTCGTGAAAAACAGAGCAAAGCAGCGACACCTGTTGGGCGCTTTACTGAAAAATCTAATCAGCGTCTATTTATCTCAAGGTCTTCAGATATAGCTATCATGAATATCCTGACAAAGGCAGCATTGAAACGTCACCTGTTGGGCGATTTACACCCAAATCTAATCAGCGTATATTTATATCAAGGTCTAAGAGAATACGAAGTTTGATGAAATTCAGTGCATTGTTTCTTGCGATAGAGCTCCGCAAAATTTGCGTCATACATAAACAGACAGGCTGACACACAGACAGACTCGCAGACAGATATTTCCTAAAAGCAGTCAAATCGTATCCAAAGCCTTCTAAAACGTATAAATCTGTTGAAAACCGGATGTCGGACTGTTTCACGAATCTAATACTTTCTGCTTGTTAAGATAGAATAAAGTAAAAAATCAATTCAAAAGGGATTAATTGAACCTGTTATTTAGAACGATTGTATCAAAAACGAATGTATGACATATTGAAATATAAGTTCATGAAACTTAATGTTCCATATTTTGAGTACCGACATTTTCGAATAATTGGCACCGTCTTGTTTAATCACAGCATTTATAAATAGTTTCTTTGATAAAATAAAGCGAAATCGATTATCTGGAAGTATTGATACTCAAAAATAAAATACAGTAAGCATCGTGAAATAACCATGAATATTTAAAAATACTTTTAAACAAATGTAATTTCGTTTAACTCCAATTTACATATTATAGAATACTCGAGAAATTGTTTAATAAATGTGCATATACAACTCGGAAATACTTCATCCTAATTGTTTGAAGAATAATAGTTACACATTCCACGCAATCAGTTTACTTCAAACTTCTCGGACTGTAGATAACTTAGACGGATATAGTGATATATTATGAAGTATTCTTAAAACCGAAGTTATAAAATAATAAAGTTATGCAAACCAGAAATATGGACAAAAATTAGGTTGTTATTGAAGGTTATGTGTTTGTTGTTTCACATTTTCAAACTGGCTGCATTCTGACACATTCCTGAATTCCTTTCGTTCCTAAATGCTTGGGATTGGCAGGTTATCATATTCAGAATTTATAAAATTGAATACTTCCTCCCATTTTTCGATAAAGGTATATGATGTTTCAGAGTATACTGTTAAAATTGTCGTTTTGAACCAAATTTCCGCATGCGACAGCCCGATAGATGACGTTATGAGACAACAATCGCTTATAACTCAAAAAGCAGTTCACTTATTGAAAAAATATATATATCTTATTCCAAATAAATTCAATAGTCATGCCTTCACGTGTCATTATTTTATGTTTTAAAAAGATTCCGTAACTACTTACAAAATTTCGTAGGGAAATATATATTTTTAAAAAACATCCTTAAAGTAAAGACTAAAATAGTTGATAAATACGTGTTGTTTTAAGTCAAATAAACACACATAAATTAATACATATTTTCTTTTTTTTTTTGGAGTACTCATATTTCAAAACGTAATAGCAACAAGTAACCATCGAACCAGCAAACTGAAATAATTATCTTAGCAATCTTAATATTTTCTAACAATGTAAATTATTCTGTTTTCTGGAAAACAAAACCAATTATCTTAATAAAACAAAAGACATAATTTTTGTAAACTATGTCCAGAAGGTATCTTCATTTCCAGAATTCTTTCGTTCTTTTTAAAACTTTCATCCTATTACACGAAAACAGAATTACGATGATTAAGCGCCTGGAGCAACACATCTACTGAAACATCCGGATATGTATTGGTATTTGGTTTTGATTTTTTTCTTTAGTTTAAGACGAAAGCAGTTTTATATTCGAAACGCTCTTTACATTAATAAATATTTTTGAAAATATTAAATGTAGATTTTTCTAAAATAGAAGGTAAAAGTAGATTCAGAAAATTGTTTTGCATTTGGTTCTTTGAATGTTATTGGCAAAATCCATCGCTAGTAACCATTCATTTTTTATAATCAAATAAAACCAGAAAGTATATTGTATAAAAAATTTTATTAAAAAGCCAGATAGAAAAAAATGAGTCCATTTAATATTTACCTGGTTTATATTATTTTTATTAAAAATATGCTTAAAAAGTGCTGAAATGGGACAGACATATGTATAAGATATTCTAACATATTTAATCTCGCGATCTGTAGAACACAAACGCGTCCATTTTCAAGGGGGAAAAACGTTGACTGATAATAGAATTGTTGGCTAAGATGCTTTACTCTCACGCAGAAAAAAAAATAATATTCGGTTAAAAAAAGGAAAAAAGTAGCCAAATTTAGGGGATTTTTTCCTTTAATGGCAACCTAGCCATTGTATTAAGTTATTCGTTTGGCGCAGTCTTGAAAATCACGCCAACCAAAAAGTCGCCAAACTTTTGTTTACATGTTTGCGTGAGTGTAAAGCATCAGTTCCGAATTGTTGCTTTCACTGAGCTGTTACGTAATGGATTTTCAACAAGGACTAGTCTATTAATCTGTAGGGGTGTATGAAAAGTCCGTGCGTTCAGGCGCTGGATATAATTTCAAAATATTGAACCATATCCCAGGTATGTTGTAAAATAAATAATCATTACACGCACTATTTCCGTTACTCAAAATTTCTAATGATTCTCTGATTTTAGCAGTGTAACAGTTCGTTGTGGGCACTATGACTTTGCGTTTTCAAAATCAATTGTTATATTCTGTCGTTGATATAACCATTATAATGCTGTGGACGGTCGGTTGAATTTGATGTCAGAAATGTGTTCTTTCAATCTTTCTTTAAACTTACGAGTGGTCATGCCGATATAGGATACATCATTATAAAATGGGATAGAATAGATTTCTGCGATGTCGTTATTAGGTATCGGATCGATTTTATTGTGAATTAAATCTTTTAACTTTGATGGTGGTTTAGCAATTAAGTTGATATCGAATTTCTTTAAGGCATATCTTATTCTTCCATATAATTGCGGTACATAATCGAACTTGGATAATTTAATATCACTTATGTTTACCATATTCTTTGGATTTTTCTGTTCTATTTCATAAATTAGTTTTTTTATATGTTGAGGGGAAATCCGTTTTCTATTGCAATTTGTCTAATTTTGTTCATTTTGTAGGAGTTTTCCAGTACAAATATCAAAGGCACGTTTTATATAAAATCTATCATCGATTCTAAAATAACAGAAAAAATTAAAAAAAGAATTAAAAAAGAAACAAAAAAGACATTAAAAGAACTTTCCTTTTACTGCACCAAAACAAAAAAATATTAAAAACACAATGTGCACAAAAAATTTAGAAATATATAAAAAGCCAACAACTAGGTGCATCATAAAAATTGATTTAATTGCGCTGTAGCAGGGTGGTAGTATTTAAGCTATGAACTGGTGGCCCACGAGACCATTCACGAAATATATATAACGATTTAGTGCAAACAAAGTGATAACAGTCATTATAAGAAATTGAACTGATAGCGTTCGAGCTTAAAATCACAAGGAATAATAATAAAAAAAGTCAATAAATTTTTTTTTAATGTTACATTATGTGATAAAAGACATCTCTAAAAAGAATAGTGAACTAAATGCCAATCAAAAGGCTCCACCCTATAAAGTCCACCAAGAAAACAACAAACAATGAGTATGCAAGCCATCTTGTGAAAATTATAACCACACCCGATTGTTACAACAACTACAAAGATACGTGACACCTAGAACCGAGATCTGTCACTGTAATACTCAAATCATCTCAAGTAAATAATTACACCTATTTGGGACAACAGCTACCAAGATACGTGACAACTACTACCATGATTTGTGTCAATATTAACCATCATGACAAGGGAACTCGCTACCAAGAAAAGTGATAAAAAAAACCCTAGTGACTACAAAGTCATGAAAAGTGACTAAAATGCAAACGAAAATTATGAACTTCCAGCCAACACCGAAGTTTGACAACAAAACAAATCAACTACGACAAAAAGAAAAATATAAGTATATATATATTTTATGTAGTACAGTAGAGTCCCGCTATTCCGAACTTATTGGGACCGAACATTGTTCGGTTTAGCGGGAATTCGTAATAAGCGGATTTCATTAATAATAATCAACGTATCGAATTGTTAAGGCGTAAATTAAGTGCGGGGATATCTGCTAGTGTCAGTTCTATACAGCGTTGATCGGCTCGTGGTGAACAGGTTCAGTGAAAGGGATGGGCAGTGACCTTCGACAACTCATCACCCTCAAGTCGCTTCAGTGCTCTTTGTCAGAAAAAATCATTGAATTTACTTCTTAAGTGCGTGTAAATCAATTATTTTTTGTGTTTAGCAGTGATTAAAAATGATTCTACAGAATTATATAAATGGAGCCGACATATACTGAAAGTAACCAGCTTTCATTCCAATTTTGTTTCAGCCGTTTTCATAAAGCTTAGGCTCTATGTATGTCTCTATTTAACTTAACATTAACTGTATAACAATAAATGTACGTTTTTTCCTGAACGTATTTTTAATTTTTTATTTTTTAAGTTAAAAAAATCGGTATTTTTTCTAAACTCTGTTCGGAATAGGCGGATTTTTGGAATAGCGGGACTCTACTGTACATAATAAAAATACAAAGATTTAAGCTAAATGATGTTAACTTATCATAGTCTATATTAACAACCATAGTCTATATTAGCATTAAGCAACTTTCATAAATGTACCTCGTGCTTATCAGTGTGAATGCGGCCCGGAAGTATAAGCGGCTCGTACAAATTCTGTGCAAGCGTGAAGTCCCCCTCGTTTTATTCTTATTTTTTCCTCTTTTAATCAGGAAAAACAATTCCAGTCGAACCAGTTTATCAATAGCAATATAAACACGTTTCACCCTTACAGACCATGCATATTATAAGATGAGTTACAACAAAATTTCTGTTTCATATTCTTTATTGCTGCAGCGTAGTCGAGAAAGTACGACTCGACTTTCCCCTTCTAAAGATCTTTTAACGTATATTTGCTTATCATCCGCTTCAATAAAGACGAATTCTGTAATTCGGAAGTAACCAGTTTCCAAAAATTATCAAAAAACTATTTCTTGGCCAACTTCTAAAAAACTTTGGTAGCCGCATGGTTCACCATTTTGACGAGTTGATACTAGAACTTTTGTGTATTTTCATACGAAAAATCATACGATATACTTTTTGTGTATGTTTGCCGTAGTTCCTAATCTTCCTTTCCCTCCACCTTCTTCAGAGTCTTCTCATTTCCCCCTCGCTTTCTAGAGTATCCCAAAAATCTATTATCCATAATTTCACGTAATGAGATTCCAATAACATTCAAACAACTTGCGTAATACAAGTGACAAAAAAAACTATACTGATTGAATCATGCAAGCCTCGTGAGAAAAGATGGAGCTGGATGGGTGACTTCCGAATAGAATGGAGTGGGTGTTGAGTTCTCTCTTTGTATCCAGAGCTGTTTTACTTTTAAAAGACATAAGCGTTATTTTCAACCCACTTTTATATGATTACAAAAGGTGATATCCACAAAAAATACTTTTCTATCTAATCACTAATGACTGACGAACCATGAAATGGAAAAATAAGTTTTTGCCCATCGTTGAATTCGCTCTTGGTATTAGCAAAGTCTCATTTGTAAACATTGAGATGACACAGTGACGCCATATTGCCTGACTGTGGATTTAGGGTAGGAAGTTATGTGGAATGTCTCATAGAATCCATCATGTTTATGGTATAATTCTTTTAATCATCTTAAAAATATTTCTGTAATTCATAATTATAAGAATGTAATAAATACACCATACATTATTTATTTCTGCACGTACACATGTTAAATCACAAGTTAGTAGCCGATGTTATAAAAGACGTAACTTTGCATTATATATCTATATAATGCAAATCGGATACGTTGATAAAAATTTTCAAACGCATTATATAACTGGAAGAAAGAAGAGTCAAAGCTTGGCAATAAATATAAAAAGTAAACTAAAAAGTAAATTTTTAAACTGTCTAATTAAATATAAATGGAAATAATTAAAGCTATAACTATTATCAAACATTGAATAGCATAACATTTATAAAATACCAATTATTGAATCTTCGATAAGTAAATACACGAAATGAATTAACTGTAATGAACAAAGAACATAATTGAATTCTACATTGCAACA
Organism: Maratus michaelseni; assembly: GCA_963931845.1. Taxonomy (NCBI): domain Eukaryota; kingdom Metazoa; phylum Arthropoda; class Arachnida; order Araneae; family Salticidae; genus Maratus; species Maratus michaelseni. The sequence goes on from OZ007587.1 coordinate 285,499,668, forward strand.
GATAATACATTTAGCACTGATAAAAAAGAAACAGTTGATTAATTGATGATAGAAGCACATATAAGAAACGTCCAAATTTAACTGTTAACAATAACTAACTGTGTGACAAACACATACTTTTATCTATCAATAACCTTTTCATCTGAAAAGAAATGGCTACAATTACTTTTATGAAAAGTATATTTGTCAAATACATTGGTAATAGTTGTGACTTGTTATCACAGAAATAGGTTCATTTTATTGAGAGACCGAAACATTAGGAATTAATGATGAAATAGCATGAAAATACATTAAAATAAAGTACCTTTCAGTTGTTATTTTTTTATATAATTATTTGAGTAAAATAAATTGATTGTATGAGGTTTTATCTAACAGCTATTTTTAATTTATCATACTTTTCTATTACAAAGCAATATTTTTTAATAAAAACATTAAAATATCTCTTTAATTACTGAGGTTCATTAATGTTATTAAACTACATTATATAACTCAGTAAAGAAGTTTTTTAATTAAATTATTTATCATTTGTATATTTAGAAGGCGTTTTGCGTATGTATTTAGAAATTCTCTTGGAACAAACAATCATTGAAAAAGTTTGAATTCCGAGATTTTTTTTTTAATAGAAAAAAGATCAGACATATATGTTTCTTTTTATAATGATTGAAGTGTGGTTAAATTCCTTGTAATGTTTTCTTATATTGTTTGTAAAATAATGTTTTTGTTAATAGTTTTTGCCTTCTTACATTTTGTAAATAAATAAATAAATAAATAAGGAAGTACTTTTATGGCAGATTTTATTTATGCATCGGAGTGGTTCAGATTAATAAATATTTTACAACCTTTGTTTTAAAATATATACATTTTTCGATTCCGTTGATGTTTAAAAAACGCATGCACATATGTGCATATGAGGAGGATTTTTAACGCTTTCACTGGACAATCTTTTACATTTTTTAAGTGTCATCTTTTTCATTGGAGAAGTTTACTTCTGTTTTATGAAATGGCATGTGAAATTCATATTATTATTAAAACTATTAATATGACTAAATTACAAGAAAAGTATACAAATTTAAAATTAAATCACACTTTTTATTCAAAATAAAAATATGAAAAAGAAAACTAAATTTCAGATGGCGTTTAACATAATATACTTTTAAATTCAATTTATTTTATAGATAAATATCCCATAACAATATACACATATGAAATAATTAGTCATATTATTTTTAAAAAAAGAAAAGCATTTCAAATATTTTTTTTTATCAAAACGTCCAGAATAAAGTATAAACAATCTTAGAAAAAGTGTATTACTTCAAGCTGTACAAATCATAAAACAGCGATACTTAAAGCTACACTTAAAACTGTACTAAAAACTTTAATGTTTTTCACCAGCACGGAAAAGAAAAGGCTCATAGGATTTATGACCATGGAGCTATTTTAAAATATTTCACTCGCCAACAAAAGATATTGAAATAAAGAAAAACACATATTAGGTTTTTTTTTTCTTTTTTATAGTAATTTAAGCGCAAAATAGCTTTCACTTCTTGTGTCCTGCAAGAAAAATTATGCTATGTAAAACGTTCGGTTTTAATTCGTAAGAAAATTTGTTTAATTTATTGATTATAATTATATGTGATTCATTTTAGTACTTGAGCCATCCATGAATTAGACAGCCATACTCAACCTGCGGCCCGCGGGCCGGATGTGGCCCGGCGACCAGTAATGTGCGGCCCGAGACACATAAATAATCATCCATATTTATAAAATTAATTGAGATGTGCATAAAAACTATTTAAAATACTTGCAATATATATTTTTATAAGAGGATAAAATCTGTCCTGTGTTATTTATGTAATTTAAAATTGCTTCAAAAGTTCCTTTTAAATGTAGGGATATTTGTGTGGTGTATACATTTCGTAACCCCTTCGTGACGAGCGTTCTTTATAAAGTATTTAATCTTTTATCATCGTTTTTTCAAATAAATTTAATAACAATAAATATTAACTTTGTTCATATTATTAGTAGAATAGTAGGCTTTGGATAGGTTAGTTGTTTAATATTTTGTTATAATGCTTTGTTATAATACTTTTGTTATCTTACTATTTTAATTACCTCTTTCTTACATTATTAAATGGGTAAGTTGCGGCCCACCTAACGTCGCAAACATATGTTTGCGGCCCGAGAGAAAAAAGGTTGAGATACGGCTGAATTAGAACCTAATTTTTGACAAGGCAACAAAGGCAACACCATAATTTTGTAACATATTTAAATCCGAATGCCAATAATAATCTATATATATAAAAGAAAGTCCTTTCTGGCTAGATGATCAACGCACAGCCAAAACTACTGAACCTACAAAGACGAAACTTGCAGGAAAAATACTTCTTAGTGTGTAGAGACGCACTAAGAAGGGATTTTCAAAAACTCCACCCCTAAGGGGGGTAAAAACGGGAACAAACTTTTAAAAAATTCCTTAAAAATCGGGTATTGTAGTTACATGACAAATGATAACATATTTTAATGTATTTTTGTATGCTGAATCGAATGGTATCAATTAAATACTCATAAGTCAAATAGTTCATGAGATATTGCACATTGTTCTAATTTGGCGAAATCTTTGACGTCATAATCTAACAATTCTGACAATACAAGTGAGAATTTCTAAAAATACATCCGTTACTATAGCAATGGAAGAAATTCAAATTAAATCTTTTTGTTATTTAATTATTTTGTTTATTTTTACAGATAGAAACATTAACTGTTCAATTGGGAATGGAATATTATTCTTACGGATATTTGTGTAATTGTGTATAATTATTAATTCTACAAAATCCACGATTTAAAATAAAACGTGATTGCTAAAATAAAGTTTCGAAGGTCTGTTTAGTATTATACAAGTATATTGCTTCTTTATTTGTTTTCAATCTTCATCCATGTTTCTCCTTTTCTTTGGGTTGTTAGCTACTATGTTGGGTACTTCTCTGTTATCCCGTTAACCACTTTTCATAACAAAAAACTATCGCCAAACTGTAACGCCAAATAAACGGGAGAACGTTGCCATTGGAATGTCAAAATAAATAAATAAAATATAAGACTGTAAGGATACAATTGTTACTTTAATTAATGAAATAACTAATAAATCAGTAAAACATAATGAAAAATACACGCAAATGTCGAATTAAAAACCACTTGATGACGTAACAAACACGTATAATTCTTCTGACATCAAGTAAATGGGACGGCATTGTTAGTGTTTAATCTTACAATTTGGCGAAATTTTTTTGTTATGAAAAGTGGTCGACGGGATAATAGAGAAGTATCCAATGAGCAAAAGCATCGTTTACGTTTGAAGCGAAACCTTCATGATGAATCTCTTTAACAGAAAATCATATTATCATCTACTATGACTCTAAACCTCATATTCATATTTTAATCCGTTTATTCATGATATTTTGTTAGGTTTTACACTGTTAGTTAAGTAATGTTTTTTGAAAGGTTTTATAGAGTATAGCTATTCTACGTTACTCTGTTATAGAGATACAGAGGAAAGCTCTAAAATTAAGTGAACCCGATTATTAAAGATTACCTTTACAAAAAAATGCTACTGAACAAATTTTGATGGAAGTGACTTTTCAAGTATGGCTAATGACCCTATTATATATCATTCTGCGTTGCTTAGTGATAGAGCTAATGGAAAAGTGATTGGGAAAGATGAGTGCAATTATGAAAGATATATCTACTATATATATAAAATGCAAATTCGTATTTCATTCCGACTGTTTATAATTTTAAAACTGCTGGACGGACTTTGGTGGGATTTACACAGTTAGTTACGAAATTTTGTGGAGATGGTTGGCAATTATCTGTAGACAAGTTTTCCTCTGCGTTTCTTCTCTGAAGCAAAAGCTTGACAACGAATCCAATTACAGAAATCATGTCATCATCATCTACAATATTTATAAAACGCAAATTCGTATTTCAATCAGATTGATTAAAACTCAGGTTCTACCGAACAGATTTTTATAGGATTTCACTATTAGTTAGGTAATTTGTTTAGAAAGGTTTAAAATGAAAGCACATTGTTATACATTGCTTATTTATAGAGCTACGGGGGGAAGTTTTAGATAAAATTAGGTGCACCCGATTATGAAAGATTACCTTTTTTAAAGTTCTAATGAACGGATTTTGATGGAATTTTCACAGTTAGTTAGATAATATTTCAGGGATGGATTTTCTACATTGTTTAGTTATGGAGCTATGGGAGAAAGTTGTCAGTGGAGTAGTAAAAAAACTGTGCATATACGCTATAGACAGAGGGTGTATACTAGAGAGTATATGTTACAGCTACGGCGGGTGTGCAGAGTTTCTTTTTGAAAATTCCAGAAGGTCAAGAAGAAAATTCCACTTCTATCATCAGGACAAGATGATTATGAAAGATACATTCACCTATCTACTGTATATATATAATGCAAAGGGGAATTTCGATCCGGCCACTTATAACTGGAATTTTGTTGGGACTTGCACTGTTAGTTAGCTAAATTTTGAAGCAAGGTTTTAGTGCATAACATATCATTCTACGTTGCTTAGTTATAGAATTAGGGGGAATTTCTATAATCAATTGAACCCGATTATGAAGCATTATCCTTTTTAAAAGACTTTGCTAAATGGATTTCGATGAAACTTGCATTGTTAATTTTTCAGAGATAGTTTTGGTGTAGTGCATTATCTATATATATAAATGAAAGTCCTGACTGGGTAGATGATCAACGCGCAGCCCAAACTACTGAACCTACAAACACGAAACTTGGAGGAAAAATACTTCTTAGTATCTAGAGGTGCACTAAGACGGGATTTTCAAAAACTCCCCCCCTAAGAAGTGGGGTGGGGGGTAAAAAAATGAACAAACTTTAAAAAAATTCCTTAAAAATCGAGTATTACAATTAAGTAAAAAAATTATAACTAATTTTAATGTATTTTTTTATGCTGAATCGAATGGTACAAAGTACATTCTTCTAAGTCCTATAGTTAGTGAGATATTGCATATTTTACAAATTTGGCGACGTTCTTGGCGTCAAAACCTCAAAATTCTAATATTTCAAATGATAATTTCTGTACATACGCGCGTTATTATAGCAATGGAAGAAATTCAAATTGTCGATAAAACGCGACGGACTTCTTTTCATTGTTATAAGATAATGCGGCGAAATCTGTTCCCGCAAACTGTTATCTATATCTATAAATGAAAATCCTGACTGGGTAGATGATCAACGCGGAGCCCAAACTACTGAACCTACAAACACGAAACTTGGGGGGGAAATACTTCTTAGTATGTGGAGGCGCACTAAGACGAGATTTTCAAAAACTCCAACCCTAAAGGAGGTAAAAAAATGAACAAACTTTAAAAAAAATTCCTTAAAAATCGAGTATTATAGTTAAGTGACAATTACAATATATTTTAATGTATTTTTGTATGCTGAATAGAATGGTATAAAGTTCATTTTTCTAAGTCCTATTGTTAATGAGATAATGCATATTTTTGTAACGATTACCGTTATTAATAGTTCTACGTTGTCTAATTATAGAACTAGGGTTGAAATTTCTATAATCAGTTGAAGCCGTGAAACATTAGCCTTTATAAAAAATACTGCAGAATGGATTTCGATTGAACTTGCATTAATAAATTTCCAGGGGTAATTTTAGTATATTGCATATTGTTACATAGTTCTTTAGCAAATCATACTGTAAATGATTAAATAAAGAAGTTGGTCTTTAATAGCCAAATTTTGTGCAAAAAATAGAAAATATAACAGAGCAATGACGTTTATTTCGTTTTACAGCATTGCGAAGGACAATCAAAGTAAAGGTGCATATTGCTTTAAAACACAAGATGACCAAATTCAGGGGTATATTTCGTTTGGAGAACCGACCAGCGTAGCGGGCAAAGCCTGCTAGTAATAATAATAAAATAACAAAAAACGAATACTTTAGCAATTTTGAATTATTAGAAATAAGTAAAATTTGAAACTTTAGGGGTCTGTAATTTAGACTAAAAGTGAAATTCTCTTTTCAGTTCAGCTATTTTCTGTGTTCAAATAAAGTCAACGATAGACTTATGTATTTCTTGACAACTATTGTAACAATACTCGTCAAGAAATACTCAACCTCGGTACAAAATAATTGTTATATCATTATTTTAATTGCAATATCACTTGGGAAAAAAAATAAAAAAACGTTCAGTTAGACGACGGCGCTGCGATGCCATGGAGGACAACTTCTACTTTTCACTCCCAGGATACACTCTCTGATTAGAACTCAGCAGACGAAAGGCTACTTTATTTTTTTTTTTTATTTAGAATATGTGACGATTTCGCATTAATTTGAATATGAAACGGAATATTGCTTCTCCATATATTTTGCTTTAAATCATGCATATATTTTTAAATAGGATGTATGTATATATAATACTCAGATTATAAACGTTGTTTTTTTTAAAATTCCATGGCACCTTCATAATCTCGTCTCAATTTTCTGTAATAGTAAATATTTCTTTGTTACACTAATTCAAAATTCGCCTCCCAATCCATGTTGCCAATTTAGAAAAAAAAAATATTCATAAATTTCGAATAGTAAATTTTCCATTACTTAAGAGGAGGTTCGCCAGATGCTGCTTGATTTTTAAGGCAGTTTCGGTTATTTTTTTTAATAATACGTATAGAAAAAAATAGAATTGAATTTATTGTATTTTCTCCTAAGTGTGCGGAAATTGTCATAGTTTTATTTCATATTTTGATCAATGATAACTCTTCCAATTTTAAATACATATGGTATGCATGGTAAATAGAGTAAGATATTGCGGTCTTAATAATAATCTGAAACAATAAAAAATCGCAGGGACTCTAAAAATATAGTAATTATTTGGATATTAAACTTCAAATTTATAACATAAATCAAAATTTCACAAAATAGCGGCTGTTTGAATTTTGAGGTCAATTTAGACGCTAATGTTTATTTTTCTAAACTGTTTAACAAATCAAAATTAATTTTGTCCTCCAAGTTAAAAAAGTCCAGTTTAATTCGAAAAAAACAAAGCATTAATAGCTAGAACTGCTTAAGTGTGAGAACGTACACCGTTTAAAAAAACACGTCTGAAGATAAACGTGGTTAAAGTTGTTATAAGCCTTTTTGTCAGCCATCGCACCAGTTCGTTTAACTGGTTGCCACGACTTATATATGGAACAAAAATCAGCTTTTTGAGCGTATTCGTAACACTTTAAAGGTTCATAAAATGCAGAAAAAATTAAACGAAAAGTTAATTTTTTTAAGGTTTTCCGGAAGAATTTGCACTTAATGACACATATTCTGTGATTAAATAAGTTGAAAATTACTATTCGAAATTATCATCATGAAATTCGAATTTCTGAATTAAAAATCCACTAAATCGGCGCGCATTTATATTTCAGTCTGAGATACCTTTAAACAGTGTAGAGTGGGATGAATATGAACAAAGCAATTGCAAATGACTGAGACTATCCGAACAACATAAGCTCGTATAACGCGATACTCATTGAGCGAGTATCGCGCAAACCACCTTTAAAATATTTATGGTGCCATGAGTACTTTCTCTGCTAACTGTTAAAGAGTTGATAAAAATCCAAATGACTACAGCTATTGTCTTGTTTCTCCTCAGTATCGGACATGCACTGAACCATAAGCTGCCAAATACTACAATTTTTGGCGAACAGTATTTCTGTATAGTAATCTTTGCTTTATTTAATGGCAGATTTCGACGATTAAATATGGCGAAGATTAATATTAAAAATTACTGGTAACCAAATTTCTTAGCATTTAACAGCAATGAGTAACATGTGCCAGTCGGGATGTTCAAATTAATTTAATTAAACTCGAGTTAGTTTTCCATTCGTTAAATATCAAGCAGGGCGGTCGCTCTGCCAAGCCAAGCTTTAAAAAAAAAACGCCACACAAACAACGCCAAGAACTGGAATAAAGACCGCTAATGCTTATATACAGAAAGCAACTTCGCAATGTTAAATCGACAAAACATGCCAGATTAAAATATCAGATATCAAACAAACCAAGCGTCGTAGAAAAAAAAACGAAAACTAGAAGAATCTAAGGAAGAATTTCTTCAATTTAAGACCAAACTCATCTTCATAAGTGATTTATAAACAGAGATATAGCTTTTTTTAAAAAACGTCGAGTTACTTAAAATGATCACTATTTTCTTCGTCAAACTTTTTTTTTCAAACAAGCTACAGGCCTTAATATTGTGCAGAATAAAAAAAGGATTGCATTTTTGGACAAGTAATTACGTAATCTATGTGCTTTTATAAAATTCAGTGTAAAAAAAAAAATATTTTCTATCCATAATTAGCAAAAAACTGTTAATTAACTTGGCGATTAAAAAATTATGCCAAAACAGAGATAAAACCCGCCAACGACCATGTACCATCTGTATTAAAATAGCACAAATCAGTTACAGGTTATAATATAACCACATCAAATTTCATCTGCAAGTCAGCCATTTTCTTCTGAAGATATTTTTTTTTTTTAATAAAACTTCACAATTATAAGAACACATATTTTCTCAAATAATTAAATATGACTGCAAACTGTGGCAGATGATTGTTTCTAACATGAATAAGTATGAGAAATTGGCTGTTACGGATATGGATCTGGGTAGCTCAGTCGCAGAGCGTCGGCATGGTACGCATAAGGTCCCAGGTTCGAGCCCAGGTCAATTTTTCACTCATGTTTGTTTAGTGTATTTAATTGTCTGATAAAATGCGTGTTCTTATAAATATTGTAAAATAAAGTAATCAGACGTAGTGTTTATGCTTTAAAAATATTTTAAATATATAATTTACGTTTTTAGAAAGATCTTTAAAAATAAATTAATTTTTGAGGGAAGATGTACCTTCTAAAATGTATACATTAAGAGTTATCGCCATTTAAAATTTCTTTCCAAACGTAAACAAAAATTTTGAAATGAATTAAATGTGATTCATTTATTTCTAAAAATAAAAAAAACACGGTAAAGGACAGGCATTTCGTTCGCAGGAATACCTTTCACGTCATCTACTATATATACGAGGCTAGCGAAAAAGAAAGGCTACCGCGGTGCTTTACGCGTATCTTTTTTTACAGACCGCGGGAATCACGTGAGGCTCGAATCCACCAATGCAGGTGTACGAAAAGAGCATCACGTCACTCTAGCGGTCTGTAAAAAAAGATAAGTGGAACGCACCGCGGTAGCCTGTCTTTTTCGTTAGCCTCGCTATATATATAAAACACAAACGGAAATTTCGTTCCGTTCCTTTATAACTCGAGATCTGCTGAATGGAATTTGATGGAACTTGCACTGTTCGAGAGATAATTTTTCAGGGAAGGTTTTAGTATGTAACACAACGTTCTACGTATATTAGCTATCGAATTATGATAGAAAGTTCTGTTATTTTGGCCGAAAAGGTTACCATTGCTAATTTTTTGGCGATCATTACTGTTGCAGAAAGAAATGAAAAGGCTATACATCTCGAAAAATAAAAGAAAAACTGTTACTAATTTTATTTAAAAAAAAAAAAAAGAAAGAAAGAAAGAAAAAAAAAAGAGTTTTGATGAGAGAATATTATAAAACGAAAATATTTAATTTAAACATGATTAGAAATGTTCATAATGCTTAAAACATTATTCAAGGGGCAAGATTTCTATTGAAACAAATTTGGCGATTTATCTTTTGTTTTTGGCGATTTTGATTTTACTTTTGACCCCAAACAATTTGATTTTAAGCCAAAAAGTGTCTTTTTTTGTTGCAGAAAGAATTGAAATGGCTATACATCTGGAAAAATAAAAGAAAAAACTGTTACTAATTTTATTTTTTTTTAAAAGAAAGAAAAGAAAAAAAAGAAAAACAGTTTTGATGAGAGATTTTAGGCCAAAAGGTGTTTTTTTTTCAAGTGGACGACTGCATTTTCGCAGTATTTTTTTTTTGGTACTTTTTGGTTAGCCGGGCGCCAGTGATATATATATATATACACACACATATATACACATATATCTACACAAATACATGTATATACATACATATATATATATACATTTATATGTATGAATATATATATATATATATATATGTGTGTGTGTGTGTGTGTGTGTGTTCATATATCACTGGTGCCCGGCTAACCGAAAAGTACCTTTTTTTATTCAAATGCAAACTATATTAATGGCAATATACTTCTATTTACTTCTACATATATGAAATTTTTTTCCGGCTGCTTATAACTCGAGTTCTGCTGAATGCATTTTCATAGAACTTAAACTAAGATAATTTTTAAGGGAAGGTTTTAATGTATAACATATCGTTCTACGTAGCTTAGTTATATAATTATTCTGGGAAGTTCTATAATCAGATCAATCCGATTATGAAAGATTAGCCTTTTTAAAAGATTTTGCCGAATGTATTTCGATGGAACCTATACTGTTAAATAATTTTCTAAAGAACGTTTTATTATATAAAGTTGCTTAGTTCTAGAATTATAGGGGGAAATTCGAAAATTGGGTGACCATTTTTTTTATCAAATATTAGCCTTTTCAATATTTGATTCCGTTTATGAAAGATTAGCCTTCTAAAAAAGTTCTACTGAACGGATTTTGATGAGAATTGTATTGTTAGTTAGATGCTATTTCAGAAATGGTGTTAATGTACTATATATTGTCCTACGTTGCTTAGTCCAACAGTTATGTGTGAAGGTTATATAGTCAAGTGAACCCGATTCCGAAATATTAGCCTTTTTGATAGTTTTTACTGGGCGTATTTTTTGCGACTTGCATTGTTAAGTAGATAATTTGTAAGGATTGTTTTAGTATATTTTAAATCGTTTTGTTGTTTTAGAATTATGTGGAAAAGTTCAATAATCAGATTATCAAAGATTAGCCTTTATAAAAACTTCTTCTGAATGGATTTTGTTAGTTAATTTGTTTGCATTGTTATTTCGATAATTTTTAGTGATGGTTTTAGTATATTGCATATAGTTTTATCATTCTTTAGCAAACCCTAACTGTAAATGACCAAATAAAAGAGTTGGTCCTTAACAGCTAAAATTTTGACTGCACATTAGAAAATATAATAGCACAATCGCGTCATTTTTCAGTAATGTGGAAGGATATTCCACGTAAATATACAGATTGCTTTCAAATACAAGGTCAAATTAAACGATATATTTCGTTTGATTCAGGGTTCATTTGTAGAAACCGACCAGCGCAGCGGGCGCAGCGGGCGTAGCTTGCTAATTTTCCTATAAATTAATGAAATCCAGTTGTTAAATTATTTTTGTTTTAGAAGTGAAGTTTCCATTTAAATTTATTGTAACAGTACAATGTTTAATTGAATAAAATAAGGTAAATCTAAGAAATTGCTAAGAAATTCCAAACATGCACAGGGCAACGCAAAAAAAATAAAATAATAATAAACAAAAAATAAAAAATAGATAAATAAATAAATAAATAAATAAAAATCAGCTTTCAGAAATTCTAAAAATTGTTCCGCTATTCATATTATGTATCTTCGGGGTCCATCCTCCCACTTTCAGGCATCCCACCCAAAGGGGGTACTTTTCTAAATTTTGCCGACACCTCTCATGTGATATATCGTTGGAAAAGTCTGTGAACGCTTAATCATAATATGTAGGGGGGGGGGTATTTTCTAAATTTTGCACATACCCCTCATGTGATACATCGTTGGAAAGGTCTGTGACCGCTTAATCCTATTATGCATCTCCGGTGTTCATCCCCCCTTTTGCCCCCCAAGCGCGATTAGCTTTCACCACCAGGGGACGCTTTCCTATATCTGTTCCTACGAGTCGGATCACGACGGGGTATGGCTCATTCGACTCGACATCAATAGAGCTTTCCGATTTTAGTTCGTTTTTTCACCACCAGGGGCACTTTTCTATCTCTGGTTCTATGAGCTAGATCACGACGGGGTACAGTTCATTCGACTCGACATCTATAGCTTTAACGATTTCAGTGCCCGTGGTTCATACAGAACAGATTGCGCTACCTGGTGGTGGAAGATGGAATTTGAGCGTGCGCAGCACGACTGCTATACGGTGCCGAAGGCAGCGGGGACCCGTGTCGGAAATTAGTTTGGTTAGAGGTTTATACTATTCGATGTGCAAATTAAGGGATTATCCGGTGCCGAAGGCAGCGGAGAACCAGGTCGGAGGTTCGTTCGGTCCGAGGTTTATCTTATTCGAGGTTTTACAAGATTCGAGGCCCCGATATAAATTAGGGGTCCGCTAGCGGGCGAAACCAGCTAGTGCTAATAATAAAAGAGCGTAATATCAGGTTTGATTTCAAATGCAGGGCTGACACGCTATGTACGTATTGCATTTTTATTCATTTCATCGATAAGTCAGTGATATTTTTTAACGGGGGATAACAAGTATTATAACAAGCCACATTTAGTATATTGTTATTAGTTTAATTTAAAAATCTACTGGTATTTCTAGTTAACCTTTTAAACAATGACTGAAAGTAAAATGTAATTTTAAATTATTTCTCATGTTTAGATTATTTAAATTATGTTTATTCTGTTTTAAAAAAAAGAAATGATATCTACAAAAACAACTTTTCAAAAGTAAAAAAAAAAGCCAAGCGTAAAAAAAAAAAAAGTTGTGGCTAAAAAATGGTGTGATATCAAATTTCCAAGCTATTATATTACTTTTTTAACTTTTTTCCATTAAATAAGTTATCATATATATAAGTCGAGTGCCTACGTATATGTTAATAGAAATCGTTTTCTCCTGTACTAAATACATCCTAACGAGTTTCTGAAAATTCAATTTTTTTCAAATTATGCATGATGGGCTTGGCGGCCATCTTTTCATATTTCTAAGCACCCAAATTTCTAAAGTAAAAGCGTAATATGTTTGCAAAGTAATATGTTTATAACAATTTCGAACTTCAGATTTTAACTATGGACAGATAAATTAGATAAGACTGATATTTTGAGAAATTGATTTTTACTAGTTTGAAATTATTAATTACTGTAAAAAATAAATCATAAGATGAATCTTTAAGATAAGTCATCATTATCTTAAGACACAATTTTCAGATCATACAAATCTATAAATGAAACGCTTAAAATATTTGCTTAAATAACAATTTTGAACTTCGGATTTTAACTACGGATTTGGATGCTTAGAATTTTGTGAATAATATGCAAAGATGGCCGCCAAGCCCATCATGCATAATTTGAAAAAAATTGAATTTTCAGAAACTCGTTAGGATGTATTTAGTACAGGAGAAAACGATTTCTATTAACATATACGTGGGCACTCGACTTATATATATGATAACTTATTTAATGGAAAAAAGTTAAAAAAGTAATATAATAGCTTGGAAATTTGATATCACACCATTTTTTAGCCACAACTTTTTTTTTTACGCTTGGCTTTTTTTTTTACTTTTGAAAAGTTGTTTTTGTAGATATAAATTATACACAGTGAGCTACACCTACAGGGTTAACTAACTGTGAAATGCACTTCCAGTTGGAATTTCTCTTTCACCAATTTTCGTTTGAAAATAATCATAAAGGATAATTTGCGTTTAATTGCGCATAATACTAAATTTTGACTGCATTGCATGTGTACTTCTTTGATACAAAATGTACTTATCTTCGTTTGTGAAGAAGAATTAATAAAGGAAAGAATTTATCGAAATACTCAATTACAAAGTAATTATGTAAATAGCACAAAAGTTAATAACATTCTGTACCAGTTTGTAGGGAATTTAGATATGTTGTTTTTATAATGCTTTATACTGTTGTCTGTAACACCTTGATTCCAAAGTGACATTTCACAATAAGAGCAGAACTTTTGCTACATCAAATTTACAACCATATAAATATTTTATTATCCAACTGCTTACAGTGGTAACTATAACAGTTAAAAATATATAATTTTTTGTTAAAATGTTTATTTACATTCAATTCCTATGTAAATTGACGTCACAGAACTATATTTCCTTATAAATAATCCTTGTCTATTGCACAATACTTTCCATATATTTCTTTCAAAAATCACTTTAATGTTCTACTTTTATCTTTCTGTAAATGTAATTTAAATAATGACAGTACTAAAACAATATACTTTGAAATCTACAAAACGTAGTACAAAAAGTTTAAGTATCTGTAACTACTACTAATGCATATACAGGGTGATTCATAAAAGATGGGCAGAACTTTAAGGGGTTATAGTACACTTAAAGACAAATAATATTAAATAGGAGACTAAGGGTCCCAGACGTATTCCCAAGGAGATAGGGGGCATTAAAGTTTAGGGTCCGAAATTTCAAATGATTATAAAACATGGAAAAATTGGTCGATTCGTTTGCGGTTTTTGCAAAAAATTTTCTTTATGCCAGTATTTTCTTGAAATAAAATTTTAAAGTTCAATTTCAAAAAATGCCGATAGGGGGCGCTTTAGACTTTGGAGTAACAAACAACTATTTTTTAACGTTATTTTTTGTATTTCTTTAAATGATTTCGAAAGCTTAGACTTAAACTTAAATTTTGATCTAAAAATCTGAGTCCTAACGAGTAGTTAAGTAGCGTAAACTGAAATTTGAAATTTGAAACCCTTCTCCCCCCAGAACAAAAATCAGTTATTCCCGATCTTTGTGTCGTAGATTAGGCTCTAACTACTGCCGCGTTTTGCTAAAATTATTCTTTATGTCAGTATTTTCTTGAAAATAAATTTTAAAGAAAATTTTCAAAAAATTCCGATAGAGGGCGCTTTAGACTTTGGAGTAACGAACAACTATTTTATACCGTTATTTTTTGTGTCTCATTAAATGCTTTCTAAAGCTTAGACTTAAATTTTCAGACCAAAATCTGAATCGTTAGACGTGGTTAAGTTTCTGGGGAGAGGGGTTTGAAATTTCTACTCCTGAGCACAGTTCAGTTTACCATGTCCACACATTGTGTGCTGTGATACGAGGTAAAAAGACACAAATTAGGATTATGTTACCAAAGCATATTTATTAACATGTAATCACAATAAATGTTCAAAATTGTGACCACCAGAGGTTATGCACGCAGAACAACGGCGACGAATGGAACGGCGAACATTCGCGAAAACATCAGGCTTTTCGAGCACTTCCCCTACAGCGGCGGAAAGTCTGGCGACCAGTTCCTCGGGGGATTCAATGGGTGTCTCATACATAAGAGCCTTCAATCGTCCCCAAAAAAAGAAATCGAGGGGTGAAAGATCTGGCGAGCGAGCAGGTCAAGCAACAGGACCACCTCGACCAATCCATCTGTTCGGAAATGTGATGTCCAGATAGTTGCGGACGTCTCGTACGTAATGGGCTGGCGCTCCATCGTGCTGGAACCACATGACCCGCCGGATGCGTGGAGGAACAACGTTTAACAGGTCTGGCAGCACATGTTGCAGAAATGTGAGGTATGTTTTACCGTTGAGGCGTTCAGGAAGAAGGTACGGTCCGATTAGGTGGTCTCCGAGGATTCCTGCCCAAACATTGATGGAAAAGCGTCTCTGATGAGCATGTGGATACGTAGCATGTGGATTGACATCCGCCCATACATGTGCATTGTGTGTGTTAAATGTACCTTCACGTGTGAAGGTACATTCATCGGTGAAAAGCACAGTTCGTCCAAAATGTGGATTTAGCGCGTTCTGCTGCAGAAACCAGCGGGCGAATTCAATACGATTTGGATAATCCCCTGGAGACAGTTTCTGGACTCGTTGCACATGAAACGGGAGCAAATGTTCATCCTTCAGTACCCTCCAAGTCGTGGACTGTGAGGTATCCACCTGGCTAGCCACTGTTCGTGTACTTGTACTTGGCTGCGCCGCTACTACATCCAGAATGGCTTCTGCAACAACTACTGATTCGTCCTACTGATTCGTCCTACCTATTCGTCCTCGCACAACTGTCTGTGCAAGCGCTCGAAAGTTTTGCGGTTAGGCAACCGCCTGTTAGGAAATCGCTCTCCGTACATTCGTTGTGCCTCTGCACCATTTCCATCTGCCGCTCCGTAAATTAAATGCATCTCAGCCTTTTCCTTATTCGTGAAGGGCACCATCTTCCGATTCATTACTACAGCGACTTACACTTGACTCACCGTTCAGTGGTTTTTATGCCTGAATCGTGTCGAAATTTTGCATACGTGTTCTTCTTCTTCCCCATTTGACATTTGCATACTTTCTGTTTCCTTCTTCACCCGGTGACTAGCGTCAGGAATGGAGCTTTAACGTTTGCATGAGCGACGTTTCCAACTGTGCCAGTGCCTTTATGAGTGAATTCCGACTATGCAGTCCTTGACGAAAGTTGTATTTTTGCCTCGTATCACAGCACAGAATCGTTGGGCATGGTTAAGTAGTGCAAACTGAACTATGTTCAGAAGTTGAAATTTGAACCCCCTCCCCTCGCTACTGAACCACGCTCAGCGATTCAGATTTTGAGCTGAAAATTTAAGTTTAAGTCTAAGCTTTAGAAAGCATTTAATGAGACACAAAAATAACGGTATAAAATAGTTGTTCGTTACTCCAAAGTCTAAAGCGCCCTCTATCGGAATTTTTTGAAAATTTTCTTTAAAATTTATTTTCAAGAAAATACTGACATAAAGAATAATTTTAGCAAAACGCGGCAGTAGTTAGAGCCTAATCTACGACACAAAGATCGGGAATAACTGATTTTTGTTCTGGGGGGAGAAGGGTTTCAAATTTCAAATTTCAGTTTACGCTACTTAACTACTCGTTAGGACTCAGATTTTTAGATCAAAATTTAAGTTTAAGTCTAAGCTTTCGAAATCATTTAAAGAAATACAAAAAATAACGTTAAAAAATAGTTGTTTGTTACTCCAAAGTCTAAAGCGCCCCCTATCGGCATTTTTTGAAATTGAACTTTAAAATTTTATTTCAAGAAAATACTGGCATAAAGAAAATTTTTTGCAAAAACCGCAAACGAATCGACCAATTTTTCCATGTTTTATAATCATTTGAAATTTCGGACCCTAAACTTTAATGCCCCCTATCTCCTTGGGAATACGTCTGGGACCCTTAGTCTCCTATTTAATATTATTTGTCTTTAAGTGTACTATAACCCCTTAAAGTTCTGCCCATCTTTTATGAATCACCCTGTATATGATGCATAAGAGCCATTCTTGAAACATTATTGATATGTTTGAAATTTAGATTTCCTGAATTAATATGGAATAATTCATAGCAATTTTGTTTGATATAATATCTTATTTTGATAAGTAATATTATGTATTTCTGATAGTAAAACTTAATGCTTGAAAGATTTCAATAGAGACAAAGATTTATTTTATCTTATGGTAAGTTTTGACAATATTATGCCAATAATAAACTGATCTATTCTTTTTTAGGCATGAATGATTTTAATTGTGCAATTTTATTCTTTATGAGAATATTTTTACCACAAGCATGATACTTTATCATCATATTAAAAAGTTATAGTATTTTATGAAACGTATATTGCTACTTATTTCTCTTATTTCTCGCAGGACAATCCCAAAACATGTTTCATCCTTTTTTTTTTTTTTTTTTTTACTTTATCTGACATTTAAATAACGATCCAGATATCATAAGAAATAACAGTAATGATGTAGTTACTTATTCACACTGGATACTTATACATGCTTAATATTATCTTTAAAAAAATGTCAGAGGTAACGATCGTTTTAAAATTTTGTTTTAAATATAAAACAATTGCATAAGATTTTACATCAATATTGTTGTAGAGAATTTAACCAAGTGTTTCTGTTAATTAATGATTGATGGTTCAGAAAACTTTTTATTTTATAATTAATACTAGCTGACCCGCCCGGCGTTGTCCGGGCCCGTGATAATAAAATTAGACGAACCTAACTTTTGTATGATTTTACATCTTTAACTCGATTTTGTATGAAATTATTTATTTAAAAGTGCTGCGCACGCGGCTGAAAATCCTTTATTTCAACTTCTCGATGATATAAACGAACCTCCGACACGTGTTCCCCCTGCGTGAGGCACCGTATAGTAAGCGAGTAGCGCACGTGCTGCAAAATCTTTTAGTTTTACCTTCTGCCGCCACGGGGAGCACCCTGTTCCATACAAACCACCCTCCGAACCTCCAACACGTGTCCCTGCTGCCTCCGGCACCATATTAGGCGTGCTACGCACACGCTGGAAAATCCTTTAGTTCCACTTTCCATCGCCTGGGGCGCAATTTGTTCTATACGAACATCCGACACGGATACCCGTTGTAACAAGGTAGTTGAGTGAATCAATTTCCATCGAAATCGGGCCCATAGAATTCGAGAAAATAATGCGCCACAAGGCGGTGGAATATAGAACTAAAATATGTAACGCGAACTAAAACCAAGTCGAATCATCCAAACCCCGTTGCGACCGGGGCGCATAGAGCCCGAGATAGAATGCACATTTAGAGAAAAAAAAAACTTGTAAGATTGCCCGCCACGGGACGGTTGGTCAAGTGCTCAACAACAACTTTGATTGTTCGTATGCATCAAGTGAATACGGGTTGTGGACTTTTATTAGGAACATAAATTAAATGTTTACAAAAATCGTCATTTGAAATTTCCGTTATTATATATAACATTTATTAAACACTACGGGAGAAGCTAAAAATGTTAAATTCCTTCAATGGAATTTACTTTGTGTAAATCTGAACAAAGCGTCAACCCCTTCTCCCTCATATCCGCAAATATAACGAATAATTTGTTTAAGAAAACCACCTTCCCCTACATTAAAGCGATCATTAACAAAAGAATTATATTTTTCTGATAATTAGAACATAACGAAGACGCTACGCTAAAATAGCCGCCAGATGGCTCGTCTTCCCATCCTCAAATTCAAATCTATATCTTAATTAGTTATTTTAATTTTTGTTCATTAATAAAAATTGGGAATTATTTCCTTTCATTTTCATAAACTAAATGATGGGATCGGCCAAAGAAACAGATCTCTTTGTAGTTCAGTCTTTAAAGAAAGCCGATCCCTGTCTGAAACTTTCTCTGATTTTTTTTTACTGTCGCCGTCAGATTTTTGGCAGTTTTTTTGCAAAAATTAAGAAAAAATACCGTCCGACTTTTTCAAAAATCACATTGTCGGATGCAGATAAATTTTCTATATATGCTCAGAATTTTCAAATCGATATCTTAATTTGTTTTCTTAAAATTCGCTAATTAGTAAATAAATTTCGATTTCGTTCATCTCCACTTGCAAATCGAGAACAGGAGTTCTTTTCTTTAGCCATTTTATTAAAAAATGATGGCATTTTCGATGCGATGTTTAATGAGATTCTAATTAATATCTTGGGTAATTATCAAAATATTGAATTTCTGAGTCCCAGGTGTGTCAAATCAGGCCTTGGACTACCTAAATCTAAATTTTCAGACTTCTAGGTGCGCTAGATTTCGCTGGCCATCGCAGAAAGACACACGCACACAGAGCGAACTTTCTTTTATTAGCATAGATAACTAATTAAATTTTGATAAATGCAACGACGGCACATAAAACCGAAAAATTCTGTTTAAAATTACTAATGTTATAATGACATAAAAATGTTCTCTATAATAATAATAATAATAATAATAATAATAATAATAATAATAATAATAATAAATTTCATGCACGCATTAAAGGTATAATTTGTTTAATTAAAAAAAATCTGCTGTTTTATGTTTTTTAATTAAAATTAATGCCGATTATTTAAAAATGACTACGTTCTCTGGGATCAAATGATTTTCGAATATCTTAAACTATCAGTTTTGAAATTTGCATGCATAAATTGGAATAAGATGTCATGTTCTGTAACCGTATATCAATTCGAAATTTATTGCCCAAGATGTTCTCATCTAATACTATCCAGTGAGAGACAGCTGATTAATGAATGCTTCAAACTGATAAATGGAGAGCCTGAAATAATCTTCTGTGACGTCTATTTGATAATTTTCTATGTTTATCACAAATTGTAGTTTTAAGGAGTAAATCCACATTGAAGTTTAATAAAACTGTTCTTATTAACATTATATCAGATCTTCGCATAATTTCTGCTGTATTTCTTATAAAGAACAAACAAACACTGTAACATCCAATCGGGAAAAAGCATAAGATATTTTTTTGATATAATTTTTTTTAATTATTTACATGTAGTATTTCTATAAAATTTTTTGGATCTTAGACAAAACATAACAACACTTTTTTATGATTTTAGTGGCAGTTAAACAAGATTATTTTTCAGACATTCTGTTGACAGAAATACGATTCACTTTACTCAGTGATTTCGGTTGAACCCTATATTTATTATTGTAAGGAAGTAAAAATGTTCACGCTCTCAAAATACCATCTTGGCAATTTTAACCACTACTTTTTCTGAAACATAGCACTAAAGTAAACTAGTCGTTGGGGGCCACCGTAATACTTACCCCTCATGGATATGCATAATGTAAAATATTAAAATAAAAATGTGTAAACTACTTATAAAATGCATTGCAATTCAAATAAAATCGTGGCTTGATGACGTCACAAACTTTAAAGGCTCGATTACTGAATTGCTTGAAAGAAACATCCTTATAACTCCAAAAATAATAATCCTATTAACTAGCGGTTTATTGCATCTGATTAAGCGTCAAATTTCCAATTAAAATATATCTTTGAAAGGAAATTTGGATGAAATACAGGGTCATGAAAAATCGAAGAGTTTGTAAAATAGGATTCCAAATATCTCGGCAAGTAATTATCCGATCGACTTCATGCTGTATGCAAAATTTCTGTTTTTTTATTGTCTTTTATACTAATTTCTTAAAATAACCAATTTCGAAAAATTTTATATACCTTTTATCAGAACGAATATTTCGAGAGTCCGAAAAAAATAGTTCCGGTTAATCGAGGTTATTGAAATGAAATAGGCTTCTTCCCATTATTACATACTAAGTATATACCAAATTGCAAGTCTCTATCTCATTTTTTTCGGGAGATAGAGCGTTTACAGGCACACAGACACACACACAGACTGACGGCAAAAATTTTTTCTAAAAATATGTTTTTCGGAATCTCCAGTGTCTGAAACGTGTAAATCCGTCAAAAAAAAAAAAAAAAAAAATTCGATTTTCAAAACGATTACAAGACTTACCCTATACTACGTATGATGGGTAAGTAATAACTTTTACAAGCAGATGGCATTGGGTTAGTTTCGAAAATTGAGTTCAAAGAAATCAATAACAACGAAAAAAAATCAGAAATTAGGGGAGACCGGGGCAAGATGAAGAGTGGGGCAAGATGACGAATGTCTTAAATTTTCCGTTTTCCGCTAGGTGGCAGCATCAACCGGGCACTTACTGGCTCTCCTATCGGCCGTTCGTTAGACAATACTATAGAGACGCTGAAATCGCCATTTTTGTGTCAGTTGTGAAGCTTTGATTGTTTTCCGCTGCCACGTTATAACTTTTATGCATGTGTAAATAAGCTCTGCTACAGATACAGGTAAGATATATCGTTTCTCTTTAATATTTATGAGTAACTTAGTTTAAATACTACCTATTACCATGAATAAATGTCAATTAATCGCCTTCCTTGATGGCAATGAAAACGAATATTTTTAAACAGGCAGTCCGGGGCAAGATGACGAGCTCGTCATCTGACCCTGTGTTTTGGAATTTATTAAACTAACTATGTTGTCCATTCTATTTAAATCCTGTAAACGCTTGTTTGTCTGTGTGTTTGTGCGCACGACCATGCGCTTCTATCTCCTCTGGGGCTAAGGGGCGCATGGGATCGGGGGAGGTGTCGTTCGAAAGGGGGCGACCAGAGGAAGACATCCGCTTCCTCTGGTCGCCCCGGTCTCTTGGTCGGTCGCCCGGTCCGCTTCCCGGTCTCTTGCCCCGGTTTTTTGCCATCCGCTAAGCCCCCACCCCCTAGCCTCCCGAAAGAAAAACCCTATCGGGGTCCGTATCTCCACTTCCAAGCGTCCGATCGGTACGAGGAGAGTACCGTTCGACGGGTTCAAGACCTCCTCCCTCTCCCGCTGGTCCCCCTCCTCCCAAAACAATCAAAAAACGTTTAAGGCCAACTTCCGACATTGTGACCCACCAACAGAAGAATGTATCCAGTGCTGTAAATGCCAATAGTGGTGGCATGAGGAATGTTCCAATTATGAAAATGGCATTTTTATTTGTGCACAACTAAACACTTCAAAATTACGTTACAATCAATGCATTATGCTTAGTTTGATACTTTGTAAGATGTAAAAAAAAAGTTATCATTTGTTAAACCATGTAACATATTCAAAAGATAAAATATGTTCAATCTTTTTCAGTGTTGTCATCTTGCGCCAAGGCCAAAGTCATCTTGCCCCAGTACTGGGGCAAGATGACAATTTATTAATGTTATGAAAAAATAAAATTATCCTTTATTTTTTTTATTTGAAAAATTAAATGGTAATGTATTTAATACTACAAAGGTATACTCTATCAGTTCATGTAAAATTAATTTTACTATTACTTCAAAATAAATTAATAAACAACAAAAATTGTTAACATAGTCATCTTGCCCCGGTCTCCCCTACGTAATCTATTGGAAAAGGAAATATAGACATTTCAATACAATACTTTTTATTAGTTTAAAAATATATTTTGTATAATTATAGCAAATTATCAAATAACGTATTCAGTACTGTCTGAGAAAATATTTAGCTTTAAAATTTAATTATTAAAATGCGTTTTTATAGCCAAATATCATTCCCTTATGATATAAACTACATACAGGCATTGCTTACTTTCACTAAAGAAAATATAATAATCACTAAATCATGTATTTAATATAAATTTTTCAATTTCCGATTTATTAGTGCTTTTTTTTAACTTCGACAATAAAAAATGTAGTTATAATATTTTATACTGTATATTAATTTACAAAAGTAATTGTAAAAGTTAATTATTCTATTACATTGATGTTTATTTTTCAATAATAGGAAAATAAAATAATTTGAATAATTATAACAACAAAGGAAAATGTCATTTATATTTATAATTATTATTTGTTAACGTGTTTTTTACTTTAAAAAGTGCAATTAAATATTCTTTGTGTTACATAAGTTAATAAATCATTTGTTTTTAAAAGTATATTCAAAGATTGTTTTTGCTAAATTATTCTTTTGAAGTTTATCTATTTTCGTTCATAATTTTGCAATATTTTAAATTTACTTCCTCACTTAATTTTTCTCGATATTTTTTAAACATATTTTCTTATATTTAAAAATTTGCTAAAATTGCTTCATTAGCTGTATTTTCATTTTATATTATTATTAAAGTAAATATTTCCCCCTTAACATAAAAGAAATCTTTCGTGCTAATTGCCGTATAAAGAAGACAAAAAATAGGAAAATTGATGAAACATTTGTCTCATTCCACCTTAGATGAATGCTTAAGTGAATAAATTTAAATTTATAATATACTAAAAGACTTATAACTTAATATATCTAATATTCAATTTATTTTAGGCTTAAATTAAAATAATCAGATTTTACTTACTTTTACAGGTTTTAATATATAGCTCGCTTTTTAAGTAATTGCCTTTAAAAAATAAAAATCAATTCAAAAAACTAGAAATTCTTTTATTCTGGAAATAGTGAAATATATTTGATAAATGTGTTTTAAATTAAACCATCCGGTTTAGTTAGAGATTATTTTAATAAGAAATATTTAAATAAATGAGATATAGCTACTAATAATAGATCATTGGAAAAAAAATTCATCGATATTAAGGAATGTATTTTTTGTGAACATAAGGATATTGTCTATAATCGAAGTTGCTTTTAATGGTGGCAAAAATTAAGCGCATTAGTAGTGGTTGTGTTGCTTATTAATATGTAAGGCTCAAAGATTAGACTTAATTTAAGTCAAATTTATAACATTAAATCAAAACTCAAAAGAAATTAATGAAAAATACAAAGATACACTTAAATAAATAAATATATATATATATTAAAATCAAAGACATATTTCGCACGCACTAAAAACATGAAATTTCTTTTTTCAGTATGAGATTAATTTTTTTACCCGACTTCAAACAAAAGAGTTTATACATTTTTGTCTATATATACATTTTTAATGTAGTGTTCACGTACGTTGTGACGCATTTTTGAATGGATCCACCTATTTTGATAAGTATTTTATTTGTTTAAAAGAGCTCATTTTGGTCGTGGTCACGTATAAATTTCATCCGCATACAAAATTTATATATTTGTATGTTGGACGTTTTTTCTTTATTTGTATATTAAAACATTTACTAGGCTCTAATTTTCACAAAAATCGGCTAAATACCATTAAATTTGAATATGTTGTTATAGTTTAATATACTATATTGCGTTTTAACCCTTTCAGGGAGAAGTAATTTTGTTTCTGTTATGTTGAAATCACAGCAAAATATTCTAAAATAACTCTTTGAAAATGAAGATATACAATTTCACATCTTTTTCCCCTAAAGTTATAAAAGTAGAAATTCATTCAAAATTTCTGGTACAAATTGTGATTAAATTTAAGTGGTATACGCTATGTAATGCCGCCCTTTAAGGGGTTGAATATAATCATTCTATCGTGTATTCTTTTTAAGGTAACATGTCGAAAATTTTAATATAAGGTGAGTCCACAATGATGTGGGGTATACACGCTGAAACATAGGCGTTTATAAAATGAAGTTTGTGTTTGTACCTCTAGATGTTTGGTTATTCACTAAAGTTTTGTTTGAAGCCGTCGACCATGTTGTAGAAGTTGATGATATTTAGTTTGGAAGTAAGAAAAGTAATTTGTCGGACTAGAGAGCTAATAATTTAACTCTGCTAAAGATCATAAATCTTCAGTGTACTTGTATGGTGGTATTACAGCTCTAATATCATACATTTTATGCACTATTTCTTCAATTAATAACAATGATTTAACTCAAAGGATTTTTTTTCAACTAGCCGACGTGGTGTACAGTGAGACAGAGAATATTGGTGCAGATTGACACAGTATCCAAGTGTGTACTGTCACAATTATATTTATCCCATAATGCATCATATACATTATATGTTATACATTATATGTTACTGTAAAATTTTGTTATGTTTTTGTGACATAGGGGTCCTTAAATAAGATGCTTTTTTCTCAACTTTTCAACACATAGTAAGAATCTTCAGTACCTCGACTTATTATTTTTTGGACCCGTATAAGCATTCTACATGAGATTGATACATATAGCTCTTCAGGATGCCTTTAAACGAGAATTTTCAGAAGTACAGGTACAACCATGTCATATATTAGATTGATAGATGTACCGAGAAAGCAAATAAAGCAAGTTGGAAATTGTACGTCAAATGCGACAAACGAGGGGCGTTCGTACTATAGCTAGTTATATAAATATTCAGATCTTGATGATTTTTAAATCTGTGAAATGAATTATATCGTCTGCAGATTAATTTCTGTCATAAAATAAGTATCTCGATCGCTTGACGATTAAACCTCGGAAGCTCCTATAACAAGAAAGCACCAATTTTTTTTAAATAATTCAAATTTCTTAATAAATATTTTTATTAATATCTTCTAAAGTTTTGATTCGATTTTCATAAAATTTGAAATGTCTCGACAATATCCTTCAAAAAGTATATATATTAAATTTCAAATCATTTGGTTGAGTAGTTTTTGCGCTGTTATATGCGGACAGACGGACGGACGGACAGACAGACGGACGGACGGACTGACAGACGGACGGAGCAGACGACGACTATAGGTGCTACGTTTTTATATAATTACGAACGCACCTAAAAATCAACACTGTCTCATTGTGTACTAGATGTGATACTCAGTTAAACGAATGCTAATACTATTTTAAAGTGACCTTTGGTGTTTTTATTCATATTTATTAGTAAATTCGGTAGGAAAGATGGTTCCAGTAAGCATATTTATATATCCAGCATCTGAAATATATTCAGTCGATTATATCTCGTTCTTTCTTAATGTTCTTTAAAAGTCAGTCTTGCTGCATACAACACTATTCTATGATCGTCTGCTGCGTGTCAAGAATACACGATGTGCTAATAATCTGGCATAAAATGAATACGACAATAATAGAGGTTTATCGCAAAAACACTTTTCTATTCCAATCCACTCGCTCTAAAATCCACCTACAAGCGTGCTACAAATAAATAAAGAAATAGCAAAACCAGTCCACAATTTTTAACATTAATTATTTTGCATAACTGTAAGAAAGTCGTATATTAAGAAACAGTCATTTGAACTTTCTTTTTTTTTTTTAGTTTCGAAATTGTTTTTTACTGGTAATTGTTACATGTACTTGTTACTAATGCAAACAGTTACAGAATGAAACTAGTCGTTGGGGACCACCATAATATTTACCCATCATGGATATGCATAATATAAAATATGAAAATAAAACATATATAAACTATTTATAAAAAGCATTGCAATTCGAATAAAATCGTGGCTTGATGACGTCATTAACTTTAAATCGAGGCTAATGAAAAAGAAAGGCTACCGCGGTGCTTTACGCGTATATTTTTTGACAGACCGCGGGAGTCACGTGATGCTCGAATCCACCAATGCAGGTGTACGAAAAGAGCATCACGTCACACTAGCGGTCTGTAAAAAAAGATAAGTGGAATGTACCACGGTAGCCTGTCTGTTTCGTTAGCCTCGCTCAAAATGCTCTATTACTGAATTGCGTAAAAGAAACATCCTTATAATTCCAAAATTGATAATCATATTAACTAACAGTTTACTGTCAAATTAAGCGTCTCATTTCCAATTAAAATATATCTTTGAATTGAAATTTGAATGAAATACAGGGTCATGAAAAATCGAAGAGTGTGGAAAATAGAATTACAAATATCTCGGCAACTAATTATCCGATCGACTTCATTCTTTATGCAAAATTTATGTGTTTTTATTGTCTTTTATATTCACTTCTTAAATTAAACAATGTCGAAAATTTTTATATACCTTTTATCTGAACGAATATTTCGAGAGTCCGGAATAATAGTTCCGGATAATCAAAGTTACTGAAATCCAATAAGCTTCTTCCCATTATTACATACTAACTACATATCAAATTTCAAGTCTCTATCTCAATTTGTTCGGGAGATCTAGCGTTTACAAACACACAGACAGACGGACGGCAATTCTTTTTTCTAAAATATGTTTTTTCAGAATCTCCAGTGTCGGAAACGTGTAAATCAGTCAATTTTTTTTTTTAGATTTTCAAAACGATTACAAGACTTACCTATACTACGTATGATGGGTAAGTAAAAGGTCAG
The DNA here is from genome assembly GCA_963931845.1 of Maratus michaelseni. Classification (NCBI taxonomy): domain Eukaryota; kingdom Metazoa; phylum Arthropoda; class Arachnida; order Araneae; family Salticidae; genus Maratus; species Maratus michaelseni. The sequence continues at coordinate 285,527,040 of OZ007587.1, forward strand.
CAATTGTTCTTCAAAAGGCATATTTGAATTCTCCCTATCGTCCGATTTTATCTGATATAAAATGATCGTTGCATGAGTTAACGTTTTGACAGTAAGTTCCTTGCGCTGCACTTTTTGAATTTCATCTTATGTTAATTTAAAGAATATTTTTAATACTTGAAAATTTTTCCAGAGAAAAATTATTATTAATTATTAGTTATTAAATATTAAAAACTAATAAATAAACTAGTTAAAATCTAATATTAAAAATTAGATTTATTCAATTATCGATGCTGGATTCTCTTTGGTTTCGTGTTTGCCCCAGGGTTGGTGACTCACAAAAAAATATTCCATCTTGTGCTGCGTTCGTAGCCTTACCAACATGTTATAGTGAGAAGTGCTAAGCTGGGTGTCGATCCAAGTGGCTCAGTTGGTATATCGTCAGTGCGCTATACTGATGACCCGGGTTCGAGTCCCTCCTTGGATACTTTTTCACTATGTTGCCTTTACGCCTTTTAAGCAATTAAAATTTGAATATTAAAGAATGTTGTTAATAAACAAAATAGTTATGATAAATAGCAAAATATGAAAGTATTGTTCTGTATAATAAAGGTTCATTTTCCTGTCAAATTCCGATCTAATCTGGCTATCTTTATTTAACTGTTAATGCATAAATAAATAGCGTTAATTTAGCTAGAAAGTCGGAAAAAGCGCTCTGAAATGGGACAGAGCGATACGAAATAACCAAAGCCTTATATGTCTGTCAATAAAAGATTATTCCGATAGTTATGCAAAAATTAGTTGTATGTAACAACATAAACACATCAATCTTTGTTTCAAGATGTACAGTAAATCAAATTCCATTTCTTAGAAACAATAGCTACAGCTCTGAAGAGGAATTTATAAGGTTCCGGGGTTGGGGATGTTAGCACGTCTAGATCATTAATAACCTTACAATCCAAAATCATGTGTGAAGGGATTTTGATGCTCCGTCGGGAAATTGTCCCCGACCAACCACCTGAATTTATTACTAATAGTTTCTTTAGCACCTAATAAAAGTGTCACATTTATAAGGCGCCATCATTATAAAACAAAATGAATCGCAAGAAATGATATTTTTCTTTTAGTTTTAAAGTTTCATATATTGCAATTATGATACTCCGTGCGGTTGTATAACAGCATATGGAATGGGCCGACTTCATATCATAGAATGAAAAATATATATGCCCAAATGCAATGATGTGATGGAAAGAAAAATGCTTAATATAGTTAGTAACACGCTGCAAAGCATTGATACATCTTTGAGATCGATAATATACCATAACATGAAGCATGAGCGATAGATAAGAGGTTTCATTAAAATTAATTCTAAAACTGCGATAATATATGTCTGTCTGTGACATAAACATTGTGGGTGACCGGTTTTTTCCGGTTTCCGTAACAGCTCTATCTCAAGAACTAATGTACTGAATTTCATCAAACTTTATATTCGGTTAGACCTTTACATAAATAGGTGATATATATATATATATATATATATATATATATATACACCTTTTGGGTGTATATATCCCAACATGTGGCGCTACTCTGTGTTTTCACGATTTCTGCGATCTGTCTGTATATGATACAAATTTTGTGGGCATTCTTACACACGAACTACTGCACAGAATTTAATCAAACTTAAGATTCAGTTAGGCGTTAACATAAATTCGTGCTGTTTAGATTTGGGTATATATCGTCTAACAGGTGCCATTGCTAAACTGAATTTTTTTTTCGAATTCCATGATATCTTTATATCAATAACTAATGAACGAAATTCCATCAAACTTCATATTCTGTTATACCTTGACATAAATAGATGTTTATTAAGTTTGAGCGTATATCGCCGAACAGGTGTTTGTTCCAACTAATAATTTATGATGAAAGAAAGGGGGAAATGGCATATACTTATGTCTATTTTATCCTCCTGTAATAAGATATTTTAAAAAACGTTTTTAAAAACTCTTCCGTAGCGTATTTTCATTTTTATAGTATTCAAAATAACTACATTCCTTAGATTAAAGTGAACCCAGACTTTAGTTATTTCGATAATTACTTTTAATTTTTTTAACTTAAAAGTAATGTTCACGAAAATTGAAAAAAAAAATTAAAATTTTTTTATCTGAAATGGTTAAAATATTTCTAAGAAAATTTCTAAAATTTTCGTTAGTCTAATTTGTTTTAATTAATGAAAATTTGAACGGTACATTTTTAGCAATTTGTATTGCGGTTTCTGTATTGTTTATAATTTATGTTTCTGAGTATTTGCAAGAGTTAAACATAAAAACTTTTAAAATAAACGGTTGTAAAAGGTCTTTAAAATTACTCCATAAGTGTGTTTAGAAATTTTTTGACTCTGATTTTAGAAATATTTTAAAAGCGTTACTTATTCATATCTGTTTTGATATTTTTTTTAACTTTTCTTGTGATATCTTCATGCATATCTTTATTTACAATTTTTTAATTCATCATTTCATTAAAATGGAGTCCATGCAAATTTTTTTAACACTTAAATATGTATAATTTTGTTTTCTATGTGAAATTACATGCCTTTCAAATATATATTATTCCTAATTTAGTATTAGTTGCATTTAAGTTTGTACGCTGAATGTATTTTTTGTGTAAATACATAGTTTAATTTAATTACACACATACTGTAAAACCTAAACTTGAATAAAAACATTTATCTTATAAAATTCAAAAAACAAAGGCAATAGCAACATGTGGAACATGTTGTTAATTTTACTAATTAATGTGCATATGTTTATGCGTTTATATTTAAACACTACTTTAACATTTTCAGTGAGTTTTCTAAATCTTTTCTTAATTTTCAGTCTATTATAAATGTTTTTTGTTATGTATTGCATTTAACTCAAGGAAACAAGAATTAATATAATAATGCAATATATTTTATCATAAATATCGCTGACCAGTAATTAATCAATTCTTAAACTGTTAATTTTAAAAGTATACTTCGAAGTGCAAAAAATTTTCAAATGCTGTTTTTCATCAACTTAAATGTCATTTAAATCAAAATAGTTGTTAACTTTTGTAGTAATGTTAAAGTTTGTAAAAAATTTATACCCTCCCTGGGTATAAAATTTTGTCATACTTTATCTTACTTTAATCATAATTTACAACAAGAAATTATGTACTTGAGTTACATTTAATTTTGTGAATTTTCAGCATTTTCCGCATAAAAATTAGGTCTTTCCGCTCCCAACACACATCTTCTTGTTTAATACTTTACCAGGCATAAGCAGAGCAAACACCAAATAATCGTATTTATTAGACATTTAAAGATTTACAAAATATCAATTATATTTAATTCGAAAGTGATTTTGAAGGAAGAAAAACGCGAATTCAAATGATTGCTTCTAAATAAACGACTTGCTTGCGGTAAAAAGCTCATATTATTACCAATGCCTATTTTTTCTACATACTTAGTAACCAACAATTGGCGTATTTTAGCGAGCGTTATTTGATACAAAAGAGTATTTTTCGTGGCAACCCCATTCAATTTAATTTACGTTGTTGTCATCTTAGTACCTTTATAAATGAGAGGTGGCATAAGAGTTTAGGCATACGCGCATGGTGCATGCTCATTTTGGACGTTTTTGTCCATAGAATTGCAATTCTCATTCCAGAATATGGCAATGCTTGCCTGAACAATTTTTTAAAATGTATTAGACAAGTTAACAAGCATTAGCTTGGTAATAACGGCAGGCTCGCCAAGTTTAGTTTAAAATTTTCTCGACCAATCAAGTATTATTACTTATATATCGTCACTATCATATATATATATATATATATAAAGGCATTGAAAGTGCTTATCGCTAACGATTTCGTTTAAAATCCTTTCCACCAATCAAAATGTATTGCTCGTGTGTCACCACATTCTTATGTATAAAGGCACTCTACTTGCTCCTCGCTAAAAATTTTACCAAAAATAATTTCGATCAATCAATTTGTATTTCTCGTATGCCACCTTTCTCACAATTATAAAAGCAATCTATTGCTCACGCTTTCTTTTCAAACGAAATAGACGTCAAATATTTCAATATATGATAGTTAAAATTTTGATAGATCTCTTAAAAAACTGTACGCGAAACGATAACTTGTTTTAGCTTAAAACCTTCCCTTTGTAGTGCAAATTTTACATGCAGATAAATCCGTTCAGTGATAGTCGAGAAAATTGATGACATACACACATAGAGCATGTTCAGAGACCAAAACGCGGGTAACTCGTATAATTTAGTAATGACGTCATAGGAGTTTCTCCTGGTAAAGTTAGAGCTCCTATAATACCCTTATAGAAGCCTTAGGTAAATTTGGGTTAAAACGGCTGCGAATGCTATTGGGTAAAATTGTGGGCATTTACAAACAAAAACTTCCTTTAAGTCACAGATTAAATATAGTCATACAGATTTGACAGCGGAGTGAAAACCCGAACTGGCGCGATACAAGCGCCACTACTGAGAAAAGTCAAGAACTAACACACACGCGCGCGATCTATAAACTGTCAGATTGTTATGGTCACATGTACCTGTTGGCAGTTTTGTTTATTTAATATCGACACGACAGCTATTTTAGTATTTCATTTTACAGTATTTCATTTTCATAAAAGTTCTTTTCAGAGCTATTTTTCTTGAATATAATTATTTTATATTTCCAAGTGCTCTTTTCAGGGCTGTTTTCTTTGCAATTAATTATTGCAAAATGTCAAAAAATATGGTATTTTGTCAAGCACAATCATGTGCGTTTACGTTGTTTAAAATGTGGTACTAAATGGAATTTTTAAATATGCTATATTTATTACTTTTTAAATAAAAAATATTTAAAATCGTATTAAATAACGCTGTTTAAAATGTTTCACTAGATGGAATTTATAAATAAAAATTATTTAAAATAGTATTAAAATAACGTTTTTTAATACTGATTTGTTTAAAATTTAATACTAAATTGTATTTCTAAATATGCTATATTTATTTATTTTTTTAAATAACCACTTATGTATCGTTAAGAAATATAAAAGTGGTTTTACATACTTTTCACAAGTATTACGATAACATAAACAAATTTTACAAATATGAAGTCATTTAAATATTTGAAAGTTTCTCAGTTTAAATTATTAAGAAAAAGGTGTAAATCTGTAAGAAATCCGTGTAAATATGTATATTTGTAAGTATTTGTATGATAAAATAAAATATGTTTGATGTTTTAAACAATAACAAACAAAAACAAACTGCGGCGATGCATTTATATATTAAAAAAAAAGATAGATACTATACAAATAAGATAAGTAATACCTACCTGTGGCGACACACTGGGAACGTTTGCGACTGTTGTCACTAGGGGCTCTGAAGTTGCAATTCGGTTACCATTGAGCTTACGGAAGTGTCTTTTCTGTATGTAACATTTAATCTGTGATGTGAGTTAACAGAAAAGTGGGTAATATCCGACTGTGAACAGTACGAGTAACCGACAACAAATCTCGTGATAGCGGTCGCTTCGGGTTATCCATGTGTTATCCTATGTCCTCCACAGTTTGCGGTCCGTGAACGCGCCCATACGCACATAAATAACCATCAAAAACAGAATTTGCCATTTTTGAAGTCACTGAAAAATAGTCTCATAAAATTGGAATTACCCAATAAAAGAGGGGAAACGTGAGCATACGGCTTAGATTAAATGTTTTTGTCCAAATAGTGGTAGCCCACGATAGAGAACTTGGAGATACTCTTTTGGACGAGTTCACTTTAATGAATATTCTCCAGTAAAACTTTCAAAAAAAAATCTTTTTTTTTTCTTTTTTTTTTCAATTTTTAAAGTGTTACGAATACACTGCCAAAACCGTTTTTTGCTACACACAATATTTAAGGCGTCGCAACCAGTTTAACGGACCTATGTACCGCATAACATTATCGATGACAAAAGCACTGATTTTGTTTCTCTCTTTTTAACACTTTCCAACCTAGTTGAAAAGTGTTTATGACTTCGGTTTGTCTGGCCGTATGGCCGTCTGCCGTCTGCCGTCTGTCCGTGCTCTAACTCCCGTAAATATACTCGGATTGCTCTGCAATTTTTATATGTTATAGTCGTTATCTATAGCATGTTCCCTATTTCAACGGAAGTGTGTAGCACTGATAGTTTTTTTTACAGGGACACTCAAAAGAATTCCGTTACATTGCGGTCTATGGGGAAAAATCACTTGAGGTTTATTTAAATAATGTTTCACTATTTTAAACGCATTGAAATTTATATATATCACTAAGGTGCATTAGAAGAAGCTTAATATGGAATAGGGTGTGCATAGCACTTATAGTTACTTTACAGGGACAGTCAAAAGAATTCCGTTACATTACGTCTATGGAGAAAAATCGTCTGCGGTTTATTTAAATAATGTTTCCCTATTTTAAACGCATTGAAATTTATATATATCACTAAGGTGTATTTCAAGAGGCTTACTACAGAATAGTGTGTGTACAGCAGTCATCGTTCATTTACAGGGACGCACAAAAGTTCGCGAACACATTTCCGTATTGTTTAACTCCAGACGGAGAATTTTAAACTGTGCTACGCGTTTCCTAACTGAACTAAAATTTAACATCCTATGTAGTATATATACAAATCTATAGATCCTATACAGGGCTGAATAAAAGTATTCGGATTACTTAGAATTTATCTTTTAGCTTATTAAACGGTATGATTTGTAAAATTATTTTGGAAGCGTTGGAAAGTGTTACATAATCTATGCTTGACGCATGATTTTTCGTTCTTGTTTTTAACTGGTACACGCTTTCACGCCCAAGCCGTTCAAGCTATCGATTTTTTTTTCTTGGAAATTAAAATTAAACTAAACTATTTTCAATTTCTGTGATTTTTTTTCTTCTTTTTTTATATAATTTTTGCAAATTTAACTAGATTTTTTGTTTGGATGATAATAATTTCAATTTTCTAAACATTTTCGAAAGGAAAAAATTTGTGCAAAAATTGATCTCAAACTTCAAACAGTTTACATTTTGTGAAATTGTTATTTATCACCAATTTGAGACTTGGCATTCAACTAATATATTTTAAGAAAACGTATGAAGTTGTTGTTTCAGAGAATTATTAAGAGCACAATCTGTTCCATTGATTTACTGCGCGCACACCGTGCGTAATGCATTTTGGAGGAGTTTAGATCGATTAAAATACCAGCACTTTTATATAAGCAATTAGATGCAAATACAATAAATTAAATGCCAAAAACCATTTTTTTTCTTTGAACCTTACTTAAACAAAAAGTAATTCCAAAATATGTCGTACAGATCAAACTGTACAGGAAGAACCTCCCCTTAAATACTCGTTCATTTCAATTGAACTGGATATGTATATTTCAGGTTAGAATGCAAGGGAGAAATTTTCTCAATCTCACTATGTGGTGTGAGAATGTTGCATGTTTTCAGATATTAAAGTGTAACAAATACGTAATGACGACATTTTGATCTAAATTATTATAAGATATGAAAGAAAATAATTACACATGAAAAATCCTAAGATAATTTCCTCATAATAATTATATATTTTACTTTCTTAAATCCTTTTAGTAAGGATTTTATTTAAAAAAAAACATTTTTACCGGCGCGGCCTACCATACACAGGTAGATTTCAAAGTTAAGTACAAATTTCACCAACAGAAACTAAATCAAAATTAGAGATAAACCTAGTTTAACAATGTTATCTGGCCGCTTTAGACGAGTTTTTCTTCCCCATTATACTCCAATTCGCGCGCATTTAATAATGCAACCCTATATACAGCATCTCTGACAGTTGTCCATACTTTTCATCACGCCAATGATTCTTTTTTATCGCCTCAGTGGCGGATTAACGGAGATGTGATTTTTCCCCCTTCTAACTCACCCCCCCCCCTTTTTTTTTTTTTTTTTTTTTTGTTGTCAGAGTTGGTCCTATCAAAAACTTGTAAATATAAAAGTTGCAGATAATATTATAAAAGAAAACTGCCCAGTTAAACTGGCGGCATTGAGCTCACAGGCTATTCACACTAACTGTAAATTATCTTCTTATTTCAATGAATTTGAAATAAGCCCTCGAAAAATGAAGAAATCGACAATATATTAAGAGGGGGAACCATCCCCCGTTTCTCCTTCTTATAATTAACCAATGAACCCATAAAACTAATCAGAAGCGCCTTACCACAATGAACCTATATACAAAATTTGAAAAAATCGGATAATTCTGCATGAAAAATCCATTTATCTAAATTAAAGGGGGAGGGGTTAGCCCCCCGTCCCCTCTTTATACTTAACCAAAGAACCCCCAAAACTAATCAGAGAAGCGCCTTATCACAATGAACATATATATAAAATTTGAAGAAAATTGGATAATTCTGCTTAAAAAACCCATTTATCTATATCAAGGGGGGTTAGTCCCCCCCGTTCCCCCCTTTATACTTTACCAGTGAACCCTCAAAACTAATCAGGGAAGTGCCTTACCACAATGAGCCTATATACAAAATTTGGAGTAAATTGGATAATTCTGCATGAAAAACCCATTTATCAAAATTAAGGGGGGGGGTAGCCCCCGTTTCCCTCCTTTACACTTCACCAATGAACCCCCAAAACTAATCAGGGAAGCCCCTTACCACAATGAGCCCATATAGAAAGTTTGAAGAAAATCGGATAACTCTGCATGAAAAAAAAATCATTTATCTAAAATAAGGGGGGAGGATTAACCCCCCATTACCCCCTTTATACTTAACCTATGAACCCCCAAAACTAATCAGGAAAGAACCTTATCACAATGAACCTATATACAAAATTTGAAGAAAATCGGATAACTCTGCATGAAAAAATAATTTATCTAAAATAAGGGGGGAGGATTAACCCCCCGTTACCCCCTTTATACTTAACCTATGAACCCCCAAAACTAATCAGGAAAGAACCTTATCACAATGAACCTATATACAAAATTTGAAGAAAATTGGATAATTCTGCATGAAAAAACGATTTATCCAAATTAAGGGGGGTTAGCCCCCCGCCCCCCCCCTTTATAGTTAACTAATCAATCCCCAAAACTAATCAGGGAAGCGCCTTATCACAAGGAACCTATAAACAAAAGTGGAAGAAAATCGGATAACTCTGCATGAAAAATTCATTTATCTAAATTAAGGGGGTGGATTCCCCCCCCGTTAGCCCCTTTATACTTAACCTATGAACCCCCAAAACTAATCAGGAAAGAACCTTATCACAATGAACCTATATACAAAATTTGAAGAAAATTGGACAATTCTGCATGAAAAAAACATTTATCTTAATTAAGGGGGGTTAGCCCCCCGTTCCCCCCTTTATAGTTAAACAATCAATCCCCAAAACTAATCAGGGAAGCGCCTTATCACAAGGAACCTATAAACAAAATTGGAAGCAAAACGGTTATTTCTGTCAAGAGTTATCGCGTTACGTACGTACATACGTACATACATACATACATACATACATACATACAGAACGGGCGGGCACATAAGCTCTCAGGCTTTGATAGCCTGTGAGCTAAAAACGATTTCTAATAAATTTAAGCGGATTTGATGTCTTGTGAACTGACGAAGTTATGATTTTTTTTCTTCTTAAACCCTCCCCCCCCCCCTTGAGGCCATTTTTAATTATATCAAAAATCTGTCATACATAAATTTTTGGACCTTTTCCTGGAAGTGATAATAACTTTAAACGGTTTCGATATGTATCATAATCAAGAAATTATGGGTTTTTTCTGTTTTCACAAAAAGCCCCCCCCCCATTCCCCCCCCCCCCCCCCCATTGTTCCTATTTTGCCCATTAACGAACTTGACCGAGATTTTATGCCCCTTGATTTTATGTATCAGTTTGGAAGAGATTTGTGCAGAATTATGGAAGTTATCGAGTCCATAAAAGAGTAATATAGATAAAAAGATAGATAGTTTTGAACTTGGGGTGGTTTTCTGGTTCTAGGAGTCATGATCGGCGTAGATCTACAAAATTTTTTCGGAAATTCCAACATAGGGGAGAATGTAATAGGTAGTATTTCTTACAAAATCTACCTAAAAAACGTAAAAAACGCTTAATATTTATGTATCTACCAATTGAACATATTTTTGTTGTACAATTTCCGAATAAAATAAAAATAGATTTTCACTTTTACAATATTAATTCTATACACAATATAACTTCTGTTTTGAAAAGCAAACTTTTTTAATGTTTTTTATAGTTATTTATTATTATTCATTATTATTATTATTACATTTTACCACCGATTGCAAAGATAAAAAATTATTACATTTTAATTTATTTTTTGCCTCTTATTAACGATCTATTAGATAAATTCGAAAATTACATCGACTTTATTACGACTATACTTAATACTTAATTCGGATCGAAAGCTATCGAGTTGATTTCTACACTTGTCATTACATATTCCTGTCTTGGAAATTTTCAGGGCATGGTTTAAGCGAAAATGACAATTTGGCAGTTGTTCTAAAGTGAAATGGAGTATACCTTGTTACATTATTTAATCTGAGCGTCTCTCATATGAATTAAAAATGCGTGTGGGTGCAAATTTTCAATTAATGCTTGATTAGTCAGTGTGATATCTAAATATTGAATGATAAAATGATTTATTAATAACTTGAAAAAAGTTCCGATTTATTTAATGTGTCTTCAAAGGGAAATATGATATTTCTTCCTAAACACATGCTTACTGAATGTGATTCATAAAATTGGGATAAATAGCTCTAGAACTTGACTAACTCCTGAAGTATTATAAATAGCTGCATTTCGTCGAAATGAAATATTTTTTTTAAATGCGTATACTGTTTTTTTTTTCTTTTTTCACTTTCTTCTAGCTTTACAAGAAGAAAGTATTAGATCCATGACAATTTTCAATTTCTGGTTTTCGACGAAGTTTTTCGTATCAGAAGGTTTTGAACACGATTTGACTGTTTTTAGAAAATATCTGTCTGTCTGTGACAAAAAATTTTTGGGCGCTCCATCTAAAGAACTAACGCACAGAATTTAACAAAACTTAAGATTCAGTTATACCTTGATATAATTTGGAGCCGATTAGTTTTTCGTGGAAATAGCCCAACAGGTGGCGCTGCTATGCTACCTTTCTCATGATTTTCACGATAGCTATATCTCAAAAATAAATGACAACAACAATTTCTCAAATTTCAGATTCTGTTAGACCTTAACATAAATAGATGCTGGTTGCGTTTTTGTGTAAATAGCTCAACAGGTGGCACTGCTATGCTGCATTTTTCAGGATTTAGACGATTTTAGCGATACCCATATCTCAATAACTAATGCACGGAATTTAATAAATCTTTAGATCCATTTAGACCTTGATATAAATTGATGCTGATTCGTTTCTGTTGTTTGCGAAAATTGTATAAGATAGAAGAAATTTTTTGGAATGGTACATCCGACTAGTTATAAAGAAAGAAAATAAGCAGATAACTGCAAAAAACAGTATACTTATTAATTTAAGTAAAAAATAAAAATTACATAGCTATAAACTGTTTTCCATGTTTAGAATTTTAGGAAAAATATACTCATGAATCGAAAATATAATTATAATAAATAACTGAATAACAAAATTACAAAATTAATATTATACAACTAATTAAATGTATATAAATTAATATTTTATTAATAGAGCATATTTTTAATCATAACATGTGTAAATGAAAAAAAAGTATTGATAATTTTAATTTAATCAAAAATTACAAACTAAATATAATATTAATAATAATTATTTATAAAACTAAATTAATATTAATTAACAACTTATTATTAACATTTGTACTTTTGAATATTTATTTGAAAAAATAATTTTATAATTTCAGTAAATTAAAATTTTATAATTTCATTGAAAACGAATTATTTATTCTTAGGAATATTAACTAAAAAATGTTATCTCTTTATCGCTCCGCCGCGCCAGTGGGCACCGGTAGCAGTAAAACCAAACATGATCTAAACAAACGTGCTAAAAGAAGATTCGACAACTTTCGGGTTAAATTTTTTGAACTGTTGGGGCTGTCCATTATGTATATTTGTGTTTTGCTCAAATAAATAAAACTTAAACAATTTCTAAGCAAATGGAGCAATTTTTTAAAGCAGAACGCTTATAAAAAAGCATTTTTACTAAGAAATTTAAGAAAAAGGCTAAACAAATTTTAGCAGAATTGCTTCTGATAGTTGTTTTAGTTAAAATGATGTTTTGTTTTTTGTTTATCTGAACTTCCTCACTTTCTAAATCTGTTTGCAGAGACTGGTGATTAAAATGGGACTCACTTTACTGTGGCATTGTGAGAAAACCAGACTTGTTTGTTTAAAGTACATAAAATATTTTCTACCTTTTCGGACTACAATGCTGTTAATTTTAATACTTATTTGCAAAAAACTAACATTGAACTAGAATGAACAGATAATGGAAGCAGAAATTAATAATTATAGTAATCCTTTCCGTTCTCATACAAATAGAAATTTCAGTTCAAACAAATGCAATTTTTTTCTTTTTGTCTCTGTCTATTATTTATAATTCAGTTTTATTCAAATCAATAAAACATATATATATTTTAAAGTAAATTAAGCAAATTTTAAAAAGAAGGCGTAAAAGTATTTCTATAAATAAGTTTAAAAAAAGGCTAAATGCATTTCAGAAAAAGTTTACAGGTTCGTACGGACTCCTGGAATTTTCAGGAAAATAACCAGTATTTTCTTATAAAAAAAACTCGTCTTATATAATCGTGCGATTACAGAAGGCAAGTTTTTCTATAAGAAAATACTGGTACTTTCCTTGAAAATTCCAGGAGTCCGTACGAACCCTGAGTTCATTTGGTACTTGGTGTTAGTAAAAGGATGTTTTATTTTTCGTGTTTATCTTAACATCTTCACTTTCTAAATTTGTTTGCAGAGAGTGGTGATTAAGATACAACTCACTTTTCTATAGCATTGTCAGAAAACCAGGTTTGTTTATTGAACGTACATAAGATATTTTCCGCCTTTTCAGACTACGATGTGGTTAATTTTAATACTTATTTGCAAACTAATTTTGAACTAGAATGAGCAGATAATGAAGGCAAAAATTAATAAATATAGTAACCTTTTCAGTTCTCTTACATTCATAGAAAGTTCAGTGCAAACAAATGCATTTTACAAGTTGTAAATTTCCAACTGGACGAAAAATGTCATGGCCAGGATACGAACCTGGGATCGCTTGGCTGAAGCCGCCACGCTCTACCACTGAGCTATCCCGGTCGAATCTGGAGGGAATAATTCATCCAGTTAACCTTATTGATCAAAGCATCTGGTCTGATATTTTAATCAGCTCAACAGAAAAGATCGCAGGTAATGGAACTCCAGTAAACGCTGGATACGTGAATACACTGGATTATTTTTTTTAACACAATTATTTCTAATTGGTAAAGTAGTCATACAAGTTGTAAATTTCCAACTGGACGAAAAATCCTGGCCCGGACATTTTTCGTCCAGTTGGAAATTTACAACTTGTATGATTACTTTACCAATTAGAAATAATTGTGTTAAAAAAAAAATCCAAATGCATTTTGTTTTGTTTTGTCTGTGTCTATTATTTATAATAAAATTTTATTCAAATCGATAAAACATATATATTTTTTAAGTAAATAAAGCAAATTTTAAAAACGAAGGCTTCTGCAAAAGTATTTCTACAAAGAAGTTTAAAAAAATGCTAAATGCATTTCAGCAAACGTTAATTTGGTAATCGTGTTAGTAAATGGATATTTTACTCATGTTTATCTTAACTTCCTCACGTTCTAAATTTGTTTGCAGAGTCTGGTGATTAAAATACGACTCTCGAATTGTGAGAACCAGACTTGTTTGTTTAACGTTCACAAGAAATTTTCCACCCTTCCAGACTACAGCGCGGTTAATTTTAACACTTACTAGAAAATAAACCTTGAACTAGAATGAAAAGATAATAGAGGCAGAAATTCCTAAATATAGATTAACCCTCCTAATTTTCAAACATAAACAGAATGTCGGATGCGAACGAGATTAAAGATAAATAGATATTATTTTCTAAGTAATTCTTCGGAATTATAATTTTTTTCATGATATGTGTTTAGAAGTATATTTTCAGAATCAAAGATATACCTTCAAGATTTGCTTTGAGAATTAAGTGTTTATATAGTTCAGGAAAGTTTTGTTGCTAAGTTAAAATTTAAGCCATTAAGATTAATTTTTATCAACGGAAATATTTAATGCGACATTTTTATGATTTTATCTCTCTCTTTCTATATATTTATATGTAAGATTGTTATTTCTCACCTTCTAAATATTTTTATGTATGAGTGTTTGTTTGTGTGTATATATGTGTGTGTATTATATATATGTTCACTTGGTCGCCGATTTATGACCTGTACAGATTTTACAAACTATATTAGACTTACGGCAAACCTCAAAATCTCTGAGAGTAATCTGAAAAGCAGTATAACATTTTCTGCTATAAAAGATCAAATCTTATTATATTTAGGTTTTCTGTAGAAACTTTCCGTTTACGGATTATGATCGACTTACAAATGGTACGAGCCGATGTACTATTAAAGTTGTTAAAATAAATTATGTTTCTTTCTTGGTTAGTATAACTACTGACAACAACTTAAATTTATTTATTGAGAATGCTTATAAACTTATCGGATCTCCACCTATAACTACCATGCTTTTAGTCTGTCCAAGTACTCAAACTTTTACGTTCAACCCATAGGATACCTTTGTGACGAAAACTGAAGTTCATAATACAGTTTTTGATGATACTTTTTGTGTTATAAAACATGCTTTGGAATATGAAGTGATTTTGGGTAGAGAGCATACTAGATATTTAAATGAACTAAATTCTTCTCCTCCTCCACTCCATGTCGCGTCAATCCCAGCTTATAAAGAAAATGAATCAATTTCTATATTATTTGCATAAAGAACAAAGCTTCTTATGACGATCTGTCATCAAAGGACACTGCAATTAAGTGTGATTTGATAACTATTAGCGACATGACACCGGCCACTCTGGATAATAATTGTTCGTGAAATTATCACTTCTTTGTGTGATTTAAAAAATGAGACAATTAATGAAGTAATTACATTACATGTGCATCCTACGAATGACAATTAATGTGAAGAAACATCCACAAGTATTTCCGACAGTCAAATTTTATAATGTACATTTGCTATCTTTGAAAAAGTGAGATGGCATTACATATTGATCATATGTTTAGTGATTTTGTGTTTTATCAATCCGCCGATACACCCGTAGGGTGTCCAGCACCATGATCCACATTATGTGCCACACAAGATTCCCAAACTAGCCTTACTACTCTCTTTTACTTAATTTCTCGCCTGTCAGTAATACTTATCTTTCTCAGCCAATTTAGCATCACAGAGAGAAAGGAGAAAGCAACCTAAGAAGAGAACATTTGTATAAATGTGAAGTATGAGAACTCTTCATCAAGCCACGTCATTGTTGTATGATTATCAGTGTTTTTCTTTTTTTTCTCTGTGTGTTATAGCAATATATTATAGTGCTGTTTATTTATTTTTTTCTTTTCACCCATGTGCCTCTCTCTACAAGTGCTTTTTTAACACTTTCCAACCAAGTTGAAAAGTGTTTATGACTTCGGTTTGTCTGTCCGTCTGCCGTCTGTCCGTGCTCTAATTCACGTAAATAAACTCGGATTGCCCTGAAATTGTTGAATGTTATTGTTATTTACTATAGCATTATCCCTACTGCAAATGTAGTGTGTAGCACTTATAGTTTATTTACAGGGACAGTCAAAAGAATTCTGTTACATTACAGTCAATGGGAAAAAATCGTTTCAAGTGCATTTTGATGATGCTACGCCATTTGAAACATGATAAAATTAATATACAATTATGAAGCGCACCAAAATATGCATTTTAGAGAATATGGGGTGCAAAGAATTTATTATTCATTTACATGGTCAAACAAAATAATTTTGTTACGCATTGTTCAACGGGAAAAAATCGTCTGCAGTGTAATATAATGATGTTTCACTATTTTAAACATAATGGAAATTATATGCATTACTGAGGTGCATTAAAAATTGCTCGCTTAAAAGTATGGTGTGCATTCTTTTATCGTTCATTTACAGGGACACACAAAAGATATCGGTTACAGTATACTTTCGATAATTACAGTCTATGCGTGATAAGTGCTTTTTCATCTTTGGTTTGCATTTTTAATCTTAACTAAAAATTCCCATAGTGCGTGGTGTGTATAAATTCGGTTGATCATCTACAGGGCTACAAAAGGAATTCATAAGTATTATAGACTAGGGGAGTGAATCACTTAGGGTAGTTTTTATTGTGGTACGCATTTTCCTGCTGAACTAAAGTTAATAGACTTATAGAAGTTTGTGAAAAATAAATAAATTAATCTACAGGGCTACTCAAAGAAAAAGATACATTGTCGTTTCTGGTTGGTAATTGCTGGAAAATTGTTTTATGTTTCCTTATCATTTTGTACTTGAATTACATTTTAGCTTAATATGGGGTTTGTAGAAAAGTTTTTGGATAATATTCAGGATTATACAAAAAAATTTCGAGTGCATTTAAATCGATTGGAGAAAATTGCCAAACGGGAATTTTCTAACTGAACTAATTTATATCATGCTATGTAGTATATTTTAAAATCAATAGATCATATACAGGGCTTCCCAAAATATATCGACAATTTTTACTATGGTTGGTAATTGTTAAAACTGGACTTTTAAATGTGTTATGTTTCCTATACAGTATACTTACTTCTATCACCTTTTTAACGATGAAGTTTCGTTATAGTTTTCTGAATGTGTTTCATAATATATACTTGACGCATGATTTTTCAATATATACTTGACGCATGATGTTGTGTGTAAGGGCTACAAGTGATTTATTTTTGTTGGAGATCCGTTCGACGTTACAGATGATCCAAATAAGTACGTACATTTTCTTTAAAATATACTCTAGAGATAAAAAACTGCGTTTTTCTTTTTTTGTTCAACGATCATTTTTCCGGTAAAATAGTGGTGTTTTGTTTGTGTGTGTGTGTGTGTTTTTTGCTATATGAGTCTAATGCAGTGTACTGTTTAAATAATTTTGTATATATTTTTATTTCCAAACTTTATATGAACAAACTTATTTGCACCTAGAAGAAAAAGCATTTCAGACATTTATTTGTTTACTATATATCCGAACTTAAAGAAAAAATAAACCTTGTTAACTTTTTAAATATATTTAATAGATTGATTTTTATGTTTTAATATTTATTTCTGTTAAAATATTGGTTATTTACTGATGGCAAACAAAAAAAAAAACAATTTTTTTTTAAAAATCACGATGTTCCACTTTCCTGAAGGCGCATGAAACAATTTTTCTTTAATTAAGACGAAATAAAATTTTATGACGAGTTCTTTTTAAGACGCAAAGCGGAGGATAGAAGAGGCACAAGATGGCACCCAACAATACTATTTTTTAAATATATTTCTTTAACAGCCAGCAACGGTAGGGTATTTAAATTTTTTTCTTTGTATGTCTATGTTTTTTTCCCCTATATTGTCCGATGCAGTGTACGAGGACGTACATCATCGGATAGCCGAATGCATTGCGCGGGTTCCCCCCGGCTGTTAACACATTACCTAGCAACAATTGGTAACAAGGCCATTACTCCAAACCTATTACCCCATGTAGTAACAACACGACGGCTAAAGTATGACATAAACACCCAGTCCAATAGAAATACCAATATTGTGAAATAATGCAAAAGCCATATGCCGATACTAATTAAGAAATACTGACCCGTTGAAAAAGGATTCTTTTACAGAGCGAAATGTAGAACTGTATTTCGACGGGAACAGACGGGCTCACAACTAGCTCTGTGTTCCAAATCCTAAGTCTCCTTGTACATACTCCCTTTCACGGTAAATATTTTTAAATGTTGTAGCCTAGAATTTATATTAAACATAATTTAGTTGCGCTAATCATTTAAGCAGCCTTTAATCACCTTAAATGATATGTATATGTATTGGGTCATTCAGAAAGTTCTGCGGTATACTTCTTTTGAGATAATGTTGAAATGATTGAATGTCACCAGAATTTACAAACAAATTTATTTCAAAATAAGTAAAATCGTTTTCTTCACGTGCAAAAATAAAAGCAAACTTTTATTCCAAAATTCTGGTCGAAATGCGGTATTTATGGATTCAAAATATATCAATAAACCGCAGAACTAATATTTGGTATTGGTGTAAAGATATTTCAATTTCACATTCAATAATCTAAACGATTTTATTGGGGAATAAGTATTATGATAATTAGAAAATCTATTCAGTTCTAATCACACAAAAATAATTTTTTTTTATAAACACATCGCCTGCCCATGTTAAAGCAGGCACTTTGTCCGCAGTTTATGACTTTATGTGACATATGTAAAATACTCATGTCTAATTAAAATATTAGGGTCATAAGCAGAGATTTCTAAACCAGTTCAAGAGATAAAATAGGAACCATGAGAAAACAGGGATGTCACTGGCATCTGCATTTCTAATGAGAAACATATCAGAGAAACTGTTATAGATGGAGGTATTTAAAAGGACCAAAAACGTATTCCATGTTTTCTAGTGGAGAAACAAAAGTCATAATAAAAGAAATGATATTTACTTGAGAATGTTTAGGGATAGAGCAGATTTTCATATGGGTTTGAACGAATATCATGTGTAAAGAAGATGACGGTTCATCCCTTGCCGACTCTACTCTTATCACAAGCCACATGTCCTGAAAAAAAAGGACCCAGGAGTTAATAAAGACATCAGCTAATTCCATCTACTGTGAGTGCCAAATGAAAGTCTTGTGATCCCATTTTGCCCCATTTAATTACATTTAATGCCTCACAGAATTCAACGTACGAATTATACATCTAGAAATTATTTTGTTAAAAAGACGTGATAGAGAATCAACCCTTTGAGGGGCGGTGATATATATTATATACCACCTAATTTTAATCCGATTCAAACCAGAAACTTTTAATTAAATTTTACTTTTTTAACTTTGACGAGAAACAGATGCAAAATTGCTAATTCTTATCTTGAACTAAATTTTTTCCTAAATTCCGGTGGGAATTCAACGTTACAGGAGCACAAGTGCTTGCCCCTGAAAGGGTTAAAGGGAATAATTAATCTGATATATGTATTGTTTTAGAATTAATCAAAATTCAAATGTATTAAAAAATAATTCGTGTTAAAAAGAACAATTGTTATATGATAATACTTAGCATTCATGAATATACATTTAAAGAGCTGTTATAAAAAATAATCAGCGTTCAAAATCAGACTGATGTTGTTAAAATGATTTTTGAAAATTCTCGTTTTATACCGAATTCTTAGATATATTTATCAAATTAAGCCATTATCCGTACGAAAGTCTTTTATTTTCTTTCCTAGACGGTTTGACACTGCTGCTTTGTATTTTAATAAATGCTTTTTTAACTTAATCTTTGGCTTTAAAAAATAACTTCAATATTGTGTGATTTATCATCATTAAAAGTAACAAAATATTGCGAGCCTGCATTGGATGGAACTCGCATGTGCATACTTAAATCTGGGTGAATTATATTTAATAATTCATCACTCAATAACTTTTGATTCACGTTAAGTGATAGACGTTAAAAAATTGGCAAACATTAACTAAAAAAATCAGAACATCTGGAAAAAATGATCTAACAATTCTCTCTTTTCATTATAACAGAGAACAAAATAGTATTACAAGATGGACAATCTAAAGACAAGCATTATGGTTGTCTTGAAAGAAGACAATTTATTTGTTTGTAACGGGTTATTATGAAGAACATTGTAATTATTTCCATGTAAAGATAATAAAGTAAGGGTTTCAACTCTAAATAGCAAAAAGGGAAAATTATAAGACCCTTTACAAAATTAGATGTTACATTAACAAATTATTGACAAATAATTAATACAAACAATGCATATATAAAATATTGAAGTGTAAATTTTATTTGACTTTTGAGTATATTTTTGTATGCATTTTTGTAGTGTAGAATTAGTTATAGCAACACTGTATCTCTGTCGCTTTGTGCATGAATTTTCTGGCTTTAGTATTGTGAAGTCAACATGTCAACGCCGGCCGCTTTGTTCAAGCGTAGGCTTTTGCGCAGTTATGTTTATAGCCATTTTTTCTCACCTTATGTAGTTTCCATCATCGATGTTTTCACACTTAAGCCTGCGAGCCATTATATGTAATTCATAGAGATGAATTTTATAAAGTTATCTTTATTTTGTTTTAATTTAGTTATGGAGTAGACAATAAATGAAATTACTTAATGTAAGTTTTGTAACTCCGTGCGAGTGTTCGGATATGAGAGGTCGTTCTTTTTATGTGTGGAATAAATAATTTGTTTTTGTAGTATCGAAGATATTTTGCTGAGTGCCAAGTAATTTAGATGTGTAAAAAATATGCTACTGATTAATGAATTAAACCGCAATGTAGTAAAACTGAGTTCATAAGAATAATATAGAATATCTACTATAAAGAAACAAATCAAAAACAATTAACTTATTTTTACTAACAATATGATATTCAATGGTCTACCTAAGGAGTCAAAATCGAAGACAGTTGTTCTCATACTAGGCTGTGGGCCTTGAACTAAACATGTCATTAAATTGCAAGTTCCATTTCAACTCTTCGGGGGCAATTTGAAATTGCTATTAATTCACACTTTACCATATGGCGAAAGAAATTTACCAATGTTCTGGAAAAAATCTTTGCACATTATTTTATAATCATAGTTTTAATTCGTAAAAAAGCGATAAAATTTTTTTTGTCTATATTTTACATCCAGCACGTTTCATACATAAATTAGTCATTTGTTAGCCTTATAAACCTTGTAAGACAATCCATCTCCTCTATTATGATATAGCAATAAAAATAATTTAAAAATATATCATTTCATCATTAAAAAACACAAATTTTGTATTGAAAGGAACAGAAAAACGAAATTTTATTAAAAAATAACCATTATGCAAAACATGTAAAAATAATGAAAAATTAAGACAAAAAATTAATAAATATATATTGTACAACATTAATATTTGCAGTAAATGTTTGTTTTTAAGATTATATTTTCAGAATAATAAATAAACTAAATTTGTGGTGACTTTGTCCCGACACCAAATTGACATTTAAAATGCCAGTTGTGAATAAAGTCAATGTAAAATATCAAATTAATGTATATAAATCTCATTTATTTGTTAAGAAAACATATTAAAACTTTAAAAATGTACTTACCACTTTATAACATCAGGTATAATAACTTTCCAAATCAAATTTTCCCCAGTAAAATCGCATGCAAAAAAGTAAACAAAACAATATTGGAAGTGATGCCAAACTTATTCTTAAACTGCTGAATTAAATAATTTATGTTTAAGCTACTCCTCCAATCTATTAGAATTCGTAATTACAAATTAGTTTTATTGTACAAAATTTTATTTATTTTAAGTTTCGTATTTATCCATGGGGTGGGACAAAGTCCCCAGGGTTGACAGTATTATTAAATTACTGATTTATTTGGTTTAAAGAAGCATTCTTGTTATTGAATGAAAAATATAGTGACTGTTAAAACTGAAGGTTTTACAAGATTAAAAATAACCACAATAAATAGAAATTTCATAATTTGTTTTTCTTTTTGACAAAAATGGGTCCCAAAAAATAAAATCTATATCGACCCCTGCAATTAATTTTTTTTTTCAAATTGTAGTCAATATAAATTTGAAATTCAGAAAAAAAATTAAATAATGCTGAATATGTAATATGATATCATAGGGACTGAAAGGGAAATACGCTTCAAATCACTCATCATCAGAATCTGATACTGGATGCACATCAGGTTGACCGCAATTGTTGCAATTAAAACAAAAACATAGTTCAGTGCAAAGTAAATTAAATGCACGGCAGGTACACAAGAGTTTTTCACAGGATGTTTTTTTGCATTTACAGTGAATTTGTTGAAGAAGAGATTTTGGAACTGATTCATTTGTCATCCAATCAATTTCTAAAAGATCATCTGAAATTTTCCAACCATGATTGACAAGAGAAGGTGCAGACATTTTGGCTATCAGACTTCTTATATAAATTCCTGCTTGATAGTTGGCCCGCTGCATGTGTTTAAATAAACAGTCTTTATTTGGTGGAAGCAGGGTGTCACTTTTACACCCAAACCGCCGCCAATCATGACGGCATACATCAATACTTTTGGAGTTTTTTCTGCCATAAACTTCACAAGTGGACATTTCTAAATTTTCCATAACATCATTATTTATTGTCCATAATTTACCCAGTTCTTGGAATGTCGAGATGTATTTTGCTGTTTCACACATAATTTCAAAATACTTTACTTTGCTTTTTCCTTTAAAACTACTCACTGAATACTCACAAACTGAAAACTACTCACAGCCAGTGTATACATGTAATCCTATTAGCGCCTGGCAAATGTTATCGCCAAGAGATTTATTTATAGTTTTAATAGCTATTACTTTTATCCTTTTTATCAGTTGGACAAAATATATTGGTGCTTTTATATATGGAGAAAATGACAGAGATAATAAGAAAACATCTGTATCTGGACTCAAAATAACAATACTTTTATAGAGGGATGAGGTTTGAGCTGCATGCAACAACAATCGTGTGTCAGTTTCTTCATGATCACTTTCAAGCTCTTTTATTTCACGAACTATAAGCTTTTTATCTAAAACTTCTAGGGCATGGCATTGACTTCCATGTGTCATAATTAATGTAATACTACCAAAGGAATTGGGACTTAAGTTTTTCCAAACTTGAAAAAAAACTCAACTAAACTTTCTTTATTTGAGCCAGAAGCTAAAAACTTCCTAAATTGTGTTGGGATTTTCTGATTAGGATTTTTAATTTTAATTACTGGAATACCTGTTAATGCTCTACGATCTCTTTCCATTCCTTTTATGCTTAATGTGGGATATGTATCGGTTATGAAGTCAACACGTTTGCATTTGAATTTTTCAGCAAGATTCAAAATAGAATTTAAAATGCTTTGTGCAAAATCTCCAAATGTCAGATGAGTGTCCTTCGTTTGCTGAATGAGTGCCATGCCATCAATCAACAACACTGATTCAGATGGGATATCTTTTACTGATGTAATGCTGCAACCATATGTTTTTTCAATGTAGTGTAATAATAATGCTTTATTTGTTCTGGTTTTGCTTCCATCATGATTACCAAGGCACAAAGGTATAGTATTAAGACTATATTTCATTAGTTCACTGAGATCCATATCCTTCACTTTTGCAAATAACAAGAAGGCGATTTAATAAATATTTAGTGGATTTCAAAGCCAATATTTCATCTTTGACCTTCATCTTGATTGTTTTTCCAATATTAGTGAAAGTTTTCAGTTTTAATTGTTTAAGGGGAGAAAAAAATCCAATGAACTGGCTTGATCACTTAATCTTTCTTTTAAAAAGCTATTAAATCACTTTTCACCTATTTCAAAAGCTTCTAATAAATCTTTCTGAATATCTATTGGGGTAACACCGCCTGTTGAAATATGGATTAAATCACTATACTGTACTTCAAATGGATTGAACATTGATTGGATTGTCTGAATAATTTTCATTACGTCTTCTTCATCTCGTTTAATTCGAGAAGCATCAAGTTCTTTTCTGCAACGAACATATTCTTCTTTGCCTGCCATTAGTTTACAATAATGTGAAATTATGGCTCTATAATGATGCGAAAGAATCCACCTGTTTACAGCTCCTTTATTGCATATGATTCCTGTCAACCCGCCTTTTGTCTTAGAATCACGATTTCAAGTTTGTTCAATTACCTGATCACAAGCTGTTTTGGAAAATCCATATTTTTCCTGTTGCTGACAATAAAAGTTCCCTTTTAGGAATTCATTCTTTATATCTGGATCCGTTTTATGCAACATTTGCATTTCACACCAATATATAGATAAATACCTTGAGTAATTTACTCTGTCATACGCAAAAAACCAAAGAAGCATAGAATATACTAATGCAATTCCCAGTTTCCTTCCCTAGTTGCTCGAATAAAAATTAACAGAATTTCCATCATCTCCAAAAAACTACTCCAGAAAGCAAATGTTGGACTATCTATAGATTGTTTTGCTATAAAAGCAGAATATTGTTCGAGGAAATTTAAAACATTTTTATCTAAAATATATGTTTTTGAAGAATCGGATGCAAATGTGTTACGAAATTCTGTAATGGTGTGTTCAACAATAGAGTGTTCTTCATTTTTTAACTCAATCAGAAAATATTGCAAACATAATCTATGTAGAGCTTCACACATTAATTTATTTGCACGGATACTTCTATTGTAATGATGTCCACTAATTTTCCCCTGGAACGATCCTTCTGCTACTATGCCCGACTCAATAAAAATATCACTCATTCCAGCATCAGAAAATCTTTTTCCAATTACAGCCAAAAATGCCATTGCTGTATGAAATTCACCTACCGTCATAACTAATCGTTGTTTAAATGTTTCATTTTGCCACCTTATCTGTTGCGCTTTAGAATAAATTGCTTGATCCATTACAAGAACAATGCTATCAATAACCAGGTTGTCAGCAATTTGTACACTGTTTTAATATAGCATTTACAGTCGATATGTTTGTAGGATTAGCATCCAAAACGGGTAAATAACCTACCTTGGTTTTTTGATAATAGTATTTCTGTACATTTTCAAGCATAGTATTAAACCCAGACCAGCCAGGTAGCTGTTGAGCATCACCACAAAAAAATTTGCATAAATAAAAAAAATTATCAGTCTATCGTGAGATATCTTAGAAAGGTATATATTTATCACTTGTAGTAGAAGGCAGATCATCATAGCGGGGAGGGCAATGTTTCTTAGTTCCAGTAAAAACTTCAATATTAGGAATATTTGTATCCAGAGTTCGTTTTCTTCCTTTTTTCAACTGTGGGGTCGTCGTTTCATTTTCATAGAGTGTTTCAATTAATGATAAAGGATGACTTTTCCATTGAATAATAATACCGTTTGTATTATGGGTTGTCCCAGATCCACTAAGCGTTTCCTCACCAAAATCATTGTTGTCCCAGACACGAGTAGTAAAAGTGTTTTTAGAAAAACCATGGGATACTAAATTGTTTCTATTTAACTGTTGTACAGCTAAAGCTGTATCATGTTGCAGAACAGTACTGTGCGATACGCAGTGACCCATTTAAAATCCCAATCAAGGAAGCTGATCCTGTTAAATGCCGTATTGTCATTCCCAAAGCTAAATGCTTTGGTGTTTGTTGTTTTCCATTTGATGATAAGTACATCAAGTCTTGACATATTGATAAGACTTTTCTTTTCGCATCTTCATTCACAGAAACATAATAATCTTCTGCCACTTCTTCAGAAGCTCCTATACACCATGCTATAAAATTAAACAAGTATGCAGGAACATAATTTGATGCTGCCTCTGTTGTTAGGTCATCATCATTTGGTGGCCAGGAAGTTATAAATCCAGGTGTGTCGAGTATTATATTTTACAACAATTTTGCAGCAAAATACAAATTTCTAATTTCAGTTTGATTAACCGTTAGTTTGCTTGGTGATTCTCTTTGCTCTGTTATATCTGAGTCTTCATTTTCTGTTTCAGTTGAGCTGTTCTGTTCCATAACATGACACACGTTTCTTGAAACAGAGTCACATAACACTAGTTCACACTGATTAGAACGTGGACGCTTGATAAAATTAATCTGCGGATAAATTCTTTGAATGCGTCGCTTAAGTAAACAATTTTTGTATCCAGAAATATCAATGTTTTCATATTCATACACAATTTTAACAAATATATCTACCAGTTTGTTCATCCTCATTATTTTATTTTGTTTGATGATTAAATCTTCTGTTACATCCCTGCAGAAAACTTTAAATGATGTAGAATATTTTATGTCAACAGGTTGTGCACTTTTATCGATGGTTAAAAACTTAGTGTAATTTTTGTAGCAAGACCTATGGTACTGCATTTCAATTGCTACCAAGTCCTTATCATGAATTTGTAAAAGTAAATGTTCGTCCTTCTTTGCGATTGCAGCTTCGAGCAATAAATTATTGTTTGTTTCGCATTTAGCCAATTTTTCTTTTTTTCTCTTACCTGTAGGTCTGTCAACAATATATTTCTCTGTTTTGCATACAACACATATGGCAGGCAACACCCATTTTTTGTTTACAACCTGCGGAAATATAGAATCACTTCGCAAAACTCGGTTAGAATCCTTGTTTTCGGAAAGTGATACATCATCAGTTTGTTTTAATTTTGAACTAGATGCTTTACAATTTCTTTTTTCAGCTGAAGCAATTCTGCTTTTATCTGTAAATTTACTATAGCACTTACGATGATAACCGATATTTTTATCATTAGGTAATTCCGCTGACTCATTTAGGGGTAATAATAGCAATTCAGAAGCTATTTGTCTTTCAATTGTATTAAAGTCTTTCCACTTCAAACAACACTGATTTACTTTTGCCCAGCTAACGCAAGAAAAGTTTGAAATTTTTGTGTCTGCATTATTGACAAGATGCAAACAACATTTCATATCTTGAGACATTGTTATTATATTAACATAATAACTAAATTGTAAAAATTTCAAACACCATAAACGGAATCAATTTTGTAAACAAGTCGAACTCCTCATGTAAACATACGATAGAGATAATGTCAGATAGCGCATATGCGACTCAACGATTTTCATTGGATCGTAATTTCAGTCAAAAGAAAACGGCTGCTCCTGATTGGAGGATCTAGTAACGTGCTCGGCTACTTTTACATGCTAACATATAAACAGGGCCGCAGAAATGGTAAAAATTAAGAATTTATAAAATTGATTATAAAAAAATGTGCACTTTATGAATCCAGAACATTACGAATTCTTTATCAATACAATATTATTTAAATTTTAAGATTCATTCAAAATTGCCTCTCGACGATTGAAACGAACTTGCACGATATTCAAATACGGCCCACGGCCTATACGGAAAAACGAAAAAATAGAAATTTAGTTCGTGTGAGAAAATATTAAGGGAACTAATTAATCTACATTATTCTACTTTCTATAACATTAATTGCATGAAATTGGTGCAAATACATCTATTAAAAATAAGCTTTTAGATGCACTTCAGGTTTTTAAGGTTTCTTTATTAGCTCCTGATTATATTAAACGGAAATCCTCTACTAGCTGCGCCAAACAGTTTAAAACAACGTGAACAAGTGAGAAATGTAGTTTAAGAATAATTTTAAACAGACAGTGATTTAGCTTTACTTTTAAACAGACAGTGATTTAGCTTTACAATGTTTATTAAAATCCTAAGCGGCCGTCTGGCAAATTAGTCTATTGACAGACACGGATGTTAGTCTAATCATAAACCTCAATAAATCACTGTGCTAAAGCAACCTAAATTTAAAATTAGCTGAAGCTTCCTAACTGCTATACTATGTTTATGACTTTGTTCTTTATGTCCTTTTGTAGTCAAGGTAACAAAATTCATGTTGAAAATGTGAATACATTTTGACAATCTTGCCATTTTCTCTCAGGGAGATAAAAACAAGATTGTTAATTTTTAAAGGTGTCATTTGTTGATTTAGTTTTAAAAGTGTAAGGCGTATGACGCCTATAGTAGTAGTACATTAGGTTCCTAGATCTAGTGAAAATCAGACAGGATTCTGGTGAAAAAATGTGTACTAAGAAAGTAGAGAACGCTTACGTATGTACCTCTTATTTAATTGTATAACTAACCTAATTGCTTCCGTGATTTATGGGGTTAATGGAGTTTTTCGGCTTGAAAAATAGCTTATTTTATAAACTTGTTTTAACGTCCAAGAACGTAGTAGAGATGTGTAGGATTTTGCATTGAAAACATATATTTTTGTATTTAAATATGAACCTTTCGTTTGACGTAGGGCAGTGTGTGGCATAACGTGGTACTCAAGATTTCTCTGATTTTTTTTCATCTGAAACCAATGAAATGAAAAGCACCTTAAAAAATACATAATTGTCTCGTCTTTTGAATTTTTAAGAAATTGGTGGACTATCAAACATAATGTATCACTTTTCCACACAAAATCCGATTTTTTGTTGTTGTTGTTGTTTACAGAAAACAAACGAATTGAAAAAAAAAGCTCAAGGACTAGGAAAATACGTATGGTTTTATTTAAAAACAACATAAAAATTACCACCTGATGCGTTTCCGATGCATTTTTTGTACCGACCTAAGAAAGCCTTACAAAGCTTAAGTATTAACTTTTAATGAATATCTTGTTTAATGCAACGTTCAATAGTATACAAGTCATAAACATTAAATTGATAAAAAAGACTACGTGAATTAGAAATAATTTAACATGGATTGTGTTTAGTAACATGAAAACACGCGCACATACTCTATACTCAAATGCCTTTAATGTGCGCATACGCATACTCTATACTCAAATGCCTTTAATCGCCTAAATATCAACTTTTGACAATGTTCTTCTTTAATGCCATGTTCTAGTAATAGCATGAAAATAAAAAACATCAAATGTATAAAAAAATAATTTAATGAAGATAATAGAATAAATTACACAAATACACGGGCGGCGTATTCTGTACACAAGTAGTCAATAACCAATAAAAATAATGAAAAATATGTGAAACAAATTGAGAAATTCAACTTTTAAATTGGTAGAACACGGGATGGTCTTTTGGGAAGAGCATAAATGAGCCGCAGGTGGTAATCACATAATTATTTTTAATCCATAGCTGTTTTGTCACTGAGTGGCATACTCAGTACGCTCCGTCTATATTTTTTAAGGTTAATGTCACGTATCACCTATACTCCCCGATTACAAAATCCCTTGTTAACCTGTGAGAAAATTTAAATAAGTGATTAACTTTATCTAATACTAGCAAGCTACACCCACTACGCTGGTCAATTTCTCTTAACGAACCTTTAATCAAACAAAATATTGACATTTCATAATCCACTTTTATATTTTAACATAATTATAAGGCTCCTATAATTTGTGATTCGTGCTATAGCCACTATACACGTCAGGACACGTCGCCCTTATCCTTATCTTTTTACGCGTGAAGAGTTCGCTATGGTACTCCATTGTGAAATTTGGTAATTTTTAAAATTCAATATTTGAAAAATGGCATGATCATTAGATTTGAAATATATATAACAAGAAATATACAATTTGTTATCTTTCAAACGCAGTTTGTTTAACAATTTTCTGACAATTACTTTTCGAGCTATTATTTTTTTCAGTATCTTCAAATGTTTCACTTTCCGAGATTAATCAGTGGCAAAGATTAGCGAAAAACCCAGTCGTCAGCAACGCATAGCTTTATATTAAAGAGGATGTTGGAGCAGGGATTGTCACCATCACTTTTGGAATTGGTTCTGTACTTCCAAAGATTCCATAGAAATTATAATTTAGAATGTTTTTAGAAAACTTTTCACTCATGAACATTGCCCTTTTAAATTTCGATTTTTTTTTATTTTGCTTCTAGAGCGAGCATTTATATCTTATAAGTAACTACAATGCCAAATTTCAAATTTCGATCTCCTTAAGTATAAAAAAATTGCAATTTTAGAACGTTTTCGTTTCTGCACCACCATGGGATTAGTGGCACCGACGTAAAATATAGCCTATGTTGGAGCAGGGATTGTCATAAAAAATTTGCCACCATCACTTTCGAAAAGGGTTCGGTAGTTCCAGAGATTCCGAAGAAATTGTAATTTAGAATGTTTTTAGAACGCTTTTCGCTCATCTCACAGTTTTAAATTTCAATTTTTTTTGGAATTTGTTCTTAGAGAGCATTTACATCTTATAAGTAACTACCATGCCAAATTTCAAATTTCTATCTCTTCAGTATAAAAAAAATTGCAATTTTAGAATGTTTTTCTCTCCTGCACCCCCCTGGGATTAGTGGCACCGACATAAAATATAGCCTATGTTGGAGCAGGGAGTGTCACCATCAATTTGCAACCATCACTTTTGAAATCGGTTCTGTAGTTCCAGAGATTCCATAGAAATTGTAATTTAGAATGTTTTTAGAACGCTTTTCGCTCATTTCACCCTTTTAAATTTCGATTTTTTTTTCTCTTAGAGAGCATTTACATCTTATAAGTAACTAAAATGTCAAATTTCAAATTTCTAGCTCCTTCAGTATAAAAAAGTCGCAATTTTCGAACATTTTTCAGTACTGCACCCCATTGGGGTTAGTGGCACCGACATAAAATATAGCCTATGTTGGAGTAGAGACTATCACCATCAATTTGCCACCATTACTTTTGAAATCGGTTCTGTGGTACCAGAGATTCCATAGAAATTGTAGTTTTGAATGTTTTTAGAACTCTTTTCTCTAACACCTTTTTTAAACACTCTTTTATAACTTCTTTTATAACACTCATTTAAATTTAATTTTTTTTAAATTTGTTCTTAGAAAGCATTACATCTTATAAGTAACTGCAATGCCAAATTTCAAATTTCTAGTTCCTTCAGTATAAAAAAAAAAATGCAATTTTAGAATGTTTTTCGCTCATGCAACCCCCTGGGATTAGTGACACCGACATAAAAAATAGCCTATGTTGGAGCAGGGAATGTTACCATCAATTTGCCACCATCACTTTTGAAATCGTTTCTGTAGTTCCAGAGATTCCATAGAAATTGTAATTTAGAATGTTTTTAGAACGCTTTTCGCTCATCTGACCCTTTTAAATTTCGAATTTTATTAGAATTTTTTCTTAGAGAGCATTTTCATCTTATAAGTGACTACCATGCCAAATTTGATGTTTCTAACTCCTTCATTATAAAAAAATTGAAATTTTAGAACGTTTTTCGCTTCTGCACCCCCCTGGGGGTAGTGGCACCAACATAAAATATAGCCTATGTTGGAGCAGGGATTGTTACCATCAATTTGCCACCATCACTTTTGAAATTGCTTCAGTAGTTCCAGATATTACCTCCTACAAACAAACAAACAAACAAACAAAAAAGCAATGTTTACTACTTTATAATATTAGTATAGGTAATTATCAAAGCATAGTTTTCAACATATTAAAAGTACACGTGGCCATTACTAATTTTTTTTCTTAAGCATCCTTTAATTTTAAGTATTTTTAAGATGTTAATATTTTTAAATTTTCTGCACGATTAAGTTTTAAAGTTTCAAGGGTTTTTTTAAATACCCAAAATGAATTTTTTTAAGTGTACTGCGTCGGCATCGGTCGTCTACTTTCAGTTGGTGTAAATTGAATTGTGATAATTACGTTAGGTAATCAGTAATGACTTATATAAATTTTCCCATAGGTTAAGATGGTATTTCGCTATCGGCAAAGGAAAAACCTATCGGTGAAGCATGTCCTTAAGGCTGTTCTCAAATCCAAAGGAGCTACTTTTCGACATATTTTGAATTCATGTTTGTTCTGAAACGCATAAAATTGGCATGTGTTCTTATTCAGAAACAATGTAATCGAAACACGATTTCCACCAAAAGATTTTTCAGAAAATTCTGTCAAAGTCGACGTTTTGAACCAAATTCTCGCCGTGCCGAAGCAAGCAAGTGGAAAAAAAGCGTTGTCAGATTACACGAATCGCTTATAATTCGATAAGTAATTTATTTATCACAAAAATGGAAAACTCATTTCGATTCCAAATCGCATCAATAGTCAGAACTCCTAATTTTATGCCTTTGCGTTTAAAAATGAGTCTGAAGTTATGCAGAAAGTTTCGCGTTGTCGAGCAAGTCATTTGAGAACCACCTTAATAAACAATTTAAGATAGACTCTCTCAGTTTTTACCTAATTCTATTTAATGTAGCATAAAGGGTCAGGTACCTTTTAAAGTGACAAATTACATGTAAAAGACATGGATTGCATAACTCCACATCTAATAAACTTTTGGATATGAAATTTTAAACGCATATTAAAAGAGATAAATGCTAACAGTTAATATTCTCAAAAAGATTGTAGATACAAATAATTTTTTTTAATTTAACTCGAAATTTAATGCTTTTTAAATAAATGAATGCATTTTATATACCTTGCCCGCAGGATTTCTTTTAATTAAATTGTCACAATAAGACAATTTTATTCATGTGTGTTTAAAATGGCATACAATAAAAAAAATATAATGATAAGTTCTTGAGAAAAAAATTTAAATAATAAACTAAAAATTTTAAATTACTTTAAAATAAAAATAGTCATAATTTCCCAAATTTCTTAATTGATGAACATAATAGTAGGCGATTCCGTGTATCTATAAGGCTTATAGTACCTTCTGTCGAAGTTTTGGTGAAATTCTATCCAGAAATTTCTTAGAAATTATACGCGCAATGACCAAAATTACCGTTTTGTGAAAATTGACGTTGAAGATAAAATTATTCCTTGATCATACAAAAAGACCTCAAATTGTTTTGAACATAACTTTCCTTCTAAAGCGAATTTTTTCTTTCATGTGATGTCTTTTAAAATGTTCCTAAAGAATCATGTTTTAATATAAGTTATTAAAAGAAATTTTGATTTCTTGACCCTTTAAAATATACGTGACCCCTTTACTCAATCGACTTGAATTAGTTTATGTCGATAATACATATAACTTGTTTTTCAATTTCCCTACTTCTAAAGCGAAAAAAACATGACATATAAAGTCGCGTATTTTTCTAAGATACATGGAATATATTTTAAATATAAGTAAGGGATAATTTATCAATCCTGGGTATAATTTTAACTATAACAATATAGTCAAATCTTTACTTAAAATATGTTCCTTTCTAGATGCATATGCATGCTTGTATACAAGTGCATATCTGTATACGCAGATATAAGTTTTACAACAATAATTTTATGTTTTCAACAATAAAAATTATTTTTAAGAATATTTTCTAATGCAACAAAGATCCGAACATTTCTACAGTAAGAAATAAATTATCTTCTGTGGCGTCGTATATTTTTGTCTTATGTCAGAAACTAAAAAAAAGTGTTTGTCATGCAAAAAAGAAAAAAAATATGTTACAGAACAAAAATAAAAACATTCCACACAAAAGATTAAAAATAAGTTAACATATGGTATTTTCTTTTCATAGCTATTTTTATTATTTATTTTTTGCATTTCTTATTTGCCATTTCTATTTTAAACTTCTGGAAGTGAAAGGACATATTCAAGATCTTCAACGTCATTTTATTTCTTCTTACAATTATGAATTCTAGCACTACGTCGTGATGCATTAGTACTTTATTTTTTACATAAAGTTCACATTTGCGTGCTATCTACACCACTCACATTGAATACGTTTGAATTATTTGAGGGATGTAAGTTTAAAATATCTTTTACACTTCATTTTTGTATGGCTAGTATTTTTAGCTTTAAATAACAGTTTAAAGAATAGTTATTTGCAGTTTATTTTAAATAGTGTTTTAACTGTAAATATAGGTTTTAATGAAGACTAAATGAAAAGAAAAGCTAAATAGATTAAAATTGACCTCAAAGTCTGTTGCTGCAACAACAAGTGCTAGAATTCTAAATTAGAAAGATTAATTCTTTACAAAAAAAAATCATGGAAAATTACGGTAAGTTATGACTTTAATGCATTCGCTGCCAACCACGAGTATACTCGTCGTTGTCAGCATGTAAAGGATTGCCAACACGAGTAAACTCTTTTCGCATTGGCAATCCTCTTTTACCTACACACATACAGTGGTGGCGAAAACTGTGGACATTTTTTGAAAGTTTCATGTTTTTCACATTTGTGTGCTTGTAGAATATATTAATTTTCACTTAAATACAAACGTTTATATATCAAATTGAAGGTAATTTAATGTAGAATTTAATAATAAAAACAGTATTACAATATCTGTATTACAAAAAAAGTTATGCAATTAATAGTAAGATCTATCTTAGATTTGAATTTTTTTAAAGTTATACTTACACAATCAATACTTAGTAGGATAACGCTTCTTTTTTAAGACAGCTTCACAATGTCTTTTCATCGAGTGAACGAGTGTTTGGAGTTCATCTTTCGTAATCACATGGTGCCAAGAACCAATTATAGCTTCAATAAATTGTCTTTTATTGGATGGACATTTTTTTCGTACAAGAATTTTCAAACGTCGCGTCGCCACAAATTTTCAATTGGATTGAGATCAGGGCTGTTTCCTGGCCATGGTAATATATCTATGCCTTTATTTTGAAACCATGCTTTGCATACTTTTGCTGTGTGGCATGGAGCTGAATCCTGCTGAAAAATAAATGGTACGTTGTTGGGGAAGAGATCCCTGATGGTTAAGTACACATTTTCTTATGCGTAAGCTTATTTCAAACTAAAAATTGTAATTTTGTAACTAAAAAAGTTTAATATTAATGACAATAATAATTCAAATTGACAAATCCAAACAATCCCCACATTACTTTTTTATGCAAAAAAAAAAAAAAAAAAAAAAAAAAAAAAAGCCTTTTAAGTAACAACGTAAACTGTAATTTTTCTCACTAACTGAGTAGAAATCCACCCTCGGACAGGAAAAACACGATAACTTGATCACATGTATTTGACCATTCATGTATAATTAAATCCAGCTATTTGACTTGGGATTTATCGGGAACGCAATCCTGACAACCAAATACTCTATCCAAACCAACCGCTGTGTGCGGAAGTGATTGCCGTAAGCAAGCAGTTGTGCAATGGACAGCCTGCAACTGCGAGAATCACCTTCATGATGAAGGCATTTCTGGCACCGATTAAATATAACATTACCCAGTTGCAGATTCTTTCTCTCTCTCTCTCTCTCTCTCTCTCTCTCTCTATATATATATATATATATATATATATATATATCCTTCAGATAACTCTTCTTCAGGTGTCTTAGTACTGCTGTACCATAAAATTATTCAATTCCAGCAGTTAGTATGTCTACATATATAAAATTTTGTCAAGCTATATGACAAAACATTTGTGACAATGGAATTTTTCCACATTTGATTAAATTCTGTTACATATTGTTCTTTCACTTCAGAAAATCACATTGCTTTTATTATTTGACGATGTTTTATCAAGAATTGTGTTATTATTGATATCTCCAAAATATACATCTATGGCACCCGATCTTCTTAAAACTAAATTTCGTAAAACTAAAATAAAAATACATTATATAAATGAAAGCTTATATAAAATACTACCAAATTTAGTAAACGAGAAAAAGTTTCAAACATTCATTTGCAAAAGTTCTCAGATGATGCTGGCAAGTTGTCATACAAGTGTCTGAATTCTTGAATGTATAACTGTTAAGTATCTCAATTTCAAGACTATCATCCTCATTTGTTCATCATCAGACATTTGTTTCAATTCATTTATCTTATTCGTTCTTTCAGACACTAATGTGTCTCAAATTGAGACATATATGATCTCTGAACCATCACCATTCAGACCTATAGATATCTGGCATTATTTTTCAGACACGTTTCTGTTTGATTTCAAGATATGCTTCTATTTGCAGCATAGAAATATGCATTTTAAAAGTTTATATTATTAATTACACAAGCCTGCTATGAAAAAATTGCCGGTATAGTAAGTGGTATTTTTTGATAGTTATTTGGATGCTGATTACTAGAAAAATAATAAAAAAAATTCCCTCACGTACAGTTTCATCACAAATCACAATCTATTATCTTATGAATTTAGTATATTTCGGACCAAAAAATTATTATTTATATGAGTTTGTCAAGTACATTTATGGACTTAAAATAGTAAATTGGTGCATTAAACTAATAAAAAAGAAAGAAGAAACTATTTCAATACAGAATATATCTCTTAATCGGTAAACTGCTTATTAAATACAATATTCAAGACAGAGGAAACCAGTTGAAATCGGATCTTTTCTGCTTGCAGGTGTCTGTACGCTACCCCTTCTTCACACCCCTTTTCACTGACATTATCTCTACTCCTGAATCAGTGTCTTTCTTTACTCTTTGCTGCACACATGTCTTTTTATTCCGAGCTGTGAGTTAGAAGTTATAGTAGTAATTTTAACTTCTAGTTTTTGCTGCATTAGAGAACATGTCGTCCAGAGGATGTGCTAATTCACCGAATTGTTTCTGCTATATTTGTGGTAACTATACAGTGAAAAAACAACAAAGAAGCATTTTTGATTTTGTAAGAAAAAACGTGTATTTCGCTTATTTTGGCATGAAATCGGGTGATCAAGACAAGCCTTGGGCGGCACACAAAGTTTGTCGTATTTGTGTAGAAGAATTAAGGCTGATCGTCAGTAAACTTCTCGATTCCTCTCGCTAATGTTAATCCTATGGGCGTAGGATGCATTCGTATTTTTAAAATATCTCCTCGGGAAATTAATATTTTTAACTTCTGTTTCCTGTGTACTGTTCTTAAAGAATGTCTCTTTTTTTCTTAGTTAGCAAAATATTTCTAAACTATGTGCTTAATTTATATTTTTATGTGTTAAAATCTTAGCGAAACTGAATAAGATTTTAACATTTCATATAAAATTAAGTATATATTCTAGAAAAAAATTGATAACTAAGAAAAAAAGAGACATTCTTTAAGAACAGTACAAAGAAAACAGAAGTTAAAAATATTAATTTTCCGAGGAGATATTTTAAAAATACGAATGCATCCTATGCCCATAGGAATAACATTAGCGAGGGGAATCGGGAAATTTACTGATGAGCAGCCTTAAGGCAATGGTTTCAAGGTAAAAAGAAATCTTTTCGGTTTGGTATACCAATGGTTTGGAGATAACCTAAAAATCATAGTGATGATTGCTGTTTTTGTAATTGTAATGTGAAAGGTTTCAATTTAAAGAAAAAAAAGGAAATATCTTATCCTGACATTCCGTCTGCCAGACGTCCTGTTTCTCATGGACTTGGTATTCCGGTTCCTTCCCATCCAGAATCTGTGGAAAATATTTTTGATTATTCAGATACTGTACCCGAATGTGAAAGTGATGATGATGCTGATGAGGTATACGACTCTATTAGCGATGAACCTAAACTTTTCATGCAGTCTGAGTTAAATGATTTAGTCAGGGATTTAAATCTTCCTAAGGATTCGGCAGAAGTTTTAGGTTCCAGATTAAAAGAAAAAAATTGCTAGCTCCTGGTACGTCATTTTCTTGGTTTCGGAACCGGGAAAAAGATTTCATTCCGTTCTTTTCTAAAGAAGGGGAACTTGTTTATTGTAACAATATTCCGGTCCTCATAGCAAGTTTCAAAGTCCAATATGAACCTGACGAATTGAGACTTTTTATCGATTCATCAAAAAGAAGTTTGAAAGCAGTACTATTGCATAACGGATATGACTATGCTTCTGTACCTGTTAGGCATTCAGTACATTTGAAAGAGTGCTATGAAAATCTTGATTTCATCCTAAATAAACTATCGTATTCATATCCCAAATGGACAGTTTGTGGTGATCTGAAGGTGATTTCTATGTTGCTTGGTCAGCAGAAAGGGTGCACAAAATTTCCCTGTTTTCTTAGTGAATGGGACAGTCGAGACAGAAAGCAACATTACATTAAGAAAGAATGGCCAATCAGGAAGACATTAGATCCTGGAATCACAAACATTCAAAGGAAAAATCTTGTGGATCCAAAAAAAGTGTTACTTCCACCGCTTCATATAAAATTAGATCTTATGAAAAAATTTGTCAAGGCTTTACCAAAAGAAGGTGAATGTTTAAAATACCTTTGTGAGCAGTTCCCGGGTTTATCCGAAGCAAAACTGAAAGGTATGTTTGTAGGACCAGACATCAGGAAAAGGATGAAAGATGAAAATTTTGAGAATAAAATGAAAACAAAGGAAAGAAAAGACTGGAAATCTTTAAAACTAGTTATTACTAGTTTTCTGAGCAACAAAAAATACTCCAACTACAAATATATTGTAGAAGAGATGGTAACAAATTTCACGATTTTAGGGTGTAATATGAGCTTAAAAGTTCATTTTCTCGATTCACACCTTGACTATTTTCCAGACCATTTAGATGCAGTTAGTGTGGAACAAGGTGAAAGATTTCACCAGGATATAAAGGAAATGGAGAGGCGATATCAAGGCAAATGGAATGTCAGCATGATAGCGGACTACTGGTGGATGCTACAAAGAGCATCCTTGCAAAGTTCACTAGAGGAAAAGTGACAAAAAAAAAATTTAATGGAAAGAAAAAACGTTACTCTAAGGACTTGTAACCTTCTACGTATAATTAACTATTACTTTAACTCAGATATAAATGTAATTTATACGGATTTATAAATAAATGAAATTTAAATAAAAAGTCAAAATTTCGTGATTTCACCTCTTTCTTAAAAATTATGCAATTATTTTGCGAAAAATCCTTGCGTGATAGAAAAAAAATGAAATTCATTTTCGTAATCAGCAATAAAAAAAACATCAAAATTAATGCAATTTTCAAAAAGTATTTTTTGCAGGTCTGTGTTATTATTATAGGAAATTTCTAACCCAGTCAAATAAAACAAATTCTTTTAATATCAGATACAATATCGTGATAAAAAAATGTATGAAGATAAATATTATCAATTTTAGGTACAGATCTAGTATAAAAACACTTTTTTTACGTACACAAAATTTTAGTAAAGTATCGGGGTCACAATGGGACGTATTTAGGATCTAATACAAATATTGTCTAATAATATAAGATTCGAATTTCTTTTTTTCCCTAATAAATATAGTAACACAATACAAAACCTGTAACTATTAAATCATCACTATTGGACCAATGATATTTTAGCATTGT
Organism: Maratus michaelseni; assembly: GCA_963931845.1. Lineage (NCBI taxonomy): Eukaryota > Metazoa > Arthropoda > Arachnida > Araneae > Salticidae > Maratus > Maratus michaelseni. The sequence continues at coordinate 285,565,942 of OZ007587.1, forward strand.
GAATAATGTAATAAAACGAAACAGCAATCTGATAATAAGTGCTCTATAGATCTATATAAAATTTGCAAAGTATAATATACAGTGCGTCTTTAGTGATTTTACCCTACCAATAATGAAGTTAAAATTGATTTCCTTAAAGCTAATCTCATCAAAAACGTCACCTGTAAAAAATGCAGCCAAGTCTCGTGACTCTTTTTCCGTAAAAAGTTCTGAGATCGTGTAAAGCCAAGTTTAGCTATCTTATTAACTCTGAAATTTTCATTCATAAATCACTCCTAGTCACTACATCTTTAGTTAAATATTACTTTGTGACTTGGCAATTACGCAGCACAGGGAAGTTATTACACCTTACTCTGTTATGGGATGGGATGAGATAATATGATTAAGGCTAATTATATACGCACAGGGAAGTTATTAACCTTAATATGTTATGGGATGGCATGGTATTATTTGATTAAGACTAATTATATACATCACATTCTCGTGCTACGTAATTGCCAAGTCACAAAATAATATTTAACTAAAGATGTAGAGACTAGGAGTGCTTTGTGAATGAAAATTTCAGAGTTAATAAGATAGCTAAACTTGGCTTTACACGATCTCAGAACTTTTTACGGAAAAAGAGTCACGAGACTTGGCTGCATTTTTTACAAGTGACGTTTTTGATGAGATTTCACTTCTTTTTGTAAGTAATCCTCCTTTTCTTGATTTTGGGTTCTTTTAGGAGATCATCCACTGATTTTCGCTAAGCCCACACTCTGTCCCTATTATTTACAGGTATCCAAAATTTGAAGCTTTAGTTTCGTTTGCAAAGTACTGTAGATAAAAAGAGATTTCAGGTTCCTAGGCAAGCACTAAGTTATGGGAGGGGGAGTGTCAAAAGTACTCTTAATTGCTTCCAGGATAGGTGCTATCCATCTGAGATATTACTCGCAACCCTAGATACTTGATATTTAGCATAAAATAACTTTTTAGTATAAAAAGAAAGCCAAAATTAAAATTTCCGGAAATTTCCAATAAATCAAACTATATTCCTTTTTGCGATGTTTTTTTTCGCTTTTTTTAGTCTGTCTTTTATTATTTACGGATTTTTTTATTTTTCCTTACTTTGTGTACTAAACCATGCCTTTCTGCCAAATGTCAAGTTTCTAGGACTACAAAATCGAATTATTTTCAAATTTTCGACTTTTTATAAATTTATTGATTTTTCGATTTTAATTCTAAGTTACCTGATTGTTTTTCCAGTATAGTAATTCTTTGATCCGTCTTCTTAGGATCATTTAGGTTGAATTTAGAGATAAATCAACTGAATCTTAGAGTCACCATGATTTTATTTAGAAAGGACTATCAAGCCATAACCAGCCAGTAATGTCGGGAGGGTAGGGGGTGCTGTGAAAATTTTTGTGGGGCTAACATCATTTAACAATCTATATTTCATATGCGAAGTAAATAGAGTATAGCCTGTGAAAGAAAACAAACCTGTCTATAAAGAAATCGCATATAACGTAGCCAGTCTATAGCGGAACTTTTCTATAACGAAATTCGTAAACGAAAGAAAAGAAAACATCCGGGGGAAATAACATAAAACAATTATTCATTTTGTACTAGCTAATAGGACAATTATCTTAAAACTAATGTTTCTAGCAGTACAAAATCAAATTGTTTTCGAATTTTCGATTTTTTAAAGATTTTTCGATTTTTCGATTTTATTTTCGAATTTAACGAATTTTTTAATTGTTCCTTTTATTGAATAATAAATACTACCTATACACCAAGTTTTAAGTTTCTATGACTACAAGATAAAATTATTTTCGATTTTTGATTTTTTCGAATTTTTTTTATAATTTTCTGTATTTTTTAATTTTGTCTTATTTTGTATCCTTTATTACAAATTTCAAGTTTCTAGCGCTACAAAATCGAATTATTTTGAAATTTTCAATCTTTGTCGAGTTTTTTTTTTCTATTTTCGAATTTAATGCGTTTTAATTTTTCCTTTTTCTGTATCCTAAACAATAAGTTTACGCCGAATTTTAAGTTCTAAAGCTACAAAATCGATTTTTTTTTCAATTTTTCGAATTTTCGATTTTTTTTTTTTCGAATTTTACAGACTTTTTTCTTTTTTTTTTTTTTTTTTTTTTTTTTTTTTTTGTATCCTAAATACTACCTTTATTCCAAATTTTAAGTTTCTAGCTCTACAAAATCGAATTATTTTCAAATTTTCGTTTTCTTTTCGATTTTTTTTATTTTATTTTCGATTTTTGTTGTGTTTTTAATTTTTTCTTTTTCTGAATACTAAACACTTCCTTTACACCAAATTTTCAGTTTCTAAGACTACGAGATCATATTATTTTCAATTTATCACTTTTTCTTTTTCTTTTTCTTTCTTTCTTTTTTTTTTTTATTTTTAATTTTTGAAAGTTTCGATTTTTTTCGAACTGTTCATATTTTTTAATGTTTCCTAATCTATTATCTTAAATATTACCTTTATTCCAAATTTCAAGTTTCTAGCGCTATGAAATCGAATTATTTTCAAATTTTTCTTATTTTACGATTTTTTCGATTTTTTTAAATTATTTTATTTTATTTTCGAATTTTATTCCGTTTTTATTTTAACTTATTCTGAATCCTAAACACTATCTTTACCGCGAATTTTAAGTTTCTAAGGCTAAAAAAGATCAAATTATTTTAATTTTTTCAATTTTTTTCGAATTTTTCGAATTTTCGAATTTTTTTTTCGAATTTTCCGGAATTTTTAATTTTTCCTTATTTTGTAATTTATTTCCTTATTTTCACTAATTTATGGGTATTTTTCGAATTATCCATATTTTTAAATTTTTCCTTATTTAGTATCTTAAATATTACCTTTATTCCAAATTTCAAGTTTCTAGCGCTATGAAATCGAATTATTTTCAAATTTTCCTTATTTTTCGATTTTTCCGATTTTTTTCAATTTTTTTATTTTATTTTCGCATTTTATTGCGTTTTTTACTATAACTTATTCTGAATCCTAAACACTATCTTTACCGCGAATTTTAAGTTTCTAAGGCTAAAAGATAAAATTATTTTAATTTTTTCAATTTTTTTCGAATTTTTCGAATTTTTGAATTTTTTTTCCAATTTTCCGGATTTTTTAATTTTTCCTTATTTTGCATCCTAAATACTACCTTTATTCCGAATTCCAAGATTACCAGCGAGCTGACTGTCACCATTAAATTCAAATAGTAATTTTTGCCTTTTTCAATGCAGAATTTTTGACAAGGCGAAGATTATTATTAAATTTTTTGTTGGTCTAAAAGTGGTGATCACTGGTCTACCGCAGTTCCATCACTGCTTGTTGCCCGCAATGCCTAATTATTATTTTTAAAACTCTTAATGAATTATTAATTTAACTGCTTATTTAAAAACAAAACAAAACGGTATTTTTATTTCTTTTATTGCGTTCAGCAGTTCTGAAACTCTACTTTTTAAATCTATTTTCTGTTGTACACTATTAAAACTTTTGTTCTATACCTCTATAAATAATTGCATGAGAAAATGACATATTTGTTTGTTTATTAATTTTATTTTGTTTATTCTTAATGACATTCTGAGGCATGACAACCGTAAAATGGTAATTTAGTGAGCTGTAATTGCTTTTAAAAGCCAGTTATTCCTGTAAAATATTGAGCTTATTTACGAAGAGTTAACATTTTATGCAAAATACTATAAAATATAATTTTAGACGATCACTAATTCTGTGCACATTTATGACTAAAAAATTTTATTTTTAAACAGATTATTGTTCTATTTAGACTAAGTATAAAATGAATAATAAAGAGATATAAGCTTAAAAGGAATATTAAATCGATTGGTGAAAAGCTAAACTTCATGCTGCATACCTTTGATATTCGGTTTATATTAATTCAAAATGCACATTTATATTACAATATTAAAATAAAGCTAAAATATTTTTATAAATACGTAGAACTTACTTGCCTTTTTAATTAATATCCTGTCACGATATTCCATAATTTATTGACTTTTGCAAGTATACGTATTGCATTATTGGCCGCTCTACTTAATGAAACGTGACATGTGGTAAATATGTTAAAGTTCTCATTATTTTCTTCTTTTCTCAATTTACTTGTGAATCTCTATGTCTGCTAAGCTCTTAATGAAGCACACACAATCAGACTCGTTGCTCTGATATCTTACCACATGCTTGAGAAGACAGTTAAAAAACTTTTGTGCCTACTAAGCAATAATGAAACTTGCTCTACCAAATTCCTTCTTCTGATATATTAACAGACGTTTGGGAAGAAAATCTGTGTCTGCTAAGTTATTAACGAAGTATTCTCGATCGGTTTCGTTACTCTGATATTTGAAAAGATAGTAAAAAATATCTGTGTCTGTTAAGCTATTAATGAAGCTTAGTTGTTCTGATATCTTAACACATATTTGAGAAGAAACTCTGTACATGATAATCTATTAATGAAACACTCTAGATCTTAGTCATAGCTCTGATATTGTAACACACGTTTGAGAAGATAATTAAGAAACTCCATGTTTGCTAAGTTATTAACAAAGCATTCTCTATCAGATTTGCTGCTCTGATATTTTACCAAATATTTTAGAAAACCTTTAAGGATCTCTGTGTCTGCTAAGAAATTAATAAATCCCATTCGATCAGATTCATTGCTCTGCTATCTTACCACATATTTTAGTATACAATTAAGAAATTTTGTGTCTGATAAGCTATTCATGAGACTCGCTCTATCAGATTCTTTCTTCGGATGTCTTAACACACGTTTAGGAAGAAAGTTTGTGCCTGCTGAGTTATTAACGAAGTATTCTTGATCGGTTTCGATGCTCTGGTATTTTAGAAAACAGTTAAAATCATATGTGTTTGCTAAGTTCTATTAATGCAGAACGCTTAATCAGATTCGTTGCTTTGATATTTTAACACATATTTGAGAAGAAATTAAGAAACTCTGTGCGTGATAAGCTATTAATGAAGCACTCTCGATCTTATTCGTATATCTCTAATATCTTAACACGCGTTTGAGAAAATAATTAATATACTCCGTGTGTGCTAAGTTATTAACGAAGTATTCTTGATCCGTTTCGATGCTCTGCTATTTTAGAAAACAGTTAAAATCATATGTGTTTGCTAAGTTCTATTAATGCAGAACGCTTAATCAGATTCGTTGCTTTGATATTTTAACACATATTTGAGAAGAAATTAAGAAACTCTGTGCGTGATAAGCTATTAATGAAGCACTCTCGATCCTATTCGTATATCTCTAATATCTTAACACGCGTTTGAGAAAATAATTAATATACTCCGTGTGTGCTAAGTTATTAACGAAGTATTCTCGATCAGATTTGCTGCTCTGATATTTTATCAAATATTTGAGAAGACAGTTAAGAATCTCTGTGTCTGCTAAGCTATTAATGGAACATCTTCGATCAGATTTATTGTTCTGATATCGTACCCCATATTTTAGTATACAATTAAGAACTTCTGTGACTGCTAAGCTATTAATGAAACACTCTCAAATATATTTATTATTCTGACAACACTTTTTTGTGACTTGATTTCAAAGAGTATGAAATAAATGGAAATGTTTTTATTTAGACAAGGCTATATGTACAACTCTCTGAAAAACTCAAGAATTTGACACTTACACTTTAAACCTATGAAACATATGAAAATCGTCTTAATTTGAGAAGGTTATTGCAACTGAAACTATAATAAAAGCCACTAAAAACACGAATGAAAAATAATTAAAACCACCGATCGATTCCACGTCTAAGATTCTTAAAAACACAAATTTTCAGCAAAAAATTAAAATGCACAGCAGAGTTATGGTTGAAGAAATTGTTGTTAATAAAATTTATTTTCCTGTGTATTACATGCGGATAATTTTGAATATACTGGGAGTAAACATTAATTTTAGTACAATGAAAGGTAATTACAAATGTATTAAGCCGGTTTTAAGATTTCTATTTCCTGTTTGGAATTTTATTAATATACTTCAAGTTGTGACTTCAGTATTATTAATAATCAGGCTTCGTCACATGGATGGAATTATCAAGTTACTCATTAGTCATTTACTTCAAGCAGTATGCAGTTTAACTAACGTAGTTTTTCTTTTCATGAGTAGAAACAAACTTAAAGAACTATTAATAAAGATAAATACATTAAAATGTCTGAAGAGTCTAAGTCGCAAACGGTTTAAGTACATGATCATATTCACTGCATTATACATTCACGTTTTCTCTATCTTAAGTATGGGATTATTAGTCATTCCTTTGATCCTTGGAGATAATGAAGAATTAGCCACGAAGAGGAACAGAAATTTTCAGTTTCATATATTTTTATCTACTGTTATTTTTATTTTTTACTATACAAATGCTGCTTTTCCATCTCTACTTACCTTAATTTACAAGCTTTTTAGCATTATCATAAGAAATGAATTTTCACAGATATTAGATGAAGTGGATCAATGTATGGATGAACTAAATGGCAAAATAATAGTATACAGATTTGATAAAGCTGTCGAAATAGGAAATGCCTTCGATGACGCCATGAGTTTAACCGTTTTTTCTGTTATGTCTTTTATTTTGAATTCACTCTTTTTCAATGCATTTCGTCTATTTGTCAAGAATTTGATGAACGGTTATGAGGTTAGTTTTACATATTTCCTATTTTAAAAGATTTTAATGTTTTTATATAGTATAAATTATTTTTAATTACTTCTCATGCCCATTTGTAAAAATCCCCCCCCCCCAAAAAAAAAAATATATATATATATATATTTATTTATTATTACGCTTATTTGACTATTTTGAATTTTTGTATTATACCACAAAAAAATTAAATAGTTTATTTAAAATTAAAACGACATATTTATTAAAATAATTTAAGGGGTTAGGTACCCTTTGAACTCACAAAATAATGAAAAGGGGACCTTATAAGACTTACAATAACTCCGTAGCTAATTGACTTTGAATTATAAAATTAAAGACACATATTAATAAAGGTTTATTTTATCAGTTAAAATTCTCAAAAAATGTATACACTCATACAAAGTTTGTTAATTTATTTTAAAATATATTACACTTTTTACGAATGAATTATTCTTGCATGCATTGCGCGCATGATTTTTCAGATTTGAATTGCTAAAACCAGCCAAATTTTTTTAATGAGTACAAATATAATTTGTTCTCAAAATGACCTACTATGAAAATAAAATATGTAGATCATCAGAAAAAAATATGTAGATCAGGAAAAAAAATGTTTTTTAGGGAAATTCGAGATACCGAATTTTTTTTAATGCAAAAGTAATCATGAATTCTAAACTTTTTACTTGAGAAACAAAATAATATCTCATTTTGTGTATCCGTATGGTTAATACATTCAATCAAACCTTCATGAAATTCGAACTAACCATTTTTCAGAAACTGTGCGTCCAAAGATCAAAATCGCGGTTTTGATAAAATGCACTTTTAAGATCAAACTACACCTTGATAATATAAAAAGAGCTCAGACTCATTTAGACATAACTCCTTTTCTAAAGTGATTTTTTGCATGGGTTTTATTTTAAAATGTTCCTAAAGAATTATATTTAATTATAAGCTAATTAAAAAAAAAAATACAATTTTTGACATTTTAAAGAGTACCTGATCCCTTAAGACGGCACTAAATTAATTAACACACTCATCATCTAATAGAATTTATATATTAAACTTCAATTACAGTCTTTTTATCTAATTATGTCACTTTTTATAATGTTCTAAAGAGAGATTTCCCCCATACACATCTCCTGATAGAAAAAAAAATTAAATATGTAGTTGCACCTATTTTTCCGTCAGTATTTCAGTAAACTATTTAGTTAATAATTAATGTATACATATAAAAGTCGAAATTAATGTGCATGTATTTTTTTATACAAATGTACAATTTTTTACGAATTTGCTAGAAACATAACATACCCGTACATACGTTTTAAAACCTGGCGAAAAATGTTTGCTACTTTACAAATTTACTTGACCAAATATTACCCCTTTTTTCAACCACCTGCCAATTTTAAATCGATTCGAATCGAATCTAGCATACATACGTTTCAGAACACTGCGCACAGTACGGGATTTTTTACAAATTTCCCAGGCCGTAGTTATCAATCAAACAAAAGATAACTGAATTTTTTAATAGTTTTTTTGTGCAAAACATCGTTCCAGATGAATTTTTGATTAGAGTTTTTTATGTCATTATTTATAATTTGTCTTGACTTTTCGCGTTTTAGTAATCCAATTTCAGTCTTTATACAAGATATAGTACATTTTCTACAATTTTAAAAAGAAATAATTTATAAGAAGAGGTTTGCGGTTTAAATACTGATCGTATTTTATATCTTTATTGGAATTTAAGCGCAAAGGACCCCATTATACTGATGGCCGTATAGCTTATCGGCGCGAAGCACATAGGGCTATGTTATAGTGATTGCCTCAAAATAATCTATGAACGAGAAGCGCAAAGAACCATTTTATAGTGAGGACACTCATAATACTCTATGTCGTTTTATTGGTTTATGGGTTCGAATGCACAGAACTCCGTTACTGTAACCATTGTAATTTTTAGGATATTCTATCTTTCCTCTATTCATTATTCTATTTTTGTTTATTTTTCCAGGAAGACCTCCAAGGTTAGCATAGCATCATCCAGTGGATATGCTAGTAGAGTATTTATCATTTATATATATTATGATAAAGACCAAGGAGCTATACATAACACTTATAAAAAATTGCAGCAAACTGTCCAGTCATTCGACCTTTTTTATAGAAAATGGTTACATAACTGTAATTTAACTCTATTTTGACCATATTATTGCCAATATTCCGGTGAGAATAGAGTTAAATTACGGTTATGTAACCATTTTTTCAAAAAACGGACAAATGACTGGACAGTTTGACACAATGACTGGACATTTTTAACAGTGTAGTATTGGAGGCACTTTCATTGCCACATCACGAAGCTACGCTAAAAATGACATTAGATGTATGGGAAATAATTAAAATCCGTAACATAAAATATTGGACTTTTTTTATCATTTTGTGTAGTAATACTTGTATGTAGACATAAACATGTATTTACACTCGCGTGTGTCGAACTTATTGTCAAGTTTGATGATACTGGGTAAAATAACGCAAAATTTAAAACAAAAGTAAGTTGCTTTAACAAGACGAACTTGGAACTAACTTGTCCATTTACGAGATTCCCATCCAACCCAGATGTAGTAAATCTTTGTTAAGTCGTAGACTGGTCTATAACCCAGATATATTAAAAAATATATTTTTTTATTATTAAACATATAGAAAAGGAATTCAAATGTAAAAAATAAAGAAAAGAGAAATATTACTTATAAAATTCATAATAATACTAAACACAATCATTCCAACACACACACTTAAGCATCTGTGTGTATACGTTTGCATTAAACGGATGCATATACAGTCAGTTACTGTCACACTGCCACTCTCTTAAACATACTCTCACATATAAAGTCAATTACTAGTTACTGCCAAAGAAATAAGAAAGCTAGAAAATCCTAAAAAAAAAACTTTAACTCAAAAGGCATGGGATCACTTTAGACGTACAGTTTTTTTTTTTTTTTTTTGCAATAAGCGGTAGGTGGTACGAATTATTTCCAGCGGAATAAGACATTCATTAACAGAACTTGCAAAGAATAAAAGTATTGTAAAATAAATATTTTATACTAGCTGATCCGTTCGGCGTTGCCCGGCAGACTGTCATTAAAAAATGTAACAAAAATTAAATAAGATCTAAAATTCCAAAAGTATAACAGTTACGTTTAAAAAATGAAGGAAAATTATTACACTTACTTTTAAAGAATGAAAAGGCCAGGGAAGTTCTTACGGTTGAACCTCAATGGCATATCGGTATACGATCGAGACTTGATATATGGCAAATTAAGATTTGTAAAATGCTAATGCAATGCATTTGATAAAACTTCATTATTGCCATTAAACAATTAACAAATAATCGTGATTTCTGTAAGATTCATAAACCAACATTCCATTCACTGATAAACCCACATTCCAGAACTTAATACTCGCCCTCCTCGATTAGACGAGTGAGGATGGTTAGATGAGTATTGTTAACTTCTGGAATGTGGATTGCCATAGTTTGGACAAAAAGTGTGCATATGCATTGTGCGTATTTCGCCATTGTTATGTATAAAGGCATTCTACCTATTCGATAAGTTTCCAGAAGCAGCGCCATCTATGAGAAATTTTCGGAACTATTTTTTAATTTGCTTAAACAAAATTTCAGATCATAAAAAGCATTTTCGTCCAAACCGCACTCTCCTACGTCAATTGCTTGAAATTTTATTGAATTTTAAAATATGTCAAAGACTTTCGGGACACCCTGTATTATTATATAAAAAAGACAATTTTATATGATAAATACATTATTTTGGTACAATTTCTGTTTTCTATATATATACAGGGTGTCCCAAAAGTCTCCGTACAACTTCAAAAATTTATTACAAAAAAAATAATAGGCCTACAGCAAAAATAATTACAACAGTACATAGAGTAACTTAAAAAGTTTTTTTCTACTGGCTTAGTAAACTTCGACATGAGATCCTTTCGTAACACGAAGAATATCAAGACGATATTTCAATTCAATCCACGAACGTTTTTCATGCTAACATCAACAATAGCTACTGCTGTTTGAATCGTTTGTTTCAATTTCATGAGACTATTAACTTTTGTTCAGATTTCATCAAACAGTTGTAACTACTATTGATGTTAGCATGCTGAAACGCACGTGGATGAAATTGGAATATTGACTTGATATTCTTCGTGCAACGAAAGGATCTCATGTACAAGTATACTAAGGTAGTAGAAAAAAACTTTTTAAGTTACTCTATGTACTGTTGTAATTATTTTTGCTGTAGGCCTATTATTTTTTTGTAATAAATTTTTGAAGTTGTACGGAGACTTTTGGGACACCCTGTATATATATATATATATATATATATATTTTTTTTTTTAAAGGGAAAATAATGCAACATTTGATATTTATAATGTCCTCATGTCCTTACGACCAAAATAATTATAGTTTATTAAGTATTTTTTTAATAAATTTATAATTTGGGTTACTAATAATGTAATGAACGACAATTTCAGTTCTAAAATAAAAACTTCCAAAGATACACCCATTCAAATTATGACATTTTTTCCGTATTAATTTATAAAAACAGCTGTAAAATTTCAGGAAATGCTCCTATTTTTAAACGAATAATTCATTACGTTCACAACATCGCATAAGTTCTAGGCTATTGATATTTTCTAAGTATAAATATAATAATATATAATAATAATATAAATATAATAATATATAATAATAATATAAATATAATAATATAAATATTTTGAGGTATAAAGTTTTACTTAACTGATTGTTCATAAAAATCATGTTTTTCAGAAAACGCTTTTGAAGTTTTTACTTAAGAAAATCTACTAGAAATGTTCGCCTCAAATTCTTTAAACTTCCTAAATTTATATGTTGCACCCTCTTTGATCAGAATATTAGAAGATATTTTCTGTCTTGAGTCTATATAAGTACACAATTTCTGATTACAAAAATACACAATTCCAGGTTGAGGGTGAAAGAAAATAGTGATAACAACAGTTATATTCATCGTACTCAGAAAACAAAAAATTTTTCGAAAAGCTAATTATACCGTCTTTCAAATAAAATGATAAACGAATTAGTCACATTTGGCAAAAAATTGCTATTTATACGTAGTGAGATAGATACCTTAATCATAGGGTTCGATTGCAATACTAAGGCTTTTTCTGACACTATGCTTCTCTGTAGTGAGTGGTTATGTGAGCTATGTTGGAACACTACTCAAAAGAACTTTGCTAAATTACTTAAGGATATAAGTTTGTTGTTGTTGTTGTTTTTTAATGACAGAAGATTTAAATGATATTGATTAACAGTATTATTTCCATATTGATTAACAGTATTATTTCCATATTGAACAAATTTCTCTGAGAGCAGAAATTGAAATTAAATTCTGTATAAGTATAATTTTTTTTTTTCCTTTTCAAACAAAATCTACTAAATATATATATTATATATTCTAATGTTATATGCTTGTGAATTAATTCAGTAAACTTTAAATTTTTCAGATGGCTTTGTATATAACAATGGTGATTCATTGCACAACAATTGTTCTTTGTATCTGTTCCTCAACATGGGTCGCTATGGATTCAGCAGAAGAAGTAAGAAACAAACTCAAAACTTTAGCTCTGAGATTTCCTGCACTAAATAATATAGTATCCAATGTTGTATCCAAACAGAAATTGCAATTGACAGTCTGGAAAATGCATGTGTTGGACCGTTCTTTTGTTTTCTCTGCTTTTGGAGCCCTTTTAACTTACGGAATACTTTTAGGAACATTGGGGCTCTGAAAACTGGTATATTGCCTTTTTAAGTTATTTATTAAAATAAAATCAATTGCATGACAGTTCATCTCTGTATCTGTTCCTCAACATGGGCAGCTATGGATTCAGTAGAAGAAGTAAGAAGCAAACTCAAAACTTTTTCCATGATATTTCCTGCACTAAATATTGGTATTCAATGTTGCATCGAAACAGAAATTACAATTCACAGTTTGAAAAATGCATGTGTTGGACCGTTCTTTTATTTTCTCTGCCTTTGGAGCCCTTTTAACTTACGGAATACTTTTAGGAACAATAGGACTCTGAGAACTGGTATATTGCCTTTTTAAGTTATTAAAATATAATCGATTGCATAACAATTCTTCTCTGCATTTGTTCCTCAACAGGGCCGTTATGGATTGAGCAGAAGAAGTAAGAAGCAAACTCAAAACTTTATCCCTGATATTTCCTGCACTAAATATTGTAGTATTCAATGTTGCATCGAAACAGAAATTACAATTCACTGTTTGGAAAATGCATGTGTTGGACTCCTCATTTGTTTTCACTGCTTTTGAAGCTTTTTTAACTTACGGAATACTTTTAGGAACATTAGGTTCTGAGAAGTGGTATATTGCTTTTTTTAATTTGTTCATTAAAATAAAATTAACTGCATAAAAATTCTTTGTATTTGTTCCTTATCATGGGTCTATGGATTCAGCAGAAGAAGTAAGAAGCAAATTCAAAACTTTAACGCTCAGATTTTATGCACTTGTTGAGATGCGAATTGTAATTATTTTTACTATTTCACATCACAGCATAATAATAGACCTTTTAACTAAAATATATAATTAAATAATAAAAATACGAAAAAGAACATTTTTTTTAGATTCACCAAAACGACATGTTTATCTTTTACAATTCCATGGAATATTTTTTTCTGTTGCCATAACAACTAGTTAAATTAAATTTCAATAAAAATAACGAGTTTCTCATGACCATGGAGGCTACACACTAAATAATATAGTATTCAAAGTTGCATCGAAACAGAAACTACAATTCACAGTTTGGAAAATGCATGTGTGGACTGCCCCTTTGTTTTCGCTGCTTTTGGAGCCCTTTTAACCTACGGAATATTTTTAAGAACATTAGGGCACTGAGAAGTGGTATATTGCATTTTTAATTTATTTATAAAATAAAATTAATAGCATTTTTATCGTTATTACAGTAATCCATCGTTATATTGTGCTTTTTGGGAAACAAGAAAAAGTACTATATATCCGAATGTCCGATATAACCGGGGAGTTTAAATATTAATTCAATATAAAATTATTGGCAAATGTTTTATTACTAGACCTATGTATTTTGTTTAATATAACGAATCAATACTGTATTCATCACCCTAATATTTTACTTTAATTAATCCTTTGTTTATAAATAGCTTATAAAACAATACTTTAATTAGTATCACACTCAATAGAAATTTAAACATAATAAATGAAAGCCTTTTTTATAATAAGCCATAATAAAGGAAAGCCTTTACGCAGCTTTTTTTAAAGGGATATTATAAAAAATTATTATTTGCGAGCAAAGCAACGATATCATAAACTATTTAAAAACGTTTCCAGAATGCACCGAGAATGAGCAGTTCGTCGGTTGGCGTCAGGGTGCATTGTGTGAATAAATATTTGTTTCTCGTCTTTAAAAAGTTTCAGGAGATAATTTTTCAATGTCGTTTATTCCTTATTAGAAATAGTATTTTTTATTAAAATTACGCATAATGTACACAGAAATACTAAAAGTTTGTGATGTAATACTTGTTTTTTAGCTCACGATTCACACCAATAAATGTAGAGTATTTTTTTTTTCAACACCGGCAGTGTCGCGTTATGTAGAATACTAATATCTCATAATACTCCATAATTATGATGGCGCAAAGACAGATCTTTATACTTTTGATTTGTGCAAGTATGAAGTATGAACTGGAGTATATTGGTTTGGCACTATAGTTTACCTAGACACTATAGTTTGATCATGCTATCTTAATACAACTACATCTGCTTTTATCCAAATTTTGTTCGTTTTCTTTTTTTCCCTATTCCATATTTCCCTACTATCTCACAATACCCTAAAAATACGTTTTTTTAACACTTTCCAACCTAGTTGAAAAGTGTTTATGACTCGGTTTGTCTGCCGTCTGCCGTCTGGCCGTCTGCCGTCTGCCGTCTGGCCGTGCTCTAACTCCCGTAAATATGCTCGGATTGCCCTGCAATTTTTATATGTTATTGTAGTTATCTATAGCATGTTCCCTATTTCAACTAAAGTGTGTAACACTTATAGTTTTTTTACAGCGACACTCAAAAGAATTCCGTTACATTACGGTCTATGGGGAAAAATCATTTGCGGTTTATTTTAATGATGTTATGCAATTTCAAACACATTGTAATTGATATATATCACTAAGGTGCATTACTAGAAGCTTAATATGGAATAGGGTGTGCATAGCTCTTATAGTTACTTTACAGGGACAGTCAAAAGAATTCCGTTACATTACGTCTACGCAGAAAAATCGTTTGCGGTTTAATTAAATAATGTTTCACTATTTTACACGCATTGAAATTTATATATATCACTAAGGTGCATTACAAGAGGCTTACTACAGAATATTGTGCGTATAGCAGTCATCGTTTATTTACAGGGACACACAAATAAATTCTCTACTGTCTGTTAACAATAATTCCTGGAAGTGTGTTTGAAGTTGCTGAACGCGATTTTAAATTTAACTCACTTTTTGTCTATTACTTGGTGCGTATAAATTCTGTACATCATATACAGGGCAGCACAAAAGTTCGCGAACACATTTCCGTTTATTGACAGAACCTCCAGAAGGAAAATTTTAAGCTGTGCTACGCGTTTCCTAATTAAACTAAAATTTAGCATCCTATGTAGTATATATACAAATCCATAGATCATATACAGGGCTGAACAAAAGTATTCGGATATTTTTCCGAATATTGTATATGTTAGAGATGTATGTTGGAAATTCCTGAAATTACGTTTTTAAATATGTTATGCGTTTTCCAAATTGTTCACTTAGATGTTATCTTTCAGCTTATTAAACGGTTATGATTTGTAAAATTATTTTAGGAGCGTTGGAAAGGGTTACATAATCTATGCTTGACGCATGATTTTTCGTTCTTGTTAATTATTATTATTAGTTTGCAAGTGGAGAAATTTCGTAAAATAATTTCTGTCTAAAAAAGCTATTCGCAGATAGTTGAAGTTTGTAGTTGTATTTGGTTTTCGGGTATTAACCAATGTCGGGATGTTGTATTGCACCAAATGTATTCCATATTGTCCAAAGTTACTCTACTTATTTATTCGTCGAAATAATGAAATTTCTCTATGAATATAAATTACTCTTGTATATGCTTTATGTGTTAGTGTGTATACTTTATACTCTATGATTAAACTTATTGCAAAATAAAAATGAGTAATTCTGTGTTACGTGTATTAATTTTACAATTAACATATTTCCAAAGTTATGCGAGTACAATAGATGACATTAAAAAAATTCAAATCTTCATATATAGTAAAATTTATCAATAAAATTCTTTAATGTTAATGTGAAGATGTTTCAGATGCATTTTAAATTTAAATATTTTTTTCACATATACAGATTTCAAATGTTATAATTTGTTAGCAGTCTTACAAGATACTTTAAAATACTATATAAAGTAAACAAATGATATAAAACAATTACAATCTAAAAAATGTTTTTTTTAGAGTTGGTCGTTTATAAGAAATGTTAACAATGTATGATGTATCGTTGCATTTTTATATATTTGATGTTGACTTAATAGAAAAGATGCATTTAATGGATATTCCATCAATATTGTATTTAGCAGTATTGTTTGAAAATATTTGAAAATTTATAATCCAACTAAAACCACAGGCTAAATAGTATCCTTAGACGTACTACAATCAAGAAATAGAAATTTAGAAAGTAACGTTAATGAGAAAACGGGAAGTACAGTGAGAAAAAATGTGTTTTTCATTCTAAAAATATACAAGAACAGTTCAAGAACATCCTTACATGACATCTTTTTTAATATCTAACCCAATTTAACATTTCTTAAAAAATATATTATCTAAATCTTTGAGAAGTTTTTGTGTAAATCGTCATTGCTATCTATACCAATACTATAGATAGAAAAATTCTTTTAAAAATGAATTGCAACAGTTTTGTGTTAAACAGATTGCAATTAAATTTCTGCTGTAATTGTTAAATTTATCAGTGATTATTTACAAGGAAAAAAACATAGAACATCACTGAAGGTTTATTTTACAAGTTAAGTGTTTCAGCAGGTATGAAAACAGTTTATTCTTCATGTGTGTTATGCAATAAAATAATGTTATTGTAAATATTGTTATTTTCGATTCAGTTATAAGCTATAATATAAAATAAAAATAACAATTCTCTTTTGTGGTATAACACGCAAGAATAACAATATCAAAGAGTTAGTTTTGTGTGCAACGGTCAACTTTGGCACGCATGGGTTATCAGATCGAGATTCTCGCTTAAAGTGAATAGCTGACAGATATCACAATCTTTTAATATCGCTATTTTTGAGTATAAATGTTTGCTTTATTTAATCGCAAAATGTTTGCGATTATATAAAGCGAATATTGCTATTCTAACATAGTGGTAATGAAAAATTTGGCAGTTTGCTAACTACGAATGTGAAATCCAACGTACTGTGAATATCGAAACCAGAACTATGATTTGAACCCATCACCTCTTGAGTAGTATCTAACAGTGTTGCCAGTAGGTTTGATTCCCAACATTTTTTAACTAGTCGGATGTGCCAATCCCAAAACTTTCTTCTATCTCACACAGGTTTCGCATACACTAAAAAGAATCAGCACCAATTTACATAAAGGTCTAACTGAATCTAAAGTTTTATTAAATTCCGTGCATTAGTTCTTGAGATATGACTATTACTAAAATCGTGTAAATCCTGCAAAATGTAGCATAGCAGTGCCACATGTTGGGAGATTTAGACCATAACCTAATCAACAACAACTTATGTCAACGCCTAACTGAATCTGAAGTTTGATGAAAATCCGTGCATTAGTTCTTGAGATATAGTTATCGTGAAAATAATGAAAAAGGTAGCATAGCAGCGCCACCTATTGGGCTATTTACACCAAAACGTAAGCAGCATCTATTTATGTCAAGTTCTAACAGAATCTGTAGTTTGATGAAATTCCGTGCCTTCTTTCTTGAAATATAGCTATCATAAAAATCATGAAAAAAGTGATATAGCAGTGCCACCTGTTGGGATATCTATACCAAAACCTAATCAGTGTCTATTTATGTCAAGGTCTACATGAATCTAATCTGAAGTTTGATGAAAATAAGTGCATTAGTTCTTGTGATACAGCTATTGCGGAAATTGCGAAAAATGCAGCATAGCAGCGCCACCTTCTGGGCGATTTTCACCAAAAACTAATCAGCACCAATTTATATCAGGGACTAACTGAATATAAGGTTTTATTAAATTTCGTGCATTATTTCTTGATATTATTATCTAGATAGAGCGCGCACAAAATTTTTGTCACATACCGCCAGACAGAGTCACAGAGTCACAGTCAGACATTTTCTAAAAACAGTCAAATCGTGACTGTTCTGACTGTCGTGACTGTCTGGACCTTCTAAAAGGTATAAATCCGTCGAAAATTTTCATGAATCCAATACTTTCTTCTTGTAAAGATAGAAGAATGTAAGAAAATAGTGTAATTGACCTTAATCTCGCATTATTTAATATGTCGTTAAATAAGGCGAATATTTCTACCTCAAAAAAGTGGTGCCAATCAACCAATCTGATTTTTTTTAAAATAAAAAAGTCTACTGGTAACTAATGCCCGTTCTCCTAAACACGCAAGCAGTTAATAATAACCCAAAAGCTAAGTAATGTATGAAAAGAAATGCCGAATAATAAAGATCAGTATTTCTCAATACGAATAAAAATAGTATAAAAGAATTTAAGCTGCATTTTTGCGTGATTTTTTAACAATCAACACCAAATAATATCTGTCATTATGTTGCAATTTTAACGAGTAGAATTTACAGAAAGAATACATCGTTCTAATTAAATACGCTTTGAAATAAGATAGGTCAAGGAAACAGATTAAAATCTGTTTGATTTCACACAAAGGACCAAAATAAATATATATCTTAATTTCTGAGCATTGTATGTTGTTTGCTAATGAATCACACCAAATTCAACTGGGGATACATATATTTGTTTACACGAGAAGAGAGTTAATGAAATCATTATTTTCAACAGAGAAAGATTAAATGTTCTACCTAATTTCTCATTGCCGATCAATTCAATAAAATAGTTTGAGTGTTTCTCGCAAGAAAATATCACAAATTTAATTTAAAAGAAAACAGATAAAATATAAACACGTCACTTGTAAATTTAGGATGTAGTTTTAAACAGACAATACAATTAGTTTTATTCAAAAAAAAGTTATTTGAAAGAGTCATCTATTTATTTTAACTATGTACCAGTAGTGAGCCAATAATTTGTTAAGTTTGAAAACAAGCTTCCAACGCCCCGGAATCATACAAAAATTTAAATTACGTACCTAAAAGAATGTAATTATTTTGACGAAAATAGATTTTTATTTGATGAAGAACAAACATATTTAAAATATTGCTGCAATTGGAAGTATAACTCTAAAACTAGCAACTTATGAATTAACTATTAGTCAACGATAAGAAGAGATAACTTGTACAACTGAAGTTGAAGCCCATGATCTTCAGATTTACTCGAGAAATTATGTAATATAAACACAAACAGCTGAATGCGTTAAACCTACAGCTTGTCAGTTACAATCAAACAGCTAGAACTAAGGCCCGATTATCGCAGTTGCAGACTTCCACCAGTAATTTTTTTAAGTAATTGTCGCCTTAATTAAATTTAGAAATCCTGTCATAAATAAGGAGAAGTCTTTCTTTCGGAATTACTGGTGGATGTTTGTCCCTGCGGTAATCAGCCCCTGGCTAGAACGCCAGAAAATCGCAGCATAAAATTTCAAAAATAGTCTTTGAAAGTCTCCAAATGCATTCACGTTCAAGTGAAAATCAGTTTATATGTAGGCATTTCTAGTGAAAACACAAAATAAATTCCAATACCGGGACCTCTAACTGTCTCACTTGTTCAGATAAAACGCTGCAATCAGCTGTCAGTCAGAAGTAACTAATATTTGCTTTCGTCGGCGCAACTCTATATTTAAAGCCACTAAGCAACGCTCAGAAATATTCCAAATCTCACTTCCACATACACTTCTTCCATAGCTCCTGGATGAATGGCATGTACGCCGCGCCGGTTCCACTCCATATTCACACGCCAACGGCAGACATCTGAAACCTGGCATTGGAGCTATGCGTGCGTATCGCCCCGCCTAGCCAGACGGAAACACAGATCCCGCCTACTATATAAAAAGAATTAAATGAAACCATTCAAATTATCTCAAACATTTATAACAATATGTAAATAAATTATCTGAAGGTGAAGATATTAGACGTGAGATTCTACATCAGTCTTCCTGCTGGGATTTTCTGTTACTCTAAACCTCCCGCATGAGAAGTATCATCGTCTGTAAAAATAGACACTTAAACGTATTGTAATCTGGTTAAATTTTTTTGTTTTATGTCACCTATTTTCTCTTATTTTTTGTTTCCACTGCTCTTATTTGCGTTCTTTTATGTTACCGTTTTTTGTGCTAAAACAGGCATTTCAACGCCATTTATGTTTTTTTACTGAAGAGATTATTTTCTAATGAAACAAATGAGTGTTGCCATTAGTAATTTTTAAATTTTCGTTATTGTAACACCTAAATTCTTGCATTTGATCTCATGCTCGAGAACATACCTTAAAATACTTGAATACAACGTTTCACTGAGTTTCGTGGGAGTTTCATCACTAGGGGCTCATATATCTGCAAAGGTTTTTCATGACCACCATCTAGTTTTTATATTTTGACAAATTTTAATCATTTTAGACATTTGATACATAAATTATTATGCTTTACAAGCATATCGTTTAATTTATTTGTAAATGATCTACATCACACATGATTCAACCTCTGTAACTGAATAAATGCTTGATTTTAAATATTTTTATTATTAATTCATTTGATACAAATCTGTCTGACTGCAATATTTGTTTGAAATTAGATATCTAATTGAGATAAATTGCCTCATTTTGAATGCTTTAATTTTAATCAGATAAATTTCAAATTAAAATTATTTATTTTTAAAATTAATATTTCAAATTTGACATTCGTTCATAACTCACTTGGGAATCCTCATTAAAAGATAATTAATATCAAGATTACTTTTTGATGCGCCATGATATTTATCAAAATATATGAATTAAACTTATTTTCCTACATTTACTAAAAGTTAATTAGTTATAAAAACATAATTACATACTTAGTTTTGTGTTTGTTTTTTAAGAACAATATGACGGAAATATTTTAACTTACTTTATTTTCTTATAATTAAATCTACGTTTAGAATATTCTCTGATAAGTTATTGATTAATAGGGTAGAGTGGTGTAAGAGTACACTTCTAATAACAACTGACTGTAAAAAGAAAAATAATAAATGTATCAAAAATATGTATTTAATAGAGGCTATTCGCACATGTTTTAGACACGTGTGTTTTAGTCTAAAAAAAATCGTCTGCATACTTTTTTTTTTCAAAACTAAAATATTTTTGAAAGTACAAGTTCTCGTTTGGCAACTGAAATCTTTGTTTACATGCAAAATGGCTCTTTTAAAGAACTGATGGATGGAAGATAATTAATTGTATTCGATTATTATAAAACGCTGTGAACGGCATAGTTTTTCTATATCTAAATCCACAGTAGGTAATATTGTCAATAAGACATGATCAAAAACATTAATATTTGGCTTCAAGTGGAAACTTTGTTCCAAATATGTACCCAAGAACGAAATGAAAATCTTTGGATATTTCAAAGATAAGATTTTTTGTTGTAAAAGAATATCCTCCAAGTCAAAGAACTGTTGTAAAATTGTCAACTCTTAACAAAATCATTATCACTGATTTGAATTGTAAAAAGGTCAAAAAACACAATGTTCATAATTTTTCATCACGACGTATAGCAGAACGTAGAACACGATACAGAATTTATTATGAGAAGCATTTATCCGGAGAAAAATGAAAAAAATGTTGTTACAATAGATGAAGCTTGGGTCTATTTGAATAATTGTAATAAAAAAAGTTCCAGTTATCACCAAAGAAAGGAAAAGAAATCTTAAAACTTGGTTCAATGTATCTAAACAAAGTTTTAGCAAAGGATTTATGATTCTTGCTGGCTTTGCATATAATGGTAGATTAAAAATAGAGATTGGAGAAAATGTTAAGATCAATTCCACAAACTATCACAGACTTATTTTACTTCCACTCTGCAAACGTGAATTACTATTTCTTTACCCCCAGTGCCATCAGTCTGTTGAACTATATCAAGATAAAGCAAGCAGCCACACATCACAATCCACTGTTAATTTCCTATTAAAAAAATGGAATGAGAAATGGGTAGTCAAGGCTATATCCTTCATTGATATACCTGCTAAACCTCGTCCCATGGATTTTTGTGCTTTTGGACTTTTAAAAAGTGCGTTATCCAAACGTCGACTTACAACTCTTCATGATCTTTGAAACACTGTTTAAGAGGAATGAGCCAAAACACTTCTACCAAAACGACAAAAGGCATTATTGTTCTGGAAAGGTGTAGAAACGCAGTTCACAATAAGGGTTACGAAGTTGGAATATATAAAACACAAACATTTTATGTAAAATAGTTCTATATATATACGATGAAAACCATCTAAAAAATGTACGAACACTCACTGTATTATTAAACATCAATAAATAAGTACAGGGTTCGTACGCCTCAAGGTGTGAATACTAGAATTTTTGTAAAGTAATATTTGCCTTATTTAATGAAAATATTCTGTGTTTAGATATGGCGGCCATTATTCTACGAAAATTCTGGTATTTAAATCCTTTAATTCCCTTGAATCCAATGAGGCGTACGAAACCTGAAGTAACAAGCAAACAAATGAGAAACAAATAAACAAAGGAAAATAACATAAATAAATACGAATAAACAAATGAGAATAGTAGTAAAATTATTACGAATAACCAATAAAAAATTCCCAATACAATAGAAAGAAACATATAATAAAACAAATACAAATACATAATAATACAAGTAATCAAATGAGACTGATATCATTGATATACCTGCTTAAACCTCCTCCCCATGGATTTTTGTGCTTTTGGACTTTTAAAAAGCACGTTATCCAAACGTCAACTTACAACCCTTCAAGGACTTTGAAAAGCTGTTCAAGAGGCCAAAACACTTCTACCAAAACGATAAAAGACATTATTGTTATGGAAATTACGGTGTAGAAACGTAGTTCAGAATAAGGGTTACCAAATTGAATATTTAAAAGAGAAATATTTTATGTAAAATAGCTCTATATATACCATAAAAATCGTCCAAAACATGTGCGAAAACCCTCTGTATCATTAAACATCAATAAACAAGTACAGGGTTCGTACGCCTCAGGGTGTGAATACCAGAATTTTTGTAAAATAACATTTGCCTTATTTAATGAAAATAATTCTGTGTTTAGATATGGCGACCATTACTCTACGAAAATTTTGGTATTTAAACCCCTGAATTACCCTGAATCTCCTGAGGCGTGCGAAATCTGAAGTAACAAGCAAACAAATGACAAACAAATAAACAAACGAAAATAACATAAATAAATGCGAATAAACGATGAGAAACAAATGAGAATAGTAGTAAAACTATTACGAATAATCAATTAAAAATCACCAATACAATACAAATAAACATATAATAAAACAAATACAAATACATAATAATACAAGTAATCAAATGAGACTGATAATTAAATGATTAGAAATAATCAATAAAAAATGTTAAGGAAGTAAAAGTGCACTTTTAGCGTGGGTATATGAATAAACAAAAGTATGCTTCACTAAATCTTCATGAATAGATTTTACTAAATAAAATTCAGCAAAAAATTACAAAATCTCAAATGGTTTTAAAAGCTTGATTGCGTTAATCAGGAAAGATATACTGACGTTTTACAGTAGCATTTAATATAAATTTTCCTTCTGGAGTTTCTGTCAATAAACGGAAATGTGTTCGCGAAATTTTGTGCTGCCCTGTATAGGATCTACAGAATTTATACACACCAAGTTATAGACAAAAAGTGAGTTAAATTTAAAATCGCGTTCAGCAACTTAAAACGCACTTCCAGGAATTATTGTTAACAGACAGTAGAGAATTCTTTTGCTATGCACACAATATTGCTATGCACACAGTAAGCCTCTTGTAATGCACCTTAGTGAATATAAATTTCAATGCGTTTAAAATAGTGTAACATTATTTAATTAAACCGCAAACGATTTTTCTCTATAGACGTAATGTAACGGAATTCTTTTGACTGTCCCTGTAAAGTAACTATAAGTGCTATGCACACCATATTCCATATTAAGCTTCTTGTAATGCACCTTAGTGATATATATCAATTACAATGTGTTTGAAATTGTGTAACATCATTAAAATAAACCGCAAATGGTTTTCCCCATAGACCGTAATGTAACGGAATTATTTTGAGTGTCCCTGTTAAAAAACTATAAGTGCTACACACTTCAGTTGAAATAGGGAACATCCTATAGATAACGACAATAACATATAAAATTGCAAGGCAATCCGAGCATATTTACGGGAGTTAGAGCACGGACAGGCCCTCAGACGGCAGACGGCAGACGGCCAGACAAACCGAAGCCATAAAACTTTTTAACTAGGTTGGAAAGTGTTAAAAAATTGTAGAATCGGATTTCTGGCATTTTATTTTCATATAGAATACAAACGCATTTTATTTTCATTTATAATACAAACGCATTATTTTTTCATATAGAATACAAACACATTTTATTTTAATTTTTCAATACTAAATAAGAGCCATTATATAATAAAAATTGCTTTAAAAATAAAACTTTTGTTTTTTGGTTCCCTTAAAATATTTAATCGCAGCTTTGTATCTAAATTAAATCCGTCACAACCTCTGTTTAAATCAATTACCTCATTTCACAAAATAAATTACTTGTAATTTTGTTGTAAAAGAGATATTCTATTCCATTTTGTAACCTATAATTTATAAAGGTATCAATTATAGTGATTTAATACCAAATAGCCAATCTAAATTGTGCAATTCTTTCTTAAAATAGTTACGTCAATCTATTGGACTAGAACCTTGAAAACTTTTTTAATTAAAATGAGAATATTGTTTGTTTGTTTGTGGAAAATAGGCGAAGGATAACAAAAGCGTAACAGAGTTGCAATAAAGATAATGAGTAATTAGTTGAAAAAACTTTAAAGTATAATCTCATTATTAAGTTTCACTTTTAATTTAAATTATACTTAATTATTATTTTTTATACAATTATTCACATAAAATTATTCACTCCTATTTTTGTCAGCGAAATAAATTATAACACGATATTTACATGTTTCCATTACATTTTTTAAATTAACCTAACTATTTTTTTAAAATTATGATTAAAAAATATTCTTCTAAATTTTGAATATATGTTTTTTTTTATTATCTCGGATTCTTTAGTTTGCAATTAGAATAACTGTTTTACTTTATTAATTACATAAAACAGATTTTACGTTTCGAACTCTTTCTTTACACATCATAAAAGTACTTACGGTTTAATTAAAATGAAACTGGGCATTTATTTCAAAAGTAAGATATTTTCGTAAGAAGTAAGATATAATGTTAGAATAAAAAGTAATATAAAGATAAAAGTAAGATATAATCTTTAACGATCATGTCTAAAGATATGATTAAAAAAGCCAACGTAATATTTCGATTTATTTGCTGGTTTGGTTTCGGGTGCAACGATCAATTCTTGAACACCAGGCCAAAACAGATGCGGATCTCTAGGGTAATGCAAATTCCAAACCATTGTAAGTAGTATTTACAACTTACCCCCCCCCTTTTTTCTTTTAAATTAAACAAGAAAGACAATTCATGCGTCAAACATAGATAATGAAACGCATTCCAACTCTTTCATAATACTGTAAGGAAAAAAGGCGCAGGTTATAAATCGTCAAATATTCTTTATGGCTACAATTGTGTACGAATTACAGCAACAATGGTGTTAAATATGCACCAAACCATACTCCGTAAAATACGCCAACTGGCTTTGAAACTGGGACAATGAAATATTTTAAACACTAAAATGTAAAAAAACGAAATACCAATAAAAAATTACGAGAGTAATACATATATTTTTAAGTACGCTTTTTTTTCTGGACATGTTTGGATGCAGTAATAACACATATAAAAAAGAGAACAAAACTCCAAATTCTCATTAAGAAACAGAAATAGCCATTCGACTGGACATTATGTAGGTTTTTAATTTATGTTTAAAAAATAAATAAATTATCTTAGGGGTCATATTCGTACTGAAATTGTACCAAACTCTGAAATTTTCTACACGAATTCTTAATATTGACATGATTTTTGGCTTTTTCGATAACTTTTACCATGGGATATAAAACAAGAAGTCATTTGGTCAAATAGTTTAGGAATTATGAAGGTTTAAAGTTTCTAACTTCTAATATTAAATTCATTTTTATCGTTGCAAAACAGCTTGGAAAATATGGGTAGCTTTTTAAAGTATAATTCAAGAACTACTTAATGGAATGAGCTGAAATTTTAGATTCACATATTTTATGTTTCTAGAAATCGTTTTCTGTGTTTTTTTTTTTTTTTTTTTTTTTTTTTTTTAATCATAGGTTACATTCAGATTTGTTACGAAAATTAATTAATTATTTTTCTTCGAAAATTAGAGAGTGTGAATAGACAAAAATGTAGACAAGCTAAATCCCGTGTTTTTAAAGCAAAGCAATCGAATTAACTTGAATTAGGAAATTTAAGGGGGGAGATCAGGTTGAGCAGCCGGAAAATGACAATAATTTGACCATTACTAATAGCTCTGTAGTTTCAAAACCAATTAATGAAATGCAACAATTTTTTTCTATACTTTCATAAAACACTAATGGTTTTCAAAAGACATCCAAATATATATATTTAGCAATATTACTTAGTTAAATTTTAATAACAAAATTAACGTTTTAAAAATATGAATTTTCAAATATACATTTTGCGCGCAGGATTTTAAAACTTTTACTGCAGATACATATTTAATATTGTATTTATATTTACTTATACTACTATATTTTACACTGAATCTCAATGTAGCCTGAGTTTTGTCATAGAAATTTTTTTATTGAATAAATAAGCGTATTTTTTTTTTTTTTTACTAAATTTCATAAATATGATTTTTAAAGTCATTAATTGTGCAAATGAATTTGAATATACTTTTAAATTGAAGTTCAGTGTAAAATATAGTAGTATAAGTAAATATAAATTCAATATTAAATAAATATCTGCAGTAGAATTTTTAAAATCTTGTGCTCAAAATGCATATTTGTAATTCATATTTTTAAATTATTAATTTTGTCATTAAAATTTAACTAATTAATATTGCTAAATATATATATTTGAATGTTTTTTGAAAAACATTAGTATTTTATGAAAGTATAGAAAAAAAATTGTATTATTGTCATTTCGCGGCTGCTCAACCTGATCTCCCCCCTTAAATACTTATGAAAGTTACTTAAAATATTTAACTGCTATTAGCGGTCTCACAGACAGTTGGATTTCAGTTTTCCGAGATTGCCTTGTAACTTTTTGTGTAACTATAGATACCAGTGAAATTTTGTTTCGATAGTTATAATTTATTTTCCCTAGTACTATCGCTAGAGACTTCTGAACAGATGAATTTTAAGTATAATAATCCTGTACAGAAGGTTTAGTACAGAAAGAGTATCCTATAAGTTAATCGAGCCTTTTACAGATCGCTCACATTAGTTATGAGACGACTTTTGTGACAGTAGTTAATGGTTAAAAATTCAGACGTCAGTGGCTACATTTCTTTCTGTGTCCTTTACAAATTACACTGTTCAATAAGGCATCTGTTTCTCATGTAGTAAGAGGTCATTTTTTTCCATTTTAAAGGATGTGGAAAAAGAACATGGCATTGAAATGTTTTCATCACATATAGATTTTTAAAAAGAACAACGCAACTTTTTTGAAAAAAAAATGCTAATTTTTATAGATCTTTTCATTGTACAATATAACATATAATTTTTGTCAATTGAATTCTGTAATAAAATAAATGCCTCATTGAACGCTTATAAAGCTGAAGAGTAAGATTATAATATTAACAAGTTCGAAATTGTACGTGAAACGCGACAAATGAGTTGCGTTCGTACTACAGCTAGTTATATAAATATTCAGATCTTGATGGTTTTTAATTCTGTGAAATGAATTATATCGTCTGCAGATTAATTTCTGTAATAAAATAAGTATCTCGGTCGCTTGACGATTAAACCTTGGAAGCTCCTATAACAAAAAAGCACCGATTTTTTATTATTATTATTATTATTATTCAAATTTCTTAATAAATATTTTTATTAATATCTTCTAAAGTTTGATTCAATGTTCATAAAATTTTAAATGTCTCGACAAAATTCTGCAAAGATAATATAGCTTAAATTTCAAACCGTTTGGTTGAGTAGTTTTTGCGCTGTTATAGGTGGACAGACAGACGGACGGACGAATCAGACGACCACTATAGGTGCTACGTATTTATATAATTACGAACGCACCTAAAAAGGTTTAATGTTATTTATTTTTCCTTCAATAATAAGTTAACTACAAGCAATTTTAAAATAGCATATTAAAAATTCGTTGAGTTAATAAGAGTACGAGATAGCATCCGTCAACATTTGACGGCAAATAACTTGACACTTCTGTAGAAAAAAGGTTCAACTTTTAATTAAGCTGCTTTTAATTAAGCATTGAAAACTTAATAAACTGTCATATTTTATTGTTTATAAGAGATTATTATAGAGTGATGCTGTCAGTCCGTCTGGCGTCAATTAATAAAGTGCAAGAATTTTAAATGCTTAATTTAAGAGTTATCCTTGTTTTATAGCAGGAACTTTAATAAAAATATTAATTGAATGCATAGCACATTTATTTTCACTTACTACAGTCTCATTTTTTTAAAACAATATTTAATATTTTTAAAAATAATTTAAATTATGCATCCTTTAAACAATTTCATTAATTTTATTTTTATCAGTCTGACTCTAAAAACCCCTAACTTAAAATTTGCTGCTTGCAGGTTACAGTTCATAATATATATTTTTTATTACGTGAATTTTATTTTAACTTTTCATACAATACTTAATTATTAAACCAGAGAAATCGAATTCATTTTTTTTAAGTTTTTATTAAATATGTTCCTATTTCCTGTTTTCTCTGCTTTTCTTTTCTTTTCTTTTCTTTTCTTTTCTTTTCTTTTCTTATCTTATTATTATTATTATTATTATTATTATTTTACGAAAAATAATAATATACTTTTCTTTGTATGTATGTCTTCTTGGCCATTGTCATAAAAATTGTATCAAAAATTGTAGACCAGTTCAGCTTATTTAATCGATAATTACATGATGGCAAATCTTTTAATTTTATTAATTTTATTATAAACTCAGTATTTTTAAAAAATATTGTGGGGTGATAAATTATATTTAATAATAATTACATAGCATTCTTCGCACACTGTTAAACTCCCTACTTTCAAATAGAAAAATTTTACTGTTAAATTAGTGAAATTCAAAATTTCTGGAATTCATTAAAGATCGCAGTGCATGACAATGAATCCTTGTCAAATATTGAAAAGATGAACTACTTACAAAGTTATTTAGGTGGTTGTGCGTATAGTACCATAGCCGGAAGAGTCCTGCATCGGGTCGGGTTACCCGCTTTTACCCGCACCCGACCCGAACCGCGGGTCGGGTCGGGTCGGGTTGACGCATTATTTTTTCGTTGCGGGTCGGGTTCGGGTCGGGTTGACTTTTACTTTTTTGCTGCGGGTCGGGTTCGGGTCGGGTTGACTTTTACTTTTTTGCTGCGGGTCGGGTTCGGGTCGGGTTGACTTTTACTTTTTTGCTGCGGGTCGGGTTCGGGTCGGGTTGACTTTCATTTTTTGCGGGTTCGGGTCGGGTTCGGGTTGACTTTTAACTCTTGCGGGTCGGGTTCGGGTTGACCCGCTTTTTTTAAAGTATATCCAAAATATTTTTTCAGTTGAAAAATATATCTACAATAAAATATTTATAACGAACAACTCTATTTAGCGATCACTTCTTCATTTTTTAACACATACAGGGTGATTCATAAAAGATGGGCAGAACTTTAAGGGGTTATAGTACACTTAAAGACAAATAATATTAAATAGGAGACTAAGGGTCCCAGACGTATTCCCAAGGAGATAGGGGGCATTAAAGTTTAGGGTCCGAAATTTCAAATGATTATAAAACATGGAAAAATTGGTCGATTCGTTTGCGGTTTTTGCAAAAAATTTTCTTTATGCCAGTATTTTCTTGAAATAAAATTTTAAAGTTCAATTTCAAAAAATGCCGATAGGGGGCGCTTTAGACTTTGGAGTAACAAACAACTATTTTTTAACGTTATTTTTTGTATTTCTTTAAATGATTTCGAAAGCTTAGACTTAAACTTAAATTTTGATCTAAAAATCTGAGTCCTAACGAGTAGTTAAGTAGCGTAAACTGAAATTTGAAATTTGAAACCCTTCTCCCCCCAGAACAAAAATCAGTTATTCCCGATCTTTGTGTCGTAGATTAGGCTCTAACTACAGCCGCGTTTTGCTAAAATTATTCTTTATGTCAGTATTTTCTTGAAAATAAATTTTAAAGAAAATTTTCAAAAAATTCCGATAGAGGGCGCTTTAGACTTTGGAGTAACGAACAACTATTTTATACCGTTATTTTTTGTGTCTCATTAAATGCTTTCTAAAGCTTAGACTTAAATTTTCAGCCCAAAATCTGAATCGTTAGACGTGGTTAAGTTTCTGGGGAGAGGGGTTTGAAATTTCTACTCCTGAGCACAGTTCAGTTTACCATGTCCACACATTGTGTGCTGTGATACGAGGTAAAAAGACACAAATTAGATTATGTTACCAAAGCATATTTATTAACATGTAATCACAATAAATGTTCAAAATTGTGACCACCAGAGGTTATGCACGCAGAAGAACGGCGACGAATGGAACGGCGAACATTCGCGAAAACATCAGGCTTTTCGAGCACTTCCCCTACAGCGGCGGAAAGTCTGGCGACCAGTTCCTCGGGGGATTCAATGGGTGTCTCATACATAAGAGCCTTCAATCGTCCCCAAAAAAAGAAATCGAGGGGTGAAAGATCTGGTGAGCGAGCAGGCCAAGCAACAGGACCACCTCGACCAATCCATCTGTTCGGAAATGTGATGTCCAGATAGTTGCGGACGTCTCGTACGTAATGGGCTGGCGCTCCATCGTGCTGGAACCACATGACCCGCCGGATGCGTGGAGGAACAACGTTTAACAGGTCTGGCAGCACATGTTGCAGAAATGTGAGGTATGTTTTACCGTTGAGGCGTTCAGGAAGAAGGTACGGTCCGATTAGGTGGTCTCCGAGGATTCCTGCCCAAACATTGATGGAAAAGCGTCTCTGATGAGCATGTGGATACGTAGCATGTGGATTGACATCCGCCCATACATGTGCATTGTGTGTGTTAAATGTACCTTCACGTGTGAAGGTACATTCATCGGTGAAAAGCACAGTTCGTCCAAAATGTGGATTTAGCGCGTTCTGCTGCAGAAACCAGCGGGCGAATTCAATACGATTTGGATAATCCCCTGGAGACAGTTTCTGGACTCGTTGCACATGAAACGGGAGCAAATGTTCATCCTTCAGTACCCTCCAAGTCGTGGACTGTGAGGTATCCACCTGGCTAGCCACTGTTCGTGTACTTGTACTTGGCTGCGCCGCTACTACATCCAGAATGGCTTCTGCAACAACTACTGATTCGTCCTTTTTTGCACGACCTGCATTCGACCGGGAAGCGAGAAATGATCCCGTCTCACACAACTGTCTGTGCAAGCGCTCGAAAGTTTTGCGGTTAGGCAACCGCCTGTTAGGAAATCGCTCTCCGTACATTCGTTGTGCCTCTGCACCATTTCCATCTGCCGCTCCGTAAATTAAATGCATCTCAGCCTTTTCCTTATTCGTGAAGGGCACCATCTTCCGATTCATTACTACAGCGACTTACACTTGACTCACCGTTCAGTGGTTTTTATGCCTGAATCGTGTCGAAATTTTGCATACGTGTTCTTCTTCTTCCCCATTTGACATTTGCATACTTTCTGTTTCCTTCTTCACCCGGTGACTAGCGTCAGGAATGGAGCTTTAATGTTTGGATGAGCGACGTTTCCAACTGTGCCAGTGCCTTTATGAGTGAATTCCGACTATGCAGTCCTTGACGAAAGTTGTATTTTTGCCTCGTATCACAGCACAGAATCGTTGGGCATGGTTAAGTAGTGCAAACTGAACTATGTTCAGAAGTTGAAATTTGAACCCCCTCCCCTCGCTACTGAACCACGCTCAGCGATTCAGATTTTGAGCTGAAAATTTAAGTTTAAGTCTAAGCTTTAGAAAGCATTTAATGAGACACAAAAAATAACGGTATAAAATAGTTGTTCGTTACTCCAAAGTCTAAAGCGCCCTCTATCGGAATTTTTTGAAAATTTTCTTTAAAATTTATTTTCAAGAAAATACTGACATAAAGAATAATTTTAGCAAAACGCGGCAGTAGTTAGAGCCTAATCTACGACACAAAGATCGGGAATAACTGATTTTTGTTCTGGGGGGAGAAGGGTTTCAAATTTCAAATTTCAGTTTACGCTACTTAACTACTCGTTAGGACTCAGATTTTTAGATCAAAATTTAAGTTTAAGTCTAAGCTTTTGAAATCATTTAAAGAAATACAAAAAATAACGTTAAAAAATAGTTGTTTGTTACTCCAAAGTCTAAAGCGCCCCCTATCGGCATTTTTTGAAATTGAACTTTAAAATTTTATTTCAAGAAAATACTGGCATAAAGAAAATTTTTTGCAAAAACCGCAAACGAATCGACCAATTTTTCCATGTTTTATAATCATTTGAAATTTCGGACCCTAAACTTTAATGCCCCCTATCTCCTTGGGAATACGTCTGGGACCCTTAGTCTCCTATTTAATATTATTTGTCTTTAAGTGTACTATAACCCCTTAAAGTTCTGCCCATCTTTTATGAATCACCCTGTATATTTTGTACGCT
This sequence comes from Maratus michaelseni, assembly GCA_963931845.1. Lineage (NCBI taxonomy): Eukaryota > Metazoa > Arthropoda > Arachnida > Araneae > Salticidae > Maratus > Maratus michaelseni. The sequence goes on from OZ007587.1 coordinate 285,598,842, forward strand.
TTTATCACTGAATAGTAGATATTTCCGAATAACAAACTGCTTCGACAGTAGATTCCTTTTTCGCTCAGTTGTATCTGACCCGAAACAGAAAAAGCTATTTGAAATCAATCTGCAATCCGATCCGAACATGAAAAATATTTATCGTCGAGTCGCAACCTGAGACCAGACCCAAACCCGGCACATTTCAATCGGAACACGAAATAATTTAACTCGAACTCGACCCGCAACCCGCAACGAAATAAAACAAATAGTTCATTTAAATATCATTAAGGAAAACCCTTTTTAGCTTACAGGCTATCAAAGTCTAAGAGCTACTGTGCCCACCCGATCTGTATGTATGTACGTATGTATGTACGTACATAACGCGATAATGCTGGATAGAATTATCAGATTTGGTTCAAATGTTGTATATAGGTTCATTCTGATAAGGCGCTTCCCTGATCAATTTTGGGGGTTCATTGGTTAAGTATAAAGAGAGGAAAGGGGGGAAATCCCCCTTTAATGGGTTTTTCATTCAGAATTATCCGATTTGCTTCAATTTTTATACATAGGTTCATACTGATAAGACCTCAGTAGTTTTGGGGGTTTTATTGGTTAAGTGTAACGGGGGGAACGGGGGCCTAATTCCCCTTAATAGGTATTTTATGCAGAACTATCCGATTTGCTTCAAATTTTGAAAATATTTCTTTGAAATAAGAGTATAATATTTAAAAAAATTTTCATTATACGATTAGTGTGAATAGCCTGTGAGCTCAATGCCATCAGTTTAACTGGGCACTTTTCTTTATTTAATTGAATGAATTAGTAGCATTACATTAATGCTCAGGAATTCCACTTAATCTATCTTTTTAATATTGTAAAAAAATAATAATAATTAAAAAGCATCTACTGATAAATACGATAAAATTAAAACTTTAATTATAGAAAATGTTTAAAACTCGATTTAAAAAAAAAAAAAAAAAAAAAAAAACACTGACTAACCATCTTAAAAGCAGAACGCATGTCGAAAAAATCTAGTTAGTCATTCTTCACTAATCCGTGGTTTGAGGGCAAGAGCAAAACATTTATATATTTATTGTTAATATGTTACTGTTTCTTGTTTACATTTAGTATAATTTTGCCTGTGTTTAATATATCTTTGTTCATATCTTTTACTTAAATTTAATTCCTTCGTATAACATTAATGGTTAATTCAAAAGTTTTTTTTAAAACTGTATTTTAATAGCGACCGCATCTAACAAAAGCTTTAATACTGTCTAAAAATATAAATGCCATATATTTATACATGTAAATAATAAATAGAATATTTCCATTCCTTGCAACTGCAACCAATATACCCCCCCCCCCCTTCCTCCAAGCTTTAAAACAATTAAAGCAAGTATGTGTGTAGGGGAGAAGGGAATTTTTTTTCATATCATACATAAGCAATAAATGCCATAACTTTTTGAGTGATATACACGCATATATATATTTTTTCATTCAGTTGGCAAAACTTCTCAAATGGATTAAAATATTTTTATAATTAATATTTAATTAATATTTTTAATTATTTTTATAAATTCATCTAATGTAAACTTGTATATTCATATTCATATTGAGCCGGTGAAACGAGCTCGAGAAATTAGTAAAACGTGTGAGCAGATAATACATTTTCCGCTCTACATCTATTTTATAATCATAAGTAACTCGTAATTAATTACGCATTCCCCTTCTTTAGAATGTCTTAAATATAACTACTCAATTTAATAGATAATATATCCTATCAGTCTGCGAATATATCAGTTTATGTCCCGAGTTGTAAATAAACAGAAATGGTAGAAAACTGAAACTCGTTTTCAGCTGGCGTCTTATAATTGAAGTTCAAGATCGTTTTACTCTTTTTATTTATTCTTGGTAACGTCCAGGGATGAAAGTGTTTTAGTTTTCTGGATGTAAATAAAGCATAAGCAACTTAATGGTGTTTATTTCACTAGAGAGTTCTAAGTGGGTACCACCAATTAAACGTTGCCTGGTACTTGGATATTACTTATACTGACAGATTCTTGTTTACATGGGTTTTTGGATGCAACATATTATATGAATTGGTGCGAGAAGTTTCTCACTGTTTTACTCATTTGAAATCTAGTAGTTGAAGAGGATAAGTCGATCGAGAATGTCTAACGACGATATAAAGAAAAAGATAGACGAAGAAGAATATTTCTTAAAACCAAAAGTTGGAAAATCAGAAATATGGAAAAGATTTAAACAAGTTTTTGATAAAGACGATGTTTTAGTACCGGATGTTATAGCTTGTGATAACTGTCACAAAGTGTTTCGTTTTGACAGCCATAAAACAGGAACATCTACTCTTTTAAAGCATAAATGTATGCCTTCAAGTAAAGGAGCTCAAGGAAAATCTATTGACAGCTTCTTCAAAGAAAAAGAAACGGTACCTTCTGTACAAAAACCATCTCAAGAAGATAAGAAAATTATCATTGAAAAACTAACAAAATTTGTATGTCGGGACCTGAGATCATTTAACATCATTAAAGGAAAAGGTTTTCAGGAGTTAGCCCAATCTTTAATTTCGCTGGGAAGTAGATGTGGCGATATGGATGTGAAAGATGTACTTCCAGATCCAACAACAGTATCAAGGAACATTCATCAAATAGCACAGAATATTAGAGACGAGGTTAAAGAAGAACTAGGTAACACAATTGAAAAATGGGGTGGAGCAGTTACGCTAGACTTGTGGACAGATGATTACAAAAAAAACTCTTATCTCTGCATGACAATTCATTATATAAACGATAAGTGGGATTTAATAGACCGAGTATTACATACTACCTTATGGGACAGTAACCAGAAGAAAACGGGTGACAATATAAAGCCCATAGTTATACAGAATCTAGAAAAGTTTGGTATTAGTGAACAATTTGAAAATTTAATCTATGTAACAGATAGAGGATCAAATTTGATTGCTGCTCTTAGAAACAATGTTAGATTATCTTGTACTGCTCACATTTTAAATAACATTCTGGAAAAAACTGTGGATAGGAATACTCAATTTTCAGATATGATAAATGCTTCAAAATCCTTTGTGAAGTTTTTTAAGCAAAGTGGCTTGCAAAATAAACTGTCGAAGTCTTTAAAGGCTAGTGTAGATACCAGATGGAACAGTTCATTTTTTATGCTGAAATCAATTGCAGATGTTTACTGTGAAGTGAAAGAGCTTCTTTCGCAAAGAAAAGAAGAGAGCAAGCTCATTGAAATCCGACAGCCTTGCCTTGAAAAACTTATATCATTCCTGGAAAAATTTAAAATTGCATCTGACGAAATTGAAGCAACAAAACGACCAACACATTTTTTGGTAATAATTTGGTACAACCGACTGTTAAAGCATCTTGAAGTTACCGATGATGACGATGGAAATTTTCGTGATTTAAAATCATCATGCCACGCCATTTTCAAAGAAACTTTTGAAATTAATAAATATCATAAGATGGCTATTTTCTTACATCCAAAGATGAAGTCGCTGAAGATATTGAACGATCGAACAGAAATTGATTCTGTGCATGCAGAAATAAACAATTTAATTTCTGCCTATAGCAAGAAGATTAAAGATGAAAATACAAATGTTACTGACAGGAAATCTATTCCAAGTTATGAATCAATGGAAATAATATGTAAAAAAAAACCGGCCAAAAAGCAAAATATAAAATGTAACATTTCAGATTTTGAAGACACAGATGAAAGTGACAACGAAATTAGTGAATTGGAACGCTATATAGCTCTAAAACCTGGCAAATTTAGGGACAGTGATGGCAATCAAACAGATGTTCTGAAATGGTGGCATACAAATGAAGCAAATTTTCCTTTGCTATCCAGAATAGCAAAATTCATTTTAAGTATTCCTGCAAGTAGTGCAGCTAGTGAAAGAGATTTTTCCTCAGCGGGTTTAACTCTTAGTGATAGAAGAACAAATTTATGTCCAAAGAGATTGGATGATATTCTTTTCCTACACAGCAATTTAAAATATCATGATGCATAAAAAGAAAAAAAGAAACTAAAACATTTTCTATATAAGCTTAAAATATAATTATACTTTATGTCATAAAATATTTTGATCAACAAGTTTCATCAAAAAGTAAGATACTTCTTTATATATTTTTTATTCAGTACTGCAAATTAAATAATCATGATTCATAACTGAGTATATTAACTACTGTATATTTTTCAACTTATATCTATCTTTTAATTATTTATTATTATTATTATTATTATTATTATTATTATTATTATTATGTGTTCTTTTTAAATTATCATTTTTTATATATTTATCTATTTATTTTTTTGTCAGATAAATTGTTTTAATCAGCAAGTTTCATAAAAGAATAAAAAAAAGTCATTTCTGCAAAATTTTGTTTTACACGGCAAATTTAAAGTATCATGATTCACTAAGAGAAGTTAATGTAAAATAATTACAGTATAACTTTTGAAATATGATTATTTTTAAGTACTAAATTTTCAGGATGCATAACCGTGCATTTTTTACTACCACTATTTCCGAATAGTATTCTAGCTTAATTTAATAGCAGAAATCTGAAATTTAATAAGTCTTACTATTCTGGTATTCAGATTAAAACACTTCTACGCACCCTCTCTCTCTATATATATATATTAAATTTCTAAATTAAACTTAAAATACTATAAAATTTAAACGATATATATATGTATATATATATATATATATATATATATATATATATATATATATATATATATATATTTGCTTTCAAATTATGATCCTTCCTTGTCCTTGCTGTTGTGTAAACTTTTCAGCCTGAAAACTTGATACAGCTTGGTGATATCTGCATATTCTTGTTCTATATTGAAAATTAAAGTAGTTTAAAATGAATAATATAACATAAAATAATTGCAGGAATATTTTTTTAAATATGTTTATCATTGTCAACTTTTTATGGATGTTTGATTTTAAATTATCATTTTTCGTACTGTGTAAATTTTAATGTCAATGTTTCAATCTGCAATTTTTTGGGAAAAAAAATTGATTTTATGTATATATATATATATATATATATTTATATCAAAAATCCATGAAAGAAAATAGTTGGAAATGCTTTCTGTATAATATTTAAATATATATATAACAACATTTATATTTGAATATGCTTAATTGTAAATTCTTTGTGGATATATATATTTTTTAATTTTCACCTTAGTTACTGATAGTTTCTTTATTTTTATAAATACTTAATTCTGTCGTTTGAAGTTTCTCACTATTGTATTTGAGGACCATAGAGGCCAAGGGGTATAAGTGACAAAATTGAAAAAACTGAGTTAACTGCACAGGCGATCTCGAAATAAGGCTATTTATTAGTACGTAAAAAAATATAAGTGATTGTTTAATTATTTGTTGCGTTCTGGAGGTCATTTACTGCAGCATTCGAAATTTCTACCACTTTTTATCAATACAGATTAACTATAAATTTGAAAAAACAAAACAATGTACTCCACCTTCTTTACATAGTTATTGAAATAATAGTTCAAAAACCACAATGAAATAAGCAACAGTTTCATAATTATTTCAGTCGATTAATATTGACTCAAAACTTTGAACTCAATTTACTCGAAATCGAAATGTTGTAACTTGTACCCCTTGGCCTTTAAGGTCGTCATTTATTTTTAATGTTATAGCACTGTATATCAAGTATTTAGTAGAAAAAAAATCTGTTTTTAATAATACTTCAGTAATTTTTTATTGTAAATAAAGCCATGTCATTAAAAATTAGAAAATTAGATTTTTGTCTAAATTGCAAGATTAAATAACTTTTTATAACAAAATTGTGAGTCTCAAATAAGTATATTTAACCGGATGCAAATGCAAACAAATATAAAATGAAAGTTATGAAGTTATGATAGGAAATCAAATTCAGTAATTAAATCTTAATATATTTGAGTAACTTATTAATTTTACAAAATAGGAAGAAAAATATTATTAAATTTATAACACATATTAATTTTAAAATACTGAGTTGTATCTCAAGAAGTTTGAAATTATTAAATTTGTTATTATTTTTATTCATTTGGTGGTCTAGGTTTTAATTTATCAATGGCCTTACAATAATTTTCAGAACAGTTTATTAGTTCAACACCCTTTAATATATCAATTTTATGTGTGTATTTATATTTATCTAAATCTCTGACTATTATTTCATCAAATATTATGTTTCTATTAAGGATGTTCTCAAATGCAAAAGAGTTACTTTCTGACATATATTGGAATTCATTTATGTTCATAAAAGGATGGAACTGGCAGGTTTTTTTTATTCAGAAACTATGTAATTGATTGGCGGTTTTTTTTTTTTTTTTTTTTTTTTTTTGTGAAGGCAGAAGATTTTTCAGAAAATACTGTCAAAGTTGGCATTTTAAAGCGAATTCCGGACCTGACAGCGTGGTAAAGTGGAAAACTAGTCGTCACGTGACACGAATTGCTTATAACTCGATTATTTATCAAACTTTTATTTATCAAAAAATGGAAAACGGTATTCGATTCCAAATTGTTTCAATTGACATGGCTGCCAGTTTTATGACTTTACATTTAAAAATGTGTTAGAAAGCTTCGCGTTGTTGCGAGAAGGGAATTTAAGAACCACCTTAAAACAGCACTTATTATTATTATTATTATTATTATTATTATTATTAATTTTGTTTCCCCTCCACCACCTAGAACCTGTGCGCCGGGGCTACAATTGGTGCTTTTTCTCCTTATCAAACTTGGTTACTTGCTGTCACTTTCTAATTCACTCTCTACATTACGTAATATATATATATATATATATATATATATATATATATATCTTCATCTTATTCAAAAATTAGAACCTCAATTTATTGGATATTTCGTTATATTGTATTGTATTTGTCGGTTAATATTATAGTATGTTTTTTTTATTTTTTATTTAATGGTTATTATTAACAAAAGTTTATATATATATAAAAAGAGCTAAATACCCACTACCGCCTGGATGACTGATTGTATCAGTTTTGTTCTAGAATAATAATACATAATTTGGAAAAATGGGGAAGAATGCAGATAGGGAGTTTAATTCGAATAATTCTCCTCAAGGTACTGCTTCGTCAAGTGTAATATATGTGTATATGTAGGAACTATCACAAATACAAAAATACGATACATGTATTTTTATGTGTATCAAAAATAAAATGTTGGTAATATTTTTCATATTCCAGTGGTCTTAACTGTACCATAGAGAATAATTTATGATTAAATTTCTTATATATAATTTAATTATTTTACAGTAAATTGAATATATACTCATTCATATTCAAATATGTATTTATTTTCTTCTAAAACGTAGTTCTGTTCAAAATTTTATGAAAATTCAAAGAACTCTAATTTGATTAAAAAATCCAAGTGACTCGCAAGTAGGTCCACACCAAGAGTAGTGCGGACGGTGCCCCTGCACCAGGCACCAAGCACTTTAAAATGCCGACAGGCGTTTTCAGTTACCACTTTAATGTTCCCAGGGAGCGATAGAAATATGTACAAAATGTAAATTCTTATTTTTATGACAAATGAAAATTGCCACTTACAAACTAGTATTTCTTTTCCATAAACACTTACACTATTTAGATTTATTTCACTCTAAACCATTTTATTTTAGCATTTTTTCGTAAATTATAGAAATTGTATAATCTTATTAAGATCTTTGAGCGGCTCTGTTATGTAAATTGCGCACTAATTTTCGTTTAACGCTTTTAAGGGCAAAGTATTCTATTGTTAGGATGTTGAAAGGATTGAATGACACCAGAATTTGTGAACAAACTTTCTGAAAATAACTAAAAGCTTTTCTTTACGTGCATTAGAAAAGCAAAATTTTATTCAAAAATTCTGGTGCCATAGTGGCATATGGGTATTTGATATATGATAAGATGTTTATATAATATGCCACCGCCCTTTAAGGGAATTATGTGCAATAGACACATGTGCAGAAGCCACAAATTAAAATAACATTCAAATTTTTAGACCTTGACTCGTGGTTATTTGATCATTAAAGTTATTTTTTACAGCTTTTGAGTTTTGGGAATTAAAAAAATTATATGTCTTATTAATTTTTAAATATTCTTAAATAATATCTCTCCTTCTCCCTAAATCTAAAGATGCAGTGGAGGTAAAAAATAAAATTTAATGGGCAGTAAGATTCTACAATTAAATTTAGCTCATTTATACAGGATGTTGTCAGTGCAAACTTTCTTAAAATTGAAAACATCACATGATAATTTTCTCCGACTGCAGTGAGAAGCTGATTCAGTGAAAACTTTTAACTAAAAAAAGTGCTAAACACAGCACTGATGGGCAGAACAGCTGATTATTGGATTTTGTATGAAATACCATAATGTCGGCGCAAATTTCTGTCAATTAGCTTTATAGTGTTTGTTCAATAAGCTACATTACTTTGTTTTTGTTTCTAGTTTGCGGAGATAGTTTTATTGAGTATAAATTAAATTGCATTGAAAATCGCACAAAATATCAATGTCGCAGTTAACTATATCCCTTTAAAATTTTGTGATTTTATGTAAAATTTAGATTAAAACCAGCCAAGTTTCGATCTTTTTTTTTCTTCGTTTAAATCAGAAAATGGGAAAAGAAACAGAAATTAAAGTAACAAGCATTTAATTCTAGACAAAAAAAAAACTATTGAGAATAATTTTAACCAAAATAGTTGTCGTTTCGTATCTGCCAAACCTTCTAATGTTTTTCCAGATATATAAACATGTTTTCAAACAGAAAATTTATAGAATAAGGCATCTTAATCTTTCTTTTATTTGGTGCTTATTTGATTATATCTATATAGGAAGGTTTGGCAGCTATGTCGTTTAATAATAAGCTTTAAAAATTTTTCCTATTGGATTGGGAATGCCAAATCAACGAGTGGCTCAACCTGTGCATTTTAGATTTTAATGAAAGTTACAGGAACTCCCTGATGATATAAATGAGAATATGCTTTTATAATTTTTCTTTATCTCAGTAAATTTTCATACAATTCATTTTTAAATTTCAAAAATTCATCATCTTTTGGTTTGTTTTCAATTTTGAATTTCTCAAGCTCTATCAGGCGTAGAGAGTTGTTTGACCCCCCATTTTACAGAGAATATCATAAGATTTAATTTGATATGAATGTTGACTATACTTGGCTAAAAAAAATAATAAAATTTTATAATTTTTTTTTTTTTTTCAATTTTGGAAAAATTATATGTTTTTGTAATATTATAAACTTTAAATCCTAAAAGTTTTAGAGTGGGATCTCAATGAGATCAGCAGTTATGTAAAAAAAGAAAAAATGTTAAACACCAGTTAGGGCTGGTATTTAAAAAGTTAAGCACCTTGCCAACTTTAGGATTGTACTAAAGACAATATTGTCTTATTAACTTTAAACAGTAATTTTTTTTTCCATAAATCTGATACCATTCATATTCCATTCTAAAACTTTCAGGATTTAAAATTTAAAATATTAAATTTAAAAAAAATAATTTAAAAAAACAACACTATTTTATTTTATTTTTTTTAATTTAATTTATTATTTTTTTAACCAAGCATAGTCAAACTTGTATATCAAATTTAATCTTATGAAATTCTCTTTAAAATGAGGGGTCAAGTACACGACCTGATGCAGGATTCTGCTCAACGATCTTGAGGTGTCCGCTATTTAGAGATTTCACTGTATTTGAATATGAAATAACATACATTTGTCCATTTTAAGGGGCGTTCGTAATTATGTAAATACGTAGCACCTATTGTCGTCGTTCAATCCGTCCGTCCGTCCGTCCGTCCGTCTGTCCGCATATGACAACGCAAAATCTACCCAACCGAATGATTTGAAGTGTAATATATATATTCTTTGAAGAATTTTGACGAGTCATTTCAAATTTTATGTCAATCGGATAAAAACTTAAAACGATATTCATAAAAATATTTATTAATAATTTGAATTTTTGTTTTAAATCGGCGGTATAGTGTAAAGTCTCGATATATCGTAAGGAACATTTCTTCTTAAAAATTGCCGAGGTATAATGGTGCAATGCGTGTGCTGCAATAATCGTAAGTTCGTTTCCTGTTAAAATAATTAATCCATACAAGAGGCATTAGATGAAATCAAGTCTTGTTATCCATGGAATTATTTTTATTAAACCAACACATCGACACAAAAAAAAAGAGAGGGTGGCCTTCGCTTATTCTACCAAAAATTTTACATCTTTATCCGACAAAAGCGAGAGCAGATCTCATCTAATTTTTTAGATTCATTATCGCCAACATATTAGATGTAACATGCCAATCCGTACATTTCTAGCCAGGCATGAACCGTCAAATTTTGACAGTTAGCAATAAACCAATATTGAGCATTTTTGAATAAGAAATGAAAGGATACCATAATTTGGCGGAACATCAATTTTTGTGACTTTTTAACTTACACCCGAGCGTTGTTTTGGGAAAATTAGGCATGTGTTATTACAATCTAACGAAAAGAGTTTATAGTGCATATTTTTGCAGCAGTCAAATTATGAAAACGGTGCCTGCATTTAACACAAGATACGAAGAAAGACAAAACAACATATGTTACGGTCATCTGCAGTACATTAATATTCGAATTGAAACCGCATGAGAGAAACGTACATTTAATGTTACGAAGAAATATCTGGGAACATTTTAAGCTAGGAAGAAATGATTGTTTTTCGGATTAAAGAATAAAAAGATTTTGAATACAGAAATTAATTCACATAGAGAAACTTGAAGATAGGAAAATTAAATTTTAGAGTAAAACACAAAATATATATGATTCTATATCATATATATCTCCCCTTTGGCAAAATGAAAAAAAATGGCGCTGGCAAGAAATGCATTGGCATAAACACAAATAAACACAAAATATTCAAATAAAATGAAGACGAAGACCACCATGCACAATACAACATATAATGTAAAGTAATATAAGATTATAGCAAGTACTTGTAATATGTAATAGACACAACAATGGTGCCAGGTGTACCATTATCATCTATAGACATAAAATGTCTCCAAAATGTCAAGTCTGATAATTTTTGATAAAAAGGCTGCAGCATATAAATCAGACATAGTAATCAGACATTAATAAGATATATCTTTTTCTTTTAAAAATTCACGTCATTAAAGACGGAAGGCCTATAAATTCTTTTCATGGTGTACACATTCAAATATAATATACGCTAGCAATAATAATAGAAAACATAAAATAATTTATGCTTTACCTGCAGGTTAACCGATGTCAAGTGGTATTTCTTCGAAGCATATATTTCAAATACATAAAAATCATACTGATAAAAAATAGCAAAATTATATTGTTCTCTTGAAAATCAGTACGTAAACAAACAATGATAAGTAAGATAACATATATATGAATATATAAAAGTAAAATTTTATGCATATTTATGGCATGCATTTAATCATCTTGTAATGTTCTTACAAGAAAAATAAACTCTTTATACTCTTTTTATACGTGTAAAATTGATATGCATACAAAAATAATATATACAATATGGATGCAGATATGGATATTGAATTGGGATCTATAATTTTATTCACTTTATTTTTTTAAATTTATAAATTGGAAGTACAATTCGGATATTGACATGAAAATCTTAATTAATTTAGGCATGAAAAAATATATGGATACTGCCAATTTGCAATAATTTTTTTTTTAAACAATGCAACAATTAGAGGTGTTGCCTAAAATGCCAAACGCTTATGTATCTAAACTATAAAAAAATCTGAATAATCATGACTTAAAATAGACTGAAACCAAAAATTATTGCCTAAAATTATTGTGTCTACCAGGCAATATAATTAACTTTTAGGAAATTCCTATCAAGAACTAGATATATGACTGGTGTATGAGAATAGAATTTTGACATAACAATTCCAAAATCACAAGAATAATGCATTAAAAATGTAAATACAGTGGAAGTATTTTATTAAAAGGAAGAGGTATGTAAACCTTGATGATAATTTTTTTTTTTTTTTTAAGTTTAAAGTGACCTAAAAATATAAAGTGAAATGAAAGGTAAGCATATTAAGCCTCAAAGTGAATTCAACTAGTACGTGTGTTAGAAATTTGAAGGTACAGACCTATCGTCCACCATATGAAGATGCCCTGAAATTTTCATATGACAGATCTGTAAAAGGAAAATGTGTGTGGTGTGGAGCACTGATCAACATCACCTATAAGCAAATGATACTTACCAAACAGATACCTAAAATTAAATTAGAAATGTAAAAAGGGGAAAGAAGAAAAGAAAAAAATCATGTTCGACATGTTTAAAACTGTACATGTTTTCTTGTACATGCCGTAACCATGGTGTGTACTTGTTTGTGTCAACGATGAAAGAAATACAAATATAAAGTGAAAATGAGTATGTATAAAATGTATATAAAAATTAATAATAGCAAAATGTAAATAACTTGTAAATATAAAATAATCAGAAAGTATGAGAATAAATTGCAAAAAAAATATACCTGAAATACGACATACTGTAACCGTGTTATATTCAAAGAGAAAGTACACCAGTACATATACTTTATTTAAACATAATGAGATTGATAGGTGAAATGATAAATCTGAAACATTAAAATTGAATTGTATTGCATTTTGAAAGATTTATCAGTAGTAACATGTAATATAGAAGTGTAAATAGAAATGTAACCTGAAAAGTGACAAAAATAATAGAAATATAAGTATTTTATGTTTGAAAAGATATTTGAATAACATGTGTGTCTTGAATGCGATACATAGAAAATAAGTTAAAATAAAATTTGTCCAACCATTAAAAAATCAAATAAACATAAATGTTTACTGTTAACCTGTGAAAAAGAAGAGACATTAAAAGAAAATCCAACGGTATGAAGAGTGTACCCAAGACAGCTATTTGTGCCTAGCAATATTAAGTACAACAAAAGTGTATATGTATAAAAAATAAAGGATGAGAGAAAAAAAAAATCTGGTAACAAGGTACCAGCGCTCAAAAAGTTATATATCTGAAAACAAGGAATCAGACACGCCAAAATAATAATCTGATAACAAAGGTATCAGCCCTCCATAAGTTATATATCTGAAAACAAAGAATCAGACTCACCAAAATAATAATCTGATAACGAGGTATCAGCCCACAATAAGTTATGTTTCTGAAAACAAGGGAATCAGAACTCCATGACGTGAAATAAAAAGAACAAAAGAAGAGAATAAAGAGTTACCGCTGGACTGTACACTATAAATAAATAGCATAATTCACAAGAAGTATCGTCAAACTGAGAAAAAATACAAAAGCTACAAGAAGACAGTGAATTGAAATACCGATGAGCCGAAAAATACGGTGAAAACTTTATCCAGACAATTGTATGCAAAAAAAAAATTAAATGATTTTTTTTTAAAGAGAAAAAAAATATGTGTGAAATGTGAATTGGAAAAATTTAGTCATAGAAACATGTATGTTGAAATGACAATATCACATGTAGAACATATAAGTGAAAAACTTTTGTAAACTCTTTGTATGAGAAAAATTTTGTAAAACTGTGAAACATACGTCTGTGTGCAAGGATGTACGACAAAAAGAATAGCGCAAATATCCACCAGTACTCGAAGGGGAAGAAAAAAAGAAAAGATCCATTGCACAACTATGTAATTCGAATAACGGCGAATACTCCCAAAATACTTCTTGTTGAATGAAATCGTTGACAAATTTAGAAAGACACAAGAATCCGAAGCATGGAAACCATAATTCCACACAAGATCCGCTATGCAAAAAAAATTATTTTATCGTACACGGTCATCAACTGGGAAAAACTGGGGATCCACACAAAACATACCTTGCAAGAAGTATGACGATGAAAAGTTCAACAAAGTAAAAACATTTAAAAAGAAAACAATATTGTAATAAATGAAAATCCTGTTCAAGATCTATTAACTAGAAAAAGAACATTTGCATAAGCTGCAATGAAGATCGTAAAAATGGCTCACACTTAAATGATAAAGAATATCTAAGTTAAAAAATTTAAAAGTGAAAGAGAAAGGCAAAAACAAAACATTTCAGATTCCCATCTGAAGTCCTATTAATGTTTGGGATTAAATCACTATAAGAAAGCAAATGAGAAACAAAAATGGTAATTTTGAATCATTCCTTGCTTGTGGTACCTCAATGCAATGAATGAAAAGAGATTCCGAAACACAATTATAAAAAGTGCAATATCCACAAATATTATTAAGAGGAAAGTGTGAGTATATCAAAACGTTTAAAGTGAAAAATTAAATCTAGAAATCATAAAAATAATGGAATCTTGTATTCCACTCACCTACAGTATAATCCCATTGACTCAAGAATATACGAATTAATGAAAAGTAAATGGAATAAGAAAGTAAGTATTTTAAAATTCTTTAAAAATATCAAACTATTTGAAAGTTTAGAGAACGGCAAGACACGACATGCAAATGTAAAATGTAACTGAAGTTAAAATAAATGCATAAAAGCTTTTATATGTATACAGGAAAATTTGTTTTGTTAAAAAGATCAAAAGTAGAAAAATTTGGCATTTAATTATAAAAAATTTGACGCATGGCAGTAGAACATAAGCTAAACATTATTATAATATGATAATATATGTATATTAATTTTTATCTGTGAAAACTGAATCCATATCCTACACTTCATCATAATATTAAAATGCAAAACTATCTACAATAATACAGAAAATATCTTTACCTGAATTTCTGTGGAAAATCAAAAATTTTATAAATAACATATCTCATGGACAAAGAATATTTTACTTTGGAAGCACTGGTGCGTATTTTAATAATATTAATAAAAATAAGTTTAACCACAATTTTTAGTACAATATATATATTTATCTATTTTATTCATTTTTTTGTTTTTATTTATTCCAAAGATACCAACTTCTATTTTGTAATAAAGTATTAAAATGCAAAACAAAATTTATATGCATAAATATTTTTGTTCACATTTAAATATTACCCAGGAATTTCCATAAGAGTCTTAAAATATGTACATAAAATCAAGTGGGAGCAACGGTACATATTGCATAAGTTAAGTGCTATGCAAAAAAATTTTTATATATCTATATTATTACCTTTTTTTAAAAAAAATCAACAGAAAGTCCAGAAAGATATTGAAGTTGATCTCATCTTACCCTTGCTTCACCTAAATTACACAGGCAATTTCAAACAAAACTTTATCAAAGATGTATTTTTTTATTATTATTATTAAAGAAAAATGTCACTGTACGAATAAATACAAGGCTTAAAAATTTTAAATAGCTGATCCTGATACATAAAAATTTTAACAGTCATAACCTGAAAAAAAAATCAACACTTTACCATTACGATAATCAAAATAAAGTTTAATCACCATCAAAATAATAAAAATGTTTTATGATAAAGTGTTAGTAGTTTTAACCAGTTACAATAAATATATAAAAAAAAAAATGCAGCAAGTTGGCATATTTGGACATAATCTTCCTCGCGACTGCAAATATCCCCTTATGGCATAAACATTAAATTAGAAACAAACAAACATAATTCTATTAATATCATATAAGAAAATACTCTGATAGCAATAATAAATTCTCAGCTAGCAAAAATGACCAAGGAAAATTAAGTGTTGGTGTTAAAAAGTCAGATATCATTTTATAACGTGAGATTGTTTAACATAAGTATAAAAATCTTACCTGTACTTCAACTTACAATGTTCTTACTAAACGAGAACATATTTTGCAAAATTCCAAAAGCAATAATATCTGTAATTTTTTTTTTTTTGTATAAAGGCAGAGACATAATACATGCATGACATACTTATAATTACCTGAAAAAAATTCTTTTAGCCCTAACCAGATTAAAAACAAGATATGCAAAGTACAATAAGAACATTAAATTTAGCGAACAAGTACCTAACTGTTTATTATTATTATTATTATTATTATTATACTTAAAATATTCCATCACCATTTTTTTTATCCAATGCCATATGAAATAGTATCATGCATACACAATAAATAAATAATAATAAAAAATATATATAAAATACTACATTTCTAGTACATAAGATATGCCTTAGTAAATATTTTATTTGGAAAGGTCAATCTCAAACTTATATTGTAAAATGTTTAAAAACTCTTTGATAAACGTTAAATATGAATTTTTCAATATTTAAAATTAATATCTTTATACTATTTAAAACAAATAGTCTAAAAGCACTGAAACGAGTTATCTATAAGGATCAATTATTTTTAAAAATGAAAAATTTTAAAATTACTAAACAGTAAAACATTATTGCAAAACTATAAAAATAGTTCTTTGCTTTTTGTCCTTTGCGAAAAGGAAAGAAAAAAAAGTACATACTTTAGAATCTGTGAGAAGATGAAAAAATTACGTATATATTTTTCTTTTTTTTATAATCCAAATAAAAAGAGTCGCACTATTAATGAATACAGACACGGATTTCTGGCTATTGGCACAATCCTTACGTTGCATAAGCTTGGTAAATAAAGAGTAATTTATGCATCAACAGCCCACGCAATGTTCAAATCAAGGAGCGAAATAAAAGTAATCATTTCTTTTTTTTTTCTTTTTGCATCTAGGGAGCGGAGTTGACACCGATTGTTGCGAGAAAGTGTCGAGTGTTGCACTTTCACTTATGAACAACAGCGCGATAGTTCGTATAAAGGACGATCGAGCGAATCTTCCGCTCTTAGCAGTGTGTTGGCAGATTTCCGTTATCGGCAACATGGCACATAAAACGAAAGAGATCATCTCCAGCCTAAGTAGCGGTAGATAGGAAAGACAGTCTCAGCTAGGCTTAGATAGAAAATTTGTCCGGCGATATCCTTCATCATCTATCGAAGCTGATGTACGAAATCACACAGTTTAGTTTCGGAAAAATATAGCAACGGTTGAAAAATCCAGGATAGTGTCGAATACATTTTCGCGTACTAGGTACGAGATCGGTGTCGAGATAAATATTTTTTTTCGTCGAAAGCATTTTTTGTAATTCCAAGATAGAACCAAGCAGATCATCCGCTGAAATTTTTACGGTATGTAGGCTTCTGTCATCAGGTAAAATAGTTGATCCGAATCAGTCATCGATAATAGTCACTTGAATTTGCATATAGTTCTGCAATCATGCTATAACATCGTCCGGTTCCCATATATGAGAGTACTAATCACAAATAGAATCCAATGTAAGTTAAGTTCAGAAAAGTTGGCAGGATGCAGATAAAAAAATGCAAAAATGTTTTTTTTTTTAAATAGGCCACCCTCATGTGTCGATTGAACTATAAAAATTCCTGCGTCCAAAGGCACCAGGTTATATATCACGGCACCAGATTATATAGTGTAAAGTCTCGATATATCGTAAGGAACATTTCTTCTTAAAAATTGCCGAGGTATAATGGTGCAATGCGTGTGCTGCAATAATCGTAAGTTCGTTTCCTGTTAAAATAATTAATCCATACAAGAGGCATTAGATGAAATCAAGTCTTGTTATCCATGGAATTATTTTTATTAAACCAACACATCGACACAAAAAAAAAGAGAGGGTGGCCTTCGCTTATTCTACCAAAAATTTTACATCTTTATCCGACAAAAGCGAGAGCAGATCTCATCTAATTTTTTAGATTCATTATCGCCAACATATTAGATGTAACATGCCAATCCGTACATTTCTAGCCAGGCATGAACCGTCAAATTTTGACAGTTAGCAATAAACCAATATTGAGCATTTTTGAATAAGAAATGAAAGGATACCATAATTTGGCGGAACATCAATTTTTGTGACTTTTTAACTTACACCCGAGTGTTGTTTTGGGAAAATTAGGCATGTGTTATTACAATCTAACGAAAAGAGTTTATAGTGCATATTTTTGCAGCAGTCAAATTATGAAAACGGTGCCTGCATTTAACACAAGATACGAAGAAAGACAAAACAACATATGTTACGGTCATCTGCAGTACATTAATATTCGAATTGAAACCGCATGAGAGAAACGTACATTTAATGTTACGAAGAAATATCTGGGAACATTTTAAGCTAGGAAGAAATGATTGTTTTTCGGATTAAAGAATAAAAAGATTTTGAATACAGAAATTAATTCACATAGAGAAACTTGAAGATAGGAAAATTAAATTTTAGAGTAAAACACAAAATATATATGATTCTATATCATAGGCGGTACTTCTTTCTTATAGGAGCTTCCGAGGTTTAATCGTCAAGCAACCGAGATACTTATTTTATTACGGAAATTAATCCGCAGACGATATAATTAATTTCACAGAATTAAAGATCACCAAGATCTGTATATTTATATAACTAGTTATAGTACATTTGTCTTGACGTACAATTTCAAACTTGTTCTGTATAAAATTGGTATTAGACAAATAATTGTACATATACTTTTCATAATAGCAATAAAACATGGTTTATTGTCCTTTCACTGCGGGTTCGGGTCGGGTTGCGGGTTGAAGTATTGCGGGTTCGGGTCGGGTGCGGGTTGAAGTATGTCGGGTTCGGGTCGGGTTGCGGTAGTCGAAAATTATTTTTGCGGGTTCGGGTCGGGTTGCGGGTCGACGAAAATTATTTTTGCGGGTTCGGGTCGGGTTGCGGGTTGACTTCAAATTGAATTTGCGGGTTCGGGTCGGGTTCAACCCGACCCGTGCAGGACTCTAAGCCGGATTCGCGTTTTCGGATAAAATTAAGAAACAGTAAAACTTCTAAAGCAGCAGTTCGGGAGAAAATATGCAATCGTTATGGCACATATTAATACTATTTTATCGTTGAAACCCATATCAAAATTACATGACGTCATCACCTTACGAAATTTACTTGATTCAAACTGAAAGAATAAGTCTCAATCAAATGGTTTTGATAATCTTTTGACACCCATAATTCTAAAATCTTTGCCACATATAATCTTTCATTGGAATATAACAAACAGCGTACTAAAATTCCAGTGGCTTACATTCAAGCATCGATGATTTATTATTCTTTATTCGTACTGAAATAGAATACAGAGAAAAGCAAAATCCTTTGATCGGTAATTACTCTCAAGAGTACCCAAGGTCAAAGCAATCATATATAATAATTTATTGCCCACATTTCGTAAACAGTCATTTTCTGGCGATAAAATTACTTCTGGAGTTTTTTTATATTTGAGTAAAAGCAGAAAACTTTTGTATATTTTTTACGGATAATAATCAATCAAAGGAAGAATGTTATAAATTACCGAATGAGCAGAAAATAGCAAAATTAAAAACTGCCGGAAGGTGCTTTATTTGTTTAAGACTAATAGGCCATAGGCACCCATCCAAATATGGGCATTGCCGGCACGATAAAAACTACATGAAGTTCCAACCGTCGCGTTAATAACCCGCCCATGAGTACTAAAGGGGCCGGAACAAATTCGGTTCACAGAGGAAAGATCGTGACATCATTGTCCCCGGGTTTTCCTGGAAGTTCATAGAAACGACCAGGGCTCAGAGACTAGCCAAGGGCTCCCTCCTGAGATTTGCTATCCCACCGGTAAAAATCGAGGAGCACCTATGAGCGATTACCTTTAGTTCTCTTCCAGGGGTTGGACACCACACAAAAATTGTTAGAAAAAAAAGATAGAAACACAAAATCGGAAATTTATTCCCGCCCCCGTCACAAGTTCAGGTGACTAGCCTGGAAATGACGTTGGACGGAGAAGAAGATAAAAGTAAAAATGTGGTCCGGGCGGGCCTTGGTGTCACCAGAGCCCGTTTGCTGATCCGCTCTAGACATGTTCACCTGCTTTACATTCCTTAACCGGCCCCTCAACTGGCCCTGAGCTCGGACAAGAAAAACACTCATCTTGTCTAAGCTCTGGAGTGCCGAGAATCAGGTCGAGTGAGACTCAGGCCGAATGAGACTAAAGCCGCATGATAACATGCCCGGATTGGAATTCCCAGACGGTACTTAGAGCTGACAAGTTGACAGGCGAAAGCCGTAAAACCGGATGTTCCGGAAGTGGGCTACATCGAATACCTGCCCCCTCTGGAACCCTGCTTTCACCAAATCCCGAAATTGGAACCGGCCACCACAGCGTCCTCGGCCGGGCTCCCGGTCATCCTCCCGCACCACGAAATGCCCGGGTTGATTCGAGACCACCCGGAAGGGCACCCATCCATACTTGTTTAAGGAAAGAAAACCATATCGATAACAATTGCAACTCCAAAGGTTTTTTAAAAATGCGCTTGGTGCGGGAGATACCATAATATCTCAATATGTAATTATTTATTTGGTAATGCCAATAAATCGGATTGGGAAAATAATTCGAGCGGATATGAAAAAGAAAAAGCATTGAATGCTAGGGTGAGATCGAATAATTTATTTAATTTGAAAACACCGCAAAAAGAAACAAAATTAATTGAAACACTACCGACAGTAGATATCGAATGTAATAATAAAGTATTACATGGCGTAATAGATTACCGAACAAAACTTTTTATAATAAAAGCTAGTTGTGTACCGGAATACTTTAAAATTCCTTGTGGTACTATAGTACTCCAATCCACGTTTGGACACCAATTGAAAGCTACTTTAATAAATCTCCCATTGAGTATTGCAGTTGATAAATGAAACCCTAGAATATTTCCCAATATTATGATAACATGTGTCATAATTCATAGTTTAATTAATGATTTATTACTTTCATTGGATACATACAACGAATTAAATAATTTAAATGAGTATAATGAAAATAGAAAGGCATTAAATTGTATTGTTGAGATAATAAGTGACAGTACGAAAGAAACTAACACCGTAGATTAGTCTCATTCAATTTTAGACCTTGTGTCAGTTAAAAATGCGAATGCAAAGGAGAAAGTTGATCATACAGCCGGCGATGACCCTGACAATTTTACAAGTGATTCAGAAAAGTGTAAGTTGCAACAGAAAAATGACCCTTCGTTAAATCAGTGTTGCACTGATGTAAAAAATTAATTGAATAGATTTTTCGTTAATGAGAATTTCTTACATCATTTAGATACATTATTCGATGAGACGGAAAATAACTATCATCCCAGTACTAGTATTACACAATCAATCAAGATAGAGCTTTATAATATTGAAAAGGACATATGTACTGCTGCCGATTTAATCTCAATAGAGAGTGAAGATCAAATCGAAACGGAAATTCAGTATAAGGAAGATCCCTAAATGTTTCAAGCAGAAGAAATATTACATAATTTAAAAGATTTAAAAGCCCAAAATTATTTACAGAGTGAACACAATACTCCCATAGAAAACAACATAACTTCAATTTTTGAATCCTCAAAATATGCAAGAAGAAACAGATTACGAAACAGCACATGATGCTAAAAAGAATATAAGTTCTTTGGATGAATATTTGATTACATCAGCAGACATGAAGGAAGAAAATATAAAACAAAGCATGATATCTAGAAATAAAGATTCAAAAGCTGACGTCAAGACAACAGGAAAATCTTACTCTCTTGAAAATAATACAACGCCAGAAACACTTGTGGAAGTTCTGAATTCAGCACATTTGAGCCCAGTGAAAAACAACCTTTTGATTACGATGAAAATTCTAACTACATTAAAGTCTGTGGTTGTATGAAATCACATGAAATAGCAAACAAAAAACCCGATGATTTCCTTAAGTTAAACCATCCTGACAACATGATGTTAGAAAAATCCCAGAAGAAATCTGAGACGATTCGTGAGTTTACCGAGACTAAGGAAGTGGCAATTGACGAAAATAAAAATGGCACTTAACTTTCTAAAAGTTATGATAAAGTGTAAAGAAAAGAAACTGCAAAGAAGAAATAGTATACACGTGATAACGTTCGCCGAATGAACAATACATTTGCTATAGGAAGGCGGCGAAGACGAAAAAAAAATAAAATTCCATGACGGATTGCTTAAATGCAAGATCAGACTCAAAACGAAAAAAATAAGATGTAAACTTTTGGACCCCCTTCGGAGACCGGGTTCTCTCCATCGTAAGAAAATAGACATTTTCCATATCGTGAGATCTCCGATGATCGTAAAGCCTCTAAGCAGATTATATGCCTCACATTGAACTTTCAAAAAAAAATTGAGTTACCAGTATCATCTGAAATTTCTTTTTTTTATTCTATGTTATATGTTTGAACATTAAGACAATTATCCTAGAATTTTAAAATATTAGTATATGTCTATTATTGTTATAGTACAGTATATATTTCATTTTTTTCCTTCATATATTTAAGTGTTTGAATTTGAATTTTAGTAATAATATGCTTTACTTGTTTATTCAGATATATGCTAGATAATGATTTGTTTCAAAAGACTAGGTCAAATTCTTGAAAGGGGGAGGTGTGAGGATTGAGCATGTTTCGTTTTGCGCTCTAGTAGCGCCCCCTTCTGGAAAAAAAGAAGAAATGCAACACAACCCAGAATGACTACACCTAAGAAGGTTGTACGCTATGAGAATGGTCGGTAATAAAGGAAATAAGTGAAAATAATTTTTTATGTTATTTAATGTAATTCGTGATGTTCCTGGCCTTGTCAAGTGGTGTAATTTTATGTAATCCATTAAACTTTTGTTCGTTATCAGAACGAATATTTATGAATTACTACACTCCCACGATGAATGAAATATTACAATAATCATTTATTTTTCTTTGAATATATGTTTTCTTGATCATTGTCATAAAATTATATCATAAATTGTAGATCAGTTCAACTTATTTAATCAATAATTACATGCCAAGTCTTTTAATTTAATTATTTTTATTATAAAATCAGTAATTTTTAAAAATATTGTCTGGTCATAAATTATATTTAATAATAATTATGAAGCATTCGGATGAAAAATTTTAATCTGTAATTTAACTTACTGAAATAAAATGTTTCATTGGCATTAATAAAAGGAATCATCTGAACATCAATAATATTAAAGATCCATTTTCTGTCAGGAGTGATTGCCCCCTCCCCCCTGTCGACAACAAAATTTCAAATCTGGCGCGTGGCGCCTGAGATCACTCGGCTATCCTTACTTTGTTCAATTTCTGTCTGCAATCAAAAAGGTTTTGGATTAAATTTTACGCATGCACAAATGTGTCCATTTCGATCTTAAAAAGTAAGCTTATGTTTAAAAATAAATGATAGGTTTCGTACGCTTGCTTACATTTGAAAACTACGATAACCGAAAAGAAATTTTCCCCCGACTTATCTGCAAAATCCAGAAATTCAAAAAGGCGACATTTACTTTTTCGAAATGGTAGCATTCAAAAGTAAGAACCGCACGAACCCTGCAGTATAATCCCATTGGAATAATACATTAATAAATAATGTGTTAGTGAAAAGTTTCATTGTTTAAAAGTTGTCTGTAAGTTTCATGTACGAAAAACCGACAATACTTTAACTTTAAAAAATCAATGTACTTGTGAATGTAAGTATAAAACCATTTATATTTTTCCATTTTTAGCGAAAGTAAAAGCATTACATTTGTATGCCAATACTTTTTCCATGTATCAAATATTAAATGTAATTAAAACTTTTTACTACCAGATTGTTTTATTTAATACTAGCTGATCCGCCCGGCATTGCCCGGGATATATCTGAAATCAGTGTTGAATTCAGATATTTTTTTCTCCGTGAGAGATATCTGCGGCTTCGGAAGTGGAATTGCAATTAGCTATAGAGATATTGCATTTTGATATTTTTAACACGCATCTTTCTCATCTCAAGTGATATCAAATTGTATATCAATTTGAATATACAAATTATTCAAATTGATTTCAAATTTGAATATTTTGTATTCAAATATTTCAAAAAAAAAAATCATCAACCCTCCCACGTGAAAAAGAACAAAAAACCCTGGAGCAAGTCTCTTAAAACGCGAAATGATATTTCCGAAGGCCGCGAAAAAAAAGTGTTCTTGGAGATGGCAATCCAAACTGCAGAAAAAATAAAGGATATAAAAAATTACATACAGGATTTTTTTTTCGAAGTAGTAAGATATTAATTCAAATTTGTTTTCACAAAATTTTTAATGAAATGTACCGTTGAGAGCAGAAAAGAAATTTCTTTAAGTGGATACTTTTTTGTTTATTTGTAATTCCATCTGGGCCACACGGATGGCATATTTAAATTGAAGAAAATACGGAAAATATGAAAAGAACTTCCCGATTTCTTTTAACAGTAAACACTCATATTTTTTAAATAAAATGGGCCGTTTAAAGTATAAAAACCACTCGTTTTTTTTTCTTTTTGTATTTCTATCCGGGTGACGGGGTTCAAATAAAAGAAAAGAAACGAAAAGAAAATATGACACGACCGCCAGAAAATATGATTTTTAAAAAGTAAATATTTTTTTTTAGTGAAATATACCGTTGAAAGAAAAAAAATTGCTTTAAGTAATTATTTTTCACTTTTTTAAAATTCCATCTGTTCCACATAGATGACAATTTCAAACTGAAGGAAAACCAGAAATATGAAAAAGACCTTCATAAAATATGATTTTTTGAAATAGTAAATATTACACCCAGAAAAGGGAATTGATTAAAACTACAAAACATGTTTTATTGAGTACATTTTGGTTGTTATAGCAAAATTCAAGTAAAATTGAACCATTTTACTTGAATTAACAAAACATTTTTTGCTGACGATACAAAATTTATTTATGGAATTGCAAAAACAAAAAAATTTTTGTTGATTCAAACAAAATTTTCATTGACCTATATTTAAACAAAAAGTTTTGTTGGGTCAAACAAATTTTTGTTGATTCAACAAAACTTTTTTCTGGGTGAAATATTTTTTAATAAAATATACCGTTACAAATAGGAAGGTGTCGTAAAAACGTAGGTATGTTTCTTTCTTTGTTTTTGTAACTCCATAGGGGATCAAGAGATTGAGTTTTCTAAATACTGAAATAATGGAACGATTACTACGTCTGTGCTCGAATAACCTCGAATGGACATGCGCAGAAGCGATCACCGGAACAGTAGAAACTCGATCATTAGCGTTCGATGAGTATTGTTAATTGATATCTTGACTAATTATGATAAAATGAAAAATCAGGAACATCAGGTTCATTCGGACCTGTCTTAGTCTATCTTTATCCAAATTTTCAGACTTCGATTTGCGATAGATATTCCTATCTGTCGCCAACAAACAGACGCCTGACACACAGACAAAACCATTCTTTTATTAATATAAATATATTGTGTAATAACATTTAAGATTCTTCGAAAGAATATTACGTCCAAAGCTTTATCCTTACAGATAAAATACAAAAAAATAAATAAGTCTTAATATGCGACATCATTCTTAGGCAATTCTCAATTCAATGAAAAAAACATACTGAGAAAAGTGTCACAAGAAAATGTATTAAATTTAGCCTTTTTCTTAGAACCGAGCATTACAATTTATTACAAGAATTTTGACTTTGAGGTAGAAAGATATCTTATAAAATTCTTTACAATGATGTTGTTTTTTCTTATTCCTCAAGAAAACATAATAAAATTCCATTTTTTTTTTTTTTAATCTTTGACATTGTGAGATTTAAGATATCAGTTATTTTTAGACACATTTTTCTCAAAATCGCAGAAACATATTGTGAAATAAGTTTATGGAAAAGAAAAAATAACAACTATACAGTATTTCAAATTTCAGTATCATAGTAAAGTTTATTTTATTCACTCTGAAATTAAATTAAAGATGTCTACATCTATTAGACTTCTAATTTTTTTAATTCCTTAAATAGTTTGATACTTACACAGTACCAGATCAAAATTTAGAAGTAATTTCAAAAATATCTTTCATATCTATTTTTTCTAAGGATTTTGTATGAGTAAGTTGAAACATAAAACAAATCTTTTTTTTTTTTTTTTAAGTTTATTAGCAATAGTTTAATGATAAACAAGATAATGTAAGGTAAGTACGTGCATACATAAATTAGCAATGGCTATTTTGTGACACATAATTTATACAGGGTGAATCTAGACTCTTGGGCAAAACTTTAAGGGGTGATAGTATACATCAAGACAAACAATATTAAATAGGAAACTAAGAGTCCCAAACGTCTTCCGAAGGAGATAGGCGCCATTAAAGTTTAGGGTCGAAATTTTCAAATAATTATAAAAAACGGAAAAATTGGTCGATTCGTTTGCGGTTTTCGCTAAAACTATTCTTTATGTCAGTATTTTCATAAAAATAAATTTTAAAGAAAAAGTTAAAAAAATGTCGATAGAGGGCGCTTTAGACTTTGGAGTAACGAAAAACTATTTTTTACCGTTATTTTTTGTATCTGATTAAATGATTTCAAAGCTTAGACTTAAACTTAAATTTTGAGCTCAAAATCTGAATCTTTGGGAGTGGTTAAGTAGCGTAAACTGAACTGTGTTCTGCAGTTGAAATTTGAACCCCCCCTGAACACAGTGCAGTTATGTACGACACCGTTCTTGGTGTCGTACACCAGGCAGAAACTACTACCCCCTATACGTAAAATAAACGATAGAGGGATGACAAAATTAAATAAAAAAATTATTTTAAAAATAAATTTTAAAGATAAAGTTCAAAAAGGCCGATAGAGGGCGTTTTAGACTTTGGAGTAATGGACAACTATTTTTTACCGTCGACTCCGACGAGGACCTGCTTGCGAGGATTTCCGTCGTAGTAGGCGATATCCGGGAGATGCCCGAGGTATTCACTAATATTCGCAACTCCCTCCGCCGGCGGCGTAAGGCCTGTATCGTTGCTGGTGGGCACTCTTTCGAGCAGTTTTTGTGATTCCTCACGAACATCATGCGTGTACTATTTTCTACGTGACAACCTTCATTCATATTGCGCACTACACGCAAACACAAATTGCTTCTTTTTATTTTGCGCGGAGAAATAGCTCATGTCTGTTATGAATAAATTTTCTATTTAATTTTGTCTTTACTCTATCGTTTATTTTACGCGTAGGGGGTAGTAGTTTCTGCCTGGATTAATTTTAACGCAATTATTCAAATTGGTAAAGAAATCATATGAGTTGTAATTTTTCAACTGCACGAAAAATGTCCGGGCCAAGATTCGAACCTGCGATATCTTGGCTGAAGCTGCCATGCCCTACCAACTTAGCTATCCCGGTTGAATCTGGATGAATTATGCCCTCCAGATTCAACCGGGATAGCTCAGTTGGTAGAGCATGGCAGCTTCAAGAGATCCCAGGTTCGAATCCTGGCCCGGACATTTTTCCTCCAGTTGGAAAATTACAACTCATATTGTTTCTGCCTGGCCTACGACACCAAGATCGGGAATAACTGAACTGTGTTCAGGAGTGGGGGGGAGGGGAGGGAGGTGTTTCAAGTTTCAACTCCTGAACGCAGTTCAGTTTGAGCTACTTAATCACTCCCAACGATTCAGATTTTGAGCTCAAAATTTAAGTTTAAGTCTAAGCTTTTGAAAGCATTTAATCAGATACAAAAATTAACGGTAAAAAATAGTTTTTCGTTACTCCAAAGTGTAAAGCGCCCTCTATCGGCATTTTTTGAACTTTATCTTTAAAATTTATTTTTAAGAAAATACTGACATAAAGAATAGTTTTAGCGAAAACCGCAAACGAATCGACCAATTTTTCCGTTTTTTTATAATCATTTGAAATTTTGGACCCTAAACTTTAATGGCGCCTATCTCCTTCGGAAGAAGTGTGGGACCCTTAGTTTCCTATTTAGTATTGTTTGTCTTGATGTGTACTATCACCCTTTAAAATTTTGCCCAAGAGTTTAGATTCACCCTGTATATTGCAAATACTTTGATATTTATATACTAATAGTTCGATAGTTTAAATAGTTTGATACTTACACAGTACCAGATCAAAATTTAGAAATAATTTCAAAAATGTTTTTATAAGGATTTTGTATGCGTAAGTTGTAGTATGAGTAAGTTAAGTATGAATAAGTTGAAAAATAAAGATTTTTTTAAAGTTAATTAGAAATAGTTTAATGATAAAAAAGATACTGTAATATAAGTACTAGCATACATAAATAAGTATTGTCGATTTTGTAAGACAAAATTTATGTATTACAAATAGTTCTACAACACTCCTCTTCCCCGCTTTCTCTCTCTCTCTCTATTTATTAGTCAAATAATTGCTTATTGATTTTTACGGAAAAGGATTTTAAACGGAAAATTATTTTTATCGGAAATTTTCATTTGTGATAAACGCCCCCAGTCACGCGGGGAAATAATTACCGCAATATGGAGAAGAATAATTTTTTCTGTAATATATTTATTGCAAATAGAAAATAAATGTTATCGGTTTCAGCATCAACATAATTTATTAAATTTCAGTTCAAACAGGAATTTAAGAAATTCTTCATTAGTCACTGTTACATCCATTCATGGAAAAGTCTGTTTTACCGATTGCATGTATTGAAATATGTTGTATTATATGTTTATGTTCTTAAATGTAGACGGTAAAAAAATACAATTGTTTTTTAATCTTCGAAAGTATAATATAACCACGAACGAAAATGAATAAAAATTTTTTTCAAGTTACCCATGATTATAAATAGCGGCTTTTATCTTTACAAACTTCAGAAACCAATCTTTTTTCGAGATTTAAAGAAGCATTTATAAAAACAAAGTTTCTTTTGTTGCTATTGATTTTCGGAAACGTTTCTGAGTCGTTTTTGCAGTGTATTAAATAATTATCTCAAACCAAAATAACAGTTTTATGATATTTCCAATTCTCTGTTAAACAGTTACAGCTGCGTAATTGAATTTATGCATGAAAGATTAACAAAATAATAATGATTTTAATGTTAGTGTTAATTCTGTTAACTTATCATGTTTGTCTTTAAAATATGTTAGTTGCGCATAAAAATGTTTACTTGAAAATTGATAGCATCCGAAAAACCAATATTCCGGATTGAGAAAACTGATCAATAGATTGTAAAAACAACTCGGAAACGTTTCCAAAAACCAGTGGCAGCAAAAGAAATTGTTTTTCTAAATGCCTCTTTAAATCTTGTAAATGTATTGGTTTTTTAAGTTTCTATAAATAAAGGATGCTATTCGGAATCATGGGGAAAATTGGAAAATGTTTTTGCACTTTCAAATTCGTTGTTATATTATATTTTCGTGGATTAAGAAACATTTGTTTTTTTTTGTATAGTGTATGTAAGTATACAAGTAAGCAGTTCCGTTCATGAAATCAAAAAACATAAATTATACAAAATAATTAAAGGAGCCATTTTCATTTCAATGAATTTATTTGTTCTAACCCGTCCGGATCTGCCGTCCTATTAATAGTACATGTCTTTTCATTCGTTATTATTTTGTTTTAACAAATATTTTTGTTATTGTCTGCATATTAGTAATAGTAGTATATGTCTGTATATTTATTATTATGTCTTCATTCATGCTTCAGCATTTAGTAATAATAAATTAAATAACAAATTGCTTAGTTCTCTTTACACTGTTGATGATTCCTTTATATCAAACACTAGCGGCCCATCCCAGCTTCGCGCGACGTGGGCAATGTGTCGGCTACAATGTATTTTCCTTTTAAGAATGTCTTACGCAAAATATCTAATCAAAAATCACCAATAGTTGTCTAAACGTCTAATCTTCCATAATCGGGTTCATATCCGATGTTTAAACCGATTGGTGAATTTCTAAAATCGCCGAAGTACCTGTTTAACTAAATTTTTAGTAGATTTGTTATCCTGAATTTCATGCACCTACCAAAAGCTGCTGCTAAGATATGGTGAAATGGCCTAAAACGTTCGATCCCCCCATTTAACCCCATTAGGTGGTGAATTTCTGAAATCGATGAAATACGTGTTTAAACATATTTTTAGTAGATTTTTTATCCTACATTCCATGCTTTTACCTAAAATTGCTGCTGCATATGCTATCGCGAAATGACCTAAAGCGTTCGACACCCCAATTTAACCCACTTAGGGGTGAATTTCTAAAATCGCTGAAATACATGTTTAACCCTTTTTCAATAGATTTGTTATCCCAAATTTCATTCTCCTACCTAAAACTGCTGCTTGAAATATCGTGAAATGACCTAAAACGCTCGACACCCCAATGTAACCCGCTTAGGGGTGAATTTCTAAAATCGCTGAAATACATGTTTAACCCCTTTTCAATAGATTTGTTATCCCCAAATTTCATTCTCCTACCTAAAACTGCTGCTTGAAATATCATGAAATGACCTAAAACGTTCGAATCCCCCCCCCCCATTTAACCCCCTTAGGTGATGAATTTCTAAAATTGTTGAAATACTTGTTTAACCATATGTTTAGCAGATTTGTTTTCCTGAATTTCATTCTCCTCCCAAAAACTGCAGCTGAGATATGGCGAAATGACCTAAAACGTTCCACCGCCTCCCCCCCCCCCATTTAACCCCCTTAGACGATGAATTTCTAAAATCGCTGAAATACGTGTTTAATAATTTTCTTAGTAAATCTGTTTTCCTGAATTTTGAGGTCCTACCTAAAACTGCTGCTGAGATACGTTGAAATCACCTAAAACGTTCGACCACCCCTTTAATCCCCTTCGGAGGGGAATTTTCAAAAATCCTTTCTTATTGCTTTCCTAGGTCATAGCAGCAATCTACTGTCCAAATTTCATGATCCTAAATTTAGTCATTTCAGCTGAGCGTTGATGAGTCATCCAGTCAGTCAGGCGTTCTCTCTTTATTAAATTCCTACTATTAGCTCACACTCTCTCTATATATAATCTTGTTCAAATTTTCAATCGTTAATAAAATATTTTCTATTCATCCACTCAAGTTCAAATAAATTTTTTTAAACTTGTAGTGGATGACACTTTATGTTAATACAGTTTTTTCAAATATTAATTCATTAATTAATTTTAGTTTTAAAGGGGAGAAAAAAAATCCTCCCATTGTTTTCATAAATGAAATGAAAGATTGATCTCAAATTAGTGATGCCACAGAAATAAAATACCGCAACGATGATTATAAAATAATGTTCAATAAAGATAACGTGGCACATTAATGCTGCACGGGTTTGTTTTATATATTTATGATTAAAAAGTGGGAATTGACTTAATTTTTTTTTATGTTACTTGTATTATGGTATAGATATGTTTCACTGTTTAAATTTAAAATAGCGGTTACTTTTCCAAACAAGTAATTTGTCATAAAAACATAAAAGTACTAGAAAGTTGTTATGTCTGCTTAATCGTGTAACATCGCATTTTCAAAACGTCTTAAAAAATTCTTCCTTGTAACTATATTCGTTAGATGTCTGTAAATGACATATTTCTTAAATTTCAGTAAACGTTTGTGATTTGGATAGCTATTTTTAATATTATTAATGTAAAAGTATTTTTCCACAAAATTTAAAATAAAATTCGGACCCGAAAGGACTGAAGTAAACAAACTTGTTTTTTAAATCTGAGACTAGCATTTCATGTGGTTAAATTCTGCGAACACTCCAGAACAAATGTTCTTTTCTCTTTAGTTTGTGTAGATTTTTTTTTCTTTAATTTTTTATACTTTAATTTTCGCAAAAATATAAATTCATTTATAAATTTAATCTATTTAGTTTTTTTTAAACCTTTGTTAGTAAAATTTATATTAAAAATCTACCAACATTTACATCTTCCAAATGCTGTACTATATATTTTTTTTATTATTAATCTATCTTTTTAAATATCTTGTTTCATTTAAAATGATATATTATTAGAAAATAATGAAAGCGAAACCAAATTGCATCTGTAGTTATAAAAAAATATTCTCATTCTTTTCTTTTCTTTTTTTTTCTTTCTTTCTTTTTCATTAATTTCTATGTTATCGCAGTTAAGTTTACATCATATATCGATATTTTTAGTACTTTAAATTGACAAAGTTGTTTTCCTTTCTTTTATTTTAAAGAATGCTGGGCATTACTACAAGTATATTAATCACATAATTAATATTTTGTAAGCTAGACACATAATTTATTATTGTTGTTAAATTCTAAACAAGAGTTTTATTTAAATGAAAAAAAAATAGTTTACAGTTTTATTTAATAAATAATAAATTATGAATTATGAACAATAAAGGAAATAGCGCATTGAAACTGGTATCTGTTCACTGAGAAAAATGACACTTTCAAATCTGAGTAAATCGGCGTTTTCATTTTGTTATGTAACTTTTTGTTTCAAATAGGACGACCCCAATGCTTTCAATTCTGAAATACCAGAAATACTCAGAATATTGAAACATGGACATACTCAAAACTGAGCACATAGAGGTCAGTTCATACTCATTTTGGAAACATGGACATACTCAAAAATGATTAGAATCAGTTCAAACTCATTTTTGAAACATGGAAAAACTCAAAAATGGGCACATAGAAGTTAGTTCACACTCATTTTTGAAACATGGACATACTCAAATAGGAACACATGATGTTTTATTCTTGAGTGTGTGCATGTTTTCAGAAATGAGTATATACATGTTTCAAACTTGAGTCATTTTGATTCGGAGCCATTTTGACTATGCGACATATGCGACATCAGATTTGAGTATTATTTGCTCAGTTTTGAAAATGTCGATTTTAGAATGTTATGAACCATTTAAGCAGTTATGCAAGTTACAGAGCTCATTAATATTTGTTTCAAATCAAACATATAGGTTATTTGATATAATAAGAGGCTATTTTAAGTTCGAAACGTAGTTAGTATTATGCCACTCTGTATGGTGTCCTTATAAAACAGATTTACTCAGAAAGGGGAATACTTTCGTGAGTTTATATAGTACCCTAAACGATGCAAACGGTGCTCCTAGTGTCAATAAACAGAAACAATATCAGAAATAGCATGTTTGTTGTTGCTAACATATTATACATTTTTGTATGTGTCTTCAATTGTGCTCCTGAAGTCAACATATGAAATTCAGGCGTAAATCCTTACAAAGAGCTAATATAATAACAATTTTTAAATACAAATATTATATAAACTTTTCTCTAAAGTGATATTGGTGTTGATGCAGATATATTTAACTAAGTTATTAAACATTCACATATTTCGAATTCTTCTTCTGGCAATATAAACATAACGTGAAAACTGGATGAAATTAGCTTACCTGTTTTCGTTAATTGCGGGAATTGGATGAAAGATAAATTGAAATTGCAACTGCTTTTGCTGTGCATGATAGAATTACAAAGTCTAGTAAATTTTTACAAGAATTTCCTGAGATATACGTTTAAATTTTTATTAATATTATCATCACATAATTTAAACCTATGGAAACGTATTTAGGGCCTGCACAAAACTGAACAGAGAGAAGTTAAAAAAAATCTATTTATTTGATGTCGACACTCCATGGAGTAGTGTACCCTAGTGAAAACCTCACATGTTCTAAATTAAGTAAGCAATCGCACGCGGGGGTTTCAATTTAAGCTTTTATCTTTAAGTCTGGGCCATTTACGATTTATAATTAATCATGAAAGTCACGATTATTGTCTGAATTTTCTTTTTTTAAGAAAACCATGATGGCTATAGCAGCTATCACTGTGCTGAATTTGATGGTCATTGGTCTAAGAGTTTAGGAGGAATGTCATAACAAAGTAATATACAGGGTGTCCCAGGATTATAGGGACTAACTTTAAGGGGAGGTAGGGGACATCACAAGGATTCAGATTTGCATAGCAACCCATGGTCGGAATTGGCATCGTTCGCCGTTAGGTGGTGTTGTTCACGAGAGCACTGGAGGAAACCTTACTTACTGCCAGCACCTCTAACATCTGCAGATTATCTCATTTTTTTGCAAGAGATAAAACCAAGCTTATTTGACACTATGCCAAACATGTCAGACGCCATATGTGGTATCAACATGATGGGGCATCTCCCCATTATGGCAGATATGTTCGTGAACCTTTGAATAAGGTGTTTGGTTACCGATGGATTGGTCCACGCTCTCCTGATTTAAGCAGCATAGATTTCTTTCTTTGGGGTGTACTGAAAAGTGCTGTGTACTCAATGCCTGTTGATTCCGATATGGATCTGGTAGCAAGACTCATCTGTGCTGCTGCGGATATCCAACAAATTCCAGATGTCTTTGATCGAGTCCGCCAATCCATGATCCGACGGTGTAATGCATGCATCACTAGCAATGGTGGAAACTTTGAATATCTTTTGTGACATTTTCACATATCATCTACCACAGCACACCTAATATCTTTGACCAATAAATTATTTCAGATGATCTCAGCCTTGTGTCTCTTCGTTTCTTGTACCTGTCATACTACTTTCCCATGACGTTTCCGACCATGGGTTGTTATGCAAATCTGAATCCTTGTGATGTCCCCAACCTCCCCTTAAAGTTTGTCCCAATAATCCTGGGACACCCTGTATAATAAATATATATGATACATAAATAATAACATAAATGATAATAAATAAATATAACAATACATAAATTAAATTATATTTGAACAGATATAAGATAGAAATGTTCATATTGAGGGAAAATTCCCAAATTTTGTTCTGACTTCTGCCTAAATGCTACACAATTCTTGATTTTTGTTGTTGTTGTTGTTGTTGTTATTCTTAGAGTAATTTTGATCCAATTATGAAAGACAAGCTAGGGCTACTGTATTTAATCCTACACCGCATGAATGCCAGTATGCGTGTTATACTGACCTCAGTAAAATGCTAAGACCAAAGTACATAAGTACTGTACACTATTTCGGAGACATTGGTTTTATTTTATAATTTTTAGAGTAACTTTTATTTTTTATTGCAATGTGAACGAACTCGTTGAAAGCTGGGCCGAAGTGAAATCACACTCAGAATGCTTTATACTTTGGTGGAACTTTAATGTAAATGTTTTATTCATCCATTACCAACGGGGCATTTCAGGATCGACATTCCATACTTCACTCTATCCTAGATTGATAGTATGCGCAGTTCTAGGAAGCCAAAAAGGATTGACAAAAAATTTTCCAAGTCCATTGTAGTTTCTCTCTTGTTGTGGAGTGGATGCATAAGAGCTACGCTCGCTCATTGCTTATGCGTCCACTAACAACAAATGCATTTTAAATAGAAAATTGCTACGAGAAAAAACACCTTTATTATAACCAAAACGATGAAGAGTGATACAGCTATAGTGCACCAGGAACACATGTCAATACAACAATACACATTTTCAAAAAAAAACAAAAACATAATGATACTAATATTAGAACAGTCATAAGAGCCACTTTAACGGAGATGAAATAAACATACTTCTAACTGTTGGGAATATATCAGAAATATAATCTCCGTTAATTGATTTCAGTGAAAGCTTATTTACTTTCATTTAAAAACTCATCACGATAAAGAGTTTAACCCAATTTCAAAAGGAAGTGAAATCTATGATGCAACATGAAGTGGTTTTACAAACTCATGAATGTGAACAAGGAAGTAGGAAATAAAAATACGTATGAATAACGTACGTTTAACTTTACGTCATTTCTGACGAATCACAGGATTGGAAAATGACATCACATAAAAGGGACTAAAAACTCTTGTTCTTTCTCAAAAATAGAACTTTAATAGACTTGCTACTATCACGCGATGGAAACGAAACATGTATATTTCGTTCTCCCTTAAACTCAATTAAATTTAACTAATGTTTAAAATTAAAAATATGTAACTGTAAATGTAACTAAAAGTTAATTAAATACTTTAAACTTAATAATGATTAATGTATTATTTAATAATAATATTTTTCTATATTCCACATATGGATAAAACTATAATGTGTGCCGTATACCATCGGATATCATATTTTTTGGATACTTCAAATATATTAAACAACTTATGTAAGTGCAGTGAATAACAAAATGCAGCATACTCCTGTTGGATACTCCGTGCTCATTATGGATTAATTAAAAGGATAACCTTGGTGACCTGGCATGCGGGATAATGAGGATGAATGCTGAAAAAAGCAGGTAAGCAAATTATCTTACCTAAGTTTTGCAAAAGTACATATGTTTATTTATATGCTCTAATTACTTTAGAGCGCGCAAATGCTACTGGCTACCTTCAAAATTAACTAACACTAACCATAAATTTTATTCTTTAAATGATTTTAAATTCTTATTCAGATGCAAACGACAAAGGCAAATAAGGAAGGTAAACGAAACATTTAGGTAAAAACCTATATCTGGTATTATTGTCAAATTGAACCACGTACCTATTTAAGAAATGTTAATTAATTTTCTTTGTATGTGAAATGTAAACGTTGCAGAAATATTGGTTTTACATTGGGCAGATTTACAATAAAACTCCAACATTGCAGACATATGGATTTACACTCGGTATACTGCCAATGAAATGGTTAAATATTTCTTGAAAACTGTTGGAACATTGGTAAAACATAAATATCAGAATGTTGGAGCATAATTGCCAAGATATAACCAATGTTGGCCACGATACAGCCAGTGCAAACAACATTTGGCCAATTTTGTTTTGTAACTATGGTTAAGGGGATTCAAAAAGCAATCTAATTAATTTTGCCTCTAAAAAATCCTTACAAAAATCCTCTTTATCTGTAACACGACGCGGCGTCTGAAAAAAAAACAGTTGTATTTTATTTTATTTTATGTATTTTTATTTATTATTTATTTATTTATTTATTTATTTGAGAAAATTATACATCGGAAAGAAAATTGCTTTTAAGATATTTATTATGTCAATCTTTAACATACTTTTAAATTAAAAATAAAAATGGCGTCGCTAAGCTGTGACAACATGGCTCCGCGGCTTCCTCGAATGAACAAAAATATTTTTTTTTTGTATTTCTACATGAAATCTGTAAGAGAGAAACTCAAAACTTTAAAAAATGTTGATATTTATTAAAATTAGAAAACATGCAAATAAAATGCGCAAAATATGTGAAAAAATAATAGCTCGTATAAAAATTTTATTTGTACATTGTTTAAAAATAAAAATATTTGATGACTCATAACAATCTTATTCTAGAGAAAAGTGTTGAAAATATTCGGTTAAAGTATGGAGGCAAATAGATGAAAATTGTTAAACTTATGTTGCAAGCCAACTTTTTGGCGTCACCATGTTGTCACAGCTTCAGTGCCGCCATTTTGATTTTTAATTAAAAAAATATATATTAATGTTGATAAAAATTGACCACCTTCAAAACATTTTCCATTGCGATGGATAATTTTCTTTACAAAAAAATTATATAAAAAATAATTTTTCAAGCATGATAAGTAGCATTATTCTTTAATAGTGTACTTAAAAATTCAAAAATAAAATTGGTTTGCCATAAACTGGGGTTGCGTGTTTGAAATTATAAATTGAAATTATAAATTAAACACATTTCAAAAATCTAAATCTCATCAAATTCTCATCCTATAAAATCTTTATTGTAAAGTAAATAACATTTCATGAAATAACTGTCATGATCAATGACCATAAATCAATTTCAATCACCCGTATAAAAACACATTTGCATTTAACACTGATAAGAAAGATACGAGTTATTAATAAATAGTAGAAGTAAAGGAAATAGTTTCAACAATTATGAACGATATCTGTTTCATATCCCCATAGTTTTATTGACCCATAATCTTTTCATTTGAAATGGATTGACAGCATTTTCTTTCATGAAAACTACCCTCATTAAATACTTTGATAAATAATGAGTACCATTTATCATCAGAAATTCTTGATTTTTATTGACATACCAAATAATCGGGATTAATTATAATGTTGCGTGTAAAACTTTAAATAAAGTTTCTGTAGCAGGTAATGATTTTGTGGGAAAATTTAGTTTCCGTTGCACTACATCATATAATTATATAAAAAATATCGTCATGGGGATATTTCTAATTTATTACATTCATTTATTAAGATACAATGGAAAGTTTTAGCTGAAATTAGTATTGTATTTTCGAGTTAATGTTATTAAAATGTGTTAAAAATATAATTTCATTAACTTGTGCTCTTATTAATATGTATTAGGTATTTCACTTGCAACACGATGATATTATTTTAGTAAAAATGTTTATCATTCGCTTTGGACTTATGTATTTATTGTACATTTGTATTTTTAAAAAATCTATCAAAACACACGGTCATTGTGGAAATTTGTAATCGAACACTTTTGTATATTTTTTTTTCGGTTTTATACCTAGTTTTTTCATCTTTATTCTATGCTTCGTAATTTCTTTTCTGGTTATCAACTATTTATGTCTCTCAAAAATGTTTTTTTTTCTTTTTTTTTCTTTTTTTTAATACTTAAACAATACCGATTTTAAAAAAACTATGCAGTATTATCTACAAATAAGCTTATAAATACTTTAAAATACTTATCTTTCGCCTAGAATAAAATAACAGTCATACTTTAAGTAACAATTACTTCACAGATTTAAGCCTATTTTTAAACTAGATTTCTTACAATAAAATTTCAAATATTGGTGATACACTCTATTCCCGCAAGATATAGCAAAATCATTACGAATATTTAGAGTGAAGGTGATTTAATTTCAGAAAATTAAATTTGAAAAGCTTCTTTTTATCATTATTTCCATTAAATTATTTTCTCCATTTTGATGAAAAAATAAAAATAAAATAAAATAAAGAATGAGAGTTCATAAGGCAGGTTTTTAGCTCAAACGAATTTAATGTCCAAGAATGGTACGAGTTCTCGGAGCCACTCACGTTACCGTGCGATTGTATAAACTCCTTGGGAAGAGAAAGTTTCTTTCACTGGACTGTTTGACTACGAGGAACCGGGCAGGAGGCTCGCTGACTAACACGGCGGAGATCAAGCCAAAACTCGATCTTCGTGTCGAAAACTAATCCAGCGTGTCTTTGCGTAATCGGAACTTGCTGCGCCCGATGGTTGGATCAGCAGGAGTCTAATAATAACTTTCAATCTACTCAACTCGATTGGGACCAACTCTCTTAGGTTTTTGAAGGAGTTTTCCATAGCCTTCAGAGTCCGATAGTGGTGCCTACTTTTCTTCCGTTGTTGTGTTTTGTGTTGTGTTTTTTGTTTTATATGTGGATGAACCCCCAGTTGAGTCAATCGGTCACCACCTGCATTTCGCTGCAGGTCTAGCCGGAAGCAAAGCTAATGTGGGGACAAGCATAGCCAGGGCGTGTCTATGCGTCAGGGACCCTTTTCCTCGACGTCCTAGGCTGGTGAGAGGCTTCTGCTCGCCGCGGCCGATGAACAAGTCGTTTCCTCCCTCCCTAGGATTCGATGATCGGAAGCCGTGGTACATTAAGGGTCGTTGGGGAAGTTCGGCATGTGGCCTAGGACCCGGTTCTCTCTTTAGGGTTTCGGCTACGAAGCCGTCTGAAGACTCCAGCGCCTCACCAGGTGATTTGTGGTGCTGTCCTCGTAGCTTGGGCTTCACCGCATATCGCAACGAACTCTGTCGTCAAACTCTTGGGTTCAATGGGAGTGATGCGTAGGTGGTAGTCCTTCCACCGGTCGAAGCGCATACAGGAGGACCCTCTTGGTCGTGCGCTTTAAAAGTGCCTCAGGACTTGGGTGCGACGGTTGACGTGCCAGACGTGTGCCGCTCGTCACCTGGCGGCGCAGCTCAGTTTTACCGAGTGTACAGTCTGTCTCAAAAGTTTAGGCACACAATAAAATATGATAATAAAAATTCGAAAGATAAATATGTGGAATAATTTCTTACTAAATATTTAAAATATAATTGAAATGAAACTTAATAGAGATATTATAATGGTTTCATCAGCAATATTTATTTAAACTAATCGGATATACCGTTCCCAAACCTTTCTTCTAAATCATACATGTTAATACTTCATATTCACTATCACAGCGCCAAAGAAATCCATATTTTTCGTTATTCTGTTGCACGTCAGCTGCTTGCAAAGCGCCGGGTTACCTTCGCTGCACGAGCAACTGATGTACAACACAACTACGAAGTATCGATAAAAGTCACAATAATCGCTATCACAACACCTCTTTCGGGGGAGTAGCCCTAAGTTCAACGGGAACTTCGAGGCAATGGTCAAAAGTATACACAAAAAATGTGTTTCATATTATATGTATAACTTCATACTATTTTCGATGATACAATAATGGAAATGGAACAAAAATCGCTAGCAGAGCACCTCCATCCGGCGGAATATCATCAAATTCAACTGAGACCTGCTGGCCAGACCCAAAAACCTACGAATGAAATTTAGTTTAAGTCAATGCATAACGCCGTGCACTTTTTGATGATATTATGTGGACAGACACACGATCACTCAGACGCACGGATTGACGGGCAGACGGACATTTTTATAAACATGTTTTTCAGGATCTCTGCTCCATAAAACGTGTAAATCCGTTGAAAAAAATTTACACTACAATACTTTCTTCTATTATAGTTAGAAGGAAGTAAAAATGCACATTTTTTAGTTTTGCTAAAAAAAATAAGGTACTTCTCCATTATCTCGTCAACCACTTTCCATAACCAAATCTATCGCTAAACTATTTGCCAAATCGTAACGCCCAATAAACAAATAGAAGTATGGTGCCATTGGGATTTTAAAATAATAATAATAATCAATAATAATAACAAGAAATTTGGAAAATGTCCACTCTCCAAAGTGTCATATATCAGTAAGCTTAAACAATAAAATTTATAATATATTAATGGAAACAGAAAAGACTAATCTTGGATATTTATTTACTTATATTATTTTTATTAATTATTTTTGTCGGCTAGTGAATAAATGTTTGTGATGTCAGTTGAAACTGATCTATAGTAGGTAACTATGCATCGCAACATTTTCGCAATGCTTTTTCCGTTTCAATATCATGACAACGCAATTTAATTGTTACTTTAATTATTGAAATGACTAATAAATCAGTAAAACGTAATTAAAAATACAGATAAATGTCGAATTAAAAATCACTTGACGACATAACAAACACGTGTAACGCTTCTCACGCCAAGTGAATGTTACACTCCAATCATGCATTCTTGGCGTTAAATCCTACAGTTTGGAGATAGTTTTTTTGTTATGTAAAGTGGTCGACGGAATAATGGAGAAGTACAAAAAAAACACCTGAAAAGTTTAGGTATACATTATACAAACGTTAACAAATGTAAAAAAATATAGTTATATTCTAATGATTAAAATGTTTTGTTAAAATTATTAATGCTCTTACACTTTACGTTGTAACACATTACAAAACACGATGACTCGTCAATCAATAAATTTAACTTAAGAAAATTTAGTCACATGTTTAACAAAAAAAATTATATGTCATACCTGACGTTACATCCACTAAATAAATAACTGCTCACGAAAAGAGAAAAAATTAATTTACAATTTTTTTTCATCCTCTTATTTTAAAAGAAAAAGAAAGCAATGATTTTTTAAAGCTAAATGAAAGCAATTCAGACTGTCTACTGTTTATACTATACTATACCCCGTTTTTTAAATACCAATATTTCCGAAGAAAAATTTTATGGTACATGTTCGTAATATTTGCAACAGAAATAACATCTGGGTAGATTTTTACAAAATTCGTACAAGAAACTTTAAAAAAAGTTATTTTTTGAAAAAAAGAAGTATTTTAAAAATAGACCGAGTGGAGCTCTGTATACCTTATCCCATCACTAAAATATTAATGTTTTCTATGTCAATGTTTCTCGATATAGGTTATTGGAATGGTCATCAAAAAAATATTCAATTGCAAAGGAAAACGTGTATTTTCAAAATATTTGGAGAATCATTGTAATTCTTTATTCGAAATGTAGGAATAAAAAGTTGTAAATTTCTTTAGCACAACACTCGTGAACTTTATGAAAGTCATTCAATAAACTAATCAACTCAGAAATATTTCAACTTTAACCGTTACATTGGAGTACACTAGGAAAAAATGGTTTTGAAATATTTCTCTTTCAAAATCTTAGAAAAACAAGCTGTAAGAAACTTTTGCATGTGTAACATAATGGCGAGAATGTTGTTATGTATCTAGTTATAGACCTTGCTTTGAAAATTTGAATATTTCTTTCGTGAATATTTCAAAATATTTAAACGAACTACATGTATTTATTTTTTCTATAGTGTGAGTTTTTCTGCCCTTTTAATATTTAACAATCTATAAAAAGAAAAGTGTTTCGTAATATCTTTCTGAATTCTAAAGCCATGCTCATTAGAAATTTTAGAATAAATAATTATACTTTAAAATTTTCAAATACATTGTTTACTAAAAAATATCTATACTTCAAATAATTTTCTGGAATAAAGGAAGTTAATCAAGTGCGTCTTTTTATTAATATCGAATAGAAATATTGTTTCTATATCGTAGGAGTCTTGCATTTATTGCCTGTTCAACGCAAGTATTTGTAATGAAACAATTGATACTAGCGTTTCAATGAAATGTTTTACAATTTAATACCAACATATATTAAATATTGGCAGGTTATTATAAATATTTCCGATTTTCTCAAAATACTTCAGTAACATTCTCAGCGCATCGTAGATATTTGTAGTCTAATGTCAAAGTTGCTGCAATTTTAGGTGAATGCTTGTCAGCAATAGAAGATGAATACAATGGAATTTAAGTTTTTAGAATATTTTACCTTAAAATGCCTTTTAAATTTCATTTAAAACCAAGCCTAAAATCATTTTTCTACTGGTAACAATTTAATTCTAATTGAACAGTATTTCTAAATGTAGAAAACCCCTTAAAATATAGAAGACCTTCGGCTTTGCAATCTTCCGTCATTTGCTATTAAAAAAATGCGTCAATTGCTGTCATTTGCTGAGGTTTTTGTCAACGCTATTTCCTAAGAGTAATTTTCGCCTAATTTATTGACAGAAATCTTCAATTAAATACGTACAAAACTGTTATTTGGATATAATAGTAACAATAATTAGAAGTTGCCAGCTAGGAAAAATTCACTGCGACGCACAGTCAGACGAAGTTGGAATTGTGCTTTTGTGAGATAGTCGATCTGTAAAGATGCTCTGGTAAACTCTAAACTTCTCTGGTTTTAGTTGCATTCGCATTACTATACAGAGCGTGAATAAATATTTTTCGACAAAACTGATTTCTCATTCCGTTCTAATCCTATTATGCTAATCATGTGATTATTTGACGTATAAATCAAACGAGGAACTTAAATTGCAATGCTTTGTGATAATATAAATGAATGCGGTTCATTTTTTGATTATTTCCGGAATTTTGAAGCAAATTCCTGACATATGATTGTTGTAATCCACTCCCCGCCCTTCTCCCAGTCTGAA
The DNA here is from genome assembly GCA_963931845.1 of Maratus michaelseni. Taxonomy (NCBI): domain Eukaryota; kingdom Metazoa; phylum Arthropoda; class Arachnida; order Araneae; family Salticidae; genus Maratus; species Maratus michaelseni. Next base: position 285,642,174 of record OZ007587.1, read on the forward strand.
CTTACATTATTGTAAAATAAAATTTATTTCGTTATCCCTATTTTTGCTGATCATAATCTCTTTTCAAATTATTGTAGAATTGATATTTTCAAAATTATGCGTACAAAATCTAAAAAAAAAATAAAAATTGTAATGCGATTTTTGTGCTATTAATTTACTTTGAACAATATAATATTACTGGTTTTAAGTTTGATGTCTCAGTCACTTCTGTAAGCATTTCAATGCGACTCTATTGTGTTAATTGAGAAAATACTTTTGGATGTAGGTCTGTTTTTTTAGCACTAGACTGCTCCTTAAAGGAATGAGATGAATTAAAAAATAATGGGATAGCACATTTCATCACAAGTATATTGCTTAAAATAAGTGCACATACATGCTTGAGGATTACCTTACTTAATTAGGATAAATATTGCATAACGTTTAATTTATTGTAATACAATATTAAATGCAAAACTTGACGTATTATTTAAGGAAGAAAAATAAAAGACCAACACTTAAATATTTAGTTTTCCATTACCAAATCCTTTCTACGAAATTCTTCAAAATCTCTTTCCTTAATTCGTCGGAAACGAACATTTTATTATTACTTATAAAGCCTCATTTTACATTATAGCCGTATAATTAAGTATTGAAATCCTACTTTTTGTGTGGAATTGCGAAAAAGTGATTTTTTAAAGGATAATTTTTATTTAGATTTCTTCTCAAGTACTTTAGATCTATTCCTTTTTAAAGTAGAAAGAGATTTCTAAAATATCTTATTTGCATTTTCAACTGGAAGGAATAGTTTTGAGCTTCTTATCTAAAAGTATTTCTTGAGTATTTATCGTATAAAAAAAGAAACCAGAAGTGCCTCGAGAAAATTATCTTATATAAGAAATTTAAAGCGTCTAGAGGAAATTTAAATATTAAAGTCAACTTTATACCTTATAAAATTGAAATCGTCGAAAATTCCAAGAATGCTTTCTAATTCAAATGATACTTTTAGTGAGATATATCATGAAGTTACGACTTTTAAAAATACAACCAGTTTCGAAATGCTAAATAAACAATATATACAGTCAATTTTACAAACAAAAAAATACACCATCTTTATTCTGTGATATTTCACAAAAAATCACAACAGAAATATCATTAGACTGGGAATAATCACTTCTTCATAAATATGAATGAAAATCTTTAAACTAGGAATGACCAGGTTATGACGTACACAGAGTGCGTATGGTTTTTACAGCACTATTTTTCGAAAAGTACACTCAGAAAAAGGAATTGATTAAAACTACAAAACATTTTTGTTGAGTACATTTTGGTTGTTTTAGCAAAATTTAAGTAAAATTGAACCATTTTACTTCAATTAACAAAACATTTTTTGCTGGCGATACAAAAAATTTTTTGGAATTGCAAAAAAAAAAAAAAAAAAAATGGTTTTTAACAAAAAAAAAAATTTTGTTGATTCAAACAAAATTTCCATTGACCTATATTTAAACAAAATTTTTGTTTAAATATAGGTCAATGAAAATTTTATTTGAATCAACAATTTTTTTTTTTTTTTGCAATTCCATAAAAACATTTTGTATCGTCAGCAAAAATGGTTTGTTAATTGAAGTAAAATGGTTCAATTTTACTTGAATTTTGCTAAGACAACCAAAATGTACCCAAAAACATGTTTTGTAGTTTTAATCAGTTTCTTTTTCTGAGTGTAATTTCCAATTTTATTGCAGAATTTGTTACAATTGACTACGATTAATAAGGTGACGATTTTTATTTGAATTTATTGGTGACAGAGTGTTAACCGTATATATCCTGAATAATCGCGAGCAATCCCTGGTTAAAGAGAGGTAATCTACTTATAAAAAGTTCTATAAACTTTAATTTTTGAAATAGTAACACCCACTTTAAGATATTTCATAAACATTTTACAGTTAATTTATAACATTTTCGTAAATATAAATAGAAAAGATATCAAGAAAGGTCCCCTTAAACCATTGAAAAGTAAAATTTCTTTATATCTGGAAAACTAACAATAGGAATAAGTTGTAATTTCACAATAAAAAAAACTGGAGTATGTTTTAAGAATAATTCTAAAAAAATGTTATTTATTAATGAAAAATAATTACAAAAAATTAATATCTTAAACTTTATTTAGAGAAGTGTGACTAATATACTTCGATTTTCATTATAATATGTTATTGAAAAATTTTTATGCACTTTACATGAAATATCAATATTGTAAAAAACTGTTTTAAGTGAACATTTTAAGAACTTTTATCCAGATGTTTAAATTATTTTTCATGTTTTGGAATAACGCAGAAAGTCATGTTTCTTTTAAGTTTAAAGTTTTATTTCTCCGAGTTTCATGTTTTTTTTCTTTGATGATTGTAAGATATTTGACGGCTCATGAACATGAAAAAAGAAGTTTTAAGATGCTTTCAAAAGGAACGCTTTAACTGACAGAATTTACATTTTGCAAGAATTTGTATCGAGATTTTAATCCAAAAAAATCGATGAGTGTCAATATGTTTTCCCTTTTTGGAATAACTCAGGGTTTCACGTTCAGCTGGACTATTCCGATCTAGCAATTTGAAGTTCTTTCGTCGACGTTTGCAGAATATTTGAGAACTCACAAGGCTTATTTCTGACTTTGAAGGAATGCTATTTACAAAGTTCCAGATATGCCACCAGATTTTTTTTCATCATTTAATTTTAAAGATTTTCTGCTTGAGATGAATAATTGTATGAAATTTGTATGTTTGAAATATACATGTTTGAAATATATATGTTTGAAATATATACGGGGTGACTTTTAATTAACTTACAACTTTAAACTGAAATAACTCTCGAGTCATTGCAGATGCCACTACAAACATTTTTTTATTGAAAAGAAAGTGGAAAAGGAATTTAATGGATAAGGTTTTCAAATACAATCGTGATACAATAGCACAACTTAGTCACAAAGTTGTCAGTAACAGAATTGAGCGTTTCTTTTTTTATGCTTGAAAAAAAAATCAGTTATTGAACCTTTGAGGATAATAAGGTCTGTAGGCTTCTTCTTGTAAACCAAATCTTTCATACGACTCTAAAGATAGAAATAGGATGGCTTCATATCTGGTGAATAAGGTGGCCAATTTTCTTATCGGATCTCTTAGGATTGTTCTAGAAGTCTTAGGTGGGTTTTTGCATGTTGAAGACCACTTCTGTAGAAATAATGTTGCATTTTTAGCACATAAATACCAATTTTTAACATTAAAAATACGGTGTTCAGTTGAATATGACGCTTTGGGAGACATTTTCAAAATTGCATGGAACTGACACTAAACAAATACATTTTATGCTCTCTCTCACTGCACGTATTCGTGCCGCCATCTAGTGAGACTCTGAGAAGTTATTTCAGTTTAAAGTTGTAGGTTAATTAAAAGTCACCCTATATATAAATAATAATCTATCCATGTTTTTGGTCAATTTTGTATTTTGGTGAAGTTATAAGTATTGAAAAAATACTGTAAAAGTAAAAATATATAAAATGTGATTTAACATCAGTGCATTAATTACTGTTTTGTTTTACTTGTAGAACATATTTTGCTTGTTATAAATCGTTTTAATTTTAATTTATATACATACATTTCTTGCATGTTTGTGTCGATTTGTTCTAAATTTTGTGAACAGTGCTAGCCTCTTCAAGAATACCTGACGGCAAGAAAAACTAGTCGTTGGGGGCCACCGTAATACTTACCCATCATGGATATGCATAATGTAAAGTATTAAAATAAAAATGTGTAAACTACTTATAAAGTGCATTGCAATTCAAATAAAATCGTGGCTTGATGACGTCACAAACTTTAAAGGCTCGATTACTGAATTGCTTGAAAAAAACATCCTTATAACTCCAAAAATAATAATCCTATTAACTAGCGGTTTATTGCATCTGATTAAGCGTCAAATTTCCAATTAAAATATATCTTTAAAGTGAAATTTGGATGAAATACAGGGTCATGAAAAATCGAAGAGTGTGGAAAATAGGATGCCAAATATTTTGGCAACTCATTATTCGATCGACTTCATGCTTTATGCAAAATTTATGTTTTTTTATTGTCTTTTATATTCATTTCTTAAAATAAACAATTTCGAAAATTTTTATATACCTTTCATCAGAACGAATATTTCGAGAGTCCGAAAAAAAATGTTCCGTTTAATCGAGGTTATTGAAATGAAATAGGCTTCTTCCCATTATTACATACTACGAACATACCAAATCGCAAGTCTCTATCTCAATTTTTTCGGGAGATAGAGCGTTTACAGACACACAGACACGCACACAGACACACAGACGGACGGCAAATTTTTTTTTCTAAAAATATGTTTTTCGGAATCTCCAGTGTCTGAAACGTGTAAATCCGTCAAAAAAAAATTTCGATTTTCAAAACGATTACAAGACTTACCCTATACTACGTATGATGGGTAAGTAAAAAGAAAGAAAAAAACCTTGAACTATTGAGTTGTTCGAAAAGTTCCTTCCGTTTGGGAAATCCAATTCGTACCGAAAAATTCTTCCCTTCAATTATAAGACATTAGATATCGGAATTGATATCTAATAATTAAATTAATTTTACGGTACGAACCAACTTTCCCAAACGGATATAACTTTCCGAACAACCCAATACTTTCAAAGACAAAAATTAAAGAGATACTTTTTTCTCATTTCAGACTCTTTAAAGAGTCGAAGTCAATTTTGGGTCCGGGTTCAAAAATTATCAGAGCCGTTATTTTTTATTAGAAGTATTATTTTGTTGTTGTTGGTTCAGAAGTAACAAAAACGCATTTTTGCCATTTTAAGAATCTTTATATGGCTCCAATTTTTCCGGTCCTCTTCACAAATATATTTCTATTGTTATATGTTAATAAAGTTATTACCGCCTATTCTTCTATTAAAAATGGATATTCAACATTCATAATTTTTTTTACGATAATGAACGTAATAATTCGACTACATTACGGTCTATGAGTAGCAATTGAAAGAACGAATAAAAGAAGGTGTTATGTAAAATTATATATAACTCAAAGATTGTTTTATTCTATGGATAAAGGTATTATCAGGCAATTTACCATAGGTTAAACATGAAATGTGAAGATTCGGATTATTCTTGAATATACGACATTGTTTAATATTTAATATTTTTATATATAATAATTTAAGTAATATAATAATGTTTAATATTTAATAATTAAATGTTAATAATTCTTTCTGAGATAGTTTAGTACCATCCCTTAGTAATTCGAATAATACCCATATATATACAATTGGCTAACCGAATGAACTTGAACTTCGGTTTTAATTCACAAAATATTAAAAAGTACTACTTACAAACGTATTTTACTTTACATATACGACTAAACAAATCAAAATATGTTTATAACATAACACATTGTACATGCAAATATAACATTATGGGAATGCGTGTTAATGTAAAATTAATGTTTATATATATATATATATATATATATATATATATATATATAGCATTATGTAAAAATAACATGATGAGTGTTACGGTAAATAAAGAATTGCAAACCTTTTGCAAAAATAATTACTAGAAATTATTTACTTTGAACAATGAAATTTATTTCGTCACGAAATATCCAGTGATAAAGTTTTGCTGTTCAATTTGACATCTCTTGATTCTTCCCTCTTCGCACCACGTCTACTTTTAAACAACAGGATATCAGAAATGGTGGCATCTTCTTGTTATTCAACGTATCAAAGGGCTACATCTAATATATTTGTAGATTCTTAGTATTTAACAGTTTTCTGTTCAACTGAAGAATATTTTTTATTTACTACTTCAATTATTTCTTCATGTGTACAGGCCCTGACACATAACAGGCCTGACATGCAGGGTCATGCGGGACAGCTGCCCAAGCCCCCCCCCCCCCCCATTTGTGTGGGGCTCCCATGGGAGTAATCAGAACTGTCGTTAAAAGAGTGCGAAATGGTTAAAGTTGGCCAAAAATATTTTTCTACTAGTATTTTTTCTCAACGTTGTGATGATCTTTATTGTGGTATACCCTGTATACAGATGAGAATAGTACTTGGTATGAAATTTATATATACACTATCTGTTTAACCCGTTCTACGCACGGGAGTTCATGAGTTTAATTCTAAAGACAAAATTGAAAATAAAAATGACAACAAACAACTTTAAAATATCTAAATAAGAAATAAGAATTCCCCTGTTAAAGTGTTGCGTTGTTCAACTATTCGATTTAGAAAAATATTTTTCTACTACTCTGCATTTTTTTTAATGAAATTTAATTTATCATGTTTCTATGGCAGCAGACGATAAAACGACATCTTTGGAATAAGGGAATAAATAGAATAAAAAGTTTTGTTAATGTTTGTGATGAAATGTTTTTCTTTACTTTTTAAGAAAGCTAATAACTGAGCGCAATTAAATAATCTTGGATTATTTGCATGCCAGGTAAAAGTATTTTCGTAATACCCGCTACAACTTCTTAGTATTTCAGCGTGGAGTACGTATTATGCATATCTCACATTACAGTAAACATGTAGGTTAGAACTCGCGCGGTTACGGATTAAACATAAAAAAGGCAAATATTCGTGAAAAACATTTTAAAAAAATCTATTAAAATTTTTCGATTTTTTTGCCCCAATCGTTCAAGAGCTTCAGTAATCCGTGCGTCAAATTTCGTAGCTCTGCGCCCTGTGGTTTCCGAGTTTTTTATGTTACATTAATACGCGCACGGATCCACAAGTGCTCAACAACAAATCACTAACTTTGACTTGGTAAACATCAACTGAATACGGGCTCTGTACTTTTATTAGGAACATAAATTTAATTTTTACGAAAACTGTTATTCTAAAATAGCTGTGTTATCTATAAACTGCTAGCTGTTTAACCCGTTCTACACACGGGAGTTCATGAATTTAATTCTAAAACAAAAAGAAAAAAGATAAATCAGTACAACCAAACTAAAGTTTATGAATATAAAAATGTATTATGAAACATAAATAGAACATAATTTGTTGTTTGAACATAAATTTTATTTTTACGAAAACTGTTATTCTAAAATAGCGGTATTATCTATATAAAACAGCGATAAAACGTTACAGGTGAAGCTAAAAATGTTAAATTTGTTAAATGTAATTAGTTCTGTTGGAATCAGAGCAGTAGATTTGGATTTATTAAAAGAAGGGTCAATGAATGAAAAAGCTGCCGCCAGATGGCGTGCGGTCAAATAAAATAAATGTGATATTTAATAAAAAGTTTTTATCCTCACCCATTCCTATCCCCGCAAATTTAACAAATAATCTGTTAAAGTTTTCTGTATTAATAATCTCTATCATACTAATATATATTATTTAAAAAAACCTTTAAACTCGGTTAATTATCATTCATCACAGTCGATAAAATCCTTTAAATTTAAGTTTTTACCATTTGGCAACGGTTAATAATTAAGTTGATTGTCTACATGTCATATAATCTCTGATCCATCGATTTTAAACTCTTGACTCGTAATTGAAATGATCCCTACCTTGATTTATTTAATGACTTCTGAAGAGATTTTATACAACCAACCAACCGAAGATAAAAAGGCGTATTTTTGATGAGATCACTTTGTGTATGGATTTTAATTAATATTTAATCTATCAAAAATCTATTTAAAATTTTTGAATTTTTTGCCCCAATCGTTCATGGTCCCCCCCCCCCCCCCCTACCAGCAACCCGTGTGCCAAAATTCGCAGCCCTGCGCCCTGTAGTTTCCGAATTTTTTAGGTTACATAGATACGCGCACGGATTTTAATAGTATAGATATAATATAATATAATAGGTATGAAGTTTAATGCTGGTCACTTCACCATAAATCACGAACAGTTTCAATGGATAGATAGAAGTGGACCCCAGAATAATGCTTACCCCGGAAACTAGATAACAATGTCGGACCCTGCGTGTCTAAAGCACTGTTTATAATTGGTTTGGCTAAGCCAGGCTTTTTTTTTTCGGCATCTGTAATTTTTCAGTAAGTTTCGCGAACATATGTATAAAGTTTTCAGTATTGAGAGATGCATTATGCAAAAGATGCATATATTTTCCCAAAAAAAGCTGATTGAAATTCATATTCATGCCAAGATCTATCTCAATTTGCTTCTGAACTTCATCCCATAGAGAAGCTGCCCAATGGTCAACTTCATATCTACATTTTTTTTAAACGGTAAACAATGTGTTTTCCATTATTCAGCCCCTCTAAAACAAAATTTAAAAGTTGTTTTCTATAATGTCTCTTAATGTTCTCAATAACCCTCTGATCCAATCCTTGGATCAAATAAGTTATATTCGAAGGTGAGAAAATTACTCTCATACCATCTTTAATCAGCTCTTTTTTCAATGGGTGTGATGGTGGTTTATCAGATATAAGAATGGCTTTTGACGAAGATGTTCCCCTTAAAAAAAACATTTTACTTCTGGAATAAACTCTTTTAAAAAACAATCACTAAAAATGCCACATGATATCGGAGATTCTTTTGAGGGGTGTTCGATATTTCACAGGAAAAGATTTCATATTCATATTATGAAGTGATCTGGGTTTGGCCAATTTTTGAATTAACATACGTGAAAGTTTATGTGTTTCTGATTCATTTGAAGCAACCAAAAGCATTACTCTCTCCTTTGAATTATTTAAACCGGGAGCATTTTTCTCTGTTACCACGGCCATTGTACGGGTCGGTAATATTTAAAATTAAAGTTAGGTGTTACATCACCAATATAAATTATGAGCGATAAGCTCCTCTTCGGTAATAATTATATCTAATTTCTCCAGAAAACACTTCACTTGAAAAGAATCCGCTAAAAGAATTTTACCGCTACTAATGATCTACCGAATGCCATGTCGTTTTCTCGTACCAGATGACGAATTAGGATCTCCATACAACGCTCCATTTAAATATATCGCATTTTCTTGCAATATCGGCCATCTCAATAATGATCCTACTTCCTTTACTTGGGTGAATCACAGAAGAAGTGGATAAGTGTGATCGAAGTTCACACAAAGGTTAAAATATAATTGAATCTTTCAAACTTCGCACAAAGGTTTAATATTCCTTTCAAAACACTTATTCTTTAATTAATAAATGCAAGTCTTTGCTTTATAATTATCCTTATGACTGAGCAACATGTTTTATCAGTAAGAACATAGATGGCAGCACCATTAAATTTAATAATAAAATGATAACAAGAGAAAACTATTTTTTAAACCAAAATAAAACCGTTTTTTTTCGAAAATTGCAACAGCATATATTTGTATGTCTGAAAAGCCTACTTAATTACATTATTTAGTTTTAGCTAAAAAAAACCCTTAAAATTAGAAAAAAATACGAATGATCTTTTAGTTATATCCATCAGACAATGGCATGTATATATAAACTCGGTTTATGGCGTCAGGTGCCGCCATCCGAAAAATCTACAAGAGACCATTCCATTTCTTCTGTTCAAGGGTTCATTCCTTCTCTAGACCCTATCCCTCGTGGCTTTTTTTATATCATCCACCCAGGTCTTTCGTGGTCTTCCTCGTTTCCTCTTTTGGTTTGTTCTGTAATTAGATGCGAATTCCAACTTCGTCGTCGAGAATAGAATCCAGAATCTTTGGGATACGAGGAAAACGCGCTACTAAAGAACCATCTATCCTACGCAAAAAAGACTGACTTTAAGGTTTTGTTTTAAGATCTAAGCAAAATGCAGAAATGGTCGGATGTCATTAATGCATTTAATTAAAATAATACGACCTTTTAAAAATTGCATAATTTGTTGTGCGACAGGAGGTATTTAGCTATAAGTATACGAAATTTCAAATCTCTGAATTATACAGTTTCCGAGTACGAGATAGACAGACAGACAGATGAGTGAACCGAATAGGCTAGCCAGATGAACTAAACCTTAAAAAAAGTCTTCTACTATTTAACAGTGTACCACGATTTAATTAAACTGCTAGTAGATGATAACCATATATCGGTTGCAATCTTTGTGCACTATGTTTCAATCTTCGCGCGATTTTTAATCGAATTGGTGAGTATGCATCTTCCTGTTCCTTTATTAACACAAATAAGTTTCAATGATTCACCGTTTTCAACCACACAGCTTCATTTCTAAACTGAAAACATTTTTTTACGTTTCACTGCCCTCTTCTTATAAACTTTTGAGAAAAGAAGTTCGTGTGAGAATAGATAAGAAAATATAGTTCCATCTGATATAGGCGGGGTTAGAATACCAAGGTCAATGGATTAAATTCAATGCGATTTCTGATACGTTTGTCATATGGTTATATTTTTCATTGGTTTAATTATAAAATGTTAAATATAAGTAAAAACGAACTGATTATTTTGATTTAAAATCAAACCGAATTTGTTTTGTAGAAATTATATTAATATTTGAAATGTAAGCAAAAATACATCTTTACCACATTTAGGTCATTTATGTCACATTTACCGCAGTTAAAACTTAAATGATATTACAATTAACCTAAATGTGCCAATGCATTTTATGCATGTAAGTTCATATTATTTTGAAAGAATCTGACAAACCAACTATTTTCATTTTTTTCTTAATGCATTATTCATTAAGGTTAATTGAAGGCACATTGTTACTTTTAGTACTTAGTGTAACTTTTAAAATTTAAAAGACATAAAACCCCATTATCAAGACGAAAACTAACCGTATATATCTTAGTTAAGGAATTATTTCTATTATATAATTACGCAGGGATTATGAAAACGTTTTAAAACCTTTTGAGTAACATCTAAATATTTATCATTATCATATTATACCATGTAACACATTTTTGAAAAAAAAGATGCAGTTAATGAAAGTTATGTATAAGTACAATAAATGTAACTAATAGATTGAAATACATTAGGATGAAAATAATATATTAATTATATTACACATATAATAATATTATTAATATTATCATTAGTAATTAATAATGATTTATTAATATTATAATAATTTACTAAAATAACTTATAATAATTGAATGTAATTATTATATTTATATTATAAAATTGATAAAAATTATTAATGTTATTATTATTTATATTGTCCTTTGTTATATTATATATATCAATAATCGAGGAAATTTATACTGCTCTTAGTATTCCAAAAAATTATTGGGTTGTTCGGAAAGTTCCTTCCGTTTGAGAAAACCAATTCAACCCAGAAAATTCTGCCCGTCAATTATGAGACACTCGATATCGGAATTAATGTCTAATAATTAAATGATAGAATTTTCCGGTAAGAACAAACTTTCCCAAACGGACAGAACTTTCCGAACAACCCAATAAATTCTACTTCAACTCTGTATGTCTCGTCAGCACTTTAAAAAAATATTTAAGAAACATTGTTCCAAAATTCATTTGACGCATTGATTGGCAGTAATGCAATTTAAGATGAGTTGCAGATGTCTTACTTTATCATATGCCAAAAGAGTTGTTTGTTGCATCAAACAAAAATAACCTTTAAATGGAAAAAGCTTTTCTCCAATTATAACAGTTCAGCTTTTTTGTTGTTGAAAATTGATTGGCAGCTATACAATTTAGGATGAGTTACGGATGCATTACTTTGTCATGTTCCAAAAGAGCTATTTCTTCCACAAAACAGAAATATTTTTTAAATGGGTAATCTCTTTTCCAATTATAACTTTTGAGCTTTTTTTGATGCTGAAAGAAAAATAGTCGAAGTTTCAGTTCTGAAATTCTTCTATATTTATATAATAAGAACTTTTATTTTGTACATTTTCTAACTCAGATAAATACGGAAAACAATAATTTAGAAAAAGAAATGATTCAATTAGAGATGTAAATATTCTACAAAGCCTATTTAGTTTATAAATTTTAACAGACGAAATCTTTCTACGATTTATTTAATAATTGCATGACTCTTCTAACATATTTTCAAAAATCAAGCAAAAATGCATTAGAAGGTAAAATTTTCCTTTTGGATGATAATATGAGGCATAATATTGTACTTCCAAAATACTTCAATACTCATTGAAATCTAATTTACTCATCTCACAGCATGTCAACTAAATATAAAGCTAATGAAGTGATTTCCCATAAGTGTATCACATTTAAACTATATTTCACATTTTATTAAATATAAAATGCTAAATATAAAAATGAATTGATTATTATGCTTTTCAGTCAAAACTAATTTGAAAAAAGGCAACTAATAAAAAAAATGAATGGTGAACATTTTTTAAAGTGTGTTAATAATTTGGGTGTGGCAGACATTTACACTAAAATTTAAATATTTGACTCCGTTTTTATAATATTAACTGCTGTTTATATAATTTACATTTCAATATGAAACGTTACTCCAAACATTCTGTCGTACACTTGAAAAAACATCATTATTGTGAAAATCTCTCAGCCCGATGTCATGCTAACGACTTTTTGGCTTAAAATCAAATTGTTTGGTGACAAAAGTAAAATCAAAATCATAAATAAACAACTAACATGTAACTTACAAATACAATCATTTTTATAATTACATCTGCTAGTTCCTTTTGTAAGTCCCATCATGGAGGAGTTATGAAAATAAAAATTAAATTTAAAAAAATAAATCACAAACAAAATTAATACTTAGATTTTATCTAATAAAATTTTGAGATGCATTTTTTTTAACCTGATACAAAAGAGAAATCACCAAATATTGTTTCAGTTGCAGTATTACACATTGAATATTTTTTAAGCATTACGAACATTCCCTTTCGTGTTTAAATTATATATTTTCGTTTTATAGTATTATCTCTCATATAAAAACTGTTTTTATTTTTTCTTTTATTATTTTTAACTAAAATTAGTAACAGTTTTTCTTTTATTTTTGGAGGTGCTTTGTATATTTTTCTAAACTAAATGTTATAGCCGTTTCAATTACTTCACCAACGATAATAGTCGCCAAAAAATTATCAATGGTAACCCTTTCGTCAAAATAACAAAACTTTCCATCATAATTCTATAACTAATCTACATAGAACCATATGTTATATACTAATACCTTTCCTGAAAAATTATCTATCTAACAGTGCAAATTCCAACAAAATCCATTCAGCAGAACTCGAGTTATAAGCAGTCGAAACGAAATTTCGGTCTGTATTTTATATATACTAGGGGATCCGACCCGGGCTTCCCGGGTTACAAAATACAAATGAAAACCATTATTTTATTTGAAAACTCTATCACATGTTTTACTTTAATATATTTTTTTAGATGGCCTACTAACAATACCAAAAATCATTTTTATATGAAATTATTTATTCAAATAAAGTTTTGAAATGTATTAAAAGTGATATTGGCTTCGTGCCAGGAGTTAATAGCCTGTTAATTAATGCTTGAAAATTATTTTAAAAAGCTATAAGAAATCCGTAAATTAAGATATAGTTTTCAAATAAATTGCACTCGAAAGTAGATTTTTTCCCTATATAATGGTGTAAAAATTGAAAATGTGCGATGTTTAAAAATAAAAAAAATTGCAGTAGCAAAAGCCGCAAAACCGAATTTTCATCATGAAGTGTTGCCATTCGCAAAATGACGTCAGTGTTACACACGGACACGTTTGTCCTTTATAATATAGATAGTAGATGTATTTTATTGTTCAAAATAAAAAAAGGCATTTTTTTTATAACACTTTATACCACAAAATAGATGATCCTGAATTCATGGTACAAACTTTAAGGGTTGGTACAGGACACTGTAAGAATCATTCTTTTTATAGGAAACCAGGATCAGAAATCAATTTATTTAGTCAAACTTACAGAGCGTTTCACTCCAATCCAAAGTCGCGTTTTTTGTTTTTAACTTTAACAATAGTGAAGATATTTTAACAAAATTCGCAAGAGACTCATATTTGTATGAATTGTAAGAAACTTGTAAGGATTTCATTAAAGTATCTTCACTACTATTAAAGTTATGCACGAAAAAGCGATTTCGGATTGGAGTGACACGCCCTGTAATTTTGACTAAATAAATTGATTTCTGACATTGGTTTCCTATACAATAAATGATAATTATAGTTTCCTGTACCAACCCTTAAAGTATGCATCAGGAATTCAGGATCACACCTCATCACTCATATATTTTTTAATAAAATTCACTTTGGAATATTTTTTTTCTAAGTCATTTAATTCCAGCGCATCACTGTATTTCCGAATTCTCAATATTTTTATTGACTTACAGTTTATTTCATAACGAAATATATACATATATATATATATATAATGTTTAATACATTCTCAAGGACTTTATGGAATCTTGAATAGTTTTTGTGAAAAAATCATCCCTTTGAAATAGTAAAAATCGTACAATTCGAATAAAATTTCCTGTACTATGTTAAAAATTTGAAGCAAACTCTCCAGTTATTTCACCGTATTTAAAGAAAACGGTTACATAGCTGTAATTTAACTCTATTATGACCGTATTATTATTGCCCATATTATGGTAAAAATTGAGTTTAATTTCGGTTATGTAACCATTTTCTATAAAAATGGTGGCCGAGCTACTGGACAGTTTGCTGCAAATTTTTAACAGTGTATAGAGCCAAACTTCGTGTCATTTGTTATCGAAATGTGGTGATCTATTGAAATCTTTAAGAAATATAAATTACATTTTATGTGGTTCGCATTCATCTCTAGTTTAGAAAGATGGGGAAAAAATCGATAATTTTGACTTTGATTCCATAACCTACAATTTCAAAATTTGTAGTGTCACATTTTATCGGCTTTCCTTTGTCCTAAGCCTCTCATAGGAAGGTATTTGCTTGAAGGCTGCAATTGTAATACATACTAAATATACAGGATAAATTCGGTACGAAAAGCAGATATTCAGCTCTATTTTGGCATGCATTATAGCCCTGAAGATAGGCACAAATCCTTTCTTTGAAATGCGTTGCATTTTGTTACTGATAAAATCTCTTCAAACTAAATTTGCATTTTTGAAATGTATTAACAAAAGATATGTTTTTATAAGTATTATCTATTCGCACAGCATTACGATGTCTCAGGTATGTCAATAAAAGGTCGACTTTAAAGTAACGTTGCGTAACGTGAATGCCACAGTAAAGGAGTATGCCTGCGGCGTCGATTTGTAATTTTTATATTGTCTGATGTATGGCAATAGTCAAAAACACATGCACATAAACAACTCATATTGCATGAGCATACTGCTTGAAGACACACTGCTATTTTAAGTAGAACTAATTTCCTTAACCCTTTGCACCCCTTTGTCAGGTGTATTTCGACAATGGTGGACACTATTTCAAAATTAAGCTTTGTCTACCAGTGTTTCAGAACAAATTATTTACAGTATATTTATAGAGCATTCGCAATAGAGATATATGAAAAAAAAAATGTGTTTAGAAAAAGTGATAGCCAAAAAAGATTATAGCTATTTTCTAACAATAAACTTCAAGGAGTGCAAAAGGTTAAACTTTGTATTTCTTGTTGTTGCTAATTAAATAAAATTTACTTTGAGACAAAATCAAAGAAAAAAAAACAGGATTAAAACTGAATTAAATATAGTGGTTTTATATAAATAAAATATTTGTAAATGATAGACCTGCAACAAAGTTAACCAATATCTAATGATTTAGCTATATTATTCAAAAATTTTTATATTTTATTTTGCCTGAATTTTTGGTCATTTGCATGTTTTCACCAGAATACTGATGAAAACTCACCGCAATAAACTCCCTCATTAATTTATTAAATAGTAATTTGATGTAAAAAAAATAAAAAATAAACTATCTGCAACACTTAAACTACATGTTATGATATGTTAGTAAATGTTCAATAGTATAACACCCGACATTGAAAATGAAAAAAAAAAATCAAAAATATAGTTTCCAATCTTGAATGATATAATTAATATTACACAACCAGGAAGTAGTTTTCCTGTCTTTTTAATGTGGTTTCAGGGTAAAGCAAGAAAGCAACAGTAAACAGTATCTATAATGACGACTGCAAAAATTAAATATTCGTTATACACGAAATCAGTCTTATCGGTCGTTAGAATATTTCAAATCTTGGTCTATCCTTCTTTCTAAACCTATCCTTCGTCTCCATCTACTTTGTTTATGAGACAAACGTATTTATAGTGAGAAGACTTTCTTCAACTAACGGTAAATCGCCATCATACCACATTTAACGTGAACCTAAAACAAAAATTCCTTTTTAAATATTCTAATGAAATATTGGTATGTCGTAGTAGACCGGGAGGCGGCAGCACAGACAATCACCTCATGGAGTTCACGGCTGAAATTCCAGAATTATTTAAAACTTGATCCGCATATTAAAACGCAATCGGTCTGCCAAGTCATATCTTTTTGGAAAACATCCGATAACCCGATTTTAGCGGTTGGCTCGTAGGTTTTCCATTGTGTGTTCCTGCTCCCACTGCTCCATGTTTTCATACCTTTGAGTGCATGAAAGCATAATGGTAAACCTACGAGTCAACCGCAAAAATCGGTTTTTAAGGTGTTTTTCACCAAGATATGACTTGACAGACCGATTGCGTTTTAATATGCGAATCGAGTTTTAACTAATTCTGGAATTTCAGCCGTGAACTCGATGGGGTGATTGTCTATGCTGCCGCCTCCCGGTCTATAGTCAACGGGATCAATTTCTTCCACTTGGAATTTTCAATTAAATCTGTTAATGATTCTTTATCACTACCATTCAGAGGAGCCTGCGCTTGCTTCTTTGATAAATTTGTCAATCAATTTCTTTTTCTTTTTTTTTTGGATTAGGTATTTGTACTTTTACAATTCCATCATTTTCAATTTAGTCTACCGGTATCTCATCTTCTGTTTCGGTAATAATTTCAGTGCTTCTGCAACCCGCTGCATCTTAAATCTTTCCTGTATAATTTTAAACACTTGTATCTTCTTTTCCTCTTATAGTAATAAAATTCTGTTTGTTCTATCTAGTTTTACTTCCCTGTTTTGGCTCCTTTCCTTGACTGCACTTGTTAAGGGATTTAAGTTGTTTTGATTTTGCTTTTTCTTCCTCATTTTCTGTTCTTAATTTTTCTGTTATCTATTCACTCTTCACTTGTAGTCAATTTTAACTAGCAGTTATTATTTTCCTTTCCTTCTCTACAGCAGCATTTTTATTTATTATCTGTAAAAACAACATCTTAAAAGAATGTGGAGAAATTGGTGAATCTTCGCTAGCAAGAATTACGATAGGAGATGCAGCATATGAAGAGGTTTGCATTAGTATAGGTTTACGGGACAGAAACAATCTATCAGCCTGACGACTTTTAGCTAACCAACAGAATAATTCACCACAAAGCATCCTTATTTTTAGCTTTATTTAAAATAGTGTGTGGATGAACTCTCCTACTTCCCTTCGATTTGTAATTGCGCATCATTTTCAATGTTCAAAAGTATACAGGCTATAGTGACACCTGTAGTGTCACTTTTAGCTTAAGGTGTAAAACTATGTTGTAAAATCAGTTAGATAGCGTTTTATATCATTCGATTAAAATTCTGTGAAAAACATACAATATGCTATTAGGTTTTGTAAAAAAAAGAAAGAAATACAAACTGGAATATGAAAACAAGAAGACAATCAAAAATTAACACATTCTGTTTTATTTGTTGTGAGTGTTTCAAGCTATACGATAGAATAGTATTATAAACAATAGCAAGAACTGCCTCATATTAGCCCTATGCACTGTTTCTGACGGAAATCCCAATTATAGGATAATCTTCTATGCGGAATCAACAACTCATCAATCAACGAATAATAAAGTACTTAAGCAAAATGACTATAATTATGTCGTAGAAAAACCCGTTCATAAACTATTTCATCACAGCTACGTACATGGAATAACCGCCCACGTGAAAGAAAGATTATCACGAACTGTTATGTGTTCTTCCCTGTGACGTCATCCAAGGCTACCAAAGAACTCAAAAACTTTAGACTTTTAGCTCTGTAAATATTCTCTTACAATGTAGTTCTAGTTAAATGTCGGAGCAATGTAAATGCTCTATAAAAATGTAACCAAGAGTAATAACATATATTAAATATTAAATTTAAATGGATAGAAAGAGTACATTCATTATACTGTGAAAATTCAATCATACTAATGCTATCATATTTCAGAAGTGTACTTATAAGTTGATCGGCGATACTCAAATGGATTACATCTTATGTGTGGAAACTTACAACATGTCAACAATCTTACTATTGGATACAATTAATGGAGGTTTGAACATCCAATCAGGTAAGCGAATGCATGCTTACTTAACTTTCTTTTTAAATGATGTTTTAATACAATTAAAGAAACTATTTCACACGTTTAAATTAACTGCTCTGCCGTCAGTTTCACATTAGCCCCCTGAGTTTGAATGTTTTTAACTCAGTCTACGTCAAACGTATTCCAAATAAAGGCTAAAAAGACGCATCATTTCTTACTGAATAAAGGCCTATTATAATAATTTAAACCAGTTTTTATTTGGGTGTTGCACATCAAAAGTTTTGAAGTTTGACAAAAAAGTTTTTTTTTCTCAAAAAAGTAAGGTTATGTAATATTATTTTTAGGGTTCCGTACTTAAAAAGTAAAATAAGAATCATTATAATCATTATAAGATCACTCCTGTGTCTGTCCGTCTGTCTGTCACAGCTCTTTTTTACGTAAATTATGGGACGTGGAAAGTTCAAAATTGGGAAAGATATAAAGCCTTTTTACCCACATATTTTCAAATTATTAGCCATTCGCAAATATGTTGAAGAAAAAATTAGGGGGCTAATTAAGATACTTGAAACAAAAAAAATTTCTTTTTCTAGATCGTGTGGGATTTCGTCTAAAAGATCTCGTTATACCGAATTCAAAATTATATTTGTTTTAATTTTATGTATTATATGTTCATAGATATCGTCGGAAATGCACTGCAAAAATACGCCCCCCCCCTATATTTCCGAATCTACTGAAACTAAAATTATAAAAAAATAGGTGTAATAACAGTTTATTTAAACCTTGCAGGATAAATATAGTGATTTTCCTAGGTAAAGTAGTTTTTGAGGAAAACGCATTTTTTCGTTACACACAAACTTTACTTTTCGGGCGGTCATCGGGGCTGCTGACGAGTTCTGGAGATATGTATCCACGCAGAATCATCCAAGGAGATTGTATAATGATTTTCGAAAACAAATGTCGGTAATTAGCTGAGATATTAATTTAGTTACTTGAAAAAATAATTATATCGTGTAGGATATAGTTCGAAATATATCGTAATATCGAACTCAAAAATATATTTGTTTTAATTTTAGGTATTATATTTTCAGAGATACTGTCGAAAATATACTGAAAAATATGTCCCCCCCCCTTCCCCTATTTCCGAATCTATTGAAACGAGAATTATGAAAAAATTAGGGGTAGTAGGAGTTTATTAACTAATAAAATTAGTGTAACGGAACCCTTTGAGCTCGAGTTACACTCGCACTTGATCGATTTATTTTATTTATTTTATTTTTTTATTATATCCGTAATGGATATAAGTAAAATGATATATTGCTTACAAAACAATCACAAAGCTAATTTTATTACTATAAAAATTGGTACCCTTTTGTTAAATGTGTATCAAATTAGCCCCATTGTTTGAAGTGTTGCATATCAGCAGCGACTGACCCTACATTAATTTTCAAATAAATAAGATCTATATAAATGCGTTTTAGCCAAATAAAAAAAATATTTGTTTCAAAAATTTTCTTTTTGATCTCATATGTAACATCACAGAATATTGACTTATTTGTCACAAATGCCACGGTTATTTGTGAAACTTTGTGGACCCATCAACAGGGTTGCCAGAGAAATATCACAATTGAGTTTTGAATACCACTAATTTGCATAGTAACAGCTGCCTTATTTTAATCACAGAATTTCGGTAATTAAAGAACACAAATAATACTATACAAATATACTGGTATTCAAAATTCAGTTCCAATATTTCCATGATTTTCCCGTATGAACACCACAATCGTGACTATGACATTCTTGAGTTATATTAAACCGCAGTAAAGTCTTGTCATCATACGATTGTTGTAATGGTTACAAAATGCAACGCCTTTTATTGGCCTCATTACAACATATGTTATTATTTATTTTTTGGAATCAAAATAGATTACGTTATTGATGATATCAAAAATGTTATACGCGCTTAACTTTTTGCAATAAAACTTCTTTTTAATACAGAAAATCATAATTTTATTGTCATGCTCATTTTTCAAAAAATGGGGCATCTCTAACGAAGTATACATGAATCATTAGTCTGTAGTAACTAGATAATTAGAGATCCGATCATTTCTCACAAATTTGCTTCTATTCTGGAGATAAATTGACTAAATTTGTTACTAACTTAGCTGCTAATAAATTATCGTTAACTCAATAATTTTGATTTAATAAATTTTTATAAGATTGCTTTTTTGAGCTAATTTGTTATATATATATGTGTGTGTGTGTGTGTGTGTGTGTATTACTCAATTTAAGTATACCAGTGTTATAGTATTTTAAAACTGTAAAAACATGTATATATATGCACTATGAGTGATGAAATAATGCCTATAAATAATTAATAATTTATATAAACTCATGAACAAGAAATAAATACTACACAGCAAAATAATATAAAAGCATTTATATAAAAGCAGATTGAGTTATCTTCACAAACATAAATCTTTCTGAAACTTAGTGTATGAGAAGATACATTTTAAATGTGTAATATTTTCAAAATATCAGAACAAAAAATATAAAAATTCAAATTCAATTATTATTTCTGGATAAATATTTCATTCTATAAAATTATATTGTATAACGCTTTTTCAAATACTAAGAAATTCAAATCAAATAAAATGTCTTACATCTAAAAATAAATATCTTAAAAATTAAAATAATTATAAAATACTTTAGATTTTAATACTTTATGAAAAGTAAATTTAATATTTTAATGCTAAATAAATGGCCAAATTCGTCAATCTCCAATATTTTATTTATTTTTAATAAAAACATCCAAATTTAATCATTACTTGAGATTAAATAATTTATTCTTTGATATTATTTCGCCTAATTTCTTTTAAACTGTTGAAACCTCAAATACAATTTAAATTCATAATATGAATATAAAAAGCACTCTTAGAAATCATGAATTTATTTTAATTTCCAAAAAATTTATAAATATATATATAGAGAGAGAGCGAGATATATATATAGATATAACATAGATATAGACAGATAGATAAAGAGATAGATAGATGGATAAATACATACATACATAAATATACAGAGATAGATTTATATATTTTTCATTGTCTAAATAGGTGAATTCTGTAATCTCTATAATTTGTTTTATCAAAATAAAAAATATGTGAGACTTTATCCTGGCAACTCATTAAGAACAGTTTAAATGTTAAAAAAGCTCCTTAATGCAATAATACTTCAAAAGCCCATTGCAGAAAAAAATTTCTGAAAATGCTTCGCCGTATTATCTAAAAGGAAATTCTTTTTAAAAAATTAGAAAAACGTATTAAAAATTCCTTGTCATTCAAACTGTCATGATAGGTTTTTTTAGGGCATTACAAACGTAATCTGTGGAAATTTCATTATACTTTTTAAGGAAGAAAAATTAATATAGTCTTAAAAAATGAATGTGAAAATAGTCATATTTGTGAGAATGCTTTAAAGGATAATTCTGACATAATCTAATTAAAAAATAATAACAATTTTGTTTCTACTTAAATTGCTAATAGTTAAGAAAAATTTGGAAGGAAAACATAATTTCTTAAAAGTAAGCTGCTTTATAGTTTTTTAAGTGTATGTTCCTTATATGGTGAAAAATATAGTTTAAAAAAAGCAGATGTATTAGATTTTCTTTTGTTCACAAATTTAAAATATAATCTAAATTCCAATTTATGTTTTTACATAATGGTTTTTTTAATTTTAAAAACTAGTTTAAAATGTTTTTTTTTTTTTTTCAATTTTCAGTCTGAAATATTGTCATATTGGATGAAATGCTTATGCATTCTTTCATTATGCTTCCATACATGGTTCCATGGAATGTTGTGTTATGGTTCCATTTGGTTTCTCATGTATTTGACATTCCGTACATGTATTATGCATATTATAAATTTATTTTTAGCGTTTTTTTATTTAATCTAATTTTAAGTTCCTTAAGCATCAAATCATTTAAAAAATTGTAAATTAATAAAATTTTAAGTAATTATTTTTTGTATATATAAAAGTCGAAGTTTGTATGTTTGTTCCTTTTACAAATATACAATTTTTAAACGATTTGCATGAAACGTGACATATATATGTTTCAGTAACCGAGAAAAATGACTGTCTACGTTACAAATTTTCAAGATCATCCCATACCTCCTTTTTCAACCACCTACTTTTTTTTTCAAATGCAATGTTTTCCCCCCTATTGACTCACCTGAAGAAGAAACATCGGAAAAATTAAAATAAAGATGATAAATTCAAGCACATGGCTTTTTGGATGTATTTATTTATTTTCCATGTTAAATTTCATTAAACATGTATAACTTACTTTCAAGAGCGAAAAAAATTCATTACGACCTGCTGTATTTTGAAATCCGAAATTAACGTCATACTGAGTTTGATAGTACGTAGTTTTGGTACAAAAAGAAATATTAATTTACTAAATGTGCGTTAAATGTCGTAGAATTTTCATTAAAATGTATTTGGAATTAAAACACTATGAAATTATTATACAGATTGTCTCATTTATTTTGCAACCCCCCAAAAAAGAACAATGTACAAACATTAATTTTTATTTTACAGAAGTGCTTAAACGACTACAAAAGGTGTTGGAAGTGACCGCCGTCTTCATTTTTACATATCTGGGCCCGTTTGATGAGGTTTCGAGTAGATTTGAGGAGGTTTCGAACACATTCTGTAATGTGTTTGATGTGATAGCGTTTATCTCTACCGTAATGCGAGTTTTCAGTTCAGTAATCGAGGCTACCGGTTCACGGAACACGCGATTGGTTTTTCAAATATCCCCACAAGAAGAAATCGGGCGGTGACAGGTCTGGACTGCGTGGAGGCCATAGTCCTTTTGTAATTAGTCGATCACCAAAAAATTCTTGGAGAAATGACAGAGTGTCGTTGACCGTATGTGCAGGAGCGCCATCCTGTTGAAACCAAACGAAACGTTCATTTGCCTCCAACATGCTTCGTTCATCTGCTTCGTCTCGATTTCCTTCATTTTGTAGTCATTTTGTAGTACAAACGACAGACGGTTCTTTCATTTCGGTTCCACAGTCCATTCTTTTTGAAAATGGTCCACGATTCGCTTAATTGTGCTTTTATTCGGCACCACCTAGTCTGGAAACTTGTTTTCATATCGTTCCTTGACTGTTATTTTGTACGAAGACGTTCGAAAGTAGTGTTCAATAATATACGCGCGTTTTTCTGCACTTAGCACCATGACGCAAAACTACCTTTCACTTTGTTCTCCTTAGCACTTAAGTGTCTCGTGCGGTTTTCTAGCCTGTTGGTAGTGTTGTTGGCACGCACCTGCACACCGCTACCTGCACTAACGGTGTGCGCGTGTACTCGTGTTCTTCATTTGCTTCGCGTTTACGCGGGTTGCAAAATAAATGAGACACTCTGTAGTATAGGTTTTTCAATTCCAGAGAAAAAATAATACATTATTTACTAAATATAACGTCACTCTTGATGGAAGAAACATTTTATGTATATGCATATTAGTATATGTACTAAGTAGATAAGGACAGTTTTCAAAAAGTGGAAGCAAACCACACACATCATAACTTTAAGCTTTTACAACAAATAAATTTAATTCACATTACTAGATTTTTTTTCAGCGAGTTTTTAACTCTGTTCGGAGACAAGAAATGACGTGATTTATTAAAAAAGTCTTGTATAACTATCTCCAAACATACTTTTTAGGCTAAAAGAAGCGATTTTGGACATTTATGTTAACTGATCCAACATACTGCCAAAAAAGAATTATAACTTGTTTCTAGATTTTTCAAATGAAAAATAATGAATGGAGAAATATAATGGATGATTCTATGACACTTTCATCAATAGATTACGTATCAAACGAAAGTAGTATCAAAGAAGTATCAAAGGTATTGGTTAAATGATTTTTTGGAGCTTGAAGTACTTTTCTAGAAAGTAATCGTTTTTGTTTCGTTATGTCCAAGAGTACCAATCGGAACAACGTTATTTTTGAGCGGTAAATACATTAAGTAAAAACTTTAACTAATTTATCTAGCTTTAAATTCATTATTTATACTTTACTGAATATTTTCATTTGTTTTTAATAAAACCGTTTTGCAATAAGTGCACTTTTCTTCCTTATGAAACTAAAATGTCTAAATCGCATAGTGATCGAAACGTCGCATCGATAGTTTTAACTGTAAGTATATTGTTAGAGATGGTCTGATGTTCTAAAACTTGAACAAAATATTTATTATAATGTTATTTGTTAAAATGGATAGATTGTTTGGAAAATATAACTTATTTAGTACAGATAATATTGTAATTGTGATTAGATGCATGCCCACTTTCGCAACAAAATGGCGACTTCTACAGTCGTTACAAAATTTGAAACATGATTATTTAAAAGAATGATTTAAAACGGGTAGTCAAAACTCACTTAATTATTTAAAAGGTAGATGCACAATGTTTTTAAACGTTTTCTTCATAGTAAACGTACTTAAAGAGATCATTTAACAGCAATGTCTGAATCGGTGTAACGACCAAACCGCCGATAAATTTCTCAATAGATTTAATATTAGAGAGTTCAATGTTCCTAAATACACACACACACACACACACAAAATAAATAAAGTGTATTTTATTTCAAATTGATAGGTGGTTTGTAGAAATATCT
The DNA here is from genome assembly GCA_963931845.1 of Maratus michaelseni. Lineage (NCBI taxonomy): Eukaryota > Metazoa > Arthropoda > Arachnida > Araneae > Salticidae > Maratus > Maratus michaelseni. Next base: position 285,667,117 of record OZ007587.1, read on the forward strand.
CTGAATTTTCTTCTAGGCCGGGATTTCCCACGCTTCAGCAGATTTTCGCTTTTTTTAAATAAATTTATCAGAAGAAAATTTTGCCTACTCTCCCTTTATACTCCTCAACACACAAATTTTCAATTTTTTAAAACTTAAAGAAAATGTATCCTATATGTTGCTCTCTAATAACAATAAATAATCGATAATCGAACGTGCTTCATCATCCCTTCAAAAATTTTGCTCCCCCCCTCTCCCCTCCTTTAGCATACACAGAGTTTAAAATCGTTAAAACTATTTTTTTTAAATAGCCTCTGTCCTATCGATGTCTCTCTATTAAAAATAAACAAATTATTATCTAAATTACCCCCCGTCTCCCCGGAATTTCCTCTTGTGCCCTTATGACGTCCCTTCCCACCGGAAGGTGAAAATTTCGTAACCTAAATGTTAGCAGTGTGCAAAATTGTGTAACCTACAGAACAGTTATGCCAAAATCTCTAACCTACAGATCTGCTAATTAAATGCTTAATTAGTAATTTTTCAAAACACTTGCTATCTTTTAATATTTGTATATTATGTTCCATGTTTATATACTATATATAAAAAAGGGCGTAATTTTTTTTTTGTTCACATATTTTAATAATAAATATCAGTAAAGCAAACAAAATGACCTCATTTTAACGTAATCATTGTAGATTTATTTTAAGTTTGCATTTCAAAATGATATTTTATCACCAGTTGAGACTTTTTTATCTTCTAAAATGACCGTCCTTTATCTATACAGTAAAAGCTTTATTTTCAAGCCATAGTAAATAAAATTTTAGTAAATACTACGCCATTTGGATGCATTTTTTGCAGTATTGTCAGCGGAAAAGTATAGTCTTCTGTTACAAGCGCAGAAGAAAATGTAGATTCTTTTATAAAACATTTGAGATTTTACTATCATTGCGTAAAATTAGCGTTATTTTTGTCCGTCAGTTTTTAAAAAATGAGGTTTGGTACAATGGAACTATGTTTTAAAATTATGTTTTTGGCAACAAAACTTTTGATATTTTATTCCTTTTCGCTTTGAAACAGTTTACAGGTTGCTGATGTTTCAAAACTAATTTTCATTCCCTTATTTCTCTATAGATTCATGGCTAGTATCTTAAACTTTTATTTGAGACTAGCTGAAGTACCCGATCTTGAGCGTGATTTTATGAGCGCATTCAGCAGACCTAACCAAAGCGACCAATGTGACCGGTTACTTACTGGGGAAGTACTTGGTTTCTAATCGGTTGACAGACCTACTGGACGAAAATGGTGTTATTTACTTGCAGCGCCATCTGTATTACATCATCGTAATTACATCTGTATTACATCATCGTAAATTTTCATGTAACCGATCACGTCACACAACTAACAAAGATTTTTCTTCGGTTAGTTCGGTCCCTTACTGGTCACTTCGGTTACTTTCTCTGAACGACGTTGGTTGCGTATCGGTTAGCAGCACTGAACGCCTTGGTAACTAACCGACCTTACCGGTTACGTACCGGTGACATTGCTGGACGCGCTCTAACAATGTTTGTTTAATAAAATCTACTTCAAAATTAAACATGGAGTATAAAAACATAAAATGGGAGGCATGGGTTTAAAAAAAACATGGAATATAAAAGGAGCATGCCAAATATTATACACATGAATAAAATAAAAAACCACCAATCAGCTAGCTTCCATTCATCGTTGGAGCAAGAAAACCTGAAAACTCAGAACTGCTAAGATTTTAATTTACGTTTTTATTCTCAGTTTTAATTTTCACTCATTTTTCATTTAATACCGACGACACTACCTACTTACTAAGTAAATAATCTGGGATCCAGATTGTGACCGAGATTAAAACATTTTGCTGAAAAGTTGTTTCCAAGTATTTTGTTAATTAAATGTGAAATGGGCTGTTTAAATCGTTCTTATCGTCGATCTAACGTCAGCATTACTCACGAACTTGTTTTGACTTTATAATATAGATTTGCATGTCCAATTTTCATTTGTAGCTTAGCTGATATAGTTAGCGTCTTTTAAATAGTCATTACTACCTTTGAAGTGTATCATTATTTTAAACAAATTCATGTAAATTCAAGATTTTGAAAATGGCTAAAATGAAAAAATATATTCAATATTTACATTTTAATTATATTATTTTATAATTAGAATTATGAAATGTGTAGTTTAATATCTCTAAATCCTATTGGGAATAAGAAACATTTGTAATACTAACGTGTAGCTCTGTGCATAACAATTAGCATCTAAAATTGTTTTCAAAATGTAAAAAGTATTCTTGCCTAAGATACATATATTTTTATTAAATATTTCTGCTTTATAAAATAAGCGAAAGCTTTTAAATTTTCATAAATTAAAAACATGAATTTAAAAATAAACTAATGTATACTCGAGTGGTAATTTGTAATTTGCAAAGACATATTAACATTTATGTAATGTAATAAAATTGTCTAACTACTTAACACATTCTTCACAGTTCCCTGAATACTCGGCCTACGCCCTGACACAAAAATGACGACTGTGGTAAGTGGATTTTTTTCAGCGTTTGTATAGTCCGTTTATGTTGAATACCAGTATTTTTTTCAATGTATTCTTTGCCTTCTTTTTCTCTTAATAAATAAGACGTAGAATATTTTTAGAAAATACTGGTATTGAAATTCAACGGAACGTGCAAACGCTGAATGAAATCCTCATACTATAGCCATCGTTTTTGTGTCAACGTGTAAGCCTAGTATTCAGTGGGCTTTGCATATGTGACCATTGATGTGAATTTGCGTCATTTTCAAAAAAAAAAACTTGTTGTAAAACAACGTAACATAGAAGATTAACGACCATGGGTAGGGATGCCTCTTATACAGACGAATGCGGTGACGAATGTTTGAAAAATGTCTAACGGGTTATCGCGGATAACCACTATTTTCGAGTGGTAATATTCCCTTTATTCAAAGCAAAAATTCTGCGTTTGACCCATTCATGACTACATACAGAATTTGTAATCTGTTTCACCGTTTTTTAAAATTGGAAATTTTTGCTAAATCTAATCATAGAAATGCTCTGCTTAAATAAGTTAAAAATTACCATTAAAAATTATTGTATATAACAAAGGATAAATAGGAATAATCAAAAATTTTAAACATTTTATGCGTCCCATACGCAATGATCGGCGCGAAGAGGTTAAATAAGACGGGGATTACTATTGGGAAAAAGTAGCACTCAAATTTAAACAAAGTGACCCGCGGGATGCATTTAAATAGAATAGGCTCAATTTTGGTTTCATTTGTCATATTTTCTAAAAATATAACAGTATATATAGAGGTATGGCTGGTAGCCTTATCTGGATAAATTGATAACTACATTCTACAACAATCTCCAAACAAACTACATTTTAATACATTGTAGATTGTTTGGGTAAAGTGATGGAACATCTTTGAAAAGAGGTGTTAAAGATATTTTTCCATGCCTCATCAATTTCAACTACATATTTCATTTTTCACCAGCCAAATAATTTTCATACAACAATATTCACATAATCTTACGCTGAGAATCATATTTCCGTATAAGGCGGTGGTATATATAGAGTGGTGGCCAAAAGTGTTGACATTTTTGGAAAGTTTCATGTTTTTCAACTTTGTGTGCTTGTAGAATACAGTGAAACCTCCCTGAAAGACCACCTCTATAAGGAGACCACCTCTCATAAAGACCGTTTATTTATGGTCTATAATTTTTTACTATATGCTCAATGTTAATTTTCCTCCATTAAAGGACCACTATTCCTCGTCTCCCTCCCTGAAAGACCACTTTTTAACTTTTCAGTCGAAGAGTAGGATTACTTTCATTTGCATGGGGAAATCTTGAAATTCCAATTTTCTCCGGAAAACACACTCAGCTGAGTCTACTTCCTTAGAATTGGCGAATCAAGTTAATCTCCCCCCCCCCCCCCCGAGGAAAAAACTCTCGTGCAGATTCAAGTTTATCTCAATTATGTTGCTTTTTTTGGAAAAATTTCCGCTTCTTGTTATCACCTCAGTTTTGTTTAACAGTGGAAGTTATAACACAGTGCATATTCGCATTGAAGTGTTTTTCTTGACCAATTTCGATGATGTCTAAGAGAGTTGTGTTACCTTTGGAAGACAAAGTGAAAGTTTTAAGAGCACACGAGAATGAAACATCAGAAAGGAAATTGGCATGAGAGTTTAATTGTTTAATTTAACCGTTTAATTTAATTTAATTTAAACGGTTTAATTATCTATTTCATGCCAAGAAACACTTGTTGAAATCAACAGATTGATAGAAAGTTCAATACCTATTAGAGATGATACTACTAAAATAAATAATTTGTTTAAAGAGATCAAAGAATGTTTATAAATAAAATTTGTTAATGAAAAGCTGTTAAAATCAAGGCAAACTACCGTTAATTCCTTCTTTAAAGCTGTATAGACATGTAATAAACTAATTCAATATATTTTTTGTAGTATGTTTTTCATGAAACTTTGCTTTACCCATCACCTCTATTCAGAGACCACCTCTCTGAAAGACCGATTTTTTATGGTCTAATGGGTGGTCTCCTTAGAGAGGTTTCACTGTATATTAATTTTCTTATTAATTAATATATTAAATACAAACGTTTACACATCAAATTGAAGGTAATTTAATGTAGAATTTAATAATAAAAGCAGTATTACAATACCTGTATTACAAAAAAGTTATGCAACTAATAGTAAGATCTATCTTAGATTTGCAATTTTTTGAAGTGATACTTACACAATCAATACTTAGTAGGATAACCCTTATTTTTTAAGACAGCTTCACAGCGTCTTTTCATCGAGTGCACGAGTGTTTGGAGTTCATCTTTCGTAATCACATTGTGCCAAGAGTCAATTATAGCTTCAATAAGTTGTCTTTTATTGGATGGACGTTTTTTTATACAAGAATTTTCAAACGTCGCCACAAATTTTCAATTGGATTGAGATCAGGGCTGTTTCCTGGCCATGGTAATATATCTATGCCTTTATTTTGAAACCATGCTTTGCATACTTTTGCAATGTGGCATGGAGCTGAATCCTGCTGAAAAATAAATGGTGCGTTGTTGGGGAAGAGATCCCTGATATAAGGTATCAATTTTGGTTCCAGGACAGTTTCGATGTATTTTTTGGCATTCAGGAGGCCATCAATCACTTGAATTCGGCCCACACCATCTGTAGACATACACGCCCAAATCATGACATTTGTTGAGTTTTTTGTAGTTGCTTCAATGCAATCAGGATGAAGTGATTCTCCTACTCTACGTCTCACGTATTTTCTACCATCACTGCCAAAGACCGATATTTTACTCTCATCGCTCCAGATTACTTGCTTCCATTGATTTTATGACCATTTAATGTGTTCTTTTGCCCACTTAATTCGTTTTTCGCGTTGCTTTTGATTTAAATATGGTTTTCTTCCTTGGAATTCTAGCTTGTAGTCCAAATCCTGATAACCTTCTTCTTATTGTTCTTGAACTTATTGCAATACCCGCTGCATTCATTTCACATTTAATGGCACCTGAAGAAATTTTTCTACCTTGAAGGCATAGCCGTTTAATTTTTCTATCGGCAGTAGCACTTGTGCATTTTTTTTGGCCTGATTTGGCCTTATTTTCCACTGATTTCGTTTTTTCGTAACGTAAACAGAACTTTCGTACACCAAAACAAGTCACTGAACCACCAACTTGTCTTGCAATTGCAGCATAAGAGAGGCCATTTTCTCTCAATATGACAATTCGGCTTCTTTTTGTAGATGTCCAGTTAGTTCTTCTTGTTGATGATTTGTTTAAAATTAGTTTCATAAAAAAAAAGAACTTTAAATATTAAAAAACAGCAATACTCTATTTAATTGTACTAGTATGCATCATTCCGCAAAATATTTCCACAACAATAACTCTTTTACCATCCAAATAACCTAAACTACAGTTACAGACTTTTGATTGGTCCTCAGAACAGTGTTTGTGATTGGCTAGTACGCTTTTATTACAAAACACGTCCTTATTCAAAACTATTTGTGTGTGTTTGTTCTACTAAAATGAGCATAACTTTTTTTGTAATACAGATATTGTAATACTGTTTTTATTATTAAATGTTACATTAAATTACCTTCTATTTGATATATAAACGTTTGTATTTAAGTGAAAATTAATATATTCTACAAGCACACAAAGTTGAAAAACATGAAACTTTCAAAAAATGTCCAAACTTTTGGCCACCACTATATATACATAGGTGTTGCGTGACCGAAAATTTTGGGGGGGCACAAATGTTTATTAAGCGCGCACGCACACATTCCCATATATATACATATACAGTGGTATCTTGGTTAAAAACGTCCTCGCAGAAATTTTTCACATTGGGTAAAAGGAATTTAGTTTCGATCTTCTAGCCCCCTAGACCTAAAAGTTCATTTTTCTTAAACATTCGTCGTACATCCATTTTTGAATTTTTTGCGAAATGTTTATGTGATTTTTAGCGTTTTTTCGCGTTTTGGGACAATTTCTTAACATTTTTGTTAGGAATTAAGTTTCAATTTTTTAACACAATATAGTAAAATTTGTCCTCTGTCTTTTTTTTTAAATTTTTTGCGAAATTTTTTTTGTGATTTTTAGCGTTTTTTATCTTTCCGAGGCAATTTTTTAAACATTCGTACGAGATATTTGATTTTATTTTTTCAGCCGATAAAGTACATTTTCTACTCTGCGATTTTTTAAATTTTTGAAAGTTTACTATGCGATTTTTCGCGTTCCGCGGTGATTTTTTTTACATCCGTAAACGGAATCCAACTTCAATCTTTTAGTCCAATAAAGCAAATTTTGTGATTTGCGATTTTTGATTTTTCACGAATTTTTTATTCAATTTTAAGCGTACCGCGGCGATTTTCTTAAACATTCGTAAAATACATCTGGTTTAAATTTTTAGCCCGATATAGTAAATTTTGTCCTCAGTGATTTCTAAATTTTTCTTAAATATTTTATGTGATTTTTAGTGTTTTTCCATGTTTTGTGGCAATTTTTTAACATTTGTGATGCGAATCTGGTTTCAAGCTTTTAACCCATTATTGTAAAATTTGTCCTTTGCGATTTTTAAATTTTTCATGAATTTTGTATGAGATATTTTGCTGTTTTTTCGCGTTCTGCTGCGATTTTTAAACATTCGTAAAAGGAGTCCAGTTTTAATCTTTCAGCCCATTGTACTAAATTTTGAACTCTGCGATTACATTTTGTACTCAATTTTGTACTCACTGAATTTAATCGCGAATTTTTCATGTGACTTTTTGCTGTTTTTTTTTTTTTTTTTTTTTTTTTTCGCGTTTCGTGGAAGTTTTTAACATCTGTAACAGGAATCCAATTACAACCTTTTAGCACAAATTATTTTAGCCCAATATAGTAAATGTTGGTTTTTTTTTCAATAATGTTTATTCGGAACTCGTTATAGTGAATTTGAATTCGTTCGCGAATTTGTTATGCGGGGTTTAGCGTTCTTTCGCGTTTTGCGACTATTTTTTCGACATTCGTAAAATGAATCAAGCTACAATCTTTTAACCCAATATAATAAATTTGGTTCTCTGCGATTTTTAAGTTTTTACGCATTTTGAAGCGATTTTTCTAACAATTGTAAAATAAATCCGGCTTCAGTTTTTAAATACAATACCGTTAATTTTGTCCTCTGCGATTTTTTAATTTTTCGTGAATTTTTTGTGTGATTTTTTTTCACGTTTCGTGGAGATATTTTCACATTCGTAAAAATAATCCGGTTTTAAACTTTTAGCCCAATAGAGTAATTTTCTTTTTCTCTTTTCAATAAAGTTTATTCGCAATCCGTACTATGATTTTAATTTTTCATGCGATTTTAACGCTTTTTCGCGTTCCGTGGCGATTTTTTGACATTCGTAAAAGGAATCCAGCTACAATTTTTTAACCTAATGTAATAAATTTTGTTCTCTGGGATTTTTAAGTTTTTCGCGATTATTCACAAACTTTACGTTTTTGTGCGTTTTGCGGCGATTTTTCTACATTCGTAAAGGAAATCTGGTTTCAATCTTTGAACACAATACAGTAAATTTTGTCTTCAGTGGTTTTTGAATTTTTCGTAATTTTTTTTTCACGTTTTGTGGAGATATTTTTACATTCATAAAAATAATTCACTTTCAATCTTTTAGCCCAATACAGTAAATTTTTTTCTCTTTTCAATAAAGTTTATCAATAAAGTTTTTTAGGTAGCTTTCAATACAAAAAAGTATAAAGCTACCTATTGCAGCCGTTCGGAGGAAAGCAGTTCCGGAAAATTTCGATATATTTTCACCGATCATGACACCCAGACCCCAAAACCACCCTCCGTTCAAATGTTGATTTATATATATATATATATATATCTCCAAATATATATATATATATCTGACCTATGTCATACGATAACGCTCGTATTTATAAATCAATTTTGATGAAACTAATTGTGTGTATTAAGCTCACCAATGTCTCGACCGAGTTCGTTGGCCAGCTTGGTCCGCCATTTTGTTTCAAGATGGCGGCCACTTAAAGATTTAAATTAACTTAAAATCTAAAATAAATATACAAAAAAGTTAAAAATTCAAATTTTAATTACGTGTTAGGCCTTGATACGAGGATTCCAGAGCATTTTTTGGTTTACCTCTATCTTAAAAAATGGCTGAGATAGAGCAGTTTGAAATTCTAGGGTGGCTGACATTTTGAAACAAGACAGCACATTACAAAAATTTTCATTGTTGAAATAATTTTTCCAATCATACGTATAAAACTATATATTCATATCCGTTAGCGCCAATTTCTCGCCAAACATGGCGACATTTGGCGAAATATCGCCAAATTTGGCGACCAAAATAAGTCTTGATAAATGAAGCCAATTTGGCTATTGCTCAATAATTTGGCTAATTTCTTATTCAAATTCAGTAGTAACGAGTCTTTTGTAAACGTTTTCTTTGCATTTTAACTTGCTGTTTTCGTGTAACAGTAGCTAAAATTTTAAACGAAGATATAGGAAAGCTACCTTTTCCTCCCGGTACAGGCCGGAAGGACTTTTTAGCATCATTCGTACAAGATTTTAATTTATCATGCGATTTAAACTTTTTTTTGCGTTTCGCAGCAATTTTTTAACATTTGTTACAGGAATCGAGTTTCAATCTTTTAGCCCAATATAGTAAATTTTGTCCTCTGCAATTTAAAAAAAAAAAGAGAGAGAGAGAGAGAGAGAGAGAGAGAGAGAGAGAGAGAGATTTTTAGCGTTTCTTTGCATTCTGTGGCGAAAGGAATCCGGGAGGGATCGTAAAAGAAATCCGGTTTAAATATATTGTATTAAAATCGCGTACATAAAAAAAATTACCCGATTTTCTGTGGTTTTTCGCTGTTAGCGGCAAATTTTTAACACTTGTAAAATGAATTAGTTTTTAAGCTTTTAGATCAATATAAGTATATTTTGTCCTCTGCAGGTTTTGAATTGCTCGCGAATTTTTTAGCGTTTTTTCGCTTTTTCGGCAAATGTTTTACCTTTTTTTTCGAAACGGAAATAACCAACTTTGTTAAATTTTGCTTTCCTGCGATTAAATTAAAGTTGGAAGGATGCAAAATCGTCGTAACGTGAACTACGATGCTCAAAATATTAAACTGATTTTGGTCGGGAAAAAAAAAAAAAATCAAGGTTAGTTTGATTTGAGACCAGATCAGGCGTAGCCTGCACGGGTGTACGCTGTTGAAAGCAGTTGGAACCCACTACCAGGTTAATTTAATTCGAGGTTCACTTGGAAGAAAAAAACGACCAAGTAAATGAGGAAAGCTCCGCTAGATCATTTTATTGAAATTAATTTTTTGTAATAAATATCATAAACAGCACCACAACAACTGTATCTGGTGCCTGGTGTGTGTGTGTGGGAGGGGCACCACCCGTACCACCCTTGGTACGGCCCTGATAATAAATAAAAGACATTTATCAAACTTTTAAGAAATTTGAAATAAGTTTAAACGGCACTTTTAAGAAGTAACTAATCATTTAATGTATGTGCGCCTGCAAAATTGTATGGAAAATTGCACCTTTGATAACAACGGTTTTGCTTAACAACGGTACTTCTGGAACGGATTACCATCGTTTACCAAGGTACAGCTGTATATTAAAAACAGCTCATTCAAGAAGACTTAAATTTTGAAAAAGAAATCATAACCATTGCATCTCAAAAATGCGAAGGTAGAAGATTAAGTGCTTTCAATAAAAAATAATAATAAGTAAGAGAGGGGAACATATTTAATAACTAAATGAAGAAAATTTTAATTATTTTTTATAATCTTAGTGATGTGTGGTTGCATTCCATTGGTAAATAATTCCAGCGACACAGCTTGGAAAAGCAGGATATTTATGACTTGATTAAATTATAATTAAAGTTACAAGAAATTAAATGAAATATATATTGCCGGGAAACAGAACTCCCGCTCTGATAAACACAACTACATTTTCTAAAGTCTACAGACGGAATGAGAAGGGGAAAAAGTACTTGTAGATGCTAACCGCAGACAGCGGGAAAAACAGCTGACACATTGAAATTGTCCGCAGCTGTAAGAGAGTGATAGTTCAAACTTTCGTTTAATGAATCTTCGTATCAGGGTTTGTACCGCACAACACAATTTTTGCTACCAAATTCATCACTTCAAAGAAAAAGAGTTGAGCTATTTATACTGATCTGACATCTGATTAAGTAAAAAAAAAAATGAAGAAATATAAAATGAAAATTAAAGTAGTTATTTCATTTCCATTGGGTCAATACAAGACAAGTTTTAATTGACTGTATCATATTTTAGAAATTGATGTTCAGAAAGTTGGGGGGGGGGGGGGCACGTGCCCCCTCTTGCCCCCCCGAGGCTACGCCTATGTGTATATATGTATATATATATATATATATATATATATATGTATTAATATTATTAGATTTAAATTAGATTTTATAATTTTGCTTATCATTGCTATAAATATGTTTGCAGATTTTGAGATAGTGCTTTAAGGGGTTCGATTCTCTTTTAAAATTCATGATATGTGACTTTGTAATAAACGCTGAACGTATCTTTGTTGGCTATGCACTTTTTACAGTTTTCGTAGTAAAATCTAAACTTTGGCGGGTTTTTTTTTTAACGCTTTCAACAGAATTGAAAAGTGTTTATGAATTCGGTTGTCCGTCTGCCGTCTGTCCGTGCTCTAATTTACTTAAATATAGCTGGATCGCTATGCAATTCATATATGTTAATGAAGCTTACTATGGCATGTTCGGTATTGAATATGAAGTATGTAGCGTTTATATTTCATTAACAGGGACACTCAGAAGAATTCCGTTACATTACGATGTATGAGGTAAAATCGTTTGCGGTGTATTTTAATGATGTTATACTATTTTAAACATATTTAATTTGATATATATCATTCAGGTGCACTAAAAGAAGCTTTCTCTAGAATATGGTGTGCATAGTATTTATGGATCATTTACATACACAAAAATTCGGTTACAATGCGGTTTAAAAAGAATGATTACTGGAAGTGCGTTTTAAGTTCTGATACGTGTTTTTAAATTAAATTATGATATTTCCTATTACTTGGTCTGCACAAATTCTGTAGATAATATACACAGAAGCCTAAAAGATCTTGAATACAATTCCGTTTATTTACGGAAACTGCTTTTGTCAAAGCATTCTGGAAGTGTTGGAAAGCTTTCATAATCTATGCTTGACGCATGATTTTTCGCTCTTGTTTATTAATTATGTCACTCACTTTATGTGTAGAAATATTAAAGCCACGCTTTTCATACCTTATTTTAATAAGTGAATAAGAGTAATTTTCTTCGTAAAGCGCATATACATAGTCGTCGATACATAGTTTGTTTTCTAGCGACATTTTAAAGCAAAGAATATTTTTAGTGATGCAGACGATAATTAAACCCTGTTCCGAATTGATGCCATAAAGAGTTTTTTTTTTCATTTAAATTTAAATCACACATAAAGTCAAAATCGTTATAAAATATGTGAACATTCTCTGTATATCTAAAGTTTATTTTCACTGTCGGTTTATAATTACAAATAAATCTGAATTAATAGGTTTTATTCAATAAAGTACTTATGAAAACAGTTAACGTTTTTGAAATACGCACGCTTGCTTAGATATAATTAGTAAATGTTAATCCACTAAATTAGGCAGCATGATGTATTGAATTATGAATGGCAGGTTGATTTATTATTAGTACCTTTAATATAACACTTTCATAACTGTCTGTATGAAATTACGGTACAAGGGCTGGCAGCAATGTGACCAATATATGTACTATAATTCAGATAATTACTACATACGTATACCGTAAATTATTTTCATGTATATATACCTTAACTAGTCGGATGTGCCAATCCCAAAACTTTCTTCTATCTCAGTCATGTTAATACTTCAAAAATCGCTATCACATCGCCAATAAAATCCATACTTTTCGTCATTCTGTTTCGTCATGTTGTATGTCAGCTGATTACGAATCGTCGGGTTACAGGGATGCGAACAACCGATGTATACTAAACTACGAAAAGTCCTTCTGGCCAACAGATAGCCTCCATATTCCTTGGTTTTACGATTTTAGCTAATTTTACTGGAAAACACGAAGGTAAAATGCGTGGAACCTAAATAAAGAAGACTCAATCCCAATTCTCGTCAACATTGAATTTGAATGAGAATATCGCCAAATTAGTCCTCTACAGCCAAGTTGGCTTCATTTGTGGCAACTTATTTTGGGCGCCAAATTTGGTGATATTCCGCCAACTGTCGCTAAGTTTGGCGAGAATTTGACGTTGGTGAATATAAATATATAGTGTTAAGCATATAAGAATAGGAACAATGGTTGCAACAATGAAAGAATATTTGCCGAAACCATGTTAACTAAAACTCATAAATTAAACCCGTTTATGGATGAATTCTGCTGGCTTGTTTGAAAATGTCAGCCACCCTAAAATTTCAAACCGCTATATCTCAGCCATTTTCTAAGATAGAGGCAAAAAAAAATTGCTCCGGAATCTCAAGGCCGAACATTTAACGAAAAAAAGTTTTAGGATTTCTAATTTTTTTGAATTTGCACATCTTTTTAAATTTGAAATCTTTAAATGGCTATCACAGCGCTCCCTTTCGTCGAAATATCCCCAAATTCTAATAGAACCTGCTTGCCATAGCCAAAAACATAGAAAAAAAACGTGGTTCAATTTGCAGCATAACTTCATACACTTTTCGCTGATACAATAGTGAAAATGGAACAAAAATATCGATCACAGTGACCCTTTTCGTCGACATATCCCCAAATTCTGATAGAACCTGCTTGCCATAGCCAAAAACTTAGAAAAAAAATTTGGTTCAATTTGAAGCATAACTTCATACACTTTTAGATGGTACAATGAAGACGGACAGACGGACAGACGGACAAACGGACAGACGGACAGACGGACAGTCGACCATTTTGAAAAACATGTTTTTCGGAATCTCTGACCCCTAAAACGTGTAAATCCGTCGAAAACTGGAAGTCGAAAAAAATTTCGATTACAATACTTTCTTCTATTATAGATAGAAAATAAAGTAAAAATGTGCTGCAATTTGAAGCATAACTTCATACACTTTTCGATGATACAATAGTGAAAATGGAACAAAATTATCGATCACAGCGCCCCTTTCATCGAAATATCCCCAAATTCTGATAGAATCTGCTTGTCATAGCCAAAAACATAGAAAAAAATTAGGTTCAATTTGAAGCATAATTTCATGCACTTTTAGGTGGTACAATAGTGAAAATGGAACAAAAATATCGATCACAGCGCCCCCTTTCGTCAAAATATCCCCAAATTCTGATAGAATCTGCCTGCCATAGCCAATAACATAGAAAAAAAATTAGATTCAATTTGAAGCATAACTTCATACACTTTTCGATGATACAATGAAGACACACAGATGGACAGACGGACAGACAGACATTTTGTAAAAACATGTTTTTCGGAATCTCTGACCCCTAAAACGTGTAAATCTGACGAAAACCGAAAGTCGAAAAAAATTTCTATTACAATACTTTTTCCTATTATAGATAGAAGAAAATAAAAATTAGGTTCAATTTGAAGCATAACTTCATACACTTTTCGATGGTACAATAGTGAAAATGGAACAAAAATATCGATCACAGCGCCCCCTTTCGTCGAAATATCCCCAAATTCTGATAGAACCTGCTTGCCATAGTCAAAAAATTAGAAAAGAAATTAGGTTCAATTTGAAGCATAACTTCATACACTTTTAGATGGTACAATAGTGAAAATGGAACAAAAATATCGATCACAGCGTCCCCTTTCGTCGGAATATCCCCAAATTCTGATAGAACCTACTTGCCATAGCCAAAAACTTAGAAAAAAAATTAGGTTCAATTTGAAGCATAACTTCATACACTTTTCGATGGTACAATGAAAAGACACACAGACGGAGAGACGGACAGACGGACGGACGGACAGACGGACAGACGGACAGACAGACATTTTTTAAAAACCTGTTTTTCGGAATCTCTGACCCCTAAAACGTGTATAAATTCTTCGAAAACCGGAAGTCGAAAAAAATTTCGATTACAATACTTTCTTCTATTGTAGATAGAAGAAAGTAAAAATGGATAAATACCGTATATATGTAATGTAAAACCAATTATAATCGATATCTATATTGTATATTAAGTACGCAGTATGGGTACGGTAAAATCATTTAAAATCGCTATAAATACTGCATATTAAATACAAAATTATTCAAATTACATCTCTATAATAAAACTGTAAGTCATGTGACTGTCCTCAACAGTTCCGGGATGCCGCATCGCTTTTTCATATGCCAAGCGGCCATTTTTATTCAAAATTATTTTTTCGAATAAACTGCATAAAAGTTACATTTTAAGAAAGATCGTTCAAAAAAAATTAATATTTGAGAGATGACTTGCGTTCAATTATGTATATATTCTGCAATAACTTCAGTCGAAAGATTCGCAGTTCAAATTCTCTATTCATAAAAGTAAACAAAAAAAAGATTGATTCGTCGTGAACATTTAAAATATTTAATCATGGAGGTATAATCATTCGCAAAGCAAGTTCTCCGCGAATGAATTTTTGGACCGCTGCCTCGCGTCAAAAAAATAATTCGCACCAGTGAGACAATCAAAGTTTACCATAATTATGTGCTATACAACTCAACTTTCGGACCTTTTCTTGACGTAAATTGAACTCATGTAATAATATTTAATGAATCAGATTTTTAGCATTTTTAAAATCGCTAATACAGCTTTTATTTATCGCGTGTACAAATTAGAAATGATACTTTGATTTTGAAATCAAATGTTTTGATTTATGATATTATTTCTTATTTATTTATTTATTTTCTCTTTTAAATGAAAAGTGTGAAGTATTTTAAATTTATGTAATATAAGCATTTTAGATTAAAGTTAAGTATTTTAAATGAAATGAGTGACAGGTTTATAATTTAAAATTAAATTAATTGTAGTATGAATGACGGTGATGGGAACGATATTTGGCGAATTATCATCTGCTCCCGGCTAACAAAAATACTCATAATTAAAAAAAAGAATAAAAATAAATAAATGATAGTTTGTTGTAAATAAATATTGATATACATATCAAAAATAATTTATAGAATTAAAATAAAAAATAAAAGTAAATAAACAACAATTTCCATAACAAAGTTTTCGCCAAATTGGCGGGGGAGGGGGGGGGGAATCGCGCCAACGTGCGTATGTGACATTTGTGCCCAAAAAATATGCGAAATGCTACCATGATCGCAAAAGTTCATGATTTGTCTATTAGAATCTTCCGATTTGGCGAAGGATTAAGGGAAAATTAAATTATGAATAAATGTAACGTGTTGCAACGTTTAACATACATTTAAGGGAGACCAAACTGGTCGCCAGTGGCGGCTAGTTTTTATATATTTCTTCCACCACACAGAAAGATGGGGATTATTACAACAATACCATATTTTTAATAGCATTTTTATTTTTTCCTTTTCTTTTACTCTTAATATTTTCTTAGGTTCTAGATAAGTAAAAACATTCAATTTTAATGCACGATCTTTCGAACTACAGCTACTCCAGTGTACAAATAACACTATGACATTTTAAATTGTTAGCATTACCAATTATAATTTTAGTGTAAAACTGTTGCTTGTATTATTAAAACTTATATTGAAGTATTTGTTTCATCTTTAAAAGAAATTTTATGTGCAATTAATCATCTAAACTTGAATAATATGCTAAAATACTTCATGCAATTAGCAATTGCAGATTAAAGCATGTGACATCCCATTACCTTATATAAAGACTTTTAAAACATTTATAAGAAGCTAATTAATATTAAAATAAGGAAGTAAGATATATATTTCACTATCTAAAATTTATTTTCGATGTCCGTTTTAAATGTAAATAAATTTGAATTAATATGTTTTATTCTTTGAAGTATAATTAGTAAAAGTCTATCCCCTAATTTAGGCAGAATGATTTATTGAAGAAATAAACTGAAAGATAAAAATAATATAACAGCAGAAATAGTTAAGCAACTAATTAATAATTATGTTCTTTCATGATAATGATATTGCAAAAATGATATGTTAACGATGCAGTAAGTTTTCCGTTTCCTTTAGCAGTTCTGGGTTAGTTAGGTTAATTTTTTTTCTTTAATTGTAAAATACATAAATTAAGTTTTATACTATTGAATTTTATTATGTTATTACTATCTTTAATAACACTTTAAAAAATTTCTGTGTAAAATTACACAACATGTATTGGCAATAATGTGATCAGTATATGTACCATAATTCAGATAATAAGTACGTACGGTGTAAATTATTTTAACGAACATGTACCGTAAAACAAGTGTGTATACCGTATATATATACTGTAAAACCAATTGTACTCAGTTTCTATACTGTATATTAAAAAAGTTATGTACAATGTATATTAAATACACGACATAAGCTCGGTAAAAGCACTTAATATCGGTATATATAGTGTCTGTTAAATATCGCAATATAGTTACTTTTCGTAAATAGGGGGAACGCAAACTCATTCCAGAAAACACCTTAGGTGTACAAAGAGAGGTATCTGCTCGAGTTAGCCTTCTTATCTTTCTCACCGCCGCGACCTGATATATCCGTTCACTATGCTGTAGGTTTCACAGCAATAGAAATTTTGTTTAATTTTATATAATTCTACAAATATAATGCATTTTTAAAACATCAAGTAATGATTGAGACTCTCAAGGATTATACTTATATACGTGATTAACTTTTTTATCTCAAGTTTGAAAATTCAGATTTTTTAAGCATTTAAAAAAAATTACAGTGAAAACAACATTACAAATTTGCCCTTTTGCTCGGCGGTCAGGAGGTTCTTATACATAAAGACATTTCATAGCACCAAACAAGCACGAATCTGGAGGCACGGCATTGCCTCCGCCAAGTCGAGAGAGGACAGCCGTAAGCATACTTTTCTGAAAGCAACTCAGGGCACTTTTGACCCCCCCCCATATCTCAGCACTGGAGTATCCCAAAAATTTGAAACTTCGTTTTTCTAGAGTATTTGGCACACAGGACCAAAATTTAAAATTACAACTTTCTGTCTTTTCTAGTTCAGACGATATATGAACTCAAACATTCGATTTTTTGTCACTCACTCACTGACTCGTTCACGCGTCATCAAAAAGGTTAGGTAGATCCCGTAGCCCTAGAATCTTGACATTTGGTGAAAAGGTAGTGTTTGGGATACAAAGAAAGAAAAAATTATAAAATTTGGAAAATTCGAAAAAAAAACATTCGAAAATTCAACAAATTCCATCAAAATTGAAAATTGAAAATAATACGATCTTGTAGTCTTAGAAACTTAAGATTCGGTGTGAAGGTAGTGTTTAGTATCCAGAAAAAGAAAACATCAAAAACACCAAAAAATTGAAAGCAAAATTGAAAAAATCGAAAAATCGAAAAAAATCGAAAAATTTCAAATAATCCGATTTTGTTGCGCTAGAAACTTGGAATTCAGAATAATGGTAGTATTTAGGATGCAAAATAAGGAAAAATTCAAAATTCCGGAAAATTAAAAAAAAATTTCAAAAATTTGAAAAATTCGAAAAAAATTGAAAAAATTAAAATAATTTGATTTTTTAGCCTTAGAAACTTAAAATTCGCAGTAAAGATAGTGTTTAGGATTCAGAATAAGTTAAAATAAAAAACGCAATAAAATTCGAAAATAAATTTAAAAAAATCGAAAAAATCGGAAAAATCGAAAAATAAGGAAAATTTGAAAATAATTCGATTTCATAGCGCTAGAAACTTGAAATTTGGAATAAAGGTAATATTTAAGATACTAAATAAGGAAAAATTTAAAAATATGGATAATTTAAAAATTACCCATAAATTAGTGCAGACGATATATGAACTCAAAGTTTCGATTTTTTGTCACTCACACACTCACTCACTCTCGCGTCATCAAAAAGATTGGGTAGATCCCGCAGCCACAGAAACTTAAAATTTGGAATAAAGCTAGTGTTTCGGATACAAAGAAAGAAAAAATTATAAAATCCGGAAAATTAAAAAAAAAAAACATTCGAAAATTAAAAAAATTCGAACAAAATTGAAAATTGAAAATAACACGATCTTAAAAACTTAAAATTTGGTGTGAAGGTAGTGTTTAGAATTCAGAAAAAAAACATCAAAAACACAAAAAAAAAAAAAAAAAAAAAAAAAAAAAAAAATTGAAAATAAAATCGAAAAATCGAAAAATTGAAAATAATCCAATTTTGTTGCGCTAGAAACTTGGAATTCGGAATAAAGGTAGTATTTAGGATGCAAAGTAAGGAAAAATTCAAAAATCCAGAAAATTTAAAAAAAAAATCAAAAAATCGAAAAATTCGAAAAAAATTGAAAAAAAATTAAAATAATTTGATCTTTTGGCCTTAGAAACTTAAAATTCGCGGTAAAGATAGTGTTTAGGATTCAGAATAAGTTAAAATAAAAACGCAATACAATTCGAAAATAAAATAAAAAAATCGAAAGAAATCGAAAAATAAGGAAATTTTGTGCGTATATAATTAGTCTTAATCATATTATCTCATCCCATCCCATAACATAGTAAGCTGTAATAACTTCCCTGTGCTGCGTAATTGCCAAGTCACAAAATAATATTTAACTAAAGATGTAGAGACTAGGAGTGATTTGTGAATGAAAAATTCAGAGTTAATAAGATAGCTAAACTTGGCTTTACACGATCTCAGTACTTTTTACGGTAAATGAGTTACGAGACTTGGCTGCATTTTTTACAGGTGACTTTTTGATGAGATACAACAGAGCTGGACAGATAACGTATTTGATTTTGTATTTTGCGAATCTTTTTTACCATTTCTTAGGTTTTAAAAGTTGGATATTCAAAACAAACACGTTATTTTTTTTAAGTACATTTTTCTCAAAAGGCAAGTTAGAATAAAAAGAAAAATGCTCGTCTATAAGAAAAATATAACATTTTAATAGGATTACATAAGTATGAACAGTTTCAAAAGATCGTGGATAATTTTTGAACTGGGACAATAGATTTTTTTCTTTTTGTTAACTGGAGTATTTTACAATAAAATATGGGGAAAAAATCTTTTTTGCTTTGAAGTATGAAAAAACCTTAACATCTTTTATGAGATGTATTTCTCAGCTTCTCGCCCACAAAATTCACTTTTTTTAGCGGATATTACTGTTTACGAGAATATTAAAAAAGTGTTTCAATCACTCCGAATTCTCATTCATCTGTCCTTTTACCATTTTTTTATTCAACAAAGCGCAGTACCATCAATAAAATCTTTTCAGTGTAAACAAATGAGCACTTATGTATTACAGTATTCGTGATATTACTTTATCAGTTATAATACCATCTGCCCACAGTTTTGCTTCAGCCAAATGAAAGAGTTCACGGAATCAAATAATTTTATTTTAAATAACCAAACTGAAATATTGAAAAACGAAAACTATAAGCATACATGTTATTTTACACTGGTGGACAAAACTTAAGGACCAGGAAGAAATGGGCATGTAAATGAAAATCTACGTGTGATTGTGGATCAAAAGGAAACAATCGTATTGACAGTATGTTCAACAGGATTTAATAAAAACAATTTGTTGAAAGGATGTATACAGGGTGCTACAAGAGGTTGTTTTTCTGAAACGTGCATATTGTCCAAATGCAAAGAAAAGAAAATATTTACACTAAATAATCATCAGTGCTATGTCAGTAAGAGATGTGGCCACCATGTAATACAAATCAACTTTCAGCTGGCGTGTCATACTCAGAGCAACATGATCCAGTAACTGTTGAGGCAAGTTGTCCCATTCTTATTTCACTGCATGGATGAGTATTTCCTTGTTTGTGGAAGGAAATTTTTGGGAAACAATACGTCTCTGCACGGCATCCCATATATTTTCAATGGGATTCAGGTCAGGGGAACCCGCTGGCTAGGTTATACGATGGATATCTTCAGCGTCAAGACAATCTTGTACAGCCTGTGTGCGATGACAAGTTGCGTTATGATGCCTAAAACGAAACCTTTCACCTCAAAAAACTTGAACATGTGGGAGCAGAATGTCTTCAATGTAGTGTTGGCCGGTCATGAACCTTGGTCAAGCACATGAAAAATATAACATTTTACTAGGATTACATAATGTATGAACAGTGTCGAAAGAACGTGGATAATTTTTGAACTGGGACAATAGATTTGTTTTATTTTCGTTAACTGGAGCATTTTCCAATAAAGTATGGCAAAAAAATCTTTCATGCTTTGAAGTATGGAAAAACTTAGCATCTTTTATGAGATGTATTTCTCAGCTTCTCGACCACAAAATTTACTTTTTTTTAGCGGATATTACTGTTTTCGAGAATATCAAAAAAGTGTTTCATTCACTCTGAATTCTCCTCTATCTGCCTGTTTACCATTTTTTTATTCAACAAAGCGCACTACCATCAATAAAGCGCAGTCACTATTATACCATTATCGCACTGGCTTAGATATTTATTCCTTCGTTTATAAGTTCTTGAGGATAAACAATTTTTCCTATGTACCCCGATTAACTTAGATTATAACCTTTAATTTATGATACGCTATGTGTGAGAAACATTTAAAGACAACAGACAAAGCGGTTTTTCAAACAAATGAACCATTAACGACATGTAAAACAAGAACTCGGTAAAAATTAAACTACAAAAAATTTCAGAGAATTTTGCAAAATTTATTTTACTGAAATATACAGGGTGTCCGAAAAGACATTCCCACCCTGATTGCAAAATTTGTTCACAATATATAATATATATATATATTAAGACACAATATATAAGATAGATATGTGAAACTGTTGCCGAAATGTTGGAAAACTAACCAAGTTCTTTTTGCTGGTTTCCGTAGCGTGGCTGTATTGTAGTCGTATCAGCGTCCACGAAACCGGACCACGTACCGATAAATGGCCGACCATCAACTTTAGCTGAAGGGTGGAAGAAGTGAGTCATTATTGTGAGTTGCGCAGTCCCAAGAAATCAGTGTGTATGACCTCACATGAATTACAGATGCCATAATGGTCTCCTGAAACTAATGATACACTGAGCTTTTTCTTGATTTGTGTACATTTCACGTTTCCTGGACACTAACACTGCTACACTGCAGCCACGTTAGGAAAGCCTGCAACCAAAAAAAAAAAAACTTGGTTAGTTTTCTAATATTTTGGCACCAGTTTCACATGTCTATCTTATATATAGCAGATTTCTTAATAAATTTTGTAATCAGGGAAAGACTTTTCGGACCCTCTGTATATATATATATATATATATATATATATATAATTATAATATATTTGAATTCAAAATACAAAAAATAAGTCCTTGAAACAAATCTAACCAAATCTCCATTTTAAAGATAGGTAATTATAAAGTGTATACATAACATATATATTATGTATGTATGTATGTTTACAGAATTTCCGGTCCATTAAGCAAATATTTTTTATTAATTTCTTTCATGAATCGTTTTAAAATTTTCTTCGTACCTTTTTGCATATGACATTTAAATAAAGATTAGAGAAGCATAACAAGTTTTATATTATAGGGGAGACATGGAATGTTTGACTAAAGTTTTAATAAAATTTTTCGTAATTTGTGTTTTATATACAATAGTATCTCAGTTCTAATCATATAAGTATGTCATGTATTATTTTTTTACGGCATCATTACTCAAAAAAAGGCGCTAAATGATTTTTTAAAAATATTTTCTATAACTATGCAAACTGAGTCATTTCAAGGTTTTTTAGACTTCCCATTACAGGGAGGTTTGACATATTATATATAAAAAAATCTTCTAATAATCATATTTGGTAAAACGTAATTTGCTTCTGCACGACAGTTATTTAGTTTATTTTATTAAATAAAAATTTTTCGTTCAAACATATTTACAGGGTGATTATAAAAAAACTAATCCGACATTTGGGCCTCCTAACTATAATACCATTCACAGAAAGTGAATGAAATTTTGGCAAAAGGCATTTTGAGGTATGCACTCAAGAATGATATGCAAAACAACAGTGTCACTCAAGCAGTTACGGTTACAGTGAGAAAATTTCGAAAAAATCAAATGGTAACACCCCGTTTTTTGTTTTGGAATGTGATCTCCATTGTGAAAAACCTTAAATAGCGTTGGAAGGGCAACTGTAGCATGAAAATCACCGGCGGTAGATAGGCTAAAAGTGAGGACAACCAATAAGGACAAAGAAGCAGCATAAAATAAAGCATTTTATTGTGTTTCACAAATTTTCCACATGACCTTCTTCACACACGATGACACTTTGCATGCGGCTGATGGTGGATAGCACTACAGCACGCATCATGGCAATAGGAATCTCTTGAATCGCAGTTATGATGGCATCTTTCAAATCAGATGCAGTTTGAGGACGAAACTGATACACTTTGGATTTCAGATATCCCCACAGCCAGAAATCCATTGGTGTCAGATCAGAAGACCTTGGTGGCCACGGAAACGGGAAATGACGGGAGATAACTTTGTCACCAAACTGTTGAGTTAAGACACGTTTGACTGAAGACCCGACATGTGGAGGAGCACCATCTTGCATCCACACAACTTCAGATAAAGCATTTTACCGTTGCAATGCGATATTCGCGTAATGAGTTAACATGTCCAGATAGCGAGCACTCGTTACTGTACACGTTTTCAAATCACCGGCAGTAACCTCTTCAAAAAAGTAAGGCCGAGGATGAACGTACTCGTTATACACACCACACAGTCACTTTTTCCTCGTGTAATGGACGTGCATGCACATCATGTGGATTGTTCTCTGTCCAGTACACACAATTTTTCGAATTCATGTTACCATTAACGAGAAATGCGCTTCATCTGTCCACAGAATGCGTAAAGGCCAGCTGCTATCTTCATCGTACCGGATAAGGAATTGATTTGCAAAATCCAGCCGTAATTGATAGTCTCCCGCTTCCAACATCTGGACACGCTGGAATCGATACGGAAACATGTTTAGAACAGAGCGCAGAATCTTGCGTACTGTTGAATTCGGCAGATCCAGAACACGTGAAACACAGCGTGCAGTTGCGGGACAAACTGTGCTTATCGTCTGATGGACTTCTGCAACAGCTTCCACAGGAACTGAAGGTCGTCCAGACCGAGGTCGATCGCATGTGCAACCAGTTTCTTCAAATTTATGAATCAAGTCCCGTACAGCTTTATCAGTGCACGGGCCTCGCTGTAATCCATGGTTTCTGCGGTAAACGCGCAATGTCTCTGCGGCATTTTGTCCATTCACGTAATCAATCTTTACGATTTCCCCACGTTCTTTCCCTGAAAGCGGCATCTTGTTCGGAATGGCAGAAAAGAACATACGCGGCTCGCATTTCGCAGTGCCTTTTCTTTCACCTAGCGTGACGACGTCAGCCATGACTGTGTCTTACGTAGAACCCGAAATTTGTGTTTCTTGGTTTCTTCTTCTCGTTTTGTGGAGAACTAATCAGGCTGGGATATCAGCCAAAGAAACGGTGTGACGTGTGACGAAAATAAAACGAAAATTAATGCTCTGGTGCACGGCAGAGTCCTTTTTACTTTTCCCTTGCCTAGTTCCGATGATTTTTATGCTACAGTTGCCGTTCCAATGCTATTTAGGGTTTTTCACAATGGAGATCACATTCCAATACAAAAAACTGGATGTTACCATTTGATTTTTTTTCGAAACTTTCTCACTGTAACCGTAACTGCTTGAGTGACATTGTTGTTTTCCATATCATTCTTGAGCGCATACCTCAAAATACCTTTTGCCAAAATTTCATTCAGTTTCTGTGAATGGTATGATAGTTAGGGGCCCAAATGTCGGGATAGTTTTTTTATAATCACCCTGTATTTCACATAATTACTGATTGTGGTGCCAGTTTAATGCTAAACAGAGCTGCCAATAAAGCAAAATTTTTATTTACTTAATTGACACATACAAACTAAGGATGACTTTATCTGCATTACTAATATTTTCCAATAATAATATTTCCCTTATTTAATGACAAATTAAAATGTAATGACTATTCGAAAATAGTGATCGACTTTTGAATAAAAAGATCCACTAAATTAGCAACCTTGTGAGTAAAGCTACTACTGGTCTTTAATATTTTAATACCTCATATTTAAATTTTTCTATTCAATGAAAATTTTCATAACCAGCGAAGTCAAAGGTCATCTTCAAAGCAACACTTCCTGAACGATTATTAGTTATTGGATGGAATAGCTCCTAGCTGATCCTCAGAAGAAATATTTTTATTTCTCATTAAATGTAGTTTCGAAGTTGTGTAGTTTTTCTTAAATGCTATCAATATGTCGGTATAGTAAAGCCGCAGTTGCTTATTTATAAAGACTACTTATGATTGCGTAATATCATGTTTAGAAATCGTTGAAGTGATATATCAATACTTTGTGAATCTCCTCTTTCAATTTGAAAAATATCAAAACGGAGTAACATAGATCAATTTTATTTTATTTTCCGTTATTTTTTACGGCTCTATAAAGTGAGGCATTGGATTTAATTAATGTTAAGGATTCAAAGATTCTATTTATAGTTAATATTAATTTGATTAATCTATTCAGTTTTGTTAGAAGCGAAGATTACCTATAAACTCAAAGAATACGTGTTTATAATTATCGTTAATATTTGTATGTGATTACGCACTTTAGGAGAAATATATTTTTTGACATTGTAGATTCTTTGCTGATTTCAAAAACAATATTTCCTAACTTTTCCTTTAATTGTATAACATAATTTTCTGAGGAATAAATTCAGATAAGTTTGTTCATAGTTAACAGTTTAAAGATTTTAAGTTAAAGTAATTTTTATTTCCAATACTTTATGTTGATTAGTAAAAGATTAAACTAACACGCACATTAAAACCTCTTTATTTGTTAATACTCTGATATGTTGGAAAAACCTCTTTGTTTAATTATTTTTAGATTTATTTCAATTTAAATTAATTTTTGATGTAATTTATGTGGTATTACTGGAAGAACTCTTGTACAGAGAAATTAAAAATCTTCGTCTTTTGTATTTATAAATGTTTAACATTTTCCAGGACGAGTATAATGTATACATTCCCATATGTTTTAATTTTTTAATATCTGAATTTTTAGTCGTAATCTTTGCCTTAATTCTTAGGATAAATAAGGCGAAAAATTCTATACTGAATTAGTGGCATTAAAATTTTAAATGTCGTTAAATGACGTCCATCCTGAAAGGGTTTGGGAAAGTAGAGAACAACTAATATTTTTTTAAGATAAATAAAAGTATGTGTATACTTGCCAACTGTCCCATTTTTAACCTGGAATACCCGTTCTTATAAACATACTTAAACTAGGAATTTTATTTAATGAAGAATGTTAAATAGATTTCAAATGAACTACAACATTCAAGCAAGACACATTTAATCAAATACATTTCTTGTTCAAAGCATGTTTGTTTGATTTTTTGAAAAAAAAACGGAAGGTTAGCCAACAGGCATTTGCATGTAAAACTAATTTGAATTTCTGAAATTGTTACTTTTCTATTCTGTATAGCTATTTAAAACCCAAAGATATATTACATTGTCCAGATGTCTTTTTTTCCCCTCCTGAAAATGCATATAATTAAAAATGGGTTACCACCCATAAAATTCTTATTATTCTGTTAACCATAGTTGTAATTATGTATTTTATCTCATAGATTATAATCTTTGATTATTGACGCGCTATTTGTGACAAACATTTAAAGACGACATACAAAGCAGTTTTTCAAACAAGCCAACCCCTGAAGACATGTAAAACAAAAACTCGGAAAAAATTTATCTACAAAAACTTTTTAGAACATTCTACTTGTACACAAAATTTATTTCACTGAAATATACAGGGTGTCCGAAAATACTTCCCCATCCTGATTACAAAATTTATTCATACCTGCTATATATACGATAGACATGTGAAACTGTTGTCGATATGTTGGCAACTAACCAAGTTTTTTTGTAGCAGGTTTCCGTAACGTGGCTGTAATGTAGCCGTATCAGTGTCTAGGAAACCTGACCACGTACCGATAACAGGCCGACCATCAACCTTAGCTGAAAGAGTGGAAGAAGTGAGGCAGTCTTTTGTGCGAAGTCAGTGTGGACGTGCCAAGAAATCAGTGTGTACGGCCTCACATGAATTATTACAGATGCCAAAAGGGTCTCGTGAAACCAGAGGTACACTGAGCTTTTTCTTGATTTGTGAACATTTACGGTTTCGTGGACATTGACGCTGCTACACTACAGCCACGTTACGGAAACCTGCAACAAAAAAAACTTGGTTTGTTTGCCAAAATTTTCGCACCAGTTTCTTGTGCTGTTTTTAAACTATGCAGTAGCTTATTTCATCATAATATATTTTAAACATAAACTTTGCGTTCAGAGTAATTAAAATTTTCTCTTAAAAAATCAGCTTGATTTAAGGGAAATAGAGATAGAAACTTTAAACTTAAGCAACAAACACAAAATTCTAATTTCTGAACACGTGAGTACTTAAAAGGAATTCTATAAAGAGCAAGTGTAGAAAAGACAGCACTAACAGCACGGCCAGTCGATGTGAAGTACCCCTGACGTCACACATGGTTAGAAGTGTCACAATCGCTACGGTGAATCAAAATATGGGATATTTCACTGTTTCATTATTACTCTCAAATGATTGTTAACACTGAAAAGTCACTGTGACTGTCGCTTTGTGATGGGTCACCAGGTGACATTACATTGAAGTCACCTTGTGATTCTCAAGTCACTGTCAGTTGAAGACTGAACTTTGAAGTCATTGTGAGAATTGCATTGTGATGAGTCGCCAAATAATGTCACAATGAAGTCGGATGGTGACTTTCCGGTGATCGACACTCTATTGTGAAGTTATCATTGCACTCTTTTGTGAAAAGTCACCAGATGATTTCATTTTCTGTCACTTGAGAACTCGTCACAGAACAGCTATCATGATGACTTTACAATGGAGTGTCAAAATGTCAGTCACATGCGACTCACAAGATGACTTCATTGTAAAGTCACCTGGTGACTTGTCAAAAAACAGAGTCATGGTGACTGTTCAGTGGAGTGACCAAATGAGAGTAAAAATGAGACGAATGAAAGATATCACATTTCTGTTCATTGTAGTGACTGTGACAATTGTGACCATTTGTGATGTCAAGAAGACTTCACATCGACTGTCTGTGCTGTTAGGGTAGTACCTATTTTCTACACTTGCTGTTTATAGAATTTCCTTTTGAGTACTCAAGTGTTCAGAAATAGCATTTTGTGTTTGTTGCTTAAGTTTTGCACACTAGTGTATTTTTTAAGTCAATTAGAAACGTATGCGGGTGAAAAGGAGTTAACTTTATGAAAACGTACCATTAAGCTGCACAGAGTTCTTATGTTAAACGTAAAGACAAGTTACATTCTCCAAGTGCCTTTTTTAAAGCAGCTGAAAATAGATGCAACTAAGAATAAGCTACCATTCCAAAAAAAATTATTAATCTGTTAACATAGTTATAACAATGAATTCTGTCACATAACTTCTTATGTCACATTCCAGTTAAGCAGGAGCTTATATCATCAGCGGGTATTCACATATACTTTTCGTAAAGAGTATTAAAGGTTTTTTTCTTTTAAAACGTAAAAGCTTTGGTTTCCATTAAGTAAAACAGGAAAATAAATATTATTTTTTTCTGCTGGAAATCTATTCATATAAGAAATGAATTATGTTTTCGAAAATTCTTTCCATTCCACAGAAATTATTAAAATATTAAATATAAATAAATTACATACTATATTCTTCTTTTTCTAAATTATGCGAGTTATCACTGTAAGAATTCTTATTATTGTGTTAGCCGTAGGTCCATAGTTATGATAATCGTGTCACATAAATTATTACACCATGCCCAAATTATGCAGTAGCTTATTTTATCAGAACATATTTACATATTTTTGTGAAATCTTGTTACATCAAGCACATAATGTCTTTTCATTTGGTTCATGAATATCTTTGTTATTTCCATTTTATAATCCTTGTTTCTAATATTTAAATGAGAATTTTTATCTTTTTCGTTATCATTTAAGTAAATTGAGATAATTAATGTTTAGCCACTTGCCAAGGCCCAGTTACCAGAGAGGTAAGCTCCCACCTATATTTTAACATAGAAAAATTCGCCTTTTTAAACAATGAATTTTTCTTTTAAATAAGGTGGAGAATACTCTTATAAATTACAGGGGGAAGTTTGCCTCTTTGCTAATCGAGCTGCACTACTTGCGACGTCCAACGCACACTAAGATGTTTTATGAATTAGTTGAAAATCTGGCAGATTTTGTTTCACTATTTATAATCGTAATCTATGTTTTATTTAAACGCAAAATTTTTAAAGCATCATTAAATTAAGCAAATATTTTTATTCAGAAATGTGATGTCGGGAGCTGATAGGGAATTAGTTGCTACTGCCAGTGGTTAATGCTTCAAACTTTCAATAAAAAATAAGATTCACTAACTAAATACTTAATTCATGAAAATATATTATATATTCACAATATCTATTCTCAGTCCTTAATTATATGTAGTGTGGTCATATTAATTTTTCTTTCGGTTATATGAGCTGTTAGTGTAGGAAACTGGATGATATTTAGGATGTGGATATTTGAAGGTATGAGCTCGGGAATTAGGTAAAGAACTACTATCAAGCTCTCACAATTACGGTTACAGTGGCAAATTTTTTTTTAATTTCAATTACACCCCTTGCGCCTCTCCCTTTTTTCATCGCAAAATTATCTTCGCAGTGACAAACCACAAAAGATCTTCAAATGGTACTTGTTGCAGAGAAAGAATGACTTAAGAGCATATACGCTAGTCACGCGAAGAAACGCTCAAGCTAATGTTAAGTCTATGGGAAGGTTCTTGCGCAATTTCTCGCTCGCATTTTAATAATTTTAAACGATTTTTTTTCATAGGATAGCAGAGGTCCATAGATTTATGGATTATGGAGATTATGGAGATTAGATGGATGGATAAGATTTTACTTTTTTTATTTTGGTTATAGTTTTTTTATAAGCGGAGAATTTCAATTTTGGTGAAAGTCAAAGTGAAAGTACCCTTATATAAAAAAAAAACTGGAACCAAAATTGAAAAAGTAAAAACTAACAACGTTAGAGATCGACCTCAGCTATACTATGCAAAAAAATCATTTAAAAATATTAAAATGCGAGCGAGAAATTGCACAAGAACCTTCCCATAGACTTAACATTAGCTTGCGAGATTTTTCGCATGACTGATGTAGGCTCTTAAAACCAAAGCAAAGAAGATCATTTAGTGCTCCACGTGTGCTGCAAGAACCCTTTGGTGACATTGTCATATATCCCTGTTTATCATTTGCGGGATCGCAATGGTCACTCGAACACATCCCAATGAGTTTTTATCTTGAATATTTAAAATTAAAGGTATTCACCTCAAATTTGCTAAGTGTGTATGACTTCAAAAAATCCACAAATGTGATATTCTTCATTCTCTTAATCCCTTGATTTATTGTTGTCTACAGCCTCTTGCATGCAATGCGTCATCGTTTGTGATGGCAAACAGTTAAAAATTTTACAATCTGACTAAAATAATTTTTCGTCGCAGTATAGAATTATTTTATTATTTTCAGTGCTCTTTTCTTTGTGTTTGTTTTAAGTCGCTGTTTTTAGCGTTGTAAGTACCGTTTCAACTGTATTTATAGTTTTAAACTGTAAATATCATTTTGAAATAAAAAGAAAGGGTTGTTGCTGTTTGAATTTTTTTTTATTTTTTCAGCGCAACAATAATCCTGAGAGCCCGATTGTACTCGAAAAGTGCTTGGAAAAGAGTTGATCTTTTCCAAGCCCATACATTAAAATTCAAATACGACAAATACCCCGTTTTCTCAACACTACGATCGCTAAGTGTATCGGTAAAGTTTTTTTATGACAATCATGTGCCTAAAAATCATCATAAAGAACGTTGGTATAGTCAAAGTGAAAAAGGAAAAAAAAATAACACCATACATTTTAATCTCTAAATTGTTCCAGAGCAAAACGAAAATAGTCATATTGTTGGGAATTATGTCTTCCTTCACTTTAATTTAAAAAAAAAAAGCTTAGACAAGGTAATAAAATTGTAACAAATTTTCAAATTTTCAAATACGAACACCCAAACTAGACTTCATATTTAGGTTCTTCGGTATTTTTTTACCTTCCTATACTAAAACGGGAAGTTATTCCGTGAAGTATTTTAGGAATTATGCAGATGCAAAGTTTAGAGCCCTGAATGTTAAATTTCTTTTTAATAGTTTCAAAACGAACTGCAGTACGACAATTTTTTTACGCATAACTTAAAAACTACTTGGCCGTATGAGCCGTAATTTTGGATTCACATATTTAAAGCTTCTGGAGAGCGATTTCTTTTCAATTTTTTATAGGTTGCAAAACATTTTTGTTTTTTTAATATTAATTTCATAATTCATATACTTTTAAATTATACTGATTGTATAACTATAAATATTATGTATGTTTTTAGAAATAATTGAGATTTAATTTATATCAGTAACACCCATAGGTGGAGTTATAGATATCTGGCCAGCAATAAAGAAAGTGTTAAACTTTGTTTTCAAGCAAAAACAAAAGTTTTTCATTAATTAATATTTTAATAAATGTTTCATTTACATGATGCATACGAATTCATATTTTTTAGTATAAAGATTAATACAGGGTATTAAATGCAAATACTTTCTATAGTACTCTTTTATCGACAAGAAAATAATTCCCCCCCTCACCCCCACCTTCCCAGAAAAAGAAATTCTATTTAACAGTCGTAAGTTTGTATGCTTGTTGTAAATATAGTCAAAGATGTTTTTTTTTTTGCTTTATAGTGTGCTTAATTTAATGATCTAAAAAATAAGATAGTCAACTGAGACTTGATACGGTTACTGCCATGTGTTTTTATACTTAAAGAACTGGTAGTTGCAGGATATTTGACGTGGGTAAAATCTGCCATTCTTCATCAAATGTAATTGAACGCATTTTAATAACTGGGATTTACTTTATCACAAATAGTAATATTGTCTTATTTCAGTAATTAATAGCATGTTTTATATACATATATTTTAGAATAAGGACTATAATGCAGTATTTCAATTCGGACTTTATGCAAAAATATCATTTAATAAATGATGTGAAGTATAAATTCAAACAAATGTGTTTTATAATTCAGAACAAATTATTCAGACAACAGCTACATAAATATTACATATCGATATTTTAAGCATAATATACATATGTCACAGCTTGTGCTAAAGATATTGCGTTAATTTATTTTGAGGGGTTCAAGAAGCTACCACATCCAATCACCAATGGTAGCTTAGAAATAGTAGCTTTAAAATTTATATTCTACTTCCCTGTGGTTACGAAAATATTCATTCATTTGTAAAATTATGAATGTGAGATATTACATGTTGAGAATCCTTTCTACCCAGTTGCCAGATCAAATAAATATGTTTCGCGCCAAAAATGTTCTTTAGTATAAAAATTTAAATAAAAATCCTACAGATATATAACTTACTTTTCATAGTATAGAATTTAGGGTAAAAATACACTTGTTTGATTTAGTGGGTTAAATCGCAATTACAGTAGATCAAACTTCCCTAAATTTGCACAATTTAAATAGTTAGAAAACAATCATTTAATTCCTTTTTCAGAATAACTGATGCTGTAAATAGTTAAAATACATAACAACCATTTCTATGAGGCAGGCTGAGTTGCTATTGTATCTCAAGTACAAATTACGAGCATTTTAGTAAAAAGTGGGTAATACATCCCCAGTCTCCAATTGGCTATGTGTTGTCAATTTATGTTAAGCAACATTAGCGATATTGGCAATTTTTTAAATATTGCACCATAATTCACTTCATTGCCAATATTTCCATTGTAACAACAACATTCCTGTAACATTAGAGTTGCGTTTTAATTATTTCCAATTTAAAGCCAATATTAAACTAATATTGATTCATTGGAAATATTTGCAACGAATAACATATTGGCGCAATATTGGGCCCCAATATAATCAACAGAACCAATAATGGTTTACTACTAGGTAAGGATAGGAAATTTTGCATTGCAAATCTTAATTATGTGTTTACAAACATTAACAAGAACGAAAAATCATGCGTCAAGCATAGATTATGTAACACTTTCCAACGCTTCCAAAATAATTTTACAAATCATACCGTTTAATAAGCTAAAAGATAACATCTAAGTAATCCGAATACTTTTCATCAGCCCTGTATAGGATCTATAGATTTGTATATATACTACATAGCATGCTAAATTTTAGTTCAGTTAGGAAACGCGTAGCACAGTTTAAAATTCTCCGTCTGGAGTTAAATAATACGGAAATGTGTTCGCGAACTTTTGTGCTTCCCTGTATAGGATCTACAGAATTTATACACACCACGTAATAGACAAAAAGCGAATTAAAATTAAAATCGCCTTCAGTAACTTAAAACGCACTTCCAGGAATTATTGTTAACAGACAGTAGAGAATTCTTTTGTGTGTCCCTGTCAATGAACGATGACTGCTATACACACAATATTCTGTAGTAAGCCTCTTGTAATGCACCTTATATAAATTTCAATGCGTTTAAAATAGGGAAACATTATTTAAATAAACCGCAGACGATTTTTCTCCATAGACGTAATGTAACGGAATTCTTTTGACTGTCCCTGTAAAGTAACTATAAGTGCTATGCACACACTATTCCATATTAAGCTTCTTCTAATGCACCTTAGTGATATATATAAATTTCAATGCGTTTAAAATAGTGAAACATTATTTAAATAAACCGCAAATGATTTTCCCCCATAGACCGCAATGTAATGGAATTCTTTTGAGTGTCCCTGTAAAAAACTATAAGTGCTACACACTTCATTTGAAATAGGGAACATGCTATAGATAACGATTATAACATATAAAAATTGCAGAGCAATCCGAGCATATTTGCGGGAGTTAGAGCACGGACAGACGGCCAGACGGCCAGACGGCAGACGGCAGACGGCAGACGGCCAGACGGCAGACGGCCAGACGGCCATACGGCCAGACAAACCGAAGTCATAAACACTTTTCAACTAGGTTGGAAAGTGTTAAAAACGACCATGAAGTCCCGCAAATTTAAACTTAAATCATGTTTTATTCCAGCAAAAAATAGATAACTTTTATTTCTCTCTTCACTTCATAAATCAGTAAAGAGAAACCATAATTTAGTTATTTTATCAAATATTGGTTTCCTGTTCGCTACTTCAGATAATAAATATTTCAAAATCTGCTCGGAAGTAGAAATCTTATTATTTCAAATCTCACGGGATATCACTACTATAAGAAAGATAATACACAGTGCTTTTTTAAAGTATTTTTACTTCAAAAATCGACGTCTAACAGACGTCTTGGGATTGCATGTGGCAATAAGGATAAGAGATAAAACGTGTAACATTTTCCTTTGTTTTTGTTAACGTACTGATGACAAGTAATTTTATTGTTATTTTTACATTTTAATAAGAAATACACTACGTTGTAGAAGTAATAGTTTAAACAAAAGCTCTAAGAAACCACAATTCACATACATTATTCATTATTTATAGAAAGTGTAAGAAATATTTCGTTCTAATGTTATGGTACTGATGACATGTATTTGTTTTGTTATTTTACATTTTAAACAGAAATACATTATAGTGCAGAAAAACAAAAAGTAAAAGTATAACCTTAACGATAAAAACACAAACTTAGACAAATTTATTTATAGTAAAAGCGTAAACAAATGCTCTAGAAACGTCAATTAAAATAAATTGTGCAATATATACAGAGTGCAACAGTAAATATGATCATAACATTGAGAAATGATAATACACGTCAAGCACAACGACTTTTACTTCGAAAACCACGGTTAAAATCAAGGTATTCAGTTGAAGAAACAGGCATATCACAGGAGTCGAAATGCGCTCAAATTTTCGGACAACTTTACTGATAATTAAAATACTCTAACAGTGTTTCAACAACACTTACTTTGAGTTTCTGTGAAATGTGAGCACGACGCTCCATAATTCAGATTGTAGATGACAGGCATACGGTGTCAGTGATTGAATTGCACATCACTTTCAGAAGTTCGTTCGATGTTACAATGTTTTACACAAAGCAGAGGTTGTCTGTAAAAATTTCGCTAAAATATCGTGTTGGCGACAGAGTTCTATCTCTTTCACTGCGGGCTTTTCTGTCGGATCATAAAAATTCACCATAGTATAACACCATGTACTTTCTTATACGTTTACGTATATTTCCTTGTATAAATGCTTTATAAATTGTAAATCACGAATCTAAAACCATTTTTACTTAACATACTTTTCAGCTAATTTGTATTTTCCCTTGTATCAAACAACACGATATTTTTTGAAAATAAAATTACAAATAACAGTTTTTTGTGTAAATTTTAAATCAATTTTCTCCACCTACATCTTTCTGGTTCACCCGTCTGGAAATGCAATCCCTAAACCGTTATATCGTGACCAGTTCACCCCACCCTCCTTTCTCTCCTTCTAGCGGAATTTCAAACTTTTGAAATCTGGGGGAGCTACAACCTCTTTATGAAAAAAGTTGTGGAACTGAAAACACCCCAGACAGTCTTAGACGACTGCCCTCTCCCCTCCCCCCCCCCTCAAACAAAAAGAAAAGAAATTTGTTTGAAAACTGTAGTTCAATTTACTGACTTTTTAAATAATTTTAAAGTATGGATATATCTAAACAATAGCATTTGAAGCAATATAAAGTCACTAGTGGCAGGAATTACAAGATTTGGCAGTTGATTGCCCAGAGCAAATTTAAAAGAAAAAAAGGTAAAATAATTGTAAGACAAATTAAAAGCAAGATTACGTTCTTAGGCGCCAAACTGAAATCTCTTAACGAAAAGACTGATTTTTATTTTATGTTGAACATAAAATAAATATCAAGTTAAATTAATTAAAAGATACATTGCATAAGAATATGAATGGGATTCTATTTTATATTCCTTTCCTTATTATTATGAAAGGCAAGACAAGGTATATTAGACATACTATGTTTTGTCGGAAAAAGGTGAATTCAAATTTTCTATACAAAAATTATTTGCCTGTGTGTCGTTAACCATTAAATTCATGACCATGTTCCCTGTTGCACCTTACTCACAAGAAAATTACATAAATGTCAACCTTCCGGTTTTTCAAGCCAATTACACATATTTTGAAACAGAAGTTTTACTTTCTAAATGAAATCAAATAACTATCGTATGAAAACATAGATATTTTTTAATGAACTAGCTAGTTTAACTTTATTTATTTATTTATTTGAGTTGAAAAAGCTGGTATATTGGCAGCTATGCAATTCACAGATATTTAAACAAAGAAATAATAAAAGAGTATTTTTTAATAATTATTAGACTTTGTTTTTTATTTATATTGTAATTTCTACTTTTTCGTATTTAAAAAATATATTTTTCAGAGTTGAAAAAACTGGTATATTGGCATCTATTCACTTCACACATAATTACACAAAGAAATAATAAAAAAGTATTTTTTTTAATTTATTAGACTTTTTGTTTTTTATTTATATTGTATTTTCTACTATTTAGCATTTAATCACATATTTAAAAACCACATTTCTTCTATTTATGTAAATAAATATGTAAATTTATGTAAATAAATAGAAGATAAATAAATTTTATTTACATTTTCAGTTCATTTCTTCAATTTCGTATGATATTATTTTGTCTAATTGGAAAATAACGAGCCTAAATTTTGCGAGAAAATAACAATTTCAATTTTTTTTTAAATGCAAAACAATACTGAAATAAATTCAGATTGTTCTTTTAATGCCACGATTTTAACCCTCTGAGCGTTTTGAAAAAGGGTAAAATTGTAATGTTGTTTTCTCTGCATTTTGTTTTAAATGCTAAAAAAATATGATTCTTTCAGCATTATAAATGAAACTTAATTACAAATATGAATGCAACCCTTGAGAGTATTAATCATTCTTCAATGTTTTGAAAATTCATTAAATCTATAGAATTATATTATCTTAAACATTGCATACATTGCAGTGAAACCTGGAGCTTAGTGAACGGAATATTACGTTCTACACGCTTAGAGGGTTAATAACAATGAACAAAGATTAATGCAGAATTAATTAATCGAATTTCTATAATATACACGTAGTTAATGTTACAGTAATAAATACAATGTATATTTTAATCAAAATATGCTTTTCAATGTTTAATTCCTATGATGAAGTGAGTTATAATTAAAAAATCTCTTTTTAAATATTAAAAAAATACATGAACGGCAAATCATAACTTTAAAAGTTTTTAATTAACTAGATACAACTTTCGTAAAAAAAAAAAAAAAAAAAACATAAGTGTTATGAAAATTAACCTGTAAATTTTATATGTCCTTGGGCATTATTTTCTATTTGAAGTTTACGTTTTGTGTTATTTAACGAACTTTTCCCTAGAGGAAAAATAAAAAAACGTTTCTCTAAATGAATAGTCACAAATTGAGGCCTTTTTTTAATTAATACAAGTGTTTATGACCATTTGCTTTTAGTATATCACGAGATGAATGGTAGTTTTAATGAATAAGATTTACATTGTAAACATTTTATTTTACTCCTTTATCGTTTCTTATACCATATCTATTCCTAAAATTATGTAGTTTTATTATATAAGGAATAAATGTAACAAATAATATTTAAGGCAAAATCTCTTCTCCTACCCTCCACACGAAGAAGACTTTTGCATTATATAACTTTTTTTTCTTAGAAATAGAGGTAAAAAACGAGACTATATACTAGAAAACAATCTCTCTGAAAATTTGAAAGTAGTATAAAATAGGTAAACTCGGGTAGGCGGGCCATACCGGATACTTCCGGTTTCCCTTCTTGTATGCTGCTGTCTGGTGTCTAGAGCCCTACTTGTTCCCTAGTCTCTCTCGTCAGTTTTCATAGAGCCGTCACTGGGACTAATTGCTTTTGTTTGTTCAGTGACATTTAGAATAAATCAGTTACATAATTATAGATTTTTCAAATGTTTCGAGTGGTGATTGGGAACAATTGCAAAGGTGGAAATATTGCTGTTTTTTTTTACTACGTTGACATTTATATTCTACAATCTGACATCTTTTGCAATTACGTTTAATGATTATTTACCATTAAGCTGGGGTGATAACATATCAACATGTTCATGAGAGCAGCAATGTACATTTTGATGTACATTTGTTTTGCAATGTACATTTTTATGTTAAAACCAAACAAAGACAAGAAAGACAAAATATTTTGACACTATGAAGAAGCAAAACTATCAGATATAAAAAGAGGAAGAGACAAGACAAGAGACAGATTCGATTGATGGAGAGTTTATCATACTCAGAAGAAGAAAGTGATATCACAGATGCTTGAATTTTCTGGAATTAACTTTTCACATAAGCTAGTGCTAAAAATATTTTTTTAAATAATTTTATATTTATTTGTTTAATGAATGAACTTTCTATTTCTTATGGCTATTTTTTACACTCAGGTGCTGTGAATGAATAAATTCAATGTCCATTTTGCCAACAATGGGCTCATGAAATGTAAAGTGGACAAGAGGAAAAAGATGATGATTTTGTTTGTGTTATCTCTAATTTCATAAATACAAATTTTAGCTTAGCTATTACTATAAAAAAGATATATAAACCTCCTAAATGAATTATAACTCTTTCTGACTCATTAAAAATAAATAATTATGATTCTAAAGCTATTGAATCGAAATTTTGGTGAATATCCTTTTTCATCCTGCACGTATTCAAATTTCCCATTTAGAGACTTTTAGAAAACTTAGTCAAGTTTCCAAGATTTTTATCAATATGTATAATTTCCCAATAAAATAGGTTTAAATAAAAAATGCGAGCTACTTCTTTCATCCACTTTCGATTTACTAGTGATTTGATTATAGAAAAACTTTTGGTACCAGGTTTTGCCAAATATTCCCTTACTTGCTATAATAAGTAAGAAAGATAAACGGGGTGAGCAAATGTGTTCAAAAATAGCATACAGTTAGTTTATTACAGCAATATATTTAATTTTGATTCATATATCATCTCGACATTTCTTTACCAAAATCTTTCATAAATGTATTTACAAATGCTACAATTTTTTTAAAAATAAATTTTGCGTTCACCAAGTTTTACATAAATAACTTCAAAACTTTTTGTCATTCAAAACTTCCTATCGTTATCTCAAATATTTCACAATAATTCAAAAACAGATTTTTCTTATTTAACAAATCTGCCCTAATCCTACATTCATCCTGTTTGAATTATTCAAAAGATATGTGTAATACAGTAAAATCTCTGAATAATGGACACCTCGGGAGAGCAGAATTTGTCTGCTATTTGGAGGTGTCCGTTATTCGGAGGTAAAACTGTACAAATGCATAGATGTTGGGAATAGAAAAGTGTCCGCTATTCGGAAAGTGTTCTACTGTACATATATTATACATGAAAAAATTACATCTGAATGTAATTCGTTACTCCGTTATCAAGAGTTCCCGTTCTCTTTCAGTTATATATGAAAGCCTTTAATGTTAACTCTCTCGTTGTTACCGTATAAAATAGCATATATTATTTCAGTAGAAATTCCATATCTAACACTTCCGAATAGCGTACACCTCTATTTAGCAGACATTTTTTTGATAGCCATCATTCTGAAGTGTCCGTTATTCAGAGATTTTACTATATTAATTATTTTACATTTGCTTTCAAAATTTATTAAAATTATTAAAGGTTTGTCAGACGTCAGATATTAAGATAGCGATAAACTGGATATATAATGAACACTTCTTCATATTATTATAAATAGATTTGTAAAAATAAAGTACCGCATAGAAAATTCTAAATTAACAACACGTAGTCAGTAAACAAGATGAATTAGACAAATCTAGCAAAACTATAACTTTATTCCTTATAAAATGTATTATAAGTGAACAACAAACATAATTTTTCCCAACGCATTTTATTCACTACTTGCAAAATTTTCACAAATACAATTGGTCTTACGAAACGGAAATATATTGATACGCAAAGATATTCCTAACATTTGTCGTTTTCAAACGTATCTTTAAAATTTTAAAGTCTTCACATACCTCCGATTTTATTTTCTCTCTATTTCGTAACGCACCATTGTTTTGCATTCTTTCCCTTTCAGTTATTCAAAAAGTAAAACAAATGTTTGTTCATTTTATTTATTTTAAGTTGGCTTCAATGTGTACTATCGTTGACGAAACAAACACTACATTTGCTTTACAGGCTATGGGTATTTTTAAGGCTAATAATCTGCTGTTATGTAAAAGAAAGCACATTATTCATAAATATAGTCTCACATTTTTACATTCAAAATTTATCAGTACTATGAAATGTTAGCTAAATGTAAAATATTCAAGCAGAAATAAATTCAATGTACAGTTCTGAGGAAAACATGTCCCCATAATGCCCCAGAGATATGTCAGAGGTGCTGGTCTATTGTAAATTATATCTATTTTTCGAATTTAATACAATTTTTGAAGTGGGAGCCGTCTACATATTAAAAATTGCACCAACGTTCATTTGTTCAAATGGTAATGTTCACTTTTGACACCATAGTTGAATTTCATAGATCAAGTCAGTCCGACAAAAGGTACAGTTTATAAACTATTTTGGTAAAACTTTCTGGAGTTTTAAAATAAAATGTATTAGAGATTTATCTATAAATTCGAAAAAAAGAATTTTTAAATGATAAGTACATGGAATATGTAATTAACTACCAGTAAAATTCTACAGATTTTTTTATACTTCAAGTAAACTTACTGTATATGAAAAATAACTACATAAAAATTTCCGGATACTTTCTAAGATTTTCTATTTTGTAAATACTTTGATGGCGGGAAGCAGTCCCTTTTTGATCGTTAACATGTAAAATGTATCTATATCTCGCAAAGAAATGATCCGAATGAACAGTAAAATGTTTTTACTTTCTTCTATCTATAATAGAAAAAAATATTGTAATCTAAATTTTTTCGACTTCCGGTATTCGACGTATTTACAGGTTTTAGGGATCAGAGATCCCAAAAAACATGTTTTTACAAAATGTCTTTTTGTCCGTGTGTGTGTCCTTTTTGTATCATCGAAAAGTGTATGAAGTTACGGATAGAAGTGAACCAAATTATATATATATATATATATATATATATATATATATATATATGTTTTGACTATGGCCTGCAAATCCCAGTTGAATTTGGGGATATTTCGCCGTAAGGGGGAGCTGTAATACCGATTTTTGTTCCATTTTCATTATTTTATCATTGAAAAGTCATAGAATTGAACAAAATTTCATATATATGTTTTTGGCTGTGGCGAGCCGGTCCCATTTGAATTTATGGTTATTTTGCCGAAAGGGGGAGCTGTGATAGCGATTTTTGTGCAATTTTCTGGATTTTTCTTAGTTGTGTTGCATATCGGCTGTACGTGCAGAGAAGGATGTTTCGCATCCAGGTAACCCGGTGATTTGCAAGCAGCTGGCGCACAGCAGAATGACGAAAAATATTGATTTTATTGACGCTGTGATAGCGAATTTTGGGATATTTCGTATTAACATGTATGAGATAGAAGAAAGTTTTGGGATTAGCCACATTCGACTAGTTGACGATTGTGATTCATTTTATGTAAACGTTAATGTAGGTTGCATTTTGTATTTTTAATATGAATATTTTTTTAAATTTTCATAATTAAAAGTATATTTATTAATCGAGTAAACGCCTGGAATATATTTGAGTCTATTTATTGTATTTTATCAAAAAAGACATTTCTATCACACGATGTATTGGGGTTATTAATGGTTTTCACGTGGATTTAATATTATCCTAAAAATTTGACCTCTTATATCTCTATGAAGATTTAAGAAAAAGTATACATATTATATCTTTTCCATCTCGCCTTCATCTATGTAACATTAATATAGTGTCAAAAGTAGGTGAAATTTCAAATTTGACACAAGTTTCAATATGTAAACGGACTCCTTTTTAAAATTGCATTCATATTCTGATAATACACAATTCCCACCCGAATGATACCTCTTGCATCTCTATGCGACAATTTGAATATAAATAGCATGTGGTGGTGCGTTTTTTTTTACTTTCAGGACTGTACACAGTACAGTAATAATGATTTACTTGAGATATTTATTGGTAAATTTGTAAAGTAAAACTATTAGTAGCTTATTAAAA
This sequence comes from Maratus michaelseni, assembly GCA_963931845.1. Taxonomy (NCBI): domain Eukaryota; kingdom Metazoa; phylum Arthropoda; class Arachnida; order Araneae; family Salticidae; genus Maratus; species Maratus michaelseni. Next base: position 285,709,122 of record OZ007587.1, read on the forward strand.
CTCTAAATTAACAACACATAGCCAGTAAACAAGATGAATGTGAGAAATATAGTAAATCTGAATAACTTATTTCTAAGAAATCCTATTGTAAGAGAACAAAAATGATTCTCAAATGCTCATTTTGTTCATCCCTTGTAAAACTTTCATAAATATATCTGTTGCTGCGAATTGGAAATATTTTTATCATACTAAGAAGTTCATAACGTTTGTCGTTTGCAAATGTGTCTATAAATTTAAAGCATACATAGATTTCCTAAAGCTATTTTTTGTAATTTTGTAATGCGCCATTTATTCTGCTTGAATAATTCAAAACGGTAACTCTAATGCCTTCTTTATGTCAAACTTACGTCCCATTCAGTTTGTGGTGCTGTTTGTATAATAAACATCTTGTTTAGTCTACAGTAATTCGTGAATGTTTTTCAAGATAAATTTTTGTATGTTCCCCTTTAAAACAAAGTATATTTTACTTCAAATTAATTTGACACTTGCTTCTAGAATTTCTGGATGGGCGTAGATATTACTGAATTCTTGCTGTATGAAAGATTTTTAATAATAGATAAAATTGAACCACCAATTGGAAGAAGGGAATAAATCCAAAAAATAAGAATGGAGATAATTAAAAAAAAAACTTTACAGCTTTTTACTTTCAACTTACAGGCTCATGTGATATCAATGATAATGAAGAAAATATAAATTCTGATTTATTTACTAATAGAGTTGGCAGAAATATATAATATTCATTTATATGTGTATATGTAAATGTGTTGGATTTTTTCCCTTCTTCCAATTTATCATACACTATATACAAAATAATTTGAAATAATAAACAATATAATGACAAAAACTATTTATTTATTAGAAAAAACGTACGGACACTCTATTATTCATCTATTTCTTCACTTTCGGATCTTATACTTGGCCAGGTCAGAATAATATCGTAAAAATCTTTGAATTCGTCAGGAATATATTGGATTATTTTTTGTATGTCGTTCATTATTTTCTCATTTATGGGTATTTTAGTAACATATACCGGAGTTTCTGGTATTTTCGGGTTTGTAGAAGGTTTATGGAGCAAAAATGTAGCTTTAATGAAACCATCGATAAATTCGGAACATGTCAAGTAACCTTTATGACTTTAACTATACTCAAATCTTCTATATTGCGAAATCTTGAATGTTGTTGCCTTGTCTAATGACTTACAGCTTTTCTTGAAACATCGCTGCCATGAGTTTTTAAAATCAAGTATGTCGTTAGAAGTAATGGGTTTAACTGAAAAACCCCTGATTTTTGCTGCCAAAATAAGATTATTATATTCGTTTGGAACGTAAATTCTGTCCTTTCTCCTAATGAGTCTTTTAGCGGTCCCGAAATTTCTGTCACACTGTAAAAACGAATGGCCACGCACAGGAAAGTATTGATAGATTTTCTCAAAACGATTCATTGCACCAGGAGTGAGAAAGAATATTATAAGGGTGTTATCTCTATTTTGTCCCCCGCAAGCATAGCTAATAACGTGCAGTTCTTTGACAAAGAGAGCCATGTTCTGTATAGTTATTCACAATAAACTGCATACTTCATCCGGGTCTCGTTTAGCTTCACCCTCATGGTAAGTGTGGAAATCAGCTGAGTTCGTCTTTAAGTCGTGAACACAAAACACATACAGCCATAGTTTTCTTAACCCGTCAGCAGACGCGCCCCTTTCTATTACGTTACTACACGCGCGGGATAAATTTTACCCCAATGGGTTTTCTTGTGTCAATTTCCCCTCGGTTAGATTATAAACAAAAATTTATATTTTGAAATAAACTGTAAATCAAAAAGGACATAATTTAACTTAAAATAAAAAGCAAAAAAAAAAAAAAAGAAAAAGAAAAAGAACATAAAATCTCGCACTAAGATTTTTTTCTGCATATCATTACATACAAAGCGTTTACAGTCCAAATTCAGCCATGAAAATACAAAAAAAAAAAAAAAACTTACATATAGAAACTGTATGTGCAAGAGTTGTTTACGTTTAAAAGAAAAATTATATTATTATTTGCACACTATATTTTTTACATAAGCATTTGCATTAACATTTTCCTATCATTATGGGTTACGTTATAACACGCGTGGGGTAAATTTCCTCCCACGTGACATTTTTATAACAAAGGAATGGAAAATACACAACCGGAGGTAAATTCTTTTTGGCCACATCTTGATATCATTCAGCTTGAAAGGTACTATAAAGCTCAGAATGATCACGAACTATTTTCGCACATTTATAAGTAATAGTTGTAAGCTGGGGTAGATTTTATCCCAGCGCGTGTGCTGACGGGTTAAATAAAACATCTCTTGAACTGGGATCGTAGGAATGGGCACATTTTGCATGTAATCAAATACAATGGCTCCTACATATTCTCTTTCCCCACCAATAGCGATGCGTTTTTGTTTATCGCAAAAAAAAAACAGGCAGAAAGAAACATTGTTTCTATACTCGTACAGTTGATAGTTGGAAGAAGGGAATAAAGGAAAGATTTGTTTCCTTCTTCCAACTAACTATTTTTATGGCCGCATGAATCTATACGAAGCGGATGATTTTTGAACTTTTCTTCGAACTCACAACTAAGCGCTACGTCTAAAGAATGTAAAAGTGTAGAAAAATGAATGTATCAAAAAGTGGCATTTATTCCCTTCTTCCAATTGGTGGTTCAATTAATATATTATTAGAACGTGTAATGCAAGCCCTCTACTTTTCAGGAAATAAATTTTGTGATATATAAGACAACAGCTCAGAAAGAGAAACTGATTAAAACTACAAAACATGTTTTTGAGTACATTTTGGTTGTTTTAGCAAAATTCAAGTAAAATTGAACAATTTTACTTCAATTAACAAAACATTTTTACTGACGATACAATTTTTTTTTGGAATTGCAAAAAGAAAAAAAATTGTTGATTTAAACAAAATTTTTATTGACCTATATTTAAACAAAAAATTTGTTTAAATATAGGTCAATGGAAATTTTGGTTGAATCAACAAAAAAAATTTTTTTTGTTAAAAACCATTTTTTTTTTTGCAATTCCAAAAAAATTTTTGTATCGCCAGCAAAAAATGTTTTGTTAATTGAAGTAAAATGGTTCAATTTTACCTAAATTTTGCTAAAACAACCAAAATTTACTCAACAAAAATGTTTTGTAGTTTTAATCAATTCCTTTTTCTGAGTGCACCAGTGAACCTTTACACTGTTCATACGCATCAGGGGATTTATGAGATTTTTAATACCAGAATTTTTGTAAAGTAATATTCGCCATATTTAAACACAGAGTTTCGTCATTAAATAAGACAAATATTATATTACGAAAAATCTGGTATTAAAATACCGTTAGTCGCACGAATCCTGGTTTATACATAAAAATCAACGTTATAAATTAATGTCAGGTTTAAATGTGTTACTCCTCATCATTTTTGAAAAACAAAATCTGATTAAAAAGAAAAATAACGCTTTTTTTCTTGTATAAACATATCTATTTATATAGAGATAATTTTTCCTTAATTCCTTTATTCCCGAAGTAACTTGTGAACCGAGTTATCTACAGCCATGAACGCGGTGACTAAGTAGAATAAAACGGATGTGCGCATTACGATGAGGTGTGTTGCAGCGCCTCCTAGTGGAAAACTGTGGAGTTAGCGTTCCTACATCCTAAACTGTATGAAATACGAGACAAAAGTCATTTCCAAAACTGTGGAGTGCCCTCGATATATTTATTGATATGTCGCACATCGATAGATTAAAACATTGCATGCATGATTTATTTAAAAAAAAATTGGTAAATCAGTTTGCAGTTTTCAATCAAATTATCATCGAAAAATAAATTATTTGGTCTATTTGATGTATTAATAATGGAAATTAAACAATATATAGAAAGAACGGTTTCTAAGATAAAAGCAAAATCAATAGCGAATGTCATTACATCTATTGCTAGTTTTAGCTTAGCGTTAATAACGGGAACGTTTCTGTTTTATAATATAGCAAGGGTGATTGTGTTCCTATATTTTTATATCGCTATTTCCAAATAGTAATATTTGCTTTATATAATGACTGAATTCGCGGTTAAATACGGTTAAGATTATGATTCGAAAATAGTGGTATTCAAAATATTCGAACTCAATCACTTCTCAATGCCGATAATGAAAGCTCACAAAAAAATCTACCGAGCGATTCAATTTAAAGTATTCCTGTTTGAAAAACTCTGTTAGATAACTCATAGGCGTTGCGCTGCCATATTTTGAGGATATCTATTTCAAACCATGGTGCAATGATTGATTCAATAAAAAATAATTAGAAAAATGACAGATAGAGGGCGCTGTGAGCTGTTCCAGGTAACGAAATTTGGATAACATGCACATTTAAAAGCCTCGTATCAGAAAGATAGGCATGCGAAATTTCTCTGATCATTATTTGACTAACACGATTAGTCTATCGTTAAAGAAACGTGAATTTCTATTAAAATTGTTTTATAGAAACAGCGAAAACGCTTGTAAAGCTCTTCAAGAGTACAATAGACAGGCTTGGCTTACAGGTCCACTAATAGCTTGTGCGTTATGGAGGATGGATTTTTGGTTCTACAAAGGAGGAAGGGCTACTTTGTTCAAGCAGTATGAGGACGAAAACAAAGGCTATAGCTAGTGGCTGAAAATCTGATAACTGCTGTTGTTGAGGTCCAATTTGAATCCAGCAGAATGTGTAATGCTCACGCCATAGCGGGGGATTTTGATTTCCCGTATACAACAGTTAGATCAGTTTTCAGTAAATGGAACAGCCATGTAAGGTTATTCAAGTGTAAATTTTTACTTATCAGTTACGTGCTGTTGTGTTTCATGTTGTGACAGGATATCCGTTGTTCCCCCTGCAGCATCGTAGGCAAATTGAACACAGTTATACAATTTTGAGGCTGTTTCTAGAAGTCTTTATATACTATTATTTTAGTCACATATGCTTTGTTGATGATGGTATTCATATCGTAATCTATAGCTTGTATGTTTATGGTGTGAATTAAAGTAAATCACATGATGATATTTCGGATAATGGTCTTTATGGGTAGTACTGTTTTATATCCGTTACATGATAATAATCCCAGCGCCACATTTCTCTTATTGGCTTTTTTAAACTATTTTTTATTGCATCAATCACTTCTCCATGGTCTGAAATATATATCCTCTAAATATGGAGGCGTTACGTTCATGGGTTGCCACTCTAGAGCACTCCAAACAGTGATACTTTTATTTGAATCAACCGTTATGTTGTCACTTAGTGCTCAAAAATTACTTCTTTCTACAGAGAACATTCTAATTCAGTGCACACAAGAAGTTAGCAAAAAGAAAAAAAAAACAATGGCTATAACTTTAATTCTAATTAATTCAGGAATTAAAGGAAAGTATCGTTTAAATTTGGATAAAGTATTTTATAATTGTGTGTGGTTTATATTTTCATAAACAATGTGAGTCGCCTGCACCAGGAGTGTCCAAAGAGACGTTCGCGAGCACCATGGCGCTCTTTGGTGATTTTCTTGAACCGTTTTCGAATGTTTCCTGTTACTAGCTTTTTAAAAAATATAAAAACGCATTTTAAAGAATGCTTTCTTTAAAATAAATCATATTTTCATATTTTTTCCCTTTAAAGGCGCGATTAATTTTTCCTGGATCCTTCCCGTACAAAACTTTTTGATATAGGTTCCCTCTCAGAAAAATGTAATGCTAAATTTACCATGATTTATGGGGGGTTTTTTGTGTGTGTAAATTATTTTTATATGGAGATCTTGAATCTTAGGAGACTTATGGTTATTAATGGGAGATGTGCCCGTATCGCATCATTCTTACAGTGAAATAAAGTTGCATGTTTTGAGACATGTGAATAATGTCACCCGGCACTGTTTGTCAACAGCTGAGGTGCGCTCCTGCTAACCGAAACGTTGTATAGGCGTGGTCTATACCTTAAAAACTTTTATTTTGTATCAACTTTCAGTTTTTAAAGGGTCACACCCACTTTTAGGCTTAATTTAAATTACTTGGATACAAAGCAAAATAAAAAGTGACATTTTAGAATGATGATCTAAGGGAATTGAAGATCTTTTTTTCTTAAATCTGCATAGTTATAAATTAAAATCTGTTAGGGTTTACTATTAAATTTCAAAATATAAAATTAAGAACTTACCGTGAAAAGTACCGGGTACATTCAAAAACTAACTACATTTTTTTTAATAATTATAAAATTGTAACAAATTTTATATAGAAGAAAACTTTATAAGCATTTTCGGGTTACTCTCTTTTTTTCTGTGGATGCAAACGGATAACAGGAAACAGACACCCTTAGTCCATGGAATGGTAAAATATCTCTATAACTCGAAAACTAATTATAATAATAAGCTGTAAAAACATAGAGCCATGTTTTCAACGACGCTGATTCTTTTTGTGAAAACATTATGTAGGCCAAAATTCATATATATATATATATTGAATTTATTAATAATTTTTATTTAAAAAAATATTTAAAAAGAAATGCTTAGATTATGTTTGAGACCATTTGATCTTGACTTCTCATTAATCTTTTCACTGGCAAAGTACTTCCGATGCTAAAATAGTGAAATGATTGAATGACACCAAGGTTTACGAACAAATTTATTTGAAAATAAGTAAAGAGTTTTCTTCCTGTATAAATGCCAAATTGTATTCCAAAATTCTGGTGTCGTTGTGGCACGATTGTTTTTTCAGGATGATAAAACATACAGGGTGGATTAAAAGTTCCCGACACATTTCGAAATTCAATTAAAAACAAATTAAGTTCTTGACATACGATTGCGCGGTTTAGGCGAAAATGGTTTTTATTATCGAAAATTTTGCTTAAACAAAATTTAAGTTAAAAAAAAGTGGTCATAGACAGCGCTATATTTTCAAATCTGAGGAAAAGCATAAATAAAGCATAAAAACAAGCAGTTCACACACCATTTATTTTGTAAAATCTACTACAATATTTCAACGCTCTTTGTAGCTTCAAGCACACGAAAATAGCACTCAGTTTCATTCGACACGTTGACGTGTAATTTGACACGTTTGTACATTACAGAAACTTCCAAAAAAGAAAAGATAAAGCTCCACACATTTCATCACCAAATTGACGAGAACAATGAAAATAGGCATTCGATTGGGATTTGTGTCTTCTTTCATTTTACTTTACAAAAATAGCGGGTTGTAATTGCTTAGTTTGAGCTTTTGGTGATTTTTCTTCAGATTTGAAGGCAAGAGCCATCTTTCAAAGATTTTTAGAATTGTTTTATTTAGATTCTACAAATACAGTTTTCGATCACGAGATGCATTTTTATCCAAAATGTATTCTCGTACGTCAACTACTTTATTTTTCATTGAATTTTAAAATATGTCACGGACTGTTGGTCTGCACTGTATTTCTATCATAGTATAAATAAAATGTGTCTCAAATGAAGTACAAAACTGTGAAAAGTTAAACATGTGTGTTGAAATGTGTACGTTTTGAGATATTTTAGAATTGTTTCTATCCAATACGTAAATAAAATTGTTACTTTTATATGGATTTGTATCAAGTGATTTCACACCTATGTCATTAGCTTTTATAGCAGTCACATTTTAGTTACAAATCCTACATGTAACGTGTTTATAAGCGTGATGTACATGTAGTTCTCGTGATTTGGGAACTATTCACATGATGCCAATATCTCTGTTAGTATTTTAGATATGTGGATTATTTGTATTAATTCAAAACGTAATTTTATAACATAAACAAACAAAAAATAGAAAAATGTATACACACTTGTAAATACATACTTTATAGTGTAAAAAGCTTAACATATTTTTTTCTTTTTTTTCATCGATCTGTTCTTATCCTAGAACATTTCATTTAAACTTGCAGATATTTTTTATATAAAAGAAGTAAGTTGTCAAAAAAGTATTTTTTTTTATATAAAATGTATTTCCAGTGGGAACTGGAGCAATTTCATTTCCTGTTGTGGGATTTCATTTCAGGCCAGTTTAAAAATACATTTAAAGTTTTGTTTTGTAGCTCTATAAACTATTCGATTTTGTTTTGGAATATCAAAATTTTCCGGTAAACACATACTTGATATAGTGTTTTGTTGATAACTATAGTTGTTGATACTGTCCAAATGCAAATTACAATCTTTAATCATACAAGACACATTCATTATAAGAAATGTTTTTTTTTTTTTTTTTTTTTTTTTTTTTAATGTTAGAATTTTAGAAATTGTGCATGGAAAACAAATTTAGAATTTAATATGTAAATTTATTTTTATTTATTTTTTATTTATGTTTTATTTTTATTTTTTTATTTATTTTATTTTATTTATTTAATTTATTTTATTCATTTTATTTATTTTATTTTTATTTATTTTATTTTTTATTTTTATTTTTATTTTATTTTTTTTTTTTTTTGGGGGGGGGGGGTTGCTTGATAATTAGAATTAAGCATATGGCTGTGTTCCACTTCCCTCACTCTTTCCATATATTAACGTTAGCTATAGAAAAGGAGTAATTTCTCAAGCATTACACAGCGCCAAATCCATGCCAAGTTTTAAAAAAAATCGCTCTGCATAGAAGCGAATTAACGATTTTAAAATTTTTAAACATTATTGATCACATGTTATGCATGCCATGTTTATGAGATTGAAATTGTTCCCGTAAAAATATTAAGTAAATATTTTCTTTCTTTTTTTTTTTTTTTCAAATACACAGCAATAATATAAATTACTTACAGCATACTTACCAACATTCCAAATTTTTAAACAAATAAAACATACTTTGAACCAGAAAATATATTTAATTGAATGCTGAGTCAATTGAAATCAGTTTCAGTTCCTTCATTAAATAAAATTTATGTTTCAAATATATATATTTAAACGGTATTCTATCGTAAAAAGTAGGGGAGTTGGCAAAATTGCTACAGTGTGTACATCTAGCAAAAGGTATTTTAATTCATTACTTGTAAATTAGCCCAATACGAAATTCTACTTAAAACAAAGTTTCATCCTTAGGTTACAGAATCAAAATATTAAATTTATTGAGAAAATTTTCAAAGTAGACATTTTAAAAATAATATGGGTGTTTGCTTCAAAGATATATTTAGAAGACAAGAGTAATACTTCAAAAAATATAAATAACCAATAATTTTCATATTATTCTAATTTAAAAGAAAGTAGAATGCAATGGATTATAAGTTAAATATAATAAAAATCAAATTAACTGTCAACAGCAATCTTGTACAATCTCCTTAAATCAAAATTAATGAGTTAGCGTAATTTATTAGCAGCTACGTTAGACCAAATTAATCAATATATCTTTAGAAGAGACGCAAATTTGAGAAAAATGATCCGATCTCTAATTACTATCTTGTTACTACAACTTAATAATTCAATTATACTTCGTTAAAGATGTCATTTTTTAAAAATATGAGCATGAAAATAAAGAATAATTTCTGTAATAAAAACAAGTTTTACTGGAAAAATTTAAGTGCGTATTACCTATTTTAATAGAAAATAGCTTAACTAATTTAGCAGTAGATTGGTGCATTAGCAGAAGAATTGGAAACTTGAGTAACTTAAGTGAAGAAAAAATTAAAATAACTCGAAATTTATTTGTATTCCCAAAACTGAAGTTCATTATTCAATTGCATGTACTCCCTATTCAAAGATAATTAATTTACTGTCAAATGTAAAATACATATACAGTTTCTCCAAATATCTATTATGTTTGCTTAACGGAAAAAAGCTTAATTGTGTTAAACGTTAAGAGAAACAATACGAACTGTCATTGAAAAGAAAATTTGTCATTTAATTGTTTTAAGAAAAAAGAAACTTGAATCCACGGAAATTAGGAGGAATTCTACACATTTTCTTCATTAAAAGAAATTTACATCTTTATAAACGGGACTTCCGTTGAAACTTTTATTTGATTGTCGTATGTTATATGTTAATAATTTAAACTGGGTTACAAGCATATTTAATCGAAAACAGTTTTGTTTTAGCAAATCCCAATTAAAAGTGCGCATTTATACAGAAGGAAGAAAAAAAATGACAAGCATATAAATAACCATAAGCATGTTAGGAAAACACTTATTATAACATACTTTATTCAAGAAACCCCAATTTTCAAAACACTTTTCTTGGTGTGTATAAATTCTGTAGATCATATACTCCACAAAAGAATTCGAATACATTTCAGTTTATTGACGGAAATTGCTAAAGGGGTATTTTCAACAGTTTTATGCGTTTTCCAACTGAGCAAAACTTTTTTATACTATGTATTATATGTACAAATCTCATTGATCATTTAGAGGTATAGATCATATACAATACTGCATAAAGTAAATTGGGTTTGCAAGTGTGTAATGCGTTTTCCATATTGTTTACTTAGATATCATCTTTTACCTTATTAAGGCTAGAATTACCATGTTTCTTGCATACCTAGAACTACCGAGGTGGGTTATAGCTGACCCGTGGACTTAAATGGTGTTATTCTTGTATGGGAAATACTGACTCACAATTAGGTTTTGTGATTAATACAATGACTTTTAATATAATTTAGTTTTTTTAATATTACATAATATGAAATTTAGTAAATATGTACCATCACAGAAAATATAAATTTTAAATTTTAGAATAGATACTTTGAAATTTTAACACAAAGTATGAAATGAAAAGTAAAAAATATCTTTCAAATAATATATATTTTAATTATCAATTTCAATTTTCTAGTAATGGCTCTACAGATAAAAAAAAAATATTAAACAACAATAAAAATTAAATATATTCAGCTCCATGATTTTTTACTTACATTGAACTACTTTCCGTTGAAACAATTTACTCAAAATGCAATGTTCTTTGTTTCTTATTTGCTGTGCATAATCCACATACAAATTTTAAATATTTTTCACACATAGTATTAGTTTTATTGTCTTTGCACTGTTTATATGACAACATTTTTCTTTGTTTGAAATTTTTGGGATGTTCCGTAGACGGATAACTTTAGGTTGTTTTGCAATATATTTCTCCCTCAGCTCCTCTGTTAATTTTATAATATACTATCTTCTTCTCATATTAGAACCTGTTGTCTAATTAAATCCTTCACTGCGCCGTGAACTGGTATATCCGTTCACTAAGCTGTACGTTTAACGTCAATAGAAACATTATTTAAATTAATATCTTCAGATCTAATGCAGTTTAAAAATATTGAGTAATGATTAATACCCTTAAGAATTATATTCATGTACGTAATTAAGTTTTTTATGTACATTACAGAGATAACAACATTTCAATTTTTCTCTTTTGTTTGGCGGTCAGAATGTTAAAAACTACCCATGCAATTATGACCGCTAGATCTAAAATATTGAAAAAAAAAACATGTATTGGCCAACGCCTTGTGACGGCCAAAGCCCAGATTTAGTGAAATGTTTCCTGTCAATTTAATCTACAATCTCAACTCCAAATTTTGTGGAATTGTGGAAATCTATTATTTAAGGAGATTTCCTTCGCTTTTATTTTGTATCTTTATCTCTTTTTTATTCTCCCTTTTATTTTGTATTTTATTCACAACACTTCTATGATTTATTGGTGTTTCACGACTTCCTGCACTGATTTTATTTGGGATATTTTCATTCAGCTCCCTGTCACTTGAACTGGATTCGGACTATGAAATTTTGTGGGCATTTTCACCAAAATTTGCTTCGTCATTTATATAAATTTTTTTATCACCATCAGATGTGTTTTCATCGCAAGAATCATTTGCCGAAAGTTCAGTTAGTAATTTAAAAAAAATCCTCATTCGAAAGCGCGTCCGGCACAGCACCATCACTATACATATGCGAAACTGAAATGCCATTAACAAATTATTTTTTTCACCCCGTGCACTTTATAAGAGGCAAAATGTTCTTTTTACTTAGTTTCTAAGGTATAATAGCAATAAGAACATTCTACAACATCCCAATAGATAGATACAATAGCTTGAAATCACAAAAAAGATCAGACATATGCCCTTGCAGGCAATGTTGTCAGTGGGCTACTTTTTGTATAATTCAGATTTCTTGAAATAGTAAATTCGCTTTATTTAATGACGAAATAAATAAGGCGAAAACAAAGCGTATTACGCCATTTCAAGAAAGTGGTGACATTCAAGCAAAATGTATTTTAAAAAAAGTGGCCAACTGGCAACACTGCTTGCAGGTGCATGGAAAATGTGTGGCCACGCCTTCCCCCCTTCCCCCATATCACCCCTGTTGTGAAGAAAATTACGATACATCTCGTTACATTATCATTCTGTTACTTAAAAATATGGAATTGAAAGCCCTGTTCAGATAAATGAAAAAGGCATTATTTTCTTCGGGTGATGAAAATTGCTCCAGACGATGTCGACGATGTTAGCATGCAAAATGATCTCCCAGAGTGATCTAGCATTTGACTAAACGCCTTTGTTTTTCTCAAAACTTTTAATCACTTCATTATGTGTTCTAAAGGGTTGTAATGGTCTTTTTGTTCTCAGACTATCCTTTTTTTCTGCTTTTCGCCATTACAACTATAATTTATGAAATGTTATATAACCTATAACCTATGGTGGCCAAAATACCACCACTGTTTCCCAACCTTGAGGAAAACATTTATGCCCTACCTTTCTTAGCACAATAAAATAATGTTAGGTTCTTGATGGATTTCCTAGTTGTGGTGCAACTTTATATCCAGGAGGTATGTAAGCGACTTGCCGAGACATTAGCTATTGAGAAATTAAGTTTAACTAGTATAAAACTATATGAAATATAATTAAATTTTTAAAAAATGTATAAGAAAAATAATAAAAATGTAGCAGAATAGATAAATAAAAGATTCAGCTTTTAATTTATTTTTAAAGCATAAAAATAGAACATATATATATATATATATATATATATATATTACATTAGTTCTTAAGCTAGAAAATAAAGATGGTAGGCAACAGCAACCAGAGACTTAAAACTACCCATTCAAAAAATGGCTTTTAAAAAGCCTAACATTTTTTTAAAACTGAAATTGATTTGAAAAAAATTGAAATAAAAACATTAATTTTGAAATTTTAATTGTTACAAATCCCATAAACTATAGATATGTGAACTTTTTTTTAATTATATTTTTAAATTAAAAAAATATATACAAAAAATAAAAGAATTAAGTAAAAAAAAATTATGTTTAAGAGAGAGAAACAACTCGAGTTTTCTCGTCAATAGTCAAAGCATATCTAGGATGTTTACGATTAGATGTGTCAGGGACTTCGTAATCTGGTAGCTCAACTATAATCTCATTAGGAATTTTATAAACGCGTTTTTAAAACATTTTAGTAAAGTGATAAATTCGTTTTAGAGAAGTAACACGAAGATCCCTATGATTAGTAATATTTCTTAAATAACGATGATCATTTATAATGCTCCGTAGATTTTTTTTACCCTGAATTAGATTAAATGCCAGATAAAAATGAAAAATGTGTTTTGTTTACGAAACACATTTTTCATTTTTATTTGGCTTAATCTAATCTAATTCTAATTAAAATGAGAAACTTCTTTTTTTTAATTTCTGGTATTAATTGTATAAATTTGTTTTTAAATTTGACAGATATGCTTCTGCGCATGCCCGAATGTTTCATTCGAATAATCAAAATAATCGTTATGCCCATCACTAATGATAAAAGCAAGTTTAATTTGTATTTAAAATAACTGTAAATTTTTTTTCTGATGTTACCGTAAGTGTTTTCGGTACTTTTTCTGTTTTACATTTAAATTTTATTTTTGGAAATTTTTGGATAAACACATAGCATATTTTCTTTTAAAACTCCATAAAGATTTAATAAAAAAGTATATAAATTATACCTTTTTCTGCTGCTTTGATCCAAGGAACTCACAAATGGTGTCAAAATTGAATGTTAGCATTTGATAATTCGAAATTGGTACATTTTGTTTTATATTTAGACGACCCTTATTTCAAAAATTGCATTCATATGCGGAAGTAGACTCAATTGGCTGTCGAATGGTACCTCTCACATCTCCCTGAGACAATTTGATAACAAAATTCCACAGGGTGATTTCTTTTTTTCCCCAGGACTATAGGAAATATTCACATAACGGTAGATAGTCTGAAGCAGATCTAATTAAAATTAAATTAAAGCAATTGCTTTATTGCGTATTAAATCAAACTGATATACTAAACGGTTGTTTCCATCGGAGACAGAACAGTTTTATTTTATTATTCACGAAAACTAAATTATATATAACCTAAAAAGTGATTCCGAACTACTATGCACACTGAATGCAACAAAGACACCTCAAATAAAGTCCTAAACACTAAAGAAGTAACAACAAAAAATGAACACTTGATATAATTCGCATTTATAAGTGAATTTTAACCTATTTATTCAGACTGTTACGATTTTCTGCCAACATATATTTTCAGTAGGTATTCTTACCACTAATTTCGGAAAGTGCGTTTTATTTAACTTTAAAAAAAAGGATTTATTTTCACTTATGTCATATACATTGAATATTGAATGTAAAGCCAAAAGAAAATCACTTTACTTTTTATTTGTAACTATCTACTATTACATTCCTGCATAAAATCCAATTCATCCCAACTAAATTTCGTGTTGTCGCATGAAATTTCACGTTATTTGATCGTGCAGTTTGCCATTGGCATATTTTCCTCCCAGGCAAAAAAAACCATCAATTGCACAACAAATGCCAAACATGTCCTCAGGCATCACTGATAAACAAACAAATTTTTCTTGGAAATTTTTAACAGATTTAAGTAACCATACCCTTGGAAATTTAGGAAATATTCACAAAAAGGTGAAGTTGGTTTCCGTTTTAGTGATATCTGTGTATAAATATATCTCAGTATGTTATTTTATTGCCTTTTAAAGTACTTTGTTTTTACAGTCTAATGACCCTGAAAGTGAACAAATATCTGCTACTTATAAACATGTAGGTGCAAATATGATGTGTTTCGTGAGAAATTGTGGTGCCATGAAGATTTTTCTTATTTCTTTGTAAAAAATTGATCATTGTGTCATTTAATTAGCTGACGAACGGGTACTTTTAAAATGTCTCGGAAGTGTGTTAATTCCAGTGATAGTTTTTTCTATATTTGTGGCGAATTTATGAGCACTACTCGCAGAAGAAACATTACTTCTTTAATTAAAATTGTCTATAAACATTATTTTGGATGCAAAATTGGTGATCAGGATAAGCCATAGGCACCACAATTTTGTTGTTTGTGCTGTTCTACCCTACTTCGAGAGTGTATTAAGGGAAAGGGGACTTCAATGCCTTTCGCCATACCAATGTTCTGGAGAGAACCAAGAGATCATTCAGAAGATTACTATTTTTGTATGACTCCATCAGCAAAATAAATTAATTTTAAGAAACAGAAGCATATTCAGTATCCCAACATCGATTCTGCTATGAGGCCAGTACCCCACAGTGACGTGCTTCCTGTGCCACAGCCCCCTGTAAACTACAGTCTTTCAATTTATGGAGAATGCATGCCATCTTGTAGTCAAGAAAGTGAAACAGAAATGGATTACATTCCCCCACAGAAATATTTGGAGCCTCATATGGTAACGCATGTAGAGCTGAATGACCTTGTGCGTGATTTGGGGTTAAGCAAAAATAAAGCCGAATTTCTAGGATCAAGACTTCAGGAGTGGAATGTGTTGGCTAGTAATGTACGTATTTCTATATACCATTACAGACATAAAGACTTCATACGTTTTTATGAAAAAGATGGTGAAATATGTATTTCAGCGACATTCCAAGCCGTATGGCATCTTTAGATCTATGTCATAAACCAGAGGAATAGGCAACTTTTTATTGATGCAGTCTAAAAGCAGTACTTCTTCACATTGGAAATAAATTTAACTCCATTCCTGTGGGATATGCTTCAGGGGGGGAAAACATATAATACCTTAAAGAAACTATTACTTCTGTTGAAGTACAATGATTTTAAGTTGTAAATTTGGGCTGACTTGAAAGTAATTTCTATTCTGACGGGAATGCAACAAGGTTACACGAAATATTCATGCTTTATCTGTGAATGGGACAGTCATGCAAAAGATAAACATTATTATGTACAAACGTGGCCTTCTCGGAAGTCTCTAGGACCTTGTGATAAACATGTAATTAACCAACCTTTTCTAGCATCAGTGGACATATTACTCCCAACACTTTACATCAAATTGAGTTTGATAAAAATTTTTCGAAAGCTCTTAATCTGGATGATAAAGCATTTGCGTTTATCCGAAACTTGTTCCAATCGATATCGGATGCCAAAATAAAAGAAGGCGTATTTGTAGGTCCAGACATTCGGAAAATTATGAAAAATAACCAGTTTGAAAGCATTCTTACGACGGTAGAAAAAGACGCATGGCTTTCATTCAAGGACGCTGTGCATAATTTCTTAAGGTATAACAAAGCTACAAATTACAAGTGTATAGTTCAAAATATGTTAAAAAATTTTAAAAAGCTAAATTGTCACATATCATTAAAGCTTCATTTTTTGCACTCTCACATTGACTTTTTCCCAGATAATATGGGAGCAATTGGCATGGTGAACGATTTCACCAACAAATTTCTGCTATGGAGTCTCGTTATCGATAGCAATGGAATGCAGCAATGCTTGCCGATTACTGTTGGTTTTTCAAGAGAGAAGATACGGAACATAAATATAAACGCAAAAATAGGTACTAATGTACACAAATGATTACACTAAAATTGTGTTCAGCTGCGTAAAATGTGTGGAAAATATGTGGAAAGTATGTATAAACAGTGTACAAGTATACTGCTGGTAAATTTAACATTTATGTATTATCATTATGCATTATTGTACGATCTCCGAAATTGTGATATATCATAATAACCTATAAATACATGCCTTTCGTTTAAAAAAAATAAGAACCATGTAAAAATTTCTAATATCATTTTTATTTACTCAAGAGGGTATATAACTGGAATATTAGCTTTAAATTTCAGAAAAAAAATAAAAAGTCAATTTTTGTTTATCAGTGTAATGTATGACAAAGAAAATAGTTATATGTTTAAAATGCAAAGGATCTTTAAAAATATAACCAGGAACAAATGGGTTAATTTTAAATAATTCTAAGTTTTTAGAATAATTATGCATTAGCCTTAAAATTAATGTTTATTTACAGAACAATAATTAAACTCGTGTAACATATTCTCTTAACACTTCGTGATGAGCGGCACATATAGGTGTCGTGTAAGGTACACATATCCATGAATTTCAGCACCAGTATTTTTGTACAGAAATTTTCTCCATATTTAATCACAACATTTCATATATTAAGGTAAAAACGATATGAAATTAGCGGTGCACATAGATTAAAATATTTGTAATTGACGCTCTCTCGAAGGGGTTAACTGAAAAGACGTATTTATCATAATCTATATTTAGCTTATTCGATAAACAAACTTTGAAACTTGTCTCGACTTTTCTACACATTCTGTGCACAAAGGCAATGAATAAATATATGTTGATTTCTACGCATACCTATATACTCAAATATGTTCAATTATCTCTTCCTCAATTTCAAAAATTGAATTCTTGAACTTGTGCAAAATATATGTATACCATTTCTAACGTTGCTTATTCTCAAATTGAATTTATTTATAACCAAATCTATGAATTTAAATTGGAAATCTTGCAAGATTCATATTTGAATTTGCATTTCATTATAAAAGACGACGTTCCCTCATGTAAAATAATACGAAATAGCCCTAATGCGTTATTTACAATAATAATCAAATAAATACAACATTCAGTTATAGATAGAAACATTAGTCTTTTCTGATAAAATTAGAAAATTGTTTCAGAAATCTATGTATGGATCGATACAAAATTGCATGATTTTATCAGTAATTAACATCGATTTTTTTTTCCTTCAGTTAATTTCAAAAATTCTTATATTATATTTAAAATAATTATTTTTATATGTAAGTAAAATCTTTTTTTTTTTCAAAATGATAAAAATATGAATGTATTTAAATGTAATATTCTTTTTTATTTTCATTTTGTATCGGATGTAGGATCATGTGTTTTTTTAATATAAAAAGTGACGGCGAGCATTATAAAGGTTTGATTTTACTGGACTATAATATACAGGGTGTCCCTTCTCATTGTTATACAATAGGTAATTGCAGAAACGTCAGTTGAGGTTCACTGTGGAGACGCGAAAAGTTTTGGTTTCCATTTGTTTGTTTGTTTGTTTTGGTTGTCTGTCTGTCTGTTCCGCGATAACTGCCTTAAAAGTAATCCAATTAGGTCGATTTTGGTGGGTATGTTGGTGAGGTACCTGAAATTTGCTGTATAGTTTTTGGTTACATTTGGTTCCTTCGTTCGAAAGATATAGAATATTTCTTTTTATGTCATAATGCTTTCCTTCGGGAATGCAGTCGATTTTCAAATTTCATTTTTAACTCAAATGAAAATCGTATATTTCAATAATGGATTTCTACGTAAATTCATGGATGCTAAATTTTCGATATGGAGGTTTTAAATATACCCAATAACTTTGAAAATTTGCCGATACATTTATTAGAATTTAGAAATTAATTGTTTAAATTATTGGAAATTTTTTTGCATCTGTTCGGGAAATATGAAACTTTTAATTGCTATATTTTTTTTACAAATTTTAAAATGCATTTCGTTTTTGTTTGCTCTTTAATTTATCAGTTTGCTTAGCAACCATATTTCAAAGAATATCAAAATAATAAAATTCAAGTAAATCGCACTATTTTGCTGCAATACTTTATTAGCAAAATAAATTATTTTCGGGTGATTTTAACATTCAATTGAAATAAAAGATAATTTATTTTGATACAAGTTACCATTTAGCTAATGATTGCCGAAATAATCTAAAGATATTAGAGTAGTAAAACGATCCTGAAATAGTACAATTACTGGAAATTGAGAACATAAAAGCTATCACAAAAAATACTTTATAGCGCCAAATCATGTTCGCTATTTAGTGAATTGGCAGTAGGCACGATTACGAATGAACCCAATAGGTTTAAAAGTTTCCAAATATGCCTATTCTCTGAGATTTTAGTATGCTATTTCTATCGAGTTAAATCAGGATGTACTTAGATAATATATATATATATATATATATATATATATATATATATTGCATTAGATTGACCATCCAAACTGTTTTTTCGAAAAAAAATTGTAATAACGCTAGATTTCTCAAATAGATATAAGTGAAAATAGTAGATCCAGTTTACATTTTATAAGTTGCTTTTGTACATAAGATATTATTTAACTTATCCATCAGATGCAAGTGTTTCATGGTTGGCAGGTAAGTAAATATTGCTATTTGAGTATTAGAATAACATGAAATTATTTTCAAAATTGTTGCTTATCCTAATAAAACCACTGTGTAGAACAAATTGCAAGATATACTAGAATCATTCACACAATTAATAGGAAATCACGAATATAAATTTAATAAGATTGTGTGAGGTTCTGGGGGCGGTAGCCATCCCCCTGAATAAAGGAATTTTTTATCTAAAGAATCACAAGAATAAGAAGTTTATAAGAATTTCAGAATATCATTGCATAAACTGTGTTTAATTTAACGCTTTTAATTTCTGAAACCAACGAAGTATTTTATATGCTTATAAATATGTATGCAATATTAAAAAAATTAATTGCGGATTGTAAGATGCTAAATAATATGAAAAGTGAGCAAAGTTAAAAAAACAATATCTTTCAGAGCTGACGTTGAGGCTCTGATCTGCAGATTTACTAGTTCATATACCGTTTTCTTTAG
Source organism: Maratus michaelseni (assembly GCA_963931845.1). Classification (NCBI taxonomy): domain Eukaryota; kingdom Metazoa; phylum Arthropoda; class Arachnida; order Araneae; family Salticidae; genus Maratus; species Maratus michaelseni. The sequence goes on from OZ007587.1 coordinate 285,729,004, forward strand.
AGGTAAAGTTCCAAATGCGAAAATGTTTCAAATGTTCATCATATGAAAATCTATAAACGTCAATATATTCTTTTTTTTAGAAAAGCTTAAAAAATTTAAATTTTTATACGGTACATGGTTTCTACAAATTATATATAGAAAAACTTTCTCCCTGTTCAAACATATAAAACGGTAAAAATTGGCACCGGCTATTCAAGCACGTGGCACATTCTAAAATCCACAAGCAATGACACTCCTGTCTAGTATTCCACAAAGAGCAGCACGCCACTAAAACCGCTGTATATAACTTACACCTCCGTATTTATACCCGCTAGACGACCACAAAAACCTATTTATCATATTATTGCACGAAATGACCGCGAAAGCCGTATTCTCGGACCTTCAGACACACTTTACAAAAATTAAAAGGACGACAGAATAGATCGCTCGTGCACGCACAAATGTTAAAATCAAGAAAACACGTTCACAACAAACTCAAAACAAGTTGGAAATTGTACGTCAAACGTTACAAACGAGGTGCGTTCGTACGCACGTTTTAGAATTAAATTCATGATATCCCGTGCGTAGAACGGGTTAAACAGCTAGTTAAGTATATATTTTATGACACTGTTCATACATATATCTTAACTAGTTATATAAATATTCAGATATATATGTATCAGCTAGTTATATAAATATTCAGATCTTGATGATTTTTAATTCTGTGAAATGAATTATATCGTCTGCAGATTAATTTCTGTATTAAAATAAGTATCTCGGTCGCTTGACGATTAAACTTCGGAAGCTCCTATAACAAAAAGGCACCGATTTTTTAAAAAAAAATTAAATTTCTTAATAAATATTTTTATTAATATCTCCTAAAGTTTTCATTCGATTTTAGTAAAATTTGAAATGTCTCGACAAAATTCTGCAAAGATAATATATTTTAAATTGCAAACCATTTGGTTGGGTAGTTTTTGCGTTGTTATATGCGGACAGACGGACGGACAGACGGACGGACCAAACGACGACTATAGGTGCTACGTATTTATATAAATACGAACGCACCTAAAAACATTTGACGCTACATATGTAAGACTACCTTCATAAAAGAGTAGTTAGACATTTATGCTACAAGCTTACAGATTTGTGATACCTTGAATTTTATAAGTTTTCTGGGTTTTCTGACACAAAAACGCGTTTTAACTCTTTATCGGTCTTGTATGAAAATTTTCGTAAATGTTTTTAAAGTAACATTAGCCTTGTGATATCTCTGTAAAAGCCACCGAATATTTTAGGCGATTACATTATTTTCATAACCATCATAACTAGCAAAGAATATTTAGAAAAATATACTACTACTACTACTAATAATAATAATAATAATAATAATAATAATAACAGCGATATCATTACTATTTATATTATAAAAAAATTACACATCTGAATTAAAAATAACAGACAAAATTAATCTTAATTTTTTTTTATTAAATTGATAGACAACCTTCCCTCTTAGCCTGTCCAACTACAAAAATTTTTGTTATCCACATTTTTACACGTTTTGATAATATACAATACATACCACGAGAAACGCAGTCTCTTGGATAATCATTTAAACACTTCTTCCCCAATTCTGTAAAAAATAATATTTGCTAGTTTTCGTGCGTCACATGAGGTTAAAAACAAAATATTCAAAAACAGTGTTGAATTCAGACTCCGGGAGGGATTTCGGTGGCTCCTGGGAGGACATTATAGAGTTCTGGGGGGGGGGGGACTTCACTTTCTAACCACTAAAACGATACAATCTCAAATCTTCCGGGAGGGACATTTCAGTGCTCCGGGGGGATGTCCCTCCCGATCACCTCCTGAATTCATCACTGTATTCAAATGTCTATAACAATGGCAGTTGTTCCTGAAGAAACAATTACGAAAATGGGCAATAATAAAAAGTATAAATATTTTCATTATCTGTTCACTATTTTATTCATAAACTTTCGGATGACGAAGTGGGGTTATTAATCGACCGCAATGCCAGTTTTTATTGAATAAATATTCACTTTTCTAGTTTGTCTATTTTTTTTTCTTCTTAAACTGTATTAATTTTTTGTTACAGCTGTATCTTATATATCATAAAATGTCTTTAAATGTAGGGGTTGATCTGTATTTTGTATGGTGCACAAGGAATTGGTTTTGTTTACAAAGGGGTTATTTAATCACCCATGGCCTGTTTTAGAATTTTACCTGATCATTGGAAGGTTAAGCTTTGCAGATATACGACTGATTCGTATTTCAACACTTGGTTTAAAAAAAAAAAAATTCGCCTTATTCAATCACGAAAAAATATTATTAAGTATGCGACTAATCGAGGGAAGATTTTAACCCTACAGTGCATGAATTTTTCTTTTAGAATTGTGCTTTTTTATACTTATATTAAGAATTCGACACCAGAAATTTTAAGATAGATTTTTAACTTTATTTAGTAGCATATTTGTTATTTTTACAGGATTAATATTTCTATATAAATATAGTGGTTGCAAAGAACTTGATTTATTTATTAAAAGTTAAATAGAAAGTGTTGCCAATTGGCTACACTATGCACTGTAGGGTTAAACCTGGCGAAAAACATTAGACACAGATTTCAAATCTGAAATAAATCAGCCATACTCTTTGAAAATTTTAAGGAGTGTACACATCTTGCTGCTTATGTACAGTCAATAATTTTTTTAAGTTTCTTGAGGTTAAAGTTACGTTAGATACTTAAGTATTAATGTGAAAATAAAACGATGCAGTTAACATTAACATATTGCTAATGGCTGACGAGAATTCGCGTATTTTGCATCCCCTACCGCTACTTTTGCTTTTTATATGCTATATTATTTCTCAAAAATACGGGATACCTCCCCTTAATTTGCCGAAAAATGACTAAAATATCAATTTTTCAATGTTTTGCTTAAAATGTATTTAGACATAAGTAGTAATATTCTGGAGAATTTACGTAAACATCCGATGATTATAAACATGTGAAAAAGGGGTTTTACTGCATCCCATTTCCTTTAAATGAATCAGAGTTACAATCTTTAAATTCATTTTTCTCATTTTGTGTTTTTTCAATAATTGCTAAAACTTCAACATATACTTTTCAATTGAGTCTCCAATGAAATCGTTCGAAATCGTGCGTCGAGACCTTAGTATGTCCTGTACACATGCTGAGTCACATCTAAATCAGTTTATAAATACGAGAGTTATTGCATGACAAAAGTCCGATATATATATATATATATAAATCAACATTTGGACTGAGGGTGATTTTGGTGTCGGGGGATCATGATCGGTGAAAATATACGTAACTTTCCTCTGAGGGGCTCTGCAATAGCTTTTTACTTTTTGTAATGGAAGTTACCTAAAAAAGTACGAAAAAAAATGTTTCAAAAGTCTCAAAATTGTGAGAAAAATGTGAGTTAAAAATTTTCTTTAATTAAAAAAAAATATGTATTTTTAAAAATTTTAGTAGAGTTTTTTCTTCAGTAAATCATTTCCCTTCATAAAACATGTGGTTTATGTACGTATTTTACACGTACTAATATGTCAATAAAATATTATAAAATACACAAAAAAAACAGTAAACAGTTCAAAGAATACCAGATTTCCTTTTTAAAAAAACAACAACAAAAAAAAAGCCGGCAATAATATGTTATAAACGAATTTATTTTTGGGTTTTGAAAATCAATTTTTTTAACGAAATCGCAAACGCCAATTAATTTGTTTTAATGCTTGATTCTTATTAAATGTAGAAAAAGAAAAAATATTTTGAAGGCCTGAAGAGATTTATTCTATTATTCTTTCTTGGAAAATTGTTTATAGGTATCGAGGAAGAATAAGTGCAGTATTTTCTTTTGATAACACATCACTGTAAGCATACCTTAATTGAAAACTTCCAGAGAAAGTTAAACAAAAGAGGATATCACTGGTGTAAGTGATAGAATTTTACTCCCTATGTTTTATACTTTTAAGTGTTTTGGTTTATTCAACGGCAACCTTAATTTAGCCATTAATTTTAGATGAACTGTAACAGTAATACGTTTTAAGAATTTTTTAGATTTAATGTAACGAAACTTTTTTTAAGTATTGGGAGTTTTCTATGGCTGCTGAATAAAAGAATATACATCACTTAGGGGAGACTGGGGACTAATTGGATATGGGTTTTAATGGAGCAACTGGCTTTTCTCATAAACTAAATGAATTAAATGTTCACGCTTTTGTCAATAGATAGAAAAAACAGCAATAGCAAAACGCATGTATTAAACATTTTCTTTTCCATCTTTGCTTGTTGCAAAACAAGAAGCAAAACATTCCTAAGCCTAACTGTGAGGTAATTTTTTACGGTTATATAAGAACTTGTTTTGATAATTAATTAACTCTGTTTGAGTATTAACTCTGATTTTAACAATATTGCATGTAATTACGTAGCTAATATTCAATGCTATTACATTGTAATCTTTGTTCTGCGTTAGTGATAAATGTAAGGCCCTTTTTTTTAATATCAGTATTTCATAAGAAAATTTTTCATGGCAGATTTCTACTTTACTTTTAACGTAAATAACCTTCGGGTTAGGTTTCTACAAGATCTCTTAAAGATTAAGTCTTTAGATTAAGTCTTTTTAGACTTAATCTAAAAAGAAAATTTTTATTTAAAAAACTTGCATTAAAAAAATGAACTATTTGGGAGCCTTATAAATAGTTAACTTACAATAAGCATAAAGAAGTTCAAAATGATATGGGAAATAGAGGATCATGTCAGATTGAGGGACCCAGATGTGATTATATATAAACATTACCATGTTATTGCATCTAAAATTTATGTTAAATATTAAATTATATGAATACGAGAATACGACATTTTCAATATAAATAACCTTCGGGTTAGGTTTCTACAAGATTTGCGAGAAAAATCTAAAAATAAACTTTCTATTTGAAAAAAGTTGTATTAAAAAAATGAAGCACTTGGGAACCCTGTAAATAGTTAACTTACAATAAGGGTAAAAGCAGTTCAAACTGGTATGGGGACAAGAGGATCATGTCAGATTCGGGTACTCAAAAGTGATTATGTATAAACGTTGTCATATTATTCCATCTAAATGTATGTTAAATGATACATTTTGTGTTCAAATAATGCCATATTCTTTTAAATCTCTTAAAATTAATACCATTTAGACATTTAACCAACTTAACATTCAATAAAAGCATTATAGGGTAACAAAGTACTAAATCATTTTTTCATTAGTAAATTTTACAAATTTAGAATAAAAATATAATTTTTAAGTAAAATTTTGTACATTGACTTTATAATAGTGCTTATATAACTCTACTTTTCGACTTTTTAAGAATAATATGTCCCATTAGAAACATGGCAGCATCTCTCATTAGACCTGGCGGTCAGGGTCTAAAGGGAGAAAAATTCTTTTCACAAATTAAGGCTGTTTCTCTTTCAATAATTTCGCTATGACTAGCATTTTTTTAATCTTTTAATTGAAAATTATTTAAAATATTTGTCTTACAAGAAAACAAAAATTGAGGAATTATAAAAATTACACTATTTACAGTACATAAAATATAAAACATGTCTCATTAGCCCCAATCTCTCCTAATCTAAAAATTTTCCGGATGATGCCTAGTAATCATGGTTTCAACAAAACATTTTCTTTCAAAAAATCTATTTATACATGAATTCTTAACACAGTGATTTTATCATTTCATTATCTTACTCATTTTAAATTTATTCTTTTTATTTTGTTCTACTTCAGAACAGGGTTGTCAGTTTGGCATAGAAATTCCTAAAGAAATTTTACTTTATGCAATCACAAAATGTTTGTCATTAAATAAAGCAAATTAACTGTTCGAAATTTCAGGTATTTGGAAATTTCTGATTTAAACTGAGGCCAAACTGGGCAACCTTGCATCAAAATATGGATTTACAGTTATAGAACATTTGTTTTCAATCATTCGTATTTTGAGTTCAAACATTGAAGTAAAACAGTATTTCCAAAATGTTGCATCAATTTTGCATCGATCAGTAAGATATTGGAAATATGTATAATATTAAGCCAAAATTCTAGTAAATTTATTTTTTATTGAAATCTTTAAAATTTAATCCAAATAAATTCTCGAAAATTGGAATTTCCTTGAAAATATTTCTTTTTAAATTACTATACTTCAACACTGAGTGGAAATGCTATACTGAGGAGTTGGAGGGAAGGCACAGTGAGTAAATTGTAGTGAGAAATATTAACCTAGACAATTCAGTAAACTATACAGTTATTAGCCAAATATTTTGTCAGCTTTTAGCCAATATTTCTCCAGTAATTATTCGTATATTGTTATTATTATTATATTGCTATAATTATTATTATAACTATAACAATATTCTTATATTGTTATAATTACTATTATAATTATTATATTGTTTCTTATTTAAAACATTTCTTAAACAACTTACTATTCAAAACGAAAATCGCAGATTTAGTATTATAGACCTAATACCACTCGAACAGGGCCGAATTTACCGACTTAGCATTTTCGAGAACATGCGAATCCCTTCACCATTATTCCAGAATAGTAATATAGGCCTTATTTACGACAGAAATTCTGTATTTATCCATTTGTTCCCAGAATTATTTCTTGAGAATATTTGCAATTTAAACATACAATTATTTCCTTCTTCATCTTTTATTAATGCCTGATGTCATATTTTACATTTATTGTTTATTTGTTAGTTGTTTTTCACCTTGCTGGAAAACTTACCGGACGACTTGATTCATGGGAAACAGTACCGTCAAATAAAGGTAAGATTGGACAACACCAAATCTAAGAATTATATTTTATGCGTAAAACAAAAACTTAGAATAATTGTTCTAATTACAAATAAATTACAAAATGAATTACTGTTGCCTTTACATTCTATCTTACTATCTATCACAGGTAAAAAAAAACGGGATTCGTACGGTTTTAGCTTTTAAATATGGCTATTCCTAAATAGTAAACTTTGACTTATTTAACTTATTTAACAGAAAATATAACTTAATAAGGCAGAAGTACGTACCCCAAAAATGTAATTTGACAGGATTCCTGAGAAGAGTATTAAATGAATTACATTAAAGGACGATTAATATTCGGGAGTAGTGGTACACCCTATTTAGAGAAGCTGCCTTGTGTGCTCCTATGATATCTAGCCTTTGCGTTTGAGAAATTAGTTTATGAAAAAAAAAATCAAATCAGAAGTGTCAATTATGTACGTCACCAGTTAATGACATAATGTCCATAAAAAGAAATGTATTTAATTGTTTATATTATTGATTCCATTGATGTCATGGTTACACAAGTTTAGTTTATGGATGATTATAAGGATACTTAAAACAGAATTAATCACGAACAAAAGAAACAAATTGCCTAAATACCATAAATTGTTTGTTTTTTAATGAGATAATAGATTTTGTAATGATTGAAAAACAAAACTCAATAGTTTCCTGCGTTACTCTGTTTTTTTTAGGATTCACCTTCTATCATTATGTGATGATTTACTCTATTCCCAATTTATCGAGTATGACTGGCGGTGGCTTCAAATGTATAACAGTTCTTAATTGAAAGACCGATATCAACTATCAGATTTTTATGTGATTATGAAATACTATAGAAAGTAAATATTCAAATTATGATTGTTACTTAGATATCTCAATGTATATATAATACGAAAAAAATAGTGGAACGGAAAAGCCTCATTATAATATATTTTATACATATTAAAAATGCAAACTTAAAAATTTATCAAATAATTAGAGACACTAGATAAACCATTTTTAATATTCAAATTTATTAGTCTATAAAAATTATCTAGTTTAATTGTTTCTACATGCTATCATCTCATCATTTTTAGGCTTTCGTTCATCTCACAAAACCCTATTACTCCCGCTTCGTTGTCTGTCCGTCACAGAGTAAGTTCTCAAAAACTATAGAACTTGCAGGCATGAAAATTTGTGTACTTATAGCTGAATATCTACTATGAAGCTCAAAATCATAAAATTTTAAAAAATCGTATTATTTTAATATATAGAGATAAAAAACCAAAAATCTAACATCCTTTTGCTATTAAATTTAAACATTTTTCGTTATAGTAGTTGCCAACAGTTAAAAATCCACAATAATTTTTTTTTCTACAGTAATTAATTTTCTATTGAAAGATTTCCACGTGAAAAATGAAAATGAAATAAAAAGTTTCACCAATTGAAAAAAAGATTAATATGACGTTATATTGGTAATAAAACAGAAATTTTCAAACATTTCTCAATAATACAAAGAGTATGAGTATGTATCAATACAAAAATGCAGCTTCATATGTCGTCATTAGAGAATTAAAAAGAAAATTAATCTGACGTCCTATTGGAAGTTTAACGGATTTTTCAAATTCTTGAGAATAATACAAAAAGAGTAGCAATATGAGCAATAGAGAATAGTCAATATATGCGTTTGAGGAACGTATTGAATTATGATAAAAACCCGATTATGGAAATACTGGCATATTTTAACATTTTGTAGGTCTTTATACAAGATGTTTAATTCTGAAATTGATTATTTTTAATATCAAATTTAGTCCACATCACAGATATTATTATTATGACAGAGTATAATAGCGGGCATCGCCCGCTATCGGGCCGGTTCAGATATTCGAAAAAAAGATAAAAATAGACCGGTAAATTTTTACTTTATAAAAAACATGCCTTTTTTTTTTTTTTTTTTTTTTTTTTTTTTGGAAAATGAAATTTATTTGGATTTATCAAAGAAAGGATAAATTGCTTTGAAAGGAATATTAAACGAAACCCTTTGTGCGATCGTCGATCACACTTACCCACTTTTTTACATTACTTTTGATTGCTTATTTAAGATTTCTTTTGATTGTTTAAAGCGAAATATAAACATCTAATAAGTATGTTTAATAAAGAATTATGCAATATAGGTAAACTTATTGAAATAATTGAGTAATAAATTCTTTAGAAAGAAATCCATAATACCAGTTATTTTTTATGTATTTTAAATTTTAAAAAAATAGACTGGTACATTTATTCCTTTATGTGATAATACATGTGTATATATTTATACATACGTAATCTTTTGACGATAAAAGATAATTCTGTTCATAAAGATGATACTGCATATTAAAAAATCGCAAATACTTTTTATTAAGGACAGAAATAAATATAATGTATATTCGTACATATTTTTCTTATGTAAGCTAATTGGTATAAATAAGATATATCAAACCAAATACAACAAAGACAACAAAAAAACTTCTAGTAGACTAAACATTTTCTATTTTAGTTTAATGGCTGCTATAGGCATTGGTATTTCTATCCCATCTCTATCTCAAGTTTTACTCAGTGATCAGACATCATTCGACAAAACTGCTCAAGTAACAAGGTTTTTAGTGAGTTTAGGTTGTCGCGTTTACTTATGTAAACATTTCAAAGCATTACAGACCTTATCAAATAAGATTAATGACAATTCTTCTACCAATCTTCATCTAAGAAGAATGAAAATCTGGTGGATTAATACATGGTGCTTTGTTGTAATGTTTTTTCTGTAATTTTAATAACATTTAATGAAATTAACAATGACGTAAGGATTCAACATTTACTTTTAGGATATAAAAATGAACATGAAATTTTCCGATGTTTATGTGCTTTTTCCTTTTCATTAGGTTTGTGTATTTTCTTTCAAGCTCCATTGAATATATTTGCTATTTATTATGCAGCATTATATTACGAAATAAAAAACATAATTCAAGGTCACTAAACTGTATTAAAAACCAGTCGTAATCTGAATTATAACGAACACAGCGATGTTTATTGTAAAATAAGATTAAATGTGAAGTTCACTGACTAAAAAGTTGGCTTTTTTAGTGTTTATTTCGATTATGTTCAACGCTATGCTGATGTATCTTGGAATAAGTCCCCTTCTTTATCTGAACCAAGATACAAATCCTATAATCCTGATACAGAGTCTGGTTTACTGTTTTGTAATGTTACTGAACTTTTTGATTCAAGTCTTATGCGCTTCTCTCGTAAATGATGCATCATTATCTGTTAGAGACGAAGCAAAAGCAATACAAAATGGTAATACTAAGTCACCTTCAGCATATTTAAGATTTATTCTAACCTGCCAAGATGAAATTTCTTTGACGTTATGGGGCATTACCGGCATGAAACGATCATTTATTGTTGGGACGATATGGACTATTTTCACATACAGCCTTCTTTTTGATAGCTTAATGAAAAAGTAAATGAACAGTGTCATTAATAGGACCTACTTAGTTTCAGCTTGTGTGAGATTCTTGCAAATTGATAAGATAAAATTGATGGAAAATTACGAGCATAAAATGAACATTTATTGTTGGAACGAATGGAATTATTTTCACATACAGCCTTCTTTTTGAAAACCTTAATGAAAACTTAAATGAACAGTAAGCCTTCTTATTTTGGCTTGTATGAAATTCTTGCAAACTTGTGGAGATGAAATTTGTGGAAAATTACCACCATAACATGAACATTTATTGTTGGAATGAATGGTATTACTTTCACATACAACCTTTTTAATGATAGTTTAATAAAATATTAAATGAACAGAATCATTAAAAGTACCTAGTTAGTTTCAGCTTATCTGAGCTTATTGCATCCTTCATAAGATGAAATTTTTGGGGAAATCACCTGCATAAAATAAAAAAATTACCATTGTGATGATTAGAGTTAATTTCAAATAACAGCCGTTTATTTGGTAGCTTAATAAAATATTAAAAAGAAAATGTTGTTAAAAGTTCTTAGCTAGAACTTGATATATTTGTCAGTTTGAAAGAATGAAAATTCTTTGAAATTACGAGGAAGAGTAACTTTAAAAGTAACATATTGTGTTGCCACGACACTAACAAATAATCCATCCTTGTGTTTAACACTTTATTGTTTATTCGTTTATTTGAGAGGGAATATCATAAAATTCTATAAAACCTTACATTAGGTAAGACAGTTGGACAAATAGGAACTATTCTTCGAACCAAGTTGTATAATTGATGACTAATTGACTGACCAGCATCCTTGAAAGATTGATAAACTGATTCTAAAATCCTTAACTGACCGGTTCATAAAATCTTAAACTGAACAATACGTTAAGTAAGCTACAGTAAATATTATACTTCATTTTCTTGAACAAAAGTATAGTCAACCAAATAAAAAAGGCCAAATAATAAAACATGCCATATATTTTATTCTCAAAATTGTCACAGAAAAAAGAAACAGAAATGGCCATTCGACTGTAATGTATGTCATTTTTCAATTTATCTAAAAAACAAACTTAGTGGGTCGTTTTCATACTGAAGTTGTGCTAAAGTAAAAGTAACGAATGAAGAAATTATGAAAATTTAAATTTTGGAACTTGTTCTGTTAAATTCATTCGTAATCGTTGGAAAACAGATTGCAATTTTGATAGCTTGTAGTTTTTTAAACATGAACTCCAGAACTATTCAACTATTCGGTGGAATGAGCTGTAATTTTGGATTCACATATTTGAAGCTTCTAGAAATCGATTTCTGTTAAGTAATTTATATGTTATAATTCACATTTTCTCAAAACTTAATTTAAAAATATATGTATGATCAAAAGAAATTTTCGAAAAAATTATGAATGGTAATCTATAAAATTGTTAATGGATTTCTACTCGAGTAATTCTAATCAATTAATTTATCAATTTCTAAAATTTCAAATATGCAAATCCAAAATTACAGCACATTCCGCCAAATAGTTCTTTAGTTAAGCTTAAAAAACTAAATGAACTACAATCTGTTTTGCAACGGTTACAAATGAATTTAACATTTAGAGTTTTAAATATTAATACCTTCATAACTCCTAAACTATTTGACCTAATAACTTCCCGTTTGGTATTCTACAGTAAAAATTATCAACAAAGACAGATATGATGTGACAATTACGTGTTCATATTCAAAGTTTCAGAGTTTGGCACAATTTCAGTATCAAGACGATCCCTAAGCTTACTCTTTTAGCACAAATTAAAATAAACATTAGTTCCAGTGGAGTGGCTATTTCCGTTTTTTGTGACAATTTAAATGCATGGGGTGTCCTATTTTTTCTTTGAATGACTGTACATTTATTTCACTTAAGTACTCGCACTTCAATTTTAGAAACAATAAATGTACAAACAATAAAATGTAATTAATCCATTAAAATAAATTATCTTGTATCTGATTGTGAAAAGTACTTTAATTTGCACTACTTTTTGTTTAAATCTCTGTTAACTGCTTTTCAGTTTTTCTCTTTTTAAAAATCATTTGATTTTAATTACATATTAAAAATGCAATCGTTGTCACCATTTATTTATACTTTAACAAACGTAAACTTCTTTTGATTGTACTCAGATTGAAGATGCCTATTAAATATAGCTCTTGTTTTTCGATAATGCTGAAATGATTTATTATTTTATATTTGCACTTGAAAGAATAATTGAAATGAATTGCTTTATTTGTCATATAACATCCAATTATAAAAGCTTTCTTGTCAGTTATAGAAAATTAACAATTTAAATTAATCCTAATAATGTTCAGCTCATTAAAAAAATAAATGTACATTCAAAATATTTTGTTAATTTGTTTTAAGAATATTGATTGTTTAAGTTTCTGTAAGTTTAAAATGTTTTAATTCTTATATAAGGATTTGTTCAATAAGTAATTAATCACAATCCGTTTCTCAAAAGCTGTGCTAATTTTAAAAAAACTGATCAACAAAGTAAACAAAAATGCATAAAAAATAAATTATTTATTAAAATACATTTATATTTTCACATATGTGCATGGCAAAACAATCTTGAAACACCCAAGTAAATAATAAACAAAAAATTTAATAAAATAAAGGTAAACGAATATACAAGATTTGGGACAACAAAAAGTTTCAGTTTTGGAGATCTGGCATGACTAAATGTGACAAAAACCACTGGTAACATATGAACAACAACATCGACTTTTATCAAAAACAAATCCCTCTGAGTAATTCAAATTTATTTATACTACAATTATTATATATACAGCTAAATAATGTTGAAATAAATAATTATATTCTATGTATTCAAAGTGGTAGTGAATCATGGCTAAAAATTGTCGTACATGTTATATATATATATACAATATATTATGTTTCTGTGTTGTCTTTTAACGGTTATATATATATATATATATATATATATATTAAACAGTTTCATTTCTCGCAGCTGTGTAATATTTCTATTTCGAAGAATAGTTTAACTTATAAATGTACAGCACAGTCTGTCTCAAAATTTTTGAAATACATTAAAATATAACAATAAAATTGGATAAAAAATATATATGGAACAATTTCTCAATAAGAAATCAAAATGTAATTGAATTGAAACATAGTAGATATATTATAATGGTTTCATCAGCATTATCTATTTCAAAAATGAGCTTTTTTATTTTTGTCAGAAAACCACTGTTTGAAAAGTTTAGGCACATTACGCAAACTTTAACGAATGTTGGATTGTTTTAAACCAACCAACCATTCCGACCAATGAACCGTTTTACCTGGCCAGTAGAACAGCAAATAGACAATTTTCGTTGGTTTTTTAAGATGCCTAAAGTTACAAATTCACAAAACAGGACATTTTAAAGATATTTAAGTTGAAATTGAAATATAAGCCAATTATTCAAATTTCTGGCAAATTAAATTGTTCAAAGCAAGGGCTATACAGAGTACTTGCCCGAAATAACAATTTTGACCGAAAATAAAGATGTGGACGGCCACGTATAACAAGTGTTCAGAAAAATGATTGAAAAATTGGAAGATTGGTGTTAAAGCAATATATGTCCATAAGGAAAAATAAAAATAATCTCGGTCTCATTGTCTCATAGGTCACATTACATAGACGCATTAGGGACTTTAAGAACATTGTTTTAAAAATATATCTTGCAATCCACCTATAAAATTCCACTATAAACAGGGCAGAATGGATTGGTCTCGAAAGTACATGTCGTACAGGGACAACCAGCTCACCATATTATTCAGTGACGAAAATAAGTAGAATCTAGATGATCGTGATGATTGAAATTGTTACTGACATGACCTCACGTAACAGCCCCATACTTTCTTCAGTAGACGACCAGGCTGCAAGTCTCTGGTGGTTTGTAGAGCGATTGACTTTAATAATCAAATCTGCCTGGCAATTTTTCGCGGAAGACTACATTCAACAAAGCATAAAGACAGTGGCATCTACTTCCATTTTGTAACATCTTAGGCAGTGCTGTGTGGAGAATTCAGCACCACAATGCTTCAAAACCCAGTACGTAATGTACGAAATAGTGGTTTTCCGCTCGAAAAGTTAACGTTTTAGATTGGCTAACTTTAAACTAGTACTTAACTCTAATTGGGAAGATTTCGGGTATCTAAACTTGTAAAGTATACCATAATGGAAAGCAATATGACTCTAAAAAAGAACTAAAAGTGGCCAATGAAAACGCATGTTACTTTCTGCCAGCAATAATATTTCAAAAACTCATTGATTCAATGAAAATACGGTTATTTGAAGTTATCCGTAACTAGGAAAATACAATTAATAAACGGCATCAACTAAAAGTGTTAAATGATGCTTTTTGTTCATTATGTCTATATTTTTGAGACGCTTACAGACTTTTATGATTTTTTTACCACAGTTAATATGATATACCCATTTATTCAATATGATTCATTTGAAAAATTTGAACGACTGTAATAAGTAAATGTTAATAATTGTTAAATGTTAATATGTTATTAAAATTAAAATTTTAATATGTTAATAATTTTGTATTGCAATTAAAGAAACGACATTTCTTTTATTATGCCTAAACTTTTGCAACAGACTGTATTATGTACACAGATATAAGAAGCTGAAAATTAAGAGATTGATATTTGCTTTGAATTTAAATAAAAGCGTATTTTGAGAGGAATAACAGGAATTTGGTCACAATAGACTTTGCTCAGAAGGAAATCTGTAGAAGATCCCCAAATCTTTTCTTAACATAACAATTTTAAATCCTATCCTACTGGTGGATATATTTTCCTCTTTTAATGACGAGATGCTGTTGAGCAATGATAATTAGCAATGAAGACTCTTCAGAATTAACAATGAGTTGACCAGCCCTATTTCTATAAAAATACAAAATTATGATGCAAGCGAATCGATCAATCTAAACACATATTTACTGGTATTTTACATGAAGAAGAAAAATTAATTCCAGTCTTTATCTTATTAAAAAAGAAAAAATAATGATGAAATATTGCACATATATTTTCATTAGCAATAAGTAAAAAATAAATTAAGGATAAAAAAAGATTCAAGTATTATTGTGACATTGCTTTTTTTAAAATTATAAATAATTGGTTCTTATTCGTTTTATTCTAAATAAAATATGCATCTATTCATTCATATACCCATAAAAATTACAATTCAAATATTATTATTTTATTATTATTTACATTTTTTAGTTTTCATAGTGCTATAAAGTTCACACAAAATGAAAAATTCAGGAAATGAAATATAAATTCTACATCGTAAAACGCATTACTTTCATTTCACTAAGAAAAGTAACTTCAGCAAATTTTATATTGAATAAACGGCGGAGATATCAATTTCCAGGAATGTAGCAAAAGAAATTTCTCCTTCAAGTATTTTTAGTGAATACAAAAGAGCAGTTTAAGCACGGCGAAACATGATGTAACCTGGAAGATAATCGTTTAAATTTTATCAGAATATTTAAATTGAATTATGTAATAAATCTTTCATTGATCAAAACTTTCACGTTTATTTAAAAACGGTTATTAATTGTAGCATTTTTAGAATAGTTAGAAAACATGTTTTACTTAAAACTGCTCCTCTTCATCAAACATTTCTCACTATATACGACTATTTGTAACGATTTATTTAATCATTTGTGATATAATTCGCAATATATATATATATATATATATATAAGGTGGGGGAACTAAAGGTGGCCAGTGTTCCTAAGGTAGCCCAGTGAATTAATTTAATTTTTAATCACAAAATGGTGCTACTGCATTGTCAATCATGTTTCTACAGTGGAAGTGACTGAATTTAAAGATATAACTTTGATTCTCTGACATTTTATGCATTGATTTCACTTTTGAGGAGTAGTCGTTCTGATTTCCAGGTAAGAAGATATTTTAATTTACACGTGTTTAAATTCTTAGAACTTTGAGTTGTGATACGTTTTCTGAAAGCGTATTTTTTTTTCTCTTTAACCACATTTACTTCAATTCTAAAAAATTTATATCTTTTATGTCGTGCAAATGACAACACTACGCATGTTCTAAAGATAGCCAATTTAGAAAATAAATGTCTAAATCTGTGTAGTAAGGGTGATTTTAAATTTTTCTACATAAATATCTTTAAAAACGTATTACCATTTATTGTTAACACCAGAGATTACTCAAAAGAAGTCAGAAACCTCCAGAAGAAAATTCCTGAACTACCGTGCACAAAAAAGTGCTTCAAGGTCTTTTCGTGTCTTAAGATAAGAAGATTAAGAAGAAAAACTTGAAATATATCAAAAGAAAGAAAGGATCATCAGAGCATAATAGTAAACAAAATAGTTTGCCACGTATTATTTCACATTTTAAAAGTGATTTCAATACATGGGTTACCTTTGGAACACTATGCGCTAAGGTGGCCCACAACCTACAAAACAAAAAAAGACCGTGAAGTACGCCTCCTAATTCGAACACATGTTTCTCAGCATAAGACTGTGTGCAGATTGTTGTATAAAAATTATATGGTAGATGAAAAATGGAAATATGTAATTAAAATTGATAAGGCTTGGATATATTTATCCGATTGCATTAGAAAAAGAGAGATTTACTACGGAAAAATAGAAGAGAAAGATCTAAAATTTTTGTTTTCAAAGAAGACATTACTTCACTTTTCCCAAACAATCGTCATTGTCTCAAGTTCCATCAGGTTAAGGCTACCATCCATACATGTCTACTGCTATATTTCAAGATGAAATTAAAAATGGAACCGGATTTGAGGCTATACAATTTAAATGCATCCCACCCAAGTCTCCCAACGTGTATCTTATGGATTACTGTGGATTTAGACTTTTAAAAGAATCTTGTTATAAGCGGAATCACAAAATATTGGATGGGCTATGGAAGATTGTAATCGAGAAGTGGAACACAATCAACCCTAATATTTTAAGAAAAGATCTTTTATCTTGGAAATCAAGATTTAATATGATAGTTCAACAAATTGTCTATCAAATTTGACATATTCGAAAATAAAAACTCTTATCTGCATTTCTTTTTCCAAAATCGTTACAAAAATGTGAGAACGTTCTCTGTATTTACATAATAAAATTGGCATACTCGAAAATAAAACTCTTATCTACATTTATTTTTCCAAAATCGTTACAAAAATGTGTGAACACTCTCTGTATTTACATAATAAAATTGGCATATTCGAAAATAAAACCCTTATTTACATTTCTTTTTCCAATATCGTTACAAAACTGCGTGAACAATTTCTGTATTTACATAATCAAGTTGGACATATTCGAAAATAAAACTCTTATCTACATTTATTTTTCCAAAATCGTTAAAAATTTGTGAACACTCTCTATAATTACATAATCAACTTCTCAAGTATAATACGTGCTTGCAGATGTAAAAAAGACTTACGGAAATGCGCAATAAATAAATAAATTAATTTAAATTAATATTTAAATTGGGATAAAATTTAAATGGAGGAGGGAGTATTGAGAAAGAAGCTAAAACGGAAACATAAACTTGTAAACAGAAATAAAAGATCGCGTTATAACACAATCGAAAAAACAATTGAAGCTAAATAATTAACATTACGCAACATTACAAAAAGAAGATAAATTCCTGTTGTTTTCAGCGAAAACTAGAGATGAGGAGTTAAAAAACTTGTACGGTCATTTTTTATTGGTTGGTTGGTTGATTGTTGATGGCCAATTATCTGCACTTGGGATATAGGCCCGGGGGGAGTGCCCTTCGTGGGGGTCTTTCTAAGGGAACCTAACCCGTATTTACGCATGGATAAATCCACGGCTCGAAGAAAACCACGAAAACTCAAAACGATTAGGCCGACGGGCGCGATTGGGATCGAACCCAGCACCTCCTGTCTACCAGCTTCGAGAGCACAACCTCTCAGCCACTGGTGGGGCCATTTTTTATTGAGTTGAGTATTTTCTTTCGCGCTGAAGCTTTATATAAAACTATGGAAAAAGTAAATGTACACTCAATATAAAATATATATATACACCCCATAAAATGCAATCGCCAAACTGTCGTAGAGAAAAAAAAAGTAGCTATTCTATTAGAAATTATGTCTTCTTCAAATTTACGTTAAAAAAAGTCCTTCCGGCCTGTACCGGAAGGAAAAGGTAGCTTTAATATATCTTCGTTTTAAAATTTTAGCTAATGTTACACGAAAACAGCAAGTTAAAATGCAAAGAAAACGTTTACACAAGATTCGTTAATACTGAATTTGAATAAGAAATTCGCCAAATTATTGAGCAATAGCCAAATTGGCTTCATTTATGAAGACTTATTTTGGTCGCCAAATTTGGCGATATTTCACCAATTTTGCCAATGTCGCCAATTTTAGCGCTAATGGATATGAATATAAAGTTTTATGCGTATGATTGGGAAAATTATTACAACAATGAAAGAAAATAATTTGCGAGTAATCACGTTAATGTGCTGTTTTGTTTCAAAATGTCAGCCACCCTAGAATTTCAAACTGCTCTATCTCAGCCATTTTTTAAGATAGAGGTAAACCAAAAAATGCTCTGGAATCCTTGTATCAAGGCCTAAAACATAATTAAAAAATAAATTTGAATTTTTAATTTTTTTGTATATTTATTTTAGTTTTAAATTTTTAAATGGCCGCCATCTTGAAACAAAATGGCGGACCAAGCTGGCCAACGAACTCGGTCGAGACATTGGTTAGATTAATACACACAATTAGCTTCATCAAAATTGATTTATAAATACGAGCGTTATCGTATGACATAGGTCAGATATATATATATACATATATATATATATATATATATATATATATATATATATATATATATATATATATATATATATATATATATGGATATATCTATATATATAAATCAACATTTGAATGGAGGGTGGTTTTGGGGTCTGGGGGTCATGATCGGTGAAAATATATCGAAATTTTCCGGAACTGCTTGCCTCCGAACGGCTTCAACAGGTAGCTTTATACTTTTTGTATTGAAAGCTACCTAAAAGAAGGCTTAAGGGGCAACCTTGTCTTCAGCCTTGGAAGTGCCTAGGGACAGAAAGCCTAAGGGTAGGCTGTTATTCTGAGGACCTGTGAGATCGCAATATTGGATAAATCTCGTGAAAAGATGTACGTGTAAAAGATACGAGGACAGGGTTTTAATAGCGATTTAACCGAGTGCGTAGAGGGTGTAAAAGCGCAATTTAATAGAGTTCAGGATCGGCTGTATCCTTGCCGGTAAATGTAAAATTGTGTTTTGTAGTAAATGATAAAGTGTGTCATTAATAAATGTTAATTTAATATTTATTGGAAGTGTCTTAGTGAACTGATTTGCGAACTTACATCGTGTCCGGTATAACACATCTCTATACCGGTGGTGGCAGCATAGCAATCAACAGTATAAAAAACATATTTATCTTCACGTGTAATGTACTGATACGTGGAGTAAAATATATCACAATTTTGATATGAAACATACTTCATTAGCTACGCACCCGTTCTTATAATTTAGATAAAAAGTATAGTGGATTTTCATTACTTGAAAGTTTGATCCAAAACAATTGTTTCCTTTTATTAAATATTATATATAAGTTACATCTAAATTTATGTTGCAGAAAACATATTTGTAACTATTAAAATTTTAATACCGGATACTTTTTACTCAAATTTGTTTTATTTTTCGACACCTTTCATAAATATATTCTTCGTTATGCTTTTAATTCAAATTTTTTTGTGTGTTTCAAAATGTCAAAATCACCCTGTCATCTCTGTATTAAACATTCCCTTGATTTATCCAAAAAAAATCCCGTATTCACTTTTAAAATATCCTTTTTGTTGCTTCACAATCGTACAAAGTTGTATGCTTGCCTCCTTTTAATTAAACTCTACGCTAGACTTGCTTCCCCTTTCTAATGTAAGATTTAATCTGAATTCAATGCGAAATTTTACATAAAAAAGAATCATCACGTTTATGTTACATTTTATTCATGAAAATATTTGAAATTCCAACTTTTTAAATGTCCTTAAATTGAAGGAACGTGTTTTAACCCAAATTACTTTGACATTTCCTTTCAAATTCTTTGGAAAGTTTTATATAGCAGTGAAAGTTCACCAAATGAAATGCGTTTTACGCTAGATTAAAGAAATATATAGCTTCTATTAAGTATATCTTCTACATGGGTCTAAAGATTTATCAAAGAAAATCCCAGAAATTTCATGAAATTGATTTAGTGCACTTATTAAAGCGCTTCCTGCGACATATAAAATAAAATGTTATACGATTTTCAACAGAATTTAAAGTAAGAATGTTGAATAAGAATGAAGATGGTAAGTAAGGTTTTTTACCACCGACCGAGTAGCTTTTTTATTAAACACCGAAAACTGGCCTTATATTTATAGCAAATGTACCCTAATTATGGAAAACTATTACTTTCGTTTATTGAAAAAATACATTGTTATCGTAATTTCTAGGGTAGTGCGATTAGAGAAAATTCATTAATTCAAACCTATATTTATTATTTTTTTAATTAGGATTTTTTATCACTTTATGCTCCTGTGGTAGTTTAAAGTACCGGTACAGTTACATATTTGAAGAAAATATTTCATTCATCCCTTATAAACCTACGTTTTAGGATCAGTGTTACATATTTTACTCTAACACTGGCAAATCAAAAAAATATTTGGAAGGATCTTTTTGAGCTTATGTATCATATTCTAACTTCCTGTTATATGATGTGCGATAATACGTTTTTGCTGTGAAACAGCTCAACAATTATAAATATGTTTCATGGTACATTTTTTTCTTATTTTTTAAAATAAAATAAATCATGTTATTTGTTAAATTTTAAAAAAAATCCTTTAAGGTCCTTCTGCGTAAATGCCATTTAATTTTTCATACGTTTGTCACATTCACAGTGATGGAAAAGTTGCGCACCAGTGAGGCAATTGTCACCATTAAATTTGAATGGTATTCGTCGCATATTTAATTTCAGAAGTTCTGAGATTTAATAAGGGGAAATATACAATTAAAATTTATTGGTGGTAATCGGCCCACTGGTGCGCAGCTGTTACAACACTGCATTTAGGATATATTTCGCATGTTTTAAATATAAATGCCAAATATCAGCAAAAAAATATTTAATATTATGCTTGTCATTAAAAAACTAATTTGTTTTGAAGAATTTATGTTATTAACCAAAAGTATATCTTTGTCACATTAAGGTCATTTAAGTCCTAGTCACATTTTCAATAGTGAAAACCTAAATAACATGTCCAAAGTAACTAAATGCGACAGTTGAAATTTATCATGTCAGTTTATCTTAGTATTATTAATTTAATATTTATTAGTTTTTTAAAATCTTATCGCTGCATTATAATTAACTAATGAATTATTTAACATTCATGCTTTAAATCGTTTTAACTTTGGCAATTAATAAATAATAAGAACCACATAAATGGCAAATACTACATTAATTTTCGCCAAACAATGTTCGCATCACTGTATCTTCTACAAAACTATTTCATAAACAATTTTTTTTTATAACTAGATGTTCATGGAACGATTTGTAGTTGTTCTTAGAATTCAAGAATTCTGGCAATGTCATAGCCGTCAAACTTCCGGGGAATTTCCAGATTAAAAAGAAAAAAAAGGTTTACAGGAGAGCCCTATAGAATAGCCCCATAATATTATATGGGATTTCCTCCTCCTCAGTTTATCAATTATTGCTATAACTTTTTGAGGTTTTCACGATATTTCACTGGTCTTTTGATATGAGTTGCCCTACAGTATTGAAAATCAAATCATGTCAAAGAATGTTTGCTGTAGTTCGCGCATGCGCAGTTCAAATTTATTTCATACACATACCCATATCTCATCAAATATTCAATATATTAATAGTGTAATTACAGTATACTATTTCTACGATTTTTTGTCAAATTTTTGGAAAGCGGTGTTAAATTCGGCTGAAAACTCTGCATGGTATAAAAAAAAAACCTTTTGAATTTTTCACTAAAACGTTAAGATCTTCACGAATATACGTGCTATGCTGACACAGATGCACACAAATGTTGAACAGGACATACATAGTCATTTGCTACAGTGACAGACCATTTTTAGCATTTTCTGTTACTTGGGTGATTGAAAATATAATTTTATTATTAAACTTATTATTGCCCCCCCCCCCCCAATTGTCCTCGCGACAAAATCTTCACTGAAAAACATGAAGTCAACATGTTCTTTACAACCTCAAGGTCAAGGGCATTTCGGGTATTTCCTCACGAGTTTCAGTAAATATTAGACGAAACGTCTGAAATTGGTCACTGTCCTTAATTTCTGGACACCAGTGTATATTAAGGGGACTCGCTAACCATCAGCAAGCGGAAAACGACAAACAAAAAATCAATTTTCCATTTGTTTGTTTAAAATCTATTTAGACATCTCTATTGTATTCAGGTCATAGCCTTGAAGCGAAAACGAAACTAAAGTCATGTGATCAGAATAGACGAAGAAATCAGCATTCAAATGACGAGAGAAAAGTTATTTTCTTAATTTGTACTGGATATTACTATTTTTTAATCATTTAAAAATTTAAATAAAAATACTATAAATGTCAAAATATATGCTATCATAAATGTCAAAATATGCATCTAACTTTTTTGTCAGCAGTTAAAACATTTTCACTCATAATAATGTAAGACATTATTATTAACATTATAATTTTATAACATTTTTAACATTATAATATTTTGTATTAATTTACTTCTAATTTACTTAATCTCATAATTCACATTTGCCTGTGAATAAAAATTTAACTGTTAATAACAAAAAATAAATCAAAACACCCTAAAGTCCAGTAATGGACACCCTACAAAAAGTGTCATAATTAATTGTTTTTAGAACTAGAACTTACTAAAAGCATATTAATGAAACAAATAGTCATTTTAAACCATATTATAAAATATACAAGAAAGAGTTATGAAAAAAACCCAAAAAAAAAACAGAATTTTTATTGGTTATTTTTTTTTGTAAAAACCAAAAATTTTGTAATAAATCAAAATAATATTTTCTAATCTAGTCTGTAAAATCATCTGACAGTTGCAGGTATCTAATAAATCAATACCAATTCTATTTAACTGGACACATGATAATTTGTACAATATTCCTAGCTGCTGTCCTGAACTAAGATAATTATTTTCAAAATTTTTAAGTATATTTGAGAATAAATAATGTGCAATTGATGATGCTATAGTACAGCTAATTCTGATGGCATAATTAGTTTACCTCTATCTAATTCTTTTATAAACATGAATAAATCTTCAGGTACATCAACAGTTGTATTAGTTTGCAACCAATTTTGGCAAATGTTACATTTAGGAATTCTCAGTTCTTTCATAGATGCATAACCAGATATATACGCTAGTATTGGTAATACTCCTTGATCAGTATGCTCTAAAATGATATCATCAGCTAACAGATTTAAATAGCAATCAATATCATCTGCAGAAAAAATCGAAGGCTTGTCTTCATCAGGTAAAAGGGAATACAAAGGAATATTTACGTTAGTTGTAGATATTAAAATATTACTTTTAAATCTAAGCTTTTTTCACTTTCTAACAGCTGTAAGTAACTAATGTAATAATTTGAGCCGGACATTTGGCGATACATTCCAAAGCGGGATTCAAGAGCATCAGTCTGAAATTTCCCGAGCAAGATATCATCAAATTTATACTTAATAAATAAGTATGGAATCATGTGAATAAATGCATCTGTAGTAGTTATTAATGATTTAAATGGTTGTGCTGATAATGCTTCAGCAATAGGTACAGATTGTCGCCAAATTTTTAACCAATGAGAAAATTTTTTCAAAAACATTATTTGCTCTTCTCTGTTTGGTGTGATTGCTTCTCGATCTTTATCATTAAAACGTTTACCAGCAAAAACACTTTTACAATTTACAATTTTCCACCAAGTAGTAATTATTGACATAAATCACAAGTATTATCCGAATTAAGAAAAATAGATGGGTGATCCTTAAAAATACATTTTAATGCGGCAATGTTCTTTTCATTCAAAATTTGAAGAGCAAAAAATTAGACTTCTTATCATACGAATTAAATTAAATCAGCTAATAATAAAACAAAAATATCCAGTACATTACTAATTATCAAAGTATAAATACCTTCTTAAGAGTTATCCGTCTTGTAATATATAATTAAAAGATAAAAACAGTCATTTCAGAAGAGTGATAACGCACTTACGCACGTCAAAATATCCATTCCAAGCCAATAACGCGGGAATATTGTTCGACGATTCTGATCACATGACTTTTTCGTATCTGGGCCATAGTGATAGAGCTATGTATTCAGGCGAAGTTACGTAACGATCCGAGGATTATAAATAAGCTAAAAAGAATTTTTACTGAATTTCTTTAAATGCATCAGAGTTGCAACTTTTAAATTAATTTTTCTTAGTTTGTGTTTTGATAATACACTGCTCAAAACAATTAAAGGATATTGCAGTTTTAGGTGGATTTTGTATCTGGAAAACTTTTTAGCTGATTGATATATGGTCGACAGACATAGTAGGTTATATGAGAATAAATTACACATGTTTGGCAGAAAAAAATGCATTTTATTGCGCATTTGTGTACAAAAGGAAAAAAACACAATTTGTGCATATGAGAAAAAAAGAATAAGAAAAGGTGTTTTCTTCAAAGAAAATCATTTTCAGTAGGGGGTATGGTTTCCACGGGCGGCCAGCAACGTTTAACACCTTTGAGGCATGGACTCAATGAGGCTATTAATGACGAGTTGGGGTATTCTGCCCCACTCTTCCAGAAGAGCTCTTTCCAGTTTTTGGAGAGTTTGAGGGGGTTGTTGGCGGCCAGAAACTCATCTTCCTAGAGCGTCCCAAACGTGCTTGATTGGATTTATGTCTGGAGAACACGCTGGCAATTCCATTCGAACGATTCCTTCCTCGAAAAGGAAATCCTCCACCAGGTTTGCACGATGTGGCCTGCAGTTATCGTCCATTAAAATGAAGTTATCTCCGATTGCTGCAGCGTAAGGGACTACAATAGGTCTGAGGATCTCATCCCTATATCGGCGACCAGTCAGAGTTCCATCTCGAATGATGTAGAGGTCAGTGCGCCCGTCAATGGAGATGCCACCATACACCAACACTCCTCCACCGCCAAATCTGACACTTTCGTGCACGAACGCAGGATTATTCCTACTGCCACGGTCCCTCCAGATGAAAATACACCTATTTTCCGGTTGCACAGAAAAACGGGACTCGTCAGAAAACAGAATATTGCTCCATTCATTTCTCCTCCAGTTGACATGCTCGGCTGCCCACTCCCTGCGGTCGCGACGATGTCTTGATGTTAATCTAACACATACCATCGGTCGGCGAGCATACAGACCTACAGCATGGAGCCGGTTTCGGACAGTCTGAGTTGAAATCGTGGTGCCCTGTAGCCTAGCGAAGGTGTTGTTGAAGAAGAGTAGCGTTCATGTTTCGGTGTCTCCGAGCTGTTAACGCTAAATACCGATCTTCATTGGGCGTTGTTGCCCGTCTACGACCTTGCCCTGGTCTTCGGCCTGCACATCCACTCTCCAAAAAACGGTTCCAGATCCTGGAAATGACACTTTGTGATACTCCAATGGCTTGCGCTACTTCGGCTTGAGTTTGGCCCCCTTCTAACCTACCAACAATTCTCCAAGCTGCTGAATCTGTCAAATGACTTCGCTGAAACATCGTACTCATCGAAACAAAGCAATCACTGAATGCCGATCATCCTTGTCTTCATTCTCTTTTATCCAGTTGAAAGTCAAATTTCATTCGCTGCCGCTGAAGCAACGTTTTTGACGTCGAACTCAAAATTTGCATACTCCACAGTTTGAAAACCAGAAAAATTTGCATTTGTGATTCTCTTCTTCTATTTTCGGCAAAAAAAATTTCGTTTATATCTTTATTTTATATAAAACTTCAAATATCCTTTAATTGTTTTTAGCAGTGTATAATAGTATGATCAAAATGCTGAACTTCAACATGTTCTTTTCCTTTGACTCGCTACTTTTGGGCGATCCTTGAGGTGAATTTCATACTTTAGAGAACAGATTTATAGCAATATAAATAATTAATTTTTTAAATAAAAAAGTTTAATAAAGTGTTTCATTGTATTAATTACGACATAAAATTTTATTTATTTTTTTATCTAATTAACTTTTTGGAAATCCGATCTCTAGCTTAATAGAACACACTTGTAAGAAAAACATGCAAAAAAAGTTTTAAAAATTTAAAAATTGTATAAGAAGTAGAATTTTAAAATTTACTTCAATTTTTTTAATTACATTTTACATTTTACCATAAGAATTGCATTTTTTTTTATTAAATTATTTTTCTTCATAAAACAATTTAATATGTCAAAAAGGCATTAAAAACACTGAAACAAAAAATGTTCAAAAGGTAGTGTGTCGCCTTAATTCAACGAAGTTCAATAATTTATAGTTTCTACTTTTAAAAATTATTTTAATTTAATATATGGAAATGTCACATAAACTTATCTTAGCACATCTTCTAAAAGCTCTCTGCATCTAAAGGATCCAATTAGTAGCTAATAGGTCTATAAAAAAAAATGAGACACTAAAATGCGAAGGAAGTTTTCGAGCAATTCTTGTTCAAAACATGTCATTTTTTCCCGCTTTTACTCCCAGTACATGAAACAGACCTTCAATGCCGTGACGTCAATGTGGTTATTTGGCATTAAAAAAACTAAAAAAAAATGGTAATTCTGGAATCGCTGTTATTCCTCACATTTAGGAAGTATTGTCGGAATTTGTTAACAAACGATGCAGACTGTATAAAGGAAATCCTGCTGGAAAATACTGTGATTGCAGTAACATAATTCGTAATTTATTTATGAAATGCGAATGTTTGATTATGTCACTTTTATATAGGATTCTTCCGTTAGGATTTTAGGAACAAGCACTGTGTGCAAGAAAACTTGCCAGTGGGAAACAGCATCAAAAAGTACATGTAACTGTACACGTAGTCCATGTCCCACTGGAAATCCATTGGACAACAATTGGACAGCCAAATCTAGCAATTATATTTTATGAACAAAATAAAAACTTAGAGTAAATATGCTAGTTACAAATAGATAGCAAAAATAATTAAATTTTCCTTTACTTTCTATGTATTTAACACAGGCACAAAAAACAGGATTCGTACGATTTTAGCTTTCAAGTGCGACTAATCATAAATAGTAAACTTCGATCGATTTAAACTCAAATTTCACCTAATAAGTCGACTGTTACTATTTGGATAAAAATGTACGAACTCCGAAAATGTAATTTGGAAGGATTTCTACCCAATGGATTAAATGGATTATACTAAGGAATGAGGAACAAACACATTGTTGCGGGCAAGAAAACTTGCCAGTGGGAAACAGAACCTTCAAATAAAATTTAAAGTCCATGGAACAACACCAAATCTAGCAATTATATTTTATGAACAAAATAAAAACTTAGAGTAATTATGCTATCTATTAAGAAAATACGCAAGTCAGGTGACGATTCCGGGCAGAACCCATCCATGCTAACAGCCTTTTCCTATCAAATTTCAACATTTTTCGTTATAGCAGTTGCCAACAATTAAAAATTCACAATAAAATTCTTTCCACAACAATTAATTTTCTATTAAAACATTTCCACGTGAAAAAAATGAAAATGGAATAAAGAGTTTCAAGAATGAAAAAGAAGATAAATATGACATCATATTGGAAGTATAACAGATATATTCAAAGCGTTCTCAATTATACAAGGAGCAAAAAATATGAGATAGTACAGAAAGCAGATGATTATATAAGGTCAAATGAGTTTGAGGAACGTATTGAATTATGATAAAAACCCGAATATGTAAATATTGGAATGTTTTATAGTTTTAACGTTTTAACATTTTGAGATTAGCTGCACTTTAGCTATTTTTAAATCTATTTCCCATACGTATATGCGTATACACCTGTAATTTCTCCTCTGTTTTGTCATCTTATTTACATCAGGTAGAAATTTTTTTGTTAAAACCGCAGAGGCGCATCCATTAAAAAGGCCCTGATCTTAAAAAAACTGGCATGAAACATTATTGTCTACGAATAGTATATGAAAAATTTTATCAATTATTTCAAGTTTTAAATGAAAACCGTGATTTCTAACTACCGTCCTAGGAGGGACATTTACACTAGTTACAAATAAATAGCACAATGAATTAAGGTTTCCTTTTCTTTCTATGTATCGGACACAGGCACAAAAAACAGGATTCGTACGACTTTAGCTTCTAAGTGCGACTAATCATAAATAGTAAACTTCGATTGATTTAACGCAAATTTCGCCTAATAAGTCGAATGTTACTATTCGAATAAAGAGGTACGAACTCCGAAAATGTAATTTGGAAGGATTCCTACCTAAAGGATTAAATGGATTATATTAAGGAATGATTACTATTCAGAAACAGTGGTACGCCCTATCCGCAGCAGGTACCCTGCATGCTCCTATGGTACTAAGCTCTGATTTTGAGAAATTAGTTTATGAAAAAAATCAAGTTAGAAGTGTTATGTACGATACAAGTTAATGACATAATGCCGATAAAAATAAATGTATTTGATTGCGTATATTATTGATTCCATTGGTGTCATGGTTACAAAAAAAATATTTATGAATTATTAAAAAGATCACTTACGTCATTGTTACATTTGCAAGAGAATTAATCATGAAAATGAGATACAAATTACCTAAGTAAAATAAATGGTTTGTTTTTTAATAAAGCTAATGGATTTTGTAATGATTGAAAAGAAAAAATTAGTAGTTTCCTGCCTTACTCTGTTTTCTTAGGAATCACTTTCTACAATATGCCTGTTATTTATTCCCAGTATTTCGAGTATGACTGGTGATGGCTTCAAAAGTATAACAGTTTTCTAATTTATATTCGGAATACCGCTATCAAATATGATATTTTTATGTGATTATGAAATTCTATGGAAGGTAATTATTTAAATAATTAAGATCGTTGCTTAGACGTCTAAAAAATATATAATATGAGCAAAAATAATTTACTATATTGGAACATTAACTAATATAACGTTATAAATTCTAAAACGTGCAAATTTATCAATTTATCAAATAATTTGAGACACAAGATAAATCTTTTTTAATATTGAAATTTATTATTCTGAAAAATAATTTCTATGGATTAATTATTTCTATACACTATCATCTCATCATATTTCACATAAATGTTAATTACTTATATAAGATTTCTGTTGATTATTTAAAGTGAAACATAAACATCTAATAAATATCTCCAATAAATAAAAAATAATGCAATACAGATAGCCACATCGGGATTATCAAGTAAATTCTAAAAAACAAATTATCGTAATACAAGTTCTTTTTTTACGTGTTTTAAATGAAATTTTAAAATATATATTAGAGTGGTACAATTATTTCGTGATACTATGTATGTAAGCCTTTAGATATTTTGTCAATAACAGTCAATTATTTTCGTAAAGGTGATGCTGCGTATTAAAAAATCGCAAATACTATTTATTAAAGACAGAAATAAAAGTAATGTATATTCGTACATTTTTTTCTTATTTAAGCTAATTGGTATAAATGAGGTATATCAAAACAAATACGACGAAGAAAACAGAAACATTTCTAGTAGACTAAATACTCTTTACTTTATTTTAACGGTTGCTACAGGCATTGGTATTTTAATCCCATCTGTATCGCTAGTTTTACTCGATGATCAAAAGTTATTGGAGAAAATTTCTCAAGTAACAATACTTTTAGTGAGTTTAGTTTATCGCCTTTACTTGTGTAATCATTTCAAAGAATTGCAAAGATTATCAAATAAGATTAATGACAATTATTCTACCAATCTTCATAAAAGAAGCATGAAAATCTGGTGGATTAATACATGGTGCTTTGTTGTAATGTTTTCTTTCATTTTAATAACATTTAATGAATTGAACAATGATGAAAGAATTCAGCAATTACTTTTAGGATATAAAATTGAAAATGACATTTTCCGATGTTTCATTGCTTTTTCATTTTCACTATGTTCGTGTATTTTCCTGCTAGCTCCATTGAATATATTCGCTATTTATTATGCAGCATTATGTCACGAAATAAGAAACAGAATTCAAGATTACCAAACTGTAATAAAAACCAGTCATATTCGCAATTATAACGAACTCAGCGATGTTTATTGTAAAATAAGATTAAATGTGAAATTCATTGACTCAAAAGTTGGCTTTTTAGTGTTTATTTCGTTTATGTTCAACGCTATGCTGATGTATCTTGGAATAAGTCCCCTTCTTTATCTGAACCAAGATACAAATCCTATAATCCTGATACAGAATCTGGCTTACTGTTTTGTAATGTTACTGAACTTTTTGATTCAAGTCTTATGCGCTTCTCTCGTAAATGATGCATCATTATCTGTTAGAGACGAAGCAAAAGCAATACAAAATGGTAATACTAAGTCAACTTCAGCATATTTAAGATTTATTCTAACCTGCCAAGATGAAATTTCTTTGACTCTATGGGGTATTACTGGCATGAAACGATCATTTATTGTTGGAACAATTGGAACAATTTTAACATACAGCCTTCTTTTTGATAGCTTAATGAAAAATTAAATGAACAGTGTCATTAATAGGACCTACTTAGTTTCAGCTTGTATGAGATTCTTGCAAACTTATAAAGATGAAATTCATGGAAAATTATCAGCATAAAATGAACTTTTATTGTTGGAATGAATGGATTTATTTTCACACACAACCTTCATATTCATAGCTGAATGAAATACTAAATGAATAGAATCATTAAAAGTACCTACTTAGTTTCAGTTCATTTGAGATTATTGCAAACTTCATAAGATGAAATTTATGGGAAATTACTCGCCAAAAATGAAATTTACCGTTGTGACGTATGGAACTAATTTTTAAATTACAGTCGTCTTTTTGGTAGCTTGATGAAATATTAAAAGGAAATTGTCGTTAAAAGTCGCTAGCTAGAATTTTATATATTTGGCAGTATGTTAGTGTGAAAATTCTTTGAAATTATGATGTTACTTTAAAACTAACATAATGTATTGCCACGACACTAACAGAATGTACCATCTTTTGCGTTAGCACTTTATTCTTTATTTGCTTATTTGAGATGGAATATAATACAATCCTTTAATACCTTACATTAGGTAAGACAGTTGGACAAATAGGAAAGATTCTTCGAACCAAGTTCTATAACTTTTGACTAATTGACTGACCAGCGTCCTAGGAAGATTGGTAAAATGATTATAAAATCCTTAACTGACCAGTTTATAAATCCTTAACTGACCAGTTTATAAAATCCTTAACTGACCAGTTTATAAAATCCTTAACTGACCAGTTTATAAAATCAGCTTAAAACCGTAAACCGTAAACTGAACAATACGTTAAGTAAGCTACAGTAAATATTGTGCTTCATTTTCGTGAACAAAACGTATAGTCAACAAATAAAAAGGGAACACCCCTGATACTTTATTCTCAAAATTGTCACAGAAAAAAAAACAGAAATGGCCATTCGACTGAAATGTATGTCGTTTTTCAATTTATGTAAAACACAAGCTTAGTGGGTCGTTTTCATACTGAAGTTGTGCTAAAGTAAAAGTAACGTAATGAAGAAATTATGAAAATTTAAATTTTGGAACTTGTTCTGTTAAATTCATTTGTAATCGTTGCAAAACAGATAGCAATGCTTTTTAAACATAACTCCAGAACTATTCGGTAGAATGAGCTGTAATTTTGCATTCGCATATTTGAACCTTCTAGAAATTTATTTCTGTTAAGTAATTTATATGTTATAATTCCCATTTTCTTAAAAATTAATTTAAAAATATATGTATAATCAAAAGGAATTTTCGAAAACATTATGAATGGTAATATATAAATTTGTTAATGGATTTCTATTCGATTAATTCTAATCAATTAATTTATCGATTTCTAAACGTTTGACATATGCGAATAAAAATTACAGCACATTCCGCCAAACAGTTCTTTAGTTAAGTTTAAAAAGCTAAATAAACTACAATCTGTTTTGGAATGGTAACAAATAAATTTATTATTATTCCAAACTTTAATACTTTCAGAATTCCTAAAGTACTTGACCGAATGACTTCGCGTTTGGTATACTAAGATAAAAATTGCAATAAAAGAAAAATATTATGTCAACTTTAAGAGCTTGTATTAAAAATATCAGAGTTTGGTTCAATTTTAGTATGAAGACGATCCCTAAGCTTATTGTTGTAACACAAATTAAAGTAAACATTATTTCCAGTCGAATGAATAGTTCCGTTTTCTGTGACAATTTAAAGATTGAAATGTATGGGGTGTTCTATTTTTTTCTTTGATTTGCTGTATATTTATTTAACTTAAGTACTCGCACTTAAATTTTAGAAACAATAAATGTACTATCATTCCATTAAAATTAATTTTCTTGTATCTGTTTATAAAAAAATACTTTAATTTGCACTAATTTATGTTTTAATCTCAGTTAATTGCTTTTCTTTCTTTCTCTTTTTAAAAGTCATTTGATTTTAATTACATATTAAAAACGCAATCGTTGTCACTATTTATTTATACTTTAAAAAGCGTAAACTTCTTTTGATTGTATTCAGATTGAAGATTCCTGTTAAATATATCTCTTGTCTTACGATTATGCTGAAATGATTTATTATTTTATATTTGCACTTGAAAGAATCCTTAAAATGGATTGTTTTATTTGTCATATAACATCCAATTATAAAATATTTCTTATCAGTTATAGAAAATTAACAATTTAAAATTAATCCCAATAATGTTCAGTTCATTAAAAAGATAAATGTAGATTCAAAATATTTTGTTAATTTGTTTTAAGAATATTGTATGTTTAAGTTTCTGTAAGTTTAATATGTTTTAATTCTTATATAAGGAATTGTTCAATAAGTAATTAATCATAATCGGTTTCTCAAAAGCTGTGCTAATTTTAAAAGCTGATCAACAAAGTACACAAAAATGTAGGAAAAATAAATTATTTATTAAAATACATTTATATTTTCATATATGTGCATAGCAAAACAGTCTTGAAACAACCAAGTAAATAAAAAACAAAAAATTGAATAAAATAAAGGTAAACGAAAATACACGATTTGGGATAACAAAAGTTTTAGTTTGTAGATCTGGCATCACTAACTGTGACAATAACCACTGGTAACATATGAACAACACTAACTTTTACCAAAAATAAATCCCTGTGGGTAATTCAGGTTTATTATTACTACAATTATTGCCTATACAGCTAATTATTGTTGAAATAAATAATTATCATCTATCTATTCAAAGTGGCAGTGAATCTGAAAATTGTAGTACATGTTATATATACATGTAGACTATTATTAATTATTATTAATAATAATTTATTGTTAATAATCCGGTCATTATTAATAATAAACGGTTATTATTAATAATGACCGCGGTTATTATTAATAATAACCTGCCATTATGCCCGGTTGTTATTAATAATAACCTGTTATTATTAATAATGACCGGATTAATCATATTGACCGTAACATATGTATATATAAAATATATGATTTTTCTGTGTTGTCTTTTAACGGCTATATACACTGGGTGCAAAATGTTATCTATCGCCGACCTTTAATTTCTCAACCGTTGGTTTTAGACATATAGTTCCAGTTACAAAAGCGTTTAAAATGAGGTAAATATTCATGTTGTGGCGTTAATTAAAGTAAAAAATCAATTTTATAAAAATTGCGAAATCTAGATTTTTATACGGCCTCCCGGTCCCTATAGTTATATTTAGTAAATGTTTGCACATATCATAACAAATACAACTCAAAACGTTTGACACGACAAAAATTGACACAGTTATTAAATTTCAAAATTTGAGATTTTTTCACATGATTTTGTCTTTCATTCAGGGATTAGTTAAAATTAGAGTAATTTGAGATCGAAATCAGGGTGAAATGTCCTTTTTACAGCAAAACTACCTTTAGCCGGCATCGCTAAATCGGTGTATTACCAAAGAGGGTTATTTCATCTAAAATTTTGAGCTGACTTTGAGGGGTCGTATACAAAGCGAAGAATGAAATATTGAAATTAAACAGAAAAGTAAATATAAATTTATTATCACATTAGAAAACGGTCTACTATAAAAAATGAATACATCATATACAGGAATCTACTAGAGATACTGCTCAAAGTGTTCTCCATTGGTGGCAATGCACAATTGAATGCGTGACAGTGCAGAGTCCTGGACACGTTGGAGCATAGCAGACGAAATCATCTTTAACCGGTATCGCTAAAACCGGGTATCACCAAAGAGGTTTTTTCAACTAAAAATTTAAGCTAACTTTTAGAGGTCAAACAACATAAAAAGTGCAATTTCTCACCGGAACTCTATAATGTCCCCCCGCCGGAGAAAAGTGTCTGAATTCAACACTGAAAGTAGGTATTGTTTGTTATCGAAAAATAAAATCTTCCGCTCTTTTGCGAATGCGTCCAGTCTATTTTGAATTTATCCAAATATGGTTGAGTCGAGTTTGTTTAGCTGCGTTTGGCTGAGTGCCAATCTTAGTGACCGACTACAAGCGAACGCAATTTAGAACTTCGAAAAATACTCATATCAGCGTAACACCCTTTTCGATTGTAGAATCATTCCAGATTGCTAAATCATATCAGACGCTGGTCAACGAACGTGTGGTGCGGTACATGGGGAACTCAGAACGTTGGACCAATCTTCTACGATGGAACCGTAACAGGCGAACATAACCTGCACCTACTACAAAACACGGTATGTGACTGGTATGAAGAGCTGCCTCTCCAAAATGCACGCCGGGTGAGGTTTTCACATGATGGGGCTTCTCCGCATAAAGCATCAAACGTCCGTGTGTATCTGACCAACAAATTCGGTCAACAGATCTTTGGATATGGTGGTCCGGTACGTTCACCGGACTTGACTCACCGGAACGTATAAAAAATTAAATTTCGTAATTTTTAAGAAATGTTTTATTGACCCAAATCCCTTTTAAAATACTTCTTTACCTCAATTAAAACATTTTGGCAACTGTAACTATAGGTCTATGACTAGCGGTTTACGAGTTACCCATAGGACACCGTTGAGAGTGAACATTATATATTATCTATTATATTATCTCTATATATTATCCAGAGTATATTATCTACTTTCGTCCCGAAAAAATAGCGTCCTATGTTGAATAAAATACTGGCTTAAACATCCTGCTACTGTATGAACGACAATGATCGTGTTTATAAAAACTTGATAACATACCACTATCATGGAAAATACTCTTGAATAACGCAATAACTAACTGAAATTATTTTCAATACTGACATTTATATTATAAATTAGATGTGCATAATAAGCATGTGGGATAAAATAAGAGTAAAAGAATCCAAATATAATATTCTCACCAATGCATTTTTTTATATGCTTAGTACATTTGTTTTACAAAATCAAACATTGTGTTCCTTTGCTATGTAGTGGCTCGTGTGCGAGGACGTTTGCAAGACCTTGACATTTTTTTTATAAAGATAAATTAACTTTCAAGTATTAAAAGCAATTTTTACTCTACTTGGAAATGTTTAAAACAGCAGCACCCCGTGCGTATTGATCCTATCAAACGCCTCATATAATCGGCTCAAATTTGTATATTCTTTATTAAATAGTATATATATATATATGTGTGAAGGTATTGTCATGGGGGAGAGGTAAAAGGAAATGTAAATACTAAATAAACACTTTTAGGCAACTTCCACAGACAAACTTTAATGATTATAATGGTGTAGATGTTTGTAAATTATGTAAAGAACCTGCAACCGATAACTCTTTTGCAAAACAAAAGGCCTCCGAAAGGAAGAAATTTTCTAATCGTATCTCTTTTTACGAGTTTATCATCGTCGTTTATTTTTTATTTTTATCTATTTTGATTTCTATGAGGTTTCGATGCTTATGATGTCAATGAGGCGTATGTATTGTGTAACTTACTGTTTAATTAACTTTATTTTTTTCATATATTATATTTATATGTACAGTCGTGGAAAAAAACTGGACACCCCCCACTAACTCTGCAACAAATTATAGTAGAAGGAAGTGACTGGTACCAAACGATTCGAAATAAAGTCTACTTTTAAATTATGTATCTAAAATTTGTTTAAGCGGCCATCTACATATTAAAACCAGCCTAAAGTTTAATTTTTTTCAATGGCAACACCCAATTTTGACACGATATTTTAAATCTTTGGTTCACACTATGCCTAGATACCAAATTTCAAGTCATTTGGATGATAAGTTTTTGAATTATAAACATTCAAATTTTCGAGTTTCTAATGTTAAATTACATTTTCATATTTTTATTAATATCTCCTGAGATTATAATTCGAATGTGTTAAGTTTTTGTTTGGTTATAATACTAAATAGCCCAAACATAAATATGTCAAATTTGTAATTTTTATAATTTTATAATATGAATTATGAATTATGAAATTAATATTCGAAAAAAATATGATTTGCAACCTACAATTTTTTTTGATGGATTTATATTTATTATATCCGGCTTTATGCGTGTTCAAAATTTCAAAATTTTCTTCCAAGTAGTTTTCAAATTATGCTTAAAAAACGGCAAGATGCTGCTTTAAGGGGCCGTGTATGATGTGAATTAAAGCATAATTTGAACAGGGATGAGAGCGCTCCGACTCCAATGCCCGATTGTCACCACTAAATTTTAATAGTATTTCTCACCTTATTTAAGGCCAGAATTTCTGAAATTCAATACGGTGGAGAATACTATTAAAATTTAGACGTAAAAATTGTTCGGGTCGGAGCGCTCTCATCCCTGTTTGAAAAAAATATTTTACACAAAGGCTGGGATTACAGTGCATTGATAAACTTATAGCGTAAGTCTGTCTTACGATATAAACAACGCGTAAACCGTATTTCAGTGCTTCGCGATATTACGCTAATTTGAAAGCTATTATTTAAAATTACGTAAAACGTATTTGCATGAGATGCATGTTTACATCATTTATACAAATTAGTTTCGCTTTTATTTTTTAATTAATAAAGCTCATTTTTTTTAAATATAAACAGTTCTACCTTAGAAAAAAATTAATTATTTTTGTTACCTTTAAATGAATTTATACCTTCTTATACAGTCTAATAAAGCTATTTTATTTTTTCTGCGGTATATATGTTTGAAACGAAGTTTCTTATAAATGCGTATGCGTAGTGTATTTGCTGAAATAAAATGGCCCCACAATTAACTGAAGCAATGAAAGGCCAAATGATTGGTATGTGGCATGCTGGAAGAAGTTTTCGTAATATAGCTAGGCATTTTCAAGTGTCTGCTCAAACTGTTTCAACATGGATTAACAGGTAAGTTTTATATTGGCAGTTTATTGAAAAAAAAACATTAGATTTACATTTAATTTATTTAAATTTAAATTAAATTTACATGACTGATTTTTTTAAGGTTTCGAAATACAAATTCGATAGACCGTCTATGTGGTAGTGGTCGGCCAAGGATCTTATGACAGCCAAGCTCTAGAAGTTGTTGCAATGGCTACAGTAGATCTATTTATATCTTCTAATCAAATTAGAGATGATTTGCAATTGCAAGTAAGCATATATAACTAAGAGGCGATAGATTGTATTATGAATATATATATATATATATATATATATATATATATATATATATATATAATTACGGCGTACTTTTCTTTTAATTAGGCATCTACTCGTACTATTCGCAACACGCTCAAAGAAGCAGGTCTCCGAAGTCGGGTGGCGGCTAAAAAAACAGCAATCACCGAAAACCAGTGACTTCAACGACTTCACTTTGCCCAAACATATGTTAACTGGGGAATAAATGAATGGAGCTCTGTTTTATTTACAGATGAAAGCTGTATCCAGTCAGTCTCCAGTTCTTCGGTTCGAGTATACCGTCCATTAGGATTTAGGTTTCAGCCACGCTATACAAAGAATATTAAACGCAGCGGAAGAGTTGCAGTTTCGGTGTGGGGCTGCATGTAGGCGCAGGGCATCGGATCTCTGTCACGCATTCGGGGACATCTAGACGGAGTATCTTATTGTGATATATTAGAACATTCAATGATCCCTAATGTTTTAGAAAACCACTTTCCAGATGGATTTTTTCTCTTCCAACAGGTATGTATTGTTATTTATTAAATGGTATTATTAAACAATAAGGTTTTTAGAGCGTACTCTATACTATTATATATTAATATTAATAATTAAAATATGTTTAAAATTATTTATTTTATAGTTTTGAGCGTCTTAAGATTATAATTTTTACTGATTTATTACTGGTTTATTTTCTCAAAATATAACCCCCCCACACACACACACATACTTCAATATTCAAATCCGAATTACCACTGCTTGTTCTAGAATGTTACTTGTTTTTTCATTAAATGAATTAGGAAAATATTTTTAAATGCAACTTTCTCTATATGCTATGCTACTCCATTAGAATAAATTTCAGTTTTAAAGAATAACTAGTTATTTTTAATCGCAATAAATATTCATTTTTTGACAGGTGTGCAGATATAAATCCTTTAACTTGTCAGCTTTGACACAAATATCATATCGATAGTTCTGAAAAACGCCTTTCCCCCCATCATTACAGAACTGAACGAAAATTTTCAATAAAAATTCAGTAATGAAAATTTGCTTTTATTTCAGGTTCAAAGATTTTAGCAGATGAATCGGTGTGAAAACAAAATGCATATAAATTATTAAAAAAAATAATGAAAATAACCGTTAATGTTTTAAAAAACAGTTAAGACAAAAGCTATATATATATTTCTTTATTCTATTGGATTAGAAATTTTAAAACAACGTATTTCCTTGTTTTGTGTATTTTCAGAACTTTTGCAATTGTCAGGTTGTAATCTTTTATTGAATTATAATATTTTTTACTATAAATAATAATGAAAAAACATTTGAAATTTCTTCACCTTTCGATTTATTAAAAAAAACTTTTCGCAAACTTTACGCTAAAATATTTGCGAATATATTTAGATAATGATTTCATTAAAAATTTTTGTTGCAAATATAAATTTTAATGTTATAGAAATTATTATTTATTAAGTATATTTCATGATTCATAATTTTGTTTGGAATTTACAGGATAATAGTCCTATCCACAGAAGTGCTATTGTTAAAACTTGGTGTGAAGAGAACTGCATAATAAATTTAGAATGGCCAAGCAATGCCGCCGACTTAAACCCAATGGAAATTGTTTGGGCTCTGTGGAAGAATGAAGTTTGCCTGGAGGGAGTTAGAACGTTTGATGAGTTATGGATATCCGCTTCTGATGCTTGGCAAAGCATTAAAAGAGATCCTGATATTACTAACAGCCTCATCGAATCAATGCCACGCAGATTACAAGAGGTTATTGATAACAATGGGTATTATACTTTGTATTAGCAAATCCCCCCCCCCCTCTTCTTTTTTTTAAAATTCAAGCACAAGATGTGGCTTATTAGTGGAAATTTTAATTTTGTTTTTGTACTAACCAGCCCACAATTTTCTTCTACTCTTTTGTTAAAGTTCTATCATTTTCTTAATTGACGTAATCATATATGTGGGAATTGAACTGTTTTCCTGCTTGAACTAAAACGACAGAGTCAAAGCCAATCAGCGACTTCATCTTGATATTGCGTCATATAATCTATGTTGAAGCATGCAAGCTCCAAACCACACTTCAAAAGGAAGTCAAAAGAGGTGTTTTGGATCGAAGGGAAGCTTTGGCAGAGGCAATGAAGTTGGTGAGTTAAGACTGTTTTTTTTTAAACTATACTGAAGACGTCGAGACTGAGATGTTTTAGATTAAATAAGATGTAATGCAGATAATCCAGATGGTTCATTAATATTCATATTCTTACATGTATTTTTTAACTTTCTTTGTAGTTAGTTTTATTAATATAGAGTTCGATTTTAACGTGATGTTTTCTAGTTTATTTGAAGTAAATTGAGTGAATTATTTATTGAGTTGGTGTCAGAGAAAACTAAACCCCATATATATACATACATACATATATATATATATATATATATATACATATATATATAAATAAATTTCAGTACTTTAAAATTTTGGTAGCAAGTTGCTTCCATTAGTGATTTTTGATTTTATTATGTGGACCAGATTGTCCTTTTGTATATCATGTTTGTGTTTGGAAAAAACGAAAGAGAACATAGAAATTTAATAAAGTTTGTAAAAAATACCATATGATTATAAAACTTTGTATTTGTTTTAAATCTTTAATTTTGAAACACAGATTTAGAACATTTCAAATACATCAAATTATATAGTAGTACGTATCAATATTCAAGAAAATGTGAAGATCAGGCTAAAACACAGAGCAAAGGTAATCTTGTGGACTTTTACGACAAAAAAATAATATAATTCTTACATTTAATATCTACAAAACTTTGGTCAAAAAGGAATTTACATCATTTAAACCATTATTATATTCTAAATATAATCACTGATATATTTATACTTATTAATTCAATTTACTCAAATCTTGTTAAAGTGTTTCAATATTACACTAAATGGTTGTTAGATAAAATATTCCCACGAAAGTATTAGATTGTTATTTAAAAATGCTAATTTAATCTTTTATTAACTTTTGTATAACAGTCAAAAATTGTAATCTTTACAAATAAATATCGATTTTCAGTTTTTAACCCATTAATAATGAGTTTAAATAATTTAACTTTTTCTTCTATAACTTTCTTATGTAGATCTATTCGATTACGCATGCTAATTTTTAAAAAAATTACAAGTTATTTTTATGATTTTCTGATATGTAAGTTTATTTGCCAATCGCTAGCAGTGTGCAAAACAATCTAAATTATTAAAAAATAAAAATGTGGAGTGGCAGGTTTTCTTGCCAAGCGGCATTAATGAGTTAATTGTAAATTTTCAAATGAACTAGCAGAATAGGTTTAATCATAGGATTATTAACCCTATTTCAAAGGAGAATAACAAATGTAAAGTTAAAACATAGATATAAATGCTTAATTGATACAAACAGAACACAAAAAGGCTCATAAAAACCCTTTTTATATAATGATCGACATGTTTCGAATGCGCAAACAAGTTATTATATTAGTAAACAAGCATTATCAAGATTTATAACAACGATAAACAAACTATTTTGGCAAATTTTCGAAAATAAACTTGTGCATCAACCTCGTTTTAATTACCTAAAATTTTGCACGAGGTATATTTCAATTTTAAAAAAATCCCTGACGGCTCGGCCTACAGGCACAGGTAGATTTCGAAGACGCAGAACGTGGGGTGCCTGTTTGTCGGGAATTGCGGAAGAAATGACCTTTTTGCGATGATGCTG
Organism: Maratus michaelseni; assembly: GCA_963931845.1. Classification (NCBI taxonomy): domain Eukaryota; kingdom Metazoa; phylum Arthropoda; class Arachnida; order Araneae; family Salticidae; genus Maratus; species Maratus michaelseni. The sequence goes on from OZ007587.1 coordinate 285,770,877, forward strand.
CAGTTGGAACCGCCTACTTCGAAACGAAACTTGTTTGCAGGCGGAGCCAGCAAGGATTTTTTTTTTTTGCTATAAGAGATGGTCCTATAAAAAACATGTCAATATAAAAGTTTTAGATAATATTAAGAGGATTTATAATATATTTAAGCGGATTTGAAATATTGGGAATTGACGAAGTTATGAATTTTTTCCTTCTAAACCCCCCCTTCCTTCCCCCCTTAAGGCAATTTTTAATTATATTAAAATCTGTCATACGTAAGTTTTTGGCACTGTTCCTAGAAGTAATAATAACATCAAACGGATTCGATACGTATCATAATTAAGAAATTATGGGTTTTTTTTTCTGTTTTCACAAAAAGCCCCCCCCCCTTGGTTTTATTTTGCCCATTAACGAACTTAACCGAGATTTTAAGTCCCTTGATTTTATGTATCAGTTTCGAAAAGATGCGGGAGTTGGAACCGCCTACATAAAAAGATAACTTGTTTGCAGGTGGAGCCGGCAGGGATTTTTTTGTTTTTAATTTTTTTTGCTATAACGGTTGGTCCTATAAAAAACTTGTCAATATAAAAGTTTTAGATAATACTAAGAGGATTAATAATAAATTTACGCGGATTTGATATCTTGTGAATTGACGAAGCTATGATTTTTTTCTCCTAAAACTCCCTTTTTCCTTCCCTTGGGGCCATTTTTAATTATATCAAAAATCTGTCATACATACATTTTCGGCCCTTTTCCTAGAAGTAATAATAACTTTAAACGGATTCGATACGTATAATAATAAAGAAATTATGAGGATTTTTCTGTTTTCACAACCCCCCCCCCATTTCCCCCCCTTGGTTCGATTTTGCCCATTAACGAACTTGACCAAGATTTTATGACCCTTGATTTTATGTATCAGTTTCGAAAAGATGCGGGAGTTGGAACTGCCTACTTCGAAAAATAACTTGTTTGCAGGCGGAGCCGGCAGAGATTTGTTTTGTTTTTATTTATTTATTTTTATTTTTTTTTTTTTTTGCTATAACGGTTGTTCCTATAAAAAACTTGTCAATATAAAAGTTTTAAATAATACTAAGAGGATTAATAATAAATTTACGCGGATTTGATATCTTGTGAATTGACGAAGCTATGATTTTTTTTCTCCTAAAACCCCCCTTCCCCCCCCCCTTTGGGGTCATTTTTAATTATATCAAAAATCTATCATACATACATTTTCGGCCCTTTTCCTAGAAGTAATAACTTTAAACGGATTCGATACGTATAATAATAAAGAAATTATGAGGATTTTTCTGTTTTCACAAAAAGCCCCCCCCATTTCCCCCCCCCTTGGTTCGATTTTGCCCATTAACGAACTTGACCGAGATTTTATGACCCTTGATTTTATGTATCAGTTTCGAAAAGATGCGGGAGTTGGAACCGCCTACTTCGAAAAATAACTTGTTTGCAGGCGGAGCCGGCAGGGATTTGTTTTGCTTTTAATGTTTTTTTTGCTATAACGGTTGGTCCTATAAAAAACATGTCAATATAAAAGTTTTAGATAATACTAAGAGGATTAATAATAAATTTACGCGGATTTGATATCTTGTGAATTGACGAAGCTATGATTTTTTTTCTTCTAAAACCCCCCTTTTTTCCCCCCCTTGGGGCCATTTTTAATTATATCAAAAATCTGTCATACATACATTTTCGGCCCTTCTCCTAGAAGTAATAATAACTTTAAACGGATTCGATACGTATAATAATAAAGAAATTATGAGGATTTTTCTGTTTTCACAAAAAGCCCCCCCATTTCCCCCCCCCCCCCCTTGGTTCGATTTTGCCCATTAACGAACTTGACCGAGATTTTATGACCCTTGATTTTATGTATCAGTTTGGAAGAGATTTATGCAGAATTTTTCCAGTTATCGTGGTCAGAAAAAAGTGACATAGATAGATAGATAGATAGATAGATAAACTTTTGAACTGGGGGTGGTTTTGGGTTCTGGGAGTCATGATCGGCGTAGATCTGCAAAAATTTTCAAAATTTCCAACTTAGGTGAGAATGTAATAGGTAGTATTTCTTACGAAATCTACCTAAAAGCAATGCGGAAATATTAATTTTCACGTTTACAAGTTGACTATTTTCAGTACCTGCTTTTATTAAATATATGATCTCGTGGTTTATGTTTTTCAAGTTTATTTTAAATAAATTGTGAGAATAGTTGGTTTATCGGATTTAGATCTTTTTAATGGCGCCGTTTGTGCGTTTGCAACACGTCGATCATTAGATTAAAATGTTTTTATAAGCCGTTTTGTGTTCTGTTTGAACCACTTAAGCATTTATATGTATATCCTAATGAAAATTAGTGATTTGATATTATGATGATGGAATGTAAAGTTATTCAGATGTCTTTTTAACGTAGATTTAATTTTAGTTCTTCAAATAAACCGGAATATAAATAATACAAACATATCTCAAAACAAGACACGCCCCCCTCCCCCCTCCCCCCTTCACCCCCCTCAATAAAAGCAATATCGGAAAAAAAAAATTTTCAAATATGCCATTAGCATTCGACTTGGGATTTATTTTCTGATTAAACTGTAATTTGTCTGCGTTTCTCCTGCTTTGTCTCCTTACGCTGCTTCACACTATTTTTCATTTTAAATTTTGTACTCGAAAATATTATTCACATTTCTGCCAATAAATTTTTAAAAAAGCGAGTTAAATACATTCAAAATCTGAGAAAAAGCTTTGTAAAAACACCTGTAAAATTCCAATCACATTCACAAATTCGAAAACTATTTTAATTACAGATAATCTTATATTTTTTAAAATCGGATAATTCAACACTTGTAATCATTATTTTACTGCATATAACATTAACCGAAACTTATTAAGTGAGTAAAATGGTCATATTGGTAAAAAATAATACATTAAAAAGAGTTCCTCAATCATTCTGCAGCATTTCAACAATCGAGCACCGAACTTCAATTTGGATACAGCCCCTAAAATATGCTCATTTTAAAATAATTAATTTCTCTGAAACTAATCGTAGGAATTTCATGAAATTTGGTATCTAGGCATAGTTTGAACTGCAGATTTCAAATATGTTGTCAAATTTCGGTCTTGCCATTGAAAAAAAAACAAAGATTGGGTGTCTTTTTATATGTAGATGGCCCCCTAAGCAAATTTTATATACATCATTTAAAAGTAGACTTTATTTCCAATCGTTTGGTACCAGTCACTTCCTTCTACTATAATTTATTGCAGAGTTAGTGGGGGGGGTCCAGTTTTTTTTTTCTACGACTGTGCATTCATAACCAGAGCTTTACAAGTTTCATAAAATCTGATAGCCAGCAAAAAATACTAGTGGCGAGTAAAAAATATACCCCCCTCCCCCCAGCCCTGTTATTGATTTTCAAAAAAAAGAGAATTGTGAATTAATTGAGAAAAAATAATAACAAGCCTAATTAAGAATTATTAGTTCAAGAGTTACATAATTTAGGAAGATAATTTCTAAGTTTTCTGATGAAATTTATCAAAATTATATAGCTCTGAAAAAAAGGAAAAGAAAATAAATACTGTAAAGGCTGAATGAACCGGCATGTTCGGAAAATGCTGATTGCCAAATGCTACAAATGTCCAGATAATTGAGTGCTATAAAATATATATTTGATGAGGGGGGCATTGATAAAATAGTGAAGCAGGAAAACAATTTTTTGCCTATTTTCCTTCTGTCGAAGTCAGTAAAATTATTCTTATTTTATTATTTTAAAATTTAGCTGTGAATGAACTTATTTTTACCAAATTAAAAATAAAATTAAAAAAAAATTTTGTTCGAATTTACATTGGAAATTTATTTCATAACATTTGAGGGAGAGAAAAATTGCCATTTGTGTTAATTTTTTAAGCCAATTTTTATTAAAAAGAAAAAAATCACCGCCAGATTAAATAACTGAGTCGCCAGATAAAAAAACTTGGTAGCCAACGGCGACCTGGTGACCGTATTTGTCATGCCTTGTTCATAACTACATACTTGGATTAGAGATGCGTTCCTCTGAAAGTAAATTCTATAAAGAGGATATAATACCATGGAATGCGCTTGACAATATAGAGAGGGGATTTCAGGAGCAGAAGATAAGCGGGTTCACTTGATGATCACTTGACGAGAGTTCAAGAGAGACACGTTTGTTGTCCGTAAAGAGAAAGAAGGACACCATAGATTGGAGGGGAGAGGCATGTGCGAGAGAGGACAATCAGTTCAAATTCGAGTGTGGTAGATGCTGGGGGCAGGACAAGATACCTACTAGAATTCATTGCAGTGCAGTTGAGGGCGAAATATAGTCTAGCTGCGGGAATACCTATAGACTGCGTATCTTTCGTGGAAGTTTCTTGTCAGAGAATGCCTAAGGGTAAGCTGTTATTTTGGAGATTTGTGTGGTGGCGATATTGCATAAATCTAGTAGTGTACGCCTAACAGAGACGAAGACAGTGTTTTAATAGCGTTTTAACCGAGTGTGTATACAGTATTCCAAGTGCAATTTAATAAAGTACAGGATCTGCTATATTCCTGCCGGTAAATGTAAATATATTTTGTTGTAAATGTTAAAGTGTGTCATTAATAAATGTTAATTTAATATTGAGAGGAATCAACGATCAATCAACGGTATTGGAATAATCAATCAACTATATAAAATATATATTTATCTTCAAGAGTGACGGGGTGAAACGTGAAGCAAAATATATCACAATTTCTATACGACACATATTTCATTATTTACGCACTACAAAGTAATCTTATAATGCAGAAAAAAGTATACTGGGCTTTCATTATTTGAAAGTTTGATCCAAAACACAATCTTAGTCCATTATTTACAAGTTATATACAAACTTTTATTTACAAGTTATCTCTAAATTTATATAGCATAAAAAATTATTTGTAAACATTAAAATTTTAATACCGGGTATTTTTTACTTAAATTTGTTTTATTCTTCGATACTTTTCATAAATATAGTCTTCATTATAATTCATTATAGTTTCAAAATATCAAAATCATACCTGACCCTATTTTACACATTTTCTTTATTTATTTTTAAAAAAATCATGTATTCACTTTAAATATATCCTTTCCGTTGCTTCACAAGCCTACAAAGTTATATGCTTCTTTCCTTTGAATTAAAATCTACGCTATACTTTCTTCCTCTTTGTAAGATTTAATCTGAATTCAATGCGACATTTTACTTAAAAAAGAATCATCACGTTTATGTTACATTTATTCATGAAAATATTTGAAATTCAAGTTTTCTAAATGTCCTTAAATAGAAGGAACGTGTTTTAACCCAAATTACTTTGACATTTCCTTTCAAATTCTATGGCAAGTTTTATATAGAAGTAAAAGTTCCACCAAACGAAATGCGTTTTACGCTAGAATAAAGAAATATATAACATTTATTAAGCATATCTTGTACATGTTTCTAATCAAATAAAATGCCAGAAGTTTCATAACTTGATTTAGTACACTTCTTAAGGCGCCTCATGCGACATATAAAGTAAAATGTTATACTATTTTTAGAATAATTTTAAAGAAAAAAGGTGAATAAAAATGAAGATGGTAAGTAAGGATTTTTACCACCGACCGTGTAGATTTTATTAAACACCGAAAACTGGCCTTATATTTATAGTAAACGAACCCTAATTATGGAAAGCTATTATTTTCGTTTATTGAAAAAATACATTGTTATCGCAATTTCTATCTCAGTGCGAATGCAGAAAATTCGTTATTCCAAACCTATATTTATCAAGTTTCATTTGAATCAGGATTATTTATCACTTTATGCTCCGGCGGTACTTTAAAGTACCGGTAGAGTTATATTTTTAAAAATATATATTTCATTCATCCATTATATAAACGATACGTTTTAGGATAAATGTTACATATTTTAGTCTAACATTGATAGATAGCAATGGTAGTTCTATAAATCAGAAAAAATATATATTTGCAAGGATCTACTCGAACCTGCACTCTTAAAACTGTGCCTCTGATATATAAGGCACCAGCGCATATGAGAGGCACACAGACAAAGTGCCTCTGATTAGCTGATAAATATCAAAGGCACAAAGAAATGAGAGGCACAAATGAAGGTCTCAAAACCTATCAGAGGGACGGATGACAAAACGAAATCTATCAGAGTCACGGCGCTAAATGTGTGCCTCTTAAAAAAAGTGGTCATTTATTCAGCGGTACAGTGGGAAAGCGCGCATGCGTACAAATGTTTAACCCATGATGCATTGAGCGGGATATTTACTTTCAATGAGGGATAGGGGAGAAGGAAGAATGGACGCTTGACCAGAAGAAATGGCGTCTTGTGGATTATTCGAAAAGTGGCACCTGACGACACAAACAGAGTTTATATATAGATCCTTTTCGCAAGACGATTATTTTGACTCAAGAGGTTTTGTGCTTTTGTTTTTTAATTACGCTCGTGTTATTATTGTCGTTCAGGATTGCAACCATATTAATCGCTGATAATAGGAGTTAGGTTTTCCTACGATATAAAACGACGCCGCAGAGGTAAATGTTCCTGTGGAAAATACAATGAATTTATGTTAGGAAACATAAAATTACGTACAATGGATGGTGTCATTATTGCAATCATCCACCGGCGGATCATAATGAATATAGAGAGTTATAGAAAAGCCTGCAATAAGTAAGTACTATATTTAGTTTAGTACTTGATTATTTTCTTTGAATGGGTAGTATAAAAATCGACACTCTAAAAGAAATGTTTTATGTTACAAACATATGTATATATCGTTGGTAAATGTATCATTCCCTTGTGAAATTTAATTTTTTTATTAATAGTTATAGCTATTAAAGTCCAGTTTCTTTTGTATTATATTAATCAGTGTTGAATTCAAGGGGTGGCCCGGGAGGGGGGGGGGGCATTCCCTCTCCAGAACAGTGATCGAAAAGAGTGAGATTTTATTATTTTTAATGGACAAAAGTGCAACCCCCCCCCCCCCAAGCGAAGACGCAAAAATCCCTCCCGGAGAAAAATGTCTGAATTCAACACTGATATTAATCTGTCAACGATATTTAACTAATCTCAGCTACATTTCCCATTGTAATAGAAATTTAACTGCAATAACAAAAATAAATCAAAACACCCGAAATTTCAGCAATGGACATCCTGCAGAAAGTAATAGGTATTGTTTTTATAATCATATTTTATTTATAATCGGAATTCAATATAATAAAAATATATACTAATGAAACAAATTAGTTATTTTCAAATAAATTTAACATTTAGGATACCAGTAATGAAATATTTATGATAAGAGTTACTTTTTTAAATTAATTGTTGTCATTATCACAAGATCAATATTATGATTATTTTACGTTGATTATTTTTAACGTTTGTCTTATTTGTTTTTAATAAAGCTTTTATGCCTTTTTATGTATGTTGATATGTATAAAATAAATTGATATGTTGACAAGGTTCTTTATTGAACCACAGAACTGACTTAGGCCACATGGACACACATTTTAATATTTATTTCAAATTTATTTCAATAAATTGGGAGTGAGAAAATTTTCTCTCATACATAGTACTCTGCCTTACACAAAATTTAATATGTCTTTGGATATGCCATGCTGGAAAATCTTTTTGCAGTAGACAGAATTAGTGTAAAGATATAAATATAATATAAAATATAATTAAATTACATTGTTCCTCTTATAATGGTGGCACATGCATGTGCCACCATTATAAGAGGCACAGAATGTATTTTTAAATAAGAGGCACTTGAATATATAAATTCTAATTTCAAAGGCACTTACGCTGTGCCCCTGAATCTCAAAGGCACTATGTACCTCTTAATTTCAAAGGCACCACGTGCCTCTTAATATTCAGAGGCACAAAAATTCAGAATGTACCTCTTAAATCAGAGGCACAGTTTTAAGAGTGTATGTATCATATTCTAACTTCCATCTTGTTATAAGTTGTGCGATATTAAGTTTTTGTGGTGAAACAGCTCAACATTTATAAGTATGTCCATGTTACTTTTTTCATATTTTATAAAGTCCGATAAATCATGTTATTTGTTAAATTAAAAAAGTTCTTTAAGGTCATTTTGCATAAATTCGATGCAATTTTTCACACATTTGTTCCATCCACAGTGATGGAACAGTTGCACAACAGCAAGACAATTGTCACAATCAATTTTGAATGTATTCTTCGCATATTAAATTTCAGAATTTCACAGGTTTAATAAGGAGAAATTTACTGGTGACAATCATACCACTGGTGCGCATCTGTTACATCACTGCATTTAGGATATATTTCGCATTTATTAAATATAAATGCCAAATATAAGCAAAAAAATATTTATTATTATGCTTTTCATTCAAAACTAATTTGTTTTCAAGAATTTCAATTATTAACTATAATCTAGCCAAAAGTATATCATTGCTACATTCATTTCATTTTTGTCACCTTAACCTAAAATCCGAAGTACCTAAATATGACAATTGCATTTTATCATATCACTTTATCTTAGTTTTATTAATTGAATTTCATTAGTTTTTTAAAATTTTATCTCTGCATTATATATTAACTAATGAATCATTTAACATCCATGCTTTAAACATTTTTAACTTTGACAATTAATAAATAAGAAGTGACAAATAAATGACAAATACAACACTAATTTTCGCCAAACAAAGTTCATTACTGTATCTTCAAAAAAACTATTGCGCAAACAATTTTTTTATAGCTAGAAGTTCTTGGAACGCTTTGTAAATGTCCTACAATTGAACAATTCTGGCAATGTCATAGTCGTCAAACTTCCGGGGGAATTCTAGGTCAAAATAACATAATTTCAAAAAGAAAAGTTAATGAAATGTTTCTTTTTTTCAACGTGGTTGTTTATTAAAATGCTTCATTTTATAAAATTTCTGCTTTATATTGATTTTGTAGAAAAGGATGGTTAGCAGATATCACTTTAATTTTATGCTGTTCATAAAATGTTTTACCATACCGTTCTGGACATTTCCAACTTTTCGGACCACGCCTTATCATTGTGCTTACATCGTTTTCTTTATGTATAATAATAGCTATAGTAATACCTAGAAAAATTTATTCTCGTACTCAACAATTATAAAACTGCTAAACGTAAATTTATCATTAGACTTTTCAATTAGCATTTTATCAGAGATAAGCAACTAGACTGCCCTCAAAAATTCATCCTTCTACATGACCATGTATTGCTAATTGGGGTATATTATATTTCTTATGGTCCTGCCATGATGTCAGTCGATCGGCTTTATCATCCTCGAAGTTTTCTTAAGCCTTTTCTGAGTTGGACTTTGTCTCGTGCAAGTAAGAATAGTAATGTTTATTCCATAAGAAATATTATTTTTAAAACATTAAGTGAAATATAAGTAAAGACATTAATTCGGACCTTTTGCGTTGAGCCGTATGTTTCTAGGACAACTGGGAAAGGACATTTTTTCGTTACCTCTGGTGTTGCCAACCTAGCCTTTTTTTCAATTAAAAAACTACTATCCTACCAGAATCCGCGAATAGTAATTTTTGAAATAACACAACTCAAATACATTGATATAATTTATTTGTTATTGTAATAGGTGCAAATACTAAAAACACAGTTTTAAAACATTAAAACTATTTATGTTGTAAAATCAGATGTCAAAATTGCTAAAAGCTTTCGGTTAAACATTAGCCATCATCAGAGGATAAAACCAGTCGAAAATCATAGTTCTGAAGAAGTACACTGAACGGGTGGAAAACGGGCGAAACCAACAAACTATAATGTGGAGCGAGTGAAGAAAGATGAGGCGATACCATTAAAAGCTGGGGGTGGGGGAAGTTAGTCAAAACCAAGAACACCAGTGATGTGATACTATAAGCAAATTATACCAAATATGCAGGATCTGCTAAGATAGTACATCATTACATGTATTATAACCTCTTTGCAAAACTTCCGGGGACTCTCTAATTATGCAATTGTTATATTGTGAACCATGTGCAATTATTTTTTTTACTTGTTTTTAAACATGTTTTATAACTGTGTTTTTTGTATTTGCACCTATTACAGTTAACAAAAAAATTATATCAATGTATTTCAGTTGTGTTATTTCAAGTTAAAGAAGGTGAATTTGACGTTTACTATATGGAATTTCCTAATAGTAATTTCCTAATAGTAATGTTTGTTTTATCCATTGACAAATATTCCGTGATTAAATAAATCAAAAAATAACTATACAAAATGGCGGCACGAGTTGGCAACACTGGTTACCATCTACATCTTGGATTCGAAACTTCACATTTCTTTATTATTTGTTGAAATATACACCACCTATCACTACATCATACTTTTGATTTCTTTTTGTCTATAAAAGTATAAATTTTCCAATTTTGATCATTTCAAATACGCAATTAAGTACTCATCCAAAGACAAATACTCATGTGTTAATATGTGTAAGTTTTAAAATATATTAAGGGGACTCGCTACCCATCACCAAGCGAAAAACGACAAAAAAATCAATTTTCCATTTGTTTGCTTAAAATGTATTTAGAGATCTCTATTATATTCAGGCGAAGTTACGTAACGATCCGAGGATTATAAATATTTTAAAAAGCCTTTTTACTGCATCTTTTTAAACGCATCAGAGTTGCAAATTTTTCTCAGTTTGTGTTTTTATAATATAATAGTATGATCAAAATGCTAAACTTCAACATGTTCTTTTCGTTTGACTCGCTACTTTTGGGTGACCCTTGAGGTGAATTTCCTCTCTTTAGAAATCGGATTTTTAAAAATATAAATATTTTTTTTTAAATAAAAAAGTTAAATAAAGTGTTGTTTCATTGTATAAACCATAGCATGAAATTTTATTTACTTTTTTATTTAATTAACTTTTTGGAAATTCAATCTCTAGCTTAATAGAACACACGTGTAAGAAAAACATAAAAATTTTTTTTTAAATTTTCAAAATTGTAGAAGAAGTAGAATTTAAAATTTTACTGCATTTTTTTCTAAAAAATAAATTTTAAATTTTACCACAATAATTGGATTTTTCTTGATTAAATCCGTTTTTTTTTTTTCATAAAACCATTTAATAGTATGTCAAAAAGTATTAAAAAACACTGCGACAAAAAAAGTTCAAAGGGTAGTGAATCGCCTTAATTCAACGTTCAATAATTCACAGTTTCTGCTTTTAAAAAATATTTTAATTTAATATATGGAAATACCACATAAACTTAGCACATCTTCTAAAAGCTCTCTGCATTTGAGGGATCCAATTAGTAGCTAATAGGTCTATAAAAAAACCAGACACCAAAATGCAACAGAAATTTTAAAGCAATGCTTGTTCAAAACATGTCAAATTTTCCCGCTTTCACTCCCAGTACATAAAACAGACCTTCAATGTCGTGACATCGATGGGGCTATTTGACATTAAAAATAAGAAAAAAAGAATTCGTAATCCTGATATCGGTGTTATTGCTCGCATTTAGGAAGTGTTGTCGAAATTTGATAACAAACGATGCAGACTGTAAAAGCGAAATCCTGCTAGAAAATACTGTAAAGGCAGTAACATAATTCAAAATTTATTTATGAAATGCGAATGTTTGATTCTGTCACTTTTATGTAGGATTCTTGCGTTAGGATTTTAGGAACAAGCACTGTGTACAAGAGAACTTGCCAGTGGAAAAACAGCACAAAAAGGCCATGTCCCACTGAAAGTCCATGGGACAACACCAAATCTAGCAATTATATTTTATGAACAAAATAAAAACTTAAAGTAATTATGATAGTTACAAATAGATAGCAAAAATAATTAATTTTTCCTTTACTTTCTATGTATTTAACACGGGCACAAAAACAGCATTCGTACTATTTTAGCTTCTAAGTGCGACTAATCATAAATAGTAAACTTCGATTGATTTAACCGCAAATTTCACCTAATAAGTCGAATGTTACTATTCGAATAAAGAGGTACGAACTCCGAAAATGTAATTTGGAAGGATTTCTGCCCAAATGGATTAAATGGGTTATATTAAGGAATGATTACTATTCAGAAAAAGTGCTACGCCCTATCCGGAGCATCTACCCTGCGTGATCCTATAATATCTAAGTTCTGCTTTTGAGAAATTAGTTTACGAAAAAAAAACAAATTAGAACAAATTAGAAATGTTATGTACAATACAAGTTAATGATATAATGCCGATAAAAATAAATGTATTTGATTGATTATATTATTGATTCCATTGGTGTCATGGTTACAAAAAAAATATTTATGAATGATTAAAAAGATCTGCAACAGAATCACACATGAAAATGAGATACAAATTACCTAAGTGAAATAAATGGTTTGTTTTTTAAATAAAGCTGATGAATTCTGTCATGATTGAAAAAAAAAAAAACTCAATAGTTTTCTGCCTTAATCTGTTTTCTAAGGAATCACCTTCTGCATCATGCGATGATTTACTCTATTCCCAATATTTCGAGTATGACTGGCGATGGCTTCAAAAGTATAAGTTTTCTAATTTATATTCGGAACACCGCTATCAAATATGATATTTTTATGTGATTATGAAATACTGTGGAAGGTAATTTCTTAAATAATTAAGATTGTTACTTAGACGTCTCAATGTATATATAATATGAAAAAAAAAATTTACTATACTGGAGAGGAAAAGCCTAATTATAATGCATTTTATGCATATTAAAAGTGCAAACTTAAAACTTTATCAAATAATTAAAGACACTCGATAAACCATTTTTAATATTCAAATTTATTAGTCAAAAAATAATTTAATTGTTTCTACATGCTATCTTCTCATAAAGTTTCACATAAATTTTGATTAAGATTTATGTTGATTATTTAAAGTAAAATATAAACATCTAATAAATATGTTCAATAAAAAATAATGGAATACAGATAGCCACATCGGGATAATCAAGTAAAAACTAAAAAATAAAATTATCGTAATACAAGTTCTTTTGTATGTATTTTAAATGAAATAAAAAATATTAGACTGTTACATTTATTTTGCGAAAATATGTATGTAAGCATTTAAATCTTTTGTAAATAACAGTCAGTTCTTTTCTTAAAGATGATGCTGCGTATTAAAAAATCGAAAATACTATCTATTAAAGACAGAAATAAAAGTAATGTATATTCCAACATTTTTTTCTTATTTAAGCTAATAGGTATAAATGAGATATATCAAACCAAATACGACAAAGACAACAGAAAAATTTCTATTAGACTAAATACCCTTTACTTTATTTTAACGGTTTCTACAGGCATTGGTATTTTTATCCCATCTGTATCTCTAGTTTTACAAAATGTTCAAAACTTATTGGGGAAATTTTCTCAAATAACATTGTTTTTAGTGAGTTTAAGTTATCGCGTTTATTTGTGTAAGCATTTTAAAGAATTGAAAAGATTGTCAAATAAGATTAATGGCAATTCTTCTACCAATCTTCATAAAAGAAGCATGAAAAACTGGTGGATTAATACATGGTTCTTTGTTGTAATGTTTTGTTTCATTTTAGTAACATTTAATGAATTGAACAATGATGAAAGAATTCAGCACTTACTTTTAGGATATAAAATTGAAAATGACATTTTACGATGTTTATTTGCTTTTTCATATTCAATATGTTCGTGTATTTTCTTGCAAGCTCCATTGAATATATTCGCTGTTTATTATGCAGCATTATGTTACGAAATAAGAAACAGAATTCAAGATTACCAAACTGTAATAAAAACCAGTCATACTCGCAATTATAACAAACTCAGTGATGTTTATTGTAAAATAAGATTAAATGTGAAGTTCATTGACTCAAAAGTTGGCTTTTTAGTGTTTATTTCGTTTACGTTTAACGCCATGCTGATGTATCTCGGAATCAGTGCTCTTCTTTATCTGAATCAAGATACAAATTCTATAACCTTGATACAGAATCTGGCTTACAGTTTTGTAATGTTACTGAACTTTTTGATTCAAGTCTTATGCGCTTCTCTCGTAAATGATGCATCATTATCTGTTAGAGACGAAGCAAAAGCTATTAAAAATGGTAATACTAAGTCAACTTCAGAATATTTAAGATTTATTTTAACTTGCCAAGATGAAATTTCTTTGACTTTATGGGGCATTACGGGCATGAAACGATCATTTATTGTTGGAACAATTGGAACTATTTTTACATACAGCATTCTTTTTGATAGCTTTGTGAAAAATTAAATGAGCAGTGCCATTAAAAGTGCCTACTTAATTTCAGACTATGTAAGATTATTGCAAACTTGATAAGGTGACATTTATGAAAAATTACCAGTAATAATTGAACATTTATTGTTGGAAGGATTGCAATTATTTTTACAAACAGCCTTGATAGCTTAATGAACAATTAAATGAACAGTATAATTAAAAGTAGAAAAATTGTTTCAGCTTATCTGAGATTATTGCAAACTTGATAAAATGAAATTTATGGGAAATTACCAGCATAAAATGAACATTTATTGTTTTGATAACTGGAAAACTTTTCACATAACAATCCTCTTTTTGATTGCTTAGTAAAACATTAAAAGGGCAGAGAACTAAAAGACGTTAAAAGACCTTAGCTAGATCCTGATATGTTTTCCAGTATCTTAGTATGATTTCTTTTTTAATTATGCGGAATTGTTATTTTAAAACTAACATATTATATTGCCTCTACACTAACAAATGTTTCATATTTTTCATTATCACTTTATTATTTTTTTTTATTTGAGATGGTACATAAAAAAATCCTTTAAAACCTTACATTAGGCACGACAGTTAGACAAATTCGAATCACGATTCTACGAACCAAGTTATTTAACCGATCAGTAATTGACTGATCAACAGCTGGGAGGATTTATTATGTGATTGTATATTACCTAATTATAAAATATTTTACTGAAAAAGTCATAAGTAAGCGGCAGTAAATACTACATTTCATGTTCGTTAACAAAATGTACAGTCAGTAAAATAAAGGGGACACGTCATACACTTTATAATAAAAAAAAACAAAAAAAATCAGAAATAGCCATTAGACGGGAAATTATGTCTTCTTTCAATTTATATAAAAATAAGTTTAGCGGGTCGTGTTCATACTATGAAATTGTACCAAACTAAAAGTAACGTCTTCATGCTGACATTTTCATTACGAAAACTTGATTTTGACATCACATTTAGATTGTTTGTTTTTTTTTAAATTTTAGCTTAGGATGAGAAAGCGGAAAGCATTCGGTCAAGTAGTTTAGAAATTATGAAATTCTGAAGTTTGAAACTTCTAATGTTAAATTCATTTGCAATCGTTGCAAAACAGATTGCAAAGCTGGTAGTTTTTTCAACATAACATCGGAACTATTTGGTGGAATGGAATATAATTTTTGATTCGGATAAATTCGGGGGGGGGGGGAGGGGGAAACCCATATAATCCAATAGGATTTCCCCCCGAACTTGTCAATTAGCCCACTGTATTGCTGGTATCTTTCTGAGTTTTCACGATATTTCACGGGTCTTTTTATATGCGTTACTGTATAGAATTGACTGCCCAATCATGAAAACAAATCTTTGGTATAATTCGCGTATGGCAGTTATAAATTATTTCACACAAATGCCCATACCTCATCAAATATTCAATATATTAATTTTTTAATTGCAGTATACTATTTCTGCTTTCTTGAAGTCAAACATGGACTTTACATCCTCAAATTTCAAGAGTAATTTGTCAAGAATTTCAGTAGATATTCAACAGACCGTGTAAAAAGTGAAAGCGTCCGGTCACTCCCTTAATTTTTGGACAGCAGCGTATATCATCAATTGAACTTTTGAAAAAATTATGAATTGTAATCTATAGATATTTTAATAATTTTCTATTCGATTAATTCTAATAGATTCAATTATCGATTTTTGAAAGCATCAAATATGGGAATACAAGATTACGGCATATTCCGTGAAATAGTTCCTTAGTTATGCTTAAAAAACTGCCTGAATTGCAATCTGTTTTGCAACTGTTACAAATGAATTTAACATTAGGAGTTTTAAATATTAATATCTTCATATATACTAAACTACTTAACCGAATGACTTCCCGTTTGGTATTATAAAATCAAATTTATCAAAAAAGACAGATATGATGTGACAATTAGGTGTTCATGTTAAAAGTTTCAGAGTTTGGTACAATATCAGTATGAAGACGACCCCTATATTAATTCTTTTAACATCAATTAAACTACACATAATTTCCAATCGAACGATAACTTCCGTTTTTTGTGACAATTGACAGATTAAAATGTATGGGAAGCTCTTTTTTTTTAATTAGCTGTACATTTATTTCACTTAAGTACTTCAATTTTAGAATGTGCTATCATTCCATTAAAATTAATCTTCTTCTATCTGTTTGTAAAAAATACTTTAATTTGCACTCCTTTCTGTTTTAATCTCAGTTAATTGCTTTTCCTTTTTTTCTCTTTTTAAAAGTCATTTGATTTTAATTACATATTATACACGCAATCATTGTCATAATTTATTTATACTTTAAAAAGCATAAACATCTTTTGTTTGTATTAAAAATGAAGACTCCTATTAAATATATTTCTTGTTTTCCAATTATGCTGGAATGAGTTATTATTTACATTTGCACTTGAAAGAATCATTAAAATGTGTTTTTTAATATTTCATATAATATCTATTTAAACTTTCTTGTCAGTCTTAGAAAATTTAAAATTTAAAATTAATCACAATAATATTCAGTTCTATAAAGTATTTCGTTATTTTTTAAAGAATATTATTTGTTTATATTTAAGTTTCTGTAAGCTTGAAATTATTTAATTCTTATATGAGGGATTGTTCAATAAGTAATTAATCACAATCGGTTTCTAAAAAGCTGTACCTAATTCAGAAAACTGATCAACAAAGTAAAAAAACAATGCATAAAAGTAAATTATTTATTAAAATTCATTTATACTTTCACATAACACAGTCTTGAAACATCTAAACAAATAAGAAATTATTCTATAACATAAAGATAAAGAAATATACAGTATTTGGGACAACAAAATTTCAGTTTTGGAGATCTGGCAGCATTAAATGTGACAATAACCACTGGTAACGTATGAGTAACAACACCGAGTCATGCCAAAAATAAAACCCTATGACTAATTCCCCAGGTTTGTTTATACTACAACTTTTACCACAACTATTAATCTAATTAATGTTGAAATAAATAACTATCATCGAGCTACTAAAAGTTTGGTGATGCATGGGTGAAAGTTGTAGTATATGTTATGTATTAATTATTACATTACATACATTGCATTATGTTTTAATTATTACATCACATAATTACATTAAACAGTTTCATTTCTCGCAACTGGGTAACATTTCTATATGAACAGGTAATTTAACTTTTAAATGTACAGTTTATCTCAAAAGTCTAGACAAACACTAAAATATAATAATAAAATTAAAATTAAACATATATGGAATAAGTTGATAATAAACGATCAAAATGTAATTGAAACAAAACATAGTAGAGATATGATAATGGTTTCAGCAGAATTGTCTATATTTTTTAATTAAAAAGATTATTTTTAAAGATTATTATTTTAAAAGACCACTGTCACAAAAATTTAGACACGTTGTTGTTAAAAAATGCTGGATTTGTTTCAATCAACCAACCGTTCCGACCAATGAACCGTTTTACCTGAGAAGTAGAACAGCAAATATTTAATTTCTATTACTTAAGATGCCGAAAGTTACGAAATTCACAAAAGAGGATATTTTAAAAATATTTATTTTGAAAATAAAAAATAAGTCCGTTATTAAAATTTGCGGACTATTAAATTGTTCAAAGCAAGAAATATACAGAATACTTGCTAGGAATAACAATTTCGGCCAAATATGCGGACAGCCTCATTAACAAGAGTTCCGATTGATCTAAAAATTGGAAGGTCGGTGTCAAAGCAAAATATGTCTATAAGACAAATAATGAATTTTCTCGGGTCGATTTCTCAAAGGACACATTACATAGACGCATAAAGTACTTCAAGAACATTGCCTTAAAAATATACATATTGCATACCCCCCGTAAAATCACACCTTAAAAAGTCCAGAATGGATTGAACTCGAAAGTATATGCGCGAGGACAAGTAGCTCACCATATTATTCAGCGACGAAAAAAAGTTCAATCTGGATGGTACCGATGATTGGAATTGTTACTGTCATGACCTTGGTAAACAGCCACATATGTACTTTTTTCAGTAGACGACAAGACACATAAAGCATCTGATGGTTTGGGAGACGATTGTCTTCAATGGTCAAACCTGCCTGGCATGTCTTCACGGGAAACTAAATTCAACAATGTATCAAGACAGCAACATCTACTTCCATTTGGTAACATTTTACGGAGTCCTGGGTAGAAATTTCAACACCACAATGTTTCAATCCACAACTCACATGGAACGACTCAGTGGCTCTGCGCCCGAAATGTTAACGTTTTATTTAGTTTGGCCAGCTTTAAACTCGGACTTAACTCTATTTGAGAAGATTTCAGGTATATAAACTCGTGAAGTATACCCTAATTTAAGGCAATATGACTCTACTAAAGAAGTAAAAGCGGCATTGGAAAGGCAAGCTAGTCTTTGTCACCAATAATATTTCAAACACTAATTGATTCAGTGAAAACACTATTCTTTGAAGTTATCCGAAACCAGTGAAATACTATTAATAAACAGTATCATGTAAAAATGTTAAATTATGTATTTTTTTCTTTGTTCCTAAACGTTTGAGACACTGTATAGTTTCAGACGTTTATGATTATATGTAAAAGTTAGGATAATATACCCATTTATTCATTTTGATGTGACTTATTTAAAACATTTCACATAATCTAACAAGTAAATAAAATGGTTTGTTTAATGTTGTTTTGTTAGTTAATAAACAACATTTTTTTATTTTGCCTAACCTTTTGAGACAGACTGGATTAGGTATACAGATCTAAAAAGCTGAAAATTAAGAGATTGATATGATCTTTGAATTTAAATAAGGGCGTATTTTGGGGGGAATAGCAAAAATTCAGTCACAATAGATTTTGCTCACACACTGTAAAAAATGACCAATGTTTCTTATTTTATGAAAATATACTATAACGTTTTCAGCCGCATAAGTTAATTTATACATGAAAGAGTAAAGAAATAATCTTTATTTTAATGTTAATAATAACTAAATTAATTTTGCATGTTTGTCTGTTAAACATATTTTTTTTTAAC
Source organism: Maratus michaelseni (assembly GCA_963931845.1). Lineage (NCBI taxonomy): Eukaryota > Metazoa > Arthropoda > Arachnida > Araneae > Salticidae > Maratus > Maratus michaelseni. The sequence goes on from OZ007587.1 coordinate 285,790,177, forward strand.
TTGAAATTGTTTAGTTCAGAATTGATAGCATTCGAAAAACAGGTATTCCAGGATGAGAACACTAATTAATACACTATAAAAACCCTTCAGAAACGTTTCTGAAAAATACGGGCAGCGAAAAATAGTTTGTTTTTTTAAATAATTCTTTAAATTTTGGAAGTGTATTGGTTTCTGGGGATTCAAAAGACAATGGAACACGCTATTCGGAATTTCGAATAACTCAAGATTATATTATATTTTCGTTCGTGGTTATAGTATATTTTCATAAAATAAGAAACGTTGGTCATTTTTTACAGTGCATGGTAGTTTGTAGAAGATCTCTAATTTTTTTCTTAAGTTAACAATTTCAAATCCTGTTATGACTTCTGTTTTCATTGGTGGATGTATTTTCATCTTTTAAAGCGAGATTCTGAGTTTAATTAGCAATGCATAATTTTAAGAATTAACATTGAGCTGACCTTCCCTACTTCTCGAAAAACAAAATCATGACAGTACCGGAAACGAATCCAGAAATCGAAACAAATACTTGTTGCTATTGTAGATAAAGAAGAAAATGTAATAATTAATTGCTCTTATAAATTTAAAATAATAATAATAATAATAATAATAATAAAATATTTCACAGATAAAATATCCAAGTATTATTGCGACATTGTTTTTATTTATTTAAAAACAATTGTTACTTATTAATTTTATTCTAAATAAAATATACTTCTACACCTGTTCATTCAAATACATAAAACATTTATAATAAAATATTATTATTTTATTTTTATTTACACTTTGAAATTTTTTATAGCGCTATAAAGTTCACACAAAATGATAAATTCGGGAAATGAAACATAAATTTTACATCGTAAATCGCATTACTTTCATTTCAACTAAGAAAAGTAACTTCAGCAAATTTCATATTGAATAAACGGCGGAGATATCAATTTCCTGGAATTTAGCAAAAGAAAATTCCCCTTCAAGTATTTTTAGTGAATACAGATAAATTCGGGAAATGAAACATAAATTTTACATCGTAAATCGCATTACTTTCATTTCAACTAAAAAAAGTAACTTCAGCAAATTTCATATTGAATAAACGGCGGAGATATCAATTTCCTGGAATTTAGCAAAAGAAAATTCTCCTTCAAGTATTTTTAGTGAATACAAAAGAGCAGATTTTTTTTTTTAAGCAAGACGAAACATGACGTAACCTGAGAGATAATCGTTTAAATTTTGTCAGAATATTTCAAATGAATTGTGTAATAAATCTTTCATTGATCAAAACCTTCACGTTTATTTAAAAACGGTTATTAACTATAGCATTTTTAGAATAAGTAAAAAATTTGTTTCGCGTAAAACCGCTCTCCTTGATCAAAAATTTATCATTATGTGATTGGGAAATCATTATTTTTAGTATAATTACTTGTGATATAATTTGTTTGTATATATATAAATATATATATATTATTATAAACAAAACTTGGTGGAATTTTGAGCATGCAGATAAACAGGTTTAATAAGTAGATATTATTCACAGTTGAATAATTACAAACAATTTTTAACTGAACTGCGCGAATAGAAACGGCACTACATTTTTATTCTTAGACTAATTAAACTAAAGTTGTAGCCATTGTTCATAATTATATTCATTTATTTAATTCCTTAATTTATTTATTTATTGGACTTACTTACATATTTCCATTACTGCACTTACATGTATACAATATTTAAAGGTATTCCAACATTATAACATTTACGAAATAATTTCAGCGCCATTCACGAAAATAAAAATTTTCTTCATCTCTAGGATTTATTTTTCTTTCCCTTTTTCATTTTTTGAAAATATTTCATTTCCTATCATTATAATTTTACGTTTGAAAGATTTTTCCTTCGCAAAACTAGAAGTGAATTTTATGACTTAGTATTTTTACAACAAAGCTATTTTTTTGAAGAAGCATAGAAAAAAGCTGGCGAATTTTTCAAAATTGAATTATCTTAACATAATTAAAGAATTTTTCTTCATTATTAATCAATAATTAAATAAAATCATAAGAGCATTGCTCCCTTCTCTGCTTTATCATACACAGAATTATTTAAATTTTCCCTATAAATATAATAAGAAAGAAAATGTACATCATAAACTATAATGTGTAATCTCCCTCTTAACAATGTATATTCAACTCTCCTGTCAGAAATAGAAAATTATTTGTCTATTTTTCTCTCTGAATGAATGGAAAAGAAAAGTACGTATTCCAAGATCATGATGAGAAATTCTATAATATTTTTATTCGCATTTCATTGTTCGCGTTTTGATAAGAATTTTTCCTTTATTGTATTAGTAAAATGCATTTTTGTATTATCCATTCTTTGTATATCATGTACAAATTCTTTTAATCTTTCAAACTAATGACAATTCCAATATTTTGGATTTTTTTCCAATATTGCAATCGAAGAATAAAGACTATTTTTTCTTATAAACCACAAACACATATTAGAAACTATGAAAATATTTTTAATGCATTATATATTTGTGCTACTGTTCGTATTTACAGAGTGAATTCACACATTTTTGTAACTATTTTGACTTTCTCTTTGATTTAAATTTAAATGAAACCTGTATGACATTAATTCGGAAAAGATTTAATTATCGTCTGTGTCATTAAAAATATTCTTTGCTTTAAAATGTATCTGGAAAATAAACAATGGATCGAAGGCTATGTACTTGCACTTCACAAAGAAAAATATTCATCATAAATATTCATTGGATTGTTAAAAAAGGTGTGAAAAGCATGGTTTTAATATTTCTACACGTACAATAAGTGACATCTACTATATATATAAAATACAAACTGAAATTTAGCTCCTTTCCTTTATAACTCGAGTTCCTCTGAATGGATTTTCATGGAACTTGCGTTGATCGATAGATAAGTTTTCAGGAAAGATTTTAGTATATAACACAACGTTCTACGTAGATTAGTTGTAGAATTATGACTGAAAGTTATGTTATTTTGGGCGTAAAGGTCACCATTTGTCATTTTTTTGCGACCACTATTGATCTTGAAAGAATTGAAACAGCCATCATTTAGAAAATAAAACAAACACCTCAAAATTAAATGAAAAAAACTTACTTACTTTATTAAAATTTAAAAAAGGAAAACAATTTTGATGAAAATTAATGTTATAAAATGAAAGTATTTAATTTATACATGAAAAGGAATGTTCGTAATGATTAAAAAATTCTTCAATGTGAAATACTGCAATCGAAACCACATTTGGCGATTTATCGTTTGCATCAGGTTAAGAAAAGTGCATCTGAAAATTTTGATTCGATAAAATCTGAGTAGCAATTTTATTTTTGAGTTGTTCTTAATTTTTTTATTTAATTTTTATTTTTATCTAACTTCTGCTTCAATTTACTTACAGAAGAAAATAGCAGATGTAATTATAAAAGTGACTGTAATTGCGAGCCACATGTTATCTGTTTATTTATGATTTTGATTTTACTTTGTCGCCAAACAATTTGATTTTAAGCCAAAAAAGGCATAAGCATGACATCGGTCAAAATAATGGCACAATAATGCATGTTCACAATAATGGTGATTTTCAAGTGTACGACAACATTTTTGGGGTCATTTCTTTTATTGAAATGCAAATTATATAAATAACAGTTAATATTACAAAAAAGGAGTCAAATATTTAAATTTTAGTGTTAATGTCTTCCAAACACTAATTATTAACACACATTAAAAAAAAAATCACATTCATTTCCTTTTAGTTTTCTTTGTATATCTTTTCTTCTTTTTGAAGGTTTTTAAAAGATATTGGACTAATCTTCTGTAATAGGGTCATCCACCAATTGGCGTATTTACTATATTGTTGGAAATTTCTTTTATGTTTTAAGGGGGCTCTGGATAGTGAATCCGATTGCAGCGAATTTGTACACAGCGATTAGTAAATGTATGGTTTTTCATTATGTAGCAAACGGACAAAAGAATATTTACTAATATATATTTTCTATCTGCAGTTATTTTACTAGACTAAAAAAGCAATACTTGCAATGTACGAAAAGTACTTTTAAATGCCAATGGTGGCCAAGGAACACTATTTGGTGATTTATCATTTTAGCCTAGATAAGAAAAAAAGTACCTGGAATTCAGATTACATAACATTTTAATTATTAATATTATAATAATAATAATAATAATTATTATTATTATTATTATTAATTATTAATTATCAATCTCTGCAATGATATTAATGCTCTCTTTTTTTTAGTAGTGTGGCGACTCGGAGAACATTTTAATTTATGTTCGTCACAACGGCCACATTTCTTTACCAAACTCTACTATAAATGATCAAATAAAAGAGTGTTTTCTTAATAGCACGAATTTTGTCTAACGCATAAGATGATATAATATCGCAATGGCGTTCGCATTGTATTGCGCAATGTGGAAGGACTTTCCAGGTCAAGATTCATATTACCTTATAATAAGGTCGAATTCATCATTTCGTTTGATTAAATGTTCATTTGGAAAATGGACCAGCGCAGCGGGCATAGCCTGCTAGTAATTAATAAAAAAGAAATGAAACGTCAAATTTTACATTTGACTGATTGAAAAAGTGGAAATTGCATACCCTACAGAGATACGTTCATCGCTTATTGCCTCTAAAGTAGCATCTAATGTTTTAAAAGAAAATCCAATCCCTCAAAAAATTATCGAAAATCTCTAACGATCTTTATAAGAACTGTAAACAATTATAAAATCTTATTTAAATCTAACCAAAAAATAAAAATAAATAAATAAATAAATAAATAAAAACATGATGTTCACTGCCTAATGCGAAGACATGTTTCTCGGCCGTAAAACTATGTGCACCGATTGTTGTATAAACATTATTTGGTATATGAAAAATGGAAATATGTAATTAAAATTGATTAGGCTTGGATATGCATTAAAAAAATATTGATTTACTAACGAAAAAGAGGAGTGAAAGTCCTAAAATTTTGGGTCAGAGAAAACAAGGAAATATTTGGTAAATATTTTAGGGTCATTGCTGGATTCTCTTATAACGGAAAACTTAAAATAGGTAAGTAGAAAAAAATGTCAAAATTAACTCGGATTACTATCAGAAATATGTTTTAACAACGATCTGGCGAATTGCGTCCCGCGGCCAGGTTCTAAACCCGTTAAGGTAGACATAATGCCCGACAGGTATGAGCCTGGTCAAGTCAGCGGTATAATAATAATAATACTGGCTTAAACAACTTGCCACCATATGAGTGACAATGATCGTGTTAATAAAAAACTTGATACCAAACCACCATCATGGGCGATGTTCTTGAATATCCCAATTAACCAACTGAAATTATTTTCAATATTCGCATTTATGTTATAAATAGATGTGCGTAATAAGCATGTGAGATATAATAAGTGAAACATAACCGATATAAGATATTCTCATCAATTCCTTTTTTATATGCTTGTCAAAAAAAAAATTCAAAATCAAATATTGTGTTCCTTTGTTATATAGTGGCTCACGTGCGAGGACACTTTCGAGACCTTAAAATTCTTTTTACAAAGATAAATTGATTTTCAAGTGTTAAAAGCAGTTTTGGGGCTCTACTTGGAAATGTTTATAACAGCAGATCCCCATGCGTATTGCACCCGTCAAACACCTCATATAACCGGCTCTAACTTGTATTCTTTGTTGAATGGTATAGATATATTATGTGAAAGTATGGTGGGGGTGAAAGGAAATGTAAATACTAAATAAACACATGGGGCATATCCAGCAGATACTTAGATATTAAAATGATGTAGATAATTGTAAAGAACGTAAAGAACCTGCATGCGATAACTGTTTTGCGAGACAAACGATATCGAAAGGATGACGTTTTTCTTTAATCGTGTATTTTTACAGGAATTTAGCGTCATATTTTTTTTTCTTTTTACTTAATTTGATTTCCATATGACACCCATTTCATTATTTACTCACAACCCAGTATTAATCTTATAATGTAGAAAAAACTATACTGGGCTTTCATTATTTGAAAGTTTGATCCAAAACACATTCTTGGTTTTATACGATAAACCTTTATTTATACCTCTAAAATTATAATAGCAGAAAAAAATTATTTGTAACTATTAAATTTAAATACCGGATATTTTTACTTAAATTTTATTTATTCTTCCATTCCTTTCATAAATATAGTCTTCGTTATAATTTTAAATAGAATTTTTTGCGTGTTTCAAAATGTCAAAATTATACCTGTTCCCTATTTTACACATTTTTTTATTTATCTAAAAAAAAAATACGTATTCACTTTAAAAATATCCTTTTAGTTGCTTCACAAGCCTACAAAGTTGTATGCTTCTCTCCTTTGAATTAAAATCTACACTAGATTTTCTTACTCTTTGTAAGATTTAATCTGAATTCAATGCGACATTTTATTTAAAAAAGAATCATCACGTTTATATTACATTTATTCATGAAAATATTTGAAATTCAAGTTTTTTAAATGACCTTAAATAGAAGGAACGTGTTTTAACCCAAATTACTTTGACTTTTTCATTCAAAATCTATGGCAAGTTTTATATAGCAATGAAAGTTCACCAAATGAAAGGCGTTTTACGCTAGAATAAAGAAATACATAGCATTTATTACATATGCATTCTACATGTTTTTAACGATTTATCAAAGGCAATGCCGGACGTTTCATGAAATTGATTTAGTACACTTATTAAAGCGCTTCCTGTGACATATAAAGTAAAATGTTATACTATTTTCAACAGAATTTTAAAATAAGAATGTTGAATAAGAATGAAGATGGTAACGAAGTTTTTTTTACAACCGACCGAGTAGCTTCTTTATTAAACACCGAAAAATGGCCTTATGTTTATCGTAGAAGCATCTATATTATGGAAATCTATTATATTTCTGTTTCTTGAAGAAATACATTGTTATCGGAAATTCGAGGGCAGTGGATTACAGAATTTTTTTAATTCAAACATATATTTATTAAGTTTCATTTGAATCAGGATTTTTTATCACTTTATGCTCCGGCAGTACTTTAAAGTACCGATACAGTTACATTGTTAAATTAAAATAATTCATTCATCCATTATAAACGGTGCGTTTTATGATCTATGTTACATATTTTAGTCTAACATAGATAGATAGCACTGGCAGTTCTGTAAAACAAAAAAAAATATTGAGAAGGATCTTTTCGAGCCTAGGTATCATATTCTAACTTCCATCTTGTTATATGTTGTGCGATATTATGTTTTTCCTGTGAAACAGCTCAACATTTATAGTTATGTCCATGGTACATTTTTTTTCTTATATTTAAGTCCGATAAATCGTGTTATTTATTAAATTAAGAAAAAATCTTTAATTTCATTTTGTCTAAAGTATATGCAATTTTTCATACGTTTGTTACATCCACAGTGATGTAACAGTTGCGCAACAGCAAGACAATTGTCACCATTAATTTTGAATGATATTCTTTGCTTATTTAATTTCATAATTTTTCTCATTTAAAAAGGAGAAATTTACTGGTGACAAACGCCCCAATGCTGCGCAGCTATTGCATCACTGCATTTAGGATATATTTCGCATTTATTAAATATAAATGCCAAATATAAGCAAAAAATAGTTATTATTATGCTTTTCATTCAAAACTAATTTGTTTTCAAGAATTTCAATTATTAACTATAATCTAAGCAAAAGTATATCATTGCCACATTCATTTCATTTTTGTCACATTTTCAATAGTGAAAACCTAAAATCCAAAGTACCTAAATGTGACAATTGCATTTTATCAAATCACTTTATCTTAGTTTTATTAATTGAATTTCATTAGTTCTTTTAAAATCTTATCTCTGCATTATATATTAACTAATGAATCATTTAACATTCATGCTTTAAACATTTTTAACTTTGACAATTAATAAATAAGAAGTGACAAATAAATCACAAATACAACATTAATTTTCCCCAAACAAAGTTCATTACTGTATCTTCTAAAAAAATATTGTGCAAACAAATTTTTTTATAGCTAGAAGTTCTTGGAACGCTTTGTAAATGTCCTACAATTGAACAATTCTGGCAATGTCATAGTTGTCAAACTTCCGGGGGAATTCTAGGTCAAAATAACATAATTTCAAAAAGAAAAGTTAATGAAATGTTTCTTTTTTTCGACGTGGTTGTTTATAATAATGTTTCATTTTATAAAATTTCTGCTTTATATTGATTTTGTAAAAAATTAAGATTAGCAGGTATCGCTTTAATTTTATGCTGTTCATAAAGTGTTTTACCATACCGCAATGGCCATTTCCAACTTTTCGAACCACCCATTACCTTTGTGCTTACATCGTTTTCTTTATGTATAATAATAGCAACAGTACTAGAAAAATTTATCCTCGTACTCAAGAATTATAAAACTGCTAAACTTAATGTTATCATTAAACTTTTCAATTAGCATTTTATCAGAGATAAGCAATTAGGCTGCCCCCAAAAATTTATCCTTTTACCTGACCGTGTATTGCAAAGTGGGTTATATTTATATTTCTTATGGGCCTGCCATGATCTCAGTCAATCGCCTTTATCATCCTCGACAGCTTGTTAAAATATTAGGTGTTTCAGAAGCTTCCTTAAGCACTTTTCTGATTTAGACATTATCACTGTAAAGTAAAAATAGTAATGTTTATTCATCGAGAAAAATAATTTTTAAAACATTAAGAGAAATATAAGTAAGGACATTAATTCTTGTATTTTGCCTTGAGCCGTAATGTGGCTAGGAAAACAGGGAAAAGCAATTTTTCGTTTCCTCTGGTGTTGCCAACTTAGTCTTTTTTTTTTTAATTAAAAACTACTATCCTCCCAGAAACTCCGAAGAGTAATTTTTGAAATAACACAACACAAATACATTGATATAGTTTATTTCAAATTGTAATAGGTGCAAATGCTAAAAACCCAGTTTTAAAACATTAAAACTATTTATGATGTAAAATCAGATGTCAAAATTTCTAAGCGCTTTCGGCTAAACATTAACCATCATCAGAGGATAAAACCAGTCGAAAATCACAGTTCTTAAGAAGTGCACTGAACGGGTGGAGTACGGGCGTAACCAACAAACTATGAAATGGAGTGAGTGAAGGAAGATGAGGCGATACCATTAAAAGCTGGGGGGAGTTAGTCAAAACCAAAAACACCAGTGATGTTATACTATAAGCAAATTATACCAAATATTCGGGATCTGATAAAATAGTATATCATTACATGTATTATCGCCTCTTTTCAAAATTTCCAGGTACATTCTGATTTTGCAATTGTTATATTGTGCAACATGTGCAATTATTTTTTTTTATTTGTTTTTAAACATCTTTTTAAACATGTTTTAAAACTGTGTTTTTAGTATTTTCACCCATTCAGTAACAAACAAAATAAATCAATGTATTTGCGCTGTGTTACTTCAAGTAAAAGAAGGTGAATTTGACGTTTACTATGTGGAAGTTTCTATATTTTTAATAGTAATTTTTGTTTTATTCATTGACAAATATTCCATGATTAAATAAAATAAAAATTACTATACAAAATGGCTGATAGGATGGTATTTTGTTTTTCATGATAAAGGGACGAAATTGCCAACAATTGTTACCTTCTACAGCTTAGATTCAAAACGTGATCCATTGATCATATTTTTTTATTATTTGTTGAAATATACACCGCCTATTGCTACATCAAACTTTTGATTTCTTTTTGTCTATAAAGATATACGATTTCCAATTTTGATCATTTCAAATACGCAATTAAGTACTCATCCAAAAACAAATACTAATATGTCAATATGTGGAAGTTTTAAAATATATTAAGGGGACTCGCTACCCACCACCAAGCGAAAAACGACAAATAAAATCAATTTTCCATTTCTTTGCTTAAAATGTATATAGACATCTCTATTAAATTCAGGCAAAGTTACATAACGATCCAAGGATTATAAATATTTTAAAAAGCCTTTTTACTGCATCTATTTAATCGCATCAGAGTTGCAACTTTTAAACACATTTATCTCACTTTGTGTTTTTATAATCTATGATATAATAGTATGATCAAAATGCTAAACTTCAACATGTTCGTTTCATTTGACTCGCTACTTTTGGGCGATCCTTGAGGTGAATTTCATATCTTTAGAGATCTTTAACATTATAAATAATTATTTTTTTAAATAAAAAATCTAAATAAAGTGTTGTTTCATTGTATTAATTACAAATGGCATGAAATTTTATTTTTTTAATCTAAATAATTTTTTGGAAATCCAATCTCTGGCTTAATAGAACACACGTGTAAGAAAACATGCAAAATAATTTTTCAAATTTTCTAAATTGAAGAAGAAGTAGAATTTTAAATTTACTACATTTTTTTCTAAAAATTAAAATTTTAAATTTACCACTAGAATTGGATTTTTTCTTGATTAAATACTTTTTTTTTCATAAAACCATTTAATATTATGTCAAAAGGTATTAAAAAACACTGGATCAAAAATGTTCAAAGGGTAGTGAATCGCCTTAATTCAAAAAAGTTCAATAATTCACAGTTTCTGTTTTTAAAAATTATGTTAATTTAATATATGGAAATATCACATAAACTGAACACGTCTTTTAAAATCTACCTGCATTTGAAGGATCCAATTAGTTGCTAATAGGTCTATAAAAAGTCAGACACCAAAATGCGACGGAAATTTTAAAGCAATTCTTCTTCAAAACGTGTCAAATTTTCCCGCTTTCACTCCCAGTACATAAAACAGACCTTCAATGTCGTGACGTCGATGGGGCTATTTGGCATTAAAAATTTTAAAAAAGAATTGGTAATCATGATATCGGTGTTATTGCTCGCATTTAGAAAGTGTTGTCGGAATTTGACAACAAACGATGCAGACTGTAAACGGGAAATCCTGCTATAAAATACTGTAAAGGCAGTAACATAATGCGAAATTTATTTATGAAATGCAAATGTTTGATTATGTCACTTTTTTATAGGATTCTTGCGTTATGATTTTAGGAACAAGCAATGAGTGTAAGAAAACTTGCCAGTGGGAATCAGCACCAAAAAGTCCATGTAACTGTACATGTAGTTCATGCCCCATTGAAAGTCCATGTGACAACAGCAAATCTAGCAATTATATTTTATGAACAAATTAAAAACTTATTAAGCTAGTAATTAAGCTATTTACAAATAAATAGCAAAAAGAGTTACGTTTTCGTTTACCTTCTATGTATTTAAGACAGGCACAAAAAACAGTATTCGTACGATTTTAGCTTCTAAGTGCGACTAATCATAAATAGTAAACTTCGATCGATTTAACCGCAAATTTCACCTAATAAGTCGACTGTTACTATTCGGATAAAGAGGTACGAACTCCGAAAATGTTATTTGGAAGGATTTCTACAAAATGGATTAAATGGATAATATTAATGAATGATTACTATTCAGAAACAATGGTACACCCTATCGGAGTAGCTACTCTGTGTGCTCCTATGATATCTAAGCTCTGCTTTTGAGAAATTAGTTTATGAAAAAAATCAAGTTAGAAGTGTTATGTACGATGAAAGTTAATGACATAATGCCGATAAAAATAAATTTATTTGATTGATTATATTGTTGATTCCATTGGTGTCATGGTTACAAAAAAAATATTTTTGAATGATTAAAAAGATCACTTACGTTATTGCTGCATCTGCCAGAGAATTAATCATGAAAATAAGATACAAATTACCTAAGTAAAATAAATGGTTTGTTTTTTAATAAAGCTAATGGATTTTCTAATGATTGAAAAAAAAACTCAGTAGTTTCCTGCCTTACTCTGCTTTCTTATGAATCACCTTCTGCATCATGCGATGATTTACTCTATTCCCAGTATTTCGAGTATGACTGGCGATGGCTACAAATGTATAACAGTTATCTAATTTATATTCGGAACACCGCTATCAAATATGAGATTTTTATTTGATTATGAAATATTATAGAAGGTAATTATTTAAATAATTGTGATTGTTACTTAGACGTCTAAAAGTACATAATATGAAGAAATATAATTTACTGTATTGGAAAAAAAAACTTCCGTAGCGTATGTCATTATTTTAAAACGTGCAAATTTATTAATTTATCAAATAATGTGAGACACAGGATAAATCATTTTTAATATTGAAATTTATTAGTCTAAAAAAGAATTTATCTGGATTAAGTATTTCTATATTCGATCATCTCATCACTTTGTACATTAATGTTGATGGCTTATTTAAGATTAATGTTGATTATTTAAAGTGAAACATAAAAGTCTAATAAATATCTCCTGCAAAAACTAATGCAATCCACATCGGGATAATCAAGTAAATTCTAAAAAACAAATTATCCTAATACAAGTTCTTTTTCATGAGCTTTAACTGAAATAATAATACATACGTATTAGACTGGTACATTTATTTCGTGATAATATGTATGTAACCATTTAAATATTTTGTAAATAACAGTTAATTCTTTTCGTAAAGATGATGCTGCGTATTAAAAAATCGCCTATAGTATTTATTAAGCAGAGAAATAAATGTAATGTATATTCTTACATTTTTTTCTTATTTAAGCTAATTGGTATAAATGAAATATATCAAACCAAATACGACAAAGACGAAAGAAACATTTCTAGTAGACTAAATACCTTTTACTTTATTTTAAACGTTGCTACAAGCATTGGTCTTTTAATCTCATCTGCATCTCTATTTTTACTCAACGATCAAAAATTATTGGAGAAAATTTCTCAAACAACAATGTTTTTAGTGAGTTTAGGTTATCGCGTTTACTTGTGTAAGCATTTCAAAGAATTGCAAAGATTATCAAATAAGATTAATGTCAATTCTTTTAGCAATTTTCATAAAAGAAGCATGAAAATCTGGTGGATTAATACCTGGTGCTTTGTTGTAATGTTTTCTTTCATTTTAATAACATTTAATGAATTTAACAATGATGAAATAATTCAGCAATTACTTTTAGGATATAAAATTGAAAATGACATTTTCCGATGTTTATTTGCTTTTTCCTTTTCCCTATGTTCGTGTACTTTCTTGCAAGCTCCATTGAATGTATTCGCTATTTATTATGCAGCGTTATGTTACGATATAAAAAACAGAATTCAAGATTACCAAACTGTAATAAAAAGCAGTCATACTCGCAATTATGACGAACTCAGTGATGTTTATTGTAAAATAAGATTAAATGTGAAGTTCATTGACTCAAAAGTTGGCTTTTTAGTATTTATTTCGTTTATGTTTAACGCCGTACTGATGTATTTTGGAATCAGTGCTCTTCTTTATCTGAATCAAGACACAAATTCTGTAACCTTGATACTGCATCTGGCTTACAGTTTTGTAATGTTACTGAACTTTTTGATTCAAGTCTTATGCGCTTCTCTCGTAAATGATGCATCATTATCTGTTAGAGACGAAGCAAAAGCAATTAAAAATGGTAATACAAAGTCAACTTCAGCATATTTAAGATTTATTCTAACTTGCCAAGATGATATTTCTTTGACTCTATGGGGTATTACCGACATGAAACGATCATTTATTGTTGGAACAATTGGAACTATTTTAACATACGTCCTTCTTTTTGATAGCTTAATCAAAAATCGAGGTGAAACAGTGTTAAATGAATAGTGTCATTAAAAGTGCCTATTTAGTTTTCACCTATGTGAGATTCTTGCAAACTTTATAAGATGACATTTATGAAAAATTACCAGCATTTACTGAACATTTATTGTTGGAACGATTGCAATTTATTTTCACAAACAGGCTTGATAGCTTAATGAACAATATAATGCACAGTATCATTAGAAGTAGCAACTTATGTAGTTTCAGCATATCTGAGATTATTCCAAACTTGATAAGATGAAATTTATGGAAAATTACCAGCATTTATTGAACATTTATTGTTGGAACGATTGCAATTATTTTCACAAACAGTCTTTATACCTTAATGAACAATTAAATGCACAGTATCATTAAAAGTAGCAACTTAATTTCAGCATATCTGAGATTCTTGCAAACTTTATAAGATGAAACTTATGGAAAACTACCAGCAAAAAATGAACATTTAATGTTTTAACGACTGGAACAATTTTCACAAGCAGCTTTGATAGCTTAATGAACAATTAAATGCACAGTACCATTAAAAGTAGCAATTTAGCTTCAGCATATCTGAGATTATTGCAAACTTGATAAGATGAAACTTATGGAAAACTACCAGCATAAAATGAACATTTAATGTTTTAACGACTGGAACAATTTTCGCATAACAACCATCTTTTTGATTGCTTAATGAAACATTAAAAGGACAGAGAACTAAAAGACGTTAAAAGTCCCTTTCTAGTCCCTAATATATTTGCCAGCATCTTAGTATGAATTTTTTTTTTAATTATGAGGAACTGTTATTTTAAAACTAACATATTGTGTTGCCACTACACTTACAAATGTTTCATCTTTGTCATTATAACGTTATTATTTATTTTCCTTATTTGAGATGGTACATAAAAAATCCTTTAAAACATTACATTAGGCACGACAGTTGGACAAATTCGAACCTCAATTCTTCGAACCAACTTGTATAACCGTCCATTAACTGACTTATCAAGATTTTTTAAATGATTGTATATTACCAACTTTAAATATTTTACTTAAAAAGACGTTAAGTAAGCAGCAGTAAATATTACATTTCATGTTCGCGAACAAAACGTACAGTCAGTCAAGTAAAGGGGACACGAAATACACTTTATTCTCAAAAAGAAAAAAAAACAGAAATACCCATTCGACTGGAAACTATGTTTTTTTTCAATTTATATAAAATAAGTTTAGCGGGTCGTCATCATACTGAAATTGTACCAAACTAAATGTAACGTCTTCATGCTGACATTTACATTACGAATACTTAATTTTGACCTCAGATTGTTTTCTTTTTTTAATTTTGCCTTCTGACATCAAAGCGGAAGGCATTCTGTCAAGTAGTTCAGAAATTATGAAATTTTGAAGTTTGGAACTTCTAATGTTAACTTAATTTGCAATCGTTGCAAAACAGATTGCAATGCTGGTAGTTTTTTAAATATAACACCGGAAGTATTTGGTGGAATGAGCTACAATTATGGATTCGGATATTTGAAGCTTTTAGAAATCTATTTATGTCAACTACTAGGTTATAATTTATATTTTTCAAAAAATAATTTAAATATATATATATATATATATATATATATATATATATATATATATATATATATATGTTACGTCCAAAACCTTAAGTTCGGCCAATTTGCGAAGCGGTCGGCAAAGATTCCTGGCCAAAGTCCGAAGTACATGAAATGAACAATGCATTTCGGGTTTTGGTCGGCCAATTCGCGAAGTGGCCGGGGATTCTTGGCCAATATACGAAATGGTGATCCAAGGCTGTCCGTTAGATGACACTCACGTGCATACGTGGGACGTGATAAGAAAGAAAGTTCGTTAGGGAAACCGTCGGTAGCATGATTAATTTTCTATCTTAATAAATTGTTATATCAGTCTTCATATTTTAATATACATTTTCATCTTTCGATAATGGTAAAGAATATTGTTTCGGCTTACCTGAGATTTTCCTTTAGCGCACAGAATATCCACAGTGTATCCAAATATTTATCCCTTTGAATGATCGTCGTGTCACTGTATTTGAATAGTAAGAAACATTATTATTAGAAAATAACATTGTGTGAAATAAGAAGTAGATCCATTTTCCTTTGAATATAATATTATAATTCTTGGCTAGATATGTACATTTTTATCGCGTTTTGGAGACTGCATATAGGTGCTCCAATTTTACATTATATTTGAGATATATTTACATCATATATATACAAGAGCGTCTTAACTGCTCGGATACATTTTGGAAACTCAGGGAGAATTGTTATTAAGTTCAACACGCGCGGGACATCAGCTGTAGGTTGAAGTAGGGAGGTCTGCAGTATTTCACAGTTAATTGGTTTCGACAGTCTCTGGTTTTATTCACTATGTTTTGCATCTGCGGTTATCACTTAAAGTACTTATAGTTAATTGGGGTCTGGTTTTTAACATGTTCTTTCGATCGTTCACTGCACGTGGAGATTATTAACTACATAAAAAAGGTTTCTCCGTCACTCCCCCGTAATCTTCTGTGTGGAGAATGGTTAAAGGTTCAGTTTCTTACGGTGTTTTTCGTACACAGGTTTGGGAGTGGGTTTGGTGAGGGTGTCGGCTGTCATTTCTTCACTGGGGCAGTATTGTAAATCAATTTTTCCTTCTTCTTTCATCAGTTTGATGTTGTGGAAACGCATGTTGATATGTTTGGATCGCTTAGTATCTTTATCATTTTCAGTCATTTTTATACAGGACATATTATCCTCAAATATCGTGATTGGTAGTTTTTGTGGAATGTTGAGATCGCTAAGCAAGTTTGTTATCCAACTTAGCTCTTGTTCTGCGTTGCTAGCTGAAACGTATTCAGCTTCGGCTGACGAAAGTGCAATACAATTTTGCCTTTTTGTGATCCAGTAAATCGGCGATTTTCCTAGCATGAATAGATTTCCTGACGTTGATTTACGTGTTTTCAAGTCACCAGCCCAGTCTGCATCGGCGTATGCTGTTAGGATGGGCTTGCTGTTTGCGCTAAGAGTTAAATTCAAATTTTCTGTTGTTTTAAGGTATGAAATGATTCTTTTCACTGCTGTCCAGTCCTTTTGGCGTGGTGTTTCGTTTCTACGACATAATATGTTGACTGCGGCAGATATGTCAGGACGCGTGATTGTTGATATGTAAAGTAATGTGCCTGTGGCTTGTCTATATTTCGTGTTATTAGGTAAAAGATTATCGTCGTCCTCAAGTCTGTTGAAACCAGCAATCATGGGTGTGTAATGAGGTTTCATATCGTTTAAATTCAGTTTTTTCACTAGTTCGTGTACTTTATTATTTTGATTTAGGTAATATGTATCGATGATTTTATTAATGTTTATGCCTAGGTAATTATTCACTTCTCCTAAGTTTTTCAGTTCATATTCTTTCTTAAGTTGGTTTATGGTTTCTTCGATGTCACTGTCCTTTCCTGCTATCAGGATATCGTCTACACAGATGATGATGTATATCGGATTTTCTTGATTTGATTTAAAGTACAGACATGGATCATTTTTGCTCTGTATGAAATTATTGTTTTTGAGTGTTTCCGATATTTTGGTGTACCAGGCCTTTGCGGCTTGCTTAAGACCGTAGATAGCCTTTTGAAGTTTACAAACTTTTCTCTCATCACCGGGTTTAATATACCCGTCTGGTTGAATCATATAAACAGTTTCAGTTGATTCACCATGCAAGAATGCTGTGGTTATGTCAACATGTTTCACGTTCAAATTTTTGTGCAATGCGGAGATGAGAAATGCACGTATTGTAGCGTGCGAAACTACTGGTGCGAAGGTTTGATCATAGTCAATCCCGAATCTTTGACTATATCCTTGTGCTACTAAACGCGCTTTATAGCTTTGAATGTTTCCTAAATTGTCCTTTTTTAGTTTAAAAGTCCATTTTGAACCGATAATTTTTGTTCCGGGTGATGGATCTGTTAAAGTCCAAGTGTTATTTTTTCTTAGGCATTGTATTTCATTTTGTGTTGCTTTTATCCAATTTTGTTTATCATTAATATTTTCTATTTTTTCGATATCTTCCCAATTTTCGGGAATGTTTTCAGATGAACTATTTATGAGACAAACATATCTGTCAGGAGGAACGCCTCTATTTGTCCTGCTAGACCTTCTTGGTTCAATTGGTTGCTGTTTGGGCACGGATGGTGTCTCCTGACTGTCAAGTTTTATTTCTAAGTGATTTTCATGTCTATCCGGTAATTGTGTATTGTCATCGGATGTTTTGTGGTGTTTTGTATCTCCTCAATGTTTTCTGAGTGTACATTTTCATTTTCAAGAAATTTCACCGTTCTCGCTATTATAATTTGTTTACCTTGTGTGTGAATTCTATAACCAGTCGATCGTGTGTCATAGCCTACGAACGTTCCGGTTTGAGCCCTGTTGTCAAGTTTTCCTCTATTTACTTTATCGACGTAAAATAGCGCTTTACAACCGAATGTTCTTAAGTGTTTTAAGTTCGGTTTAATTCCTTTCCATAATTCGTAAGGTGTTCTGTTGTTATTTGCTTTGGTTGGCAGTCGATTTTGTAAATATGTTGCGGTGTTTATGGCTTCACCCCAAAAATGTTTGCTTAATTTTGTTTGTGATAGCATACTTCTAGTCATATCTAATAAACTTTTATTTTTTCTCTCCGCAACTCCATTCTGGCTCGGATTATGCGGGACAGTCAATTAGTGTAAAATTCCGTTCTGTTTTAAGTATTCATCTATCTCGTGATTTACATATTCACGACAGTTATCCGATCTAATTTCCTTAGGTTTTTTACCGAACTGATTGTATATCATCGTTATATACTCTTTTATCTTTTCAGCAACTTCGCTCTTTCTAGATAATAAATATATCGTAGTATATCGGGAATAATCATCAATAAGAGTCATAAAATAAATTTTTCCTCCTAAAGTCGGTGTATCTAAAGGACCACATACGTCACTGTGAATCAAATCCCCAATATTAGTAGCTCGGTTTGTTGCTGATTTAGGATACGGCATGTTAGTTAATTTAGTTTCGATACAAGTTACGCATGTTTTATTTTTATGCTTACAATTTCCTATCTTTATTCCGTCCGCAAGTTGATTTGTTATTATAGATTTAATCGCGTCATAATCTCTGTGACCTAGTCTGCGATGCCAGAGATCTACGCATTGTTTGCTGTCACAGTTATACGTTATGTTTACATAATTTTGTGGTTCTTCCACATCGTCCATTTCCTCAATAATGTATAAATTTTTCTCATTTTTCGCCCTAATATATATTTCTTCATCAAAGATCAAATCCCATTTATTATCGTCGAAGATTAGTTTACATCCGTTTTTAGCGGCTTTACTAACCGAAATTAGGTTCGACTCTAAGTCTGGGACATAAAGTACTTCGCGTAATTTCGTTAGTTTTTGTTTTCCTTCGGGGGTTAATGTTTTTATAAAAACTTCTCCTGAACCTAACGCTGTCAGTTTATTACCATTCGCGCTCGTTACTGAAGTTTTATTATAATCAATGAATTTACTAAATAGGCTTTTATCGTTACAAATGTGCGAGGTAGGTCCTGAATCCAGAATCCAGTTATTTTTGCCTACTTTTTCGGTGATTAATGCTTTACCTTGCGTTTGATCATTTGCGTATTTTCTTTCGTTTGGAATTTTATTTTCTCTACGAGTTTCGGTCTTTTCATAACATAATGAAGATGAGAAATTCTTTTTATTTTTGTTTTGATTATTACGAGGATTTCCGGATTGTACCGTGTTTCTGCTCTTGTAGTGCCAGCATTCGTAAGTGGAATGATTTTTCATTTTACAGTTATTGCAATATTTTTGTTCTCTTCTATTTTCAGTGTGTGTATATCTCCTATTTGTTTTAAATGCTCTCTCGTTGTTGTTATATCCGCTATGTGATTGTTCTGACATTTCATGTCTACGATTATATTCGTCCGTTAATTTGTTTTTGATAAAAACAGGGGTGAGCTCATTTTCCGGTCTCGCCTCCAACGCAGTTATCAAAGTATTGTAACTGGGGGGAAGAGAACACAGAAATAGCGCGGAAATATGTGAATCGCTAATATTTTCTCAAATGACATTAAGTTTATCTATAATTTGCAAGATATTAGTGATATGCGTGATCATGTTTCCACCCTCCGCTAATTTAGTACTGTATAACTTCCGTAAAAGGTAAAGCTTACTAGATAAATTGCTTCTGTCATGTATGTTTTTCAGAGCTTCCCATGTTAATTTGGCAGTATCTAAGTTTTTTACATTTACGATTTGAGAATCATCGATGCTTAAGTTTATTAGAGTCCTAGTCTTTCGATCCTTTTTGTTCCATGCGGGGTCGGGTGGATCCGGTGGATCTTGTGCTATAATATCGTCGAGTTCCTCTTTAATCAGGAACATCTGCATCTTGAACTTCCATGTACTATAATTTGTAGAATTGAGTTTCTCAATAAATTAAGTATTTTCTTTTATCGCATTCATTATTTCTTTTTTAGTGATCTTTTATTTATTATTATATTTTTAGAAATTGTTATATTATCGTTTTTAATACTGCGATATTCTATTTTCAGTCTTTCATAATCTTTGTTAGGGGAACCGTCGGTAGCATGATTAATTTTCTATCTTAATAAATTGTTATATCAGTCTTCATATTTTAACATACATTTTCATCTTTCGATAATGATAAAGAATATTGTTTCGGCTTACCTGAGATTTTCCTTTAGCGCACAGAATATCCACAGTGTATCCAAATATTTATCCCTTTGAATGATCGTCGTGTCACTGTATTTGAATAGTAAGAAACATTATTATTAGAAAATAACATTGTGTGAAATAAGAAGTAGATCCATTTTCCTTTGAATATAATATTATAATTCTTGGCTAGATATGTACATTTTTATCGCGTTTTGGAGACTGCATATAGGTGCTCCAATTTTACATTATATTTGAGATATATTTACATCATATATATACAAGAGCGTCTTAACTGCTCGGATACATTTTGGAAACTGAAGGGAGAATTGTTATTAAGTTCAACACGCGTGAGACATCAGCTGTAGGTTGAAGTAGGGAGGTCTACAGTATTTCACAGTTAATTGGTTTCGACAGTCTCTGGTTTTATTCATAATGTTTTGCATCTGCGGTTATCACTTAAAGTACTTATAGTTAATTGGGGTCTGGTTTTTAACATGTTCTTTCGATCGTTTACTGCACGTGGAGATTATTAACTGCATAAAAAAGGTTTCTCCGTCAGTTCCATGCGTTGGCGATTACACTTTTTAAAAATGTATGACAGATGTTCTCTGATGAAGAATTTCTCGCTTCTGTGACTTATTCTGATAAATCGAATTCATTGTGACGATTATATTCTGATCTGTTGAAAAATTAATTTCCTGCATCTATCTGTGACCTAGGATTAATTGTGATTATTGTATTATTCGTATTAGTATAGTATTTTATATAAATATTGTAAAAGGCTATTCTATATTTTTTGGAATGCGATTTCTTATGATTCATATAAAAAATATTCTTTGTCCAAAATCCTTATTTGTTACGAAAAACTAGTTTTAAAAAAGTATTTTTTTTATTACTAGGGGGCTCCGTCACCTACGAGCTACACTCGCCAACCCCCGTTCTGACACCGCAAACTTTAAAAACACTCTGATTTGATCAACTCTAAAACGATTACGGAAGATTGATTTATAATTAAACGACCAGTGACTATCTGCTGTAATCGGATTTCCATTCATTTTCCTTTGACTGAGGGATTTTAAGGCCGAATCAACTGCTGTCGAAACAGCTAACAACTGTTTTCGTGATTGATAAAATAAGATTAATTAAACATTTGAAAATCAAGTTGTGCAAAATGGTTAAGTAAGCAATGTCGCTGCATCGGTAAATGTTATAATGATCCTATAGAAAATTGGGTACTTCTCCATTATCCCATCTACTACTTTCTATAAAAGAAATGAACTGCCTCCAAAATATAGGATTTAAAGCCAAAAGTGCATATCTGTGGCGTCGCATTCAATTGACATCATATGCGTTACGCGTGTTAGTTACGTTATCGAGGGATATTTAACTCAACGTTTATCTGTATTTTTAATTATATTTTACCAATTTATTAGTTATTTCGTTTATTTAAATGTAATTATTAAACGTAAAAATATAGCTTTTCATTGAAGGGAAATATTATTAATTACACTGTTTTAAAATTTGCAATAATAGGTAAAGCATTTTTTCGAAAAAAATGAATCTTACCCTACTTAATGATTTGAAAACGCGGAATAATTAAATTATTGCACTTATTAATATTCACGCGCAAGTATATTTTTATTGCGTAATTTTCTGCACGTGATCACTTAATTATCATTTTAAAGTTCTATTTCTGTTTTTAATAGTCACGTGTAAATACATTTTTTAATTGAAAGGGAATATTATTATGTGCGCTATTTTACAAATTGGCAACAATTCAAATAATGGATTTTATGAAATATGAAATAAATAATGAATGAAATAATGAAAATTTTAAATAATAAATTGAAATATAACCTCAAAAATTACTCAAATTAAAAAAATAATTGCAGTCTGCACACCGCAAGCTTGTCAACTATATCCTTATAAATTATGGTTACATTCCTGTGTTTCTATGAAACTTTTTAAGACAAATATTTTGAACAACTTTAATATTAAATATCGCCTAAAATAATTCTTCGATTTAAAAACTGTCTGCTTCAGCGTATTTATCGAACATTTCTTTATAAAACTACCAATTTTCATATTTTTATATGCAATAGTTTTCTGGATATTAGTCCAGAAAGACTTCAAGGCACTAAATCTTCATTGACACAGGCTGCGGCTGCGGCGGCGGTTGTTACTTTTTTTTAATATAGAGAAATTATTAATATGACGTTAAGCCAAAGTATTTGCATGGAGGAATTTCAAAACATTTGAAAAACAAGTTTGAAAAACAGCGGGGGGAAGGATGGGTTAGCGGAGAGCAATTGCCACTTGCTGGATTTTCAAATTCATGATTTTTTGCTCTTGTGATTTTGAAAGCAATAGTAAAATTTATTCTTCTCAAATGTACAATAATTAAACACTAACAAGAGAAGTAATTAATAATTTTCGTCACGGGGTCAAAGTTATCTTACACCCCCCCCCCCCCCCCCGTTAAATTTTTAGATATGTTTTTCTTTTTATGTTCATGTGTTTAAAAATTATCTTAAACGGAGGCTACAGGGGGCAAAACCCCGCCCTGATTAGGAAAAATAGTAAACTGTTTCAATTCTTCATTTTTAATAATTGTTGTTATATTTCTGTATTTATGCTGATGTACTTAAAAATTGTTTTGCACGTAGAGTTCTGATAAAAAAAAATACATTTTGTTTATTTCGTGTTTATATTCTCTATTTAACAGAAGAAAACTTGTCGGTTGTGCCAATCACAAAACATTCTTCTATTTCATACATGTTAATACTTCAAAACTCATATTTTTTTTAACTATGTATATTTTTGAAACAAAAAATGAGAAGCATTTTGCATTGATAAATGAGACATTTTGTATAAACTTGTTTTCCGGGATCTCTTCCCCTAAAACCTGTAAATCCGTCGGAAACCGAAAGTCGAAATTTTTTTTCGATTACAATATTTTTTCTATTATAGATAGAAGAAAGTAAAAATTAGATTAGAGTTGCATCTGTTCGAAAATTTTGCTCCTTCTTGATATTGTTTATGTTAACAAATCATATTAACAAATAAATATATCCAGTGTTTTGTATTTGTAAAATTCGTTTCATGATGAATATCTAATACATAAAAACAACACAAAGAAAAGCACAATCACATTTAATTTCGATCATTTGCGTTGGCCTTGCTATATTTCCTTCTCCCTTTTTCTCTACTAAAAAAAGTTTTCTTATGAAGTCTTGAAATATTTTAAACGTAAATTTGCATTGTTTATTCTGCTATTTACGTTGCTTTTTAAACGTCGCATAATCATCCTAGCGCAACAGTATTTGTATTTTTCATACTGGTCACTTCGTGCACATATATCGTTAATAAGGTAATCACTGTAATGAATTCACTTACAAAACGGGACCTTGTGCAATTCGCACTTATAATTTGTTAATACGGCAATCACTGTAACAGGGTTTCCTGAAAAATGAGACTCCCTGCGCGTCGCGCTCAGAAACCGTTAAAATAATGATAATTATAACGGACACTTTTTATATAATAGGCATTCTGGGCTTCACGCCTATTAACCTTTTAAATTGTGATCAGTATAACGGGGTTCCTTAATTGTAGGGACTTTTTGTGCTTCACGACCATTAAGAGGCTACTTCAATCACGCAAGAACACCCGCTCACTAATATTACTCCAATGGGAATTTTTTTTAATATCTCTTTTATATGTCAATATGTTTAATAAAGTTTCTTTTGCAATGTGTAGCTTAGGTCGATCTCTACGCAGGCCGTTTTTTGCTTTTTTGATTTTGTTTACAGATTATTTTTATTAAGATACTTTCACTTTCGAAACCGGTTCCAAAAGTGATAGTAGCCTCATAATAAAAAAAACCTGTAAACAAAACCGAAAAAGTAAAACAAATGACCTGCGGAAAGATCAATATCTGCTATCCAAGGCAAAAACAATCATTTAAAATTATTGAAATGCAAACGAGATATTTAAAATAAAAATTCCCATATAGGATTAATGTTAGCCCGCGGTTGTTTTCGTGCGAGTGAAATATTCTCCTGACTGTTACTACAGTTATCACTAAAATATGGTTTTATGCTCTTATAGACCTTTAAACTTTAATACGGCAATCACTGTAACGAGAAACCTCTCTGTAACGGGTATCTACTCTTCGCGCCCAGAAATCGTTCATATGACAAACATCAATTTATGGAAGAAAATGTGTGTTTTCTTTTAAACATGATTCCATTTTTTCTGATAGAAACATATTATAAAACACTTGGGTAGGATGCCAATATCAGAGGAATGAAATACCAATGTAAATTTTGTCATTTGGACACAATCGTAGTCAAATATTGCCATTTTCGGAATAAGAAAAATATTTTTTCAGTCGAATGTCTTTTAAAAATGATGTCATTATCACAGATGAAAGCAATTTTTTCTATTGAAATTTTGATACCTAATTTCAGAGTGGGCAGAATGAAAAATTTGAAAATAATTTCATTTTGACGCAATCATAGGAAAATGCTTCAGTTTCATGTTTTTAAATGAATGTTTTCTTTTTATATATGATGTTAGTTCAATTTTAATGCACTTGAAAAACACCATTTATTCAAATTAATATTTTATTTTTTATCGTTATAATAAAACGTCGTCAGTGAAAATACAAGAAAGAAAAATCATAAACGTCAAGCATAGATTATGAAATACTTTGCAACACTTATAGAATATTTTAACAAAACCATTTAATAAGGTAAAAAAGATACTCAAGTAAACATTTTAGAAAACGCATAACACATTTCAAAGCCAGATTTCAGCCCCTACAGTGCATAGCCGGAGAAAAACTCTAATTATTTTGTGAAACCCTGCATATGATGTACCGATTTGTATATATTATATATAGTATTCTAAAATTTAGTTTAGTTAGAAAACGCATAACACAGTTGAAAATACACCTTCTGAAAATTCTACCAATGGGCAGAAATGTATTTGAATTATTTTGTAAAGACCAGTTTATTACCTACAGGTTTTTATACACGCCAGATATTAAGCTACAATTTAATTTAAGAAAAAATACACATAAAACTACTGAAAACACACTTCTAGGAATTACTTTTCATAGGCAGCCAAGTATCAAATTCTTTGCATATCCCTTTATATGATTTAATTTATATTCTAGAAACTTCTTTCAGTAATCTAAATACTATATTTGTGCTTGAAAATGTTACTTCAAATTAAAAATCATACTTAATGTACCCTTTTAAAATTACAATAGTAAAGCTTAAAAATTATTTTGTTTAGCCTTGTATAGGATTAATAGAATTTATACACACCACGTAGTATGCAAAAATTTACTTAAACGTAAAAAACGCATAACTGAAAACGCACTTCCAGCAATCACCCCTAATAGATAATACTTCCGATACAATACTGTATTCGAAATAAATTCTGTGTCCTTGTAAATGAACAACAATTGATATACACATTATATTCTACAGGAAAAAAAACTTGTAAAAATCAGCAATGTGTATCAGTTTCAGCATATTTCAAATAAAGAAACATAATTAAAATACGCTGGAAACATTTTCCCCCGTACACCATTATGTAATAGAATTATTTTGTGTGATCCTGTAAATCAATGATAAATTATTTATGCTCCTTATTCCACAGAAGCATGTTTTAGTGCACCTCAGAAGTTCATATCATTTTATTATGTTTGTAACAGTGCAACACCATTAAGGCACGCCGCAATTGATTTTCCCCATAGACCATAAAGTCACATGTTATTTTTGAGTACTCCTGTACATGAATTATAAACTCTACATACTTCATTTTCAATACCGAACTTGCTTTTAACCACTTACATTCAAACTTCCCAACTACCCATAGTTATTTCGGGGACTGGCCGACGGCATCTGGCCAATTCGCGAATTGGCCGACAGCCTCTGGCCATTTCGCGAATTGGCCGATTTCGGGCTTTGGCCGTAACATATATATATATTTATTTATTTATTTATTTACACTGCTGTCCAAAAATTAAGGGGCAGTGGCCGGACGTTATCTATTTTTACACGGTTTGTCGAATAGCTACTAAATTTTTTGACAAATTGTTCCTGAAATGCAAGGAAGGACATGTTTGACTTCAAGAACAGCAGAAATAGAATACTGCAATTAAAATAATAATATATTGCATATTTGATGAGAGATGGGCATTTGTGTAAAATAATTTATAACTGCGCATGCGCGAATTATACCAAAGACTTTTCATGTTTTGGTAGTCCATTTTATAGAATTTAATATTTTTATATAAAAAGACCAATCAAATATCGAGAAAACTCATAAAGATACCAGCAATACAGAGAGCTAATTGACGAAATAATGGGGAAATCCCATATGCCCATATCTCCTCAAATATTCAATATATTAATTTTTTAATTGCAGTATACTGTTTCTACTTTCTTGAAGTCAAACATGCGCTTTACATCTTTGAATTTCAAGAGGAATTTGTCAAAAATTTCAGTAGATATTCGACAAACCGTGCAAAAAGTGAAAGCGTCCGGTCAATGCCCCTTAATTTTTTAACATCAATGTATATAATCAATTGAACTTTAGAAAAAATAATGAATTGTAATCTATAAATGTTTTAATAAATTTTTATTCGATTAATTCTAATCGATTCAATTATCGATTTTTAAAAGCTTCAAATATGCGAATCCAAGATTACAGCACATTCCGCGAAATAGTTCTTTAGTTATGCTTAAAAAACTGCCTGAATTGCAATCTGTTTTGCAACGGTTACAAATGAATTGAACATTAGGAGTTTTAAATATTAATATCTTCATATATACTAAACTACTTAACCGATTGACTTCCAGTTTGGTATTCTAAAATCAAATTTATCAAAAAAGACAGATATGATGTGACAATTAGGTGTTCATGTTAAAAGTTTGAGAGTTTGGTACAATATCAGTATTAAGACAACCCCTATATTAATTATTTTAGCATCAATTAAACTACACATATTTTCCAATCGAACGATAATTTCCATTTATTGTGACAATTGAGAGATTAAAATGTATGGGGCGTTTTTTTTTTTTTTTTTTTTTTTTGGGGGGGGGGGGGGTGATTAGTTTTACATTTATTTCACTTAAGTACTTCAATTTTAGAATGTGCTATCATTCCATTAAAATTAATCTTCTTGTATCTGATTGTAAAAAATACTTTAATTTGCACACTCCTTTATGTTTTAATCTCAGTTAATTGCTGTTCCTTTTTTTTTGTCTTTTTAAAAGTCATTTGATTTTAATTACATATTATACACGCAATCATTGTCATCATTTATTTATACTTTAAAAAGCATAAACATCTTTTGTTTGTATTAAAAATGAAGACTCCTATTAAATATATTTCTTGTTTTCCAATTATGCTGGAATGAGTTATTATTTACATTTGCACTTGAAAGAATCATTAAAATGTGTTTTTTAATATTTCATATAATATCTATTTAAGCTTTCTTGTCAGTCTTAGAAAATTTAAAATTTAAAATTAATCACAATAATATTCAGTTCTATAAAGCATTTTGTTCTTTTATAAGAATATTATTTGTTTATATTTAAGTTTCTATAAGTTTGAAATTATTTAATTTTTTATATGAGGGGTTATTCTATGAGTAATTAATCACAATCG
This sequence comes from Maratus michaelseni, assembly GCA_963931845.1. NCBI lineage: Eukaryota > Metazoa > Arthropoda > Arachnida > Araneae > Salticidae > Maratus > Maratus michaelseni. The sequence continues at coordinate 285,818,263 of OZ007587.1, forward strand.
GTTTCTAAAAAGCTGTACCTAATTCGGAAAACTAATCAACAAAGTAAAAAAACAATGCATAAAAGTAAATTATTTATTAAAATTCATTTATACTTTCACATAACACAGTCTTAAAGCATCTAAACAAATAAGAAATTATTCCATAACATAAAGATAAAGAAAATTACAGGATTTGGGACAGCAAAATTTCAGTTTTGGAGATCTGGCAGCATTAAATGTGACAATAACCACTGGTAACGTATGAGTAACAACACCGACTCATGCCAAAAATAAAACCCTATGACTAATTCCCCAGGTTTATTCGTACTACAACATTTACCACAACTAGTAAGCTAATTAATGTTGAAATAAATAACTATCATCGACCTACTAAAAGTTTGGTGACGCATGGGTGAAAGTTATAGTATATGTTATGTATTAATTATTACATTACATACATTGCTTTATGTATTAATTATTACATCACATAATTACATTAAACAGTTTCATTTCTCGCAGCTAGGTAATATTTCTATATGAATAGATAATTTAACTTTTAAATGTACAGTTTATCTCAAAAGTATAGACAAACACTAAAATATAATAATAAAATTAAAATGAAACATGTATGGAATAAGTTCATAATAAACGATAAAGTATAACTGAAACAAAACAGAGTAGAGATATGATAATGGTTTCAGCATTATTGCCTTTTTTTAATTAAAAAGATTATTTTTAAAGATTATTATTTTAAAAGACCACTGTCTCGAAAGTTTAGGCACGTTGTTTTTAACAAATGTTGAATTTGTGTCAATCATCCAACCGTTCCGACCAATGAACCGTTTAACCTGAGAAGTAGAACAGCAAATATTTAATTTCTATTACTTAAGATGCCGAAAGTTACGAAATTCACAAAAGAGGATATTTTTAAAATGTTTAAGTTGAAAATGAAAAATAAGCTCGTTATTAAAATTTGCGGACTAATAAATTGTTCAAAGGAAGAAATATACAGAATACTTGCTAGGAATAACAATTTCGACCAAAGATGCGGACAGCCTCATGTAACAAGTGTTCTGATTGATCAAAAAATTGGTAGATCGGTGTCAAAGCAAAATATGTCTATAACACAAATAATGAATCTCGGGTCGATTTCTCAAAGGACACAATACATTGACGTATAAAGTACTTCAAGAACATTGCCTTAAAAATATACATATTGCATACCACCCCTAAAATCACACCATAAAAAGACTAGAAGGGAATGAACACGAAAGTACATGCGCGAGGACAAGTAGCTCACCATATTATTCAGCGACGAAAAAAAGTTCAATCTGGATGGTACCGATGATTGGAATTGTTACTGCCATGACCTTGGTAAACAGCCACATATGTACTTTTTTCAGTAGACGACAAGACAAATAAAACATCTGGTGGTTTGGGAGGCGATTGTCTTCAGTGGTCAAACCTGCCTGGCATGTCTTCACGGGAAACTAAATTCAACAATGTATCAAGACAGCAACATCTACTTCCATTTGGTAACATTTTACGGAGTCCTGAGTAGAAATTTCAGCACCACAATGTTTAAATCCACAATGTTTCAATCTACAATGTTTCAGCACCACAATGTTTGAATGTTTCAATCCACAACTCACATGGAACGACTCAGTGGCTCTCCGCCCCAAATGTTAACGTTTTATTTAGCTTGGCCAGCTTTAAACTCGGACTTAACTCCATTTGAGAAGATTTCAGGTATCTAAACTCGTGAAGTATACCCTAATGGAAGGCAATATGACTCTACTAAAGAAGTAAAAGCGGCATTGGAAAGGCAAGCTAGTCTTTGTCACCAATAATATTTCAAACACTAATTGATTCAATGAAAACGCTATTCTTTGAAGTTATCCGAAACCAGTGAAATGCTATTAATAAATAGTATCATGTAAAAATGTTATATGATGTATTTTTTTTTTCTTTGTTCCTAAACGTTTGTAACACTGTATAGTTACAGACTTTTATGATTTTTTATTAAATTTATTATAATGTACCCATTTATTCATTTTGATATGACTTATTTAAAACATTTTACATACTCTAACAATTAAATAATAAGGTTTGTTTAATTTTGTATTTTTATTTAATAAACAACATTTGTTATTGTGCCTAAACTGTATTAGGTATACAGATCTAAAAAAAGCTGAAAATTAAGAGATTGATATTTTCTTTGAAATTAAATAAGGGCGTATTTGGAGGGCAGTAGCGAAATTGCAGTCACAATAGACTTTTCGCACACGGCAATTCGTAGAATATCCCTAATTTTTTTCTTAAAGTAACAATTTAAAATAATGTCATGACTTCTGCTTTCACTGTGTCTGTTTTCACTGTTTTCATCTTTTAAGGTGAGATGCTGAGTTTAATTAGCAATGCATAATTTTAAGAATTAACATTGAGCTGACCTTCCCTACTTCTCGGAAAACAAAATCATGACACTACCGCAAACGAATCCATAAATCCAAAAAAATATTGGCTGCTATTGTAGACTAAGAAAAAAATGTAATTATTGCATTTATATATTTAAACTAATAATAATAATAAGAAGAAGAAGAAGAAAATATTTCACAGATAAAAAAATCCAAGTATTATTGTGACATTGTTTTTTTTTATTATTATTATTATAAACAATCGTTACTTATTCATTTTATTCTACATAAAGTATACTTCTGCACCTATTCATTCAAATACATAAAACAATTATAATAAAATATTTTTTTATTATTATTTGCACTTTGAAATTTTTTATAACGCTATAAAGTTCACACAAAATGAAAAATTCGTGAAATGAAACATAAATTTTACATTGTAAATCGCATTTCAACTAAGAAATTTCATTTCAACTAAGATAACTAACTTCAGCAAATTTCATATTGAATAAACGGCGGAGATATCAATTTCCTGGAATGTAGCAAAAGAAAATTCTTCTTCAAGTATTTTTAGTGAATACAAAAGAGCAGTTTAAGCACGACGAACCACGATGTAACCTGGAAGATAATCGTTTAAATTTTCTCAGAATATTTCAATTGAATTGTGTAATAAATATTTCATTGATCAAAACCTTCACGTTTACTTAAAAACGGTTATTAATTGTAGCATTTTTAGAATAAGTAAAAAATTTCTTTTGCGTAAAACGTCTCTCCTTAATCAAACATTTCTAATTATATTATTGTGAAATCATTATTTTTAGTATAATTATTTGTAATATAATTCGTTTGCATATATATACATATATATAAGATATAGATATATATGTATATTATGATATATGTATGATATGATATTCCCAGTCGAATAAAGACAAACAATTTTTAACTGAACTGTGCAATTTAAAACGGCCCTGCTTTTTCTTATTCTTACATTAATTAAACTAAATTTGTAGCCATTGTTCATAATTATATTCATTTATTTATTTTCATTAATTTATCTATTTATTGTACATACTTACATATTCCCATTACTGAACTTACATGTATACAATGTTTAAAGTTATACAACATTATAACATTTACAAATTAATTTCAGCGCCATTCACGAAAATATAAATTTTCTTCATCTCTAGGATTTTTTTCTTTCTCTTTTTCATTTTTTGAAACTATTTCATTTCTTATCATTATAATTTTACGTTTGAAAGATTTTTCCTTTGCAAAACTAGAAGTGAATTTTATGACTTAGTATTTTTACAACAAAGCTATTTTTTTAAATAATCATAGAAAAATGCTGGCGTATTTTTCAAGATTGGATTTTCTTAACATAATTTAAAGAAATTTCTTCATTATTAATCAATAATTAAATAAAATCATAAGAGCATTGCTCCCTTCTCTGATTTATCATACACAGAATTATTTAAATTTTCCTTATAAATATAAAATAAAGAAAATATACAACATAAACTATAATGTGTAATCTCCCACTTAACAATGTATATTCAACTCTCCTGTCAGTAATGGAAAATTAATTGTCTATTTTTCTCTCTGAATGACTGGAAAAGAAAAGTATGTATTCCAAGATCTTGAAGAGAAATTCTACAATATTTTTATTCGCCTTTCATTGTTCTCGTTTTGATAAGAATTTTTCCTTTATTGTATTAGAAAAATGCATTTTTGTATTATACATTCTTTGTACATGTACAAATTCTTTTAATCTTTCAAACTAATTTTTTCAAAGATGACAATTCCAATATTTTGGATTTTTTCCAATATTACAATCGAAGAATAAAGATAGACTAATTTTTCTTATAAACCACAAAAACGTATTAGAATCTATGAAAATATTTGTAATGCATTATATATTTGTGCTACTGTTTGTATTTACAGAGTGTATTCACACATTTTTGTAACTATTTTGACTTTCTCTTTGATTTAAATTTAAATTAAACCTGTATGACATTAATTCGGAAAAGATTTAATTATCGTCTGTGTCATTAAAAATATTCTTTGCTTTAAAATGTATCTGGAAAATAAACAATTGATCGAAGGCTATGTACTTGCACTTTACGAAGAGAAATATTCATATTGGATTGTTAAATAAAAGGTGTGAAAAGTATGGTTTAAATATTTCTGCGCGTACAATAAGTGACATAATTAATTAAAAAGAAAAGTCAAATTTTACATTTGACTGGGAAAAAAAGTGGAAATTTCATAGCCTACAAAGGTTATGGTTTATTGCTTCTAAAGTCACATCTCATGTATTAAAAGAAAATTCAACCCCCCAAAAATTTATCGAAAATCTTTAACCCTCTCTATGAAAACAAAATTAGAAAATCTTATTTAAATCTAACCAAAAAAAAATTAATAGATAAATAAAAACATGATGTTCACTGCCTAATGCGAAAACATGTTTCTCGGCCGTAAAACTATATGCACAGATTGTTGTATAAAAATTATTTGATATGTGAAAAATGGAAATATGTAATTAAAATTGATTAGGCTTGGATATGCATTAAAAAAATATCGATTTGCTAACAAAAAAGAGGAGAGAAATTTTGGGTCAGAGAAAACAAGCAAATATTTGGTAAATATTTTATGGTCATTCTCTTGGCTGATTCTCTTATAACGGAAAACTTAAAATAGGTAAGTAGAAAAAAATGTCAAAATTAACTCGGATTACTATCAGAAATATGTTTTAGCAACGATCAGGCGAATTTCGTCCCGCGGCCAGGTTCTAAACCCGTTAAGGTAGGCATAATGCCCGGCAGGTATGGGCCTGGTCAGGTCAGCAGTATAATAATAATAATACTGGCTTAAACAACTTGCCACCATATGAACGACAATGATCGTGTTAATAAAACTTGATACCATACCACAATCATGGGCGATGTTCATGGATATCCCAATATACCAGCTGAAATTATTTTCAATATTCACATTTATGTTATAAATAGATGTGCATAATAAGCATGTGGGATATAATAAGTGTAACACAACCCATATAAGATATTCTAATCAATTCATTTTATATACGCTTAGTAAAAAAGAAAAATTAAATATCAAATATTGTGTTCCTTTCTTACAGTAGCTTGGGTGCGAGGACGATTTCGAGACCTTAAAATTATTTTTACAAAGATAAATTAACTTTCAAGTATTAAAAGCAGTTTTGGGGCTCTACTTGGAAATGTTTATAACAGCAGATCCCCATGCGTATTGCACCCGTCAAACACCTCATATAACTTTATATTCTTTGTTGAATGGTATAGATATATTATGTGAAAGTATTGTGGGGGTGAAAGGAAATGTAAATACTAAATAAACACATTGGGGCAACTCCAGCAGATAAATTTTTAGATATTAAAATGATGTTGATGATTGTAAACAACGTAAAGAACCTGCATCCGATAACTGTTTTGCGAAACAAACGATATCGAAAGGATGACGTTTTTCTTTAATCGTGTATTTTTAAAGGAATTTAGCTTCATATTTTTTTTCTTTTTACTTAATTTGATTTCCATATGACACCCATTTCATTATTTACTCACCACCCAGTATTAATGCTATAATGTAGAAAAACTATACTGGGCTTTCATTATTTGAAAGTTTGATCCAAAATACATTCTTATTTTTGTACGATAAACCTTTATTCATACCTCTAAATTTTTATAGCAGAAAAAAATTATTTGTAACCATTAAAATTTCAATACCGGATATTTTTTACTTAAATTTGCTTTATTCTTCGATTCCTTTCATAAATAGAGTCTTCGTTATAATTTTAAATCGAATTTTTTGTGTGTTTCAAAATGTCAAAATCATACCTGTTCCCTATTTTAAACATTTTCTTTATTTATCTAAAAAAAAAAATCATGTATTCACTTTAAAAATATCCTTTTAGTTGCTTCACAAGACTACAAATTTGTATGCTTCTCTCCTTTGAATTAAAATCTACGCTAGAATTTCTTCCTCTTTGTAAGATTTAATCTGAATTCAATACGCCATTTTACTTTAAAAAGAATCAACACGTTTATGTTACATTTATTTATGAAAATATTTGAAATTCAAGTTTTCTAAATGGCCTTAAATAGCAAGAACGTGTTTTAACCCAAATTACTTTGACATTTCCCTTCAAATTCTATGGCAAGTTTTATATAGCAGTGAAAGTTCGCAAAATGAAAGGCGTTTTACGCTAGAATAAAAAAAAATGCATAGCATTTATTAAATATATATTCTACATCTTTCTAACAATTTATCAAAGAAAATCCCAGACGTTTCATGAAATTGATTTAGTGCACTTGTTGAAGCGGTTCCTGCGACATATAAAGTAAAATGTTATACGATTTTCACCAGAATTTTAAAATAAGACTGTTGAATAAGAATGAAGATGGCAGCTAAGTTTTTTTACAACCGACCGAGTACCTTCTTTATTAAACACCGAAAACTGGCATTATATTTATAGTTTAAGCATCCAGATTATGGAAATCTATTATTTTTGTTTCCTGAAAAAATACATTGTTATCGGAAATTCGAGAGCAGTGGATTACAGAATTTTTTTAATTCAAACATATATTTATTAAGTTTTATTTAAATCAGGATTTTTTATCACTTTATGCTCTGTCGTTACTTTAAAGTACCGGCAGAGTTACATTGTTAAATTAAAATAATTCATTCATCCATTATAAACGGTACGTTTTATGATCCATGTTACATATTTTAGTCTAACATAGATAGATAGCACTGGCAGTTCTGTAAAACAAAAAAAAATATTGAGAAGGATCTTTTCGAGCCTAACTTCCATCTTGTTATATGTTGTGCGATATTAAGATTTTCCTGTGAAACAGCTCAACATTTATAGTTATGTCCATGGTACATTTTTTTTTCTTATATTTAAGTTCGATAAATCATGTTATTTATTAAATTAAAAAAAAAGTCTTTAAGGTCATTTTGTCTGAACTGTATGCAATTTTTCATACGTTTGTTACATCCATAGTGATGTAAAAGTTGCGCAACAGCAAGACAATTGTCATCATTAATTTTGAATTGTATTCTTCGCTTATTTAATTTCAGAATATCTCAGATTTAATAAGGAGAAATTTACTGGTGACAATCGCCTCACTGCTGCGCAGCTATTACATCATTGTATTTAGGATATATTTCGCATTTATTGAATATAATTGCCAAATATAAGCAAAAAAAATAGTTATTATTATGCGTTTCATTCAAAACTAATTTGTTTTCAAGAATTTCAATTATTAACTATAATCTAAGCAGAAGTATATCATTGCCACATTCATTTCATTTTTGTCACATTTTCAATAGTAAAAACCTAAAATCCAAAGTACCTAAATGTGACAATTGCATTTTATAATATCACTTTATCTTAGTTTTATTAATTGAATTTTATTTGTTTTTTTAAATCTTATCTCTGCATTATAATTAACTAATGAATCATTTAACATTCATGCTTTAAACATTTTTAATTTTGACAATTAGTAAATAAGAAGTGACAAATAAATTACAAATACAACACAAATTTTCGCCAAACAATGTTCATTACTGTATCTTCTAAATAACTATTGCACAAACAATTTTTTTATAGCTAGAAGTTCTTTGAACGCTTTGTAAATGTCCTACAATTGAACAATTCTGGCAATGTCATAGTCGTCAAACTTCCGGGGGAATTCTAGGTCAAAATAACATAATTTCAAAAAGAAAAGTTACTAAATGAAATGTTTCTTTTTTTCAACGTGGTTGTTTATTAAAATGTTTCATTTTATAAAATTTCTCATTTATATTGATTTTGTAAAAAATGAAGGTTAGCAGGTATCGCTTTAATTTTATGCTGTTCATAAAATGTTTTAACATACCGTTCTAGTCATTTCCAACTTTTGGGACAACTCATTATCATTGTGCTTACATCGCTTTCTTTATGTATAATAATACCAACAGAACTAGAAAAATTTATCCTCGTACTCAAGAATTTTAAAACTGCTGTACTTAATGTTATCATTAGACTTTTCAATTAGCATTTTATCAGATACATGAATTACTCCTTTATAATATTAGTATAGATAAGCAACTAGGCTGCCCCCAAAAATTTATCCTTTTACCTGACCGTATATTGCTAAGTGGGGTATATTTATATTTCTTATGGGCCTGCCATGATCTCAGTTAATCGCCTTTATCATCCTCGACAGCTTATTAAAATATTAGGAGTTTCAGAAGCTTTCTTAAACATTTTTTTGAGTTAGACATTATCTCGGGAAAGTAAAAATAGTAATGTATATTCCTCGAGAAAAATAATTTTTAAAACATTAAGAGAAATATAAGTAAAGACATTAATTCTTGCTTTTTGTCTTGAGCCGTATGTTTCTAGGACAACTGGGAAAAGACATTTTTTCGTTACCTCTGATGTTGCCAACTTAGTCTTTTTTTTAAATTAAAAACTACTATCCTACCAGAATCTCCGAATAGTAATTTTTGAAATAACACAACGCAAATACATTGATATAATTTATTTGAAATTGTAATAGGTGAAAATGCTAAAAACACAGTTTTAAAACGTTAAAACTATTTATGTTGTAAAATCAGATGTCAAAATTTCTAATCGCTTTCGGCTAAACATTAACCATCATCAGAGGATAAAACCAGTCGAAAATCACAGTTCTGAAGATGTGCACTGGACAGGTGGAATACGGGCGAAACCAACAAACTATGAAATGGAGGGAGTGAAGGAAGATGAGGCGATACCATTAAAAGCTGGGGTGAGTTAGTCAAAACCAAAAACACCAGTGATGTGATACTATAAGCAAATTATACCAAATATGCGGGATCTGATAAAATAGTATATCATTACATGCATTATCGCCTCTTTTAAAAATTTACAGGTACTTTCTGATTATGCAATTGTTATATTCTGAAACATGTGCAATTATTTTTTTTACTTGTTTTTAAACATGTTTTAAAACTGTGTTTTAGTATTTGCACCTTTTCAGTAACAAATAAAATATATCAATGTATTTGCGCTGTGTTACTTCAAGTTAAAGAAGGTAAATTTGATATTTACTATGTGGAAGTTTCTATATTTTTAATAGTAATTTTTGTTTTATTCATTGACAAATATTCTGTGATTAAATAAAATAAAAATTACATACAAAATGGCTAATAGGAGGGTATTTTGTTTTTCATAGAAAAGGGACAAAGTTGACAACAATTGTTACCTTCTACAGCTTGGATTCAAAACGTGATGAAATGATCATATTTTTTTAGTATTTGTTGAAATATACACCGCCTATTGCTACATCAAACTTTTGATTACTTTTTGTCTATAAAGGTATACGTTTTCCAATTTTGATCATTTCAAATACGCAATTAAGTACTCATCCAAAAACAAATACTAATATGTCAATATGTGGAAGTTTTAAAATATATTAAGGGAACTCGCTACCCATCACCAAGAGAAAAACGACAAATAAAATCAATTTTCCATTTGTTTGCTTAAAATGTATTTAGACATCTCAGTATGCAGTCTAGTATGTAGGCGAAGTTACGTAACGATACGAGGATTATAAATATTTAAAAACGCCTTTTTACTGCATCTCTTTAAACGCATCAGAGTTGCAACTTTTAAACTCATTTTTCTCAGTTTGTGTTTTTATAATATTATGGTATGATCAAAATGCTAAACTTCAACATATTCTTTTCATTTGACTCGCAACTTTTGGGTGATCCTTGAGGTGAATTTCATATCTTTAAAGATCTTTAACAATATAAATAATTATTTTTTTAAATAAAAAAATTAAATAAAGTTTTGTTTCATTGTATTAATTACACATGGCATGAAATTTTATTTATTTTTTTATCTAATTAACTTTTTAAGACAAACATGCAAAAAGGCATGCATGGTAAGAAAAACATGCAAAATAATTTTTCAATTTTCAAAATTGTAGAAGAAGTAGAATTTTAAAATTTACTACATTTTTTTCTAAAAATTAAATTTTAAATTTTACCACTCTTGATTAAACACTTTTTTTTTCATAAAACCATTTAATAGTATGTCGAAAGGTATTAAAAAACACTGAATCAAAAATGTTCAAAGGGTAGTGAATCGCCTTAATTCAACAAAGTTCAATAATTCACAGTTTCTGCTTTTAAAAATTATGTTAATTTAATATATGGAAATACCACATAAACTTAGCACATCTTATAAAAGCTCTCTGCATTTGAAGGTTCCAATTAGTCGCGAATAGTTCTATAAAAAAAATCAGACACCAAAATGCGACGGAAATTTTAAAGTAATTCTTGTTCAAAACATATCGCATTTTCACGCTTTCACTCCCAGTACATAAAACAGACTCTTCAATGTCGTGACGTCGATGGGGCTATTTTTCATTAAAAATAAAAAAAGAATTGGTAATCCCGATATCCGGTGTTATTGCTCGCATTTAGGAAGTGTTGTCCGAATTTGATAACAAACGATGCAGACTGTAAAAGGGAAATCCTGCTAAAAAATACAGTAAAGACAGTAACATACTTTGAAATTTATTTATGAAATGCGAATGTTTGATTATGTCAGTTTTTATAGGATTCTTGCGTTAGGATTTTAGGAACAAGCACTGCGTGCAAGAAAACTTGCCAGTGGAAAACAGCACCAAAAAGTCCATGTAACTGTACATGTAGTCCATGGGACAACACCAAATCTAGCAATTATATTTTATGAACAAAATAAAAACTTAATTATTAGTAATTAGTAATTATGCTAGTTACAAATAGATAACAAAAAGAATTAAGTTTTCCTTCACTTTCTATACAGGCACAAAAAAACAGTATTCGTACGATTTTAGCTTCTAAGTGCGACAGAATGTAATTTGGAAGGATTTCTACCAAATGGATTAAATGGATTATATTAAGGAATGATTACTATTCAGAAACAGTGGTACGCCCTATCCGGAGCATCTACCCTGCGTGATCCTATAATATTCTTATCTTCTACTTTTGAGAAATTAGTTTATGAAAAAAAACAAGGTAGAAGTGTTATGTACGACACAAGTTAATGACATAATGCCGATAAAATGAAATTTATTTGATTGCTTATATTATTGATTCCATTGGCGTCATGGTTACAAAAAATATTTATTAATGATTAAAAAGATCACTTACGTCATTGCTGCATCTGCAACAGAAAAAAATCATGAAAATAAGATAAAAATTACCTAAGTAAAATAAATGGTTTGTTTTTTATTAAAGCTAATGGATTTTCTAATGATTAAAAAAAAACTCAATAGTTTCATGTCTTACTCTGTTTTCTTAGGAATCACCTTCTGCATTATGTAATGATTTACTCTATTCCCAGTATTTCGAGTATGGTTGGCGCTGGCTTTAAATGTATAACAGTTTTCTAATTTATATTCGAAACACCGCTATTAAATGTGAGATTTTTATGTGATTATGAAATACTATAGAAGGTAATTATTTAAATAATTGTGATTGTTACTTAGACGTCTAAACAAATACATAATATTAACAAATATAATTTACTATATTGGAAAAAAAAACTTACATAACGTATGTCATAAATTTTAAAACGTGCAAATTTGTCAATTTATCAAATAATTTTAGACGCAAAATAAATCATTTTTAATATTGAAATTTATTAGTCGAAAAAACAATTTATCTGGATTAGTTATTTCTATATGCGATCATCTCATCACTTTTTACATTAATGTTGATGGCTTATTTAAGATTTATGTTGATTATTTAAAGTGAAACATAAATATCTAATAAATATCGCCTGTAAAAACTAATGCAATCCACATCGGGATAATCAAGAAAATTCTAAAAACAAATCATTATAGACGTTCTTTTTATGTACTTTAACTAAAAAAAATAGACTGGTAAATTTTTTTCGTGATAATATGTATGTAAGCATTTAAATATTTTGTCAATAACAATCAATTATTTTCGTAAAGATGATGCTGCGTATTAAAAGATCCCCAATACTGTTTATTAAGGACAGAAAAAAAAAGTAATGTATATTCGCACATTTTTTTCTTATTTAAGCTAATTGGTATAAATGAGATATATCAAATCAAATACGACAAAGACGAAAGAAACATTTCTAGTAGACTAAATACCTTTTACTTTATTTTAAACGTTGCTACAAGCATTGGTCTTTTAATCTCATCTGCATCTCTAATTTTACTCACCGATCAAAAATTATTGGAGAAAATTTCTCAAACAACAATGTTTTTAGTGAGTTTAGGTTATCGCGTTTACTTGTGTAAGCATTTCAAAGAATTACAAAGATTATCACATAAGATTAATGTCAATTCTTCCAGTAATTTTCATAAAAGAAGCATGAAAATCTGGTGGATTAATACATGGTGCTTTGTTGTAATGTTTTCTTTCATTTTAATAACATTTAATGAATTTAACAATGACGAAATAATTCAGCAATTACTTTTAGGATATAAAATTGAAAATGACATTTTACGATGTTTATTTGCTTTTTCCTTTTCCCTATGTTCGTGTATTTTCTTGCAAGCTCCATTGAATATATTCGCTATTTATTATGCAGCGTTATGTTACGAAATAAAAAACAGAATTCAAGATTACCAAACTGTAATAAAAACCAGTCATACTCGCAATTATAACGAACTCAGTGATGTTTATTGTAAAATAAGATTAAATGTGAAGTTCATTGACTCAAAAGTTGGCTTTTTAGTATTTATTTCGTTTATGTTTAACGCCGTACTGATGTATTTTGGAATCAGTGCTCTTCTTTATCTGAATCAAGACACAAATTCTGTAACCGTGATACTGAATCTGGCTTACAGTTTTGTAATGTTACTGAACTTTTTGATTCAAGTCTTATGCGCTTCTCTCGTAAATGATGCATCATTATCTGTTAGAGACGAAGCAAAAGCTATTAAAAATGGTAATACTAAGTCAACTTCAGAATATTTAAGATTTATTCTAACTTGCCAAGATGAAATTTCTTTGACTTTATGGGGCATTAGCGGTATGAAACGATCATTTATTGTTGGAACAATTGGAACTATTTTAACATACAGCCTTCTTTTTGATAGCTTAACGAAAAATCGAGGCGAAACAGTGTTAAATGAATAGTGTCATTAAAAGTGACTATTCAGTTTTAGCCTATGTGAGATTCTTGCAACCTTTATAACATAACATTTATGGAAAATTACCAGCATTTATTGAACATTTATTGTTAGAACGATTGCATTTATTTTCACAAACAGTCTTGATAGCTTAATGAACAATTAAATGCACAGTATCATTAAAAGTAGCAACTTAGTTTCAGCATATCTGAGGTTTTTGCAAACTTGATAAGATGAAATTTATGGAAAATTACCAGCATAAAATGAACATTCATTGTTTTAACGACTGGAACAATTTTCATATAAGAACCATCTTTTTGATTGCTTAATGAAACATTAAAAGAACAGAGAACTAAAAGGCGAATAAAGTCCCTTTCTTGTCCCTGATATATTTGCCAGTATCTTAGAATGATTTTTTTTTAATTATGAGGAATTGTTATTTTAAAACTAACATATTGTGTTGCCACTACACTTACAAATGTTTCATCTTTGTCATTATCAATTTATTATTATTTTTTTTATTTGAGATGATACATAAAAAATCCTTTCAAACATTACATTAGGCACGACAGTTGGACAAATTCGAACCACGATTCTTTGAACCAAGTTGTATAACCGTTCATTAATTGACTTATGAAGATTTATAAAATGATTGTGTATTACCAAATTAAAATATTTTACTGAAAAAGACGTTAAGTAAGCTGCAGTAAGTATTACATTTCATGTTCGCGAACAAAACGTACAGTCAGTCAAGTAAAGGGGACACAAAATACATTTTATTCTCAAAAAGAAAAAAAAACAGAAATAGCGATTCGACTGAAAATTATGTCTTTTTTAAATTTATATAAAATAAGTTTAGCGGGTCCTCATCATACTGAAATTGTACCAAACTAAAAGTTACGTCTTCATGCTGACATTTTCATTACGAATACTTAATATTGACATCATTTTTAGATTGTTTTTAAATTTTACCTTAGGATAACAAATCGGAAAGCATTCAGTCAAGTATTTTAGAAATTATGAAATTCTGAAGTTTGGAACTCCTAATGTTAAATTTATTTGCAATCGTTGCAAAACAGATTACAATGCTGGTAGTATTTTAACGTAACATCGGAATTATTTGGTGGAATGATCTATAATTTTGGATTCGGATATTTGAAGCTTCTAGAAATCGACTTCTGTTAACTACTTTATAGGTTATGATTCATATTTTTCAAAATTTAATTTAAATACATATATATATACACTGCCTTCCAAAAATTAAGGGGCAGTGACCGGACGCTGTCACTTTTTACACGGTTTGTCGAATATCTACTGGAATTTTTGACAAATTGTACTTGAAATTCGAGGATGAAAAGCACATCTTTGACTTCAATAACAGTAAAAACAGAATACTGCAATTAAAAAAATAATATATTGAATATTTGATGAGATATGGGCATTTGTGTGAAATAATTTATAACTGCACATGTGCGTAATATACCAAAGATTTTGATTTGGTAGTCCATTAGTAACTCTTATAAAAAGACTGGTCAAATGTTCAAGCTCAGAAATATAACAGCAATACAGTGAACTAAGTGACAAATTCTGGGGAAAATCCAATATGCCCATATCTCATAAAGTATTCAATATATTAATAGTTTAATTGCAGTATACTGTTTCTACTATTCTTGAAGTCAAACATGTGCTTTACATCCTCGAATTTCAAGAGCAATTTGTCAAGAATTTCAGTAGATATTCGACAGACCGTGTAAAAAGCGAAAGCGTCCGGTCACTGTCCCTTAATTTTTGGACACCAGTGTATATAATCAACTGAACTTTTGAAAAAATTATGAATTGTAATCTATAAATGTTTTAATAAATTTTTATTTGATTAATTCTAATCGATTCAATTATCGATTTTTAAAAGCTTCAAATATGCGAATCCAAGATTACAGCACATTCCGCCAAATAGTTCTTTAGTTATGCTTAAAAAACTGCCTGAATTGCAATCTGCTTTGCAACGGTTACAAATGAATTTAACATTAGGAGTTTTAAATATTAATACCTTCATAATTCCTGAACTACTTGACCGAATAACTTCCCGCTTGGTATTCTAAAGTACAATTTATCAAAAAAAGAGATATGATGTGACAATTAAAGCGTTCATATTAAAAGTTTCAGAGTTTGGTACAATTTCAGTATGAAGACGACCCCTAAATTAATTCTTTTAACACAAATTGTAGTAAACATTATTTCCAGTCGAATGGATTCTTCCGTTTTTTGTGACAATTGAGAGATTAAAATGTATCGGGTGTTCTATTTTTTCTTTGATTAGCTTGTACATTTATTTTACCTATGTACTTCAATTTTAGAATGTACTATCATTCTATTAAAATTAATCTTCTTGTATCTGATTGTAAAAAATACTTTATTTTGCACTACTTTGATTTTAATTACATAATTACATTTTGATTTGATTTTAATTACATATTATAAACGCAATCATTGTCACCATTTATTTATACTTTAAAAGGCGTAAGCTTCTTTTGATTGTATTCTAAATGAAGACTCTTATTAAATATATTTCTTGTTTTTCAATTATACTGAAATGATTTATCCTTTATATTTGCACTTGAAACAATCATTAAAATGAATTGTTTTATTTTTCATATAACATCTAATTATAAAAGCTTTCTAGTCAGTTTTAGAAAATTTAAAATTTAAAAATTAATCACCAAATTATTCAGTTCTATAAAGTATTTATTTCAAAGACTATTATTTGCTTATATTTCAGTTTCTGTAAGTATTAAATTATTTATTTCTTATATGAATGTTGCGCAATAAGTAAATAATCACAATCAGTTTCTAAAAAGCTGCACCTAATTCGAAAAACTGATCGACAAAGTAAAAAAAAATGCATGAAAGTAAATTATTTATTAAAATTTATGTATATTTTCACATATTATGTATGTGTACATTATGTTTGTATGGCAAAACAATCTTGAAACATCTAAACAAATAACAAATTATTCCATAACATAAAGATAAACGAAAATTCAGAATTTGGGACAACAAAATTTCAGTTTTGGCGATCTGGCAGCACTAAATGTGACAATAACCACTGGTAACGTATGTGTAACAACACCGACTCATGCCAAAAATAAAACCCTAGGAGTAATTCGGGTTTATTTATATTTATACTATAACTTTTACCACAAGTATTCAGCTAATTAATTTTGAAATAAATATTTTTCATCGACCTTACTAAAAATTCGGTGATGCATGGCTGAAAATTGTAGTACATGTTATGTATTAATTATTACATTACAAACATTGCATCATCTATAAATTATTACATTACATACATTGCATCATGTATAAATTATTACATTACATACATTGCATCATGTATAAATTATTACATCACATAATTACATTAAACAGTTTCATTTCTCGCAGCTGAGTAATATTTCTATATGAATAGATAATTTAAATTTTAAATGTACAGTTTATCTCAAAAGTCTAGACAAACACTAAAATATAATAATAAAATTGAACTGAAAAATATATGGAATAAATTGATAATAAACGATCCAAATGTAATTGAATCAAACCTTGTAGAGATATGATAATGGTTTCAGCAACATTATCTATTTTTTATTATTAAAAAGATTATTTTTAAAGAATATTATTTAAAAAGACCAAAGTTTCGAACATTTAGGCACGTTGTTGTTAACAAATGCTGGATTAGTTTCAACCAACCAACCGTTCCGACCAATAAACCGTTTTACCTGAGAAGTAGAACAGAAAATATTTAATTTCCATTAAAGAAATACAAAGGATATGAATTATCACTTTACTAAACAGCGTACAACCATTAGAGTGAAAATGTCTAGACCGGGGTTCGATCCCGGATCCCTTGGTATAGCGCACCAAGTGCTTTACCAATTAAGATATCCAGACGACATCCAGTCTAGCATTCTCTCACTCTTATATGGCAAGGCTACAAACACGCAGCACAGGATGGAATGTCAATCATGAGTACAACACCGTTGGCGTGCATGAGACAAATTAAACCCAGTATCGGTGAATATTTATACACTAATTAATATTTCAGCAGAGCTGAATTTACGCTGTAAATTAATGAAATACAAAGGATGTGAATTATCAATTTACTAAACAGAGTACAACCATTACAGTGAAAAATTAGAGTGACTTTCCATCCTGTGCTGCGTGTTTGTAGACTTGCCATATAAGAGTGAGAGAATTCTAGACTGGATGTCGTCTGGATATCTTAATTGGTAAAGCACTTGGTGCGCTGTACCAAAGGATCCGGGATCGAAACCCGGTCTGAACATTTTTTCACTCTAATGGTTGTACGCTGTTTAGTAAAGTGATAATTCACATCCTTTGTATTTCATTAATTTACAGCGTAAATTCAGCTCTGCTGAAATATTAATAAGTGTATAATTTCCATTAGTTAAGATGCCGAAAGTTACGAAATTCACAAAAGAAGATATTTTTTAAATATTTAAGTTGAAAATGAAAAATAATCCCGTTATTAAAATTTGCGGACCATTAAATTGTTCAAAGGAAGGAATATACAGAATACTTGCTAGGAATTACAATTTCGACTGAAGATGCGGGCAGCCTCATGTAACAAGTGTTCTGATTGATCTAAAATTTCGAAGATCGGTGTCAAAGCAAAATATGTCTATAAGACAAATAATAAATAATCTCGGGTCGATTTCTCAAAGGACACAATACACAGACGCATAAAGGACTTCCAGTACATTGACTTAAAAATATACATATTGCATACCGCCCGTAAAATCACACCATAAAAAGACCAGAATGGATTGTACTCGAAAGTACATATGCGAGGACAAGTAGCTCACCATATTATTCAGCGACGAAAAAATGTTCAATCTGGATGGTACCGATGATTGGAATTGTAACTGTCATGACCTCGGTAAACAGGCACATATGTATTTTTTAGTAGACAGCAAGAGACACATTAAATCTCTGGTGGTTTGGGAGTCGATTGGCTTCAATGGCCACACCTGCCTGGCATGTCTTCACAGGAAACTACATTCAACAATGTATCAAGACAGCAACATCTACTTCCATTTGGTAACATTATACGGAGTCCTGAGTAGAAATTTCAGCACCACAATGTTTCAATCCACAATGTTTCAGCACCACAATGTTTCAGCACCACAATGTTTCAATGTTTCAATCCACAACTCACATAGAACGACACAGTGGCTCTCCGCCCGAAATGTTAACGTTTTAGACTGGCCAGCTTTAAACTCGGACTTAACTCCATTTCAGAATATTTCGGGTATCTAAACTCGTGAAGTACACACTAATGGAAAGCAGTATGACTCTAATAAAGAACTAAAAATGGCCATTAAAAAGCAAGCTAGTATTTACCACCAATAATATTTAATTGAATCAATCAAAACACTATTCTTTGAAGTCATCTGAAACCAGTGAAATACTATTAATAAACAGCATCATGTAAAAATGTAAATGATGTTTTTTATCTTTGTTCCTAAACTTTTGAGACACAGTATAGTTACAGTCATTTATGATTTTTTTTTTAAAGTTATGATAATATACTCATTTATTTATGTTGATATGACTTATTTAAACAATTTTACGTACTCTAACAAGTAAATAATAAGGTTTCTTTAAATGTGTATTGTTAATTAAAAAACAACATTTTTTTTCATTGCGCCTAAACTTTTGAGACAACTGTATTACGTATACAGATCGAAAAAGCTGAAAATTAAGAGACTGATATTTTCTTTTCATTTACATAAGGGTGTATTTTGGGAGGGGGTGGGGCAGCAAAAATTTAGACACAATAGACATTGTTCACACGGCAATTCGTAGAAGATCCCTAATTTTGTTTCTTAAGATAACAATTCTGTTTTCACTGGTGGATATATTTTCATATTTTAAAGTGAGATGCTGAGTTTAATTAGCAATGCTTACTTTTAACAATTAACATTGAGCTGACCTTCTCTATTTCTCTGAAAACAAAATCATGACAGTATCGTAAACGAATCCATAAATTCAAACAAATATTTGCTGCTATTGTAAAAAAGAAAAAAATTAAATTATTTTATTTATATTAAATAAATATCTATGTATTTATTGCTATTGTGGATAAAGAAGAAAATATAATTCTTGCATTTTTATTTTTAAAATAATAATAATAATAATAATAATAATAATAATAATAATAATAAGAATAGTAATAATAAAATATGTCACAGATAAATAAATCCAAGTATTATTGCAACATTGTTTTTTTTTAATAAAAAATATTAGCTACTTATTCATTTTATTCTAAACAAAATATAATTTTGCATCTATTCATTCATATACATAAAACAATTATGATAAAATTATTATTATTTTACTGTTATTTACACTTTGAAATTTTCACAGAGCTATGAAGTTCACACAAAATAAAAAATTCAGGAAATGAAACATAAATTCTACATCGCAAAACGCATTACTTTCATTTCACTAAGAAAAGTAACTTCAGCAAATTTTACATTGAATAAATGGCGGAGATATCAATTTCCTGGAATGTAGCAAAAGAAAATTCTCCTTCAAGTATTTTTAGTGAATACAAAAGAACAGTTTAAGCACGATGTAACCTGGAAGATAATCGTTTAAATTTTCTCAGCATATCTCAATTAAATTATGTAATAAATCTTTCATTGATCAAAACCTTCACGTTTAGTTAAAAACGGTTATTAATTGTAGCATTTTTAGAATAAGTAAAAAATTTATTTTGCCTAAAACGGCTCTCCTTGATCAAAAATTTCTCATTATATGATTGGTAAATCATTATTTTTAGTATAATTATTTGTGATATAATTTGTTTACATATATATATATGTCACGATTTTAATGGCCGAGATGGTGAGTGAAACATCAATAATATTTTAATAAATGGTTTTGCAATATTAGATGTTCTTTTCAGAAGTTAACATTGGAAGTTTCCACACTAGGGTTGATTGGCAATAGCACTATCCACAGTTGAGTCCGTGTACATATGCAGTAGAGAATACTCCATTCAAAGCACAAACAAGTTTTTATTTCGAAGTTTAAAAAATTTCAGATGGAGATCTACTTTTACTGGATTCATCTTTTAGTTTCGATGACACGCTTCCCATTAACAGATAAGCCTGATGGTTAGCTTAAAAGGATCCATACAGAAGTCGTAGAAGAAAAGAATATGGGTCTCGCTTCGCTAACGCCGTGCAAGGATTCAATTTGATTAGAAGCTTAAAATACCAAACACCGACAGAGCCTTCCCTCTTTTCAAATGCTCTCCGAAGCAAATCGAAACGATATATCATTTCCGAAAAAGTATGAATACAGGGGTCACGTGACGGCTTATGCACCAATCGAGAACCGGGATTGCGAAACACGTCAGAATATTGAAGTAAAGTGGTTTCCGCTAAGAATTGGTGCCAAAGATGCGACGAGAATATTCTATAATGTTCGATAAAATAGCTGTGACCCAGAGTGTTTAAGCTAACTGATTATCGTTAGTTACTGGTTTGAGAATATGGAATGATTTTTACTTTCACGAAAAGGAAAAAAAAAAGAAATGAATAAAAATGGTTTATCGAACTTGGATCAAAGCCAGAATGGAATTTAAATAAAATGTTTTACATTTTAATATAAGAAAAAGAATTTATGATTTTGAGAGTTAATTTTAATATCTGAAATTAATAAAATAAATATAGCCTTTTTAGAAATTTAGAAAAATAAAAAGAAAATAATGCGGTTTTTTTTAAAGGGATGAATATTAGGAAGTTTTTATAATTCAAAGATAAAGACACCATTTATTGAACTAATTAGCAGCAATTAAAATATTGAATTTAGATATGAGGTTTTTGGAATAAAATAGAGTTAAAATCCATTAATAAACGGAGGAAATAAATATTATAGAGTAATTTAGAATAGGATGGGAAAAAATAATTTAGCGTATCGCAATAAATTTTAAATTTTGCTATATATACATATATATATTATAATATATACATATATGTATCATATGATGTATGTATGATATGATATTCCCAGTCGAATAATTACAAACAATTTTTAACTGAATTGTGCGATTTAAAACGGCCCTGCTTTTTCTTATTCTTACATTAATTAAACTAATGTTGTAACCATTGTTCATAATTATATCCATTTATTTATTTTCATTAATTTATCTATTTATTGGACATACTTACATATTTCCATTTCTGCAGTTACATGTATGCAATATTTAATGTTATTCCAACATTTTACGAATTAATTTCAGCGCCATTCACGAAAATATAAATTTTCTTCATCTCTAGGATTGTTTTTCTTTCCCTTTTTCATTTTTTGAAAATATTTCATTTTCTATCATTATAATTTTACGTTAGAAAGATTTTTCCTTCGCAAAAGTAGAAGTAAATTTTGTGACTTAGTGTTTTTTCATTGAAGCTATATTTTAAATAATCATAGAAAAAAGCTGGCGTATTTTTCAAGATTGAATTCTCTTAATATAATTAAAGAATATTTCTTCATTGTTAATCAATAATTAAATAAAACATTAAGATCATTGCTCCCTTCTCTGCTTTATCATACAAAAAATTATTTTTAAGTTTTAACTATAAATATAATTTTTAAAAATGTACATCATAAACTATAATGTGTAATCTCCATCTTAACAATGTATATTCAACTCTCCTGTCAGAAATAGAAAATTAATTAAGTCTATTTTTCTCTCTGGATGAATGAAAAGAAAAGTATGTATTCCAAGATCTTGAAAAGAAATTCTATAATATTTTTATTCGCGTTTCATTGTTCACGTTTGATAAGAATTTCTCCTTTATTGTATTAGTAAAATGCATTTTTGTATTATCCATTCTTTGTAGATCATGTACAAATGCTTTTAATCTTTCAAACTAATTTTTTCAAAGATGACAATTCCAATATTTTCCTTTGTATAATACGGGATTGCATATGCAAGATAGATTCACGCAATAAATAAATAAACAAAATAAAATAAATATTTAAATACGAATAAATTTAATGTGGAGAAGGGAGTATTGATGAAGAAGCTAAAACGGATATCTAGACTTATAAACAAAAGTAAAATATAGATTTATAAAACAATTGAAAAAGCAACTAAAACTAAATAACTAAAATTATACGACATTACGAAAAGAAGATAAATTCCTCTTGTCTACCATAAAAACTAGCGATTAAGCGAAAAAAAAAACTTATAAGGGTATTATTAATTGAGTTGGGTCTTTTCTTTCGCGCGGAAGCTTTATACTGTGAAAAAAGTAAATGTACAGTCAATATAATATATATGTATATACAGGGTGATTCATAAAAGATGGGCAGAACTTTAAGGTGTTATAGTACACTTAAAGACAAATAATATTAAATAGGAGACTAAGGGTCCCAGACGTATTCCCAAGGAGATAGGGGGCATTAAAGTTTAGGGTCCGAAATTTCAAATGATTATAAAACATGGAAAAATTGGTCGATTCGTTTGCGGTTTTTGCAAAAAATTTTCTTTATGCCAGTATTTTCTTGAAATAAAATTTTAAAGTTCAATTTCAAAAAATGCCGATAGGGGGCGCTTTAGACTTTGGAGTAACAAACAACTATTTTTTAACGTTATTTTTTGTATTTCTTTAAATGATTTCGAAAGCTTAGACTTAAACTTAAATTTTGATCTAAAAATCTGAGTCCTAACGAGTAGTTAAGTAGCGTAAACTGAAATTTGAAATTTGAAACCCTTCTCCCCCCAGAACAAAAATCAGTTATTCCCGATCTTTGTGTCGTAGATTAGGCTCTAACTACTGCCGCGTTTTGCTAAAATTATTCTTTATGTCAGTATTTTCTTGAAAATAAATTTTAAAGAAAATTTTCAAAAAATTCCGATAGAGGGCGCTTTAGACTTTGGAGTAACGAACAACTATTTTATACCGTTATTTTTTGTGTCTCATTAAATGCTTTCTAAAGCTTAGACTTAAATTTTCAGCCCAAAATCTGAATCGTTAGACGTGGTTAAGTTTCTGGGGAGAGGGGTTTGAAATTTCTACTCCTGAGCACAGTTCAGTTTACCATGTCCACACATTGTGTGCTGTGATACGAGGTAAAAAGACACAAATTAGGATTATGTTACCAAAGCATATTTATTAACATGTAATCATAATAAATGTTCAAAATTGTGACCACCAGAGGTTATGCACGCAGAACAACGGCGACGAATGGAACGGCGAACATTCGCGAAAACATCAGGCTTTTCGAGCACTTCCCCTACAGCGGCGGAAAGTCTGGCGACCAGTTCCTCGGGGGATTCAATGGGTGTCTCATACATAAGAGCCTTCAATCGTCCCCAAAAAAAGAAATCGAGGGGTGAAAGATCTGGCGAGCGAGCAGGCCAAGCAACAGGACCACCTCGACCAATCCATCTGTTCGGAAATGTGATGTCCAGATAGTTGCGGACGTCTCGTACGTAATGGGCTGGCGCTCCATCGTGCTGGAACCACATGACCCGCCGGATGCGTGGAGGAACAACGTTTAACAGGTCTGGCAGCACATGTTGCAGAAATGTGAGGTATGTTTTACCGTTGAGGCGTTCAGGAAGAAGGTACGGTCCGATTAGGTGGTCTCCGAGGATTCCTGCCCAAACATTGATGGAAAAGCGTCTCTGATAAGCATGTGGATACGTAGCATGTGGATTGACATCCGCCCATACATGTGCATTGTGTGTGTTAAATGTACCTTCACGTGTGAAGGTACTAAGGTCTAAGCTTTAGAAAGCATTTAATGAGACACAAAAAATAACGGTATAAAATAGTTGTTCGTTACTCCAAAGTCTAAAGCGCCCTCTATCGGAATTTTTTGAAAATTTTCTTTAAAATTTATTTTCAAGAAAATACTGACATAAAGAATAATTTTAGCAAAACGCGGCAGTAGTTAGAGCCTAATCTACGACACAAAGATCGGGAATAACTGATTTTTGTTCTGGGGGGAGAAGGGTTTCAAATTTCAAATTTCAGTTTACGCTACTTAACTACTCGTTAGGACTCAGATTTTTAGATCAAAATTTAAGTTTAAGTCTAAGCTTTCGAAATCATTTAAAGAAATACAAAAAATAACGTTAAAAAATAGTTGTTTGTTACTCCAAAGTCTAAAGCGCCCCCTATCGGCATTTTTTGAAATTGAACTTTAAAATTTTATTTCAAGAAAATACTGGCATAAAGAAAATTTTTTGCAAAAACCGCAAACGAATCGACCAATTTTTCCATGTTTTATAATCATTTGAAATTTCGGACCCTAAACTTTAATGCCCCCTATCTCCTTGGGAATACGTCTGGGACCCTTAGTCTCCTATTTAATATTATTTGTCTTTAAGTGTACTATAACCCCTTAAAGTTCTGCCCATCTTTTATGAATCACCCTGTATATACCCCACAAAATTCAATCGGCAAACTGTGGCAGAAAAAAACGAAAATAGCCATTCCATTAGAAAATATGTCTTCTTCAAATTTATGTTTAAAAAGAAGGTTTAGGAGAATAGATAAATTGTACCGAAATAGTATAAATTTGCAAATTTTTTTTAAATTTTATTTTAAATACTAATCTAATTTTTGGAAATATGATGCTAGTGGTGATAAATGTTTCAACGCTGTATGAATCGTTTCATGTTCTGATAAATCTATTAGTTTCCATTAAAAATATCTGTTTAAATTGTCCCAAGTAGACATAATTTGATTAAAAGTTCGTTATATTAATTAATGTTATAAATTAATTTTCTTAAAATTGAATATACATAAGGATTTTTTTGTAAAATAAATTAATGTTTGTAAATGCAATAGCTTTGTTCAAAATAATAATAATATATATTACTTAATTTATTTTTTCCATTTAACTGCTGAGATATTTAATTTCAGTTACAGTTAGATATGTTTAATTTATAAATAAAAAAACACTTTTAATATGTGTTAATCTGTCAACAATTTGGCGAACTCAGCTTTAGATCTTTTATATATAATAAAGAAATCCTAAAATAGACATACTTAAAACATTATTTCTTAAACTGTAAACAAAGATAGCACATAACTTTAACCCTTTTAATACCATAATATTATGTATGCTTTCATCCCGAAATAAATATATTCCTATGTTGAAGTTGAATAAATTATTGACTTAAATGGAAGAGTTAGGTTCCCTCTCTTTTTTTTTCTTTTTCGACAACGTATCAACAAACCCAAACAACGTAATTAATAGCAAGGAATGACAAGGGATGATCGCCCCGGGAACCCAGCTTTCGCTTTAGAGTATAAGTGCAATCCCGGGGCGAAGACACAACATCACTGTTTACTTTAAAATATACTATTACAAAATTACAAGTATAAATTGTAAACATTACAGGATTATAATTGTAAATAATAATAAATATTTTAAAGAAATTATCAAATGGAACAAAGTTAAAACAATGTTTAAGCAAAATTTACGGAACAATGACTTGATTTACCATCTAGAACCGGCCAACACAGTAGTTAATCTGATTCACTAAATAGCGCTGCAGCCGTAACGACCAACGTGATAGTCAGTTAAATCTCCGCCATGAGACGGTCAGGCAAATTTAGTCCTGCAGCCAAGGTCTAAACCAGTTACGCTAGAAATGTCGGTACTAGACCTGGATAGACCTGGCAGGTAAGGGCCTGGTCAGAGGTATAATAATAATACTACTGACTTAAACAGCTTGCCACTATATGAGTGACAATGATCGTGTTAATAAAAACTTGATATCATACCACGATCATGAGCGATGTTCTTGAATATCCCATTAACCATCTGAAATTATTTTCAATATTCTCATTTATGTTATAAATATATGTACATAATAAGCATGTGGTATATAATAAGTGTAACATAACCCATATAAGATATTCTCATCAGTTCCTTTTTTATATGCTTGGTAAAAAAAATTTTCAAAATCAAATTTTGTGTTCCTTTGTTATACTGTGGCTCGTGTGCGAGGACGCTTTTCAGACCTTAAAATTGTTTTTGAAAAGATAAATTAATTTTCAAGTATAAAAAGCAGTTTTGGCTTTACTTGAAATGTTTACAACAGCAGATCCCCATGCGTATTGCACCCGTCAAGCTCCTCATATAATCGGCTCTAATTTGCATATTCTTTGTTGAATGGTATAGATATATTAGGTGAAAGTATTGTGGGAGTGAAAGGAAAATGTAAATACTAAATAAGCACACTGGGGCATCTCCAGCAAATAAAATTTAAATTATTAAAACGATGCAGATGATTGTAAAGAACGTAAAAAAACTGCATACGATAACTGTTTTTCGAAATAAAGATTTCCGAAAGGATGACATTTTATTTTAATCGTATCTTTTTACAGTAATTTATCGTCATCTTTTTCTTTTTTTTCTTTTTACTTAATTTTATTTCTCTATGACACATATTTCATTATTTACGCACCACCAAATATTAATCTTATAATGTAGAAAAAAGGTATACTGGGCTTTCATTATTTGAAAGTTTGATCCAAAATACAATCTTATTTATGTACGATAAACCTTTATTTATAAGTTACCTCTAAATTTATATAACAGAGAAAATTATTTGTAACCACTAAAATTTTAATACCGGATATTTTTTACTCATTTTTTTTTTTTTTTTATTCTTCAATAACTTTCATAAATAAAGTCTTCTTTGGAATTTTAATTCGAATTTTTTGTATTTTTCGAAATGTCAAAATCGTACATGTTCCCTATTTTACACATTTTCTTTATTTATCTTTAAAAAAAAAATCATGTATTCACTTTAAAAATATCCTTTTCGTTGCTTCCCAATCCTACAAAGTTGCATGCTTCTCTCCTTTGAATTAAAATCTACGCTAGACTTTCTTCCTCTTTGTAAGATTTAATCTGAATTCAATGCGACATTTTACTTAAAAAAGAATCATCACGTTTATGTTACATTTGTTCATGAAAATATTTGAAATTCAAACTTTCTAAATGTCCTTAAATTGAAGGAGCGTGTTTTAACCCAAATTACTTTGACATTTCCATTCAAATTCTATGGCAAGTTTTACATAACAGTGAAAGTTCACCAAACGAAATGCGTTTTACGCTAGAATAAAGAAATACATAGCATTTATTAAATATGCATTCTACATGTTTCTAACGATTTATCAAAGGAAATCCCAGATGTTTCGTGAAATTGATTTAGTACACTTATTAAAGCGCTTCCTGTGACATATAAAGTAAAATGTTATACGATTTTCAGCAGAATATTAAAATAAGAATGTTGAATAAGAATAAAGATGGTAACGAAGTTTTTTTACAACCGACCGAGTAGCTTCTTTATTAAACACCGAAAACTGGCATTATATTTATAGTAGAAACATCTCGATTATGGAAATCTATTATTTTTGTTTCTTGAAAAAATACATTGTTATCGGAAATTCCAGGGCAATGGATTACAGAATTTTCTTTTTTTATTTCAAACATATATTTATAAAGTTTCATTTGAATCAGGATTTTTTATCACTTTGTACTCAAACGGTACGTTAAAGTACCGATAGAATTACATTGTTAAAAAAATAATTCATTCATCCATTATAAACGGTATGTTTTAGCATCCATGTTACATATTTTAGTCTATCATAGATAGATAGCATTGGTAGTTCTGTAAAGAAAAGAAAAATATATTTAGCAGGATCTTTTCGAGACTATATATCATATATTCTAACTTCCATCTTGTTGTGTGATGTGCGATATTAATTTTTGTGGTGAAACATCTTAACATTTATAGGTATATCCGTGGTACATTTTTTGTTATTTTTTAAAGTCCAGTAAATCATGCTATTTGTTAAATTAAAAAACAAACACCTTTAACATCATTTTTCCAAAATGCGATACGATTTCTCGTACTTTTGTTTACATTTAGGATATATTTCGCATTTATTAAATGTAAAATAAAAAATTTAAGCAAAAAATGATTGACTATTACGCTTTTCAATCAAAAACTAATTTCTTCACAAGAATTTGAAGCATTATCTTTAATCTAAGCAAAAATATACCATTGTCACCATGTATGTCTTTTTTGTCTCATTTTCAGCAGTTAAAACCTAAATGAGATATCCGAAGTACCTAATTATGACAATCCATTTTTTGCATATCAGTTCATCTTAGTTTTATTGATTTCACTGTTGTCAAATGATTTAACTGCATTATAATTAACTAATGAATCATTTAACATTCATACTTTAAACATTTTTCAAGTTAAAAAAACTTGATTTCATCCAGGAAAAAATACTTAATGATATGTGTCTTGGAACAATGTAAAGGCTGTTAATGGGTTTCCTAGTTGCTGAACAACTTTACATTCAGGATACGCGACGTGTAAGCGACTTGCAGAGAAATAAATGGAGATATTAAAGAAATTTTAGTTTAACTTTAGTAAAAACTACATGAATGAAAGTATAAAAAGAGAAATTTAAAATTATAAAAAATAAAATAAACCTATTAAATGTTTAAAAAATGAAGGAAAACTATAAAAAATGAAAAAAGAGAAAGATTCCATTAATTCCTAAACTGGCGATAGCAACAGAAGACTAGCCCTAACAACTCATAAAAGAAGGCACTTTTCAGTGACCATACATCTTCTATCTATATTAATAAAAGAAAGTTTCGCTATGTGTGTATGTCCGTGTGTGTGTCTGTGTGTGTGTCTGTTGGCGATGGCTAGCAAAATCTAGCCCACCTAGAAGTCTGGAAATTTAGGTGTGGATAGTCCAAGGTCTGGTCATGTGCACCTGAGCCTCAGAATTTTAATATTTTGATAATTAGCCTAGATATTAATTAGATTCTCATTAACCATCGTTTCTAAAATGTCATCTTTTAAATCAAAATGGCGAAAGAAACGAACTGGCGCATTGAATTTGCAAGTGGAAATGACTAAATTGGAAATTATTTTACTAATTAGCGAATTTTAAGAAAACTAATTGAGATATCAATTTGAAAATTTATGAGCATATGTAAAAAAATATTCTGTATCTGACTATGTGATTTTTGAAAAATTCGGTTGGTATTTTTTTTTAATTTATGCAAAAAACTGCCAAAAAATCTGCCGGCGCCAGTGAAAACGATCCGAGAAAGTTTCAGACAGGGATCTGCTTTCATTAAAAACTGAACTACAAAGAGATCTGTTTCTCGGGACGATCCCTCCATTTAGTTTGCGAAAATGAAAGGAAATAATTTCCAATTTTTACTAATGAACAAAAATTTAGGTAACTAATTAAGATATAGATTTGAAATTGAGGTCGGGAAGGGGTGTCATCTGCCGGCTATTTTAGCGTAGCGTTTTAGTTATGTTCTAATTATCAGAAAAATGTAATTCTTTTTTTAATTATCGCGTTAATGTAGGTGACGGTGGTTCTCTTGAACAAATTATTCATTATATTTGCAGGTATGGGGAGGGAGGGGGTTAACGCCTTTCTCTGAGATTGTAATTATCTCGGGCTTGGGCAACGCCGGGCTTGTTAGCTAGTTTAAAATAAATTTAAATAATAATGTTACAAATGCAACAGAGTAACAAAATGTTTCTAGTTTCTACGTTCTTATTATTAATATCTTTTATTTTATAAAATTTCTTGTTTTAGTTGATTTGAAAAAAAAAACTTGGAGAGATGGCAGATATGTCTTTAATTTTATTCACTTCATAAAATGTTTTGTAAGACCGTTCTGGCCACTTCAAACTTTTGGGACCACTTATTACCATTTTTACATCGACTTCTTTATCCATCTTAATAGTAACAATAGTATCTGGAAAAAATTCACCCTCATACCAGACAATTACATAGCTGATAAACTTAATGTTATCATTAGACTCTTCGAACAGCATTTTATAGAATAAGCTAGAGTGACTGGCCCCAAAAGTCCATCATTTTACTTATTCATTTAATGTTAAGGGAGGAATGTTATATTACTTATAGACCTACCATGGCGTCAGTCGGCCAACTTTAACATCCTCGACGGATTGTTAAAATTTTAGGAGTTTCAGAAGATCCCTTAAGAATTTCTTCAGTTAGACATTACGTAATGAAAGTAAAAATAGTAAAGGAATTACGTAGAACAATTCATATTTATTCCATAAGAAAAATACATTTTGAAAAAATAAGAGAAATATAAGTAAAGACATTAATTCTGTCCTTTTAATTTGAGCCGTATGTTTCTAGAAAAATTGGGAAAGGGCAATTTTCTGTTACCCCCGGTGTTGCGAACTTAGCCCGTTTTTCAATTAAAAAAACAGCTACTATCCTAATAGAATCTCTGTAAAGTATTTTTTTATTTTATTCATTGCCAAACATTCCGTGATTAAATAAAACAAAAATTACTATACAGAATGTCTGATAGAATGGTGTTTTTGTTTATATAAGAAAGGGGCTAAGTTGGCAACTCTGATTACCTTCTACAGCTTGGATTCAAAACTTAATCCAATTATCATATTTCTTTATTCTTTGCCGAAATATACACCACTATTGCTACATCAAACTTTATTTATATATATAGATAGATAGATAGATAGATAGATAGATAGATAGATAAAGGTGTGAATTGTCCTATTTTGATCATTTCAAATACGTAATTAAGTACTCATCCAAAGAAAAATACTAATATGTCAATATGTGGAAGTTTTAAAATATATTAAAGGTACCCATCACTATGCGAAAAATTACAAAAAAAAAAATAATTTTTGTTTTCTGCTTAAAATGTATTTAGACATCTCTATTGTATTCAGGTAAAGTTACGTAATGATCCGATGATCATAAATATATGAAAAAACCTTTTCACAGCATCCTTTTAACTGTATCAGTGCAATTTTTAAATTCATTTTTCGCAGTTTGCGTTTTTTTAATATACCAGTATGATAAAAATGCTAAATATATGCCTCGCTATTTTTAGTGCGATCCTGGAGGTGCATTTAGAGATCGAATTAGAGATCGGATTTATAGCAATAAAAATAATTTATTTTTTTTAATAAAAATCTTAAATAAAGTGTCATTTTTACTGTTTTTAAGTATTGCGTGGCAGCGCAATACTTATTTATTTCCATTTTTTTTTTTAATTTATTCTACAAATTATGTTTTTGTTTAAATAATTACATATGTTATGATATTTTATTTATTTTTTAATCTAATTAACTTTATGGAAATCTGATCTCTAGCTTAATAGGACACACGTGTAAGAAAAACATGCAAAAAAGTTATAAAATTTTCATTTCAAGTTTCAAGTTTTAAAAATAGTTTTCAAAGTTGTAAGAGAAGTAGAATTTTAAAATGTACATAAATTTTACTACAAGAATAGGATTTTTCCTTGAGTAAATTATTTTCTTCATAAGACCTTTAAATAATAGTATGTCATAAAGCCATTAAAATACACTAAAATAAAAAAGTCCAAAGGGTGCTGAGATTCTTATCTCAATAAAGTTCAATTATTCACAGATATTTATATATACCATTGATATATGAGAGATATATACCATTATTATATATGTGCTTTTAAAAATTATTTTAATTTAATATATGGAAATATCACATAAACATATCTTAGCGCATCTTCTGAAGCTCTCCGCATTTGAAGGATCCAATTAGTCGCTAAAAAGTATTTCAAAAAATCAGACACCAAAATGTGATGGAAATTTTAGAGCAACTATTCTTCAAAACCTGTCATCTTTTCCCGCTTTCATTTCCAGTACGTAAAACAGACCTTCAGTGCTGCCTTCAGTTGATGGGGTTATTTGGCATTCAAAGATAAACAATAAATTGGTTATCTTGGTTTCGGGATTATTAATCACATTTAGAAAGTGTTGTCAGAATTTGATAACCAACGATACATACTGTAAAGGAAAATTCTCCTAGAAAAATATTTTAAAGGCAGTAACATGTTTCGCAATTTATTCATGAAATGCGAATGTTTGATTATGTCACTTTTATATACGATTCTTGAGTTAGGATTTTAGGTAGAAGTACTTTGTCACGGTCCACCACACTTAGGCACATTGATCTTACTTTAATTTTGAAGTAGTATTTCTAAGTACAATCGGTTCTATTAAAAATGCATTTATTTTTCGCTTTCGAATAGAAGAATAACATAGACCTGCAGTGATTTTTTTATGAAAGGTGTTTCTTGTTTAGTTTTTATGATTATTTCTAATGAAAATACTCCAAATTTCTGCAGCATGTATGAGTACATTTTTAGCGTAGTTCGAGAATTTTTGTTTGACTGGCAAAATATAAATTTAAACATAAAAGTATTAGGATTTATAATCCTTAAGTTATAAATTTAGTCATAAAGGTAACAGACACACTAATAAGTATGATATCAGGCTAATACTGTTCAATAATTTAACACAATTACTCTAACTGGTAAGTAAATAGTACGAGTACGTTTTTCATCAGTTGGAAAATTTCAACTCGCAGGCTAATACGGATTCTTGAAAAAGAAACAGCCGCAAACGGTGTACGAGGAAAAAAAGAGGAGTGTTGGGGTAGGTGTCAGGGGGGGGGGGGATTTTTTTCTTTCTTTTTTTTCCAAATGGTACTAAAATGGTGGAGTGACATTTTGCACAGTTTCTTTATTTTCAAAGTTGTGAAGTTTTTCACCTGTATACACACGGCGATATTTAAAAGTACTGTCTATTAGCTCTAATTATAGTATTTTTATTTCATTTTGCATTATTATTGCATCATAAATAGTCTAATCTGCTTTTATAATGTGAAAGGAAAAAAAATTCAAGATAGTATTTTAATTCTTATTTTATTTACTTAATAAACGGTTTAATACGGGTAATTTTTTAACGTTTTGTTTTACACTACTACATTTTCAGTGTTATTTTCCTTTTTAACTATCTTCACTTTGTAAAAAGACCTTTTGTGATAAAGAACGCTCGTCATTTTTTAATGCAGCGGATAGAAAAACATTGCAAACACCTGAAAGGGTGATTAAAAAAATCAAAAAGTGTTATTTTGCATGCATGTGTAATTGTGGTTTACAAATCAAATTTCAGTTGATGGGCATTGTGTTTTTATGTTTAATTCAAAAGAGAAATTGTTTTTGTAATTATCATCAGGATTAGATACGAGTATATATGTTACTTGCTAGAAATGATATTAAAATGGTGGAATGAAATGTTGTACATGTCTCTTAATTTTCAATATTGTGAAGTTTTTTCACCTGCATTGACACGGCGTTATGTAAAAGTACTGCTCTAATTATCGTATTGCTATTTAATTTTACATTATTATTGCATAAATCTTCTAATCTGCTTTTATGATGTAAAAGAGAAAAAAAGTTTTCAAGAGATTTTTCTAATCCTTATTTTGTGGCATAAAGAGTTAAAAGTAGAAATGAATACTTGAATAATTAGTTAAATGTTTTAATAAAATGTGTGTTTCTTTTTAAACATATATAATACATTTTTTGTAGCTATAAAAAAGGTAATATATATATATATGGATTTCAACTTTATATCTATTATAGTTAATGAAATTATTTCATTTTAAAGTTGATGCGTTTTTTTCTAACACCCAGTATAAGTTTACTATTATTTAGACAAACATTTCTTTCATTTAAAATGCGTGAGGGTTAAAACTTGCGAATTCATTTTTCTGTAAACCCATTTTAAAGCATTTACTTATAAGAAGAAAGTATGTTCATTGAACTTTATATGATGTTTAAAAATGTAGACACATGAACAATTAAAATAACGAAAACGAAAATAAATGCACGTTAATTCGTGCTTGATACAGAACAAAAACTTATCTTTTACAGTGCTTAAAAAATAATCATGTTAGAAAAATACGAATCATATTTAATGCGTAAGTGCAATTTAAATTTATTATTTATTGCTTTAAAAAGTATCCTGCATCTGCATATAAATTTTTAATGATGCAAAATCAATTTTTATTTATTTCTTTTCACTAACTAATGATTACTTTGCTTTTCAGCCATTACTAATCTTTTTTCAAATACCTATATATTTTTAAATTAACACATTTTATATTTTTACACGATTTGAAAACATTTGAAATTAATTGGGTAATTAGTTTTTACCAGTGATAAAAAAAAAAAAAACATTTGAGGTGATTTCCGTATTATTCTTTGTTATCATTAGTTTATTTTGTTTTTTAAAATAACTTTGCAGTTTCCATTTTTCAATTAAAATTTAAGTATAGTTTATTTTTTTTGTCTTTTTTAAAACCCATTAATTATTTTATTTATTTCTTACAAATGGCGAAAGAATTTTTAGATCGTTAATTTTTTGTACATTTCTTTACACAATGTAACAGTTAATTAAAGGACTAGTTTATTAAAAGATTGAAAAAAATATGCAGCAAATTTCATTGAAATTTGAGGCGAATCGAAAGTTATGTTTCGTTTTCGTTTTCGTCGAGATTCGAGAAACATTCTTCGGTGAAAAAAAAAGACGAACTTGCATACAAAAACCGTAGTCAGATTTCATAAGAGCTTGACTATGGAAGAAGCCTATAGGGCCTTCGGTTATTTTCATTCAAAATATCATTGTTTGACTATGTAAACAGTATTTAAGACTACAAAGCACTTAGTAATAACAATAACTGCTCATTTTTGTAATAATAAACAATAAAGATGTGTATGTGTAAAATACATTGATGAAAGCTGAAATTGCAATGAATCTGAATGCAAAACAATTTTCAAAAAACAATAAATTGTATAAGAATTATATACAGTGAAAAAATAATTTTCTCTAATTAGTAATTTACTTGATTATTGTTTATAATCAATCCCTTCTTGCAATCACTACTTATACTGCAATAATTGCGTTCAACATAAAAACTCAAATGCGACTTCACTACCTTTAAATAATAAGCTCAGTGAGCAACATTTTTAAGTTTAACCACTTTGGTTCCAGTCGATACATGCTCCGTACTATTATTTCACCTGGGAGCGAAGGTGTTAATATTGATTTTTATAAAATTCTTCATATTAATGTAATTTTTAATTTTTCAATGACTTCTCACCAAAACAATTCTATATTATACGCTTCTCTAAATCCTATATGCCGTTTTCAATGTCTCGGCATGAAGAATGATAAGTAAGCACCTTATTTTTTAGGCATATTCTTTACTCTGAGCAATCTTTTCGAGGAAAAAATTATTGCTGAAAATTTTAGAATATTTTATTAATAATTAAAACAGTGTCTGAAACATTAGTTTTTCTTTCTTTTATGTTTAGAGAAATTATATGAAATTGTTTTAAAATGACATATTTTTACAACTGAATTCCTGATTGATAAATTCCGCAGGGATCCAGTAGCGTTCGATGGTATTCCCGCGGGATTCTAATCTCTATTTTTGTTATATTTGGTGTTTCAAAAATCTGGATTTACTCTACTGAAACACATATTTGTACCATGTAAAAGCTATATGCATGGCACTGTAAAGTCTTGACACTGTATAGATGCTTTCAAACTTTATGTATGACAAAACAGTCTATCTCGATGTGCTGCAATTACATGATCAGACATAAAACCCACCATTTAACAATTGCTCTATAAACGTGCTCCAGCATGTCTTTGGAAATTAATGACTCAGTAAAGATGTGTTGCTTGAGATGCTGAATATTCTGGGTTTTCTCTTTGTCAGTTAGAGCCTTTCTGACTTATCAGGAAAAAATATCTAAAGGCATGAAGTCTGGAGAACGTGAAGCCCATACTCTTGTGGATCTGTCTGCCCATACTCTTGTGGATCCGTCTGTCACAGCCATTTTTCTCGAAAACTATGGAACGTGCAAAGTTCAAACTTAGCAGAGTTATAATGGCTATTGGACGCACATATTTATAGATTATTAGCCATTCACAAATATTTTAAGGAAAAATTTAGGCGGCTAATTAAGTTACTTAAAAAAGAAATTTTCTTTTCGTATATCGTTTGGGTTATCGTACACAAAATCTCGTAACACCAAACTAAATTTAATTTTAGGTATTGCATTTTCAGAGATATCGTCGAAAATGTAATGTAAATATATATATCCCCTCCACCCTGTTTCCGAATCTACTGAAACTAACATTACGAAAAAAAAAATGGGATAAATGGAAGTTTTTTAAGCCTTGCGGGGAAACTGTAGCGATTACCGTAGGTCATATAGTTTTTGAGAAAATCGAATTGTTCCGTTACACACCAACGTTACTTTGCGGGCACTCAGCTTGGGAGTTGAGGGGTGCTCGTGGTACCTATCGACTCGGAATCATCCAAGGAATGTTGATAATAATTTTTGGAAAATTTTGTCGATAATTAGCCAATTATCGACCATAATTAAAACTATCTAGAAAAACTCTGCAACTTTCAGACCTCTTGTCGAAGCACGCTTGGCAAAATGTCAAGTTTAAACTTTGTACAAGGTATTTGTTTTAGGAAAGGCTAATCATAGTCATAAATAGCAAACGTTTTCGATTCCAACTGTGAATGTTCGTAAATGCTTGTGTTTTTTATCGTGTGATATTTATTTTTAGATAGCATACTATTTTTAAAAATCATTTGAATCAAGAGACCACATGCATTATTTAAAATGCATGTGGATGAAAAAATGATGGACTATATACTGAAATAAATCTACTTTTTTTTCTCGTTGTGTAATGATTAATCATTAATCAATCCTCATTTCTCATTTAATCATTAATCATCCAGTCGCCATATAGTGAAAAAAAAGAAATTTACGTCCGTGTATTTTCCAACTGTAGTGAATATATTATCGCTTTTTTGACGGACTTATATTTGGAAAATAAAGCATATATTGATATTTTGAATGCAAAATCTCCTAAAAATCTCACCTTTCTAAGATAAATTTGAATAATATAATATTATTTCGCAAATCTTTGCAGTCTCAAAATATTCAAATACGTAGTGGAAAGAGAATTCTTTTTCTGAAAATGTTTCGAATTGTGAGATAAGAAACTTCACAAAACCCTCCAAGGTACTGCATAAGCAACAATTGCATTATTTATGCTCCAGGAAACAATTTTGCATTCTTCATATAACGTATAAAATGCTCAGATAAAGCTATTTCAGATAAAAAATTTAAATACTTTTGTTTTATTATATTTAAGCGCATATATAATGTATAATGATGCGCATCCTATTTCTGATATGATAATTCATTTCAAATGATAATCCATTTATATCTAACTAGTTAATTTTGTAAAGTTACGAATTTGCCATTTTTACACTTTGTTTGGGTTATAGATGTTATACAATTTAGAAACTCAATCGCCATGTCTTAATAAGTAAAAAAAAATTATTTTGGCACTAATTTGTACCGAATTTGATAAGTTAAAATTTATGAATTCTCGCCAATTTCTGTATGACTTATACAAGTTACAAGGACATAAGCGGGTACTTGTCTCGGGTGCTTCTAAATTTGTTTCTAAAATTAACAGTCATTTTTTAAATTTCACCATGAAAAGGATATCACAATACATACGCAATCAAAATAGATACAATTGAGTAAATTGACATCTTTTTAAGCAGTGCATCACAGACAGTTATACACACCGCAACAGGAACAAGCTGCATTTTTTGAAAGCATATCCAGTAAAATTATAACGAAAATAACTCTTTTACTTTGCTTTCCAGGCGGAATAAACTGAACAAATTAATTTTTCCTCAAAACCTGTGTTAACGTTTTAGGAAAATAGTTTATTATTCCAATACAAAAATACAGTATTTAGCAAAACTTTTTATGTCGCTCTTATTTAATTCTATACAAATACAAAATGTACCAAAATAGTGGTTTTCAATATTTAAAAAGAAAATCTGAGTGAAAAGATTATGTTGGCCAAACATGCAATCGAGTTATTTCTGAGTCATAATACAACAGCATCGCCTGACAACATACTCGTGTAAAATCATTCTCGTGAAGCTATATAAGGTTTCTATAATAGATTGTACTATGGTTAAATTGTGAAAATTATTTGCCTGAAAGAACCAGCTAAAAACTATTATTTTCTTAATTTGTTTATTTTTCTTAACAAATAAAAGTAAGTGCATAAATATCAATACTTTCTGTAGCGCATACATATATTTAAACATATCTAACACAACAATATTTAAAGATGATAATGTTAAAAAAACACTGAAAAAAGAATTAATTTAAAAATAAGATTTTAAGCCTTTCTTTTTTTCTTGTGAATGAGAAATAATTTTTTTGTTTATAAACATGCGTTCTAATATTTAATTGTATGCATTTTGAAATTATTTGCAAGTAATTAGATAATTAGTTTTTGCCACAAAATGTAGAACATTAACTTTTTTCTGAAAATAACTTCCAGACATTATTCATGAAAATCAATGCCGTCTTAAAAAAATTCATGAAGTTCGTTTTTTTCATATTGTTTTTATAAGTAATTAGGGTCTCGAGTTTTTTTTTTCTTCCAAAGATATTCTAAAAGTATTTTTCAATCAATACTTTTTTTAGTATCATTGCATAATTAGAAAGTTATGTCTAGTGTCTGTGGTTTAGTTATTTATGTGTAAAGAATATACTAAATTAAATTTCATTTGAATTCTCGCACATGTTAAAAACATGCTTAAGGAATTTGTTACGTTCCCCCAAAGTTTATGTTCTCCCAAAGAACTCATCATTAAACAGCTATCAGAAGTACCTTAATTAAATCACTAAAAGCATGAATTTGTTCTTATTTATCATATTTATATAATTAATCTTTTAGTGCCTAAAAGCTTGTACTTGAAAAGCTGTTTCTTTGGGAATTTTTAAAGCATCTGAATGTTTTCAGTTTATATGTCTGCTTTACAACTTGTCAAAATATGTTTTACTGTTTGTTTTGCAGTTGGATTTGCAAAATTTATGGCTATGAAAGTATAATGCATTTAATAGTAAATTCATGTGACATGTGGTCTTACTAAACCATAATTACTCTCTTTAGAAAATGTCCATATATAAATTGAAAATACAAACTATTTAATCATTTATTAACTGTTGTATGAAATTTCCACACAATTTAGCGGTATTTTTACATATGCATTGAAACAATTCAAAATTAAAGGCTGCTGCCTGATATAATTTTCAAAATTTTTTATAAAGTTATAAGAGCACATAATTTGGAAAAATTATTCTTATTTCAATTACCCCCCCCCCCGTTAATATTCTAATTAATCTTCTTTGGGTATTCACATTTTTCGCGACCCCGGATTCCCGAGCTATCTTTCTCCCTTTTCTATTTCTTCTCCTTCTGATTTTCTTCTCTATCTTCATTGTTTCACTCTTTTTGATCCTTTTATTTTCTCTCTTCAGTTTATAATCATTCTCTCTTTGTTCTTATTATATCATGTTTGTTGAATTAATCTGTTTATTTACCAATACAAATTGTTCTAATTGTTCTTTATTATACTAAACTCGTTTCTGCTCTTTTGTTTAAAAAATATATATGGAAAATAAGAAGGATAAAATATCAAAATGGAAAATTTTATAAAATGTAAAAAACTTTTCTGACACATAGGTTTTTATATCCTTATTGCTGTCTAATCCGATTTAGTGATGTCATTTCTTCACGCTGTGGACTGCGTAACATTCTTACACTCTAACCGTTGACTGATGGCTGGGCAGTGGAAAACAGCTATGTGTCTAATCGGCAAAAGGAGTGGTAACTGTAACTAATTTTTGATGGATAGTTCGCATATCTTAACTATTTAAGATTCTAAAATGTTATTTCTATTTATCTTGTGGA
The DNA here is from genome assembly GCA_963931845.1 of Maratus michaelseni. Lineage (NCBI taxonomy): Eukaryota > Metazoa > Arthropoda > Arachnida > Araneae > Salticidae > Maratus > Maratus michaelseni. The sequence goes on from OZ007587.1 coordinate 285,858,663, forward strand.
GATTGTTCTCACTTGGATATTGTGAGGGAAAAAAAACGAATCATATATATTAAATAAACTGATTTTACACCATCCTATACTTATTAGAAGAATTATATCCATTTTTCGCGTTGTCTTATGAACTTTAAATAAAATCACAAAGACAAGTTTATATACAAAAATTAAATTAATATACTAAAAATATTATAGTCAATATATCAGTTTCAAAATGTCTGAAAAAAAGTATTACCTCGTTAAAATTTTAATGGTTAAATATAGTAGGAAATGTTAATTGAAAATAAATAATCTGCAAATATCTAAATTTCATAGTTTTGGGTATTTATGGGAGTGGATGACGCGGTCACTTTTTTTTCCGCTAACACTATTTGTATACAATAATCTTCGTGGTACATTTCTTCCATATTTTCAAGATATGTTTATAAAAAAAAATGACAGCTTGGAAAAAGTGTCAGCCAAAAGTCTGACCGTACCGATCCCTGTTATCAATATTAGTTGCATTTTAAGTTTCAAAAAATTAAAAAAAAACGAAACTTTTTTTTGTTGATAATTTTTGCTTCATATCATATATCAATCCACTTCGACATGATTGCTATTATTGTGACCTAAGGATTGTAAATATAGTAAGATCATCCTCTATCCTTTGCTTTTCTATTACTCCCAGAATACTTTTGTAAGTTAATTATTTATGCATGAATGTCATAAATTGGATTTTGAATAATAATAATTATAAATTTTTATAACACTCTTGTAAAAGGGAACAGTATTGTAGGAAAAAATAAAAAGCGATAAAAGATATGCTAAAAGTTGTGTTGCTAAGACAAAATTAAAAACTTTTGATCCTGTAGAAAGAACAAAATATTAGATTAAATAAAGTAAAAAAAAGATTATTTTTACTTTTAAGCAATTGAATTTTTATATCAGTGATTTCATCTGTTGTAGTTTAGAACTCTGTTGCAGACTCCTTGGCTCGCTGACGGTAAAATGTGTGAATTGAACTGAAAGAACTTTTTGTTTATTAAGTTGTTCTATATATTCTTTTGAGTTATAAGTTTTATAGCACATTGATAAAATGCAAATATTGATTCTCTGTAAATGCTTTATTTTTATTTATTATTATTATTATTATTATTATTATTATTATTATTATTGTGTGTGTGTGTGTGTTTGTGCCGGTGTTCCTTTTTATGGGATATTAAAATGTTTTTCGTCTAAAAATGCAGTCTTCAATTAACAATTAACGATTCAAAAGGGATTAATAACTCACGAACGAGGTAAGATAATTTTTATATTTTTTTTATTCAGAAAAGATTGTTCTTATCAGTAAGATTTATTATAATTTTTATTTAATTTTTATTTGACTTTCATTAATTTCCCAAAATTAAAAAACTTTTTGATTTTGTAGAAACAACAAAAAATTAGATTACATAAATTAATTAAAAATACTTTTTATTTTTAAACAATTGAATTTTTATATCACTGATTACATCTATTCGTAAATATTCGCACTTCTCTAAATCTAAACAAAAAACACTCCCTAGAAAATTGCAACTACATTCCTAGGATGTATTTTTATGGCATAATAGTACTTTCCGCAAATCCCCATGCTATGAAAATATTCAAATACTTACTGGGAGAGAAAATATATTCTTGGATATGTTAAGAGAATGCGTAGTTTGTTTGTAGTAACGTAGTTGTTTGTAATGGTAGAAAGTGATTTTTTTTTTTTCGATTATAGTCATGATTTACAAAATATATACAATTAGAATAATCGAACATTGAAACAATATCATCCAATTTCTTTTTAGATTACATTTGAAGCTTTAATTTTAATTTGTCATCTAATTCATACTTTGTGAACATTCCTAATTCAATGTAATTCCAATGTAATTCCTATAATACTCTAAAAGAGCTGATAAAGGTCAACTTTAGTGCATGAAATTAAATGTAAATCCTTTAGATGCGTAGTTTGTTTGTAGAAACAACAAAAAATTTAGATTACGTAAATTAATTAAAAATACTTTTTATTTTTAAACAATTGAATTTTTATATCACTGATTACATCTATTCGTAAATATTCGCACTTCTCTAAATCTAAACAAAAAACACTCCCTAGAAAATTGCAACTACATTCCTAGGATGTATTTTTATGGCATAATAGTACTTTCCGCAAATCCCCATGCTATGAAAATATTCAAATACTTACTGGAAGAGAAAATATATTCTTGGATATGTTAAGAGAATGCGTAGTTTGTTTGTAGTAACGTAGTTGTTTGTAATGGTAGAAAGTGATTTTTTTTTTCGATTATAGTCATGATTTACAAAATATATACAATTAGAATAATCGAACATTGAAACAATATCATCCAATTTCTTTTTAGATTACATTTGAAGCTTTAATTTTAATTTGTCATCTAATTCATACTTTGTGAACATTCCTAATTCAATGTAATTCCAATGTAATTCCTATAATACTCTAAAAGAGCTGATAAAGGTCAACTTTAGTGCATGAAATTAAATGTAAATCCTTTAGATGCGTAGTTTGTTTGTAGAAACAACAAAAAATTTAGATTACGTAAATTAATTAAAAATACTTTTTATTTTTAAACAATTGAATTTTTATATCACTGATTACATCTATTCGTAAATATTCGCACTTCTCTAAATCTAAACAAAAAACACTCCCTAGAAAATTGCAACTACATTCCTAGGATGTATTTTTATGGCATAATAGTACTTTCCGCAAATCCCCATGCTATGAAAATATTCAAATACTTACTGGAAGAGAAAATATATTCTTGGATATGTTAAGAGAATGCGTAGTTTGTTTGTAGTAACGTAGTTGTTTGTAATGGTAGAAAGTGATTTTTTTTTTCGATTATAGTCATGATTTACAAAATATATACAATTAGAATAATCGAACATTGAAACAATATCATCCAATTTCTTTTTAGATTACATTTGAAGCTTTAATTTTAATTTGTCATCTAATTCATACTTTGTGAACATTCCTAATTCAATGTAATTCCAATGTAATTCCTATAATACTCTAAAAGAGCTGATAAAGGTCAACTTTAGTGCATGAAATTAAATGTAAATCCTTTATATGCGTAGTTTGTTTGTAGAAACAACAAAAAATTTAGATTACGTAAATTAATTAAAAATACTTTTTATTTTTAAACAATTTAATTTTTATATCACTGATTACATCTATTCGTAAATATTCGCACTTCTCTAAATCTAAACAAAAAACACTCCCTAGAAAATCGCACCTACATTCCTAGGATGTATTTTTATGGCATAATAGTACTTTCCACAAATCCCCATGCTATGAAAATATTCAAATACTTATAGGAAGAGAAAATATATTCTTGGATGTGTTAAGAGAATGCGACAAACAGCTTTTGTGGGATAGAATAAAAGTAGATTTAAGGGTACACTCAAGAGAGTTACATAACGCGTAACCGCGTAAAAACATTATCTAGATTTCTAAATTTATTTTATACACCCTATACATGAACATATATCTTTAGAATAAAAACTTGGGGAGTAGAAAGTTTTTTTTTTTTTTTTTTTTTTTACTTATCCATTATACGTAGTATATAGGGTAAGTCTTGTAATCGTTTTAAAAATCGAAAAAAAAATTTGACGGATTTACAAGTTTCAGACATTAGAGATTCCGAAAAACATATTTTTAGAAGAAAAAAATTGCTTTCCGTCTGTCTGTGTGTCTGTGTGTGTGTGTGTCTGTAAACGTTCTATCTCCCGAACAAATTGAGATAGAGACTTGTAATTTAGTACGTACTTAGTATGTAATAATGGGCAGAAGCTTATTGAATTTCAGTAACCTCGATTATCCGGAATTATTTTTTTCGGACTCTCGAAATATTTGTTCTGATAAAAGTTACATAAAATTTATCGAAATTGTTTATTTTAAGGACTGAAAATAAAATAAAATAAAAAATATAAATTTTGCATAAAGAGTGAAGTTGATCGGATAATGAGTTGCCGAGATATTTGTAATCCTATTTTCCACACTCTTCGATATTTCATGACCCTGTATTTCATCCAAAGTTCAATTCAAAGATATATTTTAATTGAAAATGAGACGTTTAATCCGACCCAACAAACTGTTAGATAATATGATTATCATTTTTGGAGTTATAAGGATGTCTCTTTTACGCAATTCAGTAATAGAGCATTTAAAGTTTATGACGTCATCAAGTCACGATTTTATTTAATTGCAATGCATTTTATAAGTAGTTTACACATGTTTTATTTTCATATTTTATATTATGCATATCCATGATGAGTAAGTATTACGGTGCCCCCCCCCCAACGACTAGTTTTAAATTGTAGTCATGATTTACGAAATGTTTACAATTAGAATTATTGAACATTGAAACAATATCATCCAATTTCTCTTTGGATTACGTTTGAAGTTTTGATTTTAATTCGTCATCTAACTCATATTTTGTGAATATTCCTTATTCTATATAATTCCAATGCAATTCCTATAATACATTGTACAATACTCTTAAAAGAGCTGATAAAGGCCAACTTTAGTGCATGCAATTAATTAAAAGTAAATCCTATAGAAAACCAACTGAGTATTTAAACTAATGAAATTATAGGTATAGTAAGGAGCAAAAAAATGTCATGAATTCTTTTCATGGAAAAATCAAGATTTTACATAAATATTTCAGTTACCACTTTGTTTTTAATATTGAAATACCACACAGCAAATTCAATAACAGGGTATAGAAATTTTGTTTTTGTGAAGATGGAATTTTTGTTATAAAACTATAATTAAACTAAAATGTTATTAAAATGGAAATTCAAAACAGACTCCTACTTCTAAGCCAACAAGATCTTTAGATTAGCCAACAAGTTTAGTCTTTTCTGAAAACAGTAAAAACAAACATAGAACAGGGATACCCATTAGCATATTTAATCGAGATATGAAATTTTTGAAAAGAATGAAGGTATTTATTTAAAGACTAGATCGGTGTATATGGTAAAACATTTTTCACGCTATTGATCGACGTCTTCTAAAGAAATCTGCAGCTTTTAATCCAAAATACAAACAGAAAATTTTAAATAACTAAACATATTGCATCAGAATTAAATTATTAAAATTAAAAATACATTTTAAAATCAGGCATTTAATAAAACTAATAATAATAATAATAATAATAATAATAATAATATCACATAAAAAAACAACTACGTAGACGTTTCAAGCTTTATACAAACTCCTCATCAGTACAAATGTCAATCGAAAACTAAAGCTAAGCTGATGTTTATACATATTTTTGAACGTGAACATGTGTAAACATCAGTTTTGGTTTAAGATAAGGCAGAATTACGGCTGAATACAATACTAAAAGATAACTATATTCAAATTTCAGACATTTAAATTAAAAATACATATAATACGTATCAAAAACAATAAAGTAGACGTTTCGGACGAAAATTCATTCTTCATCAATACTATACAACGTAAAATCACGAAAGATGACATAAACAACTTACAAACTGAAAATAGGCATCATAACAGTTAATTCTAAAGACTATATTTAAATGTGAGACATTTTAAATTAAACATATTAAAAACAATAAAGTAGACATTCGGACGAAGTTTCATCCCTCATCAGTGCTATACAAAGTAAAATCACGAAAGATAACATAAACAACTTACAAACTAAAAATATGCATCAGAAAAGTTTATTCTAAAATATTTAAATATGAGACATTTTAAATTAAAAAATACACATAATAGATATTAAAAACAATAAAGTAGACGTGTCGGACGAAAATTCACCCTTCATCAATACAACGTAAAATCACGAAATATGACATAAACAACTTACAAACTAAAAATATGCATCACAACAGTTAATTCTAAAGATTATATTTAAATGTGAGACATTTTAAATTTAAAAAATACACTTAATATATATTTCAAACTTTAACATAGACGTTTCGGACGAAAATTCCTCCCTCATCAGTACTACAGTCTTTAGAAATAACTGTTATGATGTATGTTTTCAATTTGTATTTTGTTTATGTCACCTTTCGGGATTTTATGTTGTATAGTACGATGAGGGAGGAATTTTCGTTCGAAACGTCTACTTTATTGTTTTTAATATGTATTATCTGTATTTTTTTATTCAAAATGTCTGAAATTTAAATATAGTTACATTTTATGAGCTTTGGTTTTTCATTGGACATTTGTACTGATGATGAGCTTGTATAAAGCTTAAAACGTCTACTGTAATTGTTTTTATTATGCTATATTTTTTTTCTAGTTTTATTAAATGTCTGATTTTAAAATGTCTTTTTAATTTCAGCTTGAAAATTATTACAAGGATAGAAATTTAGAATTTATAAAGATGCTGCGGTTATTTAAAGTTAATCCAAAAGTACCAAGTAGTAAAGTTTCTTGAGAATCACGGAATTCAACAATTTAATGGCTTCTAAATTTCCCAGACTTCAGTCATATTAAAATTGAGCGAATTATCAGTAAAGGAAAAGAAAGGAAAAAACTTATCAGTAAAGGAAAAGAAACAAGTTGGAAATTGTACGTCAAACGCGACAAACGAGGTGCGTTCATACTATAAATAGTTATATAAATATTCAGATCTTGATGATTGTTAATTCTGTGAAATGAATTATATCGTCTGCAGATTAATTTCTGTAATAAAATAAGTATCTCGGTCACTTAACGATTAAATCTCGGAAGCTCCTATAGCAAAAAAACACAGATTTTTTTTTTTTATAAAAATTCAAATTTCTTAATAAATGTTTTTATTAATATCTTCTAAAGTTTTGATTCGATGATCATAAAATTTTAAATGTCACGACAAAATTCTGCAAAGATAATATATCTTAAATTTCAAACAATTTGGTTGGGTTGTTTTTGCTTTGTTATATGCGGACAGACGGACGGACGGATCAGACGACAACTATAGGTGCTACGTATTTATATAATTAAATTACGAACGCACCTAAAAAAATTGTTTCGTTACTTTTGCAGTTTTTTATCATTAGTAAAAGAAATACGAATACAAAAGATTATTTACCGAAATGGGGAAAATAATAATAAATAAACAACTATATACTTTAAATATAAGAGTTTCTTGAACAAAATAATGCAATCTATGTTATAATAAATGTTTTCCTGACATGGTTATGTATATTTATGTATTATAAAATAATACATAACATTACGTAAAATGAAAATGTCATTTATTTGTTAGGGTTCCGTACTCGAAAACAAGTAAACGGAACCCTTATATTCTGGCTTTAAAAATCACGTAATAAATTGACATAGAATTATAAATTAACGATTTTGAGATTTCTTTTACTTTACATGTGCTATAAGACAGAAAAATACACTGGATTTTACCCTATATGTTTTGAGAGTAAAACCTATAGGGTGCTTCTGGTTGACTTAGAACCTTGAAATTTGGCACGAAGAAAGGTCTTAATAGCACATGTAAAAGAAAATATACGAAAATAATTAACTTATAAGTCTATGTCGATTTAAAGGTGACAAACACATGAATCTCCATAATCAGAAATGCTGATCATACATAAAAAACAACAACAAATTATAAATGAATGATTTTCGTTCCTTTTTTTTTTCCTTTACATGTGCTATAAGACTTTCCCTCGTGCCAAATTTAAAATATCCAGATCAACCGGAAGTACCCTATAGGTTGTGAGAGTTTTAACCTATAGCGTATTTCCTTTTGATCTAGTACAGAACCTTGAATATTGGCATATGTATAGCACATGTAAAAGAAAAAAGAAACGAAAATCATTCATTTATAAATCTATAACAATTTATGACAAACTCATGAATTTCCATAATCAGTACTAACTCGAAATTAAGGCATTGTAAAGAAATTTCTTGTAACGGTAATATAACGTAACGGTACGGAACACTCAGTGTGCGAGACATACTCGCACTTGTCCTAATTTTTAATTTTGGAGACACATCTTTGATAGCGTTGCAAAATCAAAAGTTTTTAATGATGATAAAGTATTTTTCTACACTGAGAAAAATGACACTTTCCAATCTGAGTAAATCGATGTTTTCATTTTGTTATGAAACTTTTTGTTTCAAAAAGTCCTTCCGGCCTGTACCGGGAGGAAAAGGTAGCTTTCTTATATCTTCGTTTTAAAATTTTAGCTCATGTTACACGAAAACAGCAAGTTAAAATGCAAAGAAAACGTTTACAAAAGATTCGTTAATACTGAATTTGAATAAGAAATTTGCTAAATTATTGAGCAATAGCCAAATTGGCTTCATTTATGAAGACTTATTTTGGTCGCCAAATTTGGCGGTATTTCGCCAAATGTCGCCCAGTTCGGCGAGAATTTGGTGCTAACGGATATGACTATATAGTTTTATGCGTATGATTGGGAAAATTATTACAACAATGAAAATTTTTGTAATGTTCTGCCTTGTTTCAAAATGTCAGCCACCCTAGAATTTCAAACTGCTCTATCTCAGCCCTTTTTTAAGATAGAGGTAAACCAAAAAATGCTCTGGAATCCTCGTATCAAGGCCTAACACTTAATTAAGAAATAAACTTGAATTTTTAAATCTTTTGAATATTTATTTTAGTTTTAAATTCTTAAGTGGCCGCCATCTTGAAACAAAATGGCGGACCAAGCAGGCCAACGAACTCGGTTGAGACATTGGTGAGCTTAATACACACAATTAGTTTCATCAAAATTGATGAGCGTTATCGTATGACATAGGTCAGATATTATATATATATAAATCAACATTTGAACGGAGGGTGGTTTTGGGATCTGGGGGTCATGATCGGTGAAAATATATCGAAATTTTCCGGAACTGCTTTCCTCCGAACGGCTGTAATAGGTAGCCTTATACTTTTTGTATTGAAAGCTACCTAAAATGACGACGCAATGCTTACAATTCAGAAATACCAGAAATACTCAGAATATTGAAACATTGACATACTCAAAACTGATCACATAGAGGTCAGTTCAGACACATTTTTGAAATATGGACATAATAAAAAAATGATTAAAATCAGTTCAAACTCATTTTTGAAACATGGAAATACTCAAAAATGAGCACATAGAAGTCAGTTCATACTCATTTTTGAAACATGGACATACTCAAATAAGAGCACGTGATGTTTTATTTTTTAGTGTGTGCATGTTTTCATAAATGAATATATACATGTTTCAAACTTGAGTAATTTTGATTCGGAGCCATTTTGTCTATGCGACATACTCAGATTTGAGTATTTTTTTTTTTTTTTTTTTTTTTTTTTTTGCTCAGTTTTGGAAATGTCGTTTTTAGAGTGTAGCCTTGATTACGTTCAGGAAAGAAAGAAAATAAAAGAAGTATAATGTTTTTGCAAGATTATATTATTTAGATTATAATTTCGCAAAATGATAATTTCGTGAATTTTATTTTAAATTTGTAGTCAGTATTACTTACGAACAGTTATATAATATTGTATAAGTAATAATAGTAGCATCCCCGAAATGTCACTGGTATTGGAGAAACATATTGGTAGCATTTTAGATGAAATGTCAATATTTTGAAGAAAAATGGGCATAAAAAAATTAAATATTTCCTGAAAATATATCTCAGCTTTTGAACTTTAAGTGTTCTATTTTTATGGAAATTATATAAATATCGGTCTCTTGCGTTTAAAGCAGTCTTTCTACTGAATTATTCAAAGGACTAGCATCGGTAAGAATTTAAAAGTGACCTTAGTGACGTTCATGGAAATTTTGAAGTACATCATCGAACAATTATTAACTAACAAAACGCAATAAAATATTAATAAAAAAACAGTAAGTAAATAATTAATATTCAGTTTTAAAGATATTAAATGTAAATTGATACTACTCTAAAATAATTTTTTCATTGACAGTACATAAATGTAATTTATTTATTCATATTACAGAAATATCTGAAATTATATCAAAGAATAATGTAAAAATGTAACACAGTAAACTTTATTTAAATTGTAAAACAATTTTTTTCATTTATGAACGAATTGGGGTACCAAGTTTATTGTAATACTTTATAAAGCTTATTACCCCTAACACAATCATATATCAAAACCAAAATGGTATCTTCGTTTACTCCATAAGAAACAAACACGTACAGTTTGAAAAAAAATAGCACAAATTAAAAAGGAATAATTAAAATGTAAAAAAATAAATAAATAAATAAGTAAATAAATAAATAAACGAAGTTTCCCCACAGAAAAAGATTTGTTTAAAAATTGCAGCTGCTGTAAATATTATATAATATTAAATAGATATAATTAACACTTTAAAACTTATAGTGAAATTACAGAAGAACATCTTATGTTCACTATTGAAAGGGAGCATTTCAACAGTCTCGTTGACTCTAGGCTATTTTAAAGTACACTGGTGTGCAGAAATTAAGAGGCAGTGACCAATTTCAGATGTTTCGTTGAATACCTTACTGAAACACGTGAGGAAATGCCCGGAATGCCCTTCAACTTTGAGGATGTAAAGAACATGTTTGACGTCATGTTTTTCATTGAAGATTCTGTCCCAGGACAATTATGGGGGGGGCAATAAAAATTTTAATAATAGAATAATATTTTCGATCACCCAAGTAACAAAAAATGCTAAAAATGATCTGTCACTGTAGCAAATGACTATGTAGGTCCTGTTTAACATTTGTGTGCATTTGTGTAAGCATAGCACGTATATTCGTGAAGATGTTAACGTTTCTATGAAAAGTGTAAAAGGTTTTTTTTTTCTAGCATGCAGAGCCGAATTTAACACCGCTTTTCCAAAACTTTACAAAATATTGTAGAAATAGTATACTTTGGTTAAAATATTAATATATTGAATATTTGATGAGATATAGGTATTTTTATGAAATAAATTTTAACTGCGCATGCGCGAACTACAGGAAAGATTTTTTGTCGTGATTTGATAGTCAATACTATAGGGCAACTCATATAAAAAAAAAACAGTGAAATATCGTGAAAACTCAAAAAGTTACAGAAATAATTGGAAAATTAAGGAAAATATCCTATAGGATTATATGGGACAATGTACATCGTATTTGCAGATTTCCTTTTCGTAATGTTTATATTGTGATTGTAAACCCCTCCCCCCACCACTGGTAGAGAGCATAGTTGAATATAGTTTTCATTAAAAATGAAATCATGATTGAAGTGGATAGTTATATTTTTGAGAAAGTCTAATTGACATTTGCAAATGACATTAAGAATAGTTTTATTCATTTTAAAAATTAAAACATTACCAAAACCCAAGAATTTTTAGAGTGAGGGTTTAGAATTTTCTGAATTACAGATAAATCCAGTATGTTCTTTTAAGTGGGTTTAGAGATTTCTTTTAGTTTAAACTATATATGATAAATAGCACCCATTGCAAATACTACAAAATGTTCCATTCCCCAAATTTACGAAGATTATGAACAAAGGTCGCTTCCATACACACTTGCTGAATTCCCTAACGTCATGGTCAAAACTTCGAAACAACATAAAAACTCATAAGTGTATATCATTGTTTTTAAACTATGTTTAGCTCATCTTTATTCTGTAAAGGAAAAACATTACAGTTTATTTTATCTAATACTATCGTGATATTTTAAACATTAATGATTTCGTTATTCAAAATGGTAAATTGAAAACTAATCTTTTTAGGGATAATTTTTAGTGTTTTATGAAAAAAAAACTATTTCAGGTAATCTGTATTAGTAGGTTTTGATCGTAAGCATTTACAAAATTTTGAAGTAGCCACCGCAGAAAGAGCAATTTTATATTTTCTTACATATCTTTAAGAATACAATTTGAGATGCAACCCGAATCCAGTAGAATAATTAAATGAGATAAATAGCTTGTAACTTTACTTTTACAACATGAATAACTTGTGCCACTTTTCCTACTTTGGGGGGGAGGATGTTTTATTATTTATTTAATTCGCTCAAAAAGTGCATGAGACAACTTGAATTTTGCACTGAAATTGAAAGGAGTTACACAATATAGTACTTGTGAAGTATCGTTTCATAAAATCCCACCTCCCCCCCTCTTTATCACGAAATTCATCATTATAACTATTAACTTGCTCTTGAAGAAAATTGAGAAAATAAAACAATTCACATTTTGCCCAAGCTTTTGGGAAATTACGCCGCTGTGCGATAAAAGAACTTGTAGAAAGCATCGTCAACTAATATTTGCAGCAAAAGTTAACTATCGCAAGTGTCAAAATCAGACAATCTTTCCGTTCAAATCCATATGGAAACAAAAATATATTTCGATTATATGAAAAATTAGTTAATCGTAGGCCATTGAATTAAATCGCTAAAATTATAAATGAAATTGTTATTTTATTCTAGCCATGTTCATGTACTAGTAAAACCAGTCGCTTTCCCGTATCAAAACATGCTGCCCAAAAGTATTACATTTAAGCTATGAAAATATTTTGTGAATAAATATGAAGCGTTATTACATGCTCTTTGTAAACATCACAAGCTTGAACATATGATAAATCTTCTTAAATCCTACGAAAAAATAGTTCCTAATCTTTACTAAAAAACAAGCTAAACTTTAGAAAACCTTTCGCATTCCTACAAACATTTTTTTCGATTTATATCGCGTTGTGCTTATGTTTATCGAACGAAAAATCCAAAATCGGTTATTATGAAACGCTGACCTTGTAAAGGAATTGGAGAGGAATTTCTTAATTTAAACGGAAATATGGAGAGAAAAAATAGGGAACTTGGCTTTTATATTTTTATCATTTCTTTGGGGCTTATCTCTGGAATTTTTATCGAAAGGAAAAAAACATCTAGTTTAAAAGCTAAATTGTAACATTGTAACTTTAAACGTCTGTAATTGTAGATATAAATATACACACACACATGTATACGTACAATCAGTACATTAAAAAAAAGATACACCTTCCTTTATTCGGAGACCTTTTACAATAAAATCCCCCCCCCCCCTAAATGTATTATTAGACTCGGAATATTGTATTTCTTCAAACTATGGAAGCAATTTGTGAAATTGGGGTTTTCTACATGTTAAAACTTGCATCAAATTTGTTTTTTAAATGGAAGCATCCCCTTTGACACCCTATAGAAGTTAATTGGATCAAGGCAAGGCGGAAAGGGATATAGTTTATATTTTTTTTTCATTAGATCTTCACAGAGTTCCGCAAGAAAATTTATTAAGTGTATATCCTCAAATTTATAAAAATTAAATTAAGATCTCAAAGCAAAAACTTTCAGAATCACTCCATTAAAATTGTAGAGGCAATCAATGTATAAAATAAACAAAAAAAACCCTTCGTCTTTTAAATTTTTTTCAAAGGATGTTTTACATAAAATTTCTGTTTCTTGTTTTCGATCTTCATTGTGGTGATTGAGCGATTACAGAACTTAGTACCTTTAAAGCTTCGAAACGGAAAATTTCGCTATACCTCAAAAAATAATTATTTGAATGAAATGTAAACCTCTCAGAATCACTCCATTAAAATTGTAGAGGCAATCAATGTATAAAAAAAACAAAAAAAAAAAACCTTTCGTCTTTTAAATTTTTTTCAAAGGATGTTTTACATAAAATTTCTGTTTCTTGTTTTCGATCTTCATTGTGGTGATTGAGCGATTACAGAACACAGTACCTTTAAACCTTCGAAACGGAAAATTTCGCTATACCTCAAAAAATAATAATTTGAAGGAAATGTAAACCTCTCAGAATCACTCCATTAAAATTGTAGAGGCAATCAATATATAAAATAAACAAAAAAAAAAAAACCTTTCGTCTTTTTAATTTTTTTCAAAGGATGTTTTACATAAAATTTCTGTTTCTTGTTTTCGATCTTCATTGTGGTGATTGGGCGATTACAGAACGTATTACCTTTAAACCTTCGAAACGGAAAACTTCGCTATACCTAAAAAAATAATAATTTGACTGAAATGTAAACTTACACACCCATATTTTTTGACGATGCCGATTCTGTTTATGTAAAACTTTATATAGGTTTTTAATAATATCTGTGTAGTTTAGAAGTAATATGACTTCTACGTTAGAACTACTTTTAATAATCATATTTAATATTTTTGATGTTAACTTCCCTTCTTTATACAAATACAAAACGCATAACGATGAAAGGACTATCACACGTAAGGTTTTTGAGCATTCTTTTGACATTTTATAATCACATTTCGTCAAATCACGTTGTTTTAATAAAAATTGCATTTAATTAAAATTTAATGAAAAACGCATCAACGAGTAATCTCAAACAATGAAGAACGAAAGCCTCTCACGGGCCCACTTGTATATACAAGGGTCAGTCTGAAATTTTTGAGATACAGCTAAATGAAAGAAGTTAAACTTACCAAGTCTTAAGAGTGTCCAAAGTAGTTCCTTTCAACATAAATGGAATATTGCAGACAAATTTTCTAATTTTAAATGTTTCAAGTCATCCATTACTTGATAAAAAAAGTATCCTTTAATAGCCTAATCAGCCCCAACTTCTAAATGAAAACATGTTCCACGTGAATTTTGTTTTAGACTAAAATATAACCAAAAGTCATACACGGCAAAATCAGGAGAATAGGGTAGATATCAGTGACTTTGATATTTTCTAGTTCTGGAAATTTGACTTTCAATTTTGATCAATAATAAGATGCATTATTATGGTGAAGCATAAGTTCCCTAGCATCCATAGAATTTCTGAAAGACACTTAGTGGTGTACTAGTTAGCTGTAACTATTTTCTGTCCCGCTAGCTTTATAGCCTCAACCATTTTCTGCACTTCTGGGGAAAACAGCATACATGACTCTTTTAATTTATCACTGTCTTCACTATTGTTCGTTTTGGATCGTCTTCAAAGACCATACTTTATTTTTTCGACATTTGGAACATCCAAAATAAGATATAAAAATAATGGCAATTAACTGTTAATGTAATGTTAATGTAAATTCATTTAATTATTTTCTTCTATATAATTTGCTCTTTTGCTTTATTTTGAAAACTTTCTGTACTCATTTACCTGAATGATTAATAAATTTAATTATTTATCTACTTTTACAGAGACTTTCACAATATATGTGCTATAGTTCACCAATACCTACTACTTCTGCTACCAACAGCTATCGTTCTACAAAATCTACAGTGCATAAAAAAACATAAGATCAGTTTAATTTTATAAATTTCTATCTACATGAAATCATCTAGTATAATTTTAAGTTAGTAGCATATGCTCTAAAACTAATATTAATAATAAATTGCATTTAAATAATGCAATTGAAAATGAAACTAATATTCGAATGTAATAAAATACAGTGCTGGCCATTAAAGTTGCTTCCCCATGAAGGCGGAGAATAATAAATCGGAAGTTTGACACAAAAGTATAACATGCTGACCTATGCAAATGATTAGTATACCAACGCATGTTCGCAAAAAAAGTAGGAGTAACGCCACATAAAATCTGCGTTATAGAGAAGATTTGCTTCACATTAGCGCGTTGATTAATTATGTGAAAGACTTGTTAAACATCGTATAAGTAGGCTGAATGTGTACTAGCACGTGTCTATTTTTGATCACGGTAGAATCTTATCCTGCAGGTATTGCAGTTTATTGTACTGCGTTATTACTTTTCATTTTGGTCGAAATCCCTCGCTTTTATGCAAATGTGGACTTATTGGGTTCAGGAGAGGCATACAAACAGCCGCGTAGAATCTGAGAGACCCCTAGTCACTATCAACGAAGATTACAGACATAATAGCTATAATAGCTACATGGACATGGACAGAATGTACAGCTACATCATTGCACAGCTTACCCTGAGTCATAAACTTTAATCGCTTACAGGACAAACGATATCTCATCAGAATATATGAAGGCGACTGCAGAACCATTGATTGTTTGTATGGAAACCTCTTCTGCCTGTCTTGAAGTTGCAGCGCATACTGGGAGGGGGATTTCTTGTGCTTCCTACATAGATAATCATCATGATGCTGAATTCAGAACTGTAGACAACGTGATGCGATTTCTGATTCATGTTAGAACTCATTCCCCCCCCCTCCCCCATGCTACAGTGTCAAGCTGCAACGAAGGCTCCCATGCAGAAAATCATGGTGCTGCTGTCGTCATTGCCACACTTTTATGCTGACACTTAATGTCCTGAAAATGTTAGTGTGAAGTGAAGTTACTGAACATCAGTCAATAACGATTGCGAAAAATCTCATGGTAATTTTTGCTACGGCCATTTTCTTCATAAGAGAGGTGATCTCGTATCAATGCCAATACCGAAATATGTACCAGGATTTGAACATAGCAATTTTTGACATATAATAAACGTCCTAAACTCTGAACAAGATGATGGACTTTAAAAGAAAATTAGATAATCTGAATACACTTCTTGTATAACCAGTAACATACAATATATGATCTAATTACTAACGCATAGTTTTGAAATAAATTGCAAGTAATATGCTTACTTATCCAGTTTAAAACGCTACTGTGAGGTTTTATGCAAAATATTTCATTACAAATATGACCATATTGAATTCTGAAATTTAGTTTCATATAGCAAAAGTTGTTATATTCTTCATAAAGGACCACAAAAATATCACGTTTCAGACATATTTCTTACTTAGCGAGCGCACCTTCTCTTATAATTATATCATATACTTTTTGCCAGCGCCATAAAATGCTTCCGTCTAAAGCAGAATTCCCTTATGTACAGATTCGTTATTACAAGTATTACTGTGTTCTAAAGTATTATTTTCATTAGCATTAAATTAAATGTTTAAGGCTAGATTTTTGATAAAAGATGACGCTTTCACGGGTTTTACTCTAGTGCCATTTTATAAAACTGCTAAAACTAATACTGCTTAGTTTTTCTTACCTATAATATATATTATTCTGCACAAATCTCCATAGTTGTACTATATATACTTAGAACAAATTATACATTAGAAAATTTATATCATATATTTTTAATTTAAAAAAGATTTTACTATAAAGTAGTATTTTTTAACATAAAACATTTTTTTTAAAAACGACGTAAATTTATTACTAATACAACATGCAAAAGTAAAAAAAAAAAAACGAAAAAAAACGAAGGAAGTAAAAAACATGGGAAATTGAATAAGTGAAAGTGGTGATAAAACAATCAACAAAGAAGAATAAATATTTATCCAACTTTACAGAATTCGGCTCTATAACATTATGTAAAAAGAAGAATGTTTTATTTATGCTAAACTATTTAAAAAAGAAACTTGGTTAGCCTAGATCTCTAACGAAAATTTAAATTAGCTAAATGTAGCTAGCAAATTTTAAAAAAATGTTCTTGGGAGAATTTCTTTAGACTGTTATCAAACAATACGTTTAAATGAAATAATTTATGAATGTTGAAAATTTCTTTTAAAAGAAATGATCATAACTGTTCAAATTTATTCAAAATTTTACATGTAGTTTTACAAGTATTAAATAAATAATGAATTCAAAAAACTAGATCTTGAAAACTAGGAAAATATTCTAAATACAAAGCTGAATTTAACCGTTTATTAGTATTCTCATCGTGTTCTGTAACTCTACTTTTAAGCATTTTCACTGTAAATAAAATAAATCTGTAAAAGACACATAAAAAAATATAAGTTCCATTGTAAAATAAATAATAATAATACGATGAGAATAAAAAATACAGTGCTGGAAAAAAGATAAAAACGTGTTATAAATTGTCAAATCTAAAATTCTGCACACACTATTTAATCTAATTTACTATTTTTTTTATAAATATAAATATATTTAAAATTCTTTATCCTTTAAAAATTTGGCATTATTATGTAGCTTTTTTTATGTTATTTTAATTATATTTGCAGGGAGAGGAAATTGGAAAAAAAAGGATAGCGACAGCATAGAATTCACCTAAAGATAATGACATTAACTAATAAAATTACCATTATTTTCACTGAACTATATCGTTCTGGAAGTTTAACAGGTTGCGAGAGGTGTTGTTTTTTTAATACCACTATTTCTGCCTTATTTATTCACTAGTTTGGCACTAATTTTTACCTTATTTAATCGCATAAATCTTCGATTTGATAAAGAAAAGGTTATTACTCGGAAATTATTATAGTCAAATGTAAGCACCAAACATGCACCCTGTTGTAAAATCTGAGTATTTTAAGAGTGCGTTTGTGGAATTCAATCCCAATATTTTGATTGCATATTGTCCCAATCAAAACACATCCACCTCCATATTTCCGTTTAGTGAATACTAATTTTCACGGCGGAGATCATACCTGTAATAACGAAAGTATTAGGTTTATTTAAATTGAAATTCTTGAAGTAATAGAAAATTGCAATCAGATACGTTGTTTCAGAGAAAGTAAGAAGGTGTAATTTTCTCTTCATTAGATTGAAATTTTGCCATTTCGTCGTTACGTAATTAACTAGGAGTTATTAAATTATTTATGTAAGGTTAGAAAATATTACCGCATTTACATTTGCGATGAATCCTTTTACCAAATTTAAAATATTTATTTATTTTCTGATATGTACTGGTTGCTGTAGTAATGATTAAGCTATGTTGTAATGTTTAAGCTATGTTGTAATGCTTATTAATCCATGTAGGGGAAAGTCGGGTAGCCGCGGACATTTCAATTTCTCAGAATTTCAAAGTGTTGCGTAAATAAATAGATTGTAAACGAACGCCCTATAGAGTCGAAACAAATACAGTTTAACCCTTAATTGCATAGTGATGTAAATTTCCATCACTATTTATTTAACTTTTAATAAATAAATCAACTTCTTCACCACCACTATATTTATATAGAAATATTAATCCAGTAAATTTCCCGTGAACTATGTTGCTGAACAAAGTTTAAAATCTATCTTCAAATTTCTGGTGTCTAATATTTAATATATGTATAAAACAACACAATTGTAAAAGAAAAACTCATGCAAAGAAGGGTTAATTTCGCCGTGGGCGCCGAGTAAGTTTGTCGTCAGTAAGTGTTTTGTTTTCGTCAATAAATTTTCGACAAAACGAGACAGAATGCATCATATGCGGAGAAACATTTGAAAGACTGGATTCAGTGCCAGGAATGCAAAGACTGGGCCCATGAAGATTGTGTTTATATATATGCATCGGATTTTTATTATAATTGTGATGTTTTTAAGGCCAAAAAAACGGTTGGAACATCATTGATTAATATGTTCGGCGCTACCCGCCGTTTCTTGTGACGCAAAAAAAATAAGGGCAAACTATTTTCAGTGTATTTCGTTAAATAATTAGATATTATCAGCAATGTTTAATTAAAATCATTAAAGAAGTTCGTAATTTTATTTTAAGTATAAAATAAAGACAGAAATTTTATACATTTGATTTTATTGGCAATTTATCCAAGTGTCCGTGGCTACCCGATCTTCCCCTACTGAAAATGTTAATATGCTGGCGACGTATACCAGGGATGGTATTTTTGACAGTACAAAATCTTTTAAAGTCCATAAGAACGGCAATTAATAACTTTAAAACACTGAGTCCGTATTGACAGATGAGTAGTGGATGTAGGTAACTTTAGGAGTCGAAATCACATAACGACACTTCTTTTATTAGGAAAACCAGGTTTTAAAATCTTATACAAAGAATTCAGTAAGAGAAAAAAAATTAAATTTTACATAATGTTTACAATAGGCTAGTCGGAGCGGGAGTAACAAATCTTTCTCACTCAGAGGCTGAAGCTGACGAAATATTTTGTGGCGAGAAAAGAGTTGAGAAGAGACATATGGAGAGATTCGTTACGCTTAAATTTTTATGAGTATAAACTAGAACCATTACAAATTTTTACACCACAAATGATTAGAATGAAAGGTGAATAACCTACTAAACGCATGAGTGAAAATTACAGGAAGTTACTAGATAAACTGGAAGCGGAGAACTAAAGTTAACTAGCGGGCGCCAGAGAATTGTATCTAAGATAATTAAAAAGCCATCTGGGTTACTAAATAATGTAGTAATTTTATAAGTTACAAGAAATTGGACGGCTAAAAGTGCTAACGAACATCAGCATAAACATAACGTGTTATCTTGTTATTGCTAACTGAAATGTAATTTGGGATACGGAACAGATTTCTGCTTGCTACTACTAGGCGAATAAAATCGTTATTTTTCTATTTAGCAGAGCAGAATGCGATCAGGAAAATACATAGGATGTATTTAAAATGAAAGACTAATTTTAGGAAATGAGAAAAACAGGGAATAAATAACTTTGCAAATAAATTATTATTTTAATATAAAATTCAGTAGCAATTAATATAATTTTGAGGCGGGGAGGGGGAGCAAATGATATAAACAGTTAATTAAAAATGCAATATGTCACGTTACATCTTCGTCACAGACTTATATATACTTCAAAAAATTGTTAAAAGTATAAAAGTAATTAAGACACATTACGCCAGCAATTGCCAATTTCCGGATCTTAATCTGGATTCTAAACTACTACGGATATCTAACCAAAAACTAAGATTCCAACTGAAGGTTTTCAAAAGTTCTTGATTTTTGAGGGACATACAAATTTTCAGAGTAAAATTAAAGGTTCATCGTGGCACAACTAATATTAAGTTTTTGCGAATAAATCGTCTGGCTGTATTTGACTTATACTGTGCTTGAACTGTATTTGTACTTGACTTATACTGAACTTGAACATTTGGAAACTTTCTGTAATGGCCGGACTATGCACGAACTGGTCACTAATCCCAATGCCAGTTTGATAACAATGATATTTTCTTGAATGTGAATAAATAATGATTGCTTGACTGAGAAATGGTTATATCTATTTCCTGTATAGCATAAGATTTTGCGATTAATATTGGATAAAAGTTCTGATTCCGATGTTTTTAATACTAAATATACCCCGAACCATGGTCATTTGACCGGTACCAAATGAAAATATTTTGATTCAAACCAGAAATTTCTTCGTAAAATAAATATAAAATAAATCACACAAAAATAAGTTAAATAAAAAAGTTATAGTTTTAAATAAAAATTCTGGTTTGAAATATTTTTATAAAAATTGAGTAAAATTCCCGCTGCGTTTAGTTTTAATGTGTCGTCATTTGGGGATAGGAATAAGTCTATTAACAAGATACAATGCTAACGGAAAATTCGATTATGATCGACTATATATGCCAATATAAACAAACAAGCGCAGTTTTTTTATCTCTCAATGTGTTAACCTGATTAGTTGTATAGATTGTGTTTTATCGTTACAAGATGATTCACTGTGATTGATTTCATAGTAAGAACCATTCTGAAATATTTAAATACGCATTTTTATCTTACATTTCTGTGCTTAAATCACAATTGTTTTTCAACATCGCATGCTCAATTTTCAGAAAGGGTAAAATAATAATCTGGCAACTATTTTCGAGCGGTTCTTCTTTTTAGCAATTACCCAATACCTTAACCATTATAGCAGTTATTAATAAGCCAGTGGCTTATATTCATAAAATACTAATTGAGAAATATTATTTCTAATGAGAGGTGTCAAATAAAAATGTAACTTACGAAAGAACAAAAAATGACATTTTTTCATATGTTTTGACACTATATTCAATAATCTGTATTTTTTTAATGAAAATATGATGCTTTTCAAGAAATATTTTTCGGCGGTAATGAGTCATTTTTTTACTTATTGCACCGTAAAACGTGTTTATATAGAAAACTACATTCTCTTTTATGTATTTGGAAATCATTAAGTCTTAGCAATTCAAAACTCGCAGTTCAGTATAAAAATAAAATATTCAGTTAAATTGATGGCATTGAGCTCACAGGCTATTCACACTAATTGTATATTATACTCTTATTTCAAAGAATAATGCCCCTCGAAAAAGAAAGAGATCGACCATAAATTAAGTGGGGGATTAGCCTCCCGTTTCCCTCCTTTATACTTAACCAATGAACCCCCAAAACTAATCAGGAAAGCGCCTTACCACAATGAATCTATGTACAAAATCTGAAGCAAATTGGGTAATTCTGCATGAAAAATCCATTTATTTAAGTTAAGGGGGGATTAAGCCCCTCGTTTCCCCTTTATACTTAACCAATGAAACCCCGAAACTAATCAGGGAAGCGCCTTATAACAATCAACCTATAAACCAAATGTTAATCAAATCGGATAATTTCGCATGAAAAACACATTTATCTAAATTAAGGGGGTATTATCCCCCCCGTCGCCCCCCCCCTTTATACGTAACCAATGAACCCCCAAAACTAATCAGGGAAGCGCCTTATCCCAGTGTACCTATAAACAAAATTTGAATCAAATCGGATAATTCTGCATGAAAAACTCATTTATATAAATTAAGGGGAGGATTAATCCCCCGTTCCCCGCTTTATACTTAACCAATGAACCCCCAAAACTAATCAGGGAAGCGCCTTATAACAATGAATCTATAAACAAAATTTTAATCAAATCGGATTAATTTGGCATGAAAAACACATTTATCTAAATTAAGGGGAGAATAGCCCCCCCCTTTTATACGTAACCAATGAACCCTCAAAATTAATGAGGGAAGCGCCTTATCCCAATGTACCTATCTTCTATATATATATTTGTCTTACGTGGCGCGGAAATAGGGTTGAATTTCTACCTTATCGTTGGCAACAATCGTAGTTTCCAGAGCTCACACCAATGAACAGACAAGATTGTGTTAGCTCCACCTCCAATATGGCGTCAGTGTCAGAGCACTGAAACTCAAGTTAGCAATTATTAAAAATAAAATAATATGAACGTAATCCAAAGCGTCTGAGATGATTCCTCATTTTAATTATGAATAATATTGTCGTTTAATTATGAGTAATATTGAATTCTCAACTCTTATTTAGAATTTATTTACGAATTTCACTCACACAAAAAATCGGAGATAATAAAATATAAACTTTCTAGAATCCCCTGCTGCCATCTGTTGATGTTTTATTGAAGTAAAAATTATTTTCTTCAATTTCAATGAAATTAAAAATTTCTTTTGCAGAAATCTATGATTTTCTTCAATTTTAATGAAGTTAAAAATTTCTTTTGCAGAAATCTATAATCAATTAGAATAGTAAAATATTGAACGAAATTTAAACAATCATTGATGATAAACTATCTTCCTACCACGTAGTGTTTTTTTTTTTTTTTTTTTTTTTTTTTTTTTTTTTTTTAAGTGAATTTAAGCCGTGTTGTACAATATTATAGGTGCAATAAGTTTTAAACTATATGTTTCCAAGATCCTTTTTTCATAGTATTTAAATGATTTATATGTCCATTAGTAGCATCAACTAAATGCATTTTTAGTTGTGTTTTCAACGGATTTTTTGATTACTTTTTTACATTAACAAAATTGTCAATTTCATATGTTCAAATGATTTATTGTAGTACTTATTCCGGCTAGAATTATTAGAAAAATAAAAAGGGGCGAGCGAGCGAAGCGAGCTGGGAGCACGTAGCGGTCTCAATGTGAATTGCTTAGCAATTCACGGGGGGTTTGCGGGGGGGTTAGCGTTAGTGAGTAGGGGGCTGAGCCCCCTAGTAAACAAAATTTGAGTCAAATCGGATAATTCTGCATGAAAAACCCATTATATAAATTAAGGGGGGATAGTCCCCCGTTTGCCCCTTTATAATTACCCAATGAACCCCCAAAACTAATCAGGGAAGCGCCTTATCACTATAAACCTATAACCAAAATTTGAAGCAAAACGGATATTTCTATCAAGAGTTA
This sequence comes from Maratus michaelseni, assembly GCA_963931845.1. NCBI lineage: Eukaryota > Metazoa > Arthropoda > Arachnida > Araneae > Salticidae > Maratus > Maratus michaelseni. The sequence continues at coordinate 285,882,446 of OZ007587.1, forward strand.
TCGACTTACGTATAGTCGTGAAAAAAAAACTGAACACCCCCCACTAACTCTGCAACAAATTATAGTAGAAGGAAGTGACTGGTACCAAACGATTGGAAATAAAGTCTACTTTTAAATGATGTATATAAAATTTGCTTAGGGGGTCATCTACATATAAAAACACACCCAAACTTTGTTTTTTTCAATAGCAAGACTCAAATTTGACAACATATTTGAAATCTGCAGTTCAAACTATGCCTAGATACCAAATTTCATTAAATTCCTACGATTAGTTTCTGAGAAATTAATTACTTTATAATGAGCATATTTAAGGGGCTGTATCCAAATTGAAGTTCGGTTCTCGATTGTTGAAATGCTGCAGAATGTCACTTCTTTTAATGTATTATGTTTTACCGATATGACCATTTTACTCACTTAATAAGTTTCGGTTATTGTTATATGCGGTAAAATAATGTTTACAACTGTTGAATTATCCGATTTTAACCCCTTGGGGACAAGTGACACGTATACGTGACGCATAAGATGCTCAGAATTCTCGATTTTTCCCGCCAGTTATTTTTTATTGTAAGCTTTGCCTTACTATATCTTAGCATTTCCACGATTCAATCAGACGAAAATTTCTGTTTTAAAAAACCGGTGGTAAATTATTAAAAATTCTGTAATAGACGCACTTCACGAAGGGGTTAAAAAACCATAAGATTATTTGTAATTAAAATAGTTTTAGAATATGTAAATGTTATTGGAATTTTACATGTGCTTTTATAATGCTGTTTCTCAGATTTAACTCGCCCTTTTTTTTAGTTTATTGTCAGAAACGTGAATAATAGTGACAAATACAAAATGTAGAATTTAAAAAAATAGTATAAAGCAGCGTAAGGAATCAAAGTAAAAAAAAAAAAAAAAACGCAGATAAATTGTTTTTTAGTCTGAAAATAAATCCAGACATTGCTTTTTTTTTTAGTAGCGAGGAGGGGGGGGGGTGTCGCAGGATTTATATTCCGATTTATTTGAAGACCTAAAACTAAATCTATGTTATAAAGACATCTGAATAACTTTACATTCGTTATTCTCCTTCGGAATAGGGTTAATAATTCTATGATTAAACCTATTCTGGTAGTTCATTTGAAATTTTACAATTAACTCATTAATGCCTCTTGGCAAGAAAACTTACCGTTTGCCATTTATTATTATTATTATTATTATTATTATTATTATTAGATTTTTTTGCACACTGCTAGCGATTGGGAAATAATCTTGCCTATCAGAAAACCATAAAAATAACTTGTATTTTTTTTTTCAATTAGCCTGTTTAATCGAATAGATCAAAATACGAAAGTTATAGAAGAAAAAGTTTAATTATTTTAAGTTCGTTATTAATGGAATAAAAACTGAACATCCATACATATTTGTAAAGATTACAATTTTTGATTGATATACAAAAGTTAATAAAAGTTTAAATTAGCATTTTTAAGTAACAAATACTTTCGCGTTAATACTTTATCTAACAACCATTTAGTGTAATATTGCAAACAATTTAACAAGATTTGAGAAAATCTTGTTTTAATCCCAGCCTATGAGTATAATATTTTCTCAAACAGGGATGAGCGCGCTCCGACCCGAATATCGATTCTTACCAATAAATTTTAATAGTATTCTCCAACGTAAAGAATTTCAGAAATTTTGTTCTTGAATAAGGTAACAAATACTATTAAAATTTAGTGGTGTCAATCGGGATTTCGAGTCGGAGCGCACCCATCCCTGTTCAAACTATGCTTTAATGCACATCATAGACGGCCCCTTAAAGCAGCATCTTGCCGTTTTTTAAGCGTAATTTGAAAACTACTTGGTAGAAAAATTTAAAATTTTGAATACACATAAAGCAGGACATAATAAATATAAATCCATCAAAAAAAATTGTAGGTTGCAATTCATAATTTTTTCGAATATTACTTTCATAATTCATAATTCATATTATAAAATTATAAAAATTACAAATTTGACATATTTATGTCTGGGCTTTTTAGTATTATAACCAAAAAAAATTAACACATTAGAATTATAATCTCTGGAGATATTAATAAAAATATGAAAATGTAATTTAACATTAGAGGCTCTAAAATTTGAATGTTTATAACTCGAAAACTTATCATCCAAATGACTTAAAATTTTGTATCTAGGCATAGTTTGAACCGAAGATTTAAAATATCATGTCAAAAGTGGGTGTTGCCATTGAAAAAAATAAATTTTAGGCTTGTTTTAATATGTAGATGGCCCCTTAGGCAAATTTTAGATATATAATTTAAAAGTAGACTTTATTTCCAATCGTTTGGTACCAGTCACTTCCTTCTACTACAATTTGTTGCAGAGTTAGTGGGGGGGGGGGGGGTTGCAGTTTTTTTTTCCACGACTGTACATACGTACATACAGAACTGGCGGGCACATTAGTTCTCAGGCTTTGATAGTGTGTGAGCTAATAAAAAGTTATCGTAAAACCACATTAAAATCTTTCCTGATTTTAATTAAATATTTTTTGTTTTAATGAGTTTGTAATGCTTCAAGTGATCTTACATTGTTGTAAATATTTCTAAAAAGAAAATTCATATTTGAAACTTTAGAAATATTTTAGAGTCTTAAAAATAAATTAGGTTGCAATGTATGATTTAAAATTCATAAAAATGAGAGGGAGATGTCATTTCCTACAACCCACAAAAATGAAAAAAAAAAAATTACAAATATAATTTTATAAAATATATCAAAAACTTTGTAATATTTTAAATAAATAATAATTTAAATCTTTATATTTTTTAGTTATTTATTTATTTTGTAAATTTTCAAAATGATACAAGTAGTTTTATATTATAATTTTTCCATTATAAGGTTTTTGAAAAAGATTCTTTTGTATGGCTCTAAAAGAAGTTTTAAGGTAAATATCTTTTGAAATTTTCTATCGTCTTTTTAACAAATAATGCAAAATTTCAAATTTAAATTGGACTTTTTTTTTAGCGGAATAATAAGACTAAGACATGTACTTTCATTCATGATAAAATCACAAAAAAAAAAAAAATCTTGTTTACTATTATGTGGTTATATGAGAAAAATTGAGTGGGAGAGCTGTTTTCACATAATGAGGAGTTATTCGTTACCGGGACAATAAAAACACAATTGTTCCATGTATTTTAAAAATATGTATCATTAAAATTTAAAAAAAATGCTAAAATTTATAATATAGAACCCTCTCAACTCTTGTTCAATGTATGAATGTACTACAATAACAATCTTCTCACAAAAAATGCACTTTTACTATTATAGAATGTTTAAAACTTTAATGGAATATAATCGATGGATCCATTTGGTAATTTATAACTTCACTGTAAGAAAACAAAAAAATAATATTTCTTAATCTACGGAAATATAATAAAACCACAAACGAAAATATACAATAAATTTTCCCGAGTTACCCATGATTCCATGATTTCCATTCTTTATCTATAGAAACCTCAAAAGCAATATGTTTTCGATATTTAAAGCGTCATTTATCAAAACAAAGTTACTTTTGATGCCCCTAATTTTCGGAAAACTTTCCGAGTACTTTTTACTTTCTTCAATCTAATAGAAGAAAGTATTGTAATCGAAATTTTTTTCGACTTCCAGTTTTCGACGGATTTACACGTTTTAGGGGTGAGAGATTCCGAAAAACATGTCATTACAAAATGTCTGTCTGTCCGTCTGTCTGTCCTCATTGTATCATCGAAAAGTGTATGAAGTTATGCTTCAAACTGAACCAATTTGTTTTCTTTCTTTTCTGCTATGACCAGCAGGTTCCACTTGAATTTGGGGATATTTCGAGGAAAGGGGGCACTCTGATCGTGATTTTTGTTCCATTTTCACCATTGTAACATCGAAAAGTGTATGAAGTTATGTAGATAAGTGAACCAAATTTTTTGTATATGTTTCTGACTATAGCCTGCAGGTCCCAGTTGAATTTGTGGATATTGCGCCTGGAGGGGGTGCTGTGATAGTCATTTAAAGATTTCAATTTCAAAAAGTTGTACAAAACAATTAGAAATCCTAAAAACTTTGTGAGTTAAATGTTCGGCCTGATCCAAGGATTCCTGAGCATTTCTTCTTTTGTCTCTATCTTAAAAAATGGCTGATATATTGCAGTTTGAAATTATAGGGTGGCTGACATTTTGAAACAGTACAGCAGGATTCCTCCATAAATTAATTAATTAATGAGTTTTAGTGAACATGGTTTCGCCATATGTTCTTTCTTTGTTGTAACCATCGTTTCAACACTTACATGCTTAACACCAGTGCTTGACAAATGCGGTCACCAGGTCGCCACTAGCGACCAAGTTTTTCTATCTGGCCACCAAGTTATTTAATCTGGCGTTTTTATTATTATCATAATTTTTTGTAGAAAATTGATCTAAGAAGTTGACTCTAGAACACAAACGGCATAAATATTTAAATAATATGAAGATTAAAATAATAAAAAAAATATTTGACTGACTTCGACAGGAAAATAAGCAAAAATTGTTTTTCTGTTTCACTATTTCATCCTTTCCCCCTCATCAGATATAGATTTCGTAGCACTCGTATCCGAACATTGGTAGCTTTCGGCAATCAGCATTTTCCGAACATGTCGGTTAATCCAGCTTTTACAGAATTTCTCTCTCTCTTTTTTTTCTTTTTTACAGATAAATAATTTTGATAAATTTCATAAGAAAACTGTGTTTATATTATCTTTCTAAATTATGTAACAATTCCAAACTATGTAACAAATAATCCTAACATTATGCTTATTATTATTTTTCTCAATTAATTCATAAAAAACTTTTGTTCCTTTTGAAAATCAGTGTTGGGAGAAGGGGAGCGGGTTAATATTTTTTACTGGCGACTAGAATTTTTTGTTGGCTACCAGATGTTCTCATATTTGTAAAGCCCTGCTTAACACTATATATTTATATTCGCCAACGTCAAATTCTCGCCAAGCTTGGCGACAATTGGTGAAATATCGCCAAATCTGTCGGCAAAATACGTTGCCATATATGAATCCAACTTGGCTATGCCTGTCTAATTTGGCGATATTATCATTCCAATTCAATATTGACGAGAACTGGGAATGACTCTTCTGTAATCGGGTTGCGCGCATTTTAGCTTCGTGCATTTTCAGTAGAATTAGCTAAAATCTCAAAACCAAACAATAAAGAGGCTATATTTTCCTGACGGTACAGGCCAGAAGGACTTTTCGTAGTTTAATATAATACATCGGCTTCTCGCATCCAGGTAACCCGACGATTCGTAACCAGCTGACGTACAACAGAATGACGAAAAATATTGTTTTTTTTTTTTTTTTTTTTTTGGTGGTGTGATAGCGAACTTTGAAGTATTAACATGTATGAGATAGCAGAAAATTTTGGGGTTGGGATATCCGACAAGTTTGGTGTAGTAGTCAATTTTCTCAAACCAGTATTTAGGATGTTATCAGTTCTTAATTAAACATGTTCAGCTGAGTAATTGAATTTATACATGCAAGAGTAGCAAAAGAATACTAATTTTAATATTATTGTTAATGCTATTAATCTATCATATTTGTCTGTAAAACATGTTTGCTGACACACGAAATTGTTTACTTGAGAATTGATAGCATCAGAAAAGCCTCGTCGAGTTCGGAAGACTGATTAATGACACTAAAAAACTATTTGGAAATGTTTCCGAAAAGCAAAAGAAACTTCCAGTGACAGCAAAAGAAACTTTTGTTTGATGAATGTTTGTTTAAATCTCGAAAATAGAATGGTCTCTACGCTTTCTAATGATAAAGAACGCTTTTCGGAATCATGGGTTACTCGGAAGAGGTTATTGTATATATTTCGTTCGTGGTTGTATTATATTTTCCTAGGTTGAGAATCAACTGTTTTTTGTTTTCTTTTACAGTGTGTCTAAAACTATTATGGGCATCTCTCAATTTTAATGCATTACAATTATATTAGTTAATATTTTTCCGTTATAAATAGCTCATAACACCGTCGTATTCTTTTTTGTTTTGTTTTTCAAAGTTTTACTTTATTATACATATTAGAGGACCCAACCCGACTTTCCCTAGTTATAGAAAGTATGTGAAAGCATTTTTTTTCATACTATAATAGATTTTTTACATTATATATATTTTTTTTTGATGGTCCACTAACAACGTGGAAAAGCATTTATACATGAAAAATATCAATTATGTGTTCAAATAAAGTTTATTAAAAGCGATACTTTCACATTGCCCGTATGCCATGAGTTAATAGCCCAAGAAACCGCCAAAGATTTTGCTGGTTAGCAAAATCTTTTTGAATCTGACAATTCCAGTGGTTTAAGAGCGTAGTTCGATTACGTGTCTGTCAAATTTGTATTTTACGTATACTGTTTTATTATCATATATTCTAATTCGAGCAAATCTTGTGTGTGGTTATATATATATATATATGCAAATTTTATCTTAAAAACGGCTCTAACGATTTTGACGAAACTTCGTATCCTACCGTTTTGGGGCACCAGAAAACCATTGGGCTAGGTCACATGTTCGAGAAAATTCGATTAGTGGGTCATTTTGGGTCATTTTGGGTCATGGTCTAGCTAATTGTATCTACAAAACGGTTCAAACGATTTTGACGAAATTTTGTATCCGACCATTTTCGGGCACGAGAAGACTATTGGGCTGGGTCACATGTTCGAGAACTTTCGATTAGTGGGTCATTTTTGGGTCAACGCGGGTCAAATTAATTTTATCTAAAAAACAGCTCTAACGATTTTGATTAAATTTTGTGTCCTACGAGTTTCGAGCACGATAAAATCATTGGGCTAGGTCACATGTCCGAGAAAATTCGATTAGTGGGTCATTTCTGGGTCATTGTGGGTCAAGATCTAAAAAGCGGCTCAATTTACACTAAATTTTGCATGCAATGGTTTTCGAGCACGAGAAGATTGTTGGGCTAGGTCACATGTTCGAGAAAATTCAATTAGTGGGTCATTTTGGGTCATTTTGGGTCATGGTCTAGCTAATTTTATCTACAAAACGGTTCAAACGATTTTGACGAAATTTTGTATCCGACCATTTTCGGGCACGAGAAGACTATTGGGCTGGGTCACATGTTCGAGAACTTTCGATTAGTGGGTCATTTTTGGGTCAACGCGGGTCAAATTAATTTTATCTAAGAAACGGCTCTAACGATTTGATTAAATTTTGTATCTTACGATTTTCGGGCACGCGAAAATCATTGGACATCACATGTTCGAGAAAATTCGATTAGTGGGTCATTTCTAGGTCATTGTGGGTCAAGATCTAAAAAGCGGCTCAATTTACACTAAATTTTGCATCCAATGGTTTTCGAGCACGAGAAGACTGTTGGGCTAGGTCACATGCTCGAGAAAATTCAATTAGTGGGTCATTATGGGTCAAGCTATTTTATCTTAAAAACGGTTCAGAGGATTTGAAATAAATTTAGCACCCTACAGGTTTAGGGAACAAGAAGACTGTTGGGCTAAGTCACATGTTCGAGAAAATTCAATTAGTGGGTCATTTTGGTCATGGGTCATGATATTTGAACTCAAATTTAATTTTGACCGATCATAGCTCGGTCTTCCCTGCTCGTTTTTATTTATTTATTCAAGAAATTTCATTTTCGTTATGTAATATCAATCGGAAACAAATGCTGATTTATTTATATTGTGCAAACGGGTTAATCTCTCTTAATCAGGCTGCACGCGATAAAGATAGATTTTTTTTAAACATTTTGGCTTGAAAATTATTTTTAAAAACATACAATGTAGCGCAGATGTGTCAATTTTGCGCCCCTATTTTACTATTATGTTGGTACGCTTACTATGTATGCAGTTTTGGTACACGTGGATGAATATTTTTAACGAAATTTAACTTGCAAATTAAAAAATTCGGCCTAGAAGCCACGTGTGTTTAATATTTATTATTTCTCTTCTATCGTCGAAATAGTGGAAGTTATCCGATTGCCGACTTTATGACGTCATAAGCAGAAGCAAAAGTTTAATTTAACATCATGGATAATTAATTAAATCTTCGAACAAACGAATGTACGATAACAAATCTGTGTCCAAATATCTTTCATTAAAAAAAAAAGAATGATGTAATTTGATGCAGTAGTTTGTTATCATGGACTGTCGAAAGAAAATGCTTAGCGTTCTAATTATATAGATAAAATCAGTAAATTGCGATACAGTTTATAAACAAATTGTATTTAAAAGGGCATTTGTTTCTCTATTTGACGGTGTAAAATTTTAAATTTTGTGATGATCAGATGTTTTAAAAAAATGCAATGATGGTATTATGAGCGCATTTAAACAACCTTCAAACAAAATTCGTCCAGAAAGGCTGTAAATATTATATTACATTACATTAAAAACACACAAAACATTTTTTTAAATTGGATATTTTTTTACCTTATCGGAAATTAGGTGGGAGTAAAAATCGATGCTTATCTGCCCAGCTCTTTCGTAACTCTCCATCGCTGTAACCTATGCCACGAGCAAAATATTTAATCTAAACGTTGAAACAGACAAAAATTGATTATCCACGTCGTGCCCTCTCGATAAAAGTAGAATAATATTAGATTAAGTTCGTTATAGAAATTCTTGCACCTACAACAAATAAAATACAATGCCTTAGAACGATTGCAAGTAACTTCTGGTAAGATAAGAAAAGGATATTTAATCTGCTAAAAGTTTTCTCTAACTTCATTAAATGTGCAAATTGTTGTGTATTTGTTAGAAATGAACAAAAATGAAAAGCATTTGTGTTATTCTGTGTCAAGAAAAGAAAAGCGATTAAAATTTAATATTTCCTGAGAATTACGTTAACAGATGCAGAAATAAAATGTTAAATGTTATATGGGGACAAAACATATGGTACACAAAATCGCATGTTAGACTAAACGCGATATTTATGTGTGTGTGTGGAGGGGGCGGGGGGGGGATAATAAAACAGAATTGATAGAAGAAAAAATATCTGGAAATAAAAAGGGAATTAAAAGAAAAATTTAAGAAACTGACGAGATAAAATATACCATCTGGCAATTCAATGAAATCCCTTATAGCTAATAAATATTAGTTATATTGGTTACATTAGGGTTCAATATTGCATTTATTTGAATTACGTCAGTTGCAGTACCAGCATTGGTTAAGTATTAGCTTTACAATTTGCAAAAAAACAATATTTAAGAATTATTGGCTTTACATTGAAAATAATAGCGATGAAATGGTGAAAAAAATTCTGCAAATATTAGTAGCCCAGTGGTTGGGGACAAAAAAAAAAAGGCCGAATTCGGAATTAATTAGCAGAAAACTGGAAACTGTTTTAATCCCTTTAGTTTATGTCTGTAATGAACATACTAAGTATTCCCCGTCATACTAGGTGAGCTTTATCCGCAATGTACAGATTTATAATCGGAAAACGCACTTTATTACATTACCATAACACTATCTTAAAACAACCTCTCAAAACTTTTGTCTGTACAAATGTTGTAGAGCTTAAAATTCTGAGTAAAATGAGTACCCAAACTTCATATCTTTGTTGACCATTAAGATCACAACTCTGTATCAAAGTTTTGCTAAATCGCTGATCAAGAATTTGAAGCCAGAACAGACCAAGTTATCAATTCATCTTACCTCCAATTTTACATGCATGTAATTTTTTTTTTATTATTGAGGCCTTCACAATATTTTTTTATTATTTTAGAGCTTTAGTTTGGATATTTTCAAGATGATGGATTAACTACTTGAGTACGGGTTAGTACTGGCGACTATTTTAATATTTACTCGTACTATTTGAAAAAAAAATCTTTATGGTAATTTTTTAAGTATCCTGGTTTAAGTATATGGCAGAGATTATATTTGAAAAAGTGGAGTGAACAGAATAAATAAATAGCGGTTGGAATGACATATGTCACAATTCAGTAATCAAATTGTTAACAGAGAAAAACATCACTGGAAAGCTTCAGTAATGTTTGAGAGGAAGACAGAAAACAACAAGATTCATGTTAAGCACTTACCGGGTGTCCCAAAAATGACTGATGGATTTTAAAATTCAATAACTAGCAAACGGTGACAGATATTAAAAAATTCTTGCAGGAGGGTTATGTACGATGTCGGGAGTTTTTTTACTGTGATTCTTGATTTTAGTTCGAATTTCAAACAATAGATGGCGCTGACAGCGGTTGCCGCTCATTCGAGGCCGAAACTGACGTCACTCAGCATTGATGCGAAGAAAGGAGATTAAGGCTATGAAGTGGGTCTCATTCGCCAGTACAATTTTGCTCTTAGGCCCCGATTCAGAATCCCAGATCACTCGAATGAGACCCACTTCATAGCCTTAATCTCCTTTCTTCGCATCAATGCTCAGTGACGTCAGTTTCGGCCTCGAATGAGCGGCAACCGCTGTCAGCGCCATCTACTGTTTGAAATTCGAACTAAAATCAAGAATCACAGTAAAAAAACTCCCGACATCGTACATAACCCTCCTGCAAGAATTTTTTTAATATCTGTCACCGTTTGCTAGTTATTAAATTTTAAAATCCATCAGTCATTTTTGGGACACCCGGTATTAATCAATTGAATTTACAGTATAGTTTCTGTCTAAACTACTACAAAAAGTATTGAAATCACTTCAGTTGCTATCGAGTAAAATATACATGAATGTCAGCTGTTTTGTATGTCATTTCGCAATTGTTATCACAATCATCAAATCTTAGTTTTAAAAGAACAAATATTATGAATACTTTTCTTCAGTCTTTCGAAGCTTTTAAACTTTTATCAATTTAACTTAAAATGCTCTATATCTGTCTATTATAATCTATTAAAATCGTAAAACCATCTTAGTTCTTTCAGTAACATACTGAAATTTAAAATCGTGCCATTTGTAGAACTTGAATTCCCACTAGATTCAAGACTCCCGCAATCTCCTTTGTTCGCTCCTCCACCCCAGTCCAGCCCCTTTATTTTCAACTTCCTTAACTGTAATATGTACGTAGTTTTATTAAATCTAAATAATACTGCATCATATTAAATACTACTCCATATTTCAAATACAATATTGAAAAGAAGAAGCAATATTCCCCATCATTTATTAATCATTTTTGAAATACGCTTATAATCATGAAAATGCATTAAATTAATTATTAATTTGCACGTAGAGGCTAAAGCTCCAAAATAAATCCCTAAAATAATTACAAAAACATCGTGAAAGCCTAACTAAATTTAAAAAAAAAAAAAAAAAAAAAAAAAAAAACATGTATATAAAAATTGGAGGTAGGGTGGACTGATAACTTGGTCTGTTCTGGCTTCAAGGTCTTCATTATCGATTTAATCAAAACTTTGATATAGAGTTGTGAGCTTAATGTTAAACAAATATATTAAGTGTGGGTACTCATTATACTCACAATTTTAAGCTCTACAACATTTGCATAGACAATGTTTTTGACAGAGTTGGTTGTTTTGAGATACTGTTATGGTAATGTAATAAAATGTGTTTTCCGATGACAAATCTGTACATAGCGGCTAAAGCTCACATAGTACGAGAGGGAAAACTTAGTATGTTCTTTACAGACCTAAACTAAAGGGGATTAAAACAATTTCTACCTTTTCTCTAATTAATTCCGAATTCAAACACCTAATCACTAGGCTATAGTGCAATATCGACAGAGAAATATTCCAGATCAATACTGCCAAGATTGTCAAGATATAGAGAACAAATTCCTGTATCATTTATTTGTTAAAATAAAAATGAAATGTATTTATGTTATTATGTATTACCAAAAAATTATTTTAAAAAGTCGTTATAAATATCTTATTATTAGCTGAATCAGTGAATTTGGACGTTTTATAAAATAGGATAGAAAGAACAATGAAATCTTTCGAAAGAACAAAGGTATAATATCCTATTTTTTTTCATTTTGTACAGACTCATGTTTTGCAAATATCGAAAGGTGACATCGCCAAGCTTGGGAGATAAATTGCACAAATGTCACTTTAAATATATTACACATTTCAACAAAAAATCCACTTCCTTTCTGGCAACTTATACTTGGTACGCTCATGCAGGGGCAGACTTATGCATGTGCGGGTGTGTGTGCACGTGCGTGTAAGTGTATGTCTACATTAAATACAGGAGAAGTTTCATAATTGGGTTCAATACTAATTAGCATACTCTAGCGAGCGTGGTTGAGTGCATAATTAATTTCATTATCGTATCTCTCATGTAGACCCACAATGTTACCAGCATCATTTTGACACCAGCCTTGCTGACGCACAGGCTTTTGCTTTAAATTGTATAGATATATGGTTCTGACTTCTATTCTGTCTGCCTAAAAAAACTACTTTTGCTCTATACTTGAACTAGGAACTTCGAACTTTGACTTTTAGGCCAATATACTACCTTTTCTTGTATCTTACCAATTTCATATATTGCGCCCAATTAAGTGCTAAATATTACAGAATTGTCTAATGCGCATTTGCGTTACGAATCAATTTTTGGAATGAGTGAAATACATTTTCCAATAGGATTGTGATTAATGTATCATAATATATAATGTATTGTACGAATTAGTCAAGCAATCATCGCCGTAAATCATAATATATTTGAATATTTGATGCGTCATGGTAAAATAAGTACGTTTGATAAGATGATCATTTTTAAAACAAGTATTATTGTAGTCCACGCAATGATGTGTTTAAATTTCGTAATAATCCGAAATCTTCTATTGCCGCAGAATATTATAATTTTTTTTTCACGTGCCCCTATAAAAGAACTGTTGACAATACGATGTTTTTACTTACCCATCATGCGTAGTATAGGGTAAGTCTTGTAATCGTTTTGAAAATAGAAAAAAAAAATTTGACGAATTTACACGTTTCAGACACTGGAGATTACGAAAAACATATTTTTAGAAAAAAAAATTTGCCGTCCGTCTGTGTGTGTGTCTGTAAACGCTCTATCTCCCGAAAAATTTGAGATAGTGACTTGCAGTTGGGTATGTACTTAGTATGTAATAATGGAAAGAAGCCTATTTCATTTCAATAACCTCGATTAACCGGAACTATTTTTTTCGGACTCTCGAAATATTCGTTCTGATAAAAGGTATATAAAAATTTTCGAAATTGTTTATTTTAAGGATTGAATATAAAAGACAATAAAAAAACATAAATTTTACATAAATAATGAAGTCGACCGGATAATGAGTTGCCGAGATATTTGGAATCTTATTTGCCACACTCTTCGATTTTTCATGACCCTGTATTTCATCCAAATTTCACTTCAGAGATATATTTTAATTGGAATTTTGACGCTTAATCAGATGCAATAAAGCGCTAGTTAATAGGATTATTATTTTTGGAGTTATAAGGATGTTTCTTTCAAGCAATTCAGTAATCAAGCCTTTAAAGTTTGTGACGTCATCAAGCCACGATTCTATTTGAATTGCAATGCATTTTATAAGTAGTTTACACATTTTTATTTTAATATTTTACATTATGCATGTCCATGATGGGTAAGTATTACGGTGGCCCCCAACGACTAGTTTCAAATCGTAAAAATGTTACTTTGTATCTTAACAAACTGTCCAAATGTATGGACTTACCATTGGCTTATTTTAAGAAAGACAGACACCAGACTGGGAGACAAACACGCTCATTTTGGATCGTAGTAAAATTTATATGGACCACCAAAATCACCGAAAACTACTACTTTCTAAAGCTAGGAGAATTATAATATCCGCTTAAATATTATGTGCGAACAAACACGCATAAAGAAAAACATAGACACGAATTGTATAACGTCATTCTTTATTTTGAAACTGGCTTAATATATATATATATATCTTCCTGTACCAAACTTTAGTATTTACGGCATTTTTAACTTTAATATCTACACATGTAATCGTTTGTGTATCGCTGAAATTCCTATTTTCTTTCGTATTCGTGTAAATTGCACAAAAGTGCCGCTAAATTCCACACACACTTCATCAAACATGACGTCATAGCAACATTAATTAGAAATGATTCCCTAATGAATCTTGCATCCAGATATTCAAATCACGCCAACAAAATTATATCCAAAAATACAATTCCGAGCATCATCTGATGCAATTAAACTCAATATTAATCCAATTTAACTTGATATTAATTTTATTTAAACACAAAAGGAAAATCTGTCATTTTGTTGGCAAATTTCAGTTTACCTCTTGTTTAATCTAATCTCTTAATTAATCTGCTTTTTAAACTTTTGAATTTGCTCTTGGGGAATGTCGTAACCCAATGTCGAAACTCTGCCACAAATGTTCACTGTTTAGAGAGATTTATAAAAAATATAACTTTAAAATTACTTTTAAAAGTTATAAAAAGTTACTAAATTAAACTGCAGTTTTCAAACAGTTTCATTGGAAAGTTTTTATCCTATTTGATGATGCAAAAGTTTAAATTAGGCGATATTAAGAAGTCGTGTGGGAGCAATAAAAGCAAAAACGAAAGAATATGTCGTTGCCACCATATTTATATATTTCTAAAGCTAGAACCGGTCTTTGGCTTAGAACCAGTTAAAGTCCAAAAGTGAACTATAAATTTAGGGAGTGATGGAAAAGTCCATAATGCAAAAAATAGGAGGTTGTCGATGATAATTCTGATTCTGATAATTTATGAGACTTTCTGTTACTACTAATAAGTGAGACTTTAATATTTTCTAAACATTTATTTTTGGAATGCCAAAGTAAAATGTCACGTCATGTGATGGCAAAGCATTTGATACATGACATTGTATGCTAAATTAAACGTAATTGTTACTTTGAAAAAAAAATGAATTTAAAAGTTGTGTAACGCGAATAAATTCAAAGGATATTTCTAAAAAGATTTCGTAACAAAATACCAACGATCGAAATATGTTCCGCAACTTTCATAAATTTCAAATCCGTCTATCAGTAATTTAGCAATTTAACAACAAAATGTACTTATGCCATTCTATGTTCCCAAGAGACGAACAATGAAAATTTAATAATTCTAAAGATACTTTTGAAAACTGCCAAAATAAATTATTAAATTGGCGAAATATGTGAC
Organism: Maratus michaelseni; assembly: GCA_963931845.1. NCBI lineage: Eukaryota > Metazoa > Arthropoda > Arachnida > Araneae > Salticidae > Maratus > Maratus michaelseni. The sequence continues at coordinate 285,897,560 of OZ007587.1, forward strand.
AGACGATATTACTATATGTTAGATTAAACTGCAGATTTTATATTTAAAAATAATAATAAAATGTAAAAATATTGCAAAATAAAATAAAATTGCAAAGATGTTAAAGCTGTATATCAAAACAAAACTGAGAAAAAAAAATCTCGTTGCATTTTGTCGAAAATTTTCAATCGAAAAATATTAAATTATCTCTTAGAAATTCTCTCACCTAAAATAAATTATATATAAAGCTTCAACACTCGTACAAAGAACTTACAACACGATAGAAAAGTTTTATTTAATCAGCAAAATGTTTCTGTGACATTATTGAATTTACAAAATCCTTATATTATTGATTCAAAAAAATAAAAATGAAGAGGAATTTGGCACAGTATCTCACAAAAAGACAGACGATGAAAACTTAGTATTGTTTTTTAACAAATGTTGAATTGAACTGTCAATGTTATGTGATGGTATCGCATCTGACAAAAGTTATTTTACATAAGATTAAAAGCAGTTTTGATTTATTTTTAAAGATATATAGATGAAGTTCTAATAAACCTGGAAATAAATTTTGTTCCTAACAATGTCTTTACAATTTTTTGTTTACCCAGACAGAACGAAAATAGGTATTATTTTTTAAAGAGAAAACTCTATTAGAAATCTGAATTAAAATAACAATGATGTCCAGAAAAAAATTAAAATAAAGAAAGACAAATGAAATATATGCTTAAAAAATATTATTTTGTCCGGCCTTTATTTGAAGAAAACATCTACGTGTGTAATTTATTAGTCAGTTTAAAAATCCCTATGATCAGGTCTTTGATGCGTCATCACTCATATGAACTAGTATGCTGTGGCCATTACAAAACCCTTCTTCTGCAATATTCTTCTATATAAATTTAACCCTTTTTATCCTGACGGTACTTATAAGTACCACTTTAACCCCTTCGCGACGAGCGCCTTTTACAGAATTTTAAATCTGTTACCACCGGTTTTTCAAATGAGAAATTTTCACCTAATTGAATCACAAAATGGTATGATTAGATAAGAAAAACTTTCCAAAAAAATAATAATAACTGGTGGGAACAATCGAGGATTCTGAGCATCTTATGCGTCACGTATTCGTGTCACTCGTCCCCAAGGGGTTAATAAAACACCTATATATTCGTAATATGACCGTTTTTCCTCACGGTATTCAAAATGGCACAAAGAGTGTATTTCTGACAGCAGGCATGAGATGGCAAATTCAAGCACATATCCTCTTTCTTTGCATTGTAGGGGTTTTACATTTGCCACGCTACATTCGAAATCCATTTTGCAATAGAATTGACACGCATGTTGTTCTTCATTTGAGTAATTTTAGTGGCTTATTACCGGTTATTTAGTACTATTATTTTCTATTGTTTTCTATACTTTACAGGTGAACATTTCCTATATTTTATTTGAAGTTTACTATTTGAAATTTACTATTTTATTTTATATCACAGGGTAAAAAAATTATGGTGGTTATAGTTGCATAACTAATCACTAAAACACTATAAAAATTATTTTCCTCTTTCCTATGTTTATTCTGCACCAACACTTATCCAATGATGCAAAAATACAATTAAAAAGTAGCTGGAAAATTAATTCAGGATATAAAGGGTTAAAAAGAACTGTTCCATGCCAACAATTACAAAGTATAGTGCATGTCTTTAAATATAATTTGGGGTTTTATTGATCAGCTAATTAAAAAAAAACACCGTTCAACAGCGTCCCCTAATGGGTATTCAAATACAAAATTGGAAACGCATATATACTTTTAAATAATAACTACATTTATAAATTTTGGCGCATTTCTATCCAATAGAAAGTGGGATACACCCATAGTGTTCGTCGCAAAAAAAATAGCATAACATGGCCTCTATTGAGTGAACAAAGCCAAAATTGAATCGGCATAAATTTTAATAAATATTTTGCATATTAAATTTTGGTGTAATGACACCTCACAGAAGCCAAGATATAGCTATCACAGAAATCGTGAAAACCACAACACAACGCAACTTTGTTAAGTGAACAAAGACAAAATGGAATGAGCATAATTTTTAATAAATATTTTAGGTATTAAATTTTGTGAAATTCCATCCCATAGATGCTGAGATATGGCTAAAACAGAAATCATGGAAAGCACAGCACAAAATCGGCAGCTTTTGGGCAAGATACACCCAAACCTAATCGGTATCAATTTATCTCAAGGTCTGGCTGGATACGAAATTTGATCAAATTGTATCCCATACATGCCGAAATATAGATGTCACGGAAATCGTAAACAATGGAGTATAGCAGCGCCACTTGGTGGGCTATATGCACAAAAATCTTATCAGCACTTGTATGGGCCAAAGTCTAACCGAAGCTAACGAAAAAGAACGGCTACCGCGGAGCATTCCACTTATCTTATTTTACAGACCGCTAGAGTGACGTGTGGCTCTTTTCGTACACTTTGGCATTGGTGTATTCGAGAATCGCGTGACTCCGGTGGTCTGTAAAAAAAGATAAGCGTAAAGCACCGCGGTAACCGTTATTTTTAGTTAGCCTCGGTCTAACAATATGACGTTTGATGAAATTCAATCTATAGATGCCGATATATAGCTATGACGAAAATTATGAAAATACAGCATAGCAGTGGCACGAATTGAGCGATATACGCCCAAACTTAACCAGCACCAATTTTTGCAAAGGTCTAACAGAATATGAAATCTGATTTAATTACGTGCAGTAGTTGGTGAGTGTGCATTCAAAATTTCAGTCACATACATGCAAACAGACATAGAGACAGACATTTTTCAAAAATAGTGAGCTTGTGTTCAGGACATACAAAATGTGTAAATGCATCAAAACACCTGTCAAAATTTTTCTGTATATCAATACTTTCTTCTTGTGTAAATAGAACAAAATAAAAACGTGACAAAAAAAAACACCAACAGATGTATTTTTATTACATTTGGCTCCGCCCATCCTACATGAATCCCTAAATACGGGAAATTAAAATGGGAATGTTATTTTTTTTTCAATAATCACTAAGACAATGGTTTTTATTTTATTTTATTTTATTTTTGTTTAAATGGAGTTTTTGAAGTACATTAATAGAGTCTCTTAATCATGACATTTTCAATTTTTTTATCATCTGTCTCGAAGGGGGTTTTATGGGCAAAGTATAAAATTTTTAAATAGTTATACAGTTTTTTTCTTAGTAAAGAAGGACTACTAATAACAGCTTAGTTTTTTTATATACCCAACGTGTTACAAAAAAAAACAGATTTGCTTATCGAAGTCATTCATAGATTTTTAAACTTTTTTTAAATGATTGAAGACGGAACATCATGAGCGGAAGTTTCAGTTCCAAAAAATCTAACATTAGACTTAGCATAAATCTAATAAACATCTGCAAGTTCATTTTTTAATCTTTCAAATAAGTCCTATCCTGTTATTCTGAAATCTCATATAAACTTTCGCACCTCTTTGAAAATGGTCCAAACAGGTATTTTATATTTGTCTAAGGTGTTAAAAAAAAGATTTTTTTAAGAACATTTTTTTAAATACATTCCAAAAGAAGAAAAATTATATTCACAAGATTGGTACATATCAGTGGGTTCATGTGGTCTTTACTTTTGTAAGCATTTTATTGCCATTTTCCGAATACTAATTTTAGCCTTACGTAATCATAAAAAAATATTGCAGATTCTACGATTAAATAATCGAAGATTAATATTTGGAAACAGTGGCAGGAAAGTACTAATAAAATGTGAGTAAAGAGAGTGGAAATCCTGATATCATCTACCTATTAATTTCATTAAATGGAAATGGTGCGGTACAATTTTTCTTTTCCAAAATTTGCTGATTTTATACGAAATGACACTCTACAACAAAAATATATTCATTTTTCTTAAGAGTTCCATTAATTTGATACTAATTTCAATATTTCCATTACCTCCGTAATATATAAATGCCTCTCGCAATCATTGTTTCCCCATACAAAAATTGGAAGTCAATTTTTCCCCAGAGTACAGTGCCATCTATCGATGACACCTGACATGATCTTCCAACACATATCAGTAAAAAACGTAAACAAAGGTTGCATTGGGAATATTTATATGGAAAGTTTAAAAAAAATAGTTTAAAAAAATAAAATTTGTTTAAAAAAATTGTAATTAATTTATAGAATTTCACAAATTTATTTATTGTCTATTCTTTTATAAATACCAATTTAAATTGCCGTAATAACTTATATTTTTAATATAATGTATTTGTTTTTAATACAAAAGTTTTTCAATTAATTATAATATATAAATTAAAAACACTCACGAAGTTAAAGCCGTTCTTATTCAAATGAAACACTTTTTAAGTCACAGGTCCTCAAACTTCAATTCTGCAGTTTTGTTTTGAGATAATTTGATTTTATTTAAAATATTCAACCCTCAGTTTTATTTCTTTCACATTTGTAATAATTATTTTAAATAATATAGGGGTTGATACAGGCCAAATTTGGGGGCTATTTAGGGTCCCTTCATAGACATACATTTAATAGAACAGGTCTTATTAAGATGAGTTTTGCTTCACTAAATGTTTAGAGGATCTTGTAGGTTAATTTAAATGATGACTATTGTTCTTTAAGTTATGCAGGTTGATTATACTTTGAAGGTGAAGACAAGGAGAAATGTGATCGTATATATTTTTTATCAGGTTCAATATCAATACGTCATTTTAATGTTAAATTATAAGAGAGAAGTTTACCTCGAATCCAAGAGTGATGTGACATAAAGAATGAGCAAAAATACTGTAGAATACTTCCATGATTTTATTATGAAAAACTTCCGTGGACTTGGGAAAAGGTGCTGTCCTTTTAGGTATTGAATGCTCACAAACGCTAAAAACTTCAGATATCTGTATAATAGGATGTCATGCTGGGAGATGTTAATTACTACTGATTAAATGAATGAAGGTAAGTCACTTTACTATTTAAATAAACTAATATGAAATTGGAATTAGAAAGACAAATGGATCGGACACCAAGTCTGGCCATCGCGAGAACACGCACCACGAACAACGGTCGAACAAGCGACCTACTCTGAACTCTACAATCACTAGAACTGAAATTGAACAGCGCGCGACCATGGCGAGCGTGCGTAAAAGCACGTCTCAAAAACTCGCTCGCCGCGCGGAGATGAATGCGCCAAACTGGTAGACTCAATGAAGAGTTTACGCACGAAGGAGAAACAGTGAAACGCTGCCGTTTCGCGGCCGTACACACATGCGCAAAGAGTGTCGGCTGCCTAGCCGCAAAAGCTCGTGATCCGAAGAGGAAGGCTACGAAACAAGCTGGCACGCGGCCAAGGGCGAAACGGGATGGAGAAATTAATGGAAAAAGAGAGACTTTACGAAATAAATGAGATATGAAAGATGATCGCTTGATTAAACTTAAAATAATGAACGTAAAAAGAGGGAAAACGTAAGATTAATTAAATATAATATGTTACAATTAAAGATTGAATAATTAAGAATATGGATTTAAAATATTGAAATACAGATGTGAATTAGGGAAATTCAAAACAAAATATATCAACACGATATATTACTCCACCACAAATAGGGGAAAAAACTGAAAGATCCACATGAAAAAGGAAATTCACAACTTACCGCTGAATCAGATAAGCTGGAATGCAAAAATGGATTACAAGGAACATTACAAAAGGACATGAACAATCAATCGAAAACATTAAATATCAATAAAACACTCATTACTATTAGAGAACTCCAAATGTCGATTGAGAACATGTAAAAAAATGTCAGTTAAAATGCAAAAAATTAGAAAATGTGAAAAAAAGCAAAAATTGCGTAAGAATATCAAATATTAATTGAAAAAAACTCACAACACTTACAAAAAGCTCTAAAGAAAAACTTAGCAATAAAAAGGTACTCTATTGAGAGTGTAAATAACCTATAAGGAATATCCAAATACCAAGAGGAAAAACTGATCCAAGAATGACCACTACTTACCAAGAGCATCAACAACCGATCAAGACAGCACGGGAATACACGGGATTACATACTATACCCAACAGACGGGTATCTGAGATTGTATATCAACAATCAATATGAAATTTCAGTACAGCTGCTATCATGATGATACAAGACATATATATATATATATATATAGAAATATTAAATTTAAACAGACAAATAATAGGGTAAGAAAAAAAGTTACGGGGAAATGAGTGGCGCCACAAAAAAAATAGGGACAAAAAATAAAAAATATATACATTGCAATCTTGTAACACTTGATATTATACACTGCATGCTGAAAGAAAACTTTCAAGTAAACCTTGCATTACTTTATATGCAAAGATGATCATGATCATGAAAAAATTTATGTATACGTATACTGTTAAATGATGTTTACATATCCATGGAATAAAAAATTTTACGTGAGTATTCATAAAAGATTGTATTAAAAAATGTATTCTAATTACACAAGGTATATCAAATTTTACCATAAATTGAAAAATTAATGCAACACACCTCTGAATTTTTTAGAATGGTGTATTACTGAAAAATTTGTCAACATCAACATTGACCACAAAAATGTAAGTAAAGTATTTACACAGGATACCTTTATTTCATTGAATGAAATTGCAAATGCTTGCACTGTGAATATAAAGGTTCAAAACTAAAAAATATGAAGGAAGAGCCTATCATACTATAAAAAAAACATCATTTTAAGTCTGAAAAGACTGATATGTGAACTGAATCACAAAATTGAATTTTTATCCACTTGTCAAAATTTTAAAGTTGAATTAAAAAATAAAGTTAGATTAAAATGTTTAGAAAAACAAAAGATAATTATATGTACATTAAATGCAAAAAAATTTATATACCACAACATAACTAACACATACATATCTGAAAATGGTACTATGTAAACATATTACATATAATCTCAAAAGGATTTTTGAAAAAAATTAAAAAGTTTTTTTTTTTTTTTTTTTTTAATTTGAAATATTCTAAAAGTAAGAGGCATATCTTTGTATGCATTTGCCTAAACACTGAAAAACTATTTTGAAATTATGCTACCATACTTACGACAATGCCAAAAATTTAAAATATTAGTTGTAAATTACTGAAGCATAAATTACATGAACACAACAGATTATGAAAAGTATTAAAAAACATTAAACTTGAAAAGAAATTTCTCTAAAATTTTGTTATCTCATGAACAAAATTATGCTAAAAAGAAATTATTTTGAAAAATGAATTTAAACAGTCTACTGAACACAATTACCTGTAAAGCTGAAAAAAAAAACTTATATAAAAACCAACTTGAAAAAGGAAAAATCAGGTAAGATATGAAAAAAATTCATTATTGTTATTATTGTAAAAGTTAAAAATATTATGAACATATGAATCTGTCGGGTTAGGGTTAAAGAAGTGTCAAGAAAATGTCTTGACAGTACCACTCCATTGGGTACCGAAATGTTATTTTCATCCGACAAGACACAAAAAAAAACTTACAAAATTAATATATATATATAATGCATGAAAAGAAATTAAAACACAGACGTATCAGTTATGATGTTTGATGTGGCACAAAATTTATATAATTCGATTATTGAGTTTAAGTCTTATTTTGTATAAGCACAGTCTGTATGATTCACAGTCTCTAGAAAAGGCTGGATGATCAGTTCGAAAGTTGTGTCCATTTTGATTATTATGAACACAGTTTCTGCAATTGGCAGGTTTCTCACAAAAGCCTGGTGCAGGATGCTCACCGCACCATACACAACATCTTGATTTTTTGCACTGATTTGCTACATGATGGAAAGCTTGACAATTAAAACATCTTTTGATTTTTATGAATTTCTTTGCTGTAAAGAGTTGATCCTTGATCTGGAGTTTACGCCGCATTAGGCAGTAGGCAATGTTGCTTGGAAGTTCTAAAATGTGGTTGAGGTTATTGCTGAATTTATTTTTATATGTTTTTACCACATTTATATGGGATGTTTCCTTGAATTTAGTGATTGCTTCAATTATTTCGTGAGTGTGAAAATATTCAGGTACATCATAAATTATTATCTTGCTTAAATGAGTTGAGGACGATTGTGAATTTAATGTGGAGTTGAAAAAACATTGATTTACGGTGTCATCTACATGACTTGATGAGAGAATTGAAGACTGTGTATAAGAATCAGATATTGAGATGTTATTAGTAGATGGAATGCACAAATATTAGTGATGGAAAAAAAGCACATGTTTTCAAATATATCTTGAAAAACGACGTATTACGCACTTATTGTGCACTGGAACGAAGCACCATATTTATTAAGATGAGTTTTGCTTCACTCTTCCGTTTGTGTGAATGAGTCTTGAGTTGTAATGCTTTGTACTTTGGTTGATTCTTTTACTTTCACCAACAGTTTCTGATTAAGTTCTTTAAGATTTACAACATCGTTGAGTGTATTACTAAATGTGTCCTTAATAAAACATTTGTGCATTTCAATCATGTTATTTCCTGTAAACTGTAGTGTTTTAGTTATAATGGAAAATATGTCAGAGTCAAATGTGGTATCACCACCACTGCTTTCAACGAGATACTTAATTGTATCTGGAATGCTCTGTACAAAATCTGAGAGTGCCTCAGTAAATATATTTATACGATTCATTACCTGAGTATTTTGATCCATGATTATGGTAATAGAAATTGATGAAATAGAAATTAAAATGTGTAAATTTATTGATTAGAAATTTAAAAAAAATATTGATTATTCACAATTATATCTTCCAGAAATATCTTCAAAATAACATCTTCAAAAATATATCTCTTCAAACAAAATATCTTCAAAAATTTTCAAAAAAAACATCTTCAAAAAAATATTCCTTTCTTCATACACTTATTTAAATATCATATGCAGTAAAAATTATATACAACCACTATAGATGAACTTCAGAAATTTGAAAAGAAAATGAATTTTATATATGTACACCAAAAAAAAAACAAGCTTCCATGTGTTTAAAAAAAATCTTCTATGTATATTTTTCAATCTTCTAACATCCTTTATCATTTTTATGCAAAATTGATAAAAACTGCACTATATATTTTAATCTTGCATATTTCTAAAAAGGATTGCTTATTTTATAAAATTATGAATATTAAGGTGGAAAAAAAGCACATGTTTTCAAATATATCTTGAAAAACGACGTATTACGCACTTATTGTGCACTGGAACGAAGCACCATATTTATTAAGATGAGTTTTGCTTCACTAAATGTTTAGAGGATCTTGTAGGTTAATTTAAATGATGACTATTGTTCTTTAAGTTATGCAGGTTGATTATACTTTGAAGGTGAAGACAAGGAGAAACGTGATCGTATATATTTTTTATCAGGTTCAATATCAATACGTCATTTTAATGTTAAATTATAAGAGAGAAGTTTACCTTGAATCCAAGAGTGATGTGACATAAAGAATGAGCAAAAATACTGTAGAATACTTCCATGATTTTATTATGAAAAACTTCCGTGGACTTGGGAAAAGGTGCTGTCCTTTTAGGTATTGAATGCTCACAAACGCTAAAAACTTCAGATATCTGTATAATAGGATGTCATGCTGGGAGATGTTAATTACTACTGATTAAATGAATGAAGGTAAGTCACTTTACTATTTAAATAAACTAATATGAAATTGGAATTAGAAAGACAAATGGATCGGACACCAAGTCTGGCCATCGCGAGAACACGCACCACGAACAACGGTCGAACAAGCGACCTACTCTGAACTCTACAATCACTAGAACTGAAATTGAACAGCGCGCGACCATGGCGAGCGTGCGTAAAAGCACGTCTCAAAAACTCGCCGCGTGGAGATGAATGCGCCAAACTGGTAGACTCAATGAAGAGTTTACGCACGAAGCAGAAACAGCGAAACGCTGCCGTTCCGCGGCCGTACACATATGCGCAAAGAGTGCCGGCTGCCTAGCCGCAAAAGCTCGTGATCCGAAGAGGAAGGCTACGAAACAAGCTGGCACGCGGCCAAGGGCGAAACGGGATGGAGAAATGAATGGAAAAAGAGAGACTTTACGAAATAAATGAGATATGAAAGATGATCGCTTGATTAAACTTAAAATAATGAACGTAAAAAGAGGGAAAACGTAAGATTAATTAAATATAATATGTTACAATTAAAGATTGAATAATTAAGAATATGGATTTAAAATATTGAAATACAGATGTGAATTAGGGAAATTCAAAACAAAATATATCAACACGATAGGTCTCTTTACAAAATTTGTCTTAATAAAACAGGACCCTTCACGAAATTCCTTTTAATAAAACAGATTCCTTCACATAATTCCAACAAAACATGCTCTCCATTAATTATTTTTATATTGTTAGGTTTTAAAATGTGTTATTTGTAAACAAACAAGTTCATCAAAAAGGAAAACTTTAGCAGGACTTAAAGAAATTATTAATTAATAAATGCTTTGTTCGAATTTGAATAACTAGATTTTAGATTATAAATTTCACAAAAATAATGTTTGTTTATCACAAAAGGGACCACAAGAACAACAAAAAAAAAAACCTGCATCGAACTCTGAAGTACTTGATGAAATTTAATTAATGGGAAATACGATTCTATGCACAGGTGTTCCAAGACCTTTTTTTTTCTTTTTTTTTTTCACTGTATCCCCCCCCTTACCTCTTATTGTATTAATAATTTGACAACTGTTTTTCTCTTAAATTCCGTATTTAAAATCTTCTATCTAAAATAATATATTATTGATCTTGTGATAATGACAATAATTAATTTGGACAATTAATTAACCTCATAAATCTTTTATTAATTATTGATATCCTAATTGTATAATTTATCTGAAAATGACTATTTTGTTTCATTTGTATGCTTTAATTAAGTTCTGATTTTAAATACAATCATAAAAACAATTATCTATTGCATTTAGTATGGTGTTCGGTACTGGAATTTGGGATGCTTTGATTTATTTCTGTTATTACAATTTCATTTTGATTCACAACGGGAAATGTAATTATGAGATTGGGGAAATATTGTTGATAGATTAATATAATGTTTGAAATGAACTGGAATATAATAATTATAACTGTTAATAAAAAAAATGTCAAATCACAGTAAATTAAAAAAAAAAATTAGGTATCAAAAGCACGTCTATGAGGCGATCAATGCAAATATTACGACAGCATACTCCAGATGGTAGCGTCATCTATCAGGGTTAATTGACTTTCATTTTTGAGTCAACTGCGATAGGCATTTATATATTACGGAGATAGTGATAATTAATGATTCATAGCGATATAAAAATATATTGGTCTTTCATTTAATAAAAATTTAAATAATTGATTTTTGAGAACAAAAACACATTTCGTTTCTTCTGCATAAAAAGACGAAATATCAATTGAGTAAAATTGTAATAAAAAAAAAATAACATAATGCCACAAATTTAACGTTTTATTTTCTAAAAATCTGAACTTCAAACTGAATTTAGTGATTAACATAAGATTTATAACATCTCATTATATGAAAATTTTAATTTTCTCTAACGCTAAACTTTATTCATAAATCATTCCCTACTTTGTACTAAGAACAGGATTACGTAGATTATTATTCATTGTCCAAGAAACATCGTGAAGAATAATTAATGATACGTAATTTCCGTATAATTATATTTTTGACCATTATATGGTCTAGTAGCGCATGATATATTACTTGGAGTTACTGTTAATTGCAGCTTCTAAAACTATTATCTTCATTATTATCTTACTATCTACTTCAGGAAGTGAATCTGAGTAGTCTGAAATATTGCGTCTATACATCTCTGTCAACTGAGATACCACTAATAATCTATAACAGAAAATTAACCACAGAATCATCAATTCAAAATTAAACTTCCTAACATGAATGCAGGAGTAAAAATTTGTGTTAATAAAATCCAGGGAATCCGACTCGAGCTTCCCGGAGTACGTAACATAAGTAAAAATCATTTTTAATTGAAAACTTTAATAGATTCTTTACAGCTAACATCTATTTTTTTTAGATTCCCCACTAATAACACCAAGAAATATTTTTTAATGAAATATATCAATTATGTATTCAAATAATGTTTGAAGTATATTAAAAGCGATACTTTCGTATTAGCCGCATATCAAAGATTCATAGCCAAAGAAATATCCAAAGATTTCACTATTTTCAGCAACTTCTTTGATTCTAATAATTTCAATGTTTAAGCGCGTAGTTCAATTACCTATGTGTTAAATTAGTGTTTTATTTGTATTATTTTTTTAATTTATTTAATTCTTGATAAAGTTAATTTCATTAATAATAATAATTTTTTAAATAGCATGGGACAACCGGTATATCATAGAATTAACTAAAGAGTCAACAGTTCAAAATTTAATTTTTTAAGAGGAATTATTGAGTAGAAATCTGTGTTAATAAAACTTTTAATGTTTTTTCTACATACATATGTATGGTTTTTTTTATATATGAGCAGTCCGTAAATATTGCGTCTATACATTTCAGTTAAGTGAGATCTGTTAGAATCAAACAAAAAGTCATCAGTTCAAAATGATATTTTCTATGATAAATGCCTGAGTATAAATGTGCGTTCATTAACACGTTTAAATTATTCTTAACTTTTGACATGTCTTATACGGATAATGTAAAAATCAGAAGTAAATGATGCCAAAGACATGTATTTTACCTTTAAACATTAAAAATTTTATAATCTAAATTTTTTAACACAAACATTTTTTACGGTTCAGTTTTGCAGCCGAAAAATAAATTCAGCTCGTCCTGCAACTGAAAAAACAACTCAACTTCAGTTCCAGTTTTCGTTTTATCAGAAATAAAGGTTTTTCGTGTTTTCGATTCAGTTTAGTTTACATTCGAAGCCCTGAATAAAACTAAACTTGAGATTTAAACTTGACAAGCAACTTCCAGTCGTTTTTCCAGCCCCTAGCTAGGCTCTTTGAAAAAAATAGTAGGGAATTTGTAATTAAAAAAAATATATATGTTTAAGTTATACAACCTGTTTCTTTTTTAATCGTAATAAATGACAAAAAATTAAATTAAAATAAGATATATCATAAAATGCTGACTTAAACATTCTTTTATAAAAAAATCCATAGCAATTGCACATTTTAAAGCAAAAAATAATGTGTCAGTTATTTCCAGAAAAAATAAATTTCTCCGTCAAAAAAAAAAAAAGTTATTGCTGAGATATAATTCAAAGCATCTTTATTAACCTAAGTAGCTAAAATTGGTTGAGTGAACGTTGGATAATTATTTTCCCAAGTTGGCACAAAGTATTTTACTGTATTACTGGGGGGGGGGGAGGCTCGAAAGCCAAAGCACCGCGACCAGAGGTCTATTATACTATCCCCCCAGGTCTCCTAATTTTGAACCAATTCCAGATGAGAGACCTGCATCTGGATTGGCACCCCCAGAGGTAGCGCTTATACAGAACTTGGAGGACTTTGGAGCCACGAACAGATTTAACGTGCACCAGCTCCCATTAACGTACACGGTCCCACAGCAGAGGCTGGCACAAAGTAAGAAATGTACGCCATGACGTACTATTAGCCAACAAAGGACCAACAATGGTCGAACCATTAGCTTCTCAAAATCCTGTTTAGATACATTCTAGTGGGGCCTCTGTAACCTACCATTTCCCAACTTTACGATTTCCACAAACCGCCAAATATGAGCCAACACTCTGTGTTACATGGAAAATTATCATTAAATCGGCCACTCCTTATAGTGAAACTAAGTATCTTAAAAAAAAATAAAAAAGGAATAAAAAGGAAATTTGTGCATTTGTGTATCTATGTATCTGTGTATCTGTGTGTCTGTGTGTTTGTCGGCTGTGTTCCGAAGAGACCGCTGCACGCAGAGCTACAAAATTTGGTGGGAAGGTATCTCTATGTATATAGATCTAGATAGTACCTCTATGTATGTGTTTTGCACCTCGAAGCCCGATTTTGGAATTTTGGAATAGATTTTTTTTTAATTAAAATATAGATAAATGCTTAGGTGATACAAATAGAAACAATAAAAAGCTTATAAAAACCTTTTAATGATTGACATACACGTTTCAACGCTCATATGGTGCCATTTTCCTGATACATAACGATAAACAAAAGTATTCTCGCAATTTTTTTTAAATAAACTTATATAGGAAGGACCACTAGACAGTTTAAAACAAGATTAAAAGAGCATATGGCAGATATCAAATATGACAGAAGTACTACAGCACATAGCACCGAGACAATAAAAATTAATTTTAAAAATAGTAAAATAATTTATCCATCATGACTCTATTTCCCATCTATCATCCGTGAATCAATAGAAATCTACATGCGTAACGTAAACATTTGCAATGCATCCGCCTCATTTTAAATACCTAAAATTTGGCAGAAGGTACTTTTCCGTTTTAAAAAAGCAATAACGAAATGATAATTTTCACGATTACAGTTGGCTACTTCAAGCACCTGCTTTTTGTACATATATGATCTCGTGATTCATGTTTTCAAGTTTTTTTTTATTATTATTATTATTTGCGAGAATACTTTTGTTTATCGTTATGTATCTTGAAAAAGGCGCCGTATGAGCGTTGAAACGTATGTCGATCATTAAAAGGTTTTTATATAAGCCTTTTGTTGTTTCTATTTGTATTACTTAAACATTTATCTAGATTTTAATTATAATTAGTGATCTTATTCTAAGGTTTTTTTATTTAATTTTTTATACGATTTTCAGTGTTTTTAGGGTTTTGTTCATCTCACGAAACCTTATTACTCCCGCTCCGTTGTCTGTCCGTCACAAAGCCGTTCTCAGAAACTACATAATTTACAGGCATGAAAATTTGTGTACTTATAGCTAAATACCTACTATAAAGCTCAAAATATTAAAATTTGATATATAGTAGTAAATACCTACTATAAAGCTCAAAATATTAAAATTTGAAAAAATCGTATTCTTTTAATATAGAGAGATAAAAAAAACAAAATTCTAACAGCCTTTTCCTTTTAAATTTAAACATTTTTCGTTATAGCAGTTTCCAACAGTTAAAAAGGCACAATAAAATTCTTTCTACAATAATTAATTTTCTATTAAAAGATTTCCACGTGAAAAATGAAAATGAAATAAAAACTTTCACCAATTGAAAAAAAAGATTAATATGACGTCATATTGGTAATAAAACGGAAAATTTCAAACATTTCTCAATAATACAAGGAGAATGAGAATGTATATATACAGAAAACAGATTAATATAACGTCATTAGAGAATCAAAAAGAAAATTAATCTGACATCATATTGGAAGTTTAACGGATTTTTAAATGCTTAAAAATAATACAAAGCTAGTATCAATATGAGTAATAGAGAATAGTGAATATATGAGTTTGAGGAACGTATTGAATCATGATAAAAACCCGATTATGGAAATATTCGCATATTTTAACATTTTGAAGGTGTACAACATGTTTAATTTTGAAATTATTTTTTTTTTTAATATCGCATTTAGTCCACATGACAGATATTACTATGACAGAGTATAATAGCGGGCTTCGCCCGCTATCGGGACCGTTAAGGTATTCGAAAAACGGAGTTTGTTATAAAGAGAGTTACATATGTTTTTAATTATCGGGGTTGAAACGTTTTCCTTAATTAATGCATTTATTTTTCTTTTAATGTTACGTGAACGACGTAACGGTAACAGCTAGTAATATATAAAATAACTAATCTTCCGTAATCTGTGGGCAAGGTGAGCTCCAAACATGGGCGTTTGCTAGCAACAATATAGTTTAAAATCAATGTAGATACTTTTAAAGAACTGTCATAAAAAGTCTCACTTTCTAAAATACGCAATTTTGCAATAGGATATGGATTGCAGAGGATTACGCAATAGGTTTAAATATCTATTTTATATAAACTTTTTTTTTTAAATATCGCACTTAGTCCACATGACAAATATTATTATGACCGAATACTATCGGGCCGGTTCAGACATTCGAAAAAACGAGAAAAATAGACCGGCACATTTTTACGTTATAAAAAACATAACTTTTTTTTTTTTTTTTTGGAAAATGAAATTTTTTTGGATTTATTAAAGAAAAGATAAAGAGTTTTGAAAGGAATATTAAACGAAACATACTTCGATCACAATTACCCATTTGTTTCACGTTTCGCTGAAATTTTTTCACATTAGTAACAGGAATCTGGTTCCAATCTTTTAGCCCAATATAGTAAATTTTGTCCTCTTTTCCATAATGCTTATGCGGAATTCGTACACTGATTTTTGAATTTTTGGCGAATTGTTTCCTTCGAAACCAAGGAATTAATTGCCCAGAGTTCTTGACTGGTTCGATGGTTGCTTCCATTTCGGTCTCAGTTATGCTCAGAATCGTCATTTTTTTTCTCTTTTTAGCTTCTTTACAGATAACAAATCATGATTTTAAAAAGGTAGGGGGTTATTAATTATCCTGGTTTGGATTTATTTATTAGATTTTTTAAAATTTCATTTTATGCGTTTTTTAACGTTTTTTTCATGTTTTGCAGCGGTTGTTGTTTCAAATGACGTCACAAATCGACTATTGGAAGTCAAGCACCGTTGAAGGGCAGTTGTGATTGGTAGCTGATGGGATTGTAGGCACAGCTGGAAGTCAGCCTGGCTATTGTGATTGGCAAATGAATTTGTTACATATGTTTTTAATTATCGGGGATGAAACGTTTTCCTTAATTAATGCATTTATTTTTCTTTTAATGTTACGTGAACGACGTCACGGTAACAGCTAGAGTCCATTTTTTCAGAATAGGCGGTTAACCTTGAGAACCACCTTGACCAGTTGACACGAAAATCGCATATGGAACTGTCTTTCTTTTTTATTTCCACTCCGTTTCGACCTTGGGGAGAAAGATTTCTGAAGGTGGTGTTGATCTCTACGAATTTTGTAAAATGGCTCGATTTTCACTAGGATTATATATATATATATATATATATATTCAATGAACATATATCATGATATATATCCGATATTTAATTTCAAAATATCATTAGGTTTCATATTTTCAATATTTTCATATATTTGATATTTATTTTCAAAATATCATATCATTCTTTAAGATATCGTTTATATTTTCATTCAAAACATGTGTAAATGAATTTTTCAACTTTTATTGACTATGTATAGATAAATAATTCCTCTGTCAGTATTACTCCACCCCCCCCCCCCCCGAAAAAATATTTTCTAAGCTTTATGTTTAAAGATAAATTTTTAAATGTAGAACCAACAGCGGTGGTATATTTAATATACCACTTAATTTTAATCCTCAAATGCCACTACGGTTTTATAATGTACGTGAGGAAAAGATTTTACTTATTTTCAAATTTGTCCGGAAATTCTGGTATCATTCAATCATTTCAACATTCTATCAACAGAAGTTCCTTATCCCCAGAAGTGTTAAGGCTACTTTATGACATGTGAATAACGCGTTATCAAGTGATACGATTCGCTTATAACTTGATAAATAATTTATTTATCAAAAAAGGGAAAACCTATTTCGATTCCGAATCTCTTCCATAGTTAGGCCTGCCAATTTTATGCATTTTCGTTTAAAAATGAGCCTCAAATTGTGTCAGAAAGTTTCGCGTTGTTGAGCATGTCATTTGAGAAAAAATTCTGCAAAATTCTTTGCATTTATAAAAAAAAATGGGAAACACTGATTTCTTGGTTTCCGGATAAAACATGCATATTTTGTATATTTACGAATATTTATGTTTATATTATGTTTATTATATTATTTTTACGAAATTTCATGCACTTGTGAAAGAAAAGGAATTCGCGCATATATCAGAAAATAGTCAATTTGGATATGAGCTATAAAAACTGCTAATGAAGACATGTGATTCCCCCCCCCTCCCAAAAAAATTACATAACCAAGATACATAACGAATAACCTCTATTTATTATGTTAATTGAAATGTGTGTGAAAGTTCTTATTTTCATGGGAAAACAAAAACTGTCCTGTCATTTGAAATAACTAATTTTAAATTATCTTAAATACCGTTTCCTTAGTCAAAAGTTCTTTTTACATGTAGCTCCATTTGTGCTATAGTGGTGTATATATTTCTTAATCTTCAACACTACACCAATGTTATTCCAAATTTATTACATTTGCACTATACATTTATACACTTAAAAAAAAGTTTTTGTATTGAGAAATCGATTAATTTACTGAAGCAAATCACCTTATTTTTTTCTTTAGAACATGGAAATGCTACATTGTTATATTACTACGTTTAACTAATAATGCTTATTAGGGTTGAACGTTTACCGTAGAAAAAATTGGCAGCAAAATATTTTATACCACTATTTGTACATAATTTGCAATTGAAATCTACCACAAAGTTTATTGTTTGGAAATAGTGGTGTTATAAGTTTTGGTAATATTTCTTTTTCAACAAACGTTCAATCCTACTGATTATATTAAATTTATTATATAGGTTTGTTATATACTACTTTTTTTTTAAATCTTACTATTTAAATTACCCCTTTTTTACATTATAATATAATTAATTAATTAATTATTATTTATTAATTAATAACCGCCGAACGTTTCAAATATATGTTTGCGTCCCACCAGAAGAAAAAGTTCAGTATGTCTGCTCTAAATGATGGGTAAGATCCGCCCCTGTCTCAAATACAGTGTGAAAAAAGATGACCAACTAGGAAATCTACACTCGAGTTCAATAGATACGGCTTAAGGGAACGGGGAGGAACGAAGAGGTCAATGAAGGGTAACCGCCAGCCTTCGTGAAAACCACTATAATAATATATAAAATAACTAATCTTCCGTAATCTGTGAGCAAGGTTAGCTCCAAACATGGGCGTTTGCTAACAACAATATAGTTTAAAATCAATGTAGATACTTTTAAAGAACTTTCACAAATGATCATCAGCTGATTTGAATTCGAACAGCGACTTGTGAACTTTTCGCGATTTGTTTTATGCGATTTTTAGAGTTTTTTCATGTACATGACGTCACTTATGTATTTGATTTCAGAAATTGGCAATGATAACTTACAGTATTTTTATATCAAAATGAAAAAAAAAAAAACGTCATTTTGTTTCTACTTCAAAAGCTAATGGTAATGCTTATTATTTTAAGATCGTTGGTTTAATTCTGAGGTGGGGTGAGAGGAGTGTCCATTTAAATATCGCGTTAATGTTCTGATCGAAGCTCCCTTCCCCATCCCTGATTCCAAAATCATAAATTTTTTATTATTAGTCCGATTCAAACGAAACATTTTCTAGTATTTTTCTCAGTTTCCCCAGGTACTACATAAACTTTGGTATCATTTTTACAGCCCTTAGTTACCACTATTTATGAACATTAATTACCAGGTGAGGGTATTGTAATATCATGACAGCCAAATGATGCACAAATTCTTCTTTTTAAATTTTAAAATACACAGTTTATTAAATGAGAGCTGATATTTACAAGATGATTATTTACATTATGTACACTTTCACTAATATTCATAAAAATTCCACCTAAACCACATTACTTCTTAAACAACCAAAATATACTCGGATGGTTGGAAGGATATTGGTTGCATGACACCCCCTCCCCCCCCGATAAGATTGTGCTACGCAAAGCGAAGCAAAATCTGACAAATAGCAACCATACAACTATACAGCATAAAATATATATAAAAACACAATTCAAAACAGATGTATAGAAGCCTTGTTATAATAGTTATAATGAATATATAATAAACATATAAAAACACTAACAATTCAAAACAAGTGTATAGAAGCCTTGTTATAATAATTATAATGAATATATAATAAACATATAAAAAACACTAACAATTCAAAACAGATGGAAAGACGACTTGATATAATACTGCATACCAAAATTAAACACAAAATAAAGTATCACTTAAATAATCCTTATACAGTAACTAGTCGTGACAGACTATCTGCATTTTTTAATTTTGCACCTGGGCAATGAGAAATACTTATGTTATATCTTTGTAGAGATAAGGCCCATCTTTGTAATTTTGCAGACTGAGGTGCAGATTTCTGAAGATATATTAAGGGATTGTGATCAGTTATTAGTTCAATTTCAGCACCAAACACATAAACTTCAAATTTTTTTAATGCCCACACTACCGCATAAGCTTCACGCTCAATAGTCGACCAGTTTTGTTGCACCTTAGTGAGCTTTTGGCTAGCAAAACTAATAGGACACAAATTTTCTTTCTCATCTCTTTGCGATAGACAAGCACCAACTCCATAAGAACTGGCATCACTCTGAATAGTGTAAGGCTTTTTAGGATCTGGTGTATACAGCTTAGGAGCTTCACACAATGAACGTTTTAAAGTTTGGAAAGCCTCTTCTTCAACCTCATACCACGGAATGATTTCTGGGATTTTCTTTTTTGTCAAGTCGGTTAAAGGCTTGGCGATTTCAGCATAATTTCTTATGTAGTCACGATAATAATTAAATAAACCCAATGCACTTCTGAGGGCTGTTTTGGTTTTAGGCGATTCTATTGTCTCAATGGCACGTAACTTCTCCGGATCGGGCTCATGTCTACCTCCTCCTATGACATGACCTAGATACTTGATCTGTGCCTTTGCAAAAACACATTTTTTAACATTCACCGTGAATTTCAGTTCAGTTAGTTTGGATAAAATAGCGTCAAGATGTTTCAGATGATTTTCCCAATCATTTGAAAAAATAGCAATATCATCCAAATATGCTCGACTGTACTCACGATGTTCATCCAGAGCATTGTTGATCGATTTCTGGAATGTGGCAGCCGCATTGCGCAATCCAAAAGGCATGACTTTCCATAGGTATTGAGCACGATGGGTTTTAAAAGAAGTAAGATCTCGACTCTGTTCTTCTATAGGAATTTCCCAATACCCTTTTAATACATCTAAACATGTAATTATGTTAGCACTTCCTATTTGATTAATTAATTCAGTTGCATTTTCCATAGGGTAATCAAAAGGTTTTGTCACTGTGTTCAATTGACGAAAATCTATGCATAAGCGCATGCTACCGTCCTTCTTTGCGACACATACGACCGGATAAGCTATTTCAGCTTCACTTTTTTCTATAAGTCCTAGATGCTCTAACTCTTCTATTTGTTTATCCACTTCATTTTTTAGCAATTCCGGAATTTTATAAATATAGGGTTTCTTTCTTTCCGCACCTGGTAATAAACGAATTTTGTGTGCTCCAACGTCGGCAACTTGAATTTTACCTGAGAATAATGGTGTATGTTTTTGTAGAAGTTTACTTAACTCTAATTGTTTATCAACCTCCAGATGACTAATGTCTACTTCTATGTTGTTTTCATTCAAAGCATTAGCTTTAATTGGTGTTGGGTGAATTTCACCAAATTCTACATCGTCTTCAAAAATGACTCCAACAGTCTGTACTCTTACGTTAAATTTCCTTATTTTATTCGCATGAACATGTCTGACACCCCCATCAGGTAATTTTACTTTATACGAATGTGGTTTTATTTTTTCAAGTATTTCTCCGGGTCCTGTCCATCTAGCATATAATTTATTGGTAGAATCAGGGATAAGTAAATATACTAAATCACCTTTTTCAAATTCTTTCATTCTACTTCGACGATTGAAATAGCGAGTGTAATTTTCTTGTTTTTCTGCAGCAGTTAGAGAAGCAATGTCAGCGGCTCTTTCCAAATTTATTTTTAATTCTTGTAAATAGTCTACTGCTGAATTACTAAGATTCAATGGTAAGGGGATTTCACCTGACCATGATGACTTTAGTACTGCCAAGGGACCTCTAGCTTCCCGACCATACATGAGCTTAAACGGTGATACTCCAGTTGTGCAATTTGGCACTTCACGGTAGGCAAAAAGTAGAAAAGGAATATGTTTATCCCAATTAACAGGATCCGTACGAATTACATGATGTAGCATTTGTTTAAACACACGATTAAATTTTTCAATTAATCCATTCGAAGCGGGGTATGATGGAGTTGAAAAGCAAGGACATGCCCCTAACCGGTTCTCAAATTCTTTAGTCAGTTCAGATTTAAAATTACTGGCCTGGTCTGAACAGATAACTTCAGGAATTCCGGTGCGCATAAAAATATCTAATAAAGCATCACACGCCGTTTTCGCAGAGGGACTCCGTAATGGTACTACTTCTGGCCATTTAGAATTTTGATCAATTAAGGTAAGACAATATTTATGCTTCCTTCCTGACGGCGGAATAATTTCACCTATACAATCAATATTTACAGTATGAAATGGATATGGTGCGCGGACAACAGGTGTAATCGGAATTTTATCTGTTTGTTTCTCAGGGCTTTTTAACTGACAGTTCTTACATGTTCTACAATAATTTTCTACATCTCTTGAAATATCCAGCCAATAAAAAGATAATTTAATTCTTTCTTTAGTTTTTCTCATCCCTAAGTGGTTTCCAAAAATTGAATCATGAGCTAATTCTAACACTTTATTTCTAAACTTTCCGGTAACACGAGCTGATATATTTTATCACCACAAATAGTTTCTTTATGATACAACAAATTATCCCGTATCAAAAAATTATTTTTTCCTAATCTAGCGTCCTTGAATGAATTATTTAAAGTTGCGCAATCTTTTTGTTCTTTACAAAACTTGTTAAACTCTGAAAATTTATCATTTCAATCATTTTGTTTATTCTCTGAAGAAATAAAACAAACATTTAATTCCTCTTTCGCCAGTGGGGCGTCAGAGCTATTTTTAGCTTCGTGACCTTCGAACTCCTGCAATTGACTATTACATAACTCTTCATTTTGAAGCTCAATCAAAGCATTATACACGTCTGGAGTTAATAAACAAAGGACATTTAAGTTTTCAGTGAAAGCAAAAAGCGTATTTAATGTCACATAAATTCCACTGTTAGGTAATTTATAATGGATGGGTATAGTAGCCAAATTTGCTTGTACTTTTTCTTTGAAAGCGGACTGTAACAAAATACTACCTTTAGCTTCGATTTTCATATCGGAAATTAATGATGTATTTAAAATACTAATTTGGGTACCTGAATCCAAAATAGCTTCTATTTCTTTTCCTTCTACATAAATAATGATTTTTTTTAAAGGAAAAAGAACTTCGTTTAATTGATCATTCATGTGTAAATGCATGGAACTAACATTAGTGACTACTGCATTATTATTTTTATTTGGATTCAATTTATTTGTATCTTGTTGCATTTTCGGTTTTTTCTGACCCTGATCATCATTTTGAGTATAAGATTTATCATACTTATTTCTTCTGTTTGGGCAAAATTTTGCTAGGTGTAATGGGGAATTACAAATGTAACAATCACGCGATTTTGAGAAGTGTCTGTTCTCATACGTAACCTGATTTTTTCTTAGTTGTGGGGGAACATATTTATTATTTTCATTATTCACTTAAAGATAAATAGGCCGTTTCTCAAATTTTGTTTCCTCGAAAGACCTGCCTTTTGCAGTAAAATAAATGTCACAGTCTTTCGATAACTGATCGGGCAAAAGCCAACTTTCTCCTTGCTTGACTGCAATGTGAGTAGCTAGCTCATTATCCAAAGTTTCAAAAATTTTATCTGATATTATTAAATTAATAAGTGAGTCGAAATCTTTAACGTTTCGAATTCTACAATAATTTAACAAACAGGATCTTAATCGGGAACCGAACTGTTGATGGGTTTCACCAGGTAATCGTTTAGCGTTTCTAAAATTTTGCAAACAGGTAAATGGGGACGGTTCATATTCTTTCAAAATTAAAGATTTAATTTTATCTTAATCGGCTAACTCTTCATCATCAATATAAACAAGAACATTTCCTGCTTTTTCACCTACTAATTTTAGCAAAATTTCCGATTTATATTCCTTAGGAACATTTTTGTGCTTAAACGCTCTTTCTAAAGAATCAAAAAAAAGATTCCATGTTTCATTTTTCTTGGGCACTGGGATTACCAAAACTTGAACTGCTTTAATTAATTTATCTAATGATAATGACGTACTATTTTCCCCTTCGTTATGGGTTAAATTCTCGCTTCTCATTTGTTGTGTAAACGCAATCTATTTACTTCCTCGCCATTTTTTCTTTCTGACACTGTAGTCGATAAAAATTCAGTTACGAAATCTTTATCTTTTAAGTATTCTTTAGATTTCAATAACAAATCTTTTAATTCGGGTACTCTCTTACTAGCATCAGCTTCTTCGCCTATTTCTTCCAGAACAATAAGTAAATCCGCTTTAGTTACGTTTTTAAACATTTTCGAATAAAGTTAACAGTATCTTACTACACAATCAAATGATAAAAAAAAGAATAGCTCACCTCTATTTTGTAATCCAAACACTGCGATTCAAAGCACATACTTTATTATTTTAAATCGTAGAAATAACTCTTCTTCTCGTTATGAGAGCGTGCTGTAATATCATGACAGCCGAATGATGCACAAATTCTTCTTTTTAAATTTTAAAATACACAGTTTATTAAATGAGAGCTGATATTTACAAGATGATTATTTACATTATGTACACTTTCACTAATATTCATAAAAATTCCACCTAAACCACATTACTTCTTAAACAACCAAAATATACTCGGATGCCTTCCCACATCCTACTTACTCCGAACGAACCACCATTCTTTCTCGTCTTCTCTTCACTTCTGTTTACTTTTTTAAACAAAAAAGGGTTGGAAGGATATTGGTTGCATGACAGGTATTTTCTCGGATTCTGTGGGTCCAATTTCAACGAGAATTAGTTCCTTCAACTTAACACGAACTAATTAATATATAGATAACTAATTAAGATACAGATTTGGCACCCCCTGGTGGTATAAAGTGAAACTAAAAGATTTGCAGCACGCCTGCTATTCTATGTTGTAAGCAGCGGAAACAAAAAAGGGAAGTGGAACAAAAATATTTTGCATTTAAAATTGGTCCGATTCAAACAAAGGGCCCAATTTCAAAGAGAATTGATTCATTCAACTTAACATGAACTAATTAAGATATATATAACTAATTAAGACATACATTTGGTGCCCCCTGTCGATGGAAAATGGAACTAAAAGATTTCCAGCGCGTGCACAGCGCTACGGTGCCAGAGACGAGTGCCAGAGTTTTGTTTGGAAAGAGGTTTATTTAGAGCACAATGCTCAAACAATGTTTAGAACAGAGTACGCACCCTTGCCTGTGGAAAATATAACCAAAAGATTTTGCATTTAATCTTGGTCCTATTTAAATGAAATCCTTTCTAACATTCTTCCGTGGTCTCCGATGTACTAAATAAACTTTGGTATTACATTTCTGCTCTTCATTACCACGATTTATGAATATTAATATATAGGGGGTTGTGATTTATTTTCTCGTGTTCTATGGGTCCGATTTCAACACAAATTGGTTCATTCAACTCAACGTGAACTGATTAAAATACAGCTAACTAATTAAGACATAGATTTGGTACCCTCTCGTGGTGGAAAGTGGAACTAACAGATTTTCCGCGCATGCACAGCACGCCTTCTACACAGTGACTTAAACAGCGGGAACGGATGCCAAAGTTTCGTTTGGAAAGAGGTTTATTTAGAAGACAGTGCTCCACCTGGTGGTGTAAACCGAAACTAAACGATTTTGCTGCGCGTGCGCAGCAAATCTGCTATACACGGTACCGTAGGCAACGGGGACACGTGTCGGAAATTTGTTTAGAACAGAATGCACCCCCAGACGGCGGAACTAAAATATTTTCCGAAATGGCTATTTTTATTGAAACTGCAAAAGAAAGTTGCCAATTTGATAATCCCAAACAACGAAATATTCTCATTTTCACTTATCCTCAAGTATTAACCCTTTCGGGACGGGTGATGCATATATGCATCGTCAAAAGTTGTATGCGGAATATGTTTTTTGCACCACTAATAAATAATAGTAATATTTGTCTATTTTAATTAGAGTATTTGTTGGTATTTTACAAGTGCAGGGAACTGTTTAAAAACAGTGTTACCAACCAAATAAAATTTCTGTAAGGGATGCCGTTGCGAAAGGGTTAAGAAAAGCATCGGAGGCATTGATTCGAAACTCACAGCCTGTACATAGTTTAATTTTCTAATTCTGAAAATGCAAATTTTGTGAAAATCTGACGGTATTTGTTTTTAAATTTTGACCAGAAACTGACCTGTTTTAATCAAATGATCCAGACATTTGAGGGGGTGGTACTGAATTTACTTCCGCTTCGGGATCCATCTCTCTATTTAATTTCTGAAAGACAAAGAGTTACCAGAGGAATGGTTTCGTGCAGCGATTTTTAGAGTGATTTCGCATTTCGTATTATTTTTTTACGAGACCGGGCAACGCCGGGCGGATCAGCTAGTTTGCTAATAAATAAATAGCTTAGATCAAAGGTTCCCAAAGTGTGCTCCGCGGAGCCCTTGGGGCTCCGCCTATACTTTTCACATAGGCGTAACTAGTGGGGGGGCCGGGTGGGCCGTGCCCACCCCAGGTAGTTCCAGTGCCCACCCCAGAATTTCAAGTTCACGTGAAAATTTTATGACTGCGATATGGTCAAAATTTCAATTTTCAAATTTTTGAATGATTATACCAATAAATTATACTATATATTTCTGATTTGAGAACTAATGTAACGAAAACGGCGCGCACGCATATGTAAATGTGTGTGTGTGCGGTATAAAAGAAGCAACAGACAAAGAAAATCCTATTAGTCTTCTACATTCTTTGCAACAATTATAAGATCCGGAGTCTATAGGGTTCCAAAAGGAACAAAGTGAAATATTATCTGAAAGCTCTAAATCTGGACGAGAGTTTTCTTTTTTGTCACGAAGCGATGGGGAAAAAATCAGTTCCAGATGTCCAGTTCCGTATTCTTTCAACTAAGTCAAAAAATATCATCTGCTGTGGTGAGTGCCGATGAGACTGGGAAGGGGATAGTGGGGGGCACAGGTGCTCGAACGGTTTTTTTCTTACAAAATAACGACCAATTAAAAAAACAGGATGTAATTGACAAATTACTGATCAATTAATTGTCTGAGTGATGAGATACGGCAAAAGTCGTAAATGAGAACATCATCGCAGGGGGCTTTACTTTTAAGGGTTACGGTAGGGCGAATTTTTTGCAATTTGCCTGCGGCTGTAAGCGTGTGGGATTATTTCCCTTTTCCAAGTTTGCATGCGTAATTATCAGTGCGCAAATAAATTCTGCAGTTTTGGAAATTTTTGTTTGTATTGCTGCATGATGCTTTATGGATCGAGGCTTTTTGCTTCATGTTTCTGAATGTACTTTTTGTGAGTAAATTTTTCCTTATCAATCTTTGATATTCTGAATAAATAGAAGGCCTTAGTGAAATAAGATGTTACGTAACTAAAATAAAATTCTGAGACAATTTAAATGAAAGCTTTTAGTTGCAATTTTTATTTTATTTTTGTTGTTGTACCTTGTATTTAGTAAGTTAACGAGTAGTACTAAGCTTTCTCAGAAAAACTTAGCAACATTTAATTTTCTAATATAAAAATTATTAATAATATTTAAGTTATTTTTATTAAAATATTAACTTTTAATAAATAATATATCAGATTTTAAAGATTAATTAAAATATTGGTATTTTACCTTTACCATATGACATATTATCTCATAACACCCTCATCGAAAAAATAAACTGTATTTTGAGAAAATGTAACATAACAGGTTCTTGCTCGAACCTCTTTAATTAATGTCATTTATTATTAAAAAAAAAAAAAAAAAAACTATTTGGTAAAGACAGAAATTTATTTTTGAAATTGTGAAATTTAACCTTAAATTTTTTTTCAAAATTTTAGGAAAATCCTGTATGTTTGCAACTTCTAAAAATGATCGCCCGCTGTGGTGCATTTAAAAATTTCATTGATAAATCAAAAGGAGCAATAAGTTTTTTTTTTGCCGAGTTGCCAATTGAATAGAAATTTTTTTCTTACTGACTTACTGTTTCTTTCTGACAAATAACACTCTATAACAGTAAAATTTTCCTTCTATGTCCTTAAAAATTTCTTTTCAATTTTGGAATATTTATTTTAAAATAAAGGAGCTCTTATAAATTTATTTTAATTAATTAATAATTTTTAAGATCATCCTCTTCTTAAAAAAAAAAACCTGAAAGTTTTTTTTTTGTGTGAGTAAAGTTTACTTGTGAAATAACTCATTGTTGTACTCATTCCTCAAAACACAAATATTTGTGTTAAATATGGTGGTACAATTTACTTTAAAGTTTTTTTTAATACTTTTAAATCTTAAAATACATTAATATTAGGCCTACCGAATTTTCAGCATCTGGTTTACAGATGTCGAATATTCGCTATTGGATCAAAATCACTAATCGATGCATCTCTATAAGCACCTTTCAAATGTGATAGAAATAATTTTGAAGAATATTTTTGTTTTCCCATGAAAAAAAGGTAAAACTTAAGCTTTTTTATTTATTTATTTTGGACGAAAATTGTTTTAGGTAAAAATGTTTTCCATGTGAGTTCTCTTTAATCAAATCTCTTTTCTGCTGAATTCTGATGGAGCTAATTAAATTTAAAATCAATCCACTACTATAGAAATCATCGTAGTTTTACAATTATAATGTACTATTAAAATTTAAGAATATATATATATTCTTTAAACTTTAAAATACTTCTGATTTCTTTTTCTTTCTGTTTTTTTTTTTTTTCAAGATTTTATACACTATTTTATGTGATATGTCAACTTTTGAAAGGACTATAACTTATACAGTATCGAATTTAAAAATTGTGTTCTTATAAACATATTTTGCACATGTTAAAAATTGAGGATTTTATGCAATAAAACAGTGGAGTATCTACTGAATTTTAAATAAAAAACGCATCGTTTTCAGTACCGGTTTTGAAGATAAAAAAATCCTCGTAAGAAAAAAAAAAAAAAAAAAAAAAAAAAAACATAAGAAAAAGTAAAATGCGGTCTATGTAGATATTGACCTCAACTATCCAATACAAAAAATAAAATAGAAAATCATTTTAAAAATATGAAAATGCAAACTAAATATTGGATGTTTTCGCGTAAGTGAAGTAACATCCCCCCCCCCCCACACCCCAATCTCCTTAAGAGCTCAATCATACATCCTCCCATTTCATTTAAAATAAACGATTTATGTGAATACTGTAAATTAAAGGTGAGTCAAATTGAAGTCAAATTTTAATTTTTCTTGTCAGAATCTCAGGCTGACGTATCATTTTTACTGCAGTTAAAGGAAACATTAATTGTCTTTTGCTTATTTAAATGTATTCGCGCCTCAAAATAAAATCTAATCTTTTCCTTCCACTCCTCAAAATATTCTTTTTCACATTCTTACATTTCTTAGAATTTTTAAACAAATTTAGAGTTTACATTAATGATTTCAAGAAAAACTTTCTCTGATTTTTCCGTTTATTCATTCTTAAAATAAATAGATTCAGTTTACTTTACCTGCATAAAATTACAGTGATCGGAAAACTTCTACATTTTAGACAGGTTTCAGTTGTATACATTTTTCAGACATGTATAAATTATATCTATGGTATTCCTTCTATCGGAACCACGAAATTTTTCTCAAGACAGTTTTCTGTAATAGACACAGTAATAGATACAATTCAACATTTTGCTGTTGGAGAAGTGGAATTCGGTAAGAATCAAAACATTCATTTTTAAAAAAAAATTAATTTTGGAGAAGTGATAGTTTAACTGCTGTGTTTAAGACCGGGACATTAAAGAGATGTATTGGGACACCCAGACATTATGCCTAAAATTGGGTCTCTCTCGGAACTTCTAGTCATCTTAAAAATTTCAATGGCACAATGAATAGCAGTGGTGCCGACTTATATGGGCCCGTGGGGCTTTAGTGTCGAGCCCGCCCAATAATTTGCTCCCCTGACCCACCTAATTTCCCTTGTTTTATTTCACTACGTATTTATTTAAATTTTTAAATATCTGAAACAAAATTTCATTTTCTATTTGTTGGATAACAAATAAGAGTGAAATATGCCAGCCCAGGATATCGTCGGGATAGCTCAGTAGGGAAAGCGTTGGTACGGGAAACCAAAGTACCCAGGTTCTAGTCCTGTGCCTTGGATATAATTTACTTAATTGAATATACTTTCCTCTGTTCATTATGAAAATTTCATTTTGTTGACGTTGAAAAATAGCATTGACATCCGTAACAGAGACATCAAGAGCACTAAATGTTCTTCAGTACACATATAATTATTAAATTTCTCGCAACAGTTCAATTTCCTATATACTTGATCAGCAGTATTGTTGTCGTATGTAAACCAAAAGGTAAATGTTAGAATCGTGTGAACTTTAATGACTATGCTATAGATATGTTTGAAAAAGAGAATGTATACGGAGCATTTAAAAAAAAAAAAGATTCTAAAATGTATACGGCGAGTAACTTCGTATGCCCTCCACTATACCCCTTTTGATCAGTGAGTATAAATCAGTGAGTGAACATTATCTATATTTTAGTGTCCCAATCCTGATAATTATAAAGCTCATAAATGACTGAAATGCTTTGCTTCTTGTATTTTTAATTTGTATTGATATTTATGATATTATAGTAAATATTAACGTTATTATGCAAAAGAATTCACGAATAACATAAGCAAATAATAAAACGTGCCGTGCTATTTTGCTTAAAAAATTTGGGCCCATACAATATATTTCAAAAGCTGGCTCCATTGATCAATGGCATTCCTAAATAATAACATTGATAATAAGTTGTTTCTAATTTTAAGTCAAAATTTTCATTAAATTAACGAGTTTGGTCTCAATGCAGTTTTTAAAAATATTCTTGCACGCATCAGTGACGCAGCCAAAATTCTGCTCTATGGGGAGGAGAGGTTGAATTGTTGATAATGGTGGTCGCTGGTTACTTGAATCACCGGCTAATCGAATCAGTTTAGCTAATGAAGTGATAATCATTTTTTTCCCTCGAAGAGTAGAATCAGTAGTTACGTTGACTATAATTCATTTCAGCAACGTTTACTATATAAGAGTTAGAAAACATAAAATGCACCAATGAAATAACAAAAAACTGTTAGATTAATATAGTGTTTGAAAAATGAGGAGGCAAACTTAAGAAATGGAAGGGAATAGTACAGAAAACAATTTTTTGTACAGAATATCAGGAATCGATTTTTAAATCAGAAATACATAGGATTTCATTCCAAAACAATCCCGAGTTCTTGTTCTTAACTTTAGTAATAATAAAGCAATTTTAGCAAAATTTCTAATAGACTTTGCTTTGTGTCAGATATGTAAAATAACACGAGAAGAGGTAGAATTTATTATAACCCGCGTCCAAACAATGCCAAATTAAGTATTCCATATTTTAGGATGTAGTTGACATTAAACGCGGTATCGTTGACTGAATTACTGTGCACTTCCAGCAGTTTATTTGACATCTAATTTCGTATACAGTATACTGAAAATTTCGTTAAAATATCTTCATTATTATTAAAGTTCTCTAAAAATACTTGGATTCGACTTGACTTCCTATATCCTATATTTTGCACTAAATAAATGGATCGCGACCTGGTTTCCTATACAAAATTCTTTAATTGTAGTGTGCTCTACCACCTTTTATAAATTGTTCTACTTTTTTTAAACACATTGTTTATGTGTTAAGTATGTGTGCTTTCTAAATATTATTTGTTTTTAACCTTTTTCATTATGTTGGAGAATATTTATCTATTAAAACACACATAAATAACGCCTGCATTCAAGTCTAAACATACACACAAATATTATACACACATACCAACTATAAATACAATAAACCCAACAAGTGTGAAAAATTAGCCAGAGCCAGGAATCGAACCTGGGACCACAGCATACAAGACTCATGCTCTAACCACTGAGCTACCCCGGCCAATACCTGGGTCTGCAATTTCTCACTAATAAATTGCAGACCCAGGTGGCAGGGTAGCTCAGTGGTTAGAGCATGAGTCTTGTATGCTGTGGTCCTAGGTTCGATTCCTGGCTCTGGCTAATTTTTCACACTTGTTGGGTTTATTGTATTTATAGTTTGTATGTGTGTATAATGTTTGCGTGTATGAATATTTATCTATATTTAGTTTTCTGTTAGAAACACCTATGCAGAATGAAAGATAGGTTGTACCTGCCTTCGGCCGTGGAAAAAAAAAGAAAATACATTATAATAACATTTTTGAAAAAAGAGGGTACTTTTTAACTTTTTCTGACCCTCCCTGAAAGTAGGGACGAAAGGATCTGCTTATATATACTTTTATTTAAATGAAATACATTATAGCTAAAACTCTAAAAGATATTCCAGTTTTTACTTCTTATCTGATTTAAACACGACTGTAATTTTGTCCACATGAAAAACAATATGTCATAATTTTGATGATATAGGGGCAGCATTATTTAAGATTTAATAAGTGTAGATCAATGTATAACTGATTTATTACTTATTAATTTCAGTTAAAGCATAATTAGCATAAGTTTGTGTGTAATTATAGTAAATTTTATAAATTCTATGAAAATGCTTCATATTTAACGCTTTTCTTTTGAAAACTTGCTCATAGGCATGTATCTGTAAGTCAAAGTCAATAAAATTGCAATCAGTGCTTCTTTCCTCCGGGGAACGCGTGGCTTGAAGAACATTTCGAGCTACCTTACTAGCTAATGAACTACACTCTTTAAATATATAGTTCCCCCCCCACCCTCAGGAACAAATTGTTCGAATGAAACACTACAATAATCTGTTCACTCAAAAACACATTTTACATTTATATCTTTATAGCACATTTTCTTAATTCTTACTTTGTCAAAGATTTTTACCTGCATCACTCACATACCTTGGTCTTAGAAATAACTGATAGCAAAAACACAAAACAAGATGCACATGCAGAGGTCTGTTTGGACTCGGTCCTGGCCCGAAACCGGACCAACCCACGGGCCAGTCTCCGGCCTATTTTCATTCATGGCAATCGGATCGGGCCTGGCTTCCTTTTTTTCCAGGCTGGGCTGAAACTGGAATTCATTCTTCCTAAAGGTCTAGACGAGTTGAAATTTTTGGGTCCTGTTTTTATCAAGCCCATATGAAAATAATTGGCCCTGCCTACCCTGACCTGACCCATGCAAAATTCAGTAAAATTTTGATCGGCCCAACAATTTTTGCAAAAAATGCATAGATTTTTAAATCGTCATTATTCTATATTAAAATTTTCAGTTTATTCTTTTTAAAGAATAGTTCATTTTCTAGGCAATAAAATTAAAGTACAATAAAGCATGTGAAAAAGAACCTGCCCATGACAGAATCCTGTTTCAAACGGAAAAATGTATTTATCCATGCAAAATGAACATAATAATACGTGAGAAAAGAATGTAATATATTTACAACCAACAGTGTATATGCTAAGAAGGTAACTTTCCCAGAACGGATATTTCCGTCCTCCTATGCGATTCCGTCTTAGAAATTTTTACTATACTATAAGAATTTTCAGGTTTTTAAGTCTCCAAGCCATGTAATATGGATTAAAGTTATTAATAACAACTGAGTCATTTGCATACAAATCGAGATCCAGTAACAAAATAAATATCTCAGCACAAAGCGTTTTTTAAAAAACGAAGAATGCAAACAACATGAAAAGAAAAACTAAAATAAATATTTTTGTCAGAACTCCTCGTAGAAGACAATTTTTAACCATACCAGTGTAGAAAATATGTTTTTGTTGAAATTCAGGCGAGCTGGGAAGGGATAATTACGTTTTTGTATGAGCCGGGCCGGGCTCGGGCCGAGATTCTAGCTTTTATACTGGTCGAGCCAAAAAACTATGTGCATGGCCCGGACCGGATTCGAGTCTAACTTTTAGCTTTTTTTTTTGTGCCAGGCCGGCCTAATATACATACATATATTTTTTACGATCCGGATCGAACTTTTAACTTTTATACCCGGCTGAGGGGCAAAAAATTTTCTACAAGTCGGGTCGCGCTCGAACCTAGAAATTTCTCCGGTGCAGACCTTAACAGAAAGTCTGAAACTGAAAAAAACCTATAAACACATATATATTTTTTTTCTCCTGGAAATTGATGTCTATTATCCTTTTGAACATGGAACAAAGACAGAAATTCAATTTAAAAACTATCCACTGTATAATACTCAAAGCGTATGACGGTCGAAATGATCATTCTTTTACTCTAAGATGTCTGAAAAATGTAATTGCTACCCTTTTTCAAAACAAATGACAGTTTTAACTTAACCAGTGCATCTAAGATCTAATATACGCTTCCACAGTTTAAATATAATAATCGCGGTCTAATTGAATCACTTTGTTGAATATAATTTGATTCAACAAAGCTGCGAATTTCAAATAAACTAAAAAAACTTAATATTAACTTTAGTTTCGATTCATAAAAGCGTCTAATTTGCTTAACTAGTGATTCATATAAGCGGCAATTATAATATTTTTTTTAGCTCTGGAAGGGGTTTTACCCCTCCCCCCCCCCTTGGGCTGTGCCACTGGACGCATACACACATACAAAGGACTTATGAAGTTGGGGGCCTGTGCCCACCCCACAAAATAGCTCTAGTTACGCCTATGACTTTTCAGGGGCTCCGCGGCGTTCCAGGAAAATAAACAAAACATGAAAGAAATCAGCATATTGCAAGGTAAAATTTTTCGAAAGTATGTAGAAATTTGTGTGTGTGTGTGTGTGTGTGTCAAAAATAACTACATCTATCACTGGGTTGAAAAATCTATATATATTTAAAACGCTAAGCGATCTCTTTCGACAATCCATGAGAACAAATTACTGCATCAAATTACATCATTATTTTTTTAAATGAAAGATATTTGGACACAGATTTCTTATCGTGCATTCGTTTGGTCTAAAATTTAATTAATTAGACGTAATTTTCAATTAAACTTTTACTTCTGCTAATGACGTCATAAAATCGGCAATTTGGATACGCTCACTGTTGCTAGGCACAAAGTTTATTCTCTGAACTCTGTGGTTACGAGGATAAAAAAGAAATAATAAATATTAAAAGCACGTGACTTTTAGGCAGAATTTTTTAGTTTGCAAGTTAAATTTCGGTAAAAATATTTATCTGCGTGTTTTATAAGCGAATGAAATTTCATATTTATTGGGACGTCACGGGAATATTGTCCATTGGGTTTATTTTATCATTATGCATTATAACTTTGTTGATGCCATTTTTTCATTACAATTAAATAAAAAGTATATTTTTATTTGTATATATGGTATTTAAGCATTAAAGTAGCGTATATAAAATACGTGCGAAAAGTTTCCGCCGGTGAAAATGACGTTATGTTTACCTTGAAATGCATTTTAACACTGATAAAACTAAAGAAAAAAATGTATACGATTGTGTCAACATGACGCAATTTTAACTGATTTTTCAATTCTTAATTATAAAGATTAGAATTGGAGCCGTCATCGCACAGTGGGGCATTTTGCGGATTTAGCCGGCCAAAAGTCAATTTTTCAAAATACAGTTGAGTAGGAAAATATGTAGCTAACTGTGACGGTAATTAGTTGGGGAATCTCAATACAGGTATAAAAAATTTTCATGTGCAAGGAAATTAGTGCCAGGCAAGTTCAAACTTGCTTGAAACAGTAGGTTGGTTATCTGTGCTCTCGAGTACAATTTTGTGACTGCTCATTTCAATGTGATATTTTTTGTTGAAAACTTTTACTTGTATGAAATAGTTACGGATTATGAAAGACCAAGTAGGTATGTTTATAGTTCACATAAATATGTTTATATTTGCTTAAATAAAATATATGATAAAGCGACATGAAATGTACAGTATAGTTTGGAAAATTTTATTGTTAATTTAAATATTCCAAAAAGAATTAGTTAACATTACGGATGCGATCCAATGATATTTTTTACATGAATTGAAAGTTCAAGATATCTAGTTAATAACTTTGAAAACGATAGCCGCTAATAACCGCTAATTTAGAAGACTTTCTTTCAAACGCAAATACGTATGTTTCTGTATATGATGATATTTTCATGTATCCCCTTTTATAAAATATATTCTACGATGGCTCAGTTGCAAATATAACCCCAAATTGTCATCTGCAGACATAAAATAGTTCAATTTTTTATATCTGATCAATAAATTTATATCTGGAATGAAAATTATATTAAAATAAATCCTATTCGACCTTATGAAAAACCAGCATTTGAAAAATTTAGATAAGAAATTTTTATTTCTCCAGGAATCCTTTGTCAACAAAGATAATTATTAAGAAAAGCAAAAGCATCAGATAAAGCATGATTTAAACATTTTTTTCTGTGAAAAAAGTTAATCTTTATTGCAAGGAATATTCCAGTTGCGGTAAGTACGTCCTGGTTGGCCTTAGAAATTTTTCTGTGAATTGTAATCAAAGAAGCAAATTGAAGAAGTACACAGCAAAGAAATCTTGAAATCCTTTCTCATGAAACCCAATCATAATAGTATGTTACTGGACACAGGAATGCTTTTACAGTAGTCAACGAAATAACATGTGCTCTATATCTTGCAGCTAAAGGTAAACAGGTCTTATGTAATATGAAACAACTTATTGAAGCTCTCGACTGGTTAGGCCTTATCAATGTTTGTTGTAGCAAATATCTCTAAAATGCATTATAAAACAGTCAGACATAGACATTCACACAAGAAAACATATCCGTCCTATAATTTGCTACAAATGGAAATAATTATTACCCAAATAAGGACTCTTACAAAGTTAGCGTGACTTCTGGATAAGTTCAAAAGCAACGTTACATGCGTCTTGCACTATCTGAAAGAAGTTGTATAGACAATAAATGATGACGAATGCTTTATAAAATTAAAAGTTAAAATGTGAAGGCTTTGAACAAAGAGAATATAAAAAAAAACTTAAAAATCATGTCACTTTTTATTGAAACATTTTTTGGAATTCAGTTGTACTTTTCCAAATTGTTTTTCAGTCAAAGAAAGAAAAATTCGGTTTTCAAAGTCTTCCATGCCTAGATTCTGCCGACCCTTAAAAATCACGATTGTGAAGGATATCTAGAGAGTCGAAGTTTAAGAGAAATAGTGTAACGCGGATATTCTAAACTGCTAAGTACTCAGTGAAGATCCACTCTTATCTTGTATGAAACGCATACCAAGTTAACAAAATCGGAATCATTTTTAAAGGTTTTATCACTACTTAATCCTGTTGAACATTTCAGTGCAACATCCCATTAAAGTCAAATTGAATCGGATAGTGGTGATGGTTTGTTGTATAGGGTTTTATGGCGCAAGGTCCCATTGGGGACAAGCTACGCTAACGGATAGTGATGGAAACTATTACGATGACAAGTTTGTATCATCTGAGGAATAACCTTCGACTTTGTTATCAAATATATATATATATATATATATATAAGTATATCTAATATGATATTTGTAAAAAAAAATTTATTAAATAAATAATATATGTGATTAATATATACTTGATTTCAATACATTATTGATTTACTCTATAAAAGCATAAATGGAAAATTTTCATTTAAAAAAAGATTAAAGTGCAAAAATACTTAAAAAAAGTTTTCTAAAGTTGGTGTACAGTATTTTTTCTTTTAATGAAATATAATGCAGTTTAAAATCGATTTTATAAATTTCAAAGACGTATGCAGAAAAAACGTAAAAATCTAATAATCTATGTCTATATATAAAAATATATATCTCCAAATTACAAAAAAAAATTAGAATATGACTTTAAAAATTAAAATTTTGAGTTATTCTGTATAAAAAGTAAAGTTAGATAAAGTACAATTGCAACCAGAGAATTAATCATTAATATTTTATTATAATTAAAGTTAGTGTTACATGTTACAATGATTTTGACATACCCTGTGTATACAAAAAATATTTTTTCAAAAGAAAAATTGCTATAAAAGTATACAAATATGATAAACTAATAAAATATAAACATTCCATTGCTTTTTCTGGAAGAAATATTTTTGGCCGGCTAAATCCGCAAAATGCCCCACTGTGCATCGATTGCTTCATTTTGATTGCATACCTTGATTACATGTTACCAATTACTTTTTTTTTAATTATAGGTTAGAAGGTTTCCTTTTTTAATAAAAAAATTCACAAAAGTAAAGGATTTCAGGAAATTTAAAATTATTAAATAAAAATAGTGTTATGGTAGAAAAAAAACTTGAAATATTGATTGTATGTTTAGCTCGAATAAACGATGTAAGACTAATATTTCATAGCAATTATTTTGGTAGGTTTATTATAAGTTAATTTAACAGTTCCTTATTAGCGCAAAGTCCTATTTCTTTCACTGTGAATTTATCTTTCAATGTCAAAAAATGGTTTTCTACTTTTTGACGCCAGCCAAAATACCATGGCAAATTTTAGAAATGTACGACGGTTGAGACAACAAACGGCACTATAACTTTAGCTTTCATCGCGCTTACATCACTTCTAAATACTACAAATTTCTATTGTTTACCACCTTTTACAATTTCAATTCTTACATCATCAATTAGGAAAAAAATTAGCTTTCGATTGAAATTTATTTGAAAACTGCAGTTTAATTTAACGACTTTTTAAATAATTCTCAAGCACAAAATGTTTTTTTTTAATTCTATCTTATCAATGACCACCAGTTTGCTTCAATAATGTAAAATAGCCCCTGTGAAAGTTGCCACAACTGTAAATAGATTTCCCTAACCATCATAAAAAGTGAATAATAATAATAATAATAATATTAAAAACAGTGATAAATCATAAGATCAGATTATCCATAAGATAGAGCATTTTGGCGCTAAACAAAAATCTGTCAAAAAAAAACTATTTTTAGTTTATGTTGAACACATAAAATTGATATGTTGAATTCATTGATGTATATGTTCCGTCAGATATCAGAATATGCTAGGAATTGTATTATTTTTTTAGATCCATTTGCGAACTGCATAAGAGGGAAAATATCCCCGACTGTGATGGAAAAGGGATAATCATCCTGATTATGTAAAGAAACTGAAGAAACCAAACAAGTGAATTACACTTGAAAACATTAAAAATCTCCCTCATCTGCAGATTGATTTATTACTGTAAAAAAAATTCTTCATCTTTACATACAAATTGATTAGCTTAAAACAATGGATGTGTTTTAGAAGATATGGATTTGAAACGAACAATGATTAAAGAGGACCATTTTAAAACTTTTTTACCGTCGAATTTCGACGGTGCTTCTGGGCAGATGCAATCCACATGCGCATAGGAGCTCATTCGGTTGCATAATCACAAGGGGGGGGGGAGATGTGTGCTTTATTTACTTTGTTCTTTTATTTACTGAATATGAGATGAACGTAAGAATATACTATTTGGTTGATACTTCATAGGTCCATGAAATGTTTTTCTTCCAAGGGGAATATGGCGGTAATGTCAAACTGATTTGCATTACACAGTTGTTTACGGATTGTTTGTTTGGAGTTTGCATCGGAAATAGTTCTGTATTTGGCTATGGAAAAAACTTTAAAAATAAAATTTTTGAAAGACTGTTTCATACGTAATAAACATTCTTATGTAATAAAGAAGCTTATTTTACTGATATTGTTATAGCATTTTTTTCCGTCAAGTTTTGACGGGTTCCATTTAGTATTATAATATATTTCTTTAAATCATATAAAAGTTTGCATTATATATGTATCTATTTTCTGTATAATATTTTTGGTTTCAACTACTTTATTTTATGTTTCTGCATTTAATGTGCTTTAACAATTCGTTTAAAAAAAGCTACAAGAAATATTCTTCTAAATCGAATGTACAACGTGAATCGAAAGAGCAAAGGCGCTGTTTATGTTATTTGTATTAATTTTTAGTTATTTAAATTTTCTATACTGTTTTTCATAGTAAAACAATGTTTGTCGCTTAAAACATCTTTTTTAGAACGTCTTGTATCATTTAAAGCCCCTCATTAGATTCATTTTACATTTGTGTATATATACTTCTTTTTTATGTATAACTTTAATTTATTTAATCTGTTTATATTATTTGTATATTTAATTTTTATATACTATTTTTCACAGTAAAACAATGTTTGTCGATTAAAACGCCCCTTTTTTGTAACATCTTGTATCATTTAATAAACCCCTCATTAGATTCATTTAATATTTGTATACGTTGTGTATATAGTTTTCTTTTTTTCTTTTTGTAACTTTAATTCCTCTAATTTGTGTATTTTATTTTGATTAATTCTTAGTTATTTAATTTTTTATGCTGTTTTATATAGTTGTATTTAATTTTTAAAGCAATGTATGTTGCTGAAAACGCATTTTTTTAAAGTCTTGTATCACTTAACAACCTGCCTTTAAAATTTTGTTTTAATTGATCTCTGCATTGGCTAAAATTCTTATGTTATGATGTCACATTTTCCTATCAGAAATAAGGCTGTAACAATTTAGAAAATATATATTGGTTCTTTACATTTGTCATCACACTAACGATCTAAACTTTTGCTCAGCTCCACCCGTGCTTAGACATTTCCTCAATGAGTACCCGCCCTGACATAAATTTAACCTCACCCATATATCTCGTTTTGTTAGTAAAGTTTTCTAGTACTAGTTGCAGTTCTTTCAACATGTATAGTTTTTAACCGTATATCTATATTGAGGCAAAAACAATGGTGAAAGAAAGTTTCTGTCAAAACTATAATTAATAGCTAAATACTTCAAATAAAACATCCAAAAAAAGTGAATGATGCTGCACCTAGCAATACAGGTAATAGATTTTGCCCCGTCCACTTAAACACTAAAACGAAGTTATGCTTCTGAATGTATTTTTAAAAAATCGTTCAAAAGAAGAAGCTCAGATGCGATTCGTTTTTGCTGCCTCTTTAGAAGTACTATAAACGTAAAGAAGAAAGAAAAAAGAATCCGTAATCGTGTGATTCTCTTATGGGTGGGCGGGACTAGCGAAAACGTGTTATATAATTACTCATGGGTGACTGGGCCTACGCATTCTCTTTCTTTTCGCGAGTAGCTTCTTGGGATTATACAGAAGACTCTCTTTGCAAATGAAAACTATACAACTAACCTTTCTGTGTATGTGTGTGGTTTTCGCCATAAATAATAATAGTTTCCTGTAATCCCCAATGCAATGCATAGCCCAGACAGGGTTACCATTTTGATCTTTAATTCCGAGCTCATACTGGAAATCCCGAAAGAATATTTTTTATTTTAAAAACGGATGTCATTAGCCCCTTAACAGTATTGCTGGAATGTCGCTCGGGTAAGAAGATTTTGTTTTTGCTGTTACTAAAAGCTTTCAGAAACCACAAAATTTTAACTATAATTTTTGCTGTATTTGGCGGACATATCTCGATTATACAAGGCAGATATTTTAATACAAAAAAAGTGGTTTTTAGTCCTTATTTTTAATTTATTGTGTCCAATAATAGTAATAGTAAATAAAACTGTTAAGGGGTTAAATAATAGAAAATTTTATTTTCAAAATTTCTCAGAATTTCTGTATCAAGAAAACGGCCAAACTGAAAACCTTGGCCCCAAGTTGGAAATTACTGGTTCGGACTCTTATCCAGCAGATCATTCTCTGCTCCATAGGCATAAAAAATCATTAATTATAAACCATAGACTACCATGGGGTTAAGGGGCTCCGCCTTAGAAATTCTTCCCAAAAAGGGCTCCGCGAGCCCAAAAGTTTGGGAACCACTGGCTTAGATAAATAGTTTGAATATCCTCTGAAACTGCTCGCTATGAAATTGAAAATAATCTGTTTACAGAATACTTACAATTACTGCAAATCGCACAGGGAAAAAAAATCACTGTATGCGAAATTTCATAATTATTTATTAAATAATTTCCCCCAAAATAAATAATTTTCATTTCATATTAAACATAATAATAATACTTGGCTCTGTCATTTTTTTGACAATCATTTCAAATTAATAATTTTCGTGGTAAATTTTTACGATGCCGTCAAGTGTAAGAGAAATCCTCCTCGAAGAATATTGTTTGAAATAGCAATGTCGAGCAATATGACCTAGCCAACAAGGTCAGATAATATTTAAGATAAAAGTAATATGTTGAAGGCAAACTTCTTCTGTATCTATATCATTCTAATAAATTAATAGGCAAAAGCATACTAACAATTTTGAATATGAAATTTAGTGCACTTCTTTGAATTTGAATTACTTGAAGTGGTCCCTTTTATAATAAATTAAGATAGTGAGACAGCGTCCCTTATTGGGTATTGAAAGCCAAACTTTATCCATATATATATATATATGTATTAATAACATCGAATATAAAAGTTTCTGCATTCTTATCCACTAGAAACTGAAGTACAGCTATAATACTCATCGCAAAATGCGTGGCATAGCACGCCCTCAGAGGAGTGGTTACAACCAGTGATCAATTAGCAAATTTTTTATGATAAGCATATATGATATAGTTTCACAAAATAGATACTGAGACACAGCTATCACGCGCACAGTGAAAAACATGACATATGAACACCACCTGTTAGACGATGTACACTGGCATCCAAAAGTTAAGGTACAACCGCTTTTTGGGTCTAATTTTCAAATGAATGAATATAGAAACAACAAATTTGGAGGAAATGTGCGCTAAACTGTTATTTATTAAATGCGACATAGAAATTTACTTAAGTTAAACGTATAAATGGAATTACAACAAAAAAGCACTCATGGTGGAAAATTCCATTCTTGGAGAAATTAGTACATCGCAGTATTATTCAGTAAAATGTAACAGAAACATTAAAAAACTGGTTCTAATACAGAATATGTTCTCCCCGGACTTGAATGCATTGGCGGCATCGACTTTCCATGCTCTCAATTAAATTGTCGACACCGAAATAGGTAACGCTGACCAGACTTGGGGTAAGCCTTGTTCCAGCTCATTTAATGACCTTGGAGGAGGACTTAAAGCCGCAACCTGTCTTTCAAGATAGTCCCAAAGATGTTCTATCGGATTCAAGTCTGGAGAGTGAGCTGGCCATTCCATTCTCTCCAAACCGTGATCCTCAAGATAGTCCTTAACAACCACAGCTCGGTGTGGTCTCGCATTATCATCCATTAGAATGAAACCATTGCCAATAGCACCGGCATATGGGCGCACATATGAATCAAGTACTTCATCCCGATATCTCGCACCAGTCACAGTTCCTCCATGGAACACATGCAGGTCAGTGTGGCCTGC
Source organism: Maratus michaelseni (assembly GCA_963931845.1). Taxonomy (NCBI): domain Eukaryota; kingdom Metazoa; phylum Arthropoda; class Arachnida; order Araneae; family Salticidae; genus Maratus; species Maratus michaelseni. The sequence goes on from OZ007587.1 coordinate 285,940,872, forward strand.
GAGTGAGATCCCTGCCCAAACCTTGATTCCATCGTTTCTGTACCTGTGTGTTCCGACAGTGTTTGATTGATGGTATCCAGTGCATTGTTCTCTCCAGATCAGATGACGTCCTGAATCGCTCTCCAGTGTGAATCTGGACTCGTTTGTGAAGAGTACAGAATCCCACTGTTGTCTGGTCCAGGAAACATGTTCTCTTGCCCAACATCAACGGGCCCTTCTCTGTCGTCTGTTGAGGGGGACACACACAACTAGTCGCCTTGCTTAGAGACCTGCATTGTGAAGACGTCTTCGCACTGTAGTAGCAGAGATTCTTCTCCCTGATGCTGCAAAGTGGTCTGCAATGAGTTGCGGCACAGTAGTGCATCTTCTCCTTCGGGCTGAAAGAGCTAGAAACCGGTCTTCTGCAGGTGTTGTAACACGTGGGCGGCCTGGAACATGTCTTCTGGACACAGAATCTTCGGATTCATACTCATCCCAGAGTCGTTGGACTACACTGCGAGACACATTGAGCCGTCTAGCAGTATCGGCCTGTGACAACCCCATTTCCATCCATCCTACCGCCCGCCACTTTAATGAATCGGGAAAACGACTTCTTCTAGACATTTCTAGACTCTACTGGTTATTGTGAACAAAACTGACAACAATAGTTCGAATACAACAAAACTTACACGCGAAATTACGAAAGCTTCGTAATTGCATATTTTTCACTCATTCACAACTACCTATTATTTTCTATAAAATAAAAGTGTAGCTGTAATTTTTGCGTAAGTTTTTTTAAAGCTTATTATTGTCATTCATATAAACTATGAAGTTTAATCCGGCTGCCATTTTTTGTCTGGTGAGCTTTGAAAACGTGTTGTACCTTAACTTTGGGAGACCAGTGTAGATCAAAATGTAATCAGCACCAAGTTACGTCAAGTTCTAACAAAATAAGAACCTTCATAAAATTCCTTACAATGTTTTTTTTTCAACCGTAAGCAAACATTTATGTAACAGGCAAACAGATAGGCATCAGTCTTGTAAAAGTCAAATCGTATAAGACACCCCAAAACATGTAATTTCAAAATTATCATGGTTCAGCTGAATATAGAAAAAAGTAAAAAGTCATCTGCAGAGAAATCATATGAAAACTTATTAATAAATTTCATAAAAATAATTAATGTTCATTCAATATCAATCCATAGCAAGAATAAATTTTTGGATTTAAATTAACTACTCAAAGAGCGTATTGAGTGTTAGTCTTCAACATATTATTATTTAACAATAACTTTCCTCCTGCATTTAATTAAAATATCTCTAATCTCTACTTGAGATCTAAATTAATCCTGTACGCTGGAATAAATTAAGTGACAACCTCTCGTATAACACATCTTCTAGTTTGCAAATTCAATTTATATAAGCTCTATTTAGACTAAGAATTTGAAGGCAGCTGTATACATACCCCAATTCAGTGTGATTTGAGTTTAGTAAATAAACAAAGGCATCTTTATCTAAAATATTAAAAGCTTTCAACAATACTGGGAAGTTTATAGCAGTGTGTTTTTCATTTAAACAGAAGAAAACAAATTTCCAAACAAAAATGTAACGATTAATGACTCTTTGAGTTAAGATTCGTTATTAAATAATTTACCTGTAAAGAAATAATAAATTTATTTTAGTTAAATTGTTTTATGCATAAGAGAGATGTCTTATATTTCTCTAAAAGTGGGGGGTTATTTCAATGAGTATAAAATGTATTTCATTAGAAGAATAAATAGAAGATGACTCATGCTAATTGAAATTGAAATTTATTTATTACAAGAACAACAAGTAACCTAAAGATGTTGACTGTGTTTTCGTTATCTCAAATGTATCAATCAGAAAGAGGCTGTAACCATTTTGAGCATACGTGGCTGAAATGTATGTCCCTGTATTATAAGCATTACATTGTCAGACTTAAGCTGGTTAAACAGAGTTTTGTAGCAACCATGAATAAATTTATTGTTGTTTCCTATTCCCTGTGCATCAGGATAAGAATCATATTCATTTGCTAAACGCTATTAAGAACACTTTTAAATAAAATTATTGCGGTCTGTACCGGCAGGAAAAGGAAGCTTCCCTATTCCTTGTTTTAAGATTTAGTCTGATTTTACTCAAACATGCGAAGCTAAAATGCATGGAACCCTATTATAGAAGATTTCCAGTTTTCGTCAATATTGAATTTGGATAACTCTTGATTTTGAATTTAGATTTCAAACAATTTCAAAATATTTGTCATCTATCGCCTATCTATAATATTTGCTTCATTTATGGCGACCTATTTTTGTCATTGCTAAGCTAGGCGAGAATTTGACGGTGGCGGATATGACTAGGTAATTTTACACGTACGGGAGTTGAGCAATGGTTACAACAATGAAAGAACATTTTCGAGAAACCCCGTTCAATAAAACTCATAAATTAAACCCGTTTATGGAGAAATCCCATATTTTTAATGCGTCGTCTTATTTCAAAATATCAGCCGCCGTAGTATTTCAAACTGCTATATCTATTTTTTTTAAGGTAGAGATGAAAGAAAAATACTCCTGAATCCTTGTATCAATACCGAACACTTAAGGAGAAAATCTGTCTAAATTTATAATTTTTTTGTTCATCTTTTTGAAATTGAAATCTTTAAGTGGCCACGATTTTGAAACAAGATGGCTGATTAAGCTGACTTGGTCGAGACATTGTTAAGTTCTGTATACGTGCTCAGTCGCATCCAAACCGGTTCATCAATACGAGTGTTATCACAAGACAAAAATCATATATATAGAGGGTGGTTATAATATAAGTATCTCAATTTGGAGCTGTCTGTAGCTCGAAGGAATAACCCGAATGAAACCAAAATCCGTACACTTACTATTCGAGAAAAGAGCAGAAGAATGGAACAATAAAAGAAATAATTGCAATAATCACTGACAGATGGCGCTATTCAGTGTGAAATGCAATGTGTTATACAAGAACAAAGAATTAAGGCGTCAAACCGGATGGCACACCTAATTTATTGGAAAATGTCACAGTGAGTGTGGTTACGCTTTCACATGGCGGTGCCGAGCATGTTCAGGTTCCACATGGCCATTGTGCTGGAGGACACAGTCCAGGCGATGCACGACGTGCTCAATTGCTGAATGTAATGTATCAGGAGTGGTGTTTCCACATGTTGTGATATGCGGTAAAGTCATTAAAGTTTTGTGACTCGGTACAGAATATTACACATTACATTTCACACTCAAAAGCTCCATCTGTCGGCGATTATTGCAATTATTTTTTTATTGTTCCATTCTTCTTTCCCCTTCTCTAATCGTAAGTGTGCCGATTTTGATTTCATTCCGGTTTTTCCTTCAAGCTCCTTCAAGCTTCCTTCATCTCCAAATAGAGATACTTATATTATAACCACCTAATATATTATATATCAACATTTGAACAGAGGGTAGTTTTGGAGGACTGGGGGGTCATGTTAAAATATGGAATAAACTGGTGTGATACAATAAAAGTATAAAAACCTCTTAATAACACCATTTTATGGTGTTGTTAAGGAGTTTTTTTTTATGCTTTTAGTGGGGTTCATGATCAATGAAAATATACCAAAATTTTCCGGAATTACTTTCCTCCGGATAGCTGCAATAAGTAGCTTCTTACTTTTCGTGATGGAAGCTACCTAATTTACTACACTCGAAAACCACACGATCTTAAAAATTTCAATTTATTTTTAACCCAAATATAAATCAGCTATCTTCTTTCAAAATGGCTTAAAGATCTCAATTCAAAAAGATTTACAGAAAATATATAAATTCCGACATTTTTTTTTATTCGGCCTTGATACAACTACTTCTTGTAGTTATATAAATTATTCAAATTTTTAAGTGAGAAAATGTTGACCGAAAATAAGTATTTTTCAAACAAAGAAAGCGCATTCTTGTGATTTCATCAATTTATCAAAGCAAGACTGCATTAATGTTCGTCTATATTTTGATTTTTTTTGTATAACAAACGTTTTAACAGTGTATGGGAAAATGAGGCCAATGTAGGAAACATTTTCTGTTAATTTGGTAAATTTCCAGTATATCAGGTAATGAACAATATCTGTCAGGTAATGAACAATATATACAATTTTTCAGTTGAGAACCTGAAAGCTGAAGTTAAATTTACAAACTTTACAAAGAAGACCTATATTAAAATAAAAAAAATAATTGGTTATATTTTTTTTCACGTGTAAAGCAGCTGCAATTTGAAAATATCAGTTTTCCAAATATACTGCCAAAATATAAGGTCACATTATGAAAATGTAACCAGAATGGTGGACCTATGTTTTCATCAATAAGGTAGCACAAACTTTTAATGATTTCCAGAGGGGAAAAATGTCATTCTCCATATATTCTCTCAGTCAGAAAGAAGGCATTTTATTCTACTTAATAAACTACATCGTCTTTTGTTTATATACAGCAATATTTTTACATCATGCCTGAACCAAGCCCAGACTACAATCAACCTACTATACAATAATGCCAAAAATTTACTCACTGCAAAACACAGCCTATTTGATTATCATAATAAGCACATAAGTAATAAAACATTTCTTCTATAATCTGGATTAGAATGCCAGATATATTGATTTTAAAAGAAGTGTGCTAATTTTGCCCCATCGACAAGATGATCTTTAGACTTTGTTGTCTTTTGATTCTTGATGGCTCCTGCCAATTTTTAATGTTATATTGAAAAATTAATACCATAAAAATGATTAAATAATTTTATAGATCAGAAACAAGTGCCACATATATTTATACTTCACCATACCTTAAATAATCAAATTTATTTTTGTTTCTTGTTATATCAATTTGTCTTTAAAATAGGGTCTAGTGAACAACAATTTATTTTTCAGACTTAATCTGTGGGAATTTAAAGCATTTATAGGATAGAGATTCTGTAATAACACATTTCAATTAATTAGCGATCTAGCTTATAGGATCAATGTGAACTTCATTAGTAAAACAAATGTTATTAATGGAGTACAGTTCTGGAAGAAGTGTTTTTTCCGGATTTTCTTTATCAATGCATTTAGTTGAAATTACGTACTTGTGATGTATCGGAATACATTTTTCAATGATATTTTCCCGAACAACGTATTTTAATAATAGAAATGTAGAACTAAAATATTATATACTAATCATAAACTTCTTCGTAATGGTAATTAAATAATTTAATATCATCATTACTTAGTGTATGCAAAGTTTAAAAATTCAATTAAATTCAAAAAAACTTTAAATTTCATTAAGCTCAGTCTTACATATTAGCACTGAAAAAAAATTCTAGAAACGTCCCAGGGAACTAATGGGCAAATAGTTACAAATATATATTTTTTGAATACATCAGAATTTTCTAGGAAACTCCATTGAGATGTTGTTATTGTCAAGATTAATTAGGAATGTTTCAGAATAAAAAAACAGAATCTTCCAGTAAATTGTTTTGAAGAAACCATCTGCCCATATTTTCTCGGGAATGTTCCTGGATTTTCGTCAAAGTTAGTTTAACAATACAAATATTTTTTTATCTATTTTTCTAGGGAGAGAAAAGTTAGGTGTAAAATGCTCAGATCGTTTAAATATCTTATTAACAAAAACACTAAAAAATAATAAAATACATATTCCACCAGAAAAAAGATTCAGATGTTAATAATTATTTAAAATTTTCCTCGTATTTAGATTGTTGTTGGATTTATCAATTGGCTATCCAGCACAATAAGTTCAGAAGTGATTATTATCACCCTTCCTCAAATAATATTTACATAGAAATAGAACTATTCGTTTGATAGATTTAATGCGTACAGAAGTGCACTGTAAAAAATGACCGATGTTTCTTATTTTATGAAAATATGCTATAACCACGAACGAAAATACTAGTCAGATGTGTCAATCCCAAAACTTTCTTCTATCTCACAAAGGTTTCGCATACACTAAAAAGAATCAGCACCAATTTATCGAAAAGGTCTAACTGAAACTCAAGTTTTATTAAATTCCGTGCAATATTTCTTGAGATATAACTATCGCTAAAATCGTGTAAATCCTGCAAAATACTGCATAGCAGCGCCACCTGCTGGGCAATTTTTACCAAAAACTAATCAGCACCAGTTTATATCAGGTACTAACTGAATCTAAAGTTTTATTAAATTCCGAGCATTAGTTCTTGAGATAGATCTATTGCGGAAATCGCGAAAAATGCTGCATAGCAGCGCCACCTGCCGGGCGATTTTTACCAAAACCTAATCAGCACCAATTTATATCAGGGACTAACTGAATCTAAAGTTTTATTAAATTCCGAGCATTAGTTCTTGAGATAGAGCGCCCACAAAATTTTTGTCACATACAGACAGAGTCACAGACAGACTCACAGACAGACATTTTCTAAAAATAGTCAAATCGTTTTCAGGACCTTCTAAAACGTATAAATCCGTCAAAAACCGAAGTCGAAAATTTTCATGAATCCAATACTTTCTTCTTGTAAAGATAGAAGAAAGTAATAATATAATCTTCTGAGTTATCCGAAATTTCAAATAGCATGTTACATTGTCTTTTGAATCCACAGAAACGAATACATCTTCAAAATTTAAAGAATTATTTATAAAAACAAATTATTTTTAGCTGCCCGAATTTTTCAGAAACGTTTCCGAAGGGTTTTTGTAGTGTATTAATGAGTGTCCTCAGCCTGGAATACCTGTTTTTCGAATGCTATCAATTCTCAAGTACACGTTTTCAGCCGCATAAGTTAATTTATACATGAAAGAGTATATAAATAATATTAATTTTAATGTTATTGTTAACGCTGTTAATTTTGCATGTTTGTCTGTTAAACATTTTTTTTTTTTTATTATGAAAATGTTTACTTCAGAATTGATAGCATTCGAAAAACAGGTATTCCAGGCTAAGGACACTCATTAATACACTATAAAAACCCTTCGAAAACGTTTCTGAAAAATTCGGGTAGATAAAAATAATTTGTTTTTATAAATTATTCTTTAAATTTTGAAGATGTATTCGTTTCTGGGGATTCAAAAGACAATGTAACATGCTATTTGAAATTTCGGATAACTCAGAAGATTATATTATATTTTCGTGCGTGGTTATAGCATATTTTCATAAAATAAGAAACATCGGTCATTTTTTACAGTGTGTATTAACCTGCATTTACAATTACAAATTAGTCACAAATAGTATTTAAAAAAATTAACTTACCTTTTTCTCATCTAAAACCTTATACAAAGCTTATGTTTTCTCGTTCTTTAATATCGATTGAGTCCGTTAAAGTCATCGTGGTGTGCCCGTGCATGGAAGAATTTTTTTTTTCGTAGCTTTATTTATTTATCATTTTCATTAAAACACAAAAAATCAGCTTTGAATTGCCCGTTTGCCTCCAAAATACAGACAATTTCCCAATTTAACGTAAAAATTACCCGAAATCCTTCAAACTGTGGCTGCATTTTCGTCAAATCACAGGAGTTATCTGGCCAGCTGTGCTGCCTTTTACTTTTTCCTATTAGAAACGAAATTTTACGCGTGTCTTTTACCCCTTAGAACACGAAAGATTCACTAAACAAAGCTCAAAATTTTCGTAAATACTTTAGTCAAAAGACAGAAAATTATTCAAATAGCATCTCTTCCAATCATAGGAGTTTTCGGCAAATTGCTTCCTGTACTTTTTACTTTTTTTGACGAATTTGTTTTTCAGAGTGTAAGTAGAGATTACAATCTCACAACCAATATTTTTTCGTTCAAAAAAACCTTCCAGAATTTTCAAATAGCAATCTTTGTTCTATATAACCACGGAAACAGACATTCCGTGTAACAGAAAAATAATAAATAAAAGCTGGCAATATAATGATAAAAAATACCTAAAATTACATTTTTTTACTACAGTGTACGGTATTGCAGTCTCTAGTGTAGGTCACTAATTATGAAAATTAGTGCAAAGTGCATAAGGATTATCTAGATATAATCAAACCACTGATATAAGTAAAAATGTAAGTAATAGTTTTACAAAGCTGCCTGTAGAAAAAAAATGCACCAGGCATTCTAGCATCAGAATGCATTATTTCTTTTAAATTCTTTATTTTTCGTCATTTAAAAAAAATCTTACATCAGTGACTTACGTCACTGTGATTTTAACCGCTTCAAATATCAGCAGACAATGCTTAGCTAAAACTTAAATAAATGATTGCTTAACATTTTTCATCTCTGTCGGAGATCTAGATAAAATTCAAGAGATTAAAATAAATTAAGTGAAAACATCTCGCGTGAGTGATTTTTCGTTTCGCTGATTAAATTTATAATAGTTTTATGACGTGAGGAAAGCTGCAGATAGAGAGGAATAAAATGCATCTCACAGGTAATAATTAACTTTAATTATATAAAAGACATTTTTCAAATGTTTAATTAATTTTTATCTAGTTGTTGTGTTTTAAATAAATCAAGTATATATTTATAATTAAAAAAATTTGGAATAAGTAATTTTTAATTAAAAAAGTAACACCTCCATAAAGGATTGTTTCTTATATTATTGCACGCCAGGTGGCGAATTTTAAAGAGAGTGGTTTAGCAAAACGGAGTGTCTTTGTGACAACCGTTTTTGATATCGACAGTCTCTTTAAATCCCATTGTGGTTCATATAACTCATTTAGACGCACAATCGACGATGATATGAGGGAGTTAGAATGCGAGTGGTGTAAGTCAATATTTAGTAATTTGAGAAATGAAGGGTTTTTTGTGAAACTTGTCGTATTGCCTTTGTATTAAGAGCCTACTCTAGTCACGGGAAGAAACGCTCAAGCTAATGTTAAGTCTATGGGAAAGTTCTTGCGTGATTTCTCGCTCGCATTTGAATATTTTTTTTTCTGCATAGGATAGCTGAGGTCATTCTTCAACGTTGTTAGTTTTTAATTTTTTGATTTTTGTTGCAATTTTTTTATAAGCGGGCATTTTCAATTTTGGAACCGGTTCAGAAAGTGAAAGTTTTCTTATATAAAATAACTGGAACCAAAATCGAAAAAGTAAAAACTAACAACGTTGGAGATTAACCTCAGCTATCCTATGCAAAAAAAAGCAATTAAAAATATTCAAATGCGAGCGAGAAATTGCGCTAGAACCTTCCCATAGACTTAACATTAGCTTGAGCGTTTTTTCGTGATCCAACTTGTTTTGCTCTCTGGTGACTCCTTAATTGAACTATGACTTATTTGACTGTCACACTGAACAGAAATTAATATACGTTAAGTAAAAATACGGTTATATAGATTTTTGACTTACCCCACTGTCAATCTAACCCCCTGATATATGAAAATTTTTAACGTATCCTTGTAAAAAAAAAAAAAAAAAAAAAAAAAAAAAAACTACACGATACGACGACTATTTAACAAACATAGTAGTACTGTAAACCTCAAAATCATATTCAAAATTTGTGACGAAAGAATTAAGAAACAGAGTATCCGTTGAAAAGGTATCCTTGAACATACTTTAAAGAAGCAAATATACAAACAATAATCACAAATATACAAACTAATGACACCTCCTATGTTAGAAGTCGGTTTGATCTGTAATCTTCATTTAAAAATGAAAAAGAATAATTTATAAAGGAATTTTTTGCTTTTAGAAGTCAATTTTTAATTTGTTCAACAAAATAAAAATTTTGCCTCTCACACGTTTAATAATTTAATTAGTTATGTTAGGAAATTATAATTTTAATCTTAGTGAATTGGAAAGAAGAAACATATAAAGATGTTAAAATAAGCAATCATCAATCAGTACGAAACGATGCCTAACTTATTCAAAACGGCATTTTTATATAAATGCCCACCACAAAAAAGATCAATCTCATCCTATTAACGTGATATTTTATAATAATAATATAATTTCACACTCATGCACAGTAATTTTATGCTCTATTTTACATTAGTCATAATTTGCTCAATAAAGTCTAACTAATTGCAAATTGCTTTCCATATTTAATCATGTAAATTTAATAAGTTTATTCAACGCTTCTAATTCTACGCATTTCATTTAACGTTATATAGTATTATATATGCAAATGCAAAGCATACACTTAAAATTAATAAAGCTTATTATAGAATTAAAATTCCAATTTTATAGGTATATACAAAGGTGAATGAAAGTTATATTTACAATTTTGACACTTTATAACATCTGATATACATGAGATAGCCGATTAAGGATTTTTTTAACCACCCCTTTCAAAAAGTATGAAATCAACACTCTCTAATTCAACAATTCACAATTAAACATATACATTTCTATTATAATTTAAAGACTGTAATTCTTTTCTTTTCACTGAATGATCATGAACATTGCTTAGACAGAACTTTCACTACATAGACAAAAGTACAAGGGGTGATTAAATGAAAAGGTACGAAATGACGTAAAAACGTAACAGTTAAATATTTGCATATTCCGCAATGGGAGAACGTAGCAAGACATCTCGGGATGCGATTGGAGTCTCTGACTGGGATCGGAGCATGCGCGGGCGCCCGCATGTGAGTAGAGTGCAGAGGCTCTTATCAAAAGCGGCGTCCAAATGATGCGGCAGTCTGTATGAGGACAGGATGGCGTTCGCGTTGCAAAATTCGACGGTAGAGAAGCAGCGAGGTGTTATCCGATTTCTGACTGCGGAAGGTGAGAAACCGGCAGCTATTCATCGCCGGATGGTGACAGTTTACGGGGAGAAATGTGTCTCAGACTAGTCTGTCAGAAAATGGAGTGTCCGTTTTCGTGCAGGCCGTGAGAATCTGGGTGATGACCCGAGACCAGGCTAAGCAAACACAGTCATCACAGCCTATCTCATCGACAAGGTGAACGAAAAGGGAGGAAGACCTGAAAGGGAAGCGCTTCAACTCGCTCGACGAACTCAAGGACGCTGTGAAGGACTGGGTCTCGTCACGGCCACAGGAATTCTCGGAACTAGGAATCCTGCGGCTTGTTCATCAGTGGGATCGTTGTGCTCAGGCCTATGGTGAATATTTTGAATAAAGTCTATATTTGTACCCACTGTGTCGTTTCGTACCTTTTCATTTGATCACCCCTTGTATACACATACATAACGGAAATTACAAAATAATCCACTCGATAATTATTTATAATTCTTTTAAAAACTTGTGCAAGAAAAAAGTTCAGAATCATGTTGATTCGGGGAAAATGCTTGGAGTCACCCGTTTGTTTATGCAAATCTCTATGCCTGGTGATGAACTTAGTTTTACGCAATGGTCTTGCATAGTTCCACTTGAGGTGGAAATAAATACATTACACTTTTTTTTTGCTTTTCTCATTTCAATCCAGTGGATTAAATGGCACCTTTCAGAGTGCAGGATTTGAAAATCAGACAGGCACTCATTAGCTGATAAAACAAAGAAAATTGCAGAGACATATAGACAGGCCATTTTTATGCTGACAATATAGTGTTTCAAAAATTCAAGAAAGTCCATAAATCTTAAAAGTGTGAAAAATGTCTTCAGTTTTAATATACTACGAGCTACATCAGCACGTCAGGGTCGCATTTTATCAATATATTCAAAAATGTGAGATGGGACGCATCTTATGATATGAATATTGAAAGGAAGAAAACATCCAAGGCCAAGATATAAAATAGAATTTTGTGCAAAAGATTAAATGAAGCTGGATATGATATCGCAAAGCCAAGGCAAAACCCAAGCTGACAGTGTGGCAGACCCAAAAAGATCCAGATTATGATGCGCCAAAAAATACTTGGACTGGTCTAATGTAAGGTAGTGTTTAGCGATGGATCGAAAATTAATTTGGAAGTTGCAAAATGAAACAAAGAGTGAAAACTGTTCCATTTTCGTCTTACTTTACCTTATTTAATCATGATTTTGGGATGCATGTCTTGTAAGACGGCTTGAGGACTGTGTTGTCAATGGAAATGGATATTCAGAGAAAAGTGTTCAATTGTCTTGTCATTATGGAATATGATAATAGCATAAATAGGTGTATAATTTATTGATGGCATTTATACGTATTCTGAAGTGAAATGCTGGTATGTGATACTATTTATAATCCCCTCAATCTGACTTGTTTACATACTTCATCTTATCAAACAAAAATAATTTCAATGTTTGCATTTTTTCAATGGCATAATCTGTTCGCTGACAATTATGGAATTCATGTTTTCAGAATTATACTTCAGAAGAAAAAATCTTTTACGCTATTGGTCGAGATCTCAAATTCCCCGTGCTAATGTTAAACCTATGGGCGTGGAATGTATTCTTAGTCTTAAAATATCTCATCAGGAAATTAATATTTTCAACTTCTTTTTTCTGTGCACTCTTTTTAAAGCATGTCTATTTTTTTTCAGTTGTAAAAACATTTCTGAAATATATGCTTCATTTATAATTTTTTTGTATTAAAATCTTAGCGAAGTTTACGAGCTGTGAGTAACATTTTAACACTTCAAATAAAATTAAGTATATATATTTTTTAAATATTTTGTGAGCTAAAAAAACAGACATCCTTTAAAAATAATACACAGAAAAAATTAAAGTTAAAAATATTATTTTCTTGGGAAGATATTTTAAAAATACGAATTTATTCCACGCCCACGGGTTTTAAATTAGCGAGCATAATTTGATATCTCACTGACAATCATCCTTAATAGTTTATTCGATATACTTGATGTGGAAGTACTTTATTTGGAACAATATTAACTGTTTTTAATCTGGTTTTTCAGTCATATCCTTAGGCATCTTTTAAAATTCAAATTCCCTGTGCATCACCAATATACAACGATGAACTTATAAAAGCATCTTTAAAAAACAGAGAAACAATAAAAAGGTCAATTACTGCATTTTATTCATTAATAAAACAGTCAGAAGCAATGTACTGCAGTCTAAACAATGTCAGTAAAGATCATTAGCAAAGTCATAGCTAATTTCTTAAAATTATTCCACAGGACCATCTAGGACCATCAAAAGTGAGAAGATAAAAATTATGTGTTCCACATCTTTTCTTGATGTATCTTTTTCAAACAACTGCACAAGCCATTATACCTCAGTTTGTTCAAACGAAATAAGTAACTTACCGCGACAAGATAAAAAATCTGAGACATTTTAAAATTGTGAAACAGAAAGACTCATAATTTAGTGTATGCTTGATACAAAGATACATTTTCCTCTTTAAGTCTTTTTAAGCATTTAAATATAGCTTCATTTAATTAAAAGCATTAAAATTCAAATAATTCTAATACTTGCTCTAATAAATCCACGAATATCTGGTTAAATATGAACGGAACTCCTCTAATCTTGTAAGCTAGATTTCCAGCATATTACATATTCTCATTAAACATATGAGATTTTGTGAAATCCGTCTTTAACCTGCAGTTTGCATATGACATATTTCATAAATTATTAACTTATATACAATGTATTTTCCCTTTGCTGATATTTATATAATCGACATTTGCATAGTTAGTACAAAATACATCATAATATGAAATATTTTAATGGAAACATTTGATTTCACTCTTAACCCATATTTTACCACTTATAAGGAAATTAATATATTCGCAAAACATTGATGTTACAGACTAATGAGACAACAAATATAAATATTAAATTCATAAACTTTATGGGTTTCCTTTTATAAATTGTCCTATATTTAGGAGGATGGCAGAGTAAATTATTATAAATTGTGTACATTTGTTTTGTAATTACATAGCAATAATCAGTCTTACCCAACAATAATACACTGGTCTCCAAACGTTAAAGACAACCAGTCTTTTGTGTCTAATTTGAAAACAAATGAAGATAAAAACATTAAATTTAGAAGAATTGTGCTTTAAACAAATATTTATCGAATTTTACTTAATTTAACATCAAGTAGGATTTATAAATAAAAAATTTGATTTTTTGCAAAAGTCCACTGTTTGATTTAAAAAAAAAAAAAAAAAAAAAAAAAAAAAAAGCAGTTTTTTGAAAAAAAAAATTAAATTAACGGATTTTAATGAGGCATGTGTTCGGCTCTACTTGTAATGAATTTGTGGCATTGAATTTCCATACTGTCAATTAAGTTGTCGGACGTTGGAAAGGGAAACAACTCCCATACATGGAGCAATGCTTGTTCCAGCTCATTTAACGACTTTGGAAGAGGACTTACGGCATCCACCTGTGTGCTGAGATAGTCTCAAAGATACTCTATAGGATCAAGGTCCGAAGATTGTGCTGGCCATTCCATTTGCTCCAAACCTTGATCCTCTAGATATTCATCAACGACTCTAGCTTAATTCGATCGAGCATTATCAAACATTCAGATTCATTCATCACCAATATCACCAAAACGGAGCAAGGACATCTTCCCGATATTTCACAATAATCAGAATTCTTCCATGGTACACATGGAAGTTACTGTGACCAAAAGAGAGATTCCAGCCCAAACTATGATTCTACCTCCTCTATAACTGTGTCTTTCAACAATGTTAAATAGGTAGAATCTGATGCCTTGTTCTCTCCAGATCAGCACATGAACTGAATCACTCTCCAAAGCAAATCGGAACTCATCTGTAGACAGGGATAGGGATGACCACCTCGGGAAACCCGGCCTAAGCCTTTGAGTTAAAGTGCAATCCCGAGGGGGAAAAATATCATCTGTAGACAGTACGGAAGCCCATTGTTGTGTGTTCCAGGTAACGTGCTCTCTTGGCCAACATAAACGGGCACTTCTGTGTTGTCAATTAAGAGGGCCACACACAAAGGGTCCCCTTGCATAGAGTCCTTAATTGTGAAGACGTCTATGCATCGTAATCGCAGGAATTGTTATCCCTGTTGCTTTACGATGATCTGAAATGAGCTGAGCCACAGTAGTGATGCTCGTCTTTTGGGTGAAAAGAACTAGAAAGCGATCTTGTACAGGGGTTGTAACCCATGAGTGGTCTGGAACAAGTCTTCTTGTTACTGAATTTTGGGATTTAAATTGATCTCAGAGCTTTTGACCATACTACGAGACCCATTAATACGTCTAGCAGCACTAGCTTGTGATAACCCCATTTCCATCCATCCGATTGCCCGCCATCTTAACGAATCATGTAAACGACATATCCTAGGCATGGACAACACTATTTTAGCACCAACAATTCAAGCTCATCAACCATAAAAATACTTCACACAAACTCCCAAAGTGGGATATTCGCAGTTCCTCCTGACAAACATATAACTATCCAGTACATTAAAATAATTCAGATGGGTATAATTTTTTCATAAGATTTTATTGAAGTTACTTATGATCATTCATATAAATCATATTTTTTTTACCTTTATTTTCATTCTTTTAATACTGAGCGTAAAAAAAAACTCGTTAAACCTTAGCTTTTGGAGGCCAGTGTATATAAGACATGTCACGGTTAAATTTGTAGAGATTTTTAACACTTTTTTTCCCGCAATTTTTACTTTCCGAATACATATTGTAAGGAAAGTATTGCGATCATGACTCCATACATTTTTTACTGTCCTTGTAATATTGCCCATAGGTGTATGATAATATTGAAAAAAAGCCCACTGGGAATTATAAATTTTCTTTCCATTGAATACGAATACAAAATCCTTACTACAAAATGTACTTTTTTTTTATTTATTTTACCGTATGCTTCTACGAATTTTATCTTAAATCGTAACAGGAAAACACAGATATTGTAGCGATAAGAAAATCGTGTATAATCTATATAAAGGGAAAAAAATGTAAGCGACATTTTCTCCAAGTTATCAAAAATATTTGAAAAAAACTTTTAACTTTATGTTTTCCTATTCTTACCAAAGACATTATCAGAAATGTAATGCTTGTAAAACATTCTCTGTAGTACGATAAAAAAATATGAAGGTAAAAATGATACTGTCATATGTATGTATATAAAAATGATCCATTCTTAGAATATAATAGCAAATCTGTCTGGAATTTCCCGGACCCGACCTCGTCCAGGTCTATCGAGAGAAATTAAGACTATGCTTGGGCCCGAGCTCAGTCTAATGGGAAGAAAGAAGAAGGAAAGAATAAGAATAAATTAATAATGATAAAAAAAAGATCAGGGCAGTCAGGACCCGAATATACTGAGAAAACAATAATCCCAAGCCCGGACCTCTCTAATAAGAAAAAATGAACGATGAGAGGCTCGCGGGCTGCAAAAACAAAATTCAAAGCCACTCTCACACTACATTGTTCAAAATGTAGCGTGCTACACTACAAACCACTGTAAAAAGAAGAAGGAACTACTGTAGTTTCCCTACTTGTAGCACGCTACTTCCAACCCCTGCACCTTATCAACCAATAAGATCTATACTATTATATAAAGAGGAAACGGCGACTGACTGACTGACTGGGTGACTCATCAACGCCCAGCCGAAACTACTGAAATCAGGGTCACGCAATTTGGACTGTAGATTGCTGTTATGGCCTAGGCAAGCAATAAGAAGGGATTTTTGAAAATTCCCCCCCGAAGGGGGTTAAAGGGAGGTTCGAATGTTTTAGGTCATTTTGCCATATCTCAGCAGCAGTTATAGGTAGGAGCTTGAAATTCCAGAACACAAATCTACTAAAAAAATGATTAAACACCTATTTCAGCGATTTTCGAAATTCCCCCCAGAAGGGGGTTAAAGGGGGGGTGGTCGAATGTTTTAGGTCATTTTGCCATATCTCAGCAGCAGTTATAGGTAGGAGCTTGAAATTCCAGAAAACAAATCTACTAAAAAAATGATTAAATACCTATTTCAACGATTTTCGAAATTCCCCACAGAAGGGGGTTAAAGGGGGTGTGGTCGAATGTTTTAGGTCATTTTGACATATCTCAGCAGCAGTTATACGTAGGAGTGCAAAAATAGGGAAAACAAAGCTACTAAGAAAATGATTAAAAACCCATTTCAGCGATTTTAGAAATTCCCCCCAGAAGGGGGTAAAGGGGGTGGTCGAACGTTTTAGGTCATTTCGCCATATCTCCGCAGCCGTTATAGGTAGGAGCTTGAAATTACAGAAAACACATCTACTAAAAAATGATTAAACACATATTTTAGCGATTTCGTAAATTCCCCCAGAAAGGGGTTAAAGGGGGTGGTCGAATGTTTTAGGTCATTTTGTCATATCTCAGCAGCAGTTATAGGTAGGAGTGCGAAAATAGGGAAAACAAAGCTACTAAAAAATGATTAAACACGTATTTCAGCAATTTCAGAAATTCCCTTCTCCCCCCCTCCCGAAGGGTGTTAAAGGGGGTGGTCGAATGTTTTAGGTCATTTCACCGTATCTCAGCAGCAGTTATAGGTGGGAGTGCGAAAATCAGGAAAACAAATCTACTAAAAAAATGATTAAACACCTATTTCAACGATTTACGAAATTCCCCCCAGAAGGGGGTTAAAGGGGGGTAGTCGAATGTTTTAGGTCATTACGCCATATCTCAGCAACAGTTATAGGTAGGAGTGCGAAAATAGGGAAAACAAAGCTACTAAAAAAATGATTAAACACCTATTTCAGCGATTTTCGAAATTTCCTCCAGAAGGGGGTTAAAGGGGGGTGGTCGAATGTTTTAGGTCATTTCGTCATATCT
The DNA here is from genome assembly GCA_963931845.1 of Maratus michaelseni. Taxonomy (NCBI): domain Eukaryota; kingdom Metazoa; phylum Arthropoda; class Arachnida; order Araneae; family Salticidae; genus Maratus; species Maratus michaelseni. The sequence goes on from OZ007587.1 coordinate 285,958,476, forward strand.
CCGCAGCAGTTATAGGTAGGAGCTTGAAATTACAGAAAACACATCTACTAAAAAATGATTAAACACCTATTTCAGCGATTTTGGAAATTCCCCCCAGAAGGGGGTTAAAGGGGGGTAGTCGAATGTTTTAGGTCATTACGCCATATCTCAGCAACAGTTATAGGTAGGAGTGCGAAAATAGGGAAAACAAAGCTACTAAAAAAATTATTAAACACATATTTTAATGATTTCAGAAATTCCCCCAGAAAGGGGTTAAAGGGGGTAGTCGAATGTTTTAGGTCATTTTGTCATATATCAGCAGCAGGTATAGGTAGGAGTGCGAAAATAGGGAAAACAAAGCTACTAAAAAATGATTAAACACGTATTTCAGCAATTTCAGAAATTCCCTCCCCCCCCCCTCCCGAAGGGTGTTAAAGGGGGTGGTCGAATGTTTTAGGTCATTTCGCCGTATCTCAGCAGCAGTTATAGGTGGGAGTGCGAAAATCAGGAAAACAAATCTACTAAAAAATTATTAAACACCTATTTCAGCGATTTCAGAAATTCCCCCCTGAAGGTGGTTAAAGGGGGGTGGTCGAATGTTTTAGGTCATTTCGCCATATCTCAGCAGCAGTTATAGGTAGGAGCGCGAAAATCAGGAAAACAAATGTACTAAAAAAATGATTAAGCACCTATTTCAGCGATTTCAGAAATTCCCCCCTGAAGGTGGTTAAAGGGGGGGTTTCGAATGTTTTAGGTCATTTCACCGTATCTCAGCAGCAGTTATAGGTAGGAGTGCGAAAATCAGGAAAACAAATCTACTAAAAAATGATTAAACATGTATTTCAGCGATTTTAGAAATTCCCTTCCAGGAGGGGGTTAAATGGTGGTAGTCGAATGTTTTAGGTGATTTCGCCATATCTTAGCAGCAGTTATAGGTAGGAGCGCGAAAATCAGAAAAACAAAATTACTAAAAAAATGATTAAACACCTATTTCAACGATTTTAGAAATTCCCCCCTGAAGGTGGTTAAAGAGGGTGGTCAAATGTTTTAGGTCATTTCGCCATACCTCAGCAGCAGTTTCATGTAGGAGCGCGAAATTAAGGAAAGCAAATCTACTAGAAAAAATTGGTTGAACACGTATTTCAGCGATTTTAGAAATTTCCCCCCAAAGGGGGTTAAAAGGGGGATCGAATGTTTTAGATCATTTCGTCATATCTCAGCAGCAGTTTTAGTTAGGAGCACAAAAATCAGAAATGAATAAAACACATGTTTCAGCAATTTTGGAAATTCCTCCCCAGAAGGTGGTTAAATAGGGGGGTTGAATTTCTTAGGTCATTTCGCCATATCTCAGCTATTCTGTAGGAGTGCGAAATTAATTAAAACAAATCTACTAAAAAAATGGTTAAACACGTATTTCGGCGATTTTGGAAATTCCCCCCAGAAGGTGGTTAAAGGGGTATTCAAAAGTTTTGGGTCATTTTGCCGTATCTCAGCAGCAGATTTAGGTAGGAGCGTGAAATTCAGAAAAACACATCTACTAAAAAGTGGATAATTACGCATTTCAGTTATTTTAAAAATTCCCTTCGAAGGGTCTTAAAGGGGGCGGTTTCGAAAATTTTAGGCCATATCGCCATATCTCAACAGCTGTTTTATATAGGTGCGCGAAATTCAGGAAAACAAATCTACTAAACAAATGATTAAACACGTATTTCACTGAATTTAGAAATCCCCCCCCCCCACCCGAAGATGGTTAAAGGGGGATTCGAAAGTTTTAGGTCATTTCGCCATATCTCAGCAACAGTTTTTGGTAGGAGCGCGAAATTCAGGAAAACAAATGTACTAAAAAAATTACTACATTGTCTACCCGTGCATAGCCGGGACGGGCCGCTGGTTCTTAAATAAACAAAAACGTATTTTCAGAAATTTCCGGGCAGCAAAGATGCCCATTTATTTCAGAAACTTTCAGACATCGGAAACTTTTCGTTTTCTAAGGTGCCTGATTGGTCCTTCTCAAAATAAATTCTGAAGATAAAATAAAAGGTTCCCGGAATCACGATTAACGATGACTTTAAACTGAATTACTGCTATACCACGAAATCTCTCTGTATTTTTTATAGTAAGTATATATTTTTAAATAACCTTTTCAAGTCTTAATACAAGGTGTGATCAAATGAAAAGGTACGAAACTACGTAAAAACGTAACAGTTAAATATTTGCATATTCCGCCATGGGAGAACGTAGCGAGACATCTCGAGATGCGATTGGAGTCTCTGACTGGGATCGGAGCATGCGCGGGCGCCCGCAAGCGCAGTAGAGAGCAGAGGCTCTTATCAAAAGCGTCGTCCAAATGATGCGGCAGTCCGTATGAGGACAGGATGGCGTTCGCGTTGCAAAATTTGACGACTGAGGAGCAGCGAGGTGTTATCCGATTTCTGGCAGCGTAAGGTGAGAAACCGACAGCTATTCATCACCGGATGGTGACAGTTTACGGGGAGAAAAGTGTCTCAGATAAGTCTGTCAGAAAATGGAGTGCCCGTTTTCGTGCAGGCCGTGAGAGTCTGGGTGATGACCCGAGACCAGGCTAAGCAAACACAGTCATCACGGCCTATCTCATCGACAAGGTGAACGAAAAGGGAAGCGCTTCAACTCGGACGACGAGCTCATGGACGCTGTGAAGGACTGGGTCTCGTCACGGCCACAGGAATTCTGGGAACAAGGAATCCTGCGGCTGCTTCATCAGTAGGATCGTTGTGCTCAGGCCTATGGTGAATATTTTGAATAAAGTCTACATTTGTACCCACCGTGTCGTTTCGTACCTGTTCATTTGATCACCCCTTGTATATACATAAAACTAGACAAAATGCGGAAACACATTTTTGAAGACACAATCAATGTCATTCGCCCTCCGTGATATTCTGTTCGAAAAAATATCCAGGTCGTAAAATAGCTGTAGTAGTTATAGATATGATTAATAAATTCCAAATCCTATGTCATTATATTTTCTTCGTATACTTTGATTCATCAAATATTAAGTGCTATTTTTTCATAATATCATACAACAATATTATACCCATTATCGACACAAAAATACTTTTATATGGATTTTGGAATTTCGTTATAGAATTAGAATATCCTAATAAGATATTATATTTTTAACTTTAAATCAAATAATGACACACTTTATTTACAGCAAATTTAAACATATATGACAAATAATGAATCTTGATTTTACATCTTCAGAAATTTAAAAAAAAAATCGAAATATGTAAATTTTTAAGGATTTCTATAAGCGGTAACACGACTATGACGCTCTGAAATTTAAGGGGGTTTTAGGTCATTTTTTAAAGAAATGCGAAGTCTTTATAAAAATCCATTTACACTGAATTATTATGCACATATTTACAGGGTGGCAATTATTGAACTATATGAAATTAAACCGTCATAACTTCTAAATGGTTTGCGTGATGAAGTTCAAACTTCGTGGCTGGCCACAGGGCATGATGGGAAGTAGTATGCGCATGCGCACGCAACTTGTTGTTGTCGGCCATTTGCAAGTGAAAGTGTCACGGTACAGCGTGCCTGAGCGCATTTAGCGATCGAAAAGTTTCTCCACCCTCAACGGATGACTGTGTGGTGTGCAATGTCCAGTCACGGAATAATCGGTCCGATACTTGTTGACGGCACGGTCCCTACTGAACGATACGTGAAGGTTTTGGAAAATGATTTTATCCCCATTATCCAAAGTGACCCTGATTTCGACAAGATGTGGTTCATGCAAGACGGAGATCGACCCCATGGGACCAAGAAAGTGTTTGATATCCTAGAAGAGCATTTTGGCTCTGGGGTACCCAGAGGGCAATTGGAATGGGACTTGCTTGGCCGCCATATTCTCCGGATCTGAACACATGTGACTCATTTTTGTGGGACTACATTAAAGACAATGTGTACAGAAATAACCCCAAAACCATTGCTGAGTTGAAAACTGCCATTCAGGAAGTCATCGACAGCATTGATTTTCCGTCACTTCAACGGGTCATGCAGAATTTTGATATTCGTCTGCGCCACATCATAGCCCATGATGGCAGCCATATCAAACATGTCATAACCAAAATCCGAATATCTGTAGTGACGTTTACATGTTGAATAAAGTTTGTGCACTGAGTAATTTTTAAATAATTTACGTTTTATTTCATATAGTTCAATAATTGTCACCCTGTAAGTAAAAAACTATATTTTTTTAGTTTATATATCAAAAAATGTCGGATTGCAAGCTGATTGTCAGGAACTCTGAGAAAAATTATTGTCAAGCTGTGGACATAACTCATTGTGACACAAAAAAATAGTTGTTGCAATCTAAATCTAGTAAAATACGTAGCCGTTTAAAAAAATATGTGTGCATTTTTTAGTGAAATATAGCTACAAATAAAATTCAAATTTTCAACCAAAAATTTCGTTATTTAAATTTACACAGAAAGGTGAGGCATCAATATTTCGAGAAAAACCTATTTATTTCATTGAAAAAAAAAAGAAAAAAAAAAAAAAAACATGCGACGATTAATTTCCAAAAAGATGAAGTTGATTGATTAAAAATTTGCGTAACTAAAATGTTCATAAAGTTTCTAAAACCATTCCCAAATACGGCACTAAAAATGCCTGAAGGCATTGTTATTCCTCAGTTAAACTTTTTCCGTCAGACTAAAACCAGTTTCATCGATTTCTGAGTGGTTTTGTGGGTTATTGTTAAATTTGTTCCGCACGAGTGCTGTACTAAGTAGATATATTAGTTAATTATTTCACGTTTTAAAAATTTATTTTCTCAATTATGTAATTAATTTCCAAAAAGATGAAGTTGATTGCTTGAAAATTGGTGTAGCTAAAGTGTTCATCAATTTTTAAAATGTTGGTCTAAAAGGCGCGTACGCACAAATTTTAGGACAAAAGTGAAATTTCTAGAACGATTCTCAAATGCGGCACTAAAACTGCCTGAAGGCATTGTTATTCCACAGTTAAACTTTTTCCTTCAGACTAAAATCAGTCTCATCGATTTCCAAGCGGTTTTGTGAGTTATTGTAAAGTTTGTTCCGCACGAGTGCTGTACCAAGTAGATATATTAGTTAACTAGCTTACCCGCCCGACGTTGCCGGTGCCAACAAACTTAAATGTACCTGAAATCAGTGTTGAACATTTTTTTATTTTTAATCAAATCTAATGTTGGGGCCCCACTACCTTAGACAGCAAACACTGGGGGTGCCATACACACTCCCATATATTACCGTAAGTCGAGTCGAAAGAGCCATACACCTTCATGATCCAGCCCATAGAACCAGAGATAGAAAAGCGCCCCTGGTGGTGAAAATCGATAAGCTCTATCTATGTAGAGTCGAATGAGCCATACCCCGACGTGATCCAGCCCATAGAACCAGATATAGGAAAGCACCCCTGGTGGTGAAAATCCGAACTAAAATCAGTCAGCTCTATCGATATCAAGTGGAAAGAGCCATACCCCATTGTGATCCAGCCCATAGAAACAGAGATAGGAAAGCACACCTTGGTGGTGAAATTCAGAACTAAAATAGGTAAGCTCTATTGATGTTGTGTCGAATGAGCCAAACTGTGTCGTTATGTGACCCATAGAACCCGAGTTAGCTGCAAAATCCTTTAGTTACAACTTCCACCACCAGGGGGCACAATATGCTCTATACGAACATAACTGAAATCATTAAGGTTATCGATGTCGAGTCGAATGAGGCATAATCCGTCATGATCCAACCCATAGAACCAGAGATACGAAAGCGCCCCTTGGTGGTGAAACTCGGAACTAAAATCGGTAAGCTCTATTGATGTCGAGTCGAATGAGCCAAAGCGTGTCGTGATGTGACCCATAGAACCCGAGTTAGCTGCAAAATCCTTTAGTTACACCTTCTACCGCCAAGGGGCACGATATGTTCTATACGAACATAACTGAAATCATTAAGGTTATCGATGTCTAGTCGAATGAGGCATACCCCGTCATGATCCAGCCCATAGAACCAAAGATATGAAAGCGCCCCCTGTGGTGAAAATCCGAACTAAAATCAGTAAGCTCTATTGATGTCGAGTGGAAAGAGCCATACCCCGTCGTGATCTAGCCCATAGAAACAGAGATAGCAAAGCACCCCCTGGGGGTGAGAGGAAGTTGATGTAGAACAAATGCGCTATTTAATAAAAAGTCGTCCCCCCACCCCCTTTATCTCGCCATTTTCGCTAATTATTACAAATATACAAATGTTTCTTAATTACATCTAATGTCCCGATCCGATAATGGGGTTTCCCTATCTACCTATCCTAATCCGCCTTTCCCTATCATAATAGAAAAAAGCATATTTTATCAAAGAATCGCTGGCAAACGTGAATTTTGTCAAAGGTTCGCGAGAAAAACACGAATTTCATCAAATAATCGCTGAAAAAACACGAATTTTGTCAAAGGATCATTAAAAAAGCAGATTTCATCAAAGGATCATGGAAAAATGCGAATTTCATCAAAGGATCACAGGAAAAATTTGAATTTCATCAAAGGATCGCTGAAAAAAACACGAATTATGTCGTAGGATCACTGAAAAAACATGAATCTCGACAAAAATATGTGGAAAAAACACGAATTTCGTTAAAGGATCACAAAAAAAAGCAAATTTCGTCAAATGATTGCAGAAAAAACTTGAATTTAGTCAAAGGATCGCAGAAAAAGTACGAAATTCGTCAAAGGATTGTGGAAAAAATACTGATTTTGTGAAAGGTTTGAAGAAAAAACTTTCGTGAAAGGGTTGCAGAAAAAATGCAACTGTCTTTATTAAAAACAGCACACACACAAACATCCCATTCCCGCTAATTATTACAAATGCGTCTTAATTACATCTAATGTCCCGATCCGATAACGGGGTTTCCCTATCTACCTATCCTAATTCGCTTTTCCCTATCAAGGTGTGAATATGGGATGATCCAGGATCCAGCAACGGCAGTTCATGTTCACAGCTGAAAGCGGCTAGCCACAGATTTCATTGTTTTGTTTATGTTTGAGTTTTATTTTAAAGAAAAGGTATATATTTTTGGCTAATTGAGGTTCACATAAGTTAGTTTCAATTGTATTCATTCTTTGTATGCGTAGTTGCCCCCATATATTATGTGTTTGGTAAGAATATATTTTGCACTTTACTGAATGTTTTCATAGCGCTAGACATATCAGCTCATGTTCTTAAATGAAACAAACTGTTTTCAATAACAAATCTTAATGAATCAAATTAATCTTACACTTTACTATAAAATGTACAGTTCTACAATTTATCGCATATTACAACGTTCTTGGGAACTAAAAATGTAGTCCAATAACAGTAACAGAAAGAAAAATTGTAAATAACAATAAATAAATAATCATAAATTTCACATCATTGACTTAAAAAACTCACATATAAGATACAACTTTAAACTGATATGCCTCATCAACTGTTGTCGAAATCAATATAATGTAAATAATTCTTAAACGTTATGAGTTTGCTAAGAAATTAAAACATTCAGTGCAGTCAGTGTAGGATGTATTTTTTCCTCAAAACAATTTAATTTGTAAATATGAAGTAAAAAAAAAAAAAAAAAAATCATCGTTTTCTCACATGTTATGAGTTTTATCAGCAAGTTAAAACATTAAGTTAATATGAATGATTTGCGGAGCTGTTTCTATCAAAAATTCAATAACATCGCCCAAAAACCCTCAACAAAAATAATTATATAGAGTGTGATGACAACATAAATTTTATACCACATTCCATGTCCGCTCTCGGGCGATTCTTATAAAACTCAAAATTTGTCACAAAATGGTGATTTTTTTACAACATGCTTACAAAGTAAAATGGTTTATAATTATTTTTAAAAAAACTCGGCCAGAAATAACATTGATTTTACATTTTTAAAAACTTATTCTTTTTAATTATTTTGAAACAGCTCCGCAAATCATTCATATTTATTTATTGTTTTACTTTCTGATGAAACTCATTATGTGAGAAAATGGTTATTTTTTTTACCTCATACTTACAATCCGCAAAACAATTTAATTTGTAAATATGAATTTTAAAAAAAAAATCACCGTATTCTCACATATTATGAGTTTTATCAGCAAGTTAAACATTAAGTAAATATTGTTATGAATTTTGTATATACCTGTAAATATTCCATTTGTTTAAATTTATTTTATTTTATTATTGTGAAAATTGCAGTATTATTAATGTATTTCCTATTGAGCATCATGTAACTCAATGCTAAAGGCCTCAGGTGGTTTGCAAGAAAAACAACCTTACAGCATCGGTTTTATAATGGAGCTCTATTGGAAAATCGCCAAGGAATGGGTTTTTCGCCAAGTTGGCGATGGTTTTTGCGACTTATTTTTGTCGCCAAATTTGGCGATATATCGCCAAATGTCGCCAAGTTGGCGACGGATTTGGCGACTTTTTGTGCAACCACACCCCCCTTATACCTATACATTGGGATCCTTTCTTGCTTGGGTTCTCTATCGAAAGTTAAAGCACTTTCTGGTAATTTCTAGCATCTGAAGGCTCTGGAATAATCTGGAAAGATCTCTGAAACCTATATAAGGACCTCCATCAGTTCAGTTAGTTAGTTGTCTGTCAACTGCGATTGAATTCATACGAGAGGCTTTGCATTGAGAACTGTGTTTCTCGGATCGATTTTGTCGTTGATACGTCGTATTGAACGCATTGTTTCTGTGTGAAATTTTGCTTAGCTTTTATTGGATTTGAAGATTACTGAATATCTTGTAATTTTCAGAAGATATTTGTGATCGTATTGCACTGTTTATAGTGAATAAAGCCTTTTTATTGTTCTTATATATTGGCATCAGTCCTTTCGAACACCGAGCTCACAACATTTATGTCCGCTCTCGGGCGATTCTTATAAAACTCAAAATTTGTCACAAAATGGTGATTTTTTTACAACATGCTTACAAAGTAAAATGGTTTATAATTATTTTTAAAAAAACTCGGCCAGAAATAACATTGATTTCACATTTTTAAAAACTTATTCTTTTTAATTATTTTGAAACAGCTCCGCAAATCATTCATATTTATTTATTGTTTTACTTTCTGATGAAACTCATTATGTGAGAAAATGGTTATTTTTTTTTACCCCATACTTACAATCCGCAAAACAATTTAATTTGTAAATATGAATTTAAAAAAAAAAAATCACCGTATTCTCACATATTATGAGTTTTATCAGCAAGTTAAACATTAAGTAAATATGAATGATTTGCGGAGCTGTTTCTATCAAAAATTCAATCACATCGCCCGAAAACCCTCAACAAAAATAATTATAGAGTGTGATGACAACATAAATTTTATACCACATACCATGTCCGTTCTCTGTGGATTCTTATAAAACTCAAAATTTGTCACAAAATGGTGATTTTTTTACAACATGCTTACAAAGTAAAATGGTTTATAATTATTTTTAAAAAAACTCGAAATAACATTGATTTTACATTTTTAAAGACTTATTCTTTATAATTATTTTGAACCAGCTCCGCAAATCATTCATATTTATTTATTGTTTTACTTTCTGATGAAACTCATTATGTGAGAAAATGGTTATTTTTGTTTACCTCATACTTACAATCCGCAAAACAATTTAATTTGTAAAGATGAATTTAAAAAAAAAATCACCGTATTCTCACATATTATGAGTTTTATCAGCAAGTTAAACATTAAGTAAATATGAATGATTTGCGGAGCTGTTTCTATCAAAAATTCAATCACATCGCCCGAAAACCCTCAACAAAAATACTTATAGAGTGTGATGACAACATAAATTTTATACCACATACCATGTCCGTTCTCGGTGGATTCTTATAAAACTCAAAATTTCTCACAAAATGGTGATTTTTTTACAACAACATGCTTACAAATTAAAATGGTTTATAATTATTTTTAAAAAAACTCGGCCTGAAATAACATTGATTTTACATTTTTAAAGACTTATTCTTCATAATTATTTTGAAACAGCTCCGCAAATCATTCATATTTATTTATTGTTTTACTTTCTGATGAAATTCATTATGTGAGAAAACGGTTATTTTTTTTTTACCTCATACTTACAATCCACAAAACAATTTAATTTGTAAATATGAAGTTAAAAAAAAAATCACCGTATTCTCACATATTATGAGTTTTATCAGCAAGTTAAACATTAAGTAAATATGAATGATTTGCGGAGCTGTTTCTATCAAAAATTCAATCACATCGCTTTGCGACCTATACACAGGTTATATAATTTGATGCAAATAGATTTTAGATGATGTAGAAAAAGAATCAGTTAGATTCAGAGATTTAGTTTCAGTTCATAGACTGAGGGAATCTCGGTTAAGATTTTATTTTTCAAGGCTCACCAGGATCCCGGCACATATAATCATTAGCGAGCTGCCAAGGATTATGCTCCGAGGCTGTGGATCTCAACTGGAATCGGAAGGTGAATAAGCGTCCACCTAGGACTGTCAATAGCTAAAGGAAAGTTGGCGTCCGTCAACAAGAAAGTGCGTCTCCTCTCGAGTGTTTTACGAAAGCAGTTTAAGCGAAACTTTTAGGAATGATCGAAGATCTCTCGAGAAAAGAACTTTACGCACTCGGTCGTTTGTGATTTGCCCTGAACTCAGTGGTGTGCTCAAAGGGCATTTTCAGTAATTTGCCCTTCAGATTGAAAACCTAATGAACCATTTTTGTTCTGAATGTCGTTTAATCAAGAATTCCTTTCTATTGTCTATTTTTCTGTATAATAAAATATTACTCTGATTTTAAGTGAGAACGGATCTTTGAAATGTACTCTACCATTTCGAACAAACATCAGCTTCCATCACGATACCACTAGGTCATAAATGAAGAAAAATGGTCATTGAAAATATTCTTTCTGGCATTAAAAAAAAAAGTGAAAAATTGAAGGATAGAATTATATTATTATTTGAAAATCTTTTTTTTTTTTTTTTAGATAATAGATTTTCTTATTGTTGTCTTCTAGCACTAAAAGATGCTTGATACAAATATATTTTTATGAAATAATCTTATTGTTTCATGATTAATATAATCGGTTCTTACATGCTTTAAACGCAAATTTCTAGCTATCATTTTTCTTTATGTAAATAATATTAAAATTTAATTTTCTCTATTGATATGTATAATTGTTTATCGGACTTACCTATTTTATTAGTATTGTAAAATATATTGCATTTGTAAAAGTCTAACAAGAGGAAACACTTGTGTCATAAAAAATACTACGAGCGTCCGCTCCTCAGAAAGTTCGTCCACTGAACAGTTAAAGTTTTCGTTGCTGTTAACTCACTTCAGAGCACTCTGCTTCTGGAGCTCGAAAACAGCCCTTTCACTTTAAAATCGATATCTAACTAATCAAATATGATTTTTGCGTGTAAAAAGAGTACTTACAGCGGCAAATAAATTTCTAAATTTTAAACCGGTCAGAGTGGTGTTATATTATAAATATTAATTATTAATATTAATTGCAAATTGTAAGAAAAAAAAATTATTATTTATTTTTTAATGAAATATTTGTATAGTCGTACTTTAGGTATATTTGCAAGCATACTTTATAAAACATAAAAAAAAAATTAAATATACATCAAATTAAACACGAAATGCAATTTTTGTTTCATAATTTTACAAACCTCAAATCCGCTATATATGATATACTATAACGTGTTCCCGAAAAATATATCCACTTCTTAAAGTATTTACAGCAACTGTATACATTTTTTATTAAAATTTAAATCTTATACCCTCATACTTTCTTCCTATATTTTGATTTATGAAATATTCTGTGACGTATTTCTCAAATAAAATATCTAATAGTATAGTTTTTCACGCTTTTTGGTACGGAAATTCTTTAGATATATTTTGGGTTTTATACGCTATGAAAGCTTACAAATAATAAATGATCTTTCACATGTTATAAAATTAATGGTGATATAATTTTGCGACAGCATGTCAATAGCATAGGTCTAATAATCAATCTTAACTTTTCTGAATGTACGAAAATTTGCAAAAATTATTTATCTCACATACGATAATATGTCAGTATCGTTGCTGAGAAATATCTGACACATTATTGTATATTGTTAAACAATGTGTGACTTAACAAACAAATGACAATATACGGTAAATAATTTCCAGTTTGTGCCAGAAAACTAGAAAATAGAATAGACAGCAAATTTGTTAAATTAATTGAAAATACATTGTTATTTTTATATAAAATAGTCTAAAAATGTGCTTATCATAAAATATTTATTTTTTTCTCTGCTCGGCGGCCGCACTTGCACGTTTTTTCAGTCATAATGTCTATATATATATTATAATGAACTACTATTTTACACACTGAAAAAAAAAGACAAATGCTTCTTAATCTATTAAAATATAATGTAACCCCTTTGGAGTTACTCATGATTTCAAAAAGCATTGTTTATCGGTAGGAACCACAGAAACCAATATATTTTCATGATTTAAAGAAACATTTATAAAAGCAAAGTTACTTTTGCTGTCACTGATTTTGGTAAACGTTTCCGAGTAGATTTTATAGTGTATTAATCAGTTTTTTCAAACCAGAATAGCGGTACTTAGGATGCTATCAATTTTCAATTCTCGGGTCTTCAGCTGCATAATTGAATTACATGCAAGAGTAAAAAAATATTATTAATGTTAATATTAATACTATTGATATATCCAATTTGTCGATAAAATACGTTTGTTGAACATGAAAATGTTTACATGAGAATTGATTTCATTCGAAAACCTATATTCCGGGTTCAAAAAACTGATTAATCTAATATATATATAAAATACAAATGGAAATTTCGTCCCGACTGTTTGTAACTCGGGTTCTGCTGAATGGATTTTGAGGGCACTTGAACTGTTAGATAGATAATTTTTTAGGGAAAGTTTTAGTTTAAAATATATTATTCTACGTAGATTAGTTATAGAATTATGATGGAAAGTTCTGTTACTTTGGACGAACAGGTTACCATTGGTCATGTTTTGGCAATCATTATCGTTGGGGAAAGAATTGAAAAGGCTATACACCTCGAAATATTAAAAAAAAAACTGTTGCAAATTTTATTTAAAATTTAAAAAAAAGGAAAAAAAGAAAAACAGTCTTGATGAGAGATAATATTATCAAACGGGCATATTTAGTTTAAACGTGGAACATTTTTTTTCTGTATCAGATTTTTTTTTTAAATGGCGAGGGCATTAAAAAATGCAGTTTACAAAATATTTGTATACCTACATATATTTATGCACTTTTTAATTATGTGCCCCATTTGCGTGGCCTCATAAATTTAACTCTTGTTCTGCATATTGAGTACCACCACATCGGATGATAGAGTAAAAACTATTTTTACACTATTTTATCTTTTCATTTCTATACACATTCATATTTTCTTCTTAATAACAAATACGTCTTTTATGAATGAAGTTAAATCATATCAGGCTTTAAGTTGAGAACAATTTAGCAGTTTTTCCAATTAAAGGCAAAAAAAACTTCTTAATAACACCATAAAATTAAGAAATGCGCAAGACCTTTCGAAAGAACTTTATCTTTCTTAATCAGGCGCAAAAAAAGACGTGCTACCACTTTGGCGACCACATCGGATGATAGAGTAAAAACTATTTTTATACTATCTTTTCATTTCTATACACATTCATATTTTCTTCTTAATAACAAATACGTCTTTTATGAATGGAGTTAAATCATATCAGGCTTTAAGTTGAGAACAATTTAGCAGTTTTTCCAATTAAAGGCAAAAAAACTTCTTAATAACACCATAAAATTAAGAAATGCGCAAGACCTTTCGAAAGAACTTTATCTTTCTTAATCAGGCGCAAAAAAAGACGTGCTACCACTTTGGCCACCAGATCGGATGATAGAGTAAAAACTATTTTTATACTATTTTATCTTTTCATTTCTATACACATTCATATTTTCTTCTTAATAACAAATACGTCTTTTATGAATGAAGTTAAATCATATCAGACTTTAAGTTGAGAACAATTTAGCAGTTTTTCCAATTAAAGGCAAAAAACTTCTTAATAACACCATAAAATTAAGAAATGCGCAAGACCTTTCGAAAGAACTTTGTCTTTCTTAATCAGGCGCAAAAAAAGACGTGCTACCACTTTGGCGACCTCATCGGATGATAGAGTAAAAACTATTTTTATACTATCTTTTCATTTCTATACACATTCATATTTTCTTCTTAATAACAAATACGTCTTTTATGAATGGAGTTAAATCATATCAGGCTTTAAGTTGAGAACAATTTAGCAGTTTTTCCAATTAAAGGCAAAAAAACTTCTTAATAACACCATAAAATTAAGAAATGCGCAAGACCTTTCGAAAGAACTTTATCTTTCTTAATCAGGCGCAAAAAAAGACGTGCTACCACTTTGGCCACCACATCGGATGATAGAGTAAAAACTATTTTTATACTATTTTATCTTTTCATTTCTATACACATTCATATTTTCTTCTTAATAACAAATACGTCTTTTATGAATGAAGTTAAATCATATCAGACTTTAAGTTGAGAACAATTTAGCAGTTTTTCCAATTAAAGGCAAAAAACTTCTTAATAACACCATAAAATTAAGAAATGCGCAAGACCTTGCGAAAGAACTTTGTCTTTCTTAATCAGGCGAAAAAAAAGACGTGCTACCACTTTGGCCACCACATCGGTCTTGTTCCTGCCTCCAATGTGGTAGCACGTCTTTTTTGTGCCTGTTGAAAAAAGATAAACGTCTTTCGAAAGGCCTTGCTCATTGCTTAATTTTATGGTATTACTAAGAAATTGTTTGCCTTTAATTGTGTATCGCACCAGTTTGTTCAAGATTTTAATGCGAGTCTCTTCAATATTGAAATCAAAATCTAATGTCATTATTTTTCAATGAAATTTTCCAACGTGCGCATTCATGTCAGTTTTACTTTATAAATCTTTTAAATAAAAAGAAATATATATTTATTTTTATATAATCTTTCACTTATTAAATTTTAAGCGTTATCAAGCATTATAGCATTTTACTAATAAACTAGAACACGGTCATATCACAATATAACGAGACCTTGTGTGTTCAGTTGTCTGAAAGTCTTCAGCATTCATTTAAGATGTTAAGATGATTTCTCAAGTATACTACAGTCTCAGAAAAAAAAACCACTACGCTATGGTATTTTGAGCATCGTTAATGTGAAAGAAGATTTCTATACTTCGAAAATAACATCTATTTTTATTTGGTATTTTAACTTTTTTCCTTAATAGGCTGTCTGCATAATAAAATTAAAAGAAATTTTACATTTTTCAATAGTAAGCCCCAAATTGGATATAATAAAAGAAATATGCCTTTCAATAAACCTAAATCCATCTTTTCATGATGTTTTAACGAATAGTTTCAAAGTTAAGTAACTATTTTACAAATAGCTGATTAAAAAGTTTTTAATCTGAATGCATGTTCAGTACTTATGTTGAGCATACAATCACCGAATAAATGCCATACGTAAGTTTATTTTTATTTTATAATACCTTATTCATCATTCTTCTTCAAAAAATTCCAAATGAATATTTTTTCCTTTGGCTGATTATTCTTCGAATAATAATTTAAAAGGGCTGCTAAAATTTTGGATTAATCTTTTCAGCAGTACACCCGTATATGTACGTTTTACTTTCTGAGACACTGGGTGCATGCCCGTTATGAACATAGAATAAAATATAACCTCTAACAAAATAGGCGCTTTGGAAAAATAGAATCGTTCCACGTTTTTTTTTTTTTTTTTTTTTTTTTTTTTTAATGCTGTACTTAACAAGGAGTAAACTGATACGTTGTACTAGAGTTTTATCATGGAGCTATTGGCATAGTTTTAAGACTTTAAAAAAAATAGACAGAATATAAAGCCAAGATTGTAGACTGTTTTACAATTTCAAATTCTTTTCCAAAGCCAAGCAAAAAAACCTCATCCCCACGCTACTGAAAGCAACGAAAATACGTACTCTTGAACAGTTTAAACAGTTACAACTTTTTCTGAGCAATAACTCTGAATTATGAATGTGCACTCTTTGGTGGAAAGCATCACATTGTACAACATTTACACATGCGTTTAGAATCGCAGAAACTACGGTTTTTCCCCAGATTTATTTTTTTAAAATGCAGTTTATTCCCAATTTTAAACACTGGCACATCTGCAAAAGTCAGAATTCTTATTAGTTTAAAATATTATTGTGAAACTCTGACAGAAAGACATGAGTTCCATTTTCCCGTAATTCTGGAAAAGGACTTCAAACAGAAAGTGAGGATAGGCAAGGGATATTCCACAACTTTTTTATGTCACTAACACTGACCGTGCAAAATCTTTATAATCATATAGACCATTTCTCCTTATATCCCATCAATAACAATTCACTTCTTTTTTAAACTATTTTTTAAAGGATTGTAAAACACTTTAAGAAATTTGCCCTACATCCTTTATTCTCAAATAGCAAGTTTTTTTTTCCTTTTTAGGGTTTCGTTCATCTCACGAAACCCTATTTCTCCCGCTCCATTGTCTGCCTGTCACAGAGCCATTCTCAAAAACAATGTAACTTACAGAGTTGAAACTTTGTGTATAAATCAGAATAGCAGCTGTGAAGAGCTGGAAATATTAAAATTTGAAAAATTCGTGTTATTTTAATAAATAGAGATAAAAAACCAAAATTCTAACAGCCTTTTCCTATTAAATTTAAACATTTTTCGTTATAGCCGATGCCAAAAATTAAAAAATCCACGATGAAATTCCTTCTACAATAATTAATTTTCTATCAGACGATTTCCACGTAAAAAATGAAATAAAAAGTTTCACCAAATGAAAAAAAAAGATTAATATGAAATAAAATTGATTAACGTCATAGTCGTAATAAAATGGAAAATGTCTAAGATTTCTCAATAATACAAGGAGTATGAGTATGTGTAAGTACACAAAGCAGATTAATATCACGTCATTAGAGAATTAAAAAGAAAATCTGACGTCATATGGGAAGTTTAACTATTTTTTCAAATGTTTGAGAATAATACAAAGCGAGTATCAATATAAATAATAGAGAATAGTAAATATATGAGTTTGAGAAACATATTGAATCGTGATGAAAATCCGATTATGGAAATATTCGCATATTTTAACATTTTGAAGGTGTACAATTTGTTTAATTTTGAAATTATTTTTTTAAATATTGCATTTAGTCCGTATGACGGATATTAGTATGACAGAATATAATAGCGGGCTTGGCCCGCTATCCGGCTAGTTTAGATATTCGAAAGAACGAAAATAAATACCGGCAAATTTTTACTTTATAAAAAACATGACTTTTTTTTTTTTTTTTTTTTTTTTTTTTTTGCTAAATGAAATTTGTTTGAATTTATTAAAGAAAGGATAAAGTGTTTTGAAAGCAATAGTAAACGAAACCCTTTGAGCGATCTTTGATCACACTTACCTACTTGTTTCCGTTTGTGAATAAATAAAATTCTCACTTTGAGCCCGATCCCGTCTCATCTCTAGTGACTATATCGTAATCAATTTCAAAGAATTCAGTAAATGAGGTGCCTTCTTCGACTAGTCCTTTATCTTTCAACACTTTCTAATAACAAGGAAGGTCTCCTTAAAGCGCATACTCAGAATATTTTGAAAAAATGCTAATGGGACTCATGGGGACTAATACGGGACTAATTATACTCATGTATGCAATGAAATATCAGTCAAATTTAGCTGTGGAATCCCAGTAGAAAATCTGCAAAAAATAAAATACTATCGAGTATTTGGCTTTAAAAGACGCAATTTAGCGAGCAATACTTTTTCCTCGCCAAATGCAAGCTATTTTAATGCATTTGAAAATTCCTGGTTAAATGAATGTTTAAGTGCGCAGTATTTTAAGAATTTAAACTTAAAAAAATTAAATAGTTTATTATATTTTCTATGACTCATATAATATATATAGTTGCTGAAGTTATTTAATTTTACGCGGTTTCACCGGCTGGATCAGTTCGATTAAGAACGCTCTCATTATGATATACGCATACATTTCGATAATGAATAAGTCGTTTCCATGGCAACAATACTTTACTCTTATTGTTTCCGACATTAAGAATATCGAAGTCAAATTGGCGGTGCTCAGAATTGGACTTTTAGTTTAAAGCATTGTTAATCAATTTAAATTTTGTTCTAAAACGTGGAATACAATAGTTAATTTTCTCTCTATATACATATAAATGCATATGGCTAAACCGTAGTTATAAAAGCGTATTTATTTAAGTTCAATTTACTTAAACTAGTTCGGTATGGGGCCAGAGTAGAAAACGTTTATTCTAAAATAGTATTTATTAGAAAAACCTTTTATTATTATTATTATTATTGTTCCTCATGCGGGCATGATATCGTGGGCACGTATGTAATGGATTGTTATGCAATTTGATGTAGATAATAAGCAAATATGAGTGTTCTACTCTCGAGTATTTACAGTGACAATATTTTTAATTATAACTATTTTTATTCATTAAAAATTTTTATTTTTTTATTTTTTATAAAAAATATTTTTTTTACATGGTTATGGAAGCAATTTTGACCTAAGAATAGATCATTTTAAAAATACATATTTGCTTATTATCTGTATCAAATTTCATAACAATCACTCATACGTTCTCAAGATATCATACGCGAGAAGTAAAAAAAAAAAAGAGAAAAAAAAGAGTTATTTTAATTTCAACAATACACAAATTCTGTATAAGACTATTCAGTTTGTAATAACAGTATATTAAAAAGCACAATTAGTTTAATGAATAGTAAAAAAATTTTGTTTATATGTAAAAAGCTTTTAAAGATGTTTAATGTTTTTGTTAATTCTTGGAAAGTTTAAAAAGTACAAGACCCCCTTAAGCGCTAATGAATTACTAAATATTAAATCAACTTTTACAAACAATTTAGAACCTTTTAAAAGAAAATGTAATATTTCTTTACCAATAATATTAATTATGAGTTCTTTAAATATCACATTACGTTAATTGCATTTTAAAACTTCTCAATTGACAGAAAATATATTTTTTCTTTCTTCTATACATACATTATAATTACTAAATAAATTTTGTTATCATTATTAAATAAATATCCTTTTTTATTTGCTGTAAGAAGAACTTTCGCATTACAAATTCTTTGTGATCGAATAAAAGACTAAAATTAATGAAAGAAACAATGTGGCACGTCTTTTACCCGAGGGATTTCTCAATCAAAAAAAAATTGTTAATGTATTTATTATATTTCCGTAAGTTTCAAAACAAATATTTTTTAAACATGATAATCAAATTTTCTCACTGGAACAAATTTGAAAACAAGATTATCCTTTTGTTTCAATTAAAAAATTGCATTATCTTTGCTTTGTGTAAAATAATGAACAATCGAACCTCAAAAGATAAGTGAAAACTAGCCGGATGTGCCAATCCTCCCAAACAATTTTTCTTTCTCATACATGTTAATACTTCAACAATTCTATTTTTTTTTTTAATGATGCATTTTAGAAACAAAAAATGAATAGATAACATATCTGTTACTTATTTTTTTTAATTATATTTCAAGTTTTTGTCAATAATTGTTTAAAAACTGAGGGGGGGAGAGGGATTTGGCAATTTAAACCTAGATTGGGCAATTAGGTGATTTAATACGATTTTTTTTTCAATAGTTATCACGCTCGTCTCGAAAATTTAACAAAATTTGCTCTTTTATACAAACTTCAGCCTATTACATTACATCTAAATATAAAAATTCGGTGAAAAATATTCATAGATTAAAAACAGGTGTTCATTTGTTAATGTCTGTAAATTTACTATTTATTGTTCATTTTACCAATTTTCATTCAGACATTATTTAAAAAAAACATGGTTAAAAATTTTCACTAAAAACGTCCCCCATTTAAAAAATGTAAAAACAATTAAAGATCACAACTGATGATGCTCTAGCTAGGGCAAAAGCGCTTTTGTGGAGAGGTGGAGATTTTTATTGGAAACTGTTTTTACATTTTTTAAATGGGGGACGTTTTTAGTGAAAATTTTTAACCATGTATTTTTTAAAAATAATGTCTGAATGAAAATTGGTAAAATGGACAATAAATAGTATTCATAGATTCTTCACTTAAACTGCAAAAAATCGAGAAAATTTCACAAAAATCGCTATCACGTCGCGTAAGTTCTCTATTTGTAACTCTCACGTCCATAGTCAGAAGTTTGGTTCAATTCTATGCGCAACTTCGTACACTATACTATAATACGAGGGCATTTCGAAAAGTAAAGATACAATGGCTCGCATTCCTTAAAAAAACATTTATTTAGAAAACGTAAGTTACATCTTATTAACTGGATTATTTATTTTTTTTTCGACATAATCACCCACGTTATCCAAACATTTGTTAAGTCGGGGCACAAGCTTTTGTATCCCACAGTCATAGAAGGTTTCCGCCTGTTGTCGGAACCACATTTCAACTTCATCTTTGATCTCATCATCGTCGTGGAATGATTTTCCTCCAAGATGTGACTTCTTTCAATTTAAAGACGTCTATTCGCACGAATTGCTTCCTCCGTTCTCTGAAGAAGGGCATTAGAGATCACAGATGGCCGACCTGTTCTTTGTTCGTCATGAACATCGGTCCTACCTTCAGAGAAATGACGACACCATTTCGTTACATTTTGTCGAGTCATAATGTTCCCATAAACAGAAACAATTTCTTTGTGAATATCCGCTGGTCATTGACCTCTTGCATGAAGAAAACGTATGACGGAGCGCACTTCGCATTTGGCGGGATTCTGAATCGGCGGAACCATTTTAAACACGACCTACTCCAACCAGAATCAACGTTGAAATGTCGAGCGACCGCGAGGAGAAAGCTAACGGTTCAAGAATAACACCTATGTTGCCAACTTGCTTGCCAAAAATTTTCTTTTCCTCCGGCGTACGGTGTATCTTTACTTTTCGAAATGCCCTCGTACAATAATAAAAATGGCGCAAAAATTGCTATCACAGTGTCCCCTTCCGGTAGAATATCCCCAACTTCAATTGATACCTACTGGCCGTAACCGAAAAAATATATATGAAATTTGGTCCAATTTTATTTATAACTTCATCCATTTTTCGATGATACAAGGAGAACACCGCGCACAAACACACGGACAGACGGATATTTTCTAAAAAGGTGATTATCGGAATATCCGACCCCTAAAACGTGTAAATTCGTCGAAAACCGGAAGTCCAAAAAAATTCTATTGCAATACTTTCTTCTATTTATAAAATAGAAAATGTTAAATAGAAAATATTAAACAGAATATTTATTAAATAGAATATTTATTAAATGGAATATTTTAAAAATAAGACAAAAAATATTTTATATTGTGAATATGAGGACGTGAGTTTCAAAATTCATCTTATCCAAAAAATCAAATTTTAGAAAACTCTAATTGTTTCCATTGGGTTTTCATTGTAAACTAAGATTTTACAATGCCAGAAATGCATGCTAAAACTAGTTTTTTGCGGATTGAAGTGTTTTTTTTTTTTCGGTGCAAATTTACCAATAGAATAGATTTATACAGAAAACACGATTTTTTTAAATTTTGGATAAGGCGAGTTTTTGAAACTCACATCCTAATATAAAAAAGAACTGAAACTGGGCAAAAATAGAAAAATGAGAACTTATTTTTAGTAGTATTGAATAAAATAGTTCTTCAAAGAGGTGTAATGAAATTTTAAGAATAGACATAAAAAATAAGCTGTAATTCAAGATATGTTCCAAATAAATTATTTGACTTTTTATTAAAATAATTTTAAAAATTTTAAGTAAGGTCAGTCAAAAAAAAATAATAATAATATCTCATGCATTTTAATCACAAAATTGTCCCAGAAAGAAAAAAGCTATTCGACTGTAAATTATATCTTCTTTGAATTTATGTTAAAAAATAAGCTTAGAGAGTCTTCTTCATAAACAAATGGCCCCAAATTTTGAAATTTTCAATTCAAACACTAAACTTTGACAGAATTTTTACTTTTTTTGGTAAATTTTACTTTCGGACACGAAACGATACGTAATTCTGTCAAATAGTTTAGGAATTATGAAGGTTTGAAGTTGTGAACTCCCAATGTTACATTCTTTTTTAATCGTTTGCAAAATAAAATGCAACGTTGTTTGTAAAACATAAATCAAAACCTACTAAGCGGAATGAGCTGTAACTATAATATTTAAAAATGAAGATATAATGCTGAAATATATTTATGTTAAAAATTTCCTAGACTACAATTCATGTTTTTTTTTTTTTTTTTTTTTTTTAATTAATTTCAAAATATATTTCCGAAGTGGAGTTTCGACAAAGATATTTTTTTAACAGAAATTGATTTTTAGAATCTTCAAATATGCGAAACTAAAATTACAGCTTATTCTGCTAAGTAATTTTTGAAATATGTTTTAAAGACTAGCATTGCAATCTATTTTGCAACGATTAAAAATAATTTAACATTAGGAGTTCCAAACTTTCATAATGTCCAAACTATTTGAACTTCCCGTTTGGTATCCTTAGGTACAATTTACCGAAAAAAAACAAATATGCTGTCAAAATTGTGTTTCGTATTGAAAATTTCAGAGTTTCTACAATTTCTGTATGAAGATGATCACTGACCTTATTCTTTAAATATAAATTAAAAGAAGATTTAATTTGTATCTGAATGGCTAGTTTCTGTTTATTTCCTGGAAAAGTTTTGTGATTAAAATGTATGTTGTTGTTGTTTTTTGTTGTTGTTGTTGATTTTGTTTGTTTGGTCGACTGTACATTATAATGGTACAGAATTTGTACAGCGTTTTGGGAAAAAAATCCTTCTTCTCTGTAGCGATCCATAGGCTCTCTACGCATATCCAGAGAAATTTTTTCATTCAAGTTAAACTGCAATAGGAACACCTCAACTACAATAGCCAGATTAAGAATAGAACACTTGAAAGGCATAAAGATCAAGCCAGGTGGTAGAATCTGTGTACTACACAGTGTACTACATTTTCAAACTAAGCAACTGTTTTCTGAACATCGTCTAAATTGTCCTGCAATAACGGCAGCCATGTTCAAGTACGACTCTGTCCCTCCAAAAGACCTTTTATTCAGAAGCGGAAAGGGAATACTTTGTACTTTTCGATAAAATTATGTTGCTGTACATATTTACGGATCCGACAACAAAAGCAATATAAACAATTCTTCTTCTTCAGATTAAGATGAAGAGCAGGGGGGTGAATCAAAAAGTTAATTACACTTGGCCAGTGGCGGCTTCTCTATTGGAGCACATAAGCACGTGAACCTCCAGAGAAAAACGAAGATAATAAATTAACAAATTAAATAAAATAATATTAATCATATTTCCAGATGTTAGTCAATTTCTAGGATGAGTTTAAATACATTTAAATATGTACATGGCAAAACGTTACTGTAATAATGTAAATTTCGAAAAATATCAATAGCGAGCCTCCGGTTGCACGTGCGATCGAAAGAATTCCTCCGAAATCTGCTTATGCGGATGAAACCGGCGAGGGGAGTGTGGGTCAAAGGCACTACTCATATCTTTCCGTTCGCAGAACCCTTTGGTATGCGAAAGCTGACATATTTCGCTGTATCTTTCTTGATTGTTGTTTATCTGAAATCTCCCTTGATTTCCGATATTCAGATAGCTAATTTTTGTTTGTTTATTTGTTTGATTATATGATCTTCCTTTATAGAAACTAAAATGCTAAACTTTTGTGAAGTGCTTGTTATTTCGTTTAGTTGCATTGTTTTCATTTAACTTTTAAAATCTCAAATGTATTTCAACAAGTGTATTACGTTGTAGTAGCCTATTTTATTTCCGTAATTTATGTATTGTAAACCCCCATTTAAATAGCCCACAAGCCGCCACTGCACTTGGCGCTAGTCGACGATGTATTGTAATGAGCCAAATTTGACGAGTATGAAGGATACATTATACAATTCTTCTGAAAAAAGTGTAGTTGTTTGTGTTGTTTCTACGTACATGTTTGGTGAATGATTGGTACTGCATAGCTACCAATCTTACGCTTTTTGGTTGCCACTATTTCTGAATAGTAGTTTTCGAATTATTTATTCGAATAAATAATGCGATTAAATAGAACGCAGATTCGGAATAAGGGACTATATTAAAAAATTATGGTAACAGGAAAGCGTAAAATTCGGTAGCTATGGTAATGGTGCGCCAACTGCTCTAACTTAGAGATTTCGAAGTACCTGTACACTTTTTGTGTGTTAAACAGATAAATATCACATACATTCATTGTAAAATTGTTTTATATTCCCAGAATGTCTTGAAACAACAGCTAGACAACGGCAACATTTTACAGGTGCAATAACGTTTAAAAATCGCTTTTTTACAATATTCGTTACTCAAATCTGTACGTCCGTTTTTAAATTGTTAGCACAGCCGAGGGTCAATGTGAGATATCGCATGATTATCGTAAACACCAATATCCCGCTAACACAATATGTCTCACAGTTTATAATATGTCGCGAACTATCACCAAGCGTAACTTACTTTTTATTAAACCATGTACTGTTGTGTTGAAAAAAATATACCCTACTGACTGATACGAAAATCATCGTATAAAAACATGACTAGTTACCAATCGATTAGTAATAGCGTCTATTAAATATACTTAAATTTTATACGCTGTAAATTTTATATACTGCTATTTGCTATACTTAAATTAGATAGGAGGTCGTTTACATATAGAAATTATAACAAACTTTTAAAATTTTCAATGCTAGCACCTAATTTTGACATTATATTTGGATTGTTCGGGAAACTTTACCTTCGGATAGCAGGCGGGAAGTCATTCGGACAAACACTTCAGGAATTATGCAGGTTTAAAGTTTAAAACTCCTAATGTTAAATTCATTTTTACTCGTTGCAAAATAGATTGCAATGCGGATACTTTTTTAGCATAACTCAAATAGTACTTTGGGGTATGAGCTGTAATTTTGGATTCGCATATTTGAAGTTTTTTAAAACCGATTTCGTTTACAAAAAAATCATATGTTACGATTCACTTTCGTTTTTTGTTCTTTGAGCATTTATTTCAATTTTTTTCGATTTCTTATCCTTTATTAGAAATAACAGCTTATGTCAAAAATATAGGAGGACACCAATTATAGATCATAATACAGCAGACTACATAGATGGATTGTTTCTCCAGATGAATTAAAATGCATGTCCTGACAGAACTGAGGTCGTCAACATCATCTTTGAAATCAGTCCTATTGATGAGTAAGATTTCTCATCTAACTTCAAATGAAAAAGTAAAGTCAATATAATTCTTAATATGTAGACAGTTTTCTGAACCTTATTCATGCGTAATATTTTATATTATACAACATTTCAAATCGGTTGGTACTGGTATTAATTTTTAGGATGGTTTTTGGTAGGGCAGTGTTAACGGAGTGGCCCGGGGGGACATTCCCTCCCGGAGCATTGAAATGTCCCCCCCCGGAAGATTTGAGATTTTATGGTTTTAATGATTAAAAAGTGCAATTTCCTCCCCGGAACTCTACAATGTCACCCCCCGAGCAACAGAAATCCCTCCTGGAGAAAAGTGTCTGAATTCAACACTATGGTAGAGTAAGTGGGAGAAGGGGACGAGGAACTTCTTTTACACAACTTTACATTTTTTCAGGTTTTTTACAACCCGGTAAATTACATTTTGCGTGACAATAGGTACACATTCTACAGTATTGCATACAAAGTTTCAAATTTCTTTAAAATATTGTTGATCAAATTGATATTCAGGTATACAATTGATTTTGCATTCAAACTTGAAACGCACAGAATTAAAATGAGAAAAAAGTTTTTAATTTCATTAAAATGAAAAAAAAATACTTCAGTGAAACAATTACTGCTTCGATGCACTCGAGGCAAAAATTTCCATTAACTGCAACACTGTAAACACAGAGATTGAAAAAAAAAATATTTTCATTAAACAATGTTTCTTTTAAATGAATAAATGTTTTCGTTTATCTATTCCATTATTTACCTTTGTTTTGTAAAAGAAAAGTCATACATTAATAGTATAAAAATCAGATATTAGTTTTTTCTTTTCGAAAAATGTTGTAGACTAGGTTAAAATATTCGTATTTAAAAAATAGAAACAGATAGATTTTATGGAATTTTCTCAAATGATAAGAAATAGGACCATATACAAAGTGTACGTTAACTCTTTCCCTGTTTTAATAGATCGTGATGTACTAATAGCGAAAAAAAGAAAACGCACATGGAGAAAATATTAAATGAAACAAATATTAAAGTTAAACTATAACAATCGGTGGAATGATTAACTCACATTTCAAAATTTGTTAATCGTTAAATTTTTCAAAATATATAGGGAACCATAACTGCAAATCAATGTTGGATATATCTTGACCAAATATTGGGCCGATATTACATTCATTAGCAGGAAATATTGCCCCATTATTAGAATTTTGATATTTTGTCAATAGTGGCAAAACATATTTAGCCAAAGCAAAACTAATAAAACCAATCTTAGTGATAATAATGGTGTTTCATCAGACATATTTCAAATGTAATGCTACTATTAACTAAAGATGCACTTTACATTGGAAATATTTCCAGTGAAACACCAATATTGTCCCAATACTGATTCCATTACTTTTACATTGACTAAAATTTCTTGACAATACTGGGACAATATTGTCAAATTGTCAATACTCAAATTTTGGTACAATATTTCATGTCAATGAATGCAATATTAATTCAGTATTGCACCAAGACATAGCCAATAATATATAGCTGCTACATAAAAATCGATTTTGCATTGCATCGTCTCTAGATAATTGAAAATCTTATATTAGACCGTGTGAATGTTTTCATTTTTTTTTACTTAAAATATATTTAATTTATGCAGTGTTTTTGTATCTGAATTACTTAGCATGTGAATTTTAATAATCCTTGTTTAACCACAATAAAAATTACAGAAAGTTTATTTCAAGAAAAAAGTTTACTTTTACAATTATTTTTATCACTTCAGTAAAATATTTTATTAAAGTAAATATACCTTCTATATATCTTGAAATTCCATTTGAAAAAGTCATTCTCTCTTTTTTTAAATATTGTTTCAATCATCTTTTAAAAATACATGTGTTAAATATTAAATAGAAAAATCATAAAATCAGCTTGAACACAAGCGAATTGTTTTAACTTGGAAAATCTTTTGCAAAGGTTTATAAATAAAATAATTAGTTTCACAAATATCCATTCTTTTTTTTTTCTATACAATTGTATGAACTCCTTTAGGTAATGAAATAAAAGTGTTGAAGTTATTACTTTATTTACGATGTTAGAAATAATATTTATCGTATAAATTATTTGAAAATAAATAAAAGTGAGCAAAGCATTACAATAAATAGACAATGTGATCGCCAGAAGAGAAACTTAAAAAGAAAAGGGAATGGCTGATTTTGATGGGAAAGGAACGAAAATAAAGGTATTGAGCTAAAACTTACGAGGGAGGAAAATGTTTCTGTCCCATTCATCCCTGCTGTGGGGATGATTGGGACATAGAAGAACATTTTTTTAAATTTAATTTATATATCTGTATAATAATACTCTTGAACAAATATTGTGCATAAGATGTAGTCAAACACTTAAAGTTTGACATGTGATATATAATAATGACATGTGATAATAACTTATATAAAATATTTAAAATAAATATTTTTGTGAAAATGTCCCATTCATCCCCCTGCCAGAAATTTAAATAAATAAAACGTGATAAAAAGATGTCATCTACTATGACAACTAGCTAAACAGCAAGTGACAAGTTAGTCAGTTATGTGTCACAAAATATTTATATGTTACTTTCAAAGCATATTTTATGTATTCGTTTAACAAATTTTGACGTCAATAAATGTCGACACCAACAATAGTCGTTCGCAAAAATTCAAGTGAACATTAAATTTCAACTATCATTAACTATAACAAATACGAAGAGTTCGTTAAATTGTTTTTATAAAGTAAGGGAGGCATTAGTACCCATGAAGATGAACATTTTTTGTATGAAAAAAGCAGGGTCCTAATTCGTTCATGCAGTCAAAAATTCACACGTATCTCACTCCAAATTGAACCCGGATTTTCGTACATAACGTTAACAAAAAGGAAGATATTTTTTGCGAAATTTTCACAAGACTATCTTAACTTTGTAGGAAATGTGAAGACGTACTGTATAAAAGATCATTATTCGTGTTTAAAAAACACTAATTTATAAACTGTAGAAAAATACAAATGTTTCTTAATCTACGTAAATATAATACAACCACGAACGGAAATATACAATAACAGCTTCCGACTTACCCACGAATTCTAAAAATGTTTTTAATTTTTAGAAACATCAAAAACCAATATACTTTCGGAATTTAAACAATAATTTATAAAAAAAAAATAAAGTTTCAATTTCGCTGTAAATGATTTTCGGAAACGTTTCCGAATAGTTTTTAGTGTATTAATCAGTTTTCTCAAACGGGGATATCTGTTTTTGCGATGCTATCAATTCACAATTAAACATTTTCACCTCCGTAACTGAAATTATGCATCCATGCGTAACAAAATATAATTATTTTTAATGTTAATGTTAATGCTATTAACTTATGATGTTTGTGTGAAAAACATGTTTGTCGAACATGAAAATGATTACTTTATAATTGATACCATCCAAAATACTTATGTTCCGGGTTGAGAAAACTGATTAATACACTATAAAAACAACTCAGAAACGTTTACGAAAATCAGTGGCAGGAAATGGAACTTTGATTTTATAAATAATTGTTTAAATCTCGAAAATATATTGTTTTCTGAGATTTGTACAGATAAATAACTCTTTTCGGAATCGTTAATTACTCGGAAGATGTTATTGTATATTTTCGTTCGTGGTTATATTATATTTTCGTGTATTAAGAAGCATTTATCTTTTATTACAGTGTACGCTGCATAACCCAGAATGTAGCTTACAATACATACGATGCCAGTGACCGAATTACCTTGAACTTTTGTCATTTGACCTTTTGTCGCGTGATGTTATCTCATTTCACATAATGCAAAGTTAGTATTGTGAAATTCTCCCTAAAATATCTTAATTTTTGTTACATTCTAAAATCCAAGTCCATTAGCCGCAAGCGGTTTTACAAGTTATGTCAAAAAATTTACTAAAGTACGTGATTTCCAAGTGACAGACGCGGTGGTCCAAGTGTATAGCAGTTAATTATACAGTAGAACCCCAGTTATCCGAAAATTGGCTTAACCGAAAGACCTTAAAATTCTTTTTTTTTAATATAAAAATTTCTGTTTTTAAACAAGCACGCTGTTTATGAAATAAATAAACAGCTTCAACTTACTTATGTGGGCCATTGCGTAAATGCAGGCATTTTATTGCATAGACACATACAATACCTATTTTTTTTTTTACAAAATATGTGATTTTTTTTTTCAACTTCACATTACTTCAATGTTGCCTTATCAGCCACCTTTTAAATAACAACTCATCTGACGCTGATACATCTTCCTGCACTTCATTATATTGAAGTGCTAGTATCATGAACATAGAAATAGATAAGGACTTTAAACGAAATAGCCTTTAAAAGAAGAAAATAGTTCCTCGAAAAATGTTTCAAATATGTGGCGCCTGTGAAGGACATTTACTCTATACGTCACCAGTGATATATAGATAAGGACTTTAAACGAAATAGCCTTTAAAAGAAGAAAATAGTTCCTCGAAACATGTTTCAAATATGTGGCGCCTGTGAAGGACATTTACTCTATACGTCACCAGTGCGTCTGCTTCTTCAAATCGTCTGTTTGACAGCCATTGTTTCGTGGATATCCAATATACAGTTTCGGTTTGTTGTTGTAGGTGGGGCTACCTTAGCAGAGATGCTCGCCAGCTGCGCGGAACCATGCGCGCAGCTGCCATTAAGTATGAAAGTCGCGACACGATGTTAACACTATTTCTTTAGAAGTCCCTATATATTTCTATGTTCATGACCAGCATCAACTCTTTTCAACGCATTGAGCTCTTCATGCTTATAAAAACCTGTTTGCGCTTTACATATTACTCATCGTAAATAAAGTTTGGAGGAAATTAAACCACCTGTAAACAAGAAGGTGAAATCGCTCAGAATACAAATTCTTGGTTCACCTGCAAGCACGAACGCGTTACCTAATTGTGGGGGGAGTGAGAAGGGTGAGTTAGTGTCATCTGGTAGAATAAAATTAGGAAGTCTCCTGGTTATCCGAAAATTCCTATGGAACCCCGGTCAACCGAAAATCCTTTGGCCTCATGCTTTTCGGATAACCAGGGTTTTACTGTAACTACTTCCGAAAAAGAACATATCAAATTAGACTAATGTATTTTGTGAGAAATAAATTCATTTCATTTTTTGTGACAGTTCTTTATAATTAGCATTTAAAACTATTAGTAAGGCTTCTAAAAAATATTAAAAGAAAATTCTATTAATTAACAATTAAACCACTATAATATAGGAAAAATAGTAACATTTTACAGTTATAAAACATTTCTTTTAATTAGCATTTCTAGTCTACCCTAATACTTAAAATATTGTTATCATTATTGTCTTTTATTTTCTAAGTCACAAAAAATATATATATTTACTTTAAGAGTGCTAATACAAAGTTACAAAAAATCGCAAACAGCCACTTCATTGTGTCTGGGAGCAGCTAACACGTAGATAATGTAAACAGTACAATAAAAAGGTGTGTTGAAACTTTTACTGAGAAGTTATTTTCTGTTTATTCCTAAAAGTATTTTCCAGAAAAAATATCATAGAACTGAAATAAAAGTACAAAGACTGTATTTTATAGAAATGAAAAGTAAATTCAGAAAGTTGTTGGTGTTTAAGATATATATCAATAATATCATTGATTCATTTTGTATTTTTTTTACACTTATATCAATAAAACAAGTTGCATCGTGCTTTTCAGTTTCTTCTATCTATAATAGAAGAAAGTACTGTAATCGAAAAAAAATTTCGACGGATTTATACGTTTTAGGGGTCAGAAATTCCGAAAAACACGTTTTTACAAAATGTCTGTCTGTCCTCATTGTATCATTGAAAAGTGTATGAAGTTATGCATAGAGTTGAACCAAATTTTATTTATAGGTTGTTGACTATGGCCAGCAAGGTCCTACGTGAATTTGGATATATTCCGCCGGAAGGGGTCGCTGTAATAGCGATTTTTGTGCCATTTTCATTACTGTATCATCGAAAAGTGTATGATATTATGCATAGAATTGAACCAAATTTCATTTATAGGTTTTAGCCTTACTATAAATGAATATTACCAGAAGGTCCCAGGCGAATTTGGGGATATTACGCCGAAAGGGTGCGCCGGGATAGCGCTTTTTGTTCAATTTTCATTATTGTCTGATCGAAAAGTGTATGGAGTTAAGAACCAAATTTTATGAAACCAAGAACGGAAAATTCAGTGTACTGTGAAGTAATCGCTAATAAATTAATGTTGTGCCAGCAAGTCGTTTTATTAATAGCGTTACACCATGAAGGGTTGTAGGTCGACGTTTGGATAACGCGCTTTTTAAATGTCAAAAAGCGCAAAAATTCATGGGTGATACATTATGAGATTTAGTAGGAATATATCACTGAATACCCTGATACCCGTTTCTCGCTCCATTTTTTCAGGAAATTAACAGTGTATTGTGATATATGGCTACTTGCTTGATATGCAATTCAACATATTGATGGCACTAGGGGTAAAGAGATGGTATTTAATGTTTGAAGATTGGGAATAAAATATGCTTCTGGTAGTATGTGGAGTTGATGTTAACATTTTTTGCCACTCTCTTTATTTTTTAATCTGCCGTTATATCCAAAGCCAGTAACAAGCATAAATATTTTGTAATACTTTCTTTTGATACATTGAACAATGTTTTAAAGTCTTTTTCTCCTCTTTGATGATAATGAATATATTTTTATTACAATCATTTACATAGACCCATGCTTTATCTATTGTAACAACATTTTTCCATTTCTCTCCAGATTAATTCTTCTCATAAAGAATTCTACACCGGGTTCTACGTTCGGAGATATATCGTGTAGAAAGACGATGAACATTGTGTTTTTTGGCCTTTTTAAAATTCAAATCAGTGTTAATGAGTTTGTAAACAGTTGACACTGAGCATTGTAACGATTTAGCAACAGTCTTTTGACTTGAACGATTTTCTTTTACATTAAAAAATCTTATCTTTACAATATTCGAAGAATTCCTTTTTGTTCTTGGGTACATATCTGGAAAAATTTTTCCACTTGAAGACAAACATTCGTATTTTTTCCCTGTCTTATTGACAATATTACCTATTGTTGATTTATATATAGAAAAACCATGCCTTTCACAACGTTTTCTGATAACCGAATACGAATAATTCTCTTCACGAAGTGCAGAAATATAACCTTCCATCCATCGGTTCTTTAAAAGTGCCCTCTTGCATATAAACAAAAATTTCAGTTGCCAGACGATAATTTATATTTTCAGAAACATAATAGCTGTGAAAAATAATTTCTCTATGCAGACGATTCTTTTACACCAAAAGAAACTCGTCTAAAAAACGTGCGAACAGATTCTGTACTTAAATACTAACATATATACTTATGCATATGTATTTATTCACGAAGATATACATACACACATACATATTGTTTTTACGCTTCATCCTTGATGGGCACCACTGTATCTATATTTGCATAAAATTCCGAACATATTTAACCATTCTTAAATAACCTATTGCAAATGTACTTGAAAATTGAAAGGTCTAAAAAGAAAGAAAATGTAGACCTGATCTTATTGAAGTAGAATTTTTTGAAGTATTTTAAAATAATAAATATCTTACTCAATTTTCAAAAATTTTGATGTTACCTTACATCGATTTGCAGAGCAGCATAAATGAAATGTTTATAATTACGTAATATATTTTGAGTAAACTTCATTGTAAATGCTATATCGTTAACAATATTAGATTCTTTATTAAATACATTTTTCCAAAAAGTTTTATTTAAATTACGTATTAAAATAATTAATACACATTATACAAGCAAACTAATAAAAATTTAGTACAAGTAGAAAAATATATAATTCTATAAGAATTTTTAATCAATATATATAATAAATGTAAGCATGGTTTGTACGTGCGTACTCCTATAACTCAACAACCCAATCCGAAAGCCCCATGGAGGTTATATGGTATAGTATCCCTCCATCCTTCATCCATGAGAAAGATTTCGGTTTGGAACTGCAGGGGTTGAGTTCGGTGATATGGGTGTCAAAAGAGGGTATCGCACCAATGGACTTCTTATGGGAAGTCAGTGAAGCACATGGGAATCGAGTGCCGAAGCGGCCGAAACTGGCCAGAATGTTCCAGACAGAATGTTTTAGAATGTTCCAGAATATTCGAGAATGTTTGAGAATATTGAAGAATGTTGTAGAATATATCAAAATGTTATAAAATCATCCAGAAGATTCTAGAATGTTTCAGAATGTTCGAGAATTTCTCAAAAGGTTCTGGACCTTAGAAGGGTTTATATAGTCGATGGCGAGACGCATGCGTCAATATACGTTTGGAAATCGATTAGAACGGATCAAGGAAAAGTGAAAGTGGTAGAAAGTGAAACAAATGTTAGTGAAAATTTTTAAACGTAATAAGTGAAAGGGAATTGCTTAAAGTAGTGAACAGTGTATTAAGTGGAATTTTAGTGTGTTAAGTAATATTAACATTTAACGGGATGCTAAAACGTAAAAGAGGAGGAGGTCTTGCCAGTAGTGAATCGAAAAGAAAAAGGCAGAAAGAACAGAGGAGAAACTAAACAGATAAGGAGCGAAAAGCACGTTTAGCTTCACAACGGAAGAGAATGTATAGATTGAGAGAAAACTTAACAGATGAACAACGAGAAAAAATCAGAGAAGGAGGATCGTGTGAGAAACTCAGCAAGCAGACATAGAGAAACTGCTGTAGAAACAAGATTTCAAAATGACTTAATTAGAACTACAATGAGTGATGTTCGTGAAAGACAATAATCGCAAGCGCATGGACAAAACATTAGTGTACGAGACGTGCGAAGCAACAGAAGTGGAGATTACAGTTTGGCAGGCGAGACATCTCGTTTTGATACCACTAAAGCGTACAAAAATCACAAAAACGTTGTTATTGGAAAAATGGATCAAGTGTGTCAGTTCTACGGTGCCAATAAATTCAGTAGAGAAACACCAAGAATGTGTTACATGAGTGGAAAAATTCGATTAGCACCATTGCAAGTGCCTCCACCAGAATTATTTCTTGACATGACTGGAGAAACTCCGGAATCAAAACATTTTCTACAAAACATAAGAACGTACAATGCTTGCTTTCAAATAACATTATTTGGTGCTACTTCGATGAGCAGTGAAGAAGATCAATTCAAACCTATGTTTTTGATTAAAGGAAAAGTCCTTCATATCGTGGGGTCATTGTTATCATTGCCAAACGAATCTCATAATTTTTTGCAAGTGCAGTTTATTAGCGATGAAAAAACGGAAGTCGATCAACGTCGCGCAAATATATGATACGGGAAAATTTGTAAGGGATTTTGCATAAGTACAATCAATTGGTTCACATATTCAAAACAACTATGGATCGAATGGCATCGGATGAACATAAAGTTGTGACTCGAGCCGGCGAAAGATGAGTTGGAGAACACGAACGTCGACTCAGTGCACCTCAGGTCAATGAAATTGCCGTTGTAATTGTGGACAGTGAGTACACAAGTCGTGATACAATTATTCAACGAAGAAGAGAAGAATTACAACGTATCGCAGAAACACATTGTTCTTACTATGCACTTCAATATCCGTTAATTTGTATAAGAGGAGAAGGCAGATACCATTTCAATTTGAAACAGTGAACCAAATACAGATGCAAAAACAAATAGAAAACTAACTTCGAAAGAATTTTATACGTATCACATAATGATCAGAGACAACGAAGAATACAATCATATTACCAATTCCAGTCCTTTATTTCAACAGTTTTTAGTTGATATGTATGCAAAAATAGAGACGAAATGAATGATATCCATACGAAAAAAACAAAAGGAATTGCGTACAGAAGAAGAGTACATTCATTTGAGAGACACAATTATGAATGACCGAAACGTTGAAGAGATTGCAAGACATCTGATTTTACCATCCACTTACACAGGAAGTCCACAACACATGCACGAGTACATACAAAATTCTATGACCTATCAAAGAAACCATGGTTGCCTTGATTTATTCATAACATTCACTTGCAATTCGTCATGACAAAAAATCAAAGAAGATATAATTTATGGACAAGCTCCCATGGACCGCCATGACATAATAGCTCGAGTTTTTGGACAGAAACAAATGAGATTCATGGATGTCATTGAAAAGTATCATATTTTTGGTACTGTTAGAGGCTGGATGTACACAATCGAATTGTAGAAACGAGGATTACCTCATTCACATAATTTAATTTGGTTACATGAGAAAATACGTCCAAATCAACTGATCAAGTAATTCGAGCTTAATTTCCGAATCCATAAGAGGATCCAAAATTACACAATATTATACGGGAAAGTATGATTCATGATTCAAGTGGAAGATTAAATACGAAATCGCCATGTATGAGTGAAGGCAAGTGTACAAAAAGATATTCAAGACCATATTTAAATGAGACACAAACAGGAAAAGATGGATATCCTAACTACAAAATACGATTTCCGAAAATTGGTAGTTTCAGTGCCAAAATACGACTGCGAGCTAACCTAGAAATAGAAGTAGATAATCAATGGGTGGTTCCACACAATCCGCATCTCTCAAAAATGTTTCAAGCATACGTAAATGTGCAGTATTGCAACTCAGTAAAATCAATTAAATATGTGTGCAAATATGTTAAAAAAGGTTGTATAATAAGGCTATATTCTCAACAAACACAGAAAACAGAGAACAATATCCGAAAGAGGAAGTACTTCAGTATCAGATGGACAGATATATAAATAATAATGAAGCGGCTGGGCAAATATTGGGTTTCCCAATACATGATCGAGAACCAGGAGTTGTTCATTTGGCAGTGCAGAGAGAGTAGCCAGTGGACCGCCTGTGAATACGACATTAACTGCATTTTTCCAACTTTGTCAAAGTGATCCATTTGTAAGAACGTTGCTATATGCCGATGTACCATCATATTACATATGGAATGCAACAAGACGAATCTTTCAACGAAGAAAGCAAGAAACTGCGGTCAAAAGTCACGAAGGAGACTTCAAAAATGCGGCATTGTAACGAGTGTATACGGTGCATCCAAAAAATGCTGAGTGCTTCTATCTCTGAATGCTGCTACATATTTCACACATTTTAGAAAAGTCATGTAAAACGTACAGAGAAGCATGTTAGCGTTTAGGATTGCTGCAAAATGATAACCATTGGGAGCTGGTACTCAGAGAAGTTGCATTGACAGCAACTGCAGAACAACTGAGAGATCTATTTGCAATAATATTGACAACGTGTAGTCCATCGAATCCAAATAGATTATGGAAGAAATTCAAAGAAAGTTTGAGTGATGATGTATTGCATCAGGTGTGACAAGTTCATCTGAAATTGAAATCGAGCTGAATGAGGAGATATTTAATCAAGCATTTATTCGTTTGGAAGATAAATACTTAGCAATAAGCAATCAAACTTTAATTGAACTCGGAATACAGGTACCACAAAGAGATGGAATCGATGCATTGAATTTGTTGCATTTGATAGGAGCTGACTGGCTTTGTCCGAGCAAAACGAGCGTAACTACGGCTAGTCGTATATGTAATTGAATGCAACATTTTTAATAGAATATCTACATTTTTTTTAATATTACATTTTAAATTATAATATGAACTAGGACATTCAATATATTTATGTAATATTTTTGATTTGTATACTTTAGATGTAAATGTATGTAGAATCATTGTTTGGAAAATATATTTCTTATGTCCTGCATATATAACTATATGTAAAAGCATAAGCAGAAAAAGAATTTGCCAATAAGTCAAATAAATATATCATGATATGACAAGTAAAAAGAAAATAATGATTATTTCTTGTATTTAGAAAAAGTAGAGAATGGATAACTGTAATACGGATGATTTTGAGAGATCAACTTTTTTAAATGGTATTTTCAAGCGCATCGTATTATTTGAGATATATTAGGTAACATTATGTGAGTTTTCCCAAGTCATAAAAGAAATTCATTCTTTGTCGTTCTACTAAAATATTACATATATAAACTATACAGTCACTTGACATTTTTTTAGATTAGCCAATGAAATATAGGTAACCTTCCAAAGGAACAAGTTGTAATGCATATTTATAAAAATATATCTTTTTATGTCTTTCAAAATAAGTTTTTGTCAATACGTTTGTCCTGTAATTTGTCAATTGATTCAAAGTAAAGCCATTGCCATTGTTGTTCAAAGTAAAGCCAGATCATGTGTATAATACCATAACGCATCTCATCTATTATGAGTATTTTAAATGAATAATGGTTTTCAATCTAAATAAATATATATATTTTTTAGTAAGTAAGTCTTCCTTGCAAAATTTTGTTTTTTCTTTTAATAGAAAACTTTTCATAACACTAATTACCTTCCCACCCTTTGTTTTGTTTTATGCTGTGCATTTAAAAGTAACATTTTGTTCTTAAAATCTTTTTCTCTATTCCTTTTCTAGATGAGATTGCATTTATTTTCTGGGAAACAATTAAAAAAAATACCTTTGGTGGTCAACTTATTTTAATGCTATCCTGTTAGAAATTTTTATTTATTACATATGGGATAGTTATTGCTAACATACTTTCACTTTCTTCTTCTCAAAGGCTTCTTTATTTTTAACGAGCTATCAGACAAAAGTGTTATTGTGCTCTGTCTGAAAGCTTTTGCATTTATACCCTGTGATATATTCTTTCTCATGGGTGAACGATTTTTTATTTTAAGGCATAATGCAATAAAACAAGGTTGCGCGTAGATGCTTTGTCAGAGCAAGCTGCCATATAACATTTTTACTTTGTCTTCTCTGGGCTTTAAGGAATTTTTCATGCATGTGGGTGGAATACTGAGTGACGGAATTTATAGCTCTTCAGCTTCAGAGAGGCGGACAGTGAAGTGAAATATTTATCTTCTGGGGGTCTTCTGGGAAACATATGTGTAGCATAGTTGTCCCACGTGGTACAATATTCCATGATGGGCTTAAGATAGGTGACGTCTGGCATGTAAGAAATTTATATACGGTGCTTTGAGAAGGGATTCTGCAACCAAGACAACAAGAAAAAGCTTTGTGGAAACGAGGATACTACTTGCTCCAGTACGGAGGCTTTGCGGGGAAAACCCTCCCCTCTCTTGACCGGGAAATTTTGATTATTATTAGCTCTTTTAATAGCAAAAGTTTGATAACAGTAATTATCCTCCCCTTTGATTTTGTTTTCATGCTACGGATTTAAAAGTAACATTCCGTTCACAAAATCTTTTCTCTTTTCTTTTTTTTAAAATGAGATTACATTTATTTTCTGGGACGCAATAAAATAAAACAAAATACCTTGGGTGGTCAACCTATTTTAATGTTATCCTGTTAAAAGTCTTTTTTATTACATATGACCCAGTTATTCCCAATATTCTTTCACTTTCTTCTTGTCAAAACCTTCTTGAGCTATAAGGCGAAAGTGCACTTGTGTCTGTTTAACAGCTTTTTGAATTTATATCCTATGATATATTCTCTGTCATGGGTGAACGATTTTCTCTTTTAATGCATAATTCAATAAAACAAGGTTGCATATAGGTGCTTTGTTAGGATGAGCTGCAAAAAAAAACATTTAGTTTGTTCTCTCTGAGCCTTGGGCATTGAGCACCCCCATGCATGGGGGTGGTATACTGAGTGGTGGAATTTATAAATATTTTTCTGCTAGATGTCTGCGGGGAAACATATGTGCAGCGTAGTTGTCCCACGTGGTACAACTTTCGGTAATTAACCAAGGATAAGAGATGTCTGGCATGAGAGCGAATGATATAAGGTGCTTTGAGCGGGGATTCTGATAGAAGAATAGAAATAGCAACCAAGCGTTTAGATTTGGAAACGAGAGATACTACTTTCTCCAATCCGAGGGCACTGCGAAGTTTACCTTCTCCCCTTTTTTGACCGGGAAAGTTTGATTATTATTAGCTGAAATTTCAAGCAAAACAGTCGTCCAAAAATTGAACAGTCCTGGTGTTAGACGAGGGACAAACACTAAGCGCGGTCCCTGCTGAATACGGTCGGTCGAGCTACGGTATATTAAGTGCCTAAAATTCCATACGAATGCGGGTTTGAATGATGGTGAGAAATACGAAATGCACGTCTTAGCGAAACTCGTTTGGAAAATTCATCAAGCTTGTTTGGCGGACGCACTAGTGTCGTAGCGGATAATAAGATGTTTAACTCAGTGTCACCAAGACATAGTAAAGGAATGAAGGATCAGGACCGGGAGTTTAAAAAGAAAACAGCGACCGTCAGAGCTGAAATCTTCAGCAGCATCGCCGATTAATAAATAAATAGGTGAACATAAACCAGAATGTATGGTGAAGTTGTTAGCTGGAGCAGAATAGCAAAGAACATAAATTGTCCGACAAAGATATATGGTGATTGCTGAAAAGTTTGGCCATAAATTTCAATATAACTTCGTATAGTGTTCATTGTGTCGCAATACCTCATAATCCGTAATCCGAGAAAATTGGTAGACAAACTTGATTAAACATCCAGAAAGACTTGCAAGTTTTCTTTATTAGACAGTAGACCAAAGAATGTTGGAAGGGAGGTGGTCGTTCACATAAAAATCTAATACGACTCCATATAGTGGCTAAGTGAAGTCTGCCCAATTTTTGCGGTGCACATGTGCGCCAACATTAATCAGCAATTTCGCGAGATGTACATGTGTATCAATTCAATCGCCATTCGAAATTTAAGACTGTTTAGAAGATAGCAATATTAATTTTGCGTGGCAGACACAAGGCAGGCATACAATATGAGACGTGTTATCCAAATGGGATGATTTAGAAGGGCAACCCTGCAAATTGTTATAAGAACAGCGCAAATGCAATATAGGGTGTGAATAGATGAGAAGTGCGTGACTGGCAGATGGAAAATATACACTGTTTGCATTTTAGTTACAAAGGACAATTGAAGTTTCATAGAAAAAAGCACCGCAGATGTAAAACATTATAATCTTTAATAGATTTACAGAGCGAAGATTGCAGTTAAAAGAATACCATAGAATATTTATGTACTTGTTAAAATAACCGTCGTCGCATTTTAATTTGGAAAGGAAATAACTTTTATGTTGTTAATGAAAGATGTGGAATAAATTAAAGAATACATATACATGATTAAATAGTATATAGCATGGGATAGTTCTGACTTTAATTTAGAATATACAGAATTTAAATAATTTAACTCTTAGAAAAATATTAAGGAATTATAAATTTTGAATAAAATGACATATAAATATGATCAAACCAGTGTGACTTTTCATGACTATCCTCTCTCATTAAACTTAATGACTGCCGTCTGGAGTAAGGTGGGGATTTATGTTGAAATGTTATTGTGAAAGAGCCACAAATGTGTAATTATCGCGAGTGTGTTTTGAGTACTACGTTTTCATTTCACCTCAACATTAGTAATTATTTGTCTTTTGTTATATCTAGTGCAGCCGAACTCAACCTTTGCTTCTCGCGGGCCGCAAACATGTATTTGCGACGTTAGGCGAGCCGCAACACACTTGTATAATAATGTAAAAAATATAGATTTCTATTGCAAATGCCGCGAAGATTGTTGTCTTGAAATTGTGGTATAAAACTTTTTGCTGCCAATTTTTTCTGCAACAAATATTTAACCCTAATAAGCCTTATTAGCTATATGATAAGTATAAAACGTAAAAAGAATGCAATTCTAAATAAAAAAAAATAAATAAAGGGATTTTTTCTAATAAATCAGTTTCTTTTCTCAATGCAAAAACTTTTTTTTTTAATGTAGAAATATAGAGTGCAAATTAAATTAATTTGGAATAATGTTTGTTTAGAGTTCAGGGTTAAGAAATGTATACACTAATATAGCACAAGTAAAACTACATGTAAAACGAACTTTCACTAAGGAAACGTCATTTAAGATATTTTAAGGTAATTTTAAATTAGTAATTATAAATAACTGAAAATTTTCTTCCCATGAAAATTTATAAAAGAGCAGTGAAAATATTTAAAAAAAATATCTCAATTAATTTTATAAACAGGGGAAATGATTATGTGTATCGGGCCGAACAAAAAAGGTCGCCGGGCCATATGCGGTCCGCGGGCCGCAGGTTGAGTATGGCTGATCTAGTGGCTCTGGTGTTTAAAAAAAATCAATAGATGTTTAATATTTCATTTAAATCTGTTTGAAAACTGCTTCCGTTAAAGCTATGGCAATGTTTACCTGCATCTGTACGTTTCTGTGAAATCTTGTTTTTAGTTACTGCTTAACTGTTTTCAAATATTTATATTTACTTTTAACTCAAAAGTTCTGAGCACAGTTTAAATGGCAAAATGCAAATAAAATCCAAAAGAGTCATATTTTATTTTGTGTAAGAAACATTTACTGTTTAAAATTAACCGCGTATTTTTCTTCAAGCCTCATTATATATATATATATATATATATATATATATATATATATATATTTGGGGGTTTTTCTTAACTGTTAATGTATTGCTGATAGTGTAACATTTGAATTAAGATGGATAAATGTTATTTAGTATGAGTTAACATTAAGAGGAAAGTTAATTGGATTTGTTTTGTGAGAAATTTCTAAAGTGATTTGATAAGGATGTCAGTGACCCTACAAAATATACAGTTTTAGAAACTTTAAGTGAATCACTATTGATCACTGGTCTTTTAGTGGTTTGTTAGTTCAGGAGAGTTGGCAATTTTAATAACCTCGTTAAAAGCTAATTCATCATCTTTAAAAAAATGAAAAGAAAGTAAATTCATAATATCAACTTTTAACTCTTTTCTCATGGTATATATAATAGCAGATGAAAAACGTTTATGAATTCCCCCTCCTTTTATATGTTAATTTACTTAAGTTCTAGATTCATTTGTATCAGCTACTTTTACTTTTTGAAAGTGTTTTAACAGTTATTTTAAAATGTTATTAGATTATCTTAATGTAAGTTTTATTTTGTTACTGCTGAATCCCTTTTCTCCTGATTTGATAAGGATGTCAGTGACCTTACAAAATATACAGTTTTAGAAACTTTAAGTGAATCACTATTGATCACTGGTCTTTTAGTGGTTTGTTAGTTCAAAGAAAATCTGGGCAACACCCTCACTTTTTTTTTATCTTGTGATTAGCCACCTACAGTGTTTTGGTGGATTCCAGTGTAATTAGTAAATTGTTCAATTCTGAACTTTTCCTATCAGACTCCTATTTTAATTGTTAACCCTGTCATGATTTTTTATACATCAAACCAGTTTGTTGGGTTGGGTTCCCGTGTAGAAATGGTGAGCATGTTGTTAACATTTAGTTGCAGTCTGGTAAATTTATTACTTTTCCTTTTATTATTTGTTCTGGCCATTGTTCAAAATTTTAGCCATTTGTTTTGCTTGCCCAAATTGTATTTGATAGCTTCAGCCTTATTAATTTTCTATGTTCAACACTTTAACAACTTACTATAGGAACTAATTAACACAGTGCGGTAAAGTCCAGAACAAAAATAGCAAATACAAATTAAATCCAGTCTTCCAATTTCTCATGAAGTAAAACCTTTGAGATAGGACCTGTCTGTAACGAAATCCTACCCTAAACGGATAAGGCCCTATTGAAAAGAATGGAAGAGATATATAAATGGAAGATATAAATGGAAGAGAATGTGCATTTGTTAGACGGAAACCTGTCTAAATCAGAAATTTTCTGGTTCTGTGTGATTCCTTCCTAAAACGTTTTACGGTATTTACTTTAATTCTGTTTCAATCTACGATATACTATTTTCAGTTTAAAAACCTATTAATTTTTCTATATTAAAGTTATATTGTTTTTTTAATCAATATAACTTTAATGTATCATAATTAATCTATATGAGATATTTTAAATAACTTCGGGTACCTATTATTCACTAACACTTAAAGAAGTAATTAGAAGATAACGCTCACAGCACAATAAAGAGGAAATATTTCATATAATATGTTAAATAAGTGGAACTTTTTAATTTTAGATACGTAGAGAAAATATTTATAGATGCATAACATAGAAATTGCGTATATTGTAGCATTGTTTATATTGTACTCGTATAAACTTGTTCAATAAAACTGTGTTTTTATTCTTTTATTCCTTTTTTCTTTATAAATGCCCCTAAAGCAAGGTTCCTAGTATACTAATTTACACTATCAGCAAGTCCATTTTTAATAACTATTTAAATAAAAATAAGACAATGCAATGAAAAATTTTTAAAAACATTAACTTAAATTTAAACAATATTATCCAAAATTTCCATACCAGTTGGGTTGTTATATTTCTTTAACTTCAAAATACATCAATATACTTGTATGTAAACTGTACAGATTAGACTTTAGGAAAACAATCATTAAAAAACATCTAAGAAAACTCACACATTTTCTTATTTGTGAAAAGTAATTTAGAAAGCAACTTTTGACTAATTAATAATTTTTTCCAAAAATTCAATTAATTTAAGACTTTAAGAATGTATTTTTTTTCTTCAATACATTTTTGATAAGATTTAACGTGACTAGAATCTAGATTCATGATAATGAAACAATTGTTTTTTGGACTTTGTTCTCCGGAACTGGCTAAAAGTTATATCTAAAGTGCTTTCTGTTCTTTTTCTAAACACCTGTGTACAACGACTACAAAAATATTGCTCTCATATATCAATAAATTTTTGCATCCTAAATAGGAGAAAATAAGGGTCACTTTAATTGAAAACCACCCTATTTGTTTTGTCGGATTAACTTGAAGAATAGTGTTGCGTGCTTCAAATTGTACCCTATGGCGTTATACCTAATCCATATCCCATGCTTTGATTCTTTCTATTCTTAGAGACCTTCTATGAATTATCCTGTAAACCTTAAAGCCACATTCCCATTTTGGTTGAGTCACTTGTATTAAGTCAGCGAAGGCGGCGTTAGGAATATCAGTGAT
Source organism: Maratus michaelseni (assembly GCA_963931845.1). NCBI lineage: Eukaryota > Metazoa > Arthropoda > Arachnida > Araneae > Salticidae > Maratus > Maratus michaelseni. The sequence goes on from OZ007587.1 coordinate 286,002,852, forward strand.
ATTATTTTTGTCGTAGTTGTGTCTCTTTTATTCTTTTAATTTGTGACTAGTGTGATTCGTTGAGGAATGTTTATGGAATAAAATATGCTTTCCTATAGAGCACTTCTGATTTATTTAGGAGTCAGTTTATTAGTTACTGGAAAACGAAGTTATGCAATGTAGATAGCTGTACACTAACTTGAAGAGTTATCCCGTCAAATTCAATAAGCATCTTTTGTTTTTCAGTTGCACTACTTGTGACAAGTGCTGCATACTCCAACAAACACTTATAATCACACTGTACTTTCTCCCAGTAGATTCACAAAAAACATGTCGAAACAGTTTAAAAATTTAAGAACACAGAACTGGAAATATTTGGAAGAATTAATACTGGTTTCTTTTAAAAAGTTTTTTCGTTATTAAACCCTAATTAATTTTTTACATCATTTTTCCATACACTTGCACGAAATTGTTACACTGAAAAAGGAAAATCTGAAATAAAGGTTTAGAGATATCTTTTATTTCCGAGAATTTTAATTTAACTAATAAGGAATAAACAACATTGGAATATGAAAAATTTACTACACATTCATAATAAATGGCATATTTAAAACATCCTTGTTCTGCGTTCATTATTTAATTAGAAAAAATATTACAAATTCCCTCTTAAGTTTACAGGCTATTAAACTACGTAAAATTAATGTAATCCCGTGGGTTTATTCAAACATTTTTCTGTTGAATGTTAAACAGGTTTATAAATTTTTTTAAACTTACTTTTTTGGGTCCTCTTATCTTACAATAAACTGTTTAACAAGCTATGTTGCAACAAAATAACTCAAAAGTATTCAGTTTAATTATATCCCTTTAATGAACGAATTTTGTGAAAGATTTTTCAGAGAAGTACAAACACAAAATATTTTACTATAATAGCAATATCACTTTATTTTACCATTATAATTATACTGTTCAACACAAAAGATAAGATGGACCAAAATAATGTAAAACAAAACATATAGTAACTAAAATTTTTAAAATATCACAAACTTAAAAAATTAAGGGAACCAACGAAGTTTACTAAATTATTTATTTTTTTTTTTTTTGGTATTTTGTTATTTAGTTAGTTTCATGAAAGAAATTACCAGACATTTTTGATAACTTAAAAAAATAGAGACAGAAAACTAAGGAAATTGTTTAACCCATAATGTTTGAAGAATTATTTAGAAAATTATTAACCCATATTGGACAGCTGTACCTAAGTAGCAACATCTCCGTCTGTGTAAATCATCAGCAGCAACTTTTGAAGTTACTTCTTCAGCACCTCCTGTTTGATAAGTTTAGGTTTGTTTGTTTTTTTACAAGTTGTAACTCAAGAATATATCTTATACACATTGGCCTTTACATTACCGCTCACAAGCCACAAACAAATTCAAATAGGGTAATGTACTTCAACGTTGATGGCCATGAGATTAAATCATCCGTAGTTGTATATCTATTTGTGAATGTTTCAGTTAAATGCTGAAGCACATGAAAATTTCAATGCAGTGGCATGCTATCTTGTTACACGAATAAAATTAGTGAAGATTGCAATTGAAGCTGTGGTAAAAAGTGCAATTGAATCTCTCTCTGCAGCAAAGGAGCATTAAAACTCTCATGCTTGTTCTATTTAATGCAAAAACTAGCTTTCGTAGTTCGAAAAAAATATTATTATTATCTACGTCATGACATATCTTCTGGAAAAAAACTTTATGAGTACTTTGGATAGCTGAAATTAATTTTTTTATATTGATACCCAAAACAAAACAACGAAAGCAGTCATAAGTTTCAGATAAAACAAGTAATTACAAAAAAAATATGTATTGGATGCTAAACTGTCCTTCATATCAGTCACTTGGATGTAAGAGCAAATTATGCTTACGATTAAGTGCTATTGATGATAACTTGGAGAAATTAGTCGGATGTGCCAATCCCAAAACTTTCTTCTATCTCATATATGTTAATACGTCAAAAAGTGTAATTTTTTTTTAAATATGCATTTTACAAACAAACAAGATGCTGAAGTGTGCGTCGCTGCACGAGCATCCAGTGTAAAACACAACTACATCGACGTTGATTTTCATTTTAAATTTCGGTTTCATTTCATTAATCGACGTAAATACGAGTTAATATCGACCACATTTTTCAATAAAACCAATAATTTTCGTCATTCTGTTATACGTTAGCGGGTTACGAATCGCCAGGTTACCTGTATGTGAAGTACTCTTCGCTGAACAGCAGCCGATGAAAAAAGTACGAAAATCACAAAAAACTCGCTATCACAGAGCTCCTTCAGGGGAGGAAAGGGTTACGTATTTTCAACTAGGACCTGATGTACATAGTTAAAAACATATATAAGAAATGTCGTTCAATTCTATCCATAACTTCATGCACTTTCCGATGATACAAAAGAAAAAATCGCGCAAAAATCGCTATCACAGCACCTCTTTTCGGAGGAATATCCCCAATGTCAACTGTGACTTGAGGGCCATAGTTAAAAACATATATATAAAGTTTGGTTCGATACATAACTGGATACACATTTCGATACTACAAAGAGAACACGCGGACAGACAGACATTTTGTAAACAAGTGTTTTTCGGGATCTCTGACCGCTAAAACGTACAAATTCGTTGAAAACCGGAAGTCGAAAATTTTTTCGATTACAATATTTTTTCTATTATAGATAAAAGAATGTAAAAATGAGTAAGGTCTTTTCGAAAAATTCATGAGCAAAGAAACAATATGGCTTGACTTAATTGCACCCACCCATGGGAAGCCAACCCTTAGATTTATGCACCAATCTCACGAGACGAAAGCCCTTTAACAGTCCAGCAACAAGCCATACTCATATTTGCTCATATATACAAAGCGTAAATTACATAACAATAATACAGAGAATGTTTATAAACCTAGCATACAGTAGATATATAAATACATAAACAAAATATATACAAGAACATGTATAGGAACAATAACAACAAAGTGAAAGCGATAACAATCAAATACAGGCGATACGCTGCACAATTAAATCAACTTGTGATGTAATAGAAAATCGCCGTGCCGAAACATCAGTCCCGAATGGGTGGGATGGACTAACTATACCCATCCCACTATATATTTTGGTTAATGATGGATGTTGACTTACAGTTGCATTATTTAACAAAATGTTCTGCATTCATGATTATCAAATTTATATTCATAATAATTTTACTTGGACTGGAAATCCATCCTTTTGTTTGCATACACAAATTTTCATTCTAAACATGAAACAAATAATTTTCTAAATTCATATATTATAGTTTTTTAATCGCATCCTTTGGATGTTGATGATGATATACACCATTAAACGGAGCTGTGACAAAATTTTCTATATCTTACAAGGAAGGTCTTAAAGCGCATACTCAGAAAGTTATGAGAAAAATGCTAATGAAGCTACTCATATATGTAATAAACTAACAGTGGAATTTAGCTGCGGAATCCCAGTAGAAAATCTGCAAAAAATAAAATACTTTCAAGTATTTGGCGCAAAAAGATGCGATTTGGCTAGCAACATTTTTCCTCGCCAAACGCAAATGATTTTAATGCATTTTGAAATTGCTTGTAAAATGGTTAATCGAATGGGCAATTACTTATTGAATCTCAACTTAACCCTTTGAGAGGCGGTGGTATATATGATATACCACCTAATTTTAATCCGATTCAAACCAGAAACATTTAATTAAATTTTACTTTTTTAGCTTTGACGAGAAAAAGTTGAAAATTGCTTATTCTTATTTTGAACTAAATTCTTTCCTAAATTCCGGTGGGAATTCAACGATACAGGAGCACAAGTGCTTGCCCCTGAAAGGGTTAAACGATGAAAGTTTATTATTTTTTGTATAATTTTCGTATTTTCAACAATGTTTTTTTTTAAATTTCCAAATATGTCTATGAGATTTTTGTAAAATTTTAAAGCATAAAATTGTCATTAGCTTAAAAAAATTATACTAATGGGTTAATTCTAGGGCTCGTGATACCATACCCTCTTGTTCAGAATAGTTTGCATTTTGTGTTCAACATTTTCAACTCTCTGTACGTTTGCAGTAATATTATTTATTATTAAAATATTATTATTAAAATATTCTTTAAATCAGATTAAATAATTCAGTCACGTTTTTTTCCTCTATTTATTACCGATTGAATGAAATTTTGCTATTGTTTTGTCCCCCATTCCACGATTTTTTTTCAAATTTAAACGGCTCCATCTGTTATATAAGTAATTTTTAAATGTATTTTAAAAAGAAAAGCCCGATGACAAACGCATTCGTTATGCATTTCCATATCGAAGAATTCGTTCGTTGTTTCCATAGCAACAGTACTTTTCCTTTGAATTAACAATATTCAGAATCGGGCTTATGTTTGAGCTTGAAACAATTTCATTGAATTTAAATTTTGTTTTAAATCGTAAATTACGATCTTTAAATTTCATTATATATACATATAAATGTGTATACAAAATTGTAGTTATCAAAATTCATTTAGTATGTAAGTTAAACTTTCCATGGACAAGTTCAGCATGAAAAAGGTTTTCCTTTAAAGAGTATTTGTCATAAAATGTTTTTTTTATTATTATTACTATTATTATTATTATTCAGTCGCCAACCGGTGTTAAATCGCCAAATAAACGAAATTTTCATAATTTTTTATTGACGTTGTATCGAGGTTCCGCAACAAAACTTTTTACAGACGTATATATCCTCATGAGAAGAACATTCTGTAATTTTTTCAAAAATTTCTGCGTATGCGCTTATGGAGACCTTCCTTGTTAGGAAATTCCATATTAAAGTGTTAAAATATTGAAACAAGATCTCACGAAGACTAAAAAGATCGCTTTTAATAATAATGTGTATTAGTAAATTAATATACTGTATCAAGCAATTGAAAGTTAGATTATAACTGTCTCTAATAATGATTTAAAGCTTATATTAGTTAACTTAATAGTAATTATCAGAGGACAATATTTAGTTAATTCATAGACATATAAATGCAACTGTTTATTCAGTTAAAATCCTTCGAATCTCTGCGTGAGATCTAAATTAATCCTACAGGTTTAAATAATTAAGAGTTAACTGTTGTATAAGCTATTTTCTCAGTTCACTAATCCAATTTAAAGCGGCTTTGTTACGTTAGAGAATATGAAGGTAGTTATTAACGTAATATTATGTATAGGGAATAACTGCTTTGAGAATACAAAGCATAATTTTATTTCAAATAATTTAATTCAGTGTCAATATGATTAACAAATATATTGCTTGATTTTCTTAATCTTTCCCACTAAATACATCTTTTCTGTATTTAATATTTAATTAAAGTAAATAGCACATATTATAAAAATGAGGTGGACAAATAAATAACTTTTACACATTTAAGGAGCTTCACAAAGCAATGTATGTACATAACTACATAAAGACACAACAAAACTGCCAGTACATTCCGTGACGAATGTAGCAAAACAAACTTATGAATATAGATGTCGCTAGCAGATGGAGGGCTAGCAATTCTCACAATTATTTTATGGTGCTGCCATCTATAGCTGATTTTCTGAAGTAAAAACACCACAACATCATTATTCTATTGCATGATATTTTCCGTGAAATGTCATGTTTTTTCTATTCGAAAAATAAATTTTCACTTTCGGAAATCATACTTTCTTTTGCTTAAATAAATTACAATTATTGTAGTGACCTAGTTTTCCTTTCTTTTTAACGTATTTTGCATATGTAAAGAAAATGTAATTTATTTCTAATTAAATTAACAAGAAAGAAAAACCTTGTATCAAGCATAGATTATGAAACACTTTCCAACACATCCAGAAAACTGTAACCAAACTTCATCGTTAAATAAGGTGAAAGAAGATATATAAGTAAACAGTTTAGAAAAGATATAACACATTTAAAATACAGTTTTAAAAATTACCTTCCATAGTCAAGAAAGTAGTCAAATTATTTTGTGCAGTCCCATATATGATCTATAGATTAGCAAATATACTACATAGCATGCTAAAATTTAGTTCAGTTAGAAAATTCACTTGTTGCCATTTTCGAAAATAGATTGAAATGCACTCGAATTGTTTTGTACAGCCATGTATATTATCTAAAGACTTTTGTACACAACACATTATGCTAAATTTTAATTCGGGTAGAAAAGCATAACACAACTTAAAATGCACTTCCTGCAATTACCAACCATAAACGGCATTGTATCTTGTTATTTGCGCAGCCCTGTATATGAATTTATTTATATTTCAGAAACTTCTATTAGTATACTAAATATATTTCAGCAGGGAAAGGCATAACCCAATTAAAAACTACTTTTAAACAATTCATCCACATAGAATGTAATACATGCGAATTCATGTGTATGTATTCCTTTTCCTATATATGGATTACAGAATTTATACACACCAAGTACTATGCAAAAACTAAAAACGCAAACTAAATTTGAAAACGCACTTCCAGCAATTGTCGCTCGTAGACTGTACTGTAACCGAATTCTTTTGTGGGTCCCTGTAAATGAACGATAAATGCAATGTACACCATGCTTTTCCATTAGCAACTTATAATGCACCTCAGCAATGCCTATGAATTTCATTATGTTTGAAACAGTGTAACACCATTAAAATATACTGCAAACGATTTTATTTTTCCCCGTAGACCATTATGTAACAGAATTCTTTTGTGTGAGCCTGTAAATGTTTTGAACCCTACATTCTACTGAAAATATGTTTTAGTGCACTTCATAAATTCATATCAATTACATTTTGTTTCAAATGGTGTAACATCATCAAAATGTACTTAAAACGATCTTTTCCAATTGACCGTAATATAGCGGAATACTTCTGGCTGTCCCTATAAACGAAATATAAATGCATTCATTTTCGATAGCTATCATGCTATAGTAAAACGTCAATAACATATAAAATTACAGGACAATCCGACTATGTTTACGAGAGTTACAGCACGGACAGACAAACCGAAGTCATAAACATTTTTTAGCTATGTTGGAAAGTGTTAAACAGAAACAAAATTTTTTTAACAGTAAGAAAAGAATAATACAGATGCAAACATGATATGCCCGATACATATTTTTACACGAACACCAATAAAAATAAATCTCCAAAAAAAATTTAAACGACGTTTGAAAAATACTAACAAGATTATTTAAATAACGCCAGAAACTTCAGAAGAACAAATATATATATATATATATATGTTTGTTTGTAATTGAATGATACTTTATAGCAATGGGTATAATTTCTGAATGTTGTCCAATTATTTATGTACTTTTTTACAGTAATCATTCTTGAGTTTTTAAAAGTCAATCTAATTTCAAATAGTTTTACAAATTCAAAGAAGAGGAATTTAATACGTTTATTCAATAGTTCGCTGCATTCTACTTAACATTGTATCGTAATATAATTACGTATTTCACTTTTACGTATTGGAAAATAGTTACCGAAAATTCTTCTAAAATGCAATTTTAAGAAAAAAATAAGCAAAAAAAAAAAAATTAATTTTTGTAAGGAGTTTATGTATTTTATTTAACGAATTTAAGGTTTTTTATTTAATAATGGTAATATAACATTGTTATGACTGCATTATACAAAATAAAATAATGCAGTAGAATGTACTAATACATGTATAAATAAGTTTTGAATATATTAAACGGTATATACCATTTTATTGTAAAAATCGAAAGAATTAATTTGTAGAAATTAAGTTTTTTCCTTATATAATGAATATAAGTAAATGAAATTTATTTAAAAGTTGTACTTTATACTTAAATTATATAAAGAGAAAGACAGCCTCTAGTTACTTTTTGATTATTAAACACTAGCTGACCCACCCGGCGTTGCCCGAGCCCGTGTAATAAACTCAAATCTGTTAAAAACGAAACTCTGGCCAAGGTCTCCGATGGCTTCGACACCGTATACCGGGCACGCTCGCAGGCTCCGGAAAATCTTTTATTTCCCCCTTCCACCGCCAGGGGAGCAACCTCTTTCGGAAAGAACCTCTGAGACAGGTCAACGTTGCCTACGGTACTGTATAGTAGGCGTGCGACAAAATCGAGTTGGTTTCGAGAAGACGGAACATTATAAGCCGAGTTATTGAAATAAGGCACAGTTAGAGAAAATAATCATGAGTGAGGTGCCTGGTGAAGAGGATGTTCAAGTGTCCTTCAGAAAATGACTATGTAGGAGGGCTACGATGCATCTTTAAAAATTCGTTCGTTTGCTTAAGCTAGGAACTTAATTACAAATTTGCCTTAAACTATTATTCGGAAATAGTGATAACCGCTACTCATAAATTTACTTTGATGTTATTGAAGGTGACTATTAAGTTAATTATAATGTTTGGAATCAGTTGCGTTGAAATCGGAAAGATAGTTGCGGAGATACGGAAACGGGGCATAGTTAGGTAAAAAACCTTGAAGGAGGGGTCGGGGGGGAGGGGATGTTCAAGTACCGTTCAGAAAATGACTAATTAGGACAACCACTATGCATTTCTAAAAATTCGTTCGTTTGGTTAAGCTAGGAACTTAATTAGAAATTTGGCTTAAACTATTTTTCAGAAATAGTGGTAACCGCTACTCATAAGTTTAGTTTAATGTTATAAAGGGTGACTATTAAATTAATTATAATGTTTGAAATCACTTGCGTTGAAATCGGAAAGATAGTTGCTGAGATATGGAAACGGGGAATAGTTAGAGAAAACTTTGAAGGAGGGCCCCGGAGTGGGGGGGGGGGGGGGCGGTGGCGGATGTTCAAGTGACCTTCAGCAAATAACTAATTAGGAGGATCACTATACATCTTTAAAGATTGATTCATTTGGTTAAGCTAGGAAATTAATTTGAAATTTGGCTTAGGCTATTATTCGGAAATACTGGTAATTGCTTTTTAGAAATACACCTTGAAGCAATGAATGCTGATTTTTACGATAATTTAGTAAAAATGGAACTAAATGGAGCAGTTCGGAACATGATTACTGAGATATTACTAAGAAACTAAGATTTAAAATAGTATATAAAATATTCTGTATATAAAACAACAATTAAATGCTACGGGTGAAGCTAAAAAAATTTTTAAATTGTTAAATGTAATCAGGCCCTTACCCCTCGCCATTCCCGCAAATATATAACAAATAATCTGTTAAATAAAGTTTTCTGTATTAATAGTCTCTATCATAATAATATATGTCCTGTTTTAAAAAAACCTTAAACCCAGATAATTATAATGAGCAAAAACGTGCCTGGAAATGTCTTAAACAGGTGGCGTTTGTGTAATTTGCCGTGAGTAGATGGCGCTACATTAGCTTGGCTGTACGCAGGTAACTCCAATCCATGTTGGCACTATTTCGTTATAAGTCCTTATCTATGCATCGTTACTCTGATTTATTTAATGTCTTCTGAGAAGATATTCTAGACAACCAACCGAAGAAAAAAAGCGTATTTTTAATGAGAGTTCTTCGTGCCTTTTAATTAATATTTCAGAAAGTAATTAAAATATTAAAATTCTGACGTTCAGGTACACCAGGAGAGTGTTTGGACTACCTAAATCTAAATTTCCAGCCCTCTAGGTGGGCTAGATTTTCCTAGCCATCGCCAACAGACACACACACACACACACACACACAGACACACACACACACAGAGCAAAACTTTCTTTTATTAATATAGATTAAGATTTAAAGATTAAAAGTAATACTGAATCCGTTTTATTAAAATATGACCGTGTGTTTGTATTTCACAACTACTCCTCCCATATAGATATAGTGTGATTTACGTTTGAAAGTAACACCAGTTATTCGTAAAAATTCGAGGATGCCAACTCCCTAAATTTTGAAATTTTAGTTATTTTTTGAGATATTTGGTTTTTATAATTTTTAATGAAATATCTGCATTGATGGCAACTAAATTACTTCATGTTTGTGGGGGAAAAATAAAAAAAGGAAAATAATGAGATATCGTCTGCTATCCAAATTGTTGAAAAAAATATCTTTGTTTTGTGATAAAAAGGGGAAATAATGAGATATCGTCTGCTATTCGAATTGATGAACAAATATATTTGTTTTTATTACATTTGTATAAATTGGTTTAATGATTTTTTGTTGTTGTTTGCATTCTCTTTCAAAAATGTAATGTAAAGAATATGCATGTGACTTATTTCTACACTTACTATAATTATTACCAAAAAGTTTAATGATTTCAATATTATTGATCCGTTTGACATATCATTTTCCGAATTTGTTTACTATGTAAATGAATTGACTATGACAGAGTTCTAAACATGGCGTCTAAACATAAGAACAGGGCATATTCTCAGTTTGGATGTTTTGTCTGGTAGATGCCATAGCAATTGATACTAAACAATTCGGTGACACTCGCTCTGACGAGTTTGTTTCGGACAAATTCGACAAATACAAAACTTTAGCTTGGAGATAGATAATGACAATCTCGTCAAGTTTTTGTTCAAAATCCTCTCGACTAAGCAAATTTTATTGCCGGTATGTCGTCATTTTTATAAAGGCAATAAAAACAAACTGTGCTTATCTAAACTAACTACTATAATTTCATTAAATTTGCATATTTTGAAAAAAATTTCATAATTTTTAGTTCATTTAAATTGTAAATATGATTAAATGTAATAGAAATGTAAATATTTCTATTCAAAAATGTAAATATTTTTTTGGTAATGTAAAATTACTATTATAATTTTTTATGTAAAATAAAATTCGATTTCTATATTTTATTATTATTATTATTGAAAGATTTCATGCAATACAAATGCAGCACATTGGGTTGCTAGTTCATAAATATTTACTGATCAATTTTTAAAGATTGTTCGAATTCCTTGAGTATCTATTTAAATCGGATGAATGCTATATTCGGCATTCAAATACTCTAATTTACGTGATTAAATTAAATTTACTTTTCTATAATGATTTAAAATGGCGTTTGGGGGTAAAATTTTTCCACGGCAGACGATTTTTATCATTAAAATTCTTTTCCAAATTTAATCTTATGAAATTTAATCACACTTTATTTTGTAGAGCTTCCTGTATGATGATTATGAAGTTCATTAGCAAGATAAACATAGCTGTCTAGAATGTTCGGATATTTTCAGTTTTGCAGAACAAACTTCAATATTTATTCTGTTAGTAAGTATAATTATATTGTACAAAATTTTTCAATACAAAGAATTTGTATTAGAAAAATGAATGAAAGGGAAATATGTATTAATAATAAAAGAGAATCCAACCCGAGCTTCCCGGATTACAGAACAGTAGATGAAAATAATTTTTAATTAAATCTCTAATAGAATTTCGACACTTTCTAACATAGTTAAAAAATGTTTATGAATTCGGTGTGTCTGGCCATCTGTCGGTCTGTCTACGCTCCAACTCGCATAAATATAGTCGTATTGCCATTTAATTTATATGTTATCGAGGTTTATCATGGCATGTTCAGTATTGGAAATTAAGCGTGCAGCATTTATGGTTCGTTCACAGGGCCACTTAAAAATGGCCGTTAGATTGTGCTCTGCTTTAAAAAACTGCTTGCAGTGTATTTTAATGATGTTAAAATGTTATTTAATTAATGTATTTTAATGATGTTATTTCAAACATATTGAAATTGATATACATCATCATGGAGGTGCGCTACAATACGTTTACTATAGAATAGCGTGTGCATAGCGTTTATCGTTCATTTAAAGGGACACACAAAAAATTTGGTTACAGTATTGTCTATGAAGAATAATTGCTGAATGTACGTTTGAATTGTGGTATGCGTTTTTAAAATGAACAAATTTTTTGTCCATTTTTGGCGTGTGTAAATTCTATAAAACATATACAGGGCTGCACAAAAGGATTCGAGTACATTTCTACTTATTCACGGAAATTGATTATCTGGATATTTCATCTATGTTATGCGTTTTGTAACTGTGCTAAATTTGGCATACTTTTTATAGTCTATACCCATACCTGTAGATCATATACAGAACTGCACAAAATTATTCGGATATTTTTTCGACGTTAGATGGTAATTGCTGAAATTGTGTTTTCAAATTTATTACGTCTTCTAAATCATTGATATCCATGGCATTGGAAAATGTCACAGATTTCAATCTAAATTGTTTGATTTTTCTAAAGTCATATGGATAAGTATAATGTGCATTTGTATCATAACTTGCACTTGACTTAACATCGCTTCATATACTTCATACCTTGTATTGGTTATTAGCACTCCCCAACCTAATTGGGCAACTAGTTGTAATAAAATAACATTGTACAAACATTTTCAAACCTTTCAATAAACATGGATCTTAGTAGACATACTTAAGACGGGCAGGGCATGTTGTGCTCAAGCTATTTGGTACGCCTAGATGCCTGGTAGGAATTTTAACTAGTTTACTTTCGTCTTAGAGATCATTTTTCAACTTATTAAACGGTAAAGTGTTTTTACAGTATTCTGAATGTGTTGGAAAGTGTTACCATAACGCGTGTACCATTTGGCGCATGATTTTCTTTCTTGTATACACTTAATACATATTTTTAGATTGTCCACCAATTATGCCAAATAAAAATTTTATATGAAAAATATCAATTATGCTCATTCAAATGATAAAGATTTAATTTTTTTTAATGTTATCATTTCTGGTATCATTTCGTATTAGCCACACGAGAGAGATAGCATTTAATAGCTTAAGAAATTGCCACACATTTCAATATTAATAGCAACCATTTTCATTCTGATTATTTCAGTGTTTAAGAGCGTAGTTTGATTACATATCTGTTAAATTAGTGTTTTAATTATATTATTTTCTTTATGTATTTATTTATTGATGAAATTTTAATTTTGTTAAGGAATATTAGACGTAAACAAATACTGAATTATTTATATTATTTTAATCACAAACGGATTAATCTTCTGTAATTGGGCTGCACGCATAAGAAAAAGCTTTAAAAAATTTTCATGCTTGAAACTTATATTAAAAAAACATAAAAAATTCGTAAATTAAGATACAGTTGTCAAACAAATTTCATTTGAACGTACCTTTTTTTTCAACGGTGTAAAAATTAAAATCATGCGATGTTTAGACGTTAATTAATTTTAGAAAAATGTTAAATAGATTGATCAGAGCGTTGCCATTGTCGCTATGACGTAAGCGTTACTCACGGGCAGGTTTTTACTGTATAATATAGATAGTCTGAAATATTTATTTTTTAATGTTTTATATGTAACAATGTTTTTAATATCATACATAAAACAGTATACAATTACATTTGTCGATAAAATATTTATATAATACTAATGAGTCAGAATGAGTAATATAAAATAATACAATAAATACTGTTCTTCTATTATATGCGATTATTTATGCAATTGAATCAACTATACACTGTAAAAAATTTTGGTCAACAATTACGGTACATATACTGGCAACTTTGTGACCAGTATATATGCCGTAATTTAACTGGACGGTATATGTACCGTAAAATATTTAAAGTATATGTACCGGCTGCACTTCTCCATCTCCTCCGTCCTGGACGTATTACGTAACAAGAGAAAGAGCGCCACTTCAGGGGTTGCCGTGCACCAAGGCGGGGCTACCAGCTTTTCCCTTACTGAAAACTAATTATTTTACGATATAAATAGCGATTTTTTACTGAAAAACAATCATTTTACGGTATAAATACTGTTTATAATTGAAATGGCACGTATACAGTTTTTGTACGCTTAATGTACCTTAAAAGTACGGCACTTATACCGTAAAGAGTGAAAACGGTACAAGTACAGTTAATTTATGGTACATGTGCTGAAATTTTACGAAAATTTTTCACAGTGTATAACAATACATTATTAATGCACCAAGCCATTCTAAAATGCTCGCGCTATAAATCCTGTGTATGCTATACATATTTAAATATAAGCCCGTCTTCACACTTTTAATATAAGTAATTAAAAGTGTTATCCGTTATATTCAATATATATATTTGTGTTTGCGTTCTCAAAGTCATTCATTTATTTTTTCGTGGAAGTCTAGCAATCGTAAACGTTATTTTAAACAATGATTCATGTATATAAACATGCTTGTTGCTCTGATTTATCGTAATTAACAGTTAAACAAAGGAAATATGCTAGAAATCATCTGAGATACATTTGTAAAGTGTCTGTGATGAAAGTTAGAAATGGGGGAATGAGGGCGGAAACAACTGCTAAAATAGCCCCGTCAGCAGTAAATACAGTAGAACGTTATTTATCGAACACCCCTTTTTGATGAACGATTCGGTTCTCGAACAAGAAATCGGAATAAAATTTTATTCGGTTATGGAACATAAATTCAGTTTTCCGCTATAGTCAGAGTGTCGTCGCCAAATCAACCAATAAAAAAAACGCAGTAAAATCGACCCAATTGTATTGGTTGTTGTACACAAAACACAATTACATGAGGTACAATTACTTCATAGTGTTGACGAAATTCATCCCTTTCGCGATTCATATATAGCGAGGCTGCTGAATAAACAGATTTTTGTCCTTTTTTTTTTCTTCTTCTTCCTTCTTTCGTTTTTATTCATATAAATCCATATACGTGCGATATAGTGATCCCCATTCTAACGAATTTCATGCATTTGAAGTTTCAAAACCAGCCAGTTAACTTAATGGCCCTAATCATCTAGAAGAACCCAAAACCATACATACTCCCTCCTCTTCCTCAACCGCAGGTATCGCTAAAGTTTTACTAATAAAGATATGAGTGCTGCTTTGTTAAACTCGTTATTAAGTGTTATAAAATGTCGTTGTCTCTTGCCCATATAGTATTATAAAGTTTTTTTTTTCATATTTTACTGTATTATACCATATTGTGTGTTGTTTGAAATAGGTAAATAGAAGGAAAGGCAGGTAGAAACCAATTAATACTTCTTTCATTATTTCTTATGCTAAAACCGTTCTTTAGAACGAATTATGTATGAGAAGTGAAGTATCGTAATATAATATATTTGCAAAGGATATTTAAACTGACATGGGCTCCGGATAAAAAGACCTAATATTTAATCCAGTAGTCCAATTATATTACTTTTCAGAAACTCGGCCCTTTTTGTAACTATGTAAATCATGCAAATCATCAGAAAAGGAATCTCACGAATGGAGTATACACAGAAAGTTTTAATTTCAGTGCGTTAAACGAATAATTAAAAAAAAATCCATTCATATTTATTTGAAATTATTCATAACTCCTTAAAATTTACTCCATGCATTACGTCTTAAATATTTTTCATTTAAAAATAATATCTAGTTTTACCTATAAAAACAAAACCTGGTTTGAATCGTTTTAAGAAATTTAATTTCTTTTGAAACTCGAACAATGTTACAGCGTATAAACTAATATCTTGCTTATGTATATATATTTTTTTTAAAAAAAAAGCTTGGAATCAACTGATTTTTTTTCTTTTTTTGTTATCCAACATTGTTACGAAAATTATCTAGTCAAAAATTTTTTTTTCGAAATTTCATATTATCATATTAATATATTTATTTAACAGAGCTTCGTTATCCTCTTCACTGCTGAATACACTGTGCACTGTACATATTAATTTAGAATGTTTATATAACTGAATTATATAAGGGTACATGTAAATATATTTATAACATTGTTCTACATACATATACTATACTGCTTTATACTACAGCAGCATTTTGGTCATACTAATTTGTTTGTCTTTTTAGAATAATTTTTCTTTTATTAAAAACTCCTTTTAAACATAAAAAGCTTTCCATATTCATTAAACTAAATTCAATGCGGCTATTCACCATGCATCTGTTTCTATACATTTTATTAGATTTTGTATCGTAATGTATAAGCATCTACGGAATTCTCTTAGGAGATTATTAAGACGTTCTTGCAGCAAGATAAATATGATTATTACAAGAATTTTATAATTCCCTGTTTTATAAAATTTACTTTTACATAATGAATAGAGAATATATATTGAAATATTTTATCAAGAGAAACAATTATTTAAAGAAAATAAAGAATTAGAAAGTTATATATTTCTAATCTACAGAGAATTTGTTTAATATGTTTCTGTAACGGAATTATGAAAACATGAAATAACTCGTCTTCATATAACGATACATAAGATATATTTATTACTTAGTTACGATTACATAAAATATATCCGTATATAACAATGCATTGTCTTCTTCGGCCATACATAGTGTTCCTTT
Source organism: Maratus michaelseni (assembly GCA_963931845.1). Taxonomy (NCBI): domain Eukaryota; kingdom Metazoa; phylum Arthropoda; class Arachnida; order Araneae; family Salticidae; genus Maratus; species Maratus michaelseni. The sequence continues at coordinate 286,019,133 of OZ007587.1, forward strand.
TTCTGTTTAAAATAACATTTTCTGATCATAAATATATATTAATCAGAAATGGCCTTCCAACGTTAATAGGGTGAAATTTATAAAACTGTTGTTTAAAAAGCTTATCATTCTTTAAGAATGCAATTAACCCGCCAACGACCATTGTCATCTCAGCAGGTAGAGTTGCAAAAGGTGGAAAAAACTGGGTTTATTCTCGGAAATAAACCGGGTTTCTTGGAATGGGAAGGAAATTAAAAAAATTCCCTGGAGTTTTCAGAAAGTTTTCGGCATGGAAATTTTTTATTTATTATTTTTATTTTTGTTTTGAATGATATAAAATTCGGTCAGTGTAAACAAAATCTTTTTTACAAATTTAAACACAACCAATAACATGCATATAGAAAAATAGCGTAGTTTATATGAAAACTAACGAAATATATACTTAAGCTGCAGAAATATTAAGAAAGAAAATTTAAAATATCCTAAACAAATTTGGAAAAAACTGGGTTTATTCCAGGAAATAAACCGGGTTTCTTGGGATGGGAAGAAAATTTTAAATTCCCGGGAGTTTTCAAAAAGTTTTTGGCATGGAAATTGTTTATTTATTATTTTATTTTTGTTTTGAATGATTTAAAATTCTGTCAGTGTAAACAAAATGTTTTTTACAAATTTAAACACAACCGATAACATGCATACAGAAAACTAGCGTAGTTTATATGAAAACTAACGAAATATATGCTTAAGCTGCAGAAATATTAAGAAAGAAAATTTAAAATATCCTAAACAAATTTGAAAAAAAACTGGGTTTATTCCAGGAAATAAACCGGGTTTCTTGGGATGAGAAGGAAATTAAAAAAATTCCCGGAGGTTTCAGAATGTTTATAACATGGAAATTTTTAATTTATTACTTTTGTTTTTGTTTTTAATGATTTCAAATTCTGTCAGTGTAAACAATTTTTTTTTACACATGTAGATACAACCAATAACATACATATAGAAAAATAGCATAGTTTACAGAAAGGGACAGAAATCACCTGTGGGAGCACCAACCAAAAAAGGCATAGGTGATACAACCTCCCACAGCGGATCCCCTCCACCGCCAACGAAACCCGGCCAAGACAACAGGCCCGGATACAACGGGCAAATAATGTGGAGCAAACACAATACATAGTCGACAAAATGTCAACAATACAGTAAAACAAACCAACTAACTATTATCTAAACTATATATTAGCTAAAACTAAAAAGAAAAACAACTTTATAGACAATTGGAATTACATTGGTCTTTTAAAAACTAAACATTATTCTATTAATACGTCAATAGACCAAATAAACTTAAAAATAAAACTAAATTAAATAAAATTAAAAACAAAACAGAATATACAGCATAAAAACCTAAAATAAAAATAAATAAAAAAAAAATAAAAAAAAACAGCAAGTCTCTGTCAAAATTAAAACTGATGTTTATCACTGCTAGAGTTCAAAAGTCATTAGCCAGTTCATAGTAGTAACAAGAAGAAAAACTATCACTGTCCAAAGCAGAGTTCAGCATAAAATCAACACCAGCAGTTCACTACTAAAATAAAAAATGAGTTCCATCCATGGCAAAAGTCCGTCTAAAAATGACACCAGTATCTATTCCCAACTAGAAGTAGAGGCATTCTCGAGATGATAAACAATCAAACACATAATGTTCATCATGAAAAAGCACTGTTTAGATAAACACTGTGTTAAACATAGAGAGCATCACCCAGTTAGTTATTCACCAAACCTTCAGCAAATAATATAATAAAAAGTAAACAGCTGTTTATACAACGAATAACAAGACTTCCCAAGTATGAGTAGAAGGACAAATACCCAATAGTAAAGTTAGCTATACTGTTATATATAATTAAAATCTATATTTTATAAAAGAGTACTTTTCGTTCAGTTTATTATAAATATCACATAACTTCCTATAATTCTGTTTTCCAAAAAGAACAGTAGCAAAATTTTTCCTAAGTGTCTTTCTCTTATCAAATATAAAATTATTCTGAATAAGTTGGCATTTTCCAAACAGATAATGTACTACAGTACCTTGTTGACCAGAGACACATTTATCAGTCTGCATACGGCCGATTTTCTTTAAATAAAACGGGAAACTGCCGTGTCCCGAAAGGAAATATGAAATTAATTTTCCACTACAGACAAAGTCACTATTAACTTTATTGAGAACGTTATACGTGTCACGACCCTTTTCCGAGGTAGTCCATCTCTCCTGCCAGGAAAGTTGAACATGATGCTTACAATAAATATTACAAACTGAACGTGGGTATGGTATTTTAATCGTTCTATTTGATGCCTCTTGATCTGTTGCAATCTTTAGCCAATTGGTCTGCAAGCTCATTTCCAAAACACCACATTTTTTGGAAATGAGCATAGTTTACATGAAAACTAACGAAATATATGCTTAAGTTGCAGAAATATTAAGTAAGAAATATTTAAATATCCTAAGCAATTTTATATTTTAATCGCCGATAAGAAAACGGTGACAGAAGCAGATGACAGATTCATCTTGCCTGACATGACATGAATGCAAACATCACCCCTGTTCTCCAAATCAGCTAATGTAAACAAAATTAACAAAACTAAAAGAAATACAATTCAACCCGCAAGAAAAACAATATACAGTATGAATGAATAGTAAACAGCAAACAGAAATTGAACAATTTAATTTTTAAAATAAAACATTCAAATCCTCACAAATTCACAGCCGTCGTTGTTGTAAAATTAATGAGTTTTAGTAAATTATAAAAAAAAAATATAGCGCAAAGACATACGTTTTGTGAGTTTATAATGCAAAATCTATCTTAAACTTTTCAGAACAGTGTATGAATTCTTAACACGTTCACTGCCGGGTTAAAATTACCGGAATTTTATTTTATTTAAAAAATTCAAATTCATACCAGAAAATACTAATAGCAATATTTACTATATTTAATTACAGACATTTCATGATTACATAAAATAAAAATTCTTGTTTCGAATTTCCCGGTACGAATTCGTAATTTTAGATTGAAAAACCACGAGTGAGTTTTCTTCGTGGTTGGCAGCGAATGGGATAAAAATTTAAAATGAAAATTAAAAAATGACCGGTTTCGTTTGCCTTCCAAACTTCTTCAAAATTTCTAATATTCATCAAAATTCAGGGTTTATTCCTCAAAATTCCCGGGTTATTTCCCATCTTTTAAAAGCTTCGTTTTTTTTTTTTTTTTTTTTTTTTTTTTTTTTGCAAGTTTATCTCCAGGTGACATGACTTTGAACGGACCTCTAAGATTAGATTTTAAGTGAATATGTATCGTGGCGCCTTTATTGGGATCTAGAAGAATTTACCTAATCATAGAAAAAATTCCCATATCTCTCGGATTTTCTCATGTGATACTATAACCTTCCAAAGATTTGTGCCTCCTCCAAACAATCAAGAACTTAAGTTGGTTTTCGTTTTTGGGATAGAAATGTCAAAAAAGAAGTAAGCACTTTTTTTTTGTAGCCTGAATGTTCAAGTTAACTAAATGTCGAATTGATATTTGTAGGATTTCGAAAGTTTGATTAATGTTTGATGCTGTGGTGGGATCTTGAATTTGTGTGTCACTTGCTTCATAACATGTACTTTTTGATTTTTTTAATTAAAAAATTAGACGTTTACTTATTACTTACTAATGGGCGTTGGGGGGTTAAATGTTTTCTGCAATATTTGAGGCATTCAGAACCAAGGTGCATCAAGTCGCAGCAAATGAAAGAGACAGGGCGCGATACTTCCACCCATCTCGGCTGTCACGTGGTGAAGGTGGGCTAATTTTCATCAATTGTTATCTGCCATGTTAACAAGTGAGGCTAAAAAGCAACGTTGATGGTTGAAGTACAACGGCTTTTCTTCTGGCTGCAATGATATCCATTTTTTCGTCCATCCGAGCTTCCGATGATTATTGTTCTATAGACAATAATCTGTTCAGTGTTGCAACAAAATCCTATATTTTCAATTTAAGCAGCAGATCTCATTAGTTTTCAATTAGTCTGAATGAAGTGCAGTGAAGCCCATAAATTTAAAGGTGAATCATTGCTCTATAGACAATAATTTGTTCGGTGCTGTAACAGTCCTAGGTTTTCAAAGTAATCAATAGATTGCTAGTCTCTCATTATTCTGAGTGAAGTGCAATGGAGCCCATTAAAATTTTAAGATGAATTATTGCTCTATAGACAATAATTTGTTCGGTGCTGTAACAAAGCCTTAGGTTTTCAAAGCAAGCAACATATCGCGTTAGTCTCCTATTATTCTGAATGAAGTGGCGTTAGAGCCAATAAATTTTAAGATGAATTATTGCTCTATAGACAATAATTTATTCGGTGTTGTAAAAAAATCCTAAGTTTTCAATGTCAGCAGTAGATCGCGTTAATATCCTATGATTCTGAATGAAGTGCAATGAAGCCCATTAACTTTACTTTCATATAACTCTGGATAATGTTTTATGGACTTGATTCCCTTTAATCATGAACTCCTTATACAACATCGATTGAATTCTCTTCGGAGATTATTATAAAGGTCTTAAAGAAAGGCAAATAAGAGTATTACAGAAAGATGAATATCCCCTGCTTTAATTTATATACTTTTAAGTAACGAGTAGAACTGCAATTATGCATTTCTAGAAATGAATAATTGAATGATTGTATTAAAAAATAACTATTTTAATAAAATGGACATAAAGAAAATTACACATTTTCAATGTAAAATGTATTATTTATTTACTCTGTTTAAGTGACGAAAATATGAAAGTGTGAAACAGCGTGTTTTTATATAACGACATATTTTGAACGTTGTTATGTTTAAATTACAAATTTATATAAGAGTAATTTTGTTCTTTTGTCACACATATTTTTTTTTCTCTTTAGGATAATTGTTTCTCGTTATAAAGAATTTATTAACAAAACATTTCTTCCCAACACTAAATGACCTGAAATTTACTAATACGCGACTGTTATTCGGAGAAATAAGTTGTTTCGGAACGTTATAGTTTTGCATTCGTAAGATGGAACTACTCTGCCTATGCGGTATCGAGCCCTCAAACATCAACGACTAAAGAGTACGTCATATTAGCGCAGTTTGTATGGTGTAAATTTGAGACGTGCAATCGTGCGCTAATGAAGTTTAATCCAACAGAAGTTTCCGCCGATTATGAAAATTGCACTGTATTTCTATTTTTGAATATGAGGAATATGACACCAACAGAAATCCATAGACAACTACCTGTTATAAAAGATGAGATGGTTAGAAGATTAGTTTGTTTAATTCCGGCAGGCGAATTCTCCGAGTTATTAAACAGTTTTTAGTTTTATGCATTCAATTAAATATTTTGTTGCAATAAGCATCATTTCAATTACCTTCGGAGATTATAAAAAATTTCTTGATCAAGATATTGCATATTTGTAAAGTTGGAATACTTTCTCTTTTGGTAAATTTAATTTTATATAAAGAAACAGACATTTCATGACTAATATTTTTGACAGAAATAACCCCTATCATAAAGATGAAAGATGTGTAATCGATCACGGTTTTTATGATGTAATTTATATTATTAACTTATATTAGGTATTTATTAAATACTTAAGACATAAGCACAAATATTTTCACTTTTTTAAATTAATTTAACTAACAAGGGAGTAATAAAAATATATACGAAAAATATAATCAACAGGAATATGAAGGTTTTTCAACTTAATTGTGTTAATCTGAAAAATTAAAACAAGAAGATTCTATGTATGTAATATAATTAGAATTATGCATTTAAAATTTAACTAGTAAATAAATTATTTTAATTATATTTAATTTTCTGCACAAGTGCTTTTTCTAATTATCATAGCCAAAAAATACCAATTTGAGAATATTTATATTTTTCTTTTATCACTTTTTAGGGGAAGCCCTTCCTGGTGAACCTCAATCGACCCCTTAGGTGGAGAAGATGACGAGGAATCAGGCAGTGGGCGCTGTGATCATGAACCGGCAACTGTAGTGTGGATGGTGACCTGGAGAAGGGTCCTTGAAGGGGGCGCCACTGACGAATCTTGTCCTCCACGAGCTCCCCCTGGTTAATGGAGCCAGTTGTGCGCACCGTAAGTTGAACCCAGTAACTTGTTGGTGGGATTTCTCCAGTTCTACTCCCCTGTATCATGGTGGTCCCCAATCAGCCTTCCGTGAGAGTCGAAGTTTAGAGCTCTCTCTGGGAGTGCTGTGTTCTCGAACCGGCTAACAGTGGTAGATGCTTGTGGTTAGGTGTCCTTCCGGGTGGCCCCTTTTGGGAATTGTTTGAGCGCTGCCTTCTCGTACCGGCTGCTAGGTGGAAGAAGTCTGGGAACATTGTCTCTCGGTTCAGCCATCCCTTGGACCCTTCGCCTGGTGAAGATGATGGGGAGCAGGGGTGTCTGGTGTGGGTGCTTTCGTACGTGGACAAGGAGTCTGGGCAAAGTCTAACGAAAGGGATTATTAGGACAGTGCTAAAACTCGAACGTAGCTTTTTTTTATGTGGTCAGTGAGGGGAGTGCCCGTCCTTCTCTGTGGTTCCGACCCGGCCACTTGAGTGTGAAAGGCGACCGGGAGCAGCAGACTACTACATGAGAAGTCATATGCCGTCGTTTCTACGCGTATCGGACGTGGTTACCGCACAAGACTTTCTTATGTGGTTACGTTCGAGCGCAGCTACTGACTGTACGGACAACGAGGGGAGTGCCCATCGTTCTCTATGATCCTGAGAAGGCCACTTGGGTGTATAAGACGACCAGGCTACTGCATCTCGTTGGTTTCTATACTAGTAGTCTGAGATCATAGTCGCGATGTGGTTTAGACACTGTGATTGCATCTGGTTTTTCATGGTTTTCCCTTGTGTGTAATAAGAATTCGGATCACCTTCTCATAGTCCTCCTTGAAGACGGTCTCTGCTTTGCAGTGGGGTCGTTGGTTTCGGCTGTCATGGTCAACAATTGCGGTCTGTGCACGTCAACGACTGTTGTAGTGGAACACCCCTAGACATTGGACAGTAATGGCTGCCTTTTACGCTACTGTTGGGGTGTTGTGCCGTTCGTTCGTCCGTCTGAGGCTTGATATCGCTTCGGCTGATTTTCGCCCAGGTCTATCTGCTGATTTGGCATCTCTCGATCCTCGTACGGATTCTTCACTTTTGTTATCACTTAAGAATTACTTTGAATGAGGTTAACTGCGCACATTAAGTAAACTACATACAATAGTATAAATGATGTGTAACAATAATAATATTATTCTTAATCTACATAATTACACTTTACATTTTAATTTCAATTGTGAAATGCATTTCTTACTTCATTGCAAAATTGTAAAAATAATTTTTCCCCCTAACAATACGATAGCAGTGGTGGTAAAGGTGTTTTAAAGTCTTATAAACATTATTATCACATAATAATGTTTTTAAAAATCGATAATCTTAGTTTTGTAGTCGTTAGTGTAGCTTATTGCTTCTAATTGACGAAAAAAGATGGAATAGTTTATTATAAAAACATCCTTATCGTGAAAGAAATCATTTTTATAATAATTGCTAAACTGTAGATTACGATTCTGGAAGTTTCATCATTAGTCATTATTACTTTCATGTGTTGAGAATACAATTGTTATACCCAAGGCATAACAAATGCGGTGACCAGGTCGTCCCTGGCAACAAAGTATTTTTATCTGGCAACCAAGTCATTTAATCTAGCGTGTTTTGTTGTTGTTGTTGTTGTTTTGGTACAAAATTCGATCTAAGAAATGAGTACAATCGATATTTTTTTTCTTCGACGCCCCTAGTCGAGCATAGCAAGCAGTGATCATCCTCTTCTCTCGTACTTTTAATGGAAAAACCAAGTTTAAAAGGTATTTTTCATCTCATGCACAGAAAAGGCTATTCTTTTCCACTCTAGCCAGCTAGCATGTCACGTGATTAGAATGCAGAAGAAGAGGTTTCAGTAAAACAATATGAAATGGTGTCAATACAGCCCCTGTGGCATCTAAAATTGCATACAATGCTAAAAAATGCTCAGATTTTTTTGTATATTTCAAATCAGATTTGTGTTCAGAATTAAAACTGATAACTTGTCACATTCATTTTAAAGAAAATAATAACATATAAGTAATTATAAGTATTTCATTTGAAGTATATCTATAAAACTTACTTAAAATGTCAAGAATAATTAATTTTAAGAAAATTAAAGAATAATATGTATTTTTTAAATATTTCTTCCGCACTTAAAATGCTTGACGCCTGTGTGCACCACAGATTGCGCAATAGGTCAGCGCCACCCAGGTTTGGAGATAATTGTCTTGTACTGAGCTGTTTACCAATGTTCTTCCTGAAAGGATTCGGTTTCCAATTTTTTCAGTGACGTTTGGTGGGAGGGATGTGTGTGAGAGAACTTTTAATTACTTGACCACTAGCAATTAAGTCGATGTGACGTGAAAGTTTGAGGGCATTCTTCCTTTGTGGGGAGTGGCTTCTTTAGAAAAAAAAATGAAAAAAATGTAAAAAGTCATAAAATTATGTCTTTTAAAATAACTTTGCCAAAAAAGCTTATTTTAGTAAAGAGAAATTGTTTGTCTAATAATACTGTACATTTATTCATTCAGACTTTGTAATATATTACAGTAAATGCTCAATTATCCTGGATTGGGAGACAACTATTTTTTTAAGAATGAGAAATCGTCAATAAAAAAAAATCTTTAAATTAGATAATTAGAAGAATATTAGAATTAGAATAATCTCTTAGATAATTAGAATAATCTCTTAGAATATTTCGTTTTTTTTTTAAAGAGATATATAATTTTGATAAGCTTCATTAAAAAACGTATTAATTTATATTATCTTTCTAAATTATGTACTATTCTAAACTATGTAACTAATAATTCTAAACTATGCTTATTATTATTTTCTACTATTCTTATTTATATTATTATTTCTATCATTTAATTCATTTTTTTTTTTTTTTTGCTTTTTTGCAAATCAATGACGGAGGGGGTGGGAGGGGGTAAATATTTTTTACTGGCGACTAGAATTTTTTGCTGACTACCAGAATTTATTAAATTTGTAAAGTCCTGGTTATATCTATTGTATGTATTGCATCTCTATCATAGTAAAGGGATATAAATAATAAATTATTTTTTATCTAATATAAGTTTCACAGATACTTCCATTGTTAGTTAATTTTGCACAAAAGGTATAAGTATGTTGAAATCTTTATGTGAAGTTTTGTTACAGATTTATGACGATATTTGCGAGGCAAGTAGCATAAAACTAACGTATCCAGATCTGACAAGAACAGAAATATTAACTCCTAGCTACGAATACTGGTCCTATAATAATACAATTTAGCAAATGGGTACCTTACATAAAGTAAGTACACGTAAAAAGATAGGTAAGATTTTGAAGAATATTTAAAGTAAAATTAATATAAAAATAAAATAAAGTATTTATCTATCTTAGTACACCAATCTCACTCATAAATCACAGGGTAAGTCCGGGATACTTGCCCTACTTAAGCCCCCCTTTATTTTTTTATAGCAATGATTTTTGTAGTGCACATGTAACCTATATATTTCAACTTTTATGTAGAGTATCGTAAAAAAATATTACTTTAATATAAATATCATATAAAATAGTGTTTTTATCAAAAAACTTAAGCAATGATTTTGACCATGTATCCCGAACCTCAGGATTAGACACCCCACTTGATCGGTATAGGTAGCCCATTCATAAAAGAATAGGTATTTAACATTTTTTATTCAAAATCTAGATTTGCGTTTGACATAATATTCTATTTACATCCAATTTACGATTTTGAAAACAAAATGAGTTAACATGCTCTGTATACTAATCCTGCATCACAATCCCACATCAAAGGATATTTGCTATTTCCAATTCTTCGAATATATAGGTATGCAGAATTTGAAATCAATCGGATAATTTTAACGAAAGCTAAACTTGTTAAATCTAAACTAAGAGGGATTACCCACCCCCCAGCCCTCTTCGTATATTCGGTGTACAAACTCTAAAAACTTATTCAGGAAACAAATTTAATAATTCTCAAATTAGATATTTATGTTTATGTTGATTAGATTATGTAGATTATGTTATGATTATGTTGATTAGATTTTTATGTTGGGTTAGATTTGTATGTTTCTGAATGAATGGGTTCAAAATATTTTATATATTCTGCGGAAAGTTCAACTTATGTAATTTAAATTAGGTGGGGGGAGAGAGAAAATTTGACAACAATAAAAGAAATATCTTCCTTTGATGGATAAAACATTTATTTCAAGAAATAAATCGCTGATATATATCGCAAGATATAAACTTCATCTACTACGTTTTTTTTTATATATATAACAATCGATAGTAGAAAAACGACACCAGCTCCGACACACTTCCAACAGCTGAAATATAGTGAATAGGGCAACTAACTCGATGGGGTATCTAATCCGGATTTACCCTATAAGACAAGTTCTTTTTACATTTCTCCACCATTTTGAATGTAGTCATTAATACACTATGCAATAATGCAATTGCTTCTGAAGTGAAAGTGTGCAAATGAAAAAACTACATTTGCTTCTAGTTTAGAAATAGCAATGTGCAACATTAAGATTTTATCAAAATATATATTATTTGAAATTAATATTCAAAATAAAAATATGAACTGAAACCTATGAATTTCTTGACAGAAATCGATTTCTAGAAAATGCAAATATGAGATCCAAAATTAAAGCTCTTTACTTCCAGTTTTTCTTAAAAAACTATGCGCATTGTCATTTGTTTTGCAACTATTAAAAAGTAACTTAACATTAAAAGTTACAAATTATGGTAAAGATACCATATATATTTGTTTCAAAAATTAAAGAAATCTATATTTTATGTATTTTATCAAATATATTTTCCCCTTTCTGCTTTATCGTAATTCATATATATTCCCGGCTGTTAAAAAGCGCACCTTTTTTTTTATCTTTCTCTTTCAACGAAAGACTTTTTGTCAAAATCATGCATATTGTTTTTAAATTATCATTAACGTACTTATTCGGTCTCGCACATATCAAAAGAAATGAAATTATACAAGGCATAAAATGTTTTCCTTTTTCATGGTCAGTTTTGTCTTGCATATTGTATCCAGATGTCTATAGCATTTCTAAGGCGCCTTTGCAGCATTCCTCAAAACCCTGTTCCCAAAACAATAATTAACGGTAAAATTCTTAATCTCTCTTTTTAGCCAAAGTGCAATCTTCGCCAAAAGAGTTTTCCCTTCCACTGACGTCAATTATGAAGCTGATATGTGTTTAAGTAACGGTTACATTTCCCACGCAAAAAAATGCGATTCTCTTGGCTAGAAATGTAACTCGCTTGGCGTGTTCTCCTTGCGCCCGCTTTCATATCGGATACGAGACTTGCCCTCTGAATTTTATCTCCTAAACATCTAAAAATGTCTTGGCCCCTTTGGCCACCCTTTGGTTTTATAACGAAAAATCCCCTTAATGTTCTTAAAACTCTTTGGATTACGTGAACTTGATCGGACCCTTTCAACAGCATTTCTGGATTATTCTTTGGATAGCGTTTGTGTTCTTCACCCCTGACTTTAAATTTTAAATGTCACCTCACCAATATTCATCAGATTCATTTAAGAATCTGAAACTTTATTGATCAAAATATCACTATTGTGGAAGATTGTGAATTGTGACATTTTTCTTCAATTAAAGACCATTAACTCTAATGATGTGATTTTCGTCTTCCTTGCTTCATCATACAAAATAAAAGGGAAAACTATACTTCGGTTCAGTACTTCAGTACCCAGGAAACGCATTCTGCGGTTTGCCAAAACAACCAAGTGACACTATACCTTCTTGTTTTATCAAATTGTTTTACTCCGTAAAAGAAAATCCTTCAGGTTTTTCGAAGAATTCGCCTACTTTGACAACATCTTCTCAATAATCAACCCCCTGAACTTACTTCCCACGATAATTCTTTTATATGCATAAATGAACACGATAACTCCCCCATACAAATGCTAGATTTATGTAACTCGTAAACTATTTCAATGAAAGAAGGTATCCGAAGGTATTAATAATCCAAGTAAAGATAAGAAAAATCCAAATTTAACGAAAGATCCAAATATCATATCAAAATTGGGCGTTTATATTGAAAAATATTTTTTTTTTACAAATATGGAGACTCTCGTCTCTCTGAGATTGTTTTTCACACTCTTTTATTTAACTTAACTTGGTTCGGTAGATAGTTTATATAATACTTTTTTCTTTCCTGTTACCTTATTAAAAAAAGAAAAAAAACAGAGCAAAAAAATATTTTTTTTTTTAAAATAAATTTCCAAGTTTTCTCTTTTTACAAACGTAAATCACAACGGCGAATTTTCCATAATCAGAACATACACCAAATTCACGTGCTATAAAAGACATTTTGGAATAACAGGAATTGGAATTAGGCGTGAAATTAGGCGTGATTTTTAAGATGAATATTGAATGGCTTATAAAAGCGTGTTTAAAAAAACTAGTTTTACTTTTACGCTTGTTTAAAATAAACTGGCATAAGCGTTACTTCCCAATTGAATGTCTATTTTCGTTTTTCTCTGCGATAATTCCGCTATTAAAAGTATGCGGTGTTTTCTCTCTAGCTCTCTGTTAAACATATCTCAAAGCTAAATTTAACAGAAATTTAAAATGAATTCATATAAAATAAACTAGTTCAACATGCTAAAATTCATCTTTGTAAAACAATATAAAAATGCACAAACAATGAGATCAATTACCTAAAAGATGACTAAAATACTTTAACAGATGTTAAAAAATTAGACTAAAATCATCTAGTACTTTCGGTACTTTCAGACTTCCTCAGGATTCAAGATCTGAACTAATGTTATTAACCCCTTAATCGTCGCGCCCGATACATTCACGGGCAGTGTAGGCTACTTTTAAAAAAATCAGATTGCATGATTCCCACCAGTTTTTTTAAAATAGTGTAATTGGCTTTATGCTCGCATTATTACTTACCCATCATACGTAGTATAGGGTAAGTCTTGTAATCGTTTTGAAAATCGAAAATTTTTTTGACGGATTTACACGTTTCAGACACTGGAGATTCCGAAAAACATATTTTTAGAAAAAAAATTTTGCCGTCCGTCTGTGTGTCTGTGTGTCTGTGTGTGTGTCTGTAAACGCTCTATCTCCCCAAAAAAATTGAGATAGAGACTTGCAATTTGGTATGTACTTAGTATGTAATAATGGGAAGAAGCCTATTTCATTTCAATAACCTCGATTAACCGGAACAATTTTTTTCGGACTCTCGAAATATTCGTTCTGATGAAAGTTATATAAAAATTTTCGAAATTGTTTATTTTAAGAAATGAATATAAAAGATAATAAAAAAACATAAATTTTGAATAAAGCATGAAGTCGATCGGATAATTAGTTGCCGAGATATTTGGAATCCTATTTTCCACACTCTTCGATTTTTCATGACCCTATATTTCATCCAAATTTCACTTCAAAGATATATTTTAATTGTAAATTTGACGCTTAATCAATGCAATAAATCGCTAGTTAATAGGATTATTATTTTTGGAGTTATAAGGAAAAACCTCTTTCAAGCAATTCAGTAATCGAGCCTTTAAAGTTTGTGACGTCATCAAGCCACGATTTTATTTGAATTGCAATGCATTTTATAAGTAGTTTACACATTTTTATTTTAATATTTTACATTATGCATATCCATGATGGGTAAGTATTACGGTGGCCCCCAACGACTAGTTTTATCTGTCATTAAGTAATCCGAATATTTCTACTTAAAAAAATTCGTGGCAATCAAGGAATCTGAATTTTTAAAAAAAAGTAGTCTATGCTTATCGGGAGAGACGATGAGGAGGTTACCATCACTTGACTGGATATCACTCGTAAATTACACGCTTCAAAATTAGTGAGCTAAATTTAAAAGTTTTGAAGGGTGCCATTTACGAGTGGGATTCAGACAAGTGACGTTAATAACATTAGTTTATATCCTGAATCCAGAGGAAGGCTGGTTGCGTAACCGAAAATACTATATGATTTTAGTGTACTTTTTTTAACATCTATTAAAGTATTTTAGTCATCTTTTAGGTAACTGATCACATTGTTTGTGTATTTTTACATTAAAAATGTATTATCCTATATAATTTTCATTATATCTTGATTACAGTTGCTGCTTTAGATAAATGCATTTACATTTGTTTTTTCTGATCGTATATATTTACAAAGATATTTTATAGACGCTGGCAATACATAGAGTAATGCAGGTATTAAGGCACACATCTATCTATATATTAGAAAACATATGCTGCCGATTCAGCTTTCTCATGGTCATATTCATGTTCAGTGCATAAAATTAATTAAGAATCGAGTGTTTTTATATCGGATGCATTAACTTCATCGATTTTTGTAGCACAGTTAATTAGATATTGCAGTATAAAACTAATGCTATGAAACATAATGTATGTAGAACAGTAAGTCAAAATGCAGATAAAATACATAAAGTACTCAGCAATTAATAAAATACACATAGTACTCTGCAATCAATAAAAAGATCAATACGCACAGTGCACGTCAATTAATAGTCTTAACTATTATGTGCAGAAATTGATCAATACGCATAGTACTCTGCAATTAAAAGTTTTTAATTAATATTCAACATTAATTAATCTGTATAATTAATGAATTTTATAAACTTTATAAGTCTCTGCAGTTAATAGTATTTGTAATTAATCAATACGTGCTATACTCCGCACAAAATTAAGTAATAAGCACAGTACTCTGCAATCGGCGTAGAATATGCAAGGGACTTTGCAATTAATACAGTGTGGAATTCAGGGGGTGGCGCGGGAGGGACATTCCCCCAGGAGCATTGAAACACCCTTCCCCCGGAAGATTTGAGATTTTATGCTTTCAATGGTCAAAAAGTGGAATTTCTCCCCCGGAGCCACAGAAATCCCTCACGGAGAAATGTCTCTGATTTCAACACTGAATTAATAGCCTTTGAATAGATGTAAACTCCAAAAACTTGTTATTTTAATGCAATAGTCTATATCAAAACTTGAGTAAAATTATTTATTCAGATAAACTAAATCTTATTGTTAAGAAATAACTAATTTCCTCGTGCACCAAATAGATTATACTCATTTAATTCGTTCCTTCAACTTTATGACATAATTGATCTAAGCACAAATTGCATTTTTTTTTATTGAATCCCGTAGTATGTTTTCTCTTAAATCGAATTTCAGTTTAAAATTAATGATTTCTAATTCAAAATATCGTACTGAAGAGAAATTTTATACTCACTGGAATTGATTCTAGTAAGATATATAATTATAAATATTTTAAATGTTCCTCCTTATATTAAAAGTTGTATACATTAAAACTTCAGCTATAGAATTAATTATGGTCTCCTAAAAGCCGAATGAAATTCATAACACATGTTATTTGAAACTTTTAAACTGAACATTTTATGATTACTTCAATAATTTAAAAAATGTTTTTAAACTATATATTTTGAAAAATATCTTTTGAAATATACAATAAATAAAATAGTACATTTAATTCCGTCGCGTATACGAGAAGCATAAAGTGTTCAGAATATTTGATTATTCCTACCAGTAATTTTTAATTCTTAAATTTCGCCTTATTTAATTAGTGTCTTTTGAAATTAAATTAAACAAATATTTCTATTTTAAAAAACGGTGATGAAAGATTAAAAATTCTCCAAAGTACGCTCGACGTGAAATGATTAACTCAGCCTTTATAATTTTATGTACTTGTAAAGCGAGAATGCATCCTTACATGCTCCAACATATTGTCCCTGATAAAGCCATACTTGTTCAATATTCAGTACAGCTAGGTGATTAATACTAAGTAATCCCAAGATCGGTTTCTCAGATTCATTTACATCCGATTTTCTTAAGCATTATACTACTTAAACAAGAGCCAAAACAATGGGCTATGCTTTATCTGAAGATAAGACATTCAGTTCTTTATCATATACTTTAACACTTCTTTGGGTATTTTATAGATTATACACAAACATTTTTAAATATTATCAATTTATATGAAGTACCGGGTAGATCAAAAGTTTTAAAAGTGTCTCTTAATTCATGAAATAAGTCAGACCAAAGCTTCGAACAAAAATGCAGTTTGCCCCAAAATTGATGTCATTATTTTGGATTTATTAATTTAAAAGTTAGTGCAAAGTTTGCAAATAGATTGTACTGCTATATCATTTTACTTTTGTGATGTCATTCAAGAAAAAAATAATAAGGGTGGATTTTTAATGTTACGCAAAATGTCATGAAAGGCGTATATTTGCTTTACTATAGACCAGACGTGCCAAGTCTCCGGCTTTTTGAACACCGGTATTATCTTAGAGAAAATGTTGTTCTTTTAAATCGCCGAATGTTCCGATTACCTAAAACAACATTTTCTGTTCTAAAATACTGGTGTCCAAAAAGCCGGAGACTTGGGAACTCTGCTATAGACCGTTTCACACTGTCACTTGTTCCGTGTGTCCACCAGCATATTATAGCATTTTGCATTATCTTATAGTTATAGTATTCACCTTTTCATCGGTACATCTGGGTATGTTAAAAAGGTCTTCAGTTACAAATATACTATCTTTTATTTAAGAAGTTGATACTGGGCATTTTCTGTAAGTCTTGGAGATTGAATAGCCCCACAACTAAAAAACTTATGTCTAAAAATATATAATGAGCTACTATTTCTTCCACTATCTATATTACAAAACAAAAAAGTGTCCATCAACATGCTGCTGTCAGAATGACGGCAATGCCCTGTGCTTTCGCTTTCACTTTTACCGCACATATATTATACTCTAAATGTTGCATAATTTCAGTTTCTACACCGCGGAATAGAAAAGCAAATGTACTTTCAAATAAAGTTTGCTTGAAAACTGTAACCCAGTTACTGTTTTTAGGATTTTTTAAATAACTTTCAAAAATGATTTTTAGGATTTCATACATCTCAGGAAACCCTATTACTCCCGCTCCGTTCTCTGTCCGTTACAGAGCCGTTCTCAGAACCTATATGACTTACAGAGTTGAAACTTTGTGTATATATAACTGAATACCTGCTATGAAGCTCAAAATATTAAAATTTGAAAAAATCGTATTATTTTAATAGATAAAAAACCAAAATTCTAACAACCTTTTCCTATTAAATTTAAACATTTTTCGTTATAGCAGTTGCCAACAGTTAAAAATCCACAATAAAATTCTTTCTACAATAATTAATTTTCTGTTGAAAGATTTCCACGTGAAAAATGAAAATGAAATAAAAAGTTTCACCAATTGAAAAAAAAGATTAATATGAAATAAAAATGATTGACGCATATTGGTAATAAAACGGAAATTTTCAAAGATTTCTCAATAATACAAGAAGTATGAGTATGTGTATGTACAGAAAGCAGATTAATATCACGTCATTAGAGAATTAAAAAGAAAATTAATCTGACGTCATATCAGAAGTTTAACGGATTTCTCAAATGTTTGAGAATAATACAAAGCGAGTATCAATATGAGTAATAGAGAATAGTAAATATATGTAAATATATGAGTTTGAGGAACGTATTGAATCGTGATAAAAACCCGATTATGGAAATATTCGCATATTTTAACATTTTGAAGGTGTACAACATGTTTAATTTTGAAATTATTTTTTCTAAATATCGCATTTAGTCCACATGACAGATGTTATTATGACAGAGTATAATAGCGGGCTTCGCCCGCTATCGGGTTGGTTTAGATATTAAAAAACGAAAAAATAGACTGGTAAATTTTTACTTTATAAAAAACATGACTTTTTTTTTGCTAAATGACATTTATTTGGATTTATTAAAGAAAGGATAAAGTGTTTTGAAAGGAATATTAAACGAAACCCTTTGTGCAATCTTCGATCACACTTACCCACTTTTTTTCAGATTGTCGGGTGATTTTTAATAGGACAGAAAAATTATTTTATACACTTACATTCTGTTGCTCTCAATGTATGCATCAAATTATACAAGTAATAATAATAATTATTATTATTATTATTATTATTGTTTTTGTTGTTGTTGTTGTTATTATTATTATTATTTTATCTATCTCAGCAATAAACAATTGCTGTAAGTAAAATTAGTTGTAAAGGCAAAACTAATGAATAACTGACAGCCTCACCACAACTAACAATTGATAGCCTACGCTTCGTGAGAGCTTTCTCTCCACTTTCACTCGGAATGTTTCAAATATTGAAAATGTCCTCATAAAATGTTTTTAAAAACTGCAGCCAAAATCGAAAAAGTATAAAGATATCCGGTTAGATATCCTCAGATATCCTTAGTCAAAAAATCGCTTAAATATAGTGAAATGCAAATAAAAAAATTTCAAAGAATGCTGCCTTTCATTTAATTAACATTAGCTTGCGAGTGTCATCGAGTGACATGAATTTAATTTTGAATGACTGATATATGCTCTAATATTATCCTCCAATGTCTGGTTTAGTATTAATGGAACTTCTGTAATCTTGTAAGAGGAATTTCCACGATATTACATCTGCGCATTCAACAGATGAAATTCCATGTAAAACTATTTTACCTACAATCCGATTTAGACGTGTTTCGTACATTAAAAACATGGATACAATGTAATTTATATTGGTCGTTCCAGGATGGTGTCAGTAATTATACAGTACTAAAAAAAACATTATTTTCCGGAAATGTTTTAACAAAAACAATCAAAAAAATAATTCACTCTCTTTTTAAACTGATTCCATTAGAAATAGACCTATTAGAATCACGTCGTTTGTATATTAGGGTGGATCAAATGAAAACGGAACAGGAACCACAAAATGAAATTACATATAGTTTATTTTAAACAAAACCCCCAAAGCTACACAAGAACTTGTCCCACTGTTTCACCAAGTAATGAATACCTTGCTCGTAGAAGTCCTTTGGCTAAAATAGGAACCAGTTTCGAACGTTGTCCATAACTTCTCTGTCCGAGTAAAAACAGCAACCCTTCAATGCCTTTTTCAGTGGACCAAAAATGGGAAAGTCATATGGCGAATGATCTAGAATATACGGTTGGTATTCCAACACTATTCACGGAAACTTCACTAGATTCCCTCGCTCAAATACTTGTGTCCATCCTGCACACGAGTCAATGACAATGCATGTTCTCCATACACTGCCTTTGTTCGCCGATGCACTCCGCAAAATCCAACTCGTTCTGCCACTAAATAAGAACTATTTTACTCCCAAACATTCCAGAGATGCCGATGAATAACAACAACCGATTGCGGGTCGGACGGTACTGTTGGCTGACCACCTGTGCATATCACGCGCTTCTGCGTGACTATCTAATTCAAGTCCATTTCCGCAGTTGATATTATTTTCCTTACTTCCCGGTTTCCTTTACAAAAAGTTTCACCACACACGTACCAAAAAAAAAAAAAAAAAAAAAAAAAAACTTTAACCATTGTTTCGTTTTTATTTCATCCACCCTTATAAGCCAATCTATCTTATATCTCTTTATATAGATATATAAAGGGTGATCGGAAAATATCTGGCAATTTTTTAAAGGGTGGTAGAGGGTGCCAGAATAAACAATTCTTGTCACAGAATGTGTCCGGAAATTATGTGTGGGCCATTTATTGGAGCTTATACGCCGTCTTTCATTACACTTTTAACATTTTTCTTCGTCACCAGCGCTTAAATGTGCCATTTCCTGACACATATTTTATGACGAAAAATGTTTGTTTAGATTCACTCTAACACCCTTTAAATTTTTGGCATTTATTTTCCGATCACCCTATATATAATGAAAATCTTGTCATCACAATAACGTCCGAAGCAATTAATACTGAGTCAATTCGAACCTAATTTGGAGAATGTGTTGATTTTGCAAGTATCTTGAATGAATTTGTTAATCAAGTATATGTAGCTCTTATAGTTTGTTTAGGGGGACACATAAAAGCAAAAAACCTTCAAAAATTTTCATCACAAGAATATCCTATATACTGAATCAGTTCGAATCTAATAGAGATAGTGTATTGATCTTGTATCTTGGATGAGTTTCTTAATCAAATATTTATCTCTTAAAGTTTGTTTACAGCGATATACAAAAAAAAAAAAAAAAAAACATGCAAAATTTGTCATCACAATAACGTCCTAAATACTAAAGTAATTCGAATCTGATTGGGGTATTGATCTTGCAAGTATCTTGGAGGAATTAGTCAATCACGAATGTAGTTCGTTTACAGGGACGCACAAAAGGAAAACATGCAAAACTTCTCATCACAATGACATTTTAAATACTGAACCAATTCAAACCTGATTGGGACAGTGGTTGGTCTTACAATGATCATGAATGAATTCGTTAATCAAGTATGTTGCTTTCGTTGTGTTCGTTTACAGGACGCACAACAGTTTTCGATGACATTGAATAGTTCAGGGTACATTACTCCCAATGGGTGTTTTTTAAACTATTATTTCAACAAATGTTTAACATTTTTGAAATAATTGTCTCATATTTATTGAATTACATTTCGTAAGCCAAATTTAAAATTTCCATTCAAATTAATATTCTTGCCAAAACAGCGAGCATAGAAGGAGTGAGTCCGATTTGTTTAATTTCTATTAAATATGATGTATGTACCTTAAAATAAAAAGTAATAAATAAATCAACCTATTCTTGCAGCAGAGCTGGTAAGACTTGTTTTATGTTGTTCACTATTTTGAATATTTTTTTCTGGAATCATCTTGTGTAAACTGCAAGGAACATTTACATACATAATGCAGAAATAAAGACGGGAAACTGCTTGTAAATTTCTATCTGTGTATATATTTAACTATTTATGCTATCTGATTTACGAATGCATCGCAAATTGTCTAGTAAAGGTAGTTTGCATAATATTGAACATGATATTTTTATTATTATATTCGGAAATGTCTAACCAAAGTCTAAAAGTAATTTTTAACAAAAAGTTGTGACAGTTTTAGGAAATTTATAAATTTTTAAAAATCCAAAATCTTTTTTAAATATTTAAATTAAGTGTTCAAGCATATTTATAGCGCTAAGAAATATAAAAAGAAAAATTACAATCGAAAACACGTAGCTATATTTTTGGTTGGGGCCTTCAGTAACCAACGGAAGCCTCATAAGCGCGGGGTCGGGGTACTTTGCTCCCACTACACCCTTTTCATCTCCTGTCCTGGTTCTCGGGGTAATATTTGTATATTTCACAGTACCAAAGAATAGATTCTAGTATTTTTTCCTTCTATACGGCTGAAATGTATTATAAGTAAACTTAGCATCCGAAAACAACCATGAAGAAGAAAATATAATAATAATTACTATAAACTAACAAAGGTTTGAAAATCTTACCTGCATCGACATCCTTAGTGAAGAATTTAAAATGTTTTTCTGCAATTAAATAAGGCAAAAAATTCTATTCGAAATTCGTTGTAGAACGGCACGCACCTTGTAACACGATTTTTAAAATAATTTATCGCAAGTAAAAAATAGAGAAACATTGAAAAATATTCTAGAAATTATACTAAGAAAATTATTTAGAACTCTAGAAATAATTCTTAGAAGAATTATGTTAAACAAACTTCATAATATTTCATAAAAGTGTGCTTATAATTGGTGTAAACAATACAAGACTATTATTATAAATCACATTTTAATTTTTTCCACGTTTTCATAATATATATATATATATATATATATATATATTCCAAGCAAAGAAAATTTTCGAGTCTATTTTCTAATATCTAAGTTTTAATAAAGCGAAATTTTAAAACAATTTTTTTGTTATCTATTTAGCAAAAAATATTCTATTATTCTTTTATTATATTTCAACACTTTTTAATAAAAAAGAGAGCTTACGTGCAAAAATATATATTCAAAATATCTAAATATATTTTACTTTTAAAGCTTTCCAAGACATTGAGCAATATCATTTATCCACCTGTGACGTACGACTTTTCCCTCAGAAAACATATCCAGATCTTAAAATATCCTCTGCAACTGTTTTTTTTAATAAAATCCAAATTCTATCCTGTCACATTTTCTTCCTGTATTTTGATTTATTAAATATTAAGCGATATATTTTCATGATAAAATATCTTACAGTAATTTTTTCAGACACTTTTGACGCAGAAAGTCTTTCAGATATCATTTGGAATTTGAGACAGACTCGGAAAATGCGAATAATAAATATTTTTTCTTAAGTTAGATAGCAGTGATGACATAAGTTTTTTAATAAAATATCAAAAATATATGATTAATAGAGAATCTATGTTTTATCGAATTCAGTAAGATATGCGAATCACATTTTCTAAAATTAAAATAGTAAAAAAAAACATATATTTCAATAACTTAAATTCATTATACATTTAGCAATACAATAAGAACAATTATTTGCAATAAAGTAAAACAGCTAAAAAAAGTAGCATCAATAATAATATAGAATGTTATATAAATACTATAAAATCGAATCTCTAAATCTCTCGATATAAAAAATTTATACAAATTATAAATCATAACGATTCGTTTTGGATCGAAATTGTTAAACATATATTTCATCGGGTGAGTAAAGAGCCATGTGCAGCAAGAAAGCAACTAAGTAATGGAAGATGGATTAAATGAAAACCAGTAAAGTAAGAAATATAGTGCACGTATAGAGGGAGAAATTACCACAAAAGTAAGGAGGAAAAGAGAAAGATCAGAACACATAAGCGTGAAAAGAATTACTTTTTTTTTCTTTGTTAATATTTAATCCATCCCCACTTTATAATTTTGTAATTTTTGTCTTTGACTATGATTCATCTTTTTGATGCGGTTTAAACTACTAAACGTGGAACCATTTCAAGAAAAAGAAAAGGAGGAAAAAGGGGGAAGAAAAATTAAAATTCGTAGAAGCCTAGAAAAGTTTATTGTTTTTAGATCTTCCTATTTATTTATTTATTTTTATTTAACACTGTTGAACGGACAGTGTTAGAGTCAAATTAATGTTACTTCTCCACATGTTTCTTTTTTCTCATGTAATGTTTTTTCCGTCATTACGTAGTCACCTGCACATGATTACTCACGTTATTACTGAAGAACACTTTTAATTATTTTGATCGGAAACAGTTTCTCCAGTACTTATAAATTTTATGATATTCCTATGCAAAGTAAGTTCAGGTGGGGGAAAATGGTGGTACAATCAGGATTTTTTTTTAATAGCTCTAAAAACAAATTATTAAATTTACCTTAATGAAACTTTCGCTGTACATTAGATGCATTCAATTTATATAAATTGCAAATATAGAATTATTTTTTTATTTTATTTAAATACATTTTTACAGTACAGCCTTTAATAATGCATATATTGATATAACCATTTTCTCACATAGTGAGGGAAAATGAGTGTGGTACTAAATTAAGTTGGGTGGTACTAAATTAATGAATGCTGACTATTAAATATAAAAGGTAACGCACTCGTTTTAATGCGTTTTTAAAAAGACTTATGCCTTCTTATGTGTTCTTCCCTCTATAAAGTATTTCACAGAGAAAGTTCTCAAAGAACTATTTTATTTCCAAAATATTCAATTAAAGAAATAATGTCCACGACAATCGAATTTAGGTTCATCTAATATAGGATAAATATTACCATGACTCATAATCAATATCAGGAAAAACGTAATTTCACACACACACAAACTTAGAAAGATATTAGATTTGCAAAAAAGGTTCTACCTGTTTATAGAAATTGTCTTTTATTAACAAAAATCCAATAAAAAACAAAGCTCAATCAATATTGTCACCATTGGCATTTATTACTCTTTGCAAAAGCTCAAGCAAAACTTGAGAATAAAGGCTGTAAAGGCTGTTTCCGTGAGGAATAGAGGTTTCCTATTTCGACGCTATGAATTCACCTATTGTCTTCCGCACCTCATCTTCTGTCTAAAATAACTGCTTTGCAAAGTTGTTTTCTAATGAGCTGAGAAGGTGGTAATCGTATGGTGCAACGTCTGGTGAGTAAGCTGTATGTGGTAAAATTTCATAATGCGAATTTTTTATGGTTTGGCAGGCCCTAGAACTTATATGTGCCCGGCGTTGTCGTAATACAATATCACTGCCATTGATAATATAACCCTCCATGTCCAGTATAAGGCTGTTTCTTGACTTTTTTCTGCCAAACAATTTAATTGAAGAGCGTAATTGTCCCCAGTAATAGTTCCTTCTGGTTAGAGGAACTCGTAAAACACTCCCTCCTACCCTTTATTCCACCAAAAAGAGAGGATTGGAGTTTTATTATATTCAAACTTAATATTTTTAGAACGTAATCTGTTTGTAGAGTTCGACTACCTGTGCTTCTTTATACAATAGTTAGTAACCTACGGATAACTGACTTTCAGTTAATGCCATACAATGAATGCGTATAGAACTTTTTTGTGCACCTAATATTTTATACTCTAAATATCTCTCAAAATATAACATCTATAAAGGGCATTCCATAAAAACTCAACTCAAAGTTATTTTTTTACGTAGTGGCAACACCACGAAACTAAAAAATATAACTGCAGGCGATTTTTTCAAATTGTTAACTGTACGTTTATAAATATTCTAAACGAAGCAGACGATTTTATTTTTCCAAATTTCGTGCTTGTTTAAAGAACTGTTTTCATTTGCCCTACAGAAATGGAGGTAAATGATTCAGAGTTAAAAAACGAAATGCGTTGTGCCATAAAATTTTAAACCGCTCCATAAACAGTTAAGTTAATGAAAGAAGCTTACAAAGACAAATGTTTTGGGGATCTACGATTTTTAGATGGCAAGGTGATTTAAAAAAAAGACGTTTGTCTGCAGAACTGGCTCCTAAGCCTGGCCGACCAGCCAGAAAGGGTTGTGAATGATCGAAATGTTAATACTGTGTGGGCAATCTTGCAAGAATCGGCAATTGACATGCGTGGAGATGCATGGAGGAGCATCCACTAACATATCGAAAACGTCGATATTTCGCATTCTACGCAACAATTTACAGATTCGCCATGTTTATTCCAGATGGGACCCTCATCTCCTTACTAAAGAACAAATGCAAACAAGAATTCACTAATGTTGTGAGTGGAAATAGATGCTTCAAAAGGATCCGAATTTCCTAAAGCCTACAATAACAGATAATGAAACTTGGAGCATCATTTTGATCCCCTTAGCAAATTCGCAACAAGTGTATGGAAACAGACTGATTCTCCGCCTCCGAAAAAAATCCGAGAAACCAAATTTGCTGGAAAGGTCATGATGATTATTTTTTTTATCATAAATGTGTAATCTATCAGCCTCCAAAATCTACTGTGAATGGTGAATATTATGTTTGAGTTTTGAAAATTTTGCGACAACACATATCGAGAAAGCGTCATGAACTGGTAGGGAATTGGACATTGCACCAGGATAATGCTCGTTCGAATGTCGCTACTTCTGTTCAGCAACATCTTTGTAAATGCAATATTAAAATCATGACACATACCTTTACAGTCCAGATCTCGCACCATGCGATTTCTGTCTGTTTCCGATGTTGGAGGAGAAGCTTCGTGGCAGAAAATTTAATACAGATTCTGAAGTTATTTCAGCAGTGCAGGGTTCTTTGAAGCAGCTTCCATAAAAAGACTTCTCTACTTGTTTTGAAAAGTGGGTTGAACGATGGGACCGTTGCATATCATGTGAGGGAAGGTATTTTGAAAAAGAATGATGTATTTTTTGCTGTAAATATATTTCTTGTTTTTTTAGGATTTTACTCTCATTTCTTATGGAACGCCCTTAGTGCATATCTCTAAATATCTGGATAGGCTTAGTAGAGTGACTTTTAAACGGTAGTGAACTTCTACGAGAACCTTGTTTTATTTTATTTTTTCAGTTTTGCTTTTATATTTACACTTTCATTTTCGAATTCCATTTCAAAATCAATCTATAATATTAAATTTTAAACATTCTAAATTTTATTAATTACGAATGTTGTATTCCTGTATCCAAGCATTCTTTTTTCATTATGCGTATAAATGGTTTTCGAATACCTTAAATACTAACTGGCTAATACCGTAATTTCGCGCGTATACGCCGCACCTCAAACAATTCGATTTCCTACCAGTATTTATTTAAAATTAAATATGACTTACTTCTGCTTAGCACTTACTTGACTTCTTATTTTCAATAAAATTTCCGGTTTGAAAAAGACTTAACTAAGCCGCGACGCATACGCGCGAAATTACGGAAATGAAATGACATCTTACCTATTCTACCTATAGACTACAGGAATTATTTACTATCATAATCAAAGAGATAGAAATGGCAGTATCATACAACACTTAGCTAACCCTAATCATATCCTCATTCATATCTCAAAGGGAAAAAAAGAAAGAAAAATCATGCATCAAGCATAGATTATGAAACATTTTCCACCAACAGCAGAATATTATTAAGAAATTTAATTTTTTCATACAATGAAATGAGATTTCTAATTAAGCAATTTAAAAAGCATATAACTCAGTAAAAATCTATTTTCAGAATCGCTGTCCATTGCGGTAATGCGGGCTAACTCTGTCGTACAGCCATCTGCCGTATATGATTGTTAGATTTTATAAACACCACGTAATACACTAAAAATTAAGTACGTTTAAATGTCTCTTCCAACAATTATCGATCATAGCCAGTTCTGTAACTGAGTTCTTTTGTGCGTTTCTGTAAATGAACGATATGTGCTACACACTCCATAATCTACAGAAGACATGTTGTAGTGCTCTTTTTTAATTTCCTGTTTGAAGTATCATAACATCATTATAAAGCAAAGCGACCCCATATATCATATCTCATTTTCCCCCATATATATCATTTTTCCCCATATATCATAATGTAATGGATTTCTTTTGTGCGTCTCTGTAAAAGAACTATAAAAGCTACTTATTCTGTATTCCTAAGAAAGAAAGTTGTAGTCCACCTAAGTGATGCATGTCAATCTTATTATGTTTCAAATATCGTAACATCAATAAAATGCACCGTAAACAATATTTCTCCATGTACCATAATGTAACGGGAATTTTTTGTGTGCCCCTATAAAAGAACTGTAAATGCTACCCACGTCATTTTCAGTACCAAATATTCTATACTACAGTTCAATAACATATAAAAATTACATGGCAATGTGAGTATATTTACGAGATTTAGACAACAGCCAAATGCACAGACGGACCGACAGACAAATCGAATTCCGAAACACTTTTCAACTTAGTTGGAAAGTGTTGAAAATAAGAAAAAAAAGAAACTATGCATTTATTCTTAACTGCTTACGTAGTTCTATTACCCTCATGTTTCTCTACTTATCTGCAGTAAAATATAAATATTTAGTCAATTTATAAGAAGGCTAGAAAAAAGTTGTTCAATACCGTGTGTTAACAGGCACTATACAATAATCATAAACAAGTTAGTTTAGGCACATTAATGTTGCGTATGGATCCTAAAATGTAAATAGAAGTGATTGTTGTAATCTTAAAGTATGTGAGCGTAGAAAAAAATAATAAAAGAATTAAACATACAGGGTTAAAATGGTATTTGTTTTAATATACCATCTCCCCCCCCCCCCCATTCCACCGTTTTTCATCATCTCACCCATTTCATACTTATAATTATATACACAATTTTATCAGTACACACACAATATACACAATTTTTACATATACATCTTTTATTCGTCTTGAATTGATTTGAATTTAAGAACATCAGGTTTTGGTAGAGAACACTGTTACAATATTTTTATTATTTAAAACAAAATCGAAAGTCATTTTAATTAAATGGAATGAGATGCATATAAAGGACTTTTTTTCACTTATGTACATAATTATTTCGTAGCTATTACCAGAGCCAAGTGCGTTATTTTCAGCAAGTATTATCTTTCATTAACAATTTTAATTTATTATCTCCCATTACAAAAGATATTTCTAATAAATTCCTTTTTATCCATAAAGGTATTTTATTCAAAGTAAAAATATCTGAAAGTAACAATGTATCTCAAGTCTTTAAGCAATGGGATTTTTCTATAACAAATATTTGATCATTGTTTCATTTGATGTTTCATCATTCTATTGTTATATTAATGTATTTTATTTTATTTCAGTCAATTTATTAGGGAAAAATAATGTAACTGCATTTATGCTTTGAAATTTATTTAAAAGTAATGTCTTTGTTTCGCTTATAATTAAAGAACATGCAGGAAATGAAATTAAAATCGTATGAACATAAACTATAGTACAGAACATATTAAAGATTTTTTTTTCTGTGTATTTTCACTTTCTTTGAAATTTTTTTATAGAAATAAAACAAAACCTGCCTTAGACGGAATAGCATAGGCGGAAGAAAAATTCCTTTTCATACAGGTTTTTGTTTCAGCAGTTGTAACCTTTGTTATAATTTTATTCTTTTCGCCGAATCCAATGATTTTTTTCATTTGATACCGGATTCCGCTATACATAGGTTCCGTTTTGGTATGTTTTATTGTATTATATTCGGGGCATAACAAATGCGGTCGCCAGGTCGCCACTGGCAACCAAACTTTTTTATCTGGCGACTAAGTTATTTAATCTGCAAATTTTTAAATAATAAAATCAGAATTATTTGACTGACTTTGACAGGAAAGTAGACAAGTAAGTTTTCCATCTTCACTATTTCATCGATGCCACCCCCCCCCCCCCTTCTCCTGCCTATCTGGACATTTGAAGAATTCGTTAATCAGCATTGCAAGAACATACCGGTTAATCAAGCTTTTAAAGTATTTTTTTAGAGATATATAATTTTGAAAAGTTTAATTCGAAAACTTCGTTTATAATTCCATTCTAAATTGTGTGCACTATTCTAAACTATGTAACTAAATATGTCTAAACAATGCTTGTTATTATTTTTTATTAATTAATTCATAAACTGTTTTGTTTTTTTCGTTTTTTGAAAATCAATAACGAGGGAAGGGGGGTGGTAATATTTTTTTACTGGCAGCTGAAATTTTTTGCTGGCTACCAAATTTTATCAGATTTGTGAAGCCCTGATTATAATTATTATTATTTTCATACACCTTGAATTCGAGATTTAAATTTTGTATTGGATGTCTTCCCTGATGTTTTTCATACCTTTTCCATTGCAAAATGTATTTTTTTTTAATTTAAAATTTTTGATTATGTAATTAAATGTTAATGGTGACCCTAAATCATTATTTAAATTGTAAATATCAACTAGTTCCTATACTTTGTTACGTAAATCCGTTTTTTTTTTTTTTTTTTTTTTTTTTGTTGTTGTTGTTGTCGCGTTTAAACAGTTCTTAGATTTTTTGCATAGCCTACATTCATAATTTTTCGGTTATGTCCCTAAAAAAAGTAATCTAAGACAATCTGATTTAAAACATTTTTAACCTGTGACCAAAGTTTGTCGATCTTCGGCATCGAAGACACTTGTGTGTGCTAGAAAAAGTAACTGTTGTTGAAGGTCTCACAAATATCTGATATTTTTTACTATTTTCACAGCTTATCTTGTAACTTTCAGTTTAACTACAGATTCTAGTGAATATTTTTTAATTGGTGCCCTAGTACTATAAAGGTGAAAATAACCACTCGCCAGTCGCCACTCGGTGATTAAACTTGAAAAAAAGGGGATTAAAAATATAGAAAGAACCGGCCAAATGCAGGATTTTCCAATTTCTTTTTTCCCTAAAATTTGCAATTTTTCCGCGCCTGTTCGACGATATTCATGATTTTTACGCCCCCGATCGACGAAATTCGTGATTTTTTAAGCACCCGTTCGACGAAATTCATGATTTTTACGCGCTCGATAGACGAAATTCCTGATTTGTACGCGCCCTATCGACGATATGCATGACTTTTACGCACCCGATTGACGATATTCATGACTTTTACGTGCCCGATCAACGATATTCATGACTTTTACGCATCCGATCGACGATATTCATGATTTTTACGTTTCTGAACGACGAAATTTGTAATTTTTTCCGAAACTAATTGGAGAAATACACACAATTCCTGAATTTCTGCAGATGTTGGACACTTTTTTCCCGCTGGCCACAGGTTGTGCATGTGTAATGTATATCATGTTGTGGGTTATTATTTAGTGCATAAACATACGTTTTTTATTATTGTCAGATCTTAATTCTATAGTCAAATATTTTTTTTAAAAACAGTACTTATGTAGTTAGCTATGCAAGTACCTAAGCTTAGTGCGACTTAAGTAGTTAGCTACATAAGCATGCTGTGTATAACTTTGCTATTAACTTATTTTAAAATTTAAAATACATTGGAAATTAATATCTCAAGTTTATTCAAAACAATATAATTTTTTATTATTATTTAGCACATAAATTACTCGTTTAGTGAAAAGTCATTTTTTTTTTAAGATTAAATATTCAATGGCATAAATGTGCTTACTGGCTACTAAAGAAATTATCCCCACTAGCCAAAACTGGCTACTAAAAAAATCAGCCTACCGGCCAGTGGCTACTAAGCAAAATTCCTTATTTTCACCTTTTTAGTACTATCGCTAGAGACTTTTGAATGGATGAATTTTAATTATAATAATCCTGCATTTAAATATTAGTACAGAAACAGCCCCCTATGAGTTAATCGAGCCTTATGTTCCTATTTCGATCATGCGTTCTTAAAGACCGCTTACAGTATCTATGAGACTTTTCTGTGTCAGTAGTCAATGGTTAATGCATATTTTTACAAGACACTCGGGTTTTTTAATTCAAAATTCCACTCAAGATAATTTGATATTAAAAACAAAACTTTATGCTTTTGAAAAGTTGATTTTACTTATAAAGATCCATGAATACTTTGGGTGCTATTTACGTACCCTTCACAAAAGTCTAATACAACAGGTCCCTTCACAAAATTCCTTTTAATAAAATAGGCCTTTTCAGAAAATTCCATTCTATAAGAACATATTCTTCATTAATTATTTTTATTTTATTAAGTTTTAAAATATGTAATTTGCAAACAAAACAAGTTCACCAGAAAGGAAAACTATAGCAGAAGGACTTAATAAAAATTATTATCAATAAATGCTTCGTTCGAATTTGAGTAACTAAATTTCATCTTTCGTTACAAAATTTTATTTTTCACAAAAGTATAATAAATTTCCCAAAAATAACTTTTACTTTTAACAAAATGGGCCCCAAGAAAAGAAAACTGTGCATCGACACCTGCTGATTATTTACATCCAAAATGTTCACATTGTGGAAATTATCGCTTTTTCTTCGAGATTTACAAACTGCTTGGTCCTTTCTCAGGAAATTTTCAAAGTTTATACATATTAATTATAAATGTTAACTTTGGTTCAAATTTAGATACCTTTCTATCATCATCCCATTTATTTTTTTCATTCTAAACATAACACAGTTTTTTAATATCAAAGTTATAGTTTAAAAAATATATACGATCAGATTTACAAGTTAAAGTTACATCATATTGGCATAATTAATCTTTGAAGATGGTGGTAATGTGATAATGACAATATTTTGTTTACATTATCATTGCATTTTTCAATCTAACTTAAAAGGGTACGTTCCCAACCCACAAATTCAAAAAAA
Organism: Maratus michaelseni; assembly: GCA_963931845.1. Lineage (NCBI taxonomy): Eukaryota > Metazoa > Arthropoda > Arachnida > Araneae > Salticidae > Maratus > Maratus michaelseni. The sequence continues at coordinate 286,050,832 of OZ007587.1, forward strand.
TTAAACTTTGGAGAAATGTAGGGATCATACAATTATTTTTTACTCTGTTCCAGAACATTTTTCGACTTTATGTTATTACTTATCATTTGTAAAAAATAAAGAAAAGTTTTTAAGTTAAAAGGTGCTTCTTTTTAATAGTTCTATTGAAAACTAGCAAAATATCAATTGTTAATAACTTTTAAAAAAATTAAAAAATTTTAAAAAATTTTAAAATACATTTTGTAGGCTGCCTGGCATTTTTTATTTTACCAGCGGACCCGTGCGGAAATTTCGCACTGCAGTCTTATATTTTTTAGCAATATCTAATATTTTTTAGATGCAGGTTTAATTTTCTAAAGGGAAATTAAGGACTAAAAATATCTGAAAACAATATTAGTCAAGTCAGAATATCATCTAATTTATTCCATCAAAGTGTCACTAAAGACTGATCTAAGGTAGCAAAGGCCAAATATATATATATATGTGTGTGTGTGTGTGTGTGTGTATGTATGTATATCGTATTTTAATTGCATTAGAGGATATCGTCATCTGCTTTGGAAAAAACATGGGATAAAGAAAAGTAAATTTAGTATCTGAATTTAAATTTTGCTTTTTAATCATAAACATAAAATAAACCTGTGCAGTAACAGTGTCCCACTTTATCTTTATCGTACTATTTATTTTTTTTATTATTATCATCGTTGATCACGATATAATGCAGTATTTCAATTTTGTGGCAACACTGATTTGAGAAAAACTTTTCATTCCATGTAGGAAAGCAATGCCGATTTAATTTTTAATTAACATCATTTTTTAATAAAAAAAACATGTTTTAACGAAATGTAAGTGTACTACGTCAGAAGCATGTTCAAAATCCTTTCATATGGTATCTCATTTATCGTTCTGTGTTTTGTAATTGCTTAGAAAAATGGATGTTGACAACAGAAATAATATACAGGATTGTTCGGGAAAATATGATCTTTCTTGTTTTTTTTTATTATTTTGTATTGTCTGAAAAGAGACAATACTATTTTTTTTAATAAAACCTAATAAAACGAAATCTCAAAAAATCTTAGAAAATTTTCATTTCAGAATGTTTTTCATCCTAACAGGTTCAGGTACAGTGTCCTTTGTAACAGTACTGTATTCTTAATCCCATGAAAATTTTCGATTTAAGATAGGATTCCATCATAGACAGGTTTCGTTTTCACAGGTTTTAATATATTAATTTGACAACGAGCAACTGACAGAATAAAGACCAATAATCTATCATAAATCAAAAATATATGAATAAAATTTAACACGCATAAAATAAGGTAAATTGTTATATATACTTTTATAAAGTATATCATTTGTCATTAACAATTGATACTTAATTTTCGAGATTATATACTAATAAAAGAAAGTTGTTTGTTTGCCTGTGTGTCTGTCTGTTCGTGTGTGTGTGTGTGTATATATATGCGATGGCTAGCGAAATCAACCGCACGTCTGAAAATTTGGGTGCGAATTTTCCAAGTCAGGTCCTGATGCACCTGGGGCAAAAATTTTTAAATTTTAAGATCCGGGCCCCCTAGGGTTCCTTTAAGTTTTTTCCCTAAATTGTTAATAACTTGCCCTCTTTTAACCCGATCTTTTTTTGTTTTGGAGGCCTTTTCTTCATTTAGTTATTCACTCAGTTCTAGAATCCAATTAGACCCTGGCCCCCTGGGGCCCGGTCCGGGGCCTTGAACTTTTTTTGCACCATGCATTTTTCAATTTCCTAATTGTGTTAAACTATGAATATATAAATTTAAAGTTGAGTCTTGGACTCCTCTCCTCGGCCGACCACCCTCATATTTTTATTGGGGCCCTAGGGTCTTTTTTTTCATTGCTTTAAAATTTTATTCTAAAGATTAATTTATACCTTATTCTTAATTTCGACTATGACCCTGCACAAAACTATGAGTGGACCCCTTTTGGGCCCCCTACTACACTCTCTTAAAAATCGTCCGATTCACTAGCTTTTTTTTTCTAACAACCTTTTAGGACTTCCAGCTACTACCTGAACGACAAACAAATTTCTCGAACAAGACCCGGGCCCCCTGGGCCCCTTTAAGTTTTTGTGCCATAAATTGCTACTAACTTGCCCCCTTTTTATCCGATCTTCTTCGTTTTCGGGGGCCTTTTCTCCATTTAGTTATTTTCCCATTTCTCCATTCCAGTTAAGACCCTGTCCTCCTGAGGCTCGGTCCGGGGCCTTGAACTTTTTTTGCACCATGCAATTTCCTATTTGTGTTACCCTCTCAATGCATAACTTTAAAGTTGAGTATTGGACCCCTCTTCCGGGGCCACCACCCTCATATTTTTATTGGAGCCCTAGTAGCCTGTTTTAAGCATTTCTTTAAAATTTTATTCAAATGATTAAATTTATACTCTATGCTTAATTTCGACTGATTGAAGATCTAAAGCGCTAAGTACTGTGACCCTTCAAGATGTTTTCTTCTTAGGGCCCTACTCAAAACTATCAGTTGGACCCTTTTGGGCTCTCAACTATAGCTCCCTTAAAAATCGTCCGATTCACTAGCTTTTTTTCTAACAACTTCCAGCTACTACTTGAACGACAAAAAAATTTATCGGACCTCAGCTACCACCAATTTTGAATATTAATCTCTTTATTGGGGCCCTTCGTGCAGCTTCTTTAAAAAGAAATCATACAAACTTGAGTTCTGTTTTAAGGTTATTATCACGGTTCCGGGCAACGTCGGGTGGGTCAGATAGTAACTAATAAAAAGAAACAATTTTTAACTTAAAATCTTTTCTCTATCTCTTTTCATTAACGAGTTTTCGAGAAGTTGAAAAATATTCCTTGGTAAAATTTACCTTCTTAAAGTGAATTTGAGCAAAAAACGTAACTGCGCATTACATACCTTAATAAGCTCTACATATCCCCAAAATTCCATAAGTTTTTTTTTTTTTTTTTTTTTTTTTTTTTTTTTTTTTTTTTCTTTGCGGACTGGGAATGTTCTTTTTTTAATAAATCCCATCTACAAAAATAAATCAGTATTCAGTTTCAATTGTAAACTTCTTTTATAAAGTTTGTATTTTATTTGTGATAAAAATTATTCTTGTTAAGAAACTAGAAAAAAAAATGAAATATTTTCCCTATTTGATTACCATGGGATTCTTCTTCATCTATTTGAATTTTAATTAATAATTTAAAATAGTATATTTTTAAAGAATTTAGTGCAGTGATTTTTCAAAGACACGAAAACAAAAAAAATGGAACAATACCTAATTATACTAAAAGAATTAATCCAATTTTTAGCATAAACTGTAAATTTTAAATAAATCAGAAAAAAAAATCGTGAAATATTTTACAATTTATACACTAAAATGAGAAATATATATTACGTAAAAAACAATGTAATTCTGTACTGTAAGACTTTAAATAACGATGACTTCATCGTCAATAGAAAATATTTCTGCGTATAATTTTTTTCAGTTTAGTCATCAAAACTAAATTTTAAAAAAATAAGCAACTTTTCTGAGATCTGGAAACATTTCCCATGTAGTATTTACATGCGTTTTACATGCGTCGTATTTAGTATCGACGTCGTCGTTTGAAAATACAAATTTTATACATGCATAAAATCTTTGGAGATTACATATATATATTTTTTTTTAATGAGGATACTTTCTAGAGTCTCTCTCTCTCTATATATATATATATATAGCTCAACCTCAATAACGGACAACCACAAAAAGCAGTCATAGTCAATAACAGTCAAATTTAGCCGAATCATTTCAATCGCCAACATTTATGCATTTATATATTATGCTTTGCTTTTACCTGTGGATAACGCACATATCTCAATTACGAATGAATTCCGTGGTATGGAGGTTTTCGCTATCCAGTTGTTTTACTGTATATATATGTTTCATTTTAACGCCTTCAGGACCATAGGTGCAAATATGAATCTTCAAAAGTTTCATTCAGCAATTGTTTTTGTTACCAACAGTAAAGAAAAGTAATAATTTGCCTTATTTAACTAGGGAATTTTCGTAATTAAACAAGTAAAAGTAAATGTTTAAGAAAAAAGGTACCAACCGAAAAAAAAATTCATGTATGGGATGTTGATCCCGAAGGGACCCTCTAGAATTGATAATCAATTCTAGAGTATATGTTTTCTATCATGTATGTTATATGATTATTGTTCCTGAAGAATTTGCAATTTTTATGTATATCACAAAAAAAAACTTGTTATAAGTCTTAAATTAAAGAATACTTTTTAAATTTCTATGGAAACACAAAATTCGTTATATAAAAAATAATCATACAGTGGTTTTAAGAAATGCAGTAAGAAAGGAATTTATATTATTAAAATAAAAAATAGGTCTTAAATATGAAATATGAGATTTTTTATATAAGATTTATTATATCAAAAATAAATGAATAACGATTTTATAAAATGCAACAGTAAAAATATTAATTAAACTTACTTTTATAATTTGCTTTTTTCTAAACTTTTTATTTAATAGAAGGATTTTGTTTCTAGCATGCATATTATTATAACTATTAGCATCACATATATACTATTATATTACTTTTATCATCATAGGTTTTATTTCACGCTAGCATTATTCTTTATTAAACAACTTGCATGGTCAGACTTTAGAAAAAGCGTGCTTATATAGCAAATTTCCCTTTCAACATTTAACAGAATTATAGAATAATGTAACCGAAAGAAACAATGTATGTTATGCCTTAGGGATATGGTAGTCAAAAATAATTTGATGTTTCTATCAAATTTTAGTAAATTTTAAACAATGTATTTTTTTAAATTATCATAATCAAATTTATTTTTTGAAATATTTCTGAAAATAAGAGCATAATTTCGTTTATATTTAGAAGTTATTTAGTGTATTGAGCAACAAAATATGAAAACGCGGATAATAAAAAAATTCAGAAATGGTTTCTTTTTATTATGAATTCGTATAATATAAAAATTGATAACAAAAGAAAAAGAAATTTTTAGTGAGATTAGAAGTAATCTAATATTTTATATGACTATATAATAAAAATTTCATCGCTGAATAAGAAAAGATATTGTAATGAAAAACAAATTTTAAAATTTAAATAATATTTTATAATTTATTTTTTTTTAATTTATATTTAAACGATAAAACTGTAAAATACGGAAAACATTTCAGAGAAATAATTTTTTTCCTTCAGAAAAGAAGAAAAACGTTGTTTTAGAATAGCAAGGTATGACTGCTCTTGTAGTAGTTGTGTCATATATCTCATGCTCATATCTGTGAACAATAACACTTACCTAATTCAATGGTATGGAGTATGATTGCTAAACGAATTCCCTGAAATTCAGACTGAATGTTGACGGTGTTCCACGTGTTCTTTGATGATAGATATTTGTTGCTAATTGTCTGTTCGCAACGAAACACGAGAACACCTAGTTGGATTATTAATATTTATAGTAAAGGGACTATTCACACAAATTATCCATAATCGTCTTCATCAAACGATCTTATGCAAGGTCTCGGAGATAAAAATGCGTGGTCTCACAAAACTATCCTCGTCAATAATAATAGAAGAAGATTATAAGCACATGAAAGATTCAGCATGCTAACCTTAATTAAATCCAATCGACCTTGTCTAGAAAGGTCCCCTTCAGTAATCTTTCGTGATCTAGAGATTACCGTCATCGGAGAATGCAAAGATATCGTGAAACTTTGTGACACATTTTGAGGTTTTTCTCACACCTGCAAGTCTGTTTTATAAGTAACCCAAAACTGACCATTGCTAAACATTGATATATCCTTTTCTTACTTAACGACGTATTGCCCCAATCAAAATCTTTAATATCAACTGAGAAATTTAGGTTTAAAGATGTCACAAAGTTACCCCATCAGGTGGGGCTACTTTATGACAGGAGTGTTTTTGCCCTGAAATGCAAGAGAAAAAAAAACTGTCACAAAGTTAGCAATAAAATGCTTAATAAAACATTTATTACAACAATTTTACAGGTGTTTGGCAGTCTAATGTAGGTCGCAACCAGCCTTGGATTACCCACTTGCGTCGGTGTGTCAATGAGGAATAAAACCTCGCTCTTTTGGTACAAAAGTTCATCTGGTCCGGCTGGCTATCTCCAGTACAAATTCAACCATTCTATTTTTCTTACCTTATATCCCTCGTCTTCAACACTTCAGAGATAAAGCATGTTCTCGTAATTGAGCAACAGAAAATATCTTCCTTTGAAATTACCTTTGGTACTGCCATCTAATTCAAAGTCGTTTCTGATTTGATTTAGAAGTATCGACGACGAAGCTGTGTCTGCATCACACGCACTTGATTCGAGGTACTTGATCCAAACTATTCAAAGCTGTCGTTAGACTTTTGAAGAGAAGTCGCCTTACTGCTGCTGTTTCCGTCTTCGTCTGACGTCCATAAAAAGGAAGAAGTCTTACGCGAAGACTAAGTCCTTGCTAGAAATATTCAGATCTTGGTGCAATAGCTGTTGTACTAATTTATTTATATAAAATAAATATAGCATTTTTTTTTCCTATTATTGATATCAATTTTATTTTATGAAATTAAGTTTCAATACACTTTTACAAACAATTAATTACAATTCTGTTACATTAAAATTATACTATGCGCAAATATCCAATACAAGATAATGTAAAAAAAAAATCATCGTTATTATTTCAGTGAAAAAATTAATTATATCATCTGTTATTTTGATATGATTCATTTCCGTAATAAAATAAGTACACTTTAAGTTGGTAACATTTTATCTTTTGTTGACATTTACTGAAAATTCCCATGGAAAATGTAAGTCTAACTTTGAAAATTTCAGAAGTTGAAATCCATATTTAAACTCTTTTTCCATTTAATATATATTTCTCGGGAAACACCTATCTAAAAAACTGTCGGTAGATTATGTGATTGCTGTAACGAAACAGTTTTAGTATACAAATTCGGTTTTAAAATTCAGTAATACGGAAATAATAGGAGTCCATCTTAAATAGGACGTAATCACCATGGCAACCTAGAAACATTACCTATCATGGGATATCATTGAATTAATTAAGTATGATAGGATTTAATAGAATGAAGAAAACTTTTATTAATATATTTTTAAGTTTTGATTCGATTTTCGTAAAATTTGAAATGACTCGACAAAATTCGGCAAAGTTTACTATATATATTAAATTTCAAACCATTCGTTTGGGTAGTTTTTGCGCTGGTATATGCGGTCAAACGGACGAACCAGACGAGGTCTATAGGTGCTACGTATTTATATAATTAATTACGAACGCACCTAAATGTAATCTGGAAATAGAAAATATTCTGTGTATAGTAACACTGTGGCATTCTAATTCCTTGCAAGTTTGGAGACTGGGCTTTCAGACTCTGCGGTTCTTCGTATTCTATTTTTAGTACACTGTAAAAAAATGTCAAATGTTCCTTAATCTATAGTAGTCTAATATAATCACGAACGGAAATATATGCGTTACTAGTGATTCTGAAAAGCGTTCTTTATCTTTATAAACCTCAGAAACCAATATATTTTCTAGATTTAAGGAAACATTTAAAAAAACAAAGTTTCTTTTGCTGCCACTAATCTTCGGAAACGTTTCCGAGTAGTTTTTATAGTGTATTAATCAGTTTTTCAACACGAAATATCGGTTTTTAGAATGCCCTCTATTCTCAATTAAACATTCAGCTGCATAATTGTATTTATACAGGCAAGAATAACAAAATAATATTAATGTTAATGCTCTTAATTTATCATATTTGTCTGTAGAACATGTTTTTTGAACATGAAAATGTTTACTTGAGATTTTATAGTATCCAAGAAACATATATTCCGGTTTGATAAAACTGATTAATACACTATAAAAACTCCTTGGAAACGTTTCCGAAAATCTTTAGCAGCAAAAGAAATTTCGTTTTTATAAATGCTTATTTAAATCTCGAAACTATATTGGTTTCTATGATTTTTTAAGATAAAGAACGCTTCTCAGAATAATTAATAACTCGGTAGATGTTATTGCATAGTTTCTTTCATGGTTATTTCATATTTCCCAAGATTAAGAAACATCTTTCTTTTTTTTACAATATATCACGCTGTTTTCACACATTTTGAGATATGAGTTATGAGTAGTGTATCGTGATTTTGGAATATTCTTCGAATAAAGAACATTCTTCTATTTATCTCCTTTTACCGCATCAAAAAATAAAAATTTCGACATTTTTTTTTTTTTTTTTTTTTTTTTTTTTTTTTGTACATTTTATCTCTAGAATTCTTTGTGAAACTATATATCAGTCTTTTTTATCCACTATTTTTCATTGACATGATATAAAAATATATTGAATCCTTCTAAGTAAATCATTATTTATGTCTTTCGTCAACAGCAGCTAACATTATACGTATAAATATATTTGCCAATGAAATAAGTAAATCCGTTATAATATGATACATAAAGGAAACAAAAATAGTGTTTTGGGAATGAAAAAGAAAATAGATATATTATATACTCTAATATTAAAGTGTTCATATTGCCTTTCAATGTGATTTAATGAAAGAAAATGGATATATATATACTATATATATATATATATATATATATATATATATATATATAAGATATCATAATTATATATATATATATATATATATATGTAAGATATCATAATTATATATATATATATATATATATATATTTCAATACTACATTATTCATATTGATTTTCAATGGGATTTGATAAAAGAAAAATTGATACATATATTCTAATACTAAATTATTCATATTGCCTTTCAATGTGACTTAATGAAAATTTCGCAGATATGAAGTACACTGCAAATTCCCAGAACACATTGGGAACACATTTGTAACACTTTGATTCAAAAAAAGTGTTCCAGTTATCTTAATGTGTACCGAATGTGTTCCCTTAATGTGTTCCGAATATGCTCCGCTATAAATAAGGTGTTCTGAAAGTATACCGAAAGTGTCCTGCTCAGGATATCTGGTAAATCTAAACTTGGGAGCACATTTAGGCACACTTATGAAATCATCACTTTCAAAAAGTGCGCTAGAAAGTGTGATGAACAAAAAAGGTGTTCTCAGAAGTATTCTAAAAACTTCCAAAAAGTGCCCTTCACAGTGTTCTAAAAAAGGTGACAAAATAAGTGTTCTGAAAAGTGTATAAAGATTTGCAGTGTGCCATTTTATCTGCGGTATGTTCTGTAGAGCTGTGTACATGGCAGACCAGATGCTATTGCTATTAAGGTTATCTGAATGAATTGTATCGGCCGGTTATCGGTCCAGGTAGATCAATAGGTAGAGCATCGGCAATTGAAGCCACAAAGTTCTTGAGTTCGATTCCCGGTCTGGTCACTTTTTCACTCACTTGGGAAAATGTCAATTCGTTAAAATATATCTGTCTTGAAACACTGTTTTGAAGTACAAAATTTAATGGGAATATATCTCTGGAAAACTGTATCATTCTCAAAGTTTGATTTAAATTTTGAAATTAAAAAAAATAACAAATTTTTGCTTCAGTTTTTTTTTTTTTGTAATTCTGCGCATTTAAAAATCCCTGTATTTTATTCATTTTATTCAGTTTCCTTCTACTACGCTTATTTTGTTTTAAATGACTTAATAATTACGAACTGTTAATTTGTTCTTTTGGGGGGGGGAGAGGAGAAGGGGAATTCAAATATTATTCTAACAGCCAACCATTCCACCAATCGGCATTGGCTTTTATAACTGCAACGGTGTTTCTTCTATGTTTTATTTCGAGTGTTTCTATATACAGTGTGCTCTTGTTATTGTTGTTCAATAGCTAGTTCCTACACCATTAGTTTTAGAAGAAAAGCTCCAATTACAAAAATATTTCCAAATATTATATCACAAGACATTTATATCAAAATAGTTCTAATTAAAATATATATATATATGAAATTTAAATTTTTATACGTTCCCTGAGCTTTTAAGAAGTATTTTGAAAAACTCTCTCCATGCTTTTATAAGAAAAACAAAAAGAAACAAGTGGGTAAGTGTGATCGAAGATCGCTCAAAGGGTTTCGTTTAATATTCCTTTCAAAACACTTTACCCTTTCTTTAATAAATTCAAATAAATTTCATTTAGCAAAAAAAAAAAAAAACAGTCATGTTTTTTATAAAGTACAAATTTACCGGTCTATTTTTTCGTTTTTCCGAATATCTAAACCAGCCCGATTAATAATATCCGTCATGCGGACTAAATGTGATATTTAAAAAAATGATTTCAAAATTAAACAAATTGTACACCTTCAAAATGTTAAAATATGCGAATATTTCCATAATCGGATTTTTAACACGATTCAATATGTTTCTCAAACTCATATATTTACTATTCTCTATTACTCATACTGATACTCGCTTTGTATTATTCTCAAACATCTGAAAAATTCGTTAAACTTCCAATAGGACGTCAGATTTTCTTTTTAATTCTCTAATGACGTGATAATAATCTGCATACTCATACTCCTTGCATTATTGAGAAATCTTAGACATTTTCCGTTTTATTACCACTATGACGTCAATCAATTTTATTTCATATTTATCTTTTTTTCAATTGGTGAAACTTTTTATTTCATTTTCATTTTTCACGTGGAAATCGTCTGATAGAAAATTAATTATTGTGGAACGAATTTCATCGTGGATTTTTAATTTTTGACATCTGCTATAACGAAAAATGTTTAAATTTAACAGGAAAAGGCTGTTAGAATTTTGGTTTTTTATCTCTATTTATTAAAATAATACGAATTTTTGGATTTTTTTTAAATATTTTGAGCTCTTTATAGCTGGTATTCAGAATTATACACAAAGTTTCAACTCTGTAAGTGATATAGTTTTTGAGAATGGCTCTATGACAGACAGACAACGCAGCGGAAGTAATAGGGTTTCGTGAAATGAACGAAACCCTAAAAAATCAATCTTTGGCGACAAAATCATACCGAATTATGACACTTTAATTTTATGAATTTCGATCTGTTTCTGGCACTAAAAATGAAAAAAAAAAACGCGTTTTTATTGCCAGAAAAAGCTGAAAATTCCAAAAATTCATAATTCGTAAAGTTTTGGGCGTACAAATATGTACTTTTTATTGTTTTATTTGTTACAGCATGGTGAAAATTTCTATAAATATAATTTATGCTACCCAGGGACCATATAAAAATAGCTTGATGTCAGCTTTACGGGAGGGGATGGAAATATCGGGGAAAAAGAAAGAGGAATTTATGCAGTCAAAGGTACTCGTTGACACACCCTTTCGCACTACAGATTGAAATACCCGTAGCCGTGACGCATCTCATAAAAATTTACAATTCGCAGTTAAATAACTATTTTTTTTTATTTGAATATGATGCATTGAAAAATATTTACGCAATTGGAACTCTATATTTATAAAACTAACGTTTAGTAATTAGCTATTAGATAACAATAACAGGGGTACCCTATATATAGAAACAGTTGAAATAAAATATTGAACGCTGTTTCAGATATTAAAGCCATTGCCGTTTGTTAAAATGACTGGATGTTAGAGTGATATTTGAGATATTCCTGTGTAGTTAGTTCACATATTACTTTTATGATATAATTTTATTTTTAACACCTTTTACTTATTTTTTTTTAATTCTTACAGGGCGTTATAGTATCTTCTTACGTTTAATGACTTTTTAAAATAGTTACTTTTTTTTAATAAATGTCATTATAGTTTATTAATAACCATCAGTGCCTGATTTACGGCAGGACATTCGGGGCACGATCCCAGGGTCCCCGATTTGCAGGAGTCCCAAAATGCTACAAAAGATTTTTCGTGTATTGTCCAAAATCTGAGGAAGTTTTAACTATTTAAAAACAATATTAATATGGAAACATTAATATGGAAACATTAATATGGAATAACATTAATATGGAAAAATCTTTTTTTATAACTTTTTAAAGGACTACTTCACTCACGCGAAAACACCCGCTCGCTAATGTTAATCCAATTGGAGATTATTTAAAAAATATCTCATTTGCATTTCAATATTTTTTTTTTCATTAGATAGTTGATGTCGATCTCTTTTTATTTTTTAGATTTTGTTTATAGGTTTTTTTTTTATTGTTATTAGGATACTTTTACCTTCGAAACCAATTTCAAAAGATCCAAAAATCGTCAACGAGATAGAACACTAAAGATTGATTATGAAGATGTTATAAAAACATTTACTGCAAAAAAATTGAGACGAACATTTTGAAGAAAAAAAAATCATTAAACAACTCGAAATTATTAAAGCCAATAGTGGTTATCTTAATAAGCACCGCTTTCAATAACATATATTTTTTTTTTCTCAAGGCCGTTGTAAGCATCGGTGCAAGAGAGCCTCCCATAAGCATCTGTGCCCAGGTTCCCCATATTTGTAAATCGATCCCTGATAACCATGAAAGCACTTGAAAGCTTTTCATCACAAACAAATACAACAAAAAACTGGTGTAGGGCAAACCTCTGCAGATATCCAAGAAAATTCCAATGCTAAATATTTATTTCACATTTTCGTTTCATAAGTTTTTATTTTTTAACTGAGGTTTCCGCTTCGTTGCAATCATCAACACCCTTTGTTTTCTGATTGAAATTTGAAAAATTGTTAGAATAAATTAACGTTGATTTTAAAATATATTTCAGCAATGCATAAGAAAAAAACTTACCGAAATCAAAAATAAGTTATATGAGCATATCTCATTGGATTAGAATGATAAACTTCTAACTAAAAATTTCAATAAGTCATGGCAGCTAACTGAAGACATTGAGAGAAAGAGAGGTATCTATATACTGCAAACATCGACTTGACCAAAGATTTCACTTTCTTAAGTGCCATCTGAATACTCACAGGCTAAAACTACACATTTGCAAAAACTGCGCTTTTCTTCGAAAACTTCCTCACAGCCAGGGCTCAATCCATACTGAAAAAATAAAAGTACCTTTATAGGAGAGCGGGGTTCATTTACATGCATAGGGTCAGTTACGAAGACAATACATCCACATTCGAAACCTGGTAAACCAATTTTGCCGAATCTGCGGATGTGTCAAGTCGGGTTAATGCTATCTTTTTTCATTGTGAGTCGGGTTGACTTTAAATGTTTCGGGTTCGGTTCGGTTCTGCGTTGAGTTTTGATTCTTTCGGATCGGGTTGACCCGATTTTTCAAAAGAAAGTCCTAAATATTTTTCAGTTGAAAAAAAACGATATATTTGAATAATTTGAGTGTATAAATGTTCATTTTTATATAAAAAAGTAAAATTGACATTAGAGGTATAATTGTAGACTACTTTACCATAATTGTTTTAAATTATAGATTAATTTGCTTTTACTTTGGGTTTGGGTTTGTTTATTTCGTGCTCAAGTTGGTTTCGGGTCGAAGTGTGTTGGGTTAGGGTTGGATTTCGGGTTGAAGAAATTTTTTTTGCCAGATTCGGGTCGGGTTTCACGTTGATTTTAAGCATAAATTTCGGGTACGCGACAAATGGAGGACGTTTGATAATTAAGAAGGGCGAGTAAGACCACATTATTTATTTTCATTTACTTGCGTCTTCTCATAAATTGTTTGTTCATGATTTGAAGCGATTTTTAGTAAATATTCATGTTTTATTTTCCGACTAGTCAGAAAAGAAAAACACAAACTGAGTCGCGACGCACTGTAAGAAGGAATTATCATTGTTGGTTTTCTTATTTGGTGACACAATAGGCAAATTCATTTTAAAAATACTAATAAAACGTTATTGATAAAACGATACTTTTAATTAACAATTACTTCTAATTTAAGTGGTTAGTTTATCATATTCTTTAAGATATAATGCTTATTGTTGGCTTTATTTCACTGTAACACAAAAGAAATATTTGCTTTAAAAGTTCTAAGAAAATGTTATAAGAATAACTGGAGTTGCCACTTGATAGCATCTAACATAGCTAAAAAAAGAAATAATGCCAGGGTTAACAATAAAGAAATTGTTTGAAAAAGCCATTTTGAATTTACCCCAAAATGTATTTTTTTAAAGGTATGTTATTTGCTTTTAAGAAAAGTCGTAAACCCCATATGTTACATACGTGGAAAATGAGTTTCTTTTATGTTATTGGGATTTAAATCATACACATATTACGTTCATTATTTTAGTCTTTGATGTAATAAAACTATTAAATTTTGCCAAATATTGTCAAAATAAACTTCATACTCCTGAAAACAAAGCGTTATTTCTGTGTACCTCTTCATTTATATTTATTTAATAAATTTTATGTATTCTGCGATTTGTATAATATATTTCATGCTTTAAATAAATATATTTCATACATAAACACATACATACAAAATAAATAACTACATACGCAATGTTATTATGTTTAGAAGATAAAATCTTATTCGTACAAACTTTATTATGATTAAGCATGGAGAATCTGTCTGTTTCACAAAAATTTTCGGTTCTTTTAACTTGGAATGTAACCTAAATAGATCAGTCTCCCATTATATAGTACCTCCCTATATCGCTTATTCGGATACATCACTATTTTATTGTGTCGCCCGAAGAAAAAATACTATACCTTTTATTACATTTTAAAGTAATTTTTTACAAATGTCTATTATAATAAATACAAATATCTTCATCCAAATATCTAAGAAAACTGCAATACATAAACAATATATAAATAAATAGTTTGGAAACAAATAGAAAGAATTTATTTGTAACTTATCCTTTATATATTTATTTTTTTAATAATTTGTTTATATCACGCTGTTTTGCTATCCCCTGGCGGGTTTAATATAGCGAGAAGCTACTGTAATATAAGTTGGACACTAATTTGCTGAAAAAGGCACTGTGTACAGACTTATTCTAATAAAAAAATTTTAATGCGACCAACAATTTACAGTTATCTTTGTATTACCTTTCTACATATATATACTATTCTGTTTTAATGCAATAACACAACAAAAAAATTAAATATATTAAATATTTACTGAAGGCATATAAAATATTTACGATTACTTATAATATTTCTAATATTCAATTTTAATTTAATTATAGTAAGTTGTAACATGGATAAAACTAAATATATGAAGAAAAGACCCCTAGTAGTAAACCAGTATTACCTCAATGTTGTGTCACTATTTCATTCAACGACATGAAATATTGCTTCAATATTGGAGTGTTGTCATTTTTGCCAATATTCTGCATATATTGGCTTGACATTCAATCATTTACAAAATATGCCAAAATTGTACCAGCTTTACATTGACAACATTTCTAATGAAATGCCGTATTGCAAAAAATTGGCTTTACACCATAAATATTTCCAATGGATCACCAATAGTGCGTCAATATTCGATTCATTGGCATTATATTGGTTAAATATTTATTGCCGACACAATATTGACAAAATGTCAACACCCTTATATTGGCAAAAATATTCAGAAATATTTAGACAATATAGTCCAAATCTTGTTTTTTTTCTACTAGGGATACACTATTAATAATAAGCAATAAGAATTTTAGCTTTAAGAAAACGGATTAAAAAAAAATTATTTTTAACAGATAAAATGTAATTTACATAAAACCTTTGCAAATGTAATAACGTTAACAAAAGTGTTTCATTTGTTACAGTACTTTTTCTCGAATAAACTTTATTTAAAATCATTTGTTATAGTTGATTATAAGCAATAAGCAAGTAATGGCAATAAGATTTTAAACTTTTAAAACTAGACCATTTACTTGTAATTTAAGTAATAAATAATTACTAGAAAATCCATATATTATTTAAAAGTATATATATCGTTCTCATTTGTGCCAAAAATAAACTATTAGTACTTTATTTAATGCTAGCGGCCCGTCCCAGCTTTGCACGGGTAGACAATGTGTTGTTTACAATGTAGTTCTTTAATTTTCTAGAATTACAATACCTGGCGAAAATGCTTTGATACGATTTTTAAACTATGACTGTATCTGACTGACGTGAATTTAAATCAAGACGCACGTGGAAAGATGTGTTTTCAGTCAGGGTTTCAATTGGTGGAATACTACATAAAACTACTGCTGAAATATGGCGAAATGACCTAAAACATTCGACCACCCCCTTTAACCACATTCAGGGGGGGATTTCTAAAATCGTTGAAATACGTGTTTAATCATTTGTTTAGTAGATTTCTTTTCTTGATTTTCGCGCTCCTACCTATAACTGCTGCTGAGATATAGTGAAATGACCTAAAACATTCGACCCCCCCCCCTTTAACCACTTTCTGGGGGGAATTTCTAAAATCGCTGAAATAGGTGGTTTAATCATTTTTTTAGTAGATTTGTTTTCCTGATTTTCGCACTTCTACCTATAACTGCTGATGAGATATGACGAAATGACCTAGAAGATTCGACCACCCCTTTAACCCCTTTCATTTTCCAAAATCACTGAAATACATATTTAATCATGTTTTAGTAGATTTTTTTTCCTGATTTTTGCGCTCTTAACTAAAATTGCTGCTGAGATATGGCAAAATGACCTAAAAGATTCGACAACCCCCCTTTAACCCTCTTCGGGAGGAGAATTTCTAAAATAGCTGAAATACATGTTTAATCATATTTTTAGTAGATTTGTTTTCCTGATTTTTACGCTCCTACCTATAACTGCTGCTGAGATATTGCGAAATGACCTAAAACATTCAACTACCCCCCTTTAACACCTTCGGGGGGGGCGGAATTTCTAAAATCGTTGAAATACATGTTTAATCATTTTTTTAGTAGATTTATTTTCCTGATTTTCGCACTCCTACCTATAACTGCAGCTGAGATATGGAGAAATGACCTAAAACATTCCACCACCACCCTTTAACCCCTCGGGGGGGAATTTCTAAAATCGTTGAAATACATGCTTAATCATTTTTTTAGTAGATTTGTTTTCCTCATTTTCGCACTCCTACCTATAACTGCAGATGAGATATGGCGAAATGACCTAAAACATTCGACCACCTCCCTTTAACCCCCTTCTGGGGGGAATTTCTAAAATCGCTGAAATAGATGTTTAATCATTTTTTTAGTAGATTTGTTTTCCTGATTTTCACGATCCTACCTATAAGTGCTGCTCAGATATGGCAAAATGACCTAAAACATTCGAACCCCCCTTTAACCCTCTTCTGTGGGGAATTTCTAAAATCGCTGAAATAGATGTTTAATAATTTTTTTGGTAGATTTGTTTTCCTGATTTTCACGAACCTACCTATAAGTGCTGCTGAGATATGGCAAAATGACCTAAAACATTCGAACCCCCCTTTAACCCTCTTCTGGGGGGAATTTCTAAAATCGCTGAAATAGATGTTTAATAATTTTTTTGGTAGATTTGTTTTCCTGATTTTCGCGATCCTACCTATAAGTGCTACTGAGATATGGCGAAATGACCTAAAACATCCGAACCCCCCTTTAACGCCCTTCGGGGGGGGGGGATTTTCAAAAATCCCTTCTTATTGCTTGCCTAATCCATAACAGCAATCTACAGTCCAAGTTTCGTGACCCTGACTTTAGTAGTTTCACCTGGGCGTTGATGAGTCAGTCAGTCAGTCACCGTTTCCTCTTTATATAATAGTATAGATTTATTTTTATGAAAACGTAAATCAGTAGAAAATAAAATGCCATTTTGAAATTTTCAGCTAGAATTATTATATATTATATTATACAGAATTATTCGAATACAAATTCTAATTCAGAATGTTTTCATTTCCTCTTTGGATACATGACATTATGAATTCTAACATTTATTTTTCCAGCTCTAATGTTTTCATTAATTTATTAATTCTTAAGATAAACCCTGAGATGTGTGGAACTCGACCGATTATTCAAAGCTTTATCTGTTTAAACGGCAGTAGGATCAATGGAAGTCACTGTGGTTTCAGAAAATACTTCTCATAAAATTGTTTTTCGCACATTTTAACACCGTAAAATTGATTGTCTAAATTTAAATCAGGAATATGCGCGTTCTTATACAAATGTAGTAATTGTTTTTTATTTGCATGAAAACCTAAATAATTGTTATTCATTTTTAAACGGTTGACTAAAATCGTTTCAAGAAGTTCAAAAGTCTAAAAAAGGGAGAAACTGAAACTAAAACATAGTATAAATTGAAAAGAATAACTTTCCATTCACCTGATAACACGTGGAGTGTAGTTACCTCATGTATTCCTTACAACATCTACATAATGACGAAACACATTTTAAATAAATCTAGAATAAGTGATAGAAAAATTAAAAAAGTATGTACTTTATTAAATACTTTTTCAAATAACTTCCATTGAGTTAATGATTGAAATACTAGATCAATGACGGGAAACATTTTCAGTGTAAGTGAAATAAAAATTATGACTGATACCTTATTAAAATGTTTTTTTCTCAATATATTTACTGAAATTTTTCATTTGAATAGATATTATATTGGGTTGTTCGGAAAGTTCTTTTCGTTTGGGAAACTTGGATCGTACCGGAAAATTCTATCATTTAATTATTAGAAATTAATTCAATATCAAATGTCTAATAATTGAAGGACAGAATTTCCCGGTAGGAATTGGTTTTTCCAAACGGGAGGAACTTTCCGAACAACCCAGTATAATATGTGTTCAAATAAATAGTAAGTTTAATAAAAATAGATACAAAACCACAATTCTATAGAAATTTTATTAAACGTGCAAAATATACTTTCTTGTGAGAAAAAATATTCAACTCTACAGTTTTTTTTTATCGTAGTCATGAGCCATTTGTCGCATTTTCATTCAGTAAAATTAATATAAGTCTTACAACTTTAATCTATATCATAGACACAAAAGGAACCGTCTAATAAAGTAAATAAATTCATCATTATGTGACAACGAGAGAAGAATACGAAATATCATTTCATGAACTTACAAAGGTGGAAAATGGATTACTATAAGACTGGATATTTCTCTTAGAAAGTAGAAGGGCCTTTTGTGAGAGCTTATTCTTTTCCAATTATCAATTGCGACCTTATCTTATTTTTATGATATTCTTTTTAGCATTTTTCTATAATATAAAAGAAATATTTTTTTTTTCCGTTCTAATAAACTAACTTGCAATAACTTTATATATATATATATATATATATATATATATATATATATATATATATATATATATATATATATATATATAATGAAAGAAACAGATCGCATTGTAAATTTTACGTGAGTTCTTTTTACATGTATCTTTAAATAACATTTCCAGTTATTTCGAAAGGCTAGGCCATGTAGTGGCCTACTTTAAAAAGTTTAACTTAAAAAAACTCTAATATTTTTGTCATTCGAAAATAATATTAGAGATTTTCTATTGTGTTTATACAGTTGTATTTTCACTATTGTTGTATTACACGATTCATGATGGTTAAATTGTCATGACTTGAAGATGGCTTTCGACATCTACACCATGGTGCCACACGAAAGGTAACACAAAAAGACATATCGTAAAATTTATATTAAAAAAAACGTTGAAAAGGGAAATATCTATGAAAATGAATTTTAAATACAGTAGAATCCGGCAAATCCAAACTCATTGGGACCGTTACCTTTTCGGATTATCAAAATTTCGCATTATCTAAAATTGCGATGCATATAGAATAAGAAAGGTAGAAGGCAAAAGAGATTATAAATTATGAGTAGACATCTGACGATTCGTTAATTCACGGGCCATAGAAAGGTAAAAACTCCTCCATTCCAAATCTCAGGATGATTCTAATCCTCAAGAAACTGATGAGGCAGATGGTGCTCGTGTACCATTCACTGTTCAAAATTTGCAGCAAACTGTCCAGTCATTTGACCATTTTTGTAGAAAACGGTTACACAACCGTCATTTATGTCTATTTTTACCATATTATTGCCCATATTACGGTAAGAATAGAGTTAAATTACGGTTATGTAACCGTTTTCTATAAAAACGGTCAAATGACTGGACAGTTTGCTGCAAATTTTTAACAGTGTTATGATACTAAACATGCACTAGAAATGGCACATCGCTATGTAGAGCAGCATTCAGAAGTAACGAGAATTGACGTTATAGTATTCATGAGACGTTGTTGTAATATCATTTCATTACCGAGATTCGCATCACTTCGACTGGCAAATCAAAGAAAATTCTTCATCCCAGAGAGTTAAGGTTTAGTTTTTAGTAAAGTTAAGGTTATTACGTTTTTGGTTTAGACGTTACGTGAATTGTAAAATTTTTTTACGGTTGCAATGAAAAGAGGCATCACTTTCAGGCTTTTTGCGTTACATTTATTGACATTTCACTTACATATTTAAATTTTTGTGCGTAAAAATGAATAAAACGCCTAGTGCGACGGAGAATACCTGCATGTGCGCACCGTAAGCATCCAATAGGGTAGCCTTTTTTCTCTGGTCACAAGTATTTGAGGCAAATTTGGTTGCTAAACTATGAAAGGGCATTAAATTCTCTGGAACTTTAGCATATTTAGTTTACAACGTTGATTTTTGACAAAATGGTGGTCATTTGACAAAAAATACATTTTTTTGCCCTTTTTTTTTTAACTTTTACGAGCTCTAAAAAATAATTAATCGATGAAAATTATACTTTTCAGTGGTTTCAGCTACAGCAGAAACGATTATTTTTCTCTAAAAAAATGGAGGATATCGGTTGAATAGTTCTCGAGCAAAATGGTCGCGATATAGTTTCAACATGGTTTCAAGACGCAATAAATTTCGAGCGTAGAGCTGCGAGTAGAAAGCCATTTTATAGCTTCTGTAGTAACGAGCAAAAATATTGTAAAGGATTTGAATATCACAAAACCAATTTTGGAAAACAATCTACACACTTAAGAAATGTAAGAAATGCAAAAGCAATTCAAAAAATTTTGACCCACACAAGTAGAACTTACCCTTAAACACTTGTATTAAAAAGTTCATTTAAAAATTTTCATTCGTTAACAATGATTCTTCCCATTATGGTTTTTTTTCCTTTTTTTTTTAAGTAATACAATAGTACACGTGCTAGAAAAATTTTTAGTTTTTAATATTTCTTTTTCTTTTTCAACAAAACACAATTTATTTATTTTTTTACTTTCAAATAAATTTTGGTTTGGATTATCCGCACTTTCGGAATACCAGACTTCGAATAAGCTGGGTTATAAATTCATTGTATTTTTTTTTTTTTTTTTTTTTTTTGACCTTCTCTTTCCCTACTTCTCTGTTTGTTTTGCTCTATCTATCTCGAATTTTAAAGCTGATTTTGTTTATTTATTTGGTGATTTAGTTGTTTTCTACATCACAAATTCACCTTCATTAAATCTTGAAGTTTAATTTCCCTTTTTCTTGATTTTTTTTAATTTTTTCTCAAAGTCCGAAGTTTAAAAGCAAAACAGAGAAACCACAATGAAAGATTAAGATTTATCTCAATAAAACTGTTATTTAAATATATAAAGAAGGTTATTTAATCCCGGAATTACCATCTTGACCTAAAAATGTAATTATCAATTCAGTCACGTCGACTTACTAGGTAGATAGAAAATTGAAAAAAAAAAGTTTTCGAAACATATTATATTTCCATGCATTTTAATTGAACTCGCAAATTACTAAAAAATGTTACAATACATTGTATGTTACACACAATGTTACAAAACAACAAAATTATGTCGTATTTAAAATTAAACCTTTTTTTCCTTGCTTTATTATCCCTTTAACGATAAAATGATTATAATTATTGTGATAATTCGATAAACAACAAAAAATAATTATTATTTGAATCCCAGGGGTTCATACAGTCATTTTCTTGTTAAATGTTAAACATTCATTCAATTTAACTGTATTAATCTTTTAATCTCGAAAACAAAAGTTGAATTAAACAACTTGCATCAAAAAGCTAGAAAAAAAATTTACTCTTTTATTTAGATGAATGGATTTTGTGAGATTTTTTTAAATTTCTTGATTAGCAAAATATCTATATAATTATACATATTATTTTCAAGTACGAAAACCTAGCTTTAATAAAAGTATCATTCTTTCTATTTTGCATCTTTCATGCATTAAAAATGTTGTAATTTCAAATACATGCGCGTAGAATATAACTTTTATTTCTGCATAAAATTTAAGAAATTTTAGCAAAATTTTATAAATCAATATTTTTTTTAGGCACAAGACTAGTTACAATAACACTAGATCGAAATTTAAATATGTCAAAAAATAAATAATTTACATTCAACGTATAAAATAATATTAAAAATTAAATATGAAGAATGATAGTAA
Organism: Maratus michaelseni; assembly: GCA_963931845.1. Classification (NCBI taxonomy): domain Eukaryota; kingdom Metazoa; phylum Arthropoda; class Arachnida; order Araneae; family Salticidae; genus Maratus; species Maratus michaelseni. The sequence continues at coordinate 286,073,123 of OZ007587.1, forward strand.
ACCTTGAGTACTCATATCTTATAAATTATTAACAATTAAAAATTAAAAGCCCGGATGTAATATACATATGAAATAGTTAATTTATTTAGAACACTTTGATTATTTAATTGATTGTCGACATTATTGATTCGTCGAGATGGTTTGGTACAAAAATGAATCGCCAAGAATTTTGGCGAGCCTGTCATTATCGCCAAGCTAATGTTTGTTGACTTGCCTCACTCGTCTATTTAAACTCATACAGGCGAGTTATTTGCCAAATTCTGGAATGTGGATTGTCATACTTTGAAAAAAAAACTTCAATCTGAGTATGCGTCCTGTACGTATGTCACCACTCTGTTATAGAGGCTGTCTGTTTCTGTTACACTCCATACTGTCATTTCAATTAGAAACGATTGAGATAAGATGTTTGCTTTCTTTTTAAAGTTATGTCTTCGGATTACCCAGCAACCTATTTCAACACTTTATGTACTTAGATAAACAATACATCTTCTTGGTCAGACAAGAAATCACATGAATGGAAACATTCTGGTAACTCCAGTCTTCAGCATCAACCATACTTACTCTGTATGATCACGGCCGAAATCCATTTGGCCGTGGTATGATTCATGGCCTTTTATGCACCGTACATAGGTTTTGTCTAGTAGTGTACTCATATGTGTTTTAGGTAGCTTTCATTACAAAAAGCTACCTATTGCAGCCCTTCGGAGGAAAGCAATTTCGGAAAATTTCGGTATATTTTCACAGTTTATGACCCTCAGACCCCAAAACCACCCTCCGTTGAAATGTTGATTTATATATATACCGATTTGGATGTGACTGAGTATGTGTATAGTATATACCAAGGTCTCGACCGAGTTCGTTGGCCAGCTTCATCTACCATCTTGTTCCAAAATGGCGGCCAGTTAAAAAATTAATTTTTTTTAATTCAAAAGAGGTACAAAAAAATTGTAAAATGAAAAAATTGTTTCCGTTAAGTGTTAGATCGTGATACAAGGATGATAGAACATTTTTTGTTTTGGCTTTATCTTCAAAAATAGCTGAGAAATTGCAGTTTGAAATTCTAGGATGGCTGACATTTTGAAACAATCTAATTTTTATTATGCTGTAACTGTCGTATTTATGAACCGATATGAATATGACTTATCATGTGTACAGGAAATACCAAGGTCTAGACCAAGTTCGTTGGCCAGCTTCATGCGCCATCTTGTTTCAAAATGGCAACCAGTTAATTTTTTTTAATTCAAAAAGATATATAAAAAGTTTTAAATTGAAAAAGTTTTTTCCGTTACGTGTTAGATCGTGATACAAGAATTCTGGAACATTTTTTGTTTTGGTTTTATCTTAGAAAATGGCTGAGCTATAGCTGTTTGAAACTCTAGATTGGCTGATATTTTAAAACAATCTGATTTTTGTTGTGTTCTAACTCTCATGCTGAAATTCGCATTCAAAATCAGTATTAATGACAACCGGGATTGAATCTTCTATAATCAAATCGGGTTCCAAGCATTTTAACTTCGGGAGTTTGAGTAAAATGTGTTGAATTTTTAAAAACACGGAATATGGAAGCTACCTTTTCCCGGTACAGACCGGAAGGACTTTTTACTTTCTTCTATCTCTACAAGAAGAAAGTGTTGAATTCATGAAAATTTTCAATTTCCAGTTTTCGATGGATTTATACGTTTTAGAAGATCCTGAACACGATTTGACTGTTTTTAGAAAATGGTTCTGTCTGTGTGTCTGTATGTGACAAACATTTTGTGGGCGCTGCATCTCAAGAACTAACGCACGAAACTTATAAAACTTTAGATTCACTTATACCATGATATTAATTGGTACTGATTAGTTTTTGGTGTAAATCACCCAACAGGTGGCGCTTGTATGCTTCATTTTTCAGGATTTCTGCCATAGCTATATCTCAAGAACTAATCCACGAAATTTCACCAAACTTCAGATTCTGTTAATCCTTGACATAAGTAGATCTTTATTATGTTTGGGTGTAAACGCCCAATAGGTGTCGCTGATATGCTTTGTTTTTTACGGTTTCCGCGTTACCTATATCTAAAAAAGTATAGATTGTCATTTGATTTTTGTTGCAGACGATTTGATTTATATAGAAGAAAGTTTTCTGGTGACCACAATAATGTTATTTTTATTTTTAGAAAGTGTTTTGTTATAATTACATTTGCTTTTTAGATGTACTACTTTCTTTGAAATACTAATATTTTATTAAATATTTATACTGAAAAGTAAGTCTTGTTGTTGTGTCTTACACTTTAAATGCAATTTTCGTTAAAACGTATTTTTATGTAGGTTTCTATTATTATTATTGTAGAAATTCTTATTTATAATCTCCCAGTTACTTAAATATCTACTTGGCTTATAATTACAAAATGATTATAGCTTTTTGTAAATATATACTTCTTTTTAGATGCTAAAAGGTGTAAAATAAAAAGATTATAAACAGTAAAATAGGTTTTATTAGACTGATGACATATGTTTCAGCTCAATCTGAGCCATTAACAAAACAAACAAAAACATTCTATAAATGTACGGTCTATGAAGTTATTTGAAACGCAATCATTTAATTTTTCCCGTACTTCTTAAAAAAATACGCACGTTATTTTTATTTTTTACTTCGGTGTTTATTTCTATATTTGTAACCATGGAGTAACTCGAATCACACTTTTGGTAAATTAAATGATGCTGCATCGTTACATATTGTATTTTTACGTGTTACAATCTCTATTGTTTCTCTTATAATGGATGGATAGTATAGAGTGCAGGGGAAAATTATTTTACTTTCATTAAAATTTATTTGGATGGCTTCTTCTTGACATAATCTTGCCAGGGCTGTGTTTTTTTATTATGCTTAATATCAGCTATATGCTCCTTTTTTCTGTAACTAAATTTCCTGCTTGTCATGCCAATAGAGTAATTCTTTGATCCGTCTTCTTTAATAAATGTTATTTCATATACTCCTGAATAATTCTCAAAATTAATTGGGTCAATTTTACTGCAAATGATATTCTTTAATTTTTGTGGGGGTTTGGCTATTAAACAAATACTGAAACGTTTAAGGCTGTATTTTAATTTTTCAAAAAATATTGCAATAATAGTTTTAAGGTACACCATGTTAATAAATTAATCGTGGATATATCCAATAACAAGAAACCTAAAAACAAATTTGGCTTGCAAAAATATAAACTTTATACTCTTCAATATTATCACTAAATGTAACTAATTATTCCTCGATATAAGGCAGTATCAGAGAGGTTGTACCAAGTTGGCAAATCACAACACTGATATGTTTTAGTGATACATTTAAATCATGCAGTTATCAAGCAATCGAAGAATATCATGTTTCAATTTATTATCCTACTTCAGAAGACATTCATTAAACATGATGCATGCCATCTATGCTGATTTATTGGCATAGTAAACTAGAAGCTTTTATATCCATTTGAATCAACGTGAGTTTTTACTTTTTGAAAAAATTAAAGGCTTTCTTTTGTGTGTCCAGCCATACTAACACACCATAAAACAGTGATGCACTCCTTCGAAATTGTGTGGCATTTTGCACTCTGGTTCTTAAATTAATATGTGTGTTCTGGTACTGCTCTAAAATAGAGCCATGTTCCGTCGGCGTTATAAATATTTTCTGCTTTATATCAAAACATAAGTTTCGGCTACTCCTGTTTCATCCATTTGTCTGCAGCTGGCAGATCCGCATCTTTTGTTCTCCCTGAACTGTCTTAAAAATTATGTTTTCACGTTTTCTGCAACCCTGAAGCCAGCCATCACTTACAACAAATCCCCTTTCCCTATTTCCTACTCTAAATCAACTGTTTGTTGTCGCAGGAGTGTGCCTCTGACTATTTCATCTTTTCTCGAATATTTGAAGACGACAACTTCAGCACCATTTCCACCTTTTCATCTTTTCACTTCGGTTGCTCTTACAGTCTGTGATTTCATTCTGCTTTTCTTTTAGATTTATAAGTTCATTTGCATCTGTAAAGTAAGTAAAAAAGCAGAAGAGTAAGATAGGGATTACAAGATAGGGATAAATTGGTATATTCTTCCTTACTTATAATTCATGTTTTGAAAGGGATTTTTAACAGAATTTCGCTTTCAATTACAAACTTTTCGGGAATTGGTCTGCTGAAAAAGCGATAACATTAAACAAAATATTGATAACATAAAGCGATGAGTTTAGCATGATGCTGCATACAATGTATCGGGACATGGTGATTTTGATAACATTAACCGCGATCACGTTAAGAGGCATATACTGTAATTCATAACACTTTAAACTTTTAAATTGTATTATTGTATAATTGTATAATTTGTAATTCTCGAAATGCTTTATAATAATAATAATAATAATAATAATAATAAATAACGCGTTTGGTTTAATTTATTGGCAAGTATGACTCTTAAAATAACTGAATAAATATTTTAGTGTATAATCAATAAAATTAAACATTAAATTGTTGATCTACAGAATCAAAAGAGCGGAATTATATCCTTCCATATAAATTAGCAATAAGCAAGTGAATAGCGGAAACATCTCTAAGTAGATAATACCTCATTGACAAACAAGGATTAGCTGCGATTACCTGCATTGATTACCCGTGAACAAATTATCGAGTAACATGTCCTAAAAATAGAATATTTTATTATTCTGACAGTATTTACTTTTTCTATTATATGTAAAATAACTTCTAGTCATACTAAAATGAGATTTATTGGAAATCATTAGCGAATGTATTCGTAAAATAAAGCTCCCAGCCGTTACTGTGTTCATGCTGATAAATACATCATGTTACGTATTGTTAAAATTTTCATTAATTTACAAGACTAGAATTACAATATTCAATAACAAACACCAAAAAAAGCAAGAAAAAACAAGAACGAAAAATCATGCGTCAAGCATAGAGTATGTAACACTTTCCAACGCTTCAAAAATAATTTTACAAATCATTACCGTTTAATAAGCTGAAAGATAACATCTAAGTAAACAATTTGGAAAACGCATAACATATTTAAAGACGTAATTTCAGGACTTCCTAACATATACAATATTCGGAAAAATATCCGAATATTTTTATTCAGCCCTGTATATAATCTATAGAGCGAAATTTTTTTTCTCTTCAAATCAAAATTGGACGGGGTGGGAAAGTTGCTCTATCAGATCGTCATTCTGAATATAAAATATCTTTGAAAAATATAAATATTAAATACTGCCCCAAGGTCATTGAAAATTGGAAAAAAAAATTGTAAAAGTTGTGCATTTTCCCATTTTCTTGTCAAACATATAAAATGCACAAATATTATTAATATTAAATTAATTTTAAAGTATTCTTCTTAAATTATTATTATTATACGCTTATAGTGAAACTAAGTAATATTTATATCAAATCCAGGTGTCTTATAGTGCCCCAATGATTTCAAAATTTTGAAATATTTATAAAAATTGGGTAATTGTATAGCATAATCAAAACAACAAAATTGTGTTACATTTTATACTTCGTAAAAATATATATTTTTAAATTATACTTGAAGATGAAGAATAACAAGAGAAAATAATTTATTATTACAATTTACAAGCATTATAAGCTTAATAAAGGAACCAGGTACTGAGTATTTGGGGCACCGTTCGTTAAAGTCTGGAAAGGCTTTAATTCTAAGTGAATAAATTAAAAAAAAATTAACTGCAAAAAATATTGATACCAGTAAGCTTGTTGCAATTGGCTGTGACGGAACTACAGTTAACACGGGTCACAAAGAAGGTGTCATGCGATTTCTAGAAAAAAAAAAGAAGGAAAACCACTTCAAAACTTTATTTGCCAAATACATGCTAAGGAGCTTATCTTGAGCAATTTGCTCTAGCATCTTGACGGTACAACAAATGGGCCTCAAAGTTTTACAGGATCTATCGGCAAACCTCTAAAAGATTGTGAACTTCTTCCTCTTGTACACTATAAGAGAATAAGCTATGCTTTGCTAGAAATTACTAATAAAAAGGATTTAAGCACGGATCAACTTTATTTGCTTGAGATATGTGCAGCAATTTCTTCGAGATTGTATCCCGAAAAATTGTATAAAAGAAATCCTGGTAAAATTCTGCATGCTAGGGGGCTTACAGTGGCAAATAAAATTCTTAGGCTATACGTTTCTTCAAGTGAACCGTCTGAAAAATTTTTAATTCTGACAAATTTTACACTAAGAGTTTATTCAACTATTTGGTTTCAAATTAAAACTAATCTTTCATGCATTTACGGAGCTAAGCATTTGCATCAAACAGTTATGTTATCATGATATTTACCAAAGGAATTACAAACAATAGTAGATCCCGTAATTCAACGAAATGGTTATTTTTGTCATCCGGAAAATATTTTGATTGCCATGTTGACTGACGATAGGGACTATGTAGGAGACACTACGTAGAATAATAAAATCTCGAAAGTCAAGAAATTCTTTACGTACGTTCAAGTTACCTGAGATCAAATTTGAAGCCAAAGACCACATCGATTTTATAAATTGGGCTGAAGTGACCGTAACAGAACCACCTTTAACTAAGTAATTTGATCATAATATTCTTACAAAGTGTATCCTAAATCCAAAGGCAATAGATGAAGACATCTTTCCTAAGATTAAACTATTTCCTTATCAAAATCAAGCCACTGAAAAATGTGTGAAACTTGTTACGTAGGCTTCTTCAGCTGTTTCGGGTCCTTTGAGACGCGATGGGTTCATTAAAACTTGTCTGGGTCTCGGAAAATAATGCCCGTTTTTGAAACCAAAAAACAGTATGGACTACTATAAAATGGTAACTTCATTGCTTGTAAATTGCAATAGCAAATTATTTTAACCTTATTACAATAGTTCTTTAAAAATAAATAGAAATTATATTTTCTTACATAGATTAAGTAAAAAATATAAAACAATTACAATTACCCAAATTTCATATATTTAAAAAAAGTATAGTCGTTGAGTTAGTATAATAAAAGCGAATTTGATATAAATATTTCATGATTTTACTTTAAATATATAATAATAATAATAATAATTCGATGATCATCCTTTCAAATTAAATTATTATTAATAGTTTGTATATTTGAGGGAAAAAAATAAAAAAATGCACAACTGTTACGTTTTTTCTCAATATTCAATGACCTTGGGGCAGTATTTAATATTAATATATTTCAAAGATATTTTATATTCAGAATGAGGATATCATAGAGCAACTTTACCACACCGTCCCATTTTGATTTCGAGAAAAAAATATTTTTCCATAGCCGAGCGCTCCACCCTATTGTATATATGCTACATAGAATGCTAAATTTTAGTTTAGTTAGGAAACGCGTAGCACAGTTTAAAATTCTCCTTCTGGAGTTTCTTTCAATAAACGGAAATGTGTTCGCAAACTTTTGTGCTGCCCTTATATGAAATACCGAATTATACACACCAAGTAATAGACAAAAAGTGAGTTCAAATTGAAATCGCGTTCAGCAACTTAAAACGCACTTCCAGGAACTATTGTTAACAGACAGTAGAGAATTCTTTTGTGCGTCCCTGTAAATGAATGATGACTGCTATACACACAATATTCTGTAGTAAGCCTCTTGTAATGCACCGTAGTGATATATATAAATTTCAATGCGTTTAAAATAGTGAAACATTATTTAATTAAACCGCAAACGATTTTTCTCCATAGACGTAATGTAACGGAATTCTTTTGACTGTACCTGTAAAGTAACTATAAGTGCTATGCACACCCTATTCCATATTAAGCTTCTTGTAATGCACCTTAGTAATATATATCAATTACAATGTATTTGACATTGTGTAACATCATTAAAATAACCGCAAATGATTTTTCCCCATAGACCGTAATGTAACGGAATTCTTTTGAGTGTCCCTGTAAAAAAACTATAAATGCTACACACTTCAGTTGAAATAGGGAACATGCTATAGATAACGACAATAACATATAAAAATTGCAAGGCAATCAGAGCATATTTACGGGAGTTAGAGAACGGGCAGACGGCAGACAAACCGAAGTCATAAACCCTTTTCAACTAGGTTGGAAAGTGTTAAAAAGGAGCATACAGCTAATATTAAGTATAATAGAAAATCCACAGCCCTGGCAAGTTTATATCACGCAGAAACATCCAAATAAATTTCAATGAAAGTACGATAATTTTCCCCTCCAATCTACACTATCCATCCATTATAAGAGAAACCAGGGAGATTGTAACACCTACAAATACAATATGTAACGATGTAGCCTCATTTAACTTACCGAAATTGTGGCTCGAGTTACTCCATGGTTACAAGTATAAAAATAAACATCCAAGTAAAAATAAAAAATAACGTGCGTAATTTGAAAAAGTACGTGAAAAATTAAATGATGGTGTTTAAAATAATAACTTCGTAGACCGTGCAATTCTATAATATTCTTATTTGTTTTAATAATGGCTCCGATGGAGTCGAAACATGTCAACAATCTAATAAAACCCATTTTACCGTTTAAAAAGTTTATGTTTTACGCCTTTTAGCAATTAACAAAAGTATAAAATTCACAATCTATTTTCTTAAATATCATGTAGGCTGTATACAGCAAGTCAACGATATACCGCGTGTTTTAAAAGTCCGGTGCAAAAGTAAAATAAATAAAAAATTTATAGGTGAAAAAAACTTTCGGTTTGCAGATTATTTATTATTCGTCATGATTGCAAATTTTGTTTGTATGATATTCAAAATTTAAAATCTCGACTTGAGAACACTGCTGCAAAAAAAACAAAAAAACAATGAGAGGCAATAATTGTGAAATACTGTTTGTTTCTGTGTGATTTACAGCTGAAAGTGTTTAATATCTCCAATCTCTACTACCGCATTCCAGTACGGAGAACAGTCGTGATATTACGCCTGATACAGCATAAAACAGCACATCAATAGGTATAGCTGATATCGCCTATCATGCAGTGTTTTTCAGCAGTGGTAAATATTGTGGATTTTCTTTGTAAACACGCCATTTTAGGTAGCCTCAAAACCATAAATGATGCAGTATGTTTTGTCTGGATTCTAATTTGGCATTGTGCAAGTTTTATGCATACTACATCTTCATATCATGACCGGAAGCAGCGCCCATGCCCTCTACAGTCGACATTTTGAGTCTTTTTTTTTTCCTTGTCATATAAAATCCCTTATCACGGGGTGAATATTAACCTGCAAATCGCAAGTATCTCCGATCCATATATTTATTCTCGTTAGCATATTATTTTTACATCAATTGTTTAGCATCTTTAGTCGCAAAATCACGTAATCTTTAAAATTCGCTTCGCAACGCTGATACAGTCCCCGAAGACATTTCAACTCAAATTTAACAAAATTTCCAGGTGTGAATGGAAATTTGTATTTTGGGTAAATGAGCGATGATAAATTGAATGAAAAAAAAAAGAAATATAAGTGTTCCTATTGAGATTTTCAAAGTTCGTATAAAGATAAATATGTATATGGGCCCTAAAGAAAATTTCCTTATTACGGGAGTTTAGAAAATCATAAATAAGGAACTTTGATACAAACTACCTTATTCTGCGACTTTTAAAATTAAAGTTTTGAGTCTTGACTAGATTTTTTTTCACGTTCTGTACATAATTAATGGTGAAAAATCTACAAATACTTAACGCCTGCTCACAGACATATGAAAATTTAAATCAAAACAAATTCTAATACTATGTATTTATCTAACTTCCCCTTTATAGTGTAAAGTTTAAAAACTGAACTAATATAATATAACATGATTATTAGAGCTCCATAAAAATTTTACTGTCACGTGTAATAACAGCTCTTATGATATAGACGATATTTTTATGAATTAGAAACTATGTAAAATCAGAAATTTTAAACACACAATGAAAATTTCGTCTTCATAAAGCTTAACTTTTAAAATTACACTTAATACTTGTACTTATATGTGGATATGTACTTTTTTAATAAAGAGCGAGTTAAAAAAGGTGTTAAAAGTAGATAAGTAAAAATTAGTTTTCAGAAAATGTGTTATTCAAACTCATTAACCAAATGCATAAATGAAGATTTTCTTTATATTAATGAAAAATTTCCAAAATATAGAGTTCTAAATTGCTATTACTTTCAGCATATCTTAATGGTAAATTGCTGTAGTTTTACATATGTCTGCATCAACAACAATCAAATATTAGAGTTGAAATGTAAGATGCGCATACCCTTACAATCGCAATGCTTTTAACAGTTTGAAGTTCAAAATGGTCATATTACTGTGTACTTTAATATCAAATTCGAATTTTTTGGTTATTTGCTTATTTTAACGAAAATCAGAGTCCAGAGGAATGAATAAATAAACAGATAATAAAACATTCAACTTTTTCTTCATTCTAGTAAAATTTACAATAGACCACCGGTAAAGCAAGTTTTTTTAAGAAAATGTAATAAAATTGGAGCATTGGTTTGAAAAACATGAATTAGCATACATTAATTCATTAAAAAATAGCTATACCATGGTGAATAATCAACTGGGAGAGATTTGAAACCATTGTTACTCATAAAATGGACAATTTTGTTGCGTTACATGTCCATAAGGTAGTGTTTAATAAATACGTGACACATAAAAACCAACGTAATAAAAATCATCAAAAACCATTATAAATTTAGCGTTTATGTATTTAAACGTTTCCTTCAATCTTCAATTAAAAAAATATAAGAAAGGGGAAAAAAGCAGTAGCAGTAACTTACTTACTGTACTACTTTGCTGCTATTGCTTCTAACTTTTTCTTTCATTAATTTTGTGTTGAAATGGAGGCTTCTGTTATGAAGCCATGGGACAGCTGAATGATAAAAATATTATGTTGTTTATACTTTTCTTTACTTTGGTTTTTACACATCATATTTTTTGTCTTAACACAGTGGGTTTTGTATGCATCTTATCAGTTTTTAAATACTTTTGGAGACGTTTTATCCCAGAAATCTCCCCCCTTCCTTCCTTCGCTATGCCAGTGCATATAGTCACAGCATAACTGATAATTCCCATGTTGTTTGAATTATTTGTTGTTTGTTATTTTTAAATGGGAGAATTCGTATGTTCTAATGAAACTCTGCATTGAAATAACACAAAGATTTCTATTGACAAATAGTCGTATGAAATGCAATTTGACCCGTGGTAAAAAAAATTAAAGAGAAAAAACATAACTCCTAAATAGGTTATAATAATGTACTTGTACATGTACATATCATTGTTATCCTCAGCTAAAGAGTAATATCATATTTAATTGAATTGATATACTTAATAAATCTAAAAACTTTTTAGATTTTAAGGCATTAAAATAGCATTTCTAAAATTATATTAAATTACAATTGTAAGAACAGAAACATCAAACAAATACGGACTTTCAACATTAAATGAAATATCCGTTTTTAAAACCATAAAAATTCTAATTAAATGAATTCGAAAAAAACATAGCGTTTTTATTTTCCATTCTGAAATCAATATTAGCATATACAGCTGTCGCATTGGTAATACATAAATATTAATTCATTGAGTTTTTAGAATAGAATAAAGGAACTTGTATTTAATTTGTTTTCGAAAAAAAATTTCATCTGAATTCGATCAATTTATTTTAATGAGTGTTATCGTACTTTAGCATTTAGAAAAAAATTCCAGCAAGAAAATAAGTAAAAAGTACATAGAACTAAAATTTAAGAAAAAAAAAATATGTATCACAAGTTAAAGAAATATATTACTCTTAAAGGAAAAACATTTCGAATAACTTAAAAACGTAGCTTGTAATATTTATAAACATATTTTTTTAATGCTGCACATTCCTTTGTGAAGTTTCCAAATGTAGTAAATGGATATTTCATTATACTTTTTTCTTCTTTTATTAATGAATATTTGAATATTTTCTGACACCAGCATTTGTCCAATACTGCGTTAAGTCTTATGGGAAATTTGTCTTTCCAAACAAAGATTATATCATTTATGGTTGGACGAATTATCGAAAATGAATGACACTATAGGAAATTGGGGTCAACGCGGTCAGTATATCATCAAATCTCTTTGATCACGAAGAAATGAATAAATATGTATTTCAATATAATCGGCTTCAGCTAATATTAAAAATGGTTACCGGATAATCGAGACGTAGGATTATTAATTTTATTTGATCAAAAATGCAGTGATTCATACATTACGATATATTAGTAACATACGTGGGTAAGTGTGTATGTGAATACATCTAATAACCTCTAAAAAGTAGACTTAATATAAACTTTCTCTGGGTTGAGAAACAATAAATTTTGGAAAAATAGTTCTCGATATTAATTCAGATTTTGGATTCTTTAAAAATTTAGGCGAATTTGAAACTTATAAAGATACAAAAATCAATAATATTTGAATAACTGATTGTATAAATTCCATCTTTATATAAACTGAGTAACTGATTTTAAAGTAATTTTTTAAACGAAAATAGTAAATCCCTGAGTGTAATTTGTTTACAAGTTTAAGATTTTTAGTATTAAAGTATTAATATAAGAATTATTTATTAATTATTAATCGCATGGGGAATGTTTGAAAAGGAAAACAAATCACTTTCTAACAACAAACAAACTTTTCAATTAAGGTTTTTATTCATATATATATAGAGAGAAAATCGTATGGCACTAATTAACATGTTCTATGGATTTAACAACACTTCACCTATTTACGGCTGCTTGTAGAAGAAAATTCTCGCACCTCATTTAAATTGAAAATTGTAGCCTTCCCTTCTCTACAATATCTGCTAACTTCCGCATACAAAAATATGATAGTAGAATGGTTGTAAGTAAGTTGAGATAAACATAATGTCAACAAGTAATATTTTACTCAAAAATGATCCGTGTAGGCTCACATTATCACAGTCATCGAACCAAGGAAAAACAGAAATGAATTATACACACAGTGGATGTTTCCCAAAAATTTAAAAGATATAACCATAAGTAGACGAAAACTCTTTATTCCTGCCTTTACATCGTTACACAGGATTCTCTTTTACAAACACAATACACTACGAAATTCTTAAAATAAAAAATAGATCTTAAATAAATAATTAAATTAAATTCATGCAATTTAGCAATTAGAAACTCTTCCTGACGTTGAAAAATATATATTAAGACTGATAACATACAAAAATCTTGGCTCCGAGATAGTGCAAGAGCATTTAAAGTCAGCGCGTAAAGTGGTGCAAAAGGGTCTTAACAGTGTGTAATTTCCGTGTGCAAAAGAATCTAAACCAATAAAAAATTGAGACATGCGCAAAGGCCACGGAAGGAACAAAACAGCATAATTCGGCTCTCAAAAAGTGCAGGAAGAAAAGTTCTAGACGCCTTCCGAAATAGAACATTCAAATCGAGTGTATTGAAACGGGAAGAAAAATTATACGCGTAGGATCAAAAGTTTTTCAAAGGAAACTGAAAAAAGGGGAAAAAAATATGACGCCTTGAAATCATTAAATTTTGATAAGGGGAAACGAAATAAAAATATTTTTAGACAAAATATAGTAAATTAAATGAGGAAAATTTAGAATAAATTTAAGATAAGTTAATACTCAAAATATGTTATATATATGTACATGTGTGTGTGTGTGAAACTTTTTGTAAGAAAATGACTATTTATATATATATATGTCGTAGATAGCAACAGCACCTCCAAGCAGACTGCTAATAATTAACGGACAGCAGCGCCACTATTTCTCCAACGATAAAAACTGTTCGCGCCAGAAGCATAGAGGAGTTCGGACGTTTACGACGTGCTTAATTGTTGTCTGATAGAACGTAACAGAAGTTCGGTGATAAAGTTTTTATTTAAGACGATGTATTAATTAATTTTAACTAGTAAATAGTTAGTGTAAATATTTCAATATAACATTTTTATTCTACTAAAGTGTCTTCCTTTATAACTCACTATAGCTCTCCACACAGCCTAAACACCAATATACATGTACCGGATGGTTATAGTATAAGTATCTTTATTTGGAGCTGTCTGTAACTTGAAGTAATAACCCAAAAGAAACCAAAATCAGTACACTTACTATTTGGGAAGGGGGAAGAAGAATGGAACAATAAAAAAATAATTGCAATAATTGCCGACTGATGGCGCTTTTGAGTGTGAAATGTAATGTGTCATACAAGAACAAAGAATCAAGGCGTCCAACCGGATGGCAAACCTAATTTTACTGCAAAGTGTCACGGTGAATGTGGTTACGCTTTCGCATGGCGCTGCTGATCAAGTTCAGGTTTCACATGGCCATTGTGCTGGAGGACACAATCCAGGCGGTGCTCGACGGGCTCAACTGTGGAATGTAACTCATCACGAGTGATGTTTCCCACATGTTGTGATATACGATCTTTTAAGTCATTGAGGTTTGCCTCCGTGGTTCACAACGGCATTTACACCGACAGGCCCCGTAGCGCCATATGTTGGCGATTATTGCAACTATTTTTATTGTTCCATTCTTCTTCCCCCTTCTTGAATAGTAAGTGTGCCGATTTTGATTTCATTCGGGTTATTCATTCAAGCTACAGACATCTCTCCAAATAGAGATACTTATATTATAACCACCCAGTATGTATATATATAGATATATACCGGGTGATCCAAAAGTCAGGACGAACTTTAAAAATGAATAATTCGAAAACGAATCAAGATACAAAGATACGGTTTGCACCAAACGGATGGAAAAGAAACCGGGTTTTGAGTGGCAACGAAATAAAAAATAGTTCTGTTGGCGACCAACAGATGGCGCTGTCGGATTTCTGATGTAGGATTATGCAAAGCAACAAACGATATAAAAAGGAGCAACTGCAGCAGATAATTTTAATTTTAATTTTAATGCCTGAGGAAGACCACTCGACTGAGGTCGAACCCAGCCGTTGAGCGTTTAATGTCTTCCCCGGCTAGCTCCCCGGCACGCAGGGATTAAACGTGGCAGTACAAACTTCGCCAATGGCTGGTCCTGCCGGGCAAAGCCCCACGCGACAGGTGGCAGGAACTAAAGACATACATAAAAAAAAAAAAAAAAAAAAAAATTACAGGGTCTGTCGCTGGAACCAGCGTTCCTACGCGACAAGGAGCGACAGATAGGATGAACGAGGTCCACAGGTGCGCCTGCACCAGTTGTACAGTCCGCTAATTTAGTAGAAGGGTGCCGTTCTTAGATAAGACTGTACCAATTGTACAGTTCGTAAATGACGGCACTTGAGATGTGGAGGTGCCAGTGTGAGATTCCCACGCGACAAGGAGCGCCACACAATTGCGCTGGAACCCTCACACTGGATGGAGGCTGGATGCACTTCGTGTTAGAGGTGACGATACGTTACTTGCTGACCAAACTTGCGGTTCCCGATAAGAATAAATTAATTAATGGGGACTCAGCCCCTGCTAGGAAGAGAACAATACTTGCGGATGAGAGAAACTATAAAGCTGCAATATAGCTAAATGGAGAAAGCTAAGCAGATAAAAAATGACGGAATGATTACGTTAATGACTAAAATAAGCGAGTTATTATTATTAATTTATGGAGAAAGAAAACTGCTTTGAATGATTAGGTTATGTTAGATAGGTGTGTTAGTAATTTGTAAATTTCTGAAAGTTTATGAGTTAAGATTGGACGCGTAATTATGTTCAGCAGCCAAGAAGGAGGTGGGTTAGAAGGAGCAGGCCTAAGATGCCAAGCAACAGTCAGTGGGCAGGAGAAGTAATAATGCATGGGGGTACCACTATCGCCGCACTCGCACACATCGGTTCGTGAAATTTTAAATTTGAAGAGGTAATTTTTAAACGGGCCATGCCCGGATAAGAAGGCACTTGTATAAGGAGTGAGGTTAAGTAGCTCTCTGGAAACTTTTGGAATTAGGTTGTAAGTGTGTCTACCTTTTGTGGAGGTGTCCCAGTAGATTTGCCAGTTGGGGAGTATTTTAGATTTGAGTTTTCTGCGAATAGAAGATGGGGGTACCGGAAGAGAGAAGTCTATTGATTGGCGTTTGGTGGCTTCTTTTGCAAGGCTGTCCGCCAGCTCATTGCCTGCGATACCAATGTGTGCAGTGACGTGGCCAAGGGTAACTTTTTTGTACAGTTGGTGAAGTTTGATTTTAATTTCCAGTATGAGAGGGTGTTTTGTCCGTAGGGCAAAAATTGCTTGAAGTCCAGACAGACTATCACTGAAAATTTTAAAATTTTCCTGCGTGGGGGAGGCAGCAATCCATTCCAAAGCCTTCAGAATTGCAAACAGTTCAGCTTGATATACTGAGTTATCGTCTCCAATTCTGGAGGCCCACTCATAGGTCGGCACTCCATTTATCATGGCGCAGAAGGCTGCGGCCACGCCAGTTTCGGTGCGCGACCCATCAGTGTAGATGGTTGGATGCTGCGAGGGTCTGTGACTGTTCTTGGCGATGCATACCTGTAATTGTGATGTCTCCTCCGCGGGGTGCAGGTGCAGCAGATAATTGTAGTCGAAGCTTGTATGCATCGAAATGCTGTCCATAGTTGTGAAAGCCCTCTTAGTTAAACTGTATTATAAGAATTCGGAAAGTGCCATCGTGGCATCGCGAGCATATCGCTACATGAAGGATATGCGAGATAGCACAGGACCAATAACGTCTTCTGCATTGAACAAAATGATAAGAAATTTGAAGCTTCAGGTTCTTTGGCGTCACGTCAAAGAAGTGGACGTCCCTCAACAGCCGCCGCTGTTGCCACGACAGTGGAGCAGACGGTGCAATCCATGTCAGCGGTTGCTGCACATGGGCAGTACAGTGCAGTGCTCGAGAAGTTTCGAGGCAGACAGAAGTGTCGTACGGAAGTGTCTGGAGAGCACTGCGAATAACTTTGCAACGGTATCCCTACAAGTTGCAACATAACCAAGAACTGAAACCTCCTGACTTCAACTCTCGCCGAGATTTTGCAAATTTGGTATTCAGTAAGATGTAAGTGCAGCACGACTGGCTTCACACTGTGCTTTGGACAGATGAAGCGCATTTCACACTCTCTGGCGCTGTTAACACCCACAATTGTCGAGTGTGGACCACAGAAAATCCACATGCATTTGTTGAGGTACCCTTGCAACAGCCTAAAGTGACAATCTGGTGTGGCTTCACTGCTGATTTCATAATTGGTCCTTTTTTTCGAGGAAGTCACATAGACGGGTTTCAAAACAGTTTCTGTCCCTGGTCAGCGATATGTAGCTCTGTTACAGAACAACATTATTCCTGAACTGCTAGCGCGACAGGCACTCCAAACAGTCACCTTTATGCAAGATGGAGCACCACCTCATATTGCTCTGCCTGTGCAACGCCTGCTACGCTCAACATTTGTAGAGGATCGCATTATCAGTCGCTACTTTACTCACGCATGGCCTCCAAGATCTCCCGATCTGACACCCTGTGACTTTTGGCTGTGGGGATTCTTGAAGTCAAAAGTGTACCGTGACCAGCCGTCATCACTAGCAGCACTCAAAGATGCCATCCGCCAAAATGTGTCTGTTATAACGCAAGAACTGCTACTAAATGCTGTAAACGGTGTGGTGCCTCGTCTCACAGTTGTACTTCTGAATGACAGACAGCACATTGAACATTTACTGTAGTACTAGGAAACACCCAAACCGGAGAGCCAACCACGAAGTGGCTGATGGCTACAAATCTCCGGCGGAAAAACCCCTACCAACCTACCCTCGAAGCCTCAACCAAGGTCGAGCCAAAAAAAACAGCGGCATTAATAACAAAGAAAATTTTACAAAAAGCTGGTAAGCACCCAACCAGCAAAATTAGCCAGTCGCCAAAAATAAACACATATATACAATTGTGCTATAAATCTTAACAACTAAAAATAAAAACTATAAACTACCATTAACAACAGAACGGCCTTTATGGTTACAAGACCATCTAACTAAATCTAAAATAAAACTATATAAAATTCATAAATAACAAAACCAACATTCCATGGCAAACAATCTTTGTCACTATATTACATATTATATGAAGATAATAAACAAACTAATGAAAACTGAACATTAAATAAAGTCCTGTTAAATTACTACGAATATGTAGCTATCTTTCAAAGTTCAATATTGTAAAATTATCAATTAAAAAGTCAAAAGTTCGCCTGAAAATGTCATTTAACAGCACCAAAAGTTCACCCAAGCATATATAATACTTAAATTCCAAATTCACTGTAGAATTCAGTAAAAGCTCATATTTCACCAAATTAACATCCACTACAGCAGGTCCGATACACTTCGAGGATGGGCTGTATCTACTAACTCAGTCCCATCCCTTAAAAAGCATCGATAAATCACATTTCCACACCATTAATAAAACAGTCACAGTGATACAGAACACAAGTTGATGTTATATGAAACTTTAGGCCTGAAAAGCCGTCTCTGTTGAGTCAGTTCAAAAATTCAAAGTATAATGTCACGTTTAAGATGGGCTGTATCTAATGAATCAGTCCCAGCAGCAAATATGTAACCATAAACTTGGCAATAAAACACCAGTATACCAAGACCGAGGCATGTGAAGTATGTTAGACAGAACAAAATAAATCTATTGCAACTACAATGTCAGAATTTGTACTTTATAAATGAATATGTTTGGTTTAAAATGTTATAAATCTGCTTAAGCTTATCATAATTTGACCTTGTGAGCAGGACTCTCCTCATATTACTTCTTACTGTTAGATTTCTATTAAAAACAAACTGACTGTCAACTAATGTACAAGGACCAAAAATAAAGTGAAAAGGTGAGCCCACACAGCCACAAATACACCTATCACTCTGTAATTTTCCAATCTTATAAAGATAAGTCGGAAAAGAACCATGGCCCGAAATAAAGTACATTACGACTTGAGAATAGCATATAAAATCTGTATCAACCTTGTTTATTACATTATAGGTATCACGTCCTTTGTCTGAGCTCAACCACTCAACCTGCCAATCTTTAATACATTCCTTTTGCAGATAAGTTTTAAGAAAAGAAACCGGTAGTGCAATAACTGCCTCTTCATCTACCACTTCTTCCTCAATGACTGATTTTGCTAATTTATCTGCTCGCTCATTTCCATCAAGGCCCCAATGCGCTTTTATCCAGCCTATATTTATCTGTTTTTCCAGCGATTCACTAAGCAAGTCAAATATACCTCTTACAATACTATTCACTGGAAAGAGTTTATCCAAAACTGTAACCGATGACAAACTATCAGTATAAATTGTAATTTCTGGAAATGTGGATTGCAGAGCCCAATCTATTGCTCGCTTAATAACCCAGAGTTCTGCCTGAAATATTGAATTATATTTCACTAACCGAATCTTATGATCCTTGATAAATTCACCTTTAAAATGGACAGTATAGGCAGCCGCCACTCCCTCAATCATCTTCGACCCGTCAGTATACAACTGTGGAAAATTCGAGTAGGGAACACTTTCTGTAACTGATTTTACAATCTTAATGTTTTTTTTGGCATTAAAATCTTTATATCCAAACGTAGGTTCCTTTAACATCAGACCTGTTTTATCTATGATCATATCTTCAATTGCCAATGTACTCTCACCCCTGATCAACTGATATCTTTTCACACTTGCATTCAGCAGTAAATCAATAGGTACAACACCTGCAAGTACACACAGTGCATCGTTCGAAATCGTTCTATACCCCCTTATAAAAGTCAAAAGGCCCTGTCTTTGACAAGACTGCAATCTCCTTATTCCATGAATTCTTAGATCTGGAAACCACACCTCATGGCCATAAGATATCTGCTTAAGTATTACTGTATTATACCAGATTTTCAGGAATTTAGCATCAATACCTTTATCTCTACGGCCCGTTTTTCCAATTGAAGCTGCAAAACTTTTTACCTTATCACGTATCACACTCAGATGTTCCAACCAGTTAAATTTTTGATCTAAAGTAAATCCCAAATATTCAATATTATTCAATACAGGAATAGAAGTCGTTCCAATCTTAAAGATTGGATGTCTATTATCCATTGTGTAACGTCCAAAGAGTATTGCCTTAGACTTTTCTGCACTTAGTTGAAGTTTTAAGTCAGTACAAATATTATTAAATATCTCTATACTCTTATTTACATTATTTTCCAACGAAACACGTGTATCTCCACCCTCAATTATAACTGTATCATCTGCATATGATACCACAAACATACTATACTTTTTATACTGTACAAGCATTCTATTAGCAACTATTGTCCATATCAACGGGCCAAGACAAGACCCCTGGGAACACCCTCGAAAAACATCAAACCACTTGTAACCATTTGAAAATCTGTAGCCTATAAGTCTTTCACTAATATAATTTTTTTAAATTGCTTTTAGACAATTCTCTATAGGTAACTCATCGATTATTTCATCTATAATATTCCAGTCTACAAAATCAAAAGCTCCTTGTATATCCAAGGAAATTAATGCACAGTATTTGTTGTCTTCCAATGTGGCCTTGACCTTATTCTTCAAGTCTGCAAGTGCCGAAAGTGTACTCCTAGCTTCTCTGAAGCCGTGTTGCTCTGGTTCCAAAAAGTTCATATATTCCAATGTATTAATAATTCTTAACTTCACAATTCTTTCTAATATTTTTCCAAAAATTGGAAGCAATGAAATCGGGCGATACGCCCTGGCCAATCGTGGATTCCTGTTCCTTTTTCTAAAAAAGATTATACTAGCTTTTTTCCACAGTTTTGGAAAATGTCCTAATGATAAACACTTATTATAAACTCTCAACATCAACTTATTATATTTGTTCACCATATTTTTAACAACCAATGCATCAATGCCATCATATCCTGGAGCCTTGTTATTTGATTGCTGGCCAGTTGCATATTGTAATTCTTTTTCGGTTATAGGATGCCAGTCGTCAAGTTCATCAAAATGAGAATCCGCTATAAACAAATGAACATCTGTTGGAACCCGATCAATTGCAAAATGCTCCCTAAATAATTCCCTTACAGTATCGTCATAATCATCAAAAACTGTTGCATTTTCAAGTGTTGTAAATATAAGATCCGTATGCTGAAGTTGTTTACCTGCCACAAATTTATAAAGATTTCCATACGTCTCTGAATTTCTTTCACAGAAATGTAACCATGACAATTTCTTTGCTTTTCTCACTTCCCTTTTATAGTCCATCCTTAAATTTACATATGTTTCCCTGTAATTTAGATTTTCTATATTCTTTGTATATCTTTTATATGCTGCATTGACCCTATTTCTTTTAACCCTTAAGTCATCATTAAACCAATTAATCCTTGGTGCATGATACAATTTGCCCTTTCTAAAACACTTGTCCATAATATCAATAATTATATCATTAAAGCGGACAATCCATTCATCCAGATCTTGTTGTGTATGTACCTTCAGAAGACTATTCATCATACTCAATTCATGTTCTTTCATATACCTGTTAAATTTAGCAAAACTCTTATGTTTTGTTTTATATCTTTCAGACATCTTTAAAATTGGAGAATATTGCAAAGAAAAAGTTATAAATCTGTGATCACTAAATGAAAAGTTTTCATCATCAACTAACCAGCTGTCCAACTTAGATATAATGTCCAAACCGCCCAAAGTCAAATCCGGTCTTCCTTTCCTATTATCCTGAATATAAGAATGTGGAGCAGTCACATCATTCATTAATGACAAATCCTTAATTGCCAAATATTCCAGCAACACCTCTGATCTGTCATCGTCTCTAGCATACCCCAGGTGTTTCAATTGAACATTAAAATCTCCTGCAATTAGTACTCTTGTACAGTCCTGAATTTCATTAGTCCATTCTAAAAATTCCTTGTCAATATCACCAGAGGGAGCAGAATACTGTGAGCCAATCAATATCTTTCCATCAGACACCGTAAGGTTTACAAATACCGAGTTCGTGTTAACTAAACTTTGAATGCATGTATAATCACAGTTAGTTGAAATAATAACAGAGTTTTATTTCAACTAACTGTGATTATACATGCATTTACTGTAGTACTAATTAACAGTAATTAAGCTGACTTGTAAGTTGTCAACATTTTTTCATTTATAAATCATCTTTTGGTGCAATAATTTCCCTATAGCGCCATTTGTTGGTCGCCAACAGAACTATTTTTTTTCGTTGCCACACAAAACCCGGTTTCTTTTCCATCCGTTTGGTGCAAACCGTATATTTGTGTCTTGATTCGTTTTTGAATTATTTATTTTTAAAGTTCGTCCTGACTTTTGGATCACCCGGTATATTACAGCATACAGTGTGTTCTTTTTTATCGTTAACCAATAGCTAATTTAGAAGTATAGTTTCAGTTTAAAAAAAATTTCAAATGCTGTTCTTCATGGTATGAAAATTTATTTACATTAAAATAGTTATCTAATTCAAAGTTACGAAATATGCATTAGTCTGGGATTGAATTTTTCTTTATATAGAAAAATTCAATCCCAGACTAATGCAAATTTCGTAACTTTGAAATAGATAACTATTTTAATGTAAAAAATATAAGATAAAGGAAAATTTTCTTCATGCTCTAACAAGTAAAATGTAAGAATTCCAGTTGTGAACGACCAAAAGTCGCCGAGTTATGATACTTTCTGTCACTAGAAACGTGTTTTCCTTCTTTAGTTGGCTACAACATATTAATTTTTAGTTGTTTAGGAAAGAAAACGCATGTAATATTTATAATCATATCGCGTTTTTCATCCTATTCAATGTGTACTTTATTAGTCAACCTACAGTGGTGTCCATAATTGAAATCATGAACACAAACTCTGAAATAATTATAATAATAATTGATTTATTGCAATTAAACTCATTACATAGGTAAGCAATTTTTAAGACTCTGCAATAAAATAACAAAGGTAAGATCTAAACTAGTTGCCGTATACTTTGTGATTAAAAACAATAAAAATATTATACCTATCATGTGTATATCAATGTTACACATTCATACATCTTCAGACTTGATTGATTAACGTGGATTCAATTATTCTATTTCCCTTTTCTAAATCACGAGAATTGACAAATGTTGCAATGCCAAACTTTATGATTGACTGTCATATATTTGTTTAATACTATTTGACATGATGACATGAACTTATATTTCATTTAATATTATTCTAATAGCTCAGTAGGCGATAATGTGTTTCCTTGTGTTTTATACTCAGTGACTTTTTATTACAAAAATTGACAAATGAGTAATTTCGATAACTGCATATTACATTTTCATTTGTTTTGTTTATTCATTAAAAAATATTTATTCTAATTTACTTACTTTAGCACAAATTTAAAGTAAAGCTGTTTAGAAACATATACTGATAGCAAAATCTATGGGGTAGAAAGGAGCACTTCTGTTTACAAAATTTTTTTGCTAACTTGATAAATTATAAAATTGCATAGTAGTCAAATGGTAATCTTATATGATAAAATTATGTATTTCATTAAATTTTGTGTTTATATTATCTTTCTATAAGAATATAATAAAGTTACAGTTGTACAATTATTAATGATGGCAAAAGTTTCAAATAAAGTCTGAATTAAAATTGAGTAAGTCATCACAGTTCCAATCAGAATTAAAGAGTACACTTTATTAAACACAATTATACCACCAATAGTTAGACATAATCCTTGCTGAATTTGAAGAAGAAAAGCTATTCTGTGGGAAATTAAATTATTCTCAAAATGACTTTCAATTACTTCTGAAAGAATTTCAGTCTGCTTACAGGTGCTTATGTTTGAGTACTACTATTTCCGGATAGTAATATTTGCCTTGTTTAATTCCAAAACCTTGAAATTAAATGAGACAAAGATTACTCTTTGAAAATAGTGGTGTCTATAAATAAGCATATCTTCGCACTCTGATTCTGTTGGTTAGTAATGGAAGTTTGTCAAACTTCGTTGATAATTTTTACGCAATAATAGCAAGACATTTTGATTAACTATTTTGATAAAGTCTTAGTCAAAAGTAAGTAAGTTAACACAGTTCCAGTTAGAATTAAGGATCATACTTTATTAATTGCAACTATTTCTCTCCATCAGTTAGACATAATCCTTATTGAATTTGAAGGACGAAAGCTATTCTGTGAGAAATTAAATTATCATTCAAAAGGTGTTTACTTATTAAAACAAACTTTTGGTTGCTGATGGCATTCTTTTCAGCTTCGTTGGTAATTTTTACAGCAATAATAACAACGACGACTACTGTTTCTATAAAGTCTTTATCAAGAGTGAGTAAGTCATCATAGATCCAAAAAGAATTAAGGACCATCCTTTATTAACTGCAACTACTCCACCAACGGTTAGAGATAATCCTTGCTGAATTTGAAGAACAAAGGCTATTCTGTGTGAAATTAAATGACTCTCTAAAGAACTTTCATTAACTATTGAAAGAATCTGTTGATTGGCAATGGGAATTTCTCCAGCATCGTTGGTAATTTTTGCACAAATGGTAGCAACTATGACTACTAGTGCACAATCGATTACTCTATGACTTTTGAAAAGAAAACAATTTTGTATTTCACTAAATAAATTAAAATAAAATAAACTTGCAAATAGTAAAATCCCAAAAGTATTAACGTGTTTTAACTTCATATCTACAAGTTCAGCCAAACGTTTTGCACTTTTGTACAATTTGTGATTATATTTTATATCTAAGGGTGAAGAAGCCACAGAATTCTTTACTTCACTCATTATTTCTTTAAGATAACAAAATATAACATCACAAATAACGGCATACATTAATAAGGGTAGAAAGCAGCAAAACAAGCTTGTGCTATACAATAAAATGCTGTATACTTTATCAAAATATGGGAAATTATTTTCAACTCTTGATGTCCATATAGGATATCCATTTTGAACTACAGTTAAATTATCGTCAATTAAAGAAAAAAATGTGTAAATTAACAGGAAAACCAATAAAACTACCACATAAAACAACAGTGTGATTAAACACATCCTTCTTTTCTTTCTTAATGCATTAATATGTATTCTATTCATATTATGATCTGACAGCTTTTGAAATAAAAACACGAAATCTTTCTTTTTGTAATGCAAAACAAAACTGAATAATAAGCCAGAATAAATATATATTATAGGTGAGAATATATCCATTCGAAATCCATCAAGAAGAAATCCGAAATGGAAAGAACCAGTTAGTAATCCAATAATTGAGATAATGTAAAATAGACATTGACTACCATATCTAAATGCTCTCCATCTTCTGCTATATTTTTCAAAAACGTCTGCCCCAATGAGTATAAATGCATACGTAAGAATATCAAACAGATGTTTGTATTTCCCAAATGATACCGAGAACAACATTTGGGATTTTATTTTTCTCACCATTTTAAAATTTGACATTGATTTTTAAATTAATAATATAAAATAACATACATGCAACAAAATAATATTTTTCATATAATAACATATAGTATTTACCATACAAAGATTTGTAAAATATACTTCGAAAACTTATTTTAATAGTTTTTATTATTATTATTATTATTTTAAAACCCATTCGACAGCGAATTGAATTCAACCAAAAATGTACTTCTTCTTAATATTAAGCATTTTTATACAATGTCAATATCGGCAAGTAAGTATCAAACTTGTTACACGAAAATTCTTCATAATATATTTGCATCATACTTGTTATATTTTATCCGCGAATTATTTTGTTTGATGTCTTAGTCGAGACTAAGATAGCATTTGTGTAGTTCATGTCGGGAGTTTTTCAAATTTTTATCTAATTAAAAATCAATAATCCTCTGGTAATTAATAACATTTTGAGATTACATATTAAAATAATCAATACATCATAATGCTTCAATACAATACATCGTAAACCCATCGATACATCATCCTGTCGTATCTATGTAAACACATATTTCTTTAAAATACATCAATTTCTTCAAAAAACAAAGGTATTCGATTTTAGAAGAACTGATTAATTTTTGGAAAAATAACAGAAATTTTTTTATCCTGAAACTAAACTGGCATACAAAAGTCACAATAATAATTCAATTATTTTTCGCAGGCAAAAAGAAAAATTTATTAAACATACTACGTGACAGATTATTCAATAAAATTCCTCATAATTCCATTATTTATTGCATCTTTTTACCCATCTCTTCTCTAAACAAGTATACATCAGCCATACATTATTAAACCCTTTTCGACACTAACAGAATTCTATTAAGACATTTTATTTTGTCATACAATGAAATGAAATATCAAATAAATAATTTCAACAACACATATATATATATAAACTCGGTTTGTGGCGTCAGGTGCCGCCATCCGAAAAATCTACAAGAGACCACGCCATTTCTTCCGGTCAAGGGTCCATTCTTCCTCCAGACCCCTATCCCTCATGACTTTTTTTATATCATCCATCCAGGTCTTTCGCGGTCTTCCTCGTTTCCTCATTTGGTTTGTTCTGTAATTAGATGCGATTTTGGGTAGTCTCTCGTCACTCATTCTTTTAACATGGCCATACCAGAGTAATTGTTTCTTTTGGAGATCGTCTAATATGGTTCCCTTTATTTTCATCATTTCTGTTATTCTTTCATTTCTTATTCTCTCTACTCTTGATATCCTGCATGATCTTCTTAGGGCATCCATTTCCACTGCTGCTAATTTCTTTCTTTCAGTCTCCATAATTCTCCATCCATCTGCTGCATATAACAAAATGCTCTTGAATATAGAATTATATATATTATATTTTCTTTTCCTGGAGATCTCCTCACTCCACCAAATAGAGTTTAAAAGTTTTACAGCCTTTCTTCCTTGGCAGATTCTGTATTTAATTTCCTGTGAGTCTGTGCCTTCTCTATTAATGTCTACACCAAAATTAAGTTCTGTCTCATTTCCTCCTACACATAGGTATTTGGTCTTACTAACGTTCATGTAGAGTCCCCATTTCTCATATTCTTCCTTAATTTTTATCGTCATTTTCTCTAAATCATTTTTATTTTTTGCTATTAAAACTTGATCATCTGCAAATTGCAGAGTGAAAATTGATTTTCCATTCACGATAAGTCCCATTCCTTGGTAATTTTGTTTCCAAATTTCCAATGCTTCTTCAACATAAATTTTAAAAAGTGTTAGGGAGATACAACATCCCTGTCTGAGTCTTTTATCTGTTATAAAACCTTTGACAGCCTTTGGCCTATTTTAATCTTTGTTTTTGAATGTCTGTAAAGTTCTTGAATTGCACCAATAATATTTTGATTTATATTCATTTCCTTTAATATATTCCATAATTTTGCGATTGGAACATTATCGTATGCCTTCGTAAGATCAATAAATAGAAGATGAGTTTGATTTCCTACCGCCATTTCTTTTTCAACAATTTGTTTAAGACAAAATATATTATCCATACATGATCTTCCTGCTCTAAATACACCCTGCTCTTCACTTTCCTTCGTTCTAATTTCTTCCTCAATGAAATCTTTTAAGATTCGTCCATATAGTCTACTAAACGTTGCTGTTACAGTAATGCCACGATAATTTTCACATTTTTGTCGGTCCTTTCTTATATATAGATGTCAGATATCAAATTCTCCATTCCTCTGGTGTTTCTTCTCCGTTTAAGCATTTTTCGAATAATTGTGTAATTAATCTATGCAATTTATCGGTTCCATTTTTGATCAGCTCGGCTGCAATGCCTCCAGGACCACTTGTTCTTTGATTTTTTAATTTTTGCACTTTTAACTCTCTCAAGTTCCAGCAATATAGGTTGTCTCAAAGTTGTCTCTTCTTTTTCCTTTTCAATATCTATATGATTTACTTGAAATTCATTTCTAGTTTCCGTAAGAAAAGACTTATAATACTCTTCCCATTTTTTAACAGATATTCCCTGCCATGAATACACCTTCTTTTCTAATACTCTTTAAAAACTTCCATGCCTCTGTATATCGTCTTCCTCCTATATACGTCTCAATTTCTCTGCATTTTTTATCCCAAGATGTTCTTTTTTTCTCTAATACTAACTTCTTAGTTTCTTTTCTAAAATTTCTATAAAGCTGTCTATCCTCTTCCTTCTTTGAACTCATCCATCTAATATAAGCTTCTTTTTTCTGTAGTACAGTCTTTTCAATGTCTTCGTCCCACCAAAAAAATTTTGGGGTAGTTTTTTCCTTTATTTTCTGTCCCAGTGCTTCATTTGCAGCCTGGTGTAAAGATGATTTAATATGTTGATATAGTTCAGTTGCATTAGTATAATCCCTTTCTTCTAATGTATTATCTAATCTTACTTGAAAAAGTCTTTTTGTACTTTCTTCCATTAATCCCTCCAACATATATTCTGGGACATCAATAACCTCCCTCTCTGTGGAATTTCCCTCGTCTCTAAACAAATTAGACGAGTAAGGAAATGCAAGTCTTTCTCGCACCATACAATAATCTGAACCACATTCCGCTCCTCTCTGGACTCTAACATCTAATAATTTTAATTGGGCTTTTTGCTTAGTAATTATATAGTCAATTATACATTTTAGCTGTCTAGTGTGCTGATGCCACGTATATTTGTGAATAGCCTTGTGTTCATAAAAGCCGTTTGCAATCTTTGTCATTAGTGTTGCAAAATTCTATAAGTCTTTCTCCATTATCGTTGATCACATCCCAGTGTTGAATCCAGACATTTTTCTCCGGGAGGGATTTCTGTCGCTCCGGGGGGGACATTTTAGAGTTCCGGGGGGGAAATTGCACTTTTTAACCATTAAAAGCATAAAATTTCAAATCTTCCGGGGGGGACATTTCAATGCTCCGGGGGGGACATTCCCCCCCGGGCCACCCCCTGGATTCAACACTGTATCCTCTCCAAACTCTCCAACAATATCATCTCTCTTCCTGCATCCAGTTCTTCCGTTGAAATCACCCATCATTATAATTTCTCTTGTTCCTCCAATTTCATCAGTGATTTCTTGTAGTTTTTGATAAAACATATTGTTAACTTCAATAATTTCATCATTATTCGAAGCGTAAATTCCCAAAATAGTAATTCTTCTCCCAAAAATATACATATTAAGCTTTAGAATTCTCTCATTCACAGCTTCAAAGTTCTTAAGATTTCTCTCAAATTTCTTTTTCATCAAAATTGATACTCCACGCTTCGCTCTTTCCTCCTTTGGAACTCCTGAGTATAAATGGATATATTCTCCAGTTTTTTCAATTCCTGATCCCTTTTTCTTAGTCTCTGTCAAAACAATCAAATCGATTTTCATCGCATCAATCTCTCTCATTACATCAAACCATTTTGATCTAATACCCTGTATATTCCATGTAGCCATAATCATAGTCCTTTTCCTCAGCCGTAGTCCTCGTCTGTTAGCATCCGGTTTATTATTCTTGTAGATTCTTTTTGCAGTGGTTTTTTATATGAAATAGGGAGCAAGCCTACTGCCATAACCCCCAACCTGGAGGACCAGGGTGTCAAATTTAGTCTGGCACCTACCCTTTGACCAATCCGGCTTGGGAGACCCTACCAGTAGCTACGCTACCGCCAGAACGGCTCTCCGGATCACTGGTGCACACAAGCCCCTCCACCCCGGCAAGGTAATTAAACAATACATAACACAGTAAAATTTCATTTTCAGCAATTGCTGTCCATATCCAGTAATGTGTGAGAATATTTCTTTCCTGCAGCCCTGTATATGATCGATAGAATTTATACACACCACATAACACACAAGCAAATAGATCTTCAATAATACATACCACAACTGAAAACGCAGTTCCACCAATTATGGACCACAGTCAATCCTCTAACCAAATTCTTTTGTGCGTCTCTGTATATAAACGATAAATGCTATCCACTCATTACCCCATAGATCATAATGTAAGGGAATCTTTTGTGTGTCCTTGTAAATGAATTATAAATTCTACTTATTTTACACTCCTGAGAAAGCATATTATAGTACACATCAGTAATTCCTATCAATTTCATTATGTTTGAAATATCGTAACATCCATAAAAGGCATCAAAAACGAATTTTCTTCGAAGAACATAATGTAACGGAATTATTTTTTGTGTTAAATTATAAATTCTACACACTTCATTTTCAATGCAGAACATGCTTTTTGGAAATCAAAGTGTCTAAGTGCAAAAATTTCTTTTATTCTTCAAAGTAATACATTCTTATAGTTTCTTTTGTTGTTTACTGACACGAGAAATCGCATAAGATATTTGAACATAATATACATATTTCTTTCCTCTGAAGAGAAGGCGATACAAAGCGTCCAATGATACAATTCATCCATCCGTATGTTCCTGCACAATCCTTTTACTTGCTTCCAGAGGAGAAAAAATATGTATGATATGTTCCCCAATTTTATGTGATCTCTCATGTCAGCCCTCCTACAACGCAAAGAACTGGAAAAATCTAATATTTTGAAGAAAATAATTCTTTTGAACACAAATATTTTGTTATAAATGCTACACACGTCATTTTCAATGCAGAACATGCTATTTGAAAATCAAAGTATCTATGTACAAAACTTTCTTTATTCTTCAAAGTAATGCATTCTTTTAGTTTATTTTGTTGTTTGCTGATACGAGAAATCTCATAATTTCAACGTAATATACATCTTTTTTTTACATTCTTTATTTTACTTTAAAATTATGTATATATGTGGCAGTCAAATCTTGTCACTCATTTTTCAACCACTTCCTGCTGATATAGAGCTTTGAAATTAGGAATATTATATGTATTTCTGACGGCAATACATGAATTGGACATTGATTTTTAAATTCGATCCCGAAGGAGGGGCAAAGTCGGTCCAAAACTTGTATTTTCCACATAGAAATAACGTTGCGATTATTTAATAAAATTTTAAAAAAAATAGCTCCATTGTTGCAGCATTTATCCATTTTATCACATTATTACCCGCATCATTACGACGACGTCAACATTTATATGAAAAATAATATATGAATGAGTATGTACTGATGAATACATATGAATACAAGGAGTATTTGTTGAAAAGTACTAATAACAGGGTTACCACAATAGCGCCAACATTTAACTAACTTGGCGAAACATCGCCAAGTTTGGTGACAAAATTAAGTTGTCAAATATGAAGCCAAATTGGCTATTGCTGGCAAATTTTCGAAATTTCCTTTTAAATCTATTAATCTTTCATAATCTTCTTCCATTAGCATACCCTACTATTTTCTATAAAGTGCCATAAGACAAAAAAAATTAAGAAAGCATGTAATTTTTTTAAGGCCATTATACTTTATTCCTCTGGTGATAATGTGATATTAAAGTAAAATTCGTTCTTCTGTATGATCCGGCACGATCATTTTACTCGCTTTCTAGAGGAGAAAAAATATGCATCTTATGTTCCTCAATTTTATATGATCTCTCATGTCAGCACTCCTACAACACAAAGAACTGTCATAATCTAATATTTTGAAGAAAAACATTCTTTTTGTACAAAAACGCTTCGATTTTCTCTTAAAATCAAACATTCAATGTCATATAATAGAAAGTGAGCTTATATATATTTATTTTATTAAAATTCAGGCATTCAGTTAAACTCCTAAACTTTAAGTGTTATTTTAATGTGAGACTGCTACGACATTTGAAATATACTAAATAAAAAAAATATATATTACAGTTTTAAATTAGAGTTTTCATCTGCGTTCTGTCACCAAGCAGTATATCAGGCATCTTTTACCTGGGTAACCCAAGTTAAATTGTCTGTTTTTGTTTGTTTTTTTTCAATTAGTCTTTTCTTGTTGATATACATTTTATAGTAATGGTATTTTTAGTGAAAAATAACACATTTCTTCTGATTCGAAATTAATGAAAACGATCAAAATTCTAACTACATAAAAAACTTGATAGCACATTTCGTTCTTTTTATGTTCAATATTCCCCAGAATTTAAATTAAAAATTTCGCAATTTTAATTAAATTTTTAGCGTATGAAATTCTTTATTAATTTAAACATCTAGTAAAATCTGGTTATTTCTTAAATGTTACTTTATAAAACTTTATACATAAAAATATTTAAAATTAAATCACAAAATTTTCATGACATTTACTTAAAAACTAGATAACGTGATAACATATTTTTTACTTTTCAAAACCTTCATGTGTTTAATTTCATTAATCCCAAGCTACAGCGCAAAGTGTAAATATTTGCGATCTAAATTTTTGTTCGCTTGAACGAATTTATTTTACAGTCTCAAAATATTCACGGACAGTCTCTGGAAAATACTTAAAATTATCAAACATTGTCGATTCCTTAAAATTGTTTCACATTATAATGAATTAAAATTGAATTAAATGAGCTAAAATTTGCTTATGGGTTTTTGAGTTTTCCTTAAATATTTTTCAAAAATAAATACAAAGATAAAAATATACAGAGTAATATCAAAGGTAAATGCCAAACGATTTTGTACTTATTGTTTCATTTTCCTTACTACAAAAGAAATAGTTCATATATTCAAGATGGAGTGACATATGTTTTAATTATTTCGCTTGAAAAGTTACCTTTAATCATACGCAGCAAAATCCAATTGATTTTACTTACCCATCATACCGTAGTATAGGGTATGTCTTGTAATCGTTTTGAAAATCGAAAGTAAAAATTGACGGACTCACACGTTTCAGACACTGGAAATTCCGAATAACATATTTTTAGAAGAAAAAAAATTGCCGTCCGTCTGTCTGTAAACGCTCTATCTCCCGAACAAATTGAGATAGAGACATGAAATTTGGTATGTACTTAGTATGTAATAATGGAAAGAAGCTTATTGAATTTCAGTAACCTCGATTATCCGGAACTATTTTTGTCGGACACTCGAAATATTCGTTCTGATAAAAGGTATATAAAAAATTTCGAAATTGTTTATTTTAAGGAATGAATATAAAAGACAATAAAAAAACAAATTTTGCATAAAGAATGAAGTTGATTGGATAATGAGTTGCCGAGATATTTGTAATCCTATTTTTCACACTCTTAGATTTTTCATGACCTTGTATTTGTATTTCATTGAAAAATCAATTCAAATATATATTTTAATTGGAAATGAGACGTTTAATCCAACGCAGTAAACCGTTAGTTAATAGGATTATCAATTTTCGAGTTATGAGGATGTTTCTTTAACGCAATTCAGTAATGGAGCATTTAAAGTTTATGACGTCATCAAGCCAGGATTTTATTCGAATTGCAATGAATTTTATGAATAGTTTACACATGTTTTATTTTCATATTTTATATTATACATATCCATGATGGGTAAGTATTACAGTGGCCCCCAACGACTAGTTTTAAATGTTATCGTTACATTTTATATAGGGTGATTCCTGAAGTCCCTTTCGCCTCAAATATCTGATAAAACGAGTCTGCTACGCCCATGAATGTACTGTCGAGGTTTAGTAAAATGAGTATACGCTACACTATTACTTAACTCGCAGCGCCCCCTAGCAGTAAATTTAGGAGTTAAATATCATATCTCGAAAAGCATAGGAGATGCGGCCAAAAGTGCTAATGTTAAGTCAAAGTCATGGAGAATCATCGATTTAGTAAGAAAAAACAAATTGTGCACATGGATATGATAAATAGTTGCTCTGTGATACTGAAACAAGCCGTTTTGTTCACAAATACGAATTTTCTCCGAAAGCTAAGTGAGAATTCCTTTAAATTTTGACAAATGCAATTTTATCACCGTACGCAAAACCGAGTGTTTAAAATTGTAAAATGAGCTTATCGACTACTATTATTTATTTTCTCCCCAAAATATCTTGCAATGGATTTGGATATTTTCGCCTGTACAGGCAACTATTTAGCATATTTAGGTGCACAATGTGAATTTTCTTACTAAACCAGTAATACTCTACAACTTTGTTTTTGAACTTTTGGTCATGCCTCCTATAATATTTGAGAAGCTATCTCTAATTCTGAAATTTACCACTAGGGTACTACCTCATATCTTATCTAAAATGAAATAGATGTTTTACTTTTGCTAAAAACCATATTCATGACTGTAATTAATTCGGTAAACCAGTTATTTGAGGCAAAACATACTGAAGGAATTACTCTGCATATGAAATTGCTTAAAAATAAATTTACAAAACTACCATAACACTCTATTACAATCTAGATAGTGTGTTAACATTCTTAATTTCTTTCAAAACTTCAGGTATTTAGTTTAATTATTCGCACATAATTGCGTAGCATATAAATATTTGGGGTTTAAATTTTTGTTCGCTTGAATTAGTTTATTTTACAGTTTGAAAATTACGCTTGAATATTTTCTGAGAAAAACTTAAAATATTCAAACACTTCCGAAGTATTAACGCAGCTTCAAATTATAAGGAGCTAATAAATAATCATCCTATGGGGGTTTTCGAGCATTTCAGAAATATGTTTTGAAAATAAATACTTCAAAGATGAATTCTTTTGTAGTTAATATACATTTTAAAATATTCTAATGATTTTCTTACAATAAAAAAAATGTGTATTAAAATTGAGCTCCCATTTTGATTTGCTTGAAAAGTTCTATTTTGTCTTGTACGCCCCTAAGCTATCATAACACTTGACAGCAATTTAAATAATCTGACGACAATCCTTTGTCCTTTTAAAACTTCTGATGCTTTATTTAATTAATTTTACATCAGAACACATCTTTTAAAGCTTTGGAAACGCTCGTATTTCATGTTGTAGAATAAGTTCATTCCATAGCTGGAAAGTGTTTACTTTTTTCTGCAAAACACTCATTTTAACTACAGGTGAATGTTTTGATTAATTACAAATGAATTGGACGCCTATATTATAATTTGTTAGGTTGGAAGGTATGTTTAAAATTAATTAAACGATTTTTATGGAAGCTAAGTAAAACGAGCAAAATTGCTTTTATATTTATTCTTTAAATATAGAAGTTATAAGACGTTATTCATTCGGATAAAATGATACTTTACATTTAAGATTGAATTATATTTTAATTATAGTTTTTTTTTAACCAATTGTACATAAGTATCACATCTCCCAGTCTTTGAGTACCACTATTTCACAATAAAAATAGTTATTTAATGACAGAAATTTGCGATTAAATAAGACAAAAATTTCCATTCAGAAATAGGTGTGCTCAAATATCGGGAGTCTTAACAGTTAGGAATATTGCGTATCAAATCATTTTCGTAGGCTTCTTCTTGTTGTTGCACGAAATCTTTCAGTAACTTAAAACTTTTAGTTAATATTAAATAAAATAGTCTGTAACTGAATATAATTAAAAAAACAAATAGAATTTTTTTTTTTATCTTATGAAAAAGTAAACAATTTTAGTTAAACAGCAAAAATATATTGACACTGTTACAATTCCTTATTATAATAAACAATTTAAAAGGATTTCTGCAATTCAATTTATGCTTAACTTAAATTTTATTGAGTTTATAAAAGTGATGTTTTTGAGCAAGATGTAAATACTATGGCTTAAAAGATATATTGTTTGGGTAATGCAAGTATTAACTTAGAGCCAGTTGAGATCTAACAGTTTTTTAGTACATAGCATTTTTAATATGCGCGCAATATCCACAGGCGAGTGTTTATTGTTGAACCTACATTGAACATATGGGCTGTATGTTAAAGATGAACAAATAATAAACTTATAGGATAGCCCCAAAAACATGTCTTTTCTGCGGAAGTGTTATAATCCGAGTGTTCTAAACAATCTCTTGATTTTAACGCCAACATTTTCTTGGCTCAAGTCATGATGAGTTAAAAAACGCCACCTTAATAAGACCGTTAGGTTAAATTCAATAGAATAATTTTGAATTTTGCCGCACCGGGCAATTTGGCGGGCCTTTTTCCTGTTCTTGAAATAAAAATAATTACGGTAATACTAAACGCTTATACGAATAATAATTATCTTGTTTACAAAAATGTCATAGAATAAATATTTAAGAGAAAATAATAAAACGTCTTATGACATATAATTCTAATTAAGACTGTAATTTTTGATTCTCAAAGAATTGCATAAGAACGTGAAGGAATGTAACCGTTACGAGAAATGAAATTATAATCACATCATTAACAAAATATCTTGACAGATTTATTTCATTTTTATATTATGATAAACTTTATTAGCCAAATAATATATAATAATTTAAGTTCAGGATTGCATAATTTAGAGACAGTAGATAAACATGGCTGTTAAGTCAACATTTAAATAAATACCCAAAATCATTACGTGATTTATGACTTTTTAATTACACATAGTTGCAAAGAGAATATTAGCAACAAGATTAATTTGTTTTACATTTTGTATTTTTATTATATCCTGCAATGACGTGAAAAATAAACTTAATGATTAAAAAGATTTATTTTGAATAATAGGAAAAATGATTTAGCCTTTATGTTAAATTAGAAACATGATATTATGTACTTGTAACAAAGAGGAGAATATAATTCAGGATTACTTTGAAGTTTAAATATATGATTTGTGTCATGAACACTTTTCCTTTTGCAGCTTTAACTTAAACATTATACGGGGTGTCCAAAAATGAACTGGCTGATTTTAAAATTCAATAACTTGTAAACGGTGAGAGATATTTAAAAAATTCAGCTAAGATGCTTTACACTCACGCAGAAAAAAAAA
Organism: Maratus michaelseni; assembly: GCA_963931845.1. NCBI lineage: Eukaryota > Metazoa > Arthropoda > Arachnida > Araneae > Salticidae > Maratus > Maratus michaelseni. Next base: position 286,109,777 of record OZ007587.1, read on the forward strand.
TTAATCAGTTAAAAAAAGGAAAAAAGTCGCCAAATTTAGGGGATTTTTTCCATTAATGGCAACCTAGCCATTGTATTAAGTTATTCGTTTGGCGCAGTCTTGAAAATCGCGCCAACCAAAAGGTCGCCAAACTTTTGTTTACATGTTTGCGTGAGTGTAAAGCATCAGTTCCAAAAATTCTTGAAGGAGAGTAATGTATGATGACAGGAGTTATTTTAATGCGATTCCCGGTTTTAGTTTCAAATAGCAGAGATAGATGGCACTGAAAGCAATAAGTGCTCAATCGAGACCAAAACTGAAATCGCCCAGCATTGATGCGATGGAAAAAGGTTAGATATATGAAGTGGGTTAAGAATCGGGCCCTAAGTACAAGATTGTATTGATGAATGAGACGCACTCCATATTTTTCTGCTTCTGCCTTTATTTTAGACATCTATTGCTCGCAGCGCCATCTATTGCTGGTAATCCGAACTAAAATCAGGAATCACAATAAAAAAACTCCTAACATCTTACATAACCCTCCTGCAAAAGTTTTTTTTTTCTGTTACCGTTTGCAAGTTATTGGATTTTTAAATCAGTCAGTCCATTTTATGAAACCATATGATTTCTCTGAGAATTAAAATAGCATTGCTTAATTTAATTGATCACTTCTTATGTCGCTTTCATTAAACTGAAAAAAAGTTACAAAAACTTCAGAATTCTTTGAAAAATTCACATTCTTTCGTTAACAATAATTTTATAACTCACTTAATCCTGGAAAGTTCACTAGTTTAATTGGGTTGCATTATGATGGGTGTCACACTCCAGACTGAATCGGAATTCGTCTGTAAACAGCACTTGACTCCAATCACGTTGCCTCCAATCTCGATGTTCAGCAGCCCACCTTCTTCGGACCGCACGGTAGGGTGAGATCAATGGAATACAGACCATTGGCCTACGTGCATAAAGAGCACTCTGATGAAGCCTATTTCGGACAGTTTAGCTGGACACCCTTCGTCCGTTGCCAAGAGTAACTGTATTTGCAGCTGAGTAGCATTGTCTGTTCTGTCTCGATGAGCTGTTAACAGAATATATCGGTCACCAGTTGCTGTGGTAGCACGTGATTGACCTTGCCCTGGTCAACGTCTAACATTCCCTGTTTCTTGGAATCGATTCCACAGTCTTGCAATGACAGTTCTTGTGACTCCAATAGCGTCCACTACACTTCGTTGTGTTTGCCCGCATTCAAGTCTCTCGTAATTACACCAAGCCATGGATTCCGGTAAATCACGTGATTGTGGCATTTTTAAGTCACAAAATCCATTAAGTTCTAAAATTTTGATTTTTAAGTTCTAAAATCATAAACTGAGTAATTGAATTTTCCAACTGAGACAGTGAAACAGACGTCCCGATTTCTGCACTTATCTCCTTTTTCTGGTTATTGACGTCATGAACTTTGATTTGCTTATGAGGTTTTCTTCTGCTGTGTTCTTCTACACTTTAAATTATGAATGTATTATTTTACGTTACTTATCGGTAAAAGTATTTGGGTAATTTTGTTAAAACCATTTGCTCCCCTAATTCTTTTGAGCAGTGTATAACGTCTTCCGAGATACCAACGATTCCAAAAAACGTAATCTTTATCTACAGAAACCTCTGTAACCAGAGATTTCCCGGAATTTAAAGAAGCATTTCTGAAACAAAAGTTTCTTTTGCTGCCTGTTAATTTTTGAAAACGTTTCCGAGTCGTTTTTACAGTGTATTAATTTGTTATCTCAACCCAGAATATCGGTTTTGCCCTAAAATATCAATTTCTAAGTAGACATTTTCATGTTCAACAAACATGCTTCTTCCAATGCGAAATTCGTTTATTAACTGACAGATTGGACTAATGTTGTAGTTTCTGATAGGATAAAAGTTGAAAAAACCTTTCGTTTATTTTGACAAAAAAAAAAAAGAGTATTATCTTTTCTTGAAAAAAGGCCGGAGTTATATTTATATATCTAATATTTAGCTCACGTTGTCTTAGATATTTTGAAACTTTAGTAAAGAGAAAAGGGATAAGTTTATACTGATTTATACGAACGCGCGTAAGAACAATAACCATACAGAGACGTAGTTTGTAAAACGTTATCATTTAAATGATTGTTTAGATTGGCATCTTAACATGTTTACATCTATGGCTCTCAGTTAAAGAAAGAAATAAAACATCTTTAGGAAGAGGAGTTGAAAATTATATAATTGTAAAATAAATTTAAAATATGCTTTAAGTCATGAGCTTTTAATTTCTTAATTTTACTATTTATCGTTATTAAAAAAACAAATATAATAATGAAATTATATGAAATGGGATAAAAATTATTTATCAAACTAAAATTGTAATATCTGATTAATATCCGTTGTACAAGATTAGAATTTTCCCTTTGACAAAAATAAAATAAGTTCTGCAGAACTTTAGGTTGTAATTTATTTGTTTCTGAACAAATAGCAAGATTAATAATTCTGTTTGAAATTATATTAAGTGCTTCTAATCCAAGCGAAGCCTTTAAATGAGTACTTTTAGGTATGTAAGTGCTATAAAATTAATGTTATACTATTTATTAAAATTGATATTTTTATAACAGCATATATACGTCAGAGTTTAAAAGAAAAAATCATTCAATGTATGTGTTATTTTTTCAAATTATCATATTATTTTACGATATTATTTAAATAATCAGTTACCGAAAATTATGTAAATCAAAGTGAGTCAAATCAACATCTAAAGAGTATTAATCACAAAGGAAATATTGGCTGTTAAGTAGAATTCTGTATGAAATAAAAGAGCCTCCCACTGTATCAATAATTGTTGAAAGGCTTAAATGAATTAAGAATATCCGTTTCAAAGCAAGAGTCTTACTTCAATGGCAAGGGTTTTGAGTGACATTTGAATAGTAAGAAAAGCTTCTTTATTGTTAAAATCCTTTGAAGATGGTTAAAAGGAAATTTACGTTGAGATTTAAAATTTAACGTACTTCAATTAAGACTGATTAATAGAAATTATTAAAGGTTTTTTTTTTCGGATGCTAAATGGGGCTGTACATATATAACGTTATCACTTTAGGGGAAGGGTAAAGGCGGAGTTCAGTGCAGCGCATATATTATTTGATCATATGATTTAATTATATGATTTAATCAAAAATGTTCACTTCAATACTTTGATACTTTGAGATAAGAAAAATTTTCTTACCTTTTCTGATGTTGCTATCTCCTTGTATTAATTCATTATAACGAATTGGTATCCAGGCACTTTCAGATGCATTTATTCCTGGTTTAACTGCATTGAATGCAATTTGAACGGTTTCACACTTTGTGCTGTGCTGAAATACTAAACTATTATATCAGATGACTCTGAGTAAATACACAGGTAGGTTGATCTATTTAAATTGTTATAATTAAACATTTAACATTACGTTTACATTATGATTTACATTTAATAAGATATGTCAGTTGATAAAGCATGTTTGTGGAGCTTACATTTGCTCGTGTTAACGCGGTTACATTTCAGAGCAGTTCTAATTTAGAGATCTATAATAATAAGTCTTTGATTTCTCATTTTCCGATGACGTATTTTGTGGTTTACACTATGTTTGGGGCATTGATTGCAACAGTAATTATCCATGGCAAGTCTACTACGGTTTTTCATCTTTCGATTCCAGCAGAGTAAATACAGTGAAAATTGTAATAAATTGTTTGCACATAAAGAACAGTGTTCAACTTTCATATTTAAGAAAATGGTGAAACATAAAAAAGTGAATTTTTAAAGCTGAATAAGAATAAAATTAAAATGACGCCATTTTCACTGTCTTTCCATTTGTTCAGACCAGTTGCATTCATGTAACCGTTAATCTGAAAAAAACCCAATGATTAACTCTGGTCGAAGAATAAACCTCTAGTTTGTATCCAATAAAGTCTTCCTAATCTTCTATAATCTTGCCGATATCCAAGTTTGACGTCAAACATTAGAAGTGCTTGAAACGATATGGTACTAATGTACCAGAGTTAGTTACAAAACGAAGTTAATTACGCGCTAAGCTATGTTCCATTAAACAATGTCAAATTACTGTTAATTCAATTATAGATCTTTCATTAACAGAATTCCATACCTTAAATAAAACAGACAATGATAAAGTTAGTTATGCAAAATGTTTAGTAATATTATTTTTGGTGAATACTTAAACCGAAGATTTTTTTGCATTTCTCTAAAGAGCATAATAACACGCAGAAATAAATTCTTTTCTCACTATGTTTAGCTGCTAGGGCTGTGTGTAGGTCGAAAAAGCTTTAAAATGATCGAAAAATTATCTAATCAGAATTTCAGGTACTCGTTTTTTTTTTATCCAGCCTGAAATGATAAATCGACAAATATTATTTATTCCATTCGCCACCATCGACATTACAAAGTTTTTCCGTACATTGAAAGAGCCAAAACAGTGGCTGAGATGTTCTGCTCTCAAAGCTGGCATACGGGAAGTGCTGGGTTCAAACCCCTGTCGCGCTCGTTGACCTAACCGTTCGGAGTTTTCCGTGGCTTTCTTCGAACCTTGCCGTAAATACGGGTTAGGATCCCTTAGAAAGACCCCCACGGAGAGCACTCTCCCCACGGTCTATATCCCTCGTGTAGATAATCAACCAACTATACATTCGAAGCACTGCTTTTTTTGTAAAACTTTGCTTGACAATGAAAAAAACCCATAAATTTAGCAATCGCTAATTTCAAAAGTCGTCTAATCTTCTGTAATCTGAATCGTCGTCCAGAGTAATCTTCAAACATAAACGAAACATCCAACAATATAGTAAAAATGCCAACTGGCAAGTGACCGGAATACGGACGATTAGCCCAATGTCTTTTAAAAACCTTCCTGAAAGAAGGGAAGAAAGATATACAGAAAAAAACTAAAAAGAAATGACGATTCAAAAAGAGCATAAAAAATTTATTTCAGCAAACAATTTTTATTGCAAAATGTAGCCTTTTGTGATAGTAATAACGCATAAATCCACACAAGTCCTTAAGAATATTCTTTGGTTCCTAACTTTTGAAACAATGAATATTTCTATAAGTGAAATTGGCGATATATTAAAAAAATAATAAAATAAAAATAAAAGAATAGACAATATTCGCTGGTCTGAGTTCGAGGCTATAAAAATAATATGTTTGGTGAAAACAAACCGGCATGTTTCCTTAGTAAATTTTTAAATGTCTAAAATTTAATTATTTTACAATATGTGTTTGAGTGGCAGACATTCACTAAAATTTAAATATTTGATCCCATATTCATAACAATAACTGCTATTTATATAATTTGCATTTGAATATAAAAATTTACTCCAAAAAGGATCTTGTATACACGAAAAAACACTATTATTGCTAATACCGCTCAAGCTGATGTCACGCTTATGCATTTTTGGCTTAAAATCACATTGCTTTGCGACAAAAGTAAAATCAAAACCGTAAATATACAAATAACATGTAACTCATAAATGCAGTCATTTGTACAATTACATCTGCTAGTTCCTCCTGTAAGACACATGATAGGGGAGTTACATAAAAAAAAATTAACAGAAAGAAAAAATAGAAAAAAAAATTTACTCATATTTTATTAAATCAAATTATCAGATGCATCTTTGTTAACCTGACGCAAACGATAAATCGCCAAATATTGACTTAATCTGAATTGCAATCTCATGCATTGCAAATATTTTTAAGCATTACAAACTATTACAAATTACATTACAAATTATATTTTTAAGCATTAAATTAAATATTATGGCTCATTAAAACAGATTTTTTTCTTTATTTTTCTTTTTTTGCGGGGGGGGGGGGGGGGGGAATTTAAATCATTTTAAATACAGAATTTTTATTTTATTTTTCTATGTGTTTGCATTATTTTCTGATATAGCCGTTTCAATTATTTCGCCAACGATAATGGTCGTCAAAAAAATTACCTATGGTAACCTTATCATCCAAAATAACAGAACTTTACATCATAATTATATAACTAATATACGTAGAACTATGTGTTACATACTAAAACCTTCCCTGAAAAAATATCTATCCAACAGTGCAAGATAGTTTATATAATGCTTTTTTTTCTTTTCCTGTTGCCATATCTTAAAAAAGAAGCAGCAAATTTAATAAATTCATAAGTTGGCGCTTTATCAAGCGTAAATCAAAGCGCTGAATTTTCAATAATCGGGACCCACGCCAAATTAACATATTGTAAAGATTTTTTTTTAATACTATAAGAATTGCAGTCATGGAATTAGGCGTGATTTTGAGACAAATATTCATTGTCTCAAATATATATATAGCTTTAAAATAATGATTTAAACTAAAAACTAAATATATTTTTATTTTCCACATGCTCATTCCATAGCCCATGAATCACTTTTAAATAGATACTCCGACTTTCTTTAATTTCTTTTGTTGGAAAAGCTCGTTTTCATGGTGATTTTTCTGTTTTAGCGATGAACTTGGTTATTCTACTTTAAGGATAATTCTTGCATCATGTTCAGATTCTCATTTTACAAGGAGAGGGCTAGGTTTGGTAATCACAGATTTTGATTATTTATATATATGTTGTAGGGTAGAAGACCCTTAGTCTCAGGTTCAACGGATTTTGTACAACGATCCTTAGTTCTCGAGAAATATGGAGTCTAATGTTATAACACAACTTAAATACCGTACTCTCAGAGCGTTGTATAAAATCCGTTGAAATTGAGACTAAGGATCTTCTAACCTACAACATATATAAAAATAATCAAAATCTGTGATTACCAAGATTGGCCCTCTCCTTGTTAGATGATTTTCAGATTGTTGATTACGCTTGCATGCTGCAAAAATTCGATTAATGTCAAACTTCATTGTGAACTTCATAACATTGCACACTCTTTTACACCACTACAGCTGTTAGTTGATACACAAGGAACTTTTGTTATCTTTTCTCATACCTGCCACCATGCCGATTTATTCCGCAGAATTATGCCGATATCGTCTCTAGCAACTAAAAACATTTTAAACCAGAAAAATTATTTAATAAATTGGATTTTTTTTGTCTGTGGTCCTTATTTAGTTTCGTTTTTAAGTAAAATTTCCGGTTTAAAACGTGTTCACTTGATTTCTAGGTCAAACTAGCACAATGCTACGGAAGATATCGCCATATTGACAGCTATGTCTTCCCTGATTTTCGTCTCTAAAATTTTACTTTTATAATTTTGATGAAAAAATCTTGTAAAATTGCATTTCCTTATTTCAAAAATTCAAGTGTGAATTCTATATTACACTATCATAATTATTTGTCCCTAAAAGGCTTGAACAGGTGAACAGTTTATCATTCAATGGGGTACCTTGTTTAAGAAAAACAACTCCCTGGGTATGAGTTTGCGTATATCATATCATGAGGGATCCATAAAAAAGTTTAAAGTACATAAAAGTAATGAAAATGTAAAGGGAAAATGTTAAATAACAGTCTAATGTATGAAGAATAATATAAAATAAATTTAAAGTAATAAGAGAATGTAAAAGAATGCATAATAATGCGATAAAAATAGGTCTATTACAATTTACTGAAAGGAAAAAAAGAAAAATGCGTTTAAGATGTGATAGATGACGCAATGAGTCCACAGACGGAAATAGCTAGAAGCATTTGATTTGAGAATGAAATGAGGGGTGGGACAGGTTTACGAGATTAGAATGTGGAAGCAATATACGATAGAGGCGATGAATAAGTAAAAATGAAAATGAAACAGTAAAAAAGAAATATGTTATCTGTTCAGAACAATTTCGATTGCGAATATATTTTGAGTAACGTAGCGTAAAGTGATTCTCTATAAAAAAAAGGCATTTCAAGGCCATACATTAAAAAATATAAGGAAAAAGTGGAGTGTAGGTGTATTTAAAAATACGTAATTTTTTTTTTTTGTAATGTATTAAAAGAAATACATAAGATTTATTTTTAAGACAGAAAATGGTAAAGTATTAGCACAAAGATTATTCATCAATAATAGTAGAATAACGGGGTTTTTTCCTATGTATAGGATCTCGAATGTCGTAATCGGGAAGTTCATAAAGAATTTCGTTGGGGGTTTTGTACAAATTGCCGTAGAATTTACGGGACAGAAATTTGATGCGTTTAGCAAGTGAAATAGCTTTAAGGTCACTACGGATAGTGGAATTACGGAGATATCTGGATCCGTTTCGGATCAGACGGAGTTTTTTGTTGTAACAGCGTTTAAGGAGGTCCATATTAGTGTTAGCAGTGCATCCCCAGATTGGACAGGCATATGTGATGACAGGTAATACACATGAGTTAAAGAGAAGCATTTTATTTCTAAGAGAAAGTTTAGAGCTAAGAAAGAGTGGTGTTAATGAGTTGAATATGCCGGTAGCTTTTCCGCGGATGTTAGTAATGTGTTTTTTAAAGGTGAGTCTTTTATCGAGTGTTACGCCAAGATATTTAGCATTGTCGCTCCAGGGGATTGTGGTATTATTAATAGTGAGGCGATTAGGAAGGTTAAATGAACGAGAAAAGTATACAGCGGTGGTTTTATTTTCATTTAGCTTTATTCTCCAAAGGTGACACCACTGTATGAATATATTAAGGCAGTTTTGTATATTTTTGTACAGGTAATAAGGGTGGTGTGCGGAAGAGTAAATAATAGTGTCGTCTGCATATAAAGCTAGGGAAATGAAAGGATTACGGGGTATATCATTAAAAAAAATGTTAAAGAGGATTGGACCGATAATCGAGTCTTGGATTACACTACATTTAATAAAATGTAAGAGAGAGAGTGTATTGTTAATGCGGACGAAAAAATTACGATCGTTAAGATATGAGTATAAAAAGTGTATAAGTCCGGATGGGATATGAAGCTGAATTAATTTGTGTATAAGGCCGGAAGACAAAGGATTACACAAAAAAATTAGTTCCGAAAGTCTCCGGTAGGGAGATATGTGGCGCTGTTTTTTGCGGTATTCTTCGATGTAGGATGTTTAATTAATCATTCTACAAAATTTGGTTCCTGTTTCGCAATTAGATCGCGCTACAGAACACGCTGAGTGCTGTCAGTTTAATTATGACGACCTTGCATTTTTATTACCTGCGTATGATGATTTTGAAGTGCTTTCACAGTAAATATACTAAGTTTTATTTAACAACGTAAATTAGTTTTTTCACCCGTCATATTTGACGGGCTTTCATGTAGTATTGTTAGACATAAATACACTTGATTAATATCGAACAATTTTAAACTCAACACAGTATTATCATCTAATCGAAACATGAGCTTTAAATCAAGTTCTAATAGAATAAGATTTTTTTTCTTTTCTTTCGTAGCTGTTAAATTTCATCAGCTTTGATTTTAACTGAACTATATATCATATGTAAATGAAATTTTTAGTTAAAATTATATTTCTCTATCACCGAGCAATTAAATAAAATTTAAAAATAACATTCAATGATTGTTTTCTACAAACCGTAGCCCATTTCAAACTCGCGAAAATCAAAGCATTTTTCGAAAATTAAAACACAAGAAAGATGTCAGACATAATTTATGAACTTTGTTCAACCGTGAAATTGTTTAAATAAAGAACTGGAAAATCAATGATCGAACAAATTAATAGTTGGAAAAGGTACTACACGAGAAACCTCCAGATTTATTCGGATGTCTAATGTATGTATAGTATTCAAAATAAGTGAAGTGTATTATTAGCGATTTCTGTATTTTAGGATAACGTCTGTAATCTAAATGAATGCATTTTCTTTAATCCACGAATTTCTAATTAGATAAACAAACGTAAACTTACAATTATTGCAATTTAAAAATTTCATTTGAAACATAATAAATAACTCTATATGCCTATTTATCGAAAATATTCAAATTCTATGTGAGTTTCCATTTGATGCAGGGTTTAATTGAATATAATATGGCATAATTTATTTGATAGTAAATTGATTATACAGGGTGACCAGAATTAAAACACCACTACTCCAATTTCTCTATATATTGAACTACTCAGTGTAAAAGCTTCAAATTTTGTACACATACTGTTAAAGACATAGGGATTAGGTGGAAACAAATTAGTTCCAGAAATCACCGATAGATGATTCTGTACAGCTGAACACATGCTGAAAAGACACAAAAGCACATTTTAAACACATTTTATTTGAACGTACAAAACATTCAAGTGATAACAACTTTATCGAAGAAGGAATGCTACTCAATATAGCTCCCTTCTTGAAGATGTAAAATCTGCAGTCTATGAACAGCTTGTTCAACTGCGGATCATACCTTTTCGACTGAGATGCTTCTCACATGCAGTGTGATACCTTATTTCAAGTGATCCAAGGTTACCAGGCGTCTCCATGAACACGAATTTTTAAGTATGCCCACAGCCAAAAATCACAGGGATTAAGATCCGGAGTACGAGATGGCCAGGTTGTCGGACATACAAGACTGATTAGTCTGTCATTACGTTGCCGAAGAAACTGATCCAATGTGTGGAGACGCTTCATCTTGGATAAAGTTAATTAAGTCATGGCTGATGTAGCAAATGTGATACAACAAAAGTTTCGAGCATCCTTTTGTACCTGTTGGTCATCACAGTACATGTCACAGGGCCATTGCAAGTAGCCTCTTCGAAAAAGAAAGGTCTAAGAATGAATATGGCTGTGAATCCACACCAGCCTGTAGCTTCCGGTAAGTGGAGTGGAATCTCTTGGAAGGTACGGGGGTTTTCTGTGTTCCAAATGCGACAGTTGTGGGTTTTCTCTGTTCTACTGAAGTGGAAATGGGCTTCGTCGTTCCTCAGAATCTGAAACAGTTACGATGCCTCCACTTCAACTCTAGCAATAAATTTCAATGCAAAGGTCAATTGCTTCTCACTATCAATGGGCAGCAACTGTTGAGTATGACTGATTTTGAAAACAATGCAACATTTTTGCAGTACGTTCCACTCTGTACTATAGGGAATACTCAAGTGTCGTGACACTGCACGTGCACTGAACATTATCCATTTACTGTTCAGCAATAGCTGTGGTAACATCTTCAATGACATCTGAACGAACCGGTTTGCGTCCTCAACCCGGCTGAATTCCAAGATCTCTAGTTTTCTCGAATAGGGCGATCATTTTTCTGAGATCTTGTGGAAGAAATAGTCCTTTGCGAAAATGCGTTTGTTGGCGAAACTGTCGAAGTGCAGCTGCAGCATTTCGTTTGTAACAGAGCTTCACAAGCTCATAACAGATCTTCACAAGCAAAGCGCGTTCTGGCAGCATAGGAGCCATCACTGATAAGAATGACATTTCCCAGTTTTTTTCCTCTTTTATATCCAGAACATAGCTGCAAACCATGAGTTTATCCAAAGGTTTGTTCTTACAGGGCGAGATTTGAGTTACAATTAAGCTTCTTTACCTTTTTTCATAAGGGTAATAGAAATTAAAAAGGAAATTTTTCGTTCCGCATGTGTTTATATATTTTTTTTCTTTTGTAACGCGCCATTTATCGGTGCTTCAGAAACTAAATATTATTTTCGCGCAATCAGTTTCACCCGTTATGTCTTAAATAGTATTTATACAAAATTTGAAGCCTTTACACAGAGTAGTTCGATACACAGACAGGTCAGAGTATGGGTGTTTTAATTCTGGCCACCTGGTGTGTAGAAACGTGCATACATGTAGATATTCATACAAATACTAGAAATTATTATTTTTATCATATAAATGCTTATAAATGCTTTATTTTCTGTGTTAAATTTATTAACACAACCGCATGGGAATATATAACGTCGTGTATAAAAACATGCATTGCATACTGTATATATTTATGAAAACACTAAATATTCTTATTATTAGATGCATTTAAATTCTCTTATAGACTTTCTTTTCTGTGCCGAATTTGTACGAACGTCTTAAAAGTTTTTTAACACAGTTGCCTTGGTATATATACATACAATCGTACATAAAACAGACATACAACTGTATGTATACACAATCACTAAAAATTATTAATGTTGTATAGATATGAAAGCTTATAAAGAATTTCTTTTGTTAGGTAAAAATATTTGTTATTTAAATGAACATGCACTTTTCGCATTTTAAATACTACTAAAATAAAAAATAATGAATTATTTTATTAGAAGTTAAATTCGATGAATTTATTGAACGAAACAACATTCGAATAAAAAAGAAAATCCTATGTATATTTCAAATAATTATTTTCCTTTGATATTTATTTTTCATGCAGCATTTATAATACATCTTACTAGAATTTAAATTAGCAAAAATATTTTTCCTAAACCGCTTAAAAATTCTAAATTTCAACAATCGAAATATAAATTATTTGTTTGAAACTAAAATGTATTATCTAACAGAAAAAAATAAATTGCATGATTAGAGAATTATGAAAACTGCTGATTATTTCAATAATTTACAAATATTTTTGTAAAGAGAAATAATTATAGTTTTTTTAAAAATTAATGTTTGTTGTAAAGGAAAGACTTTTAAATTCTCAAAATATTTCAGAAATTATAACATTTTGAATATCAGAATATATATAAAATATTTTTTAAATAATCAAAAATATTTCTAATAGAAAAATTAAAAAATCTCCGGATTTTTGAATATCAATATTTTCGTATAGAAAATTTTACTTTATTTAATCTCAGAAATCTCCGTGTAAATAAAGAAAAATTTTTTATACGTAAATATTGGTATGGAAAAATCCGCAGGCTTGACTCCGTTTCAGAACTTGGCTCAACTCTGGTCATGCTTCCGACACAAATATTAAAAGTTTCTTTTTTTGTTGTTGTATTTTTACTGTTCATGCTTTAATTTTCTTTAGATATTGTACTGTCTACTCTAAAAAACTCAGAGTGAAATGTTTCCTAAAAAAACACACTAGTACTTCATCAAATATTACACTAAAATCGTTTTTTTTTTTTTTTTTTTTTTTTTTATGCACCATTTAGAATAATAAAAATAGTTAAAATAATAATATTTAATATAATATTATTATTATTATTATTATTATTATATTAATAAGTATAAAATCCATATAATACAATGGGATTTCCCCCGAATTTGTCAATTAGCTCACTGTATTGCCGGTATCTCTCTGAGTTTTCACGATATTTGACTTGTTATATACGTTACTCTAGAGAATTGACTACCAAATCATGAAAAAAAAAAATCTTTGGTATAGTTCGTGCATGCGCAGTTGTAAATTATTTCAAATAAATGTCCATATCTCACCAAATATTCAATATATTAATTTTTTAATTGCAGTATACTGTTTATACTGTCCTTGAAGTCAAACATGAGCTTTACATCCTCGAATTTCAAGAACAATTTGTCAAGAATTTCAATAGATATTCGACAAATCGTGTAAAAAGCGAAAGCGTCCGGTCACTACCCCTTAATTTTTGGACACCAGTGTATTATGTTCATACCATATTATCCAAGCAAAAAACTTTGTCATTTGCCATACACTTCTACAACATTTGTAATGATTATTTGAAAAAGGATGACCTAAAGTTCCAAGCACTTCAGCAAGGTATATCCATTCCTTGGGACAGGGCTTGACAAATGCGGTTGCCAGGTCGCCACTGGCGATCTAGTTTTTTGATCTGGCTACCAAGTTATTTAATTTGGCGGTTTGTTTTTCTTTTTCTTTTTGTAGAAAAAATGACCCAAGAAATGAGAGCAAACGACATTTAGTATAGTTACTAGAGAGTTCTTACCATTTCAGAAATAAATTGCCCGAAAATTGCCGTAAAACGCAAAAAATCCCATAAAAAAATTAAAAAATTGCAGAGAACAAAATTTACTTTATTGGGGTAAAACATAGAAACCTGGCTCCTTTTATAAATGTCCAAATCAGAGCCAAACGCGAAAAAAACCTCACAAAAATTGTTAAAAATTCGAAAAATCTCAGAGGATGAAAATTACTATACTGGGTTAAAAAATTTAAACTGGATCCCTTTTACAAACGTCCAAAAACTGCCGTGGAACCACCCCCCTTCCCCCCCCCCAAAAAAAAAATGAAAGAAAAAAAACCGTACAAATCGCATAAGAAATCACTAAAAATTCAAAAATCAGAGTGTACGAAATTTAAGATATTGGGCTAAAACACTAAACAGAATTCCTTTAAAGAATGTCAAAAAATCGTCGCGAAACACGACAAAATGCTAAAAATCGCATAAAAAATCTAATTAAAAAATCCGGTACTATTTAAACTATGTAATTAATAATTCTAAACTATGCTTGTTATTACTTTCTTTAAAAACTTTTCTGCTTTTTAATAATCAATAATGGGGGAAAGGAGGGGTGAGTCAATATATAATTTTTTTTTTGGCGGCTATAATATTATGCTGGCTACCAGATTTTATCATATTTGTAAAGCCATGGGATTTCCAAGGAGACTGACACCAATATTTCTGATTGGAAAATTTCAATTAAATATTTAAATAGCATAAAATGTAATCACTTCGTTCAGTTGCAAGATTTGTAGTATTATTATGCAATTAAATAAGGCTTAAAATCAGATTAAAATGCTGTGTTAAAACTGTACGTACCCCTGCTACAGTTAGAGAGCTACTGATTTAAGTTACAGCACATATTTTTCACTTTTGAGCAATATGGCTAGTACTTTTTGGCGCAAGATTTTTGTATTCGCGAGTTCAGATAAACCGTGATACTTTTATTGGAGGTTTGTAAAATAAGCTGTTTTAAGGCCTCATACGGTTCTTAATTTTGAGCGCCACAATTTCCCAAAGAAATGTTTGTCTTATTTAATCGCAGAATTTATAATAATGTCCTACAGTTAAATAATGCTATTACTATTATGGTATAGTGGTATTCATAAGTAGGAACTATGCGAGACCCAAGTTTATGAACAACCTCTATCAACGACCACGGCCCCCTGAATAGCAGGCCTGAACGCTGACAAAAAAAATGGCGGCTGTCGTAGGTGAATTTTTTTTCCGCGTTTGTATGCTCCCTCGAATTTGAACACCAGTAATTTCTAAAAGTTTTCTTCGCCTTATTCTTCTGAGATCAAATATGTCAAAGAAAACGTTTAGAAATTACTGTTGGGCAAATTCACGGAACTGTACAAATAATTTTTGAAATCTGCCTTCGACAGCCGCCATTTTTGAGTTAGCGCTCAGGCCTGGTATTCAGGGGGCGGTAGAAACGCTGTTAAATAACATAAAATTGTACCATAGCTGTGATGCACTTGGTGACGCAAGATATCCTTAATCGGGTGTGAAATAAATTCGGCTACACTCTAGATGTAACCATGCAATTGAAGGGCAGCACAGTTAAACTCTATAAATTCTAATGCAAGTTCAATTAAATGTAATTTATATTATTCATATACAATGTATGGGAATAACACGTTTGTGCTATATCAAGAACGTTTTTCGCAATTTATTAAAGTGCACCTCCGAATGCTATTCATCATTTTTCTGTTGGTTTCAGTTAGACAAATATATTATACATTTTGTCTATGGCGAGACACTATAATTGCTGCATGTAAGTCACAATATAGTTTGCTTTTTACTACATTTTTCTGTATTGTTATTTTATCGATAAATCTCATTTAATAATTATGTTAATGATAAAACTAAAATACCATATCTTGCAATGGTTTAACAACAAATTAAAAAGGCATTTTAAACATTATACATATATGTGTGTGTATGTGTTATATTTTTCTCACTTATTACTGAATGCACAATTTTACATAATAATGATCCATATAACATTAACTTTTTATTACCTTCAAATATGGCAATTTATTGTTGGAATTTATCTAATCTACCGTTATGTCTTTTGAGATATCTTTTTCTTTCTATAATATAGATGGTATCATTGCTATAACCATTAACACTTTAATGTGAAAAGATAATTAGCTGCTCCTAGTGGACTGAAACAAACTATCATTAAGTTTACAGAAACAATGAAAGGCACTCAATAAAATGTATGAATCTATTATTGCCTTAAAAATTAAGTATCATTATAGGATTCCTTATCATGCGATCTTAGACTACATAGGATTCAAATTCTTTCCAATTAATAAATTTCTTACAAGATAATTATCTGATTTAGATAAGGTATTGCAAGATTTTCAGATAATTTTATATAAACTAAATCTTTATTAATAAGTGTCTAAGCATTTACTTTTGTAAAAATAATCATCATTAAACTATTCCAAGGCTTCCGAGGTTTTCTTTCACTCTTCTAGATAATACAATATTTTATAGGAATTTTATTTAAAATTAATCAGGTTATTTAACTATCTGTAAATGGATAGTTCGTGAAACTTCCATTCCTCGAAATTGTATATTAGTTTTGTAGTGGCAAAATGTTCTAGCTGAGTTTTAAAAAAAAATGTATATATCAAAGGGTTAGCAACTCTAGATTTAAAAAAAAATCTACTCGTGAGCTTTTGTTCCGATCATTTTCGCATTTTTTACTAGTACTAACCGTTTAAAATTCAGGTTCGCTGTTAGCTCCCATTTTATGAATGAAAACCAGATCTGAACATGGTTATTGGGAAGAAAGGCTACGTAAACGCTAAAGCTTGATGTTGAGATAGTCGCTTAGTGTGTCCCAAAAACATTGACCTCGGATTTTATTCCTTAAATATTGATCATAGACATATATTTTAAATAGAGATCGACCGAAACAGGTTTTTAAGACCGAAACCGAAACCTAAACCGAATTTCGGTGATCTTCCACTTTCGGCCGAAACCGAAACTGAAACCGAAAGTGTCAAAAAATTAAAAAACTGACAAACAAACAAACGCACATATATTCTAACAAACAAACGTACATATATATGTGTGTGTATCAGGGGCGCCATTTCGGAACTTTCTTGGGGGGGGGGGGGCAAAGTTTTTTTTAACGTAGTGGCATAGCCGAGAGTGGAGTTCGGGGAGCTGCACCCCCCCCCCTAACCTCTCCGAACGAAAAACGTTTACTGAATCATATATACAGAGACAACAATACTTCTAATACGGAATCTTAAGTGACCTTTGAAAATTCCGTTTTAGACAGGTTTTCGTCTTAGCAAGTAGATTTTTAAAATATTAAGAAAGTTTTCAGTTATAGACAGGTGCCGTTTTTTTTCAGGTATTGTTTAAGACTGTTAAAACCTCCTTGATATAAAGCACTTCTGAAGAGCATAGGTGTATTACAGTGAAACGTGTCAAGGCGAAACCTGTCTATAACATAATTCTTTCTCAAACGGGCAAAAAAAATCATGTTTCGACGAAAAAAAGTCATACAATTATACTTGCTAAGATGGAGACCTGTCTAAAATGGAACTTTTTTACAGTCCTTTTCAACTCATCTTTGCAGGTTTTACTGCAGGGCGAGATTTCATAAGTTTCTTGGGGAGGGGGGGGGGGAGGCAAATTTTTTTTTAGAGACAGGGGCTGAAATATTGTGCACAAAATAGAAATAGGCCCCCACAATAAAAAATGCAGTGTGAGATTTGTCTTCTTATCTTAACTTCTTTCACAAACATTTGATTCTTCAGCGAATATATATTTAATTTTAGTGGTTGTCCGCGAATTTTTCTTCTTCTTTTTTACGCAAAAGCAATTCGTCAACCGATAGCGGTAAACATCGCGAATTTTACGAATTGGAATTAGAAAAGAATAGTTAAATTGGCAAAATTAGTCACGGAAAAAATCGTTAATTTTTTCAAACGACCGTGAAAAAATATTGCGAATTTCACCAAAGATCACTGAAACAAATAGAGATTTTCGTAAATCCGTCGCGGAAAAGAATCGCGAATTTAGTGTAACTATTGCGGGAAAATATCGCGAAATTCATCAAAAGATTCAACAAAAAAATCACGAATTTAGTCAAACAATCGCGCAAAAAAGGAGAATTTCGTCAAAGATCGCGCAAAAAGATATCTACTTTTGTTAGTTGATTGCTGAAAATGACTTCCGAATTTCAACAAACTATCGTAGAAAAGAGTCGCGAATTGCGTCAAAAGATTTTGAAAACAATTAGCGAATTTAGTCGAACAGAAAGAATTCCTACCAAATTTTCTGCCAAAAAAAAATGTCGGAAATTTCGACAAATGGTGGAAAAAAGTTCATCAGCAATAGGAATTTCGTCAAAGGTTGTGCAAAAAAATAGCAATTTTTGTTAGTCGGTTGCGGAAAAGGACTCCCTAAATTTCAATAAACGATCGCAGAAAAGAGTCGCGAATTTCGTCAAAAGATGGCGAAAACAAATAGCGAATTTCGTCGATAGGTTGAAAAAAATATCGCGAATTTAGACAAATGGTCGAAAAAATCCAATTCCTTCAATGATTCACAGAAAATAGCGAATTTTGGAAAATTATCACAAAAAAAATGAAACAATCGCGAAAAAAAGTCGTGAAATTCAGTCGGTCACGAGATAATCAGCACACGAACACCATCAAGAAGTTACGAAATTTGCAAATGTTGTAATCCATAGGTATAAGAAAATGTTCATTAATGATTTTCTTTCAGTAAAAATTTTCCGCAATCATTTTCTGCATTCCTCTTTAGACTATGATCTAAATTTCATACAATTCAGAAATCTGCAAAACCCTTGGTCTCAGGTCCCTTGCTCCTGCATTGGGTGGGGAGTCTGTCTGGTTAAAGTCATGATTCGGGTCGGTTACAACTAAATCTGGACAGGACTCTGGTGTCAGGCTGTGGAGATTTTTAAGAGCATACAGTATATACAATATCAATTAATAAAGTATATGATTTAACAGCATTATAACGATTGGAGTAAATATAATGTGACACTAATAAAACTAAATTAACAAATCATATAATTAGGAAATTGAATACACATCTGCCATCCCCCCACCCCCGAAAAAAAATAAAAAAATTCCCCTTAAATTTTTGGGTAAAGAGAGGATTTATCACTAAAATTCTAGTTTTGGGGGTGACGAGTTTTCTTTTAATCATGCTGTACACAGCTCAGAAGCAATTCATAGTGTTTTTTCTCACATATATTTCTAAAACTAGCTAACATACTAATTAATGATAAATGTCTCACTTATAGAATGTTGCAATAGCAAGGCTTTAGAAAACATTTCAATGTTTAAAGTGTTTATTAAATGTTTATTATTTTCTTCTATCTTTACAAGAAAAAGGTATTGGATTTATGAAAATTTGCCACTTCCGGTTTTCGACAAATTTATACGTTTTAGAAGTTTCTGAACACAATTGGACTATTTTTAGAAAATGTCTGTCTGCGAGTCTGTCTGTGACAAAAATTTTGTGGGGGCTGTATCTCAAGAACTAATGCAGGGAATTTGATAAAACTTTATATTCAGTTAGACATTGATATAAATAGGTGGTGTTTAGTTTTTGGTGTAAATCGCTCAACAGATGGCGATGCTATGCTACATAATTCATGATTTTTGCGATAGCTATATATCAAGAACTAATGCACCGAATTTCACTAAACTTCAGATTCGGTTAGACCTTGACAGAAATAGAAGTTGATTACGATTTGGTATAAATAGCCCAATAGGTGGCATTGCTATGCTACATTTTTTACGATTTTTACGGTAGCTATATCTTCAGAACTAACGCACATAATTTAATAAAACTTTAGATTAAGTTAGACCTTAATATAAATTGGTGCTGATTTGTTTTTGGTGTATGTGAAACATGTATGAGATAGAAGAAAATTTTGGGATTGGCACATCAGACTAGTTTTTTTATATTGTAATCAAATCTGTGAAATCTGACGTTATTTTAGCTTTTGATCATATTTTGATTTTTTTTTTTGGTCTAACCTGTGATAACTGATACATTTTCTGAAATTTCAAATTTCTTGGGGGGCGGCGGTTCCCCCCCAGCCCCCCCCCCCCCCGAAATGGCGCCCCTGGTGTGTATACGTTTTAAAAATAATTAAACATGAATAATACAACTTTTATATTTTATTATTTTATAACAACCAATAATTATAGGTAATTAACAATTATACAATATTGAAATCAGTATTGATTATAATATTGAAATCAGTAATTAATTAACAATGTAGTTAAATAAGGCAAAACAAATTCAATAATGAATATTTAATTTTTAAATATATTCATATTTTCAGTTTGTTAATATTTTGCATTTAAATTATTTAAGTAAAGAATATTGGTTAAGTAAAGTATTAGTTAAGTAAAAGTAATTGTTTAAGTAAAAGTTTAAGTAAAGGGCACAAAAGCTAAAATAATTTGTTCAATTTGACTAAAAAAGGAAAATTAGCATTAAGACAACATTTTAAGCCTAGAAATTATAAATTATAAACTTTATTTTCCATTTCAATATTCTCAAAGTGAGTCATGTTTAACATTATTTTGTACTTTAGCTAATTTTAAATATATAACATAAGGATAAAAATGTAACAGTTGTCAATTTCCTTTTAGGATGCGCACAATAAGATCAAAATAAATCTTTGCTCACTCACAGCCTCCCCCCCCCTCCAAAAAAAAAGATTTGCCACTCCCTACCTCACTAAGGAAGTATTGAAATGGCACACCTGTTTGAAAATTTTATCTCCGGTGCCAAGTTGACTCTCTGTGCCTCTATCCAAAACTATTTATTTTCATATAAAAAAAAAACGTAATTAATTTATCAATAAGACAGAAATAGTTTCCAATTATACGAATTTCATCTAATAAAAAATTGTAAGCATACATACCTTGATATATCTTTTGTAATAAATTTCGTAAATCTTCATATGTTTTAACAACACTTTTCTCATAAAGCATTCGAAACAATCTGGAGTTTCTAAGTAAAAATTTTCTATTACTGTTAAGTTTGCAGCTTTTAAAGATCACGTGATAAGCGTCTTTTAAGTTTAGTCATATATGCATTGCTTGCTTTACAATTTACACTCGCATCATGAATCAGTCATGACCGATAATGATAAACATTGGAGCTCGCAGCAATAAACAGTGTCTCATTTGAATCGATACAACTCATATCAATGAGTAAAGTTGAAAATTTAAGAAAGAAGGAACGAGATTTTGAAATACAGATAATTTCGGTCGAGTTTCTGTCAGACCGAAATTTTGGCAGCAGTTTCGCCGAAAACGAATATTCGGCGAAACTCCGATTTTGCGCCGAAACTGAAACCGAAACCGAAATTTCGGTCGATCTCTAGTTATAACTACAGCTATACCATTTCACCTTCTTCCAATTATTTAGACTCTATCCTTTAACTCCTTCGCTTTATATTTTTATTCCAAATTTGCTATCATCTCTTTTCTTAACATTTCATCTATCCTTTTCATTGTAATCGTTCCTGTATCTTGTAGTTACCACTACATATTAACTTTTCCAACGGCTCAATTTAATACAAGACACTCTTCTCACAATAGACTGGACGTTAACTTGTTTGCAACTCGGAAGCCCTTAACTGACATCAACTGTTCGGCAACTGTTAGGCATTGACGGGAATGCTCTTTTCTGTTTTTCTTGTCTTCTTTGTTCGATAGTGATTCTTTCAAATTTTCAGACACGGTGAGACAAATAATTCTGATAATCGCGAAGCGTTTTGCGGACTGGTCGATTATGTAAAATGTTTTAACAATGCAACCATCCGGGTTATTTTTCTTTTTAATAAACTAAAACCAGAAATTTTATTAAATAAAGAAAATAATTAAACAGCAGATAGAAACAAGAAACATTTCACACATAATTTTTTTGGTTCAAATTATGTTTGTATAATTTGGAAAAAACCGTAAGGTTGGCAACTATGTAATTCTGTTAACCCTTTGACATGGAGTTGGGACGCATACGTCCCAGTGGGCATTTTTTAAAATTCTATTCGTACCACCTTTTGAAAAATAATATTTACCATACTAAGATATTTTTAAGAGAAATATAATCCCAATAAATTTTTTTCTAAATTGTGATTAAATATAAACAGTCCCCACTTCAGACCCGTAATCAAAAAGTTAAAGAACATTATGAGCCAAGTATATTTTTTAAAATATATGTATAAAACTGCACAAAATGATCTTTAGGAAAACATGTTAGCAGATTTCAACACCATGACAATTAAAAAGTTTTCAAGCAAAAGAAAACCAACGTATGGATTAGTATTCCGTCATTAGATAAATTATACAATATCTTTAAAAGTGTAATTTAATTTGTTGAACTTTCTTTTTTTTTCTCAACCGCCACTGGTTAAATTTTTTATAATCAAAGAGACGATCACATTTAACATTCATCCAATTGAAAATAAAGTTTCATTTATTTATTCATTTATATATGTTTTCTTAAATATTCATAGAGTTATAAAAGAAATTTGTTAGTGGTGTATCCATAAACTTCTGGCAACAAAATTATGATCTTACAAAAAGTTAAAAATTACACAATATTTAAAAAAAGTATAATTTAATTTGTTGAACTTTCTTTTTCTCAACTGCCACTGGTTAAATTCTTTATAATCAAAGAGACGATCAAATTTAACATTCATCCAATTGAAAGTAAAGTTTCCTTTATATATGACGTTATTTTCTACTTACCAAAGAGTTCCCAAAACAAACTATAATAGAAAATTAAAACATATAAGTGCTATAACACAAAACACTTTTTGTGTTGAATAAACTTTACTCGCTGGATTATATATCTATTTATATTTTTCACTACAGTTTTGAAAGTATTTTACTTGAAAAGAAATTGTTAATCTAAGCACAAAAAAAAAAATAATTTTTTGGTAATTCTGGAACTTGGTAATTCTATGATGAACTTGTTACCTACAACCGTTCGAGAGTTATCATGTTAACATACATCACTACACAGACAAACCCTTAACACTATGAATTTTTGTCTTTATTGTTATCGAGGGTGGGGGGCTTCCAAAACGGAGATTTGTGTAGAAGAAAATTTTGTGATGGCTACAATATACTAGTTTCAAATCTTAACACCCACTTTTGACACTTTCTTAGAGGCCCATCGATAAAAACAACCTATAAAGCGTTTAATTTGTATGCTTGTTTTTAAATATTCATAGAGTTATAAAAGAAAATTGTGTATCCATAAACTTCTGGCAACAACATTAAGATCTCACAAAAAGTTAAAAATTACACAATATTTTTAAAAGTATAATTTAATTTGCAAAATGTATACATTTTAACGTCTGAATGTGAAAAATATTAAAAACACCAATTAAAATAATTAAATTAATTAAATTATTTAATTATTAAATTATTATGGTCTTAAATTATTTTAATTGGTGTTTTTAATAATTTAATTTGTTGAACTTTCTTTCTTTTCTCAACTGCCAATTGGTTAAATTCTTTATAATCAAAGAGACGATCAACTTTAACATTCATCCAAATGAAAATAAAGTTTCATTTATATATGACATAATTTTCTACTTACCAAAGAGTTTCCAAAACGAACTATAATACCAAATTCAAACTTATAATAAGTATTATAACATTAAACACTCTTTTTGTGTGAATAAACATTAGTACCTGAGTTATATATCTATTTTTTTCACTACAGTTTTGAAAGTACTTTACTTGAAAAGAAATTGTTAATCTAAGCAGAAAAAGGAAATTCTTTGGACATTCTGGCGCCATGTAAAATTCCTTAAATTGAATAAAATTGTAGAATTTTCCCATAAAAATTAATAACATTATCAACATACAAAAACAATATTAATCACGAAAGAATGCAATATTAAAAAGTCCTTCCGGCCTGTACCGAGAGGAAAAGGTAGCTTTCCTATATCTTCGTTTTAAAATTTTAGCTAATGTTACACGAAAACAGCAAGTTAAAATAAGAAACGTTTACAAAAGATTCGTTAATACTGAATTTGAATAAGAAATTCGCCAAATTATTGAGCAATAGCCAAATTGGCTTCATTTATGAAGACTTATTTTGGTCGCCAAATTTGGCGATATTTCGCCAAATGTCGTCAATTTTGCCGCAAATGTCGCCAATTTTGGCGCTAACGGATATGAATATATAGTTTTATGCGTATGATTGGGAAAATTATTACAACAATGAAAGAAAATATATTGCGAGTAATCGCGTTAATGTGCTGTTTTGTTTCAAAATGTCAGCCACCCTAGAATTTCAAACTGCTCTATCTCAGCCATTTTTTAAGATAGAGGTAAACCAAAAAATGCTCTGGAATCCTTGTATCAAGGCCTAAAACTTAATTAAAAAATAAATTTGAATTTTTAATTTTTTTTTATATTTATTTTAGTTTTAAATTTTTAAATGGCCGCCATCTTGAAACAAAATGGCAGACCAAGCTGGCCAACGAACTCGGTCGAGACATTGGTTAGCTTAATACACACAATTAGTTTCATCAAAATTGATTTATAAATACGAGCGTTATCGTATGACATAGGTCAGATATATATATATATATATATATATATATATGGATATATATATATATATATATATATATGCATATATATATATATATATATATATATATATATATATATATATATATATATATATAAACATTTGAACGGAGGGTAGTTTTGGGGTCTGGGGGTCATGATCGGTAAAATATATCGAAATTTTCTGGAACTGCTTTCCTCCGAACGGCTGCAATAGGTAGCTTTATACTTTTTTGTATTGAAAGCTACCTAAAAATCAATTCGAGAAATACTTGCATTTCTCTCTGGTTTATTTATTATCAGAATTTTAAATTTTTGTTTGTGTTGGGCTTTAAGTTATGTTAAAATAAAATTTTACATGCGTCAATAAGAAAAAAAAATTACATAAACTACCTCAAGTGATCTAAAAATATCTGAAATTTACTTAAATAAGATTAAGACTTAAAATAAGATTACTCCTTTCAAAGTTTAAACAAATAATGTTAAAACAAAAGAATTTAACAAGTTTACAGTTTAAAATAATGCATTAATTTAGTTTTCTCTCAAGAGTGTCAAAACGCACAATTTTTTTGCTGTTGTTATCGCTATGATAAGAAAAAGAATTATCGAATAATCCCTTTAACACAACAAAATTTACGTTGAATTAAGTCTAGTTGAGTGTATTACGCACTTAAAAGTGTAAGCGGTTTAAAATCAGAATGGTTTAAGTCGCTTGTTCTTAAATGTATAGTCTAGGCGAAAAAAAAAGAAAAGGGAAAATACCCCCGTCGATTAATTCTGCCACAAACCATCGCAAAGAAATACCAACTGGTTCTAATCGATTAGTATCAACTCCTATTTTTAAATGTTATGCACGAATTACGATTTGGGACCGTCTACATATTAAAAACTGTATTAACTTTCTTTTTACTTTCTTCTACATTTCTTCTATCTTTTACTTTACTTTCTTTCTACAAAGAAGAAAGTATTGGATTCGTAAAAATTTTCGGCTTCCTGTTTTCGACAGGTTTATAGGTTTTAGAAGGCTCTGAACCAGGGTTGTCCGGTTTTTTCCACTCTGGGAAAAACCGTCGGAAAAAACCTGGAAAAAAAACGTCCCGGACAAAATATCATTTTGTCCACTTTAATAAATTGAAAATTCTAAATTAGAAAGCAGAATTTAACAATAACAAAATTGACATAGATCGAATACTTTGTGCGAATCTTAATTCATAAACCAAAAGCAATTACAACGTTGTAACGCACAAATAAGAAAATTGGCATAAAAAACCGCATACCGCCGTTACGACAGCATTTTTAGTGTAATTTTTTATATCCGAATGTATATTATACATATATCAGTTAATATTATAAAAAAGTCAAATGTTTAAATTTTAGTGTAAATTATAACACATATTTTAAAAGTTTTTCAACATTCATTTCTTTATAGTTTTCTTTGCATACCTTTTTTTTTTTTGAAGTTTTATAAAAGATATTGGAATAATCTTCTGTAATCGGGTCACCCGCCAGTTAGCAATATATTATATTGTTGGAAATTTCGAAATAACTGTCGCAGACACACCGGGGTTGACGCCATATTTGTTTTCGCCATTTTGGCTCAGAAAAACCAAGACTCAAAAAACAGAAAAACCCAAAACCCGGTTTTTGCACCCGTTAGGCCTAGATTCCTAAAGCAGCATGTTAGTTGGATTTTATCATGAAACACACATAATTTTTGTTATAAACACACACAATTTTTTTTATTTTAAAACACACACAATTTTCATTATAAACACACACAAATTATTTTATTTTAAAACACATACAATGATTAATTTATTATAAAACTCACATTATCTAATTTAATATAAAACCAATAGAATCTGCTCTACCGGATTGCCATACGAAGCAAAATCTTGCCAAAATCGCCGGATTGCCCAGGCATAAAATCACCATTTTGGCGCCAAACGGATACTCCGGTGCGTCTGCGACATCTGTACCGAAATTTCTTTTATATTTGAAGGGCACTTTGGACGCTAAATCCGATGGGAGAAGATTACATGCAATTAGTACTCAGCAATTAGTAAATTTATGTATTTTCATTATGAAGCAATTAAACTTAGTGACAAATTATCGATTATGTTCATTATAGGGTTTATTTAGACAACAGACTGCAGAATAATCTAGTCTTCAAAATAAAAGAAATTGCAAGACTATTTATTTCTCCGTGTTATTATGCTCATTAAAGAAATGAAAAAAAAAAAAAAAAGCTTTGGTTTAAATATTTACCAAAATAATTATTACTAAACATTTTGCATAACTAACTTTATTTATCATTATCAAGTAGTTTTATTGGTGAAAGATCTATAATTCAGTCAACAGCAATTTGACATTATTTAATGGAACGTAGTTTGGCGCTTAATTACCTTCGTTTTGTAGCTAACTCTGATATATTTGTAACCATATCGCTGCAAAAACTTCTAAGCTTTAACTTCCAGCTTGGCTGTGGACCCGATTACAGAAGACTAGGAAGATTTTATTTGATGCAAACTAGAGTATTATTTTTCTATCAAAATCACATTTCGAAATTTTTTCCAGGTTAATTGTTACATGATTGCAACAGGTATATAAAATGAAAAGGCAGTAAATGTAACGTAATTTTAATTTTATTCAAACAATTCGTCTTTAAAGACCCACTTTTTTAAGATTCACATTTCTTTTAAATATGAAATTTAAAAACTGTTCTTTATGTGCAAGTAATTTATTGTTTTTTTCACTATATTTACTCTGCTGGAATCCAAAGATAGAAAACTGCAGTAGATCTGCCAGAAGATGACGCATATTACGAAATATAATGTAACGCAGAGTGAGATTTTAGTTTAACTACCAGAACCAGGCATAGCGCCAAGCTGAGACGCCCGGAGTTCAAGAACTAACAAACGAAAATTAATAACCCGAACATTATTTAAACTCAATGGTCAATCTCTGCAATGATTGCTCTCTAGCAGCAGGGTGACTAGAGGACATTTTAATTTCTATTGGTCATAACGGTTACATTTGTCTACCAAACTCTACTATAAATGATGTAAAAAAGAGTTGCTTCTTAATAGCCTGAATTTTGTCTAACACCTAAGATAAAATAACAGAGCAATGGCATTCGCATTGTATTGAACAATGCGGAAGGATTTGCCAGGTGAAGGTCCAATTTACTTGAAAATACATGGTTGAATTCATCATTTTGTTTTATTCAAGGTTCATTTGGAAAATTGACCTGTGCAGCGGGCATAGCCTGCTAGTCTTTATATAAAGCAATATTGCTAATTATATTCCTTATGTTTGTATCTACTTCTTCTTCGTGTTCATCAATAATTTTCAAGAAAACATCTTTGTTTTACACATATGTATCCTAGCATTTAATGTGACTGTTCCATCAAGTTTCGTTAGGAAGTTGGGTCATTACACCACCATAAGAATTTAGAATCCCTTTAGCTTGTGATGACTGGAATTGTGAACTATAGGCTAAAATAAAGACAATCAACTCCACCACCGAAAAAATTCATTATGAATATGACAGCCTAAGTTTAAGTTAAGCCTCTTTAGTTTTAATTTAGGTTTTTAGTTTCTGTTCAAGTTTTCAGTTTTGGTTTAGGTTATGATTCAACTTAATCAAAACTGTTTGACATATGCAGCATAAGATTATTTTTTCAGTAAAATATTGCCTAAAATTAACTGTACCAACATGTAATTAACATTTTCTTTGTGAATTTATTAGACTGTGATTAATATGCAGTCATTCTATTTTAATTAAATGATTAATTGAAAAAAATATATTTTATTGTTAACTAGCAATTGTATTTTAGTTCATTTTTAGCCCCTAGGGGACTTTTTTAAGTATATTATTTTTTTTTATGTAACATCGTTGTATAGATACTGACCTGCTCTTTTTATTCCTTGTCTAAATTGTTTATTTTCCGCCCATAGAGGCCGCTTTTTAGCACTATTTTCGTCCATTTCATGTATTACATCTTCGCATTCGTCTTTTTTAATACTTTTCATAATTCTATTAATGTGTTTGGATCATCCTTTTTCCCCCTTAGTCTCCCCCCTTTCCCGTTACTATTTAGTACTTAAGTTCAAGTGCAGCCAGGTTTTTGAATATCGATTGGTAAGGTCTCCTTTTTCTTGTTCTTTATTTTCTAATAGTCGCCTTATGTCTTTGATATGGACTTCAGTTAATTTGAAACATTAATTTTGTTTATTTTTAACGTGTATAGCTGAAAAAATTTTTAATCAATTATGTTTTATATATATATATATATATATATTATATACTATGGGGCTACCCCCTGCGAGCTACGCTCGCCAACCCCCGCTCAGACTTCGAAGCCTCTAAAAACATGACAGCGTGCTTTGTTTTAAAAATATTGGTAAATCTGTAATTGGGTTGCCATGCTTTTAACGTTTTAATGGGGCTTTTTTTTGATTACCATGGCCTCATACACAGCTGTTGCGACAACTGACGACTGTTTTCGGGACTGATAAGTAAAATCAATCACAACTTGAAAACCAGCTTGTATAAAATGGTTAGGTTTAAATTGTGGCTACCTCTCGGACTTTTATAACAACGATCTGTATTCTATTCTTCCTTTGTGTTTAAGGATGAGAAAAATTCCATCTGCTTGTGAATAACATTAAGAACTACGGTATTGAAAAGTACTGTTAAAGACATTTTCAGTAACAGGTTTTAATTTTCTCTCTATTTTAGTGCACCATCATGCACATTTTCATGTTATTTTAAATATGTAAATTATTTATTTTAATTAATATGTATATACAAATTTTCTAATAATTATTTATCATACAAAATTACCTAAATATTTTGTGCATGCATGCATGCATTTATTCGGCATCAATTGATGACATATTTAAACAAATTTGCTATCCGCAATAATTTTACACCTTGTTTATGTCACTTGAATATTGTCCATAAGAAAATCGGGTACTTTTCCAGTGTAGGATCCTTTGCTTTTAGGTTTGGCGTAATTCGAGCTTCGAAAAGGGATAGATTCGTTAATATACATAGATTTGTTGCCAAAAGTTATGAAAACAAACCCAATGAGCTTTTGTTGCTTTTCTATTATAGGGGTCTTGACGCTTTTTTAAAAAGCTTGGCGCAATTCGGGCATCAGAAAGTGAGATTTGGTGCCAAATGACATAAACAGCCATGGAAACAAATTCGACGATTTTTTTGTTTATATGCGTACTTTAATTATACGTATATTATTATTGTTTTTCTATACAAATTACTTCTGATTATATATAAAATAGGATAAATGACATTTTACGATAAACAAATTGTATAAATATTTTTTTGCTCCTTTCTTTTGCGTTTATATAAATGACGTCATTTGGACGAATTTATTCAAAATATTTTCAGTTTATAAATTAAATTAAATGCTGACAGACAATTAAATCCTAACGATAGAAATGTGATTTTTTTTTTCAAATTTCCCTGAAAAACATAATTTAATTACAATCTTGTCTTCATTATCGATTGAAATAAAAGATAAATTCAATTTCAATTTGAAAATGACGAATGAAAAGAAATCAATAAATCCCTATCGGGATCCTTTTCAATTTTTTCCCCTTTTTTGTCATAAAAAAACTGAATAATTAGTTGCCATCATTACAGAAATGTTATTAAAATTAGAAAAAAATTAATATCTCGAAAACTAATTCCAATTTCAAAATTCTATTACCAGTTTTGACATCCGCGGATTTTTATGGAAAATTGGTATTAATTTCACCATCAAGCGTTTAATATTTTATTAAAATTAGCCCTGAAACGTAATCAGTCATTTAATCAGTCGTTTCATAAAATCGTTTCATAAATTCGTTTCATAAAATCGTTTCACAAATTCGTTTCATTAGGATTTTATATATATAGGGTAGATATATAGGTTCTATAATATAGTGTTTTAAGGTATTTCATCCATTTATTTAATACTTTTTGTGTTATTTTACTCATACTTTTGTAATTATTTTCATTATTTATTACTGGCGCTATTTTATGTAAAGTTTTTTAAAGTGCATGATCATCTTAGCACAGGAAATATCCTCTTTCCTGCCTCCCCCCTTCCTTTCTTTGTTCGGCTTTAAATTTTCTTTCTCTATCGTTACTTTGTAATTTTTTGTTTTCATTTTTTTAGTTAAAATATTAGTCAATTTTTCCCTTCCAAATTTATTTTCTCTTAGTCATTTCCAACAGCCTAGGCTGTTAATTTTTGCTATACTCTTTCTATACCCCTTTCCTTCACTGATGTATGGCGAAGGGCTAGTGATGCTCCAAGTTCAGTTTTATTAGTTATTTAATTCAAATTTAGTTACGATTTAGTAGATAATGAAGATGTGCTCTGGTGATGCCTGTTTATCAGAAGTTGTATATCTAGCATAATTCACTAAGTTCGTTTATTGAATACTAGCAAGCTACGCCCGCTACGCTATTCCATTTCTCTTAACGAACTTTTAATCAAACAAAATATTGAAATTTCATAATTCACTCTTATATTTTAACAGAATAATAAGGCTACTATAATTTGTGACTCGTGCCAATATACACGTCAGGACAAGTCGCCCTTATCATTATCTTTTTACGCATGAAGGTTTCGCTATGGTACTCCATTGTAAAATTTGGTGATTTTTGAGATTCAATATTTGAAAAACGGCATAATCATTAGATTTGAAATTTATATCAAGAAAAATACAATTTTTTACCTTTCAAACGCAGTTTGTCTAACAATTTTCTGACAAATACTTTTCGAGATATTATTTTTTTCAGTAACTTCAAAGGTTTCATTTTTCGGAATTAATATGTGGCAACAATTAGCGAAAAACCCAGTCGTCAGCATCGCATAGTTTTTATTAAAGAGGCTGTTGGAGCAAAGATTGTCACCATCAATTTGCCACCATCACTTTTGAAATCGGTTCTGTAGTTCCAGAGATTCCATAGAAATTGTAGTTTAGAATGATTTTAGAACACTTTTCGCTCATTTCAGCCTTTTAAATTTCGATTTTTTTTATTATGATTAGTCTTAGAGAGCATTTACATCTTATAAGTAACTACAATGCCAAATTTCAAATTTCTAGCTCCTTTAGTATAAAAAAGACGCAATTTTCGCAAATTTTTCGCTCCTGCACCCCATTGGGGTTAGTGGCACCGACATAAAATATAGCCTATGTTGGAGCAGGGGTTGTCACCATCAATTTTCCACCATCACTTTTGAAATCGGTTCTGTAGTTCCAGAGATTCCATAGAAATTGTAATTTAGAATGTTTTTAGAACGCTTTTCGCTTATTTCACCCTTTTAAATTTCGAATTTTTTAAAAATTTGTTCCTAGAGAGCATTTACATCTTATAAGTAGGTACAATGCCAAATTTCAAATTTCTAGCTCCTTCCGTACACAAAAAAATCGCAATTTTAGAACGTTTTTCTCTCCTGCACCCCCCTGGGGTTAGTGGTACCGACATAAAATATAGCCTATGTTGGAGCAGGGGTTGTCACCATCAATTTGCCACCATCACTTTTGAAATCGGTTCGGTAGTTCCAAAGATTACCCCCTACAAACAAACAAACAAACAAATAAAAAAAACAATCTTTTTCTCCTTTATAATATTAGTATAGATAAATAATGTAGGAATATAATTCTATTACATCATAGTAATAATTTTATATGTCAAACATATGGAAAATCAGCAGATTTTTATTTTGTCCATTTCTTCCATTTTGTCAGTTTTCGTCCATTTTGTGCAATTTCTTCCGGCGTCCTGGTTTTTTTACAAAAAAGTGGACAAAATAGCAACCCTGCTCTGAACACGATTTGGTGGTTTTTAGAAAGTGTCTGTCCGTGAGTCTGTGTGTGTGTCTGTCTGTATGTGACACAAATTTTTTGGGTGCGCTAACTCACGAACTATTGCGTAGAAGAGGACGAAATTTCATATGAGGTTCTATCCTTATATGAACTGGTTCTGATTAGTTTGGGGGGAAATCCTTCAGGTGGGGTTAACGCAAATCGATGATTTGTTCACTTTATGTGATGCTCCGGTTTATGTGCACAAAATTCAACGAAACATCAAATTTAGAATCCTCTTGATAGGATTAGATTGTCATTCAATTTTAGTTGAGGGAGTGAGTGTCGAATTTCGGTGATTTGTTCAAAATATGCATTGCTTATATCACCATTTTAAATGTATAGAATTCAACTCAACTTCACGCTTAGCAATC
Source organism: Maratus michaelseni (assembly GCA_963931845.1). Taxonomy (NCBI): domain Eukaryota; kingdom Metazoa; phylum Arthropoda; class Arachnida; order Araneae; family Salticidae; genus Maratus; species Maratus michaelseni. Next base: position 286,142,437 of record OZ007587.1, read on the forward strand.
TGAATATAGGAATACATGGTCATTTAATTTTGGTTGCAGATATCTAAGACAGGGTACCGACATTCAATAATTTGCTCAAAAATGTAATGCTTACACCTCCAGTTGAAATTCGAGCAAATCAACGAAAGTATTTATACATAAAATAACGCACTTTTTAGCAATTTTAAAAAAATAACACAAATTTCCTTTCCCCTACAAAAAAACATTAAACAAGAACGTATGGGACATAATGACGTAGCGTGGAAATTTCACAATCTAATTAGTCTTTGCAAATTAAATTATCTACCAGGTACCCAAAGATGAGCTTATTACCTGCGACCATTCGAGAAGTATCTTGTTAGCGTACATTGCTATACGGAAAAAACCTTGGATACTATGAATTTTTGTCTTTATTGTTATCGAGAGTTGGCGGCTTCCAAAACCGAGATTTATGTATAAGAAAGTTTTAAGATGGCCACGATAAACTAGTTTCAAATCGTAACACCCCCTTTTGACACTTTTTTTGAGTTTCATCGATAAAAACAACACTTTAAAAGGTATAATTTATATTTTTTCCCTAAATATTCATAGAGTTATAAAAGAAAATTGCTAGTGGCGTATTAATATACTTCTGGAAATAAAATTACGATATTACAAAGAAAAGAACAGAAAACACAAAACACTCAATGAGTCACCAGTGAAATTATACGTATTTTGTTAATAATACGAACTTTCATTGTACAAATAATTTGTCTACGATTAGACTATTTTCTCGGCTCCTGTAAAATGTGTTGCACAATTACTTATATACAGGGAGCGAAGTTGCTTTGCAAGTGGTTCTGAAAGCCTCAACTGTTTAAGTTTGCGAAAGGAAATACTACAAACCTTGTCGAATAATTTTCTAAGATTTTTTTTCTGCGTATTGTTTGATAACAGAAGACATGTTTCTGACGATTGTGGTCCGTTTTATGTAAAAAATTAATGAAGGTCATAATTCATAATTTTTTTTATTATGAATTTATTAATAATTTTCATAATTAAAAATATGTTTTTAAAAGGTATAATTTATATTTTTTCCCTAAATATTCATAGAGTTATAAAAGAAAATTGCTAGTGGCGTATTAATATACTTCTGGAAATAAAATTACGATATTACAAAGAAAAGAACAGAAAACACAAAACACTCAATGAGTCACCAGTGAAATTATACATTATTTGTTAATAATACGAACTTTCATCGTACAAATAATTTGTCTACGATTAGACTATTTTCTCGGCTCCTCTAAAATGTGTTGCACAATTACTCATATACAGGGAGCGAAGTTGCTTTGCAAGTGGTTCTGAAAGCCTCAACTGTTTAAGTTTGCGAAAGGAAATCCTACAAACCTTGTCGAATAATTTTCTAAGATTTTTTTCTGTGTATTGTTTGATAAAAGAAGACCCGTCGAAAAGTAAAACTTCTCTATATCTCGAAAGCTAATTATTCGAATGAGCTGTAAACTCACACCTATGTTTCTGACGATTGTGGTCCGTTTTATGTAAAAAATTAATGAAGGTCATAATTCATAATTTTTTTATTATGAATTTATTAATAATTTTCATAATTAAAAATATGTTTTTTTAGCCTTTGATATTTTAGAGGGGAAGTTTCCCTTTTCTTTTCGGTAATCAGGCACTGGTTCGTCACCCCTGGTTTGAACACTTTCACTGCATTTAGATCCAATTACAAAAATTATGAATTACACGACTATGAATTTATCAGACACATACAGGGTTGCTACAGGTGATTTCTTTTATACTCTAGTAGTACCACTATTTAAAAAGATTATTATTTATGGTAGATTTTTCAGTTTTTGTATAAGTATATGACAAGGATTATGTTTGGAAAAAGTGGTTCTAACCTTTTAAAATATAATTTGAAAAATAGTCGCCTGTGCCAACCCTGCTCATATGACAACGAACAAGCAGGAACAAGTCCATCAATTAAATATTTTTAATAAAATTCTTATTATATAAATATTTAATTACCCCATACGTCAGGGATGGCGGATCTTTTTATGTGCACGTACTAAAAAATCACAACCAATACCTATCAACATTTTAACGCTCCAAACTTTTAAATATTGCATCAGATACAAATTATATCAAACACTTGTTAATAGAATCTATCACTTTTATCCATTAAATAAATATACACAATAACCAAAATGAGATTTTCTTTTTTATTGGAATCAGTCATTAATTTAATGAATTTTTGATCCGGAAATATTATTCATATAAATGGCACAAACTGCTAATGAGGAAAAAAATACGAACTATTAATTCACTAACATTATTAATGCAACGTCAAAGTTATAATAATCCAAATTTATTTAAAAGTATTAATAATTTATTAATGAGATTTTTGCAGTTGCATGTTTCATAGAGAATGCATCTGTTTCATATTTTGGTACTTTTGTAATACCCCCTACCTACTACGCTCTCCAAAAACTGTTCGGACACCGCAAGCTCTAATTTGCTATGTGTAAAAAAATTGCCGGATTACAAAAGATTGAGAGACATTATCACGACTAGTGGCATCTTCTGTAATAGGTTGCCATTTCCTTTCACTGAGACCGAACCAGAGAAATTGTCATAATTGCCATCTCGAGCAGGCATACCATAGGTTCGTCATCTCTGACATAGGCTATCCTTTATAAAATGTCCTTTATAATAAATGAAAACCGATCATGCAAGAAAAACATTATTGCAAATTAGGATTGTGAAAACTTCCTCATTACTTACTTTTTTTTCTTTGGATCTAGCTGGTAACTATATATTAATTAAAATTTTCAACTGCTGTTTATAAAAACAACATTGGAAATATTAAAAAAAAATCGGGAAATATAAAGCAATGCGCCATTAAATGCATTCAAATAATTATTATAAATTTTAAATAGATAAATAATAATCTGCACAAATTATTTACAACTGCTTGTTTAATTGTTCATTTTTTATTCACTTTTTTCATACATATATTTAATTCAGAACTATTCTAAAACTAATGGCATTCTGGACAATCGATTTACTTTTGTATTAAGATGAGATCTTTGTAATCTTATTGATCTCGATTAATTGCACTAAGTATTCATAAGTCAAGACAAAACTACTTATCTAAGCAATTTTCGGGTTACGTGTATCAGCTTATACTTTTCAGAAATAGCATAGACTGTTTCAGTTCACGATTCAATTTATGGAAAATCAAATTTTTGGATTAAAGTATTATCTTTGTACAAAGTATCTAATACATTCGTTATTCAAATAATAAAGTAGCGCTGCTCAACTTTATTGAATTTTATTGGACTATATTTGTAGTTTAAATAATACTAAAATATGAATTTCCTATACTTTATTAGAAAATTGTACACTTTAAAATTTACAATTTTAATATTGATAAATTTCTAATCTTTTTTATTGCATTTAGCTATAAAAAGTACGCACACATACACTCACACATTTATATGGTGTGTGTGTGTTCGTAGCATTAACTCTGTTCCACAAAAGTCATATCTGGATAAAGCCCTTCATCGAGCCGGGTTTTATCTAAAACTTACCCTACCTATTCGAGTTCGGGCCTGGTTGAGACCTTTTTTTTTTTTTTTTTTTTTTTTTGTTCTGGTCTGGTTACTATTTATTAATACAAATTTTCAACGACTATTTATCAAAACAGCATTGGACATACAGAAAAATTGTTAAATATAAAAAAATGCACCGCTAATTCCATCCAAATTGTCCCACCCATTATAAATTTTAAATAGATAAATAATAATCTGCTCAAGTTATTCACAACCATTTTTTTTTCATTTTAACTATACAAAGATTAAATCCAGAACTATTCTAAAACTAATGGCATTCTACGGACAATTGTTTTGCTTTTGTATTGAGATAAGATCTTTGTAATCTCATTGATCTCGATTAATTGCAATAAGTATTCATAAGTCAAGACAAAACTACTTATCTAAGCAATCTTCGGGTTTCGCGTATCAGCTTAGACTTTTCAGAAATAACATACAATGTTTCAGTATGATTTGTTTCAATTCACGATTCAATTTATGGAGAATCAAATTCTTGGACTAAAGTATTTATTATCTTTGTACAATGTATCTAATACTACATTCGTTATTCAAATAATAAAGTAACGCTGCTTTATTTTATTGAATATAAAATTCACTTTTGAGTAATTTATGGAAAGAAAACACGTTTTTGTTTAGAAAGCAACAGTTTCACCGTAAGAAAAGAAACACAGTTGTGGGTATTATTTTTAGGTAGATTTAATTACAGAAAGTAAGAAGCTACCAATTTGAATGATGTGCAAAAAAATTTTAATTTAAAAAGTGTTCTCCCTAAGTATTCGGCCTTGATTCAAGGGTTCTGGAGCATTTTTGTTTCGCCTCTATCTTAAAAAATGGCTGAGATATAGCAGTTTGAAATTTTAAGGGAGCTGACATTTTGAAACAAGACAACGGGTTAAAAAATAAAGGATTCGTCATAAACGGTTTTAATTTAGGAGTTTTATTGAACGTGGTTTCTTGCAACTTTTCTTTCATTATTGCAACCATTGTGTTTCGACTCTCATACGCTTAAAACTACATAGTCATATCCGCCAGCGTCAAATACTTGGTGAACTATATATTTTGAAACTTCCATTGAAATTCAATATTAACGATATCTGGAAATCTTCTAAAATCGGGTTCACAAATTTTAGTTTCCTGGGTTTAAGTTAAATTAGCTGAATTCTTAAAAGAAAGACATAGAGAAGTAATTTTTTCCTCAACGTAAAGACCGGAAGAACTTTTTTTAATACAGCCATTAGTTATAACGTATATCTAAAGTTAAGTGAGAAGGAGTGGGGATGGGTATTGAGAAATGTTGATTGTTTCGAATCTCAATTTTTCTGAAATTATAAAATAAACGATTCTGTCGTTTTTAAAACAGGAAAGGTTAAAATAATATGCGATTTAAACCGATCTTTTGTCTACTATTTCCTGAAAATGTGCATTTTATTTATCGAAAAACAAAAACATCATTGCAGTATTAGAATCAACATGTCTTCGTTTCAACAAAGTCAGTTTCAGATTATTATATTTTATATGATTAATAATATTTTCTGAATTCAGTTGTATTTCTTATCTAAATTTGAAAATTTGTATTTTTAATTAATAAAACTTACAAAATTTTAATCATTTATTTCTGGATTTCTAAGATATTTTTCCTCTAATAACAATGATATTTCCTAACATAAGGGAAAATTCATATGACCATCGTGACGTATTATGAAGAGATGCTAGGAAACCGAAGGTTTTTTAACGCTTTTTATTTCACGGTCACAGACACATAAGAAACAGATACTGAACTTTATTCCGTATCTTCTGTCCGATTATTACAGAAACTTTGCATAAAGACTAGATTGTGCGATTAGATGAAGGACTCCGAAATACAATTCTTGTATTCGACCTGACTTAACTAAGTCAGAAGTTTGTCCAGAGTCTTAAACACTCACGGAAAAAGTCCTTCCTATTCCGAATTGCTCCAAGCGGCCCTCCGGGTGATCCTGACTCGGCCCCTTCAATGGAGAAGATGACCGGGAGCCCGGCATGACGGGGGGCAGGAAAATGGACGAATAGCCACCTCAACGTGGTGCGCCGGTGGTAGAGGGGCGTCAGAAAAAACCGGAGGTGCCGTAAACGTTCGGTGACGTGGAACACCGGACCTGGGCTTTCTCCCACATAAACGCAGGTTCTCTGCGGCGTGGAGACTCCGCCAATGTTGGGAAACCCCTCCCTAGGGGGTGGAAGGACGCCTCATAGGCTAAACGCAGTTGCTCGACCAGGACCCTCCCCCTGGTCGAGTTGGGGACGCTGAGAAACATAGTAGCGAACGGCGATAGGGCCATTTTTCCCAATTTATCCGGGACGATGACGGAGGCGAGATTGGACTCCTAAGAGTAAGTTGCGTGGAGGCTCTGTTGTGACGTCTGGTCAGTGCGTGAGGCGGCGTGAAGCAACCGTCGATACTAGCAAGCGGCAGAGCGTAGATACCGGCATGGAAGCGTGTTAGCTGCATGGTCCGCATCCACCACGTCACCCGCTGCAGCTGGAGTAGTTGTGTGTCGACCTCAATGGTCGGGCAGAAAGGGGATTGCCCGTTCGTACAAAGTGTGGTACGTGTCGTCCTCGGAGCCACTCAGGTCACTGAGGCTCGTATCGCCTGCTTGGGAGGGTGTAGTTTCTTTATCTGGACTATCCGATTACGAGTAACCGGACCGATGGCTCGCCGACTAACGCGGCGGTGATCAAGCCAGAACTCGAACCCTGGGTCGAAAACTAATCCAGCGTGTGTTTGCGTAGTAGGAGCTTTCTGAGCCCGAAGGACGCGTCGGTTGGATCAGCAGGACTCATTGAACCAACTTTCAAGCTACCAAACTCGATCGAGACCGCCTCTCCGACGCTTTAGAAAGATCTTTCTAGTGCTCTTCAGAGTCCGATAATGGTGCCTAACTTAACTTTCCGTTGTTGTCTAACATTTGTTGTGTTTTTGTTTTTGTTATTGTGTGCTTGTTTTATATGTATTTCCGAATGACCCCCTATTGAGTCGACCGTGCTACGCTGGCGTTCTGCCGTCGGAGTTTGCCGGAGGGAAAGGTTTAGGGTGCCACGCGAAGACAACGTAAGCCAGGACGTGTCTATGCGTTCTGGAACACCTTTCCTCGAGGTCCCGGGCTGACGAAAGGCCCCTTCTTCTCGCCGCTGCCTATGAGGCCAATCGTTTCCTCCCTCCATAGGACTAGATGTTCGGAAGCTGCAGTAAAGCAAAAAAAAATCAGTTGTTGTCGAACCCGGCTTGAGTCCTAGGGCTCGGTTTCCTCATTTGGATTCCGGCTCCGAAGCTGTCAGGCGATTTACCATCGCAGCGTTATCCAACAGAGCATTTTGCTGAAATTTTAACTGAAATTTTAATGAAATATGAGGATAGAATAAAGTTAATATTTGGAATTATTTATTTAACGCACATAGCTCTATGGAATGTAAGTATAGAAGGTTTTGTATTTAAGGTTTCTAAATTTAAAAATATTTTAATAGGTCAGAAAATTAAGTACATATGAAAAAAAGTCTTTACCGTAAAAAAACAATCAATTATTATAATGGTTCTTTTATTTCTGGAACATGTGGAGTTAAAGTAAATATTTGTAATTAGTTAAGACTGGTTCTGTGTTTTACTTATATGAGTTTTTACTTTAAACAATTTCTTCCCTGGCAGTTTTGAGAAAGATAAATGTTATGTAGTTAGTTCTATAGTTAAAATAAATAGTTGTAATTCTTGTAAAGTCGAAAGGAAAAGTTTGCGTTTTCAGCAAATATTCAAATATTTTTTTGTAATCATAAACTTCTATTTTTATTAACTCTTGATATTTACAATAATTTAGTAGCATTATTTATTTAATTAGGTAATGGCAATTATTCATTTGAAAAGCTTTATTAATCTAATTTAGTTCTTTATCAATGTTGAATTCAGTGGGTGACCCGGGGGGATATGTCCTGACAGACAATTATTCCCACGCGTTTTATGTTTCAAGATGCAACAACAGTACAATAGATCCACGAAAATACCTAATAAGTATTCTTGACGAGGAAGAAATTACACCAAACCTGCAAATATTCGCAAACGACTCCAAGACAGAGATGGGCACAGCTTATGCATTCTGTGTATTCTAAAATTAGCATAAAATTTTTATACAGAAAGTTAAATTACAGCAACAAAGTACAATATTTTAAGCCGAATTACTGGCTATTGAAGTAGCAATCATCTGGACCATTTCCTCAAATTTTAATTATATCCTAATTATAACAGACAGTCTATCTGGCTTTGAAACATGAAAATTCTTCGGATTTATTTGTAATAAGTATCTTACAGAAACTACAAGAAACTTCACCTTAACGAAATCAGCACTTCAAAAATCGCTGAAGTAATCTCTCAAAATTGGCAAGCGGAATGGGACTATGGAATTACAGGGATATATACTAACACGTTATTACCGAAGGTTAAAGAAAATTTTATTCTTCAAAACAGAATTTTATATATATCTTCACGTCAAACCATGACCCATCCCCCAGTTGCCTAGCAAAATTTGGTAGATCACCATCCTCCCGTTGCGTTTGGAGCCCAATTGCTATCTCCCTACACTACATGTGAGACTGCACCCTAACCTCCACGTATCGTCTAAGAAAACAACACAGATGAACTTGTCTAATTGGTTTGCCTATATTTTAGCGAAACTATCACTTTTACAAAAAATTATCGACTGTGTTCATCTTGTGGAGTACAATAAATTAATCATCCAAAACCCTCATGCTACAGAAATAAAAGCAGAGAAAGAACTAATACAAAATGATTCATAGGAATATACTTATTAAACAGAACCTTCCTACAGATATTGACAATTCAACTGTATTATTTCTTTCTTTTTCTCTCTCTCTTTTCTTTCTTATGTTTAAAATATAAGCGTTGGTAAGTGCTCGCACAGAATAAGAATTTGTCACTATTTTAATTTAGTTAAAGAATTTGAAAATATTTGAATTTCGTAAAGTGTATGCACAGTAAAAAAGTAGAAAATTAGGTTAAAGAATCTGTTAAAATGTATATACACTATACAGTTCAGCCAAAGCATAGTATGATAATTTGTATAAATTTTGTTAAAGAATTTTTTTTAAATTTTATAAAAGTATTTGTACATATTGGTTTAACTGCAAGTATAGCATTTTTAATTTAAATCAACGTATAGGAAAAAAATAGTATAATATAAGTAAAATATAGCATAGTGCAAGCAAAGAATTCTTTATTTTTCTAAAAGTCAAAAGTACATTTTTACATTTTTATTTTAAGGTTTTTGTAAAGATTGTTTAAATAATAAATATTTTTGGTTGAATTGCGTGACCAGAAAAATGGTTCTATCATATATGTTTATTTATTTCGGCGAAGTTACAAAAGCGGTATAATTTTTTGTCAATTTAATACTTTAACCCTACTATAATTAGTCTTACTGTGCATCAGACTTTAACAGTTGTGAAAATCTCAATTAGAATTGTTGATATTGAAGGTTCAGTTCAAGAATAATATGGAATATTGCTATATTATTGTATACTATTCTATTTTGTATAATATTCTGCATACCGCAATTGAAAATGCACTTCCAGCAATTATCGCTTATAGACAGTACTGTAACCGAATTATTTTGTGTGCCCCTGTAAATGAACGATAAATGCTACGCACGCCATATTCTAAAGTAAGTATCTTGTTGTACACCACGGTGACGCATATCAATTTCAGTATGTTTGAAAAAGCATCATATAATTCAAATAAATCGTAAACGATTTTTTCCCTTAGGCTGTAATGTAACGAAATTATTTAGTGTCTCTGTAAATGAACTATAAGTGCTAAACACATCGTTTTCAATAGAGGACATGCCATAGTAAACCTCAATAACATAGATCAATTAAATGGTAATCCCACAATATTTACACGAGTTACAGCATGAACAGACAGACAGACAAGCCGAAGTCATAAACACTTTTCAACTACACTGCAAAAAAAAATCCTGAGGTTACTAAAATTTTTTTAGTATATTTGTATTCCACAGATCTTTTTAGTAACCGGTACTATAAAACGGAATCGTTGCTAGCTGTTTTCTAGTAATTCTTACAGATTTTCTTGTAACTGTGCAAGAATATGAAAAAAAATTTTTAGTAATTGCAAAGATCAGTGAGAAAAACTAAATTTTTTTTGTAGATCAACCTTTTTTTTTTTTTTTTTAACAGTGTGCGTTGGAAAATCTTAAAAATGCACAAAAATGCTACGTTTTGTTTAATGACTAATATTTATTAGACAGTATTTTGTATATAAATTTAATTATTTTTAAAAACATAAAAATATAAATGAATTAGTTTTAAAAGTTTTTATAAAGAAAATCATATACAAACAGGGAAAATTTTTATATTATATGTCCCTGGGAAAAGTAGCATCCTATCTAAAGAAATAGCATTCATATCATTTCAACTTCAAACATATCAGTCACTCCAACCTTTAAACTACATCAACACATCATATTTTTTAAAGAACAATGTAAATTTCATTCAGCAGAAGTAATTCTTTATCATATTATGATTTGTGAAATATTAGAAAATTTGTTTTCTCAAAAAATAAAATAGGGAACATTATAAAATCGTTGTCAATGAGAATTTTCCAACAGATATTTTATAAGGTTTGCGAAAGAACGGGAAGCAGTATATCAGTATATCATTAATAACTTGTTTCGTATGTTATAAATAGCGATATTTCCTTTTGCTGACAAGCTAAAAGTAGGTCATAACTAATATTTCACAATTTATCATTTATCTCTTGAATTACAAGCAGTTTACGCCAAATTATATCCGACATTTTTAATGCATATTTCCAACATACAAATCGAAATCTACAAATTGTATTTAAAGTATATTTTCTAATTTATGAAGGTTGGTTGGTTGGTTGGGGTTAATTAGCCCAGTTCAGAGTAATTTATATAGGAAAGAAAAATGGATTTATTAATAAACTCTAGAACACGTTTTGCATATTTAACAAAATCTGGTTGTATACTGATATAGGCTTTGCTTAGAAATACTGTAAAAAGCACGTACTATCAGATATTTTCTCAATAACAAATCAATACAACAGCCACTTAGAATGATCGGTTCTTGAGACATGAAATTCAGAAACAATCCGAAGATATATATTTCACTTTACATTAATCTTGAAACCGCACGATGAACGTGTATAGTTTGCAAAATAACTGTTGTAAAATAAGTTACTGGAATCTCGTAGATGAGGTTATAATTTATAACAAAGAGATGCTATCGAAAATCATAATGAGACAAATATTTTTGGGAAAACTGATAGACTTTCAACTCTGATTATCATTTGCATGTATTACATATTAAACGGGAAAGTTTCTTCATATACCACCACGAAAAAGTCGTTGTCCCATTTTAAACATGGGCCGAATCAGTTAGGAAGTCGATGCTTACAGCCAAAACTTCAGTTTCATTTATTAAAAATTAATAAGATAGTATCAAAGATTAAATAAATTTTAGTAAAAAGTATTTTAATAATTAGCATGAGTCTGTTCTTATATTATACAGCGCAAAGAAGTACTTACATTTGACTACCGTTATTTCCGAAAAATAACCTTTGCCTTACTGAATCGTAGAATTCTGGCAAAAATTATTATTTTGAGGCAGAAAAAAATAAACGCATCCTATGACTTCGAACACAGGGCTCCAGTTGATAAAAAGTCGATTAGAGCAGACCTTAAAGTGACACAATATTTATTTTTTGAAACATTCAGAAATAACAGGAATTTACAGGAGTAGATAAACACTATTACTTAAATAATCACAGCAGGAAATTCAGAAGTAGTAAGTAACCAATCGAAAACAGAGACAAAAAATGTAAGCTCAATCAAAGGTTCTTTTTTGTTTTCGTCAAATTTCGACTCAAAATCTGAGTTTTGGCGAACATTCGGCTTCGGTGAAAAAACAGACGAACTTTTGGTGCATACCGAAATTATAGTTGGATCTCATAAGTACGTGCATGTAAACAAACATTCCATAGAGTCTTCAGTTATTTTCCCATGATGCTATCATTGTTTGATGATTCAAACAGAAATGAATCGCTTAGTAATAACAATATATAATTTTCATTCTTTGTTATAATAAAAAATAAAACAAAATGTGCAGACTAAAATACCCTGATGGACTTTCAAGTTGCACAGTATCTGAATGCCAAACAATCTGTAAGAATTAATTATTATTTCTTTTCTTTATAATCTTTTTGATACTTGCATTTGTTTTTGAAAGAAAAAATAATACCTTTTTTTTTTTTCAAAGAATGTATATTTAACTTTATGAAACATTTTGTAGCGTGGTCACGCTATAGATATTCATAATGAACTTTTTGCTAAAAATAAACCTTTTTCTTAATTAGTGATTTACTTGATTATTATCTATAATCAACCCCTTATTACAAATGCTGTTTATACTGCTATATTTGTGTTCGACAAAAAATGTCTTTTAAATGCGACATCAATTCCTTTTGAAGAGTAAACTTAGTGATCGCGCATATACATAGATAAAAGTGTCTACCTATAAAGGCATGCGTGTTCGTGAACATTTAATTACTAACATTTTTGTATGTATGTATATATTAACAGCTTAAAATTTAATTGTTGAGAGTTTCGTTGTCGTTTTCTGTCGGAAAGACAAAAATTCTGTTTCGGCCATAAAAACTAGTTTTGGTCGGGTCCTACATAAAATGCTTCTTGTAATCATCATCACAAAGCAGTTTTATCTGCCTTGGACACCTGAACTAACCCAAATGCTTCCATAACAACTGAACTTTTCCATAGGAAGACCGATAATTATGCAGGATGAATCTGAACTCATGGGCAGAATGGACAAAATTTAAGGAGATACAGAAGACAAACTCAAAACACCATACAATGCATTTTTGCAACTCAAACCGTCAAGAGCTACGGGGTACTCTTTCTGATTGTGGAAAGAACCTTGCTTACTACACCATATATAGTAAATGATTGCTGATGTTATTTATGCAAAATATTGTTACTAAGTAAAATACTAATATGGTTGAAAATTAGAAGACGAAATTATAAATTTGCAAAGTAAATAACAATTCACCCTTCATTCACCTTTTTCCTTAAATTCAGATCTCTTTCTGACAGTGTCGAAATTTTGCCTTTGTGGTAGAACTGAGCTGATCTGAAAGCGAAGATGTCATCTGCATCTTTGAGTGGCTTTCAAAAGCATTTTCCTGTTTGCTTTAATATCTCCTGAATATTACGTAGGTGTTGCATTTCATTCTAATTGATGTATTATTTTTCGTGTATTTGTGTGTTATATTGATGTGGAACACCACTCATTCACCGTTTTGGATAAATCCATTGGGCAATTTGCTTCAACTTAAAGTATTGAACAAACTGATGTGATACTATAAAAGCATAAAAAACTTCTTAATAACACCATAAAAATAAGGAATGCGCAAGGTCTTTCGAAAGAACTTGCGCATTCCTTATTTTTATGGTGTTATTAAGAAGTTTTTAATGCTTTTATTTTGCTTCAATTTCATAAGGTGCGAACGTTAGATATCTGAGTTTACCTTCTTATGTACAAGATCATAATAAAAAATACCTTTGTAATCTCATCAGACACAAAACATAATTTTACATGCTTTTCTGTTTGCTAAAGCGACTTTGAGGGTTGACTTCAGCGTTCCGGGCTGTCGCTCCAACCACTGAGCCACTCCGACCAAATCCTGAGTCTTCAATTTCTCACTAATAAATCATGTTGGAGAGAAAGTCACCAGCCATCTAACAGACAGCCTTGATGACAGGACAACGGTAATAGATTTTTACTAATCCACCGATCTGCGAATATATATTAAAATACACATAAACAACGCCTCCATTAAGCATTTAAAGATATACAATTATTATAATATAGACATACAAACAAGTTTGTGATAGTGATTACCAGAAGAATTTTATGTAGGACCCGACCGAAACTAGTTTTTCTGGCCGAAACATAATTTTGGTCTTTCAGACAGAAAACGTCAACGAAACTCTCTACAATTAAATTTTAAGCTGTTAATATATACATACATTCAAAAATGTTATTAATTAAATGTTCACGAACACGCATGCCCTTATAGGTAGACAGTTTTATCTATGTATATGCGCGATCACTAAGTTTACTTTTCAAAAGGAATTGGTGCCGCATTTAAAAGACATTTTTTTTCGAACACAAATGTAGCAGTATAAACAGCATTTGTAATAAGTGGTTGATTATAGATAATAATCAAGTAAATTACTAATTAAAAGAAAGGTTTATTTTCAGAAAAAAGTTTATTATGAATATCTATAGCTTGACCACGATACAAAATGTTTCATAAAGTTAAATAAACATTCTTTGAAAAAAAGATATTATTTATTCTGTTATTCTATTCTATTATTTATTCTGTTATTCTATTATTAATATACCTATATGTCTGTATTATAATAATTGTATATCAATTATTTTGTTGTCGTTTTTGTTTGTTTCCGGTTTTATTACTTTTATTTTCAAAAGCTAATTTCATTTCGTGATGGTTAAGAAGCATGTCATATTCTCAATAAGTATTCTTGTAGTTTATCTCTGACAGAATGATCTTCGATTTTCTCCGAACATCCTGCCGAAATTTTGGTTCTGGTGGTCGTCTAAATTAAAAACTGGACTCGTCTAATGTTGCATGACTCACACGACAACTAGAGATGGCCAAATATTACATTTTCAGATGTATACATTTGCATTACACTACAATCGCAAGCCTTTACAAATGAAAAATTTTACTTTAAGTTCTTGAAAAATATATTACATTTTATTTATTGAGTAATATATATAAGACATTATTCTGTATATAGTTTTTAATTAAATTTAAAAACAAAAATCTAAATGAATTTGGTTTATTTTTTTTACTATGCAAGAAAGAAAAGTACATATAAACAGGGAAAGTTTTCATATTAAATGTCCCTAAGAAAAGCACACCATCCTGTATAAATAAATGGTTATGCATATCAATTTCAACTTCAGACATATCAGTCATCCTACAAAATATATATTCCAACCTTTAAACTAGATCAACACATTTTATGTTTTTAAAGAGGAACGTAAGCTACATTCAACAGAAGTAATTCTTTTTTATATTATGATTTATGAAGTAATAGAAAATGTGGTTTCCTAAAAAGATAAAATAACGAACGTTTTTAAACCGTTGTCAGTGAGAATTTTCCAACAGATATTTTATAACATTTGAGAAAGAACAGAAAGCAGCATATCATTATTCTTATTTTATAAATAGTGATACCATATTTTTTACTGATAAGCCAAAAGTAGGCGATAAATAAAATTTCTCGATTTTTCATTTATCTCTCAAATTATAAACAGTTTACGCCAAATTCTATCTGACATTTTTAATGCATATTTTCAGCATGCATATTGTATTTAAAGTATATTTTCTAATTTATGAATATTCGTTGGTTTGGGTTAATTAGCCTAGCCCAGCCCAGAGTAATTTTCATAGGAAAGAAAAAGTGGATTTATTAATAAAATCTTGAACAAGTATTGCATATTTCCAAAAGCTGATTGTAAAACTTTATAGGTTTTGCTTATAAATAGAGTATAAAGCACGTACTATCAGATATCTGCTCAATTAGAAATCAATACAACGGCCACTTAGAATATTCGAAACTATATATATGAAATTCAGAAACAATCCGAAAATGTACATTTCACTTTACATTAATCTTGAAACCGCATGATATTCGTGTATAGTTTGCAGAATAACTTTTGTAAAATAAATTAATGGAATCCCGTAAATGAGATTATGATTTAAAACAGAGGTTCCCAAGGTGTGCTCCGTGGAGCCCTTGGGGCTCCGCCTATACTTTTCAGGGGCTCCGCGACGTTCAGGAAAATAAACAAAACATGAAAGAAATTAGCATATTGCAAGGGAAAATTTTTCGAAAGTATGTAGGAACTTGTGTGTGTGTGTGTGTGTGTGTGTGTGTGTTAAAAATAAATACATCTATCACTGGACTGAAAAATACTATTATATATATTCTAAAATTATATAAAAATTTACATTATAGATGTATTTATTTTCTATATAATATTTTTGGTTTGAACTACTTTATTTTATGTTTCTGCATTTAATGTGTCTTAAAAATTCGATTAAAAATAAGCTAGAAGAAATAGTATTCTGAATCGAATGCACAACGTGAATCGAAACAGCGAAAGCACGCCAGTGCTGTTATCTCTGCTTGCCGAACAATAGGGAGAACAGTTTTGTTCTTTGGATCTCTGCCTATTCATATGTTTATACTTAGAGTTATTTTTTGCTTAGTAATCAGGTTCTAACGTCCTACTGAGGTAAGTGTGTCTCACATTGTTTGTTTTCTTTCGCTTCACTCTTTGCGATTTGTAAAATGAGGTATTTTATACTCCATCACTTGCTATATTTACTGAGAATTGTGTTAGTTAAGCTTTGATTGTTTCAGTGATAGACTTATAATTGCTTTTCGCTTTTCGTTAATATTTTAATTTAAGTGGTTTAATCTCAAATTTCATGTTCTATTTCTATTTAAAATTCAAAACTGAACTTTAATATCTTGAATCTGTTTATGTCATTTGTATATGTAAATTTTCTATACTGTTTTTCATAGTAAAACATTTTATGTCGATTAAAACGCCTCTTTTTGTAACATTTTGTATCATTTAATAAACCCCTCATCAGATTCATTTAATATTTGTATACGTTGTGTATATAGTTTTCATTTTTCTTTTTGTAACTTTAATTCCTTTAATCTGTTTATTTTTTTTATTAATTCTTAGTTATTCAAATTTTCTATGCTGTTTTATATAATTGTACGTAATTTTTAAATCAATGTATGTTGCTGAAAACGCATTTTTTTAACATCTTGTATCACTTAACACACTAACAATCTAAACAATTGCTCAGCTCCACCCTTTGTTTAGACTTTTTGTCAATGAGTGCCCTCCCTGATATAAATTTAACCGTGCCCATATATCCCGTTTTGTTAGTAAAGTTTTTCTACTAGTTGCAGTTCTTTTAACATGGGTAATTTTTAACCGTATATCTATTTTGAGGCAAAAACAATGGTGACAGAAAGTTTATTTCGAAACTATAGTTAATAGCTAAATACTTCAAATAAAACATCCAAAAAAAGTGAACGATGCTGCACCTAACAATACAGGTTATAGATTTTGCCCCGCCCACTTAAACACTAAAACGATGATCTGCTTCTAAATGTATTTTTAAAAAATGGTTCAAAAGAAGAAGCTCAGAGGCAATGTGTTTTCGTTGCATGTTTGGAAGTACTAGAAATGTAAGGAAGGACGAAAAGATAATCCGTAATAGCATGATTCTCTTACGGGGGGCGGGACTATCGAAAACGTGTTATATAGTTATTCATGGGCGACTGGGCCTACGCATTTTCTTTTTTTTCGCGAGTAGCCTATTGGGATAATACAAAACTCTCTCTCTATAAACGAAAACTGTATACAACTTACCTTTTTTTCTCTGCGTGTGTGGTTTTCGCCATAAATAATTATAGTTTCACGTAAGCCCCAATGCAATGCATGATCTAAACAGCGTTACCATTTTGATCTTTAATTCCGAGCTCATACTGGAAATCCCGAAAGATTATTTTTTTATTTTAAAAATGGATGTCATTAACCCCTTAACAGGATTGCTCGAACGTCGCTCGGGTAAGAAGAATTTGTTTTCTTCGTTACTAAAAGCTTTCAGAAACCAAAAATGTTTATCTATAATTTTTGCTGTATTTAGCGGACATATCTCGATTATACAAGGCGGATATTTCAATACTAAAAAGTGGTTTTTAGTCATTATTTTGAAATTATTGTGTCCAATAATAGTAATATTAAATAAAACTGTTAAGGGGTTAAATAATAGCAAATTTGATTTTCAAAATTTCTAATGTGAATTCGCAATTTCTGTATCAAGAAAAGGGTCAAATTGAGAACCTTGGCCCCATGTTGGAAACTACAGGTACAGACTCTTATTCATCAGATCTTTCTCTGCTCCATAGGCATAAAAAACGCATTAATTTGTAAACCATAGCTTACCGTGGGGTTAAGGGGCTCCGCTTTAGAAATTCTTCCCAAAAAGGGCTCCGCGGGCCCAAAAGTTTGGGAACCACTGATTTAAAACATAGATACTATCAAACATCATAATAAGACAAATATTTTTTTGAAAGAGTGGTAGGCCTTCAACATTATTTGCATGCATTAGATGTTAAGAGGGAAAGCATCTTCATATACAACTATGAAAAATGGTTTGTTACACTTTAAACATGGGCCGAATCAGTTAGGAACTCGATCTTGCAGCCAAAACATCAGTTTCATTTATAAAACAGTAATAAGATAGCGTAAAAGGGTAAAAAAAATTTAGTAAACAATCTTTTAATAATTAGTAAGAGTCTTATCTTATATTATTAAGCACAAAGAAGTGCTTACATTTGACTATCACTATTTCCGAAAAATAACCTTCGCCTTACTTAATCACAGAAACGTGGCAAAAATTATTATTCGGATATAGTGGTAGTAAAAAATAGGCACCTCTACGCATTCTGTGATTCCGACTCAGGAGTTTGATTCGATGAGAATAGAGCAGTTCTTAAGGCGATACAATATTTATTTCTTGAAATATTCAGAAATAACAGGAATTTGTTTACAAAAGCAGATAAACACTATTACGCAAATAATCACAACGTAATGCAACATAAAATTCAAAAATAACTATTTGAAAACTGGGACTTACAATTAGAATCCAACCAAAAGTTCTGCTTCTTCTCAAAATCTGAGTTTTGGCGAACATTCGGTTTGTGACAAAGCAGCCAAACTTTTGGTGCATATTGAAAGTATAGTTGGATCAATGGCATGCATATAGAAAAACCTATGCACAGCCCATCCCATAGAATCTTTGGATATTTTTCATTGACACTATCATTGTTTGACGGTTCAAGCAGCATTGATGACAATAAAGCACTGTGAAAATAATATTTTTTATTCTTTGTAATAATAAAAAAGAAACCAAGATGTGCAGATTTAAGTACACCGATGGAAGTTGAAGTTACACTGCATCTGAATGCTAAAAAATCTATAAGAATGAATTAACATTTCTTTTATGTATAGTCCTTTTGATACTTTCATTTGTTTCTGCAAGAATACAGAATATATCTTTTCAAAGAATGTTTATGTAACTTTATGAAACGTTTTGTATCGTGGTCAAGCTATAGATATTCATAATACAATTTTTGCTATAAATAAGCCTTTTTTGCTAATTATTAATTTACTTGATTACTATCTATAATCAACCACTTATTATAATCACGGTTTGTACTGCTGTACTTGTGTTTGACAAAAAAATGTGATTTAAATGCGACACCACTTCTTTTCAATTTCTTTTCTCAGTGATCACGTATATGCATAGATAAAAGTGTACATAGATCTATGTAGATAGTGTGTATAGAGTATGTAGTATACAGAGTATGTAGATAGTATGTAGATAGAGTATGTGTGTTCGTGAACATTTAATTAAAAATGTTTTTGTCTGTATGTATATTGTTATGAATTTTGTAAATATTTCATTCTTTTTAATTTATTTTATTTTATTATTGTGAAAATTGAAGTATTATTAATGTATTTCCTATTGAGCATCATGTAACTCAATGCTAAAGGCCTCAGGTGCTTTGCAAGAAAAACAACCTTACAGCATCGGTTTTATAATGGAGTTCTATTGGAAAATCGCCAAGGAATGGGTTTATCGCCAAGTTGGCGATGGTTTTGGCGACTTATTTTTGTCGCCAAATTTGGCGATATATCGCCAAATGTCGCCAAATTGGCGACGGATTTGGCGACTTTTTGTGCAACCCCCCCTTATACCTTTACATTGGGATCCTTTCTCGTTTGGGGTACTCTATCGAGAGTTGAAGCACTTTCTGGTAATTTCTAGCATCCGAAAGCTCTGGAAAATTCTACAGTTATCTTTAAAGCCTATATAAGGGCCTCCGACCAGTTCAGTTCAGTTAGTTCTCTGTCAAATGCGATTGAATACGCACGAGAGGCTTTGCATTGAGAACTGTGTTTCTCTGAGTGATTTTGTATTTGATTCGCCGTCTTGAGCAATACGCTATATTGTTCTGTGTGAAATTTTGCTGTGCTGTTACTAGATTTGAAGATTACTGAATATTTGTGTCTTTGAAAAGATATAGGTGTATTTATCGAACTGTTTGGAGTAAATAAAATCTGTTGATTGTTCTTATATATTGGCAACAATCCTTTCGAACCCCGAGCTCACAACATTTGGTGTCAGAAGTGGGATTGAATGCCGATTACCAGAGCAATGGAGGCGCAATTGACTAAATTGTTGGAGAAATTAGGAGAGATGGATGAGAAAATGACTGCGAATCAGGCTGAAATGAAGAAGGATATGTCAGCGATGGATGAGAAAATGACTGCCAACCTTGGCGAGTTGAAAGAAGAAATGAAGAAGGAAATGACTGAGATAGACGAGAAAATGACTGCAAACCAGGCTGAAATGAAGGAGATGTCAACTAACCTTGGCGAGTTGAAAGAATTAATAGATAATAAAATAACATCTTTAAATGAAAGAATTGACAGCGTGGAAAACAAATTTGAAGGAAGATTTCAAGAAATAGAAGAAAATGTTCAATTGACAGCCAAAACCGTAGAAGAAAAAGTTCAAAAGATCGCCAAGACCGTTGAAGAAAGCATAGAGAATGTAAAAAAAGATTTGGAAAAAGTCAACAAACAGAAGATAACTGCCGGAAACTATTCCGAAGAAATCAAGTATCCAGATATGCTTCCTCGGGCCTTTAGTAAGCTCTCGACCTATGACGGAAAATCCTCATGGCCAGTTTTTAAGACACAATTTGGGATCGTAGCGGACGCCAATGGATGGGATTCCCAGACAAAGGCTTGCCAGTTAGCTGCTTCTCTACGAGCTGATGCTGCCGACGTCCTACAGACTTTGCCTGCAAATGAACCTCTGGATTTAGAAACGCTCGTCAGTGCCTTAGAATTGCGTTTTGGCGAGAAATGCATGAAGGAATATAGCAGACTCCAGCTCAAATCTCGACAGCAGAAATCCACTGAATCCCTGCAAGAGCTTGCTACGGATGTCGAGAGACTTTCCCATCTTGCTTATCCGGACTGCCCGACTGAAACTAGAGAAAGTTTAGCTCTGCAACATTTCATCGATGGTGTGCGTGACTTTGAGATCCAGAAACAACTCCGGATTGCAGATCTCAATGACTTAAAAGGGGCTTTAGTTTATGCCCTAAAATTCGAGGCAGCCCAGCAAGCTACAAGGAAAGATCGGCACTTTGTGCGAGTAGCCAACATGCCTGAGACATCGGATACAGCTGTGGAGCGTTTACAGCAGCAGATGAAGGACGTGATGAGAAATATAAAATCCTTGATGGACAACAAACCTGGAAGGAAGATCAAGTGCTGGAAATGCGGTGGAGAAGGCCATATCCAAATCGACTGCCCAAGACGACCCAGCACCGAAGGTAATAGCTCACCCGCTAACGGAGGAGCAAGAAAACTGATTATTGACCATCTTGCGGGGCGGAGGTTTCCAGATCTTAAGAAGCCTCATTTTCAAGTATGTGAAATTTCTGCAAGAAGTTGCGGCGAGAACGGAGTTTTTCTAGTCGGAAGTGTGAATGATTTGCCCTGTAATATGATCATCGATACAGGAGCCAATGTGACCATCATTCGGAAAGATCTAGCTCAGCGGCTGAAAGAAAAACTCTCCTGGACCCGGCCACGTGTTATCCTTCAAACTGTGACAGGAGATAAGATCGACATATTTGGAAGAATGACACTGGAAATAAAGTTTGGGAACGCCGCTTACCATCATACAGTCTATGTGGCCGATATTTCAGATCCTTTCATACTCGGACTGGACTTTTTAAAAGAGCATGGATTTGCACTGGATTTTAAGAATAATGAATTACGCTCTGCTCAAGAAGATGTCACTATTTTCAAACTTGGAAATGAGTCCGGGTCCATTCAACGGATCACAGCCAAGGCAGATGTTATCATCCCTCCTCGAACCGAAATGATGATACCTGAAGTAACTGGAAACGAAAGAAGTTTTCAGTGTGGCTTGGTTGGATATCCTGACAAGAGCCCAAAAGGAGTGCTAATAGCATCAGCGCTGGTAGATCTGTCGAGAGATATCATACCTGTGAGAATTGCGAACGTAAGTGAAAAATCTAGAATTATCCAGAAGGGTGAAGTGCTTGCAACCTGTGCTCCAGTCACCTGTGTTTGCAAAGACCCGAGCTTGACGTTATCGGAGCCGTCTACAAGTTTAACACCTGTAATTGCACGAAATGAAAATTTATCTCCTGAACAGAGACATGCCGCAGAAAGACTGTTCCAGGAATTTAAGGATGTGTTTTCACAAAACGAGAGTGATATAGGGCGCACTTCACTGACACAACATAGAATTGATACTGCCGACCATCCACCGATTAAACAGCATCCAAGACGCTTGCCGTTCGCAAAACAAGAAGAGGTTTCTAAGCTCTTACGAGAGATGCAGGATAGTGACATCATCGAACCGTCATCAAGTCCGTGGGCCTCTCCCATCGTGTTGGTCCGAAAGAAAGATGGCTCCACAAGATTTTGTGTGGATTATCGTAAACTTAATGACATCACGAAGAAGGACAGCTATCCTCTACTAAGAATAGACGACACGCTGGATATTCTTTCAGGACATAAATGGTTTTCCACACTAGATTTGAAGAGTGGATATTGGCAAGTAGAGATCCATCCTGATGACAAAGAGAAGACCGCATTTACTACTGGACAAGGACTTTGGCAATTTAAAGTTATGCCGTTCGGGCTCTGCAATGCCCCAGCAACATTCGAGCGCCTCATGGAGACAGTGTTAAAAGGCCTGACTTTTGAAGCTTGTCTCATCTACCTAGATGACGTCATGATTGGTGGCCGCACGTTTGAAGAACATCTTGGAAATATTCGAAAAGTGTTAACGAAGCTAAGAGCGGCGAATTTAAAGCTGAACCCTCTGAAATGCAAGTTCTTCCAACGCGAAGTAAATTATTTAGGACACATCATCTCAGCTGAAGGTGTTCGAACAGATCCTGAAAAAGTGTCTGCAGTAAAGAACTGGAAGCGTCCGGAAAACGTCCATCAGTTGCGAAGCTTTCTGAGACTATGCACTTATTACAGAAAGTTTGTACAGGGGTTCTCCAACATCACAAGACCCTTGCACAGGCTCACTGAAAGCAAGCAGAAGTTTCTATGGACACAAGAATGCGAGAATTCCTTCCAGCAGCTGAAAGAAGCTCTCACATCCTCTCCAGTCCTAACCTATCCACACCCCGACAAACAATTCATTGTGGACACGGATGCTAGTCATGAAAGTGTCGGTGCTGTACTTTCCCAAGAAATAGATGGCCAAGAACGAGTCGTAGCATACTGGAGCAAATGTTTATCGAAACCAGAGCGGAATTATTGCGTCACTCGTAAGGAGTTATTAGCTATAGTAAAAGCCATAGAACACTTCCATCACTATCTCTATGGCAGGAAATTTCTCCTTCGTACTGATCACGCATCCCTAACATGGCTGATGAATTTCAAGAACCCAGAGGGCCAAGTAGCCAGATGGATACTACGACTCCAGGAATACGACTTTGACATCAGGCATCGTAAAGGCTCATCGCATGGAAATGCTGATGCCTTATCAAGAAGACCGTGTCTCGAAAGTTGTCGCTATTGTTCCAGAGCGGAGAACAAGTATAATCCCGAACATGTCATACGCCAGACGAAGACTTCACTATCAACGCCACCAGATCCCTGGAGTGATGAGAAGATTCGAGAAGATCAAATGGCAGACTCTGACATCAAACCAATCTTGGAGTTATTAGAATCTTATAGCACGAAGCCCAGTTGGAAAGACATCTCGACTTACAGTCCTACGACGAAGCAATATTGGGCTCTTTGGAACTCCCTCCACGTCAAGAATGGTGTCCTGTTCCGAAAATTCGAATCGGAAGATGGGAAAACATCTCGGTGGCAGTTGGTACTTCCTCGATCTCGAATCCCAGAGGTCCTCGAAGAATTACATGGCAGTCCCACTGGTGGCCATTTTGGAGTCATGAAAACATTACACAGAGTCCGAGAGCGCTTCTTCTGGGGAAAAGCGAGAGCTGACGTCGAACAATGGTGCAAATCTTGCGATGCATGTGCAGCTAGGAAAGGACCAAAGAAACGTAGCCGAGGAAGACTACATCTCTACAATGTAGGAGCACCTTTTGAACGCATCGCCCTTGACATCCTAGGGCCTCTGCCAAGAAGTGCTGATGGCAACAAATACCTCCTTGTTGTCATGGACTATTTCACGAAATGGCCTGAAGTTTATGCCATCCCTGATCAAGAAGCTCCTACGGTTGCGGATGCCTTGGTACACCAGTGGATATCAAGGTATGGAGTTCCCCTTCAAATGCATTCTGACCAAGGGAGAAATTTCATATCTGCTGTGATTGAGGGTCTCTGTCAACTTCTCTGAATGGACTAAACTAGGACGACGCCTTTACATCCACAATCGGATGGCATGGTTGAGAGGTTTAATCGTACCATCCTCAACAACCTCTCACTACTAGTCTCTAGAAACCAACAAGACTGGGACCAAAAACTTCCCTTGTTTCTTCTTGCCTATCGCAGCGCCGTCCATGAAACAACCGGCTATTCCCCGTCTCAGATGCTTTTCGGTCGTGATCTTCGTCTACCTTGTGATCTGCTTTTTGGTCGCCCTCCAGATGCGCCTTCATCACCAGAGGGATACGTGCAGAACCTCCAGGCACGATTTGAAGACGTCCACAACTTGGCTCGAGAGCGGATCAATATACAGACGGAGAAGATGAAGACCAGGTACGACACGAAAGCCACGGGACATCAATTCAAAGAAGGTGACAAGGTTTGGTTTTATAATCCGACTCGACGTAAAGGACTTTCTCCCAAACTGCAATCGCACTGGGACGGTCCTTATACAGTCCTAAACAGACTGAACGATGTCGTAATTCGGATCCGAAAGTCACCAAGTTCGAAGCCTAGAGTCGTTCATTACGACAGGCTGGCTCCATACTATGGCCATAGTACTTAGTTCATTGATTGTAAATAGTGTAATATAAATAATGTAAATTAGTATGACCGTGGTCTTGTATATAAGTTAATGTAATTATTTATTTTGCTTAGCATTATCATTATTATTATTATTTAAATACTTGTCTATGCTTTAATTTTTTTTTTTAAATAAGTGTATATTTTGTATAATTCAGCATTATGAATGTGTTTAATTGTTATTTTCCATGTTTGCTTTAAGTGCTTTGAATAGTATAGCATTTGTTGGTAACGGGTTTGCTTTCCGATCAAAGGTTGAACTGCCCGGGACGTGCAGTCCTTGAGAGGGGGGCAATGTTATGAATTTTGTAAATATTTCATTCTTTTTAATTTATTTTATTTTATTATTGTGAAAATTGCAGTATTATTAATGTATTTCCTATTGAGCATCATGTAACTCAATGCTAAAGGCCTCAGGTGATTTGCAAGAAAAACAACCTTACAGCATCGGTTTTATAATGGAGTTCTATTGGAAAATCACCAAGGAATGGGTTTATCGCCAAGTTGGCGATGGTTTTGGCGACTTATTTTTGTCGCCAAATTTGGCGATATATCGCCAAATGTCGCCAAATTGGCGACGGATTTGGCGACTTTTTGTGCAACCCCCCCTTATACCTTTACATTGGGATCCTTTCTCGTTTGGGGTACTCTATCGAGAGTTGAAGCACTTTCTGGTAATTTCTAGCATCCGAAAGCTCTGGAAAATTCTACAGTTATCTTTAAAGCCTACATAAGGGCCTCCGACCAGTTCAGTTCAGTTAGTTCTCTGTCAAATGCGATTGAATACGCACGAGAGGCTTTGCATTGAGAACTGTGTTTCTCTGAGTGATTTTGTATTTGATTCGCCGTCTTGAGCAATACGCTATATTGTTCTGTGTGACATTTTGCTGTGCTGTTACTAGATTTGAAGATTACTGAATATTTGTGTCTTTGAAAAGATATTGGTGTATTTATCGAACTGTTTGGAGTAAATAAAATCTGTTGATTGTTCTTATATATTGGCAACAATCCTTTCGAACCCCGAGCTCACAACAATATATTAATGGCTTATAACTAAATTGGAGAGAGTTCCATTTTCATATTTCATCAAAATTCGATTGGTTGGTTGGTTGATTGATTGGGGTTTTATGGCACAAAGTCTCTTTAGGGACATGCTGCACCAAAAAAAGATTAAAATAAGAACATCTAATTGAAATATAAAATCGATTTAAAACTTTGTCATAAAAACAAGATGAATGAAAATAACACAATTAAATAAAAAGAGTGATATGATGATAAATGAATAATTAAAATCATTCAATGAAAATATAACACATGTAATAGAAATAAACACATGTTTTCACAATTAAAATATAAACAATCTTTAAACTAACAATTTGTAAAATGTTCAATAAACTAACAGTCGGTATAAAACTAACAGTTGGTATAAATTTTCAATAAACTAACAGTTGGTAAAATTTTTAAAGTTTCGAGCAGAAATACATTTACATTCACGTGATCTCAAATTCCTCAAAAACAGTATTATCATCATCATTTGAGTCAGAGCTGTAAGACTCTGAAACCATATCTACCTCTGCATAGTGCAGCAGCTGTTTGGAATCCTTTGTGATAGGAAGCGGTGTATCAAGACAAAATTTCTTGTTGTTTTTGCCCTTCACAGTTTTCCACTGTGAAGAGGCTTGGGTTGAGGTTTTCTTTCTCTCATTCTGTGTATATGATTTGGGTTTTGCTTTTTAGGGGAAACAGGTTTTTTCGAATTGTTTGCAGGTAAAACAGAGGTTTGACCTGTATCCTCTTTAATGAACTGGTTAGATTGACTATTATAATACTCTATTTTTACATTTTCGAATGATGGTGGCAAAAGTTTTAGTGCAGGCATAGGTCTTATTCTAGCGGAAGCACCAATACTACGGGTTTTTTTCTTCATAGTGCTGGTTAGTGTAACAGATGAATCATTTGGTGGTAAAGAGAATTCAGTTTGGGTGCTTATATGTCTTAAGGATTGTTGCTTGAGTAGACTAGAATACGAAACTCCTACAGATGGTGTTCTGGATTCAACAAGTTTACGAGCTTCAGGATACGAAAGTTTTTGAGAGATTTTGATTGCAAGAATTTCTTTCTCACGAATCCAGTTTCGGCAACAGCGGGAGTATGCAGTATGTTCACCTTTACAGCTTGTACAACGCTCAGGCTTTTCACATGACTTACCATCATGGCCGACTTCTGCACAACGTGCGCAGGTAACAGAACCACGACAGGAAGTTTTAGTATGGCCATAGCGCTGGCATTTAAAACAACGGAGCGGGTTAGGTATATAAGGTCGGACAGGACAGCTCAGGTAGGCAGCTTTATTTCTGGTTGGCAAAGTTGGGCTATTGAAAGTCAGAATTATGTGCTTCGTAGGAAGCACTTTCTCATTCCGACGGATTGTAATACGGCGTGCATCTATAACATTTTCATCTTTTAAGTTTTCTAGAAGTTCTTCCTTTGTAGAGAATAAAAGTACTGGTTCAGATATTACACCACGGCTAGTATTTAGAGTTTGATGAGCCTGAATAGAAACAGAAAAGGAACCTATTGTTGTTGAATTTGAGAGAAATTGTGAATGTTTGGCTTTAGAAACCTCAACAAGCAAATCTCCAGACTGTAGTTTTTTAAGTGAGTAACCATCTTCAAATACAGATTGGAATGTTTTTGCAATAAGAAACGGTGAAGTTCTCTTAAAAGAACTATCAGAGTGACTATCAGTGCGTTTAATTATGAAAAAACGTGTGAATGACTTCTGTACAATTCGTTGCTCTCCAGATGGGAGAGAGATAGAAGGAGTTGAAGTTTTTTCATCCATAATAAAGAGAAAATTAATTCAGACACCGGCCACACCACCCACTACCGAGCCCAACAAGGGGATGCACATTCATGCACCAGTGCTAACCAGGGCCCATACGCTCACATGACACACCTATTTCAGTTTCCACCCTTAACGAAATGACTAGTATGTGCCTGCTCACTTGATCCCGAGCCAGTGACAGACAAGTCAGCTGACCAGCCGATTGATGCATACGAAACCAATATGCACCTCCCGTCTACCTGAAGCAGAGGCCAAAGCAGTGTGTTGGTTTCCCTCAACTGCCAGGATCCCCCTTTCCAGGGACACGGGTCGCCACGCACGGCAAACGCGTGGGTGGTTTACAATTCTCCATAAGTCGATATAAACAGGATGATATCGGCTTATGCAGAATCGCCCTCACCTCCGAAGAGGAAATCACAATGAGAGTGAAACAAAGAAGAAAGATTAGACCAGAGAATGGTGAGGAAATACGAAAAGAGAAAGATCGCTCAGGTGCCCGGGGTTGCGAAGCCCGTGAATGCCTAAAGAAGGTAACCCCCTGGGGGACATCAAAATTCGAAAAAAGACCCAAATTCAATTTCAACCCGAATAATTATGTCGGTCGGGCACTAAAATGCTTCAGATAATCAGCTTTACAACGCAATTTAATCTGGCTTGAAGAACTGAAATGATTCCAAATGATTCAATAATAACTGAAATTTTCCATCAGCGTACCGAGAATTATGCAGGACGAATCTCAACTCATGGGCAAAACTTTTAGGACAGATAGAAAACACTTACACAAGTTCAAAACACCATAAAATGTATGTTTGTAACTCAAGCCGTAAAACGCTACAGGATGCTTTCTGTTTGTAGAGAGAACCCTGTTTACTATACAATAACTAGTAAATAATTGCTGATTTCATTTATGACGAATATTGCTATTAACTATACTGTAAAAAATGACCAATGTTTCTTATTTTATGAAAATATAATATAATCTTCTGAGTTATCCGAAATTCCGAAAAGCGTGTTCCATTTTTTTGAATCCCCAAAAAACCAATACATTTCCTAAATTTAAAGAATTATTTATAAAAGCAAAGTATTTTTTGCTGCCCGTATTTTTCAGAAACGTTTACAAATAGTTTTTATAGAGTATTAATTAGTTTCCTCAGCCTGGAATACCTGTTTTTTGAATGTCATCAACTCTCAAGTAAACGTTTTGAGCTGCATAAGTTAATTTATACTTGAAAGAGTAAAAAAATAATTTTAGTGTTAATGTTAACGCTGTTAATTTTGCATGTTTGTCTGTTAAACATATTTGTTGAACATGAGAATGTTTACTTGATAATTGACAAAATCGGGAAAAAAACTATATTTCGGGCTTGCAAAACTGATTAATACACTTTAAAAGCTACTCGTAAACGTTTCGAAAATTATGGGCAGCAAGAGAAATTTTGTTTTTATAAATAATTGTTTAAATCTCGAAATGCCATTGATGTCTGAGGTTTCTAAAGATAAAGAAATGCTTTTCAGAATCATGGTTAACAAGGATGAATTTATATTATAAATTTATTCATGAATATATTATTTTTTCGTAGATTAAGAAACTTTTGTCATTTTTTACAGTGTATAATGCTAATATGATGGAAAATTGGAAGATGGAATCAAGAAATTGTAAAGTAAATAATTTTATTTCACAAACAACTGAACACAAGAGAAGAGGGGTTGGGTTAAATTGGACTAAATTTCCTTCAGAGAAATTCAAGGTGTATGAAAACTCATGAGCAAAACTTTAAGGGGTGTTAGAACACACCTAAACACACAACTAAATAAATAAAACCAGTAATCATTTATTAGATATTGTGAAGTAAATAGGGTTATCTCAACAATCAGAAAGCTCCTTGTAGCGCTTCGCAGTTTGATTTACGACCATCCCATTGTGTGGTGTTTTGAGTTAGCCTAGAGGTGTTCTATCTCTCGTTAAAGTTTTGTCCATGCGTTCGAATTCACACAGTGTACCCACTGGAAGAACTAATATTCCCGACCACTGTTTTCTGCTAAGTTAAAGCAATCTCCCTTCCTTTTTTTTTTTTAAATCCTTATTAAATGGTAGAAAAGAAATTGTTTGATAACAAAATTAACGTTATAACAAATACGAAACATTTAATTTGAAATAATTATATTTCTAATAGTACACTTAGTTTAGTTGTGCATGATCTACTTCAACCTTTACACGATCTATAAAATTAAACACACCTCCTAATGCACTAAAAGCGAGTTCAGTTTAAAAATGCAAGCTGATACCACATCTGAAAACACACTTCCAGTAATTATCGCTCATAATCAGTTCTGTAACCAAATTTTTTGTATGCTCCTGTAAATTAACGATGCAGTCCATAATCTATATAAAGCATATTGTAGCAACCTCAGTATTGTATATAAATTTCATTATGTTTTAAAGTTTCATAACAACATTAAAATGCACCACAAATGATTCTTTCCATAGACCATAATTATCTTCTGCATCTCGATAAGAGAACTATAAATGCTACTCCCTCTATACTCTAAAGAAAGTATGTTGCAGTCTACCGCAGTGATGCATATCAATTTCATTATGTTTGAAATAGTACAACATATTAAAATACACTGCAAGCTATTTTTTCCCATAGACCGTAATGTAACGGAATTATTTTAAGTATCCCTGTGCCCTAACTCTAAAGGCTACATACATGCATTTGAACTGAATTTCCGGAGAGACAGCTCAAGAAAAGAGAAAAACCGGTCTTCACGTGACACGAATCGCTTATAACGCAATAGGTAATTTATTTATCAAAACATGGAACACTCATTTCGATTCTAAATCGCTTCAATGGTCAGGGCTGCCAATTTTATGCCTTTGATTTTAAAAATGAGTCAGAAAATGTGTCAGAAAGTTTCGAACCACCGTTTGAGAACCACCTTAAGTTGATTGGCTCTACATAAGGTACATTTGAACCTGTAACAGGAAAATTGTCATCGCATAGAAATAGTCAAATTGCATTGCTAATATTGCTGAAGTAACGGATTAGCATTGGAAATATTTACAGTTTATATCAACAATGGAGAAATATTGTTATTGCACTGAAAATACTCTCAATGATAAGTCGTAAATGGACCAATGTTGCAAACATTACTGGTATTTTTTCGCATCAAAATGACACACAATGTTAGTTATTGTAACAGTTGTTATTAGCATGATATTAGCTTGTTTGAATGATGGATTGTAAATGTTGCACAATATTTACTAAAATTCATTTTCAATAGTGAACATGCCATAGTAAATCTTAATAACATATATCAATCATATTTTAATCCGAGTATATTTACGCCACTTAGAGCACGGACAGACAGACGACCACACAAAAAAAAGCAGGACTATGTTGGAACTATGTTTGAACTATTTTGGAAAGTGTTTAAAACGAAAATCAAAAGCGCAACAAAATTACTTGGCCTGTATTTTTAATCAAATATCATTTAATATAATTTATTATTAAAAAATCTTTAAGCTAAATAAAATATCTCATTTGCGTTTATAGAAAATAAATAAACAAAACAATAAAAAGTATGTGTATATTTTTTTTTCTTAGACTAATAATATTTTTCTAAAGTTGTAGAATTTATTTACATTCCAATTAAGAGTTAATCGCATTTTTTCAAAAATATTTCACTCTCAGATTTTTTGAGGTTTTTTTTATACATTATGTTTAAAAGCAATATTTTTTTTAAATCAATTAATAGAAAATACTAATCATAAAATAAACAATGTATATCAAAGCACAATCAACATATTACAAAAGTATGTCATCATAACATAAAATTTATTTTATAAAAGACAAAGAAGTTTACTAAAATGAATAATCTAAATATAAATAAAATGAAAAACGATAAAATTGTAATTAATTTTGAAGTTTTAATAATGATGATATTTTTTACTTCAGGATTTTTTGACATTCGAATACCAAAGTTTGTCTGAAGTAGTATTTTGTTTTTATAAGAAATTCATTAAAGTTTGAATATATCAATAACGTTCTTCTTTTAATTTTTTTGTGTTCTTCTTCTAATTGTTAATGAATTTTAGATTCATTATTTCTTCATTCTTTTTTTACGCTATTCTGGTGTTTATATTACTAAATTTTAAATTTAATAGAGAAACAATGAAATTCGATTTCTTTATCAAATATTTTTTCTTATTAATTTAAATGAAAATGTACTCAAAATATCTTTTATGAAAATATACATTTGACAAATGCTAAAAAGTATTCGAATAAATATTGAAGAACTATTGAGATGTGAAAAATCATGGTTTGCCTCTAGATTCTAGAATGTAATGAGAGGCTACATTTAATTCGGCGAAGCGCAGTAACGGAACGTGGCATGGACACAACTGGTCGTTATAAAAGATTTTTAGCCTGACTATTTTGATAACCTCCCAGATTAGTTGTAGTAGGTGCGCAATCACGCAGTTGTGGTAGATGGCATTTAATAAACATATGTCTCTTTCGTTAGCATTCCAACTTGTGCTAGCGAAGTTCATATTTGACGAAGTAGAACTCAATCCATATACTGAAATTACTTGGAATGCTTCTCGAATCAATGGCGAAAAGATCAGCCCAATGACAGTAGTATTATCCTTCTGAAACATCCAGGCTCTGATTACTAAGCAAATCCCACCATTTTTTAATTTTTTTTTTTTTTTTTTGCCTTTTTTAATCACAGAATCTAGCGATTAAATACTTTTTTTTAATTCGAAAAAAGTGGTGGGGATTTGCCTAGGGTGTAATCCTGTCCTGGAAACATCCGATTCTTGTTGAAGAACATGAAGTTTCTTTCAGTGGCTGGTTCAATTAAAACAGAGAACACAAACCATTTCAATTAAACATTCTCCAAAAACGAAACACGAACAACTTGTAACAGGCCATGTTGACAAGCTGGGATTCGTCGACTCATTGGAGTTTGCGTTACAACTGAACGATAAATTATTCACCTCAGCCATCTCAACAATCACATGCAAAATGGAATCGTGGCTCATGAGACCACGCTATTTTTCCCAGACTTCTAGGGTGCAATTAGAATTCTGCATTGAGTCAGGTAACCCGATTTTAATCAAAGCCGACACGGCCCATTGTTGTTGATCAAGTTAATTTTAAATGTTTCGGATTAGGTTTTGACTCTTTTGAGTCAAGTTCGGGTTGATCCTATTTTTGAAGTTCTGAACATTTTTCAAACAAAAAAAAAACAAATATTTCAGTATTAGTGAGTGTATATGTGTTCCTTTTATGCAAAACTAATCGTTGGGGACCACTGTAATACTTAGCCATCATGGATATGCATAATATAAAATATGAAAATAAAACATGTGTAGACAATTTATAAAATGCATTGCAATTCGAATAAAATCCTGTCTTAATGACGTCATAAACTTTAAAGGCTCTATTACTGAATTGCGTAAGAGAAACATCCTTATAACTCTAAAAATGATAGTCCTATTAACTAACAGTTTACTGCATCGGATTAAGCGTCTCTTTACTAATTAAAATATATCTTTGAATTGAAATTTGAATCAAATACAGAGTCATGAAAAATCGAAGAGTGTGGAAAATGTGATTACAAATATCTCGCCAACTCATTATCCCATCGACTTCATTCTTAATACAAAATTTATGGGGTTTTATATATATATATATATATATATATATATATATATATATATATATATATATTCATTCCTTAAAAAACAATTTCGAAAATGTTTATATACCTTTTATTAGAACGAGTATTTCAAGTCCGAAAAAAATAGTTCCGGATAATCAAGGTTACTGAAATTGAATAAGCTTTTTTCCATTATTACATACTAAGTACATACCAAATTTCAAGTCTCTGTCTGAATTTGCTCGGGAGATAGAGCGTTTACAGACACACACAAACACACAGACAGTCGGACGGCAACTTTTTTTTTCTAAAAATATGTTTTTCGGAATCTCTAGTGTCTGAAACTTGTAAATCCGTCAAAAAAAATTTTTCGACTTTCAAAACGATTACAAGATTGACCTTATACTACGTATGATGGCTAAGTAAAAAGATAAAATTGATAACAGAGATATAATCGTAGGCTTTTTTCCCATAATTATATTAAAATATGGATTAATTTTCTTTCATTTCGGGTTTGAGTCGTATTCGAGTTTGGGGTGAAGTGTATCGGATTTGCGTCGGGTTTTGGGCTGACGAAATATTTTTGCCGAGTTCGAGTCGGGTTTCGAATTGACTTTCAGCAAAATTTTTGGATTCGGGTCATGACACGGTACTCTAGATTAAATGCATATGTTCTCGTGTTTATGAGTAATCCACTAGAGTCGTTCTTCTGTTGCCATGTACTATCAACATCAAATTCTGTTAAACGGACTTCACAAACCTCTAGCTCTAGAATATTACCCATTGAATATGACATTCATGCCATGTCATTTTGCAATTAGCATGGACAAATCTGTTCAGATATTCATCAGCAGACATGGCTATACACTACGCTATAATAGATAATGCTTTTCATGAATATTCTTTATGCACCATTGTGTTTACGTATATACCATTGCAATCACAGATATTGCCATTGCAAAGTGGGAAATTTTAAAAGTTTTTACAATTTATGAAAAAGATACCCCGTGCTTTGAAGTTGCATCTTTGATACAACAAAACCTTCTAAGATGTTCCTGCCTGGATTTCTTTCTGCCGGCGTTTATATACACATACAGAGATAAATCTCGATATATATGTGTGGATATCTGGGTATTTCTAATTTATCTACGGATAGCCATTCAATGATTTTTAAACATTAATTAATCAAATCAACATGTGTTATTCAAAACATGATTTATATAGATGAAGCCAAAACATTTTAACCTAGATTAAAAACTTTAAACTCGGTATCTTCTCATAACTAAAGCAATTTTGATAAATCTATAATGTCACTTTTGGAAATCTTTAGAGATGAGTATATTTTGGTCGTTGAATAAGCTGTCATGTACAAAGTCAATAAATCAGTTTCAAAATACCATTTGTCCAGAATTATGCTTTAATGCCCTTTAATGTCTGGTATTTGATAAATGGGTAGAAAGAGATAAATGAATTTTCTGAAACAATCTTGAATGACTTGTATAACTTCCACTTTCTATACCTTTAATCTTTTCTTTCTAGAGTTTAAAGTTAACATTCATAAAATTAATCTCGGGTAAATATTTTGCAGCTTTCTACTGCATCATAAAAGAGAAAAGAGTTTGTTTTGTTTTCCCACCAAAAAATCCTAATAGATAAAAGCAATTTAAAATAAATGCAAGGTGGAAATTTTTCTCCCTCTAAGTAAATATAGACTTTAAATATGTTTTTATTTCTCTTTCTTATTATAATTATAACCATTTTCTATTTTTTTATGAAAGCGGTATTTTTGTTTTATATTTAAAGGTTTTTAGATAAAAGATATATCGTAATTATATTTTGCTTCACATCCTACCGTATATCCTTCTTTTTTTTAAAGAAATACGTATAGACATATAGTTCTAGTTATGTTTTACTTCACATCGTTGTAAATATCCTTCAAACTCTACGTGCACGTAAAAATACATGAATCACATTTTTTTAAAGTTATTACAACATGCTTATTTGTGGTTAGGGCAACTGCATTAATTCCCCCATTGTTAAAAAAATAGCTCATCTCCCCTGATTTCAAAATAGGTCAGTTGCCCTGACAAACGAAGCTACAAATTGAAATGAAAACTTCCAAAGGGGGAAATGTAGGAACAATCTTGCTGTTTAAGAATCTCAAAAATACATGACATTAGGTAATGCATCCATGAGCACTTCGTGCCCATGGATGCTCATCACTGGATGCTCATTGTACAGTCCTGAAAAATAAATAAATAAATAAAAAACACTATCTCCTTCTAACTCCGCCGCAAATCATCGTATATAAATGCGATTGGTAAAAATCCATTAGTAATAATGTCTACTAATTAATTCTATGCTTAAATTTTCCTTAGGAGGTCGTCTACATATAGAAATTGTAATTGTTTTTCAATACCAACACCTAATTTTAACATCATATATTGATTTTTCAGTAAATTTTTCATTTGGATACAAAACGGGAAGGCCAATAAGTTTAGGAAATATGTAAGTTTAAAATTTGAACTCCTAATGTTAAATTCATTTTTAACCATTTCAAAACAGGTGGCAATGCAGGGATAGCAATGCGTAGTTTTTTTTAGCATAACTCAAGAACTAGTAAGCTTAATGAGCTGTAATTTTGGATTCGAATATGTGAAGATCCAAGAAATCGATTTCTGGTTAAAAACATTATAAGCTATCATTCATATTTTTATCGAAACTTAATTCTAAAAAAAAATAATTAATTAATTTTCTAAAACAGTATGAATTGCAGCCTGTGAATTATTAATAGCGATCCATTTCCAGAAGTTTTAAACATACTAATCCAAAATTTCAGGTCATTCCGCGAAGCAGTTTTGGAGTTAAGTTTAACCCCTTCGCGACGAGCGTCCTTTACAGAATTTTTAATCTTTTAACACCGGTTTTTCAAAACAGAAGTTTTCCTCTAATTGAATCGCAGAAATGCTGTCATTAAATAAGGCAAAGCTTACAATAAAAAGTAACTGGTGGGAATAATCGAGGATTCTGAGCATCTTATGCGTCACGTATATGTGTCGCTCGTCCCCAAGGGGTTAAGAAATTACCTGCATTTCAATCTGTTTTATTACAATTAAAATTGAATTTAACATTAGGAATTCCGAACTTTAAACCTGCATAGTTCGTAAACTACTTGACCGAATGACTTCCCGTTTGGTATCTAAAAATAAAATGTACCGAAAAATCCAAATATGATGTTAAAATCACATGGTAGTATTGTAATTTTAAAGTTTGTTACAATTTTTATACGTAGACGATCCCCTAAGCAAAATTTGAGCATATCATAACCCGCA
Organism: Maratus michaelseni; assembly: GCA_963931845.1. Lineage (NCBI taxonomy): Eukaryota > Metazoa > Arthropoda > Arachnida > Araneae > Salticidae > Maratus > Maratus michaelseni. The sequence continues at coordinate 286,179,162 of OZ007587.1, forward strand.
TAGCATGCATGGTCACAGTGAGTCACGTACGTCACGTCACATCTGTGACCAAAATACAACCACTCAGTGACGTCACATTGTGACTAAAATGTGAATTGCTTGGAAATCATAAAAAAATTGCAAGAACACTACAAAATATGTTATTCAATGTAAAAAAATATGTTTCTGACATTTTTTTTAAATTTTTGTGACGTCACTGTGACGTTACTGCAAGTCACAAACACTACGTCACCTGTGTTATCAAAATACCACCATGTTGTGAAGTCACAGTTTGACTAAAATGTGAATTTTTAATATATTTTAAAATGATGAGAAATATATATTATTCAGGAATGCTTTAATGCACTTAAAGGGTCTGATTCTGACTGATTTTTACGATACCTGGAAAATTAAGCTATATTGATTTATTTATTTACTGACCTACAGGAAAATGCTTTATAAATAGGTAATTTTCAATCAATATGCAATTATAAATTATAATACAAACATAATGCGGCATGTACTCCATGAACAATTTTTTTTTAAATTAAGGCAGTTTCTCATTTGCTTTTCATATTAATTAACAACTTTTGTAAAACTGAGAGCAACAATCTATATTATAGAGCGCAAGCTATCCAAGAGTAACAATGACGTCATGTTAACAGCGGCAACAACTGAACAGTAAATTTCGCTTTTACAGTGATTTTTTTTAACTTCTAAATATTGCACAATTTCAATTTTTAACCGTCGAATAGGAAAAATAAAATTCTCTTTCAAATGCAATATGTTTCAAAACTGTACCTCAATTTACTATGGTAATTAAAGATTTGTTTGTTTGATGGGAGGTGGGTTGTGAAAAACAGACGCTTTATTATAATAAAATCAGTGGTGTACTTCCGATAACAATTGTTTTTCCTTAGTATTTAAGTAGATTGAGTACCTCTTCCAATATATATTTTGCTGTTTGTTTCATACTTTGTAAATAAATTTAACATTTTCCGAATATAAAATGAAATTTTAAAAAAAATTATGCAAAATGTGTATGATTTAAATAATTATTCACGTGTCCGTTTTTCATTAACCACAAATTTCTTTAAAAAAATATTGTTATTTTACAAGCTGTTTCTTCTACAGGACATTAATAAAGAAAAAAGGAAATTTTGAAAAAGGTAAAATGCCCCCCCCCCCCCAACCTTTTACTTTTTTAGGATCACATTTTGCAATTATTACGATCTATGCAAATTTTACTTTTTTTATGATTTTGCATTCTTGTCCATTAAAATATTTTTATGTACCCTAAAAATTTAAACAATATTTTATTTGATACGCCATAAATATTGATATTTTTTACAACTTACAAAGAAAACTATACAAGTATTATTATTATTGTGAAACTAATCGTAAAAAAAAGGTAAACTGCTTCAAAAATAAATCTTCAAATAAGAAATTTTAATTGGAGAGACTATAAAAAGAAATATTCTGCCTTTTTAACCTTCTACTCTAACATCAACTATATAAGAAAAAAAAAAGAAAAAAGATCATCTGCCCTGCTATTAAATGCGCGCAGGTGTTTTAAACGCTTTCAAAATTATCGTCTGCTTTTTTAACCTCAGAATAAGAGACGCACAACAGTGTATTTAATCTTTGGATGTCAGTTCGTTGGACAATACGCGTGTTATGAGCGTGTATAATTTCTACGTATTTAAAATTAAAAACCTGCACAGGATTCCGCAAATACAATTTTTATACGAATTTTCTTTCCATGAAAAGTACAATTCCTTTGCGTGGTTAAATTTGTTTTCCGCCAATGTTATTGTACTTCATTTGGAGGGATTTTGCCTTCTCAAGAAAGTTTCGCTATTTTTACGTCAAAATAGAATATTGAAGATCACAAAGAAAAAGAGGTATGGAAAAATATTATTTTCCCTGTTAGCTTTGCATTTAGTTATATCGTGTTCAGTTACTTTCATGCAGTATTTTACAAAAGTTAAATATTTCGTTTAACATTTATCAGTTAAGTTTATTAAATTTAATGTTTATTTTGTTAAAATAAGTAACAATATGTCAAAGATTTTAATCAGATAATTACTTTCACTAAATTCATTTCCTGAATCATTTTATAGTTATAAATTTCAAAACATCTGTACACTATTATAAAAGAATTATTATTAAAGGGAAATGTTCTTTATAATTACCACCTAATCCTGTAAAAAAAAATAATAATAAACCAATGTGTGGTTCCATTTTATGTTGTTATCTGAATTTATATATTTTTTCATATTAAAAACTGGTTAAATATTTGAAACTATGTTTATAATTTATTATTTTATTGGGTTATGTAACTATGATTATTTACATTTCAAATGGACTTTATATCTAAAATTTTTGACAAACTTTATTCTAAAACTTTTACGGTAGATTTTTTTAAATCAGCTTGCTCTATTTATGATGAACAACAGATTATTGTGATTATTGCCTAGTCACGAAACATCGACCCAGATATATATTTCATCGGCATCATATGATAAATTATATGTGTCACTATCGATGCATTTATTACAATTCCATAAATAATTGACAATAAATTAGTAACATTATATTTTAATAACCAAAATATTGTTTTTAAGTATGTTTTTTACTGCAGTTGCATACCTCTAAACATACCAAAAGACAAAGTTATTTTCAGCGGGGTTAATAAGATGATTTTCTTTATTACTGCTATCTTTTAACGCAGTAGTTAATATAAATTGTTTATAGAAACCTCAACATACGACGATACTGAGTTAATTTTTAATATCAAAGTTTTATTTATCATTTAAACAGTTTCATACCTTTATGAATAAAATTAACTTTGTTGAATTTAAAAGTCTGCAGATGTCCAAAAATAGATTTTTTACAAAGGTAAGTTCGTACACGTTACAATTTTGTATTAAAAATTTAACAATATTTATGAGAAGAAACTATATAATTTTTTGTTTATTGTAAATATGAAAAAGTATCTTTTAGTAAATAATTTTTATTTTTATGATTGTTTTTTTTTTTTTACTTGCTTAAAATGATGTATGTCAGAGTAAATATTTTTCAAACAGATGTTGTCGAGTCACAAAGGGTTAAAACATAGTTATAAAATAAAGGTTCCATGTATGATAACGTATTTTGATCTATAAGTTAAATTTTCTTTTTCAAAAATGGCAACTTTTATGAAATATTTTTCAAAAATCTTTCTGAATAAATTAAAACATACAGTTATTTTTCTTTTAAATATGATTTAAAACCTGGACCCCGATGGGAATATTTTGGGGAATACATTATTCGAATATTTTCACTAGTTAAATATATAAGATACTGTTTAAAAACTATTGAAATAGTTAATAAAAATTACCCTTTAAAATTTCAAGGCTTAAAGACCTTATCACAGTTAAAATATTGATTATTTTATTATTATCTCAAATTATAGATCTAAACTTTTTATACACGTGGTTTAAAATTTCAAAACTGTATTTTTAATATGTACACGATTGCCATTCAAGGGTTTTTCACTCATGAAAACTAAATAAATGACTTTTTCTCAATATTGATTTTTTGTTCATTCTTATATTTTTTAAGTTCTTTACTTCCTTTAGTATTTCAGTTTATTATTTTTTATACATATTCTTTATTATGTATGTAATAAAACCTTGCAGGGAATTAGTATTACAGATTTCTTTTTGTTTTCTATATATGAAATCCCATGAAAAAGAGTTAAATTTCATAGTTCCTCACTATATAGAATAATAATAAATTTATATAAAATCTAATATTAATTGAAATAGAAATCCATGCACAGTGTTATATAACATATTTTAGTAATTGTAAAAAAAAATAATAATAATAAAAAGTAAAGTAAATAAATTTAAAAAATATCAATACTTGTAAAAATAGCAGGAATTAAAGCATTAATTTATTTTAATTTTGTAAACATTTTAAATAAATGTATAGTTTTTTTTCAAAATGTGCTTTTAACTGGACTATTAAAATATACTGCAATAACAATTTTTATCAAAATTCTTAAAATTAAAAATAATATTGAAAAGTACCGTTTCCCATTTATAGCAAAATCACATAGTACTTATTTGCTTTATTTAAAAGCATTTCTCTAAAATTTTTAAATACCGAGCTGAAAATACAAAAAATGTTGCATTTATATTATAGAACAACAGAATTTTAATACATTTCACCACTTTTATATAATAAATTTGAAAATCTGCAAATCCACCTTTTGCTATTTAATGTGTAAACAATGGTAATGATTTGGGTTCGTTTGAAATCGGGTTGTCTCACTCGATTGCAGGATTTTAAAAAAATCGTTTCAAAATCGCGTTACCCGACCTGATAGGGTATTCATATAAGAATCGGAGCCCAAGCAAAACCTTAACTAATTAGACAGAATAAAATAAAATAAATAATTTAAAACCCCGACTTAAGTCCTGCATCGGGTTGGTTAATCCGATTTTACCCGCACCCGACATGACGTTCAGCTTGAGCCGAGTAAGAATAGCGATAATTGTTGTTGTTGTTGTTGTTATTCTGTTTGGGTTAAATTGATTGTAATTTTTTCGGGTTCGGGTTGATTTAGGGTTGAGATTTTATTATTGCAGCTCGGGTTTGGATTAATATGAAAAACTAGAATAAAATAATAACTTGATCTAAAGAAAAAATAGAATATTCTGTCAAACCTGTAGAAAAAAAAAAGAAAAGAAAAGAAAGAGAATAAAAGAAAAGAAAAAATTAACCGACCCGTAATTTTCCTCATCGAATATGGGTAAAATATGGTCACTCGACCCGATGAAGAATCGTCACAATTGTCACAAACCTGCAGCCCAAAAAAATATATATCTGAACTTTACGAGTTGGATTCGGGTAAAATCTGGTCACCCAATCCGATTCAGATTCGTCACAAATGTCACAAACGTCTAGCAAAAAAAAAAAAAAAATGTCGATCCGAACAATCCGGATCGGATGCGGGGAAAATTTGGTCACCCTATCCGATGCAGATTCGTCACACTTTTCACATTGAAGTCGCACGGTGACTTCACAAAGTAGTCACATTGTGAGGTCACAGAAAGCCTTGAAAACGGCCATAACGACTTCACATTTAGGTCACAGTGACTTCACATCGACGTCACGACGACGGTCACAAAGTCACAGTGTGACTTCACATTGACGTCGCCGTGACGTCACCATGCCTTACGGGAAATTAGTAGACGTTATTACTAATCGATTAATACCATTTTTATGTGATGATTTGCGACAGAGTTAGTGAAGGCCGATCATTTTTTTCCAGGACTGTACATAAGTACTAAAAACAATTATAAATATCAGTAGTAAAATCTGAATCTTTATTTCGATATCATTTGCAAGAGCCAAGTTGCAAAAAAAAAACCGTTTGTCGTGGAATTCGCAACAGCGCGCTCACTGGAAGGTTAAAAATCAACCTATTTTAGTAATATCACTGTTATTAGGAGTGTCTTCAAATAAGACTTCTGAAAAGAAAATGTTACGACTTTTCTCCGTTTTCCTTTAAGGATGATCTGAAATTCCACCACGCATTTATACCACGATACCTTAGAACAGCGCTTCCCAACCTTTTTTCCTTCATGTAGCCCTCGCTTGGGCGATTCATTTCGGAGTACCCCCTTTTATCACAAACACGCCCTCAACCCCTACCCTCACTCATAAAACGCAAATATGTTTTTTTTAATTAATAATGTACTCATTAGTAAATACTCATTAAAAAGAAGGAAGCTTTCCCATTAATTAATACTCCCTCTGTCCCAAATTAGTTGCTACATTTGAATACTTTTGTACTGATTATTGATACTGGTGATTTTATGATTTTGTTTGAATATTTTTCAGAGATTTCAGGGTGCTATGCTATCAATCACCAACATTTACTTACTCACCGTCCCTCCTTAAATCAGTACCAAACTATTTTTAAAAATTCCGGGTTCGCACTCTCTTAAGCCACGCCCCATTTTGTAAGGATTTTTCCACCAGTAATCACATAAAACTATCTTCTAGCTAATGAATCGTGAATTCATTAAGAAGAAAATGATCTTTCTGGTATACTGGTGGTAGAGTCCTTACAAAATGGGGCATAGCTTAAGAGCATGCGAACCCTGTACATTTGCTTCGAAAAATTTGTCACAAAATAACTGCTATATATGTGGAAAATAAAAAATGAGAATGAAAATGCCAAGTTGTGATAATTTTATCGCACATAAAGCAATTTTAATTGACATTTAAGGAATTTCTTTAAATATTGTAGTAAAAATAGCAATACAGCGTTACGCTCTTTATTATTCATTTCCTTCTTTAGGGTAATTTCTAAACTGTTATTCATAATTACAATTATCGTCACTTTTTTATTAGGTCGAGTCACATTACTTCTTATTCTCATACATTACATTCGGTTCATTGCTTCAAATAGCTAGTATACCGCATTGTATTCATTGTAGTTTAATAATTTTACTGGTGTCGATCTACTAAACTGCATCGGAAGTTATTTATGATTTCTACTTGAAATGTAGCAACTAATTTGGGACAAAATTTTCAACCCAAATGTAGCAACTAATTTGGGACGGAGGAAGTATAAGTTAGTGACATAACCCCGCCTATTCTAAAATGAAAATAAGGACCTTCTTTTCAACGCGTTTCAAAATAAAAAAGCATTACGAGTGAAAAACTCTAACGTAATTGAGGCGTTCTGCAATTATTATTAAAAACGGAACAATAAGATAAATGTGGTGCGAGAAGTAATATTATGTAATGATTAATGGCAGCTTTTGTGAAGATGGGGTAAATATATAAGTACCCATGCAATATGATAATCGGTGGGCGAAGCTAGTGACATTGAATTATCAATGAATTATTATGTCTAGTGGGTCCTTTCCCCTCATTTTGAGTGTAACATATTGAAATTACACATGAGACTAACTTTGTAATCCAAAAAGTATCAACTTTATGTGTTTTCAGTGGAACCATTTTTGTGATTTCCGCCATTACCGATACTATTTTTACGTACTTCCTACGGACCCTCCACGTACCCCAGGTTGTGAACCGCTGGCTTAGAACAACATTTTAAATAAAAGATTAGCGCATTCTTCCTTTTCCCACGTGCTAAATAAATGAATGATCTACTGCGTAGGGATAGAGGGTGGTATTTAAGGGCCAATATCGCTGAACTAAACAAATTATTTTTATTATCAAAACTTGTAAACTTTTTTAATCTGGTGCGGAAGAATTTTTACGTTTTGTACAAAATAAAGTAATAATTTCAACTAACAAACGTGAAATTTAATTTGTGAAAAGAATATTAACAACACATTAATTCAATTTCCATAGTTTTTTTTAAATGAAAAATATCTCAGTAGCTTAAAAATAAAACATTATTCGAATAGTATATGCTTCTATTTAACTTTTTTAAACAAAAAAAAAAAAAAATAGAATTCTATATTTTATCTCAAAATTCTATTTGTAAACTATGAATTTCATGCTTCATTATCTCTGCTCATTCCTCGGAGGATACGTTTAGAGCAGCGTTTCTTAAACTTTGTGATCTCGAAGACCCCCTTTGATGTGATATGCATTTCGAGGACCCCCAACAAAAATTTTCTTATAAACGATACGAAATTATTTTAATGCATACACCTTATTTATGTTTCATGACACGCATTCTATATTTAGTTAAAGTTGTTAGAAAAATCAACTGCATTAATAAGAAAAATAATTATAACATACATTTTAAGACAGTTAAAATATACGCACTACTATTAGCTATGAAAAGTGTGCTGCTTATCTTGTGCAGAATCTTGTTCAATGTTCAAAGTTGTCTTGTTCAATGGTTCGACATTAACTCGAGTTGTACAGTTGTTCTACGTGTGAACAAGGATGAAAAAAGTCTATTCACATATATATTTAGTGCAGAATGGAAGTAATTCTTTAATAGCTTCAAAGTAATTTTCATGGAACCATCGCTTGATAATTCCGCATCTTGTTCCTGCTCCATATCAAGGTTTTGATTTCACTAATTTCTTTGAAATGAAATGGATCCTTCATTCACTCATTTTCTGACATCGAGGGAAGAAAATGAAGTATATAAGATTCTTTCATGTGCTTCAAGTTTATAACAAATTATTCGATAATATCAGGGGATATTGTATCGACAGACGTTCATAAGAAACCGAATAATTTTGGCTGTATAATTTTTAAAATATTATTTTTAAGTCTGTTTGCCTACAAATAATTTTTGTTGTTGTTGTGGATTCTACTTATTGTTAGTTCTGGAATTTGAAAATGTGTACCAAAGTTCCTTGCAAGATTAAATTCAGAAACTTAAAAATATCTGTCAATTACGCCGCTTTGACAAGCCAGGAGAAATCAGTGAATCGATCTTTAAAATGGAATTTGGAGACCATTAAGAGCAGTCTTACTTCATCACGCAGTGCAAAAATGCAATTTAACCCTCGTGACAGTCACTTAATTTCTGTATGCAAAAGTACCTGTTAGACTTAACTTCAATTTCTAATCCTGAATTCAATGGGCGAACCTTGCTATAATTTACTGCTGAAATTTCGTTGAATGTAGTCTTCAAATCTTCATGTATTTTCTGGCAACCACCGATTCACGGTGATTACAACAGTGTGTCCAAACTACATGTGGTACTTTGGCTTTAACCAAGTTTATCAAACAATTAACAGTTTCAATCATAGCTCCAGAGAGCTTAATTCTTTTTCTTGTATGAAACTGTTTAAACATGTGAATAGCTCAGCACTTGTTGTGTGAGTGGGAAAGTATTTACAAAACAAAAAATCGTCACAAATCTTACTACCAAATTCATAATGAAAACTAAAACTATCAAACTTACAGTATTAGAAATGTCTAAACGCTCATCTAGTTTCAATGTGATAAAAAGGGACTAATTATTGACATCAATTGGTTCTTAATATTTTCACACACATTCCACCTCTGGAGCATTGAAATGCCTCCGCCATCAGATTTGGGATTTTATGCTTATTAATGATTTAGACTAGAAGTTGTAATCTTGCAAATCCCTCCTCCTCCGTAGCTACGAGAAATTCCTCCCGAAAGAAAAAAAATATTAATTAAACATTGGGCTTGAGGACCCCCGACTATAAGCTCGCGGACCCCTAGAGGTACGTGGACCACAGTTTAAGAAACGCTAGTTTAGAGCATATGTTGACTGAGCAGCACTGACCGATTCAGTTTATTAAAATATTTCGGGGAAATCTGGCATATTTATTTAACGTTCAAATGTAATAAAGTTTCTGAAATCTGTTTGACTACGCCGAATTTAAGCTTATCTATATACAGACCTTGAACTACAGTAAACAAATGAGGGTGTAATTTAGCTAGAGTGTGTGAATTTCTATTAGTGAAAAAAATGCATCGTAATGAAAAACAAACAAATAAACTATAATGTTTCCTAAATTTATGTGAAAGTTTTTTTTTTTCATGAAATAACTTAAGAATGTTATTGGTGAACTTTTTAAATATTTTCCACCAACAGGTGTCGCTGCTATCCTCTGTTTTTTGACGATTTCCGCGATAGCTATACCTCAAGAACGAATAGATTGTCATTTTATTTTACTTGCAGACGATTTTATTTATATAGAAGAAAGTTCAGTGATGACTACAATATACTAGTTTCTATATTGTGTTTTTAATAAATTAAACTTATTATTCTTTAAACAAATGATAAAATGTTTTGATAAGTGAAAATAATTCGTTCATTTCAAAAATATTTTTTATGTGAACTCTTTCAGATAAACTTACATGTAAAAGACGTTTTTGAATATCAAGAGATACTATTATTAAGAATGTGACTGTTCACTGTATATATATTTTTTTCTAATGTCTAACTCAGAAAACATTATTTTTCAAAATTCTTTTGTTGATTCACACAGAAACATTTTTGGAAAACTTGGACTTAGAATAGATTCAAATTTATTTCATACTGTATGCAAAATAGAATTTTTCAGTGCCAAAAAATATGAATTTTTTTTCTTTTTAAATAGTCAGTAATTTATTTTTCTATCTTCTTGTTGCTCTTAACGCAGAAAACATGATAGTTTAAAATTCATTTTGCTGCGTTACCCAGAAACTTTTCACATGTAAATCATGCCATATGCCTGATTTAATTTTTTCTCTTGTCATTCTTGGACGGGCGTCATATTTTTCCATTGACTTCAACATGTGTTTCTATTTAGAATGCAATAGATCGCGTTTGCAATGCATTTATTCGTCAAAATTTTTACAATTTAAATATTTTAAATATTTATCCCGGAAAACAGCGTGTTTTACACAAAACTTCGTTGACAGAATGTATGCATGAGTATTTCTAAATGTTTGATAGAATCAGGATATAAGAAGGAACAGATCCTAGAATACTGGAAATGTATCTTTCATTTTTTTATTTTTTTTTTACCACCCCCTACTTTAGAATTTTTTAAACAGATTTTTAAAGAGATATGAGTACCGAGTAACAAACAAGTGGAATAACTAACAACATTTCATTGATAAACTGAACGTTAAGCCGATAGAGTGAAAAAATGTCCCAAACCGAGAATCGAACCCGGGACCCCGAATAGCGCTCATTCTGGGGACCCGGGTTCGATCCCCGGCTTGGGACCTTTTTCACTGAGCGCTATTCTGGGGGTCCCGGTCTTGATTCCCGACTTGAGAAATTTTTCATCTATCGTCTTAACGCTCAGTTTAGCAATGAAAAATCCACTAGTTTGTTACTCATTAGTTTCAAGTGAATTTCACTGCTGAAAAATTAATTGGAATGTACTTGGATATGAATAATTCTCAAAAAAGGGGCAATTTCCTGTCCCAGGGTCTTGTGGACGTATTTTTAAAATTACAAAAAGAAAAGATGATTTAAACTATCAATATTAATCAGTTATATATATAAACTTATTGAAATTTGTTTATTGAAATTGAAAAGTATTATTAAAATTTGTTTTAATGTAAATACCATTCCATCTTTTATATCCTCATTCCCACGTGTAAGACAGAAAATGGTTTCTCTGCCATTATAGCATATTATATGTTTATATTATATATACATACCAGTGGACCCGTGCGAAGATTTCGCACTGCAATCTAATACTTTTTAGCTGTATCTATTACTCTTTAGATGCAGGTTTAAACTTCTATAGGAAAATTAAGGACTAAAACTATCTTCAAACAACATTAGTCAAGCCGGGATATCATCTAATTTATTCCATCAAACTTACAGTAAAAACTGATAGAGCATAGCAAAGGCAATATATATACATATATATCAATAGTATTTTAAATTCTTTAGAGGATGACATCATTTGTTTCGGAAAAAACATGGGACAAAGAGAAATAAATTGAGCATTTGAATTTCAATTTCGCTTTTTAATTATAAATATAAAATAAAACCGTGCAGCAACAATGTCCAACTTTATTTTTTTCGTACTATTTATTTTTATAATAATTTTGAGCATCATATAATGCAGTATTTTATTTTTGTGGCAACATTAATTTGAGGAAAACCCTTCATTTCATTTATGAAAACAATGCTGATTTAATTTTTAATTAACAGCCATTTTTAATCAAAAAATATGTTTTACCGAAATGTGAGTGCACGATGTCAGAAGTCTGTTCAAAATCCTTTCATATGGTATCTCATTCGTTTCGTATGGCTTCTCATGGCGTTTCGCATTTACTAAGAAAAAGGGATATTGACAACATAAATAATATAATATATATGATATAAAATCCATTAAAGATGCTTAAATAAACATTTATCCAATTAATTATCTTAATATTTTATTCAATGGAAGAAATTAGGACAATTTTTATTGTTGTCCGTAGTGATTGACATCCTTCCTCACATTACTGTAAATTTGTCCCTATTTGTTCAGTAAATGTCAGCACATGCTTTATGAAGGTCTGGGGTAGTTTGTATAGGAGTAAAGTAATAAAACCGTCTGGGTTTTTTTGCTCGACAACATTCTTCAATTTAATACACACATAGCTTTCACATAGTTTTAGCATTACCTAGATAGCATTAGCTAGACACAAAGTTATCAAGTATTATATCAAAGTATGTATTTTTACTACCTAATATAATGCAATAAAATACATATTAGAAAAGTTATTATTAGAAAAGTTAGAATTAGTTTCAAAAGATATTTAGCATTTGAGAAATATACCTAAGCCTAATCATTTTTGTATAAAGGGATTTTTACAAGTATTTCATCATTTCCACCGAATCATTTCCTCATAATTTTAATATATGAGACAATGATCTGAATCCAATTACATGTATGTACTATACAACAAAATAAGACTAATATAATGCAATAAAATACATATTAGAAAAGTGTTTCAAAAGATATTTAGCATTTGAGAAATATACCTAAGCCTAATCCTTTTTGTACAAAGGGATTTTTACAAGTATTTAATCATTCCCACCGAATCATTTCCTTATAATTTTAATATATGAGACAATGATCTGAATCCAATTACATGTATGTACTATACAACAAAATAAGACTAATATAATGCAATAAAATACATATTAGAAAAGTGTTTCAAAAGATATTTGGCATTTGAGAAATATACCTAAGCCTAATCATTATTGTACAAAGGGATTTTTACAAGTATTTCATCATTCCCACCGAATCATTTCCTCATAATTTTAATGTATGAGACAATGATCTGAATCCAATTACATGTATGTACAAACATGTATGCAACAAAATAAGACTAATATAATGCAATAAAATACATATTAGAAAAGTGTTTCATAAGATATTTAGCATTTGAGAAATATACCTAAGCCTAATCATTTTTGTACAAAGGGATTTTTACAAATATTTCATCATTTCCAATGACTCATTTCCTCAGAATTTTAATATATGAGACAATGATCTGAACCCAATTACATGTATGTACTATGCAACAAAATAAGACTAATAAAATGCAATAAAATACATATTAGAAAAGTGTTTCAAAAGATATTTGGCATTTGAGAAATATACCTAAACCTAATCATTTTTGTACAAAGGGATTTTTACAAGTATTTCATCATTCCCACCAAATCATTTCCTCATAATTTTAATATATGAGGCAATGATCTGAATCCAATTACATGTATGTACTATACAACAAAATAAGACTAATATAATGCAATAAAATACATATTAGAAAAGTGTTTCGTAAGATATTTAGCATTTGTGAAATATACCTAAGCCTAATCATTTTTGTACAAAGGGATTTTTACAAGTATTTCATCATTCCCACCGAATCATTTCCTCATAATTTTAATATATGAGACAATGATCTGAATCCAATTACATGTATGTACTATACAACAAAATAAGACTAATATAATGCAATAAAATATATATTAGAACTCTATTTACTAAAATTTTTAATAAAAGTAAGTAAAAAAAAAAAACAGCCGCTTTTCAGAGAATAGCCCGTATAGACTAGCAGATTGAATATACTCTATTATGATGACACAACAAGATGTATACTTAATATATACAGTGTGAAATTTTTATCGAATAATTAATTCCTAAACCGTTAGTTTTAGAGGTATAATTCCAATTGCAGAAATGCCTCAATTCAACATAGAATATACAACATATCAAAATAGTTACTTTTGAAAAAAATTTCGTTAAGATGCAGTACTTACAGGTTGTCGCGAATCCAATTGAATTCCTAATAACAGGATATGTTTTCATAAATGTATCATTCTAAGCTGTGTGAGAAAGATGTTTTTTGTTTTCATAAATGTATCTTTCTAAGCTGTGTGAGAAATATGTTTTTTGTTTTCGAAATTGTATTTTTCTGAGCTGTGTGAAAAAATGTTGTTGTCAGAAATGGTTTTGTAGAATGTTTTTGTCGGCACGGAAGTGAGAGAATAAAGATATTCGTTATGTTTTTTAAGAGGACTGTTTTTCACGTATTAAAGTATTATTTTCTTTTGTTTTAAAAAAGACGAAAGTATTAAAACGGGTAGTTTTAATATTTCGAAAATCGCTATGTATGTAATTTGCGATAAAATTGGCGCCCGAACAGAAGGACATAGGAAGTAATATTTTTTAAGTGGAAAACTGTTCAAGTATGGATGCGTTAAAAATAAAAAGAACGCCGCTTAGAAGCGCATTTACGAAGACTTTAAATGTTTTAAACGAAGCTCTTAACCAGTCAAGCCCAGATGTTAATCTAATAGAAGAGCTGTTAGATCAATTAGTAGACAAAGCATCTAGATTACGTTCCACAGATGACGAAATATTAAATTTTATGTTGTCGAATGGGTCTGCGGAAAAAGATTATGTAAAAGAATTCGAAGCATGCGAAGAATACCATGAAAAATTAATAATAGTGAAGAAAAATGTAAGACATTTTTTCGTTAAACCTGCCGTCGAACATCAACCTCTTTTACCTAATTCGATAGAAATCGAAAGAATGGGATCCCGCACACTCAGATTGCCTGAAATTAATTTGCAGCCGTTTGATGGGAACTCAAGATCGTGGCTAACGTTTTGGAATACCTTCAAGAAAATTCACGAAGACACTGTGTTAGACGACCACTCGAAGTTCGTATATCTGATGCAAGCAATTACTCCGAAATCGAAAGCGTCCCAAATTGTGAACAGTTATCCTATATCGGCTGAAACTTATCCTAAAGTAATTCCACATCTAAAAGAAAGATGTGGAAGAGAAGACACTTTAATTCAAATTTACGTTCGAGATCTGCTGCAGCTGGTATTATGCAATAATAATACATCCAGAAGAGAGTGCAATTTGTCATCGTTATATGACAACCTAGAAACCAAACTTAGATCGTTGGAATCTCTTGGGGTTACAGAGGACAAACACGCGAGCATTTTATTCCCGTTGGTGGAATCGTGTTTACCTCATGATGTTCTCCGAATTTGGGAACGGAATCGTGAAAAGTCTGCTTAAGGTAAGAGCGAATTAAATTCTATACTTAATTTCTTAAAAAATGAACTGTTGTCTGAAGAACGTATTTTATTGGCGCGTACTAGTTTTGGTTTTGATAAATCTAAGAATTTTACTAGATTTAAAAATGTTGAATATAATTCGATGCCAACTGCTACTGATTTATTTGTAGGTGATAAATCTAAAGGGAAACATTTAATTAAGAAATATGTTGAAGCATGTATATTTTGTGACAAGTGTCACTTATCAGAAAAATGTTTTAAAGCTAATTCGCTTTCTTTTGAAGATAAACGAAATATAATTTTGAAAAAGAGGGCTTGTTTTGTCTGTCTTAAGAAAAATCATATTTCACGTCACTGTAAATCGAAGATTACATGTTTAAATTGTGGTAAAAGGCATTTTGCTGTAATGTGTCAAAATGTTTGTAATGAAGAAAGTAATACGGCGTTAGAAAGTCGTAAATATGAACATGAGTCAGGGAGTAGTGATACTGTTTTGACTACTCAAGGTTCTGACAAAACTGTGTTATTACAAACTTTGCATGTACGTGTAAAGCACGATTGTAACGAAAAAAATGTACGGGGAGTCATAGATACGGGCTCTGAGCGTTCATATTTATCAGTAGATGTAATTAAATATTTGAATTATAAAAGTATTGATGAAGTTAAATTAATTCATAAATTATTTGGTGGTGTTGAAAAGAGAGAAAGAAACCACAACAAATATAGAATTCATTTAAGTAGTATTGATAATGGTTATAAATGTGATATGATGATTTAGATGTTCCTGTTATTTTTTCTAATATAAAAAAGGTGCCAAATGGACCTTGGTTAAAATAATTAAATAAATATGGTATTAAGATTTCGGATGTCGAAAATAATGTATGTAAAACCGAAAATGAAATGAAATTGTTAATTGGTTCCGATGTGGCGGGAAAATTACTGACCGGAAATATTAAAGTTTTAAAAAGTGGTCCGGTTGCTGTAAAGACCCTTTTGGGGTGGACTCTCATGGGGAAAATTCCAGGCATTAAATCTGAAACAAATGATTCTCTTATGGTTATTTCGTCTCTTTGGAACGAAAGTTCCGTTGCTAATTTATGGAAGCTAGATATTCTTGGTATAACTGATCCGGTTGAATCTAAAACTAAAAATGAAATTCATAAAGAAACTATGCAACATTTTAAAAGAAACATAAGAATAGATTCAGATGGGAGGTATGAAGTAGCATTGCCTTGGGTACTAGATAATGCCCGCTTACCTAGTAATAGAGAATTGGCCGAAAAACGGCTTGCTGCAACGAAGAAAAGGTTATCAAATTTGAATAAAACTGAAGTTTATAATGAAGTATTTGATACATGGTTAAATGCAGGAATAATTGAAAGGGTGGTCGATAATAAAAAATCCAAAATACATTATTTGCCACACAGGCCTGTATTTAAAGAATCGAGTGAAACTACTAAAGTAAGGCCGATTTTTGAGGCTTCGGCTCATGTGAAGGTTTTCCTTCATTAAATGATTGTCTGGATAAAGGATTAAATATGATTGAAATGATTCCTTCAATACTGCATCGTTTTCGGAAATTTCCTGTTGGTGCAGTATCTGATATAGAAAAGGCATTCCTACAGATAGGTATTACAGAAAGTGATAGAGACTATCTACGGTTTTTATGGAAGGATAATATAATTTACAGACATAAACGTGTGGTTTTCGGAATCAATTACAGCTATTTTTTAATAGCGGCTACTCTGAAACACCATCTGGAAAGTACCCCTGACAATTTTGTTTCTACAGCAGAAACTTTGAATGAATCTTTGTATGTAGATAATTGTGTTTGTAGTTTCAACACAACTGAAGAGTTAAAAAAGTTCATAATTGAATCGAGAATGTTACTGTCCTCCGCGAAATTCAATTTAAGGGATGGCTGTCGAATTATCCAATTCAAATTATGTCTGGAACGTCAACAGTTAACATAACACCAGTACTAGGCTTAAACTGGGATCTAGAAAACGATACCCTATCTTCAAAATCGGCCCTATTGAGAAAGAGCAAATTATTCCTACAAAACGAGCTGTACTTTCATTGGCTTAGAAGGTTTTTGATCCTTTGGGATTTGCCTCACCCGTGACTTTGCTCCCTAAACTTATTCTGCAAGAATGCTGGAAGTTGAAATTAAAATGGGATGAATTAATTCCAGAAAATTTAGCTAAACAATTTTTGAAGTGGGTGCAGGGAATAAAATTAATTTCTGACATCAAACTTGAGCGCTGTATGAATCTAGATAATTTTGAAAATGATGTAAGTCTTCACATATTTTGTGACGGAAGTAAACACGCATATGCTACTTGTATTTTTCTGAGAGTAAAGAAGAAAAATGAAATTTTGGTGAGTTTTATACAAGCACGTGCAAGAGTAGCTCCTCTTAAGAACCTAACTATACCGCGGTTAGAGCTTTTATCATGCTGCATTGGAGCCAGGTTGGGTAGTCGTGTCATTGCTGATTTAAGAATTCCAAATTTGAAGATCTGTTATTGGTGTGATTCAACCACAGCTTTAAGCTGGATAAAGCGAGATGATAGATGGGGAACATTTGTCTGGAATCGTGTAGAAGAAATCAGGTCTTTGTCACAGAAAGATCAGTGGCGACATATTTCAGGAAAATTTAATCCTGCTGATCTTCCTTCCAGAGGTTGTTCCATTGAACAGTTCTTGCAGCTAAAATGGTGGGAGGGACCAGCTTGGCTGGCTGAGCCAGAATTCACTTGGCCTCAAAGTATCGAATCACCAGATGAAGAAGTTATTAATGCTGAGAAACGGAAAAGTGTCATTTCAGCATTAAACAAGAACACGAAACCTAATGATTGGTATTATCGACGATTTTCATCATACAAGAAAATAATAAGATTGATCGCATGGATTCTAAGATTCATAAGTAATTCAAGAAAACCGAATTCAAAAGAAGTATCTGATCTCACATGTTTTGAAATAGAACAAGCTGAAAGAAAATTAATGATTTTGATCCAGAAAGACAGCTTTGAAAAGAATAATGAGAAAATTAGTAGCCTAAGACCAATCCTAGATGAAGATGGTATCATCAGAGTAAAAACACAAGTCATCTATCGAGAAGATACTGTCAATTTTAAGTACCCAATTCTTTTGCCGTCTGACCATCCTGTAGTCCACCGTTTGATCTCCTAGAAACACCAAAAGCTATTACATGCAGGAATGGCTCTTTTGATGACATCTAGACGAGAAGACTACTGGATCCTGAAAGCCAGGAAAACCATTCGAGCAGTAGTTCAGAAATGTGTGCGTTGCAAAATATTTAGTGCACAGAAGACAGAGTCAGAACCTATTGCATTGCCAGCAGAAAGAGTTCAAGATGCGGCAGTATTCCAAATAACTGGAGTAGATTTAGCTGGTCCCTTATATTTGAAAAATGGGAAAAAGGTATGGATTGTGTTGTACACTTGTGCAGTGTACAGGCCATACATTTAGAATTAGTGACGTCATTAGCAACAGATACCTTCCACCAATCTTTTAGGCGCTTTATAGCGAGAAGAGGAAGACCGACGACCGTTTATTCTGATAATGGTAAAAATTTTGTCGGTACAGATAGAGCTTTTTCAGACATCGATTGGGAACAGATCTCAGCTGCAGCAGCTGTACAAAAGATTCATTGGAAATTCAATCCGCCTACTGCTGCCTGATGGGGTGGTTGGTGGGAGAGGTTGATACAAATGGTGAAACGCATCTTGAGGAAAATACTAGGTAGAGCCTCATTATCCTATGAAGAGCTTATCACAATTCTTTGTGACTGCGAACAAGTTGTAAATGCTAGACCACTCAAGTATGTCTCAGAAGATGTGGATGATCTACCACCTTTAACACCATCAATGTTTCTTCAAGAAATAAGATCTTCAGATGTGATAGATTTTGATGCAATTGACGCACAAGAATTAAACAGAAGAGCAAAGTATAGACAACAAGTTCGAGAACATCTTAGAAGACGATTCCGTATTGAGAATTTAGGGCAGTTACGCCAACAAAATTCCCTGCAAAAGAATGCCAAGCAACTGACAGTTGGTGATGTCGTTCTCGTGGAATCTGATAAGAAACGTACGTATTGGACTTTAGCTCTTGTGCAAGAACTAATTTCTGGAAAAGATGGTCAACCGAGAGTTGCTCGGGTAAAAACTGAAAATGGTGAACTTTTAAGACCAATACAAAAACTGTACAATCTAGAGATTCCAAAAGAACACTCTTTCGAACCAGTATTACGAACGAGAAGTGGCAGAACAGTGACTGTTCCAAAACGTTATCAGTCATAAGACTATTTTTGAACATTGAACATTATAAACTCTTTTTTTTTCCTTATTTTTAGTATATCTCATTTCCTAGTGTTAATTTGAATTTGTAATAATATGTTGAATTTTTGTTTGAATTTTTGCAGGAAATTGTATAATTTGTCTTTGAAAATTAGTGTTAAGAATATATATACTTTGGCCATGTAATGTAAGTATAATGTTACCCATATTTTGCGTTATTTTGAATTTTGTTGTGCCTATTGTTGAGTTTTCCTGTTGAAAACTCAAGGTGGGAGATTGTCGCGAATCCAATTGAATTCCTAATAACAGGAGATGTTTTCATAAATGTATCTTTCTAAGCTGTGTGGGAAAGATGTTTTTTTGTTTTCATAAATGTATCTTTCTAAGCTGTGTGAGAAATATGTTTTTTGTTTTCGAAATTGTATTTTTCTAAGCTGTGTGAAAAAATGTTGTTGTCAGAAATGGTTTTGTAGAATGTTTTTGTCGGCACGGAAGTGAGAGAATAAAGATATTCGTTATGTTTTTTAAGAGGACTGTTTTTGACGTATTAAAGTATTATTTTCTTTTGTTTTAAAAATGACGAAAGTATTAAAACGGGTAGTTTTAATGTTTCGAAAATCGCTATGTATGTAATTTGCGATAAATGGTGTTTCACAAAGGACCCGTAACTTTAAAAATCAATAACCCGGAAACGGTGATAGATAGAAACATGATACCAGTGGTATGTTTATTAAAAAATCGTAAGAATCTTATACGTAAATCTCAAAAGTTAGTTTAAAATAGCACCGATAGATGGCGCTGAGAGCGTTAAGAATCATTCTAAAGAGAGTTCAGAAGCATAGAAAGACGAGCCGTCGACGATTTCGCCATTGAAATCTGACCGCTATTTTCATATAGTGAAAATAATTCGCATCGGCCACGGTGCCTGTCTGTTGAATTTTTTTGAAAAGCTCACGAATTGTTTTTCCATCTGGACCTTTTGCGACTTGAAATCGCGTTTGAAAACTTCTCCTTGCGGCAGTAGGACTCTGATTTAATCGGTGGTACTCCAACACAATAAACACACGTTCCTCCACGGTATACACCACTTTCGGAATTATTTTCACTATACGCTAATAGCGGCCAGACTTCAATGACGAAATCTTCGACGACTAGTCTTTCTATGCTTCTGAACTCGCTTTAAAATGATTCTTAACGCTCTCAGCGCCATTTATCGGTGCTATTTTTTATTAAATTTTGAGATTTACGTATAAGATTCTTACGATTTTTTTAATAAACATACCACTGGTTTCATGTTTCTATCTATCACCGTTTCCGGGTTATTGATTTTTAAAGTTAGGGGTCCTTTGTGCAACACCCTGTATAAGTAATTATAATAATAATTATAAGTAATTATAAGTAATTATAAGTACTTTGAATTTTATGAATTTTCAGCATTTTCTGACATTAAAAATATACTTCTTATACTCGATAAAAATCAAATTTCGAGACTAATTCTGAACTTCCCTTTTTATGGAGTCAATTATTGTTTTTTTCAGTTTAGAATATGCGTCAAATCATCTCTACTTTTGATAAATATCGTCGGGTATTTAAAAGATGTGAAGAAGAATTACTATTCTAAACCACATTTGATTCGATTGCATATGTTAAAAAAAAAAATATTGTTTCGATAAATATTTTTCTTTTCATGTAAAAGATATATTTTACTTTAAATATTCAGAAAATAGATATAAAGAGCATAAAAGAAATTCTAATAGATTTTCAAAGAAAATAGATTCGTATATCCTAAATGAAAATGATACATTGAAATGCAAATGTTACTAAGTTTTTCAATTTTAATAGGAAAGGGATAGCTGTTATTGAATTGGAAATTATAGAATAGTTGAATTTTAGAAGACTGTTTGCTTTTCAGTTTCGCCGTATTCCGTGAAAATAATATATACGGAGTAAGCGAATTTGATATTTTCTTCAAACAAATTCTTTAAAAATATCTTCTGATATTTGCATCTTAAAATGAAATGTATATGATTTCAAAATTATTCTTGTCTCGTTTGTTTTTCTTTCATTTTTGAGACAAGGTAACAAAACATAAAGCACAACATATCCAGAACAGACAAGTTGGAAATTGTTCGTTAAGCGCAACAAATGAGATGCGTTCTTTTTATAACTAGTTTCACAATGTAACAAAATCATCCTTATTATTTCAGTGAAATGAATTATATCGTAAGTGAAATGAGCATGCCTTTTTTTTTCTTATTACGTATGCCACGTTTACAGATGAGAATTTTTTTCTACACCAGACAGAGCTGCAAAATTTACCATGAAGATCTTGCTTTGCGAATGATTACCTCCATGGTTTAATACTTTTATGACTCATAATGAACGAATCTCCTGCGTTTATTTACTCCAAAGGATTGAGATATTTGGCTGTTAACCTAATTTCCACTGAAGTTATCTCAGAATATATACACTTTTTTAATGTAACTCATCTCTCAAGCAAACAACTTTTTTGAACGATCTTTCTAAAAATGTAACTTTTATGCCATTTTATTCGAAAAATTAATTTTGAATAAAAATGGCCGCCTGGCATATGAAAAAAGAAATGGTTTGCCCGTATTATTTTTCTTCCGTCACATGACTTGCGCTTTTATTATATAGATTACGTACGATAAGATTTAATGGAATGAAGAAAACTTTTATTAGTATCTTTTTAAGTTTTGATTCAATTTTTATAAAATTTGAAATGACTCGACAAAATTCTGCAACGATAATACATATTAAATTTCAAACTATTCGTTTGGGTAGTTTTTGCTCTGTTATATGCGGACGGACGGACCAGACGACGACTATAGGTGCTACGTATTTAAATAATTACGAACGCACCTACAAACATTAATTGATTTTACTCATTCTAGCATTTAAAACAGAATTGCATATTAAGGAGACCAGAAGGTTTTGAAATGACGAAAAAATGCATTTATTATTACTATTATCTATACTATTAAAAACCGTTCGCGTATCTATGTAACCTCAAAAACTCGAAAACCACAGGGCGCAGGGCTAGGAAATTTTGCACACGGGTAGCTGGTAGGGCGGTCATGAACGATCGGGGCAAAAATATCGAAATTTTTAAATAGATTTTTGATAGATTAAATATTAATTAAAATCCATCTACAAAGAGATCTCATCAAAAATTCAAAAATACGCTTTTCTATTTTCGGTTGGTTGGTTGTATAAAATCTCCGCAGGAGTCATTAAATAAATCAAGGCAGGAATCATTGCAATTCCCAGTCGAGTGTTTAAAATCGATGGATCAGAGATT
Source organism: Maratus michaelseni (assembly GCA_963931845.1). NCBI lineage: Eukaryota > Metazoa > Arthropoda > Arachnida > Araneae > Salticidae > Maratus > Maratus michaelseni. Next base: position 286,201,802 of record OZ007587.1, read on the forward strand.
ATAAGAGATGTAGACAATCAACTTAATTATTGACCGTTGCCAAATGCTAAAAACTTAATTTTAAAAGATTTTATCGACTTAATGAATGATAATTAGCTGGGTTTAAGGGTTTTTTTTTAAATGACATATATGAGTATGATAGAGATTATTAATACAGAAAACTTTATTTAACAGATTATTTGTTAAATTTGCAGAAATGGGGAGGGGTGGGGGTCAACGACTTTTTATTAAATATCACATATATTTTACTTGACCGCGCGCCACCTGGCGGTGGCTTTTTCATTAATTGACCCTCCTTGTTAATAAATCCAAATCTGCTGCTCTAATTTCAACTGAACTAATTACATTTAACAAATTTAACATTTTTTTTTATTCACCCGTAACGTTTAATCGCTGTTTTATATAGCTGATACCGCTATTTTAGAATAACAATTTTCCTAAAAATTAAATTTATGTTCCTAATAAAAGTACAGAGCCCGTATTCAGTTGATTCATACCAACAGACAAAGTTAGTGATTTGTTGTTGAGCACTTGACCACGCGCCTCCTCGCGGCCCCTCCATCAACGTTTTTTCTCTAACCACGCTTTATTTCCAGAACTCAGGTAATTATGTTCCGAACTTCTCCAAACCAGTTCCATTTTGCTAAATTATCATAAAAATCAACATTCATAGCTTCAGGGTGTACTTCTAGAAAACAGTTACCAGTATTTCCGAATAATAGTCTAAGACAAATTTCAAATTAAGTTCCTAGCATAACCAAATGAATCAATGTTTAAAGATGCATATAGTGGCTCTTTTAATTTATCATTTGATGAAAGGCACTTGAACATTCGCTCCTCCCCGGCACCTCCTTCAAAGTTTTTTTTCTCTAACTATGCCCCGTTTCCATAACTCAGCAACTATCTTTCCGATTTCAACGCAACTGATTACAAACATTATAATTAACTTCATAATCACCCTCTATAACATTAAAGTAAATTTGTGAGTAGTAGTTACCACTATTTCCGAACGAATATATTCCGAATAACTATTAACGAACTATTTTCGAATAAGTAGTTACCACCTAATTAGTCATTTTCTGAAGGACACTTGAACATCCCCTCCTCCCGGTACCTCCCTTTACTGCAATGTGAGATATACATATTACGGACCCACGCTGTAATACTAACAAGCTGTAGCGGGTATTACGATAATTCTTTTACCTCGCATGCAAATAATTAGAGATTATTTAATTGCGCTTCATTATTTCATTTCTTTTTTTAAATAAAGAAAAACGTTTTATCACAAACGGCAACAACATTTTTATTCTATTTATTCCCTTATTCCAAACATATCGTTTTATCGTCTGCTGCCATAGCAACATAAATTAAGTTTCATTAAAAAAAATGCACAGTAGTATTTTTTTTTCTACATCGTATAGTTATTGAACAACTCAACACTTTAACAGGGGAATTAAATTCATTTTATTCCCATTTTAGAATTAAATTCATGAACTCCCGTGCGTAGAACGGGTTAAACAGCTAGTTATTATTATTATTATTTTGCTTGAAAGTTTAAGAAAGTCGTAGAGTCGGTCCGATAGGAAAATTCCTGAAATGACGGTCGTACCAACCATAATGCATCATCAAAATGCTTGATGATTCAGCCTAGGAGCCCTACTTCTGGTAGATCCGTAAATGAAAAACAAACCTGCTTTTTCAGACTGAAACTTCAACTGATTTCAAATACTACATAACTGTAACCTCTCTGCGGTCGTTCAAATTGCGAATGACGATGCAAATGAAACGCGACCCTCTTAGACAGGTCGCATACCAAGGAGACAAGCGACATAACGCGTAACTTTGGAAAAGAAACATGATGAGAAACAAGTTGGAAACAAAGAAGAAACCGGCTCGTATTTCAGAATTTGTTTCCTAAGTCGAGGATTGTGTCGCTTGTTGCCTCGGTGTATGGCGTGCCTTAAACATTTACCAGCAAGTGCTCTTTTGATCGGCTTCTGACTACACATTATATTAATCAAATTTATTACTTTTGCCATGTTCTATCACGATTTAAAATTCCAGCCATCTTTCTTGTTACACCATGTATTATATCGGTGTCTCCAAATCTACTCGAAAGTTACTCAAAAACATCGTCAAACTAAATAAGTATGCATTGTTTCTTTAAATCATTTTCATAACACATATCTGCTTGAAAATTCACTATAATTTCGCAGAAGAATTAATAAAAAGAAAACTGCCCAGTTAAACTGAGGGCATTGAGCTCACAGGCTATTCACACTAATTGTATATTATACCCTTATTTCAAAGAATTTGAAATATGCCCCTCGAAAAATAAAAAAATCAACAATATATTAAAAGGGGGGGCTCATCCCCCGTTACCCCCCTCATTGTTAACTAATGAACCCCTTAAACTAACCAGGGAAGTCTCTAATTACAATGAATATATACACAATTTGAAGAAAATCGGATAATTCTGCATGAAGAACCCATTTATCTAAATTAAGGGGGGATTAGCCACCCTTTCCCCCTTTATACTTAACCAATGCACCTCCAAAACTATTCAGAGAAACGCATTGTCACAATGAACCTATATACAAAATTTAGAGAAAATCGGATAATTCTGCATGAAAAACTGATTTATCTAAATTAGGGGGGGTTATCCCCCCCTTATACTTAACCAATGAACCCCCAAAACTATTGACAGAAGCGCATTATCAAAATGAACCTATATACAAAATTTGAAGAAAATGGGATAATTCTGCATGAAAAACCCATTTATCTAAATTAGGGGGGGGGATGTTCCACCCCCTTTCTCCCTTTATACTTAACCAATGAACCCCCAAAACTATTGACAGAAGCGCATTATCACAAGGAACCTATAAACAAAATTTAAAGTAAAACGGTTTGTTCTATCAAGAGTTATCGCGTTACGTACATACATACATACATACATACGTACGTACGTACGTACATACAGAACCGGCGGGCACATAAGCTCTCAGGCTTTGATAGCCTGTGAGCTAAAAAGAGAAAATAAATTTGTAAAACAAAACTTACTACGATACCAACACACATATATATATATATTTTTTTTTTTAGAAGTAACTAATTGGTTTATATCGTGGAACATAAAGTTAGAAAATGTATTTTTTGCATCATTTATCTCTTCATTTGAACTTTTTAACTTACACTAAACTTTTTTTTTAATTTCTAAATCACTAATATTTTTATGCATGTCATTTTCTTATCTTATATATACTTATGTATAGGCATATAACAATGTTTGCAAAGTTTCTTTTAAACTTTTACGTTATAAGTATCATCAAATATCTTCGGCTCACATAGCCTCCCTTTAACATTAGACAGGATGACATTATATTGAATTTTGTATGCCTAAAACGTGTTACTTTAAATGACTGCTATTAAGTTAAAATGTACCTCTTTTCTCAAACTCTTCCTCAATTTAGAAAATGATACGTTAAAGTATTATAATCCACGTTAGAACTACTTGAAGTGTTAAAAAAAAAAAGAATTATTTACGCAATATATGACAACAGCGTCATTTTTTATTAAATTAGGGTAATTTAAATTTAGTAGTGACATTTCATATACATAGCTTCCAATCTTCCGGTTTTTTGGAGTCAAATAAACATACTTTGTACCAGAAAATTTACTTAATAACATGAATTAAAAAAAAATTCCACATAGACAATAAACATATTATTAAAAATAATTATATTAAATACATTTTCTGGTTCCAGATACAATTTTTGGCTTGAACAAAACCGGAAAGGTGGCTGCTATGCATATGGTTGCATATAGAAGAGAATCTTGAATATCTTATCGGTTATTATGTGGTAAATATGCGCAGGATTCGCGCGGTTGCTACGTTTGAGCACCACTATTTCCAAATAGTAATCGGTGCTTCTGCACTATCCCGTAGATCACTTTCCCTTAAAAAAAACTATCGCCAAACTATAACGCCAATAAGCAAATGGAACATTGTTGCCATTGGAATCTGAAAAAAAGAAGAAGACATTCGGAAAAGCCCCACTCTCTAAAGTGTCAACTATCAGTAACTTTAAGCGATAAAATTTACAAAATATATATATATATATCTTGGACATTTATTTATTTACATTGTTTTTCTTAATTATCAGTCTCGGCTAGTGGATATGTGACGTCCGTTAACACTATTTATTGAATGTAGTAATTATGCATCGCAATATTTTTTTTATATAATATATAAATAATTTTAATATTATCATGTCACCGTTTAATCATGTAATTGTTATTTTAATTAGCGAAATAACTAATAAATCAGCAAACATCGCTAAAAATACATATAAACGTCGAATTAAAAAATCACTTGATCACATAACAAACACGAGAAACGCATCTGACGTCAAGTGAAAATGACGTCACGATCGTGCATTTTTGGCGTTAAATTCTATAATTTAGCGATAGTTTTTTTCATGGAGAATGATCGACGGGATAATGAAGAAGTACCTAGTAATTTGTACCTTATTTAATTACATAAATTCATTGATTAAATAAAGTGCAGATTACTATTAGGAAGTAGTAGTGCTTAAACGTAGTAACTGTGCGAGCCCTGCGAAAATTTTCCAACCCTGAGTTATTGAATGCATCAACTGGAATAATTTTTTTTGGCAAAAAATATAAACCGTTCTTCCCATTTTTTTAAAAATCAAATAAACAAATATCGAACGAGAAAGTATACATAGTAAATTAAATGAAATAAGTACCACATATAAATAAGATGCGTTTTACAGGATTCACAGGCGTCTATTATTCTTATTCTATTAGTACCATTTTTTTCAAAAGAATATATATTGTCACACACTTCAACAACAAAGAATTTTTTTTAATTGTAAATAGTAATAAGAATAGAACAGGGGAAAAAAATAGCCGCCAGTGGACAACCCTGATTTTATCAAATAAATTATCAAAGTACCTTGGATTAATAAAAAATATGATCTATGGATAAACATCTAAAAATCAATTCTGAAATATTTTTATCAACAATATGCCAAGAAAACGCGTTTTTAACCGACTTCATAAATAAGAGGTGGTTATCAATTCGAACCGTATGTATATATGTTTTGGTCCTGTTCACGCATAACTTTCGTAAATATGCACAGATTTTGATGATTTTTTTCTTGTTCGAAATAAACCAATAAATACAAAAAGGAAAAGCTGAAACTGCAGACCGTATTTATCTAGTGCTGCCATCTATCATATAAAAGGAAAAGTTCGAACTACAAGCAGCTTTTGCTTAAAATAAAATTACAAACAATATAGTAATTAATGTAAATAAAATTTATATAGTTATGAATATTAATGGATGTATATATAGAGCCTGTTACTTTTTTAACAAAATAATAAGAATAATAATATATGACTTTTCAAAAGTGCTTTTTTCTATGAATAGGAAATGAAAGGAATGAATAGGAAAGAAAAAAAAGAGAAGGTTATCAATTCGACCCTTATGCATATATGTTTTGGTCTGGTTCACGCATAACTTTCGTAAATATGCGCAGATTTTGATAATTGTTTTCTTGTTTAAAAGTGTAAAGCACACTTTGTGGACCCATTTTAATTTCATCAAAATCTGATGAATACAACTTTGCTCTTATAAAAATTCAAAATTCAAATCTTTAACTCAAAGTGAGATTCACATAACTCCCGGGAAAATGCATCTATGGTTATACATCTATTTATTGTTGGATTTTTCATACATTATTCTTACGAAATTTTGTAAAAATATATAAGGATAATGAATTAGAACTGAAGTCGGCTTTGCTTTAAAAAAAAAATTCTTGTATTTTTTCAATATTTGTAAACCGTTCTGGATTTTGCCAACTATTGGTGAAATTTAAATTAGCTTTTAAAACATATTCAAAATACCTATTTTGATTTAAATATCCGTTTGAGAAAAATAGAAAATATCAACATTTTACTATTTTCGCTGAAATCTAAGTATTTTTAATTCATATTTAAGTTTTAAAAAACCTGTCAAATATTAAATTTGACACAAATAATATTAAATTTTATATTTCTATTTCAAACTTCAAGCAATATTATCTTTGGTAAAGAATTCTTATTTTATGAGTAGTAAAAGGATGTTTTGTAAGAATTTATCTAAATCTTTATTTTGTCACATAAAAAAAAATCTTACAATAAAAATACAGCAAATGTCTCTTTCTTCATATTTTTCTTCATGAAATATGCGCTCTCTGTTAACATTTGCTTGACATAAATGTAAGTTTCTATTATGCTTGGTTTTGAGCTGAATTCAAAATTTTCCTTTTTGATAATAATAAATGTACAAGAAACTTTATTTCGTTTGAAACTGTTCTAAATGAACATAATTTTAATATTCTAAGATAAACTATCGGAGCAAAATAACAACAGTGGAATAAGTAAAAATTTTCCCGTCTTGATATATGTCAATTTCTTTAATTATGACTTTCTACATTGCGTCTAATAATCTGTATTACTTAAGAGGGCACAGGATTTTTTCGGCTTCAAAAAACGGATTTGTTTTTCCTTGCCTTTTCTAAATGTTTGGCATTTCATAAAGTTCCTCTCGAAGCCAGCCATAACTGTAAACTTTTACGCTTTTTCCCTACTACTATTTTTAAACAGTGAATTTTGTCTTATTTTAAAATGTATGAATAAATAAGGCATTTTTTTCAGTTCAAAAATAGTGGTAGGAAAACAGCGCAAAAGTTAGAAGCTTTGCTCAAAGCTGTTTATAAAACATTTAAACAAATATAGAAAATACAGCGATTGGTGACACACAGTTACAACCGAGTGGTACTTGTTGCAAAACTTCAAATGCGATTTTCTCCAAACATGTTTTTTTAAGTTTTGATAAAGTCTGGCACGATGGTCTTATTTCCAAATTATTTCGGCTTGGTATTCCCGCCGGGTTTATGCACTTAATGCATTTGTACCTTAGCTACGGTAACTTCTGTGTCCACACAAATAACATTCTCTCTACAATTTATTTAATTCTCTCGGACATTTTACAGGATTCCGTTTTAGAACCCAGTTTGTTTAACATATAATTTCAGGATATAGCATGTACACAGAGAACTTTTATTGCTCTGTAAGCGGACGACACAGCAATCTACTCCTCCGCACATTAGCGAGAGTAATACAAGTAACTCCAAACCCACATTCACATTTTCATAAGCTTGTGTATCCTATGGCGTGTTAAACTTAATGAGAAGAAAACTGCTTCAGTTTATTTCTCTAAAACATTTACTTATCCTAACCGTATAACCATTAATAATGTTACCATTCCCTGGACTAACAGTGCTAAATATCTGTGGGGGGCCACCCTCAATAGAATACTTACTTGTTATAAACATATACTTAATGTAAGGGGTAAAGTCACTGGCATTTCTAAACCTCTGCCTCCGCTCTTCAGTAGTAATACTCTCTCCATTAAAAACAAACTCCTTATTTATAGTGCTTGCATTTGATCTGTTCACAATTTGTTCAATACAATTCTCGAGTATCTCTATAGAACGCATAATAAAAATCTACGGACTATTGGAAATAACTATCGTTATTTAAGAAATAGTACTATTTGTAGTAATATTTCTTAAATAACGTCCTTTCTTCAATAAACTCCGTACTTCTTAAATAAACTCCGTCTAAAAAAAGAATTAATCACTTTACTAATTTTTTTTCAAATACGTTTGTAGCGATCTCATCTCGCTTGAACAGTATAAAGCAAGTTACTAGCAGAAAGTAACTGGCTTAGTCTTTTGTTTGACACTAACGTCCTCGCCTACTGTTCATAAGATCCCTGGTTCGATCCTCTCCTGCGCCAGCCTTCTCAATGGTGACCCGTACAAACACGCAACAATCTTCAACAACAATCAACTCCTCTTATAACCAACAGATGGCAACACCAAATACATCATCTCCAGTTCGCGAAGCCTGTCACGCCACGCATCAAATATGCGTACGACAGCATCACTTACGAATGTAAACCGTTCGTCTGACGTCAACAAGCCATCTTCCTCACTGGGGATGGAATGTGTAGCTCATCTCGCTTGAGCAGTATAAAGCAAGTTATTAGCATAAAGTAACAGGCTTGGCCTTTTGCTTGACGCTAACGTTCTCGCCTACTGTTCAGGAAATCCCTGATTCGATTCTCTCCTGCGCCAACCTCCTCACGTTTATAAAATTCCTAATAAGATTATAACTGAGCTACCAAATTACGAGGTCTATGATCACTCTAATCATAAACGGCCTGGATGTGCTTTGATATTCATGGCGAAACCTGAACAGTTTCTCTCTATGTTAAACAGAAATTTTATTTTTCTTACTTCTTTTATTTTTTGCATTTTTAAATTTTTTAAATATAATGTTATAAAAACAATATATATATATATATATATATATATATATATATATATATATATATATATATATATATATAGTTAAAATAAAATCACATGTGTGAAAATCAAAGGAATAGATATTATAAAAATCACTACAAAAAAGGAAAAGATACTTCAAAAATTAAACATAATAAAATGAAAAATCAAATATGAAATACCGTGAATATCTTATGGAATCTTCAGTGGAACAACATAATAATAATTCATAAAAAATATAAATAGGTTATTTCATCATATATTGTCAGCATTATGCCTATAAATGACAATATTAAGCTTCTTATACGAGAGTGGGCTGATAAGTTCTCGGCCTGACAGTGAAAGCAGAAGATTTTTGACAAAATTTCATATTTTTCAATGTAGTCCCTTTGCAACTTAATACATTTAAGACACACTCTTGTGTTCGAATTCTTTAATGCAGCCCTGTACGAGGGTGGTTCGAAAAGGTCTTGGCCTGATAAAGAAAATACAAGATTTTTGAGAATATTTCATTTTATTTTGCGGAAAGCTTTTTCATACCCAAAACATCGTGTAAAATGTAGTGGACACGGTCTATCGAAATTTTTGTAATGTCAGCCAGTTCGCATGTCTCAATTGGCGATCATTCAATACGGCATTGTGAATTTTTGAGATGATTTCGTCGGTCGTAGCGGTTTTCGGACGTCCTGAGCGTTTATCATCCATCGTGATTTGATTTCCTACCATGTTTAAATTCAGCAGCCCACTTTTTTATAGTCGAATATGAAGGTCAAAAATCCTTTAAGGTGGAACTCTTTTCGTATGTCCGTGAGGATTAAACCTTTTTTAACAAAGTATTTTATGACAGCTCGAATTTCATTTTTTTCCATTTTTAGAAAATGTCAAAACTTGTTTACTTTACTTTATTGCCAATCACTAACCAATAAACTCACGCGTCTGAAACTCGGCAGCATGTCATCTACAGGATCATCAATGTCTTTACAAACATCATTGTCATTTGATCATACTTGTTCCATCTCTGTATCAGGCCGAGAACCTATAAGCCCACCCTCGTAACATATCGAAAAACCAAAATGAATTAAAACTAACAAAAGATGGAATAAATAAATAAACAGATTCAACAGCAAGAGATAATTAGACCATAAAGCAATGGACACAAATCACCATGAAAACAAAGACAGCAAAAGATTAAACAAGATTAAAACTACTTACCAAGATCTGGTTCACTGCCCATCAGCAGGAAACAAGGAAAAGCTGAGTCATGTACGAGGCAGAACAGTAAAAATAGAAAAAGATATGTGTGGGGCTGTCATCTACCAATAAATAAAAAAAGGAAAAGCTTAAACTGCAGACTGTCTTTTATCTAATGCTGCCATCTATCATATAAAAGGAAAAACTGGAACTACAAAGAGCTTTTGCTTAAAATAAAATTACAAACAATGTAGTAATTGATGTAAATAAAATTTATATAGTTATGAAGATTAATGGATGCCTGTTAATATATATATTCTGTAGATATAGCCTGTTACTTTTTTAAAACAACAAAAAATAATAATGTATGGCTTTTAAAAAATGCAATTTCTATGAATAGGACAAGTCTCCGTTTGTTGTTAGCTACCACCTTTATTTTTTAACTTAGGAACTAATGAAATATTTTTTTTTTGTTCTATTTTTATAGTTTAAATTTCACTTTTTATTTATTTATTCTGCTAAATTGTTTTGTATATTAAGTATACTTTTTTTTTTAATTTAATTTGATTATTTTTCATGTAGTTGAACACTACAGTTAAACTTAATTTCTCAATGAGTCCCTAAAGTCTCGGCAAGTCGCTTATATATCACCTGGATGTAAAGTTTTACCTTGAACTAGAAAGTCCATCAGGAAGCTTAAGTTGTTCCATTTCATTTTATTTATTAAATAAAATTTCTGTTTGTAATAAAGTTTGATTTGCGCGTTATACACCGGTAGATACGATTTTAGGCGTTAATTTTACTTGTGTGTAGATGTAGAGGGAGTACAAAAGTAAAATATCCACATTTTTTTTATTTATGTCCATTATATTAATTCATGAATTGATTACAAACAAAACAAAGTCTGTCCAAGCATATATATTAATATTTCAATTAAAAAAGAATTTTTTTAATATTTATTATTTTAAAAAAAGTCGCAGATTATTATTCCTTTATCAGAAAAACTAATTTAAATTCGAGAGAAAATCAAGAAAGTGATTCATTCTATTTACTATACAAATATTGTGTAAACTTCATAGAAAGTAATTATATAATAAATCTAAAAAAAATTACAATAAATTTGATTAGCGGCTAGGATACTGAAATTCATATATTATTGTTACTTTTCAAACATCTAGGTTAAACTCATTTCAAAATTTAAAAGAAAAATCATTTATTAAACAATTTTAATTAAATTAACTATATAAATATTGTAATTTTTTTAAATAAAAAAGGTTTCAAAACAGTTAAACTTCATTCGCTTTTTCATGAAGAAAACTGGTCTGTTCAATAAAATAAATAGTCGTTTTGTTGAATATTACCATATCAAAGCTCGCTATTACCGAAATTGTTGAAGCAGAATGCAGCGCACAACGAGAAGTTTAGAAAGATTTTTTCAGGCAAAAGAAATTCGTTGAAAAATTGATTTAGACCTTTATATATATAATGTATATTTGGTTGCGTGCGTCTCTGAATTGGAGCTTCGGTAATTGGATGTTTGAATTTGTTAATTATTTATTAACTTAATAGTATTCTGCATACACGTTATACTTACTTATCTTTAAATTGGAGATTTGGTCAAATTTGTTGCTAGAACTCGTTTGCTGTATTTTGAATACAAAAGTATTATATATATATATATATATATATATAGTATTATATACATACATATATATATATATATATAATTATAATATCTATGAATTTCAAAAAACATATCATGTTCTATTATCATTCTACTTAAATCTCCAAAGAGATAATTAATGATATTGTGTATACAGAATACCACATAGCTAATAATATATATATATATATATATATAATACAGCGTGTCCCAAAAGACCTTGACATATTTTAAAATTCAATAAAAGATCAAGCAATTGGCGTACGAAAATGGTTCTTATTTTCTGAAATTTCGTTTAAGAAAATAAAAATAAAATTAGTTTCAAAAATTTCTCATAGATGGCGCTGCTTCTGGTAAGTTATCGAATAGGCAGAATGCCGTTTAACATGACAATGGCGAAAGACGCACACTGCGTATGCACAGTTTTTGTCTAAACTATGGCAATCCCCATTCCAGAACTTAACAAAACTCGCCCTCCTGAATTCAGTTACACCAAGAAAAAAGTTTTGTTGAATCAACAAAAATTTGGTTGAACCCAACAAAACTTTCCGTTTCAATATGGGTCAATGGAAATTTTGTTTGAATCAACAAAAAAATCAACAAAACAATTTTTTTTTTGCAATTCCAAAAAAAAAAAAAAAAAAAAAAAAAAATTTGTATCGTCAGCAAAAAAATGTTTTGTTAATTCAAGTAAAATGGTTCAATTTTACTGGGGTTCAATTTTTTTTTGGTTTCAAGTAAAATGGTTTAATTTTTTTTGGCGATTTACACCAAAATCTAATCAGCAACAATTTATATCAGGAAGTAACTGAATATAAAGTTTTATTAAATTCCGTGCATTAGTTCTTGAGATAGAGCGCCCACAAAATTTTTGTCATATACAGACAGAGTCATAGACAGTCATTTTCTAAAAACAGTCAAATTGTGTTCAGGACCTTCTAAAATCCGTCGGAAACCGGGAATCGAAAATTTTCATGAATCCAATACTTTCTTCTTGTAAAGATAGAAGAAAAAAATAAATGGGGCAGGATTTTTTTTTTTTTTTAAATACCTTGATGCGTCCCAATGCATAAAAATGTTAATTATCCAAAAGTTATGTTAATCCTTGAATTATATAGCTATATAAGTCAAATAAATCAAGTTACGTGAGAGAGTTATGGCTACTACACAACAATTTAAGTTTTGCAAAAACAACAAAATTTTGCTGAAATTACAAATTTAAATTACAAAATTATTGTAAAATTAAAAAAACAGATTTTGTTATTTCAAGTAAAATTGATGAAATTTTGTTAAAATTTTGTAAGCGTGTTAACAATATTGTTTTGTCCAAGCAACAAAACCAATTTTTTACTTTAACTAAAAATTTTGCTTAAAACAACCAAAATGTACAAAACGTGTTTTGTAGTTTTAATCAATTCCTTTTTCTGAATGTAGATAAGTGAGGATGGATAGACGAGTATTGTTAACTTCTGGAATGTGGATTGCGTATGCACAGTTTTTGTCTAAACTATGGCAATCCCCATTCCAGAACTTAACAAAACTCGCCCTCCTGAATTCAGTTACACCCAGAAAAAAGTTTTGTTGAATCAACAAAAATTTGGTTGACCCAACAAAACTTTCCGTTTCAATATGGGTCAATGGAAATTTTGTTTGAATCAACAAAAAAATCAACAAAACAATTTTTTTTTTGCAATTCCAAAAAAAAAAAAAAAAAAAAATTGTATCGTCAGCAAAAAAATGTTTTGTTAATTCAAGTAAAATGGTTCAATTTTACTGGGGTTCAATTTTTTTTTGGTTTCAAGTAAAATGGTTCAATTTTTTTTGGCGATTTACACCAAAATCTAATCAGCAACAATTTATATCAGGAAGTAACTGAATATAAAGTTTTATTAAATTCCGTGCATTAGTTCTTGAGATAGAGCGCCCACAAAATTTTTGTCATATACAGACAGAGTCATAGACAGTCATTTTCTAAAAACAGTCAAATTGTGTTCAGGACCTTCTAAAATCCGTCGGAAACCGGGAATCGAAAATTTTCATGAATCCAATACTTTCTTCTTGTAAAGATAGAAGAAAAAAATAAATGGGGCAGGATTTTTTTTTTTTTTTTTAAATACCTTGATGCGTCTCAATGCATAAAAATGTTAATTATCCAAAAGTTATGTTAATCCTTGAATTATATAGCTATATAAGTCAAATAAATCAAGTTACGTGAGAGAGTTATGGCTACTACACAGCAATTTAAGTTTTGCAAAAACAACAAAATTTTGCTGAAATTACAAATTTAAATTACAAAATTATTGTAAAATTAAAAAAACAGATTTTGTTATTTCAAGTAAAATTGATGAAATTTTGTTAAAATTTTGTAAGCGTGTTAACAATATTGTTTTGTCCAAGCAACAAAACCAATTTTTTACTTTAACTAAAAATTTTGCTTAAAACAACCAAAATGTACAAAACGTGTTTTGTAGTTTTAATCAATTCCTTTTTCTGAATGTAGATAAGTGAGGATGGATAGACGAGTATTGTTAACTTCTGGAATGTGGATTGCCATAGTTTAGACAAAAACTGTGCATACGCAGTGTGCGTCTTTCGCCATTGTTATGTATAAAGGCATTCTACCTATTCTATAACTTTCCAGAAGCAGCACCATCTATGAGATATTTTTGGAACTATTTTCTTTATTTACTTAAACAAATTTTCAGATCATAAGAAGCAAACACGACGTCCAAACCGCACTCTCCTACGCCAATTGTTTGATATTTTATTGAATTTTAAAATGTGTCAAGGACATTTGGGACACCATGCATATATATATATATATATATATATATTAATGAAACACGTTTAACAAAGGGAAAATTACTAAATTAGGTCAATAATTACAATTTTCAGCTGCAGATATATAAAAACAAAATAAAACACTTAAAACTAGGTACATTAGAATGCAGACATGATAAATAAAAAATATACACCTTTAGAAAAAATATATTGTTAAAAATTATCCAATTGGCAAGGATTTATTTTTTTGTTTATTACCATTTTCTTTATCTACCACAAATAAAATGGTCCAATACGTTTCATTTTATTTAGAAGTATACAACTTTTCTTGAGATAAAACAATGACAGCTCTTTTATATACTTTTAAAGATTTTTCTTATCTCTTTTATACGTTATTTATGTCACATTCAGCCCTTGAGGCAATATGCTCTTAAATCTTCAACAGCGGGGGCGAAATCTCAGCTGCAGATAACAGTCTACTTCAATATTGCTCTAATAATAGATAGATACTGAATTTTTATTGTCAGTAAACAGATGTTGCAGCAATAAAGGGCAGATAATAAAATAAACTGAATTTATTTTTAGATATATTTTTTTTAATAAATTTGAAATATTTTATCTTGTAAAAGCTGAATGTTGTTGATATTTGATGCAGAATTTTTTTATTATTAATTTCATCAGAAGTCTATTAAATTTGTTCCCCCTCGTTATTTTCTGAATATAGTTTCTAAAATAATCAATTATTTCCATTCTTCTGCCTATTAAGGTCAATGTGCCTAAATATGATAGTCCATAAATGCAACAAAGTTCTTGTACCTAAAATTATAACGCTAGGATATTATATAATTGTGACATAATCAAACATCTTCATTTCAGGAAAAAAACTTAAAACAAGTTATTTCATTTAACGCGTTTCTTTCTAGCACAATTTTCCATTGCGGTCGACATCATTAATTATCAAACTCCAACAATACTTCCAAAATGTGAGGAATAATCCCGAAATCGATATTACTTTTAGTATATGGAAGATTAATTAATTAAAATAATTATATACTTTAATGAAATGCACGAGTGGTTCATGTTAATTAAGTGGTTTAACAACACAGACTTCAAGACATAATATTCACATTACAAACATAACACTTAGAGACTATTTACAGCAACAAGAAAAGTAGTTCTAATCAACAGATGGCGAAGGAAACATACTTATTAATTTTAGTATTGCCATTTAGAGAGTTTTAATCAAAACAAAAACAATACATTTCTCCCCCACTTAATAGTTGAGTCGGGTAGGAACATTTCTAATCCTTGTAGACCTTCAAGGTACCCGTGGGTAGGAAGAACAAGAACTAGTTTTTAAAGATTCTGGCAGCAGCATCAATTGCACTATTGGAAACAATAGGTTTTGTAACTGGAGGTATCATATCAAAGTCAGCTGGTTTAGGACTTGGAGTATTTGGGACGCAATAGTCAACTAGTTTAGGACTTGGAGTATTTAGGTGGGAAAAGTCAGCTGGTTTGGGATTTGAAGTATTTAGGTCAAAATAGTCATCTGGTTGAACATCTGTAGACTAGGTCTGTGGCACTACGATTTATTAGTAGAGAATGACCTTATTTAACAACTGTATTTTCATTTCTGTAACTTTCTGTATCACTTTCTACATAATTTGTATCATTAGTTAAATGCACCTTGGAATCTTCGTTTGTTATTTGATCAACATGTATTTTCCAAATATTTGAACCAACTTTAATTCTATAATGTAACTTACACTGTCTTACTATAATGCGACCCATTTTTCATTTGGCTTCTGGAGTATAATTTCTTACAGCCGCTTTCTGGTTAATTTTAAATTATTTTACTTTAGTACTGGAATTTCTCGCATTTTGCTTATCATGAACAAAATTTTTAATGTTTGGAACTATCAAATCTATTTTTGTTCTTATATGCCACTTTAGAAATAGAGATGCAGGACTCTCCCCGTTGTAATACGAAGCATCTATTTATACTGTAAGAGACAGTTATTTAATTTCATTTGTAAAGTACCAGATTCTGAAGCTAAGACTTTAAATCCACGTTTGATAATTTGCACATATCTCTCAGCCTGACCATTAATAGCTGGATGGTAGGGAACACTCAATATATGTTTTACACCATGATTATTTAAGAATGTCTTTGAAGAAGATTATTTAAGAATGTCTTTGAAGAAGATTATTTAAGAATGTCTTAAGAAATTGAGGAGCATTATCAGATCCTGTGCTTCTTCATATGGTATCTCAGAAGTTCTTTCGCATGTAATGCCAGATAACATTGAAAAACCAATTGGTTTTGTGTCCGGAACTTTAACTAATGCACAAAAAAATGTATCCAAGTGGATAAAGAAGCACTAGCTATTATTTATGGAATAAAGAAAATTTTCCAATATATTTGTGTGGTAAAAAATTTACTTTTTTTACGGACAGTAAACCTTTGGTGTCTATTGTTTCTCCCACGAAAAGCATTCCTGTACTTTCTGCTGCTAGAATGCAAACATATGCATTATATTTACAAGCATAAAAATATGATATTCGTTATACGAAAATCTCCTAACATGGAAATGTCGATGATCTTTCACATCTTCCATTACGTAGTGAAGATTTACCTCCACAATTTAACTCAAATAATGTAACTGATGAGTCTGAGTTTTATCAAATTAACCAAATTTCTACTTTACCTTTAACTTCCAAAACGATTGCCTTAGCTACAAAATCAGATCCTGTATTACCTAAAATTTTTCATTGCCTTATTTCTGGTTCTCAAATTCCTAAGCATTTACTTTTTGGCGGTAAGCAAGAAGAATTTACTCTTCAATATAGTTGCATTTTAAAAGGATGTAAAGTAATTATTCCTGAAATTCATAGAAAACAAATTTTAAATGATTTACACTTTGGACATTTTGGTATAGTAAAAATGAAGTTCTTAGCTCGAAGTTTTGTATGGTGGCCAGGAATTGACCAAGATATTGACGATCTTGCACAGAATTGCACTAATTGTGAAAATTTAAAATTTTTTCTTCCTACAGTAGATACACATCGTCTGAAATGGCCTAGAGCTCCATGGCAAAGAATTCATATCGATTATTTTGGTCCCGTTATGGATAAAATGCTTTTCCTTGTGGTTGATGCTCATAGCAAATGGCCAGAAGTTTCCATAGTTCCTAATACAACTTCAGAACATACGATTACTAGTCTTTCTTCGTTTTTTGCCAGATGTGGTTATCCTATATCTTTGGTATCTGATAATGGTCTTCAATTTACTTCTACAGAATTTAAGACATCCTTAAATAATCATGGTGTACCTATGTGAACAACATATGTTGAGAGCTCCCTGCCATCCAGCTACTAAGGGTCAGATTGAGATATGTGCAAATTCTCAAACGTGGATTACAAGCCTTAGCTTCAGAGTCGGGTACTTTACAAATGGAATTAAATAATTTTCTCTTACAGTATAGACAGATGCCTCATATTACAACGGGGGAGAGTCCTGCATCTCTATTTCTAAAGCCGCATATAATCTAAACATTACGTTTTTTATCTTCGAATGTCAAACAAAACCCCATCGACGTCACGACATTGAAGGTCTGTTTCATCTACTGGAAGCGCAAACGGAAAAGTACGCTATATTTTGAACTGGAGAAAATTTTCTTCACATTTTGGCATCTGATTTTTAATAGACCTATTAGCGATGAATTGGATTTTTCAAATGTGGTAAGGGTTTTAGTAAATGTACTAAGGTAATTTTATGTGATATTTCCATATTAAAATGATACAAAAAATAAAAATTTAAATTTAAATTATATTTAAAAGCAGAAATTATTAAAATTAAAATGGTATTTAAAAGCAGAAATTGTAAATAATTTAACTTTGTTGAATTAATACATTTAGGAATTTTCATATAGTGTCTTTATTTAGCTAAATACTTAATTATATATTTCAAATTATCAACATAGGAAAATTCCTTCCTTTATAAAAATTTCATCTGAAATTTCCTTTTTATCAGCACATCCGATTTATTATGTCAGTATATGTGCTACACGGCAGAGTCAAAGTTTGAATGAAATGTGTTCCCAATATTTTGGTCACTTAGTGTATAATAAAATTCAAAATATAGCCTAAATAAGTAAAACATGAAAACTCACATTGCATGTAGGCACTTTAATCTAGAAAAAAAATATATGCAAATACAGTTCATAGAAAGCAACAGTGTAATATCGAAATTGCACTATCTAACAGTTTTAAAATCAAATACAGTTTCTTCAATTATTATTAAGCCTGCGTTCACTTAGTGGTTAGGGCGCTGGTTGCTATTCAACAGAAGCTGGCTTCGAATACCGAATGAGGCATCGATTTTGTAGTAGGTCTTGTTCTATTTTAAGCGGAAATTCCTGTCTGTTTAGCCCTCGTACATTTATGTGCGGTCTGATAAACGTATCATTTATTTCGTCTTTACATTTATTATACTTATTTTATTGAATTAATGAATTTTAAAGTTCCTGTGACCTTTTTTAAGTTTCCTATAGCTCGTAGCAATGTTTTTAAAAACTCAATATATAACATAATTAAAAAAAAATAAAACAAAAGAAAAATCCGTCATATAAGTAACTGTTCCTATTAAATCTAAATCTTTTTGTTCTCTCGAAATAAGAAAAAGAAAATTTCAATAACAACAAATATTTAAGTCTAGACATCTTGTTAAATCTCACGATTTACGCGAAATATTTACTGTATGTGAATATTGGTAATAGTTAATATTTTGGAAATTATAAAAGATTTCTAGCATTGAATCATTGAGTATTTTGTTCATCGCATATATTACTAACATTTTAAAACTTAGTACAAAATTTGTGCAGTAACAATAAAAATCAACTAATATTCTTAAAAACGTATGGAATTTTGAAACAAATCTTTTGAAATAGATGTAAATATTTCAAAAATGATCTCGCCCAAGCGAAAAACAAAAACAGAAAAGAAAATGTGCTACAAAACAATTTTGTTTTTGTAACACAAATGACACAACAATTTGAAATAAAACATTATATTAAAAGGGAAACATGTTTAAAAATAACAACTGAACAAAAGCTTATACGTCAAAATTCCTTATAGTAAATCGAATTTTATTGCCTATGGGGAAATGATTCCATGAAACCAATTTCAGATCCACATACGTTGTGAAAAAAGCTATAGCTTTGATCGAAAATTTGTTTTTGAATTTAATGGCTGCATCCTTTAATTATATTTCTCTTTTTGTATTTATATTATAATGAAATGATTTCTAGAATAGGAATTCTTAGTTTTTAACAATATTTTCCTGTTATTTAATAATGAATGTCGAAACAAAGTTATAAAATTTTAAACTGAATAAATGCTGTAATAAAATAAAACATGTATTTTTTTTTTTAATGTAGCACTTATAAAATCTGCAATTTTTCATTTAAGAAAACAAAAACTATATTTCATGAAAACAGGTAAGTACTAAGATTCAGATTGTATATGAAAAAATTATGATTAAACTTCCTCACAATCAAAAAAGAAAGAAAAAAAAACATTTTACACATTTTATTTATTAAATAGTAACAGAGAAAGCGAAAATAGACATCTGATTGAGAATTATGTTCTCTTTAAATTCAAATTGAAAAAATAAACTTAATCTCCATATTGAAGTAGTAGCAAATTTTTAAATTTTTCAATTCGAATGCGCAAGTTTGACATCATATACCGATTCAAGTGTACAGTTTAACTTTAGATACCAAATTTCAAGTGATTCAGTGAAGAATTTTGGGAATTATAAAAATGTTAATTTTTAAATTTTTAAAGTAAGTTAATTTTTAATATCTTCATTCATATCTCCTCTAATAATTATTTTCTCACACTGATTTTTTTTATTCATTCATTCGTTTTTTTTCATTAATTTAAGAAAATTCACTAATATTTGAAACACTTATGACACTAATATTTGGAAAATATATTAATATAACCTATGAATGTTTTAACAGAAATTGATTTCTAGAAGTTTATAATATGCGGATAGAAAATTTCAGTTCGACAATAGGTAATTTTTGCGTTATTCCTAAAATAACATTAGTACACCAGTTTCAGGGACCGTATAGGCATGAAAAAAAATATTAATTTCATAAAAACTATTAATAAATTTCATCGTGTGTTTTAGGTTCATAGAGAACATTTTTGATGGGGAATATACAGAGATCAGAAAATCATCAATGGCAGATTTTTATCAATAAGACTTCAGGGATAAGTTTTTTGGAGCTGCCTCCAAATATCTATGGCACAATTTAAAGTAAACGGACATTGATGAATTTAGTGAGATTTTGCATATAATGTGGATAAAATATGCAAACATGCCCCTTTTTCACTGTATGCATGCCTTGATATTGAAGAGAAAATAATCGTTACATGAAAAATATCAATAAACATACATGTTGACTTTTGGCACTAAAATGACCTTGGTGCGTGTAATTTTATAACAATCTAATAAAATTCAAAAATCTGAATTTAAAAAAAAATAAAGAAATCCATATCGATGATTGTATGTTTTAATTATCGACACCAGTCGATTCCAATCCATTCCGGGCTACCCGTGTACCGTGTACAGCATCTGCTCTGTGTACTGAACATGGGTAAAAAACATTTTTAATGGAAACTAATATATCGACTGTTTATATCGACTGTAATATCGACGATAATATATCGACGATAAATCTACGATAAATCGACGATAATATATCGACTGTAATTACACCAACTGTACCAAAAACTAAACAATTTGATTTGAAAGATATCAATTAGGTGTTCAAAATAAAGTTTTGAAATTTATTAAAAACTGCATGTTGAATGAAATAAACAGACTGCGATCTGATATCGTTTATAATATACGCATATACAAAATTTCAAAGGAATTAATTCAGCCTTATCCTCCTTTTATAAAAGAAAATTCTTGTGGCTTGCAAAATATGAGCAATCAACTTTGCCACTTTCTTGTTAGTTACAATTACTTACTGTTAATTTACATTATTATAGCAAACAGATGTTTGCTGTTGTGATCAATCTTTTAAAAATCATACTTGAAAATCATTTTAAAAAACATAAAAAATAAAGCAATTCGGCCACAGTTTTCAAACAAAATACATTTGTTTTTCTAGTCGATGGAGTAAAACATGAAATAGTTTGATAGTTAGAAGCGAAAATATTTGTGCGACAAAAGAGAAAGCAATAGCGCAGTCGTTACCACCTTCGTTGTGACGTCAGTGTTCTAGACAGACATGTTTTGTTTTATAATATAGATAACTAAACTACAAAAAATGCTCAATAAAAGATTACTTATGTCCCAGATCCATAGAACTTGAAAAAATAAGCGCAAGAAAAAAAAAATAACCTGCTATCTGTTAAAATATCTTATCTGAGGTTGTGTACCCCCAGGTTTAAAAATTGTTTTCATCTATGTAAAAACTAGTACAAAATGTGATTTCATTAAAAGAACCTAACAAAGTACTGTATGTTCTTCCATGTGTTTATTTCAAAAATTGTGAATGTCCCAGCTCTTCTGTGAGTTCCTTTTTAACACTTTCCAACATTGAAAAGTGTTTATGAATTCGGTTTGTCTGTCCATCTGTGTTTCCGAGCTCTAATCGCGTAAATATAGTCGGTATGCCATGTAATTGATATATGCCATTGATATTTACTATGGCATGTTCGGTACTGAAAATGAAGTTTGAAGCATTTATAATTTGTTTACAAGGGCAATCAAAAGAATTCTCTTACATTATGGTGTATGAGAAAAAATCGTTTGCAATGTATTTGAATGTATTTTAATCGTTTGCAATGTATCTGAATGTATTTTAATCGTTTGCAATGTATTT
Source organism: Maratus michaelseni (assembly GCA_963931845.1). NCBI lineage: Eukaryota > Metazoa > Arthropoda > Arachnida > Araneae > Salticidae > Maratus > Maratus michaelseni. The sequence goes on from OZ007587.1 coordinate 286,223,770, forward strand.
TCATATTTAAAAAATTGCCGATCAAAAAGCTTTAAATATCTAACAAATCTTGAAATACTTAAGTATAAGTATGCGTCAAAAAATTTTGAAATATATGTATTAACTTTTAGTGGATATTTTATAAAATAAGTCCCAAACACACGTATCCACATATAGATCCCAACTGCTACAATTTTTGGTTACCAATCTTTCCAAATGATAATTTTCGTCTGATTTAATCACAGAATTGTGCGTTTATATAAGGCGAAGATTACTATTCAAAAATAGTGGTGGCAAAAAAATCATAGCAGTTGACAGATATGCAAATGTGTGCCACTGTATATTTTATAATGATTCTCTGATTAAAGAACTGATGTAAGAAAATTTAATGCGAAGCTTAAAAAAAAATGCGATGTCAAAGTAAAATGTCTGGATAACTTAAACGGATGAACCGATTTATACAAAAACCTATACGGCTAATTTAGAAAATCTGACAAATATAATCAACATATTCCAAGCCCATCACATTATTTTTTTTATAGTCGATAAACAAAATATATTGTTTCCTTAATGCCTGTATTATAATTATATATTATATATTATAATTATATATTATATATTATAATTATATATTATATATTATATAATATAATTATATATTATATATTATAATTATATATTATATATTATTATTATATGTTTTATTAGTATACCAATTCTATCAGGCATTAGCACATATTGTGGGGAGCGCAACATTTGTATAGCCGTATCTTTTCATATATTTTTTACTTTAAAACATACTTTTTTTTTCATCCATCACATTATTTTTTAATTTTAACTCAGATTATATGATTTAACACTTAAATTAATTTGAGGATATTTTTTTCCAGTGAATGATAAATTTTTAACATCGTCTGATTTCTAATAAAGAAGGCAAACCATACAGGACAACAATTACGAAATAAAAAAGAATAGTTTACTTATATATTTCGGACGAGTCAATCGAATTAAATCAAAAACTATACATCTTATGTATTTCATTGTCTGAGTGCAACGAAGACTCATACACAGCGCAGTATTACTTTGCCCCATATATAGCTACGATAGATATTAAAACCTTTCGTCAAGCATAACTCAAAAAATATTTAACGGATTTCGTTAAACTTTTTACAGCAGGTACTTATAAAGGTGACAACGACGTCTATTTATTACCAAGAATAAATGTCAAACCGTTTGGAAATTATATTAAAAAAATAGATAAAAAACACAATTAAAGTATATACGTCACGAAAATTTTGTGCGTACGTCATTTTCACCGGCGGGAGATTTTCGTAGACAATCGGAATTGAAAAGTTCATGGAGTACATGGAGCAAAAAATATGCACGCACTAATATTCAGCACAATAAAATATATTTCAATTTAGTAGAAATCGAAAATTAATCTGGATTTTTTTCTGTTTGAAAGAAAAACCCCGCAATAACTTAGTAGACTTGGTATTAGAGATTTGGCGAAAATATCAGCAATAGCAGCTTTTTTTATTTCGCGGGTGTAAATAAAAAAAAAAAATCTTTGGTGTTTAAATAAAAGTTTTCGATTTATGGCATTATTTCTTTTTTTTTCTCTTTTTAGCATTTTAAATGGGATTAATGAAAGGCATGTATTTTAAATTAAATGAGTGAAAGGTTTATATTTAAATGAAATGAATTCAATATGAAAATGTTATAGGAACAATATTTGGCGATTTATCAACTGCGCCAGGATAACATAAAAGTACCAATATATCAAACGGTATGTAGTATGTGAAATGAAACAATTATATTATAATCACCCATCGTATAAGAAAAAAAAACTAATATTCTGCATTCAGAGGGAAAAAATCCATCTCCTGTGCCGTAAGATTTGGCGAGTTCTTTTTTGGTGATAAGTTTTTCGATGTGATTGTTGGGATCTGTAAAATTTGGCTTACTTTTTCTAAATCTTATTTTTTTGCAGATGTAGTATTATGTAAATATATTTTTTTGCAGATATTTTTCTATTTTGTAAATTTGGCAATCTATTTTGTAAATTTGGCAGTCTATTTTGTACATTTTCTATTTGGCATTTGGAAAAGAGATTTTTACCTTTTTATCTGTGCCTTCGGAAATATTAAAAAAATAAAAAAAAGATTTACATATATCAAGCGTTTAAGGACCACTTCTCCATTTTTAGATTTTAAATGCTATTTATCATTTACTAGCCGTTTATTAATTGTTTACAATTTACCCCCCTGACAATAACAATTATTTATCACAAAAATGCCTCTTAGGTTTGTTAAATAAGTTTGTTTATGTATTTTCATTACTTATTAAAATATCGAATATGGCAATAAAATTTTATTTTAGCATCGTGCTTAAATTTTTAAGATGGTGCAAAAACATGCTTTAATAAACGTATGTTTGTAAATATTTGAAAAACATGTTTTACCGCTCTCTTGAAAATTTTTGTAAGATGCTAAAACTACCTTTAGGCACCATTTTAAATTTTTTTCGCCAACCGACATAGGATACGAAACTTTTCCCCATTCAGATACACAGGCAAGGCTGGTCTCAAACAAGAGTAAAGCTAGCAACAATATTGATTTAACTATATAAGAGTTACAATAATGATATTAAATACTCCCATTGGCTTTGGGCCCAATTACGAAAGTTTCTCCTAAAAAAAAACTGTAGAAGAAGTCTTTTACATTTGTTTCAAATGAAGCTCGGTCTACAAGGTATTAGTTAATAATGCAAGCAACACTAATGGCATGGAGGCAAAAGTTTTAATTTAAATGCATATATTTGAAACCCTTCCCCCCTACTCCCCCCCCCCCCAAAAAAAAAGAAAAAAGAAAAGAAAAGAAAAGAAAGTTACAGTAATGAATTTAAAATGGCATTAAGCCACGCTTTCTGACATAAGCAATTGGCTGCAAACGCGATAACGAAACTTTCACTTAACTTAATAACATGTAGCTAATATAGCCCTCCGGGTACTTTGTAGTTATACAGACCTTGTGGTTTTTTTTAAAAAGTTTGAGACATTTCAGGTTTAAGAAGTTGAGAATTACTGTGAAATGATATAAACAACTATGAACACAAAACTGATGAATTATTGTTCAGGTTTATGTATGTATTTTTAAAAAAAAATTGCATCTGATTACACTTATTAGATAAATTACTTCTGTTTGCATTTAATAACTGATAAACGGCTTCTGTATATTAAATGAATTGTTTAAATATTGGGAAGAGGTGGCGAAAGGTAGAAAGACGAGTAACAAACGGGTAGACAGACGAGTAACAAATGGGTAGACAGACGGGTAGTGAGATGGGTAGAGAGACGAGTAGAGACATAGCTAGGCTGACGGGTAGCGAAACGAATAGACAGACGGCTAGAGAGAAAGGTAAAAAGAGGGTTGACAGAGGGGTAGAGAGATGGGTCACGAGACGGGTAGCGACACCGGTAGACAGGAATATAGCGAGAAAGGTTGCGAGGCGCGTAGCGACACCGATAGACAGGAATATAGCGAGAAAGGTTGCGAGGCGCGTTGCGTGGTAGATAAAGAGACGAGTAGAGAGATGAGTACAGAGACGAGTTGACTGACGGGTAATGAGATTGATAGCGAGACGGGTAAAGAGTCGGGTACAAAAACAGACGGATAGTGAGACGGGTATACAGACGAGTAGAGAGACAGTAGATGGGTACGGAGATGGGTAAGAAGATGGGTAGAGAGGCGTATAGGCGACAGATAGACAAGTTGTGAGACAGATAGACAAATGGGTAGCGAAGTGGATAGAGACACGGCTAGACATACAAGTAGTTAGACGGATAGACAGACGGTTAGAGAATTATATTGGCGGGTAGCGAGACCGGTAGAGAAATATAGAGACAGGTAGCGAGATGTGTAGAGAGATAGACAATCGGTTAGAGAGACGGGCAGAAGAACGGATAGGGAAGCAGACAGATTGTGGAAAGACAGACAGACAGGCAAAAGAAAAGTCTGCGGATTGGTGCAGTAAAGGCGCAGGGGGCAGAGCCTCCTAGAGAATATTCAAGAAGTATCTGTTAAGCTTAACTTTGAAATACAGTAATCCCTCAACATTTGCGGTTTTAACATTCGCGAGTTTCGATTATTCGCGAATATGAAAATGCGGAAAAACTTAACATTGGCGAGAATCTGACTTGATTATTCGCGATTTTTTTTAAATTATTATTATCGCTTTCTTTTTCAGAATTTATAGTTGTTAAAGATTATTTCCCCTGTTTTCTGAATATATATTTACAAATCAATTTTCAATTGTCAACTGAAAAAGGAGCGAGTGGTGTAGGAAAGCAAAATAATAACAACAGCAGAATACTCATTGCAAAGGTCATATAATAAAAAGTTGTAAAGGTGGTCAACGGCATCTTCAATCTATTAATTTAAAATGTGAGATGGAGCTAAAGCTGCACTTAGATAGGAAATTAAAGAATTTCTGATTCATTTAGTTGTATTTAAATATCGTATTTTAATATTGTATCGCATACTGACTCACTAATACATTATCATCTCTTTGCGACTTGCGAATAGAGAGAGTCGGAATTACTTTATATAAACCTAGGCTTTTTTAGCTGTAAGTATTTCTCCAGTCAGTTAATTTGAATAATCTTCAATCAATGAATTTCATGTTTATGAACATGTGTGAACATTCACCTTCTACATACATGCTATGCAGAATGTATTGTTAATACATATTATCCTTTAGTTCTTTGAAATGCTGTGCCACTCCAATTACAATTTTATAGAACGTAACTCATATTTTAGTGCAGATAGATAGACTCAACATTCGCGGATTTGACATTCGCGAGGTTTTCCAGGAACGTAACCCTCGCGAATGTTAAGGGATTACTCTATATATAATTTTTCAATTTTGCCGATATGGAGATTTAATGTAAAAGTTATTTTACAGAAGTCATCGAAAGATTTTTTGTATACTTTAATAGTAATTTAGACTATAGTTTTGCAATCTGGTTTGTAGCAAAGCATGCTATCAATGTGGTTTGAAGTTTGAAGTGTAAGAGTTTCTATAAACAGTTATACAAATAGTAGATATATAATCAAGGAAGAAAAATTTTAAATTCACACACAAAAAAAGGTGCAACAATGAAATTAAATTTGCGTTAAGCCACGCTTGATAGAATAATCTATTGCCTGCAAATCCAATTACGTAACTTTAAAAAGCTTGGCGTTTTAAAAGATCCGGCGTTTTTTTTTTTTTTTTTTTTTTTTTTTTCAAGTTTTGCGCAATACGCGCTTAAGAAAATGAGATTCTTTGCCACATGTTAAAAAAAATTATGACAACACATCTGATGAACGGTACTTCTTTTCTATTTTTTTAACAGTGTATATGAATTTATATATGATATTTTGTAATTCTATCATTTAATTTGCTCTTTTTCTTTATATTGTAATTGTTAACCCTATGTTCTCAGTAATATCACTCAGACTAATCCCTTTGAGGGAAGTCCTAGTATCCATTCGGTATCCTTTTACGAACATAGCCACTAACGTTCAAATTAATCGGGTGTTTTTTGTGACTGTTATTGCTGGGTAGACACACAGACAGACGTGGAAATCCGATCGCCTTTCCGCAGTAGGTCCCCATTGACGTTCCGGCAATAAAATCTAAAAATGCTTTTATATTTTAGCTCAACACAAGATGTTACCCCTAATGGCGCTATCACACGTAATCTCATATCATAGTCAATATCAGATATTTCATCCTAAACACGTTTTTCAAGAGGAAAAAGCTCGAAATCCTCCCGTTTGATAGATTGCCTCTCGTAATTTCTTCCAGTCGAAATCTACCACTCAGAGCTCTTTAAAATTCCAAGATGGCCACCGTCAGTAAGCCAACATCTTACGTTTAGGTTGTCGCAAATATTGAAACCAAAAATACAGAAGAATTAAGAAAAAAGCAAATCTTTAGTAACACAGGGACCAATTATACACGAAAAGAACTTTAAAAATCTGCAGTTATTTTGTAATTAAGGAATTACATATGGTTGGCGACTTTTTCTCCAACATGGTTTATTAGTGAAAAATTGCAAGTTCCGTATCAGCCGGAGTAGCTCAGTGGTCAAAGCAATAATCTGGAACGCTGTGGACCCAGGTTCGATTCCTGGCTCGGGCTAATTTTTCCCTTCATGTTGGATTATTGTATTTAATGTATGTGGGTGATAATGTCCTTTTCAGCCTATTTTTCCTTTTTAATTATTGAATTTCAACCACCCTAAAGTTTTGTTTCCCCCCTCCTAGCGGTGTATAAATTTAAACATTTATATGTGTTTCAATTTGTTAAGTAAAATGTACCCTTTTTTTATTTTGTTTTAATAATAAATAACGCATATACCCCCCCCCCCCCCCCCCACCAAAAAAAAAATAAAAAAACCTCCAGTTAAAATATTTTGCTTCCCTTAAAAACAAATTTCATTTTTATATTACATTCAATATGTAACATGAATTACATTTAAAATATGTAAAAAAATAAATTAAAAATGTCATAATAGCGATTTTGGCAAAATAACTAAAATTTAATTTAACATCTTTCTTTGCGTTACAGATTTCGGCTTAGCGATAAAATGCGGTCCCAATACACGTGACAAAAAACTAGTTTTAATATACTATTTTTTTCTAAATCACTTAATACTAATAGTTCAGAATTCTTAACATTTACAGGTAATGAAAGTCGTAAAGTGAAGATATGGACTCTATAATTTAGAATTTTAATGTTATATTAGTGAGAGTATTGTTTTTATAATCTTGGAATTTTAAGTAAAATGATCACAATATTATATATATAGAACAGACACGAAAAGAAACTGCAATATACAAAATGTGAGTACGCGATAATGCTTCCTGTGTATGAATCGAACTCTACACTAAATGTTAAAACACCTGCCGCAATTACTCGCCAAATGGTACGCCCTCTCCTTACACTAGCAGATAACTTTCAGTAGGGAAAACAACCCTAGTTGCAGCGTGAAAGTGTAGCTCGAGAGGCAATAGCATATACTTCATATCGTATGGTCGTCCGTGTGATAACAGCTTAACAAGACTCTAATTGCCGAAATGTCAACTGAGGCTCACTCTGGAGATCCGATTTCTGGATTTTTGGTTTCCGTCTGTCAGTTTGTCTGTCTGTCTGTCTGTTCCGCGAGAACTGCTGCAAAAATGATCCGATTAGGTTGATTTTTGGTAGGTATGTTGGCGAGGTACCCGGAATTAGCTGTATAGTTTTTAGTTACATTTGATTCAATCGTTCGAAAAATATAGAACATTTCTTTTTAGGTCATATACTTTTCAATGGGAAGTCAGACGATTTTTTTTTAATTTTAACAATCACCGAAAAGAAAATGTCGCATTGAGATAATTGTAAATGCTAAATTAAGGATGCTAAATTTACGAAATAGAGATGTTAATTTAATCCAATCGCTTTGAAAATTTGCCAATATATTTATTAGAATTTCGAAATTAATTACATGAATTATTGGGAAATTTTATGCATTAATTTGAAAGATATGAAACATTTTTATTTTTTATTTTTTACAAAAAAATTCCAATGCATTTTTTTCTCTCTCTTTCATTAAATGTTTGCTAAGCAACTATATTTCAAAGAATATCAACAAAGGAAAATTCAAGTAAATCGCATTATTTTGACGCGAAATCTTCTAAATATAAAAATCAAAATAGCTATTTTTCGGATGATTTAAGTTTTTAATATGCTTTTTTAATGAAATAGATGAGAATTTATTTTAATTACTAAAGAAAGAATACCAAATCGGTTTTCTAAATGAAAATAATAAAAACGTTGTATGTGTAAATTGAATATAGATCACATAAGAGGAATTTACATTTGTATAAGTATATTTTATACACGAAATTTTATTCAGTTTCAGAAACATAGGATGTTTAGCGGTGAAATATAAGTATTCTTTTAAGGATAGGATAAAATCTCTTGTACAAAGTTATGGTTATTCTATTGAATTTAAAATAGTAAATACATTCAGACATATACTCAAGAAATGAAATAGCATAATTTCTGTAAATTGCGAATATAAAATTAAAGCGGCAACGGGGGGGTTCAGAGGGGCTCAGCCCCCCCCCCCCCCCCCCTGAAGTAATGTATTGTTATTCTGAAAAAATACAGTAATAAATCGTTTATCCTATCATTGCATAACATTGTGTTTAATGCGATACTTCTAAAATTTCCGGAACTTTCTATAAATTTCATATTCTTATAAATGTATAAATAACTTTAAAAAATTGCATTTTAGGATATCAAATATTATGCAGATAATGTTAAAAAATAGTGAGATTAATGAACAATGATTTGTAGAGCTGACGTTGAGGCCTCTGATTTGTAGATTTACTAGTAATATTTCGGGACTCAAAATATGTAAAGGTTAAATTCGACTTTTAAGGGTTTTCAGCAAATTCTCTTTGGGCCTTAAGACATGACATGATATTTTTATCGTAAATCGAAATGCGAGAAAAAAAAGTTGTTTTTATGGTTTTAGCCGTTATTAGTAGTCTAAGAGTTTAAGGTTTAAGCTATATTAAATCCGCATGATTAAACATGCAGGAAAAAATCTTTTTTAATCTTGATGATTAGCACATACACTGTAAAACATTCCACAAAAATTGTTACTAATTATAGCACAAATGTTTATGAAAATTCAATGTAATCTCCTCATTAGCCAGAATTTTGGAAACTTTTCTATTATTACCAGAAATCATTTGATGAAAGACCACTCATAAACCTCCCAAAATAACAGGTTTCCAAGGTTTACCAAAACATTTTTAAAATAAAGGGGCCTTTGCGCTGCTCTCAAATTTCGGAAAAAGGGTTTCTGTTAATTTCTTGATTTCTGAGTTTTCTGACTGGTTTTTCACCAAAAGGTTTCTGTAGAAAAAGGAATAGTCTCCTGAATCGAGGTATTTATCAAGTTACACTGAGTTTTCATATTTTCCTTCCATTTAAGAAAACGTTTCAGTATTTTTTTTTACAGTGCGGGTACCATCAGTCTGTAGAATCTCTAAGATGATCTAAGATGAACGATTTTTGTGGTTTTCTCCAGATTGAAAAAAAAACAGCGGTCAAGTGGAAAAATTTTAAATTAAAAAATAATGATTCATTTCAAACAGTCTTTGAAAAAATTACTGGTAAAATCGAAGACTGTCTCAAAATGGATACAATGCGTATTTGTTGAATAAAAATCACCAGTTCTGAACGCAAATTTTCAATCAATCAATCTTTAAAAGATGAAAAATCGTCCAGAATTGACTCAAAAGTATGAAATAACAAGCTTCAGTAACATATAGTAAAAATACAGTGATGCAAATATTCTTCTAGAAAACAGTTACGAAATTTTTTTAAAGCAAATTGGACAAGATTTGTAACTTGAACTGGCTGCTACGCCTGGCGTTAACCGAGCCCATGATAATAACCTTAAATAAATCTTAAATTTGTATGATTTTATATCTTTAACCCAATTTTGTATGAATTTATATTTTTAAATGAAAAATTCGCAAATAAATCTTGATATTTAGTGGTAAAAGTGCTCGTAAGAAGACATTTTCTTTATTTTTTTTTCACGTAGGTTTCGTTTCATAGTTTTTTTAAAAAAAATAGTTCTTCCTGTCCAAACTCTTTGAAAATTTTATCGGTTATAAACATAACGCTTTTGGAGACCATGTAAAACTTCGTGAAAAAATATTTATATCTAGTTATAAAGAAATATGTTTTTTTTCTTGCTTTTATGTTTGTTTGTTTTCACGTTGGGTCCTTCAACATAACAAAAAAAAATAGTTCTTATCGTCCAAACTGTCTGAAATTTCAATCGGTTATAAATATAACTTTATCCAAGCCCTCTTTAAAATTTCGAGAAAAATATGTATATTTAGTAGTGAAAACATAAGACGAAGCTGCGCCAAAACAGTCCTCGTTATACTAGTTTCGTCGAAAATTTCTCAGATTTTATTTTCTAAAAAATACTTCTACTCGTCCGAACGTTTCGAAATTTTTATAGATGATGTAAATACAGTCTGCCGAGATGCTCTAAAAAGACTGTGTCGAAATACCGAAGTTTAGTTACTTTTAACGTAGACAAACGGTCCTTCAACACTTCGGGTCCTTCACACCTTCAACAACGGTCACTTCGGAGGCACGAAGTGACATGCAGCGGTTTACTTTTCGCGATGGCTCCGCCTGCATTCAGGAATTTAAAATTCGTATTTTTTAAAACAGATTGCACCGTCAAAAAGAAGAAAGTCTCGGCTTTGTATAGGTTTTTTTTTTTTTTTTTTTTTTTTGTATGTGTGTTAGTTGGTACCTCTGAAATCGAGCCCTTGGAGAGCGAAAAAGTCAACCACGAAAACGACCCGTTTTGAATTTTCTTTTCTTCAAAGTGATAGCAGAAATATTTTTCAAACTGATTCCGACGCTTAAGACGTGAAAGTACGAAATTTAAGAATATGTGTCTTCCGTTTTACCATATCGCGAACGGTTCGGCCGATGGGCTTTAAAACAAACAGCCAAAAAAAGCAGTATTTAGTTCTTCCCTTCTACGCACTCCAAAAAGTAGGGACTCCGCCAATTTTCTAAGAAAAGATAATTTTTTATGACTTTTTAATTAATATCTTAGCTAATTAATAAAAAAATTAAAAATCTGAGCCAAGGGTGCATCAGGACCTGCTTTAGATAATCCTCATACAAATTTTCAGACCTCTGAGCGCCGTAGATTTCGCGAGCCATCGTCAACAGACAGACACACATACAGAGCAAAACTTTCTTTTATTAGTATAGATATATTTTACCAGTAAAGAAATTACTTAAAACGTATTCGCAAACAGTTTCATTTATTTATTTCTATAAATACTACAATCTAAGCAGTTTTTGTAAATCTTTATAAATAGGAAATTTGATCCAGAGCAGTTTATTTTTACTTTTTCAAACACACTACTCTAAAAGAACTTTATTTTAAAATAAAGTTTAATAAAGTAATGTGCTTAATCCTTTTTTTTCCATCTAAGTCCCTTATTTTCGTCTGAATCTCTTCCAAGAACTAAACTATTGAATTAGAAATTCAACTGAAAAATTACACTTTTTAATATTTTCCTACGAACTAACTTTAAGCAACTTTATTAAAATTCCAATTTCATATTTCCATGTAATCTTTAGAAACGTCACTTCTTATTTAAGTTATTTTTAAGCGAATGGATTGTTGTTGTTTTATTTTTTCTATTTTGAGATTTTTTTTTTCAGAATAAAACGAAAATTGATTCAAAATTGGTGGAAAAAGAAAGATAAACAGAACTACAATAATCTGTTTAAAATTTAATAAAGTGTTAATTTATTCTAGTTTATTGTAACATCACATAATAAAGTACCATTTATATGTTTCTATTTATGTGTCTCTCATTTGTGTGTTCTGTCTGATATCTCTGTTTATTCCTAAAGATCTAATGATAAAATCTGTCTTTTTTACAACTCAAAGAAATTCATCATTCCTTTGATGCAGTGCAATAATTTACATAAATGTTTCCTGATATAGAAGACACGTTTATAAAAATTCAATGTAACCTCGTACTTACTCACAATTCCGGAAACCTTTCCCTTATCTTCAGAAATATTTTGGATAAGAACCAATCAGAAATATCAGAAATCAATAGGTTTTTTTGCAATAAAACATATTTTCCGAAAATTACGGATAGCAATGTGGTATTTTTATATTAGGAATATTTTCTTGTTTATTGCTTACTTATTGGAACACTTAAATCTATTAAAAAAATTATATAACTAAAATGGAATATATATATATATATATATACAGGGTGTTTCACAAAGGCCCCCTAACTTTAAAAATCAATAACCCGTAAACGGTGATAGATAGAAGCATGAAACCAGTGGTATGTTTATTAAAAAAATCGTAAGAATCTTATACATAAATCTCAAAATTTAGTTAAAAATAGCACCGATAGATGGCGCTGAGAGCGTTAAGAACTCTTCTAAAGATAGTTCAGAAGCATAGAAAAACTAGCCGTCGACGATTTCGCCACTGAAATCTGACCGCTATTAGGGTATAGTTAAAATAATTTGCATCGGACACGTTGCCTGTCTGTTGAGCTTTTTTGAAAAGCTCACGAATTGTTTTCCCATTTGGGTCTTTTGCGACTTGAAATCGCGTTTGAAAACTTCTCCTTGTGGCAGTAGGACTCTGATTTAATAGGTGGTACTCCAACACAATACACACACGTTCCACCACGGTATACATCACTTTCGGAATTATTTTCACTATTCGCTAATAGCAGTCAGATTTCAATGGCGAAATCTTCGACGGCTAGTCTTTCTATGCTTCTGAACTCTCTTTAGAAGGATTCTTAACGCTCTCAGCGCCATCTATCGGTGCTATTTTTAACTAAATTTTGAGATTTATGTATAAGATTCTTACGATTTTTTTAATAAGCATACCACTGGTTTCATGCTTCTATCTATCACCGTTTCTGGGTTATTGATTTTTAAAGTTAGGGGTCCTTTGTGAAACACCCTGTATATATATATATATTGCCATAATTTGAAAAACTGATATGCATGCAGAATATTGAAAACACTGAATAGTTTAGTTCCGATTTCTATTCACTCTATATCATTGCCTTGGAATGACAAAATTAATAATAAAATCGTCTAAAATAGTTTAAAATAAGATAATGTATCCTACTGCGCATCTTTAGACTTGTCTGGGGCAAGATTGTCATTTACCCTTTTTTCTATTTTTTGTTACCTGTTTTGTTTCTGTTTTTCAGGTTTCGCAACTGGAAATGTTTACTTGTGAATTGATTGCGTCCTAAAAACTGATATTCCGGCTGAGAAAACTGATTAAAACACTATAAAAACTAATCGGAAACATTTCTGAAAATCACTGGCAGCAAAAGAAACTTTTTTTTTTTTTTTTATAAATGCTTCTTTAAATCTCAAAAATACTTTTTTTTTTCTGGGTTTTCTAAAGATAAAGAATGCTTTTCGGAATCGTGGGTAACTCAGAAGAGGTTATTCTATATTTTCGTGTTATATTATAATTTCGTAGATTAAGAAATCACTTGTCTTTTTACAGGTGTCCCAAAAAGGAGTACCTATTTTTAAAAATGAATAAGAAACAAACGAATAAAGTTATTAAAAAAATTCTTGCAGGAAACGGATGTGTGAAGTCTGGAATTTTGTTTAGAACACGTTATTATGATAGTTCAAAATCTGACCGACAGATGGCGCTACAGCACATTTTGGTGGCTATATGAACAAACGGAGCATGCGTGAAGACCAGACAGAAGCAGACGTGGTCAGTGAAAGTTCATTCTAAGACTCCGGCATGTTATTGTGATGAATTGAGGACATATTGAAAATATTGTCATTTAATTTTCAACTATTGCTGATGAATTCAGTAGCCGCAGCGCCATCTGTCGGTAAGAATTTTAACTAACATAATAAAGTACTCTAAACAAAATTCCAGACTTCACACAACCGTTTCCTGCAAGAATTTATTCAATAACTCTATTCGTTTGTTTCTTATTCATTTTTAAAAATAGGTACTGCTTTTTGGGACACCCTGTATATATATATATACAGTGTCTTACCCCAATCTGATCCCAGAATTTTGCTCATAACTTTAAAAATAGTAAAAATGTTTTACGAAATCTTCAACAGACTTTCCTGTGTGAAAATTTATGTCGTGGTCTAACTTTATATGAAGTGTTATTAAATCCCATGCATTAGTTCTTAAGGTAAGAGATGCTACAGAATTTGTGTCACACGCAGACTAACAGACAGACGGACATTTTCGAAAATAGTCAAATAGTGTTCAGGATATTCTAAAACGTCTAAATCCATAAAAAAAAAAAAACGGAAGTTGAATAGCTGTTTTGGAAGATGGGCCTATGTTACAAAATTTGGAAAGTTGGGGTTTTTTATTAGAAAAAAGGGTATATGTGGACTAGTTAGTGATTATTCAGTGTTAAAAATTACAATTTCATAATATACAAGTTTGTTTATTTTAAATAAAAAATTAAAACAGTAAACTCAAAATAATATTATTACATACCTTACCCACCTAACTATTTTTTTATTACTCGCCAATGAGCAGCATGAAGACAAATGTGGTAGGTAATTAAGATCGAAAGGACGACCTATGTTGCACTAGGTTCTTAGGACGTCGCTAATCAATGACATTAATAGACTTTCTTCATTTCTGTAAAATTTTGAATTTGTAGTGTAAGGCCCTTCTTCCCAAAACCCATTCAATTCTTTAACTATAATAAATATAAATTTTAAATAAGTAACATGTTTACAAGGTAGATCACAAAATTTTGTATAAAGTGATTTTAAAATTAGTTCAAATTTAAGCCAATAGCTAGTTTTATTTTGTAAGACCTCTCAAATTTCCTTTTCTGTTCCATCTCTTTAACAGTTAAACAGAATGAAGAGAAAATTCTATTATTATTATAATGTGACCTTTCCAGACAATTTTAGTTTTCATTTTTGTTTTGTTAACATCTTGATCCGTCATTTAACTTTTTACTGATAAATATGAAATTTGAAATGGGAAAAAAAAAGTATTTCTTATTAAGATTAAAAAAAAGAAAAAAAGATGTTCAATTGGTTTTTATTAAAGTCACTTTTCAATTACCATATTTAGATAGATGATGACATAATAATCGTAGGCTTACCAATTTCACGGTAGTTCTCAATTTAAATATTCCGAGAAATTGCATTAATGCACCTTATTTTTATGCGCATGATAAATGCCATTGTTTGGTTATAATTTCATGCATAACATATTAAGTTTCTAAAAATATACGTCTGCCTATTCTCAGCGAGCAGCATGGATTCCTTTCAGATCAGTGAAAGAGGCTAATGTTCAAAAGAATTAGTGGTTTCAGATCATTTCCAATTATCAAAGCATTTCATTTACTCTTGACGCTATTCGAATTGAATGTAAATTTAATAATTTGCATATAATTTGAACGCCTCTATATTTTAATAATTGTTCATTTAACAACAGAAAATGATGAAGCGGAAATAATTCTTACGCAAGTAAAAGATGAACTTATTAATATTTAAAAATGACTACTTTAAGAAATACAACTGAATATTTTAGCTCAAGAATTTAACAATTTTAATACCAGTCTGGAAGTTATATTGCGTAAGTTGTCAGGAACTTTCAAAATGTTTCATGTTAGCGAAAGTTTTAAATTTTGTTATTTTAAAGATTGTTAGAGCCCTATTATATATTACTTTTTAAATAGGAGTACTGATAAATAAAGAGTTATCATAATTTTTTTTTCGCACAGTTTATTGTACACAAAATTACTTTTATGTTGCATTCTTAAGTTAAGGTTTATGTATATGTGGCATTTCTTCATTTTTTTTTCTTTTCATTAATATGGCAATGGCAGCGGTGCAAGTTGAGATACCTTCAGTATCACCTACGACAGGGACGGCGAACCTATCGTACATAATAATAATATAACATAATTTTGTCCTTGGCTTGTAAGTGTTTTTTCTTGGTTATTTATGTTTCAAACATGGGTAAAATGACAATTATTGTTAACAAAGTTTGCTTTTGTAACCAGGAGTTTGACATATTTAAATTTCCAAGTCATATTTCTCTCTTTTAAAAAGAAATTTACTACGTTTCAAATATGTTTGTGCTTTGCGATTTATTAATGTGAAAAACACTTCAAGAGGTCACAAAAAAATAAAAGTGAATCTTTTTTCAAGATTTACGGCTATTATGCAGGTTCCTTTCATGAAATAAGTCCCCAAATATAGTCTCCCATCATATTCTTGTTGTCCTTGATAAATACGTTCAAAGCTCAATATATCCTGGTAGAAGCGTCCGCCTTGCATGTTTTAACGCTCTCATGTTTTCCTTGAATTTCTCAAGATATGCATGTAGAATGTGGACTTTAAATGGCATTCTGCTGCCCATTTTACAAAAATTCTGTATCATAATTTCAACTAGTTCCACATAGTTTTGGGCTTTGTGATTGCCCAATAAACCCCTTACAACTGCAAAAAAAAAAAAAAAAAAAAAAAAAAAAACATTCCAGGGTGCTTTCTCCGTCTCAGTAAGCCTGTTACGGAATTCTGCACACTCTATAATCTTCTTTATCTGCAGTCTAATGAATATGCCAGTTTTTATCTTTGCCTCAGACAACTTAGGGCAGAAGGCTCTAAGGTACTGGAAAGCTTCTGACACTTTAACGAATTGCTTCATAAGTCCCATTTTGATGTGAAGTGGTGGCATCAACACTTAGCGGGGATGTACTAGTGATTGCCACTTGATATATTTCTTCCCCGCAGAAAAACACAAGAGATCTGGAAAAATGTCGTCTGTGATAGTGCGCCTTGGTGTCTCTGCTGTACCAAAGGCAAAGATAGCAAGGAAATTTGGTAAACCCACCTTTGGAGACCCATCAAGATTGCCACCATTTTAAAATCCCCAATAACTTCCCAGCCATATTCAGAATATTTAAATGCTGTTAGGTAGGTTCTTGATGCTATTGTACTTCTTGAGGTTCATAGAATGAGCCAAGGGGAGAAATGGATAGGTATTCCCATTATGAAGTAACACGACTTTAAGACTTCTGGACGAACTGTCAATAAACAAGCGCCACTCATTTGGTTTGCACTGTATGCCTCGTGGCTTCAAACAAACCGGACACATTGTGACAGAAACACATCATGACAAGTATGGAAGCTTGAAAAGGTCTGATGACGTTTACTCTGACTTATGACAGGTACACTTTTATCTAACAAGTACCACTGCTTTAGCCTCGAAGTCAAAATTTCAGCACTGGACTTCGTAAGACTAATATCTCTGACCAAGTCATTAAGGACTTTCTGGTAGGGGTAATACAGATTTCTCTCTTCATCTCTGATTCCCCCACTGTATTCAGGATCTCCAACTGCGTATTCACTGTCTGAAGTGGTGGGGTTTTCTAGAGATGCTTGCAGCAGACGGACGTTTCGGAGGAGTCGGCACTGAAAGGTCAGGGCCATGTGGGACCGGTGCGATAGCTGAAGGAATATCTGGATAAATCACATCTTTTGCATTTTTGCCACTGCGACGTTTTGAAGGATCCACCATGCAAAAGTAGCAATTGGTTGAATGATCAGTAGGTTTTCGCCAATTCTTGGGATGCCGATATTCCGAGCTTCATTGTTCTTTTTTCCTTCTCTGTACCATACTGTATAAAAAAAATAAACTGTTAACATATGGCTATACATTAGTTATATTGTTTTACTTAAGCAAAGAGGAATTTGAATACTATAAAAAATACCTCTCATTTTCTATGGTTCGTCTGTAGTTTTCACAGATGACATTAGGTGCCCACTGCTTATGAAAATCTCCAACAGGAATACCGAAATATGACTTGTAGGCATCACGCATAACACTACACGCTTTTAGGTGGTACTTTTTTGCCCTTGTCTTGATAAATTGTCCACATATATAACAAAATGCATCTGCCGAATGTTTGCAGCGTCTTGAAGCCATGACATTTACCACTGAACTGACTGTGTATTGAAGACCACTGCTCTTATGTATACAGGTGAAAGATTTCTAGCAGTTCTGGATGGATTTTTTTTAATTCACTGATAAGTTTCATCCACATCAACCTAGAAACAAAGAAATTCATTATATATCCGCAAGAAATTTCAACATATCAAATTCCTGGGCATGGAAACAAAGTTTGTTGGAAAGAATTGTCATTTTCTTAACTAGTAAGACATACAGTAATAGAGGCTTACAGTTATAACCCAAGGATAAAAAAAAAAAAATTTTGTTACATAGTGGGCCCTAAGCCTCTCTATAAAATTCGAAATAACGTTTCCTCTGTATAAAATACTATTTTTGGTCTATATTTTATTTTAAATGTTTATTCGTGAGAAAAATGGGAGTATTAAATTTATTTCTTACAGGCAAAGTTGATATAATTCTCGGGGAATGTATAGATTTGATGATCCTGAAAGTGAACATGAACGCAAAAAATTAATATTCAAAATATTGTAAAGGATGTATGACTTTATGAAACTAAAAATAATTATTAGTCGTTATTTCTTCCCCAGTATTGCAGTATACGTTGGGCCCCATTTACTTCTTTGGCCGGGCCTCGCGCGATGTTGTGCCGTCCTTGACTGAATTCGGTTAGTTTGATTGGTTTGTCGTTGTCATACAAATTGAAGAAACCGAAATGCAACTTAATAAATCCCAATCTAGCTCGATATCGGATCAAACATTTTATTGAAGCGGTTCTCAAATTCCCTGCTCAACAATGCGAAACTTTCTGACAAATTTTCTGACTCATTTTTAAACATAAAGGTTTAAAATTAGCAGGCCTGACTATTAAAGTGATTTGAATTCAAATAGTGTTTTCCATTTTTGATAAATAAATTACTTATAGACTTATAAACGATTGTTGTTACGTAACTACAGGTTTTTCTCCTTTCCCCCACTGTCGCGATTGAAAATTTGGCTCATAACGCCAACTTTGACAGTATTTTCTGGAAGATCTTCTGCCTTTACCCTAAAACACCCATAATATTTGAATAAGAACACCTGCCAATTTTATGCATTTCCGAACAAAAATGAGTTTAGAAATGTGTCAGAAAGCAACTCCTATGGATTTGAGAGAAGATTTAAGAGAGTATCGAAAAGAAAGATTATAAGGCATTATAAGCAAAAATTCCGATAGTAAAATTATAGAACTTGGAATTCAATTCCATAATAGGAAGAACTGTTTAAGCCTTTCGTCACTAAACCACCCAAGACGCCCGGTCAAGCACACTACTAACAGACCGCCCGAGCGAATGAGAAACAGGTGTTTCATTTGCTCCCCCTTGGAAATATCCAGCTATTTTCCCACAGTAGGGGATTATTACAATCAGCCTTTTGAACTAGTGCTCCTAGGGATGTTCCACTTTCGAAGATAGCTGGCTTCTTATTGTGCTGCAGACAAGTTAGCCGGCAGAAGAAAAGGGGGGGGGGAATAATCTCGTAGAATATTTCAACATTCGGGCGTTTGCCATATTTTGAATGCTATTGCGATTTTAGACTTCAGTATTCAAAGGGTTAAAGAAGCATGCCGCTTGGCATTTTGACATTTTTTTTTCTGCAAGTCATTATTTTCAAAAATGGATAATATGTAAAATCAAATAAAAATCACTTATTAGATGACTCCAATCTAGCTTGCATTCTTGCAAATACAAAGCTAATATCATTTATTTGACATCAAAAATGAGACAACAGAAATAGCATCTTTTAAATTACTTTCTAAAGTATAAACACCAAATGTTATGCGCATTTTTTTTAATCCCAAAAACGAAATTTTAAGTAATTTTGATTCATTGTTGTTTGATCGACTAAATTTTTTGGTTGTTAGTGCATCCGATCACGTAATATATATATTAAAAAATTGACATGCGGGTGTAAAAAGGTTCTCCGCTTCTGGCCTACGGGAATGATGGAGGAAACACGCAATTAGCAATATGAAATTTTACTTTCGTTTGCAGAAATCATCAGCCGAAGCCTATGAAGTTCTATAGCTGGCTTATGGAGAGTCCATTCTACCCTATAGCTAGAAGATGGTTTAAGACAGGGATGGCGCTCCTTTTCGCATTCGTGTGCCATACTTTTTAAAAATATATATTTTACGCGACCATGACGTGTCAACAACCAAAACATTTAGTGGATTGATCAAATAATAATCTATCAAAATTTCTTGAAATTTTGTTTTTAGGGTTAAAAAATATGAATAACATAATGTGTTTTATATTTCAAAAAATAAAGAAAAGAAAAGAAAATTGACATTTCTTTTGTTGCGCCAAATAATTGATATCAAGATACTTTGTTATTTTTAGGAGCATGCAAGTTGAACTGAATTCATCTGATTAAAAAAAATTCTACTTGAGTTTTACATATTATTCATTTCCGAAAATAATGAATCGCAGGACAAATTTTAAAAATGGCTAGCACCAGATTCTTTAAACAGCTCTTAACATTTGGAATCGAATTATAAGCTGTCAGTTTAGTCATCGACATTTTTGCTTATAATGTTTGGTTATCTTTCCTTTCGATAATTTCAAAATAATAATTTGAAAGAAAATGTGGAGCTGAAACTAAATTATAAGGGTCGCCCAAATGAAAGTAGAATTGCTGTAATAACTTCGCCATTTGAAGAGAAAGATGACTGCGCATGCTCCTATAGACGGCGCAGAGTGCTGGGAATGCATGCGATATCGTCAGATCCCGCCAGATGCGTATGTGTTAGCGTGGGAGCACGTTAAAAGGCATCGTTCGCATCATGGATGCCTCCAAACGGTGCCAACGCGCGGTCGTGCAATTTTTAACAGCGAAAAATGTGACTGCTGGTGAAATCTATCATCGAATGCAAAATCCTCTTGTATGATAATGCTCGTCCTCATGTGGCTGTGGCGTGCCAAACATTGCTAGGCAATTCCGCTGGGAGGTTCTCGAACATCCCCCGTACAGGCCAGACCTCTCGCCGTGTGACTACCACATCTTCAGTCCACTCAAGAAAGCTCTGAAGGAACGGCAATTTGCCGACGATAATGAGGTCCAAGCTGCCGTTGAAAATTGGTTCCACAACCAACCCCGGAGTTTCTTCACCCAGGGTAACCATCGTCTCGTTGACCGCTGGGGCATTGTTTCAACCTAAAATGTGACTTTGTCTAACCTATCTGTTACGTCTGTATTACTTATTTCTTTTGTATACTTAATTTATATTAATACCATTAAAGCATTTCTCAAACCGACTGTTGTGCCACTTTCATTTTGGACGACCCATATACATTAGAATTCAGTATATTGCATTTCACCGCTAATCTAAATTTGTGCGTTTTGTGCAGTTTTGATTTAGAATTATATTCAATGCCATACCAAAAATATGCTGCCGCAATACCATAGGTTCGCTGTCCCTGATTTAGAATATTTAAGAAAGAGAGATAGATTCCCGTTATTCCCGCAGGCGATACTGAACGTTTCTGAACTTGCACATTTTCCATTGACGTACTACAGAAAAACAAAAATAAATGAAAATATTACTACATATTCATTGCACATTAAGCTAATAAATTATGCAAATTAAAAAAATATGATAATTCTTTATTGATCAGCCCTTCGTATTAATACTACATCTAGAGTAAGATATACATTTTATTTACTCAGATGTCTAAAAATAATGTTATTAATCCCTCGACTACGCAGCCATCAAGACCCAATACCAGAGTTAGTTCAGTTTTTACGCTTTAATACCATTATTTGTTGATAGTAGTCTTTGTGTTATTTAATCGTATAATTTACGTCTTTAAATGACTCAAATATTATTATTCAGAAATAATGACGTTCAAATAAAACAACCGTACGAACCCCGGGTGGTTAAAATCACCTATGCTTTATTCGCGAACGTAGTCAAAGGGCTAAGATTATTTCGTTTACATGTGTCTTTTTCAAATCAGTAATAAATTTGCATGCATGTTATGATATAAGATGATTCATTTATTTCTATGAAGATTTATTAATAATCAAAGTATTTTTATATTAATAATGAAAAACTGTTCAAGATTAAAAAAACAAATTGAAAATATATTTTATCATTTACTTAGTACTTTCTTGAAATTACTTGAATACCAATTATATAATTTTAGATATCATATAAGATTGCCTTGTTTATACTGACAATAAATTAATTATTTTGACATTTTTATTTCGAAAAAAAGTATATCACTCTCCAAAAGAAAAACTGTTATTTAATTGCTGAAGAGAGTCAGCACAATGAATTATCTTAGTGACATTATAACCAATAACTTCTTTTGAACAAAAAAAAAACTCAAGTAGCTTATTTCTCAAATAATAAATGAATTAGCTTAATAAGATGTTAACTAAACACTACATGACTGTTTTGTAATCGAATGTAATTTAAGTATTATTAGTTAATCAAATGCATTTTGGAATTTGAAGATTTTTAACTATTCATTTATAAACTATTCATTATGTTTAATGTAAATAAAAAGAAACGCTTCCTTCTGAAACTTTATTGTTTTAAAAGTTTCGATTTAATTAGTTAAATGGAAAATATGTATATATTTATACTGATTAATTGATTTAGTCGCATGATTAGATCTAAGTTTGGCAAATAAACATAATGGCTTTATATATTGTATGTTCAATATGTAATTAATTACTTTAAAATCTTATTATTAGAAAGAATATGTTGATTTTTATAATAAATCTTTATATGTACTTTTTTCCCTTGTTATCAGAGTTTTTACATTTTTACGCTTCATTTTTTTTATTTACTTCTCTAAGTGCCTATCTCATATTTTTCCTTTTCCCGAAAACAACTTACATTGGCTATAAAAGAAATATTTCAAATCGAATTGTGTCTTAACCCCTTCGCGAAGAGCGTTCTTTACAAAATTTTTAATCTTTTACCTACCGGATTTTCGAAACAGAAATTTTCGCGTAATTGAATCGCAGAAATGCTATCATTAAATAAGGCAAAGCTTACAATAAAAAGTAACTGGTGGGAATAATCGAGGATTCTGAGCATCTTATGCGGCACGTATACGTGTCGCTCGTCCCCAAGGGGTTAATAAATCTATATTATAAAGCAAAAACATGTCCCTGAGTATCATTGATGTCATACAGACGGTGACAACACCTGGTCAATAAATTTCAGTTTTACTGCATTTTTGTTAATTTCTAACCGAAGCACAATTTCAATATTTATACCGTCAAATAACGAAACAATTTCTTTCAAATGCAATTCAATTTGTGTGAATACTGTATCTCAATTCACTGAATTTTTATAGTTTAAAAAAAATTCAAACATGAATTTCTCTTTCTATCGCGTGCAGCCCAATTGCAAAAGATCAACCCGTTTGCACTGAAAACAATATAAAAATTTCAGTATTTGTTTTTGGCTAATAATCCATAACAAAATTAAAAAATGATTAAATATTTTTAACAAAATTGCGTCTTAATAAACATTTAAGATGAAGGGATATAAAAGATATTTTATCATCAAATCGTGAAAACAAAATTGTTAACCTGAATTTCAAGAGCAATTTTCAGAAAATGCAATCATGCTCTTTTCACACCGAACTAGGAATCAGCTAACAGTGATATATTACTGTATTCGGAAAAGGCATAGATAAAATAACCAACAGACTAATAAATTGATAAATAAGCTACTAAATGTTAGCTTAGTAACTG
This sequence comes from Maratus michaelseni, assembly GCA_963931845.1. NCBI lineage: Eukaryota > Metazoa > Arthropoda > Arachnida > Araneae > Salticidae > Maratus > Maratus michaelseni. The sequence continues at coordinate 286,247,096 of OZ007587.1, forward strand.
ACTAGATAACTAAACAGAAAAAAGAGCTAATTTGTTATCTAACTGTTACGATATCCACGTAGAAAAATAATGAATCAACTGACAAGCTAGATGGATCACAAAATAAATTAGGGTTGGTTGGGGTAAGTGGGTTCCCCCCTCAAACTAAAATATGTATAAGATATATCACACTTATTTGCACTGATCATGTCACATTTCTTCACACTGATGGGTTTTGCATACATTTGAGCTTTGTTTCATTTATTTTTCATGCCATAGAATAATGTAAAGTAGATTTCTAGAATAGTTCGTTTAAAAAGTTCAAGCTACATTTTTCCAAGAGGTATTTCCAGGTTAGTCTTCATTATCTTTTAATGTTTATTAAACTGTTGCGCAAAGTTTAACTTAAAATACATACTGTAATTTGAATTTTTACAAAAAAAAGGTATTAAGAAGTGTTTAAGAGGTACTACCCACCTACCCCGTAATTTTAGCCTACTAGGGGTAAGTGGGGCTAGGGTGTCCCACTTACCCCACTAAGTAAATTTAAATAAATGTCTGCATTATGGCTTAAACACGTTGCCTGGAATTGCTATAGTACTTATAGTTATGTTTAGTTTTTCAAATTGAATATAGAGGGTGTGTCAACTTTACGTGTACATCTCCACGTGCAAACACAATTCCATCAAAGAAATCTAAAGCCTCTCCAGGTGTTCAAATAATTACGAAAGAAGAATACATGCAACAATTAAAAGAAAAAAGTGATGGAAATATAACGAATAAACTCAAAGTAAAAAAAGAAAAAGAAAACTAATATGTAGAAGAATATGACGACAGTGGCGATTTTGAAGTGAAAAGCAACTCTGATAAAGATATTTCAATGGATGAATTAAAAGACAATTATGAAGACGTAGAAGGAATAATACTTTAATTAAAAAAAACTCCTAAAGCTGGTGACTATGTATTGTGAAACCTGCATAAAAAAAGAGTACTTTATAGCTCTAATTTTAGAAGTTGATGATTACAAATGAAAAAATAACTGCTAAATTTGCAAGAAAGAATAGAAATAGTGAAACTTTTTATTGGCCGGATGCAGATGATGTTGGAATTATAGGATGAAGTAATAATGATTCCCCCTCAACCAACTTTAAATGGACGCTGTCATTTAGTGTTTCCAATTTCTTTTTCCACCTATAGTGTTTGCTAATGTGCGAAAATTAATCAACCTCATTATGTTTCTTCAGCACTGTTTTATATGCTAAAGTAAACCATATGCCTTTAGACTTTAAAAAAATTTCATAGATGTACTTGTTTTATTTTTCATTCTATAATTACCTGTCATACTGATCTTAATGTGAGTAGATATCTCGTACATGGATATATTTACAATAAAATATTTCATATTGAAAATTTTTATACTTTATCAAGTAACACCCACTTACCTTTTCTTTAGTTATGCTTGCTTTAAATTTAAATAAAGAGCGGTGGTCCCACTTACCCATCATAAGGGGTAAGTGGGACACCCACCTGATTTTTTAAAAGAAAAGCAGTTAAAAAATATTTAAAGCATTATTTTAGAAACTAATCATAAACTTTTGTTTATTAATATAGTCTTCAATGAAATTAGTTGATAAGTTCAAATTAAACTGTTTCAAAATTTTTGTATAAGGCTTCAAAAATGAAGTATTCCAAAAAGGGGTTCCACTGCCCCAACCAGCCCTAATAAAAGTAGAAGAAAAAAAAAAGCATAAAAACTAGCTGTACTGAAAAAAAACACTAGCTGTAAGACAAATTAAAAAAGAGAAGTTATATTATGAAAATTCTAGCTTACAATTATCTCAGTTTTTTAAAAAAGACAACTTGAAAAATACTAGCTTTTTATCTTGATAGAAAAATATGTTTACTTTTTTTTAAAAATATGTATAATTGTTGACTATTAAAATTATTTTCATATTATTATTTCTTGAATAGTCATCTTTACTGTAATAAAGTTAAAAAAAAAAATATGAACACCCTAAGCACTCAAACATAAATAATGCCTATTTTATATTCTAAGACTCAAATAAAAATCCAGAACACTCCGTGTTGAATCGATATCAAATGTAGAATTAGTTATTTCCTGCATCTCCCAATAAAAATTCTACACTTCTTTTAAAGTAAATAAAGGAATTATTTAAATTTTTAAAAAAGTATATTATAAATACACAACGTATCCTTTTAAATTTCTCTGAAAACAATTTAAGCTTTCAAACCATCGTTATAAAATTTTCTGAGTACAAAATCAATTTACAACAAGGAGAAAAAGGATGAGAAATAATAATTTTCTCTCCATCGTTGATTAAATAGCATTTTTTAAGAATATGAGAATAAGAATATTTATTTTGTTTAAATAGCTGAGAAAAGCAGTAATAGTCAAGAGGGAGGAAATCTAATGTGTAATATAAAAGTTAAAATTATTTAAACGAACTGCAATAGCGTTATTTTTTTTTAAACATTAATAATCGAGGGAGGATCAAGGTATGTATCCTTTGTATGATAATATTATCAGACGACAGTATCTTTGTACATGTTCTGAATGATATAAATTAAGGTACAAAAATTCCAACTATTACTTTTAGAAGTTATTTTAAATTTAACATTCAAAAATTGTTTTGAGGAAATGGATCTTTTTAACCCTTTCCAACAAAGTTGGAAAGTGTTTATGAATTCGGTTTGTCTGTCTGTCTACCGTCTGTCAGTCTGTCCATGCTCTAACTCACCTAAATAGACTCGGATTGTCATGCAATTGATATATGTTATTGAGGTTTACTATGGCATATTCGGTATTGAAAATGAAGTGTGTAGCACTTATAGTTTTTTTACAGGGACACTCAAAAGAATTCAGTTACATTACGATCTATAAGGAAAAATCATTTGCGGTTCCCTTTAATGATGTTACACAATTTCAAACATGTTAAAATTCATATATATCACTAAGGTGCACTACAAGACTCTTACTATAGAATATGGTGTGCATAGCACTTATAGATCCTGTACAGGGACACTCAAAAGAATTCCGCTATATTACGGTCTTTGGAGAAAAATCGTTTGGGGTTTATTTTAATCATGTTTCACTATTTCAAACATATTTAAACTGATATGTACCACTAAAGTGCATTACAAGAGGCTAACTATACAATATTGTGTGCGTAGCATTCATTGGTCATTTACAGGGATAGACAAAAGAATTCGGTACTATATGTTAACAATAATTGCTGGAACTACATTTTCAGTTGCTGAAAGCGTTTTTAAATTTAACTCCATTTTTTTTCTATTATATTTCGTGTGTATAAATTCTAAAGATCATATACAGGACAGCACAAAAGTTCTCGAAGCACATTTCCGTTTATTGACGGAAATTCTAGAAGGGGAATTTTAAATTGCGCTATGCGTTTCCTAAGTGAACTAAAATTTAACCTTCTATGTAGTATATATACAAATCTATAGATCCTATACAGGGCTGCACAAACGAATTCCGGTATTTTTCCGAATATTGTTAATAATTCCTGAAATTGGATTTTTAAATGTGTTATGTTTTTTCCAACTTGTTTACTGAGAAGTGTTGGAAAGTGTTACATAATCTATGCTTGACACGTGATTTTTCGTTCTTGTTTACATTTCTTATGTGTGACTGCAGACTTTAACACACAGACAGACGGACGGCAATTTTTTTTTTTCTAAAAATATGTTTTTCGGAATCTTCAGTGTCTGAAACGTGCAAATCCGCTAAAAAAAATTCTTCGATTTTCAAAACGATTAAAAGATTTACTCTATACTACGTATGATGGGTAAGTAATATGATTTTCGTGTAAACAAAAAATACTTTAAGCGAAAAAGGAATGACATTTTGAACTGGTCAAACTGGTGTTACCTGTTATGAATCAAATATCGAATAATTAGCTTCCCAAAATATTACGTAGTAAAAACTGTAAAAACGGAACCTGCGTACAATGGAAACATGTTTTTTTAATTTTGTGATCCCAACGATAAGATTACGATAAAATTATAAAGGGCCTAATACAGACCTGCTAATACAGAAAATTTTATAAAACGGAATTCTTTTTTCGGTCTTTTGTAATTTTGTCTTAACAGATTTTATTGTATTTTTTTAAGAAAACATTGGAAGTGTAAATATATATATATATATATATATATATATATATATACATGTATGTATGATTATGTTACAGTTCCACAAATATTCCATTAATTCATTTTTTTTCAATTTGATTTATCTTGGTCATATATTTTTTTTTCTTGTTCTTTTTCTGGATATTATTCAAACAGGTGTGTGTTCATATTTTAATTTTTGATTTTTATTTCACCATTTGTGTATGATTATTCTGTGTTGTTCTTAATGGTTATATATATATGTGTGCGTGTGCGTGTGCGTGTGTGAGCATATATATGTATCTGAGCCCTTATACATAAGGAAACTCACAACTCAAGATTCTATCAAACACTTTGCTTTTAATTAATAAACACACTTAAAAAAGTACTATCATAGATATAGAATAACTGTTGAATCATAAGACTCTTTTCGAACCTGCAACTCTTTTTCACATAGAAAAACATTTGTATAAAAAATTTTAAAAATTCTTAAAACATTAATATAAAAGATAAAAATTCTTATGGTTTACTAGCAAATTTAGAGCCTCAAAAACCCGATAGCTCAGGACCACTCTCCCATCAGTCCATGTTTTAATCAGGCACTCTGTTTTAGTAAAAATACCAGTAATTTAGTATATTCATTTTCACCACATTTGTTTGTGATTAAATAGGGTAAAAATTACTATACTAAATTACTGTTGGAAGCTTTCACATGTTGTACATATTCAGGATACGGTCCTGATTACATATAATACAAAATCAAAGAAATACATACTTTCGCAAGCAGGTTTTATAATACACTTTCAAACAAAATAAGCTTTGTCTCTCATGCCACTTTCTAAAACTGCTCATTTTTTTATTATTAAAACATTTTAACACGTTTTCATTGTGAAAAATTAAATTTAACAAATATTCAACGCCCACTCTCTGCGTTATTTTTATCTTTAAAAGTAAAGACATAAAATAAATTAAAAAGGTCTATTAAATTGCAACGAATTATCCCTGTTAAAAACAAAAACGGAAGGAGTAAAAGAAAAATTTAAAAGGCTTTTTCTCTTCATAATCCAATTACAGTTCCTTTTTAATTTTTATTTCCTTTGACTTTGAGGAAGAAAACTTTAAAATATAAAGTAACTGACAAAGTTGAAAACATAAAGAAAAATTTTAATAAATAAAGTAAAAGTTTAATAGCTTTAATATTATCTCTAACATAAAACGCATTAACATCAAACGCCTCTAATATGAAAAACATATCTAATATGAAACGCAATAGTCTCAAAAAAGAATTTTATCGATTTACAGAACGATGTTCCATACAAATTTGGAGAAAATGATTTTATATTAATAATTTTTTTCTTGTTTCTTATCTACTTTACGTTAAATATTTTTCTAAACTTTCCAAACGATTGATTGAAATTCTAGCCTTCAAAAAGATTGAATTGTAAATTCTAGCAGCAATTTTTGAAGACTTAATAAATACATTTTCAGGCGATCACATTAGAATTTTTTTAAATATTTTTCGTCCACAATTTGAACTAGTCGGATGTGCCAATATCAAAACGTTCTCCTCTCATACAGGTTTCACATACACTAAAAACTACTCTGTACCAATTTATATCACGGTCTAACTGAATCTAAAATGTTATTAAATTCCGTGCATTAGTTCTTGAGCTATAACCATCGTTAAAATATTGTAAATCCTGAAAAATTCAGCATAGCAGCGCCACCTATTGGGAGATTTACACCAAAACCTAATGAACAACAACTTATATCAACGTCTAACTGAATCTGAAGTTTAGTGAAATTCTGTGCATTAGTTCTTGAGATATAGCTATTGTGAAAATCATGAAAAAAGTAGCATAGCAGCACCACCTGTAAGGCTATTTACACCATAACGTAATCAGCATCTATTTATGTCAAGGTCTAACAGAATCTGAGGTTTGGTGAAATTCTGTGCATTAGTTCTTGAGATATAGCTATCGTTAAAAAGTAGCATAGCAGCGCCACCTATTAGGAGATTTACACCAAAACCTAATAAGCACCAATTTATATCAAGTTCTAACTGAATCTAAAGTTTTATTAAATTCCGATTAGTTCTTGAGATAGATCGCCCACAAAATATTTGTCACATGGCAGACAAACAGACTTGCAGACAGACATTGTCTAAAAACAGTCAAATCCTGTTCAGGACCTTCTAAAACGTATAAATCCGTTGAAAATTTTCCCGAATCCAATACTTTCTTCTTGAAAAGAAAGAAGAATGTAAAAATGGCACACGAATAAACAAAATCTGTACAATGTCTTAACAGTAATTTTCAACTGCAATACAAAAATCGAAAAAGCATGAATCGAATATGGCCGTTAGCATTATTGATAGAGTCAACTCTCACACTCCTTTCATTGTACTATTAATAGTACTTGGAAACAATCGCTGTTTTTCAATTTATGCAGATCTTGGATAACCGCAGAAAAATGCAGCAATTTATGAATATTTGACAAATGCATTCTACACATTTAATGCTTTTTTCAAAATTTTGTGTCCTTAATTGCAAGTTAGATAAGCAAACATGTATCCAACTGTGTCTTAATAGTAATTCTCTGCTACGATTTCGACTCTCAATTGTAAAGTAATGTATCGAAGATTGTCGATAGTAAATTGTCGGTAGAGTCAGCTATTATGCGCAACTGATGGTAGTGCTAACTGCATTATGAAATAACCAAATCCGTTTGAATTTATCATAGACCTGGAGGTAACTACATAAAAATAAAGAGCTGTAAAAAATTGACAAATATATTGTACATATTTCATTTGTGTGTATGTGTGTGTGTTTAATTGACAGAAAGATAAGCAAACATGTATCCCAACCGTGTATTAACACTAATTCTCAACTATAGTTTCAACAATCAATTGTAAAATATGCATCAAAATTCAACGATACGATTACTCATAAATTGTTACGCAGAGTTAATTGTACTGTCAGCATTACTTTAAAACATTTCTAAATACACCTAACATTTAGGACATTCCTAAATATTTATTATAGGCAGGTAGGATGAGGATAGAATTATATATCATTTAACATCATCAAAACAAGTATGAGACATTTGAATCAGAATGGAAATCTCGTTTTGCAAATCTATATATATAAAAGAAAGTCCTTTCTGGCTAGATGATCAACGCACAGCCAAAACTACTAAACCTACAAAGACGAAACTTGCAGGAAAAATATTTCTTAGTACGTAGAGGCGCACTAAGACGGGATTTTCAAAAACTCCACCCCTAAGGGGGGTAAAAAAGGGAACAAACTTTTAAAAAATTCCTTAAAAATCGGGTATTATAGTTATGTGCAATATGATAACATATTTTAATGTATTTTTGTATGCTGAATCGAATGGTATCAATTAAATACTCCTAAGTCAAATAGTTCGTGAGATATTGCACATTTTTCTAATATGGCGAAGTCTTTGACGTCAAAATCTAACAATTCTAACAATACAAGTGAGAATTTCTAAAAATACATACGTTACTATAGCAATGGAAGAAATTCAAATTAAATCTTTTTGTTATTAATTCTTTTGTTTATTTTTACAGATAGAAACATTAACTGTTCAATTGGGAATGGAATATTATTCTTACGGATATTTATGTAATTGTGTATTATTAATTCTACAAACGCCACGATTTAAAATAAAACGTGATTGCTAAAATAAAGTTTCGAAGGTCTGTTTAGTATTATATATTGCTTCTTTATTTGTTTTCAGTCTTCAGCCATGTTTCCCCATTTCTTTGGGTAGTTAGTTATTCATGCGATTTCGGGCTAATTTTCCGCAATCAGATACCTCGCCAATTGGCGTTTTAGCTACAATGTTGGGTACTTCTCTGTTATCCCGTCGACCACTTTTCATAACAAAAAACTATCGCCAAACTGAAATGCCAAATAAACGGGAGAACGTTGCCATTGGAATATCAAAATAAATAAATAAATAAAATATAAGACTGGAAGGACACAATTGTTATTTTAATTAATTAAATAACTAATAAATCAGTAAAACATAATGAAAAATACATGCAAATATCGAATTAAAAACCACTTGGTGACGTAACAAATACGTATGTTTCTGACATCAAGTAAATGGGACCGCATTTTTGGCGTCTAATCTTACAATTTGGCGATAGTTTTTTGTTATGAAAAGTGGTCGACGGGATAATAGAGAAGTACCCAATGAGTAAAAGCATCGTTTATGTTTGAGGCGAAACCTTCATGATGAATCCTATTACAGAAAATCATCATCTACTATGAGTATAAACCTCATATTCATATTTTAATCCGATTATTCATGATATTTTGTTAGGTTTACACTGTTAGTTAAGTAATGTTTTTTGAAAGGTTTTAGAGTATAGCTATTCTACGTTACTCTGTTATATAGATACAGAGGAAAGCTCTAAAATTAAGTGAACCCGATTATTAAAGATTACCTTTACAAAAAAGTTCTACAGAACAAATTTTGATGGAAGTGACTTTTCAGGTATGGTTAATGACCCTATAATATATCATTCTATGTTGCTTAGTGATAGAGCTAATGGGAAAGTGATTGGGAAAGGTGAGTGCAATTATGAAAGATATATCTACTACTATATATATATAAAATGCAAATTCGTATTTCATTCCGACCGTTTATAATTTGAAAACTGCTGGACGAACTTTGGTGGGATTTACACAGTTAGTTATGCAATTTTGTGGAGATGGTTGGTAATTGTCTGTAGAAAAACTTTCCTCTGCATTTCTTTTTCTGAAGCAAAAGCTTGACAACGAATCCGGTTACAGAAATCATGCCATTATCATCTACTTTATTTAAAAAACGCAAATTCGTATTTCAATCAGATCGATTAAAACTCAGGTTCTACCGAACAGATTTTTATAGGATTTCACTATTAGTTAGGTAATTTGTTTTAGAAAGGTTTAAAAAGAAAGCACATTGTTCTACATTGCTAATTTATAGAGCTAAGGGGGGAAGTTTTAGATAAAATTAGGTGAACCCGATTATGAAAGATTACCTTTTTTAAAGTTCTACTGAACGGATTTTGATGAAAGTTTCACAGTTAGTTAGATAATATTTCAGGGATTGATTTTCTACATTGTTTAGTTATGGAGCTATGGGAGAAAGTTGTCAGTCGTGAAGACGTAAAAAAACTGTGCATATACGCTATAGATAGAGGGTGTATACTAGAGAGTATATGTTACAGCTACGGAGGGTGTGCAGAGTTTCTTTTGGAATATTCCAGAAGGTAGACCGCGTATACCAGAATATACTCTCTACAACATTCCTGAATGTTCTATCGTCAGGTCAAGATGATTATGAAAGATACATTCACCTATCTACTGTATATATATAATGCAAAGGGGAATTTCGCTCCGGACACTTATAACTGGAATTTTGTTGAATGAATTTTGATGGGACTTGCACTGTTAGTTAGCTAAATTTTGAAGCAAGGTTTTAGTGCATAACATATCACTCTACGTTGCTTAGTTATAGAATTAGGGGGAATTTCTATAATCAATTGAACCCGATTATGAAGCATTATCCTTTTTAAAAGATTCTGCTAAATGGATTTCGATGCAACTTGCATTGTTAATTTTTCAGGGATAGTTTTGGTGTAGTGCATTATCGTTATATATTTTTCCTTAGGAAATCCTACTGTAAATGATTAAATAAACGAATTGGTCTTTAACAGCCTACATTTTGTGTAATACATTAGAAAATATAACAGCGCAATGACGGTCGTATCGTTTTACAGCAATGGGGAAGGACATGCAAGGTAAAGGTTCATGTTGCTTTAAAACACAAGGTCAAATTCACCTATATATTTTGTTTCATTCAAGGTTCGTTTGTAGAAACTGACCACCAGCGTAGTGGGCAAAGCCTGCTTGGTAAAAATAATGGTTAATTTTATGTGTACATAAATAAAATTCTATATATAAAAAAGAAAGTCCTGAATGAGGAGATCATCAACGCACAGCCCAAACTACTGAACCTACAAACACGAAAATAGCGGGGAAAATGCTTCTGAGGATGTAGAGGCGCAATAAGAAATGATTTTCTAAAATTCTACCACTAAGGGGGGTAAAAATGGGAACTAACTTTAAAAAATTTCCTTAAAAACTGGGTATTATAGTTATGTGTCAAATGATAACATAATTCAATGTATTTTTGTATGCTGAATCGAATGGTACCAAATTAAATATTCCAAGTCCAACAATTCGTGAGATATTGCACATTTTGGAATTTGACGGTGTCTTTGGCGACAAAACCTCAAAATTTATTGCAGTGATCGCAAATTGATAATTTCTAAAACACATCCGTCATCTACTATCTACTATCTATCTATCTTCTACTTCTATCTACTATATACAGGGTCATTCATAATTCCCTCCGGGGTTTCGAAACGTTATAGTAAAAAAACGAAGACGAATATGAAAAAAAGAAACATATGAAATTATTCCGAAACTATTCAAGTTTTACTTACATACATTACTGTTCTATGTGTGAACCCTTGGTCACACGGCATACATCCATGCGATAGTCCAGTTCCTGCCATACTCCGTTTCTTTAAATTTCCGGTACCACACATGAATTGTTTTGTCAGTTGGTCCCTGTTTTCGATATTTATTACGAAAGGCCCGTTGAACTGACACCACTGATTCAGATTTAAAGAAACGGAGTATGGCAGGAACTGGACTATCGCATGGATGTATGCCGTGTGACCAAGGGTTCACACATAGAACCCCTGTAATGTATGTAAGTAAAACTTGAATAGTTTCGGAATAATTTCATATGTTTCTTTTTTTCATATTCGTCTTCGTTTTTTTACTATAACGTTTCGAAAACCCGGAGGGAATTATGAATGACCCTGTATATTAAACACAAACGGAAATTTCGTTCCGTTCCTTTATACCTCGAGTTCCACTGAATGGATTTTGATGGAACTTGCGTTGTTCGACAGATAATTTTTCAGGGAAGGTTTTAGTACATAACACAACGTTCTACGTACATTAGTTACAGAATCTATTCTAATATTATAAAGGAGTAAATATTTTTTTTTTGTTTGTTTGTTTGGTTGGTTGGTTGTTTGTTTGTAGGGGGTAATCTCTGGAACTATCGAACCGATTTCAAAAGTGATGGTGGCAAATTGATGGTGACAACTCCTGCTCCAACATAGGCTATATTTTATGTCGGTGCGACTAACCCCAGGGGGGTGGAGGAGCGAAAAACGTTCTAAAATTGCGATCTTTTCTATACTGAAAGAGCTAGAAATTTGAAATTTGGCGTTGTAGTTACTTATAAGATGTAAATGCTCTCTAAGAACAAAAAAAAAAAAAAAAAATCGAAATTTAAAAGGGTGAAATGAGCGAAAAGTGGTCTAAACACATTATAAATTACAATTTCTATGGAATCTCTAGAACTACCGATCCAATTGCGATCTTTTCTATACTGAAGGAGCTAGAAATTTGAAATTTGGCGTTGTAGTTACTTATTAGATGTAAATGCTCTCTAAGAACAAAAAAAAATCGAAATTTAAAAGGGTGAAATGAGTGAAAAGTGTTCTAAACACATTCTAAATTACAATTTCTATGGAATCTCTAGAACTACCGAGCCGATTTCAAAAGTAATGGTGGCAAATTGATGGTGACAACCCCTGCTCCAACTTAGACTATATTTTATGCCGGTGTCACTAACCTCAGGGGGGTGCAGGAGCGAAAAATGTTCTAAAATTGCGATCTTCTCTATACTGAAGGAGCTAGAAATTTGAAATTTGGCGTGTTAGTTATTTATAAGATGTAAATGCTCTCTAAAAACAAAATAAAAAAAATTCTAAATTTAAAAGGGTGGAATGAGCGAAAAGCGTTCTAAAAACATTCTAAATTACAATTTCTATGGAACCTCTGGAACTACCGAGCCGATTTCAAAAGTAATGGTGGCAAATTGATGGTGACAACCCCTGCTCCAACTTAGACTATATTTTATGCCGGTGTCACTAACCTCAGGGGGTGCAGGAGCGAAAAATGTTCTAAAATTGCGATCTTTTCTATACTGAAGGAGCTAGAAATTTGAAATTTGGCGTGGTAGTTATTTATAAGATGTAAATGCTCTCTAAAAACAAAATAAAAAAAATTCTAAATTTAAAAGGGTGGAATGAGCGAAAAGCGTTCTAAAAACATTCTAAATTACAATTTCTATGGAACCTCTGGAACTACCGAACCGATTTCAAAAGTGATGGTGGCAAATTGATGATGACAACCCCTGCTCCAACTAGGCTCTATTTTATGTCGATGTCACTAACCCCAGGGGGGTGCAGAAGCAAAAAACGTTCTAAAATTGCAATTTTTTTATACTGAAGGAGCTAGAAATTTGAAATTTGGCATTGTAGTTACTTATAAGATGTAAATGCTCTCTAAGAATAAAATTTTTAAAAATCGAAATTTAAAAGGGTGTAATGAGCGAAAAGCGTTCTAAATATTTTATGTCGATGTCACTAACCCCAGGGAGGTGCAGGAGCACAAAACGTTCTAAAATTGCAATTTTTTTTATACTGAAGGAGCTAGAAATTTGAAATTTGGCATTGTAGTTACTTATAAAATGTAAATGCTCTCTAAGAATAAAATAAAAAAAAAATCGAAATTTAAAAGGGTGAAATGAGCGAAAAGCGTTCTAAAATCATTCTAAATTACAATTTCTATGGAATCTCTGGATCTACAGAACCGATTTCAAAAGTGATGGTGGCAAATTGGTGATGACAATCCCTGCTAAAACAGCCTCTTTAATAAAAAAAACTATGCGTTGCTGACGACTGGGTTTTTCGCTAATTGTTGCCGCAGGTTAATCTCGGAAAATGAAACATTTGAAGTTACTGAAAAAAAAAATAGCTCGAAAAGTATTTGTCAGAAAATTGTTAGGCAAACTGCGTTTGTAAGTTAAAAAATTGTATTTTTCTTGATATAAATTTCAAATCTAATCATTATGCCATTTTTCAAATATTGAATTTGAAAAATTACCAAATTTCACAATGGAGTACCATAGCAAAACCTTCATGCGTAAAAAGATAATGATAAGGGCGACGTGTACTATCGTGTATACTGGCTATAGCACGAGTCACAAATTATAGTAGCCTTATTATTCTGTTAAAATATAAAAGTGAATTATGAAATGTCAATATTTTGTTTGATTAAAAGTTTGTTATAAGAAATTGACCAGCGTAGCGGGCGTAGCTTGCTAGTGTTATATAAAGGAAATAAGATTTGAAAATTTTCAACAATTTCAACAGCAAAACACTTATGTGAATTTTATTTATTTTTTTCAGTATTTATTATTTACATTATACTTACTATATTTATGTAGTATCAGATGCACTGAATTAAGACTTTTATTAAGTAAAGACGTGACAGATATTGCCGTTGTTAAAGGTGACGATTGGCAAAATTATCTTTACTAGGTTTAAGTTTAGTGAATTCCATGCATAAATCTCCACAATATTCTGAATCTATTTCATTTTCTGGGTTTTATTTTTTTGGGGGGGATGGAATTAATATAGTTGAAACCAGCTTCAACCATATGCTTATTTGGAAATATATACAAAAATATATAGCACTAATGCAGGAATTGTGAACAATGCTCATGTTCGTCCGAAAGTACATAATATAGTTTTTTTTTTTTTTTTCATCTAGCTTGAATCGATCTCTAAACCGGAATCGGTACCTTTAAGTGTCATATCGACCTTTGATTCTCCATTAGACCTGACCTATAGATCGAGCAGGCTCTCTTTTATTTAACTTAACTTGGTTCATGTATTTAAAGGTGGAATGTTGTAATCAATTTTTCATCCACTTCCTAATATATGCTACATTTATAAAAATTATATATATAGGGGTTTTTCGCTGATAGTACAATCTTTTAATATTTTAAGAACTTGATTATAAAATAATAAATTAACTGTAAGGCATCTTTTCATTAGCCGGCCTCAGATGATAAATCTCCAAATATTCTTTATGGTTACAGCTGTATAATAGTTAAAACAACAATGGGGTAAATTATGCACCAAACCATTCTCGCTAAAATACGCCAACTGGTTGTGAAACTGTAACAATGAAATATTTTAAACAAAAAGTAGAAAAACTATAAATAAAAAAAAAAGAGTATAAATAATACGTTTTTATTTTTTGAGATCGGGTTAAGGTTCAAAATAATGTTTTAAACGAAAACTTCATATTTTAATATGAACGAATATATATTTTTTAATTCCTAAAAGACATATTTTATATTACAAATACGATTACAGACTGTTTTTCCATAATTGTATTAAAATATTTTAATACAGTTTTATTAAAGGATTTTTTGTCATTCCTGGTTTAAGTGTTTCGGATTCGAGTTGGTTTATACCTAAAACGCGCAAGACTTTAGTCTATACTTACAACTTTGGGGGCTCCTGCATTAGACAAACAGACATCATAATTTTAAACTTCATTGTCTTGCGAATAATACTTCATTTAATACAAGCAAACATTTTAAAACTGGTATAAAATAAACTTTTTAAACTTACCTTAAAGAGTGAAGGGAAAGAAAAGCGTTGCTTTCATTCTTTAAGGAACGCCTTTCACTTTTCAAGAAAGAATTTTTTCTTCTTCTTCAATAGCAAAAAAAAAAAAAAAAAAAAAAAAAAAAAAAAACTTGCCACCACTATGAAAACTGAAGCAAGTCTGCTTCTGCCCTAACCTCAGTCTATAATCAAAATATACACGTACAAGGTTTCTTCGTTTTTTACGCTGTTTTCAGTCATACCTATAATCTAATAAAAATGTTAACAGCTTTTCAAAGTGATAAATTAATTTTTTGCAAAGTTCATCACTCTTTTCTATTCATTTTGTTTTTATTTAAAAGTAAATAGCGTAAAATAAACTGAAAATCTATTAAAGTATAACGAAATTATGCCTGAAGAAGCAAAGGGGGGAGCGGGAGCAATGTAGGTTGAAAATTTATGAATGTCCATCCTTACTTTTGTAATACAATGATGCATTTTTCTCTTATCGTTAAGAATTTTTAGGCATTACCTATTATTAGAATTTTTTAACAGTAATAAAAATAAGTGACCCAAAAAGGAAATTAAAACCTATAGCATCTGATATTTTATTGCAAGTGGCATATATTTTGTAATACACTTTCTAGTCATTGTCATGTCATTTGTGATTTAATTTTCTTTATTTAATCCCATTTTATTAACAGTTAATTCGTTTTTGTTTTTTTAAGAGTAAATTACCAAACAACAATAAACTAGTCGGATGTGCCAATCCCAAAACTTTCTTCTATCTCAATCATGTTAATACTTCAAAATTCGCTATCACATCGCCAATAAAATCAATGTTTTTCGTCATTCTGTTGTATGTCAGCTGCTTGCGAATCGTCGGGTTACCTGAATGTTATCAGCTGATGGCCGATGTATACTAAACAACGAAAAGTCCTTCTGGTCTGTACCACCAGGAACAGATAGCCTCCCTATTCCTTGGTTTTAATATTTTAGCTAATTTTACTGGCAAACACGAATCTAAAATGCGTAGAACTCGATTAAAGAAGATTCATTCCCAGTTCACGTCAATATGGAATTTGAATGAGAATATCGGCAAATTAGTCTTTTACAGCCAAGTTTGCTTCCTTTATGAATTTGAATTAAGAATTTGATATTGGTGAATATATATATATATAGTGTTCAGCACATAAGAATTGGAACAATGGTTACAATAATGAAAGAAAATTTGTCGAAACCATGTTGACTAAAACTCATAAATTAAACCCGTTTATGGATGAAAATATCAGCCACCCTAAGATTTCAAACTGCTATATCTCAGCCTTTTTTTTTTAAGATAGAGGCAAAACAAAAATTGCTCCGGAATCCCTGGATCAAGGACGAACATTTAACGAAAAACCTTTTAGGATTTCTTTTTTTTTTTACGTCTTTTTGAATTTGAAATCTTTAAATGGCTATCACAGCGCCCCCTTCCAGTGGAATATCCCCAAATTTAACTCGTACCTGCAGGCCATAATCAAAAACATATACAAAAAAATTTCGTTCAATTCTCTGCATCACTTCATACACTTTTCGATGATACAATAATGAAAATGGAACAAAAGACGCTATCGCAGCGCCCCGACGATAGCGGAATATCCCCAAATTTAAGTGGGACCTGCTGGCCATAGCCAAGAACATAGAAAAAAAATTGGTTCAATTCTCTGCATAACTTCATACTCTTTTCGATGATACAATGAGGAGAGACAGGCGGACAGACAGACATTTTGTAAAAACATGTTTTTCGGAATTTCTGACCTCTAAAACGTGAAAATCCGTCGAAAATTTTTCGAATACAATACTTTCTTCTATTATAGATAAACGAAAGTAAAAATATTGCCTTATTGATACATTTTATTTACGTGCCAGAGTAATTAAGATTAGTGGACATTAGTAGATATTTTGGTATTTGCGTATTATCCATACCCTGAAGACCAATCGCCAAAAATGGTTGTCAATTGCCAGTCACGTTCAAACCAGTAATTTAACATTATTAAATACATAACATTGTTAAAAATTGTAAATAATATAGAAATAAAATAAAATAAAATAAACTATATCAAATAAATAATAATAAATTATAAACAATAAACTAGAATTAAAAAATAAACTATAAACTAAAGTAAATGAATTATATGGTCGTCAAAAAATAAGTGTTACTCTAATTAGTATTATCGGCGCCATTGTTGGCGCAGTTGTATCTTCTGAGCACGTATAATACGAAAGTACCGATACTTTTTTTTTACGTTTTTAGTTACTTTCATGCTGAATAATCCATACTTAATATATCACAAGGGTCTATCAAATATGAACGTGAATTTTGTCCCATCCATCATATGCTGGAAGTGTAGTAGTGGGATGAGGCTCATACATTTAGTTGGTAAGGACATCACGTGCTTAGATCAGCATTGGTTTTTCAGTCAGCAACAGGGAAAAGGAGCTAGAAATACTATTTCCGTTGAGGAAAGGGTAAGTATATTTTTTTAAAATGCGGGGGAAGGCGTAAAACCCACAAAAAATTTGCTCTTACCATAAGCATACCTCCGCGATTCCTGTCTCAAGAAAATCAAGGTCTACGACTGGCTAAAAATGCTCGTGGAAGATCTAGATGTTGAAAACGAGGCTCATCCACAGCACTCTAGGGTTTCCAAATCAA
Source organism: Maratus michaelseni (assembly GCA_963931845.1). NCBI lineage: Eukaryota > Metazoa > Arthropoda > Arachnida > Araneae > Salticidae > Maratus > Maratus michaelseni. The sequence continues at coordinate 286,264,492 of OZ007587.1, forward strand.
TCACTTGGATCAGTATGACTAATGGAAACATCCACAATGTTTGAAGTCTTATACTAATTAGTGCAGCTTACTGCTGACGGCTATTAGACGATATAAAAAATGCATATCCTCGTAAAAGACGCTGATTTCTGGTCAAGAACCTCAATGACAATACCGATTCCGTATGGTAGCTTTAAATCAATAAAAACTGAAAGAAATTCACTTTAATATTACTTTACTTTGGGTACACACTGCCTACGGACCAGACTTGTCGCTGTGCAACTATCACATGTTTGATCCACCGAAAGAGCCACTTGAGAGTCATCATTTTAAGGACAACGTAGTCTTTCCGGATTTTGTGCGTAATTGGCTTTAAAACAGATGTGAATATTTTGGGGCCGATATCTGTCTGTCTCTCTGACAATCAGCGGTGCCAACTTATATGGGCGCAGGCAGGGCTCGCAAGTAGCGAAACTACAGTAACCGCTACTTTTTCTAGTAGTTTGTAGTGTAGCGCGCTACATTTAAAAAATTGTAGTGTAGCGAGTAGCGCGATACAAAATATCAGTAGTTTGTAGCGAGCATCAACGCTACTTTTGACGCTACTTTAGGAGGGAGGAAAAAGTGCCAATCTTCAAATCACGTGATCATAACTCCTTTCTTTTGCGCGAAATATGCTCTCTGCAACAATTTGCGATTGTGAGCAACAAATGTCAGTTGCAGTGCCATATATTTCTCCATAGACGCCGGGCACGGTCACAAATTAACTGTAATTTTCACAGTTTGGGTGTCAGAAACTTCGTGAATTGTTATTTAAATCCATAGAAATCTTCTCAATATAATGTATTTTTATAAGACTACGATTGTTTTTACCAAAATATAGTCGTCTGGCTATGTTAAGTCTTTATCTAACTCTAATTTCTTCTCCCTTTTGCCTCCAACCCCCAGCAAGCAAAGAAATGTAAAATCTTTATTTAAAAAAAAAAAAAAAAAAAAAAAAAAGGAAAAGAAAAAGAACGGATTCATCTTATCATAAATCATCTAAATTATCCCTAACCTCTCAAATTCACGCTTTCCCCTAGTAGCATACAAAGGAATTAAAAAATATTTTTAAATCTTTATTTTTATACAAAAATAAAATCTTTCACTCCATTTATTGCTCTCTAATGACAATAAATAAAAATTATTCCCCTGTGTCCAAAATTTACGGCATATCCAGCATACAGTTTCAAATATTTAAACTCTTTATTTTAAAAAAAATTGCAACATTCGTTTCTACCTAATAATAATCCTTATATATTATTTCTCCTGTCAACATCCCTTTTTCTCAGAAAATATGAAACGCAGAACAACGAATGAGATACCATATGAAAGGTTTTTGAACCGGCTTCTGACATAGTACACTTACATTTTTTTAAATCATGTTTTTCGATTAAAAATTGCTGTTAATACAAAATTAAATCGACATTGATTTCATGAATGAAATGAAAGGTTTTCTGAAATCAGTGTTGCCACAGAAATAAAATACTGCATTATCGTATGACGTCATCCTCTAATGCAGTTAAAATATGATTGTCAATTTATTTCTTGCGCGTGACTTTTTGAAAAAATATAGAGCTTTTAATCGGGTTTTTAATTTAATTTTTACGCGTGCGTCACCTATTGTTTATTTGTTTACTTTGTTTAATCATGGCTGTTTATATGCGTACTGTATCGGAATCGGAGCACCAGTAGATTACGTAATTTAAGGATTAACTTCTAAAACTGTAAATATTTATTTTTTAATATTTCATTAAGCTGTTAATATGCCAGCGAAGTCTGATGTCACTTAAATGGCTGCTGGACCACAAAGTTTGAACGCCCCATGTTTAAGTTCCCATTAGGCTTTCAAAAAAGTGGTGTACCAAATATTGATTTACGTATTTAAGAAATTTCTTTAACAGTTTTGCAAAATTTGAGGAAATGCTTTCGGCACTGATGTCATATACGCACCACATTGGCGCGATTTTTCCCCCGCTAATTTGGCGAAAACTTTGTTTATTTACTTTTGTTTGTTTACTTTGTTTATTTACTTTCTAAATGTTGTTTATTTACTTTATTTCGTATTTTAATTCTATAAATTATTGTTATTATGTATATCCACATTTATTTATATCAAACTATCATTTATTTATTTGTATTTCCTTTTTTAAAATAATAGAAGCTATTTTATTTATTACGTTATTTTACTTTTATATTGAAATAAAATATCACATTCGCACAAGCAATCATTATATATATTATTTCATTTATCAACATCCTTTTTTCTATACACATACAAAACATACAACTATGAATGAGGTATTCCAAAAGTTTTTGAACAAGTTTCTGAGAAAGTACAACTGCATTTCGTTAAAACGCGGGGATTGAATAATAATAACTAGAATCCGTCAGGCCGAAATGTCGGAGCTTTGAGTGGGATAAACATAAAATATAACATTAACAATATATAATATATATTTTTTATTTTTAAATTTACTGTTTAATAGTATAAAAGAAAAATTACAATAACTGCTGTTGAATCTTCAAGTGTTTATTCGGTCAACAGTTGCCTCAGATACTGCTCAAATGCTAATCTATCAGCAAGTGCCCCCATTCTTCTAATTTGGTCTAGCCTATCCTTTGCGAAAGGCACTTCAATCAGAACATCCTCTAAACGTCGAACCCTGCTAAACGCGACATAAGTTGCTCCAAGTGACAACTCCTTTTCACCAATGTCCACAGCAATTTTTGACAAATTAAACTCTGGGATTTGTGTATGGTGACAGAGTATGAAACTGTTAAAGGTAACTGAGTACGGGAGCATGAGACATTGTTTTCTTTCCAAGACTTTGTAATAGGTGTGACAGGAAAAAGTTTTTCAGTGAGAAATGGTCTCCGATAATCATCAAAATGAACCATTACTGCCTGTGGCAAGCCTGGAGGCCGTAATCCTGGTCCGTAGACAATATCTTTTACCGTACCAAGTGCACCGTTGACCAATCTTCCCTCTGTCCACAGATTGGTACGCAACATATACGTGCTCATCTTCACTCCATCTTGCTATTTGATTATTGTGGTCTGATAATATTCTTGCCACTGGCCATTTTGATTTACGAAGTACTTCTTGATTATGTTCTTCAGCTTGCTTGTTTGTGGGAAAAAGGCGTATGGCATTTTGAAATCTTTCAAGTTCAGCCGGAGGCTGTATAGCTTTACGTCGTTGCATAAGGGATGCGTATTGGTCGCCTGTAACTTCGCCTACGGAAAGCGAATCAAGAGTCTCTCTAAACTGTATTTGCTGATCGTCGCTTTGTCTCATTGACTTTGTTAAGGTGAAACATTTTTCAAACATCTTAAGAACTGTTTGTCCACGTAAAGCCAAAATGTCTTTTATAGAATGTCTCCTATATAGAGGTGTGTCTTTTAGAGGCTGTAGCTGCCTAATATCTCCAATCAGGTAAACAAATAAGCCTCCAAAAGGTTCAATGCTGTCTGGTTTACCTTCGCGACATCTTTGCTCAAGTGCAGCCATCAGACGGTATCCGATCATTGAAAATTCGTCAATAATGAGAAATGAAACTGGATTCATGCTGAGCTGTAGATTTCTTGCTGCTTCACTTCCTAAATCAGCAAACGATTTAAAACATGTTGGTACTTTTAGTACAGAGTGAATTGTTTTGCCCTCGACATTAATTGCAGCAGCACCTGTTGGAGCCAAAACCATAATAGCTTCCGGTCCTAACTGCTCGGTAACTCTTTTACGAATTTCTTTTATTACCGTACTTTTTCCAGCTCCGGCATTCCCAATATTAAAAGTACGTTTAGGGCAATTTATAAATCTTGATTTCAAAGACGAAAGCTGTTGCGTGCATAAGTGAAGTATTTTTTGCTGCTCATCTGTAAATCTGATCTCAGACGTATCGTAATTTTGATGCACTGTATGTTGTTGTTCCTTACAGTAATTTAAAAATGAAGTAAAATTGCGATCAGGGTACTTGTAACTCTCACTTTTCCACTCACATGCATGATCAATCAGGCGTTGCCCCAAAGTATCCTCGTTTGTCTGCACAGGAACTATGGCAGCTGCTGCCATATATGGATCAATCTCGCGGTATTCTTCTTGCAGGATTTCTGTCTCATGTGTACTGCTAACAGCAGGAAAATTTATTTCTTCGTGTGCATCAATATTTAGATCATTGAATGCTTCCTCCCATGAGTGATACGCAGACGGCAGGCCTTCTTGCAATAAAGAGTCAGAATTACCTCTCCAAGGATAATTGAGTAATACTTGTTGCCTATAGTATTCTTCAGCTAGAGTTGGGTCGTGGTTGAGTGATGTAAGAGGAAAAACTCTGACAACTGCATATTTTCTTCTTTGGTGATAATCGATTCCTCTTACTGAGAAAGATTTTGCAAACTTAAGAAGCGTGCAGGAAATAAGTTTCTCCGGCCCCGCGCAATATTTCTGAAGCATGCTTTTTGATGGTCTTTCGTCGCTTGAAAAGTTGATTTCTTCCCTGTTGTTATCATGAAGCCGTATTGTAACTACTTCCCGACTACTGTGATACATTTGCCATCCCATTAATATGTGTACTACCTCTTGGGCTGAGTAATCCCTTTCAGAAACAGAAGACAAAATAAGTTTTTGGACTGCTTGAACCGCTGGATTTGTTTCGTTCATCTTATTTAAAATCTCAGATAACAATTCCTTGTAAGGAACAGAAGCTGTTTCTGATTTTGAGGCATATTTGGCAATGTAATGCAAAACCGCATCCTTTGATGTAATAGGACTGAAATCCGTGTTAGCTCTCCAAACTTGTGACACGATGCAATTGTAGGTATTCATTTCAGAATCGTTTCTTTTGGCAAAAAGCTAATTATACCATTTTCTACTTGAAGCTTTGGAGAGTCGCACTCTGCTTTTGGAAAACCAAATCTGCAGCTATAACTATTTGTACCTCTTTTTTTTCCTTAGGCAATAATCTCCATGTCTTGTGTGACGTTGGACTTGATTTAAGAGCTGAGCGAGATCTTTTTCACGATCTTCACTGGAAATGTCTGAAAAGCGAACTCGACAGCGGTGTATATCATTTACGAGGACATCCTTGTCAGGATTATCAGCACTGCATAGTTTTTCAAAATATGCTGTTACGGCTGCTACATTTTCAGCGTTAGTCATGTCTAGTGTTTCCATGTTTGGCGCCCCTCTTAACAACAACAATCCATGCATGTGAGGACTTCCACGCCACTGCCATTCGAAACGAACCCAGTAGTCGTCTATTAAAAACAACGGCGTCAAGATTTTTCTCAAAAATATATCACAACGTTTTTGAAAGAGCCAACCAGTCAACAGAGGGTTGTCGTGCATTAATTGTCTGCGTTTTGTATCAGTCAGCTCATTTGGATCTCTGTTAGGCTCTAAAAGTCTGAAAAGATCAGGCCAGTGATAATCAGCTGCAGACAGTGTAAAAAAAATTGTTGGTGCTCCAATTTGTCCTACCATGGAAAGGAGTTCCCCACAACGTGCACGCCAGTATCCTTTTGTGGATCTTAATTTGCTAGCATAAATCATAATGTGTTTTGCCATTTCTGGTTGCCTATTCAGAATATCACGCATCTGCTCTACCGTCTTATTGCTGAACCTATTTCGCTGAACGAAAAAACGCCCTTTAGCCAAAGACTGCCACCGAAGAATTGAATTCATGGCAAAGTAGCGAAATCGGGGGTCTTTAGCAAATCGCCCATCTTCATACTTCATTAGGAACTTAAAATACTCATCAGGAGAGACTGCTTTTTGACGAGGTTGTCGTAAGTCAGCTGTACCATGTGGAAAAAGATGAGGAAAAGCACGTGCTATGTAACCCTGTTCTTGAAATTCGTTGATAGGCTGTGAATTTAATGAAGGGTGAGGCACACGAATTGCGTCATTTATTAAGTTGTTTTGATCTACCGGTTCAAGTAGTGGTCTAAATGACTCGCGCCTTATTTCCTCGTTCAAAGTATCAATATCCTCAGTAATATCGGTTGCTGTTGGTAACATTTGAGATACGTCACCATTCTCAGGTAATGTAGCGATCAAATCTTCATCAATTGTGATATTTGAATAATAAGGATTGTGAGCTTTAAGCCACCCGAGTGCTTCTAGAAGGCGTTGTGAGCGAACAGAAAACTCTGCACATCCTGATAAAGTATCTTTTGTCACTAACACAGTTGAAGTCATATCTGAAGGATTGACAGGCAGGCGCGAAATAAAACTCTCAATATTTTGTTTAAAGCTGATTACATTTGAGTTGTCAGTATACCGGTACTCGGCAAAAAATCTGAAGGTAACTGACTTGTGCGACTTCTCCGCATTGAATTACGATTCGCAATTCTTCTCATTTCAGCTGATTGCTTTCTCTTAACTGGCATTCTTGCAAATTCTATATAATAAAAACATATAATCCGTTCATATATAAAATGTTTCTTAATATATATTTTTTTTTATCCTGGATTGGCTGGACTATATCAAAATAAACAGATTTACTCTCATACTTCTTTTATACAATAAGCTTGAATGAAAAGAAAAAAAATATTTTGAAATGGAAACAAAAAGTTTAATTACACCAATTGCTGAGTTCGATTTAAAAAAAAACTAAATTCATGTACTTAATACGATTTAAACTTCATTGCACGTGTTTTAAGATAAAAATGTATGGGGTCCTTATTTCAGAAAAGTAAAATATATGTAAAATATATAAAAGTAAAATATATGGGACCGAGATTAAGAGCTTTTACTAAAAGGTTGTTTCCGAGTATATTGTTATTTAAATAAGTTTCTCATGATAAAAAATGGCAACAATATAAATTATTTCAATTTTCTTTTTATTTAATTCAAAAGTTTTTCATGATAAAAAATGGCAACAATATAAATTATTTCAATTTTCTTTTTATTTAATTCAAACAATCGCAATGTTATCTCTATGGGGAAATGGAAAATTCTAGAGCAGACGATTCCGGGCGTTAGAGTTGACGAATATTTCTGTTTTTCAATCCCCGGCGCGGTTTTGCCACTACCGACTTCCAGTCCAATTTTGGTATCAATGCGGCAAATATTTTGGCCGCTATCGTGTACACAAAAGTGTAATTTTTCATGGGAAGCCGGAGCTTTGCTCCGATAATAAAAAAAAAAAAAAAAAAAAAAAAAAAAAAAAAAAAAAAACAGTTAATTAAAAATTAGCGCTAAAACGTACCAGGAAATAATCTCAAAGATTGCAGTGCGAAAGCTTCGCACGGGTCCTTCTGGTATATAAGTAATCATCTAAATTGTCCCCTAACTTCCCTTAATTTACTTTCCCCCCCCCCAGCATACAAATAAATCTAAAATCTTTAAGTTATTTTTATTTTTATTTTAAAAAAATCTTCTGTCCTAAATAGTACTCTTTAGTGACGATAAATAATCAGTAATCTATATATATATTTGTCTTACGTGGCGCGAAAATAGGGCTGAATTTGTAACTTATGGTTTGGCAACAACTGTAGTTTCCAGAGCTCAGACCAATGAAAGATCAGCTCCGCCCTTCAATATGGCGGTCACTCCATGAGTGAAACCACAGCATGAAACTCAAACATCAAACTAGCAATTATTAATAATAAAATAACATGTACGTATAGATGATTCCTCATTTTAATTATGAGCAATATTGTTAATTTCAAATGAATTCTCAACTCTTATTTAGAATTAATTTACGAATCTCACTCACTCAAAAGTCGTAAAAAAAAAATCAACTGTCTAGATTGTACCTGCCGCCATCTGTTGCTGTATTGATGAAGTAAAAAATAATTTCTTTTGTAAACATCTATAATCAATCAAAACAACAAAATGTCGAACGAAAATTAAACATCTTCCTATCATGTAGTTTTTTTTCTAATGAATTTAAGTCGTGCTGTACAAAAGATCCTTTTTTCATAGTATTGCAGAAAATGATTTATATTAAAATTTAAATGATTTATATGTCCATTGGTAGCGCCAACTAAATGCATTTTCAGTTGTGTTTTCAACGGAGAATTACTTTTTTACATAAAAAAAATGTCAATTTCATATGTTCAAATGTTTTATGGTAGAACTTATTCCGGCTAGAATTGCTGAAAAAAAGGGGCAAGCGAGCTGTGACCGCGTAGCGTTCTCAATGTGAATTGCTTCGCAATTCACGGGGGAGCCCCCTAGTATAAATTATCCCCCTTCCCCTAAAATCTTCCCCAACTCTCCATATACAGAATTTAAAACTCTTCCTTTTTTTTTTTTAAGTTCCGTATTCTTTGCTGTCTAGTAACATTAAATAAATAATCAATCATCTAAAATATTCCCTTCGAACAAAATTTCTGCTCACTTCCTGCCAGTTTAAAATCGTTAGAACTCTAATTAAATATATATATATATATTCGAAAAAGCACAGAAAATGAACAAGTACACCATTTTATTATTAGAGAAAAGTGCACTGGGAACGAATGATTTCTGCCTTCAAACAAACTAGCAGCTGAAACGTAAAGCGTCACCATGCCCATGATCTATTATTTGCTGATAAAACCGCAAAAGTACTCACTCATCAAAAGAATGAATTTTCTTGCTGGCAACCCTTTGTCTTCTTACTCATTATTAAATTTTGTGTTTTTAATGTGGGGATTCTTCTTTTGAGATTGATGTAATAGAATGACAGACAAAAATAGTATAGAACTGCCCTGGTCGGCATATAATGAATATTTTGAAGTTATAGAACAACAAGAAAGTGGTAATTATTCTGTAACATGTAAACTTTGTCCAATTAATAAGAAGTTATCAGTATATCAAAATCATCTGCTTATAACCTGAAGTTGCATATAGCGGTGAGTTAGCATTTTCTTTATTAATAATTATTACTGCACTGCATCTTGCATCGAATATCTAAATCATTATTCAAATTATTATTCAATTGTAATTGTAACCGAAAGACCTTTCCCATTATTCTTTATTTTATTTTATTTTCTGGTAAAGACACAAGATTTTTCAGAAAACACTGTCAAAGTCGGCGTTTTCAACCGAATTTCCGACGCCGCAACAAGGGAAAGGGAAAAAAACGTGACATGAATCGCTTATACCCGATAAGTAATTTATTTATCAAAAAACGGAAAACTCATTTCGATTCCAAATCGCTTCCATAATCAGACCTGCCAATTTTATGCCTTTGCGTTTAAAAATGAGTCACATAAAGTGTCAGAAAGTTTCGCGTTGTTGAGCAAGGAATTTGAGAACCACCTTAAACGCTACTGTGCTATATCACTCTCATAAATTTGTAAGATTATTACAATTTTTGTTTTCAAATTTCCTTTTTTTAACACTTTCCAACATAATTAAAAAGTGTCTATGAATTCGCTTTGTCTGTCTGTCCGTGCTCTAACTCTCGTAAATATACTCCGATTGCCATGAAAGTTTTATATGTTATTGAAGTTTACCATTGAATGTTCAGTATTGAAAATGAAGTGTGTAGCATTTATATCTCGCTTACAGGGACATTCAAAAGAATTCTGTTACATTATGGTCTATGGAAAAATCGTTTGCGGTGCATTTAATTAGCGATGATAACTAAAGTAGCGAAAAGTAGCGAAGTAGTGACTACTTTTGAAAAGTAGTTTGTAGTCGCTACTTTTTAAAACAAGCAGTTGTAGTTGTAGTTAACTACATTTTTCATAAAGTAGTTGTAGTTGTAGTTCGCTACAAACAAGAAATAGTTTTTCCGACCCCTGGGCGCAGGAGGCTCGAGTCCACCCAATAATTTGTTCTCTTCAACTCTCAATTTTCTGTTTCGTTATTTTATTTCTATTTTTTTTAATCACTAAAAGAAAATTTCATTCTGTTGATGTTCACTGTAAAAAATGACCAATATTTCTTATTTTATGAAAATATGCTATAACCACGAACGAAAATATAATATAATCTTCTGAGTTATCCGAAATTTCAAATAGCATGTTACATTGTCTTTTGAATCCCCAGAAACGAATACATTTTAAAATGTAAAGAATAATTTATAAAAACAAATTATTTTTAGCTGCCCGAATTTTTCAGAAACGTTTCCGAAGGGATTTTATAGTGTATTAATGAGTGTCCTCAGCCTGGAATACCTGTTTTTCGAATGCTATCAATTCTGAAGTAAACATTTTCATGCTCAAAAAAAATGTTTAACAGACAAACATGCAAAATTAACAGCGTTAACAATAACATTAAAATTAAGATTATTTCTTTACTCTTTCCTGTATAAATTAACTTATGCGGCTGAAAACGTGTACTTGAGAATGGATAACATTCGAAAAACAGGTATTCCAGCCTGAGGACACTAATTAATACACTATAAAAACCCTTCGGAAACGTTTCTGAAAAATTCGGGCAGCTAAAAATAATTTGTTTTTATAAATTATTCTTTAAATTTTGAAAATGTAGTCGTTTCTGGGGATTCAAAAGACAATGTAACATGCTACTTGAAATTTCGGATAACTCAAAAGATTATATTATATTTTCGTTCGTGGTTATAGCATATTTTCATAAAATAAGAAACATTGGTCATTTTTTACAGTGTTCAGAAAATAATTTTGTTTGAAAACCGCAAGGACAGCAGTAACAGACCCATTGGAGTATGGAAAATACTTTCAGAGAACATATAATTATATTACTCTGTAAAAATAAACTATTTTTTTTATATTTTATCACTTAATATAATTCAGTGCTCATCTTTTTTAATGCTTTGACGTTCGAAAGGGAATGGTAGCTTGTTACGTTTTTCTAATATATGGTAATGACGAGACTGTGAGTTTATAGAACTGCTACTCTTATAGTTTTTAGATCTCAATCCAATTGGAATGTTAATTGAGCCCGAAAGTCGTAGGGAACATACAGCAATTAATTTAGAGGTTAGAAGGAAAATATATTAATTAGTAAATAATTTCAAGAAAAGTAGAATAAAAGGTTTTTAAAATAGAAAAAAAAAATAATGCAATTTGTAGTGAATTTAGTACCAACTTTATAACATGTGTGTGTGTGTGTGTGCGAGTGCAGTTGTATGCATAAGTTCTCATGATGGAATGACCTTTTTTTTCAATCAAAAATGAAAACAAAAATAAAGAATGAAAAATTCTCCAAAGCAAACAGCTTTAAATGTTTTTCATAATTAACAAATTTATTGATTCATAAAATTGTGAATATTTAAACAATAGGAACACACTCCATCACTTACATAAAAGTTTGGTTTTATCTAACATTATTTCTTTACTTAGAATATTATACGAGAAAAGAAAGAAAAAGAGGCTCATGTATGAATAGTGAATAAAATATTTTTATTAAAGTATTTTTTTAAAAATGCTTTTTTTTTTTCATGTGAAAGCTTTTTAATGTTTTTGAGATAAATATTAAACTTATATGTAGTTTTTGACTTTCTGGTGAAAAGAGAGAATTGAAAAATTTATTTTTGGCAATATGTTTAGTGAAGATATGGAAATGTTTTGAAAGTCAAACAGCTTGTGTCTGCAATAACTGACAAAATTCTTTCGGGGTTTTTTTTTTTTTAAATTTATTTTTCTTTATATTTCCTTTCAGCCTTTAGTAGAATCAAAATGCTGCAAACCAAAAAGTCGTCTCCGAGTTGTCGACTGAGCAAAATGCTGGAAGTTGTTACCATTCTGACTTTGGCATACATATGCATTCTTTAGTAATGTATCGAAAAATTTATACACATAACATTATTAATAGATTTGTTTTTAACGGAAAAACTGAAATATGAATTTTCATTAAATTTAAGTATTGTTAAAAATATTCATCATAAAAATGTTTACAATTGTAATATTTCCTTTAAATTTCTTATTGTTAATATGATAAGAAATATTTTTATCCTGTTTTAAATTTTTATTTTCTTTCATATTTATAATAAGAGAATATTGTATTCGTGGAAATTTTCAACCTCCAATTTTTGATGGATTCTGAATAACTATTTGAGTATTTTGGGACCGATATATATCTGTCTGTCTGACAATCAGTGGTGACAACTAATATAGGCTCAAGGGGCTCGAGCCCACCCAATAATTTGTTCCCCTCAATTTTCTATTTCGTTATTTTTTTTCTATTTTTTTTTTTATGACTAAAAGAAAATTTTGTTCTGTTGATGTTCACAAAATTATTTTGTTTGAAAACCGTAAGGACAGCAGTAACAGACACATAGAAGGATGGAAAATATTTTCAGAGAACATATAATTATATTACTCTGTAAAAATAAACTATTTCTTTATATTTTATCACTAAATATAAGTCAATGTTTATCTGTTTTAATGCTTTGACATCCATAAACTACTTAGGTGACTGAAATGTTTAGCTTTTTTAGACGTTGAACTTGTAATCATAATATTGTAGTAAATATTAGTGTCTTTATTAGGAAATACACAAGCAAATATATATTTAATAAAATTACAATTTCACACTTCTGTCTTACATGTGTCTATATTCTAAGTCAAGTTATGTTCTTATTTTTATTTTATGTTTTTTTTTTTTTTTAACGAAGTATAGTACAGAAGTATAAAGTTATAATTTTATTAAATTATATTTGCATGAGTTCATTTTTATAAAGACACTAATATTTACTACGATACCATGAATAATCTATCATCTTTCCCCGGCCATCCCTGCTTCCCAAATGCAAAAACAGCTACCCATGTAATTTTACCCCAAAATGTTTGAGCCCACCCAATATGTTTGAAAAGTTGGCGCTACTGCTGACAATTGTCTATGTATGTGTTACACAAACTTTGTGGTCACTGTAACTAATGCACGGAATTTCACGAAACTTTATATTAGTTGGACCTATAATAAATTACACTGATTATATTTTGGTGTATGCGTTTATCACAGTTTGCGTAACAGTTATATCTTGGCATCTATAGGATGGATTTGCAGCAAATTTAATGTGTAATCTCTTACGAAACATATTGCTTATTTAATTTTTGTTTTGATTGCTCAATTCAAAGCGCTGCTATGCTGTGATTGTTTCCATGAATAGTATAGCTGTGTCACAGTTTCTGTTGGGTAAAAATCCACCACACTTTATACATGAGTGAGGTTATTAATATGCAAACAGTGAAAATAAAATCTGTTGATTTTACAAAAGCAAACTGTCAGCCAGAACATCAATACCGGGTGCGTCATATATTCGTGCAAACTTTAAAAATTCATAATAAAAGAAGTAATGCTCAGAAAAATTTTCGGTTTACGCGAGTATGATCAGAAAGATTTTGGATTTTTTTTCCATGTATAATAAAAAATTATTCCAAAAGTAACCTATAGAGGGTGCTCACACATCATGTCACAGTTTCTGTTGGGTAAAAATCCACCACACTTTATACATGAGTGAGGTTATTAATATGCAAACAGTGAAAATAAAATCTGTTGATTTTACAAAAGCAAACTGTCAGCCAGAACATCAATACCGGGTGCGTCATATATTCGTGCAAACTTTAAAAATTCATAATAAAAGAAGTAATGCTCGGAAAAATTTTCAGTTTACGCGAGTATGATCAGAAAGATTTTGGATTTTTTTTCCATGTATAATAAAAAATGATTCCAAAAGTAACCTATAGAGGGTGCTCACACATCATGTCACAGTTTCTGTTGGGTAAAAATCCACCACACTTTATACATGAGTAAGGTTATTAATATGCAAACAGTGAAAATAAAATCTGTTGATTTTACAAAAGCAAACTGTCAGCCAGAACATCAATACCGGGTGCGTCATATATTCGTGCAAACTTTAAAAATTCATAATAAAAGAAGTAATGCTCGGAAAAATTTTCGGTTTACGCGAGTATGATCAGAAAGATTTTGGATTTTTTTTCCATGTATAATAAAAAATGATTCCAAAAGTAACCTATAGAGGGTGCTCACACATCATACTGAGGCGTTTTATGCAAATCAGGCTCGCAATAAAACACCTGGCTGGAAATGGTTTCGTCATTCGATCTCGGCAGTATGCTATCGTTACCAGATGGACCGCTGGTGGTTAAACTTTTCTACAAGAATAGTGAATCCACAACTATTGCATTACGAAAGTTTCGTACGGTGAAATAACTTAAGGCGCAAAAAAGCCCTATTTCATTGAATGGGATACTCAATCTAGTACGACGGTTTGTGTTTGCCTGATTTGCATAAAACGCCTCAGTATGACGTGTGAGCGCCCTCTATCGGTTACTTTTGGAATCATTTTTATTATACATGGAAAAAAAATCCAAAATTCTTCTGATCACACTCACGCAAACCGAAAATTTTTCTGAGCATTACTTCTTTTATTATGAATTTTTAAAGTTTGCACGAATTTATGACGCACCCGGTACTTAAAATATAATTGAAACTGAAATGTTCTGAAACGTAAATAGATAGAATCTTTCATGATTTTCTGACTGCTAGATTTATTTTGTAAAGCACTGTCTACAAATTTTCTCTACGGGACAAAAAAAAAGTAAATAAATGGTCTTTTTCTCAGTACGTAAAACAAAAAATTGTTATTTTTACAGTAAAAGACTGTCATCCAGAACGCCCAGCAAAAAACTGTTTAATTTACGAAAGAAATCCGTATTTTTTACGAACTATACGTTATTTTAAGATTTTTCCTCGTAAAATAAACAGTTTACAGATTTCCTCCAAAATAAAATCTGTTTTTATTACGAACTTCTGTTATTTTGACAGATTTTGCAGTAAAACAAACGATTTATTTATTTATTTATTGTAAAATAAACATTTTTTATTGTAAAATCAACAGTTTTTTTTTTTTTCAGTGTATGTACGTTGGTCTAATTTTGTCTTTCAATACCCAATAGAAAGCTCTCTGTTGTGGTTTTTTTTTTTTTTTATTCTAAAAAAGATCACTAAAATTTCAAGTTACATTCGAAGGAAATGCACTATACCTCATATTCATAATTGTTAGCGTGCTACTGCACTATTTGCATTAATATATTAGAAATATATCGAAGGAAATTTGTAATGACCACTTATTATATGTTAATAGATGCCTCACCTTTTGCCGCGTTAAAATAATTGAGTTGGGTGGGGTTGATTTTATGACGGCCAATTATCAACACGAGAGATATAGGCTCTGGGTTAAAATAATTGAATGAGCGGTCATTAATGCAGAAAACACTAAATAGCCCGACCTAGAGGCGCTGTCATTGTGTATTGAATTTTTTTTAACGAGAATTAACATTTCATACCTCTGTATATGATGAATATAGTTCATTATTATTCATAAAAATTTGTATAAAGAGACTTTTTTTATAAAGTGATAAATAAATTTTACAGTTTTATTTTTCATATAAAATAAGAAAAATTTACATAAAATTTAAAAATTCCTTTACAATCTTTTACCAATATAAATTTAATTTCGGCAGTTTTTATTTTATTTTCTAGGCTAGAAAATTTAATGAATATTTATCACAACCTAGCGTTGTGGCGTAATTATTAAATAAGTCTATGTTTATCACGTTGTTGCTTAAAATCAGCTGGAAACAAAATGGTTTTGTTTAAATGTAGCGCTAAAAATGCATTGTAAAATATAGCATGACTTTAAACTGAAATATTATTGCTAAAGAAGTTTTTGTAATTAAAATAAAACAAGATGCGTTTCTTGACATATACAGCGTATCTCAAAAAGAAGAAACGTGCTTAATTTTTTCACCTGTTTGAAATATGAAGGCAGTGTAATATGCAAAAGTGTTCAAAATTAAATAGGAATTAAGCTTATGTTGATAAAATAACCCTGCCATTTTTTATGAAATTTTGGAGCTTTCCGGCACTAAAAACCGAAAGACGATATTTGAGTGCCGGAAAGTTTGTAAATTTCACAAAGTTCAAAGCATCATAACTCTGTGTGTTTTGGTGGTAGAAAATTGTAATTTTTACTGTTGTAGTGGAAGTTTTTCTAAATATCACTTATAGCACCTTAAAAATGGAAAACAAAAGAATTTATTGGTTGATTTCTTGACTGCGAACTCTTTACCAGGACAATAGTTCTCTAAACCAGTGAGTCTCGACACACTGATGCTCCGTGAGAGATCCTCAGGTGTGACACGAAAAATTTCAGTAATGTTATATCAAAGGTCTACGAACTAATAAGAATACTTTTAACTGCAATATTCTAAGTTCTGTACGTTACTATGTATGGTTTAGTGTCCTAAAGTTGCATTTTTAACCGACTTAAAAAAAGGAGGAGGTTATCAATTCGACCCGTATGTATGTATTATGTTGTTCAAGCATAACTGTCGTAAATGTGCATCTATTTTGATAATTTTTATTTTGTTTGAAACAGTAAGGGTCCAAGGTGGTCCCATTTCAATTTCGTCAAAATCTGATCATTAGAACAAATTGTTTTATTCAAATTTCCATTATGTAGATAATTTAATTTATATTTCAAAAAGTCCATTATCTTCCATATTTGTTTTAGTGTTTGAATATTCTTAATAAGAAATTTCAGAGAACTGCAATGAAAAGAAATCTAGTTAAAAAATTTAATATAATCTATTGCTTTTTCTTCAATTCCAAATGTACAGTTATTACCAGGGTTTGACAAATACGGTCGCCATATTTGGCGACACCAAATTATTTAATCTGGCGAGTTTTTTTTTTTTTTTTTTTTTTTTTTTGAAAAAATTTACTTAATGAGCAGAAACGGCTTTTTTCTCCCCCTTCCCCCCAATACTAAAAGATAAACTTAGAAAATAATTCTAAACTATGGTTGTCATTATTCATTCTCAATTAATTCATAAAAAACGCGTGTGCTTTTAGAAAATCAATGACGGGGTAGGGGGCGGGAATAAATATTTTGTCCTGGTAACTAGAATTTTTTGCTGGCTACCAGATTTTATCAAGTTTGTTAAACCTTGGTTATTACAAAAAAAAAAAAAAACATTAACCGCTCTCAGTGTTGTTTGCGAGAAACAAACTTTCATTTGTTTCTTTTCATTCTTTCTCATCACCTGTAAATGAATGATAAATGCTTTGCACCCCATATTCTACGAAAAGGCAAATGTTCTCCCAGGTTAAAGACCCTTCACTACCTGAGACTTGTATAAGATTAAGCTCTTGTCATTGATATGAAAGAGCAAGTATAAGGAACACCCTGTCTGTTCCTCGGAGAAATCTGTCAAATCAGCGAATCAGCCAGATCTATAAGAACTACTCTTATTTGCTAAAAACTTTACTTATTTCATACGACACTGAGACTGTGCCGTACTGGACAGCAGCAAACCTGGACTTTCTATCTAGTTCCTGCTGCCACCCCTTTTTATCTGTGAATACTCATCAAAACTACTTTACAAAGTTATTATTTCTTATTGAGTTTTTATCCTCAGTTTTAAGTGAATAAATTTATGACTTTTTAAGAAGTGAAAACCTGTGTTTTATTTCGGTAATAACCAGACCTGCTACCATAACATCTAAATTCCCGCCGAGATAGCACAGGCTACATAAAATTTATACACACGAAATGATATGCAATTAATTAGTTAAATTTTAAAACGCATATCACAACTGAAACCGCACTTCCGACAATTATTGCCCATAGACAGTACTACATCCGAATTCTATGTGTGTCCGAGTAATTGAACGACAAATGCTATGCGCACCCTATTCTCTAGTACGCATCTTGTAGTGCACCTAAGTGATGTATATAAATTCAATATGTTTGAAATAGTGTAACATCATTAAAATACACTGCAAACGATTTTTCCCCCATAGACCATAATGTAACGAAATTCTTTTTAGTATCCCTATAAACGAACTATAAATGCTACGCACTTCACGTTCAATGCCAAACATGCCATGGTAAACCTCAATAACATATATAAATTACATTGCAATGCGAGTTTACGCGAGTTAGAGCGCGGACAGACAAATCGAATCCATAAACACTTAACTATGTTGGAAAGTTAAAAAAAAGAAAAGAAAAGAAAAGAAAAGCTAAACTATCAATAAGCTCTAAACTATTAATAAATTTATTGAAAATACTGTAAAGATATCCTTAAAAGCCAATATTCCGCAGCTTAAATTAGATTACTAAGCTATGTATATAAATATTTAGTTTGAAGGGATTAGAATGACAGTGGAGTAAGTTAAAAATTTTAAAAATCTAGACAGCCATATTTTCAACGAACATATATTAATTTATGTTCAGTGCGACAGTCAAATAAGTCATAGTTCACATAGGGAGTCGCTAGAGGGCAAAACAAGTTGGACCACTCAATGCGACAATTTTCACAAAACCCTTCCTTTCTCAAATTACTAAATATTGACTTACTCCACTGTCATTCTAACCCCCTCATTTGTGCCTCATTCAGCTAATCGTTTTGGATCAATGCGAAATTTTTCTAATGAATAATAAACATCAATTTTTACATTTCTAAACTGAGCGTAAAACCGACAGGGTGAAAAATGTCCAACCCGGGCCCTTGGAATAACGCTCCAAGACTCCACCACTGAGCTACGAGGACGATACCCAACCTAGCATCCCTCACTCGCATATCTCGGTAAGGCTGTATAAGATGGAAATGTCATCATGAGCACACAAACCGTGTAGCAAATTGCGTAATATTAGTTTCGGGCGAATTTCACGCCTGATAATTAATTGAAAAAATACCGTAATTTCCGGCGTATAATCCGCAGCTCAAAGAGTCGTTTTTCGACCCAGAAATATTATTTTATAAAATGTAACTTAAAAGATCGCTGTAAATATTTAACTACAATTATTGAATAAAATTTCTGGGTCGAAAAACGACTCTTTGAGCTGCGGATTATACGCCGGAAATTACGGTAATTGTAATTTACTTATATGTAGCGAACTTTTTCTTTTTAAATTTTGTATTTTAGCGAAATTTTCACATCGCCAAATATAAGACACAAATTTATGACATTTAAGAATTATATTTTTTTTAAAGAAATAGCATTTCCTAATTAACTTTGCATTACCCACAGTATACTTAGAGAGAGGTTATAAAAATGAATAAGTAAAATATAAACTCAATTTATGATATTAAAAAAATAAAAAAAGATTTTTTCTCAATGTCTAACATTAACATATTTTACTTCTTCCACACACTCGTTATATAAACAGCATTTTAATTAGCTTGTTTCTTCAGGCAGACAAAACAACGAGTGAAACAAGTTTCTAAATTATTAAAGCCTTAAAAGATTTCCCATAATAACGTAGCATCCTTTTTACCCTTTAATAAAAAGTATTCCATCCAATATTCATGTAAGAATCGCTTTTTTTTTTCTTCTGGTTCTTGTGATTTCGCGCATAAATCTTCCTTCAAGAATTCAAAATAAAGAATAATGTCGGATATAAACTAAATTTCCATTATGTAAATGAAAGATTTTCTTTATAAACTCATATATTGACATACGTTTTATATATGAAAATAGGCACTAATTTATGAAATGTTTTTAAACCCACCACCATAGAATTTTTTCATTAAAATTAAAAGAGTCACCGGTGAAATATATAGCCTTTTTTAAAGATAATTTGAATTTATAATTTTTACCATGAAAGCATGCATAACTTAAAAGGAAACAAAACTTAATTTAAAAGCATAATTCTCGAGATTCAATATGCCTTTAAAAAAAAAAAATCCTATTTATTTGTTATTTTTAAATTTTGTTTAAATTTTTTAAATATTTATTTTAATACACGTCTTGAAAATACTTTTATGAAATTTTTATTTTTAAAAGTATGTGCGAGTAACATATTAACATTTAGGATAAAAAATTGATCTCCGTCAAAAAATAAAACAATCCTTATGGTTTAAACTTTAAATATATAAGATAAAGCTAGGAGAGTCTGCGCACAATTCAAAAGAATACCAATAAAAAAATCTAAATATTAATTTTTTGCTAAACTAACCATGAATAATTTTACTTCGTTTGTTTTTTATGCATTTCCATTGCTATTTTGTTGTTATGTTGTAATTTAATAGAACAGTTGTAGTAAAACCAAGAAAGTTATTTTGCGCAATCTGTCCTTACAGGGTTGGTGTGATTGCGCACATGGGTAGGAGAGATTGTTACTAACAATAACTACAATTAAATTGTTAACAATAATAATTATACTTAAATGCATTGTTGTAAGGTTTTTGTGAACAAATATTATTGTATTAGGAGTGAATATTTCAACCTCAAGATTAAAGAATCAAAAAAGGAAATAATTTAAAAAACGATTAAAAAATTTTAATTAAAGGGGAAAAAAATTAAAGAATCAGAAAAAGCAGGTCCAGATAAGATTACAAAATAACATTAAGTTACTTGAAAGCACGTTTAACTTCAAATTAGTCCATTTTCATTTTTCATTTTTTTATGCAAATTTACCAATAAACTGCGTAATCTCTCCTAGCATAGAAACTAATGGGAACAATGCGCCACCTCTCCCAGCAGATGCGCAAACTCTCCAATTTCGGTAGGAGAGATTGCGCAGCCTTTTATTTAAACATGGCCGCTACTATAAACGAACCGTTGATGTTCACATTGCTAGTCTAGATTAGTAGCTTATAAGAAATCGTTTAAGTTTAAAATATTTTGTACTACTGACATTGTATAGAAATTCTGATGAATAGCTATGGAAATTCAAGCATTTACTTTGGGAAAACAAAACAAAATTGCAATGCTTTATCTTAGACGCTCAAAACAATCAAGTGCACTTTCAAGTAGACACTCCACTACTGCTGTTGTACAACTACCTGGAGTCGCTGCGCGCTCACTCTACTCCTTCCCCCCAAACCTCTATGTGCGCAATCTCTCCGACCGCGCCATCTCTCCTGGCTTTACCTTACATATATATTATTTATTAGTAACGAATTCTTAGATCTTTCACGATAGATCTTACTTTCTTCTCCAAAAAATCGCAGTTCATTTTTGGATGACTGACAAAGCTATTGGCAACGACCTGTGTTTTGGCTTTTGCTTTTTGACACTTTTCAACATAGTTGAAAAGTGTTCATGACTTCGGTTTTTTCGGGCTGTTTGTATATCTTTCCGTACTCTAATTCTCGTAAATATACTCGGATTATCCTGTAATTTTTATGTTATTGACGTTTACTGTAGCACGATCGCTATTGAAAATGAAATATGTAGCATTTACAGTTCGGTTACATGGACGGTCAAAAGTATTCCATTCCATTACGGTCAATGGGAAAAAATCGTTTCAAATACATTTTAAGGATGTTACACCATTTCAAATATAATGAAATTGTTATGTAATTATGAAATACACAAAAGCATGCATTCTGTGGGATATAGGGTGCAAAACATCTATTATTCATTTACAGGGCCACACAAAAGGATTCCGTTACATAATGGTTTATGGGGATGCAGCATGTTTTAATTATGGTACACTATTTCAAATATAATGAAATTGATATATACATTACTGAGATAAATATTCGCCTTATTTAATGACAGGCATTTCATGATTAAATAAAGCGAAGATTTCTATTGGGAAATTCTGGTTGATAGTTTGAATAAAAAATACGCTAAATTGGCAACGCTGATCAAAAGTGCCACAGGCCTAAAGAAATAGTTTTAAAACTAGGTTTTGGTTAGCGTTAAACTACGATTTTTTGACGACAACAGAGAAATCCGCTGTGAAAGAAATAGGATTTTGTCACTAATAAGGAACTGGTAAATGAACTTATAATAAACCTACAAAAATAATTCCTATAAAATATAAGCCTTACATTGTTTAATCTAATTCCAAAAACAATTATTATTCAAGCTTTATTTTTTTACCATAACACTACTTTTAATTATTTTAATTTTCCTGAAATATTTTACTTTTCTGAATTCTTTATTAAAATATTAACTCATCTTATCTATTTTTTTAAAGCCATTCGTAACATGTAACCAAGGTTTATAATCAAGAGAAAGTAATCCATAAAGCCTCCAATTCTAATCTTTATAATTAAGTAATGGAAAATCAGTGAAAGTTACGTCATGTTGACACAATCATTTTTTTTTTCCCTTTAGTTTTATGAATGTAAAAATACATTTCAAGCTGAGCATAGCGCCATTTTCATAAGCGCAAACTTTTCACACGTGCTTTATATGCGTACTTTTATACTTAACCACCATGCATTCAAATATATATATATATATATATATATACAGAGAGAGAGAAAGGGAGAGTAACTCCGGGAGAGTCACCGCATCCGGGATAGATGCCGTACCCCTTGTATTTCTTGTAATTATCTATAGATGACAGTCAGACGCACAGTATATGTGCGCAATAAAATTACTTTAACCAGTGTATAAGGTGAATCCCATTTCGATGTTTACGTGTAGCTGTACAAACAATTCTTATTTTGAGGTAAGGGTATGATTTCACTATCCAAACTTTTAAACACGTTATGCTTAAATACTTTTTATACGCTAATTACTAAATGCATACATGATTTCGAAGTGAAAACTAAGTGTAGCGTCTGTATAGAGTACTGTGTGTATGGTTACGCCATTTTCCTTTGCGAGGGCGGGTAACTGTGATGTGTGACATCTGTACCGTACAAAATGGGATACATGCCGCACTGCGATCCGGTATACATGCCGCAGTTTCTTTTGTACGGGATGTCACGATTAATAAAACTCAGTTCATCAGACATTGATGAATGTTCAAACAGTATGATGTTTTCTGCACCTAAGGGGAAAAAGGAAAAAATAAAAAGTAAAGAATGCGAAGAAAGATGCATGTCAAGATGATAACAATGAAACTTGGATGACACATGTGACGCAGATGTTCTTTGTAAGAAATGTGTAGAAAACTACCCCAAAACTAAGAGGAAGTGTGATTGGCAATTCGTTGCATCATGTGTCAAATGTAGTTAGTTATATGAAGACTGTACTATTTTCGTCACATTTTGTGTAGATTACGGTCGAAAAAGCAGGCCTATTAACAAATAAAACAGTGTAAACGCTATTTTACTTTTTTTCTTTTCTCTCTCTAATACACTGATGTTACGTTGTTGCTGAAATAACAATTAAAATCCAATCTTAAAAAATAAGTAGATAATTTTAGTAGTGAACAAAGTAGGCAGACTAATATTGATTTGAACCTTACTAGTACGTTTCATTGTACTCATTTAGCTTCTTTATGTTCTTACATAGTTAATTATAGTCCAGATATGAACATTTGTTTGAATATATTTTACTTATAATTTCAGTCTGCTCTTATGACAAGGGCGACATAACTCCCGCACAAGTGCGGCGTCTCACCTGAATGTACGGGTGACGCGCCGCAGTGTAATGTTTTAGAAAACAACTTAACAAATATATTAATTATTAATTTTTTTGTCACAGTACACATGTTGTATATTTGACATTAAATAGCACAGCATGATTTTTTTTTTTTTAGTTTATGTGCACCATGGGATTTTATACACAAATCCAAAAAAATATACGGTATCTCACCCGGAATTACTCCATATATATTTAATGGTTGTGAAAAAAATGACATCAATGAAGTTATAATGCATAAAGATAAAATAAACCCATGTACAATATTCTCGTGACGTCTCAATAAATATAAATATTTATTCGCTTGTAAAAATAAAGTACACGTGCATAATTTTTTACCGAAATTTACCTTGCTAATTAGAAAATACGTCTAAAAGCCATGTGTCTAAATATTTTTCATTATTTCTCTTATCTCTGCAACAATGGAAGTAATCCGAATGCCGTTTTCTTTAAAGAAATTTCATAAGAAAAACTTTTAAAATTTAAATAAAAATTTAAAAATGGTAATATGTATTTAAAAAAAAAAAAAGAATTAGTGCGAGCACATGTACAAATGAATAGCTTTCATTAAAAAAAAAATAATAATAATTAGCAAATTCGGTTCAGTAGAAACTTCAGGGCAGATGACTAAAAAAACAGCTTTTTCTTTTAATTATAAGATTATTCAGGCCACGCCTACATTAGCTATCACCATTCCTATTTAAGTTACCTGTTATGTTATTATAAACTACATAGGCATCAATAATAATATTTATGACTAAATGAAATAAATATATTCATAAATCAACCAAATATTCTCACGGCTATTAATCACCAATCGGCAGATCAAACAACATGGAAGATCTTAAACAAGAACGAAAAATCATGCGTCAAGCATAGATTATGTAGCACTTTCCAACGCTTCTAAAATAATTTTACAAATCATTACCGTTTAATAAGCTGAAAGATGACATCTAAGTAAACAATTTGGAAAACGCATAACATATTTAAAAACGTAATTTCAGGAATTTTCAATATATACAATATTCGGAAAAATATCCGAATACTTTTATGTAGCCCTGTATATGATCTATAGATTTGTATATATACACAGGATGCTAAATTTTAGTTTAGTTAGGAAACGCGTAGCACCGTTTAAATTCTCCTTCTGGAGTTTCTGTCAATAAACGGAAATGTGTTCGCGAACTTTTGTGCTGCCCTGTATAGGATCTACAGAATTTATACACACCACGTAATAGACAAAAAGCTAGTTAAGATTAAAATCGCGTTTAGTAACTTAAAACGCACTTCCAGGAATTATTGTTAACAGACAGTAGAGAATTCTTTTGTGTGTCCCTGTAAATGAATGATGACTGCTATACACACACTATTCTGTAGTAAGCCTCTTGTAATGCACCTTAGTAATATATATAAACTTCAATGCGTTTAAAATAGTGGAACATTATTTAAATAAGCCGCAGACGATTTTTCTCCATAGACGTAATGTAACGGAATTATTTTGACTGTCCCTGTAAAGTAACTCTAAGTGCTATACACCTACTATTCCATATTAAGCTTCTTCTAATGCATCTTACTGATCTATATAAATTTCAATGCGTTTACAATAGTGAAACATTTTTAAAATAAACCGCAAATGATTTTTCCCCATAAACCGCAATGCAACGGAATTCTTTTGAGTGTCCCTGTAAGAAAACTATAAGTGCTACACACTTCAGTTGAAATAGGGAACGTGCCATAGATAACGACAATAACATATAAAAATTGCAGAGCAATCCGAGCATATTTATGGGAGTTAGAGCACGGACAGACGGACAGACGGCCAGACGGCCAGACAAACCGAAGTCATAAGCACTTTTCAACTAGGTTGGAAAGTGCTAAAAAGGCTATTAGTGACCATTTCCCAATTCTGATCAAGATCAAACAAAAAGCTGAAGTTACAACAACCAAATATTCTTTGACACATCACTAATATTAAAGTTAAACATTTCGGAAAAGATTGGTCTTGTTAAATGAGGAGTGCAACATTGTAAAATTTAGCTCCACCCACCATATTTTATAAGACAAAATTGCAGAAAGCTCTTTTAAAAAATATGTTCATTTGTTATATTTATGTATTTTGTTTCACTATCGATAAATATTCATAATCTTGGACTTTTAGAATGTATTTAGATATGTAAAAAATTTTAAAGCTCATTTATACATTCATTTATTTGACATGGGATGAAAACAAATTCAGGGAAGTTGTTCGCAGTTGATGTAATATTAATTTGATTACATTAGCATCAACAATATAAGATAACACTATAAGATAACAATATACAAAATTATTGCTGATGAAATTTATACAAAGCTACCATCAAAATGAGCATCTTCCAACAAATATATATTTTTTTTCTTTTTTCAAATTCGGAGTATTCGTTCAAAATTATACGTGGATGTACCCTAAAAAGAAATAAATACACTATGGAATTGTACAGCTTTCTGTTTGAGGTTTATTTTTAAAAAGACACGTTATATTTTTACACGAATTTTTTATTATTATTATTTACAATTCCACTAACTGTTAACTTTTTAAAGAATTCATTCAAAAAAGAATCACCAAACTCAGAGCATTCGTTCAAAAGATGAACATATATTGAGTTTTACATACTCGTACATTGAAAAAATAAATATACAAATGAATTGTATACAACTTTCTTTGTTTGAGATTCGTTAAAATAAATATATTCATAAACCAACCAAATATTCTCACGGCTATTATTCACCAATCGGCAGATCAAACAACATGGAAGATCTTAAAAAAGGCTATTATAGTGACCATTTCCCAATTCTGATCAAGATCAAACAAAAAGCTGAAGTTACAACAACCAAATATTCCTTGACACATCACTAATGTTAAAATTAAACCTTTCGGAAAAGATTGGTCTTGTTAAATGGGGAGTGCAACATTGTAAAATTTAGCTCCACCCACCATATTTTATAAGACAAAATTGCAGAAAGCTCTTTTAAAAAATATGTTCATTTGTTATATTTATGTATTTTGTTTCACTATCGATAAATATTCATAATCTTGGACTTTTAGAATGTACCAAGACTTTTAATTTTTTACACGAAATCTTTTTATATTTAAAGTTCCACCTTTCGTTGAGTTTTTAATATATTCATTTTTTTAATTAATGCTTGATTAACTTTTATTTTAGTAAGTATAGCGACATTTACTTTATTTATCAAAGACTTCAAATTTTATTCATTTAATATTATTTCATTTTCCTTCACACATAACTGTTAACTTTTCAAAGTATTCATTCAAAAAAGAATCATCAAACTCAGAGCATTCGTTCAAAAGACGGACATATATTGAGTTTTACATACTCGTACATTGAAAAAAATAAATATACAAATGAATTGTATGCAACTTTCTTTGTTTGAGATTCGTTAAACAAAGACTTTAATTTTTGTACACGAAATCTTTTTATATTTAAAGTTCCACCTTTCGTTGAGTTTTTAATATATTCATTTTTTTAATTAATGCTTGATTAACTTTTATTTCAATAAGTATAGCGACATTTACTTTATTTGTCAAAAGACTTCAAATTTTATTCATTTAATATTTTTTTCATTTTCCTTCACACATGAATAAGAATTGTGCAAGTTTCCAAATAATTTTCAATTTATAGAATCTCTCATAACAAGGAATTTCAATTAGAACGCAATGACGTTATTTAATTTTATCGTTAAAATATTATGTTGCAATAAAACTAATTACATTTTGCAGCAAATCCTAAAAAGAATCATGTTTATTCAAATGTGAGCAAAAAATAAAATAAAATTTTATCTCTGAAACTTCGTTAATTGAACGGTTTTCAAACATTTTTATACAACTATAATTCTAAAAAAAAAAAAAATCTGCGGTACTCTTTTCGTTCAAACTAAATTTTTCAGCCATATTGTAACATATTTTCTTACCTCCCTTGAAAGTTTAAAAAATAATAATTTAAAAAAGCCGGATTTTCTTCAAATATCGGTTATAATTATAAAGAGCAGATGGTTCGAAAAAAAAAAAAAATCCCATCCGAATTTCTTGTACAAATTAAACAAACAACAAGAACGAAAAATCATGCGTCAAGCATAGATTATGTAACACTTTAAAAACTTGTTCAGCAACTGAAAAAGCACTTCCAGCAATTACAGTACCGAATTCTTTTGTGTGTCCCTGTAAATGAACGATGAATGTTATACACACAATATTCTATAGTAAGCCTCTTGTAATGCATTTTATATAAATTTCAATATGTTTGAAATTGTGAAACAACATTAAAATAAACCGCAAACGATTTTTCTCCATACACCGTAACGTAACGGAATTCTTTTGAGTGTCCCTGTAAAGGAACTATAAGTGCTATACACACCATACTCTATATCAAGCCTCTTGTAGTGCACCTCAGTAATATATATCAATTTCAATACGTTTGGAATTGTGTAACACCATTAAAATAAACCGCAACTGATTTTTCCCCATAGACCGTAATGTAACGGAATTCTTTTGAGTGTCTCCGTAAAAAAACTATAAGTGCTACACACTTCATTTTCAATACCAAACATGCCATACTAAACCTCAATAACATATATCAATTGCATGACAATTCGAATATATTTACACGAGTTAGAGCACGGACAGACAAACCGAATTCATAAACACTTTTCAACTATGTTGGAAAGTGTTAAAAAGAAAGAAAAAAAGGCAGGATTTTTTTTTTATATCTATTATAATTATGAAGAGTAGATAGTTCATTGGGTGTTAAATGGGAGTATCTTCCTTGCTTTCACCAGCGGTTTAAGAGACCATATGCGCCATAACCTCTATTTTTCAATCACCCGGCATGTCGAAAAAAGTTGAGCAGCAGGAAGGTCTTTTTCACCGGGCATATCTGAAAATCACGGCTGCAAAACAATTACATCTAACAAATCTCAGAGAATTACGAGCACTTTCCAAAGAATATTATTATGTTTCTTCAATTACTTTCGAAGTTATTTTTTTAAATGTGTCAAACTTTTTTCGATGACCCTGTATAAATGTGGAAACACTCACATAGATGAAACAAACAACGTGAACTAAAACAAGAAAGGAAAACCATGCGTCAAGCATAGATTATGAAACACTTTCCAACACATTCAGAATATTGTAACCAGTGGTGTAGTCCTGGGAAAAAAAGTGGGAGGACGCTCATAGTTCCAAATATAGGGTCTGTGTCACTGATAGAAAACTTGATACTGAATGTTACCTTTCATTTTGAACTGCAGAGAAAAGTAATTGAAAAACTAAACAGTTTATTTTAATTAAAGTTTTTTTACTTGTAATGTTTTAAATATCTTGTCCCTAATTGAAAAGTTCAGAACTTTATTTAGTATCTGAAAATGTCGGTCCATGCAGATCTGTATAGATCGAAACTATATTACAATTAAGTTATATCATTTTCAGTAGTGATAATAACGCAAAGAAACTCATAAACATACATAAATTTTGTCACAATTCAAACAAAGTTATAGAAGTTAGAGGGAGAACAGACACGGTAGACGATCCGAAGTGATAAACACATTTCAACTTTGTTGAAAAGTATTAAAAATCAGTACTTTATTTCTTAAAATTGTTTATTGATTAGCGTGCTTATCCTTTTAAAAAATTAATAAGCTTAGAAAGTCTGTGTCCTCCCGCGTCCCTACCGTCCCCTTAAAAATAAAAAGTGGGGGAACGCTTGAGATAAAATGAAAAAGTGATTCGACTACACCATGGTGTAGGGAGGGGAGGGGAGAGTTCATGTAATATAGGCAAATGTTGATATGGATGAGATATTCTAAAATATATTCAACTAATGTTTAACTAATGATGCATTATAATCACAGCATTATCTTGTTTAATATATGTGGCAAAACATACATGTTTTTGAGGAAAAAGAAGAAGGGGGGGGGGGGTGAATGAATTTTTTTTTAATTAATGTACATTTTTCTAGGAATATATTACGGAAACAAATTTTGAATATAGCTACTTTTAATAGAGTTTTAATAATGCTAATAGATTTTAAAAAGAGAGTTTGTTTGAATGTAATTTGCGTAAGTTCAAAGTATGTTTTCATTTATAAATTGGTCATAAACGCCGATCAGGGGTGGTGGCGATTTTGAAACAAAATATATATATACATATATTTACCGACATAGTTAATTAATCACTAGAAGCAAAATTATGATTAAGGTTAGAGTGCTTTTAATTCGATCATAATTAAATGGTTTATTATTAATTGACAATAAAACATGTTAAACACTATCCCTAAAAATTTTTGCCTCTAGATTTCGTGTTTTATCTTTCGCCCATGTACTTTAATATTTATACGATGTATGTATACGATATGTATATAATGAAGGGAGTTCGTTCATATATGAAGCACTCCTGTTATGCATTTACTGAAATTGAAACCACGTTTTAAAAATTTGTGATAATTAAGAAACGTTATACTATAAAAGGTCATAACTAAATCATGTTTACATAAGTTAATGTAATAATAAACTTAAAAAAAAGCTTCAAATCATAATTTTCCAAGCGTATGATAAATTTTATAATTTTATGAATAAGGATTAATCTTGTTAAAATAAATACATTGTTTAGTTATCATAGATTAAAAGATTTAACTAATAACAATATACTAGTAACAAACTTACCGTATTTTGTGTAAATATTGAACACTAACTTTTACCATACACAAGCTGATCAGAATGACGACGGCAACATTTTGATTTTGAAAGTACAAGAACAAGCAACGCTTCGATGCTACAAAAGCTCGTTGCGCATGCGCGAAAAGCAAATGTGCGAAGGTTGGTTTGAGAATATTGGTTGCCTGAAGCTTATCTCCAAAAGCTAGTATTGAAAACATTCCCGCATCCATGCTATATGGTGAAGATAACTCCCCTTTGCAGAACAATGGAAAGAAAATGAAAAATGAACATTTTCGGAACCTTGCATGCTATCTGGGCAGTGATTGTAACAAAACTTCACCGTTTAATAAGATGAAAGTTGATGTCTAAGTAAACAATTTGGAAAGCCCATAACACATCAGAAAACCCAATTTCAGAAATTACCATCTATAGCATGTAACCTGTATAGTCGGAAAAGTATCCTTTTATGTGTGTGTATGCAGCCCTGTATATGACCTATCGATTTGTATACAGGGTGTCCCAGGATTATTGGGACAGGATTAAGGGGAGGTAGGGGACATCACAAGGATTCAGATTTGCATAGCAACCCATGGTCGGAAACGGCTTCGTTCGCCATTAGGTGGTGTTGTTCACGAGAGCACTGGAGGAAAACTTACTTACTGCCAGCACCTCTAACATCTCATCTAATTTTTTTGCAAGAGGTGCTACCAAGCTTACTTGACACTATGCCAAACATGTCAGACGCCATATGTGGTTTCAACATGATGGGGCATCTCTCCATTATGGCAGATGTGTTCGTGAACATTTGAATCAGGTGTTTGGTCACCGATGGATTGGTCCACGCTCTCCTTATTTAAGCAGCATAGATTTCTTTCTGTGGGGTGTACTGAAAAGCACTGTGTACGCAACGCCTGTGGATTCCGATATGGATCTGGTTGCAAGACTCATCTGTGCTGCTGCGGATATCGAACAAAATCCAGGTGAATTTGAGCGAGTCCGCCAATCCATGGTCCGACGGTGTAATGCATGCATCACTAGCAATGGGGGAAACTTTGAACATCTTTTGTGACATTTTCACATATCATCTACCACAGCACATGTAATATCTTTGACCAATAAATTATTTCAGATGATCTCAGCCTTGTGTCTCTTCGTTTCTTGTACCTGTCATACTACTTTTCCATGACGTTTCCGACCATGGGTTGCTATGCAAATCTGAATCCTTGTGATGTCCCCTACCTCCCTTTAAAATTTGTCCCAATAGTCCTGGGACACCCTGTATAAGAGGGCACTGGGAATACCGCTTCAATAACAATGTACATCAAAATAAAATAAACATTTTTCTTATGATAGAAAAGCAAAACTGTTCTTATATTAAGCCTCTCTGACCACTTTTTTTTTTCAAAATCGTTTCGACCAATATATAATCGACCAGTATCTCTTCTATTATTACATATTTCAAATCATCATGTATTTGCAAAATGTAGTACAGTGGTGGCCAAAAATGTGGAAAACGTTCGGGAAAAATGATTTTTTGAAATTTGATGGCTCATAACACCAAATATTCCTTAGTAATACCATAAAAGCTATATACCGCTGGAAAGATAATTTAATCAAGAATATCATGCAATACAGTTTGTTCAATTATAATTATTTTATCAAATGTTATAGACAAATAATCAGAAAAAGTCAGTAAAACCTGGTTAGGTTCACGATAATCATTTTTCTTTTTCTTGACTGTTGCCAATGCATATGAATATTTGGAGCGACAGACAGATTCCATTTTATTTGGCAATGTGTCAATCAAAGCTAGAGTAGGATTTTAAATATATATATATATATGTCATATTTTGATACTCATAGGAGGATTTTTATCACTATTTTTTATGATTGCTATCAAGTTGTTAAAGTTCTTTGCCACCTTCCAAATTTTGAGCTAGTAAAGCATGATAAAATTAAGAAAACATCATAAAGAGTTTACTAGTTACCCATAAATCAAAGTATAATAATATTTTTAAGTGTTGAAAGCTATTGTTATCAAGAAATTTGAAGTAAAACTCAAAGTAAATTAACAAAGGGATGTCTAAGTCACGAAAACCAAGAATGGTAAAGGCAGGAAGAGATGCAGGAGAAAAATTGGCGGTAAAAGAGTATGGTCCCTGTGTGTAGGTCAACAGACAACAATCTTCTCGGTGTATGCAACATGACATGATGCATTGGAATGGGGAACTGAATCAAAGTACAGTTCTGTGCAGAGTGCAGTATTTTGGTCTAAATGCTAGAATTTCATTAAAAAAAATAATATTAAATAACACTCCAAATAACATGACCCTACTATTTCTCTGTCTAGTAAACATGCCTTTTAGCTCAGTTTAATATTGTCAACCTTTATTTGATTTACAATTTTTTTCAATAAATTCTAGTATTTAGACCAAAATACTGCTCTCTCTACAGAACTGTACTTTGATTCAACTCCACATTTTAGTGCGCCATTTCATTTTGCACACTCTCGGGTATTTTTTTCTGTGACCTATACACTGGGACCTTACTTTTCTACCGCCAATTGCTATCTTACACCTTTTCTTGCCTTTACCAGTCTTGTTTTGTGTGACTTAAACATCTCTTTGTTAATTTACTTCCAATTTTGCTTCATATTTCTTTAAAAAATAATTATCATCAACCTAACCTTGTTTTACTGCCTTTTTCTGATTATTTGGCTATAACGTTTGATAAAATAATTATAATTGAATAAACTGTATTGCATTGATATTCATGATTAAATTATCTTTCCAGTGGTATACAGCTTTTACGGTATTACTAAGAAGGATTTGGTGCTATGAGCCATCAAACTTCAAACAAGGTTTCCACAATTTTGGCCACTAAGTAAGTAAATTTATCATTTGAATTTTCACCCTTTGACTTTGGAATTTTTAAAACAAAAATGCTTCAAAAATTATATATTCTATAAATTTTTCTGCAAATGTCTTAATTGCTGAAAAATGCGGTCAGAAGGTTTAGAGTTGTTTACAACCAAGGGGGAATTGGGTGGGAATAGTTGAAACTCTCGTTGCAACTTGAATATAGCAGTGGTTCAATCACGTTTTCTTTAATGTTTACAGTCAGTCTGCTTTCATTTGTCTAATTATTCGAACTTTTGCGTATGCGAACTGGGACCGGTCTTCACAGGCTCGGATAATCGGCTGTCTAATGTATGACAGAGTCCTGTTAACCTCTGAATCTAGGGGAAACACTGTATCATTTTGGAGGGTCCTTTCATTTGGCAAAAGTTTTCTAAATTCTTCATTCATGAATACTCACCAATCATATACTAATATTATTCCTGGGAGTAGTTTAGCCGAGATCACATATATTTCATTAAAAAGCTTTTCTATGTTCTCTGTATATGCTTCAGATATATTTATACATATAGCTGTATGTTCAGTCTAGACCAACATATGATCCTAAAGACCTGCCCATTCGCCGACTTTCCATTCATAAAAACGTGCCCGTTTCTCCGTCGTCTGCTAGCAGATAGCGTAGAATAATAGAACAACATTCCGCGTTTTTCCCTTTAAATACGTTAGTAATGTTATCTGTTTATTAATATTTTTAGCATTTATTTCTATTCAAGATGGATGAAAATAGTGAAAAGAACGTATTTAAAGTCGAGAATTAAAGTCTCATTGCAAAAAGTGTTTATTTATTAATAAAATTTTCATATTGTGTAAAAAGAATATCTGATTAGTAAACTACTAGATATGATGTAAGAGCTCAATTAAGATAAGTTTTTAAATATTTCAACAATATCTAGGATTTTCATTTTTGAGACAAATACAATATATCAATAATTTAAAGATCCATCTCAGAAATTGCGTTTTGGCGTGGTTCTATTATATATCCTTTTATAATTTCCTCCTTTATTTTAGGATAAAAGTAATTTCACGACTATTCTATAATAGACGCTTTCAGTGTGACGTCAGTTATGAAGTTTTGCTTGGATACTGACTCCAAACAAACGGTTGCTATGTTTCATTTCTTATTAAATATAAAACGTAGAAAATATTACCACTGCACATAATGTATTAAAACACTTTGCCGTGAGATATAATTATAAGATATAGGTACAATATACAAACATAATAGAAAATACAACATAGCAACCGTTTGTTTGGAGTCAGTTTCCAAGTAAAACGTCATCATTGACGTCACGACTGAAAGCGTCTATTGCTTCGATTTTACATATTTAAATTATTGCTTACATATATAATACACAATGATTTGAGAGTTAATTTTGTTGGGGACAAATACTAAAAAATATGAGCACCGGCAAAATAAAATCTAGGGAGAGGCAAAGTTTTTTAACAGGTATGCCTATGGCCCAGTTGCAATTTATAAAATTCATTTTTAACATAACTAACATTGATATGTTATTTTATAAAAAATTTCCCTTATTTAAAGATCGATTATATCAGTTTTACCAACTCCCCCCCCCCCCCCCCCAATCTATTAAGATGTTTCAATATATTCCCCTTATTTAAGTCTTTTTTTAAATGATATGCAATTGCTTATTCTATCCAAAAACTAATGGCACTGGATATGAGTCAATTATTAGAATTCTTTGCAGATGTGCTATTTTAATAAACATGTTTATTATTTTTTAGTGCATATGAAATGTAAATGTACTGTTACTGAAGGGACATCTCTTGTGATCTTGTTTGTTTACAAATTATACATTTTAAAAGTCAAAAAATAATAAATAGTAAGTTTTTATGAAATGGAATTTTGTAATAGTGCCGATTTTGTTAAAAGGAATTTTGTGAAGGGACCCATTTTATCAAATTTATTTTTGTGAAGGGGCCCATTTTATTAAATTTATTTTTGTGAAGGGGCCCTAAATAGACCCCAAATTTTGTCTGGATCGACCCTTGAAAACATTTATTGTAAACAGTGCAAAATCAAAATGGATTTAAAACATCGGGTTTATGAAAATTGTGCACTAAAATTGGAAGTGCCCTAGAGCCTCAGCCCATGTTTCCTTCAGGCGCTGATTGAAAAACAATAAGCTAACATTCATTGAAGGCCAATAGTATTTACCCCTTTCATCATATTTTGACCAGTAAATATCCTTGAAACGTTTTTTTTTTTTTTTTAAATATGAACTTTACAGAAAAAAGTAATCACTTTTAAGCACCTTAAAAACTATTTTCAACTTTTAAGGGAAAGTTTGCTTTACATCTTCTGTATGAATTTGAGAAAAAACTGGGTCCCCGCTTTGATGCCCCTGACAAAATTTCATCCCATGAAAGTAAACACTTCATAAATATTTCATCTCCATAAGATTTTAAATATATAACTTGTAATTTAAAAAGTTCATTATATAAAAGAAAACTTTCACAAAAATAACTTCATTAAAACAAAACAGTGCAACAATAAAAAAAAAATCTTTCACTAAAAAATCGACTAACAGCATTACAACTTACACACCCAGGTACGATCCAGACAAAATTTGGGGCCTTTTTAGGGCCCCTTCACAAAAATCAATATAATAAAATGGGTCCCTTCATAAAAATCAATTTGATAAAATGGGTCCCTTCACAAAATTCCTTTTAACAAAATAATTCCCTTCACAAAATTCCATTTCATAAAAACTTACTATTTATTATTTATTTATTATTCTTTGACTTTTAAAATGTGTAATTTGTAAACAAACAAGTTCACCAGAGAGGAAAACTTAAGCAAAAGTATTTTAAAAAGTTTTTGTTAATAAACGCTTGGTTCGAATTTGAGTAGTTGGATTTTGACTTTCATTACAAAATGTTATTTTTCACAAAAATATAATAAACTTTCACAAAAATAACCTTTACTTTTCACAAAATGGGCCCCAAGAAAAAAAACCTGCATCGACCCCTGCACACACACAAAAATAAAGAAAGAAAGACAAAAAATGGACATTTCCTTAAAGAATTAAAGTGATAGGAATCAGGCAAATAATGTTTCTTTGGGAATACGTTATCAGATGC
Source organism: Maratus michaelseni (assembly GCA_963931845.1). Lineage (NCBI taxonomy): Eukaryota > Metazoa > Arthropoda > Arachnida > Araneae > Salticidae > Maratus > Maratus michaelseni. The sequence continues at coordinate 286,300,522 of OZ007587.1, forward strand.
TGACAATCCTAAATACTGAATATATGCTTGCATTATTAATAGACATATAAAAGGAAATTAACGCAGTATTATGCAAGTAATATTGTGATATTAAAGCTATTCAAAAAATTTTTGTTTTCTATCATTGGTTTTCAAAAGTTTCAATTGTACAAAATAAATTAAAAATGCTGACAAAATTCAAAATTTACTCATTAAAATATAAAATATTGATTATCTTTGAATGATTCAAGTTGCAAAAAGATTAATTTAAAACGTCATCGCAATAAAAGTTTTTAATTCAAAAGATTATGTTACACATGGGTGAATTATTATAAACGTCACTTAAAATTAATAAAAAAAAATTCCTGAAATACAAAAGCCAAAAAATACAGAAATCGGGATAATTTCCTATGCACATCCCTTGGCTACAGTGATAGATAAAAGAAAAGTTTGATTGTATAAATTCTTAATATTAGAATGTTTTAAAGATTTATGATTTTACAAATGTATAGCGCTAGCCACACATGTGGGTCTAGGTATGGCGTGCTTGTGATGAAAAAAAAAAAAGCAGTTTTATTTTAATAGCCATAATGTTTAGAACAGATATTTTATTATTCTATAAGTTCCTGTTCCTTTTATAGTAAAATTATGAGCCATATTATTAGATTAAATGCATAATTAACATTTAATAAACTTAAATAAAATAGTAAAAGGTAAATAAGCATACCTTGCCTGCCGATTGTTTGAATCCATGCTTGTTTATTCTTTCCTCTTTTGGAAAATAATGCATCGAAATTTTATTATCATCGGGGTCAAAATAGTCTGCCCGACTGTCAATACTACAGAAAGGCACACAACACCTCATATTTATAAGGATATAGCAACCAGAATAAAAAAAAAATCAGATAACTATAACATTCACGTGTTCTATAAACTGCAGTTTGTTGTTCTAGTGCTGACCACGAGACGGCAAACGCCGCATTCCGAAACTAGCACGCAGAAAATCGGCGAATGGTCGGGTCTTTTAGGATCATATGTTGGTCTAGGTCAGTGGTTCCCAACGGGGGGCGTACGCCCCACAAGGGGGCAATTCCAGATTTTTGTGAACTCACACCCTCTGAATAATTTTTGTAATAGTAATGCTGTAGACTGAAAATAAAAGTTACACATTCAAATTAAAAAAAAGCAAAATGAAAAAACAAGTTTTTTATTTACTTTTTAAAAAGTTTCCATTCAAAAGTTTTAAATGCACCTCTACCAGAATAATTATAGAAAAAATTATTTTAAGTTGCCGAACAGTTGATGTCGGTTAAGGGGCTTCCGAGTTGCGATCAACTTTACGCCCAGTCTATTTGTGAGTAACCTGTCTTGTAAATATTGAGCCGTTGGGAAAAGTTAAATGTAGTATTAACTACATAAGAAAGAACAATTATAAATAGAAGAAAAATTAAACAATGGGAATAAAAAAGTAAAGCTATAGAGATTGCGGAAAGAGTCTAATAAATGGAAAAAAGTAAAAGTATAGCTGTAGTTAAAATATTTAGCTACTTTTATATATTTAAAAATTCTTTATAATTTTTCTGATTTTTAAGTATTTTAGAATTTTAAACAACTTTTTCAATTATTTATTGAATGAGTTGCACTGCAATATGTCACATGGAAATCAATTTTACACATGAAACTATTCAATTGTATACTTAACAATTACTTGATGACCTTTCTTTACAGAACCTTTTATCACGTTTTATTCTGATTAAAAATTGCTGTGTAATTTTATCTCAGAAATTCTGTGATTAAATAAGACAAAAATGTTTTATTCAAAATTATTAATTGGTCTAATAAAGGATTCTGAGCACTCTATATATCGCGCATACGTGGCGATCGTTGCGAAGAGATTAAAAGTGACACTTTATGTGCCAACGATACTTTAAACTACGAGTAGTATCAGATGATTATAAAAAATATTTGATTCATCCATTACGTTCGGTATGTTTCACGATCAATGTTAAATGTTTTTTACTCTATCGGTTCATTCATTTAAATTTTTATAAGAATTATATTTTTAGGGGGAAGGGGGGGGGCATCATCATTTTAGAGATGTTTTGGTGGGGCACGGCCGAAAAAGGTTGGGAACAACTGGTCTAGGTTCAGTTTTCCTGGTGGTTTCTAACAGGCACATCAGGGTGCTATATGTTTAATTAACATCCTATTGCTAACATTCATATTTCCCCCTTAAATAAGTTTCGCGAAGTGGTGCGTGGATTTTCTATTGTATTAAGCAAACTTTCTTTTCGAAAAAAAATTAAAAATACAATGTGAAAAAAATTTAAATGGTAATTAGAGGGCCCTCTTCACAGTCATTTTGGGGGGCCCTTTTAAATTTTAGAGGATGTGCTTAGGATGTGCTTCACGTGCCTTATGGATAATCAGGTCGTGTGTATGAAGATAATGTACTAGGTATGGAATATTCAGCATAAAAGTAATTTAAAAGTCAATATTTATTTGTTAATTTTAACCGCTCTAGCTTGTAAATAAAATATGTCGATAAGACTATCTTGTGTTTCTTTCTGAATTTAATTTAGCTTTTCATTAAATTTTACATATTTATACATTTACACATTCATACAATAATTTCAAAACCGCGAATTCAGTCAGTATAAGAGTGAATGCCTGAATACGATGCATGGCTTATTCCTATGTATTTAAGTAATTCAATTAATTTGAGAAGTATCATAGCTGAACTAGCTAATTAGTAATTTTCAAGCGTATGCGTTTAAGAAAATATTCTTATGAAGGAACATGCAATTTCGTCATCGGTGTACTGTCTTCGTTAATGTTTGGATTGAAGAATCCAAAATGCCTTTAATTCTTTTATTGAAGATGAAAACGCATACACAATTACAAATTATTACGACACATCACACAACTTATAGGGTATGACAGATCCAAGCTGAAACTTTTCGAAGGAATTACATACGGTAGATCGCCATATCTATCCTTTTCATCTCATCACCACACCTTTCTCTCCACTCGACCAACACACGTCGAGACTATACGCTCGAACTCACTCTACTTCTATTTGCGCAAGCCACTAGATGGCGCAGTTGTTACATCGATTTTAAGAATCATAATTATTTATCACTAATTACATTCGTAACTTTTTATGAATATTTTTATTTGTTTAGGACCGGCTGGCATTAAAAGCACGAATTTTTATGTTTTCCTGAAAATGAAATTTAGTAATAAAAACCTGTTGTAAAATACCCATACCACAATTTTTCACACTTAGCAAAATATTTTAACTGATAGAGTAGCTAATGTTTACAATCACCGAAAAAGTAGCGTGAAATTTACAAAACAAACACTCCATCATAAAAAAGAACCCCTTTGCAGTTTTTTTCTTTTTTTCTTTCTTTCATCCCCTCCATCCTCTTTTAGCGACAAGCAGCTACTATTCTGGTTTGTTGAAAAAATATCTTTAGCGAAAATAAGACACTTCGATTATAAGAGATTTCCCATTTTAAATTTATGTTTATTAAATTTTAGTTAAATTATGTTTTGTTATCGTTGTCGTTGTGTTGTCTTTTCTTTCAATACAAACTAATCCACGATTAATAAAATACAATTTTGAATAAACTGTTTTTTTTCCTTATTTTAGATAATGTATTTTGCTTGTCATTCCATTTAATACGACAGAGAGAAACCTCGATTATAAAAAAAGATACATGCATCCAGATTATGAAAATAATACGAATAAAAATTTAAAGAGATTATTAATGGAAAACATTAAAAATCTGCCTCATTTGCAAATTTGATTTATGCAGCAAATTATACCTTTTTAAAACAAAATAGAAAAGTACATTTATTAATCTTAACTGCTCTGACGCTTAAATAAAATCTACAACTACGCCTTGTTACAGTAGAACATCGGTTCTCAAACAGCCCAGTTCTCGAACAATTCGATTCTCGAAAAAGAAATTTGAACAAAAATTGATTCGGTTCTCGAACAGTAAAAATGTGTCAAAAAATTGGCATAATGAAAGATAAAAAACGTAGCAAAAGAGGCCAGATTTCCTTTTGTTGTTGGATGCGAAGCGCACATACATGAGGTACAGTGATCGTAACGTTAACAAAATTCGTAACAATCCTGTACAGCAAGATTGCTGAATCCGCTTACTTTCTATTTTTTCGTATTATCTTTTCTTTATTGGTTTTCATAGACGCAAAGCGCATATAAACATGTGATATAGTGATCACTGTGCTAACTAATTTCCTGCAATTTAAGAAAAAAAACCCATCGAAGGTCCTAATGACCATTCAAATAAGAATATGATTAAAAATAATAAGAAGAAGAAGAATGGAAATCTCCTTCCTTCTCCTGAATTCTCAAGTCATCCAAAATTTCGTCAGTAAATGTATTGGTATGGTTTTTGTTAAACTTTTTAAAAATGTTATAAAAAAATATGTCATTGTCTCACGTAATGTACAATACTGTAATGTGTTTTTATAGTTTGTTATGTACAGTGCATAGTTCGAAACAAGCAAATACATAACTTTGAACTTTTTAACTTATAATAAATTTGAAGGTGGGAACCAATTAATCGTACTATTTTCAATATTTTTTACGGTAAAACTTGGATCTTCCGAACGAATTATGTTCGAGAACCGAAATATCACTGTATATCCTAGGTGTTTTTTTTTTTTTTTTTTTTTTTTTTTTTTTTTTTTTTATGATTTTGAAATATTTATTCCGATTACACATTTCTTCAAAATACAAATATTTTTCTTCTTTTTATTTTTATTTTTTTTCTTAAACAAAAAAAAAAAAATAATAATTCTGTAAAATGTTAAATCATATTCGAATTGAAGAAATTTTGAAATATATTAAATATATGTTTGTTTTCTATTTCACTCAATGTTATTTTAGAGACGTGTTTTTATTTTTATTTTTTAACTATCTATAAAAATGACACCTTACAGAATTTGTCTATATAATATGACATAGAAAACGGAAATGTTCTCTCACTTCATTTTTTTTAATTACAGTGGAACTTCCATTTAACGAAGTCTCATTGTTACACTTAAAAACTTCGTTATGAAGAAAATTCGTTAAATAGAAATTAACTTAAATTCATGAAATTTTTTCTTGAGATATGACGAACAGGTATTGGATTCAGAAGCATTTGATTCAGTTTTAATTATGAAGCCGTCTTTTACAAAACAGTTGTGTACGGTCGATGAAATCACGTCACATTCTCAAGCTTTGGCCCAAGCTTTCATCAGCTCTGATACACAGAATTTCAAACTAATGTTTTCACTACATCGGCTTTTTTTATGTCTTTTTCGATAGTGTACTTCAAGATTTTTTATTATTCCTTAGACTAATGATTGAAGTTTAGCTGCATTGGCAGGAACAAAAATAACTTTGATGTACTTCGATTTGTATTTTGAAGCACGTACTTTTGGATGTACAAAGCAATTGTCTATCAGCAATGGAAGGTCAGAATGGTACCTGTCTGACTAATAGATATTTTTTGTTTCAATACATCAGACGCCATTGCGACACCTCATTTTCTATATCATTGAAGGTAAAAAGGGGATTTTGACTTCCCCCAACGGTCAGCGCTGGAGTCTCGGAGTGGGAGAAAAGTGATAACAAGTGTTTTTCTTAGTGCGAAAAAAAAAATGTTTTATTTAGCACCAAGCAGAATGGAAATTATTTAAATGTGTTCATTTTCATACAATCGAATCCGCTGAAATAAATTTGCATATCCTTCGAACAGCAATCGCTTAATTTGAATTCTGTACACGTACAAAAGTGGAATAAACTTCGTTATATAGAATATATTTTTCGTAATGTGGAGATTAATTTACATGCTAATGGTGTTCTAAGTCAAAGTTCTGCAGAAAATTTCGTTAAGTAGAAAACTTCGTTAAATAGGGACTTCGTTAAAGGGAAGTTCCACTGTATATAATGTATTTCATTTTTGACACATTTTCATAGTTGCGCAACGGTGAAATAAAATTTTTCTATATAAAAGATTAAATATACTGATAAATATAAAATTTATTCTCAAGCTCTTCTTGCTATGAAAGTTTAAATAGTATATAAAACTTTATATATTTTTAAATGACTTGAGTGTCATTTTTAAATGTTGGTGAATGTTTTCATATGTTCTTGTTCAACCTATATGAATACGACTTATTTTTAACATCTTTATATACTTACTTAGTAATCGTTTTTTATATGCAAATATTTTAGGCGTATAAAATAAGACCAGAGTAAAGAAAAACATCTTGCAGCCTTTTATATTATTACTTACTCATCATACGTAGTATAGGGTAAATCTTGTAATTGTTTTAAAAATCGAAAAAAAAATTGATGGATTTACACGTTTCAGACACTGGAGATTCCGGAACACATATTTTTAGGTGGAAAAAAAATGCCGTCTGTGTGTCTATAAACGCTCTATCTCCCGAACAAATTCAGATAGAGACTTGAAATTTGATATGTACTTAGTATGTAATAATGAGAAGAAGCTTATTGAATTTCAGTAACCTCGATTATCCGGAAGTACTTTTTTCGACTCTCAAAATATTCGTTCTGATAAAAAGTATATAAAATTTTTTGAAATTTATATTTTATTTATTTTTTTAAGAAGTAAATATAAAAGACAATAAAAAAACATAAATTTTGCATAAAGAATGAAGTCTATCGAATAATGAGTTGTCGAGATATTTGTTATCACATTTTCCACACTCTTCGATTTTTCAAGACCCTGTATTTCATTCAAATTTCAATTCAAAGGATTAATTGGAAAAGAGACGCTTAATCCGACGCAGTAAACTGTTAGTTAATAGAATTATCATTTTTAGAGTTATAAGGATGTTTCTCTTACGCAATTCAGTAATAGAACATTTAAAGTTTATGACGTCATCAAGCCAAGATTTTGTTCGAATTGAAATGCATTTTATAAATAATTTACACGTTTTATTTTCATATTTTATATTATGCATATCCATGATGGGTAAGTATTGCGGTGGCCCCCAACGACTAGTTTTGCATCATGTTAACCAGAAGAAGATATCGTTGTCAAGATTGGGCGATAAATCGTCAGTAGTAAGAACCCTGCTAAGCTTCCTCTTAGTTTTGTAGCTTACGCTATATTTATGTATGTTATTGAAAGTGTTTGCATTATTGTAGCAAACAAATGTTGATTGTTACGTCACGCGTCAATAGATTAAATAATTATATGCTTGAATTTTTTTTAATTAAAAAATTGATTAATTAATATATAGTTACAAACAAATTTTCTTTGAAAGTATACTTCACATTCTATTCAATGGAGTAAAGATTGGACATATATACATTATTTAGAAGTGAATATATATGTGTGACGAAAGCAAAAAGCGACAGACCCTGTTGCAACATCTAGAGTTACTTTTGTGCTTACAAGAATTGGAAAAAGGGCACACTCGATTTTTTCTTTTTTTAATATTTTGGTGGTTTGACAGTGATACCAGGAATGCAGTGAAAATTATAAAATGATAAAAAATACACCTACACCATATACCCTGGAATAGAGGTATATAATGCTATAAGCTATATACCCTCTGTTTATTAAGTAAAGCTATGGCATATAGTCTCGAACATATACCCTCTACCTATGACATGTGTACTCTCTGGTTTCTTTACAACTACAGAACTACCTAAGAATAAAAAAATCCCATATAAAATTTGGACTGATATACAAACAAAAAAGTTATAGCTAACTGAATTTTAGAGTATTTTAGGGCCTTTATATGTACACTGTAGATTTTTTCACCAAAATCATTTTCCAGCTTTTTTTTTTTTTTTTTTTTTTGTAGCATATGACTTTGTGTTGGTTATTCCCTTAAACATGTTGTTAGTTAATGACACCTCTAAATTCTTTTACACAATACAGGGTGTCCACACTTATCGTTCTCCAATAGCTATTTCCTAAGCTGTTAGCTTTAAGACTTTAGAGATATAGTCCCAATTAAAAAAATGTTTTAGATGTTGTTCTTCATCTTATTAAAAGATATTTAAGTCAAAATAGTTCTTTTTTTTTTTTTTGTAAAAGTTATGAAATTTAAATTTTTGTATAGTCTCTGGGTCAAGGAGATATATTTAAAAAAGCTTTCTCTATGCTCCATGCTATCCTGTGTCTAACTCGGTAAGTTTGGTCATGCAAAAATGTAACTTTTATTGTTAGAACACAGAGAATTTTTTTTATACAAGTATTTAGGATTATATAAAATGCAAATTTTGTAACTTTCACAAAAACAACTATTTTGATGTAAATGACTTTAATGTGATGAAAAACAACCTTTGAAATATTTTTACAATTGGAACTACACATCTAAAGCTAATGGTTTAAGAGTTAGTTATTGGACAATGATAAGAGTAGACACAGTTAGCGTAAAAGATTTTAGATATACCAATTAATTAAAAATAGGTTTAATGAAAGAACAACAATGTAAAGTCATGTGACAAATTATAACAAAAGCGAGAAGAAGGATTTAAGTGAAAAAAGCTACAGCATATGTATAAAAGCCCTAATACTGGAAATTCAATCAGCTGAAACTTATGAATATCATAATCACCAAAATTCATACAGGATTTTTCATACCTAGGTAGACCTTCAAACCACCACAGTATGAAAAAAATTGGAGTGTACCACTTACCTAACTCTCCTTGTTAATATTAATATTGGACATGTTTGTGCTTTATAATACAGATTATCAAGCACAAAAATTATTCACAACGATGAATTAAGCTTAAACAAGGATAATTTGTTTTTTATGAGTTCAATTAATTTTCTTAGTAATGAACATTTCTTAAGACTTTATGGTAAAAAAATTTCCCTCGTTTATTGTGATTTTATTTTTGTTATTTATATAGCGCCTTTTTTACTACTTTTTTTTTTAAGTAGCAACAGAGAGCTAATATTTTCATTTGTTGAGAAAGCATTGTTGCTAAAAGTTATAGAACACACCTATTAAGAAATAATCTTCAGTTTAAATATATCTTTATTAAGGTTTATTTTAATCCAGATTTTATAAATGCAATTTAACCCGTTGACAGCCCCAGATTGCGACGAAGTGGCTTTTTTGGCAGACATTTACAAAGCGGTTTTCAGTGTTTATCAAGTCGGTTCATAATTCACAATCGCGACAATGTTTGTTAATTTTATACATCTTTAATTCAAAAATATCAAACTTTAGCTATTTTTACACACTGAATGCCATACTGAAATCACTAACATGCCTGACGGGGTCTTTTTGTAAATTCCTGATGATAAATTATCAATAGTCCTGTTTCATAGCAATAAATTGTCTTCAATCAAAATATTGATGGAATACGTATTCACATGCTACGCACCCCGCAAAATATTGCTGGCACACATGGCAGTCAATGTGTTAAACCAATGTGTTTTTCATTTAAGATGTATAGTACTTTTCTTGTTAATAAGTCCTTTTTATGGTATATTTTACATGCCTTTCCATGGCACTCCAAAGAAAAATCGTGATCATGAAAACAGGACAGCTAACCTGATTATGAAAAGGTTATGAACAAAAATGCCAGAAAAATTCCAAAAATAAATTGAAAACAGAAATGTACTGAATATTATTTGGTATTCAGGATATCCAGCTATGCTACTGAATATCCAGTTTTGCCTAAAAACTACCAACAAATTGAAATATTAAAGAAATGGAATCATTCTTAAATAAAAGAGCTTGTTTTAATATTACTTTGTTGTTTGAAATGCAAAACTTAAGAAAATCACTAATAACAATATTCATAGGAATTAATAATGTTTTAAAGATGATTTTTTTAAATCAATTATAATAATTTACTAAAGGCAAGTTTTGATGAATAAATTCAAGGTCTTCGATATTGTATAGTTTTTGAATACATAAGAAGAAATTTTTCATAACTACTATTTTTAACTATTGGTAACTTGGAATATTAATTTGGAATAATTAAAAAATAGAAACTTATTTAAATAAGGGATACTGTTTTAACATGTATTTTTGTTTGAGAAGTGATACTTAAGAAAATTAATGATGATATTTACAGGAGTCAGTGATGTTAAAAATGGGGGTTAGCGATTATTTAAAGAAAAAATTCAATAAAGTCAAGTCATGAGGAACAAATGCAAGTTCTTCAATACTTAAAAAAATCTTTTGTAATTAAATATATATATATATATATATATATATATATATATAAATTACTTACCTGTTATTTTAACTGACAGTTTTATTAATATATAATTTAAGAAATGACATCATATTTAAATAAAATTACTTTAATGACATTTGTTTTATTGTTTGAAAAGCGACATTTAAGAAAATTAATTATTAATGATGTATTTGCAGGAATTAAAGGTTCAAAAAAAGTTTTAAATAAGTTGTTAACTCTTTTGTATGTAAATCAGATGAAATTCAATATGTTAAGAGGTCATTTTTGAAATATTTAACATCAATGAAATGCACCACAAATAATTTTTCCCTGTAGACCATAATGTGATGGAATTCTTTTGCGTGTCCGTGTAAATGAACTATTAATGCTACACACTTCATTTTCAATACCGAACATTCTATAGTAAAATTCAATAATGTATAAAAATTCCATGACAATCCGAGTATATTTACAAGAGTTAGAGCACAAACAGGCAGACAAACCGAATTCATAAACCCTTTTCAACTATGTTGGAAAGTGTTAAACACGTGCAAATGATATATGTATTGGAGATTGGAAAAGTTTTCATTAAATGGAAGTGTCTGTTATTTGGAAGTGTTCATAATGGAGGTTCTACTGCATATGGAAAATACATGTTTATCAAAAATAAGAATTTTCCTATCTTTACCAATCTAACAGTTTTGCTTTCACATTTGACTTCAAAACTATATAACAAAAAATTATCTTAAAAACCAGTTTGAGCCAAATGAGATTCTTAACTTACTATGATAAAAATGCAAAATAAAATAGAATAAGACAATGAGAATATAAAATAAAACAGAATAAATCATAATGGAATAGTTTATAATAGGATGTTAAAATTTTATAATAACAAGAGAAAGAAAGTCTTATAATTAAGATTATTTTAAACTTTAAAAAAAAGTAAATTCCTTAGTTTATTACATTGTAATATTTATCCAGAAAAGAACAAATATATACAGGGTGTGCACGTATAAGCTGACCGACCTTTATTTTCACAACCGTTGGTCCTAGATGCATACTTCCAATTACAAAAATGGTTTAAATAAGGTAAAGAATTATTTTTAAAGCGATTTGGGTCAAGAAAAACATTTATTTAAAAATTACAAAATTTAAATTTTTATACAGTCCCCCGGTCCTATAAGTGATATTTAGTAAAAATTTACTGTGACACTAACTAGTAAGACAAAAAAAGTCCCATTCATTTAACATTAAAATTGACCAAGTTATGAAACTTTGAAATGCATGACTTATACCACATTTTTGCATCTCAAAACGGATGATTTCTGCCATGCTTTCAGGGGTCGTATATAAAGTACTTAAACTTATTTCAAGGTATCTGCGCTTTGAAAGAAATCGTATAACTATTACGATTGAGTTAACTTTTATTAGTTAAGTTTAAGATTAGTTACAATAATCGTACTTTAACATATGTTTTATTTTGTAAGGATTTGAGACTATGATTTATTTTAACAAAAATTATGTTATTTCATAAGGTTTTATTTAACTTGCAACGATCATCTTTCCAGTTTAAAATTTGTACTCACTTTCAAATGCCTGATCGATACTATAAAATAGATGTAAGACTTTTTAATTCAGTTTAATTTTATTTAATTCAATAATTTATTCAAATTTTTGGCTTACAATGGGTTTCTTACAGCTGAACAGCTCAGGGGGTCCGATGAGGTTGGGAGGGGAAGGGAGGGGGGATTAATTTTAACTGAGTTTTTTTTAACTTTGAATTTTGTGATTTGAGAAAAATCCTGACGTCATGGTTTAAAATGAAGGTCATTTTCGGATTCAGCGCTAAAATATAGATAAAAATCAATTTTCAAAAGCTAAAAAACATGGCACAACCCAAAATTTGAAAGATAATTTTGTAACCTAACAGCATCTTAAAATCTGTATCATTTTGTAAAGAATTGAGGCTGGTGTTTTTCATCCTTTTATTTAACAAAAATTCTGTTATTTTTATCCTCTTATATCATCAGTACAATTGTATATTTTGCATTAATATATCAGAATGATTATACACTTCACATTTATATTAGATTGCAAGGTTAATTTTGCTCTCAACTATTTTTTTTTATATATATATCTGACGATTATTTATATTTCTACTACATTTGTGAATGACCCCTATTTCACAGCAAAAAATATACTCCAACTTTAAACAGCTATTACTCGGTCAATTTTAATGTTAGATGAATGGGACTTTTTTTGTCTTACTAGTTAGTGTCGCAGTAAATTTTTACTAAATATTATTTATAGGACCGGGGGACCATATAAAATTTAAATTTTGTAATTTTTTAATAAATGTTTTTCTTGCCTCAAATTGCTTTAAACATAATTCTTTACCTTATTTAAACCATTTTTGTAATTGGAAGTATGCATCTAGGACCAACGGTTGCGAAAATAAAGGTCGGTCAGCTTATACGAGGACACCCTGTATATATCAAGAATATGAATTAACTTATAAACATGAAGTTATCTTCCCATTTGAAAGTTTTTCCTGGTATTTACCAGTTTTTCCCATTGGGGTGGGAAATATTAGTTTTGGATGAAAAAAAAAAATCTTGGTCTAAAGTTTACTAACAAAAATGACCAGTTCATCAAAATGGAAGTATTATTTATGTTAAAACATGTTGTTAAATTGTCTTACAATTATACTTTTTAATTTCTTAAAATTCTGGACTTCTGATGTATATGAGTAATAAATCAGCTGGCCAAAACTATTCAGCTGTTTGAATATTCGATGTTTGATGAAATAGTTACTATTCAGCTCAGCAGTGTGCTTAATAGTATTTAGCCAAAAGTGCTATTCAGTGCATAACTAGTTGGAGCCCTATTTGATAACATTACCTATTTGTTCTTAATCAAAATTGATTATAAAACACTTCCTAAATTAAATCCTTTAGAAATTTTAGTTAACCATTAAATATAATAAAATTAAAAATCTTTTTTTTTTTTTAATTACTCAGAAACATTTGCAAATGACGTGTGTTGAGAAATACAGTAGAACTTCCCTTTAATGAAGTCCCTATTTAGCGAAGTTTTCTACTTAACGAAATTTTCTGCAGAACTTTGACTTTGAACACCCTTAGCATGTAAATTAATCTCCATATTACGAAAAATATTCTATATAACGAAGTTTATTCCACTTTTGTACATGTACAGAATTCAAACTAAGAGGTTGCTATTGCGATGGATATGCGAATTTATTTCAGCAGATTGTACGAAAATGTACACACTTAAATAATTTCCATTCTGTTTGGTACTAAAAATAACAATTTTTTTTTCACACTAAGAAAAACACTTGTTATAATTACTCTCTGACACCAACACTCCAGCGCTGACAGTTGGGGGAAGTTAAAATCCCCTTTTTACATTCAATGATATAGAAGATGCAGTGACGTAATGGCGTCAAATGCATTGAAGCAAAAAATATCAATTAGAGTCAGAGAGTTACCATTCTGACCTTCCATTGCTGTTAGACAATTGCTTTGTACATCCACAAGAATGTGTTTTAAAATGCAAATAGAACAAAATCAAAGTTATTTTTGTTCCTGCTAATACAACTTCTAAATTTCAGCCATTAGTCTAAGGAATAATAAAAAAATCTTGAATACATTATCGAAAGAGACAGAAAAAAAGACAATGCAGTGAAAATATAAGTTTGAGAATCTGTGTATCAGAACTGATGAAACCTTGGGAATGTGACGTGATTTCATCGACCGTACACAACTGTTTTGTAAAAGACGGTTTCATAATTGAAACTGAATCAAATGCCTCTGAATCCAATACCTGTTTGTCATATCTGAAGGTAAAATTTCATGAATTTAAATTGATTTCTATTTAACGAATTTTCTTCATAACGAAGTTTTTAAGTGTAACGATGAGACTTCGTTAAATGGAAGTTTCACTGTATATCTAAAACTTAGTCATAGATGGAAAGTTAAAAGTAATATATTTTGCTTTTGTTAACTTTATAAGTATAAATTACAGATAAAGACGACTAGATTTAAAAGGAAAAAGTTAAATTACTTTTAATCTATTTGTTTTGCTTGCAAGGGATAAAGAGTATCTGTGTTAAATGAATTTATATAGCTGAAAAAGAATGAAATTTTTAATTTAATTTTATTTATAAGAGTTAATTCAAATTTCTAAAGGACTTTAGGAAGTGTTTTATTTTATCATCATTAAATAAGAACATATGATATATATAATGTTATCACACCCTGATCAATGTAAGCCTAATTTTATCTCTTTTGTAATTGGCATAAACTGCTATGTTTTATCAGCAAGTTATTGAAAAATAAACTGATATTTCGAGTTCTATAAAATAACTGTTGCAGTAATTGCAGCATCTAAACACATGTATGGAGAACAGGAATACAGTGAAACTTCCATTTAACAAAGTCTCATCGTTACACTTAAAAACTTCGTTATGAAGAAAATTCGTTAAATAGAAATCAACTTAAATTCATGAAATTTTTCCTTCAGATATGACAAACAGGTGTTGGATTGAGAAGCATTTGATTCAGTTTCAATTATGAAGCCATCTTTTACAAAACAGTTGTGTACGGTTGATGAAATCACGCCACATTCTCAAGCTTTCATCAGTTCTGATACACAGGTTCTCAAACTAATGTTTTCACTAAATTGTCTTTTTTCTGTCTTTTTCAATAATGTACTTCAAGATCTTTTATTATTCCTTAGACTAATCATGGCTGAAGTTTAGAAGTTGTATTGGCAGGAACACAAATAACTTTGATGTTCTTCGATTTGCATTTTGAAGCACAATCTTCTGGATGTACAAAGCTATTGTCCATCAGTAATGGAAGTTCAGAATGGTAACTGTCTAATTGATATTTTTTGCTTCAATGCATCTGATGCCATTGTGTTACTGCATCTTCTATATCATTGAATGTAAAAAGGGGATTTTCACTTACCCTAACTGTCAGCGCTGGAGTCTTGGTGTGGGAGAGTAATGATAACAAGTGTTTTTCTCAGTGTGATAAAAAATGTTTTATTCAAATGTGTTCATTTTCTCCCAATCCGCTGAAATAAATTCACATATCCATCGCAACAACAACCTCTTAATTTGAATTCTGTACAAGTACAAAAGTGGAATAAACTTCGTTATACAGAATATATTTTTCGTAATATGGAGATTAATTTATATGCTAATAGTGTTCAAAGTCAAAGTTTTGCAGAAAATTTCGTTAAGTAGAAAACTTTGTTAAATAGGGACTTCATTAAAGGGAAGTTCCACTGTATATGCAGCATCAAATTATCTATTTCAACATTAAAACTGACTCTTGTCTTTAGTTACAATTGTGCACTATTTTGAATGACAGACTAGGATAAAAACTTACTTAAAATATTACTAAGATCATATTCTAAATTTTAAAATTTAACAGGCAGAAAGCAACTGTTTAATGAAGTTACATAAGATCAATCTTTTATTATCATTATTAATTTAGCTTTTTTACCTTGTTAATCAAGATTCCAATAATTACAATAACAGGTCAACATGGGAGGCCAGAGAACAAAATCTAGGAATGGGCAAGATTTTGAACAGATGTGCCTGTAGTCAGCTGTTGACGCCACATTTTTTTAAACATATCAACATAAAAAAAACAATGCAGAAATGTAACAAATAAGACATTAAAATTCTAAAAATATTTCTACCAGCTTTTTTTTTCAAAATGAATTAAAATTGTTTACTATTTTTTTTTTCATCAATGAAGGGGACAAAGCATAAAGAGAAAAAACTAAAAACTGTCTTCCATGGGAGGTTCAAAGAGACACAAGCCTCCTGACGAAAAATCTTTAGTTCCCTTTTCTCTGAAGTGTTTAAACATTTTAAATCATTTGAGAAGAATATATGTATGTATGTATGTGTACGTGTGTGTGTGTGTTTGTATATATATATATATATATATATATATTATATCACAACAAAAAAAGAAAACTAATTAAACTTGAAAATCCAGGGAGGGGCAATTACCCCCCCCCCCCCCTTTCCCTGTTTCTCTTTGCAGGTGCCCATGCAAGTTAACAGAATTAGCTGAGCAAATTAATTGGATTTTGAAATAATTTTGTCAATACAAAATTAAATTTATACACTAGCACATGGACATATTGAAGCATAAATAAACATTGTGTTAACTTTCTAAAATATTTTTAGCATGTGTAATGAGATGAAATATTGAGATAGATTCTCAGGTGTATTTTTCATGTCTTTGCAGCCCTACTTAAGAAATTTTGAACCTGTAACAAAGAGTAAAAATCTATCAAAAGTATCTAATGATTAATATATTTTATTGGCTAAAAACAGAATTAAAGTTCTTGTAAATGAAAAAATAAATTACTAAAGATACTTTTTAAATACCCCTTTACAACAGTTTTCTCTTAAGAATCATTGAAAAATAAAGAAAATTTTGAAATCAAATAATCATACTATGAACAAAATATTACTTTTCTCTCTCTCTCCTTCATAAGAACTTAAATCCAGTACTTTAATTAGCAGATATAAGTTTTTAAAATATTAAGCTGTTTTAACATTCATCAGGAATCTTCCAAATCAGTGACTGTGCAGTAGAAAAATATTTTTACATAGCTGCCAACTAGACTCCTGCATCGGATCGGGTTACCCGCACCCAACTTGCACCCACAGTTCGGGTCAGCGCTATATTTTTTCATTGCGGTTCGGGCTGACTTATACTTTTCTGTTGCAGATCACATTCGGGTCGAGTGGACTTTCATTGTTTCGGGTTCAGGTTGGGTTTTGACTCTTGCGGGTTAGGTTCTGGTTGACCTGCTTTTCCAAAGAATGTCCACAGTATTTTTGCAGGTTAAAAATATGTATACAATTACACCTCCATAATGGACACTTCGGAAAAGAGACCTTTTACGCTGCTTGGAAAGCAGAAAAAAAAGCCATTCTTCTAATCACTTGATCATAACTGGCTTTTTTTATTTCACAAAATGTGTTGTGTGCAACAATTTGCGAATGTCAGCGACAAATCTCAGTTGCAGTGTCATAGATTTTTTCATTGAATCTTGCTGATAAAACAAACCAAAGTGATAGATAACTCACAAACAGAATAAATTTTCTTGCGGTTAACCTTTATCTACTAACACATTATTATTGTATCTAATGTTTTAATACCGGGTATCTTCTTTTGCAATTAAAATTATGAAAGAGAAAAATGAAATTGAACAGCCTGGTCGGCATGTAATGAGTACTTTAAAGTTATCGAACAACAAGTCGTTGGTAATTATATCGTAACTTGTAAACTTTGCCCATTTAATAAAAAAACTTCAGTTTCAAAATCGCCCGCTTTCAACATGAAGCTGCACATAGAGGTGAGTTAGCATTTTCATTATTAATAATAATTACTGGATTGCAGCTCGCACTGAATATCTAAAGCCTATAAACATTAAAAGGAATATTTTCAAATTACAGTTTTCTGAGATTAGTCATTTTTGATAAATTACGGTCTTTCAAACAGTAGTTCAGCTTTTTTTAAGTATGACTCAAAAATTATTTGGCAGAATATGCTGAAATTTTGTAAAGAAGTTTAGAAGTTTCTAGTAATCGACTTCTAAAATATTTATGGGTTATAATATACAGTTTTTACGAATATTATTTTACGATTTTTTATCATACAGACATGAAAATTAGATACAAGAGATTCTAAAACTTTCAGTCCATGTTACTTGAAATTTGGTTTTCGGCATAAATTTCAAAGTAAATTAAAAATATTTTTTTCCAATTATAGTGTTGTTATTGAAAGTTGCCATTAATCAAGCATTTCAAAAGAAAGTCCTGATTTTTTTTTTTTTTTATGAAAAAACTATATATTTGAATATTAATGAGTGTGCATGTGTTTATTTCTATACTAAAAGATGAAATTCATATTAGACATCATTGTGAACTACGTTTTCATAATTGTATTGAAATATGGATTAATTTTCTGTTCCTTCGGTTTCGAATCGGATTTGGGTATAAATATTGAATATCGGGTTGGTTTCGAGTTGACTTTAAGCAGAATTTTCAAGTTCGGGTCAGATACACAACCCGACCTGTGTAGAATTCTAATTCTGTGTCCTCAATTTCAAGTGTAGATTGAATCTTTCGACAAAATCTAAAAGTAGCAAAATAACGACTACTGTTGAAAAGTAGTTTTTAGTCGCTACTTTTTAAAACAAGTAGTTGTAGTTAACTGCATTTTTGATAAAGTAGTTGTAGTTCGCTACTAAAAAAAAGTAATTTTTCAGACTCCTGACTTATTCATATTCAAATACATATTTGTTTTCATCTAAAACATAGTTCTGTTCAAACTTTTTGTGAAAATCCCAACAATCAGACATGCTAAAACCTAAATATGAGCCGGAAGAATCATTCAAGGTTGAACCTGACTCACAGAAAGAAAATTACAGTCATCCCGACCTGAAAAATAAATAGAAGCAACCCGACTTGCTGCAGGACTCTATTCAACGATCTCGAGGTGTCCGCTATTATGAGATTTCACTATATTTGAATATTAAAGAATATAAATTTGTCCATTTTTCTATATAAAATATAAAATTGATATTAGACGATATAATTGTACATTACTTTTCATAATAGTATTAAAACATAATGTACTGTTCTTTTATTGCGGGTGAGGGTCGGGTTACGGGTTGAGGTATTGCGGGTTTGGGTCAGGTGCATGTTGAAATATGTCGGGTTCGGGACAGGTTGCCGAAAATTACTTTGCAAGTTCGGGTCGTGTTGTGGGTCAATAAAATTTTTTTGTCAGGTTCAGACTGGGTTGCAGGTTGACTTCAAATGGAATTTGCGGGTTCGAGTCGGGTGCAACCCGACCCGTACAGAACTCTACTGCCAACCCCCCACCTCCCAAATAAAAAAAATCATATTTTGAATCTGAAAAATTATTTAATGAAATGTTTCTTGATTCTATGTGGATATTTATTAACTTCTTTCAGGATTGCTAATTATATAAGAGAATGAAATTTCCAGACTTTTCCAGGTGTATTTTAAGAAAATTTCAATCTACTGGTGTAGTGCACTCTATACCTGCTGAGAGTAAAATAAAAATCACTCGAAAACACTAAAATTTTCCAACTACAGATAATATTGATTGAAATTTTCACTTATGCATCCCCCTTCCCCCCCCCCTCCCAAGAAAAACTTACTCCAAGGACTAAGAATTGTTTTTCTTAATAAATTATGATATTTACAAACTTTCAATAAAAGTTTTCTTCAAACTGAAAAAGGGAAATAAAAAGCAATACAATATTTTTGAATTGAACTCACTTCAGCAACTGTTAGAAAGTCACTTAAATCAAACTTTAGACAAAGGGGGAAAGGGAAGCAGGCATTTCAGGGTAGGGGTTGAAAAGATTTTAAACGATTAATTAGTTATAAACTGTCACTTCAAAATAACAAATATTGCATAAATTTGTCAAAAGAATATATTAATGAGTTTTAAAAATCCTAAACTGTGCATGACGGTAGTAAGAGTAGGAAGTGGAAATTTTGAGGAGCAGGGTGATTTAGATAAAATTTTTAAAGTAAACAAAAACTGGAATCTATGAAAACATGGAATATTTTTCTCACCTATCATAGCACAAATCTCACTCTGACGGCTACCATGAAATTTTATTAAATTCTCTGACTTTTCCATATTTTAGATAAAATACTGAAATTCCCAGACTTATTAGGCCAATTTTCAAAGTTCCTGACTTTTCCAGGTTTACCAGGTGGTATAGTAACCCTGTTATTTCACATACTGAAATTTCTGGTTTTATTCAACTTTGGGGAAGAAAAAAAAAATGAAAGTTGGCAGCTGTGTTTTCATCTTCTTTATTGTTACCAAAGTGGCTCATAAATATCCATTGATAGTTCCTGCGACTATCAATTTTGAAGTCACTTATTAGACCAACAGATACTGTGAAAAATATTACAAAAGTTATTAAGAACTAGTAAACTATCAGACAATTATTTATTGATTTAGAATTAAAATTAGTTATAATAAATTAAATCTTAGTACAGAAGTTTTATTAACTAGGCAAATTAGGAATAATTTACAAAAAAGAAGCACATATGGAATTACTTTTAATTTGTATTTTTCTATCGAAACATAAAAATTTTAGAATGTGTTTAATACACCAATTTTAAAACAGACACACAAAACAACAAAGAAAAAAATGGCTTATATAATTAATGACAAGTAATTCAACTTAAAAATACAACTGCTAAATTTATTTAAAAAACTATTTCAATAATGTAGTACAACATTTATGATTTATAATATGCTTGTAAAACTTCATCTGTAGGTTTAAAAATAGTTTTATCTTTTAAATTCACAAGCCAACCAGGTTCTAAACCACGGAATACTTGCCTGGGATCTTTTCTTGTACTTAACATTTCAAACTGAAAAAGTAAAAATTAAATTAAAATTAAATATAAATCTGCAATATAAATAATATGAAATGTAAAATAACATCTCTAACTTAAAAAAATTCTAATTTACATAATATAAAATTCGATAGACTTGACTTACATGATTCATGCATCAAGCAGCATGCAGCTGCAAGTTCTTATAAAAAAAAAAGCAGTTTTTTTCAAAATATGTAGTTTGTTGCTAAATTGCAATGTATTTATTTATAAATGCTGCATTCTGCTTTAAAAAAAATTAACTCATATGGCCCACATCATGTAGCTACAAGTTCTTATAAAAGGATTTTTTAAGTAAATATGTACTTTACTTTCTGAATTGCAATGTATTTATAAATACTGTATTCCTTTTTTTTTTTTTTTTTTTTTTACTCACATGGCACACATTATGCAGCTGAAAGTTCTTATAAAAGGGTTTTGTCTCTAGGACTCTGTAAAAGCTTCATATTCTGATATATTTCTGAAAGATCCTATTATAGTACCTTTGTGCTCCATGTGCAATTTCAGGGCTGCCACTGCCAAATGGCATACCAAATAGTTGCTTTAGTAGCCTACAATGAAAAAAATAGTAGCCAAAATAGTAGCATTTGCACAAAAATAGTAGCCAAAATAGTTGCATGCTTACTTAAGAAAAGAGGGGCAAGAATCCTTATTTCCCATAAAAATAACATCATGAAAATCCACATTTTCCCTACTACATAACTGCCAACTAAATTTCATTGAAGATCAGAAGATTTTGGACCAAAAATCAGAAGAAATCAGAAGATTTTAACAAAAAATCAGAAGAAATAAGAAGATTTTAAAAATTTTATAAAACTTTCAACATGGATAAAATAAAACTAGCTGGGATCATAATAAATGAGCAAATTTAAAAGACAAGCAAGAGTAAAATAAAATAGTCACTAATTTGCAAGTAAAGAATGCATATTACAGACAGAAAAGAATAACTTCAATACATAAAAAAAATTACTACTACTACAAAAAAAAAAAAAAAAAAATAGAACATTGATAATAGATTTTTTTTACTTTTCATTAAAATACACTTAAAATTTCAGCTTCCTAACATTTAGTAACCAAGGATAACTGATGTTGATGCTGAGGGCCATGATTTGAATATTGGTGTTAAACTAGTTAACTGGTGGTGTTATGCAACACCACTTAAACAATTCAACCAGTAAAATATTTTTTGTCGCCATATACAACCAAAACTGAGTAAAAATATTTATATTATTTAAAATTGACAACACATGAACCATTAAAATATTTGCAATAAATACTGTATATTATATGATAGAAAAAAAAACACACGTGAATCGAAAATTTACTAAAACTTTATTATATATTACTAAAAAAAATGAGTAGAAAAAAATTATTTTGATAACATGTTCATAGTAGATTGCTTAACTTTTTTAAAAAAGTTATTAGAAAATTGTGCTTTATAACATTTATTGTCAGTAAATGATTTCGCTAACAAAATATTTTCTAGAGTTTTTGTCATCATTGATGAGCTGAACAGAGTCATATTTTTCTTAATCAAACTGAAAATACATTTGCATTCAGCACTGCTGTGAGGAATAGTCAATACAGCTTTTAATACTTTGCAAATCCTACCATATTTCAAAATTTCATCAATGGAACACATCTTTCCTAACATGGCAATGCACGAATTTGCATGTACCATAATAGGTATATTTTTGACATTGAAGTTCTGTGAACTGATTCTGTAATAAGTTCCAGGCTATATCATCATCTTCATCATTTTTTTTAAAAAATGGAAATTTTTCCACAAAAAAAGAAAAAGTTACATTGTAAGATTTTTTTTTTTTTTTTTAATTCACTACTCCTATTTTAAATGAAAGCAAAGTAAACTTTATTTAAATCTGAATTTTTCTCCTTTTAGAAAACTAAAGGTAGTTTCATTTTTTAAGCAACTGATAAAAAAAGTTCCTGTTAATAGATAATGTACCACTTGTTCTTCATTATTTAGATAAATTTGTTATCAAATAGATGAATATGATGAATAATAGATGAATGATTAATTTCGAAAATTTAAACTCAAAGTTCAGCAAATTTATTATTATTATTAAGAGAAAGCTTGCTAATGGTTATACTGGATCCTCTGCAAGCATCAGCTGAGAGACAGCTATCAAGTTTTCCTAACTTCAACATCATAATAATTGAAAATTCCACCCTCCCCCTCCTTCCTATTGGCACCAAATTCCAAATATATACTATAAGTTGCTTTGGTGGCTAGGCTGCTAAATTTAACAGATGACAAGAAACAGCCACTAAAAAAATTTACTTCTGCAATTTCTTCAAATATTTCTGAACACCATTTTTTCATTTAAAAAAAAAAAGAAAAAAAAATCAGAAGATTTCATCTTCTGATCAGAAAATCAGAAGGTAGAGTTGAAATTAAGAAGAATTCTGAAAAAATCAGAAGAGTTGGCAGGTATGCTACTACCATCCAAATTTTCTACTTTTTGTATTTTAATTATAAAATCACACACACAAACGGAAAGAAAGAAAGAAGAATTTTTTTAAATTATCATCTGAGATATACGATCAGAATGCAGTTTGGTTTTTCCAAACTAAATTGAATATATTCTTATCTTGTGCTTGAGCATTACTGTGAGGCAACTAAAAACAATACAATTTTTATTGCATGTTATTAGCTGCAATTTTAATTCCATTTTGTAAACAAAAATTAACTGAACCAGTTGAAAGTGGTTTTATCAAGAAAGGATGCATTTGATAAAGAAAATACGTGTACATACTAACCTATTCTTTAGAAGAAATTTTTGTAAAATAAAATAGCAAAATCGTCCGAAAAAAATAAAGTCTGATTTTATAGACACCAATGGGCCAAATAAAGCTATCTAAATAAGTAAAAAAGGCAATATTCTAAATGTTTTTCTCAACATTTTAAATCTGTTATTAAATTGGAAAACTGCGATAGAAAACAAGATTTTCTTATTTCTAAGTAGCATTTATTTCAGCTCGTTTATTAATTTAAATTTTTGGAATGAAGCATTTATACGAGGTTAGAAACAAATACAATTCACGCAGCATAGTGAACAAATCTACAGTTAATCGTTTGTGGTTCATACGACAGTTAAAGGGTTAAATGCCTTTAAAAACAATCAAAAATTGGACAAATATACTGTAAAGCATAAGGGTTATGGGTGGTAGCCAAACCAAAAATCAGTAATTAGTTTTCCACTGAAATTTGGATGTTGGTATCTTTGCACTACATTTATATTGAAAGAGTATTTTTTATTTTTTTTTCAAATGAAAGTTTTTACATATTTTAAAAATTGCATAAAAAACTTAAAAAATTTATACGGAAATATTAGATTGGGGTGGGTTAAAAAATTTGCAGTGCTGAGTTTTTTTTTTTTTTTTTTTTTTTTACAAAAATAGTAGCTGGGACTGGAAAATAGTCTCCTTTTTTCTGGTTTTCCTCTAAAATAGTCGCTTTTGAAGGTTTTTGGGCTAAAATAGTAGCCATAGTTGCCTGATGCTGAAAATAGTCGCTTTTAGTAGCATTTTAGTTGCAAATGGCAGCCCTGCAATTTGGTCTAGTTTAGGATTGATTTCAAGATGATAATTAGTAGAAATCCACCATGAATGTATTTCTTTTGAAATAGTGGTAGACAAAATAATAAGAAAAAATAGTTTCTAGTGGCAGCTTTGCATGTGTAACATTGAATTTGAATGGTAATTTTTAAAATCATTAATGTCATAATCGTAGTGTCATTACATTTTTTGTTTCAGAAAAACAGTTTTGATGCCATTCTATAATATTTAGATGTAAGATCTTATCTAAGTACATCCTGATCTACTCAATAGCATTAGCCTACTAAAATCCTCCCAAAATCAGCATATTTGGACACTTTAACGCTCGTATTCACGAATAACTTCGACCCCGAGTTAAGCCGAAAACCCGGGTCGA
The DNA here is from genome assembly GCA_963931845.1 of Maratus michaelseni. Lineage (NCBI taxonomy): Eukaryota > Metazoa > Arthropoda > Arachnida > Araneae > Salticidae > Maratus > Maratus michaelseni. The sequence continues at coordinate 286,325,179 of OZ007587.1, forward strand.
AATCTGAAATGGTATTCATGGTCTACCTGACTGGACCGGTTTGAAGCCGAAATCTAACGCTGGGTTCAGTAACTGGACCTGGCTTTACAGAGCGTTGAAGTTCAAGTTTTTCAACCGAGCATGCGTAGTTAACAAAAAACAAGACGAGAGAGCAAGTCTGGTCACATTTTACAATAATGGCGGCTTACGTACTGAATCAAGTGTTTGTGTATCAGATATAATAGAAGTTTAATACTATTATAAAACAGAAGAACAATATGCAGAGGTATGTAATCTCATATATATATATGTATTAGCTTCAATTTTTTTTATCTGGTTTGTTTATAATTATATATAAATCCTCTATATTTTATGTTCAACTGTTTGTTTACATAAATACGCATGGTCGCGAAGAATTTTATTTGCCATAAAAAACAGTCAACATTACATTAATGGCAGATAAATTGCTATTAAAATAAAAACTGTTGCATTTAAGGTTATTTGTTTTTGTAATTTTGATCTTAAAAAGAATTTATGAATGTATTTTAATAGTAGCGAAATAAATCTCGTATTTACGTAAGTTCTAATTAAAATTTGAGCCATCAGACTAATTAGCATTTTTCTTTAAGTAAAAAATACTTAGATTATGTTCAAGTATCCATCAACTCAATGTAGGTTTTCGATTTTGGTACTCGTAGAATATGGGTAAAAGTTAAATTTTGGGTCTTGTGTGAAAGATACACTATTATTATTTATGTACGATCTGTTATACAAATATAAGATTAGCTCTATAAATTAGATATTGTGGTTTAAAATTAAACAATATATCATCTGAGTTGTATTTATTTATTGAAGATTTTTAGTAGGTTTATTCCTTTTTTAAATCACGAATATCTTTACATTAATTAAACAACTCTATCATTGATTAACATTATACTATTGTTATTTCTGTTTTTGAGCTTTATGTTATATTTCCAGATTTTTGAGAAATTTGAAATATTTATTTAATTACATTTAAATTTCAATTGTGTTTTAATTTCAAAATTATATATAATTTAAAATATTACAATAGAAGTAAAGGGCTGAAATACATTGATAAAAAATTGTTCATTTTTAAAATAACACCAGGCAAAAAATCCAGAAACACCTTTATTTTAAAATAATGCTTCTCTTCAAATAAACGTTTTGTCACTTCCAATTTTGTCTATCATGACAGAATGGATATGACCTAAACCATTGATTGTATGGTATATAAAAAGTTATAATAGTTGTACATAATAAACTTTCAGAATCAAACTTACCCCCTCCCCCTTTTCCCATCATGTTTTCACATATACACATACTAGGGGTCAATCCAGAAAAAATTTGGGGCCTATTTAGATTCCCTTCACAAAAACCCATGTAATAAAACAGGGCCCTTCATAAAATTGCTGTTAATAAAACAGGCCCTTCACAAAACTCCTTTTAATAAAACAGGTCCCTTCACAAAATTCTATTCCACAAAAACATACTCTTCATTAATTATTTTTATTGTGTTAGCTTTTAAAATGTGTAATCTACTAACAAAACAAATTTACCAAAAAGTAAAACTTTAGAAGAAGGACTTAAAGAAGTTATTTTTAATAAATGCTTGGTTGAATTTGAATAACTGAATTTCCTCTTTTGTTACAAAATGTTTTTTTTTCACAAAAATATAATACATTTCACAAAAATAAACTTATTTTACTTTTCACAAAAATGCCCCCCTCCCCCTCTCCAAAAGAAAAAAAAACCCATGGATTTTTTTATTTTAGCTGGTAAATCAAAAATACTAATTAGTTTGATGTCTGAAATTTCATTTATGTAAATAGGAGTCATTTCACTACTGTTAAAATACATTCGTTATTCTTAATTTTTTTATAATGAAAATTTGAAAAAAAATAAATAACCTTAAATGCAAAATGTTATTTTAGTCATGTTTTATTATAATCAGCCCTTTTAATGTTGACAATTTTTTAAGGCAAATAAACTCTACTCTTCATGATCTTGAATATTTATGTAAGCAAATAATTAAACATATAATATATGAGTTGTATGTATAAATATAAACAAACCAGCTAAAAAGTTTGCAGATAATATATATATATATGAGATTACATACATTCTATTTTTAATACTTTAAACTTTTTTTTAATTTCTATATGCACAGAATCTTCAGTTACGTTTTAATTTACTTTAATTAACTTATGACACTGACCAAAAAAAAAAAAAAAAAAAAAAAAAGAAAGAAGGATAGATAGACGGAGAGATGCATGGGTAGGGTGGGGTAAATGGGGCACTTATTCTTCTCCACTAAGTCACATTAAAAAAATTTATATTCCTTAAAATTCGGTACTGTAAAATTATCTGAAATTATCGTTAATAAATTCAGATTGTTTTATCAGATTCATTATTCTCCCTATCTAGTCTAGAAATCTATCGCCATTCATTCATAAAAAATATTTAAAAAACCCTTTTTTTTTCTCTCTCTCTCTCTCTCTCTCATAAATAAAAAAATATTCAAAGGCAGTCAAGTGAATACCTTTGAACTTGTAAATCTGATAATGGAAAATTTCTTATACAAAAGGGCTGAGGGTGTGTATGCGTGGGGGGGGGGGCAAAAATAGAGTGGCAAAAAAAATCAACTTTTTGTAATATTTCACAGTTTTATGTCCTGGTAGTATACAGAATTCACTTACCATTGTTTAGAAAAGACTTTACTCGATTCTGTGTTGAATGAAAATTTATATAGTAGCCTTAAAAGGTTTAAAATATTAGTGTTCATTAAAATAACATCTAATAAAATAGCAATATATCCATCCATGGTAGACACTAAGTGACGTACCACATGGTATGTCGCTAAATAATAAACTAAAAACAAGTTTGGAGTTTATTATTTAGCGACTAGTTAAAATAAAATGTTTGTTAACCGATCGGAAGCGATAATTGAATGCGGCGTTGGAGCTCCTGAAAAACTTGGGTGCCTGGTGCCAGGGCACTGCTAAAACCACAAACACCACCTTTTAAGCAGCTCTGTTGATATTATTTCCTCTCTTTTGTTGTTGTTTTTGTCAATGTGCGTATTAATTACTATCTAATTCAATTATAATTAATCATTTTAATTAGATTGCTGAAAATAAAAACAATCAAATCAATACATCTGGATATCATTTAATATATATTGATTCGACAAAATAAAAATAGTACTAGAGGCTACTTTCTGGAATTTTTTCTTTTTCTCCATTTTAATATTTTCTTAATTAGAAATTGCTTAATTAATTACTAATTATAGCTATTAATAATAGAAATCAACATAATTGCTGTTGAAATAAAATTTTCGTTTTGATCAAATCAAGTTTTCGTTTAGCTAAGCAAAATTTTATTTGAAAAATAAACCATTAAAATTAACTTTAGCAATTAATACATTTCATATCCCTTTCTTAACTCACATATATGTTTAAAAGTAATAATAATACATACATACAATTTGAATAAATTGTTAAGAAAATATATTGAACTTTGTAAGAAATTAAAATAAGTTGATCTCCATATTTAGTAATTACAAGTTTTTATTTTGTGCATATATTTTGTAAAAAATAAAATAAGTACTACGTTTAATTTCCTTTTTTTTTTCCAGCATTTTTCTTCCATAATATAAACAAACAATATAGCTTCAATGCGAAACCGAAAACGTCATCTGATTTTTTTAACCAATTAGCACGCTTTATTCAACAGGGGTCGAGTAACTCCGAGTTGGGTAATTTTTCATCCGAAGTAGACGGTGAATATGAATTTTCAACTCTGGGTTGAAAACCTCAACCTGGGGTTACTGGACCGTCGGTTCAACTCTCGGTCGAAGTTATTCGTGAATACGAGCGTTAAACCTATTGGGTAATATAATTTGTAATCGTGTCCAGTGCCAATTCACTAAATAGCAAACATGATTTGCCGCTAACTCAGCGCTTTGCGACAGCTTTTTATATTCTCAATTCCCAGTAATTGTGATATTTTAGTATTTGACGATATGTATGGATGTGATTTACTACTCTAATTTCTTTAGATTAAGCATCTCATTTTACAAGAGACTTTATCCTATTTTTAAAATAATACTAACTTTTCAATCACGAAACATCCACATCTGTTCCAGAAAATGAATAATACCTCATGTAATAAATGGTCAATTCCACAGAAAAGTCTCATTTTGAGGGGAAAATAAAAATTATAATATGTTTAATTTAAGGGTATAATTAGAAAACTTGGTATTTTTATGTTGTATAATAAAATCTTAATAAAAAGCCATTCTAAATTACTGTATACAAACTAAGTTAAGAACTATTATTGTCTTTGTAAAGTCAATGTTACGTCAGTTACATAATAAAAGTTACGTCAGTTACATGTGTAAATGCCATTTTTCTTTTTTATTGTTCAGAAATTAATTAAACAAGTTACTGTTATAATTTGTCATTACTTAGTGTTGTTGAGAACATTAAATCACTTTTTTTAACGGGTTAGTTTTGATAATTTTTTCACTTCAATGAAGGCAGAAAAAATGTTTGTCTGTTTTACGTTACATCAGTTACAGGATTTTGAATTGCAATTTTTGTGATTAAAAGAGAGATTGAAATAATCTGCAGGTATTTGGGTATTAAGTCCTTAGTAAGAAATATTTTAAATTGTAAAAATTTGTTCTAGCTTTATTAGTAAATTTTCTGCACAGTTTTGAAAACAAAATTCGATGATCAAGTGTTACGTCAGTTACGATGGAATTGACCAAATATACTAATAAAAATGTAAACTCATACTACGAAACTTGAATCCAAATTACACGTTCAACGTTTTTATAATTTTCGTTTGAAAAAAAGTTTTAGTAATCATTTTGTAGTAGTTAAAAGGTTACTTGCATCAATTAGTTACTTATAGTTAACTTGTATAATTTTTCATTTATTTCAACAGAATACTAAAATCACCCAAAAATAACTTATTTGGCCAATAAAATATTGGAGCAACATAGTGTGAATTGCTTGAATTTTATTATTTTGTTATTCTTTCAAATATAGTTGCTAGGCAATGGATAAATGAAAATGTGACGAAAATGAAAATGAATGCATTTTAAAATTTGTAAAAAAGCATAAAATAAAATGTTTTATATAATTCGAACAGATGTATAAAATTACACTAAAAGTTATACACCTAATTTTAAAAATCTGACAAATGTATTAACAAAATTTCAAATTAATTGGAATTATTTAAAACCTGACTTGATAACTTTTAGTCTTCATAACTTACCGTTTAAATACATTAATCAAATGTGCCATTTTCTTTTCAACAAATGGTAAATTTCAAAATCATCTGAATTCACATAGGAAAACATTATAACGTAAAAGAAAATGTTCTATATTTTTTGAACGAATGAACCAAATGTAACCAAAAGCTATACAGCTAATTCCGGGTACATCACCAACATACCTGCTTAATTACAAGCTAATCAGATGATTTTTGCAGCAGTTATCATGGAACAGACAAACAAAGAAACAGACAGAAACCAAAAACTTTTTGCGTCCCCACAGTGAGCGTTCACTGACCAAATGGCAATAAATTCTATAATTTCATTTTCTTGAAAATATATGAGTATTTCTTTTTGTTAACATTGTTTTAATGAGATAATGTTGGTAAGAAGCAAATTAATTTTGCACTAACTTTTCTGGTAATGTTAAAAAAATGACTTAAAAAATGAGTCGCTATTCGACAAATGGTTATTAAAATAGTCGACCGAATAGAATATCTGGTTTGAGTTCTGAATCAGCAGGATATTTGGCAGGAGCTGGATATTCGATGCATCCCTATTAAGCACCTTAAAAACTATTTTTCAATTTTAAAGAACTTTAAAGAAGTCTGTAAACACCCTTGATTATTATAAAGAAATATGCAAATACAAAGCAATTCATGCCTAGCTTTTTTTTTTCATTAATTTTAAAAGTTTCTGGTGAAAGAACTCAACCTATAACTAAATCATTTTTAAAAAGACATGAACCATTCTTATTAAAAATTTCCCTTTTTAAAATAATATATATAAATATATTACCATAGGATCAGTTGAAATATCGATAAATTTATATCCATATTTTTGAGCTAAAACATATCGCTCATCAGCTATTTTTTCTGGATCAGCTAAGTAGCCTCTATTTTTTGGATTGGTATAAAAAGTTACTGCATCTTCAGGAGGCAACTTGCGATGAGGTATAGGCACACCTAGATAAATTCAAATACAAATTAATCATTACTAATGAATTTATGACAACGTATAAACACAAGAACTTAAAATTACATTGATGTGTGTTAATTAATAAAAGCTTACACATTGAAATTAAAAAGACATTTAAAATCAAACATTAAAACAAAAAAAATAACACATTGATATCGAATAATAAAATAAATTACAGTTGATGCTTCAAGTTTTATACGAGCTCATCATCAGTACAAATATCAATCTAAAACCAAAGCTGTTGTTTACACATCTTCACATTCAAAATTAAGCCTTTAAAATATTAAATCACCAAGGAGTATATGTCACAGTAGGACCACATTTTTTAATGGCTTCATGTACATGCTTCATTTAGTGAAGATTTCTGTAATCTTGTAAACAGACTTTCTAGGGAAATTCTACTTTTAAAATTATTGCAGTTAGATTTAATTATTTTAATATTTCCAAAATTTAGAATGCAGTTGATATCTATTGAATGATTAACAAGTTTTAATTGTAAACTGTCACATTTGTAAGCATGTTTATTCTCTTCTCAGCATATGCTTTATGATCGTTCAGTTTCACCAATATAAATACAGTCACAACCTTTACAGGGGATACTGTAAACTATACCAGTATTCTGTAATAGGGGGATTTTAGGCCTGAATTTGGATAACATATTTTTCATAACATTCTGAAGTTTAAAATCTGTGCCAATATTAATTGATTTGAATAAATTAGATTTTTTTTTCTGACAATTTTTTATAATATGGCTTCCATTCCATATCTATATAAAATAACATATATTAAGAGGCAAAGCAAATAATTAGATTACAGACGTATCAATATATTTATATTTCATCTAGATCAGCGTTTCTTAAACTTTGTGATCTTGTGGACCCCCCTTCGATGTAATATGGATTTCAAGGACCCCCAACAAATTTTTTTCTTAAAATAAGCAAAGAAACTATTTTAATGCATACACATTATTTTCTTTTCATTACACATAATCTGTGTTTAGCTTACAACTTTGAAAAAAATCAGTTGCAATAAGTAAAATAATACATTTTAAGACAGTTAAAAAATACATACTAGTTTTTTTTTTTTTTTTTTTTTATCTATGATCGTCCATAATGTAACATAATAATTACTTGCACTATCCATTTAAACAGACATTAATTTATTTTAAAACACATTAAAGAGCAGTGTACATGTCCAAAAGCTTCCAAAACACTTTTAAAATTACACAAAACTACTCAATATGTTAAAAGTTGTAAAAATATTTTCACCTCTTGTTCTCGAGGTATCCTCAGTTACTGATGTTATATTTCTTCTTCGTCAGTCAATCCATTGAAAATCCTCATTTTCCCTTTTTCTAACAACATATGGCGCCATCTATTACCGTTTTTTGCATGGATCATATCATTGCATCTTTCTGAGATTGATGTAAATATTTCTATGGCTTCCCTTTGTAATGCATAGCTTAAACTATTATAATTGGTTAATTTTTCGACATTATTGAAGTCTATTGCAATTGGAGATTTGTTGTTTTATCTGGCTACTGCAGTGGTTGATTTATTTAAGTTTATATCTCTTCTGCGTTCTTTCTTCAATTTTCTTTTCTGTTATACCTAAATATGAAATAGCTTTTCCTTCATTATCATTGAAACTAATCTTGTATATACCTGATGTCTGTTGATAATTAAATTTCTCTGTGTTTGTACTGATTAATTTGAAAATCGATGGATCTGGGGTGATGGGAGTACTTATTCCAAGTTTTTTTAATTCTCCATTTATAAAGGGGATTGCCCTAAAATTAAAAAGAATAATGTCAAAAAATTAGCCAATTATAATAATTTAAACTATGCATTACAGAGAAAAGCTATAGAAATATTTACATCAAACTCAGAAACATGCTATGATATGATCCATACAAAATTTGATAAAAGATGGCGCCATATGTTGTTAGAAAAAGAAAAAATGGGGGTTTTCAATGGATTGACTGACGAAGAAGAAACATAACATCAGTAACTGAGGATGCCTTGAAAACAACAGGTGAAAACATTTTTACAACTTTTACCATATTGACTATTTTTGTGAAATTTTAAAAGTGTTTTTTGAAGCATTTGAACATGTACACTGCTCTTTGACGTGTTTTAAAATAAATTAATGTCTGTTTAAATGGGTAGGGCAAATAATTATTACACATACTACTATTTGTTATGAGGAGGTTGCTGTTGCTTTTTTTGCTACCTAGATTTGCAAAATCTGGTTCAATGTTTGAAACATGCATCCACAAGTCTGCTTCGACATGCAGTCGATTTTTACATATGCTTTTTTATGTGTACAAGACTGGAGAAGGTCTTTCACACAAATACATGGTGCATAAGGGAAGCAATTGCTTGATAGCTTATTCTGCTAGTTCTCCACCTACATACTTATCTCTCATGCACAACCAAAAATTAAGAAAAACAATTTTCATGGAACCATCGCATATGATGATTCCGCAAGTTGTTCCTGCTGTAAGAATGTCAAAATTTGGATTTCACTAATATCTTGGGAATGAAATGGATTCCTCAACCACTCATTTTTTCACTACAATAGAGGAAAATAATGTCTGAAAGTTTCTTTCATGTGCTAAGGGGTACAACAAAATTTTCAATAATGTTAGGGAAAATTGCCTCCCCAGAGGTTTGCAAGAAACCGAATAACATTGGGAATGATTCAAAAATATTATTTTCAAGTTGATTGTTGCAGACTTCAACTTTTAAAATACTCATTTAATGTAATTCAAATCTCCTAAAAAAACACCTTTTAAACATCTTAAATCATAAAATAGCAGAAACTTGTATAAAAATAGAATAACTTTTAGTCTCCATTTCCTCGCTATAGGGTAATTGGGTATTAATTTCTCCCAACCCCTATATTTTTTAACAAAGATTAACAAGAATAATTTTTTTTCATTATATAAAATTATAAGGTTACTCATTATCACAAACATATTAAATATGGTTTTAATAACCAATTTGTTTTAATGCTTAATGTTTAAAGGATTAATGTTTTTGGTTCGTATTAAAAAAATTAGGCTAGCAGGAAAATAATTTTTGTTGTTTTATTTTAGCCATAACATATTAATCGACAATAATCATATTTGAATCCATATTTATTTTCAGTTATTGTTCCAATCGGTCCCCTAGAAACAAACAATGAGTTAAACTTGAATACAGTTAAATTTTAATGTTAAAAAGTGTAAAAGATATAATTTTCAGGCATAGATATATAAGCGAAAGCTCTAAAGTTCATTTAGATGTGCAAATAAGTTCAGTTCCTGCAATTTTATGCAAATCACATTTAATATGTGATGTTTAATACACGACTTTTGTCCACTCCCTTGAAATGCATCTATTAACCGGGTTCGATTGTATGTTACTTTTCAACAGAAAAGATAAAACTGATTTTAGAAATATAGCTACAGAGTATTTTTTGTAATTGCATTAAAATATTGTGTTGTAATGAATCAGGTTGGGTTGATTTTAAACAGAATTCCAAGGTTTGGGTTAGTACAACCCATGCAGGACTCTAATGCGGATAATACAGCATTGCCATAAAAACAAAGTAAGAAACAAACCCTAGAAGTCAGTTTTATTTTTTATTAAAAATTACTTGCTACATTCATCATTCTTTTTACTATTATTATTTACAAAATTCAATGAATATTCTGAGGCATAATTTTTAATAAAAAACTGTAATTTAGTATGCATTTCTCCCTTTAATTGGAAAAGACCTCATAATTAAAGCAAAAATTTTTAAGATAGAGAAAATAAAAACAAACATTCAAAACACTGAATTGTTTTGCTATCAAAGTTTTGCAGATTTTTTTCTGCTAACACAGAGCTGCCAACTGCTACGAAAAAATCGTAGTTACTACGATTTTGAGCCAGAAACTACGATGCTACGAAAATCTGTCTAAAACTACGATTTTCTGCAAAAAAAAAGAAACGCGAATTTCGTCACAGGATCGCGCAAAGAAACGCGAATTTTGTGAAAGGATCGCGAAAAAACCACATATTTCGTCAAAAAATCGCGAAAAACTATAAATTTCGTCAAAAGATCGTGAAAAAACGGCAAATTTTGTCAAAGGATCGCGAAAAAACCACATTTCGTTAAAAAATCGCGAAAAACTATAAATTTCGTCAAAAAATCGTGAAAAAACGGCAAATTTTGTCAAAGGATCGCGAAAAAACCACATATTTCGTCAAAGGATCGCGAAAAAAACCCACATATTTCGTCAAAGTATCACGAAAAAACGACAAATTTCGTCAAAGTATCGCGAAAAAACGGCAAATTTCGTCAAAGTATCGCGAAAAAACGGCAAATTTCGTCAAAGTATCGCGAAAAAACGGCAAATTTCGTCAAAGTATCGCGAAAAAACGGCAAATTTCGTCAAAGTATCGCGAAAAAACGGCAAATTTCGTCAAAGTATCGCGAAAAAACGGCAAATTTCGTCAAAGTATCGCGAAAAAACGGCAAATTTCGTCAAAGTATCGCGAAAAAACGGCAAATTTCGTCAAAAGGATCGCGAAAAAACGGCAAATTTCGTCAAAGGATCGCGAAAAAACGGCAAATTTCGTCAAAGGATCGCGAAAAAACGGCAAATTTCGTCAAAAGGATCGTGAAAAAATGGAAATTTCGTCAAAGGATCGCGAAAGAACGGCAAATTTCGTCAAAGGATCGCGAAAAAACGGCAAATTTCGTCAAAGGATCGCGAAAAAACGGCAAATTTCGTCCAAAGGATCTCGAAAAAACGGCAAATTTCGTCCAAAGGATCGCGAAAAAACGGCAAATTTCGTCAAAGGATCGCGAAAAAACGGCAAATTTCGTCAAAAGGATCGCGAAAACACGGCAAATTTCGTCAAAGGATCGCGAAAAAACGGCAAATTTCGTCAAAGAATCGCGAAAAAACGGCAAATTTCGTCAAAGGATCCCGAAAAAACGGCAAATTTCGTCGAAGGATCGCGAAAAACGGCAAATTTCGCCGAAGGATCGCGAAAAAACGGCAAATTTCTTCGAAGAATCGCGAAAAAACGGCAAATTTCGTCAAAAGGATCGCGAAAAAACGCCAAATTTCGTCAAAAGGATCGCAGACAAATGACAAATTTCGTCAAAAGATCGCAGAAAAATAACAATTAGTGCCGGGAGTGGATTCCCCCTCCCCCCCTTGTTGTAACCTTTCAGAAAATTTGTTGTGAATTTCAGAATTTTTTTTTTTTTTTTTACTCAGAATCACCCCTGATTCATATACACATGTGTTTAATTGATTAGTATTTGTTCGCTTAAAATTTACAGCATAACAAAACAGCCACAAACCAACCAACCAACCAACCTCCAGATAAATTTGAATTTGGTGTGCTACTATTTCTCATTTTTAAAGGTTGGCAGGTCTGCTAACAGGATAAAACTTTGCTCATAATTTTAAAGATTTTTTACTTATAGAAGAATAAATGAAAATCTAACAGAAAAAAGCTGATAATTTCCAAACTGTATTATTATACAGGGTAATTTTTCAAAAAAGTGGAATCATCAAATTAACCCCTTAATCGTCGTGCCGGAGACATTCACGGGCAGCGTAGATTACGCCTATTTTATTGAGATTGTTTGATTCCCACCAGTTTTTTTTAAATAGTATTATTGGCTTTATTCTTGCATTATTTTATCTGCCTATTAAATAAGACGGACATTTCTACTTAAAAAACTGGTGGTAATCAAGCAATCTCATTTTTTAAAAAGTAGCCTACACTAAAAGGGCGCGACGATTAAGGGGTTAAGCTGATAGACGAAAATGTTACACCAATTTTAAATTCTACTCATAAGGCTTTGTTTCTTTAAGTTTTTGAAGTTCAGAGAAAAAAACGTCCATTATATATATATATATATATATATATATATATATATATATATATATATATATATATATATATATATATATTCTTTTCTTTTCATACAGACAGTAACAATTTATTATTGGGGAACAAAAGAAATTGGCTTCAGTGATATTTAAAATTTGGATTGTCAAAATAAAATTACACATACTTCATTCAAATATTTGTTAATTTAAAGATAGAGCAGATTTAACCAAAAAAGATAAATCTTAACCAATCTCATACACACATTTGATGTTAGTTTAGAACAACTTTTATTTTACTAAAATGTTCAATGATCAACAATAGTTTCAGAGCTTTTAAGATAAAAAATGAATGAATTTTTTTTTTCCCAATTTGTTTAAAATCATATGGTAAAATAAAATCAAATGTTATAATATTCATTACATCCAATAATAATAAATCATTTGCATTCATCTGATATGAAACACTGGGTATCTGATATTATATACAATATATAGCAAAATGAAGCATCTTTTTAATGTTAAAAAATCATACTCATATAAATAAAAACATACCTCTACGGAAAAAAGAATCAGGATTAACAAGAGCTATGATGCTGTCGATGTCATAATAAGCATTGATAATAACACCACCATTTCTTTCAATTGCAGCAATTACAGTTTCTTTTGCGTGCTGAACCTCAATGTTAATTTTTGCAGTAAACTGATCTGCACCCTGTTAAGGATTGAAGAATAAATTAAGTATTAATTCTAGCTCATATAATTTTTTATTATACTGAGTATTTTAGTATTTTTGCAAAAAAGTGGAATCATCAAATTGAGCTGACAAAATGTTGCACCAATCTCAAATTCTACTCATGGGGCTTTGTTTCTTTAAGATATCTTAAACAACACATAAATGATAAATTTTAATATGTTTCAATAGGAGCATAAAATTTTCCTGTTTGAAAATGCCTTTTGTGACAAACAATTTTTTAAGAAATATCAAAATTTTTAACATTTTATGTATCATATACGATAAATTAGTTTTCAATAATACACACAATGCACAATATTTAAAATTGTATTTACAAATGTAATTGTTAAGCGCTAAATTTATTTGCATTTAGAATTTTCACTCTTTTTTTTTTTAAATCTTTCAAGGCATTTAAAATATATTTTAGGCAAACTTTAACATATTTTACATATATTTTTAAACTTTTTTTTAAAAAATTTTTGGTTAGTTTTAAAAGTAATTAAATTTTTTTTTAACAATCTAAATTGAGTCTGTATAATGCATAAATACCATATTGTCTTAAACAACAGTTTTCATTCAACAAATCTTAATCATCTTAAGTTAAATATTTAGCAAAAGAAAATATTTTCCAAACTCTAAAAAATTTTAAGGTAATTTTTTAAAACTATTTTTTGTTTTATTTTTAGTATATTTTTTAAAATGTTTAGATCAACCACAACCAAGTTTAATGTCCTTTTATTTTTATTTGATGACAGTTTTGTACCAATGGCGATAGTTTTATAAATTACCACAAAGAGACATTTCGAACAATGAAAATTTCCTATTCATAATTGAAACAGTGTCTCCTTCTTCCACTATTGTATTTGATAAATATTCAATCCTATATATGATGATGATAGTTCTATATATGACCAAAACTTGGAAAGTTATAATATGTTGAATTTTATGAATTTTCAGGCACTAAAAATATGTTTTTCTGTTTTTAATGCCAAAAAAAACACCCAAAATTTTTTTAATTCAAAGTATCATAACTCAGTAAGTTCTTCTCACAGAAGAATGGAATTTTTACTGTTTTACTAATTAGAGAATGGAGAAAGTTTGTATAAATATAACTTATAGGACACAAAAACTGCATAAAAATTAAAATTTCATAACTTTTTTTAAAAATATATTTTTTGACATAAATGGATTTTTATATGATGAATAACAAACACCATTTGAAACATTTTTTTAATTGAAACTATACCTCTAAAACTAACAATTTAAGAATTAGTTATTGATCAACGATAAAAACCCTGCATATATGTGTGCTTGTTTGTCCATGTCCTGTAAAAGAGATGAATCTGTTTTGGTAATTCTATGTTGATTTAAGTGAGTATGTTTTCCAAATGACTCCATGAAATTTTTAATATGTTGAATTTTATGAATTTTCAGGCACTAAAAATATGTTTTTCTGTTTTTAATGCCAAAAAAAACACCCAAAATTTTTTTAATTCAAAGTATCATAACTCAGTAAGTTCTTCTCACAGAAGAATGGAATTTTTACTGTTTTACTAATTAGAGAATGGAGAAAGTTTGTATAAATATAACTTATAGGACACAAAAACTGCATAAAAATTAAAATTTCATAACTTTTTTTAAAAATATATTTTTTGACATAAATGGATTTTTATATGATGAATAACACCATTTGAAACATTTTTTTAATTGAAACTATACCTCTAAAACTAACAATTTAAGAATTAGTTATTGATCAACGATAAAAACCCTGCATATATGTGTGCTTGTTTGTCCATGTCCTGTAAAAGAGATGAATCTGTTTTGGTAATTCTATGTTGATTTAAGTGAGTATGTTTTCCAAATGACTCCATGAAATTTTTAATACAAAATTAGTTTAGCCACGAAAGATATAAATACATAATTTTTTATTTAAAAAAATAAAATTATCAAATATTGGGATGTAAATCTGCAGACAGAATAAAAAAATCTATCATGTACATATGCCATTTATAGGTGTAAGTAGTTTGCCTAGTACAAGATTTAGGCAAAGATGCTTGCCTAAATTTTTTAAAAGAAGTCAAGAGAATCAAGCAAGAACTGAGCACAGCAAGAAGATTTCTACTTATAACTTGTATCATAACTAAAATTATTTTAATATAAAAATCAATAATTTTTTTTTTTTTTACAAAATTGCTATTATTTTACACAGATAAAATGTAATTTATTAACCATAAATATACATATTAAACACGCATACACAACATAAACATAGCCATAGTAGAGTGCCTTTTATAAGCTGACTAGAAAAAATATAACAAATTCACATTCAAATTATTATTCAAAATGCAGGAGCTACACATACAGGCTATACAAGGTGATTCAGAGAAACTTTAAGAAATGGTTGTGCACACAAAAACAAACAATTTTTGTATAGGATACCGGAGTAACAGTCCATTTTTTATACCTAAAAATACAGGGTGTCCCTCTCCAATCCAAACATACTTACTGTTCATAACTTTAACTAAAATGAAAATATTTGAAAGTAATTTTTCAAAAGATCTGTGTGAAATGTAATGATATCATGAAAAGTGAAGGAAGTTTGTAGCATTTTGTTAAGTGAAGCCATATAAACTGTCAATTACAATTGAAAATAAGGATCATCTAATTCAGCACTATTCGGATAAGGATGGTAGCCACTTCTACCATTTTTCTTGATCTCCTTACATTTCCCACAAAGAAAGATCAATCAGTTTATTAAAATAACTTCTTTATTGTTAAAGTTATGAATAAAAATCTGAATTTGAATAAGACCATATTTTTGACTGAATAAATAGAAACCTTGATTTCCTATATAAAAATTTTTGAATATGCATTACCACCTCTTAAAGTTTGTCCAGTCTTTTTTAAATACCCTGTATACACGTGCATTCATACACACATCAAATGGTTGATGTATGTATAGCTCATGTATTTTGAATAGTAATTTGAACCCAACAGCAGAAACAGAGCAGCACGGCAGCAGGTGTTGCACATTATTTTAGACCTTACAGATTAATGTAACAATTTAAAAAGGAAATGCCTTGGCTTTAAAAAAATGCTAAAATTGACTTTGTTTCTAGATTATTGTAGTTATAGCTTTTCTACTGTATTTTCTTTGCAAATACAAATTTTGCTCATATTATGGGTTACTACTATTTCTAATGATAGTAGGCTTTGTTCGACATTGTTGGACGGCAGATAAATTTTGGTTTGCTGCCGATGGACACAGAAAATTCTGCTACTACGAATTTGAGTGTAAATTGGCTACTATCTATTTTCTAATCAACTAATCATGCAAACTTACCTCATCTGTTAAATGAACTCCAAAATGTCTATCATGTGGATCTATTCTGTATAGCTTAGTGTTACAAATAGTAGTAAGATCAATAGGTTGAGATGCATCAATTCGCCCTGTATCAACCATGAGTTGAAGATCTTTAAGACTTAAAGGAGGATATTGTCTTTTATACCTAAATTTTTAAAATTTGAAAAACTTAAGTCTATGTATGTATTAATATATATGTTATAAGATCCTTGGGGAAAAGAATTTAGAATAAAAAAATTAAAGCTTGGTCTAAAGCAAACTATTTAAATAGATGAAATTGTAAAAAAATAATTCCTATTAGATATATACTTAAAACATGTTTTATGAAACATTTAAATGAAATAACACAATATCATTTTCAAGCATTACAATGTAATAAAAAGTTAATAGAATTTTTTTTTTTTTAATTCTTTTAAAAAACTATTCACAATTTAAAGCAAAAATTGAGCCATAATTTATCAATGCTAATCTACCATAAGTGGCAGGTATTTTTCACCAGTAATATGATACTAGGAAATAGGACTCTACAAATTGATTAACGTTATCTAACTGATTTAGTATTTCAAAGAGAAAATCAATATGTAGAACTATTTTGTTGAAAATTTTTGATGAAAAAGAAATTAGCTTAGTTTAAATTCTTGGTATTTTCCCCCCAAAACAAAAAATATCAAGAAGGCAATCTAAATTAACAGCTTGTTTGGGTTTTTTTAGCCAAAATTATTCAATTAAATAGCTTTAAATATTGATTTTCTTTCTGAAATGCTAAACCAGACAGATCAAAATTAGAAATGGGGTCAGCAATGAAATTATTTTAAACTTATTTAAAGATTAAGAAATTCTTTCAAAGTGAATTAATGAACAACTTTTAACCTCTACATAAATTTCAGAATAATATCAATGCTGAACTCATTTCTCAGCAGTAATAAAGAAATGGATATACAAATTAACACGTTCACTACCAGGTTATAATTAAATCACTCGAACCATGTCCTATCAGACTCTCTTGTGCATGACATTCAGTACCAAGGACGCATATGTGGCATTGCTTGGACGCTCATTTGATAGAACGCTGGCACCACATATGCATCCGTCATCCCATTTTACAAAATTTAGCACCATGTGTTAAGAATGCCTGTAGAGCTTCTAACTTTGATCAGGAATGTTAAATGAAGTTTGTGTTAACTTGTTAAGTAGGAAATAGTTGTGGTTTTTGATTTGAGGTTTTATTTGTTTTGCAATGTCAGATAGTGTCGAAGCTGACTCTAGTAGGGAAAAATGAAAACGAATGGCATCTTTAAGTAAAAAGAAAGCTCTCACGGATTCAGAAATTGAAGAAGTATTGACATGGAGTGACGCTGATGATTCAGATAATGATGCTGATTTTAATATGGAAGACAATGGTGAAAGTAGTGACACTGATAATGAAGCTGAATCTCTTCAAAATATTTGGTGTCAATCTTCACTCAATTTTCGATTAGTGATAGTGACAACGATTCTGACCAAGGTATTGTTACAAACCCTCCAGGAAATAACGCCAAAATAAATTGGACTTCAATTCCAAGTATCAGGAATATTATGTTTATGGGAAATCCTAGCATTCACAAACTGGTACCGGTAAGTGGACTAGAAAACTAAATACTTAATTTATATTACCTTTCTAAATTATGTACTTTTCTATATGTTATGCAACTAATAATTCTAAACTCTGCTTGTTATTCTTTCAATCAATTCACAAGAAAACTTTTGTGCTTTTTGAAAATCAATGAGGGTGGGGTAAATAATTTTTACTGGCTGGCGACTATATTTTTTAAAATTTGTAAAGTCATGTATATAAGACTGTATCAATTTATGTACTGGGTGTAAGCACATTTTGTTTACAGACCAAAATCATTAAAATGTATGCTAAAAGTTTTTGAATTTTTAGACAGTTAATTATTTACAACTGAAGTACCAACAACGCCACATGTGTGTCTTCACAATATTTTTTAATTTTTCAAATAATTCTTTGTCAAAATGGTTAAAAAATATTTTTTTATGGCTTAAGGAAAATGTTTATACTAAAACAGAAAGTTGGGTTTTTTATTGTGTGAGAATGATGTTACATGGTAACAAACGCGTTAAAGACCAAAGGACGCACGCATAAGTGACATCTGTGAAATGTCAAATGAGTAACCAAGTGATGTCACGTGTGTGTCCGCAATAGCAAATTATTTCACAGTGTGGAATATTTTATCTTAAAAGGCTTAAATTACACTGATGCCCAAAAATTAAAGGGCAGTGACCGATTTTTTCGATTTTCTACTGAAATTCTTTACGAATTGTCCTTGAACTTCAAGAATGTAAAGAACATGTTTGACTTCATAATTTTCAGTAAAGATTTTGTCGCAAGCCAATTAGAGGGGACAATAATAATTTTAATAATAAAATAATATTTGCAATCCCCCAAGTAACAGAAAATGCTCAAAATGGCCCATCACTGTAGCAAATGACTATGTAGGTCCTGTTCAACATTTGTGCAGGGCCTGATCAACTCTATGTGGGACCCGGGGCACACAGGCCATGTCAGGGCCCATTACTCAAGAAAATTTCATTATAAATATGGCAAACAGCTTTATGTGCAGTTTTAAAATTTAAACCACAGCTTTAAGAAAAAGGAATATATTAAAGACAGATATAAAAATGCATTAAAAAATTATGGGAAGGTAAAATTGTCTGCACTATATGATATTTAGAGTGAGTAAAAAGGGGGGTACTTAAGGGTTTGAATGAAATATATGTTTGGTGTAATATCCGTTTTAATCAGAATTTTGAAATTGATATTGCATTTCATTGTCGTTAGTGAAGAACTCTGAGACAATTTAGTTTACATGAATGGAAAAAAATCATTTTTTCTATAAATTATAAATGGAAATTTTCATTAATTTGAATCTTCAGAGAGTGGACAAAATGCATGTTGGGGCCACCAGAAAATGAGGGACCGTGGCACATGCCCCATGTGTCCCTGTGATAATCAGGTGCATTTGTGTAAGCATAGCACGTATATTCGTGAAGATATTAACGTTCCTGTGAAAAATTAAAAATTTTTTTTTGTTTATAGCCTACAGAGTTTTCAACCGAATTTAACACCACTTTCCGAAAACTTGACAAAAAAGTGTAGAAATAGTATACTGCACTTGAAATATTAATATATTGAATATTCAATGAGATATGGGTATTTGAATGAAATAAATTTTAAATGTGCATGTGCGAACTACAGCAAAAATTTTTTGTCATGATTTGGTAGTCAATACTATAAAGCAACTCATATAAAAAGACCAGTCAAATATCATGAAAACTCAAAAAGATACAAGCAATACAGTGAGCTATTTGATAAATTGGGGAGGAAATCCCATATAATCCTATGGGATTTCCTCCTCAATTTATCAATTATTGCTGTAACTTTTTGAGTTTTCACGATATTTCACTGGTCTTTTTATGAGTTGCCCTATAGTATTGACTATCAAATCATGACAAAAAGTCTTTGCTGTAGTTCACACATGCACATTTAAAATTCGTTTCACACAAATACCCATCTCATTGAAAAATAAACTTTTTATATAAGTTGCTCTATAGAATTGCCCATATGCTAAATACCCATATGTCATCAAATAGTCAATATATTCATCTTTTAATTGCATTATACTATATTTACTGTTCTTTGTTAAGTTTTAGGAAATCAGTGTTAAATTTGGTTGAAAACTTTGCATGTTGTAAAAAAAAAAAAGTTGAATTTTTCACAATCACAGAAACATTTTCAAGAATATGCGTGCTATTCTTACACAAAAATGTTGAACAAGACCTACATAATAATTTGCTACAGTGACGGATCATTTTGAACATTTTCTGTTTCTTGGGGAAATGCAAATGTTATTTTATTATTAAATTTATTATTACCCACTGAATTGTCCTCGGGACTAAATCTTCTCTGAGAAACAGGAAGTCAAACATGTTCTTTATATCCTCAAAGTTCAAGGGCATTTCAGGCATTTCCTCATGAATTTTAGTAGATATTCGACAAAATCTCTAAAATCGAAAGTGTTCGGTCACTGCCCCTTAATTTCTCGACATCAGAGTATATAAAAACTAGAGATAAACCGAAGTTTTGGTTTCGGTTTCAGCACAAAATCGGAGTTTCGCCAAATATTCGTTTTCGACAAAAGTGCTGCCAAAATTTCAGCTTGACTGAAACTATCTGTATTTCGTATTTCAAAATCTCGTTCCTTCTTTCAGAAATTTTCAACTTTACTCATTGATATGAGTTCTATCGGCTAATTAGTTATTATTAAGTAATTAGTTATTATTAATTATTTGTTGTTAATTAATTAATAATTATATGCAGTTATGTCTGTATTAATCAGTTTTCAAAAAATTTGGACACTTTCAGTTTCGGCTGAAAGTGGGAAGATCACCGAAATTCGGTTCTGGTTTCTGTTTATCTCTAATTAAAACTACTATGGAAAGAATTATTTCTTGTTATAGGTACTGTCACAGTAACTAATACAATTAAACTTTATACTGTGTCAATAGCTAAAGTTAGTGCTGTCTACAGAGCTACTAAATGAAGAAAGTGGCTATTAAAAAATTATCTACTAATGGCTATATTTATTAGTGATGGGCACTGGCTACAAGACTGCTAAAGAAAGAAAGCAGCTATTAAAAAATTATCTACCAATGTGAAATTTTTCTGCATGCCATTAACAATTCCTTATCCACAATATGCTGATACTGACATATATTTTTTTGGGATATTTAATTTTATATAAATATTAAAAGGAATTGGCCATGATGTCTTACACTAACGCACCTTTAAAAAAAAAATGATTATAAAAAGAAAAAAAAATCGCCAAACTTTGAGGATTTTTTCCCTTAATGGTAACATGGCTATTATGCTTCTATTAAGCTATTGGTTTGGCATGGGATTGGAAAATGTGACAATTAAAAAGTCTCCTAACATTGGTGCATGAGTGTAACACCTCTTTTCGAAGGAACTTTTTTAAAGCTTATCATTCAGCACTTTTAACTAAAAAAAAAAAGGAAAGTCTTAAAAAGTGGCCACTAATGAAATTGTTACTACTAGTCACTGGCAACTAATGAAATTTTCCAGTTTTGCCTTTTATCAATAAAACACAAAGTAAAGATACTTTTACACCTCAGAAATAGAAATTCTTGCAATCCAAAGACAGACAACCTGATAAATGAAATACCTTCATATAAAAACTCCGATTAAAACTTCTTATATTTAACATTCACAGTGTTGGGAAGTTTTAGCCTGAAGTTGAAAAAACCATGGAAAAAAAACATTAAAAACAGTCCCGGCAAAAATAGGTGCAGACAACTCCACTTATTTGGATAATTGCATACTCCATTTATAAGCATAGAATGCCGTGAAATGGAACAGAAATGGTCCCCAAAAGGTTAATGTTAAATATACTCGTTTTATCGCATAACAATCCTTGGTTAATCGCATAAAATATCTCCAATCTAATAATCCAGATTTTGTGAATGCCTGTGATAGCGATGAATGGGAAGAAAGGAATAACGGAAATATATATATATTTCTTTTTCAACAATGGTTTGTTATCTTTGCAATTCAAGAGCAGAAATTGTCGTGAAAGACTTTATTCTCTTAATTCTAGACAGTGCATGGGAGTGTTCATTTTCTACAGGTGTGATTTTCTTTTAATGCTTGCCATACATATAGCGACTCAAGATGCTGGAGGTACTTCTTGTAAAAATCCTGGAATTGGGGAAAAATACAATCCGGACAGTCAAGAGAATTAAAGAACAATATTTAGCACCGATGTTTCCCTCCTCATTGGATGACAACTGTGTTTCCCCATTGTGGCAGCTTGAGAGATCTGGAGCTATATGCAGCAAACTTTAAGATCACTTTGCAGTGTTATTGATTAAAATTATTAATACAATAATTAATTTTTAAATTATTATATAAATAGTTATTGTCCATTAATATTTATCATATATGTGGTATATAATCAAATTTTAATGTATACCAATAACATTAATTCCTGTCCTCGTTTAAATGCATACAATTCAGTGGAACCAACTATATGCAATTAAGCAGGGCCAACCATATACATTTTGTTTACAGACAGTGGTGTAGTAGTAAAAAATCCAGAGGATATACACTATAGCTTTATTTGAGAAACAGAGGGTATATGAAGTTCCTTAAAAATATCCAAAAGATATATGGTATACAATCACTGTATAACTTCCACTACACCCCTGTTTACAGGAATGTAATTAAGAGATTTTAACTTGCATTAATTTTACCTCTAACAATATATAACTTTGAATTTTTCAACTTAGAATATTCAATATATCTTTCAAACAGCAATCTAAATGCTATTAAGTTTGCATTGTTTTAGTAAAATATCTTTTAGTTTATACTATAAATGTGGAGGTTGGGAAAGGAGAGAGTAAACAACAACAAAATAACACCATGAGTTTTGGTTTAAACAGTCAAAATTATTGAACAACTAACTTTTAGGCTTCAGTTAATCTTTAACAAAGTCTAAGAAATATTAAACACTTTGCTGTGCTAACAAAACAATAGTGATTTGAAGATACAAAGTATAATTAGCATATAATTTCTCCCCCTCTCTCATGTATATTAATATTTTTTTCTGGTTGTTGTTTTTCTTCATGTAAAAATTTTTTTTGTAGAAATTTTAAAGGATTACCTCTATTAATTTTAATTGTAAAAGTTATAGGGTTTATGAATAAATAGAAAATGAATATTGGTTTGGTTGTTACAAAGCTGTTTTTGTGTGTGTGTGGTAACTTTCATTTAAAAATTGTATTAAACTTTTGGCATGAATGCATGTTCTCCTTTTAATTCATTTGCAATTACTTTACACTTATTACCCTATGTAACAAACTCTGGACCTGAAATCATGTGTTTCTCCCACCGCCACCTTTAAAAGAAAACCAAAGTTAATTTTTTTCCAAAATAGAAAAAAATCTCTTATTCAAGCTTTCACATAGCATTTGTTCATAACAAATTATCTATTTTTTAATTATTCACTAACTAAATTAGTCATGTATGAGTACATATAAGATGTATAAGACAATAAAATAAAATAAATAACTTTATAATTCTACTACTGTCTGGCAAATATCTTGCAAGATTTTTTTTCTTTTAATAATATTTGACAAAGGAGTAAAAACATTTTATTTATATATTTAATAGGAAAAAACAATGATTTAACTTACATCTCATTACGATAATAGAAAACCTTTGGCATTCTTAAATAAAAGGATTTTGTTCGGCCGCCTTCACATCCAAGACGTGGATAAGAACATCTTTGCTTTGAACCTTTGTTTCCATGACCATGAGTATTTCCACCATGGTCTCCCCTTGGTCTATGCTGCAGAAACATAAACATGGTTAATAAAAATATGCAATATTCTTGTTTACTTTCTCATCAACTATTTATGGTAAACAAAATATATCATCACATAATGTGATTTAACACTAATAATCAATGCATAAGCACGACGTCATGTTCGCTGTTGTCAATTATGCAACTACATATGAGGACCCCAGAAGCCAAAGGGTATACGTGACAAAATTGAAAAAATTGAGCTAAGTGCACAGGCGATCTGGAAATAAGTCTATTTGTAGGTAAAGAAATATGTGATGTTTTAAATATGTGCTGCATTCTAGAGGTCAACTACTTAAGCATTCGGTACCTGTACCCCTTGTTATCAATATTGATTAATTATAAATTTTTAAAAAATTGTACTCCACTTTCTTTATATAGTTATTGAAATAAGAGTTTAAAAACCACTCTGAAATAAGCAACAGTTTCATATTTTAATTCAGTTAATTACTATCGATGTTCAACTTTGACCTCAATTTACTCCAAATCTAAATTTTGTCACTTGTATCCCTTGGCTTCTGGGTTCCTCTTATAACTTATATCCTATATATATTTTTTCAACGTTTACAAGAGCAATAATATGTATAGTACATTAAGAAATATATTACGCTAAAAAAGAAGAGCAAGGAATCTATGATATTTGGAATAGCGTAATTTTTAAGTTGAAGTTACGAAGTTGAAAAATTGAGCATAAATCTAATATAAATCATTAAAAAAAGAAACAAACAATTAACAGTTTGTTCTATGTTATTTTGCATTCTTTTCTAAGGTGTGGCATTACGTTGACAAAAGTTTGTTGTTTTGCTAGATTATTTTAGCCCATTTTCATTGTAAAAATGTTTCTAATCTTTCTTTGCTTAAATATCATATTTTCAAAAAATTTTGCAACTGAGACCATGAATTTTTACCATACTGATATCTGGAGATTAAGGTAATGTGAACAATTTCATTTTATAATTGCACAATAACTACAACTTGAAAATGTATGCTTAAGGTTGTTCCTAAAAAGTGCCCAAAACCTAAAATTTGGGTTCTTAGTTTAGAATTATTTTTAAATTTATTTAACTACTTTATTTTATCCATGAATTTGATATCGTAAATCAAAGTAACTTTTCTACTTCATTCGGAACAGATAGCCACTCACATAAACTGTATCACTTTCCTGCTTGACAGTGGAAAAAGATGTTTTGAAAAAAGTTTACAGTTAAGTTTCTGACAAACATAACAGTGAACATCACTGCCAAAATGTATAATTTGTTTTTTAAATGAATAATATTTGATTTGTTGAAGGAACAGATTGCTTTTTATTTAGTTAGAAAATGAACAAATATAACTAACAGATATACGTTCTTTTTCCCATTAAAACAAATGTTCATTCTTTCACCAGCTGTAAATAAATCTTAGTGCATTTACAAATTTTATTAACCCCATGGAGTTAATTAAAAGCAGCTAATAAACATTTTGTTCTTATTACATTCCAGTAAGCAAAATTTAAAAATTAAACTTGATTATTTAGCTTTTCAGTGAAATCAAAAGATTTCAGGCACTATTAGAATTGCAGTTTTTGTATCGGCCATATATATGGTATGTCCATTACTGGAAATTGGCTAATTAAGCATTCCAGTAATGTAGGGGAGACTGGTACACAGTGGACCACTTTTTCAGTTAAATTTTTTTTTCTCTTTAATGTACAAACTGATCTGCATAAAAATATTTTTGAATATCCCTTAAACCTTTATACATTCATCATAATTTTCTAATAACATAGTTTTCAATACATTTTTCAAAAAAAAAAAAAAAAATTTATATGCACCCGTAAAGTGGACCACTGTGCCCCACTTCTGGGACACAGTGGACCGCTATTAGATATTATCTGAAATACAATATAAATCTATTTTTCATTAATCTAATTCTGTTTTATTTTCCCTTTATCCGCAAAATAACATAGTAATATAAATTTACAAGTAACATTTTAAAACAAAAACAAAAAATTAATTATATTTTGAAACTAATAACAGGAACAATTGCAATTTAGTTGAATTTATTACTTAAGTATAAAAAATCAGCTCACATTAAAATTTGCAAATGACATTCCAAAATACTTATGAGTAAGATTGAGCCTGGAATTTTCCCAAAATACCTTTGGGTCTGGGAGCAATATTTTGAAATCATAACATCAACAATAGATTCATCTACAGTTTCTGGAAAAATAAACTGATTTCCATTCAATTTGCATCTCATCAATCTTACATGAATAGAATCATCACCAATTAGACTAAAGTTGTATTTATCAAAGACAGTAAATATAAAACAAAATATTTCTTATTAAATAAATTGTTGTTTTTCTTTGTTTACTTTATTTTACAGTTAAATAACTACTTTTAAACAATATTTCTTTATAGTAAATAAGCAATTATTAAATATTTTGAACATTCTGCATTACAGAAGCAGAGTGGATTGTGGACCACTGTGCCCCAGGAATGAGTGGTCCACTGTGACCCATGTTGAAGTTTAATAAATAATCATATTAATATTGTTTATAGCTTTCTTTTAAACATATTAACTTTAAAGTTAAATATAAACAAATATCTTAGCTTTGTAAAAAAGCTGTTTTATCGGATTTATCTACAACCTTTAATTACTAAAAAAATTTAAATATAATGATGAAAAATTTTACTTTTAGAAGCTCAAAACAACCAATCATGATAATATAGTTCAACCTGAGCTAAACATATTTTCTGAAGGCTATAAATAATCAGTGCAGTGCTGTTGTCTATTAGGATAGAAGAAAAGCTTTAAAAAAATTTAAATAAATAAAATATTAGGGGGTGGTCCACTGTGCCCATAGGTCCAGTGTGTACCGGTCTCCCCTACATTGTCCTAAAACCTTAAAAATAAATAAAATTTTGTAAATGGCCATTAGTATATAAAATTAAAAATTTAAATATTACTATAAAAACAAAAACATGCAATTTTTGCATGAAAATAAAGAAGATATAAATAAATTCAGTGAAGTCAGCTCTTAGTATTTTTATTAAGATTTTCACTGAAAAACAGTCGAACTGTGAAACGTTATTTTCTGCTGCTTGATTATTTTGATTAAGAGTGTCAACAATAACCCAGATTAAAAAACGTGCAAGAGAAGGGGGGGGGGGGGGGTGAAAAAAAAATGAATAGTTTTTATAAACCAAAAACTTCGAAAGGTGGTCATTACTGGTGGCACATTCTACCCTATAATGAATGTTAATTCGATCCTACAAACCTTCTTACGAACTTCACCAGGATTATAAATAACGTTATCCTTTGAAACTCTGGGTAAATATTTCAGCAAATCCAATGCTTTTTCTACGCCTTTTGTTTTAGACATAGTTCGCGTCTATGTCTACTCAGTATTTCAAGTTAAATTATTGTTAATAACATAAAACAAAACACAGTAATTTCACGGTGTCCTCGTCCTGTTTACAAAATATTTAGCTTAAGTATAAGTAGTAGTAACAATAACAACGCAACAGCGCTTAGCTGTACCCTGCGCAAGCGTAGTTACGGTATGTTAACTTGAAAAAATAGTCCAATGTCTAGAGAGTTTGGAAGTGTTTAATAATAGTTTGAATTTATTTTTTTCAATCTATTAAAATGGATTATTTATCTAAAATTCAAAAATATCATATCCTTACAGTAAAATAATGTCAAAAAATTATTTATTGTTTTCATTTCATTTCACTTCAGACTTTCGTTCACTCATGGAGTAAAGAAGTAAACTGGAGGTGAAATATTTACGATTGGCGTGACGCCAAAAATACAACCCTAAAGTCGGCCCAAATGACTGGCGGCTTGCTTTGAAAACTTCTCCCTGTCCAATGAATCAAGTCCTTGTTCCAAAAGCAGCCTCTCTCTGTCCAATGAAATCTCTTGTTTAGGCCTACTGATTTCAGCGATAACCGACTTCATATTGCAAGCCATTTTCACGGCAAGGTTCATCTCTATCCCTTCTCTTTACTCTGGAGGGAAATTTCATTTTAGAACGAACATAAATAAACAAATGTTCAAAAGTTTCTGTTTGAGTCTTGACATACAAGTTTTTTGGCTTTAACTGTTATCTAATAAAGTAATGCAAGTTTAATCTTTCATACATAGATACTTTGTGATTGTTTGATTTCCTTTCCTTTCTGTATTTCTTAAACTTTTATTTCAGAAAAAAAAAGGATGTCTTCTAATATATTGGATGCGATAACAGATCTGCATTATGAAGCACAGCATTTTGGTTTTCATCCCAGAAATTTTTTAGATTTAGGTACGTTCAAAATAGTTTAATAGTTGTATTTTTACTTCATTTACAATATCTCACGTTTATGATGATGTTATTAAAAGGTGAATGAAGAAAGCTTTACGATTACTTTGACAAAGTACCTGTTTAAACCAGGGTTACATTGATTTTAACTTTCCTGGTCAAACTAGATTTTATCCATCGGTTATATAAACTCATTTTGACTGGGAAAAGAAATTAAAATTTATTTTATTAAATGATAAACTGAAGTGTCCAGCACTGCTTGGCGTGCTAGTGCGCGCGCGATAGCGCACTTTTCCTTGCAACCCTCTTAATTCCTCCTCAAGAGGCAGAAACGCGCCAATTTCGCGATTTTTTGAAAACGTGCCAAGCAGTGGTGGACCCTTCACTCGCACCTTTTTTTTTTTTTTTTTTTTTTTTAATCCATTATAAAAAAGAAAAAAGTCGCCAAATTGTGAGGATTTTTTCTTTTAATGGTAACCTGGCTATTGTATTATGTTATTGGTTTAGCGCAAGTTTGGAAATCGCGCAAATCAAAAAGTTGCCAAAGATCTGTGCATGAGTGTAATACATCTGTTCCATGATAATAATATCTGCATGAATAGTATGCAGTTTGAACAATTTATGTAAGATTAAGATACTTGAGTTTTGATCACATTTCAGTAAAACCAATTTTGACCAGTTTTAGATTAATTAAAATTAGTTTTGATGGCACAGTATATCATATACGCACCACATTGGCGCGATTTTTTTCTCCCGCCAATTTAGCAAAAACTTTTTTTTTAATATTAGTTACAAATAGCATGCAATAATAGCACGTGATTTTTTATATCAATATATACAAGTAAAGTAACGTAATAAATGAAATAGTTTCTTTTATTTTAAAAAAGGAAATAAAAATAATTTATAGAATTAATTAAAATAAAAAACAAAAGTAAATAAACAACAATATAAACAAAATAACTGGATTACAACGTGAGGCATAAAATTGCCATTTTGTTGCAATCGCGCCATCGTGGTGCGTTTATGACATCTGTGTCGTTTTGACTGATCAATACAACCCCTTGTTCTAACTGTCAAAAGTTTTTTTTGGGGGGGAGGAGGTAATTTTTTGATGCATTTATTAAAACAAACTTTGCTGCATATAGTTATTGCAATAATTGTAGATTTTTCTAATCTTAAACAAAGTTGGTCAATTTGCCAAGACAGTGGAAACTGGGAAAAAAATGGCTGGATTAAAAAAATATACAACAAACAATATAATTTTTTACATAACATAACTGAGACTTAAATCAGAATATTAATTTGGTATTTCATTGATATTAATAAAACAATTTAAAATAATTTCAATT
This sequence comes from Maratus michaelseni, assembly GCA_963931845.1. NCBI lineage: Eukaryota > Metazoa > Arthropoda > Arachnida > Araneae > Salticidae > Maratus > Maratus michaelseni. Next base: position 286,354,498 of record OZ007587.1, read on the forward strand.
GATGATAACATTTGGAGTACAAGTTTCTACATTCCTTATTTTTAATACATATGCAATAAGTCTTTTACAGTATACACATTAAAAACTTTTGAACTCACAATTTATATGTTTAAGAAACCTATAATTAAAATTGAAGACAACATTACTAGATTAAAAGTTGCTTTGTAACGTATAGACTTAAGCATTTTGAAAGATTAACTGAAGTATAAAATTAGCTGTTAAAAAAAAAACAGGGAGTTATTTCATTATTTACCCTTCTTTTCTATCCTCTCGATCCATATCATAAACTAGAAAAGTATTTTATTAAAAGCAATGCAAATGTAATAGCGTTTAATAACACATTGAATGTTCTAAGTTGCAAGATTCGGTCACATACAATAGAATTAAAATTAGTAACAATTAAAATAACTTAATTACATTCCTGTAAATAAAACATATACCTACTATTGCTAAGATTGCTTTTTTACACCTTTTGGCAAAAGTTTGCTAACCGTTTTCTTAAAGAAAGAAAACTTCAGATTTTTTATTGTCATGGACAAAATTTTGTCTCGATTACATGTTTTTTTTTTTTTTTTTTTTTTTTTTTTTTTTTGAGGCACTTGTTTATTTTTCTATCAATGATTTACTGTAAACAAAATCTGTGGCTAAGCAATGTGATTTAACAACAATAACAGGGGTTGATGAAGGTTTTTTTTTTTTCTATCATTATTATTGGAGCTTATTTTTTGAAAAATAACGCTTTTGTTCTAATTATTAATTTAGATCTGTCTTCTGTTGTTGTATTTTCAAGTGCTTTATGAAAAAGAAAATTGTTTTTATAGATTAAAATGTTACCTTTATCTTTCTTTGTATATTCCAGTTTACAATGCATTTTTTGAAAATTTATCTGAAAGTGTAATGGAAATGAAGCAGTATATGATTCGAGAGGTAAATATACATTCTACATGCTTTAATTTATAGTTGAATAAATTAGATTTTAACATTTTATTTCTTTTTTCTTTTACATATAATAAAATTACTTTTATTATTAACTTTAATTTTACCAGTACACTCTGAAACCTGGTATACTCTGTAATCTTCAAATTATAAATCTATAATCCACAGGTTATTTTGGGATGTAAACAATAAAAAGAACTTCTAACAATTAAGTTCATAGATGGTTAATTTCACGCGAAGTTTGACATAGAGACCCTTTTTAAAATTTAAACAAATTTAATTTTTTTTCATTTTAATTTATAGAAAACATATCAAATCTATTGAAAACAACAAGAAAAACATTATATATGAAAAAGTAATTTTTTACCGTTAATTTCTTTTTACTTCTTACTTTGAAACAAAATATCAGCTTTGATTATCCAAACTTTGATATCAGTTGAAGCATTCAAGCATTGCATAAATTTTATTTTTTTTAATTTTATTTTGAAAACTGACTCACTACTTTCTAAAAAACACCAAAATTACCATTAATAAACTTTATATTTTTTTGTTAGAAGTCCGACATTTTTACGTTAGTGCCGTGTCATGTCTGTCACAGAAAACATATATTTTTTAAGTTTAAACAAAATATATACTTGTATAAAATACTTATAGTTTATTTTCTCTTTCTCTATATCACAACAAACAAATTATGATGTAAAGGGAAAATAAAGTCAGAAAAATAACTGAAATATAAGTGTTTAAATATTGTCATGTCTGTCACATTTTGTCATGTCTGTCACGTTTGTCATGTCTGTCACAATCAGTTTTTTAAATTTATTTTCATTTTATTTAATTTTTCTCATTATTGGTGGCAACACTTTTTTGTGCAACATTAGTAAATACCTCAACTCAACTCAAAAATTATTTTGATTTCATACCAAGTGATATTTTTAGGCTTCAAAAATATGCAGTGTTTATAAGGACATCGAGCTCTACAGGAAGCTTGTAGAAGGACTTGAAGAAAGTGAACTTGACTCTCAATTCATATTAAACAATGGACAAAATCAGTAGATAAAACAGTCGTACGAACCAAAAATCATGTTGCATTGTTAGATTTATTAGAGAAACAGCATACATATTTCTTGTGGCATGTTTATGTAAAGTGCACACAGTCTAAATTCTTTACGAACTTAAAACAGAATCTGACCTATGGGAAACTGTCTTTTCAAGCTGAATTTAGAAAAATTTACTCTCAGACTCTCACACTTATCAGGATGAAAATTCAGTCTGCACATTAACAGAATACATCTTTTACACTATTACTATGGTATATTATCGTGATAATGCCAAAGCTGCTGATGTCAGTTCTGAGCCTTATGTCATGATCTCTGATTATAACCATTATAAGTATGCAGTCACAGTGTTTAATAAATTGATACTAGAAAGTTTTCCAGAAAAACACCTAGAGTGCAACTGATAGAATTCCAATCAGATGAACTTCAGAAAACTTTGAACAAAAATATACAATTTTTACAACGACAATGAACTAAGTTATCCACAATGTAGTATTTCTCAGCTATATCAAATGGCAAAGGCTGTATTGATGATGTAGGTGGGATAATAAAGTGCTGTGTTTGAGAAGTTAGTCGAGCCAGAAAGGCAGATCCCAGAATACCTCTTGAATTTGAAAATGATGCTGAGAAAAAAATATGTTCAGGAATAAATGTCCTGCATGAGTAAGACAAGAAAATACAAGTAGAAACTACTGGATGAGATGTGGATCACTAATGGTCATGAAATAAAAAAGAATGCCTGGAACAAGAAGAGCACATTGTTTGTGCTAATATTGATGCAGTGTAGTATTTTACATCTTACTGTGAAAAAGGTACTTTATTTAATTTCCGATCTGGTAAATGTGTTGAAAAGACTGTAGCACAGGAAAAAACAGAAAATCTGAAACTGTAATGTGGACAGTGGGTCATTGCCAAGTCTGATAATGTAGAATTTCATGGGCTGATAACAGAAATGACAGAAGGACAATATTAAATAAAATGTTTAGTGCTGGTTAAAATGAAAGTAATGTTTAAATTTGAATCTAATATGCATGTTGTTTGGTACAAAATATAAAAAGGAGCAAATTGTATTAGCAGTTATAGTTCTTATGTTACTAAATTTTTGGGGATTTTATACATTTTAAAATTTTATTTTAAGACTTTTTATTAAAAATGTAACACATTATATATCAAAAACAACATTGTACATCATTTATGAAAAATACCTTTAAAATATAAAAAGGAATATGCAATGGTAGTTTGAATTTTCACACGTGTCATGTCTGTCACGCTGTTAAATAATTTTTATTTATTTATTTAATTTAAATTTCAGAACTTTTTTTAAATTATATATCAGAAGAAAGCTTTGTTTGCACGAGCAAAAATTTCTGAACTTCAAATGTGTCCCAATTTAGAGCAATTGGGTGATAATGAAAGGTCCCTCAAAATCATGTCTGTTTTTTGTCATGTCTGTCACAGCATATTTTTACCTTATTAATTCACATTATTTTTTGTTAGGTTAAAAGTTTTGTATTATTTGTAAATAGGGTACGTTATATATCAGCACACCAAAATTTATTAAGATAAATTAATATTTAGTACTTCAAATTGGACAAAACAGTTGTCTGATGTCATGTCTGTCACAAATGAAATTAACCAGATGAAAAAATTAAAAATGCTTGTAACTTCATTAATTAGGAATTTTCAGTACTTTTCCGTTATACAGACACCATTGTCGCCAAGCATACATTTACATACATTTTGGCATGGTGTCTGTATAACAGAAAAGTACCAAATTTTCTTAAGAATTGAGTCCAGATTTAAGAATATTGTAGATTAAGACAAAGATGCCACTGACAATAATGAACAATTTTATACATTATGGCTGAATTAAATGTAAAATTAACTACTAAATTCTACAAATTGCACAGAACCTTCTAGATAAGAAATTTTATAAGGATTCAATCACGCAACATTACAAAGACTTAGGCACATAGAAAATGACAATAAAGAACAATTAATAAAAAACTATTTTATACGTAGTTGAATTAAATGTAATCAACTAGCTGGCCTCGTCTGCTAACAGGCCTCTAATTTACATTGGGACCTCAAATTGTATTAAAACCTTGAACAGAACAAACCTCCAGCTCGAGTCACTGTGACCTTTGGCACTGGAAAAACCCTTAAATTTCACCTCGAATAGTATAATTCTCTAGCCAAACGATTTTCCTGCTACCTGCGGCACCATATAGCAGGTGCTGTGCACACGCTGCAAAATCCATTAGTTCCACCACCAGGAAGCGCAATCTGTTCTCTATGTACCTGAGGTATGCTGCAAAATTCATTAGTTCCACATTCCACCACCACGTGGTTCAATCTGTCCTATACAAACATAACCGAAATCTGTAAAGCTATCAAAGTCCAGTTGAATGAACAAAACCCCGTCGTCATGGAGCCCGTGTTAGGAAAGTGCCCCTGGTGGTGAAACTTGGAACTAAAATTGGTAAGTTCTGTCTATGTCGAGTCGAATGAGTGAAACCGCATTGTCTTGGGACCCATAGAACCCGAGTTACCTGCAAAATTTGTTAGTTCCACCTCCCACTGCCAAGGGACGCAATCTGTTCTATAGGAACATAACTGAAATCTTTGACGCTGTCGATGTTGAGTCGATTAGGCCATCGCCCATCATGATCGAGCCCGAGTCAGAGATAGGAAAGTGTCCCTGGTGGTAAAACTCTGAACTAAAATTGGTAAGTTCTATCGATATTGAGTCGAATGAGCCAAACCACGTCGCGATCGAACCCATACGACACGAGATAATTTGAAAGGAAAATAGCAAAATCCTTAGCTTTTTCTTTTTTTTTTATACAAAATTCAGGATTTTGCTAAAGAAAAAATTATAAGCCGAACTCGAAAATTTTTTTAATGTATGAAATCTCAGCCCACTCTAAGCAAGGATGCATACTTTTCAGATTCAAAAATCTGATATTTTGAGTCATTTTATAGGACTTTGAATTGTTCCGCTAGAAAAATTTTCCATCTATCTGTGAGATGACTCAATGTCTGTAGTCAAAGCCAGCTGTATCCGCTATAAAAGGTTGTGTTCAAAAAATGAATCAATTAATTAAAAAAATAAATGATATTTACCTGCCAACCACGAAACACTTGCATCCGATGGATAAGTTGAATAAAATCTCAAGTACGAAAGCAACTTATGGAAATGTAAACTCAATCTACTATATTTCACTTATATCTGATTTAGAAATCTGATGTTTTTACAACTTTTGTTGAAGAAAAACAGTTTTGATTGTCCTTTTATAATATTTAGATGTAAGATTTTATCTAAATACATTCTGATCTACTCAATAGCGTACTAAAACCACCCCAAAATAAGCATATTTGGAAATTTTAAAATCTAATGGGTAAGCATTTATAATCGTATCCACTATCAATTGACTAAAATAAAATTCAGCGCTATAAAGTATTTTTTGTGATAGCCTTTTAATAGTATCCACATCCACATTCAAATTAAATCGTAATGTTGCTAATTACGTTTAGATTTAATGCAAACCTATTGAACAGGCCAATATGATGAACAGGTGAAATATTAACTAACCTTTTATTTCTCGCATACAGACTTTCTGCTTTCCTAATCACAGATTATTTGAATGATTTTATTTAGGCTATGAAATATGGTTGCAGGGTACTGATAAAAGGGAAAATATGTATTATGCCAAATAAATAAAGTGATAAAATAAAATGTTTTATATTATTTGAACAGATGCATAAAATTTCTTCAAATGTTATACACCTAATTTTTAAAAAAACTGACACATGTATTAACAAAATTTCAAGCTAAAGGGAATTATTTAAGACATTAGAAAATTTTAACTTCAGTAATTTATCATTTAAATCCATTAATCAAATGTGTCATTTCTTTTCAACGAATGAAAATTTTGAAAATCGTCTGAATCCCCCATTGGAATGCATTATGTCCTAAAAGAAATATTCTATATTTTTCAAATGAATGAACCAAATGTAACTAAAAACTATACAGCTAATTCCAGGTACCTCACCAACAACCTAATTGGATGATTTTTGCGACAGTTATTGCAGAACAGACAGACAGACAGACAGAAACCAAAAACATTTTGGGTCTCCACAGTGAGCCTCAACTGACATTTTGGCTATAAATTAAAAGGATTAAGAACTATTAAATCTGAGTTTACTAGTAAATCTGCAGTTCAGGAGCCTCAACATCAGCTCTGCAAGTCATTATTTTTTAATGTCACTTTTTATAATATTTAACATCCTTCTATCCACAGTTTAAAATTTTTAAACTAGTAAATCTGCCGATCAGAGGCCTTATCGTCAGCTCTACAAATCATTGTTCATTAATCTCACTATTTTTTAATATGATCTGCAAAAAAATTGATATCCTAAAATTATTTTTTTTAAGTTATTTAGACATTTATAAGAATATAAGATTTATCGAAACCTGACACATGTATTAACAAAACTTCCGGAAATTTTAGAAGTATCATATTAAACACAATTTTATGCAATGATATGATGAACTACTTATTGCTGTATTTTTTCAGAATAAGAATACATTCCTTCAGGGGGCTCCGCCTCCCTGAAACTCCCGTTGTTGCTTTAATTCTATATTCTCAATTTCCAATAATTGTGCTATTTCATTATTCGAGTATATGTCTGAATGCATTTACTGTTGTAATTTCATTAGTTTAACCTCTTTGTACAGGAGATTTTAACCTATCCTTAAAAGAATACTTATTTTTCAACAACATTCATAAGTTGCTGAAATTGAATCATACATTTGTGTATTAAATATACACAAATATACACAAAATAAACAAATGTAAATTCCTCTTATGATACTTATATTCAATTTACACACATTCAACGTTTTTATAATTTTCATTTGGAAAACCAATTTGGTAATTTTTCTTTAGTAGTTAAAACAAATCCTCATCTATTGCATTAGAAACAACATATTAAAAATTTCAATCACCTGAAAATCGATTATTTTGTTAATAAAGTTTTTGCGTTAAAGTAATGCGATTTACTCCAATTTTCATTTTTTTTTTATATACTTTGCTAGGCAGCCATTTAATGAAAAAGAGGAAAAAATAAATGCATTGAAGATTTTTGTAAATGAAAAATGAAAATGTTTTATAATCTCTCCAATTGATGCGTAAAATTTTTCAATAAATTTTACAATTAATTTTGAAATTCTAAGAAATTATTGGCAAATTTTACAGCAATCAGATTAATTTAAGATCTCCATTTCAAAAATTTAGCATTTAAATCAACTATCCCAAAAAGTCATTTTTCTTTCGACGAAAGTTAAAATTAAAAAATCATCTGACTTCCCGTTGAAAAGAATTATGACTTAAAAGAAAATGTTCTGTATTTTTTGGACAAATAATCCAAATTTATCCAAAAACTATACAGCTAATTCTAGGTACCTTGTCAACATACCTAGCAAAAATCAACTTAGTCAGACTATTTTTGTGGCAGTTATGGCGGAACAGACAAACATACGGAAACCAAAATCTTTTTGGGTCTCAACAGTGAGCCTCAATTGACGTTTCGGCAATTACATACATACATATTTATAAACATATAAAATTCTTCAAAGGTTACATAAATTAGAATCATTAAACTAAACATCGTGTTATGCAATGATATTCTGAAATTCTGATGAATTGCTTATGCTTCTAATTTTATCGATAAAAAAGTACATTTCTTCAGGAAAGGGGCAGAGCCCCCCTGAACGCCCCCCTAGTCGCATTAAATTTATGTTCATAATATCTTATTGATTCTTTGAATGATTATAGTATATATTGGATTTCGTTTTGCACTGTGATTTTATTAGGATAAGCAACTGTTTGGAAAAAGGATTTCATGCAGTCTAAATATCCAAATGGCAATATTTACTTACTTGCCAACCACAAAAGACCTTCATCTGATGGATAAATTGAATAAAATCTCATATACAAAAATAACTTATGGAAATGTAAACAGAATCTACTATAATTCACTTATATCTAATTTAGAAATCTAATGTTGTTCCTTTTTTTTCTTTTTCAGAAAAACAGTTTTGATGATCATTCTATAATATTTAGATGTAAGATCATATGTAAATACATACTGATCTACTCTATCAGTGGCGGCGATGGCCTCGTGCCTGTGGGGGGGGGCTTGCAAAAAAAAATTTCAAGTTGTTACATTTTTAGTTATCTGTACTTATTTCCATACAAGTTTGGTAGTATTTATATAGAGTCGTCTTGCAACATTATGAAAGTTCCAAGTGCAAATTCTTTCTACTTCATTCAATCATCTGTCACAAAACTTGCATGCGCAGAACTTCTGTCTACGTTTCTTTTCATTACTAAGTGAAAAATTGTTTATTTTAAAGAAGTTGTTATATTTTTATACATTTATCTTAATGTTGTGATTTATTTTATATTTGTAAGGTAAGTCAGTATTTAAATATGTTTCTTAGCATATTTATTAGTCTGTAAAACGTTATTATTTTTACTGTTGTAATTTTAGGTTAGTAATTTGTAATTAATTTATATTTTCATACTTATGAATCGCCATTTCATTTGCGATAAATATAATCAAACGAATTTGATGATTCTTTTTTTATTGGATAGGTTTTACATACACTTCGAAATTGGCTATTTCAAATTCGTTCAACCAACTTCTGAAAAAAGAGGTTCTATATTTAACCCGTATTTGTATTTTGGAAGTTATAAATATGGAAATTGGTTTTTACGCTCTCTGTTTAAAATTTATTTAATATACGGCCCATCATAAAATGCATGGTAAAAAAAAATAACTATGTAATTAGAAAATGTTAAATACATAGTTAGAAGTTTAATGCTAATTTCAACAGTAAAAAAATAAGCTCTCTGATCAAACAGTTTATTACACTGACTTAATATACAGTATGCCTAGTAGTTATTAATATTATTTTACTATTATTGACTCTATAAACTGGCTTCTGGTTTAATGGCTGAATAAAAAAATATTCTGCCATGTATGATCATACCTCTTATACACTGTAAAATAATAGTAATAAGGGGGAAATTACAGCTGATTTTGCTGTGAATTGCTTCACTAGCATTAAAATACAGCGTTTTTGTAATTTCATTATTGATTTACAGTAAATTGCTGTTATTTCAGCATCGCCAATACCACCCTGATGAAATATCTGCAGGCAGCATCAAGCCAAAATAGGTTATTATTAGCATTAGTGCAGTACAATTCTTAGCGTCTTTGTGCTTATTATTGCAAAGTGCCGCTTTTGGATACATATAGCTGAAACTGGATACTATATGTTTTAAAAATTCAGGTTAAGTTTTATTTTTATGTTTATTTGTATCATTGATTTAATAACTATTAAACAGGCAGTTCTCTTATATAAGATACAAATTTCGTATTTGACCACATGTATTTAAACGTTGAGTAACAATAGCTGTAGAATAATTTGTATAAATATTAAATATTTTGTCTTAAATTATAAAAAAAAGATAATTTACCCAATTTAGTTTTTTTTTTTTTTTTTGTATATTTTTATTTACTTACGAGTCTAAGAAACAGATTAAAAGAAATATCCTTATTCTTATTGTATTATTAGATATGTTTTGTTTTGTTGTTATTTATTTTTCAAAATTCCAGTTTATCCATTCGTATTTTAATATAAATCATATATATACAGTATATTATTCTCCAGAGTGGGGGTGCCTAGTCAGGTGAGGGTCTCGTCACCTGATCAAGGTTCTAAATTACGAGACCTATTAAATCTGTCAATTCAACAAAGTTAAACAGAAACCTTGAACCGGGAAACAAAGATAACGGTAGCAAATCACAAGAGAGCAAGCACAGCAGCGATGTGAACAAATCAATAGTCAGGTGGATCACAGCCATGCTGTGATCAGGCGATTTCCGCCCCGCACCCAAGTACTAACCCGTTAAGCTAGGCATTCATGCCGGGCAGGTAGGGGCCTGGTTAGCGGTATAAAAAAAAAAAAAAAAAAAGTTCACTTTCTGTACTTATTTAAATATTTTATTTATTTAACATATTATTGTAGTTTATTAAATATTCAAAATCAGTCTTACTACCAATGATCTGATTTTCCGCCTGAGATATTAAGATTTTATAGATGCTATTTTTTGCGTGCATTTATTTTAATTTTTTATATATATAATTTTCAAATCTTTTATTATGTAATCTGGATGCACTATTTTATTAATATATAAAATATTCCAAGAGCTTGCTTACTATTATCGCAGAGGATAGCATTTTATTTAATTATTATTGCTTAAATTTCTAAGAAAAATTTCACCATTCAATAATTATGTGAAAAATAAAACATGACAATCCGAATCTTCATTAGAACTCAAAAACATGAAAACAGAAAGAGATTGTTCTTAGAGCTGTGAATTATAACAAGTGATCATTTAAAAAAAAAAAAGAGTGATTTTATGTAGACTAAACATTTGAAGAGTGAAGCAGGTGAAATGTCACCTCTCATCTAGTTTGAATGAAGGCTAGAGTAGGTCTCAGGCTACAACACTCAAGTGGAAAGTATTGGAATGAAACATTCGATTCTGAAAAGCTCTCGAAAACTAAGGTTTTGATTCTTAAAAGATCTTGAATTGGCCCTTCACTAATATATATGTATGTAATGTAATATGAATACTGAATAGTGTTTTTGTTTTTTTCCTAATACTCAATTTTTATTAAAAAATTCCAGTTTAAACAAAGTGTTCCCCCATTTGTGATTATAAAACAGACAGAGAATTTTTTGCAAGAACTTGTAAAAGCATTAGACAAATGTATTGACAAGTTGGAGGTAAGCATGTTATTTTGAAATACGCAATTTTTTTTTATTATTATTATTTTATACTTCATTTTTAATATTTCTGACTCAAAATCTTGAAAAATTATCTTAGTCTGTAACATATACAGGGGTTATACTTGTCCTGAAGTTCCTGATATTCCTGAAAAAAATAAAAACATCCTGAAATGTCTTAAAATATGGTAGTCTGTCCTAATATTCCTGAAATTTTACGAGTTTTGTGCTATATTGGCATTTGAAATCATCAAATAGGGGGTAGGTGTACCTTTTTACTGATGTAAAACGATCGCGAAAGTCGCAATTTTCTTCAGTCTATCGTTAAAAATAGTGATTTTTGTAGATTTGCAGGAAAAAAAATCGCAATTTTTGGTGATCAGTTACCAAAAATCACAACTTTTATCGATTAGTCATTTTAAAAAGTTTGCTATTTTCATCTGTCAGTCACAAAAAATCACTATTCTTTCCGGTCAGTTATAAAAAAGAAAATCAAGTTTGCAATTTTTATCGATCAATGAAGAAAAAAAAATCAAGATTTTTGTCTTTCAGTAATGCAAAAATTGCAATTTTTTAGCAGCTTTGTCAAAAAGTTCTGGTAAAATTACTTTTCTTTTAAATGTATACTTTTACAACAAAAAAAGTGTTGATAACATTATATAGGTACAGCCCCTAAGAAGAGGTAATGATGGGAGTTTGCAGGCTCTGTGAAAGGAAAAAGAGAAGATAAACATATTGAATAAAACATTCAGCTACAAATGTATTCAGTAACAAGTGTTTTTTTTTTTTTAATAATCTGCTATTACTAAATTAATATTTTAATTTGCTATTATATTACTTATTTTGTTATTAAATTGCTATGTTAGTAGCAAAGCACAAAAGTGGTTTTTAAGTGGTAAAGCAGTAAGAGATAATGATGGGAATTAACAGGCTCTTCTAAATTAAAGAGGAAGATAAAAGTACTAAATATTATTTTTCATATATATTCAGTTGTAAGCTGTAATCACCTACAGAAATCATGTTCAATAATATATGCTTTGATTTTTAAAAAATCATTTATGTGCTTGAGCATATGCATCACCAATATATTTTTATTGCATTTCATTGCTGTTTTTCTTTTTCTCATAATTGCAGGTATACTTAACTAAAAATGTATTTCTTATTGAACATCATGTTACTCTTCCTGAAGATGAAGTTCATATTAAAAATCCTTGTACAAAAGAAGATGAAGAAAAACTTGATGCTGAAATTGAAAAATTAAAAGAAAAAATTCTTGTTGTATGTATTTAATAATTTATTATTTTGTTTATTTTGGTATTAAAGGGTTGTTTATCTTTTTTTAATTTTTTTTTTAACTAATCCAGATTTTGATCAAACTAATATATTTTTTAAATATTTGTTATTTTAAAAACATCTGCATATATAAAAGGAATTTTGTAAATATGCTGTCTAATTTCACTTTCATCTAAATCATTTTATTTATTTGGGGGAAAAAATATAAATTATTCTTTTAGACAGATTAGCATTGAACAGGTATGCCATACTATTTTTCATAATTTATGATAATGAACATAGAAGTTTGTGTTTGTCTGTCCAGAGTTTTTTTTTTTTTTTTTTTAACTGCTGCATGAAGAACACCTCAGTGGTAGTTTTTTATTTTTTGATAAGATTTTTTAATTTAATTTTTTATGCATTTTTCCATGTTCTGGGGTGATTTTTCCAGCTGAGTAAAAGGAATTCGGTTTCAATGTTTTTGCTGAATATATTAACTTTTGTCCTCTTTTAAATAAAGTTTATCCGTAATTCGTGCAATGATTTTTGAATTTTTTGCAAATTTGTTTATGATTTTTTCATTTTGCAGCAACTTTTTGATATTTTTAAAAGGAAACACTGTTTTAATCTTTTATCTCAATATAGTCAATTTTCTTATTGCTTTATTTTTTCGGCAGTTTTTATCATTTTGTGACAATTTTTGCACATTTGTTAAAGAAATCTATTTTTAATATTTTACTAAATTTTGCCCTCTGTGAGTTTTTAATTTTTTGTGAATTTTTTATGCAATTTTTGACATTTATAAACAAATTTCAGTTTTAATCGTTTAACTCAATATAATAAATTTTATTCTGAAATTTTTGTATGCAATTTTTCACGTTTTTGTGAAAACATTTCTGAAACTGAAAGAACTCTCCTGTAAATTTTGCTACTGCATTCAGTAAATTTGAATTGGAAGAATGTCAAATCGGTTTCTATAGCAACGTTAATAACAATGCTGAAAATTTGAATTTGATCTGGAATGAACGCTGCATGCCTTTTGAGATAAGATAATTACATTTTTAAAGATGAAAAATAATGATTTGTGTATGCTGTCAAAGACTGTGGAGTTCCCAAAAAAACATGAAACAAGCAGTTTGAATTTGAGTACACCTTTAAGCAGAGTTGTATAATATAGACGCACGCATGCACACCGTGCGGGAAAAATTTTCTGCAAAATTCGGAACTTTGCAGAAAAAAATTTTGGGATTTTCTTTTTTTTTTAATACTAAAAAATTAAAAATATTCCCTTTTTTCGCAAATAATCCTTTTTGTGCAAAAATATTTACTGTGTGTGCACAATTTAAAATTTAAAGATGCAAAACATTGTTGTGACATTACAGACGCTTGCGAAGAGGTCAAAATATTAAGGATTGGGTTGTTTCTAAATGCATTGACAAAATAATTGATAAGAATTCAGCTCTTCCTTATCATGGATTTTTAGCTTTATTATTATTTTTAACCAAAATAATTATTCTTTAATTAATATTAATTAATTTTAAATGATAATTATTTTAAACTACTGTTTTTAATTTATATCGTCAAAATAATGAAACACGTAATTTTATTAAACATTAAATTAATTTGCAGAAAGTTTTTGACTCAATATTTATGTGCGCAGAAAGTTTTTGGTTTTATTCAAGTCTGCCTTTAAGTATGGCAATTCTTTTTAATTTATGTTTTCTAGTAAACATTTTTGTAGTGTTTATGGATTACAGTTTTTACTTAATATATAACAATGTTTTATCCTGATCTATTTACTTGTCAAGTGATATTTGCATAGTGCTTTCAATCATTTACAAAACACTTCCATTTATGATAAAAGCACCCCAATCATGGAAGGAAACCATTGTTATTGTAATTACTGCATTGTGGATATTGTTATGGAAAATTTCTCAATAGTCATTGGTTTCATTTGTTAGACAGTTATTTCTATTGTATATATTGAACTCTGATTATGGAAAAGGGCCATAACTTAAAGTTATCTATTACTCAACAGTATTTAAAAGTATTTGCATTGTTAGATAATTTTTCTGTGGTTTTAGTATGTTGAACCACTGCCTCCTTAATACTACAGTCCCTGGCCAAATTATTAGACGCAGTTGTTTTTATTATAATATTTGTTAAATATCTGGAAAGATACATGAGGAATTATCCTGAAACTTTAGGAGTGTAAACAACATGATAAACGTCATACATTTCGGAGAAAATTTTTTCTTAAAACCCCAAGATGAAAGATGAAGGGCGGTATTCAAATATTCAATGAGAGACACTTCATTCTTATTATGTCAACTTTCATAAGCTAGTATATTTGGATACAACCCCTCAGTTTTTTGCTTCATTTTGGGAACAGCGAATTTCAAACTTATTCTATCAACGATTACTATCAGAATTTTTAAGCTATGTTTTTGAGACTTTTGCAAAAGTTGGTCTATACATTTAGCGAATATATTATGAACAGTATATTTTGATTGAATTCGCGCATGCGCAGTAAAACAATATTTAGTGAACCTGCTCATTTCTCTTCCAATATTTCCTATTTTTAAATTCTGATTGCAGGGTATTGTATATAATGTTGTGTGTCATCGTTCCTGAAAAGAACATTCTTTTATATTAAGAACTCTGAAAATTATAAGCAAAACACTTGGTGAAATTTGGAATTGTTTTTATAAAAAGCTTAATTTTTCCACGCGTATAAGTGCAATCCTCATAAAAATGAACACAGTTTATTAAAAGAAGCCTCCTAAGCGTGTGATACCGTTTCAACGCTTTTGAGATTTTGTTTTTTACAGTGCTATCAAAAATATATTCGTTTTTCTTCAATTTGTTGACGGCCCCTTATGGGGTTTCAAGAAAAAAATCTTCTCAGAAATATATGACGTCTATCATGTTGTTTACACTCCTGAAGTTTCAGGATAATTCCTCATGTATCTTTCCAGATATTTAACAAATATTATAATAAAAACAACTGCGTCTAATAATTTGGCCAGGGACTGTAAATGCCTTACGTTTTTTTAAAAAATGGAAGCCGCCTAACCCTGATAGAGGGTGCTACCATATGGGACCTTTCGTTATAATATTTACATTGATAGCTTCTTAGAAGTGTCTTTAAAATCTGCAATTTTATTATTTTTTACAGTGATACTTGATTTTTGATCTGAAACTAGTTCTGAAATGATATTAATATTAAAAACGTGACAGAAATATTAGGTGAAATTATTTATTTTTATCAAACAATTATCCAAAGCCTTGTCTGAATGAAACTGAATCTGTAACATTAAATATATTTAAATGTCTTCTATTGCACTCTTGCAAAATAACTCTTTAAAAAATTAGCCTTGTAAAAGATGAATATAATATAGTTATAATTATTATATTCCAGTTTCTTTTAAACATTATTTAATCTATCAATAATATTTCACCAATCTCATAATTACATTTCCTATTGTGAATCAATATGTAATTGTAATAATAGAAATACAAAGCCCCCCAAATTCCTGTACTGGACACCTTACAAAATGCAATAGATAATTGTTTTTATGATTGTATTTAGAATCAGATCTTAATTAAAGAATACTAATGAATAGCAAATAGTCATTTTAAGATAAATTAAACAATTAGGATATCAATTAATAAAAAATTATGAGAATAATTAATTGTCCAAATTAATTATTGTCATTATCACAAGTTCAATAATATATTATTCTAGATAGAAGATTTTAAATATTGAAATACAAACAAGATATTGTAAAATAATTGTCCCATAGGATTAACATTAGCGAGCGAGTGTTTTCCTGTGAGTGAAGTAGCCTCTTAAACAATAGAAAAGCTAATAATGATCCGTCTCATACTCTTTATCATTTATGAAGATTTTAAGCTATAAATACTATAAATATTAATTTCATTTATTGCAATAGTGAAACTAGCAAGTCTTCAGGTCGGAGGCCTCAAACATCACTCTGCAATTTCATTTTAAAATCCTTTTAATTTAGTATTTAAAATATTCAAGCCACTGTTTCATTTCTTTCACATTTGTATTATAAATTGCTACAAGTAATTTTAATTTAATCCACTGTTTGGTATTTTGCATTAATCTTTTTAAAACTTGCTCATAGTTTTTGATCTATTAATTAAAATTTATAGTGTTAATAAATATTTTCACTCCATAAACATTGTTTGTTTTATTTTTTATGGAAATCTATTTATAAATAAAAATAAGTGTTATTAATTTATATATTATAATTAATTAAAAAAAGAACTTTTATATTGAAAACAAACATTTTAAATTAAAAATATCAGTTACTGCAGAAATTTAAATTGTTATTTATAAAAGAAAAGATAATAAATACATTTGTGAAATTCTAGAAATTAATTACAAAGTTTATTTTTTAAGCTATATTTTTCAACTTTCCATATAAATATTCTCAGTACAGCCTTTGTTTACGTTATTTACTGATCACTACCTACGTAATATATACGTTAATGTATTACAGAGGTATACTGATACGTATTGAAATATGTCAGTTGTCACCGATAGATGCCACTGTACTCTGTGAAAAAATTGACTTCCAATTTCTGTATGGGGAAAACGCGATTACGATCGGCATTTAATATTAAGGAGGCAGTGGTTGAACATCATTATATGGTGTTTGATTATAAAGTTATGGCAATATTTGTGAGACTGATCATAGGAAAATTATGACAGTCATGCTAAAAAATTCAGATTATTAGCTAAATTTGTAAATCATTAGCTAATATCCAAATGAGCTATCCAAAAACTTTGCTATTTTGTTATTCTGAAAGCCTTGAAAGTTTTATGAATCAGTAGCAAATGGAGCCTTGAGTTTACACTGATCAGTTCTGTGAGTCCATTTCATGTTGTAGGTTTGATTGATACCAAATTTTCCCTTTTCCTTCAGTTTATTTTTTAAATACTTTAAGAACTTTTAGTGGCATTTAATACCTTCTAAAATGATTGGGGCAAAAATAATTGTTTGCGACATATTTCACCAAAATTTAATTTTATTGCTACTTTTCATATTTCTTCACATTTGGTGAGATGGCAAATGCTTAGCGCAGCCCCTGACAGTGATGGACATATTAACACCCAGCCTTAACCACTGGTTTTAAAATCCTGAAGATTAGGTTTTGAAAAATATTTCAAATAATATAAAAATGCTAAAGTATTTACTTTAACCTCTCTAGAATGAAAATAAAATCTACAATGAGGCATTTTTCTTTTTGAACTAAACAATAGGAGAAAACTTCCAAATGGCAGTAAAGACTGATACAGTGGAGAGAAGAGGTCACATCTCATATTTCAACTGTGAATTATATTACTATTTTTATGTATAACAGTTTGCTTTTTTACTCATACTAATTCTGCGACTACACAAAATCAATATTTCTGTATAAAAATAATGATATTCAAAATTGGGTATTGGCACACTTACTTTGCACGAAGATACTTCCACTAACTGTAGTCTTAGATATGTCAAACATTAAAAAAATATATAAAATGTGTATATAGACAGATCTAACTCAATTTTAAATTTCAGCTTTAAGAAATTGTGAATCAATACAAAGATAAACAATTAAAAAGCAATAAAGTGTGGTATCTTGAATCTGAAAATTAAAATTTTTATAGTATTTTTCTTATAAATTATATATTTTTATGTTGAAACTAATGTTTTACCTTGCTACTCAATTAGACTTTATATCATATTGTGAAGTAATATGTAGCAGTAGTTGTTAAATACTAAGAAATTTATTTATACAATAATAAAATATGGTGTTAATTAAGGACAGTTAAAATGAACAAAAATAATGAAAGAAAAAAATAAAAGAAACCTTTTAAATGAGTAGCTTTGAAAGTTATGTGATTTTTTGTTTTTATGTTAGAGAACTCCCAAAATTGTTATTCACGCTGTTCACTTGCCCATTACATAGTTGAACACATGGATTTTGGATTTGAACGCTGTAATTATTTTTATTATCTATGTTACTAAATGTGTCATTGTTAATGAACTGCTTGATCTTTCTTCCTTTTATTTCATTTCTTCCTTTCTTTTTCATTATCTTCCTTTTATTTTTTACTGTTACATTCATGGTTACATACGTCTTAGGATGTACAAAAAATATGTAAAAATTTGATTAATTGAATACAAACATCACAAATTTAAAGGAAAAATCTATTTACAATACTTTTATATTTCAAAGAAAACTGAAATTTTATTACTGATATGTAGAAATTTTGTTGGGTTTGCAAAGAAAACATTAAAAAGCCTTACAGCACAAAAGTATAAAGGAAACTGACAAATATCTGGCTAAACTAAAAATAAACTGGTAGATTTGAAATGGATATTTCATAAAGAAAGTATATTCATCAAGCCTTTCGAAAAAAAATAATGAAGCTTCTTAAAAAATAAAAAAATAATTGTATTACATTCAATTGCAAGCAATTTGAAACCATTCACTTAAAAAAAGAATTGATATCCAGATTAGTTAAAGAAATTTGAATAAGTACCATTCTTAGAAAGATTGATGATATAGCCTAGAATTTTAGGGATCAACTGAAATTTATAATTTTAATATTTGATGCCTATTGCATTCAGTGATGTGGTAAGAGTAAATACATTATTTTTGGGGTATATACACCAAGGCGTAGGGTAAATATCCTAAAATTGGGTATTTTCATATTTCACTTGTAAAAAATCACAATCTTGAAAAATTTCTTGAAATCATGGGTTACAATGCTTCAAATGTGACAGAAGCTTTCACTTTAGTTAATGAAAAATACCTGCATTTTTTTTTATTGAATGGCCTTGCCCATCTTTTACACTTACTATGTTTTGATACTTTAAGAAGCAATTTTTTTTCTAAATATCTTTAGAACATTAAAGAAATTAGAATTTCTAAAACTTTGACTCATAATACCAAGGAAAGGTGCTTCTTAAATATACAATTTAAAAAAGCTAATGCTAATGCAATGTGTTTTGAAATAATTAATCCTTCTTCATCAGTTGCAAAAGGATGTCTTACCAGTATGAAAGCATAATAAAGTTTTCTTTCTGTTTTCCTAACAGTAGTACATTGTAATTGATGTACAGAACATCAATTGTAGTACTTTATAAGGAGAAAAAAGTATTTACTCCAAATCAGAAAATTGACACTGTTCATGCTCCAATGGCAGAAAAAAAGTAGACTATATTAATACACAGTGGTATGAAGAAATGCATCTGAATACTGGAATGCATGAACATGCACAAAAGAAACAATACGACACATTAACCCATTATAAAGCAATAGTGAGAAACTATTATCCCAAAGAACTATAAAAGGTTAAAAGCATAAAAGATAGTAAGTTTATATTGCAAACTATGGTAGTTAGTCAAGAAGCTCAGCTTCTACAGTTGTCTTCTCAGCTACAGAAAAAAACTTTTAGATGATGTTTTGTATTCATGTTGAAAAAATGGTCTCCATTTTTAAACCAATTCTGGAATTGATTGAATCCCTTCAATCAAATAAACCTCAGATTCATTTTGTATATAATAAATTTAACAACTTAATATGTTGTCAGAACTACTGCCCGTACTTCATTGCCAAAAAAATAAAGAAAAACTTATCAGGACAAATTTTTTTTAAAAAGCAAGAAATGTGATTTTAGTCCTCCGCATCTTACAACAGATATTTTAAATCTAATGATGCAAGGAGGTGCCTCAAAACCTTCAGACTTACTTGAAAATTTTTCTTTTCATATCTTGTGTTTATTTTAAAAAGTAATCAATTTCAATATTTTAGTCTCAAACTTCAGATAAATATTGACGCCTTTCATATCCTCCTATCTCATATCATCCCTCTTTTCTATAATATCTACATATGATAAAAATTCCAAATTTTTTAATAGTATTTATGATGTAAAATTATTTTTATCATTTGCGTTATATGGAATAATGATGAGATAGATTGAGTTATAAGTTTTTTATTTATATTTTCAAAGAAATTCATAATTTTAAACTATATTTGATAACTGTCCATTTCATGTTTTACTTTCTGTCTGATATTGCAGGAAAAAGCCAAAAAGTTTTGTTTGAAGAGGAAAATTAGTGAACAAAAACAAGTTAAGGAAATGTTGCTTTCTTTTCAACGAGAACTCAGGTGCTTGCTAACTGCTGCTAATCAAGAGGGGGGTAAGTTATAGTCATAAAGAATTATAAATTAAATGCAATTATTTATTACATTAATTGATATTAATATTATACTGGGTTTGCTTGCACTTACTCTCATTTTACACATAGATCTCCAAAAATTTACAGAGTCTGACTTAAAAAGTTTACAATTGGTATTCAACAATTGATTCACAAATTGACAACCCTCCACCCATCCAAAAAAATCTTTTGCTGCCCGCTCTCCGTAATCTACCACTACTCTCTCATTTACCAACAATAAAACCAATTGAGAAATGGTGAATTGTTTTAGTTGCTGAATTAGAAGAAGAAAAATCTAGTTGCAATTTGTATTTATGAAGGACTGACTCATTTCAATTTTCACATTTTATAAATTTTATTCAACCTTCTATAGCTTATTGGAAAACTTATCAGTGTCAATGCTTTGGAGTATGTGTGATAAAATTGCTGCCAGTTTTCTATACCTGAGGTTTTGAAGAAATTAAAAATAGATGAAAGTAATGTATCGTTCTTCATAATATTTATTTATTTTTAATAGCTACTAGTGAAAGTCTTCAATTACACAACCTATTAGTGACTGTGCAATAATGATGGAAGTATTCAAATTCAAAATGTCTTAGGTCTCGATTCAGCAAAGTTCTCAAGTGATCTCGATTCAGACAAGAGTATTCGAATACAAGCCACCTGGCATTTGTGTCGGCGATGAAAACGAAAATGAAGTTTTCAACTGTATTCAGTTCTCATAGCTCGAGTTTTCTGTTTTCATAAGCTGCACCAGTGAATGCTAGTATTCAAATAGTAGACTACTTGGCACTGTTTGACACTTTTCTCCAGAACCTTGAGGTTAGTAGGATGATCAGCCACTGTTTTAGTTTTGTTTTTTCAAGTGTGTATAATGACTAAACTACACTTTTTTTTTTTTTTTTTCAATTTAAAGAGCATATGAATTTAAACTTACATAAAATTCTGTAAATTTGTATTTAAACATCATAAATATCAAATTTTTTGATTTTTTTAAAATATAAGAGAAAATAATTACTCATAGTGGAAAAATAATTTGTATAATTCAAAAAAGAAATATTTTCTTGATTATGAAGATAAACCCTTTGTAAACTCAACAGCTTCGATTTGAAAATTTTTTATTTAGATGTTAGAAAACATCATTTTAAGCATTTAAAAATAATTTTTAAAAAATATATAACATAAAAATATAAATATATTGACTAAAAGATGTTTTTTAATACCTGAACAAAGAGAAAATTACACTTTTCTCATAAATATTGTCAATTTTCTATTACAAAATTGTAAAGTATTTATTATAAAATTATAAAAAAAAAATCTATTTTTGAATGTCCCCAACTTTTTTAATTTTTCAAAATTTACTAAATTAATTTTAGAAATAATAACTACTTCATTGGACGATAACCTAGTGTGCTTTAAAAAAAACAATAATAAAAATAGAAGTTTGTCTGCCTGTGTGCTGTATTCTAAAGAGACCGCTACATGCAGAGGAACAAAATTTGGCAGAAAAATACCTAATTTTGGATTTTCTTTTAGCGTTTTCTATCGAATTTCGATGCGATTTTTTCACATTAGTAAAAGGAATCTGATTTCAAACTTTTCAAATTCCGGGTTCATTTTGTTTAAAGACAGGCTGCAGCATGTTCTGTGTTCGCGGCCAAAGACAGTGGGGTGGACAACTCTTATGAACATTTGGATTTATTTTTGTTTAAAAAAATATAATCATTAAACTTTGATTTTAGGTAAATTTAAGGTTGTTATCACGGCCGGGCAGTGCAGTGCGTACCAACTAGTACAAAATAAAATAAACTCAAAAATTGTAAAATTTAAAAACATGCTTTCATTAAAATTCACAAAAAATTTCAACTTATATTATAAAGCATAAATGTGTTTGTCGCTCAATGATGGCGTCATAATGATGCGGGATGGGTTAAAATGGATCTATTTTATTTCAATTAATATTAAACAATCACAACATTATTTCTACGGGGAAAATGCATGTTTTGGGGCGACATAGTCTCTCCCCCCACTTTGGGATTGAATTTTTAAAAATCAATACCCAATTCATGTATTGCCCTCAGAAACACATATATATTTCAAAGTTCTATGTCAATAGGAAGTGGCTGAAAATTGAGTAACAAGATTTGATTGCCACATACATATACATACATAAATGTAAGTTAAAAGAAAACATGTAAAAAACATGAAAATATCTTAATTAAGATTTTCTTTTGTCAAAACTCATCATGCAAGACAATTTTTATACAGCAACATGAAAAGCAATACATAAATTTACCAATTAAGAAATATTAAATATTCAAAAATAAATCTCTACCAACATTTTCAAAATAGATTTGAAATAATGCTTTTTATTATTATTATTCCATCCTGAATTCCTGTGTAAGATAAGTTTGAAATGTATGAGCGTTAAAAGGAAAACAAAATTACAAATTGTCTTGCATGAGTGGGGAGATAATTCAAGGAATAGAGCCTTTCTTATGAAAAATTCTTAGTTCTTTCTTTCTCTCAGTGTTTAATTATTCTAAAATTTCTCGGGAAAAATATTTTTCTATTAAAAGTAATCAGAATAATTTTCTCATTTTTAGCTCACAGGCTATCAAAGCCTGAGAGCTTATGTACCCGCCCGTTCTGTATGTATGTATGTATGTATGTACGTACGTACGTACGTAACGCGATAACTCTTGACAGAAATAACCGTTTTGCTTCCAATTTTGTTTATAGGTTCCTCGTGATAAGGCGCTTCCCTGATTAGTTTTGGGGATTGATTGTTTAACTATAAAGGGGGGGAACGGGGGGGCTAACCCCCCTTAATTAAGATAAATGGTTTTTTCATGCAGAATTGTCCAATTTTCTTCAAATTTTGTATATAGGTTCATTGTGATAAGGTTCTTTCCTGATTAGTTTTGGGGGTTCATAGGTTAAGTATAAAGGGGCTAACGGGGGGGGGGAATCCTCCCCCTTAATTTAGATAAATGAATTTTTCATGCAGAGTTATCCGATTTTCTTCAAATTTTATATATATGTTCATTGTGATAAGGCGCTTCTCTGATTAGTTTTGGGGTTTCTTTGGATAAGTATAAAGGGGGGACGGGGGGCTAACCCCCCCCCTTAATTTAGATAAATGGATTTTTCATGCAGAATTATCCGATTTTTTCAAATTTTGCATATAGGTTCATTGTGGTAAGGCGCTTCTCTGATTAGTTTTATGGGTTCATTGGTTAATTATAAGAAGGAGAAACGGGGGATGGTTCCCCCCTCTTAATATATTGTCGATTTCTTCATTTTTCGAGGGCTTATTTCAAATTCTTTGAAATAAGAATATAATTTACAGTTAGTGTGAATAGCCTGTGAGCTCAATGCCGTCAGTTTAACTGGGCAGTTTTCTTTTATTAAAATAATCAGATACAGAAAATGTTATTAAAATTCCATATCTCTGCATCCTTCTCGGCACATATGAGGAAATAATGTAAGGTAGCAACCCCCCTTCCCACCCCAAAAAACAACTAAATTCTTCTTACTTGTCCCATACTGACTTTTCTAGAATATCCTTACTTAAGGTTTACTGTGCAATGTGTCAATGCTCTAATAAATATGCAGACTGTTATTATTATTATTTTTTTAACTGACAGGATTTTTCACATTTGATTCACATTTCCTTGTTGACTAACTCTGGAAATTTTATGATTAGTTAGTCAGGCTGACTCCTAAAATTTTAAGTGAAATGCAAACTCTGATTTTATAAACATTGATAAACTTAAAAGTCATTGTTCTTGTTTTGCAAATTCTGATGTTTATCTTATTTATATTTGTTATAGTTCTAAAGACAAAATTACGTAATAAGAATATTAATTTTGCAGTTTAATTTAACTTAAATATGTGTTTACTTAATCTGTTTAATAACATTTATAAACATTTTTTTTATTATTATTGTGCTAAAAATGGCGTCAATTTCATTGACTTTTCATTCTATAAATGCAAAGATGCTTTTTTACGTCCAAAAAATATTGTGTAATTTTATAATTTTTTAACTGTATTTTCAAATTATTTTTTGGTTGCATTATTTTAATGTAGCCTTTATTTTTCTTTCAATGCAAAAATATTTGTTTTTGAGATTTATATATATATATATATATATATATATATATATATATATATATAGTTTATACAGTTACAGGGGTGATTGTGTTCAGGTTATATACCTGAATTCAGGTACTAAAAATAATTTAGTACAGAAATTCTGGTTTTTCTGATAGTTAAATTCATAAAATAAGACTAGAATATCAATTTCATATGATTGCTAAACATAATTAAAATTCAGATTTTTCATAATTTGACCTCTCTGTAATAAATTATATGTTCCCTCCCCTCTCTCCATACGGAAACAGTTTCTCCCTAAAATTATTTCATGTATCTTTTCATGAACCCGCAATCACCTCTGCAGTTAACTTTTTTGTTTATGTTTTCCATTAATATCTTCATATTTTAGTAGTAAACAAATAAATACAATAAAATGAAGAGGAATGATTAATTTAAAGTTTTGTCCAAGAATATATAGCATTTTATTCAAGTGTTTTTGATATTTTAAAGTATCAATAGATTGGCAGCATGAACTGTTTCAAATCTTATTATAAAATGGATCTCAAAGAAAGACATTCTGATGCCTAATCTTGATGACATGCTTTAAAAGTTTGAAAAAAATTAAGCTGATTTGGATGCAGATAACTAGTGAAAGTATTTTATCAAAAGTTTTCTTTATTATTATGTATAATACTAGTCTATGTAGTGGCTTTTGACAAGTGTGCCACAAAATTTTTTTTGTGAAGTTCTATAAGATTTTATTAATTATGAGGTTTATTTTTTTATGCAATATTCAAGGTTATCCAATTTACTTTGTAATGAGGTTTAGTGTAGTAAAGTTGTATTTCTTACTGGTTTTTATTATGGTGTTTGAATATTCTTAATAAGAATATTTGGCAAAATCATGAATATGTTCTCACACCTACAGATACGTCTAATACAGTCAAAGAAAAATTTTTCTTTGGAGAAAAATAATTAACATAGAAAAATAGGTAGAATTATTTAAACTCTTTATGTATATGTAATTTACTTTTGAAGTTTTAGTCTTCAACACATTGATTATTTTTTTCTTAGCATATATGTGTCATTTTGTTCAAAATGTGAGGTGTTTTAGAATAGAAACAAGTTGTTTTCATTATTTCTCTAATCACCTCAAAGTCATGTCTTAAGTGTATCAAATTTTCTCAAAAATAACAATATTATTTTATGCAAAAATGTGAACTATATCTGTACATATGAATATAATAAATAGAAATAATAAAATAAAGTAACTAGAAAGTAAGTTTATTAAAGACATTTAATCTTAAAGAAAATATGAAATTTCAAACACACCAAAGAATTGGAAGCTTGTATGGAATGTATAAAAACATCAATATACCAAATGAAAACCTCAGAAGTGTTGTCTGCTATAAAATAGAGAATTTGTTAATTATATAATTTTTTAATTATCAGGAATGTATTTTTTGCTTAATTGATGCATTGGTCCTTCTTTAAATCTTACATTAATGAAGACATGAGTAGCAGGCAATATTATGTATTATATAAAAAAGAGTTATTTGAAATAAATAGTAGATGATTGCAATGAAAAAATTCTACAATAGATATTAGAACCTATGGGTTTTCTCTCAATTGTCACTTTACAAATATTACAAAAGAAATCTTCAGTTCTCAACATTGTATGTGTGAAAAGAAAACCCTTCTGCAATGAAATCTCTCTATATATAAAAAAAAACTAACGCTTTGGAAATGGACCAATGAAAATCTGCGTAGATATTCCGGGTTATTCTCATCGCTTTTTTACTAAGGACTTTTTTAAGAAGCGATTACTTTTTTTTCTAGCCATCCTACGGATTCGAAAATCATACCACCAGACGTGAAATATAACAAGCTTTCAGAAATTGAAAAAATTATCACGGTCGGATAACAAAAGCTCAAAAAATCCTTAAAAATCGAGTAAAATATCTTTTATTGAAAAAGTCACTTTTTTATATTGTTGCCAATATCTAAATCAATGCAAAGAATTATGTTTTATCTCAAATAAAAAATGTATTTGCGTGAGATTATTAAAAACAATGATGAAAGTTTTAAATAATAATTAAATGATCATGTGTTGAAAGCAGAACGGGGGTTGGTGAGCATAGCGAGCAGGAGGCAGAGCCCCCTAGTAATACAAAAATATAGATCTCCACTAGATCCTCAGGAGAATATTATGAGCTATCCAAAAATTTTGATCATGCAAAACAAATAGTCTAAATAAAAGTAACTCAAGCTATGTGATTGAATGCTAAAAAAGTATGTTTGTTAATTATCCTTTAGTTAAAGTATAATAAATTATTTTGCTTTTTTTTTTTTTTTTTTTTTGTGATAAATAAATTAAAAAAGTTTATTTTTTTTCATCTGTTTTTCAATCACCCTAAGTTAAGTGTAGCATGGAACTTCAACTATGGGATGCCAGTGTTTATGTCTCATGCTATGATGCCATAAGGTAACTAGTTGGATGTGCCAATCCCAAAACTTTCTTCTTTCTCATACAAATTTCACACACACACCAAAAACGAATCAGCACCAATTTATGTCAAAGTCTAACCGAATGTAAAGTTGTATTAAATTCCATGCAGTAGTTCTTGAGATATGACTATCCCTGAAATCCAGAAAATTGCAGTATAGCAGTGCCATCTATTGAGATATTTACACCAAAACCTACTTAACAATAATCTATGTCAAAATCTAACTGAATCTGAAGTTTGATGAAATTCTGTGCATTAGTTCCTAAGATATAGCTATCTTGGAAATCATGTAAAAAGGAGTATAGCAGCACCACCTGTTGGGTTGTTTGCATCAAAACGTAATAATCGTCTATTTATGTCAAGGTTTAACAGAATCTGAAGTAGGATGAAATTATATGAAATTCTGTGCATTAGTTTCTAAGATATAGCTATCTTGGAAATCATGAAAAAAGGAGTATAGCAGCACCACCTGTTCGGTTGTTTGCATCAAAACGTAATAATCGTCTATTTATGTCAAGGTCTAACAGAATCTGAAGTATGATGAAATTATATGCATTAGTTCTTGAGATGGAGGATGCAGAAAAATCTTGAAAAATGTAGCATAGTAGCGCCACCTGTTGGGTGATTTACATCAAAAATTAATCAGCACCAATTTATATCAAGGACTAACTGAATCTAAAGTTTTATTAAATTCCATGCATTAGTTCTTGAGATAGAGCGCCCACAAAATTTTTGTCACATACAGACAGACATTTTCTAAAAACAGTCAAATCGTGTTCTAGACCTTCTAAAACATATAAATTCGTCGAAAACCAGAAGTAAAAAATTTTCATAAATCCAATACTTTCTTCTAGTAAAGGTAGAAGAAAGTAAAAAGGGTTGAAAAATCCTTGTCAAGTGCAACATACTTCTTGCCTGTTTCCTCTTTTTTTTTGTCTTTATTTTTATTTTCTTCTATCTTTACAAGAAGAAAGTATTGGATTCATGAAAATTTTCGACTTCCGGTTTTCAACGGATTTATACGTTTTAGAAGGCCCTGAACATGATTTGACTATTTTTAGAAAATGTCTGTCTGTCTGTATGTGACAAAAATTTTGTGGGCACTGTATCTCAAGAACTAATGCACGAAATTTAATAAAACTTTATATTCAGTTAGTCCTTAATATAAATTGGTGCTGATTAGGTTTTGGTTTAAATCGCCCAACAGGTAGCACTGCTATGCTGCATTTTTTGCAATTTTCGCAATAGCTCTATCTTAAGAAGTAATACACGGAATTTTATCAAACTTCAGATTCTGTTAGACCTTGACATACATAGATTCTGCTTATGTTTTGTTTTAAATTGCCCAACAGGTGGCACTGCTATGCTACTTTTTTCATTATTATCACGATAACTATATCTCAAGAACTAATGCACGGATTTTCATCAAACTGCAGATTCAGTTAGATGTTGACATAAGTTGTTGTTGGTTAGGTTTTGGTCTAAATCTACCAACAGGTGGCGCTGCAATGCTGCATTTTGCAGGATTCACGCGATTTTAGCAATAGACATATCTCAAGAACTAATGCACGGAATTTAATAAAACTTTAGATTCAGTTAGACCTTGATATAAATTGGTGCTGATTCTTTTTAGTGTATGCGAAATCTGTGTGAGATAGAAGAAAGTTTTGGGATTGGCACATCTGACTAGTTTTCCTTTTGATTGAAATCTTGTATTCTGTAAAGTTACTGCAGAAACATAACTATTACTCTGTCTGCTTTTTAATTACCCTTCAATCCTTTTTGATATTTTGATTATGCATAAATAATTGCATAAAGTATACAATTTTTAATAAACAGTTAATCAATAAAATCTTATTAGTTCTTTCTTTTAAATGAATATAAAATGCAAGCTCAGATTCTGCAAGGTTTTTTTCTTTTCTTTTTTTTTTTCTCCCTAAATGCTTATTTTATTTTTATTTGTGTTTAAAAGAAACACTTTTTTAAACTCAACATTATGAAAATCTAAACCTTTCAGTATGCTACTGATTTGATACAAATTTTAACTTTCAAACAAAATTATATCACTGTGAATGATTTTTGGGTTTTTTCTCTTCTTCTTTCTAGTGACGCCAGGAAATATAGAATCTCTATTCACAGATCTGATGAAGCTCTTAAACCAGAATATAACTGTTATAGAAACTGGAAATTTTGAAACACGTCCATTGAAGAAAATAAAATCTAATGATGATGTTCTATAAACTTATGTAAAGAAGATCTTGTACCACTTATCAGTTACCTGACTTGAATGAATTTTATTCATTGGCTGTAAATTTGCTTATTTCCATAATTTTGTCATTTGTCATGGATACTTTTTCATTAGAAATTTATTCTTTTTATTGTATCCTATACATATATTTCTTTTCATAAAAACTGTAAAATCTGGTGTACAAAATACAATTATTTACCCTATGTAATATATATATAATCTTAATGTAACAATTTTATTATTTTTTGAAACATGTAAATGTTTGTAGAAAACTAATAGTAATATAATTTTAGTATGTTGCTACAGCATGTTTTTTCTTGAAGAGGGTGTATATAGCATTTAAAGTTATTTTACAGGGTTTACTTTAAGATTACAGGGTTATTTTACAGGACCACAAAAAACATTTTATTACACTACTGTCTATGGGTCGTACTTAAAATGCATTTTATTGCATTATGTAATTTTAAACTCAACAAAATTTGTATATGTTACTATGACTTATTGTGGCATGTTCTCCATTGGAAATGTGAGGCGTAACATTTATAGTTCTTTTACAATATAACACAAAAGAATTCGATGCATTACATTTTATTGCCAAACTATCTGACTCACGATACTAAACTTAACTATACCTAAAATCAATGTTGAATGATTTTATATATTTAAACAAAAATCTTTCCAAACGAACCTAAGGTTTGGGGTCTCGCTGCTTTCAGCAGTGTACACCATCAAATTTGCATGACTTTATATTTTTAATGAAAATCTATCCAAACAAACTTAAGGGCTCTTGTAAAGTTATTGCCGATTTAATTTCTGACGTTTAGATATATTAAACTTTCAATTCTGACTAAAAGTTCCTGACAAAACCTAAATAATACACGCATACACACCACTCCTTTTAAACTCAAAATAATAACTCTCTCTATTAAAGATGTGTTTCCCAGCACATGTACATAAACAAAAACCCTTCAACAAATATTCTAAAGTAGAGAGATGAATTCCTGATAGCAATCCAAAAGTGCCTTCCCTCCTAACTCTTTAAAATTTTTATGATTTATAAATATAATTTTTGTGCTCAAATATTGATAATTAGCTGTAAAAACATCTCTGTTCAAATCGAAAGTATGTACACTAACTTAAAGCATCAAATACTCAGCAAAAACCACTTGCATATTAAAGTACTTATAATTATCCAAATGTTTTAAGATTAGGTTATATAAAATATGCTTCCATTGACTATGTCATAAAACTAATATTTAGTGGTAAAAGGGCTTGTTAGAAGTAATTTTCTGTGTCAACTAATGCATTTAATGAAATTTGAAAATAACTCAAATGTTGCCTAAATGTGCCTACAATACTATATATACAGTTGTTAAACATACTAAAATCCACACTTCATTATTATAAATATTTTGATAAAGCTGTGTAGAAAGATTGCATGATAATTACAGAAATTAGATAATGATAGTTTTAATAGTCTGGACAAATTAGAAAACATTTTAGAAATATTATGCCTACGTTTTTTACCCTTTTATAATGTTTTTTATGGTTACAAACAGTTTAAGACTTGTAAAATATAATTAACTCTAGCTAGTATGAACTTTTAAGGGATGTAAACATTTAAGCCGGTGTAAAAACAATCAATTGCTTTGAATTAATGCAGTTTTTGAAAGAAATTAAATGGTTAAGATTTTATGCTAAAACAAAAAACAGAAATTTAGTAATTTTAGTAAAAATGTGAGTTAATGAAAATATTTCTAAAAGAAATTGCCATACTTGCATAATTAAATTTTATTTAAAGTAATCTGTCACCTTTTATTACGATAGTTGGACAAATGAGCTGTTTGTTGCATCATATTCCAGTTTTGTGATGCATTCAAATATTTAGTGTATTATATTTTAACCAGTAATAGTATGAACAGCCTGCAGTATTTTTGGAATCTATTGCATTATCGGTAATGGAATGTGTTAGTTCTTTTTATCATTGTCTTGATCTCACAATAAAAGATGTGGCATCAAAGCTCCATTAAAAAAAAAAAAGAATTTATTCCCATTCTGGCTGCTCAATTTATGAAAATTTTGTCATTAACGTTATTTGCAAATATAAAATGACTGGGAAAAGGAAATTGTACTTATTAAATGAAGACTTGTTAACGAGAGTTCACTGTATTGGCATATTTTTCAGCATTCATTAAAACTTAAAATAATCTTTAACAGTTCTAACAACAGTGATTGCAAGTATAAGTCAATCAATGGTTTCAGCCACTTTTCTTTAAATTTATCAAAATTATATATGCTGAAATTATTCAGAATGTTGTTTTTCTGTAAATGTATATATTTTTTATCCTGTGTCTGAATATTTTCAAAGTATGGTTTTGTTAAATGTTTTTTTTTTCTAGTAATTAAATCATTCAGATTAAGAAAATAAAGTTTATTCACTGAAAAATTATTTTTTGTATAATTTCTAGTTATTTTAAACCTCTATTTCACAGTTAATTATCATGCTGCGTATTTTATCTATAATTGATGTTTACAAAGTTTTATTAATTTTTAACACTGACATGTTTATAAAAGATTATTTTAATCAATATAGAATATTATGAATGTTTTTTATTTCATATAATTTTCTTTTGGTTCAATCTGCTTCTGTAACATAGAAAGTAAAATCTGTTGTAACATTGTGCATATATACATATATGTATCATTATCTTGAACTGAAAAGGGTCTAACTGGCAAAATCAATGAAAATGAGATGATGGACTACTATATCTGACACGTCATAACTTATTGGGCAGTGCATTGCACTGCCATACTACAGATTCGAGGTTTGTCTCCGAATTTGAACAAGGTTTACTTAACTTTTCATCCATTCAGCATTGATAAAATGTGTACCAGATGTGCATGGAAGCTGAATACTGGGGTTTGTGCATCAGCTGACCCAGTTCACTGGAACATATACTAGCACTGAGGGCCTATGGTCAAGAAAGTAGAGTTGGGCACTACAGGCCATGATCTTTTATGGATTGTAGCGCCACATAGTTTAGTTTAGACCAGGCATGTCAAACTCCCTTACCACCACATAAAAAAAAAGTAGATAATATTATTACCATTGCACAGAATAAAATGTGTTTGTTCAAAACGCAGCCATGTTAAAGACATATTCATGCAAAGTTCTAAAGTTTTTATTATACATAGTTTATTTTATTTCATTTTTCAAAAAAATATTCTAAATTACTTTCTATCAACCAAATCTATAAAATTTAATTGGATTTTCTAAATTGTATGTATTTTCAAATTGATTTTTACACGCTTGTCTGTTAATCTTGATATAGCAAAGCTGTTATAATTAACCCTAAGGTAATTTATGAATATAGTTAGCAGAGCATCGGCACATGTGGTGCGTTAATGCTGTAATTGACCAAGGTTTAAAATGTTCAAAAGCAAATAAAGATAACTAACTGAAAGTTTCTAATATATTGATGAATGAAAGAATAACAAACAAAAGGAATTAAACTTAATCAAGATTTATTCAAGTTACCAAGTAAAAACAAGTTCCAAATAAAAATACATCTCCAATGTTCTTGAACCAACACGATGTGACATTAACACTGACTTTGTATCTCCATTAGTTAAAAACAGAAGGCCCAAATCTAACACTATATAATATATATCAAGACCTTCAACTTTACATCCCATAGTTCAGATGTGAAAACTGGAGCACCAACGATAAAAATATGAAAAAGGTTCTTCAATAGATTTACTTTAATTAAATTAACTCATTACCAATTTAACTTGAAAGGAAAAACAAAGTTACTTTTAATTAAATGTTTTAACAAATTAAATCAAAAGAAACGTTTAATTTACTTTAACAATCTTCTAAATAAAATAAACTTAATTATGTAAAAATATATATTGACATTAAATAAATTCCATTAATGCAAAACCAAACTTTAATTAAACACAAAATAATATATTTCCTCACTCCCTGATTCAATGCTCTTATCCTCCCAAATACAACTTCCATCCATCAACTTGTCAGTAACGGCCAGCTATACCTGCTCGAACCCGAAACAGTCGTACGCTGAACCGCCGGACAAAACATGCCACTCCAGGGTACTATCCATAGATTTAGTAATAGTCCCAATGGCAAACGATCTACCGATATAAAGTACCATTCACTGAAACCCAAACCGAATCACCGAATTTAGTGTTTCAATGGCGAAACGGTAACAAGTAATTTCGGCTAACGAAATTACTGTTGCAAGAATAACAGACAAACGGTATCAACATACTTAAAATGGAATCACATTATGAACTGTTAAAACATCGGTAGCCTTTTGATGAAACGAAAACCAATATCAAAAAGTTTAACACGAAATCAGGATAAAGAGAAAAACATTACTCACTTCAAATAAAAAGCATTATGACCAATAAAAACTAAAACGAAATATATTAATTAGCTGCACTGAATAAAAACAAGAAGAACTGCCTTTTTATTTATTAACTATTTCTCAAAAGGTTTCTCTAAAACATGATGAATCCAAAAGTTCCATTTCCAAAGATGAAAGACGTGGCATTCGATTTCACTTCACGAAACAAGATCATCATCCAGTCTATCCTTTAAAGCGTATCACATAGCACATGTTAAAAAGACTTCCCCCAGTTTAAACAACATTACTGACATCACTAGACGAAACACATTTAAAAATAACAGAGGCGAGTTCCAGCCAGCTAGAATCAACAACACACAACGGCCTCTCCTTTAAATACCCTACTGCCTCATGTCCGTACCGATGACGTAATCCCCCCATCCTGCAGTAAACATATCACTTCCGGCCTCTTGAAGGTTACGTGACGATTGATCACAGTCACAGGTAAAAACGCAGGTGAAGGCAGTTTATCCGAGACACCTGCCCCCAACCACTGTAATCATTTGTTCCGTGACGTAATCGATCCACCGAAAAGCACGAGAATGGGGAGATATGAAATATGTAAACATGCTTGAGCGATGTCCGGAGGAAGCAAAAACGTGATAAATGAGTACGTAAAATGAGATGAAAGTAAATGGAAAAAGTCTGGAGAGTTAGAATAACTAATATGGCCAAATGGTAAGTAACAATAAAGATATTTTTGATTTAAAAACATATGAAATACTTTAAATAAAAATATACTTTCATAATGAAACTAAAGTTACACTACCCAATATCAAAAATGTTTCAGGCTCAAAAATAGTTATTTCCAAAGTATTTTGTCTCGCTAAACACGAAAATCAACATAAAAAGTTGAGATTAGCTCTTGTTTTCAAGATAGGAACCAACTTGAGAAATCTCACTATGGCTGTTTTATGGGAAATCGAATGTTCAGAAGTTGGTACTCCTAATAGCTGTAATTCCCCTCAACTGCATTCTCTGTGTAGAATCTTTTTGACGTTCTTTTTCCCCAGCAGATGGAAGCACCTTCCCTGGGACCGACCGTCTTTTGAACCGGTGAGAGCATCAGTAGAACGAAAAAGATAACAGTGCACGATTTAAGTGACATTCTCTGCTATTCGCCTTACAACTAAATGTAAGCAATTTAATTATACTAACTGTATCAGACTAATCGACGGTATCCATCACTCTACAACAAACCACGTTGACAATTGTTATTTCTGCATAACGCCCTCCATGAATCGAGGTTGGACAAAAAAGAAGAAGGAATCGGTACAGTATCCCAGTGTTCCATCAGCCATTCGGCTCGTTCCTCACTCGGCTAATCTGCCAATTCCTGAACCACCTCAAAATTATGAGATTGAAGAGGATGATGCTGTAGAAGAAGAAGTCACTAGACCTGGGACTTCCCTCGAGGCAGAAGATTTGAATGAGCCTCACAGACTAAATCAGACAGAATTGAATGATCTCGTAAGAGATCTTGACTTTCCAAAGGAAAAAGCAGAGCTGAAGGATTTAATTAATTAAATGTGACTGAACTTATTACTGGATATAAATGAGTAAAGTTAAATATTAAATAAACAGAATAAGAGATGAATGGATAAACAGGTCAATTAAGATACGATTTGAATGAGTGATAAGAACCAGCTAGGGGGAAAATGTCTAGTTTTTCCAACAAAAGCAATAACTGACAATATTCCGTGTTTTCTTTTAGTACAAAATATAAATATTTGGAATCAGAAAATTTATTTAATAAATGTCTGTTGTATGTATCCGCTACTTATTATATTGCTTTTATTAAATACATTGCCTGATTCAAATTATGTTTATTTTACTTAAAAATAATGAAATGATGGCAGCTATGCAAAAGCATCGTCTGAAACTTCGCCACTGAACATAGCTAAAATATGCCTAATTCCACACTACACTTTAAAAAGCTTGGTCAGTTGATGAATAATTACAGAAATCTGGAAACCCCATATTCATTTATTTTCGCTCTAATTTGGAATCATACTAAATTTTTATTAACTGCAGTAATAAATTAAGATTGATTATCAGTATTATTAATTTCAACACCAATCATTAAATGTGAAGAATGAATTTTTGTAATAATGCCGGCAATATTTAAAATGAAATACATTTTTTAGAAATTGTTTTATCAAAGTAATAAGTTATTTGAAAACGCCAATACTATCAAATAACAAGATAACATTGTGAAAATTGCCTTGAAGTTAAAGTTTACTTAAGTACTTTGTAATTTTAAATGAAAACTCCAAGTACTTTGTCTATTGGTAGTCTTTTAATAATCCAGATTCCTAATTTGTCGATTTAAAATGAAAATTGTAACCTTATTTAACAGTTCGAAATTAACGATTAAAATTTTATGATGGAAAGCCATCAAGTACCTGTATAAAAAGGTAGATCTGCTTTTCTTCACTACCAATATTTTCAAGATATTTTCTATATTGATGATGATTAAGCATACACGTAAAAATGTAATATAGATTTATAAGTCCTATAAGTTTTTAAACACATATCCGACTTTATAAATCTATCCGCTATATACAAGTAATCATTTAAATATTTCTAGTAATGGCACTTATGCTTATAGTTTTTCCAAATTTCTTTAACTGCTCTAGACATCATTTCTTCAATTTCATAGTGAATGGTTTCGACTTGCGGGATATTTATTGTAATAAAGACAATTAATTTTTTAAAGCAAGTATATTTTCTTCAATAGGCTTGGTGAAAGCACTTTGATTCTCTTTTAAGAAGTATTAGTTTCAATTCTGACAGTTTACCTTTCCTATGTGCAGCCAAAATTTTTATGAGTTTTGTTTAAACTTTGTACTGTAGCCCCTCTTGATGTTACATTCTTTTCAAACTCCTACAGTGGCAACACATCAAACATAAAATTTCAGTTTTCCTTTTAATATTGAAATGTATTGTAAATCACCTTTAAAAGCATGTGATGTTCATCTTCTGTTCATCATATTTATTCATAATGGTAAATAGCTTTTTTTTTTTTTTTTTTTTTTTATATGCATGCTGAAATTTATAAGAGTATGTCAATAAAATATCAATAAAAAATGAAATAAAAGAAAGAAACATCCTGCAGGATTCATTAACAATGACACAATTACTAACCTATGTAATGAAAATAAATAAAGTGTCTAAATCCAAAATCTATCTGTTTAACTAAAGCCCAAGTTCAGAACCTGGATGACATATTCGGGGTTTTGTATCATGCACAAAATTACTTATCATTTGAGTCGCTTTCAAAGCGACTCATTTAAAGCTATTTAATTTCATATTTTGATTTTTTTTTAAACTGTTCTTAATTAGCTCCAAATTTTATTAATTTTATAATCCATTTCTTTGTATTTAATAAATACATTATATTATACTGTAAAACAGTGTAAAATTGAAGAAAGTAGTAAAATAAAGTATTAGTTTCGACATAAAACAAGTAAAAATTATAAGTAAAATATTGTACAAATTTTAGGAGTCATTAAATTTTCAGACTCAAGATCTGGCGCTTTGGTATATTCCAATTATATATTTGTAGCCACAATTTTTGTATGCTAAAATATAAATTTGAGTTACATCTGTTTACATACATCACTGTTGCCAGATGAGAGGGAATTTTTTAATTCAGAATACTACCACATTCTGAAGAGAAACATTATCCTTATTTAATGACAGAATAAATAAGACAAATATTACTATTCTAAAATAGTGGTAGTATTCTGAGTTAACTAACAACTCAACGATTAAATTAAACACAAGTAAAATGCCAAAGGTTTCTCAGGCCACAGGTAAGTTGGCGGCGGGCCATGTGTTTGACATGCCTGGTCTAAACCAGCCACTGACTTCTGTTTCCTTTGCCTTGTCTACAATTTGAAATTGCATATAATGCATTCTATAGGGTGGCGACAGATCAAGGAAAAGTTGGCATTTTATCAATCTGGAAAAGTCAGGGAAATGGGCTAGATGTAAGAAACATTTGTTTTCACATGCCAATGAGACAGCTTTGTTTCTTTAATGGGTGATATCTTAGCCAATGTTATCCATAAGTATATGAACTAAAAATAGTTTTTTTTTCCCTTCTGATTCATCAGTGATTTTGAACCAAACATAATTTGAAAAAAATAAAATTAATGCTTATTTTATACCAAAAAAAAAAAAAAAAAAAAAAAAAAAAAAAAAACTTGATTCTATTTGAGCTGGTAGAGCAAAAGAAACACTTAAGAAAGCATGTTCTAAGCCACATAAATTTAAGTTGAAATTCTGTTTTTAAAAAAAGGTAATTTTTGATTCAGTATATTATTACCTGAACCAAGACCTTTTGATGTTGCAGTATTTGTTACTAAGGTGGTCATGATATCCCATGGCAGTACTGGTAATATTGAGAAAAGTTTTCTATTAATAAGGATTTATAGGATAACATGAAAGAAGAAACTGTGGTTACAACAAGAATTATTTATGATGCCATGCAAGTGCATGGTGGTCTGAGCTCGCAACTGCTGTAGATCTTAAACAGGGTGGCTACAGATTCTGGAAATTAGGGAAAAGTCAGGAAGGTTTATCAATCTGGAAAAATCGGGGAATTTCATAAAAGTACTTGAAAATCAGGGAAATTTGTCTGTGCATGAAAATATTTATGTTTTGCATGAGGCTGATTCATCGACAAACATGGTATTTAAGCCCATAATCATACACGATAAAGAAAAGTAAAATTTATATATATTTTTTTAAAGATGCACATGATATGAGTTTTTAGTATTTAATACAAATTAAGGTGATCAGATGTTTTCATTTTCTGTGGATAGTGCTTATATTGAAGGCAATTTACCTATTTTTGAAAATCTTATGATAGATTAGCATAAGCTACCAAGTGGCCATCTTAATCCAATTAGATACCCCGTCAGATATAGATATGTCTTAGAATTAAACTTTAATATTCTTCAGAGAATGAGGAAATTTTTTGGTTGCCATATATTCATTGGCCACTATATGATGTTGTTAGACTAAATTTTGAGTTCGGATTTATGAAACTGTGAACCAGTACATTATGAATATTGTGCAATTTTTAGGTTTTTCTCCCAAATGAAATAGTGGCGTACATTAAAAAAGTAGTGTATGTGTAAAATGCTTCCAAATTTTTGTATTTCAGTTAGAGAAAATTTTTACAAATTATTAGAGCTTTGAAAAATAAGATGTCTTTTGGTGATTTTCCCAAATTTTTCAACATGGGATTTCCTAATTTGTACGAAAGAAACAAACAATTTAGAAATCTCTACTGTCTATCGCACATTGTGGATCTTTATGTTTGATTCTGCAGTGGCTATAGACAATGAATTAGTAGTGCCTAGCACAATAAATTTTCATGTAGATAAGTAATCCTTTTGTAATCTATCTGTATCAAATTTTCAGAAATTCATGCTGCAACAAACATCCAACATTGGTAATTAGTAAAAAAAATTGGGAAAATTTGATAAAGAAAGTCTGGGAACTTTTCTTCTCTGTTTCCTTAGCCATGTTGTTGTAGCAAGTGATCTTGTGTTACTCAAAAGAGGGATTGAAACAGATAAAACTTTGCCATTTCAAAGCAACAGTGTGTATTTGCATAAAAATTGAAGTAAAATGAATTTTACATATTAATTTACCCATGGATTAAAATTGCTAGACTTGGGAAGGACTCTTTCAGGCCCACCAACAATCCTAATAAAATAATGGAAATATTTCTTTTTAACTTATTTTAGTTTCCAAACATATGGGGTATAACATCAACTAACTGTTGCTCTTGTCTGCCCTATTACATTTTAATTTGTTAAACTAAAACAAGGATGGAAATTCTTGTTTTCCTCAGGCATGAGATTCTTCCGCAGATCTGCAGTTTTCCAATTTTTCGCCATTTTCCGAAAAAACGCGAAATTTGCCTAAAGATTGCAAAAATAATGCAAATTTCACGAAAGGATCGCGGAAAGAACGCATATTTTGTCAAAGGATCGTGTGAAAAACGCGAAATTTGCCAAGAGATCGTGGAAAAAACGCAAAATTCACCTAAAGATAGCGAATTTCGTCAAAGGATTGTGAAAAACGCGAATTTTGCCAAAACATCGCCGGAAAAACGCGAATTTCGCCAAAAATATCGTGTAAAAAGCATGAATTTCACTTAAAGATCGCGAAAAATGCAAAATTCGCTGAAATATCGCAAAAAAAACACTAATTTCGTCAAAAGATCGCATGTAAAACATGAATTTCTTCAAAAGCATCGCTGAAAAAACACTTATTTCGTCAAAGGATCGTTGAAAAAACGCAAAAAATTGCAGAAAAAATGCAAAATTGGACAAAAGATCGCAGAGAAAACGCGAATTTTGTCAAAGCATTGCTGGAAAAGCGCGAATTTCTTCAAAATTTACTGGTTTGGATTAAAAGATTGGAACCAGATTTCTTTTAGTAATATAGAAAATTGGCCACAAAATGCCAAAACAAATTAAATTTTAAAAAATTATGCAAAAAATCTAAAAACTGGCTTTAAGCTGAGTGATAAAAATGAATGTCCTGGAATCTGAAATAGCCATGCACTGATTAGTTGGTGCCACTGATAATGCCCTTAGAAAATCTATATTTAATCTTTAAAAACTTATTTTTTATTTAAAAAAAGAGTGCAAACTTTGGTCTATCATTTATTTAAGGTGGTTGCAATTATTACCATACACTTGATTTGCTGTTTCAAGAAAGGTGTCTTACTATTTTCAAAATTTCAATTAAAAAGTGTTAAAGCCAATGAAAGGTTTTATTAATCTGCTGTATCTTCGTGAAATAGACTTTTTATTAGTCAGTAAATAATTTATTTTTAATTTACTCAAAGCTAAATTGATGTAATATATATATATATTAATGCCGTTTATAATATTTGTTGTGCTTGAAATTCATAACTATTATTTCTGAAACGTTGTTCGCGCAGTTTTCAGCTTTTTTGTCAATCTCATCCCTGTTTCCTATTTTCCTGCTTTTCTGTTCTTTTCAAAAAAATCATGAGTATGAAGATCCATAAATAGGTTTATCTCCCTGCAGTGATGGAACAGCTGCGCCAATTGCTCCAATTGCGCCAAAACGATAATGCTGCGCCATTCTGCGCCAAAACGATCATTTTTCAACAAAATTGCGCCCAACTGCGCCAATTCGATAATTTTCTTCTAGCAACATTTTGCCATAAGATAAGAAAAATTTCGTCATTCTTCGCGGTACGAAATCCCCTCTTTAAAGTGCCTGTTACGATTCGAAACGTGCTCGCGCGCGCCGATCAGTCGATCCTCTGATTGGATTGAGTTTCCTGCAAAGGAACCAACTATATATGACTAGAGCTTAGCAGCTTGGAAGCTCGGCTCGCGAGACACCAATCACAGTCTGTTACA
Source organism: Maratus michaelseni (assembly GCA_963931845.1). Classification (NCBI taxonomy): domain Eukaryota; kingdom Metazoa; phylum Arthropoda; class Arachnida; order Araneae; family Salticidae; genus Maratus; species Maratus michaelseni. Next base: position 286,395,581 of record OZ007587.1, read on the forward strand.
GGTGTGATTCTGGTCCGAATTTTCCGAAAAATTAAGGCATTGGTTTCCGAAAAAAAAAAAAATATATATATATATATATCGGTCATAAATCCGAAAATTCGGACATAAAATGTATCGGTATTTCGGCAAATGATCGCCGAAAAAAATCAATCTCGTCATTCGTTCGAAGAAAAGTCGGCAATTTTGTCAAAGGATCGCGGGTAAAACATGACTTTCGTCAGAAAATCGCGAAAAAACGGCCAATTTCGTCAAAAACATTGCAAAAAGCGGCAAATTTCGTCAAAAGATCGCGAAAAAACGGCAAATTTTATCAACGGATCGCGGGAAAAACGTTACTTTCGTCAGAAAATCGAAAAAAACCGGCAAATTTCGTCAAAAACATTGCTAAAAACGGCAAATTTCGTCAAAAGATCGCGAAAAAACGGGAAATTTAGTCAAAGATTGCGAAAAACGGCAAATTTCGTCATAAACATTGCGAAAACGGCAAATTTCGCCCAAAGATCGCGAAAAAATGACAAATTTTGTCAACAGATCACGGGAAAAACGTGACTTTTGTCAGAGCATCGCGAAAAAAGGCAAATTTCGTCAAAAACATTGCGAAAAACGGCAAATTTCTTCAAAAACATTGCGAAAAATGGCAAATTTCGTCAAAGGATCGTGAAAAAACGGCAAATTTCGTCACAGGATAACGGAAAAACCGCTAATTTCGTCAAAGGATTGCGGAAAACCCGCAAATTTCATTAGAAGATCGCGAAAAAACGCCAAATTTCGTCAAAGGATCGCGAAAAAACGCCAAATTTCGTCAAAGGATCGCGAAAAAACGGCAAATTTTGTCAAAGGACCGCGAAAAAACGCCAAATTTCGTCAAAGGAACGCGAAAAAACACCAAATTTTGTCAAAGGATCGCGAAAAAACGCCAAATTTCGTCAAAGGATCGCGATAAAGCGGCAAATTTTGTTAAAAGATCGCGAAAAAACGGCAAATTTCGTCAAAAGATCACGAAAAAACGGCAAATTTCGTCAAAGGATCGTGAAAAAAAAAACGCCAAATTTCGTCAAAAGATCGTGAAAAAACGGTAAATTTCGTCAAAGGATCGTGAAAAAACGGCAAATTTCGTCACAGGATAACGAAAAAACTGCTAATTTCGTCAAAAGATCGTGGAAAATCTGCAGATTTCATCGAAGGATCGCGATAAAACGACAAATTTTGTTAAAAGATCGCGAAAAAACGCCAAATTTCGTCAAAGGATCGAGGAAAAACCGCAAATTTTGTCAGTGGGGTGCGGAAAAAAATCATTGTGCCGGGAGTGGATTCCCCCTCCCCCGTCTCCCTTGTTGTAACCTTTCAGAAAATTTGTTGTGAATTTCAGAATTTTTTTTTTTTTTTACTCAGAATTACCCCTGAATCAGATGCCAGTTAGATTGTGGTGTAAATCGCCCAACAGGTGGCGCTATTGCACTTCATTTATCACGATTTCTGAAATAGCTATATCTCAAGAATTAATGCACGGAATTTCATCAAACTTCATATTATGTTAAACCTTGACATAAATATATTCTTATTAGATTTGGATGTATACTGACCAACAGGTGGTGCTGTTATTCTCTGTTTTTCAGAATTTCCGCGATAGCTCTATCTCAAGAACGAGTAGATTGTCATTTAATTTTGGTTACAAACGATTTGATTGATATAGAAAAAAGTTGTGTGATAGCTGTAACATAGTTTTTTTTTTTTTTTTGGTGTGTGTGTACGTTTTCTCTAAAAAGCTTTTTCATGCTTAAAAGAGAGGGATTTTGCAGCTCCATAATAGTTATTTTCTGCTGAAAAACCGTTTTGCTGCTCCGAAATGAGCGATTTGCTGCTCCGAAATGAGTCATTTGCTGCTCCAAAATGAGTCATTTGCTGCTCCGAAATGAGTCATTTGCTGCTCCGAAATGAGTCATTTGCTGCTCCAAAATGAGTCATTTGCTGCTCCAAAATGAGCGATTTCTGCTCCAAAATGAGCGGTTTGCTGCTCCAAAATGGTGTTTTGCTGCTCCAAAATGATGATCCTGGTGTTCCATCACTGTCCCTGTTATATTAGAAGCACAGTGTTGAATTCAAGGGGTGGCCTGGGGGTGACATCCCCCCCTTAGCATTGAAATGTGAAGATATGAGATTTTATGCTTTTAATGGTTAAAAAGTACAATCTCCCCCCTATCCCCACCCCAGTCACAGAAATCCCTCTTGGAGAAAAGTGTCTGAATTCAACACTGATAAGGCCTTTTAGGTAGATTTTGTAAGAAATACTACCTATTACATACTCCCCTATGTTGGAATTTCTGAAATTTTTTTTGCAGATCTACGCCAATCATGACTCCCAGAACAAAAACCACTCCCAGTTTAAAACTTTATCTATCTATCTATATCCTTTTTTATGGACACGATAACTTCAATAATTCTGCACAAATCTCTTCCAAACTGATACATAAAATCTTGGTCAAGTTCATTAATGGGGAAAAAAAAAGAAAAAAAAACAAACATGACTTCTTAATTGTGATATGTATCGAATCCGTTTAAAGTTATTATTGCTTCTAGAAAAAGGGCCGAAAATTTATGTATGACAGATTTTTGATATCATTAAAAATGGCCTCAAGGGGGGGGGGGGGGGATAGGGGCTTAAGAAGAAAAAAATTCATAACTTCGTCAATTCACAAGATATCAAATCTGCTTAGATTTATTATAAATCCTCTTAATATTATCTATATATTGACAAGTTTTTTATAGGACCAACCTTGTAGCAAAAAAAAAAAAAAAAAAAAAAAAAATCCCTGCCGGCTCCGTCTAGAGACACAGGTAGATTTCAAAATGGGTGGTCCCAACTGACGCATCATGGCAAAAAGGTCATTTCTTCTGCAATTCCCAATAAAAAGGCGCCCCACGGTCTGCGTCTTTGAAATCTACCTGTGCCTGTAGCCCGAGCCGTCAGGGATTTTTTTTTTTTAATTAGTAATCTTAGCATAGCTAAATAATAAATCGACACAAATTACATTGACATTTCTGACTTTTTATTTTTTATCTTGCATTTTAAAGTTATATTACTTTTTATAATACAGTAATCCCTTAACATTCGCGAGGGTTACGTTCCAGCAAAACCTCGCGAAAGTTGAGTCTATCTCTCTGCACTAAAAAAGGAGTAACGTTCTATAAAATTTTAATTAGAGTGGCACAGTATTTCAAGAAAACAAAAGGTTATATGTAATAACAGTTCGTTATGCATAACATATATGTATGAATGTACACACATATTCATATTTTTGAAATTTATTTAATGAAGATAATTCAAATTGACTGGAGAAATAATTACAGCTAAAAAGCATAGGGGTTTTTTTTTAATAAAGTAATTTTGACTCTCTCTCTATTCGCAAAGAGATGATAATATATGCAGCTTCAGCTCCATACAGCAGCTTCAGCTGAATCTCTACGAGAACCTGCACAAACACATTTTAAATTAATAGATTGAAGATGTCGTTACCTTACCATTTCTAATATCCCTATTGCAATGAGTATTTTTCTGCTTTTATTATTTTGTTTTCCTACAACACTCGCTCTTTTTTCAGTAGACAACTAAAAATTGATTTGTAAATACATACTGAGAAAACACTGGGGAAACAATCTTTAACCACTGTAAATTCTGAAAAAGCAAAGATGTAATTAAAAAAAAAAATCAATGCAGAAAGAAGATAACTAAGAAAACAGAATAATTCAAAGTGCAAGCAAGCATGTGTATTAAAAATTTAAAAATCTTTAATATGCAAAAAAGATGTTGTAATTTAATTCTTATGCTAATTTTTAATATAATTATGCTTCTTACTTTAAAAACAGAGTAGTATTATCATCACATTGACTTCCCTTGTTAAGGCATATATAAAATAATGATTCTTTTAAAATCAGGAATTGACACAATTGTTCAATATCATTGCATCGATAAAGAATATATAAAATACATTTTAAAAGTGATTTTAAAAAAATTAACTGTTTAATCATGTTTTATAGAACAATTTAGTTACAAATAAAAAAATAGATTAACATTATAATTAATGCCCAATATTATAATATTTAATTATAATTACAAGTACAGGGTGTCCATAATTAAACGACCCTACTTTAAAGTTGTCTACAGACGAAACTATTGATTAGAAAGTTCTGAAATTTTGTAAAGGACATAATGAAGGAATGGAAATTTGTTTAAGCGAAAAAAAATTTAGTTCAAAATTTCGCCACCAGATGGCGTTTTTAATGAGTTGTACATTTACGATAGTTTACATATTTTATTGCAACAAAATATGTTCCACATGACGGCCATCATTTTCAGCTACCATCTGGAATCGTAAGATAACATGTTCCACAGTTGACTGCAGTGTGTTCTGGGAAATACTAAAAACATGTCGTGAAAAAAGCTTTGTTCAACATGTTTTGTTATAATAAAATTTGTAAATTATCGTAAATGTATGCTAAATGTGTAATTCATTAAAAAAGCCCCCTTTGTGGCGAAATTTAGAAATAATTTTTTTTCACTTAAACAAATTCCCATTCCTTCATTATGACCTTCACAAAATTTTACAACTTTCTGACCAATAGTTTCATCTGTAGACAACTTTAAAGTAGGGTCGTTTAATTATGGACACCCTGTATATTTATAAAACAAAAAATGATAAAAACAAATGTAGTGCGTTCCGGTCTCGAACCCAAGCCTGCAGATCAACGAGCAGATACCCTAACAACTGAGCTATGACCAATGTAGTAATTTCGTTACAAAGTAAGTATTTAAGCTGTTTTATAATATTAGACTGCCTATTTCTCTAGAAGTAAGGAGCGATGTATAAAATCCGTTGAACCTGAGACTAAGGGGCTTCTACCCTACAATATATATAAAAATAATCAAAATCTATGATTACCAAGCTTGGCCCTCTCCTTATTAGTAATAAAGATAGTTACGTGAAATAGATTTTTTTTTTTTTCTAAATTAACACAACCTCCTCTTGAGAGAGGTGGGATGTCAAACTTGTTCTCCCTGGGCTTGGTAGACAAATAAAAACTTATTCCTACATCCGCATGCTTCATGTAAATAATATATATATATATATATATATATATATCTCAAATCTATGACTTTTGCTTAAATTCTCAAAAAATATCACTAATTTCCAACTCTAATTTTCAATAATCAAATTTTGATTGAAAGGCTGTTAATGTTATTAATATATAATAAGATATTTATATAGCCTTTCACTAATATTGTTAATGTTATGCTCATATCATTAGTTGTGTGTAAATGATTTTTTTTTATCAATTCCTTTCAAATATTCATTAATTTAGTAAACAAAAATAATGAATCAGTCTTCGTGATGAAAATGGTGTATATTAAAAAGGTTAAAGTGTGTTAACACTTGTAATTTGAAAAATCTGTTGGATTATAAAAATATTTGAAATTTTATTCTATAGAGGTAAATGCTGTGATGGAGAAACTGTTTTAATTCATGGTGCCAGTGGAGCTGTGGGCCTTGCTTCGATACAAATATCTAAACAGTATGGTCTTAAAGTTATCGGTACAGCTGGGACAACTGAGGGAATTACTGTTGCTAAGAATGCTGGAGCTGATTTTGTCTTATGTCACCGAGAAAAGAATTATCTGGAGAAAATTATGGTAATAATTGTATTGAAATTTGCAGACAAATCTTGAGTTTTTAATTGTTTATAACTTTCAAAACAGTATCTAGTGAAAAAATTCTATTTTTCAGTAACATTTAATGCTAGTGTCTTTTATGGATGGGATAATAAAACATACTTATTATTATGCAATATCTTCTGATTGAATTAGGCGATTGAAGTTTTATAAACTAAATTATGAGGTAAAATAAATTTATTATACAATACTGGATAATTAAAAAAAATAAATGTATGTATTTAATGCTTTTTTTTTTCGTGTAATTTACTAACAAATATCAATTGATTATTTACAAGAAATATTTAAAGTAGTTTATGCTATTTTTATAAAATTAATTTATAATTTTTGTAAAATAATTTTAATACAATAAATAATAAAAGTTTCACTGGTAGCGTTTTATTGCTGATGATAAACAATATTGAAATTATGACATGTAAACTCAACTACCATAGCAACTTCATTATCCATATGGTTGGTACAATGTTAACTTCAGTGAGGAAATTCTTTGGTGTAACATTTACATTTTTTCTTGTTAGTGTTGTGTATACTTAATGATATGATTAGTTTATCTGTATAGTGTGAAATTATTTATTACACTGTTACACTGTCATATTTCTTTTTATCCATCTGATAGTAACTTTTAATGTCTCTCTCTTTATTTTTTAGCAATTTTATGATTTTCCACATTTAGCAGTGATCTGTCGACTAATTTTCTCAAAGTTGCATGCGTTTATGTTGTTTACATGCCCCACTCCCCTGAAAGAGTATGTATTAAATTAAGGCAGTGATTCTCAACTGGTGTGCTATGAAAAGATCTCAGTTATACATTTATTTATCAAGCAGTCATGTTCTAATTAATAGACATAATGTTAAAGATGCATGTAGTCTTCAATTTAAGCTATTGCAGATATGTTGTTTCTATGCTGAACAAAAAAGTCGGGTGGTGTTAATAGCAACTATTGCATACGAATTGAACTTTTGAGAAGTTCACTGTCAACGAATCACTTTGTTAGGATTATTCTGAATACATTGCTTCATTGTCAATGCGTTGAAACTAAAATTGTTTAGTGCCAATAATAGCATCTTCTATTGAATAAGAGTCTAATTTTGAGATATAGGCAGGAAAAATCATTCAAGGCCACTTTAAGAATAGAGTTTGAAATTTATCAAAATCTTAACGCTGCAGTGCATATATGAAAAGTCAATTTTTTTAAATGTTCGAAGACATTTTTTCTTTCGACAACTAAAGTAGTCTTAATGTTCATTTCAAAATTAGAAAATATCAATATCTCTCTCAGTTTTGTGCAGGCCCTGCATGCACTTTCTTATAAAACAGATATAAGCTCAAACTACAAAATTTACAAAATTTTGATCACTTCATTTTATTTTTAGTGTTCCTGCTAAGCCATTATTTTAAGGACACAGCACTTGGTCCTTTTTAAAAATAATGAAATGCACCCCAAATTGCACCCAGAGATAGCCTGTAAAAGTCTTTTCAGTAGTTGTTCACATCTTTGTTATTGTACAGATTTTGAACAATTCACCATAACCACAATAAATGAATGCATTGTATTTTGCAAGATTAAACTAGCAGCTTTACAATCTGAAAATTTTAACAATGAGTTGAATGAATAATAAAAGCACAGTATGGCTTTGTAATTTCAAGCCAGATGTTCTGCTGAATAATCGTAATATCCAACTACTGCCAACTAATCCTACATACTGGCTGCACCAACTGGATGCAATATGTTCGCCAGATTTCCATTGCATCCCTACCCAAGAGCTTGCAAAAATTTTAGAACTTCCGCATTCGTTTTGGGAAAGCATAAAAGATTATAAAGTCATGTTCCAATTTAATTACATTTTTATTCATAATTAATTCACTAAATCATTTGAAATCAATATTACTTTATTTATGACATATTAAAAAATGTTGTTGTTGGCGTGTCAGAGAAAGTGCCAAGGCACTTCTCTGAAAGAAGGGGTGCCAGAGCCTCAAGAGAGGTTGGACTTCTAGAGCTCGTCTCCTAATTTTGAACCAATTCCAGATGAGAGACCTGCACCTGGATTGGCACCCCCAGAGGTAACGCTTATACTAAACATGGAGGACATTGGAGCCACGAACAGATTTTACGTGCACCAGCTCCTATTAACGTACACAGTCCCACAGCAGCGGCAGTCGAGAGAGGTTGTCACCCTCCCAAGCACTAATCTTGGTCGTTACTGCTTGACTTTCGGTGATGTTACGGGAACCGAGCTTAACTGTCTCCACCACTGTGGGACATCTTAAAAAATAATTTATATTTTTTAAATTAATTAAAAATGACACTATTGAAGCAGAAATAGAGCACATATTCAGACAAAAAGGGTGTTTCAACAAAAAATGGTATGTTTAAAAACAATTTCATTTTTTTTTTAATAATTTTTTTTATTGTTTCTAAACATACCATTTTTTGTTGAAACACCCTTTTTGTCTGAATCTGTGCTCTATTTCTGCTTCAATAGTGTCATTTTTAATGACTAACACCTATCCTGCCTTTTTTCTTTCTAATCTGCCAGTTGTCTTAAACCAAAATGTATGGCAATTTAGTTCTTTAGGAAGGGAATCGTCATCAGAACAAATATTAAGTACAGGGTAAAATGCCGCTATTTTTTGTTTAGCTAGATATGCATTGATACTTTAAAAGACATGTTTGCATTAACATAGCAGTTATTTTTCTAATAACATAAGTTTGTATATGAAACTTAAACCTCATAACTTACTTGTCAAGAAAAGAAAGCTAATGGTTATGTTCACTTTTAGCAGTGATCAATGAAATTGATGATTTTTAAGAAGGAAAGGAAACTCCTTTCATGTCACATTGTTCTAAATTTATAATAATGGCATTGATTACTGAACTTAATTATGTAGATATATTTATTTTGATATATGTGGTTTTTAGATTTTTAATAATAAAAGTATGTATATCAGTAATTAAAAGTTATTGCTTGTAAAAAGCATATTATTTTTCACTGTCATGTTGTTTGATTTTGTTGCAGGAAATAACAGACAATAAAGGTGTCAATATTGTACTTGAGATGTTAGCTAATGTTAATTTAAACAAGGATCTAGATATTTTAAGTCCTAATGGCCGTGTTGCTGTAAGTCTAAATTAATTGTTGCGTATTTATACTAGGTTGAATTATTTATTCCTAATTAATATTTTTATGTATTTAAATTGTCATATGCTTTATTATTTTCTTTTGAATTAATTTTTGGGTACTGTATACTTTTGTAACAAATATGTAATATGTCAGATATGCCCAGTGTGCACTATTGTGCATAGTACTGAAATTTTTCCATATGTCATTTTATGCTGTCGCATTGATTTTAATGTCTTCCTACAACTGTTTCTGTAGTTGTAACTAATTTTTGTATTGTTCCATCTCATTATCTGAATTTTATACTACAGATTCATTTAAGCAGCAAATTTCTTGCATAAATATTTATCTTCAGTAATAACTGAATAATCTATACAACACAAACTTTTTAGTCATTTTGCTTTATGATTTTCTTTAATGTACAGTCATCTGAAGTTTTAATTGCCAAATTGTCACAAAAATATATATATATAGACATTCGACTAAGAATTTCGTTTTCTTTCATTTTGTGTTTAAAAATAAGCATAATAGAGGATTGTCTACATATTAAAATTGTAATGAATTTTAAAACTTCAAGCACCTATTTTTGACAATAAGTTTGGATTCTTCAAAGAATTTTACTTTGGGATACCAAACATGAAGTCATTAGTTGAACAATGGCGACTCCTCTATTGGTGCACATGAGCATGTAGAACTCCCAAAGAAAAATGAAAAAAATTACATATTAACAAGTTAAACAAAGTTATTAAAAAACACATTTACAGGATGAGCTTCTGTCACCCCCCCCCCTCCTCCTCCTCCTCTTTGGCATAACAAATGAAAAACATTACGTTATTGTAATAGTGTAAAATTTGAAAGTTTTCAACACAGAGTGTCTAGTCTTTCATAAATCGCACGTACGAGCGAAGAAATTCATCTCAAAACCACTTTATGCGGACAGGAGTAGACAGACGAATGTGGGTGGAGTGCAGTGCTCGCATAGCTTTCCATTCACACAACCTTCAATGTGCTAGAGCTTGTATTTTTGTCAGTTTCTTTCTTAGTCATTCAATTTCTCCCTTGGTTTGCCATCTTCAGTTTCTTTGAGTTTTTGTTGTTGTTGTTGTTGTCTTTTTGTTTTTTTAACTAATTACTAATCTGTTTATTTATTTATTTATTTTTTTTTATTATTATTATTATTCTCTGTAAGAAAACATTGTAAACAGTTAAGATGGCACATAGTAAAATCAGTGTTGTGAAACTAAAGTAATTGCATTTTTCACATTTGTCACTAGAGAAATTAAATTACTTTTAAGTATTTCCTTTGCTAACTGATCCATGTGACAAAATCCATACCTTGAGATTTCGAAAGGGAATTCCAGCTCAATTTAAATTAGAAATGTTCAAGGATTTGTGGAAGCAAATTAATTAAGAAGCTGTTCTGTTTTCTCTGTCTCATGTTTTCAAAACACAAAGTTGGATAAATTACAGTGTAGCTACTTCATTACGTTTTGCAGTGCATTTGAGCTTGTCTTTTGAATACATGATGAATGTGAGGATTCCATAAAACATGGCCTTTTCAGAAATCTTTTAACATTTTAATATAGAACTTTTTCTGCTGAACTTGATAATATATAAATCAGCTTGGAAAAAAATTGGGTTTTAAAAAATATATATAATTAAAAAGAAAAGCTGTTTTCTTAGTTTAAACCAGGATTTTTTAAATATCATTTCCTATTACATATAGATGCATATTTGTTCATAAAAATAAACATTGTTGGATATTATAATAAATAATATAACTTCATATGAAAATAATCCAAATTAAATAATCACTATCAATTATGTGGAAAATTGAAATAATTTGTAATTTAAAAATTATTAGTAACAGGTATGTCTTATGTTCAAAAAATAACTGCTGCACACAGTGAAACCTAGATACCTTGAAAATCTTATCAATAATCTTTTGATTAATAATAATAAATAAATATTCCATGTAGTTTCATGAATATAATATTTTTTTCCACAGCTATTCAATATATATATTTTTTTAAATATTTGTTATCTGGGATGTCTGTTTTTTCTGTCAGAACACTAAATGAGCAATTATGATCTTTTATTTAAAAAAAAATAAATAAATAAAAAGTTTTTCATAAGGAGTTCCTGGAATCATTTTACATTAGAAGTTGTGGTTCTAAGTTGTGGTGTTTAGAAGTTACTACACCTTTTGAGAAGTGTTATGTATTGTCACTTGACACTTCTCCTCCAAAACTGCCAGGTTTTAAAAAAAAAAAAAAAAAAAAGAGAGAGAGAGGCAGTAAATAAACTGAAAAAAAAAACTATTTACCAGCTTTTTTAGACTACTGAAAATATTGGTTCTACAATGCACAGTAGCTTTACAAAAAAATTTCATGCACTAAAAGATTTAAATAGCCATCAAACTTAATAAACAGACCTCTTTTTTTTCCAAGATATGTTATAATAATACACATTACTTATATAACTAAATTAAGAATTAATAAAATTGTATATTTTTGGGCATTTTTTATGAAACAATGTCTCAAGCGAACCTTATCACAATTTCCCTCCATTTTCTTGTTAGATTCAGGATAGAGGGTTGAATTGTGTTTTAGAGTATTTAAATATATCTTCTTGCATATTTTAGTTAAAAGTAAACAAGCACTTACTCGACAGAATTTTGAAAGGAAAAATAAACTTTTTTTAAAAAAATATTTTGTGTGATTATTATTGTAGGAGCCCCCTCACCAATAAAAGATTTTCTCTACCTTAACTGTCGTATATTTTTGCAGTGAAAACTAGTTCATTGAATATTTTAATATTTTCTTCTTAACCTAATCAGTACTTCTCAGTTATAAACAAATTCATCTTCAGTATAGTATCTCCAGAATAGTTGACTTTTTTTATATATAAATATCACTATCTACAGTTGGTAAAGAACTTTTTTATATTGACATATTTTTGGTGATTATATTTTTTGAGTGATGCCTCCAAGTCAACATTTTTTATGATTAGATTCAGCAAGTAACAGAAAAGATCTATTTATAATAGAAGAAAGTATTGTAATCGAACTTTTTTCGGTTTCCCATTTTTGACGGATTTACACGTTTTAGGGGTCAGATATTCTGAAAAACATGTTTTTAGAAAATGTCTGTCTGTCTGTCCTCATTGTATCTTGGAAAAATGTATGATTATGGAGAGGATTGAGCCAATTTTTTTTCTATGTGTTTGGCTATGGCCAGCCGGAACTTATTGGAACTTACTTGAATTTGGGAATATTCTGACGAAAGGGAGCGCTGCGATAGCATCTTTTATTCCATTTTCATAATTGTATCATCGAAAAGTGTATGAAGTTATGCAGAGAATTGAACCAAATTTTTTGTATATCTTTTTGAGTATGGCCTGCAGATCCCAGTTGAATTTGGAGTGATTCCATCGGAAGGAGGCGCTGTGATAACCATTTAAAGATTTCAAATTCAAAAAAATTAGAAATCCTAAAAAAAAAATTCCGTTAAATGTTCGGACTTGAACCAGGTATTCCGGAGCAATTTTGATTTTGCCTCTATCTTAAAAAATGGTTCAGATATAGCAGTTTGAAATTTTAGGGTGGATTTTAGGCTATTTTCAAGCAAGACAGCAGAATTCATCAATAAACATGTTTAATTTATGAGTTAGTCAACATGGTTTCGGCAAATTTTCTTTCATTGTTGTAACCATTGTTCCAACTCTTATATGCTTAACAGAACACTATATATTTATATTCGCCAAAGTCAAATTCTCGCCAAGCTTGGTGATACTTGGGGAAATATTGCCAAATTTGGTGTCAAAAATAGGTTGCCATGAATGAAGTCAACTTGACTGTAGAGGACTAATTTGGCGATATTCTTATTCAAATTCAATATTGACTAGAACTAGGTATTAATCTTCTTTAATCGGGTTCCACACATTTTAGCTTTGTGTTTTTCCAGTAATATTAGCTAAAATCTTAAAACCAAGGAATAGAGAGGCTATCTTCTGTTCCTGGCGGTGCAGGCCAGAAGGACTTTTTGTAGTTTAGTATACATTGGCAGATCGCATCCAGCTAACCCGATGAATCGCAAGCAGCTGACATACAACAAAATGTCCAAAAATATTGATTTTATTGGCAATGTGATAGCGAATTTTGATGTATTAACCTGATTGAGATAGAAGAAAGTTTTGGGATTGGCACATCCAACTAGTTATAGGATAAATTCCCCAGTTGAGAAATTTTTATTTACAACCTGACCAAAATTTTAAAGATCATCTTGTTATGTTATTAACTGCTGTAAATAATCTGCATTTTTTTAAATCAAAATATTTTATGCTGAATAATGAATATTTTTTATATTTTTTCTTTACTAATTTCACGTGTTTTAAGATAACTCTTTAGGGCAGCCATACTCAACCTGCGGGCCGCATGTGGCCCGGTGACCTTTTATGTGTGGCCCGAGACACATAATGATTAATCCCTATTTATAAAATTAATTGAGATGGTATAAAAAGTTTTTAATATTTTTACTGCTACTTTATGTATTTTCATGGAAAAACAATTTCCTGTTATTTATAATTACTAATATAAAATTACCTTAAAATATCTTAAATGATATTTCCTTAGTCAAAGTTCTTTTTACATGTAGTTTTACTTGTGCTATAGTAATGTATACATTTCTTAATCCTGAAAACTAAACAAACGTTATTCCAAATTGATTTAATTTGCACTTTATATTTCTATTTAAAAGAAAAAAAGTTTTTGCATTGAGAAAAAATTGATTTATTAAAAATAAATATCTTGATTTTTTTTTTTTTGTCGAGAATTTGGGATTGCTGCATTGTTATATTGTTACGTTTTATACTTATCATATAGCTAATAAAGCTTGTCGCAGAAAAAATTGACAGCAAAAAGTTTTATACCACTATTTCAAGACAATAATCTTCGCGGTATTTGCAATAGAATTCTATATTTTTTTACATTATACAAGTGCGTTGTGGCCCGCCTAAATTGCAAATATTTGTTTGTGGCCCGCAAGAAAAAAAGGTTGAGTACAGCTGCTTTAGGGCATCAGGCATGTTTATTAGGTGTACCAAGATACAAGGGAATTATTTTTTTAGCAAAACCGAATGCATATACCCTTTACTTTTTTTTTTCTATTTCACCTTAGTAGCATAAATAAAATGTATTACTGCAATAAGATAACGGTAACCCATGCCGATTTTAGGTCAAACTTGAATGTGAAATCTTGTATCGGGAATACTATGGAAAGATTGTAAAATGCATGTTTCTTTGATACATAAGACACCATTTTATTCAAAGCAGATATTTATTAACATATTACAGTAAAAGAAACATTACTAAACATATTTTCATTTCAATGTTTGCTTTTTACAGTCAGGATAGATCTTGTGTTCTTGTATGCAACATAACAAAAATTGCTTTTTTTTTTTTTTTTTCCCTCTTCCTCAACCGTTATTAAACCACGAAATTCCTGCATCAATTTTACTGCTTTAAGCATTGAAATTGTCTTTTTTGTCTAAAAATGAAGCGTTATTCTCCCATGAAAAGGAACTCTTGTTGAGAAAACTGTCATTGATGAGTCTAGAACACAATGAATGGCTTTTGACTGATATGAAATCATCATTGCTTTTTTCTGTATAAAAAAAATAAAATAACTGGTAACAATTGCGTGATAAATAACTAACTAAATAAACAACTACAAAATCAATTTATCAAACTCGCCCTACAATGAACCACAAAGTTCTTCCTTCGATGTAATGTATCTTTTCTCATGGGTCGAGAAATTTTCTCTCTCTAAATTTGTCACCATTTTTAATTTTGTTTCTTTTTCCACATCATCATCAAAAAGTGCTAATACTGGTATTTCATCAGTCAAATACCATAAATGCTGCAGAAATTTCTGTAAAGCAACTTTTGAGATACTTTCATTCACATTTCCGTAAGCTTTCAAATATTTCAAAAAGCACAAATCTTTTCAGGGTGCTTTAACTGCCAAAATGCATTGAAGCCATTGTTTAATGTAGATTGTTACGATAAACAAGCAGACATCTAATAGTGCTTTCTTATTCTGGGTGTTTAATTTCAGATGAGAACTAAATAACGATAGTTGTAGGGGGTAAATCGCTCGGGCCATCCATCTAGCTTGGTGCATGGCACCCAAAGGTCTGATTTTATTTTTTCTGCATCTTGATAGTCCTGTCCTCTCTGAGCATAACATTTTTAAGTTCAGCACCTGTAAAAGTCAAGCAAATTTTCAAATCTGAATATGGTTCAGAACAATTCCACTGTTTCTCTGTAGCACTGTATTTTAGTGAGATCGATGGTGTTGAAAAGTTATTTGATCACATGTTCTGTGGGCAGAGTTATGCTCACGGCGCGCGTTACGTAATATGACGTATCCCCGTACCGATTAGAAAACTTGTTTTTTTAGTTGGAATAATTTTGTATCTTGAACATAGAGCTTCTTGGCAGCTCTCCTGAAATTTTAATTTTCTTTCAGTCTAATATGTTTATTAATTTTACTGTTGTGTTTAAGTTTGTTGTTAATTAAAAACAAGAAAAGACTATAAGACTCTTATTATGCATCTATCATCCCTACACTCTCCCAGAATATTGTTATTGTGTTTCTTCTTTCGAAATAACGTTCTTTCTGACATCTGCTGCTGATGATTATTATCATTATTTTTCATGGTGCAGAAACCCGCGAAATCAAGAAACTGTTCTGAATTGTTCATCGACGTAAATATATAGGAAAAAATATTTATTGGAATTTTTTTTTTCTGTTCTTGTGGACTATGCTCGGATAAAAGGTACTGTAAAAACTTTTTTATTATTATTATTATTGTTATTTTTAAATGGAAAAAGTCGATAAATTAAAGGCAAAATGTAAGCTTGCTCGAACTTCATGCACGAAATTAATTACTTCTATCGATAGATTTATGTAAAGTATTGATACTCAAAGTGACAATGATAAATTTAAACTGTCTGAATATTTAATAAATTTACAAAAAAAAGAAAATGAACTTAAAAATTTAAATGAAATAATTGAAGATTTAATTGATGATGAAATGGAATTTGAAAACAAAATTCAAAAGTCACTTGAGTATGAGGAAGCTATATCTGATTCGAAAACCAATATAAGAAGTAAATTAAAGCAATTCAAGGTCGAGCAAGCTGAATCTGTGAAAAGTATTAATAGTATTTCTAATTTAAAAAAGACATCACAGAATCCTGTCAATTTACCCAAACTAAATATAACCACCTTTAGTGGTGATCCAAGTAAATTCTTGGAATTTTATAACAGTTTTGAAAGCGCTATAGATTCAAATGAATCATTAACTACAGTTGATAAATTTTTATATTTGAAATCTTTCTTAACTGGTGAAGCTTACAAATCAGTAGCTGGTTTTGCTTTAAAAGAAGACAATTATAAGTCTTGTTTAACCTTATTAAAAGAAAGATACGGAAAACAAGACCAGTTAATTAGTTGTTTTGTTAATAAATTATTAGAAATTGAACCTGTTAAATCTTCATCAAATATTAAGGGGCTCAGACATATTTATGATGAAAGTGAAGTTAGTATTAGGAATTTGCAATCTATGGGTATTGCGTCAGATAAATTTGGATATATATTAATCCCTATTTTGTTAAAACAATTGCCACATAATTTAGTGGTAGAATTTCACAGAAAAAGGGATCCTAAGAAAATGGGTGATGTAGAGGAATTAATGAAATTCATCAAGTTTGAAATTGAATCTAGGGAGGCTGCAGATCTAGTGTCAGGAATTTCGTTGAAAGGTCAGGAAATGTTTCGTTCGAAAGCTGAATATTCTAAAGAGAAATTTAAAGTAAAAAATAATTTCCCGACATCAGTTGCATTAAATACTGTAATTAAAGGTGTTTGCATTTTTTGCAATTCTAATACACATACTGGATTAGGATGCAAAATCCTAACCAATGAACAAAAAAGATTTAAGTTAAAGAAAGACGGACGCTGTTATAAATGCTTTTTCAAACACTTACAGTCAGCTTGTAAAGTAAAAATTCAGCCCTGTCAAACATGTCAGCGTACACAACATAATCACTTATTTTGCCCATAAACAAAATGTAAAAAATTAGTTGAAAATCAAGATCCAAAATTAAAACAAGTTAGCCAAATTCCTGAAAATGAAACAGTAATGCAATCTATTCATAAGTCAAAAAATTTGAGGAATAATTATATCACTCTACTGCAAACAGCTTGTGTTCAGGTGGAAAGTGGATCTAAAAAATTATTTGCCAGAATACTATATGATTCTGCTTCCACAAAAACCTTCATTCGGAGTGATTTGGCAAAGGCATTAAATGCCAAAATCTTAAGAAAAGAAAAACTTTTCATTTATACATTTTCTAACAGAAATCCTACAGAAAAAGAATTTGAATGTGTATTAATAACCTTGAGAAGCAGATATCATCCGTATAATTCGGTTAATGTTGAGGCATTAATTACGGATGAAATCTGTGGTACCCAATTATGTCAAAATATTAATCCCCGGGTTCAAAACCTTATTTCAAAGGAATATCAATTAGCTGATTTATTCGAGGTAAATTTACCAGTTCAAATTTTGTTAGGAGCTAATTATATTTATGAAACATTATGTGGATCGCTTACCAAAATAAACAAGCAATTATACTTTCAAACGTCTATTTTCGGAACAACATTAGTTGGACAAATGCCAGATAATTATTCGATGGATTCTATTTCTTGTTTAAATGTAATTTGCTATTCGAAAGAAAGAGATTTAACATGTTTAAATGTTTCGGGTGAAAATTTAAATACACAATTAGAAGCATTTTGGGAACTTGAAGCAATTGGTATTATTGAAAGTAATGAAAAGAAAATTTCTAATTATGAAGTAATAAATGAGTTTCAAGAAAACTTAAAATTCGTGAATGGTCACTATGAAACACGCCTTTTATGAAGAAATTCTTGTGATTCACTTTAAAATAATTTTGAAGTAGCAAAAAAGCGGTTTTCTAGTTTGGAAAATAAATTCCTGAAAGATGAGTCTTTATTCAAAGAATACAATTCTATTTTGCTTGACCAAGTTAATGAAGGTATAGTAGAATTTTGCCCTAAAAGGTTTTTTGAAAATAACTGTTACTACATGCCCCATAGACCTGCCATCCGAGAGGATAAAATTACAACAAAAACTCGGATTGTTTTCGATGCTTCCTCTAAACAAGCGGATTCCTTATCTTTAAACGAATGCCTGAATCCGGGTCCTAACTTGAACCCAAATGATCTGGATATTGTTTTTAAATTCCGATTACACAAAATTGCCCTTTCAGCTGACATTGAAAAAGCCTTTCTCCAGATATCTATAGCGGAAGAAGATCGCGATTATTTAAGATTTTTATACTATGAAGATTTTGACAAAAATAAAGAAATTGTACCCTATAGAATGACTAGGGCTACTTTTGGTGTCACTTGCAGTCCGTTTATCCTTGCTTGTACTATCAAAAACCATATCAATAAATATAAGGACTCTCACAAGAAAACATTTGAAATCCTTAATTCATCCCTTTACGTAGATGATTTGTTTACCAGAGAAAATGATGTTGTAGAGGCTTTTAATTTATCTAAAGAAGCTGTTGATATTTTGAAAGAAGGGGGAATGAATTTAAGAAAATTTGAAACTAATTCCGAGGAGCTTAGAAAAAGATGGATTGATAAGAGCATACCTATTTCTAATTCCGATCCACCAAATAACTCTCTAAAAGTATTAGGCTTAACTTGGAACAATAATGAAGATAATTTGGGACTAGAATTACGTCCATTGTTATCAAAATTAAATAATGATTCTTGTACAAAACGGAATGTCTTGAAAATTGCAGCTATGTTTGACTCGGCTGGGTTAATCACTCCTTTTATTATTCGAATTAAATATTTATTGCAACAATTATGGGTAATGGGCATATCATGGGATGAAAATTTTTCTGGTGAGTTAGAAAAGGATTGGAAAGCTTGGATTTCAGAAATACAGGATCTCTCACAACTGAAAATTCCCAGATATTACTTTAGCACCCTGATCATGGAAAAGGAGGGTCTCCAGTTACATATTTTTACAGATGCTAATCCTAAAGCCTATGGCGCAGTAGTATACTTACGATATCAAACATCTAAAGAAAAATTTAAAACTAGTTTTGTCATGTCTAAATCTAGAGTTGCCCCCTTGAAGAAATTAACTCTCCCACGTCTTGAATTGATGGGAGCAGTTATTGGTTGCAAGACTTACAAATTATCTTAAAAATATTCTCCAGGTATTCCAGTTTGTTTTCTGGACAGATTCTGAAATTGTCCTTTATTGGATAAAAGGATCAAAAGAAAAATGGAAACCATTTGTCGTGAATAGAATTTCAGAAATTCATGACTTGTCTGATCCTAGTTTATGGAGACATTGCGAAGGCAAACTTAATCCTGCCGACCTAATCACTAGAGGTTGTTCAGGAAAACAATTGGTCAATTCTCAAAAATGGTGGTACGGTCCCGAATTTCTTTCCTTGCCTGAAGATCAGTGGCCCAGAGTTAAAATACCTGCAACTCAAGTGTCTAATGTTTCTGAAGAGCGGTCTCGAAAGGCAGAAATTATTTCTTGTGTAGTTAACACAAATAACGCTGATAAAATTCAAATTTTAAATTTGTCAAAGTATAGTTCACTAAAGAAGTTGTATCGAGTAACTGCATGGGTATTTAGATTTATTTTTAATATAAAACTAAAAGCAGAAAAACGAAATCTTGCAGAGTTATCAGCTGATGAAATAAAAAATGCCGAAAATTTTTGGGTAAAGCTTGTTCAAGAAGAAAGTTTTCCTGAGGTTATAAAATGCTTAAAGCTTAACAAAAATATCCCTAAAGAATCCAACCTTTTGCAGCTAAATCCTGTGTTGTCAGAAGAAGGATTACTCTTGGTACGAGGACGGTTACAAAAGGCTAACTTGCCATTTTATGATAAACATCCTGTCGTGCTTCCTCCCAAACATAAATTTACTGAATTGATTATTAAAGATTCCCATGAAAGGGTTTTGCATGCAGGAGTATCAGACACACTGGTACAAATTCGTGAAACGTTTCGGATTTTGAGAGGTAGACAGTGCATAAAATCAGTCCTCAACAACTGCACAATCTGCAAGAAATTTAACATACGTCCTGGTCAACAAGTAATAGCACCTCTTCCAGGTGACCGCATTAACGAAGCACCCCCATTTTCCGTTACAGGCCTAGATTTTGCAGGACCCCTATATGTGAAGGGGAGTGAGAATAAAAATTACATCTTATTGTTTACTTGCGCTATCACAAGAGCAATTCAGTTGGAGCTTGTGAAAGACATGTCAACTGCAGAATTTTTATTAGGATTTCGCAAATTTATTTCAAGAAGAGGGCTGTGTGCTATAATCTACTCGGACAATGCAAAGACTTTCAAAAGAGCTGAACTTGAATTAAAAGAAATGTGGAAAGCTATCCGCCATCCGTACGTAAAAAAGTTTTACGCCGATCGGGGAATTTCTTGGAAATTCATTGTTGAACGTGCTGCCCGGTGGGGTGGCTTTTATGAGCGAATGGTGCGCTCAGTGAAGTTTACTTTACTTAAAGTCATCGGCAAATCTTCGTTGAGTCTAAGTGAACTGGAAACTCTTCTATTTGAAGTAGAAGCTATCATAAACTCTCGTCCATTGACTTATATTTATTCTGAACTAGATGAACCATTTCCTCTAACCCCTGTTTATTTTATTATAGGAAAAAGAGTTTTGTGTTTACCAACTATAAAAGTAAACGATTTAACCTTACCAGCAACCAAAGAAACTTTAGTGAAACGTTTTCATTTACGTGAGACAATTTTAAACCATTTTTGGAAGCGCTGGAAGAATGAATATCTCCTCAACTTGAAATCTGCTCACTGCACGGATCAAAATAAAACATCTGATTTCAAAATAGATGATGTTCTGCTTGTGCATGATTAACATTTACCTAGAGCTTTCTGGAAGTTGGGAAAAATTACAAAAACATTTATTGGAAGAGATGGAAGTGAAGTGAAAACAAACAATTCCATTATTAAAAGACCAATAAATCTCTTGTACAATCTTGAAATTAGTGACTTGAAAAACTGAAAAAAAAAACTTTTTTTACTTTCAAAAGACTTTTGATGATATTTGAATTGAACTTTAATTTCTCTTACTTATCATTTTTGAATTTTTCTAAAATAATTCTTTGCCTGATAATAGAATGTACATGAATAATATTTTTAACTGTTTCTTTTTATATTTTTAGTAGAAGATATTGTAATTTGTTTTTGTGCTTATTGAAGAAGGTATGTAAGTATCACTGAATTATATATTTGCATTGTTTCTTGAATTTAATATTTGAAATTTTCTTGTGTTCATGATTTAATCTAGATAGTATATCATCCTGATTTAATCTAGATAGCATATCAAACTTTGATTTCCAGGACTATAGTTGTATCTTGGACAGTTGTATCTTGACCTGAATTATTTTAAATTTAAATATTTTATTTTATATTTGACTGTCTTCTTGAAACTCTTGGGCAAAACTTTAAAAATGTTTTGTTTTACTTACTTGGTTTCATTCTTGAATCTTATTATCTTGGATATATTATTATTATTTTACTTTTTGTAATTTAATTTAAAACTTGTACTTGGAATAGATATCGATCTTGAATAATATTATGTTAAATTTTTTACTTGAATACCTTAATATTATTTTTTATTTGAAAATTGTGTACAATTTAGATAATTGAGGTATTATTTGTTAATTGAAAACTAGGTTACTTGTATTGATGTTATATATATATATGATGTTATATATGTATGATGTACAATTTTTGAAAATTTTTGATGAACCCCCATGTGTTCATGGTGGGGCAGGATGTTGAAAAGTTATTTGATCACATGTTCTGTGGGCGGAGTTATGCTCACGGCGCGCGTTACGTAATATGACGTATGCCCGTACCGATTAGAAAACTTGTTTTTTTAGTTGGAATAATTTTGTATCTTGAACATAGAGCTTCTTGGCAGCTCTCCTGAAATTTTAATTTTCTTTCAGTCTAATATGTTTGTTAATTTTACTGTTGTGTTTAAGTTTGTTGTTAATTAAAAACAAGAAAAGACTATAAGACTCTTATTATGCATCTATCATCCCTACACTCTCCCAGAATATTGTTATTGTGTTTCTTCTTTCAAAATAACGTTCTTTCTGACATCTGCTGCTGATGATTATTATCATTATTTTTCAGATGGTTTTCCAATTCTCTTTGAGCTTTTTAAAGAGTGGAATATCGGGGCTTGTTGTCATTTGTTTAATTTTCATTTCAAATACAGCCTTTAATATAGCAGTTCGTATATGGTGGTCAGATACAAGCCACTCTCCCAATTTTTAACAAAATTAATTACAATTGGTAATGAAAAGACATTATTGCACGAACTATTTTCCATAAATTAATTATTGATTTCATTTTGTAATGTACATATTTATGAATGATTTATTATGAATTAATGAGTTATCTCATTTTGTAATATGCATATTTATGAGTAATTTCCCATGAATTAATTGTTGATCCTATTTTCTGGTATACATAGTTAGTTAATTTTGTATGGGGAAGCAGAACATCTATATTTACCAATGGTATTTTTCTACATTCGTATGGGAAAAAAGAGAGAGCACCCATATGGCAGATTTTTTTTTTATTATTACTTCCGGAGTCACTGGTCTGTGAATCGAACAATGATAGCTCTTACAAAGGACAGTTTCACAATTTTAAGAATTTACAGCTTGCTGGATGCCGATGGAGTAATTATGGACAGCAGATTTACAAGGGGACGGCATACCCATGAGAAGGGGTCCCAGGACCCATGAGAACGGTATCCGAGTGCTGGTCAGCCAGACCAATAAGATGTGGGGCATAAACTTCTGTTCAAAAAGAAAAGGGCCAATGCAGATAGTCAGTGATGGGGGAAAAAGTTAACCCCATAGTTTCGAGGGGGTTGGAAGGAAAAAAAAACAGGTGAAAGATATGGGGATTAAGTTCTTAGAGTAAGGGAGATGAAACATCAAAAAAAAAGTGTAGCTCCTAGAAGTTTTTAAAAATATGTTTTTAAAAATATAGCAGCAGTCTTGTAATAGATGTTATGTGCCCATGTAGATGTTACGCCGCAGATGTCATATAAACATAGTCTTAAATGTGTACAAAGAGGGGATCCGAGCTTATCCCGTTTGCTGTGAAAGAATTGTCATCCAGTTTAAACGGGCTCTGAAAGTGACAGATAACCGATTGGTTATTCCCTTTGTTTTTTCTGTGTATTGCCTAAAAGGCATAGGAATGTTAGGGGTGAATGTGCATAATGTCGAGAAATTGTCTAACCTGTAAGTTATATATTTATAATATTAGCATACATTTAGTTACTCATTTAATATCATTTTTGATTTCGCACTTTGTTAAGTGCGAGTATATTAAAGTACGATGGTGCTCTAGTAGGGTCCATAAGTGACTCATTAATCATTTAATGATTTATTCTTTTATAATGTTTTTACTTAAATTTCATAATTTTTGATATTGATGGTTTTTCTTTTTATGTTTTTGTAAATATCTGTAAATAAATATTTTTATTTGTGTTTAATTCTCTGTTTTAATTTTATTTGGGGTATTGTATCGAGTAGTTTTTTTCCTCCTTAATTATTTATTAATTTTTAGTTGATTTATCAGGCAGACTAGTTTGTAATTTCTTTCTAAGAATGTTGGATATACTTTGTCTAGTCATGCTTCATACGACATAGGCAGCGTAAAAAAAACAACGTAAAAAGCTTAATGTTTTTTAATTAGAGTAAATTAATTAATGGAACTCAGTAGTATGTGTATTATTTATTGGATTATTCTAATTTTCACCTACGTCCAGAAGCAACAATCACGCCTTTTACCTGTTAAGTCAACACCCGGTGGTTCCGGAGAGAGGTATTAACCCGTGCCTCATTTGGTTAAATGTGGATAGTTGTTATTTAACTGGGCTATGTAATCTACTCCAGTTAGGAGGCCCATAACTTACCAGCAGTATACATGATGACGGAAAAGCAAAAAAAAGCATTTTCCTATCAAATTTTTGCTTGAGAAGTGCACAAGCACAATTAAAATGACCTGTATTTGAAGCCGTGGTATCACAACAGAGTATTTGGACTTTGTTTTTGAGATTCCAATCTAAGATCACCTTCCAAATAACCTGTGCCTGTTCTTTGTCTGTAGAATTATCCAGTCTTGGCACAGCAATGAGTTGTTCTTTAAATCCATATGAAATAACTATAGGCAAGTGTTCTTCTTTTGATTTCTGAGCACTCAAAGCAGGCAACAGTTTGCCATCCCCAGCTAAGGTCACTACATCTGGTACCTCGTTTTGGAAATCAATTTTTTATATTTTCTAAGCGTTCCTTCCGTTTTTATGTTTCAATTTTTGAATTGAAGTCTTACTTATCGGAAATCTGTCAATGTTAAATCAAGTGCATCAATAGTAGCTTCAAGAATAAACACAGAATCTAGCATACTTAATTGACACCTGTCTAATGCAGCAACTAACTTTGGAGAAATAAAATCTTTTCTCGTTACTGATTTACTTGTCCCAGGTTCTGAGCTTTTGAACAATGTTGGGATTTCGTCTTGTTATGATTTAAAATATTCTCTCATTAATTATTCAGTCTTTTAAATATTTAAATTTACTTTAATCATCATGGGCGTAACTAGAACATTTTTGTGGGGTGGGCACAGGCCCCCAACCTGAAAAGTTCTTTGTGTGTGTGTTTGTGTGTATATGCATGTAAGGAAATATCTAACAAACTTGTAATGATACCAAACTCGTTAATTTAATGAAGAATTTGAGTAAAAATTAGCAACAATTTATTATTGTGGTTAATGGGAAAGAATATTATTTGCCTGTGATACTGCAATTTTTAAGATGACCAGACGTACTGAGACAGTGCTAGTTTTAGACAATGTGTCAGTTTCCCAACTTCTAGATTTAATCCCCAGGTTTTTAAGGTGGTTTTTAAATGATTTGCGGAACAACGTAAAATTTTCTGACGCAATTTCTAACTCATTTTTAAACGTAAAGGCATAAAATTGGTAAACCTGACTATTTAAGCGATTTGGAATCGAAATACGTTTTCCATTTTTTGATAAATAGTTTACTTATTGCGTTATAAGCAATTCTGGTCACGTGACCACGCATTTTTCGTGCTCTTCGGGCTGTCGCGGCGAGATTTTGGTCAAAACGTCGACTTTGACCAGTTTTTTCTGAAAGATCTTCTGTTTTTACCAAAAAATGAAAAACGTGTTTCGATTACAAAGTTTCTGAATAACCAGACCTGCTTATTTCATGCTTTCCGAACAAAAATGAATTAAAAAATATATGTCTGAAAATAGCTCTTTTGGATTTGAGAACAGCCTTAACAGAATCCTTAAATAGGGGGTAGTCAACCTAGCGATTGCGGGCACATTTGAGCCCATCGATTCATTTTCTTACGATCATGAAACTTTCTATCAATTTATATATATATGCTATTTTGCACTCGTGAATGCACATATGGGTTTTTAAACGTGGGGGTATTTCGAACGTTCTCAGTCTGTAGAAGTTTTCTTATAAAATCTCTGTTGACAAAATATTCAAAGATTCATTCACACTGAAAATTTTGCCATTACCTTCCACATTTCTATCCTCAATGGTTGAGAAGAATCTTTGTTACGGTTTGCAGTTAATTTTCATAAACATATATCTCTATCCATTCAATATCTTTATGTGTAATTGTGAAGTTTTATGTAATAGACTCACAGTTAAATAAATATGTGTGTGTACGTGAGAGAAAGGAAGAAGGTGTTCCCACAAAGATGAAGATGGTTATAAAGTTCAAATTAGCCAGTGATAGTAGAAAGATGGACGAGCGCTGCCCCTAAATTATCCCGGTTTTCAAAATTTAACTTATGAAGAAAAAACATATTCTTTAAAAGAAAACGTTGGAAGACACAAAATTCTACTTCTCTGTTAACAAAATCGTTGAAGCAATGCACTGTCTGTATAAAAAAACCGTAAAATCTATGAAAACGGAACTTGTATTAACCCTTTGAAGGATGGTGGTATACTACTTATACAACTTAATTTTAATCTCCGCGACTGGCTACAATTGCACCAGAAATTTTGAATAAATTTTTGTCTATTTTTAGTGTGTGAAGAATATTATTTTCAAATCAATTTGTCAGTAAATTCCTCTGACATTAAATTATTTTAATCTTTTATCAACATACTTTGCCCCTTTCAAATTTTGCAAAATATATTTTATTTCGATGGTATCGAATCATTTAAATGAACTTCTTGGACTCATGTCAAAAATAGACTTGTGCTACAGTCTAGATTTAGACTTCAGATCCTTTAAAATTTTGACACTGCAAAACGTGACCATTAAAGCAATTAAAAAAACAAAAAACAATACAAATAATAATTTAACAGTAACATTAATTTAATTTAGCATTTCAATAGTCAAATATAATATAGAATCTCTGACTAAATTAAAAGCAGTTAAAATCAGAAAAGAAATAATATAATCAATGAAAAAAATCCCCCCGGGCCCAGTACACAGGCAGAGGTAGATTTCGAAGTTAAGTACTAAATTCAGGTTTTCAGGTGATGCGTTGCACTGGAGAATGAGCTGATTTTTATTGGGAGGATGGAGGTTTCACTTTACATGTTTTTGTTTTTAGCACTTTCCAACCTAGTTGAAAAGTGCTTATGACTTCGGTTTGTCTGGCCGTATGGCCGTCTGCCGTCTGGCCGTATGGCCGTCTGCCGTCTGCCGTCTGTCCGTGCTCTAACTCCCGTAAATATGCTCGGATTGCTCTGCAATTTTTATATGTTATTGTCGTTATCTGTAGCATGTTCCCTATTTCAACGGAAGTGTGTAGCACCTATAGTTTTTTTACAGGGACACTCAAAAGAATTCCGTTACATTGCGGTCTATGGGGAAAAATTATTTGCGGTTTATTTAAATAATGTTTCACTATTTTAAACGCATTGAAATTTATATATATATCACTAAAGTGCATTAGAAGAAGCTTAATATGGAATAGGGTGTGCATAGCACTTATAGTTACTATACAGGGACAGTCAAAAGAATTCCGTTACATTACGTCTATGGAGAAAAATCGTCTGCGGTTTATTTAAATAATGTTTCACTATTTTAAACGCATTGAAATTTATATATATTACTAAGGTGCATTACAAGAGGCTTACTACAGAATAGTGTGTGTATAGCAGTCATCGTTCATTTACAGGGACACACAAAAGAATTCTCTACTGTCTGTTAACAATAATTCCTGGAAGAGCGTTTTAAGTTACTGAACGCAATTTTAACTTTAACTCGCTTTTTGTCTCTTACGTGATGTGTATAAATTCTGTAGATCCTATACAGGGCAGCACAAAAGTTCGCGAACACATTTCCGTTTATTGACAGAAACTCCAGAAGGATAATTTTAAACTGTGCTACGCGTTTCCTAACTAAACTAAAATTTAGCATCCTATATAGTATATATACAAATCTATAGATCATATACAGGGTTGAATAAAAGTATTCGGATACTTTTCCGAATATTGTATCTGTTCGAAATTCCTGAAATTATGTTTTTAAATATGTTATGCGTTTTCCAAATTGTTTACTTAGATGTTATCTTTTAGCTTATTAAACGGTATGTTTTGTAAAATTATTTTGCAAGCGTTGGAAAGTGCTACATAATCTATGCTTGACGCATGATTTTTCGTTCTTGTTATTTATTTATTTTGTTGTAAGAGTTGGTTCTTTCAAAAACTTGTCAGTACAAAAATTGTAGATAATATTATGAAGAATTAAATTAAATTTAAACGGATTTGATATCTTGTGAATTGAAGAAGTTATGTTTATCATTCTTCTTAAAACCCTGTTTTTTTTTAAACCGCTTGAGACCATTTTTAAGGATATCAAAAATCTGTCATGCGTATATTTTTGGCCCTTTTCCTAGAAGTAATAACTTTAAACGGATGCGGAATGCTATATGTATCATAATTAAGAAATTATGTTTTTTTTTCTGTTTTCACAAAAAGTGTACCCCCATCCCTTCTTGTCCGATTTTGCCCATTAACGAACTTGACCAAGATTTTATCGCCCTGGATTTTATGTATGAGTTTGGAAGAGATATGTGCAGAATTACAGAAGTTATCGAGTCCATAAAAAAGTGATATTAATATACAGCAGCACTCAAAAGTATTTTGACAAAGATAATAATTGACTTAATTAAAAACATTAATAAAATTTAAAAAAATCAATCAATTAATTTATTTAACTATATTCAATGTTTCACAGAATTTTAATAATAATCATATTCTCAATGGTATGGAATATATTTTATTTATATTTTAATGTTAAACAAAATAAGAGCGAATATACTGTCAAAATACTTTTGAGCACTACTGTATATGTAGATAGATAAAGTTTTGAACCGGGGGGTTATTTTGAGTTCTAGGAGTCATTATCGGCGTAGATCTGCAAAAATGTTTCAGAACATAGGGGAGAATGTATTAGATAGTATTTCTTATGAAATTTACCTAAAAAAATAAACGTCGCCTGAATTTAAATTAAATTGAAAATAAATTTTATAACTACTTTTCTCAAAGAAAAGTTTTTCATTTTTTAGATATTTCAATTTCACAGCTAGTTGGGCTCTTTTTGCGAGCTTGGTTTGGAGCATAATTAAATCCATTGTTATTCTAACTCTTATTTAATTGTAACCCTATATAATATTTGGCAATATTTCACCTGTGGACAGTTAATGGGAAAATGCTTTAAAATTAATTTAATAATTTATAATTAAGTTTTAAAAATATTAAAATGTTATATTACCATCGGAAACACGCATGAGAATATAAATTTTCTAATTCTAAAACATCAAGAAGTGAATCGATTCCAAATTCCACCTTCATATACAAGAAACAAGTTAAAAAAAAAGTGTAAAAAAAAAGTACCTTGCTATTTGAGAAACAAAAAAGGATTCTAAGTATCTTAAAGCCTTTTACAATCTTTTAAAAATCAGCTTGAAAGAGAATTAAATTGTTATTGGTGAAATATAAAGAGAAATATTCTATTTGATTATGATATTAAACACATACCCTGTTAGTAACATAAGAAAAAGCCGTTGGATGTCCCTTGTCTATCCTCATTTCCTGTTTAAAGTACTTTTATTAAAGTACTGTAAAACAGAACTCATTCTGCTACAGTCGTACAATGATATTGAAAAAAAAAAAAGAACAGAAATGAAGTATGACTTTTAATTTTTTTCTTCCCGTGGTTGGATATAAATAATAAATTTGCAGATTTATTATTTGCAGTTATAAACAGATTTTTGGAGTAATTAAAGTCACTAAACGTTGTCATTGGAGAGTATTTAAAATTAATACTTATTTCTATCTAAGAAGATATTTTTAAATGAGCAAATTCGTCTTGAAACAATATTAAAATGTTAATAGTTTCATAATGCATCCTTTTGGTATCAGGCTGGGGCTCTGATGGCACAAAATTATTTGGGTTTGGATTTCAAATCATCGGGCTCGGTGTCCGAAAAAAAAAAGAGTCCGAACTCATCTCTATTTTACACATGTGTTGTTAATGGAAGTTTAAATAAAGTTAAAATTATATTGGGAAACATGCATATTAAATGCGTATAACAATGCATATTAAATTACATTCCACTTACTTGCAGTGTCATAATTGCACCCATTCATGTAAATTGTTGACAGTACGTTTCTCCATACTTACAGTACGTTTTTCCAACTTAGCTTGAAAAATATTTAGAAATTAAGATTGGGATTTAGATTCCTTCTCGTTCTTTGCCTTTCAAGATCAAGTCGTGTTTTGTATATTCTTATCAGTACTCCACCTGCTGAGTGTAAAATCTCTATACCTTTTTTCAGTGATCTGTCTTCCCACTAATTAGCATGTGTACGGCCTATTTCCGTTAATTGATCCAGTAATTTGATTTTTTTTTTTTACTTTTAAAGTTGTGAATTTGGTTGATGAGTTGTATGAATAGGATTCCGTTTTTAGCAATTGTTGGATTCTCCACATGCATTAACTGCACTTTTTGGAAGAAAATCACAAGTTGTGTGATAATTCTTTGTCAGTCCCTCTCTCTTTATAAAAGGAGAAGAATATATGTGGACAAAGAATTAAAAAGAAAAAAGATACGAATAAGCCGAATTTATGATAGATACAAGTCGATACATCACATAATGTAATTTATGAAAAATGATATTTTTTTCGAACTTTTGATGTATTTCTATCTTTATCAAGCAGCCTCTTTGAAACAGTACTACTCTCTGCGCTTCTTTAGATCTCAACTCTCGGCTCACACATGAACATTCAAATACGCGTTCGCACTGGCTCTGATTTACATTAGTTTTCACAACAGTTATATTTATTATATTTGTGTGTGTAGCCTTTTTTAATATCTGGAAAATTAAAATTTTTTATAAAATTTTTTATACATGAGTCTTGAAATTACTGGAGCTACTTGCAGCTTACCACTCTATTTACGCCTGCCGTAAAGTATGAATGCAAATTTAGTGTTATAGAAATCTGCATGGGCACAGTGCTGGCAAGCAACAGAAGCCCGGCCCGGTGCGTGGGCCAGGCTGATCTCGGACCAATTTTCTTTCATTAAATTCGGGGCCGGGACGGGGTTGCTTTTTTATTTCAGACTCGTGCCGGGCCAATCTTGGGACTTGAGGAGGACAGTGCCACTCAGAGCCCTAACCAGCCAGCAAAGTTACAAGGGGCTTTAAAATTATTTGTTGAGGCTATTTAACATCCGATTATTTTCCCTACCACTTTAATGATACAAAACATAAACAGAAAAAAAGAGGTCAAATCCCCATGTCATAAAATTTTCTATTGCAAAGTTTTAGAAATTTTAAATGTAATATAGATGCTGTTATTATTTTAAATATTGTGAAATCTAAAAGGATTCAAGAAGTTGCTGTGTGCGTGTGGAGGGCAGCCAAACCTCTCCCCAATCTGTTACATCCCTGCTACTACTCCATATTGCCGAAACCATTTTCGAGGTATAACTTCAATGCTATAATGAAGTACATTCTTTAAATTTTTGTAACCCCCCCCCCCTCCCTCAGAGCCTAGTCGTCTGAAATAAGCACTGGACACATCTTTCTAATTTGTTCTCTTCCTTTCATATACCTTCATACTTCACATGCAGTTCTTGAGAGTATTATGGTTAAATAATGTAGTACATCTTTCATTCAGTTTTATATTTATAAGATAGTTTTGTTTCCATGTGTCCAAATTCTAGGACAAAAAGAATATTCTTTTATCTTGAATCAAGTTTAATTGATTCATTGCACTATCTACATTTCATAACAAAATATTGTTCCTTTAAACATATTTAGAAATTTATCGGAAAAAGTTCTGAAAAAGTAGAAATTTGATTAAGAAGCATAAATGTAACAAAAACACTATGTGCGAACAGCATTTGAAATCTCATGGGTATATGAAGAGGAGATGGGGGTGGGGGTGGGGAAGGAGAGAGCCAAGTCCCCTATCCTAAATTTTTATAAATAGAAGATTTAAAAAATATATATTAAGAAATATTAATATAAAAACTTCTGTGAATGTTAATGAACTGATTATTCAATGATTCTAATTTTATTGTAATACTAGCTAACCCGACCGGCGTTGCTCGAGCCTTAGATAATAAATGAAAAGGGAAAAAACGGAAAAGTTTTCGATAAAGGGAAAAGTTTTCGATATCAAGTCGAATGACCTAAACCCTGTTGAAATCGGGCCTATAGAACCTAAGAAAAGAATGCACTCCCATAGGGTGGAAGATGCCCCCCTGTAAATTTAACAAATTAATTTTAACATTAACGCAAAATTTAATTTATGGATGAAATCACCCCTCTCTTTAAACTTAACCACTTATTTTGAATAGTAACGCAATTTTAATTTATTGCTGAAGTGAGAACGTAAGTTTATGCCGAAAAAGAAGATTAATATTTTTAAAAGGTGGTAGCTCAGGTATAAGGAAATGTTTAGAAGTTTATAAAGTAGCTGGAGTACCCTAGAACTATGAAGAAAATTGAAAGAGAATCGGATCATTTTTAAAGAAGCTGCATCAAGGGACGAAAGGAGATTAATATTCAAAATTGGTGGTAGCTGAGATCCGAGAAATTTTTTTGTCGTTCAAACAGTAGTTGGAAGCCCTAAGAATTTGTTAGAAAAAAAAAACCTAGCAAATCGGACGATTATTAAGGGATGGGGTTTGTAGTAGAGGGCTCAAAAGGGGCCAACTGATAGTTTTGAGCAGGAACCTAAGACGAAAACATCTTAAAAGGTCCTAGCACGTAGCGCTTTAGATCTTCAAATAGTCGAAATTAAGCATGTATAAATTAATAATTAGAATAAAATATTAAAGAAATACTTAAAAAGGTCCCTAGAGCCCAAATAAAAATATCAGGGTGGTCCCAGGGAGAGGAGTTCAAGACTCAACTTTTAAGCTATGCATTGAGATAATGACACAATTAGGGGGTGAAAATGCATGACACACAAAAAGTTCAAGGGCCCCGGACCGGGCCCAGGAGTTCAGGGTCCTAATTTGAATATAGAAATTAGGGATTAACAAAATAGAGAAAAGGTTTCTAAAACGAAGTAGATCGGATAAAAAGTTTGCAAGTTATTTAAAATTTAGGGCACAAAACGTAAAGGGGCGCGAGAGGCCCGGACCTGGACGGAGAATTTTTTTGTCGTTCATGTAGTAGCTGAAAGTCCTAAAAAGTTGTTAAAAAACTATTGATGACTTTAAGAGAGCTATAGCAGGGGGCTCAAAAGAGTCAACTTGATGGTTTTGAGCCCTACGATGAAGGGTCCGAATGGGAATGTAGATATGAGGGAATAACTAAATGGAAAAAGGGCCCCCAAAACGAAGAAGATAGGATTAAAAGGGGGCAAGTTATTAACAATTTAAGAAACAAAAACTTCAAAGGGGCCCCAGAGGGCCAGGATCTTAACTCGAATGTATGAATGGGGGGGAGCTAATTGGAGAAAAAAAAAGGACTCCCAAAACGAAGAAGATTGGATAAAAATGGGACAAGTTATTAACAATTTAGGACAAAAATCTTAAAGGAGACCCAGGGGTCCCGGGTCTTAAAAAATTAAAAATCCTTGTCTCAGGTACATCACGACCCAAATATTTAGACCTTCTACTTACGTTAGATTTTGTTAGCCGTCGGCGTCGCACGCACACAACTTTCTTTTATTTGTATAAATATGTTTGTTATAAAGGTTTGCATTATATTTTTCATTATAAGTGCTAACTGTTTTAACCCTCTATCGTGCGTTCACCCGATCTTTCAATTACTTCCTGGATTTTATCCCCCTCGTTACTTTGTTCGAACGAAGAATCGTTGTCAGACGTTCTATGGCCGTAGGTAATACGGTCGTTTCTTCTATTTTGCACAAAAAAAAAAAAAGAAAAAATGACAGGAAGTATCCTGCTATTTTTAGATGGAATGACCACCTAGTGCTTTCAACAGACTTGTGACTTTGTCAAAAGGATGCTAAATTGCACTTCTTGAAACTATGTTTTCCCCATCAGCTTGTGAAGAAAAAATCCTTCATGTAATATTTAATTTTGTTCTTTCTGGATCCTTGATGCTTCCATGCTACAGAAGAATTGTCCTTTAGATAGTGCCCCCCACCCCACCCCCCGTCACATAACACAACCCCATACTCACAATCACAAGAACTACCTCTGAATGCGCAATTCAATAATATATGTGTATTACATTTGTTTGTGTACTGTGCAACCTTACAAAGATTTGGGTTGGAATATGCAAAATTAGAATTATTGCGTCATAATATTTCCACATGAGTTTAAAATTCTGGGGTGGGCCGTGCCCACCCGGCCCACCCACTAGTTACGCCTATGCAGGCCGGGCTCGGGCCGAGGTTCTAGCTTTTACACTGGGTCGAGCCAATAAACTATGTGCATGGTCCGGACCGGATTCGAGTCTAACTTTTAGCTTTTTTTTTTTTTTGTGCCAGGCCGGCCTAATATACATACATATATTTTTTACGATCCGGATCGAACTTTTAACTTTTATACCCGGATGAGGGGCAAAGAAATTTCTACAAGTCGGGTCGCGCTCGAACCTAGAAATTTCTCCGTTGCAGACCTTAACAGAAAGTCTCAAACTGAGAAAAACCTATAAACATATATTTTGTTTGTTTTTTTCCTCCTGGAAATTGATGTCTGTTATCATTTTGAACATGGAGCAAAGACAGAAATTCAATTTAAAAACTATCCACTGTATAATACTCAAAGCGTATGACGGTCGAAATAATGATTATTTTACTGTAAGATGTCTGAAAAATGTAATTGCTACCCTTTTTCAAAACAAATGACAGTTTTCACTTAACCAGTGCATCTAAGATCTAATATACGTTTCCACAGTTTAAATATAATATTCGCGATCTAATTGAATCACTTTGTTGAATATAATTTGATTCAACAAAGCTGCGAATTTCAAATAAACTAAAAAAACTTAATATTAACTTTAGTTTCGATTCTTAAAAGCGTCTAATTTGCTTAACTAGTGATTCATATAAGCGGCAATTATAATATTTTTTTAACTCTGGAAGGGGTTTTACCCCTCCCCCCCCCCTTGGGCTGTGCCACTGGACGCATACACACATACAAAGGACTTATAAAGTTGGGGGCCTGTGCCCACCCCACAAAATAGCTCTAGTTACGCCTATGAATATTAAGCCATTTTCTTACTTGGTGCTATGCGAATGTGTTAAACCTTGTCAGGTCAGATACAACACAAGTAGGTAAAATTGACTTGAGTTTGTTAAAATTTTTGCGCCCTTTGAAAATCCAAGGTCTGCGCCCTTTCCACTTGCCCAGTCCGACCCTGATAATAAGTATAAAGTTTTTTTAACATACAAGTTAAAAAACAAAAATAAAAGTAGGTCTGTTTAATTGTTTAACTTAAAAGTAAGAAAGAAAATTAATAAAGTCCTACTTTAATAAACAACTTCAAATTTTATTTTACAATCTGACAGTAAAGGTACAATTTTCTAAAAGATGTAAACGTAATTTTTTTAATTTATTATACAGAGTTCAAATATCTATATTAGGAAAGCTGACAATTCTTTAAACTTTTGAGAGTTAGTACCTTTTACACGTGGATAGGGAACTTACTAATATATTTCATATTTTGCATTATACACAAAAGTTATAACAAAATTATAACAAAAGCTATTCCCCATTCTATCCGTACTTTTATCAAGGATGTTTGAATACAATTTGCCATCATGTCCTATACATATATTATTCATAGAACTTATGTAGTAGAGAGCCGGATATCTGGCAGAGAAGTCAGATATCCGGTAATTGTGATTCGGATATCCGATGATATTTCGGATATTGAAAAATCTGCCGGATATCCGTTGCATCCTTAGTTATCACCACCAACCAAAACTTTAGTTGGAAAAAACCAAAGAGTCTAGATTAGTCGATGAAGCTCTAGTTTTTTTTTTTTTTTGTGACTTTTACAACTATCTATAATATAAATAAAGCTTGTCAAAAAGTATTAATTAAGGCATTTTTTTTTGTGTGAAAATAGATTATTAAAAATAGTTCTATTTTGTCATTTCCTTTGACTTTACAAACTGAAGATTACTATAACCATTATTTGGTCATCATAGCAATTAGTAGATTAATTGGCATACTTGCAAATCTGAACTCTGGCATGAGGGGAAATCGAATGTTTTGAAACCGTTCCATTAGGAGCATCTAAAATAAATTTTTGACACTAGCTCAAGGCTTGAATTTCAGGACGGTATGGCAGGATTCACACTCAAAATTTTGAAATCCTGCCCAAAAGAATGTCGAGGCGGGAGGCTCCCGCCCAAAAAAGAATCATCAATTTCCGAAGAAATTTGTTTTTTGAAACGACGATCTAATCTTGCAACTGACCGACGGATTTTGCAATGTTTTCCTGCGCCCAGTTGACGAATTTTGCAGGGATATTCCCTGTGACAGATCGATGAAATTCACAATTTTTTCCCACAACCTATCAACAAATTTCGCAATATTGTTGCGCAACCAATTGACAAATTTTGCGATATTTTCCGCGACTGATCGGTGATTTGCATGCTTTTTTTTTTACAACATAATTGACAAATTTCCCGATTTTTTCCCTGCATTTGACTGAAAATTTTCTTATTTTTTTCTTGCAAGCGGCTGAAACTTTTCGACTTGATTGCACGCTACCGATTGACAAATTTTGCGATATTTTCCAGTGACTGACTATGAATTTTGTGATTTTTTTTTCCCAAGATAGATTGAAGAAATTCAGGATTTTTACCTGCGACCAATTGGCGAATTTCACAGATTCTTCCAACCGACAGATTGACAAAATTCACAATTTCTCTCTGCGTCCAACTGAAAATTTTCGCAATTTTTTTCTGCGATGGATTGGCAATTTTTGCGATATTTCGTGCGACCGATCGATGATTTTCATGGTTTCTTCTGGTGAGAGATGGATAAAATTCAGGATTTTTCCCTGCGTTCGACTGAAACATTTTGTGATTTTTTTTTCCCAACCGATCGAAATTTTTCACAACTTTTTTTTCCGCAATCGATTGATAAATTTTGCGATATTTTTCAGCAACGGAACGACGAATTTTACAATTTTTTCCCTGGACCGATCGACGAATTTCGCGATTTTTCTCCCTCAGCCAATTGACAAATTTCATGATTTTTTTCCCAAATTTCATGATTTTTTTCCCGAGATCGGCTGGCAAATTTCCCATTTTCCGAAGGATTGATTGAAGGAACGATTTAAATGAATGATTTTCTATTAGATTGATTAAATGAACGATTTATTCCCTGTGTCCGATTGAAATTTTCACGATTTTTCTACACAACCGACTGGCGAACTTCGCAATTTTTTCTTGCAACAGAGGCAAGTAGTTAAAATTTTTTCCCACAACAGATCAACGAATTTTGTGGGGGGGGGGGGGGTTTCCGCAACTGATCAAAAAATTTTACTTTTTTTTTCTTTGACCGATTGACGAAGTCCACAATTTTTTTCCTACGACCAATGGATGCGTTTCACGATTTTTTTTTCTGCCACAGAAAAAGGAAAAGAACCAAGAGGGCAGTAATGGCCACCGGGCGCTGCACCCGGCCAAATTTGCCATGTCAGCCCTAAACAGAAATGAAATTAGAAGAACTGTAACGATCTTGTGGTGCACATGAAAACATTTTTCTGAACTCCAAGGAAACATTTAGAAACAACAAACTGGTTGATCCTTACAATTTACAGAAATTAGAACTTGACAATTTAAAGTGGTTCTCAAATTCCCTGCTCAACAATGCTAAATTTTCTGACTGATTTTTAAACATAAAATTATAGAATTGGCAGGCCTGACTATTGAAACGATTTGAAATCAAATAGCGTTTTCCATTTTTAGATAAACAAATTATTTATCAACTTTTAAGCGAATCTTGTGATGTAACGATATGTTTTTCCCCTTTCTTGTGCGTCGGGAATTCAGTTCAAAATGCCAACTTTGACTGTATTTTCTGAAAGATCTTCTGCCTTTACCAAAACATGGAAAACATCTTTTGATTACATAGTTTCTGAATAAGAACACCTGGCAATTTCATGTGTTCGCAAACAAAAATGTATTTAGAAATGTGTCAGAAAGTAGCTCTTTTGGATTTGAGAACAGCTATTAAAGTCAACCTACATTTCTCGTCTAATAGAAAAAAGGAATTGACTGTTTCCCTTTCAAACTTTGGACATGGATTTAAAATTTTAATACATAGAACCTACTTCAAGAAAATACCAGAGATTCAGGTTTTAGCTATATTTCATTAATGATATAATAATGCAATTTTATTCAGAATTTGATATTGATGATGTCATCACAATATGTTATTGTTCATGCAAGTAATTAAAAGTAAAAAC
Organism: Maratus michaelseni; assembly: GCA_963931845.1. Lineage (NCBI taxonomy): Eukaryota > Metazoa > Arthropoda > Arachnida > Araneae > Salticidae > Maratus > Maratus michaelseni. The sequence goes on from OZ007587.1 coordinate 286,433,563, forward strand.
ACATCAGATTTTGTAAAGTTTCTGAAAATTTTTTAAAGAGAACATATCTATAAGTTTCCAATATTTTCCAAAGTTATAAAAGTTGCTCTTGTGCTGCCTGTCACAAGTGTACCTTGTGAAAGACTCTCCAGTGCACAGAATCTAATAAAATCTAAATTCAGAAATTCATTTAACAACCCAATTGTTAAGGGTCCTTAACATTGGTGAAAGTTAAAAAATATAGAGATTGTTGTACATATAAAGCTTGAATTTCTTCCTTTTTTTAAAAATAAAAATAAACATTTTGTATATAATTATTCTGAGTTCTCTATTTAAATTTTTTTTCAATGCTTTTTGTCATGTCTGTATTAATGTAACTCTTTAAATGGCATATAAAATAATAGCGGAGGTAGATTATTTTTCTCCCTTCCAAACAGTTCAACTCCCCTCCATTTATAAATGATGGGAGGGAAATTCCCCTCTTAGGAAAGTTTGAATTTCAAACCCTGTAGCTCCTTTTATCTATAAGCATTATTTTTGTGGTATGATTCTGCTTATTAATTAAATGTAACATGATTTTTTCTTTATGTAAACTCTTTCTTTCTCTTTGTATTTAGAATGATGTAATACTAATTTAAATGTAATTACATTGAATAAGATCGTAATGCACAGTGCTTATATACCTCAGGAAGAACATATATATTAGGGAATATGAAGGGAAAAAATCTTGGTCTTAAGGTTTTGGAGAAACTTCAAGGGATAAATCCAAAATTTTCTTTAAAATAATAATAATAATAAAAACTGTTCATTGCTCTAGAAAAAACATCTAGTCTGTTTTTAAAGTTAGTCAGTAATCATTGTTAAGTTTCATCATTGGTTGTTGATATGAAAAAAAATATTTATCTGGGAAAATACTTTGGGAAAAACTCAGAAAAATTTTCTTTTCATTGAAAATAAATATAAACTCTTGTAGTTTATTACATATTGTGCATAAGATATGTTTTCTATTTCCTGTTATGTTTCAGCAGCTATATCTTGAAAAACTCATTGATTTTTCTCCCTCAATATTTAAAGGTGTGTTCATGTTTATCATTCAAGCTGTGCTACCTCCATCAAAAAAAGTACTGATTCAGACCCAATCTTTGTGTTTTGAAATGCTCCAGGTGTCAAGTACCCGAGGCTTCAGTATCCAGTCCAAGAATATTGTATCGCAGAGGCCCTGTTACATCATCAAGTTATCAATCACGTTCTAAAAGAGTTCAAGAGGTAAGAACACTTATTAGTTTACTTATCTTAACTTACCTGAGTACTTTCTGATAAATTGTGTTACTTTTATGAATGTTTAGTGCCACTGCTTACTTATTATGTGTTATGAAGTTGCATAGCAGCTAAAAATTATGAGATGAGCTGAAGTAATCATTTAAAAATTAATTGAATAATTATAATTATCAATAATTAATAAAATATTTATAAGAATTAATTGCTTATACCAATTATTTGCACCATTATCACAAAATCGTCATTTAATTATTTTAGACTAGAGGACCTGCCCAGCATTGCTCGGGCCCATGATAATAAAATTAAACAAATCTAAAGTTTGTATAATTTTATATTTTTAACCCGATTTTGTATAAATTATTTATTTAAAATTGCTTTGCATGGTGACTGAAAATCATTTATTTCCACTTTCCGCAATACGGGCACATTCTGATAAATGGAATTTGTTTTGTGCAAATCAGAGCAAAGCATTAACCGCCCCATACCCGCAGATATAACGAATAATTTGTTCAAGAAAACCACCTTCACCTACATTAACGCGATCATTAAAAAAAGAATTTAATTTTTCTGATAATTAGAACACAACGAAGATGCTATGCTAAAATAGCCGGCAGATGACAACACTTCCCACCCTCAATTTCAGATCTATATCTTAATTAGTTATCTAAATTTTTGTTCATTAGTAAAAATTGGCAATTATTTCCTTTCATTTTCGCAAACTAAATGGAGGGATCGGCCAGAGAAACAGATCTCTTTGTAGCTCAGTTTTTAATGAAAGCAGATTCCTGTCTGAAACTTTCTCGAATTGTTTTCACTGGCGCCAACAGATTTTTGGCAGTTTTTTGCATAAATTAAGAAAAATTACTGACCGAATTTTTCAAAAATCACATAGTCAGATGCAGAATTTTTTTTTACATATGCTCAGAAATTTTCAAATTGATATCTCAATTAGTTCTCTTAAAATTCGCTAATTAGTAAAATAATTTCGAATTTGTTCATTTCCGCTTGCAAATCCAATGCGCCTGTTCATTTCTTTAGCCATTTTGATTTAAAAGATGTCATTTTAGAAGCGATGGTTAATGAGAATCTAATTAATATCTTGGGTAATTATCAAAATATTAAAATTCTGAGACTCAGGTGCACATGGCCAGACCTTGGACTATCCACACCTAAATTTTCAGACTTCTAGGTGAGCTAGATTTTGCTAGCCATCGCAGACAGACAAACACACACACACACAGAGCGAAACTTTCTTTTATTAATGTAGATAGAAGATTAAAGCTACCAAAAATTCTAAAGAATTATTATTATTAAATTATGAGGCAACAAGGGATTGAGTGTGGCAGAGCCTCAGCCTCCTCCCCATGCTTCATATTATAAAAGTTCTCACAGAAAATGCACAGTTTAGTGTACTAGTACATATAATTATATTTCCTGTAATACTCTTAAGAATAAAATATGCTGAAACTACTGAAAATCTTATTTGCAGTAATACTAACATCAAAGAAAATGAAACTGCTGATTGAAAGTTTCAGAATATTAAGTGTAATAAATTAAAAATTAAAATGTGATTTGCAGAGCGGGCATTGAGGCCACTGATCTCTATATATACTAGTTACAAATGTTATCAATATTATTTATAGTACTGTAATTTCAGAAAGAAGCCTAATGGCGCATACATGTTTGAAAGTTTAAAATATCTGCAGTGCAGTGCATATAATAGGATGGTGGGTGTAATGATTTTTTTTTTCATTCCCATAGCAGTATTTTTAGAAAGCCCCATTTTCCCTCCTTCATCAACTCACCCAAATGATTGCCGTGAATGTTTCCCACTCTCAATAAGGTCATTAGATTGCATATTTTCAAGCCATTCCATCCATTCTCCCCCTCCCTCCTTCGCCCCCTTTAAAAATTGTAATTTCCAAATAATGTGTCTTTGGAACTTGATCACTTGGATCACATTCATAGTTTTCATGTTTCATTGTGTATAATTCATACATGAATTGAATATTAATTGAATTAAATTACATGAATTTAATTTGTAAGAATCTACTTTCTTTTAGATGATTTGGTATAGAAATAACATTATAAGCTAAATTCAAGACTCCACCATTAGGATGGCCTACACCACCACAACGGTCGAAATTACACTCGAGGACGATACTTAGATAAATCCTGATATCTCGGAAGTTAGAAGGGAAAGAGAAAAAGGGACGTTACGGCGATTTAAAACTACTAGCAGAAAACCGCATAGTCAAGAATTTCCAACCCCCGAGCCGAACCAGCCAAAAAAGTCCGTTGTTGAGCACAGTGAATCTGTTGTAACTCCCAACCCTATCATCCACACGAAAAACCGCCAAAACAAAATATACTATACCTGATTCGTAACGATGAAGCAAATTGTGAATCAATTGAAAGAATGTATATCACATAACTTTCGCTGGAAAGAGTGTAGAAGTGCGATGACCATTCACCGATAACAGATTGTACTCAAAAGAGCATTCTTTTTGGAGTAGAAAAAGGGAGATATTTGAATAAGCTGACATTATGTTTTAAATGAATAAATAGGAAAGGGATATGAAAATTAATATTTACCAGAGGGCCCATGCGAGAATTTCGTACTGAAATCTAATATTTTTTAAGTACTGCTCTATTATCCCATCGACCACTTTTCATAACAAAAAACTATCGCCAAACTGTAAGATTAAACGCCAAAAATGCAGTCCCATTTACTTGATATTAGAAGCATTATACGTGTTTGTTACGTCATCAAGTGGTTTTTAACACGACATTTGCATGTATTTTTCATTGTTTTACTGATTTATGAGTTATTTCATTCATTAAAATAACAATTGTGTCCTTAAATTCTTATATTTTATTTATTTATTTATTTTGATATTGCAATGACAACATTCTCCCATTTATTTGGCGATAGTTTTTTGTTATGAAAAGTGGTCGACGGGATAATAGAGAAGTACCATTTCTTATCAATATGTAATATTTCTTAGATGCAGGTTTAAACACCGAAAGAAAAAGTAAGGATAAAAATATCTGCAAACAACATTTAGTTTTTAGTCAAGCTAGAATATCATCTAATTTATTCCATCAAAGTTATAGTAAAAACTGATCCAAGATTGCAAAATGCACGCGCGAGAAAAAAATTAACAATCATATTTTAACTGCATTAGAGGATAATGTCATCCACTTCGGGGAAAACATGGGACATAGAAATATAAATCTAAACATTTCAATTTTAATTTCGCTTTTTAATCATAAATATAAAATAAACCTGTGCGGTGTTTTTTTTATAATAATTGCTGAGCATCATATAATGTGGTATTTTATTTTTGTGGCAACGATACTTTGAAGAAAACCTTTCATTTCTTTTATGAAAACAATGCCGATTTAATTTTTAATTTTCAGCAAATTTTAATCAAAAACATGTTTTAACAAATTGTTAAGTGTGCTATGTCAGAAGCCAGTTCAAAATCCTTTCATATGCCATCTCATTCGTCGTTCTGCGTTTCGTATTTTCTGAGAAAAAGTGATGTTGACTGGAGAAATAATATATATGATTATTTGAATAATATTTAAGAAGAGTAATTTTACATTGAGATGGGAAATTTAAAATGTAACAAAAAAGATTATCGTAATATTTAAGAAAGAAATTTTTAAAATGAGAAATTTATGATCAACATTTGAAATTTAAAATATTAAATGATTTAATTTTGGAATAATTAAAATATTGATTTTAAAATATTTAAATTAATAGAGATTTACTGATGTGACATAACAGCTGGGTTATCACGCCATGCAAAAAATCACCGTTTTGGCACCAAAAAGAAACTCCAGTGCGTCTGTGACATCTATCAAATTATCTTTTATTACAGTAGCATATATTGAGTAAAAAAGAGAAAAGTCTTCTTCAGAAAGTGATTGTGAAACAATTTTAGTTTTATCAGCCTCTGTCAAGTTTAAAATTTTCTATTTGCCTTGTTTATTATCAAATTTCTTGGCTGTTGCAAATGCATTTTCTTCTCCGTATTTGATAATGTAATAAATGAATCTTATTATTTCTAGACTCGTCTGAACTCCCACCCGCTTCAAGCTTTTGATTTTTTGAGAAAATGCCAAAAAGCATCACCCAGAGTATGTATATTGAAAGTTATTTGCATTTTTTAATTTCTTTTGTTACTAAAGTTGAAAATTTTTTAGTTTGTTATATGTTGCGGGACTGACACAATACTTGAATAAAACCTTAGTTTTGTCTGAGTTTGTGGAGTAAAATTTAATAATACTTTCTTAAAGCAACTTCTTTTTATTCTTATAGAAGAAAAATGCATTAAACCTATTACTAATATATAGAGTGTCATAAAAGTTCCCAAGCTGACAACATATGTATTTATTATTCACAAAACAATAAACCTTAAAACGATTACTTTTATGCTAATGATAAAAAGCCTTTTAATATCACGTAGGAAAAAATATTGAACTTACATTTATAATGAATGTTCAAAATGTCCACCCCTTTCTAGGAGGCAAAGCTGAACTCGTTTGTGCATATTTGTTGAAACACATTTTAACATGCTGGGAGTGACTTCTTGTATCTTTTGAGTAATGGCAATTTTCAGATCATCTATTGTTTGAAGATTATTTGCAATAAACTTTGTTCTTTAAATATACCCACAGAAAAAAGTCCGAGATGCTCAGATCAAGTGATCGAGGTGACCAAAGATTTTTTGAGATGAGTCAATTGCCAAAAAATTTTTCAAACATATCCATGGTTTTAATACTTGTATGTAATGTTGCAACCAAGAATCTTGTTTATTCATTTCAAACAATTCAACAAATTGCTGGATAAGTTCCCTGTATACATAGCAATCAACAGTTGATTCGAAAAACAGAGGTCCAACAATCTTTTTGCTTGATACAGCACACCATATGCCAATTTTTTGAGAATGTAAATGTTTTTGCATTAATGAATGAGGATTGGTTGTCACCAAAAGCGAGAGGTTTGCATGTTCATCTAATCATCTAAATGAAACTATCCCTCATAGGAGAAAAGTGTTTTGACCAAAATCTTGATGTTGTTGCGAATAAATCTCTAGAACCACTGGTCTGCTGCATTAATCTGCTTCTCAAAGTCTGGTGGCTTTTTATCTTGTACCATTTTTACATGTCAAGCACAAAAATGCAAATTTTTAAAGCCTTATGTGTTGATCAATGAGATAAGCCCTTTTCTTGTGCCAAACGCCTCATGGATTTTTGAGAAGTTTGCAATGTCCTTTGTTGAGTGTTTTGCAGAAACGCTGGTGTAACAACTTTTGGCCTTCCACTCCTGTGTTTGTCTTCCACCCAACCTGCATTATGAAATCGTCAAATGAGCCAATATAGCATATCTTTGCTCGTTATTGCATTATTTGGATATTTATTTCACCAAACATCTTTGTACTTTTCATACAATTTACATTCAAAATGAGTTTCAAGCAGTGCAATTTTCTAAATGCATGATAAACTCATTTCACTATGAAGAACAAAATAACATAGAATTATATTCTCGCACCAATTGAGTGCGAAAAGAACCTAACGATAAAAACTCAAAAATTGAAACAATGATAAGCAGACAATAAAATTTAATATTTAAAAAAAAATCACAGTTGGATTACAGAAACATTTAGGACACATTGTATATTATAAACTTTATTTTCAGAATTTTTTTATGAAGCATAAAGTCTCTGTAACTTAGTTGTATTATTAATTTAGAGTTTTTTATTCAACTATATTATGACTTCTATTTCCTTTTTGTGATGTTGAAGAAATTTTATATTTCATTTCATTCCATTTTTATTAATTTCTTTAATTGTCTATTATTTTCCTTATTAACTGATGAATTTACTCTTTTTTACTTCTCATTTTGATATTGACACTGGTTGTTGTATTTTAATAACAATGTAAAATCGATTTAAACCTCTTTTGCTTGTTCTGATGCAAGCACATTATTTTTGCATTGAAATTTCTTGGTTTATTTTTGTCAAATTTGTAGTGTTTTAAATAGTTCTAGTCTTTATTTTTAGTGATAGTCTTGTATTTATTTTTCCTTTGGTTACATTTCTGTGTTTTTTTCTTCATTTCTTGTATTAAACCTTTATTAATGGATATTATCCACTATTGATTATATTTAGTATTGAAATGTATTTCCTTTTGCTTGTATATGTATAGAATATTTGGTACTTTTCTATTAGATGAACACCAGTCACAATTTGCACCAAATGTGGTAAACTGCTTATTTTTTGTCGGCAAGTGAAGTAACCTAATTATAAATTGTCACTTTCTCATCATTTTTTCTTTCAAAATTTATTTTTTTTATGAATATGGCATTTTTTTTTTTTTTTTAAATGCCTTACACAATTTGACACTTGCCAAATGATACAATTAAATTCTTTCAAGACAAACAAATTTATAATTCACATTGTGATATTTATTCATAGAAGCATGTGATAAAATTGTGTATTCTTGATTTCAAACACTAAAATAGTGTTCTTCTGTCCTATTTGATAAAGGAACAGAGATATCCATACCAAAACTTCATTTCAAGATTCCCACTTACTTTAGTAACTCCTGTTCAATTTATATACATCTGGTGTACATCCATCGATTTCTAGGAATATTCAGTTTATATTTCATTGAATTTCTATAGTGCCATTGAAATAAAATTTTTCAACAATGCAAAATGAAATATCAACTTTATGGCAGCTGTGTAATGAAGTGTTAATTGTTTGTGAATTTCCTATATTTTTGTTATTCAATAAAATAGTTATACTTTTCATTAAACAATATATACACTACATGGCCATTAATGACTGGCAACTTTCAATTTTAGACATTTTGTCGAATATTTAAAAATATACTTGTCAGATTCTTCTGGAATTTTAGGATTAAAAAGAACAGGTTTGTCTTCATATTTATCAATGTCAATTTGATAAAGAGGACAATTTGAGGGCCAACAAAAAATTAAAGAAAAAATAATACTTGGGATCACCCTGTAAAATAAAATGCACAAAATGATCTATCGCTACATAATAAACATAGGCTGACATTGTACAATATGTGTATTCATTTGTGTAAGAATAGCATGTATATTAATAGAGATAAAACGATTATTTTAAAAAATTAAAAAAATTCTTGCATGTTTTTTGCTTATAACATACAGGGCTTTTAACCAAATTTAATGCCAGTTTCAGAAAAATTGACAAAATGTAGTAGAAACAATATAGTGCAATAGGAAAATAAATATATTAAATATTTAAGGAAATATGGGCAGTTGTATAAAATAATTTTTATCTTCACATGCGTGAACGATAGCCAGGAACTTTTTACATAATTTAATAGTCAACTCTATGGAGCAATTTATTTAAAAAAATGAGTCAAATATAGTAAAAATTCAGAGAGATATCGTCGTTAAAGTGAGCAGTTTTTTAGTTTCTTACTAAAACTCGCTGAATGATAAGGGATTGTCCACAAATTGTTATTTTTAAGTTATCTGACAGTGTTCGGAGCAAGTTTTTTGAAAAAGCTTTTTAGTTATAGTTTACGGTTATGTTTAGGAAGATTTTGACTCTAAACTACGATGAAAAGGAAATATAGTCCATACATTGATTACATTTAGGTAAATTGAGGAGTTTATGGTAAAAGTTTGTGAAATTTAGCCCAATACGCAAAACACTCTACAGTAAATTCTATCGTATATATATGTATTTTCTGTATACACGTAATTTGTATGACAATGGTGAAGATAATAAGCTAAAATCTAAGGTATATTATACATTTTTCATGAGTTATGATTCAATAATTTGCAATTTTATTTTTATAGTGATATTTCAATAGCTTTTTGAGAAATTACGTTTTGTGTATGTAATTTTCACAGAAAAGTGCATTTCCCAAAAAATACACTTATTTAACTGAAACATTTACGTTTCAAGTATGAAACAGTTACTATTTTAAACTTTACTTAACATTTACTTAACAGTAATGTGAATTAGAAATTTACTGTATTTATCGATCAAGTTCTTTTTTTGTGTGCCGTTTATATCTAAAAGACAGTTTTGGCAGTTTTTGTTCAAAGGAAAAAACAATAACGCTAAAACGTTTGGCACTTCTGGTTTCATTCACAGCTATCAAATAGTTTTTTAATTCTGATAACTTAGATTTTTTTATAGTACAATAAATGTAAGTGCAGATTTGGAAAGGTAGAAAATGTGGGCTTCAATAAAATGTAATACAAAGGAAATGAAAATTTTAGACGAAAATCTCATTTTAAACGTAATTAGATATCCTAATTTATATACTATTTTTCATTTTTTATTGATACTTTAGTTCTCCTTGTAAAACCAGCATAATGAGCCTATTCAAATAAAAAAAAAAAGTTATCAAAATCAAAGCATCCATTTCAAAACAAATAATTGTGATTCCTTTAACAGTTTATGGCCAATCATCATTGGACACCCCTTCAAAACCACTTTGGAACATCCATACGCGTCATACACTGGTCACATATGGTATAAAAAGGCGTTGAAAGGTTAAAATATTCTCAGAGCAGCTACTGCAGATAATATGGACAAAGGACGTGAACTTAGTGCGGAGGAAAGAAGAATGATCATTGGAGCTCACAGATTTGAGCATTCAATCTCTGATATTTCCAAAAAGATTCAGATACCCCGCTCCACAGTTAGCGATGTGGCTTTTACGTGGAAGCAAGGAGGTGTTATAATATGTCACTCCCGACTCAGTAAACAGAATAAATTGATAGATCGGGACCATTGATGCCTAAAACATGTAGTGAAATCAAACGCTTCCTTAGAGGCGATTGCAGGAGAATTTCGATCGTCTACCACTAATGATGCAAGTGATCGTACCGTCCAGCGAGAGATCATGGCACTTGGTTTTCATGGCCGAGCAGCAGTTAACAAGCCAAATATCATGCATCTGAATTTGACCCGTCGATTAAAGTGGTGCAAAGAACGATGGCACTGGTCAGTAGAAAAATGGAAAAACATCCTATGGAGCGATGAATCATGCTACCAGTTTTGGCAGTCCGACGGACGTGTTTAGGTGTGGCGAATGCCTGGCGAACGATATTTACAGAACTGTGCCGTACCCACAGTAAAATTTGGTGGAGGTGGTGTGGTCCTGCTTTTCATGGCATGGTCTTGGTCCTCTTGTTTTAATTTCTGGGAGTATGAATACCGAAGCCTACAAAACAATTCTGGACAATTCAGCACTACCGACATTATGGCAACACTTAGCCCATACCTGTTTCAGCATGACAATGCTCCATGTCATACAGCAGGTGTTGTTAAGACGTGGTTTGAGGAAATGGGTGTGGAAAACCTTCCCTAGCCAGCTCAAAGTCCAGACCTCAACCCTTTGGAACACCTTTGGGATGAGTTAGAGAGCTGATTTAGAGCCAGGCTAACTAGGCCAAAAACACCACGGAACTGTTTGCTACTCTAAAGGAGGAATAGAGCAAGATTCCTGAAGGAACATACAGAAAATCTGCCAAAACTGTCTTTTAAATATAAATAGAACAAAAAAAAAAGACCTTGATCGATAAGTACAGTAAATTTCCAATTCACATAACTGTTAAGTAAATGTTAAATAAAGTTTAAAATAGTTAAGTAAATGTTTCAGTTAAATAAATGTATTCTATGGAAAATGCACTTTTCTGTGAAAATTCCATACGCAAAACGTAATTTCTCAAAAGGCTATTGAAATATCACTATAAAAATAAAATTGCAAGTTATTGACTCATAACTCTTGAAAAATGTATAATATATTTTAGATTTTAGATTATTATCTTCACCACTGACATACAAATTACATGTATACATAAAATACATATATATGTGATAGAATTTACTGTAGAGTGTTTTGCGTATTGGGCTAAATTTCACCAAATTTTACCATAAACTCCTCAATTTACCTAAATGTAATCAATGTATGGACTATATTTTCCTTTTCATTGTAGTTTAGAGTCAAAATCTTCCTAAACATAACCGTAAACTATAATTAAATACTAAATAGCTTTTTCAAAAGATTTGCGGACAATCCCTTATCATTCAGCAAGTTTTAGTGAGAAATTAAAAAACTGCTCACTCTAAAGCCGATAGCTCTCTGAATTTTAACGATATTTGACTGATTTTTTTTAATAAGTTTCTCCGTAGAGTTGACTATTAAATTATGTAAAAAGTTTCTTTTTATTGTTCGGGCATGCACAGATAAAAATTATTTTATACAACTGCCCATATTTCCTTAAATATTTAATATATTTATATTTCAATTGCACTATATTGTTTCTACTATATTTTGTCAATTTTTCTGAAAGTGACGTTAAATTTGGTTTAAAGCCTTGTATGTTATAAGCAAAAAACATGCAAGAATTTTTTTAATTTTTTAAAATAATCGCTATATCTCTATTAATATACATGCTATTCTTTCACAAATGAATACACATATTGTACAATGTCTGCCTATGTTTATTCTGTAGCGATAGGTCATTTCGTGCATTTTATTTTACAGGGTGATCCCAAGTATTATTTTTTTCTTTAATTTTTTGTTGGCCCCCTAATTGCCGTCCTTATCAAATTGACATTGATAAATATGAAGTCAAACCTGTTCTTTTTAATCCTAAAATTCTTGAAGAATCTGACAAGTATATTTTTAAATATCGACAAAATGTCTAAAATTGAAAGTTGCTGGTCATTAATGGCCATATAGTGTATGTCACTAACATTGCCATTTTTATCTTCTCTCAATTAGCTTCTGCATGCACTTTTCGTAATATTTGTGAATGGTGTTTTTGTTAGATTTAATGCCAACATTTTCACTTGACACTGTGTGGCATTCGTCAAACAGAAAAGTACCGAATGTTTTATATTTTAGGATATTTATGAGCATTCTAGGAGCAATTTAGGAGGCAATCTCACAGTAAATGAAACTTGTTTGAACATTTGTGAATTAAGGATAGTCGAAGATTGCAAATCTTCACAACTTATGACCAACAGTTATGCATATTGAAGAATTTTGTTGTTTATAGATCATTATATTTAATTAATGAATATTTGCAATTTTTGTATCGATATTAAGAAAAAAAATAGATTATTAATTTTAAATAAATATATGCAGGTTAGAAGTTGTGGCAAGGAGGCGAAGTAGAAGAAATGAAACGTTCAATTTACTTCAAATATTACTGCACTACAATAAACAATGCAGCTCCTGGGTTACATTTTCTCTTTGTGAAATGACTTACCTCTGCATGTAATAAAAAAACTAATTCAGTGTTTGCCAACCGGTGTGTCATAACACATAAATGTGCTGTGTGAGAGTTGTGACTAATCCTATAAAATGATGAGCTCTTTCTGAAAATTAAGTATAGCCTACATTAAAATTTCGTTTATCTTCCCTCTTTTTTTCTGAGAAAGTGAATGTTTCCAATACTTTTATCTTTTGCACATTATTTTTGCTTTTGTTGTTGTTGGCATGTCAGAGAAAGTGCCTTGGCACTTCTCTGAAAAAAGGGGTGCCAGAACTTCATGAGAGGTTGGACTTCTAGATTTGGTCTCCTAATTTTGAACCAATTCCGTATGAGAAACCTGCACCTGGATTGGCACCCCCAGAGGTATCGTTTTCGAACTTGGAGGACATTGGAGCCATGAACAGATTTTACGTGCACCAGCTACCATTAAGGGGCATCGTCACTCAGAGAAAATATCCTGTTTCGCTCAGAGAGTCTATCAGTGCTTTCCCCCTCCCTGCTGTCAAAGAGGCGTTTACCGTTAAATACCGTCCTGTATCGGCAGTCTGTTGACAGAATATTTGTCTCTGTGGTCAGGGAAAAGTGACCCACAGCTCTCTCCCTCTTTAGAGGGAGCTGGTCTATTTGCGTTAGAGAATGCTTTTGCAGATAATACGAGGTTCTCTTTGAGTATTTTCATGTGTGCAACCAGGGAGTTTGAAACATTCAGAATAATTTCGACTTTTATACCGGCATAAATTTATTAAATACCAGCTCTTTAGCAAATGCTAGATGGAAATAAAATTTGGCAATAAAAAATGATTCAATGTAATTTTTTGGCCAAAATGATTTAGATGTACTTCTTGCTAAAAAGCGTAAAATAAAAATATTTTAAACAGTAAAATAAGTTTTATTAGACTGTTGACATATTTCATAATTTAGATGTTTTAGCTTACTTTATATTATCTTTATTGTATGTTCACCTTTATCTTCAAATTTTAAGATACATTAAATCGAATTTTTTCTGAACATTTTCCAAATTTAATTAGATAATTTGCAATATTAAAAAAAAATTCTTTAGATTGCGTAAAACAACATTAATTTAGTACTGAAAAACCAATACACGTTCGATTGTAATTAATTACTTCAATGTGTATTTAAAAAAAAACAAGCACAAAATATTTTTATAGATAAAAAATTATTAGACATCATCATGTAAATGAAATGGACGGAGAGTGAAGATTTTACTAAGTCTATAAGTTGCATAATCCTTTTTCAATATAAGATATTTAAACATGTTCCATAAATTTATTAAACACATTGAAATTCGATATTTTCTTGGGATTTTGTGCCTATTTTATAAACGATAATATATAGCCATCAGTATTTCGCTTTGGATAAAATAATGACAATCTTTTGTGAAATTGTGAATGTAGTAACTTCCGCTCTTAAAAAAAGCACCAAAAAACAAAAAAGGAAATCGACGTCAGAGAATTTTAACAAAATATCTTTGATTATTGAAATTATTTCATGTATTGGCATTTATTTTAGTATTTTCATAATGAAATTAAGGTAGAGTGCAAAATGAATATAAATTAACCAAAAATACTCCAAGTGGTGTTTTCTAATAGAGCTTTATTTAGCAAAAACATAGTATGAGATTTACAATACTGCAAAAATGAGGCCATTACTACAATATTTGAAAATTATTATTCTTTTTTTTTAGTTTTGATCATCTGTTAATAAAATTGACACTAATAAAAAATATTAAAATTTCCGAAGCTCAATACATAATACTAATTTTCAGTTAATTCTGCCATTGTCATCTATGCAATTAAATGATACGATATTCAATATATATACACTATATATGCAGCAATATATATATGATTCACCAAAAATAAAATACTAGAGTATAATACTGTTAATATATGTACATATGAGAAAATGAAAATCATTAAATAAAAATTAGTATTGCGCATGCTAAGAACCGCCCCCCCTTCCCCCCCCCCCATTCTTCCCACGAAAAATATCCATAACAATATTAACTGAAAGAAAAAAATAATATATTTGGCGTTGCATATTTAAATTTTCATTTTCAGAATTATACATTTGTAAATATAGTTACAAAAACAACATATATCTATTGACTGCTTGCCCTAAAAACTTTAATTTTTTTTATCGAAGCTTTCTTACACTTTTCCTTGAGTTTATGAAAATTTTGTTATTTTAAACAATACAACACAACTGTTATTTTAAACAATACAACATAACAATTATTTTAAACAATACAACTGACTGCTTCCCTAAAAACTTTATATATATATTTTTCGAAACTTTGTTACACTTTTCCTTGAGTTTGTGAAAATTTTGTTATTTTAAACAAGACAACACAACTGTCATTTTAAACAATAAAAAAAACTGACCGCTTCCCCCAAAAACTTTAATTATTTTTTTCGAAGCTTTGTTACACATTTCCTTGAGTTTATGAAAATTTTGTTATTTTAAACAAAGAAACTGCTGCAATTTTTATATCATTTCTGTATGTATATACTAGTCACATTCTGAATGTAAATAATATCTGAATTTTCCTTTTTTTTTAAATACAGGACATATAAAGAGCAGTATTTATGTAGATTGAAACTTAGCAACTAAACAAGATTTTAAAAACCATTAATTGTTCCAAATATACCATAGTAGAGTTTTCCCATTCATTAGGGAGACTCATAGTTATCTCCCACATATTTTAGTAAATTATTATTATTATTATTAGTTTTGATCATATTTCAATAAAACTGACACTATTGAAATATATTCAAAATTCCGAATCCTCCCATTGTCATCTACTCAGTTAAAATATACAATATTCAATATAGATACAATATATATGCAGCATAATATATATTTAAAAAATTAGTAAAAAATGCATATCTTAGCAAAAATGCATGAGTAATTAAAGCAGGGTATCTATCTCAGAATTTCATGGCCTTATTTACGTATAAGGAAAATTCTCATAATTTTCTCGTAGAAGATTTTCCTGAAAGATTACATAAAAATCAAACCAATTCATTAATCAGATATGGGGTAAAAAAAAAAAAAAAAAAAAAAAGTTATGAATTTTTTTTTTATTCTCCCCCGTTATACAACAATACATTGCTAACGAAATCCATTTTTATGTATTTATTCTTTTATTTTTTAATGTTTTTCATCTGTTATTAAAACATTTTTAGAAACAAAATTCATCTAGATATATCACAAAATATACTGGATACTTTTAAAGATCGCCTTTAGGTAAAAATAATTTCTAAAAAATAAATTAGTAAAATGTTCATTTATAACCTACTTTCTTAATCCTATATTTCTGATGTCAATATCAGCATCCCTTTTTCTATGCACATATACAAAACGCACAACGATGAATGAAGTATCATACCAAATGTTTTTGAAAAGGAGGCTTTTTACACAGTACACTCACATTTCGTTAAAACATGTTGTTTTATTAATAATTGCAATTAAATAAAAATTAATGAAAAACACAACCATTAATCTCGAAGATTGCGTACGAAAGCTCCGTAGGAGTGCACAGGTATTATAGTAATAAAATATACAACTTACTGAGTCTATTATTAGGAAGACTTCCATCAAGGTATTTCTTTGTGCAACTCAAATACAATGTGCACAAAAAAAAAAAAAAAAAAAAAAAAAAAAAAACTTAAAATTTGCTTTAATTTTTTAGTTGTTGGAGATGCATTAGACAATGTAAATTGCAGAGCTGTTCAGCTAGGAATTAAAATTATGATAATAAATAGTCTTGCCAAGAATTTTTAAAAGGTTACACTTTTTAAAGTTTTATACATTCTTATAGGTTGTATTCGAATCACGGAAAAAAAGCGCACCGGTAAAAGGCGCACCGGAAAAAAGCGCATCCGGAAATGTTCCAAAGGTAGAAACAATAAAGTTTCTTTTTATTTCTTATCTTACAAAACTGTACTCCACGAAATGAATCTATTACACGGAGAGACCGGATTATGAATGAAATTAATAGCTATTCAGAAATACCAATGTCCATCCTCTTAATCTCCCGTCTATTAATATATTAAGAAAAAGTCTGGAAGATTGATTGATACACTTGTAATTTGACCTGATAAGTAGACTTATTTACTCAAAATAGAACAAAAATCATAATGAAAGAGTTTCGTAAATAATTTAGTAATCAGCTTGAATTGCTACTCAAACAGTAAGAAAAATGAAAATATATTCAGATTAAAAGCTAACGTAAATATATGGTTATTTTATTGTTGAGGGTAAAAGCCATGATATACCTTACGGGGAAAAATTTTTAAATTTTGAATATCTTAATTAAAACAGTTTTTATTGTAATAACTTTGCAATTTTAGGTGGACGTTTTATTGGTGCGCTTTTTTCTGGGTGTGCTTTTCTCCGGTGCGCTTTTTTCCGCCTACCAATGTATTTTTGCTATGTCAAGTACTATAGCAAAAATTTCAATATCCCGCATGCAAAATTAACTGAGTTTTGATGCTATGAATTTTGTGACATTTCGAATATTTTCATCAATAAAAACGCCAATAAGTATTTCCGGTAATAATATTTTCTAGTTTTAGTGCCAGAAAGCTCCGAAATTTCATATTTAAAAAAAAGGTTCTAAATTTACGAGTTTCGAAGAGGTATTAAAAATGGAAATAAGCATACCATAAGATAAAACGATAGACCCTGGATAAATCATGATAAGAGGGCGCAAACACTAAAGGGTAAAGTCAAATGCCCTTAAAAAAAAAAAAAAAAACGTGATTTTGACGCAATTGTATAATTTTTTTTTTTCAAATTTGTGAATGAAAGAGTACGTTTATGTTATATCTTATTGATGGAAGCATTTCGATATTTTGTATTTTAGGGTTCAAGAACAAGCAAAGACGTCTATATATGAAAAATTGTAGATGCGTAAATATTTATTTAATTAAATTTTCTGAAACTGTCAAGCCATGCAGTTCCTAGTTGCCGCGCGTGGCGGGGGATTTTGCCCCTAAATCAAAGTTCGTTTCGATAGATTTTCGTTTAAAAATATATAAAATCCTACAAATTAGAGAGTGTACGCTGTCGAAAATAGCGGTATATTCGCATATAATATAATTTCCATAATATTAATATATATTTATAATTACATTAAAATATAATATATATTTTCCATAATATTATTTCCATAATATATAAATTCCATAATATTTCGCATTATGCTCAAGTAATAGTCATTTGCCAAATACAAATATACATACAATTTCCAAATAGTATATATCATAGTAATAACGCTTGACGGCAGTGTTTCAAAAAACTAAAAAATGTTATTTCATGATTGCATTATTAGTAACGAAGAGACTATATATAATTACTTTGACACAGGTGAAAAATTTTAATTCATCTTTTAATAAAAAAAATTTGCGAAAGAACATACAGAGGCTAGAATTAAAATTTGTGCTTAAAAAAATGTAATAAGAATTAACATAATAATAAAAATAATTATTTTTTATGTTGATGTTAAATATCATTTGATGTATTATTTCAAGTATAATAACTCGTCTACCTTATATAAATTCTAAAAGTGAATGTAATTACGTAAAACAGTAACAAATTATGTAAGAAATGTTACAAATTGTTTACATTATAGTTAATTTTACATAAAGCGTTAAAAATATATTTGAAAATTATTGAAATAAACTACATAAAGATTTAAAATAATCAAATTAAAAACATGGAAATAAACTGTGCTTATGAAAAACAGAATTCTGGATAAGAAATACACTATACTAGCTTGAAAATTTCTTTCCTTTACCCCCTAATACTAACCCCTGAAACATCTCCCCTACCTAACTCATTACTCAAATCGAACAAAGAGAGCGGGGAATCCTTTCATATCGAGTGATAGATTGCCTAGATGGGGGAAAGCATCGAACTGATCAAAATAGAAATATATATTTTATTTTAATTATAGCTACTTCCCTAATAAATTAAAATAAAATATTTTTATATCAATGTATAAATCAGAAACACTAGTTTTTTCCGCGTTTTTTAAAATTTTCAAACAACCTATTAGAACTGAAAGAAATTCCAATTTACTGAGGCATAGTAATTATTTTGATCATACTCAGATTATTTCACATGAAATCAAGTATTTAAAATTATTTTTAATAAAAAATGAAAACTGGGGTAAAGAACGACAAGTTTTAAGAATTGTATGCAAAAAACAAAATTTAAAAAACTCCATTTTTTCATGAGATATCCTTAGAAAAGTGAGGAAACTTATCCCCATTGGATTAACATGGAGAACGGAAAAGGGAAATTTAACTGACGAGCACCCTTAACGTACACGGTCCCACAACAGCCGCAGTCAAGAGAAGTTGTCACCCTCCCATGCAGAACCAAGCTTAATCGTCTGCGCCATTGCAAGACTGTTTTTGCTTTTAAAAAATTAATTTAAACCTTTATAAAAAAAGAAAAAACATTATTATTTTTACCCAAATCAAGTATTTGGTGAAAAATAACATCAACAAGTTCAAATATATATATAGAAACTTTTGGGTAACTTTTATTAAGTGAATAAATCATTTTTAATTAACAATTTAATCATTTCTAAAACATGTATTCCTTCTGCAATAAACATGCACATGAATGCATACGCATTTATAAAGTCTGGTAATTTTAAGTTTAAAATGTTGTAATGTATCACAGAATTCTTTATAAAATCAAGATGTGTCACTGATTCTAAAGGATTGAAAAATACTTGTTGTTAGTCATAAATCTTAATGAGTATTAGAAAACTGAGTTTCTTTGTTACTCTAGTCACAGATTGTATGACCTCTTCATCCAAGCTTGAAAAGTACACAAAACTTCCTAAAAATTCAGACAGAAACAAATCGGTCTTGTCTTACCAAATCAATGCTACATTTTATTTTGTAATTAATGCAAATTTTTGGCATATTTGATGATTTTAACTGTCAAATATAAATATGTCAATTTATACTTGAAATTTTGTTCTTTAGAAATTTATAGAATGTATAACTTTTAATATTTTTTTTATGAAAGTGTAAATTATTTATGTGAATAAGAAATCACTGCTGGTCATGTGTGTAAGGGGGGGGGGGGGGTGAGCAGAGGATTCTATGAACTCAAATTCCATATTTATAGTCTCTCTCAATGAGGCTAAAAGATCTTTTTATTTACTTTGTGAAGACGAGAGGGGATAGGGTATTAAAAGTTTTTCCACCTAAGCTCCCTTCACACTTAACACATGCTCCCTTAATGTTCCAATGAAAGAAAATTTGAATTTGAAAAATTTAAATCATTGTCATTGAAGTCAACTTAGAAGTGATTGACAGGTGTAGGGGAGTTTAAGATGTGTGCCACCAACCGATCTTTTATTCTTATTGAAAACAGGTGCTCAAATCAGAGCGTTTATTAAACAAAACTTAAAATGAAAAAAAGCTAGGCATCAAATTTGACAACTAGGAATAATTTTGTGCTCATGAAATGCAATAATTTATTTGCATTTGATGACGAATGACCACTACTTTCTAACCCTGCTATGACTATTTAACTCACTATCGCTAATTTTCAGGTAAATTTCCATATTCCAGTAATTGAGTACTCAGCTAATTGGTGTATTTTGGCAAATATGATTTAATGTAAAATATATTGCAGTTATCCTTTTTTTTTTTTTTCTTGAGGCAAACATTTAATGTAATCATAGGTGTTTAAATGAGAAAACAAATCTTTAAAAAAAAAATAGCCTAATAAAAATTATTTTCTAAGTTCTTACACTCTTTCAAAAGATACTATTTGTTATTTATTAAAATTTGTAGTTAGATTTTAGTATGAAATTTTTTTATTTTGTATTAAGGTTCCTTAAGACTTTTTACTTTTCTTTATTCAACAATGCAGTTTTTTCTGACATAATTGCAGATTTATTTTTGCTTACAAGAAATTTTCAGATATGTATATATCCTGGAATTGACATATAGTGTCAAATTTAGGTTTTGTTTCAAAAGCTTTGAAATTTGTTTCAATTTTAATGTAGATGTGGCCCTGTAATGTTATTTTACTCGTCAAAAATTATAAAAGACAGAATTCCTTGTTAAATGATGCCTTTTGTGTCTCTGTATATCAATTTGATCATCAAATAGTTCAGGTCTTTTTTTCTTTCTTTCTTTTGGCCAAATTTTTCTTAAAGGTTATTAATGTTTAAAATATAAATTTATACTGCTGTTTGCTGTAATATACTTAACAACTCAGTTTTATTTTTGCTTCATTCAAACTAGAATTTAATAAAAAAAATTAACTAAATGTTATGTTTTTTAACTACCTTTATATTTCTAAAAAAATCATATCTCACTAAATCACAATGTCCTTTCAATAAGATTTTCAAAAGTATTTTGCATATTTCCCTGCAAAATAAATTTTTAAACTTTGACAGATAGGAAAAAAATACATAAACTTTTAAAATCCAAATTGAGTTTTGACTTTAAAATTGTGTCTGAATACATTACTTATGAAATAATCCATACTAACTGATTCCACGCAGAGAACCTGTGTTCTAATATTTCTTATTAGTATTAAGTTCACTTTTCCAATAAAGTGCATGACAAAAATCGCACACCTCAGTCATATTTCCATAGCTATGCTCCGGGATGTTCACTTCAAATGGTGAATTCATGCAGTTTCGTCTTCACTGGATTAGTCTATTTTGCCGTTGATCGAAATATTCTGTGGCTCGCCTAAACCTATCAGCTTCATTTCGAAGGGAATTTCTACCAATCATTTCAGCAGCATGTCATCGTCTTCTGCGTAAATTATAAGCTTCACGCTGTAAACTCATTTTTGGAAAAAAAACAAAAATAGAGAGATCGAGCAGAAGATTAGCAAAAAGTTATCTATTTTTACTCCTCCGATCAATAAATGAAATGTCACATCACCAAAATTATTGTAAAACCATCAAAAAATCATCGTATCACAATATTGTAAACAAAAGTAGCTCATTTTTTGTGAGAAATACCACAACAAATAACAAAGCCATCTAAAGTTAAGTTTAGAAGGTTTGATTTTCTAAACAAACCACTCATTGCCATTGGCAAAAAAAAAAAAAAAAAAAAAAAAACACTTTTTTGCTGTCCCATACCTTAGCGTTTTATTGTATCAAAATATTTTAATTATAAGTAACTCATTTTTATAGGCAAAATATTTTACATCACAACAAATAATGAAACTGGCTAAAGTTAAGTTTTAAATCAAACCACTTGTAGCCATTAGCAAAAGAGAAATAACTGTTTTTTTGCTGCCATGTACATTAGCGTTTTATGAATATACATATGTACTTACTTGAAGATAATATGAATACTTAAATTATAAACAAAACTTCATGCAAGTGTTTTTCCCTTTATAAGTTTGCATACCATTAAATAGGACTATTAAACATTCCATAGAACTTTTATGACTATTATAAGACTATAAATTTCTCCAGTTAGTTTACTCTATTTTTTTATGTTGCTTCTAATCATCCATAAAAAATTTTTTTGCAGCTCACATTTATTGAAGATTTTGCCTGCGATGATAGCAAAGTGGCTAAGCATAAAAGATCTATATTGAATAAAGAGGACGAAGCATTGAAACTGAATTTAATACCAGCCTGTTGTGAAAACTTTGAAAATGAATTTTGAAAACATTCTTTGTATATAATTTTTGTACATATTTTTAAAAATATTATTAAATTATAATGTTTTACAGTGTTTTTCGGTGTCTGTGCATTTTTTTAAGTACTAAACATATTGTGTTATGATATAAAGTTCTATTCAGATATCAAGAAATCAGTTTCTCATTTTCTTATAAAGTTAAATTCTTTCAGAAAATGTTGCAAAAATTGGCATTGTAAGCCCATTTTTGGGACTTGGCAGTCATAGAAAAATCATCATGAGCAAGCAATTGGTTATAATTAAAGATGTATCACATATATAAGAAAATGAAAAACATTGTTAATTTTTTGGCACTTAAAAAGTAATGTCTACAAATTTTATGCATTTCTGTTTTAAATGACTCCATGAGTATAGAAAGTATTCTCATTGTTAACAAAAAAAAAATGTTTTTTTAAACA
Organism: Maratus michaelseni; assembly: GCA_963931845.1. NCBI lineage: Eukaryota > Metazoa > Arthropoda > Arachnida > Araneae > Salticidae > Maratus > Maratus michaelseni. The sequence continues at coordinate 286,456,263 of OZ007587.1, forward strand.
CCCTTATGTGATAAAGATATATCACAGTTTTATCTTTTTTAATTATTTTTATTTCAGCTCAACGTATTTCTATTTTTATAGCCTTTCCAGTTTAATTTGCCATTCCTTAAAAGCTATTTATCAGCGATCGCGCTCCTTGTACGTTGCTTTTTCAGCAGTGTTTTCACGGCGTTTCTCCATCCCTCCTGTGTTCGTTCAGTCGGCGCTGAGCTGTGACGTCATCGTCATTCAGCGGCTCTCTCCGCACGCGTGTGTTGTGCGCATGCGTCACCGCCGCTCTTGTTCGATGTGTTTTCGGGAGCTGTTTTTTTGTCTTGGCGCTGCATCTGAAAGGGGCGTGTCTTTCAAATACAAATTAGAATCGTTCTTTTAATTATTAAATGTTAATTTGTTTCTGATTTGCTCTTTTAATTTTCACGTAATTCTTAATCATCAAATTAGTTTAAATTAATCTTGCTGTCACATTTGTGCACCCCTTTTATGGGTATATATACTAATGTTGCGCATTTTTCCAACAGAATTTTAATAAAAATGATGCTGTAATTTTATGCTAAACGTCGTCTGATCTGAGGCTGGCCTGTGCCGGTGCTCGTATCCTAGAATCGTCATGCGCTGATTCTTTGGAGATCAATTTCGCGTTTTCAGTTTTTAATTATTCTATAAAAATGCTGTTGTAAATTTTAAGTTTAGTATTTTAAAAGTTTTAAATCAACTGGTAATTTAATTGACTTCTGAATTAATTCTATAATTCTTCATGGACGCGGCCAGAAGGAATATTTAAAGATTCTTCGAAATTTACGAAATTTGAGCCAGTACTTTTTAAAGACTTGATGTGCAGCTTTCATCTCATCCTTCCTACTCCTTCAAGAAAATGTAATAAACATTATTGGATTCAACTTATGGTATTCATCATTTATAGTCTGCATCTATTTCTTCACTCAAGTAAGACCGTTTAATTCATTTTATTATTATTTTGATTCTCTTCTCAAAGAATAATTGACCAAAAGAACGTCATGCAATTTTTGCATTGGGTTATTGCTCACACATTAATATTCCCATCAGCTTTGCGCCCTCTTAATATTTTTTTTATACCACATTTGGCGCCGTGTTTATTCTTTTATGAAGAGAAAAGTTGAAAATTTTATTTTGTTCTTAAAAAGTATTCTCAAATTTTGAAACTTATAAAATAGAATATATTTGAAGATATGATGCTCTTAATTATTTTATATTAAAAATGAAATATTATTTGAAGAATTGCTGATTTTGATTAAATTTTTATAAGCTTAAAAATATTCTTGTGCTCCACAGAAGATCGATGTTTGCAATATATCGTTAATTTCGGAACTTTTATTCTCAACTGGCTTGCATATATTTAATAATTTATTTATAATTGAAAAATGATATTCTAACAGAAATTAATTTTTATTCTGGTATTTTTCCATGAGATTTATTGAATATTTTATGCAAATTTTAATGAAGAATGAAATTTTTAGAAAATGAATTTATTCTTTTTAACAAATGAAAAATTATGGTGCTTTTTATATATATAAAGTAAAATATATATATATATATGATTCATGATAAATTCAGATATTTTTTTGAAAAATGTGAAAATTGTTCTTGTTCTAAGATTTTGAGAACAAAAATTTAAAGAGGCTATGGTTGTTCTTATTCTTGTTTTGGGTTAATTTTTGGTAATTTATTGGCACTTTTAAATGAAATTGAGATATTTTATGAATATTAAAAAAAAAAAAAAAAAAAAAAAAAAAAAAAAAAAAAAAATTATTGAAGCAAATTTTATTGGAATTAAATTATTGAAGTTTATGTTCTCATCATATTACTAATTTTGCTGCACTTATTCTGAGTATGAAATGCCTTCATAGAAGCTCAAGTTTTCATGTGATTTTTAGTTGTTTTATCATACATAAATTTTTTGAGTTCTTGGTTGCTTCTACAAAAATTAAATTACTTATTGCAATAACACTACAAGTTCATTGACTCTCGCCATTTTTCTACAAATATTTAGTATGATTATGATGTGCAAGCAGTCTGTATTCTTTCTAGAAATTAAAATTCAAGAACTGTATTTATATTTTGAAAATATTACACAATATTTTGCATTTTCTGTTCTACATTTTGAGAACTCTGTTTTTTTAATTTCAAGGAATTGTTGCTTCATCCTAATATAAATTTTATATTACACAGCATCTGCATCTTTTTATTGAAATTCTCATACCATAATCACAAAAAAGAGACTGGTATTATTTTTTTTTCTTTTTTGAGAAGTTATAGCCATTTCCTAACTGCTGCATATTCTTGTTCCTGAAATAGTTACTGTCTACTCATGCTACATTTTTAACATTCTACAATCTGAATATATACTAACAACTTCAATAAACTGGTTATTATTATCATCTGACTTTGCTTACCTGGTGGAAGAATCTTCAGAATGTGTTATATCCATTGTTGGCTGATTTTCTCTGCTGTCTGCAAATATGATGGTTCCTGATAGTACAAAAATTACTTACCTGCACTCTTTTGCGAGTTGAAGTGACTGTTGATGGTCGCCATTCATATAAGGCAAATATATCCGTGTGATTGCTCCTCGTCAGCCCTCTTCATCTTGTGGAACTTGTTTCTCCCTCATCAATGTTACTCATTTTTATGGATCTAAAGTATTACAAGTTTATAGCTGTGCCTATTTGCAATAGTTTTCTATATTTTTCTACTTGTTGCAAGACCCGATTATGGAAGTGTACTGTCATTTATTTTAAAGTTCAGTTTCACAGCAGTTACAGAAATTGCTGCTTCAAATGGAACTTCTCAAATTTGGAAAAATTATTATTATTATTATTCAAATTTTTTTTTATTATGCTTAAATTATAGTGCCTTGTTATTCTAGTATTATTTCATAACCCAAATGTGTTCTAAATCATTTTTACCATATGCCTCACTTAAAGAAAATTATTTTATGAATGAAGAAAATTTATAAATGAAGAAAATTATTTTATAGTTGAAGAAAATTATTTTATAAATGAAGAAAATTTTTTTTTTGTTGCACCATTAAAATATATTGTAAAGTTACATGCAAAGCAACACATATTAAAAAACTTTCCAGCGCATTATAAAGAAATATTCTACCACTTGTGAAATGATTTTGGTGAATATTATTTTCTTCTAAGAATCTAAAATGCTTTTATAATCTTAGTGACTTTCTGTCAAACGTCACCAATCCCAATTTTGTCTTTAAAGTGTGCAAGTAGTGTTGTATTGCCCAAATCTGCAATTTCTGCCTGCTTGAATACACCTATACAAAAAAATGTATATAGACAACTTAGACTTTCCAGCGCCTCTCAACAAGAGTCTTGTGCTCTTTGTGTATTTTATTCTAAGTGCCACTTTGTCATATTCCTCAACATCATGGAACCACAGTTCATGATTTATGTCTGCTAATTACCTGATGTGTCTTCAAATGCTCTTACGTGATGTGTCCTCAAATGCTCATCATTGTTTAGTGCTAAAATCTCCTGATAAAGTCTTCAATTTATTTTAGTGGTGTGTGTTTCAGGCAAAAAGGCCAATTTGCTGCTACACTGCCATTGTGTCAATCAACCAGTGTGCCACTTAACTTGCAAACTTTTCAGCAAGTAGTTACTTTTTTCTGAATGTGATTATCTTTTTAAAATCAGACTGATTTTAGAACTTTTAAAGGTATTACATCTGATTATTTGTTATGTAAAAGCAGAACGTTTATTATCCTTCATCTGTAAACAAAGAAATTTTTTTTTTCCTTCAAGCATTTTATTAGCAATATTCATCTGTTTATTTACAATAGTTTTAGCAAGAATGTGGTATGTTTTTGTCTGGTTTACATACTTGCTAATGGTTTAACGGATCGCTATTAGCATTTTTGTAAGTTGTGATGAATTTATATTATGTTTTATGCTTATTTGATTTACAGATTCGTCATCGGTTCTGGAGATCGCCTTTGACAGTCTTGTAAGTTTTGGTGTTTGTTCAGTTTGCAGATCTACTGATGGTTTATAAGGGGGCTATTAGTGTTTTGTGAATTGTAATGAATACATATTAATAGTTTATATTTATTTGATTTACTGGTTTGATAATGGTCTCAAGGTAGTGAGAGGCTATTACCACTTTGGTAAGTTTTGTAAATACCACCCAAATAATTCATTTATTGTCAATAGCTGATTTTTTCTATAGGATATATTATCCTTTTCATTAATGTTATATAAATTTATGATTATAACATGCTTTACATAACAGTGCACTGTGTTTGTTTTTATACTCTCATAAAATGTGTCATTTGTTTTTAACTTGTCTTTCTTCATGAAAGTTAATGGTTAAATTATTTTTTTTTGAGGATCCTCATCATCTTTTCTCATCATCTTTTCTTATTTTTTTCTCTCATTTTTGCAAAAAAAAAAAAACCATGGTATATTAGAAAGAAAATTTATTGAGTATTAAAAGAAAATTTATTATGTATGAAAAGAAAATTTATTGTGTATACTAAAAAAAAAAAAATGTATTGAATATAATTGAAAGAATTTTGTTGAATATTTCAGAAAGAGTTTTATTGAGTATATTTCATGAAAAATTATTTCTACTAAATATTTACGGAAAAATTTTATTGAGTACTTGCAAGTATATTAAGTATGAAGTATTTTACTAAAGAAATGTGTCATTTATTGTTGGTTAAAACTTATTCATTATTTGTTATATATTGAAAAGTTGTTACTAAATCCAACTATTTTGATGAATTACTATTATTTATGACAAATGAATTTAAATATTGTTGCAACATAATTTTATGCAATTTTCATATAAATTTTGGGTAATAATTGTTATGCACTTGTATATACTTGGTTAGAATTGATATCAGTATTATGTGCATTATGTTAAATACTTAATTTTATATGATTTGAATTACTACTAATGCAAGGCCTCTTTGAATGAATTTAAATCCTTACAATGGATTGTTTTTGTGCACATTTATGCTATTTAGAGTTAATTTTATATGCTCTATATTTTTAAAAGTCCTAGGCATCAGTCAGAATTTAAGGTATTCTTGACTTTTTGTTGCTTTAAAATTGCAACTTTATTATAATTTAAATATTTATGTCTAGACAAGTCGGATAAGAAAGATATTACCGACTCTTTTTATGTTGCTTTACTGTTGCAACTATTTTGATATGATCTCATTGCTAATTTAAAGAAAATATTAGCTTGTTTTTTTTTTTTATATATATACATGATGATATTTGTTTAGAGATCAAGATTTATGGAAGGTATGCCTTTCTTTGCTAAAAATGCAATGGGGCTTCTGTATACTATGTTATATTGTATACTATAACATTTTGTATAATTTGTGATGAGATTTTTGAATGTACTACAATGATGTATATTCTTTTTCTTTTTGGTCGCTGCACATCACATCAAATTTTAATTAATTTACTTTTCATGACTCTAAATTTATGTAATTGTGTCATTTTTACTTTGGCATTTAAAAATTTTGTCTTCCCTGTGTCGAAAAAGGCTTTTACTGTTTTTAACCCTTTTTCTCCTTCTGGTCAGTCAAAATTTTTGTCGGTGAATGGGGGTATTGTGATAAAGATATATCACAGTTTTATCTTTTTTAATTATTTTTATTTCAGCTCAACGTATTTCTATTTTTATAGCCTTTCCAGTTTAATTTGCCATTCCTTAAAAGCTATTTATCAGCGATCGCGCTCCTTGTACGTTGCTTTTTCAGCAGTGTTTTCACGGCGTTTCTCCATCCCTCCTGTGTTCGTTCAGTCGGCGCTGAGCTGTGACGTCATCGTCATTCAGCGGCTCTCCCCGCACGCGTGTGTTGTGCGCATGCGTCACCGCCGCTCTTGTTCGATGTGTTTTCGGGAGCTGTTTTTTTGTCTTGGCGCTGCATTTGAAAGGGGCGTGTCTTTCAAATACAAATTAGAATCGTTCTTTTAATTATTAAATGTTAATTTGTTTCTGATTTGCTCTTTTAATTTTCACGTAATTCTTAATCATCAAATTAGTTTAAATTAATCTTGCTGTCACATTTGTGCACCCCTTTTATGGGTATATATACTAATGTTGCGCATTTTTCCAACAGAATTTTAATAAAAATGATGCTGTAATTTTATGCTAAACGTCGTCTGATCTGAGGCTGGCCTGTGCCGGTGCTCGTATCCTAGAATCGTCATGCGCTGATTCTTTGGAGATCAATTTCGCGTTTTCAGTTTTTAATTATTCTATAAAAATGCTGTTGTAAATTTTAAGTTTAGTATTTTAAAAGTTTTAAATCAACTGGTAATTTAATTGACTTCTGAATTAATTCTATAATTCTTCATGGACGCGGCCAGAAGGAATATTTAAAGATTCTTCGAAATTTACGAAATTTGAGCCAGTACTTTTTAAAGACTTGATGTGCAGCTTTCATCTCATCCTTCCTACTCCTTCAAGAAAATGTAATAAACATTATTGGATTCAACTTATGGTATTCATCATTTATAGTCTGCATCTATTTCTTCACTCAAGTAAGACCGTTTAATTCATTTTATTATTATTTTGATTCTCTTCTCAAAGAATAATTGACCAAAAGAACGTCATGCAATTTTTGCATTGGGTTATTGCTCACACATTAATATTCCCATCAGCTTTGCGCCCTCTTAATATTTTTTTTATACCACACCTTAATATGTATTTAATTTTTTTTAAATGTATTGTCGTATTTTTAAACTTTTTTTCATTCAGAGTGGGGTTGTGATCCCTGTGACCTCCCCCTTGGATCTGCCTTTTCCACAATTGCAGACAAATAGGTAAATGTCCTCATAAAATTTGAGTCTTGTTAATGAGGGAAGTGACATAGGCAAAAGTGCATGTGTAACTTCAAAATGGTAATGTTTGTAGTGGGAAAGCTGTTATGTGTTCTCATGTTGTATTCTCCAATTAGCTGATCCACACTGGTCAGGCAATATGCAAGATTATCTGATCAACATCTTCCTTGCTTAATAGATTGGATGAGCTGTGGACTATAACATGCCATTGACTCGATGGGCACCTAAAAGTCCTGCTTTAACACCTTAAGATATTTTAATTATAGGGCTACACAAAGACAAGATATTTGTCTCTCCCTTCTTGTTGATATAGCAGAACTGCCCCCTTACACTCAAAAGCAAAAGCTGGGTTCCTGGGGTGATCATCCCTAATGTAGCAGAACTGAAACAGTATCACAGTCACTATCACTATTCTTGGTAGAAATCTTTGCGACTAAGGATGCACTTAAATAATATCTGCAACTGTCTCTGGAAATTTAAAATAAAAATGTGAAGCATTGCCTTATTGTTACATTTAATATAAAATATATTAAAGTTTTCTTGTTTTACAGCAAGTTGAAATTGTGTATTCCTCTATGACTCTAAGCAAAATACTACAACAAATACACCAGTTTTTTTTTTTTTTTTTTCCAAGCACTGTAAGTGTGATATGATGATCATTTGCAAAAGATATATTGTGGGTTTTTTCCTTTAATTTATCCTTAAAGAAAAAAAAAACTAAGGTAAAAACACATATAGTGTGCCATGTACCAGTAGTGAGCCACTAATTTTTAAAGTTGAAAATAAGACTCCAGCATATATTTGAAAAACAACCAAAATAAATCTGATTGGCTAAAACACTTAAGAGGCTACTTCATTCATGCAAAAACAGCCGCTCGCTAATGTTAATCTTATGGGACAGTTCTTTTAAAATATCTCGCTTGCATTTCAATATTTTTAAACTATTTTTTTGCCTTGGATAGCTGAAGTCGATCTCTCTACAATCGCTGTTTTTTACTTTTTTGATTTTGTTTGCTGTTTTATTATTATTTTTTTTATAAGGATACTTTCACTTTTGGAACTGGTTTGGATTAACTGTTCATTAAATTGGTTTGAATAATTGATTTGTTCTGTTGATGAAGAAATTTATTTTTTTTCTAAAATGTCTACAAAAATGAAATATTTAGCAAATTTTTTTATGTTTCTTTTAGAAGTAAATTTTCTTTCAAAATATGTTTCATTTTGCATTAAAATATTGTTTATACATTTTATTATACTTTAAATAATTAGTTAAATAAGACTAAAACTTAAAAAAATGAGCTGTTTATTAGTTTTGAGAGATGGCTCACTTCTGGGTCATTATTTCTTAAATTGTACCAATAGTGGGCATTGGAACCAACTACTAGAGCCTATGCTAAAGTTTATTTTTATGTTTAATGTATTTTAATTAATTAATTTTTATGATTCTAAATCTTTCTCTATAATTTATTTTTTGTACATTAGCACCAATAATCGGAACCAGTTTAAAAAATCAAAGTATCTTCATTAAAAAAAAAATCCACAAAGAAAATTGAAAAAGTAATCAACGGTAGAAATAGAGATTGATCTCTGCTATAAAATGAAAAAAAAAATAAAAAAAAAAATAAAAAAAAAAAATCCCTTAAAAATATTGAAATGAAAACGAGATATTAGAAATTTATTGCCCCATCGTATTAACATTAACGTGCAGGTGTTTTCAAGTGAGTGAAGAGAACCCTTAAAGGGTGATGGCTTTAATTTTAAAGAGTGTGCTTGATTCTTCTAATTTTATTTGATCTGGATAACTCAATTAGTAAAGTCCTTTTGTTGACAGGTTAGGGCCAGCCTTAGAAACTGTCTCAGTTATGCCATAAATGAAGAAACACGCATCTTTATTTATTGAGGATTAAAACAAGTTTATGATAAGATATTAAGCAACACGCTAATCGTTCAGAAGTTTGAAATTCCAAAGAATAGCTTATTGATAATTTTAAAGACATGAGAGATTTTTTTTTAGAACTGTAACCAGAAACAAAAAAAAAAAAAATGCACACTGTAGAAAATATTTTTGAGACTCAAACATCAGAATTTTGAATAGACTTTGCTTGATTCGCTTTGAAAATTGATAAACTGAAACATTACAATCAATCAAAATGTGCTTTAAAAAATAATCACAGATTTCCACCCCCAGTTCAAGCATTAAAGATTTCAAGACAGAGGCCGGCAATCATAACCTGAATGACATTCTGCTTCTAACAACTTTTCTGAATAGTAATTTTTGTCTTTAAATAAAATGATTAAATAAGGCAAACATTCCTATTCAAAAAAAGTGGTAACTAATAGGCCATTGGTTTTGCAATTATATAAGGCTAAATTTTCTAAACAGAAATAGTGATAATAACCAGCTTGTGGTTGCCAACCCTTACTTCAAGGTGTCGGATGGTTAGTTACAGAAATTTGAATTTCAGCATGACTTAAGTTTCAGGAAACTGTCGTGAAAGTGGAGCAGCAGACACGTCCTCAGCACATGAATGGTAAGAAAAAACCGGAAATTGTTTTCTGTCGTGCATACTGAAAAAATTGCTTCTAAGGATCTACACTCATTAGCATATGACATTCACAAGCTAATGTTAAGCCAGTGGATGCGTTCTTTACAAATTTTTTGTCTGTATTTCAATGTTTGTAAATAATCTTTTTTTTTTTTTTTTTTTTTTTTTTTTTGTGGAGGGTATATGAAATCTAAGAGTTTTGTTCTTTTTTTTTTATTTCTGTTGCAATTTCATTCTGATGGCAGTTTAAATTTCAGAACTGGTGAGGATTGAGGTATTGTTTCTTTTATATCCTTGTGAAATCTGTACCAGCAAAATTTGGAACCTTTTTTTCAATATAAATAAAAACAAGAGCCTTTGACTATAGATCCTATGCAGGAAGAAACATTAAAAATATTGAAATTGAAACGAGAAATTTGTAGAGAATGTTTCGATAGATTAGCTTGTTATGCAATTACAATAGCTTACATTAGGATAACAACTAACACGATTGGGGTCACAAAAATTATCTTTAATTTTTTTTCACATTTTGCTAAAAGATTTCTCATTTTGTGAAAATATGTCAGTAAGATATTAGCTAATAAGCCAAAAAAGAAAAAAAGTTGTAATAAAGTGAGTTTCTAATTTTTATGGAAATATTAATGGGGCAATAATTGTGTAACATTAATTTTTAACTTTAGATTTAAGTTTTCTCGGAGTACGTAAGAATAAGAATTGTTTTCATAATCCCTCCTCCCCCTCTTCCAAAGGAAAAGCATTGGTGAAAACTATAAAATACTTGTTAGACATTTTAACTAAGTTGCTGAAGAAAACTGTTTTCTAGGTTAAAAAATGTCAAAAACGGCTTCTCTTTATGTGTACAGCGGTCAAAAAAAGAAAAAAAAGAGAACTTCATACGTTTTCAGCGGCAGATTGCCTCAAAGAAAACGAAAACAGCCATTCGATTAGGAACTATGTCGTCTCTATTCTTGAAATAGTAATAAACTTTGAAATTTTCAATATGAGCAGCTAATGACATCATATTTTTATTCTTCGATATACATTTTTACCTTGAGGTACCAAACAAGAAGTCATTTAGTTACAATACATTTACTATTTTTGAATATTAATTTCATAATACATAAATTTTGAAAATATTTGAAAAATATTTTATTGTAGCCTATAAATTTATTTTTCAGAAATCAGTTTCTAGACACTTTACATATGTAAATCCAAAGCTCTTTTCACACAGTATTTTTTTTTTTTTTTTTAATTACGCTTAACAAACTACCAGCATTGCAGTTATTAAAAATGAAATTAGCATTGGGAGTTCCAAATCTTACATTTACATAATTCTTAAACTACATCACCAGCTGACTTTCTGTTTAGTATTTGAAAGTAAAATTTACTGTAGAATCTAAATAAGATATTAAAAGTGGATGTTCATGTTGAAAATTTCAAAATGGACACGGCTACCTAAGCTTACTTTTTTTTAACATAAACTAGACATAATTCCTATTCGAATGGTGATTTTCATTTTTCTATGCATTGTAAAACAAGAACGAAAAATCATGTGTCAGGCATAGATTATGTAACACTTCCAAAAAACTTTAACAAAACTTCAACACTGAATAAGGCGTAAGATGATTTCTAAATAAACTATTTGGAAAATGCACAACACATTTAAAAAAACAATTTCAGGAATTACCAACAATATTTTTGAAAAATATCCAAATTCTTTTGTGCATCCCTGTATATGATCTATAGATTTGTATGTATACTGCATAAAATTTTAAAATTTAGTTCAGTTAGAAATGTTTAGAACAATTGAAAATTTCCCTTCAGCAATTTTCGTCAATAAATGGAAATGTACTCGAGATGCTTTGTGCTGCCCTGTATATTATCTATAGGATTTATGCACACCAAGTAACAGGCAAAAAAATAGTTAAATTTAAAAATGCATACTGCAATTGAAAAAGCATTTCCAGCAATTATTTAACAAGCAGTATTTTAACCGAATTCTCTTGTGTGTCCCTGCAAATGAACATTATACACACAATATTCTACTGTAAGCCTCTTGTAAAATGCCCCTAAGTGATATATATCAATTCAAATATGTTTGAAATAGTGAAACATTCTTAAAATAAACCGCAAACGATTTTTTCCTATAGACGTTATGTTACGGAATTTTTTTTAGTGTCCCTATATAGACACTATAAATGCTACACCATTTTCAATACTGAATATGCCATAGTAAACCTCAATAACCTATATCAATGGCATGACAATCGGAGTATAATTAAGCGAGTTAGAGTAAGGACAGACAGGCAGACAAACCAAGTTCATAAACACTTTTAAACATTGTCAGAAAGTGTTAAAAAGACAAAATCTACAAAAATATAATATAACCATGAACGGAAATATATACAATAACCTCTTCCGAGGTTACCCAAGATTCCGAAAAGCGTTCTTTATCTTTAGAAACCTGAGAAACCAATATACTTTCGTGATTTAAAGAAGCATTTATAAAAACAAACTTTCTTTTGCCGCCCCCGATTTTCGGAAACGTTTCTGATTAGATTTTCTAGCGTAATCAATTTTTTTCAAACCAGAATATCGGTTTTTAGGATAACTATCCATTCTCAATTAATATTTTCAGCAGCATAACTGAATTTTTATACATACAATAATAACAAAATAATAATAAATTTAATGTTAATGGTGTTAATGTATCATGTTTATTGAACATGCAAATGTTTTCTTGATAATTGATAGCATACGAAAGACCTATATTCTGAATTGAAAAATATATCTATCTCAATTCTTTTTTTTTTTTTTTCAGAAATTTTGTTAAATTTTAAAAATAAATAATAATAATAAATTAAAAAAACTTGGATTCAGCGTCACATTTTTGCAACTAATTTTAGCGTCGATGATTTGTGTATATATATATATATATATATATAATTATAATATCTATGAATTTCAAAAAACATATCAAGTTCTATTATCATTCTACTTAAATCTCCAAAGAGATAATTAATGATATTGTGTATACAGAATACCACATAGCTAATAATTAACATGTGCAAACATAATATTACCATAGCTTGTGCTTCAATGGTAATTGGCCAAATTTTACTCATACCTAAAGAATATTGAAAAAAGAAAAAAAAATTATAAATTGGAGTTGCAATTAAGTAAATACAAATGGATTAATAAATTAAATATGAACCATATACAATGGAAAATTGGACCACATGAGAATTAAATATGAATTGGATATGAAAAAACACATGCACATGTACTCATCAGCCTGGATGCACCCACATGTGTTTTAAATAATAATTCAGTGTTTCATAATTCTACTGGCATAATGCTAAGATCAGTAGAATCATCCAGGTACACTGAATTATTACCAGACAACAATTGGAAATATTTAAATAGGAAATAAAAAAACCATTAAGAATATACAATATATTTCACTCACATCGATTATCCCAAAAACTGTATTTAACACCTCACGAAATTACCACGAGATAACAGTTTTGAAATAATAAAATTGGAAATATGAACGTGTAAAGTGTAGATAAAATATTTTACTCACAATAATTATACAGAATCCTTAAAATGTCACAACTTCTGCATAATATGTACATCCACATGGCAATGCATCATACATGTTGACTAAGTCGAGTATTAACACCTCACGAAATATATATATATATATATATATATATATATATGGTACGGATAACGAAATCGGTAGTCAGCTGGCGCACCAGTGGGGTGTTGCCATAGCAACATGGAACAACCAGGTTCAAAGTGAAATGAATGGAATCCCGATTACGGATGATGCCTGTATAGTCGTGATAACATCCGTAATCGTAATCGGTGTACCATTCATTTCCTTTACAATGGGCTATGTGTTGCTGCTATAGAACACCGCCCCCCCCCTCCCCTTCTTCGCTGATGAGCCAAATGACTGGCAGTTTTGTTATCTGTATCTATACATCATCCTATATATATGCTCTCATACATTATTCCAAACATGTGACTCTCCCTTTCGGAGGTAGTGATAAAACAAAAGCTTTAGCATAAAAATCTGTACCTCATAAAATATTGGCCCTTTGGCGAAAATATTTTAAGACTGTTCTCAAATCCGAAAGAGCTACTTTCTGATACATTTCGGAATCATTTTTGTTCGGAAACACCTGAAATTGGCTGGTGTTCTTATTCAAAACTATGTAATCGAAAGATGTTTTCAATTTTGAGGTAAAGACAGAAGATTTTTCAGAAAATACTATCAAAGTTGGCGTTTTGAACCAATTTTCCGACGCGGCAGCACAAAAAAGGAGAAAAACTTCTCATGTGACACGAATCGCTTATAACTCGATAAGTAATTTATTTATCAAAAAATGGAAAACGCTACTCGATTCCATAACGCTTCAATAGTTCGCGTTGTTGAGCAGGGAATTTGAGAACTACCTTAAGCAGAGCCCGATCAAGCTGAAGTTGGGCCCAGGGCCTGTTAAAAAGTTGCCCCAACCCCCACCTCCTCATTCTCGGCGACACTTTCAGAAAAAAAAGTTGTTTGGGTGGAAGTTTCAAGTTACAAAAAAAATTTAACTTACAAGAATAATCAAGAAAATGAATTACCGTCCACTTTCTCAAATAAGCATTTGTGTAATTCACAAACATCTATGATCCACAGTTTATGTTACAGGATAAATGAGGACGTCTTTTTCAAAACTCGCCTTATCCAAAATCATAAAAATTGTGTTTTTCCCTAACAGTCTAGTAATCATTTTAAACTATAGTTCTGACATTGTAAAATACTCGTTTATATTGAAACCAATAGACACAGTATACCATTCGGGAGTTATCAAGCGTGAATAAAGTCCATGTTCGGTTCTTGGTCATTCACTTTTTCAAGTAAAAGTGCCTAGGTTTAAAGCTTCTAAAAAATTTATTGAGTCATTCAGAATATTTAAAATTTTACGTTTCATATTTTATAAGACAATATTATTTGAAAATTATTTCATTAAGGGAAAAAAAAATAAATCAGCCACATAATTTGTGGGCACTTGAAATTGGTGGGCCCAGGGCCGAGGCCCCACAGGCCCGTGCATTAATCAGGTCCTGACCTTAAGTATGTAAACTACATGAAAGATGAAATAAACTGAAAAAAAAATAACTAAACAAAAGTTGTTGAAAGTTGAAGAAACTTTTATTTTATTGTTGTTTACAAAACTCTAAAAGCTAGTTTGTCTAGTAATTAAAATTTTATTTCTAAGTTTGCGCATAATATGCAAAAGTAACTATTCAGTTTTCTTACTTTCACATTACACATACAGCAAAACCAGTGTGACAGGTAAAGTTACTGACAAAACATTGAAATCCCAGTTATATGTTTGTTTCTTTAACCCATACAGTAGTTTTCCCCACTTCTGCACTACCCATGCACCAAAACTATTTTTACAGGCAAAGTAATCACAATTTGGATTGAAGGCAAAAATTAATCGACATAATTATTTTCTTTCTATGCTTAAAACAGGTCGACTAGACTCATCGAACAAGGAACCTACTTAACCTATAAGGTATTTCCGATTGACCTAGAACCTTGAAATTTGGCACGAAGGAAGGTGTTATAGCACATGTAAAAGGAAAAATCCGAAAATCATTAATTTATAATTGAATCGGTCATTTCAAAAACCACATAAGTCACAGAATCAGAACTTTTCAGAAAAAAAAAAAAACTGTCTTATTCTCAAGTAAACGAATTTTTATGGGATTTTTTTTTTTTTTTTTTTTTTGAACTTCAAAGTTTGTAAATATAAATAATTTTTTATAATTTATGAATAATAAAAAGAAGAATAACAGAAAAACGGTTCCTAACTTATGTTGTTTTAGCAAGAAACAAGGTTAGGTGGTATTTAATTTGAACAAAGCAGTCATATTAAACATATTTGTAATCAAAAACGAATAAAGATAGCACTTATATAAGAACATTTTTATGTTTTAATAGAGTATTGCATTTAAATGGCAATAGGGTAATGTAATATGGTATCCGCATGTAATCTGGTATTGCATGCAAAAACCACTTAAGTCGCTGACTTTTTTCCGTTTAAGTAATGAACGAAAATTAGAAGGTATTGCTTGAAGAGGAAGGAATACACTGACTTATGTGGTTATCACCCAGATCATGGCTCTACTTTTAAGAAAGCATTTGCGACAAAAAACAAAAGTATATTTGGAAAAAACTTGACCTATGTGGTTTTAGAAATGACCGGTTCAATTCCATGTCGATGGATAGCGTGATTTTCCATAATCGGGATTTCCAAAGCGAGATTATAAGGGTTCTGTTTTTAGCTTTTGAGGTACGGAGCCCTGATTAATTCCTAATTCTCAATTAAACATTTCCAGATGCGCAATTGAATTTATACATGCAAGAGTAACCAAATAAATGTGAATGCTGTTAATTTATCATCTTTTGTCTGTAAAGCATGTTTGTTGAACAGGAAAACGTTTACTTGAGAATGGATAACATCCGAAAAACCTATATTATCCGGGTTAAGAAAATTGATTAATAGACTATAAAAATGACTCGGAACGTTTTCGAAAGTCAATAACTGCAGAAGAAGCTTTGTTTTTATAAATTCTTCCTTAAATCTCGAAAATATATCAGTTTCTGAGGATTCTAGAGATAAAGAACGCTTTTCACAAGCGTTTTAACGCGGCAGAGGTTATTGCATATTTTCTTTCGTGGTTACATTATATTATCAAACTAGATGACCCGCCTGTCATTGCCCGTGCCCGAGATAATAAATTAAAAAAAAAAGTTTCCGATATCCAGTCGAATGACCTAAGCTCTGTTGAAATCGAGCCCATAGAACCCAAGAAAAGAATGAGCCTCCAGGCAGTGGAATGTGTCCCCTGTAAATTTAACAAATTTCCTGTAACATTCACGCGATATTTAATTTACGGATGATATTCCCCCCTGCTCTTTCTAAACTTAGCCATTTATCTTTAATAGTAACGCGATTTTTAATTTACGGCTATAGTGAGTAAACGTAAGTTGATGCCGAAAAAGAAGATTAATATTTAAAAAAAGGTGGTAGTTGGGGGTCTAAAGGAAAATTATTTCGTAGTTTATAAAGTAACTGGAGTAAATGAAAATGTTAGTGAAATGTCTATGTTAGTCTATGTCTATGTGTTAGTCTATGTTAATGAAAATTGCAAGAGAATCGGATCATTTTTAAAGAAGCTGCACCAAGGGCCGAAAGAAGGAGATTAATATTCAAAATTGGCAGCAGCTGAAGTCTGAGAAATTTTTTTGTCGTTCAGTTAGTAGCTGGAAATTCTAAGAAGTTGATAAAAAGGAAAAGCTAGTGAATCGGACGATTTTTTTAGGGAGCTATAATAGGTGGCCCAAAAGGAGCCAACTCATAGTTTGAAGCAGAACTCTAAGAAGAAAACATCTTAAAAAATCCTACTACTTTAGCGTTTTAGATCTTTAATTAGTCGAAATTAAGCATAGGGTGTAAATTAATCGTTAGAATAAAATTTTATAGAAATGCATAAAAAAGGCCCTAGGGAACCAATAAAAATATGAGGGTGGTGGCCCGAGGAGAGAAGTCCGACTCAACTTTAAAGTTATGCATTGTGGTGATGACACAATTAGGCCCAGATCTTCTCCGAAAAAAAATTGTTTGTCGTTCATGTAGTAGCTCGAAGTACTAAGATTTTTTTAGAAAAAAAAGCTAGTGAATCGGACGATTTTTAAGGGCTCCAAAAGAGGCCAGCTAATAGTTTTGAGCAGGACCCTAAGATCAGTGTACTAACTGGAAAGTGGAAATGGGGGAATAACTAAATGGAGAAAAGGCCCCTAAAACAAAGAAAATCGAATTAAAAGGGGGTAAGTTATTAACCGTTTAGGAAACAGAAACTTCAACAGATTCCGTATCGGGCCATAGGAGGCCAGGGTCTTAACTGGAATAGTAGAAATGGGGGAAAAGTTAAATGGAGAAAGGGCTCCAAAAACGAAGAAGATTGGATAAAAATGGGGAAAGTTATTAACAATTTAGGGGAACCCGAGTCTCAAGAAATGAAAAATCCGAGCCTCAGATGCATCAAGACCTGCCTTGGACTATCCGCATCCAAATTTTCAGACTTCTACGTGCGGTAGATTTCGCTAGCCATCACACGCAGACACACACACAGACAAACAACTTTATTTTATTAGTAGGAATGTATGTAAAGTATGATGGTTCTGCATTAACTAAATTGCAGTTTTTTAAGTGTCTTCGTTGGCGTACTGGACTGGATAGTGTATAAGTACCCTAATTTTCATCAACAAGGATGATATGTGGCTGTAAAAAAAAAGTTTCAGAAAATATATGATTGAGGCTTCGGGATATCCAAGTTCCGCAATAGAAGGTGACAAAATGATATAAAGGTTTTCACTTTAAATGATAAAAAATAGAAGTTTCACCATTTGTTTTTCATAACTCTATAAACATTTAAGGCATCATGGTAGCTACTTCTGCTTTTTCACAACAGTATAGCAGATGCCGTTACTGTTAAAATCCACAATTTAACCCTTTCCGGCACAGTGGTCCCACTCCAGACACACCTAATTTTAATTCCAAACTTGCATTTGACACCAAGAATATTTAATAAAATTTTGTTTCTACAGTGAAAGCTTAAAATAAGGAGTTCTTATTTTCTAAAAAAGTCGTTTGTAAATTCCGGTGTCAGTCAGTAATTTCCCATTTTACAAACAGACTTTGTCTGTGCCGGAAACGGTTACCTTTTAATACAAATTGTAGTTGATCAGCTAGCTACACGTTTCTGTTAGCTGCTACATGTATCAAATGAAGCTTATTTTTAACATTTTCCAACATAAATGAAAAGTTATGAATTTGGTTTGTCTGTCTGTCTGTCCCTACACTAACTCTTGTAAATATACTCGGATTGTCATGTAATTTTTATATGTTATCAAGGCTTAGTATAGAATATTCGGTGTTGAAAATGAAGTATGCAGCATTTATAGTTCGTTTACAGGATTACACGTAAGAATTCCGTTACATTATCGTCTAAGGCAAGAAGCCGTTTGCGATGCATTTTATTGATGTTAAGGTATTTCAAACGTAATGAGATTGGTAATGCATCACTCAGATGGACTACAACATGATTTATCAGGAGTATAGAATAAGCATAATTTTTAGTTCGTTTACAGGAACACACAAAATAATTCTATTCCATTATGATCTATGGGGGGGGGGGAAAGTTTGCGGTGCATTTTAATGAGATTATGATACTTCAAACATATTGAAATCAGTGAAGTTCACTACAACATGTTTTCCATAGATTATGGAGTGCATAGCATTTATCGTTTATTTACAGGGCCACACAAAAGAATTCGATTGCAGGACTGACTATAAAATCGATAATTGCTGGAAGTGCGTTTACCACTGTAGTGTACTTCTTAAACTTATCTAATTTTTAGTGTATTAAGTGGCGTGTATAAATTCTATAGGTCATATACAGTTCTGCACAAAATAATTTGCACACATTACCAGATGTGGGCAATAATTGCTGAAAATGGGTTTTTACTCAGTTGTGGGTTTTTTCTTAAGCTGCTTATTTGGATATCTCATTTTATTTTACGAAAAAAATGAAATTATTTCATAATATTAACAAGTGTTGGAAATTATTTAATAATCTATACTTCATGCATGATTTTTTTGTTCTTAATTTTTCAAAAATTTTGCATCTATTCGTATCCATCCTATTTCACCATCTAGTACTAAAGAGTGGTCACAGATTGCAGCACAAGGCTAATGGGATCGACTTTTGGAGTAATTACATCAAAAATAAGCTATGTATGTTCAGTTAATTAAACTAATGGGTGCATTTAAGGGTTAATGGTGTTATGTAATTGTAACATTAGACCTAGAAAGGATCAGAAAATCCAAAATGAAAGATTCGGAGTACTTAAATTAAATTTGCTGCACAATGGGTTACAACTATCGATTCATTTTTTACCAAAAGAGCATCATTTGATTTTAACTATAACGATAATAACAGAAGTTATTACCATTCGTATCTGTAATTGGGTGATGTTAAGTTAATAACGCATAAACCATTATAAATATTGGAAAAATCTTAAATTGACTATTTGGGACAATCAAATCCAAATTGTTCCACAATAGATCATGAACTATCCATTTGGAAATTGCCAATGAACTATTATTTGAGTTTTTCTAAGAGTAATAACAAGTGTCATTACCGTTAACATCTGTAAATTAATGATGTCATTTGAATATTATATAGACTATATACAGAAAAACTCAGATGGTGACATGGTACGATCTATTGATATCTTCCACACTGGGCTTTGAACTAATTAAAATACATTTTTACCAATGAGATAGCGTTGATTTGTCTAAACAACACCAATGTAGCTTTGGATATTTTGTTTTTTATAAAAGAAGTACCACCTTGACTTTTATCAAAAACATGTTAAACTAACACCAAAATTTAGTCTTTTTTCATAATGCATTATGAACTACCGAACTGATTTTCACCAAAGAGATTTTCTTCCTAACAGTAACAACTTGCCGCGATGACAACTGTCATAAATGGTGACATATGCAATTTGCCGAAGTTCTTCAATATGACTGTGACTATAAAAAATATAGGAAACTGGAGAAATAAGGTTTCCGGGCATCAATTAAGTTAGGAATTATAGAATTGACTTTCATCAAGAAAATATTTGAGTCATACTATCAAAAACAGCCGATTACATCATCGTTAACATCCAAAATTCGATGATGGAAATATGATGATTAATATAACCATACTAGGCAATAGGAAATATTTGATATTGGAAAATATCAAATGAATTCGAGATGCCGAAACTAAAATTCTTCCATACTAGCTGCTGAACTAGCTGATATATTTTCACCAATGGCATATACTTCTTTTTTAAATAGTGATAGATTTCATTACGTTAAAATGGAATAGTTTCATGATGTTACGATAACATTAGCATAGGCTATACAAACAACATTTTTTTGAAAACTGTTAATCAGTTCATTTAACTGGCTTTTACAAATCAGGTTCTGATTTTCCGTTGCTCAAACCTTTTTTCAGCTGTCAGAATATCGATTTTTTGTATTTTTTTAATAGAAATCCATCACGAAATTGGTTTAATAAGCAAGAGATACATTCAAATATATGCAAATTTCACTAGAAAACCATCATGGAAATACTTTAATGTTATTATTTATTGATTGCCATTATCTTTTATGCAATTTTAGTTACTATTAAAAAATATCGCGTAAAAAAATGATTAAATTATTTTTGGATTTCGCATTTTAAGGAAAATTGATTAAAATGATTTTGAACCTGGAAATGTTTAACTGTTTATTTACAAATATCTATTGTATGATACATTATGAAAACAGATACATACCATGAATTTTTACATTTTAAGCAGTAATTTATCAATATTTTGAGACTTTAAAGCATTTTAAATTAGAAATTTACATGTATGCTTTGCAACGGTAAGTTAGGCCTAACAGTTACCCGAAAAATTAGTTATGAATACGCTTTAAGTAATTAATTATTTTTTAAAGTTTAAATAGTGCTTTAAAGGTGGAAATTGCAAAAGTTAACCCTTTGCAGTACAAATTATTTTGAAGTTACTCAGTATTTTAAAGGTAAAAAGCAAAAAATTCATACATGAGTATTCACAATGTGAGGAAAATGTCCGTTACATAATTAACCAAAATAGATTCTTATTTTTCCTAATGTTCACCTTTTTATGGTGAAATACTGGTTTATATGGCAATAGCGTTGAATTATTTTGACATATTACATGCTTCAATGGTTTAAATTAATACATTTTGTGCCCGATACAAATTACTAGAAAACGTTATCAACGTACTCAAATTGCGTATGCATGACTCATTTAAAAATGAACTTTGAAGCAACAGCGAATGAGTTATTTGTTTAAATCTACATCTATTTGTATAATTATGTAGAAATTTTATACTTTTGTCGAAAGTTAGACATTTTATTTGTGTATAGCAGTATTTTTAAATCAACATTATACATGGATTAAAAATTTTGAAATTTTTAATGAATTTGAGTGGAAAATGGAACAAAAATATTTTATTTATTTAAATTTTGTGCAATATAATATATATAAATATCGTTTCCTACGATAATGCTTATTTTACAGTATTCCTGTGACCTGAACTTAATTTGGCGTATTTTTAATGGGTTTTCCCCATATATCGCCCCTCTTGGCGACCATTTCCTTGCCAAAATTTTCGGCAACCAACAAGTCTGACGTAATCGTGACATAGTGTGTGTTGCCAGTATTTGTAACATAATAGAGCATCAACCAATCTAAACATAGGGATTTATCACGTGACATATAGTAACCAATCACCGACGTCTAAAGAGGCCTGTGGTCTATATAAGGAAGAATTATCTGACTTATTTCATCATTCCAACAAAGTCTTTGACCTGGTAGGTCGTGCTTTTTAAGAGCTCTTGCTGAATTTTGTTAAGCGAATTATTGAGAGCTTTTAATCGCCAAACTTATATATCGCCAAAAGGTAAGAGATTGGCTCTTTTTTTATGTTCAATATTTTTCTGAATTTATTAATGTTTTATACATTATGTTTCTTGTTTTTTTTTTTTTTTTTTTTTTAATTTAATATCGGGGAACTGGGGAATTTTTTTTATTTTAATCATTTTTTAGTAAAAATATATATATATATGAGGGATACATTTAGAATTGAAATTTGATTTAAAATTTACTTTTTGTAATCCGAATGCTTAAAATTTAAACAGAATTCATTCGTTACAAATTTCTTTTGGCATTTAATATATGTCACTCTGGGAATAAATACGAAACTTTTTGATACTTTTATTGCATTATAGATAATGCAACATTCAAAAAGTTTCGTTTATAAATTGAATATTTTTCTAGAAAAAAAAAAAGAGTTCGTTTTATTTTGTCCTAGATTTGACATTTAAAATGAACCAGAGATAAATTAGAAAATATAGGGAGGAAAGTTTGAAGTTGTACAAGTTAAAATTTCAAAAAAATAAAATAAACTTTGTCTATCAATTAATTCTAATAATTTATAAGAGTCTTAAATATAATATTTTAAATTAATCTCTTTGTTTTGTTTTTATTTTTTCAAGCCACACATGATGATAGAAAGGATTTCAGAGTCTTTCTTCATGTACCTGCTTTGTTTACGCAATGCTGCGGATTTTCTTTACTACGCCACACTGGCAAAATAAAATTATCTTTTTTAATGTGATTTTTTTTTTTTTTTTTTTTTTTTTTTTTAACATAATTTTACTTGATATTTTTGACATATTTTAATAAAGTATTTATTTGTTCACACTGTAGTATTTTTTCATAACTTAAAATACATTAAACCGGATAATACGTCAGTATTCACATATATATGCAGTAATATTTACATATTTGATACTATTGGTGGTCATGTTTGACAACAACTCTTCCCATGGAATCCGATCCGATTATGGAAGACTTAACCTCTTTGTCGACAACCTTGATCTGGAACTCGGTTATAGGAAAGTAGTAGGAGGAAAAAAGGGCACTTTCTTGTTATAGCGGCCGCCGTAATTACGATTACGCTAAGTGTGCAGTTACGATTTCGCTAAAGTGTGAATGAAAATTTTGTGAATGAAAATTTCAGAGTTAATAAGATAGCTAAACTTGGCTTTACACGATTTCAGAACTTTTTACGGAAAAAGAGTCACGAGACTTGGCTGCAATTTTTACAGGTGACGTTTTTGATGAGATATCATATATTGAAATAATAATTTCATATATACTTTATAATTTGGCGATAAATCTTGGTCGCTTGGTGATTCATCCTTGGGGGCTGCTATAACATGAAAGTACCTTAAATACTAATCTTAAAGTGAGTGTTTCTGACATGCGCCAATGAATGGGAGGGAAATTAATTGAGCCTAAGGCTGAAGGGTGGTAACCAAATCTCTCCTGGGGCTGTTACTTCGAAGATCTTAAGGGGCAACAACAGTTTCGAAATCTTATGGAAAATACCTTCTATTGCCGTACCTTTTTCTCGGAAACTACTCAAGCGATTTCAATAATTTTTGTTTTATTTATTTTATTTTTATTTATTGCATTATACTTAGCTATATTTGGATCGTTTTGTTTTTTCTGGAAAATCAATTTTCTTTTTAGTAATGCTAATTAAGAAAAAACATACTAGAATTTTTTTGTTTGTGAAATTTTATAACAATTGCATTTTTTATTTCTTACCTAATTGTTTAGTTATAGCTAAAACTATTTTTTTGATATTTAAATCGTTTCAGTAGTTTCCTAAAGAAAAAACAGTATTTCGATGTTTTCCATAGGATTTCACGAGGGTTGTTTCCCTTCTAAGTGCTTCTTTAGGTATACTTGCGTATCATACGGACTCCACTGATTTTCATAGTTCAGACTTGAATTGTAAATTCATAATTTTACCATACTTGGGTATATTATTATAATTCCACTCCTCCCCCCCCCCCACCACCCCCACCCCAAAAAAAAAAGGTTAACACTGTTATAATGTCTTACCGAATTTTGGCACATGAAAGTTGGTTTCGAAAATTAGAAAGTCCGTACAATAATAAAGTACGAAATATAATTAACTTTCGATACGAAAAATTTAAGAGAATGTTTTAAACAACCTTGGTCTGAATTTAGAAAGAAAACCAAATTAATTTATTTTTCTGAGTGTAAAATGTTGGTAAAATCGTCATTGTCAAAATCAAAAAGTCGTATTTTAAAATTATATAAGAAAATTTTCACTTATTATATGATCAAAATAAAATTACACATGGTAAAAAGGATTACATTGCATATAAAGACTAAAAAAATCTTTTAATAAACAGACCTACTAGTTTCGTTCCCGCAATCGGTGACATTCCCAAGATCATCTTCTATCATCTTATGTTCTAATACGAGCAAATCTTGTGTGTGTGGTAGTGGTTATATATATATATCGGCAAATTTTATCTTAAAAACGGCTCTAACGATTTTGACGAAATTTTGTATCCTATCGTTTTGGGGCACCAGAAACCCATTGGGCTAGGTCATATGTTCGAGAAAATTCGATTAGTGGGCCATTTTGAGTCACCATGGGTCAGGGTCAAGCTAATTATATCTAAAAAACTGTCCAAACGATTTTGACTAAATTTTGTATCCTACAATTTTCGGACACGAGAAGGCTATTGGGCTGGGTCACATGTTCCAGAACTTTCGATTAGTGGGTCAATTTTGGGTCAACGCGGGTCAAGTTAATTTTATCTAAAAAACGGCTCTAACGATTTTGATTAAATTTTGTATCCTACAAAGTTTCGGGCACGAGAATATCATTGGGTTATGTCACATGTCCGAGAAAATTCAATTAGTGGGTCATTTTTGGGCCATTGTGGGTAACGGTAATTTATCTAAAAAGCGGCTCAGACTATTTGCACTAAATTTTGCATCCTACGGTTTTCGGGCACGAGAAGACAGTTGGGCTAGATCACATGTGCGAGAAAATTCAATTAGTGGGTCATTTTGGTCATGACATTCGAACTCAAAGCTAATTTTGACTGAGCATAGCTCGGTCTTCCCTGCTCGTATATTCTAATACGAGCAAATCTTGTGTGTGATTATGCAAACTTTATCTTAAAAACGGTTCTAACGATTTTGACGAAATTTTGTATCTTACCATTTTGGGGCATCAGAAAACGATTGGGCTGGGTCACATGCTCGAGAAAATTCGATAAGTGGGTTATTTTGGGTCCCAAGGGTCGGGGTCGAGCTAATTGTATCTAAAAAACGGTTCAAACGATTTTGACTAAATTTTACCTCCTATCATTTTCGGGCATGAGAAGAGTATTGGGCTGGGTCACATGTTCGAGAACTTTCGATTAGCGGGTCATTTTTGGGTCAACGCGGGTCAAATTAATTTTATCTAAAAAACGGCTCTAACGATTTGGATTAAAGTTTGTATCCTTCGAGTTTCGGGCACGAAAAAATCATTGGGTTATGTCACATGTTCGAGAAAATTCGATTATGGGGTCATTTTGGGTCTCCGTGGGTCAAGCTAATTTTATGTAAAAAACGGCTCAAACTATTTAGACTAAATTTTGCGTCCTATGGTTTTTGAGCACGAGAAGACTGTTGGGCTAGGTCACATGTTCGAGTAAATCCGAATAGTGGGTCATTTTGGTCATGGGTCATTATGGGTCAAGCTATTTTTATATTAAAAACGGCTCAGAGGATTTGAACTAAATTTAGTATCCTACAGTTTTAGGGAACGAGAAGACTATTGGGCTAGGTCACATGTTCGAGAATTTTCGATTAGTGACTCATTATGGGTCAAGCTATTTTTCTCTCAAAAACGACTCAGACGATTTGAACTAAATTTTGTATCCTACGGTTTTGGAGAACTAGAAAATCATTGGGCTAAGTCAGATGCTCAAGAAAATCGGTTTAGTGGGTCATTTTAGTCATGGATCAAACTATTTTTATCTTAAAAACGGCTCAGACCATTTGAACTAAATTTTGTATCTTACGGTTTTGGGGCACGAGAAAATTATTGGGCTGGGTCACATGTCCGAGAAAATTCTATTAGTGGGTCACTGTGGGTCCACCAGTGTAGCACGGACGGATAGACAGACAAACCTAATCGAAAATATCGTTGAGACGACGCAGTCGAAGAGGTTGAATACCATTTGGATGTGTGCCTACATAAACTCATAATACATAATCATTCATAAACTCTTTTCAACTATATTGGATAGTGTTAAAAACCCCACTTGCGTTAAATCAGAATTGCACAAATAAACCATTTGGCTGCTGTTACGGATCTGATTACGGAAGATTAACTTTAAGAAGCCAAACTTTGGCGATAAACTAAAATGACGATTTTTTGACTGGTTTGGTAATTCGGCAATTTTTGCTTCGTTTGGCAACCTAGGGTTTTATAATAAAATATGTGTGTTTTATAATAAAATTAAGCGTGTGTAAAGAAATATAATGTGTGGGGGAGAAAATGTGTGTGTAATAAAAATGTGTAGCGCCAACATAAAATGCGCCAACTCCGGTGCATCTGCGACATATGTTCCGCTGGAATTGTCCTTTTTATTTATTTATAGTGTGGGAGGCAGAGTCCCTTTTTTTGCAAACAATTTTTGCTTAAATGATTTGTATTTATATGATAGAGATGGTACATATAATGACGTTGCCAGCCAACTGACCAAGCAGCGTAGGATGTTGCACAATCCACTGCTAAGCGAAATGGATGGTATCTCGATTATGGATGATTGCCACTCTAGTCGGGTAACATGAGTAAACGGGATACCATTCATTTCACTTCTCAGCGGTCTGTGCGATTTTTGCAGAACTACGCCGATCTTGACTCCCAGAACACAAAACCACCCCCAGTTATAATTTTATCTATCTATCTATCTATCTATGTCACTTTTTTATGGACACGATAACTGCAATAATTCTGCACAAATCTCTTCCAAACTGATACATAAAATCAAAGGGCATAAAATCTCGGTCAAGTTCGTTAATGGGCAAAATCGAACCAACGGGGGGAGGGGGGGGGGTGCTTTTTGTGAAAACAGAAAAACCCCATAGATACGTATCGAATCCGTTTAAAGTTATTATTACTTCTAGGAAAAGGGATGAAAATTTATGTATGGCAGATTTTTGATATCATTAAAAATGGCCCCAAGGGGAGGGGGGCTGGAGGTCGGTTTTAGGAGAAAAAAAAATCATAACTTCGTCAATTCAAAAGATATTAAATCCGCTTAAATTTATTATAAATCCTCTTAATATTATCTAAAACTTTTATGTTGACAAGTTTTTTATAGAACCCTTATAGCAAAAAAAAAAAAAAAAAAGAAAAAAATCCCTGCCGGCTCTTCCTGCAAACAAGTTAGGTTTCGAAGTGGGCGGTTTCAACTGTCGCATCATGGCAAAAAGGTAATTTCTTCCGCAATTCCCAACAAACAGGCACCTCACGGTCTGCGTCTTAGAAATCTACCTGTGCCTGTAGGCCGAGCCATTAGGGATTTTTTTTTAATTTATACTTGTTTATTTACATATTATCTGCAGTTTGTGACACGAGTCGTGATCACTGTTGAATATTCGCCGAAAAAAGCATATACCAAGAGGAACAACCTTGTTTTTCCCAAGTGTGTCCCTTCTTATCGTTGACCAAAAGTTAATTCCTAAACTGGTTATTAGATTTAGAGATATACACTTTAAAAATAGAAAAAAATGTTTCTTAACCCCTTCGGCCCTGACGTCCTACTAGTAGGACATATCTTTTATTGAGTATTATTTTCTCTTAAACATTATTTTTATTAATTCCAGCACCTAATAGTGATAGTATGA
The DNA here is from genome assembly GCA_963931845.1 of Maratus michaelseni. Taxonomy (NCBI): domain Eukaryota; kingdom Metazoa; phylum Arthropoda; class Arachnida; order Araneae; family Salticidae; genus Maratus; species Maratus michaelseni. The sequence goes on from OZ007587.1 coordinate 286,484,120, forward strand.
ATCTCTACATTTCCTATTATGACTTCACTTATGTTTAGCATTTAGTAGTAATAATAATAATAATAATTTTCATAATTATTAGCAAGCCGTTGGCATTTTTTTATTTAAATTAAAACATACGTTTCACTCTTTAAATTAAAATTTGGGAATCCTTTTCTGAATTGGTAATTTGTGATAAAAGATAAAAAATATTAATAAATTTTTATGCTTGCTTAATTTAGTTTTAATACGACATTTTCCAAACGTCTTCAAAAATTCTTCCTTAGACTATTGTTATATGAAAAACACGCAAAATAGCTACATTTGTGAGGTTTTGGTAAAGAACGCATTCGTTAACTTTCATTAAACCCTAACTTCTGTGATTCCGATAGCTATTTTTAATTTTGTTAGCATAACAGTAATTTTTCCCAAAATTGAAAAAAAAATCAGGGCCGAAGGGGTTAACCTACGAAACAAAATATAACAAAGGGCAAAAATATACAATGCCCTCTTCCGAGTTGCCCACGATTCCGAAAACCGTTCTGTTTCTTTAGAAACCTCAGAAACTAATATATTTTCCAGGTTTAAAAAAGGCATTTATGAAATGAAAGTTTATTTTGCTGCCACTGATTTTTGGAGACGTTTGCAGTTTTTACAGTCTATTATTAAACCAATTTTCTCAAACCGGAATACAGGTTTTTCGGATGTTATCCATTCTGGAGTAAACATTTTCATGTTCAACAAACATGTTTTGTACAGACGAGCATGATAAATTATCACCATAAATTATTATTATATTTTATCTAAGATACAGGGTGTCCATAAAAGAACTCCAGAGTTTTGAAGCAAAAATTTTTAGTTAAATCATAAAATTAGGTTAATGTTATATATGTTACGGCCAAAGCCCGAAATCGGCCAATTCGCGAATTGGCCAACTTCCTTTTAAATTGATTGGCCAATTCGGGAATTGGCCAGGGCCAGAGGCTGTTTGCCAGTTCGCGAATTGGCCAGATGCCGTCGGCCAGTTCCCAAAATAGCTATGGGTAGTTGGGCAGTTTGAATGTAAGTGCTTGACAAGATCAGTATTGAAAATAAAGTATGTAGAGATTATAATTCATGTACAGGAGTACTCAAAAGTAATATGTGACTTAATGGTCTATGGGGAAAATCAATTGCGGATTGCCTTAATGGTGTTACACTGTTACAAACATAATAAAATATGAATTTCTGAGATGCACTAAAACATGCTTCTGTAGAATAAGGAGCAAAAATAATTAATTTATCATTGATTTACAGGGTTACACAAAATAATTCTTTTACATAATGGTGTACGGGGGAAAATGTTTGCAGCGTATTTTAATTATGTTTCATTATTTGAAATATGCTGAAACTGATATCCATTGCTGATTTTTACTACAAAGAATTTTTTCTGTAGAATATAATGTGTATATCAATCATTGTTCATTTACAGGGACACATAATTGATTTTGAATACAGTACTGTATCGAAAGTATTATCTATTAGGGATGATTGCTGGAAGTGCGTTTTCAGTTATGAGTTTTTAAGTTTACTTAATTTTTGCATACTACGTGGTGTGTATAAATTCTATTAATCCTATACAGGGCTAAACAAAATAATTCTTAAGCTTTACTATTGTGATTTTAAAAAGTTACATTAAATATGCTTTTTAATTTGAATTATGCATTTTCAAGCATAAATATAGCATTTAGATTGCTAAGAGAAGTTTTTAGAATATAAATTATATCATATACAGGGACATGCAAATAACTTGATACTTGGCGGCCTATGAAAAGTAATTCCTGGAAGTGTGATTTCAGTAGTTTTATGTGTATTTTTGCCTAAATTAAATTGTAGCTTAATATTGTGTATAGGCGTGTATAAAAACCTGTAGGTAATAAACTGATCTTTACAAAATAATTAAAGTACATTTCTGCCCATTGGTAGAATTTTCTGAAGGTGTATTTTCAACTGTGTTATGCGTTTTCTAACTAAACTAAATTTTAGAATACTATATAGAATATATACAAATCAGTACATCATATACAGGGTTTCACAAAATAATTAGAGTTTTTCTCCGGCTATGCATAGTAGTGGCTGAAATCTGGCTTTCAAATGTGTTATGTGTTTCCTAAAATGTTTATTTGAGTATCTGTTTCACCTTATTAAACGGTTTTGTTAAAATATTCTATAAGTATTGCACAATATTTCATAATATACTAGCTGTTTAACCCGTTCTACGCACGGGAGTTCATGAATTATTTAATTCTAAAATGAGAATAAAATGAATTTAATTCCCCTATTAAAGTGTTGAGTTGTTCTATAACTATACGATTTAGAAATATATTTTTCTACTACTGTGCATTTTTTTTTTAATGAAACTTAATTTATCATGTTAATAGATTAAAAAGTTTTGTTGATGTTTATGATAAAATGTTTTTCTTTATTCTTAAAAAAGGGAAATAATTAAACGCAATTAAATAATCTCTAATTAATTACCTGCGAGGTAAAATAATTATCGTAATACCCGCTACAGCTTCTTAGTATTGCAGAGTGGCGTCCATAATATGTATATCTCACATTGCAGTAAACATTTAGAACTGGTTATAACTCGCGCGGTTACTGGTTGAACATAATAAAAGGCAAAAATTCGTCAAAAACATAAAATAAAAAAAAGTACATATTTAAAAATTTCGATTTTTTTTTGCCCCCATAGTTCATGGACTCCCTACAAGCAACCGGTGTTGCCAAATGTCGTAGACTTGTGCCCTGTAGTTTCTGAGTTTTGGAGGTTACATAAGATAGATACTGGCACGGATTTTAATAGGGTAGATCATTCTAGCTGGCTCGCCCGGCGTTGCCCGGGCCCGTGTAATAAACTTAAATCTCTTAAAAAACGGAACTCTGGCCCGGGTCTCCGATGGCTTGGGCACCGTATACTGGGCACGCTCGTACGAATCTTTTATACTATATCTTTTCTACGCTCGAAAATCTTTTATTTCCACCTTCTGCCGCCAGGGGAGCATTCTGTTCTAAACAAACCTCTTTCCGAACGAAATTCTGACACAGATTCCCGTTGCTTACGGCACCGTAATAATAGATGTGCTACAAAAGCGGTTTGGAGAAAATGGGAACATTATTAACTGAGTTATTTAAATAAGGCACAGTTAGAGAAAATAACCTTCAGGGGGGGGGCGGTGCCGGGGGGAGGAGATGTTCAAGTGCCTTTCAGTAAATAACTAATTAGGAGGACCACTATGCATCTTTAAAATTTCGTTCAGTTGGTTAAGCTAGGAACTTAATTAGAAATTTGTCTTAGACTGCTATTCGGAAATAGTTGTACCCGCTAGTCATAAATTTATTTTAATGATATAGACGTTGATTATTAAGTTAAATATGATGTTTGGAATCAGTTACGCTGAAATCGGAAAATTAGTTGCTGAGATATGGAAGCAGGGTACAGTTAGACAAAAAGCCTTGAGGCGGGGCGGGGTTGGGGGAACGGATGTTCAAGTGCCTTTCAGGAAATGATAAATTAGGAGAACCACTGTATGCATCTTTAAAGATTGATTCATATGGTTAAGCTAGGAACTTAATTTGAAATTTGGCTTAGACAATTATTCGGAAATTCTGGTAACTGTTTTCTAGAAGTAACCCTGAAGCTATGAATGCTGATTTTTATGATAATTTAGCAAAATGGAACTGGTTTGGAGAAGTTCGGAACATAATTATCTGAGTTATGGAAATAAAGCACAGTTAGAGAAAAAACCTTGAGGGAGGGGCCGCGATGAGGCGCGCGGTCAAGTGCTCAACAACTAATCACTAACTTTGACTGTTGGTATGCATAAACTGAATACGGGCACTGTACTTTTATTAGGAACATAAATTTAATTTTTACGAAAACTGTTATTCTAAAATAGAGGTATCATCTATATAAAATAGCGATTAAACGTTACGGGTGAAGCAAAAAATGTTAAATTTCTTAAATGTAATTAGTTATGTTGAAATCAGAGCAGTAGATTTGGATTTATTAATAAGGAGGGCCAATTAATGAAAAATCCGCCGCCAGGTGGCGCGCGGTCAAGTAAAATACATGTGATATTTAATAAAAAGTCGTTTATCCCCACACCCCCCCATTCCAGCAAATTTAACAAATAATCTGTTAAAATAAATTTTTCTATTTTAAAAATATAAATTGCACAAATTGTGCTTATTAGTTGCTAAAATCAGTGTAAAAATTCTTTTAAACTCATAAAAGAGCTAAAATCCTACATGTTTCGGCTTTAAACTTAAAATTTTTACACTGATTTTAGCAACTAATAAGCACAATTTGTGCAATTTATATTTTTAAAATACTAGTTAACAGTGTAGTGTCCAGATGGATTCAATTGTAAATTTTTCTATATTAATAATTTCTATCATACTAATATATGTCATGTAAAAAAACCTTAAACCCAGCTAATTATCATTCAAGTCAATAAAATCTTTTAAAATTAAGTTTTTAGCATTTGGCAACGGTCAATAATTAAGTTGATTGTCTATATGTCATATAATCTCTGATCCATCGATTTTAAACACTCGACTGGCAATTGCAATGATCCCTACCTTGATTTATTTAATGATTTCTGCGGAGATTTTATACAACCAACCAACCGAAGATTACTCTGTGAAAAAGCGTATTTTTGATGAGATTTCTTTGTAGATAGATTTTAATTAATATTTAATCTATCAAAAATCTATTTAAAAATTTCGAATTTTTTGCCCCAATCGTTCATGAACGCCCTACCAGCTACCCGTGTGCAAAATTTCGTAGCCCTGCGCCCTGCGGTTTTCGAGTTTTTGAGGTTACATAGATAGATACGCGAACAGTTTTTAATAGTACAGACTAGCTGTTTAACCCGTTCAATGCACGGGAGTTCATGAATTTGATTCTAAAAAGGGAATAAAATGAATTTAATTCCCCTGTTAAAGTGTTGAATTGTTCAATAACTATACGATTTAGAAAAAAAAAATTTACTACTGTGCATTTTTTTTTATGAAACTTAATTTATGTTGCTATGGCAGCAGACGATAAAACGATATATTTGGAATAAGGGAATAAGTAGAATAAAAATTTTGTTGATGTTTGTAATAAAATGTTTTTCTTTATTTAAAAAAAAATGAAATAATGAAGCGCAATTAAATAATCTCTAATTATTTGCATGCGAGGTAAAAGAATTATCGTAATACCCGCTACAGCTTCTTACTATTGCAGCGTGGCGTCCGTAATGTGTATATCTCACATTGCAGTAAACATTTAGAACTGTTTAGAACTCACACGATTACGGGTTGACATTAAAAAGGCAAAACTTCGTCAAAAACATTAAAAACTATTTAAAATTTTCGATTTTTTTGCCCCAATCGTTCATGGGCTCCCTACCAGCAACACGTTTACCAAATTTCGTAGCCCACGCGCCCTGCGGTTTCCGAGTTTTTGAGGTTACATAGATAGATACGCGCACGGATTTTAATAGGGTATACTAGCTGTTTAACCCGTTCTACGCACGGGAGTTCATGAACTCAGTGTTGAATTCAGACACTTTTCTCCGGGAGGGATTTCTGTGGCTCCGGGGGGGACATTATAGAGTTCCGGGGGGGAAATTCCACTTTTTGACCATTGAAAGCATAAAATTTCAAATCTTCCGGGGGGGACATTTCAATGCTCCGGGGGGGACATTCCCCCCCGGGCCACCCCCTGGATTCAACACTGCATGAACTTAATTCTAATATGTGAATAAAATGAATTTAACGCCCCATTTAAAGTGTTGAGTTGTTCAATAAATATACGATTTAGAAAAATATTGTTCTACTACTGTGCATTTTTTTAAATGAAACTTAATTTATCATGTTGCTATGGCAGCAGACGATAAAACGATATCTTTGAAATAAGGGAATAAATATAATAAAAAGTTTTGTTGATGTTAGTGATGAAATGTTTTTCTTTATTTTTTTTATAAAGGTAATAGTTAAGCGCAATTAAATAATCTCTAATTATTTCCATGCGAGGTAAAAGAATTATCGTATATAATACCCGCTACAGTTTCTTAGTACTGCATTTGGCGCCCATAATATGCATATCTCACATTGCAGTAAACATTTAGAACTGGTTAGAACTCGCGTGATTACTGGTTAAACATAAAAAATGACAAAAATTCGTCAAACACATAAAATAAAAAGAAAAATCTATTTAAAATTTTCGATTTTTTTTTACCCAATCGTTCATGGGCCCCGTACCAGCAACCCGTGTGCCAAATTTCGTAGCCCTGAGTCCTCGAGTTTTTGGGGTTACATAGATTTATATACGCGCATGGATTTTAGAGTAGATTATTCTAGCTGATCCGCCCGGCGTTGCCCGGGTCCGTGTAATAAACGTAAATCTCTTTAAAAACGAAACTCTGGCTCGGGTCTCCGATGTCTTCGGCACCGTATAACGGACATGCTCGTACGCTCAGGAAAATCTTTTATTTCCACCTTCCACCGCCAGGGGAGCATTCTTTTCTAAACAAACCTCTTTCCGAACGAAATTCTGACACAGGTTTCCGCTGCCTATGACACCGTATAGTAGACGTGCTACAAAAGTGAGCTGGTTTGGAGAAGATGGGAACATTATTAGCCGAGTTAATGAAATAAGCACAGTTAGAGAAAATAACCTTGCTGGGGTGTCGGGGGGAAGGGATGCTCAAGTGTCCTTTTCAGAAAATGACTAATTAGGAGGACCACTGTGCATCTTTAAAAATTCGTTCGTTTGGTTAAGCTAGGAACTTAATTACAAATTTGGCTTAAACTATTATTCGGAAATAGTGGTAACTCTACTCATAAATTTACTTTAATGTTATAGATTGAAATGATGTTATAGAGGGTAACTATTAAGTTAATTATAATGTTTGTAATCAGTTGCGTTAAAATCGGCAAGATAGTTGCTGAGTTGTGGAAGTGGGGCATAGTTAGAGAAAAGAACCTTGAAAGAGGTGGTCAGGGAGGAGGGGATGTTCAAGTGTCCTTCAGAAAATGACTAATTAAGAGGACCACTATACATCTTAAAAAATTCGTTCGTTTGGTTAAGTTAGGAACTTAATTGCGCATTTGGCTTAAACTATTATTCGGAAAAAGTGGTAACTGCTACTCATAAATTTACTTTAATGTTATAGAGGGTGACTATTAGGTTAATTACAATGTTTGGAATCACTTGCGTTGAAATCGGAATGATTGTTGCTGAGTTATGGAAACGGGACATAGTTAGAGAAAAACCTTGAAGGATGTGCCGGGGAGGAGTGGATGTTCAAGTTCACTTCAGTAAATAACCAATTAGGAGGACCACTATGCATCTTTAAAGCTTTGTTCTTTTGGTTAAGCTAGGAACTTTATTATAAATTTGTCTTAGACTGTTATTCGGAAATAGGGGTACCCGCTGCTCATAAATTTATTTTAATGATATAGACGTTGATTATTAAGTTAAATATGATGTTTGGAATAAGTTGACTGAAATCGAAAAATTAGTTGTTGAGATATGGAAACAGCGTAAAGTTAGACAAAAAACCTTGAGGGAGTGGCCGGAGCGGGAACGGATATTTAAGTGCCTTTCAGCAAATGATAAATTAGGAGAACCTCTATATGCATCTTTAAAGATTGATTCATTTGGTTAAGCTAGGAAGTAAATTTGAAATTTTGCTTAGACTATTATTCGGAAATACTGGTAGCTGTTTCCTAGAAATACACGCTGAAGCTATGAATGCTGATTGTTATGATAATTTAGCAAAATGGAACTGGTTTGGAGAAGTTAGGAACATAATTATCTGAGTTCTGAAAATAAAGCACAGTTAGAGAAAAAAAACCTTGAGGTAGGGCCTGCGAGGAGGCGCGCGGTCAAGTGCTCAACAACAAATCACTAATTTTGAGTGTTGGTATGCATCAACTGAATACGGGCTCTGTACTTTTATTAGGAACATAAATTTAATTTTTATAAAAACTGTTATTCTAAAATAGTGGTATTATCTGTATAAAACAGCGATTAAACGTTACGAGTGCAGCTAAAAAAGTTAAATCTGTTAAATGTAATTAGTTCTGTTGAAATCAGAGCAGTAGATTTGGATTTATTAATAAGGAGGGTCAATTAATGAAAAAGCCGCCGCCAGGTGGCGCGCGGTCAAGTAAAATAAATTTTATATTTAATAAAAGTCGCTTACCCCCCCCCCCTTCCCATCACCGCAAATTTAACAAATAATCTGTTAAATAAAGTTTTCTGTATTAATAATCTCTATCATACTAATGTATGTCATGCAAAAAAAACTCTTAACCCAGCTAGCAATTATCATTCATTAAGTCGATAAAATCCTTTAAAGTTAAGTTTTTAGCATTTGGCAACGGTTAATAATTAAGTTGAATGTCTACATATCGTATAATCTCTGATAAATTGAATTTAAACACTCGAATCGCAGTAGCAAATGCTACCTTGATTTATTTAATGACTTCTGTGGAGATATTATACAGCCAACCAACCAATGAAAAAAAGCGGATTTTTGATGAGATCTCTTTGTGGATGGATTTTAATTAATATTTAATCTATCAAAAATCTATTTAAAAATTTCGAATTTTTTGACCCGATCGTTCATGACCGCCCTACCAGCTACCCGTGTGCAAAATTTCGTAGCCCTGCGCCCTGCGGTTTTCGAGTTTTTGAGGTTACATAGATAGATACGCGAACGGTTTTTAATAGGGTAGATTATTCTAGCTGACTCGCGCGGCGTTGCCCGAACCCGTGTAATAAACTTAAATCTCTTAAAAAACGAAACTCTGTCCCGGATCTCCGATGGCTTTGGCACCGTGTACCGGGCATGCTCGTACGCTCCGGAAAATCTTTTATTTCCACCTTCCATCACCAGGGGAGCATTCTGTTCCAGACAAACCTCTTTACGAACGAACATCTGACACAGGTTTCAAAACTTTCTATCTATCTATCTATCTATCTATCTATCTATCTGTCTATCTATGTCACTTTTTTAATGGACAAAATAACTCCAATAATTCTGCACAAATCTCTTCCAAATTGATACATAAAATCCAGGGGCATAAAATCTCGGTCAAGTTCGTTAACGGGCTACATCGAACCAGGGGGGGGGGGGAATGGGGGGCTTTTTGTGAAAACAGAAAACCCCCCTATTTACTTAATTATGATACGTATCGAATCCGTTTAAAGTTATTATTACTTCTAGGAAAAGGGCCGAAAATTTATGTATGACAGATTTTTGATATCATTAAAAGTGGCCGGGGGGGGGGGGGTTAGAAGAAAAAAATTCATAACGTCGTCAATTCCCAAGATATCAAATCCGCTTAAATTTATTGTAAATCTCCTTAAAATTATCTACAACTTTTATACTGACAAGTTTTTTATAGGACCAACTCTTATGGCAAAAAAAAAAAAAAAAAAAATTAAAAACAAAAAATTCCCTGCTGGCTCCGCCCATAAGCAGACGTGAAAACAGAAAAAAACCCCATAACTTCTTAATTTTTATACATATCGAATCCGTTTAAAGTTATTATTACTTCTAGGAAAAGCGCCAAAAATTTATGCGCTTTTCCTAGGCAGATTTTTGATTTCATTAAAACTGCCCCCAAGGAGGGGGGGTGATAGGAGTTTCATAAGAAAAAAATTCATAACTTCGTCATTTCCCAAGATATCAAATCCGCTTAAATTTATTATAAATCTTCTTAATATTATATACAACTTTTATATTGACAAGTTTTTTATAGGACCAACTTTTACGGTAAAAGAAAATTTAAACAAAAATTCCTGTTGGCTCCACCTACAGGCAGAGGTATATTTCGAAGTTTGTGGTCCCAACTGGCACATCATGGCAAATAGGTCTTTCTTTTGCAGTTCCCAATAATCAGGTGCCCTACGGTCTGCGTCTTCGAAATCTACCTGTGCCCGTAGGCCGAGCCGTCAGGGATTTTTTTTAATGTTTTCTTACGAGCACTTTCATCACTAATTATCAATATTTTTTAGTTGGTATTCATTTAAGGTTTTACCACGGACCCGGGCAACGCCGTGCTGGTTAACTAATCTGTTTTCTCAACCCGGAATATAGGTTTTTACGATACTATCCTTACTCAGTTAACTATTTTCAGCTGTGTAACTAAATTTATACATTCAAGAGCAACACGATAATATTAATTTTAATGTAAATGCTGTTAATCAAACATGCTTGTCTGTGAAACATGTTTGCATAAACATGAAAATGTTTAGTTGGATTGACAGCATCCAAAAAACTTATATTCCGGGTTGAGAATGCAGATTAATACACAATAAAAACTATTTGGAAACATTTCCGAAAATCAGTAGCAGCAAAATAAACTTTGTTTTTATGTGAATGCTTCTTTAAATCTCAATAATATATTGGTTTCTAAATATAGGGTAACTCGGATGAGGTTATTATATATTTTACTAGATTAAGAAACATCTGTCTATTTGTCGTAGTTATACTATTGCAAAAAGGCTTCATCCTAATGAAAAGCTTTTGTTCTTATTAATACGAATCTGGACCCAATAAGTTATTATTTAGAAAAACTTTCACCAATATCTTAACACCTAAAATAGTACACTAGTGTGCAAAACTTAAGCAACAAACACAAAATGCTAATTTCTGAACACGTGAATAATCAAAAGGAAATTCTATAAACAGCAAGTGTAGAAAATAGGTACTACCCTAACAGCACAGACAGTCGATGTGAAGTCTTTTTGACATCACAAATGGTCACAATTGTCACGGTCACTACAATGAACAGAAATGCGATAGCTTTCATTCGTCTCATTTGGTCACTCCACTGAACAGTCACCATGACTGCTGCTTTTTGACGAGTCACCAGGTGACTTTACAATGAAGTCATCTTGTGACTCTCATGTGACTGTCATTTTGACACCCATTGTAAAGTCATTATGATAGCTGTTCTGTGACGAGTTCCCAAGTGACAGAAAATGAAATCATCTGGTGACTTTTCACTAAGAAGTGCAATGATGACATCATAATAGAGTGTCGATCACCGGAAAGTCACCATGCGAATTCATTGTGACATTATTTGGCGACTCATCACAATGCAATGCTTACAATGACTTCAAAGTTCAGTCTTCAACTGACAGTGACTTGAGAATCACAAGGTGACTTCATTGTAATGTCACCTGATGACCCATCACAAAGTGACAGTCACAGTGACTTTTCAGTGTTAACAATCATTTGAGAGTAATAATGAGACAGTGAAATATCCTATATTTTGATTCACCGTAGCAATTGTGACACTTCTAACCATGTGTGACATCAAGGGGACTTCACATCGACTGGCCGTGCTGTTAGGGTAGTACCTCTTTTCTACACTTGCTCTTTATAGAATTTCTTTTTCAGTACTCACGTGTTTAGAAATTAGCATTTTGTGTTTGTTGCTTAAGTTTTGCACACCAGTGTAAAAATTATATTTTTGTATGATCAAAACTTGAGTTATGATACTTTTAATGTTATGGATTTTCAGCTTTGTCAAAATTAAAATTTCGTAAGTTTAAAATAAGTATAAATGTAATAATCTCTAAAAAAATAATAATAAACAAAAATATACTCTTTTATAAACATTCAATGTTCATCTTAAAAATCACGCCTCATGCTTTCTTTTTTAAGTAAAAGCAAAAAAAAATATATTAATGTAGTGTGAGCCCCGAAAAGGATTATAAAAAATTCACCACTTTTTTTACGTTTGACAGAAAGCGCGAGCTAGTGAATTTGTTTTAAAAAAATTATCATTTTTGCTCCGTTTCTTTTTATTATCTTCTACCATTACAAGAAGAAAGTGTTGTATTTGTGAAAAAATTCCATTTCCGGTTTTCGGCGGATTTATACGTTTTATAGGGTCTTGAACACGATTTGACTGTTTTTAGAAAATGTCTCTCTGTCTGTATGTGACAAAAAAATTATGAGCACTCTTATCTGAAGAACTAATGCAAGGAACTTTAAATAAATAAAACTTTAGATTCAGTCAGTCCCTGATATGCATTGATGCGGATTAGTTTTTGGTGTAAATCGCCCAACAGGTGGCGCTGCTGTGCTACATTTTTCAGATATCTCAAGATCTAATGCACAGAATTTCATCAAACTTCGGATTCTGTTAGACCTTGACATAAGTTGTTGTTGATTAGGTTTTAATGTAAATCTCCCAACAGATGGCGCTGTTATGCTGCATTGTTCAGGATTCACACGATTTTAGCGACAGTCATATCGCAAGAACTAATGCACGGAATTTAATTAAACTTTAGATTCAGTTAGATCTTGACATAAATTGGTGCTGATTCTTTTTTTTTTGCGTATGTGAAACTTGTATGAGATAAAAGAAAGTTTTGGAATTGGAACATCCAACAAATTTAAGATAGGACAACAAGATACAGTAAATGAGAAAAAATCTTTTCTACATTGCTTTCTCAATGTATAATCATAATTTAATTAACATAAATCTATTAATTGATTAAAGCGTATTTTCTAAAAAATATATTACTCTCGTTATTTTTACTTATCTTTAAAAAAAGAAAGACTGGATTAGTGAAAATTTTTGACGGATTTACACATTGTAGAAGGTTTTGAACACGACTGAATGCCTGTCTGCCTGCATGCGACACAAATTTTTTGGGCGCTCTATCTCAAAAACTGATGCTCCGAATTTAACTTCAGATTCAGTTAGACCTTGGCATGAATTGATGATGAACAGGTTTTGGTGTAAATAACCGACAAATGGCTCTGTTATGCTGCATTTTTTACGATTTTAGAGATAGCTATATCTCAGGAATTACATCGAATTTCACCAAACTTCATAGTCTGTTTTACCTTGACATAAATAGATTCTTATTAGAATTGAGCATACACCGCCCAACAGGTGTCGCTAGTATGCTCTCTTTTTTTTAGATAGCTATATTTCAAGAACAAATAGATTGTCATTTGTTTTTTTGTTGCAGACGATTTGATTTATACAAGAGAAAGTTTTGTGATAGACACAGCATACTAGTTTATTTTTATTTTCTATTTGCTGATACTGTTTAAAATATTTCCTTATTACAGCTTCACGGCCAGTTAGGCGTTTTTGGCTAGCGTAGTTTGGCGCATCATTAAATCCATTGTTGTTGTAAGTCGTATACAATTGTAATCATAAAGCGTATTAGGCGAGTGACCACCTGTGGCGAGCTAACGGAAAAAATGCCTTAAAATTAAATTAATAACTTATAAATAAGTTCTAAGGGAAAAAATGTTAAAATGTTGGTATTGTTATTGGAAACTCATCTTTGCACATAATTTTTATAGTTCTAGCCTATCAGGTAGTGAGTGAAAAATCGATTAAAAAATTCCAGCTGTACTATTTTACTTAACTTAGTTTTCTAAGCTAAGTAAAAAAGTGTATAAACTTAGTTGACGTAAATGGCTTTGCATAGCATGAATCGCACCATTTGAAACATTTTTGATTTTTGCAATTGGAACTATACCGCTAAAGCTAGCAGCTTAACGCCGTTCTCTAATCCAATCTGGCTACCTTCCGATATGTATTTGAAATCATTTCTGTTTTTTGCTTTGTATTAGCAGGTGCTCTTATTCAGAAACTATGTAATTGATAATTTTTTCCCCGTTTTTCAATAAAAACAGAATTTTTTTATTTATTTGGAAAAGCGCCTTAATTAGCTATTGGTCAAATATTAGATAGGAATAGGGCACCAGTATACAGGATGTTTCAATTCCAAGATTAAAAGCAATTAGAGTGATACTAAACGTCAAGACAAATAATCATCCTTATATATTATTTCTCCTGTCAACATCCCTTTTACTCAGAAAATATGAAACGCAGAACAACGAATGAGATACCATATGAAAGGTTTTAGAACAGGCTTCTGACATAGCCCCCTTAACAATTCGTTAAAACATGTTTTTGACTAAAATTTGCTGAAATTAAAAAATTAAATCGGCATTGATTTCATGAAGGAAATGAAAGGTTTTCCTGAAATTATTGTTGCCAAAAAAATAAAATACCACATTATATGATGATCATAGCAATTATTATAAAAAACACCTCACGGGTTTATTTTATACTTATGATTAAAAAGCGAAATTGAAATTGAAATGTTTAGATTTATATTTCAAAGTCCCATGGTTTTCCCGAGGCGGATGACGTCATCCTCTAATGCAGTCAAAATACGATTGCTATTTTTTTTTTTCTCGCGCGTGCCTTTAGCAATCTTAAATCAGTTTTTAGTCTAACTTTGATGGAATAAATTAGATGATATTCTGGCTTGACTAACAACTAAATGTTGTTTGCAAATATTTTTATCCTTGCTTTTTCTTTAAAAGTTTAAACCTGCATCTAATAAATATTACATATTGATAAAAAATGATACTTCTCTATTATCCCGTCGAACAATTTTCATAACAAAAAACTATCGCCAAATAAACGGGAGAACAATGCCATTGGAATATCAAAAAATAAATAAAATATAAGAATTTAAGGACACAATTGTTATTTTAATTAATAAAATAACTACTAAATCAGTAAAACATAACGAAAAATACACGCAAATGTCGAATGTAATACCACTATATGACGTAACAAACATGCATAATGATTCTGACATCAGGTAAATGGGACTGCATTTTGGGCGTTTAATCTTACAGTTTGGCGGTAGTTTTTTGTTATGAAAAGCGGTCGACGGGTTAATAGAGAAGTACCTAAAAAATATTAGATTTCAGTGCGAAATCTTCGCACGGGCCCTCTGGTAGTAGTATAATGTCACACATCACCTATTACATCAGAAATACACGATGTCTCTTTTTAAACCAAACTTGGCTCATAATTTCAAGAATAATGGAGATATTTTAGTGAAAATTTCCCACTTCGCTACACGTGCAATTGGAAGGCATCCTAGTAAGTGCTGGAGATGGCTGCCATTCACTTTCAAACCAAACACTCTTCATAATTCAGAATGTACTTGACAGTACGTACGGTGTAACACATCGAATTACAATGCACGTGCAGGAGTTTCTGCAATGTCACACCATTTCACACAAAGGAAAATGAGTCGGTTGAAATTTTCGTTAAAATATCTTCATTATCGTTAAGAGGACGACTACAGTTGCAAAATCCCATATAAAAGAATCGATATGGATGTACCTTTTCCTCGGGAATGAAGGGGAGAGATTTGAATATTTCGATCACTTTCCAACAAAGTTGAAAAGTGTTTATGAATTCGATTCGTCTGCGCTCTAATTCTCATAAATATGCTCGGTTTTTATATGTTATTTAGGTTTAGTACACATTGTTCAGTATTGAAAATGAAATGTGTAGCATTTATAGTTCGGTTACAGGGACACACAAAATAAATCCATTATACTATGGTCTATAGTGGAAAATCATTTATGGCACATTTTATTGATGTTACGGAATTTGAAACACAATGAGGTTGATATGCATCACTGAGGCGGACTAGAACTCAGGGGTATATCATAAGTAGCATTTATACACAGGGACACACAAAAGAATTGTTATATTATGATCTATCAGTAAAAATCATAATACATGACAGAGTTGCATGTTTTACAAATGAGCATTCATAATGTACAACAATAATCAATCATTTGTATGTCATTGTTAACAACAACAAATAAAATAAAGAATAAACATTAAGTTTTGAATATAATTTTTACTATTCCTTTCTAGGTGTCGACTTAGCTTGAATTCACCAGCGGCTCAAGTGTTGCAGTCAAAATGGAAGTAATTGCTTTAATTTATTTTTTGTATTACTGTTTGCTTTTCTGTTTTTCAATCTTTTTTTCTTTTTTAGTTTCTTTTCTGTTGGCAGAAGAAGCAGAGGAAGAAGATGCAGACGAAGAGTTCGTGGAAGCTCCAACAGGTAACTGGTTCCCTTCCTCTTCTCTGTTTGCAGGTCTCACCTTGCCAGGGGAAGCAGATGCGGAGGTGGCAGAAGATGACGTGGAGTCGTTCATCTCCGTCTCACCTACACCCAGTCTGCAGGAGTCCCCCAGGAAGAGAAGAGATCTGAGACAGGCGCCCTTTCTGATGATGAGGAAGAAGAAGACCATCGGCGTCCGTCTGCGCAACCTCTTCTGCTGCTGCTACAAAGCACCTGAGGAGTACTACTACTTGGAGGATCCAGCCGATGGGTATTATGTTTACATTTAATTCTGATAGAAACAGAGTGTAGAGTTGCAAAAATGATAACTGATTTAGGATCACAAAAATTAAAAAACTACTGATTAGCACTTAAACTTTTTCATTTGTTTATCGCTTGTTACATGAAACATCTTTTGTCAATAAAGAAGTTGAAAAGATGTTTAAAACAAACTTTTGAATTAACTTATAGATATCTTCTAGTTTGATTCTATGCAAGCTCTACCTTCTGTTATCTGATGATTATTGTGTTTTAATAATGATCTGTTTTTTTTTTTTTTTACAGTGTAAAAGTAAGTATTTAATTAATTTATCTATTATATTTCATTTAAGTATAGTTAAGTATATTTTTAGTTAAGTATTATGTGACAATGTTTGTACAAATATGTGATAATGTTTTATGTATATATATATCTAAATTGTTATAATTTGTTTGAAAATGAACACATTCAATATTTATTTTCTTTTGGCCTACTGTAACTTCTAAATTAAATATTTTCCAGTATTCTAATATACATTTTCTATCTTTTTGGCTTATAATTCAAAATTTCCATACAGTTCAACAGTATCAATAGTTATAAACTAATATCACCATACCTCTAGTATGCAACTGCAGAAAACTTTTTTTATAACAATTTAGATCATACTTTTATAAATACACACATAAATTTACAAAAAATCAAATCAAATAAAAAATAACCAAACAAACAACAATAATAAAACATAAACACAAAACAAAAATAAACAAATAAAACAAAAATAAACAAATAAAACAAAAATAAACAAATAAAACAAAAGCAGATAACAAACAAAACAAAAACAACCAAAAAACAAAATAAAACTAAACTAAAAAATATTCCACAAGGTCAGGTCCAATATAAACATGTTATTAAAAACAAAAGCGAAAGAAATAATTGTTTTCACGCAGCACAATGTTCTGGTTCTTGCACTGCTCTTCGATTCTCTCCATCTGTTTCTTCACCAACAGCCAACTGTCATCTGGCTGATAAATAGCACAATTAACAACCTTATTGCTTCTTTATCGTAGAAATTTTGTCATCTGGGGTTCGGGCGCATCATCATCAGCAATACTTGTCTTCTTCCATCTCCTTATGCTTATGTCACCACTCTGCTCTTCCATCATGTACAGCTAATGTCATCAGGCTGACTATCATCTGCTTCGTCCCTCTTCAAAAGTCACCAACATCCAGCTTATGACCACCATGCTCTAAAACCATTCTGGGCTTTCTTCCAACACCATCAGTCTATGTTCGGCACCATCAGCATCACGCCATCAGAAGCGGGACACACTCTGCTCCTTTCCTTCCTGCAATCCAACCATCTCTATGCAATCCAACCATCTCTATACGTGGAGCAGAGGAATGGTCCTGCGAGTGGGCCGCACTCTGCTCTGTTTCCTTCTGGGAAGTCAACATTCAGGCAAGAACGTATTGAGCAGAGGAATGGGCCTGCGAAGAGGGGAGAGATGGGGGCCTACCTCCACGTGGTTCTCCCTGGAAACGTTGCTCGTCCAATGACGGGTAACGGCCAAAAGGCTTCCGTAGAATGGCATCAAGAAACTACTCTCTGTAGACCCAGAGCTGGTGAAGAAACTTCTTTAAATAATGGATGGTAGTTGAAACATTTAAAAAATGATTTAATATCTCGATTACGGATGACTGCTGCTGCAATCGGGGTAAGATCCAATCAACAAATAATCACTAGTTGAACTTCCACCACATAACCTAAGTCGACTACTTTTCTCCCAGGCGATCTCACTCTCTGAGGTTATCAGGAAGACTACTATTCCGCATGCAAACCGCCTCTTGACAGTAGAATCTTGAAAAGTTATGCGGGGGTTTATGTGCTTATTGCTAACATCTTTTTGACCACTGAGTTGCAGGTTGTTTTCTTGTTATTTTCTATCCGTTATCTCGATTACGGATGACTGCTTCTGAAATCGAGGTAAGATTCAAGCAACAAATAATAACTAGTCGAACTTCCACGCTGCAAAGGTTTTAGAATCAGAATATTTTTCTGTATATCCTATAAATAACAATTCCGTTCCCTTTCAAATTTATTTTAAAGTATTGTAAAACACTTTAACATTTAACACTTTAACTGTTAACTTGTAAACAACTTAGGCTACATTCTTGTTTTAAAAAGCACAAAGACTGGTATAAAAATTGAGCTCAGGCTGGAGGCTCATCTCTAATGCATATTGGCATGTAATGTGTTCTTCCTGTTTCATTTATTCAGATGAACATGAACTTTGAAAGTGCCAGGAAAATATATAACATTGATACAAAAGTTTCTTCCCGTTGTTTTCATGGATATATTAAGCCTTGCGCGGCAGCGCAAGGCTTATTTATTTCCAGTGTGACATCCTAATGTTAATTTAACACAGGAAATCCCATTGAACGAGTTAATTTACTAGAGTTTTTCCCACTTTTTGTACGCGCTTCCACAAATTTTCTTCAAAACACCTAATTCTGTAAAAAAATAAATCCTCCAATCAAAAAACTCTAAATGTAGTAAACGTGGAGTCTTTAAATTAAAGTCCAAATACTGCTTAAAGTGATAAAAACATAACACGGAATATTTAAAATAATTAGCTAAAATTTGGCACGCGATGATCGATAGATTGAAGAAGCAATAAAAATAAAAACAAATAATAATTTTTCACGTTTCCCAGTTTTGGCCAATTTAAGCACCTGCTAGCCTTGGACATGCGATCTCGTGGTATATGTTTACTATTTCAAAAATATGCGAGAATATTGTATTTATCTTTAAGATCCGAAGATGTCACCAATAGTTGTGAACGATCTACATTAAAAAGGTATTTTAAATATTCCGTGTTATGTTTTTATCACTTTAAGCAGTATTTGGACTTTAATTTAGATGTTACTGTCTTTATAAAAATTGGATGAATGTTCGATATTTACTTATCTAGTGATCCTGTGATGTTACGAAATGCGTTTTTAAATTTCTCTCTTAATCGATGATTACTAAAATTCAACATGGTGAAAAAATGCAATTTTTCTGGTTGCAAGAGTGATGCACGATACTTTTACAAAGACTATATGCTGGGAGTTTTGTTTTTCCCTTTTCCTAAACCACAGAAAAACTTGAGTAAATGTAACGAATGGCTTTCTGCTTGTGGTATAACAAATACAGAAACGGTGACTAGAGACTGGCATTTCATTGATTTAAATGGCCCAACTGAAGTGTATCCTAACCCTATTCAAAGAGTATCTCTGTCTGAACCGTTAAGTGATACATCAAATAAATATTCACGATATTATCGAGGGAATCCTGAAATTATCAAAAATAAAAGAGCCGCATACTATAAAAAATGTAAAAGCCAGATACAGAAGAGTAATACTTCATATTGTTTGCGAAATAAATCAAAGGCTAATAAATATAAGCTAAAATACTGGAACAAAAAATAATACTCAAATCATAATAGGATTCTCACCTCTAAGAAAATTAATCCTTCAAGATATCGACAGCTTGCTTTAGTGAAAAATCTGCTAAAGAGTTATAAATCAAACATAGTTCAGTAAAGCAGAAGAACAAATATTCAATTTGTAAAATCTCAAATAAAAGCTCAATTACTTGCGCGTAAAGCTATTCATACTAATAATGTTTTGTATGCAAAGAGTTTATCTGCTTCAGAAAATTTTTCAAACAAATGTCAACAGATGTTATTAAAATCAACTCAAAATATCACTGCAGAAAATTTATGTGAAATAATTGGTGGCGAAAGAATTCACAACTCCAATGCAGAACCCTATTTTTGGGAAATAGCATATCACCCATAATAAAAGACAAAAAAAATGACTTGGTATATGCAGAACTTCTCAACAGAGTCAGAGTTGGTGAAGTTACTCCTGATGACATCAAAGTACTTGAAACACGACTTATCCCTA
Source organism: Maratus michaelseni (assembly GCA_963931845.1). Classification (NCBI taxonomy): domain Eukaryota; kingdom Metazoa; phylum Arthropoda; class Arachnida; order Araneae; family Salticidae; genus Maratus; species Maratus michaelseni. Next base: position 286,504,282 of record OZ007587.1, read on the forward strand.
ATACTGATAACATTGAAAATGTAGCGGATTATGACTTTGACCTCGTGAATCAAAATTTGAATCCAGTATGTTTGTTACCTACAAACAAATTATGCATGGAAATAAATTCTGTGATGCTACAGAAGGCTAAAAATAATGTTATAGAAATTCATGCTGAAGATACTATTAGTGGTTTTCAGGAAATGCCTCGCACAGTAAAGACACAATTGGAAAAATTAAAACAAAAATCATCTGATACAGCTGGTTTAGAGTCAGTGATTTTAATTTGTGAGGGCTGCAGAACTATGTTGCGTAGAAATCTTTCTATAGAAAAAGGTCTGGTCAATGGTTCAATGGGTACTGTTAAAGGCTTTAAAAAAGATTCATCAGGAAAAATTATATCAATATGCATTTTATTTGACAACCATGCTACCGAAAAATACATTGAACGAGTAAATGTCAAATTTGAAATTATGAAAAATGTTTATGTTAAAAGATCCCAATTCCCCATTGCTTTGTCATATATGGTATAACTATTCACAAAAGTCAAGGAATGAGCCTGAATTGTGTAATGATTAACTTGGGTCCTAACATTTTTGAAAGTGGCATGTCTTATGTTGCTTTATCCAGAGTCACAAGTTTAGAAGGTTTACATCTTCTTAAATTTGATGCAAGTAAAGTTTATGCCTCACCAAATGCTATTAAGGAATATAATCGTCTTAGAAAGGAATACAGATATGATTTGCCACAATTAGCTGTATGTTCCAGAAAATACTCTGAGAGTAAAATGGTTGTTTCATCTGACATATCAGTAATTGTTAGTGAAAAAAATAATAATAACCATATTACTGATTTAAATTACTTTGTCTTTAAAGGCTTTACAAATACAGATCGTTCGTGTTACGCAAATGCTATGTTGCAAACTCTCTTCTGTATCCCAGAATTTGTTTTAAAAAATCAGAAAAGAGTTATTGATCCTGGTCCTACAACAAAAGCTTTGAAACAAATATTCACTACTTTGCAAAATCCACAGATTGAAACCGTAGATACACTTGAAGTCAGAAAAACACTTCATGTAAAGTTTCATGATGGTACTGATCAAGACCCGTTAGAATTTCTTGATTACCTACTGGAAAATTTGTCAAAAGAAAATGTCAATGCCATAGATCTTTTTCAACTGAAGCAAGATCTTTGGGAGAAATGTAGCAATTGCCCAAGTTATCGAGATATATGTATTAGTACAGAACCATTTAATGCATTTATCGTGAGATTTCCACATGACTTTAATAATAGGGAAGATGCAGTTGATTTCAATGATCTCCTAACACGATGGCAGACTGAAAACATTGCCTGTGTTCATTGCAAAAACAGAACTAAAATGTGTCAAACTCGATTAAATTCTTGTGGAAAATATTTGTTTGTGCAACTAGCCAGATTTTCTTCAACAAATGTCTCTATGGGTCCGAATAGAACTTTTAAAATTACGTGCCCTATAACAGGATTTTCAAACCAAAAGGTTTTAATAAATAATATAACCTTTAAAACAAAATCTGCTATTTTACATAAAGGAAAGTTCATTGATTCAGGCCATTATATAACAATGGTGCATTCAAATGAAAACGAGATCAATAAATGGACTGTTTGTGACGATATGAAAATAACAGATCGTACACGTTTTGTAAAAATTCCTGCAGATGTTTACATTTTGCTTCTACAGAAATGTTAAATTAAGAAATTGTCAATATAAGGTAAAATATTTATTCAGCTACAAAAAGAAATATTTTGCTGAAAATTTCATCCTCCATAACTACACATTTTATAACAAAATCAGAATACAGTTGTTTCATATATGCTCATTATTATTTTTATGCTTCTTATGTGATAAAACAACATAAGATTTTATTAATAGCTTTCACACACGCTTACTAGTGTCTCTTTCCAAAGTGGTTGCAAAGGTATTTTACACGATGGAATAAAATTATTTGCAAAAATGAACATGATTCGTTTATTATTATCATTATGAAGATGAGAAACAATCCGTTAAAGTCCGTTATATACATTTTTTTGTTAAAAATTACTTTTATTATTTTAATTGTTTACAGAATAATCAATGTTTGAACTGTATATTTCATATTACCAATACTGATTTTGATATGTGCAGTCTTTTACATACTTGCCTCGTTTGAATCTTATCTGCTTCATATTAAATTGTTATTAAAAAACTTGAGATATTAAAAAAAAGGAACTTGCAAAGCAAATTAAAAAAATAAATTTATTTCCATATCGTTAAGCCCGAGAAGGGACAGATATTAAAATTATTTTATTTAGTCAATGCTACAATAATGTTGTATTTTTATATTAAATCTTGCTCAGTCTGTTTAATCTGAAAATTTAAATTTAAATTTGAAACATAATATTAAAGCAACTTTAAAACATTTCATTTAGAAACCTAAATAAATCTTTAACTTTTTTTTTCAGTTTTACACGCATTATGCAAAATTTGTATTGTAGCAAATTCTAACAGACAAGAAACATGAGAAGTTCAAATAATTTAAAAAGTTGAAGATTTATTTAGATTTCTAAATGAAATGTTTTAAAGTTGCTTTAATATAATGTTTCAAATTTAAATTTATTTTTTTAAGATTAAATAGACTGAGCAAGACTTAATATAAAAATGCAACATTATTGTAGCATTGACTAAATAAAATAATTTTAATATCTGTCCCTTCTCGGGCTTAACAATATGGAAATAAATTTATTTTTTTAATTTGCTTTGCAAGTTCCTTTTTTTTAATATATATATATATATATATATATTTCAATACGATGTGGCTTAGAAATAGAAAGAAAGGTAAAGAAGCTCTAAGCCAGAAATATTTAAATTTACAAAATTATAGTTTTTTTTCCAAGATATATATATATATATATATATATATATATATATATACAGTAGACTCCCATCCACACAGCATTGCAGCAGAGGTTGTGCAGATTTTAGAATTTTGTAGATTTCTGGTTGCTGTTTTGTTTACATTCTATATAATATCATTCATTTCACGATTTCGGAAATATTGGATTTGGTAAAAAAAAAAAACTCTGGCACTCCAGGAGTGCGGACAGAAGTGAAAACTTGAACAATTACGTGTGTATTTTTTGAATCGTCAGGAAATGTTTTAATATTTATGAAATATAATAATATATATTTAAATGAATATATAATATGGTATGATTATTATATATATATATATAAGGTAAAGCTAGGATAGTCTGCGCACAATTCAAAAGAATAGCAATAAAAAATCTAAATTTTAATTTTTTGCTAAACTATTCATGAATAACTTTTACTTCATTTGTTTTTTATGCATTTCCATTGCTATTTTGTTGTTATGTTGCAATTTAATAGAACAATTGTAATAAAACCAAGAAAGTTATTTTGCGCAATCTCTCCTTATAGGGTTGGTGTGATTGCGCAGATGGGTAGGAGAGATTGTTACTTATAATAACTGCAATTAAATTGTTAACAGTAATAATTACACTTAAATGATATTGCTGTAAGGTTTTTGTGAACAAATATTATTGTATTAGGAGTGAATATTTCAACCTAATGATAAAAGAATCAGAAAAAGGAAATAATTTTAAAAACGATTAAAAAATTTTAATTAAAGGGGAAAAAATTAAAGAATCAGAAAAAGCAAGTCCAGATAAGAATAAAAAATAAAATAATGCTACTTAATAACACGTTTAACTTAAAATTAGTCCATTTTCATTTTTCATTTTTTTTATGCAAATTTACCAATAAGCTGCGTAATCTCTCCTACCATAGAAACGAATGGGAACACTGCGCCATCTCTCCTAAGTAGCAAATGCGCAAACTCTCCAATTTCGGTAGGAGCGATTGCGGGGCCTTTTATTTAAACATGACCTCTTCTAAAACGAACCGTTGATGTTCACATTGTTAGTCTAGATTAGTAGCTTATGAGAAATCGTTTAAGTTTAAAATATTTTGTACTATTGACATTGTATAGAAATTCTGATGAAGAGCTATGAAAATTCAAACACTTACTTTGGGAAAACAAAACAAAATAGCAATACTTTATCTTAAACGCTCAAAGCAATCAACGTGCACTTTTAAGTAGACACTCCACTACTGTTGTTGTACAACTACCTGGAGTCGCTGCACGCTCACTCTACTCCTTCCCCCCAAACCACTATGTGCGCAATCTCTCCGACTGCGTCATCTCTCCTGGCTTTACCTTATATATACTTTATATATATATAATTATATATACTTTACATATAATATAAATATATATAATATATATATATGTATATTTATATTATATTATATAAAATTAATTAATATATAATTATATAATATTATATTATATAATTATATGGTTAATATTGTCATATATATATATATATGACCCCGCACTACGCCCTACCTCATACCGAACTATACACAATACATGTACATACTTATATACAGAGGTGTCGGTTACAGTAACAGTGTCACGAGTTCAATGGTTTTTTTCCATCTCAAAAAATGCCCAACGCGCCTAAAGAAGTTTTCACTTCAAATATACAGAGGTGTCGGTTACAGTAACAGTGTCGGTTACAGTAACAGTGTCGGTTACAGCAACAGTGTCGGTTACAGTAATAGTGTCATAGTGTCGCGAGTTCAATGGTTTTTTCCCATCTCAAAAAATGCCCAACGCGCCTAAAGAAAATTTCACTTCAAATATACAGAGGTGTCGGTTACAATAACAGTGTCGGTTACAGTAACAGTGTCGCGAGTTCAATGGTTTTTTCCCATCTCAAAAAATGCCCAACGCGCCTAAAGAAGTTTTCACTTCAAATATATAGAAATGTCGGTTACAGTAACAGTGTCGCGAGTTCAATGGTTTTTTCCCATCTCAAAAAATGCCCAACGCGCCTAAAGAAGTTTTCACTTCAAAAATAAATAAATAAACAGATAAATTCCTATTTTTAGTCTTAAAAAAATCAGCAAAATCCTGAAATTTTTAATCCTAAAAAATCAGCAAAATCTTGGGATTGTATTCTAAAGTAATAATAAAAAATAATTCTCATTTGAAGTATCACATGACTGTTTTATCTTGCACTAAACAACGTTATATTTTTTACTCAAATGCGAAGTGGCTACTTCCTGATGCATTCATGAAGTTATTTTTCAATCTTAGACTTGTGTAAGTAGCAAGTGTTTTTATTCAGAAACTGTGAAATCGAAGTGTTTTTTATCTTTTGATAGAAACAAAAAATCTCAGAAAATGTTGTGAAAGTTAACCTTTTAGACTTAATTTCTAGATCTGACTACTGAGAAATGCCATTGAAAGACAACAATCATTTATAACTCAAGATGTAATGCTTTCATCAAAAAGTGAAAAATGCGATTTGATTCCAATACATTTCGATAGTCACACCTGCCAGTTTTATATTTGTCTTTAAAAATAAATCTGTGAATGTGCCAGAAAATTTTACTATTTTGAGTCAGGAAAAATACTTTTTTTGTCTAGTTTTGAAAATAAAACAAATTCAAAAGTTATCTTGCATAATACCAGTTAAAAATAAAAGTTGTTTCTAAGAGTTTGACGTTCGTATTATATGGAATTTTCTATATATTTTTATTTTAGTTGTTTCTAAGATTTCATAAAACAGCTGATTTTTTTTTTTTAAATCACATATTGTGCTGTCTTCTAAAAAACCCCATTTTTCTAAAAATGTTCTCTATATAAAATCTAATAAAGAATATATAAAAATTGAACATGGCTAAATAATTACAGATTGTTCTGACTAAGATTTTAATGTTGAGCATTTTTTATTTTATCACTTTATTACAAAATGGCAGCCAATTATGCGCGAATTTGAAAAAAACCCACTGTTGCAAAAAATGACCCATGTTACCTGAAAACAACCCACACCTGACATAATCGGCTGAAAATGAAACATTTTATTACATATTAATGGTTTAACATAAAAAAATAAATTATGTAGATCATTGTAAAATTCTATTATGAAAAGAAAATCTGTAAAAAGGAAGCTCGTGTTTTGCCAGAATTCTGCAATTGTTAATTTAAATTATTTTAAAACTAAATAAGTACTCCTTAGGTATTTTTAACTATTTTTATTATTCTAAATGGTGCATAAAAACAGAGCAAAATGAAAAAAAATTGACTTTAGTAAAATATTTGGCGTAGTACTAGGGTGGGTTTGTTTTAAAGAAACATTTCAGTGTGGGTTTTTTTTTTAAAGGACAGCACAATATTATTTTTTACAGTTTAAAGTTATTCTAAATATTTTATACTTTTTATTCTTTTACATATTTTCTCAACAGGTTGAACCTAATTTTTCTTCAAAATATATCTAATCCCTAAACTCATACATACACACAAAACTAAATATATCTGAATTTATTTCACACGCTTCAAAAGAAAGATTTATTGTAAACTCGTACAAAAATATCATGACATGAAATTTCATATTACTGAAATGAAAAAATATGTTTAACTACTAGTAATTGTAGAATTTTCAAATAAGCTTATAATAATAGTTGATCAGTTTAACAAAAATCTCTTGATCAAAGCTCGTATAAGAGACCAGAAGGTATGCCTGGAAATGGACCTGAAGAAGCAGCTATATCAATATGACAATACGTTATGGGTGTTTTGGAATCGATGTCAGGCTGGAAACAAAGAAAAAATATATTTAATTTTGACAAAAAACACTTGTATGAAAAGAAATTATACATTAAGTAGATTTAACAAGTGAAAAGAGAATAATAAAGATAATACCTAATATTTAAAAAAAAATGATTACACTAAAGCCATCATACATCCGTTTCAAGGTTTCTAGAGCCCATTCTTCAATGCAAAACTGCAGTAACAACACACATATTGTATGCAAGCTTTGCTACTCATGCATTTTGATCTTTTTTATTGAAAGGGTTCCAGAAGATTTAAAATAGTTGTATACAATGACTTTATTGTAATAATAAAAATATTAATACGGGAAAAATAAAATTTCTAATGATAACAATTTTTTTTTTTTGCATAATTTATTAGTCAACTACATAACATATGGCAACTCACAAAAAAGCCAGTCGAATATCATGAAAATAAAAAAAAATTATATTTGTGATATAGTGAGCTGATTACTTTCTAAAAATAACTGGATGATGAGGAATTTTGCACAAATTGTCATTTTTTATTAACTTACTTCCACTAAAGGAGTTATTTAACTTGGAATGAATGCTTTGATTTTGCTAATTCTTCCAAGGAGAACTGAAGCATCAATAAAAATATGAAAATAAAAAACTATATGAAAAATGACAATTTGTGGAAAATCCCTTATTATCAAGCTGTTTTTAGAAAGCAAATTAAATTCAACTTACAATATCGTTGACATCTTTCTGAATTTTCACAGCAAAGGTTTGATCATGAGGGAACAGATTGAACAAAAAATATTGAATAGCCCTGTAAAATAAAATATTCTGTAAAATAAAATTATCTGTAGCTGTAGCACATCACCATGTGGATCTTGTACAACATTTGTATTCATTTGTACAAAAATGGCATGTAACGTATATTCATGAAGATATAAAGGCTTCCTTAAAAACTCATGAAATTTCTGCATGAAAATGGCACAGGCATCACAAAAATATAAACAATTCCATATTAGCATCCCGTCAAAACATAACTGTCAACGGTAAATAAATAAGCGAATAGAATTCCAACAAGAACGAAAAATCATGCGCCAAGCATAGATTATGAAACACTTTCCAACACAGTCAGAAAACTGTAACGAAACTTCACCGTTAAATAAGGTGAAAGAATATATGTAACTAAATAGTTTAGAAAACACATAATATAATAAAAAACACAAATTTCAAAATTGCCTTCCAGTGTCAAAAAAGTAGTCGAATTATTTTGTGCAGCCTTGTATATGATCAATAGATGTGGATATATAGTATGATAAAATTTAGTGCAGTTAGAATAGTCACATTTAGCAATTTTCGCCAATCGATGGAAATGCACTCGAAATCTTTTGTACAGCCGTGTAAATTATCTAAAGACTTTTGTACACACCACTTATTAAGCTAAAAGGCAGCTTAAAACTCATTTGCAGTAATTACCAAATGGAAACGACAATGTTTCTTTTTTTGCGTAGCCCTGTGTATCAATCTATACTAATATAATAAAGTAGTAAATCTTGTTTGTTTGTTTGTAGGGGGTAATCTCTGGAACTACCGAACCGATTTCAAAAGTGATGGTGGCAAATTGATGGTGACAACCCCTGCTCCAACATAGGCTATATTTTATGTCGGTGCCACTAACCCCAGGGGGTGCAGGAGCAAAAAACGTTCTAAAATTGCGATTTTTCAGTTATCACACTGGCTGTCAAGCTCTGAGAGCTTGGCAGCCGGTTCTGTATGTATGTATGTACGTACGTAATGCGATAACTCTTCATAGAAATATCCGTTTTCCTTCAAATTTTGTTTATAGGTTCACTGTGTTAAGGCGCTTCCCTGATTAGTTTTCGGGATTGATTGGTTAAGTATAAAAGGGGGGGAACAAGGGGCTAATTCCCCCCCCCCCTTAATTTATATAAATGGGTTTTTCATGCAGAATTATTCCGTTTCCCTTCAAATTTTGTTTATAGGTTCACTGAGTTAAGGCGCTTCCCTGATTAGTTTACGGGTTTGATTAGTTAAGTATAAAGGGGGGGGGGGGCTAATCCCCCCCTTAATTTATATAAATTGGTTTTTCATGCAGAATTATTCCGTTTTCCTTAAAATGTTGTTCATAGGTTCACTGAGTTAAGGCGCTTCCCTGATTAGTTTTCGGGATTGATTGGTCAAGTATGAAGGGGGGGAACAAGGGTCTAATTCCCCCCCCCCTTAATTTATATAAATGGGTTTTTCATGGAGAATTATTCCGTTTCCCTTCAAATTTTGTTTATAGGTTCACTGAGTTAAGGCGCTTCCCTGATTAGTTTACGGGTTTGATTAGTTAAGTATAAAGGGGGGGGGATTGGGGGGGGGGGCTAATCCCCCCTTAATTTATATAAATGGGTTTTTCATGCAGAATTATTCCGTTTTCCTTCAAATTTTGTTTATAGGTTCATTGGGTTAAGACGCTTCCCTGATTACTTTTCGGGATTGATTGGTTAAGTATAAGGGGGGGGGGAACAAGGGGCTAATTCCCCCCCCCCCTTAATTTATATAAATGGGTTTTTCATGCAGAATTATTCCGTTTTCCTTCAAATTTTGTTTATAGGTTCACTGTGTTAAGGCGCTTCCCTGATTAGTTTTCGGGATTGATTAGTTAATATAAAGGGGGGGGGATCGGGGGGCTAATTCAGGGGTATTGATTGGTCAAGTATAAAGGGGGGGAACAAGGGTCTAATTTCCCCCCCCCCTTAATTTATATAAATGGGTTTTTCATGCAGAATTATTCCGTTTCCCTTCAAATTTTGTTTATAGGTTCACTGAGTTAAGGCGCTTCCCTGATTAGTTTACGGGTTTGATTAGTTAAGTATAAAGGGGGGGATCGGTGGGCTAGTCCCCCCCCCTTAATTTATATAAGTGGGTTTTTCATGCAGAATTATTCCGTTTTCCTTCAAATTTTGCTTATAGGTTCATTGGGTTAAGACGCTTCCCTGATTACTTTTCGGGATTGATTGGTTAAGTATAAAGGGGGGGAACAAGGGGCTAATTCCCCCCCCCCCCTTAATTTATATAAATGGGTTTTTCATGCAGAATTATTCCGTTTTCCTTCAAATTTTGTTTATAGGTTCACTGTGTTAAGGCGCTTCCCTGATTAGTTTTCGGGATTGATTAGTTAATATAAAGGAGGGGGGATCGGGGGGCTAATTCCCCCCTTAATTTATATAAATGGGTTTTTCATGCAGAATTATTCCGTTTTCCTTCAAATTTTGTTTATAGGTTCATTGGGTTAAGACGCTTCCCTGATTACTTTTCGGGATTGATTGGTTAAGTATAAGGGGGGGGGGAACAAGGGGCTAATTCCCCCCCCTTAATTTATATAAATGGGTTTTTCATGCAGAATTATTCCGTTTTCCTTCAAATTTTGTTTATAGGTTCACTGTGTTAAGGCGCTTCCCTGATTAGTTTTCGGGATTGATTAGTTAATATAAAGGGGGGGGAGATCGGGGGGCTAATTCAGGGTTATTGATTGGTCAAGTATAAAGGGGGGGGGGGAACAAGGGTCTAATTCCCCCCCCCCCCCTTAATTTATATAAATGGGTTTTTCATGCAGAATTATTCCGTTTCCCTTCAAATTTTGTTTATAGGTTCACTGAGTTAAGGCGCTTCCCTGATTAGTTTACGGGTTTGATTAGTTAAGTATAAAGGGGGGGGATCGGGGGGGCTAGTCCCCCCCCCCTTAATTTATATAAGTGGGTTTTTCATGCAGAATTATTCCGTTTTCCTTCAAATTTTGTTTATAGGTTCATTGGGTTAAGACGCTTCCCTGATTACTTTTCGGGATTGATTGGTTAAGTATAAAGGGGGGGAACAAGGGGCTAATTCCCCCCCCCCTTAATTTATATAAATGGGTTTTTCATGCAGAATTATTCCGTTTTCCTTCAAATTTTGTTTATAGGTTCACTGTGTTAAGGCGCTTCCCTGATTAGTTTTCGGGATTGATTAGTTAATATAAAGGAGGGGGGATCGGGGGGGCTAATTCCCCCCCTTAATTTATATAAATGGGTTTTTCATGCAGAATTATTCCGTTTTCCTTCAAATTTTGTTTATAGGTTCATTGGGTTAAGACGCTTCCCTGATTACTTTTCGGGATTGATTGGTTAAGTATAAAGGGAGGAACAGGGGGCTAATCCCCCCCTTAATTTATATAAATGGTTTTTTCATGCAGAATTATTCCGTTTTCCTTCAAATTTTGTTTATAGGTTCACTGAGTTAAGGCGCTTCCCTGATTAGTTTTCGGGATTGATTAGTTAAGTATAAAGGGGGGGGATCGGGGGGCTAATCCCCCCTTAATTTATATAAATGGGTTTTTCATGCAGAATTATTCCGTTTTCCTTCAAATTTTGTTTATAGGTTCACTGTGTTAAGGCGCTTCCCTGATTAGTTTTCGGGATTGATTGGTTAAGTATAAAGGGGGGGGGGGAACGGGGGGATAATCCCCTCTTAATTTATATAAATGGGTTTTTCATGCAGAATTATTCTATTTGCTTCAAAATTTGTTTGTAGATTCATTGGGTTAAGACGCTTCCCTGATTAGTTTTCGGGATTGATTGATTAAGTATAAAGGGGGGGAACGGGGGGCTAATACCCCCCTTAATTTATGTAAATGGGTTTTTCATGCAGAATTATCCTATTTCCTTCAAATTTTATTCATAGGTTCACTTTGTTAACGCGCATCTCTGATTAGTTTTCGGGATTGATTGGTTAAGTATAAAGGGGGGGAACAAGGGGCTAATTCCCCCTTATCTATACTAATATATAAAGTAGTAAAGATTGTTTGTTTGTTTGTTTGTTTGTTTGTAGGGGGTAATCTCTGGAACCACTGAAGTGATTTTAAAAGTGATGGTGGCAAATTAATGGTGACAATCCCTGCTCCAACATAGGCTATATTTTAAGTCGGTGCCACCACCCCCAGGGGGGTGCAGGAGCGAAAAATAAGAGAAATGTGAAAATCCATCCGAAGAAGATTGGAAAGGTGTTAAACGGCTTATTCGTTACCTAAATCACAGTACAGATCTAAATTTGGTAATCAGCAACGAACATCCACCAGTGTTAGAAGTATACACCGATGCCGATTGGGCCGGTGATACACAAACCAGAAGATCTACTGCTGGAAATTTATACATATTAGGGAAGAATCCAATACAATGGATAACAAAGCGCCAGTCGTGTATTGCTCAATCATCAGCAGAAGCTGAGTTTGTAGCAGCTGCAACAGCCATTCAAGAACTTGCATGGTTATTAAGATTGTTAGAAAACTTAAATTTAACCCAATCTCTTCCCATTACTGTCTATGAAGACAACATCTCGTGCATTAAGATGATTGAATCGGACAAATATACAAATCAAACCAAGCATATAGATTTGAAATTCCATTCAATCAAACATATGAAGGAAAATGGAACAACAGAAATGTGTTACTGCGCAAGCAAATCGATGATTGCCGACGTGTTTACCAAACCGGAACCCAAATCTGTATTTCAAGGAAACAGGGACAAACTGAAAATGCAAAGTGATCTTCATTAGTGGCTTAAGGGGGGGGGGGGGGGCTTCGTTGCACGTGTAATAAGCCTCCTAAGTTCAAACAAAAATAAAGAGAAAAAAAAAGAACACTTCATCTAAAACTTACATCTGGACTGGATAACTGACAGTAGTGATGCGAATTTATTGCCTATTTTGAAATACTGTTATCTTGACTTTTTAAAGAGACTTCCTGTGTTTTATGAACACTTGATTTGACTTTAACGATACAAAATTAGCCATTAAGATAATGATGTTTATTAGGTATTTAACCAACTAAATGTAACCTACTTTTTTGAGCAAAGGACGTGTATAATTCGTTTATATGTTTTTTGCTTCAGTTCTTGCCTCGCCACCCGTCTAACGCCCGTATTCACCAAAACTGGTTTAAACCGCGGATCACAGAACTCTCGGTTCAGTGTTAAAATCGCTTAACTCTGGGTTAAAAATATTTCGTATTCTCCAACCTCGGATTAGCCGACCCGAGTGTTAACCCAGCGAATTTGTAAGAAGCGTTCTGATTGGTTGAAAAGAGGGCAAGTAGGATCAGGAATGTAAACAAGTGTTATGTCTTGATTTTGATTTTCTCGTCGATGTAATGCAGAAATATGTTCCAAGTAAGTAAACATTTTTATTTGCTTTATAATAATGTCATCATAGGTTGTATTATGGTTACATTGTCTCAAGGTTAGAGTTATTACAGATGTTTTCACGATTTCTTTTATGTTCTTGTTATTTTAAAACGTAGTTTGGTTATTCAGACCATAATAAAATCCAAAAATATTACAGTATATTATTTCCGTTGAGATTTTCTATTTTTAATTTTGTCAGGCTATATGTAATAGGTGTTTAAAAATTTATAATACCTGCATATTTACATCAGACAGTAATTTTAAGTATCACAAGTTGATAAATGTAATTCTTGCAGATTTTTTTTTTTTTTTTTTTTTTTTTTTTTTTAAATAAGATCCTAAATTTTATTGAATATAATAGTTGTGATTATTCACGTTAAGGAAAAAAAATCTTTATACAAATGAATTGATCATTGATAAATCATATTCTTGTATAATTATTTAATAAAACAAAAAATAGTGATTGACTGTATGAATTCTTATCTATCTTAATATAAGTAAACAATAACTTTGAATCAGTTTGTTTATTGATAATACAAATCAAACAATTCCTTGAAGAATGTGTACTTTACTCAGATAAGAAAGTATCCTGCTGCATTTTAGAGATGGTTATGTTCTGATAAATATTAATGAAGCAATTCAGATTTCTACACTTTTTCAACCAAAAAAATAGGAATACTAACAAAACTTACGCAATTTTCCAGCAATAATTTTGTAAATTGATAGTATGTTCTGCACCCCCCCCCCCTTTAACAAAAAGGCTATTATTATTGTGTGAGCTTGGTTACAATTAACCTGATTATTTTCAAGATTTGTGATAGTAATAGTGCAATGCACCTCCAAGTACTAACTGATAAAAAAAGTAAAATAAAGCCACTATTATTTCTTCATTTGTAAAAATTTTTAGGTAAGACTTCAAAACTATTTTTATGACTTACAAGGAAAGTATTTTTCATTCATGCACATTAATATTTTAACATTTTTTGAGTTTTCCAAAATGTAAATATCTTTTATGGAATTTTAATTTAATGAAAACTGCTTTAGAGACTGTGGTAGCGTGAGACGTTGTATATATAATTAATAAATTCCATTTATCGTTTGTAACGAAAAAAACTTTATTTTAAATTAACACATTAAAAAAAAAAAGTAAAAATGAAAAAATATGATTATTCGTCTCCATGCTGTGAAATTACAATTTCAGACGAACTTCCATTCTCACCTCCGCTCAAAGTCGAACCTCATTCTAGCGTATTCCAAATTCAACTGATTCAACATTCAACTCCTTCCACCTTCAACTGCCGTCAGCAATTTCACTTCCCAGGGGCTTTCCTTGCATTCCCGGAATTTTCCAGAAAACATTGCATTTCGTAGGGGCCCAGTTCTTTGTATCCACAAGAACAATACTTTACAATTCTTATCTACTCATTCAGAGAGCCTTCAATGCCTTCAATACAACAAATACATTCCAAGGAGATTATCCCCTTTCCACAAGTGACCCCCAGCTGACCACGTCAACCTGTCACCCTTCTCTATAGCACTATCTCACTTGAATAGTGACAATTCACAAAAGGTCTTTCATTCCTAAGGGATCTAAGGGATTATCTTTATCTTCCAGGTATGTGAGCATGTGAAATTTCAACATGTCACAACTCCTCCCCCCTAAGGAAAAATTTCTGCAGGAAATTTGGCATATAAAACAATACAATAAGCTCCTTCAATCAACTTCTAAAGAGGTCATCAAAGTATAAAGGAATTTAGAATAACACATGAAAAATCCCTATAGAATACAAACACATTCCCATACTCAGTATTTGATAGACCACACTGTCAATAGGATTTACTATACTCCCTCACCTACAATACCTAAGTATAATTCCAGGAATAATTTATACAATTGATGCCCTAAGAAACAATTTTGAAATACTTCATATACCTATAATACCAAATACAGATTACACTTTACATGATTCTAACAAAAAAAAATAATAATAAAAAAAAAATGAATAAATCTATTTACAACACAATGCCTAAAACAATTCTCTTAAAAACTTGCTTAAAAGCCTAAATTTAGACGCGTCTACAAACAAAAAGAACGCATACTAAATTATGCAATTATTGAATTAATGAAGTTTTACCATTGCAAAAATATTAAGCATTAAATGATAAATAAACCCAATATAGATATTACAATAATGAGTACACCCAAATTTAGAATAAAACAATTTACTCTGTTATTTACCTTCATCCAAGAGTTATTTTTTCTGGCCTTAGTCATAGGTGAACTCAATTTCTTCCTAATTCTATCTCTAACATGCTCAACTCCCATACTACCAACAAAATACCTGGGTATATTTACATCATGTTCAGATTTCTTTCCCCGAAATTGACCTATACCTGACCTTTTATCACCATCCGTTTTAGACACATCTTCTTTTGTATCGATCAATTTAGACCCTTTTTCCAAATACCTATCAGTCACGTCTTCCAATGAATTTACCTCTATCTCATTAACAGACTTATTATCCCTTTCACAGATTTCATTTACAACTATTTTTCTAACAAATTTTTGCTCATGATCGTTACACAACCTGAAGGTTCCCTGCCCATTTAATTCTCTCTGATTTTCCACCTGTTTACACACTGAATTTTGCTTATCGATATTTCCTAACTTTAACAAATCATAAACAGCTGGTGTTATAAGGGGCGGAGAATTTAGTTTTCTCACAACTGCAACCACCACATTTTTTTCCACATACTCTTTTTCACCTTCCATCAAAGCAACCGGCACTGACACCAAATCCGCTTTTTGTCTATTTCCTAGGGCCGGTATAAGAAAGACCTTTCCCACTTTCTTAGCACTCCACGGAATGTCATTAGCATCAAAAACCGCAATTTGCGCACCTGTGTCCTTAATCGCTTTTACTTTCTTACCATTCACGCATAAATCAACCATAATCAACTCGGTTTCCACACCTTCCCTATTATTTTCACTTTTCCCATCACTAGTAATGATCCAAGCTATGCTTTTATCTTCATAATTAATTTTACTTTTTAACAATTCCGGACAATTTGGACGGATGTGGCCCACTGCCAAACAATTATAACATTTGACTTGTCTTTGCTTTTCGAAAGCATTGTCCTTCTTAAATTGATCAAATTTCCCACACTCTTTCGTATTCTCAAATTCCGATTTTGGTTTAATTTCCTTTCTACTTTTAGAATTAAAGTTATCTTTTTGATTATCCTGAAAAGATTTATTGTCCCAAGGTTTTCTATCCGACCTCTTAAATTCTCTTCTTATACTTTCAAATTTATCCGATTTTTCCGCGAGTTTAGAAGCAATCTTTATTTCCTCCCAATCATCCATAAATTTTTCTTTTATCTCAAAACGGACACGTTTTTTTAATTGTTCCGTTAGCATTAGTTCTTTTAGTGAATCAAAATCCCTCACTTCTAATGACTCTAACCAATTATCAAGATAACCCCTTAACTCATAAATCAGATCTACCCATAATTCACCAGATTTTCTTTGATGAGTTTCAAATGTTTGTTTTAAGGCGCCTGTACTTAGCCTAAACCTATCTAACAAAACTTTCTTTATATGTTGAAAATCATCACATTTGTCTGCTGGTTGTTTTACTATAATTTCGGCAATATCAGAAGGTAACAAAGGAATTAATTGACTAACCAAATCTTCCTGAGAAATTTTAGCTTTCTCGGCTTGCCTTTCAAAAATCATAAAGAAAAGAGTCATATCAATTAATTTAGAATCAAAGCGCGGAACTAAATCCTTTATTTCCCTTAGGAGTTCTATGAAAATCTACATTTGATTCATTAGATGAGACGTTAACAATATCCGCAGAATTTTGAATACGCAATTTTTCTAATTCAAATTGCTGTTGTTTCTCAAGTTTTTGTAATTCAAGTTGTTGTTGTTTTTCATATTTATCTGCCTCAAGTTGTTGTTGTTTTTCAAATTTATCTGCCTCAAGTTGTTGCTGCTTTTCAGGTTTATCTGCCTCAAGTTGCTTTTCAAGTTTATCTAATTCAAATTTCCTAAGTTTATCTTTTTCCTCTTGCGCAATCCTATCTAATTCAATTTGCCTCTCTCTTTCTTTACGATCTTTTTCAATTTGTCTCGCTTGTTCTTTACGATCTTTTTCAATTTGTTTTTCCTGTTCTTTCCGCTCTGCCTCCTGTTCAAGAATATATTGCAAGCGAAGTTTTGCGTAACTTTCTTTATAATCCTCAGCACTAACGATAGCCTGAATTATAGCTTGATTTTTACACGTTTTTGACACACTGGTCTCAAATTCCTCTGCTAATAATAGCAAGACGTTTTTATTATATTTTACTAAATAGTCTGCCATATTTTCCCCCAAAATATAATAAATTTCAAAATATCAGATATATACAATTTACAATAATACAATAAATACAGAAATAGAATTTTCTTCCCTATACGTATAATAATGTATTCAAAAACGACACAATTTCAATATAGCAAATTCTCATGCAACAGTGACGTCTTTCAAACTGAGTATATCCCCCAAAATAAATTTTATACCCAACAGTACAGTATAACATCAATTTATTTTGAAACATTAATCATAATCATCCACAGTATACCCATAAAATTAAGCTATAACTTTATTACTGTAAGAAATAAAATGTATGTAAACAAAACTCTTATTTCCAAAAGTTTTATACAAAATTATGATTAATACTCTCAATTAATGAATAACAATTTACTATACCCCAAGTAAATTTTAACATATACATAAGTATATAATTTTCTTAACCCAATATTATACCAAACAGATACCAGAAAATCAACAAACATAAAAATTCTAACTAAAATTTAAATACCAAATTAATAGCTTCCCTAGAATTCTTAAATTTCACATACAGTTTTGTTCCCCAAAATTAAAATTTATACACAAAATTCAATTTAAAACAGACCTCTATAGAAGATTTCATAAAAGAGCTTACCTCCAGATGCAGATATTTCCTCCACACTGATACCAGGCTTCCAAGCACTTTTAAAGATGACACGCACACAGATTTTTGAAGATTTGAAAACACTCAATTTACTGCTGAGGCACTAATTGCACCTTAGATCCGTATGTAGACAACTTAGACGGTACACTGCATATCTTCATTCCACTGATATAATTTGAAGCACACACAAATAGCACCAAGTCTATAGTTGACTGTCCATACACTACACAGCTTTTGTCGATAAAGTTCTTTTACCAGTTCTCTACTTGCTAGAACTCCGAGAAAAAACCACGACTCCAATTAGACTTCACGAATCCACAACTCTGCTTGTCCGTTTTCCACTGGCTCATCATCTGTTTAATCAGGTTAACATAGATCCGTAATCTAATTTATTCTAGATTACATATCCCATTTGCTGCCACCAATTAATTATATATACTATTGCTGTGGTAGCGTGAGACGTTGTATATATAATTAATAAATTCCATTTATCGTTTGTAACGAAAAAAACTTTATTTTAAATTAACACATTAAAAAAAAAAAAAAAGTAAAAATGAAAAAATATGATTATTCGTCTCCATGCTGTGAAATTACAATTTCAGACGAACTTCCATTCTCACCTCCGCTCAAAGTCGAACCTCACTCTAGCGTATTCCAAATTCAACTGATTCAACATTCAACTCCTTCCACCTTCAACTGCCGTCAGCAATTTCACTTCCCAGGGGCTTTCCTTGCATTCCCGGAATTTTCCAGAAAACATTGCATTTCGTAGGGGCCCAGTTCTTTGTATCCACAAGAACAATACTTTACAATTCTTATCTACTCATTCAGAGAGCCTTCAATGCCTTCAATACAACAAATACATTCCAAGGAGATTATCCCCTTTCCACAAGTGACCCCCAGCTGACCACGTCAACCTGTCACCCTTCTCTATAGCACTATCTCACTTGAATAGTGACAATTCACAAAAGGTCTTTCATTCCTAAGGGATCTAAGGGATTATCTTTATCTTCCAGGTATGTGAGCATGTGAAATTTCAACATGTCACAAGACCTTCAAATTATCATCATTTTGAGATCTCATGTTGATATTTTAAGTATATTTATTTATTGATTGTTTTTAAACATTTATAAAATGCTTCTATTTTAAATTTACGTAATTAAAACTTATTGAATATTTTCTTTTTACAGAAACAGTTTTTTAACTGGACTTTTATTGGTTGAACGAGTATTGCTTGCTGTATATGTGTTAATTTGCATTATATACGCAGGCAATACTCTTTCAAACATTGCTGATGAACAAGGATGACAGCAATGGTAGTGCGAGCAGTGTCCTGGTGTCTGCTATCGACATGATGGTACTTCACTACTCACAGTTATCGTTAAAGACATACCAGTGATCAATGATGAATGAACATTTTGCATCAAGTCAATTGAGGTAATCAAAAACATTATCTTTCCATTTTATTTCAGTTTTAATAAATTTAAATTGCTTAATCATATAGTATGTTTGTGTAATGGTAAATATTTGTATGTGAATATAGAAATTTCATTAATTTTTTGTTATCTCTCATGATTTAAAAAAAAATTATTATTCTCAAGAGACTTAAAATAATTTAACATTAAGAGAAAAAAGAAACTTTTTTACTAACAGGCTATTCACACTAACTGTAAAAGGGGGGGGGGGATGGTGCTCTTTTCCTTATGTAACATTTCTTCTAATTCATTCCCTTTTTATGTTCATGTGCAGTGATACCTCGGCTAATGATCGCTTTGTTTTTCTGACTTGGCTAAGGAACATTGATTTGGCTTATAATTTATATATATATATATATATATATACATAATGTAACATAATGTAGCACTACATTTTAATTGAATGAAATATCAGTTTTGGTAAATGAACATTTTGGCTTACAAA
Organism: Maratus michaelseni; assembly: GCA_963931845.1. NCBI lineage: Eukaryota > Metazoa > Arthropoda > Arachnida > Araneae > Salticidae > Maratus > Maratus michaelseni. The sequence goes on from OZ007587.1 coordinate 286,524,076, forward strand.
TGCAATTCTAGAATGAATTATGTTCATTAGCCGAGGTAACACTCTATTTTAAAATTATCTTAAACGGGGTGTTCAACGGGACAGCTCCCCTTGATAATTTTATTTTAGTTCCTAATTATTTTAAATACCGATAATAATAATAAAAAAAGAAAACTGCCCAGTTAAACTGACGGCATTGAGCTCACAGGCTATTCACACTAACTGTAAATTATATTCTTATTTCAAAGAATTTGAAATAAGCCCTCGAAAAATGAAGAAATCGACAATATATTAAGAGGGGGGAACCATCCCCCGTTTCTCCTTCTTATAATTAACCAATGAACCCATAAAACTAATCAGAGAAGCGCCTTACCACAATGAACCTATATACAAAATTAGAAAAAATCGGATAATTCTGCATGAAAAATCCATTTATCTAAATTAAGGAGGGGGGTTAGCCCCCCGTCCCCCCTTTATACTTAACCAAAGAACCCCCAAAACTAATCAGAGAAGCGCCTTATCACAATGAACATATATATAAAATTTGAAGAAAATCGGATAATTCTGCTTAAAAAACCCATTTATCTATATCAAGGGGGGTTATTCCCCCCCCGTTCCCCCCTTTATACATTACCAGTGAACCCCCAAAACTAATCAGGGAAGTGCCTTACCACAATGAGCCTATATACAAAATTTGGAGTAAATTGGATAATTCTGGATGAAAAACCCATTTATCAAAATTAAGGGGGGGGGGGTAGCCCCCGTTTCCCTCCTTTACACTTCACCAATGAACCCCCAAAACTAATTAGGGAAGCCCCTTACCACAATGAGCCCATATAGAAAGTTTGAAGAAAATCGGATAACTCTGCATGAAAAAAATCATTTATCTAAAATAAGGGGGGAGGATTAACCCCCCCCCGTTACCCCCTTTATACTTAACCTATGAACCCCCAAAACTAATCAGGAAAGAACCTTATCACAATGAACCTATATACAAAATTTGAAGAAAATCGGATAACTCTGCATGAAAAAAATAATTTATCTAAAATAAGGGGGGAGGATTAACCTCCCCCCCCGTTACCCCCTTTATACTTAACCTATGAACCCCCAAAACAAATCAGGAAAGAACCTTATCACAATGAACCTATATACAAAATTTGAAGAAAATTGGATAATTCTGCATGAAAAACCATTTATCTTAATTAAGGGGGGTTTGCCCCCCCCCGTTCCCCACTTTATAGTTAAACAATCAATCCCCAAAACTAATCAGGGAAGCGCCTTATCACAAGGAACCTATAAACAAAATTGGAAGAAAATCGGATAACTCTGCATGAAAAATTCATTTATCTAAATTAAGGGGGAGGATTCCCCCCCCCGTTAGCCCCTTTATACTTAACCTATGAACCCCCAAAACTAATCAGGAAAGAACCTTATCACAATGAACCTATATACAAAATTTGAAGAAAATTGAACAATTCTGCATGAAAAAACCATTTATCTTAATTAAGGGGGGTTTGCCCCCCCCCCCCGTTCCCCACTTTATAGTTAAACAATCAATCCCCAAAACTAATCAGGGAAGCGCCTTATCACAAGGAACCTATAAACAAAATTGGAAGCAAAACGGTTATTTCTGTCAAGAGTTATCGCGTTACGTACGTACATACATACATACAGAACGGGCGGGCACATAAGCTCTCAGGCTTTGATAGCCTGTGAGCTAAAAATAATATATATAAGATTAATATTCCTTCACTGTTAGCCTTCTGTAGTGGTTTTATGTTCATATATTTAAAATTTGTCTTGCATGGGATTATAACAAACATTTTTTAGTTTAACCTATTTCATATCGGTCACAGATGCACCAAGGTTTCGTTTGATACAAAAATGTCAATTTTTTGCTTGATGTTACCATACTAAACAAAAAAAAAATACATGAAACAAAAAACTTGGCGACCTGTAGTTTTATAATAAAAATAAATGTGTGTGTAAATAAATAAAATATAAAAATAACTGATAAATGAAAATAATGTGTGTGTGTTAAATAAAAATAATGTGTGTGTTAAATAAAATTAATGTGTGTGTTAAATAAAAATATGGAGCAATAAAATAAAACAGCGCCAATCCTGGTGTGTCTGCGACATCTGTTCCTTCATGTCTATATTCTCAATTTTCAGAATTGCTAGTACATAAGAAAAACCAACGTTTCTCTGAATTTTCAGTCTGGTGATTAATTGAGAATGGTGTTTTTCTGCAGTTAAAAAAACAATTCACCAAGCCTAGGCTGCGAACCCACTGGCCCATCAAGTTTCAAGTCTAGCCTCTTCTGTAAATTTTGTTCTAGTGATATTCATGCCATGTGAAAAAAGCAAAAATTTGTTGTAAATAAATTTTGATCATTATAATGCTTTTGCTGAAGCAGAAAGGCAAAAGTATTAATTCATGTGAAATTGTAGCTTTTTTTCCTGATCTATTTATCACTGGTAATTTATAGTAAAAAATATTGGTAATTTTATGTTAGCTAAGCACGGGTGATAAATCGCCATCATTTATACTGCATTTAAAATATAAACCTTTCACTCATTTTATTTCAAATTTATACATTAAAGGCACATACATTTAAAATACATGTCTTTAACACATTTCATTTAAAAAAAAAAAAAAAAAAAAAAAAAAAAAAGGGTAAAAGAAATAATATCATAAATAAAAAAAATTTATGAAAACATCGAATCATTGTTTCTACTTTACACATACAAAAAATAGAAGCTGCTATTGGCGAGAAGGAAAAAAAATGCTATTGGCGAGATTTGCACTCGGCTAACATAAAAGTACCAGAATGTTTTTTCTGATGTCAATGCTCACATTCTATTATACATACCCCTTTATAATCTTTTACACATGAAAAGAAAAAGAATAATTTATAACTATCATTGCGAGCTGCCCCTTAATACAAAACTGGCTCTAGTTTGTGCCAAAACTTAGAGCCAGCCTAGGCTGTAATGAAATTTTGTTAGAATCATTTTAAATGATCACATTAATTGAATTTTCATGCATAAAGATTTTCTCGAGAAATGCCAACATTTCATTTTAACAGAATTTTCAGCTTTGCTCAAGGAATAGATATATACTTGTATATTTCCATTACATGTTAGTTATTCTTTTTTTATTAGCATCATCCTTTATTTTGTAAATGTAATAAATATATTATTCATTTAATAATGAAAAAATTATATATATACCCCTAAATATTTTATACATAAATTAAGTTTTTCTAAATTATGTTTGAATTGTTACAAGTTTTTCTTGTATCTTCCATTACAACAAAATTCTATGCACTAATTTCCAACATATAGTAGCATTCGTCACATAATAAAAATATTCTGAGGCTGGAGACATTCTTTTAAAATTTCTGAAATTAGCTTTGAATATGCACAGTGATGTTTGCCATTAATTTTGAAATATTCTCACTGAACTAGTAATAGTCATGAACTTTGTGTATCTCCATTTCTGATTTAAAAAGCAAGCATAATTTATTTATTGAAAATAATTTTATAATTTATATACATAAAGCTTTCTAGAGAGTCACCTTATGTACCAATGAATAAAACAACATTTTTGATAAAGCTCTTAGATATTTACTTCGGGTTTCCTATTCTACCCTAAGCATGGCATTATAAACAAAACATTGTGTATTTGTATCCTTCATTACAATTTTATTAAGGAAATTATCCCCTTAAACTTTAGAAAAGAAATTAAGTATCAAAGTAATGAGAAGACTATATGACATCCAATATATAAATCTTAAAAGTAATGAAATAGGAATTATGTGTATTAATATAAAAAAAATATTGAAGCATTTACACTCAAAAAGTAAAATTTTTTGTAGAACGACCCAATAGGAAAATCAAAAATGTTGTTTTATTCATTGGTAAGTAAGGTGACGCTAAAAAATATTTTTCCTGCCAAACAAATGCAAAATTTTTCTGACTCATTTTTAAATATAAAAGTATGCAATTGGTAGGCATAACAATTTCAGTGATTTGAAATTTAATAGCATTTTTTCCTTTTTTAATAAATAGATTGCATCTTGAGTTTTAAGAGACTGTCCCATGACCACTCTTCTCAGGCTGTTGTGTCTAGAAATTGGGTTTAAAACACCAAATTTGACAGCATTTTCTGCAAGATCTTTGCATTTTTCAAAAAACTGAAAATGCTATTCAATTACATACTTTATGAATAAGAGCACCTCCAAATATCCTACATCTGAATAAAAATAACTTTGTGAATGTGTCAGAAAGTAGCTACTTTGGATTTGAGTTTTTAAAGAGTAATATTACAAATATCATGCATTTCCTTATGAAAATGACTTTGTGAGGGTTTTAAAAAATGCTCCGTTGTTGAAAAATAAAAGAACTATTAATGTATATATGCATTTTAAAAACACATTATTCCTTAGAAATTTTCTTCATTCTGAAAGGCGTCATGACCCCTGTGACTAAGACTCCCCCCCCCCCCCCCCAAAAAAAAAAAAAAAAAAAAAAAAAAAAAAAAAAAAAAAAAAATTCTGCTTTGACATTTTCTCCTGAACACAAAAAGTTTAAAATCTCTAAAACGGTTTAACTTAACAAAAAAAAAAAAATTGTAATGATAAATAATAGATCAGTAAAAATATACAAGTGATTCAGTCATCTAAATCCTTCATTCAAATTTTCATTTCACTTTTTTTCTCATCAACAAGGGGAACCAAAACAAAAAATTTCATTCCTTTTTGAATTTGGCTGTTCTCACTCCTGAGTTTGAAGACCATTTATGTAGAAATATTTTTAAATTTTAATTATATAGAAGTCTGTCACATGATAATTTTCTGTTATAAAGAAAACTATTTTCTCAGAGATGTTTAATGTCATTAAGTTTTTTTTTTATTTTACTAAATTTACATTTTAATTATTTAAAAATAAAATTTTTGTTATTTGCAATGCCACTGCAAGTATGCTTGACACATGGAGAAAAAAATTGAATTATTTTTTTTTAATTTAACACCAGTGCATTATTAGGGATAACTGATGGTGCCGATAAAGTGTCTGATATTAAGGCATTGCTCATATCATGGCATGCTGCTATGGCTTTGGTTTTAATTTAACATATTAAAAATTAAGCATTGATTCTACTTCATAGTTTTATTAGTGTATTTCAAGTACAATTTTTTATGCATCAGTACTCTAAAATTTATTTAAGTAAGGAGGCAACAACACTAGTGAAATTCTATTAATAACAGCTGATATTGAAGTACCCCTTTCTATAGGAATTACTGAAGCGACTTCAATAACTTTTTATAGTAGTTTTGGCAGTAGCAAAATTATAAATTGATCGCTTGGCAAGAAATAAAAATTAAAAAGGGCAATAGATATGTAATTTTGCAAACAAAACCATTTCTAGATTTAAAAAAAATTAACATTAGTAAAAAATAATTTATTGCAAGAACAACATGATCAAAATATTGATAATTATAATGTCAAAAAATTATTAGAATCGTTTCAGTAGTTCCCAAGATAAATGTACATCAACTTCAATCATTTTCCATAGGGTTTTACAACTGTGGTTGTCCCGTTAAATCTTGATAACTTAAATTTGTTTCTCTTCCTCTAACATTAAGGGTATCGAGGTTTAACTGTATATTGAAAAAAAACTATAAAGATTTTTAAAATCAAGAATATGTTTTTTAAAACAAACTTTGTTATCGATGTAGTATGCGATCTGACGCTGCTAATCATTATAAATAACTTGTATGAAAAATTTAATAAGAGGTGTGTAAATAATATAATGTAAACAGAAATAAATCAATAATTGCCAAGTTGCGGTAACAGGAAAAAAAGTAATCGGAAAAAAAGTAAACGGAAAAAAAGTAACTGAGTCAACAAAAGCGGAAAAAAAGTAATCGGAAAAAAAGTAATCGGAAAAAAAGTAATCGGAAAAAAAGTAAACGGAAAAAAAGTAACAAGGTATTGATAAATATTGAACTTATTGATAAATAAGTGTTAAAAGATAACGAAGTAACATATGTCTGATTTATATAATTCCCGTAGGCGGATATTTGCGAATGCTATTAAGAATTGAGTAAAATCACCCCCTGAAAAATGCCCCATCCGTAAAAAGCTCCCTGATAATAAAAAAGGGGGGGTGGGGGGGATAGGCTTCACGTTAAGATGGGAAAATACCACACATTTATGAATAACACGTGTTTGAGTAAGCCAATTATAATTTCGGGTAAAGCACGTGCTACCACGTGTATTTACTAACCACGTGTACTAGGAACAATCAGAGCATTATATACATCATATATTCTAATACGAGAGCAAATCTTGTGTGTGTGTGTGTGGGGGGGGTTATATATATATATATATATATATATATACAAATTTTATTTTAAAAACAGCTCTCAGACGGGGGACATAAAACTTGAAAAATAATCATAAAAGCATCCGAATGAAGTTATCATAAAATTCTGAATATTTTATAGATAAATTTTAATTAAAAAAATTTAAATTACTATTATATTTAGTTGCAGAAGTTTTTTTTAATCTGAAAACTTACTCAATAAATAAAAACTACAATTAGATCCTATGTTCCATCTGTATAACATATTTAGATTTCAAGACACAAATTCATTTTGAAAGCTTTACGCTATAAAACCTGGAGAAAATGTAAATTAATTTTTATTTTTATTTTTTATTCTTTTTTTTTTAAATAAAAAAGTTATTTGAAATAAAAAATGGGAATCAGAAAAAAGATACAATTTAATATATTTACTTACATACAGTTAAGATGTATATTTAACACCTAATTAGTTTTGAAACTTGAATGAACTTTTCCTAGTGTTATTAAAAAAGAATAGATATATATTTTTAAGGAGAGCTAACGCTTTCTATTAACTAGCTCTTACAATTATCATCTTATTTATATAAAAAAAATGTCCATATGATAATCTTAATTGTAACCAAATTAACACATGCGTTAAAAAATGTATAAAAAAAATCATATAATCTTAGAAAATAGTAAAAAAAAAAAAAAAAAAAAAAAAAAATTATAACAGGACGGTTGGGTGGGTAGATGTTAGATTGAGATGGTGTGTGGTGGAGTTGTACGGAAAAAACGCATGGTTAATTTATATTATTTAAAAAAAAGGGGGGGGGTTGTTTTACACAATTGTTTGATATTACACATTTTATAATGGACTGTGATGTGATATTTTCATATGTATATTAATTTAGTTATATTTACATATTCATTATTTAATTAATATTAATTTTAAATTCTTTGTATCTAAATTCCAATATTTAGTATTTTATTTTAATTTAATTTATGTGATGTTGCATTTTTGGCACAGTTATTTAATAGTTTTTGTCATTTAATGGTACATATATTTTATGTTGCTTTACTTATTAATTTTTCCATCTTACAACTTATTTTTAACATAGAATTATTCATTAATACATCCATTACTTTAATGTAATTAGATATTCTATTTATTAATTAATTTCATTTATTTATTATTTAACTAATTGCTATCATTTCCGATAGTAATTTGGTTTAATTATTAAACATTAATTTTCATCCAATACTTTTTATTCAGATTATATTCACTTTTACCAACATAGATGGCAGCACTAATGTTCCTTTTTGCTTTACAATATTCATATTATTCTAACATCTTTTCTGGCAACATAGTAAATCATTTTCTAATTCTAAATTTGGCAACATGTAATGATTTATTGCAATCCATTCCCTTGTTTTGGTTGTGTTTCATGTGTGGTTCATGTGGTGCACAGGTATCTTTTTTAATCATAATGGATGTTATACTTTCTGACTCTATTTCATGTTTTCTCTGTATATTATAGGTATGGCTTCTTTCCTTTTTAATATTGTATTTATTTTTTTCACAGGTTTGATTCAATGTTTATGAGCAGGTAGTCCCCAAATCATATTCTTTAGCAATGTATGACTAATATGATGATGAAACCTCTCATTTCATTTTATTTGTGGTATTTGGGCATTTGGGACTTGATAATTCTGTCTAAATTCCACAAATTTCATTTCATTTCATTCATTTAATTCCATTTATTCAATTTTTAATTTAATTTCTTATTCTTTTAATATGTTTTTGTTTCCATATTCAGTGTGTTGGGGAATCTTTCATTTACAACTAATTATTACATACTTATTCATTAATTCATTGTTTAAGTTGGTGTTATGGTAATGTTTCATTTATGGTTATATATATATATAATATATATAATTTTTAAATGATATTGAGTTATTAAGTTCTTTCCACACAGTCACTTTGAATTATTGATATATTTTTGTATGTGAATTTTTAATTTTAGTGACAGATCGGTTAATTCTCTTACAGATTATATTTTCGAAGTCAATGTTTTCATGTTAAACAAAATTAAATTTATGTTCTGAAACTGTTAAAAACATTGTTGCTTAAAGAGGAATATAGAGCAAGAAAACGAATCACAAAATCATCCGAATCAAATTGTTGCGAAATTCTGAATATTTTATAAATGATTTTCAATATTTCCTATGGGAATGGATTTTTTCTAAGTATTTCCTCATGAAAACTTGTTCAAAATACAAAAACTGTATTTATATGTATTTACTGTGTTCCATCTAAATAACATATTTAAATTTCAGGACACACAGCCATTTTCAAAATGCAACACAAACAAAGAATCCAAATCGGTTTACTTAATCATATATGAACTGGGAAAATTAAAAAAGTCTTATTGAATAAGATTCTAAATAAAGAATCAAAATAATGTGGAACTAAATAAAGATAATTGAAAAAAGAAAAAAAAGAGTGGTGGTGGTGTTGTGTGTGTGTGTGTATGGGGGGGGGGGAGAATTGGGTAGATAAGAACCATGTTTGGCCCATGGCAGAGAAAAATATTTTGTTTTCATTTTTGTAATAAAATTTAGGATTAAATTGGTTCTTTTTGTATAACTGCTTAAGTGTGCTCTGTACAAGATAAAAATAAAAGTTCTTTAGCAAATTTTAATATACTCTTAACATTTTTACAAAAAAAAAAAATCTTTTTTATTTTTTTTTATTTATTTATTTATTTTAATAAGAAGGTTTCATAACACCAGCATGGTTTTTATGGATGTTAATATTTGAATAAAAATATAATACATTCAGAAAAAGAATGAAAACTTGATTTTTCATTATTATTATTATTAAACTATTCTATTCAAAATGTTAAAATAAGTTAAAGCATACTTAAATGATAGAAACTTGTACTTTCTACTAAGAAAATGAACTGCAAAATGAATTTATGCAGTTAAAATTTTCAATAGCGGATACCTCGGGGCTGCTGGGTTTGTTCTCTATATACCTCCATTTAGCGAACTATAAATCAGGTTTGGGTTGCTTCCAGAAGCAAGACCTGATTATTGCACGGGCAAACTCTTCCACGGCTTTGACCCCCTCCCCTCTCAATTTAGGTGCTTCCCAAATTTGACATTTCTTTCAATATTTTAAACTTATAGAGTAGGATAAGATTAAAAACAAAATATATATATTTATCTAAAAACAGTGAAACCTTTCAATAGCGGACATTTCGAGACTACAAAATTTTTTTACTATTCGGAGGTGTCCACATTTCTGATGTAAAAATATTCAAACATGTATGTGTTGTGTATTGAAAAGGTGGATTTTCGCTAAATAGAGGTATCCGCTTTTACCTCTAAAACCGGACACTTCCGAATAGCGGGAAAATTCTGTGCTCCCGAAGTATCCCCTATTGAGAGATTTTACTGTTTTTAGATAAATATAATTTTTGTTTTCAATCTTATCTTACTGTAAAAGCTCAAAACCTTGAATATAATCAGTACAATGCCGAAAGAGATTTAAAATATCAGCTTTACGAAAATTGCATTCTAAATTTTGGGCACCATAAAATCGGGGGGGGGGGGGGGCGAGGCCATGGGCCCATGCTTTTATCAGGTTCTTGTTCTTCTTAAAAAATTACCAGCCCTGCTTTGTGATCATATATAGTCCCATTTATTGAGGATGCAATGTGGTCAAATATGGCTGCATTTAATGCTTAAAAAAATTGTGGTCAGAAATTACTAATTATTGCCGACAGATCAGAGCACGGAAATGGCCGCAATTCAGGAGTTTCAAATGTCTTAAATTCAGACACAAATAAGTGTCTTAAAAAATTAAGACACTTTAAAGTGTCTCTTTTTTTAACCATCCGTTTCAGACACTTAAGTGTCTGAATTTAAGACATTTCAGTTTACAGTGCAGTTTTAACAACTTTATACCTGGTTAAAAATTATTTTTATTAATACTTAAAATTATCCCAGTGTTTTGAAATATATCTAAGATTTGAGAATCATGATTCATGATAAAATTAACTTGACCCGCGTAAACCCAAAATAACCCACTAATAGAAAGTTCTCAAATATGTGACCCAGTCCAATAGTCTTCTCGTGCCCGAAAATGTTAGTAAAAGTTTAGTCAAAATCGTTTGAACCGTATTTTAGATACAATTAGCTTGATCCTGACAGATTGTGACCCAAATGACCCACTAATCGAATTTCCTCAAACATGTGACTCAGCCCAACGGTTTTCTGGTGCCTCAAAACTGTAGGATACAAAATTTCGTCAAAAATCATTAGAGCCGTTTTTAACATAAAATTTGCATATATATATATATATATATATATATATATATATATATATAACCCCCCCCACCCCCCTCACACACACACACACACACAAGATTTGCTCTCGTATTAGAATAAATGGTGTATATAATGCTCTGATTGTTCCTAGTACACTACACGTGGTTAGTAAATACACGTGGTAGCACGTGCTTTACCCGAAATTATAATTGGCTTATTCAAACACGTGTTATTCATAAATGTGTGGTATTTTCCCATCTTAACGTGAAGCCTATCCCCCCACCCCCCTTTTTTTATTATCAGGGAGCTTTTTACCGATGGGGCATTTTTCAGGGGGTGATTTTACTCAATTCCTAACAGCATTCGCAAATATCCGCCTACGGGAATTATATAAATCAGACATATGTTACTTCGTTATCTTTTAACACTTATTTATCAATAAGTTCAATATTTATCAATACCTTGTTACTTTTTTTCCGTTTACTTTTTTTCCGATTACTTTTTTTCCGTTTACTTTTTTTCCGCTCTTGTTGACTCAGTTACTTTTTTTCCGTTTACTTTTTTTCCGCTTACTTTTTTTCCTAGATTCGAAGTTGCAATATACTAAAATACATGAAATTTAGAAATGCCACTATCACTATAATGTATGTATGAGTGATTCGCTGCTATGAGAATAAACATAAAAATAAAATAAATAAAAAATAACTGAATACTGCAAGTTTATTGCATAAGAATCTCAAAAATACTTGAAACTCAGTGCTGCCCGATTCATTACAATTCAATATAATGCATGTATATCATTATAATTCAAAATAATGCATGCGCTTCGCTGCCATAAAAAAAAAAGAAAAAAAACACTGGATTCAGCAATTTTGTTTAAGAATATAGAGTCATGATTTGTTTTCTATTTGATAAATCTACTTCACAAACATTGAAAAGAACATTATTCATATTTTCAATTATAGATATCCCTATGATATTATCTGTACAATGCAGAACTATTAGGTATATAAAATCGTAAATGAAAGCTAACTTTTAAAATGCAAGGTTTTTTCATCATTCTATTTTTAACCTCCCCCCCCCCTCCCATTTTACAAAAAGTAGAAATTCCTGTATTGTAGCAATGATATTCCAAGTCGAGCATTTTATTTTTCCTCATAGAAGCAACCACTCCAGGTGCTAGTTCTGGGAAGATTTCTAATTATAGAAACAATCTGCTGCTTTTTTTCAATCAAAACATTTTATCAACATCAAAGAATCAACAAAATTACGTGAAAACAATTAAATCTGAATTACTATGAGTATATAATTATATATAGAGAGAATAAATAATTCTAAATATATATTATTTGCTAAATAAGTTTTCGTTATTTTGGTTTATTATTATACTATATTAAATGCACATCTAAAATCTATCCACATTTATATCTATTGCCTGAAATATAATGGTCAAGAAAGTTGACTAGCACTAAACTAAATTTATTCAAACATAGTGAACAATTTTGAAATTGCCTATTTCAAAACTGAAATTTCTTTGAACATATTATGAAACAATTTTGATTATTTCAAGTGTATTGTCTCATCAAATTATAAATTTTGCTCTTACAACATATATCTCAGTCTGAGATATTCTTGGCAAGATTTCAGTCTTAGCAAGAGCTTGCTTAAGTTAAATATAAGTATGCATAATGTATACTGACTTAAAAAAAAAATCTATTACTGCAGATTAATTTTCTCAAATAAATATTTTAAAGGACTTACTATAAAAAAGTAACGATTAAAACAATTAACAGGGTACTTAGTTGAAGAACTATTCTAATGTGTGTTTATTAGGAAATAAAACAAGTAATAAAAAATACAAACATATCTATTTTTCTATAATGTGAAAATCATTTATTCAGACTATTTAACCTCCCCCCCCCCCCCAAAAAAAAAAAAAAAAGCTCTTTAAAGCAGAAAATGCATTTGTGATCCAAGCATTATGAATTGAAATTCTAATATCTGATAAAAATTCAGTTTCATTCTCGACTTGTAAACATCTGTCGATTTGTATGTTTATTAATGAAAATAAATCAAAGTTTGTCATTATTCGACCTTGAAATTACAGTCGAATTTATACTAAACAAAGTAGATTTTGTATCCATACCATAGCCATGGACAAACACTCAAAGTGTATTTTTATTTCTCATTTTAAATTTTTCATACGATGAGATGATAAGATTTTAACGAGCAGATTTTAACGGCATCCATTTTGTTTGTTTATATGTTACTACGCATGCGTTAACCCACGTTTACCGGCAATCCGAGAGTTAACTCTCCGATTTCGGGGGATTAAAAACATGGGGTTAAAACCCGTGTTAACTCTCGAATTTAGCTTGGTGAATACCGATTTTGAGTTAACCCAGCATTTAACACTAACTCGGGAGTTAACCCGCGTTGGTGAATACGGCCGTAAGAGGGTGTAAAATGTCCTTCTCATTTTATCGTGTATTAAATATCTTTCTTATTATTTAATGTGTGGAGATGAATATTTCTACATAGTGCACCACTTACACCATTATGGAATATATGTTTTTACAGCAGTGGTCTTCAATATAGTAAAAGTGCATAATTTCTTTCTCATTGGATATACGAAAAATATTATGTTCACACAATGGTGAACAACATCGATTTATAACGGATTACACGGATATTGATGTGACGAAGCTACCAAACGGAAAGGTCATTCTTATTTTATTTCTATGAGATGTTTTGAAGAAAAATTATTAAGTTAGAAACAAACTTTGGAGGTAAACCGATCTCACGCCTAATTCATGTTAGTTAAAATATTTCTAACAGTGTACACAGCACTTTTCAATGCACCCCAAAGAAAGAAGTCTATGCTGCTAAAATCAGGAGAAAGTGGTGGCCAGGGAACCGGTGCACCACGGTCAATCCATCGGTGATCAAACACCTGAATGAAATGTTCATGAACACATCTGCCATAAAACCTTATAATTGAAGGGGTCGGGGCAAGAAAGAGCCAAGCCACATTTTTGGTGAAATAAATCTAACACTGTAATCTGTTGCTTAATATTGTAAATTATAATATCCAATATATAATTTGTTTCGATTGTCACTTGGTGGCAGCATATGTTACAGGTTTCGTTTTATCCCCAGATGTTTATGCCTTCAATAAAGATAGCTAATTTGAAAAATACGTAATAGTAATATCATTAAAGTAATGTCATATTGTTACTCAGAATATCTCAAATGTTACTATGACATTGGCGAAACAACTTTAGGTTATATATCTTGATTTGAGTATTTGATCAAATTTTCAAATTGAAATATCTCAGAAGTTCAAAAATGTGGCTTGGCACTCACTTGCCCCGACCCCCTCAATTAATACATGCCATTAAACCACAGTTGAAAGCCCCCATCATGTTGAAACCACATATGGCGTCTGGCATGTGGCATAGTGTCAAGTAAGCTTGGTAGCACCTCTTTCAAAAGGATGCAATAATCTGTAGATGTTAGAGGTGCTGGAAACAAGTAAGTCCCTACTAAGAGGTCACCCACCACCCCAGCCCAAACATTCACTGAAAAGCGATGTTGGGCAGCATGTGGTCTCACGCCATGGGGATTCTCGCCAGTTCATAAATGTGCATTCTGGTGGTTGAACACACCATCTCGCATGAAGTACGCCTCATCCGTAAATAAAATGTAGGATGGTAAATGTGTGTCTTGGCGACATTGGTTGAGACACCACCATACAAAACACACACGCACAGGAGGATCTGTGAGGAGCAGTGACTGTACTCTTTGCCGATGGTACGGGTGTAAGCCTTCACGTTGCAAAACACGATGAACACTACTCAGAGATCCTCTTAAGGCAGCAGCGACGGAATAGAAATAGCGTATAAATATAGAAATTTACTTATAAAGTTTGTTTTGCATTTATAGTAGCGTGTTATTTAAACTATTTTTAATTACTTAAAGCATTGTATTTATTTATTTTATCTCTAAATCTTATTTTTTCTTGTTTGTAGTAAAGATAAAGCTGAGGCTAAAGTTACGTATGATATACATATACCTTTTATAATGAATACATTGCAAAGATTTTTGTATTTTTATGTATAGAAGTAACCTTTATTAAGCATTATTTATGGTAAGTATATCGCGCCATCTACCGGCGAAAGTAGCCCTTTAACGATTCCGAAACTAAGGGGTGATTGTGAAGGCCGTATGAGGGAAGGAGAAAGATCGAGTTTGGCCGTGGTTATACCAACGCCCCCCTACAGATAATGCCTCAAGACTGGCAACACTGGATTGAATGACGTATTTGCAGATCGGCCATTCGCCCTTCCCTCCTTTGTGCTGCAGCATAAGGAGACGAAGAGTAAGTCATGCACGTTGTAGCGGCAACGTGTTTCGTAATCAGAAAGTTCTTGTCGTCTAATTCTAATTTGATAAAAGACCGGATTGCTTTCAATTAAGGTAAGTACTTATTTACAGTATATATGTGCATTTTTATGAGTATTAACTATGTTAATCACTATCAAAATATGTTTACTTTTGTCCTTGTTGCACGATTAGGCTTAATCGCACAGCTTTGTTGAAGCTGGTAATGTGACAGACTTTTTTCCCAGGGTCCTGTTTTTGTGAAATTGTGAACAGCTTTTCATATTTGTGAAAAATCTAGACATAATTATGTGAATTTGAAATGATCGTTATATTCAGGACCTTATTTATACATTTTTAAGAAGATACATGGATATAAAATACATATATTTTCTTTATGTATGTAAAAGTGACAGGTCAGATTTTACTTTTAAATGATTAATTTGTGAAATGTTCGGTTTAAAGATGGAAAAATTTTGTGAAAAACCTATTTTTAAGACAAAGAATTTCGTGAAGGATCTTATTTTAAGGAAAATAATTTTGTGAAGGTCCCTGTTTTAGGGAAAATAATTTTGTGAAGGGTCCTGCTTTGAAATGAGAAATTTTTTGTGAAGGGTCCTTTAAAGGACCCAATTTTTTCCTAAACAGATCCCTGAGTTGTTTCTCATAAAAAAATGTACATTTTATTTATAAAAATAAGTTTTGAGAAATTCACGATTGTTTCATTCTGATGCTCCCCCTCCCCCAGTCCCTGTTTAATGTATTTTATCGCTAAAATATTGATATATTTTTTCATACAGAGATTAAATTATAAATTTATTAACTTAATTAAATGTTTCTCTTGTCACTAATTCATATTCAAAAACATATCAGTTAGTCAAAAGTGTAAGATGAAACTTAATATAATGTACTGACTATCGTTTGATGATTACATAATTGATTTATTTCGCCATATATGCAGTTTTTCTATAATCACCAATAAAAATCACCAGAGATATTTTACTATTATTAGAAAATATTAAATATATATTTTTACTAATGTTCAAAGGAAATTATTACGGCTAGCATTCAAATCTGCCTTTGCCTTAAATATACTACACTTAGCTAAAAAATGTTTTTTTAATTACTTATTTGTTATATAAATGCATGTTACATGTATACCACACTGATTACACCCTCTTCAAATAAGGTCTAAAAAACATCATAATTCCGATTACAATTTATTTTATTTTTATATTTATTATTACATGATTTATTATATTTAGTTTATCTAAATTCTATCATTATGACATCATTATCATTTAGTTTATCTAAATATAATCACATTATTCAAATAAGGTCTAAAACATCATACTTCCGATTACAATTTATTTTATTTTTATATATTTTATATTTATTATTATATAATTTATTATATTTTTGGGATTATATTTAGTTTATCTAAATATAATCACATTCATATAAGGTCTAAAACATCATAATTCCGATTACAATTTATTTTATTTTTATATTTATTATTTTTCTGGTATTATGATGTTATTAGTTCATCTAAATATAATAATCACATTATTTAGATGACCACGATGAATACATAATTACATTCACATTACATGGATTTTTAGGTATTTATAATAATTATTTTATAATTAGAATTATTATATTACATAATAAAACATCTTTAGTTATATTTTGAAAAAAAAATATTAAATATTACATTCACATGTGTGTGTGTTGTGTATAAAATGCAAATATCTAGCAAATTTTTTTGAGCTATCATTTAAATTTTGTAATTACTTTTGTGTTAAATATATTTAAAGAACTAATTAAAAGTTAGTTTTTATCTTATCATGTTTTGCATAACAAAAACAAAATATCTAAATATAAACCAAAACAAAATTATATTTTTCAATTGCACATAACTAAAATATATATTTAATATTTTCTAATAATAGTAAACTACTACTAGTGATTATAAAAAAAACACTGCATATATGGCAAAATAAATGAAATTTGTAATTATCAAATGCAAATATTCAATCAAGTATTCAGCAGTGACAAAGTAAACATATTTTAATAGATAATGATTAGCATTGTTAATATTGATAAAAATGCACATATATACTGTAAATAAGTACTTTAATTGAAAGCAATCCAATCTTTAATCAAAATATTATTAATTTTCATGAAAATATGCTAGAACTCAAATATGCGAGCTTTCATTTGCGCATTAACAAAAAAAAAAGTGTTAATGAAACCTCAAAAGATAGCTTTTATTTTTCAATAAAAATAACTATTTTGTATTTCAAATTTTGTTACATAAAACAAATTTTTCTTGATACTAAATCCTACAGTCTTTTTTTTTTTTTTTTTTTTTTTTTTTGCGCGGGTGTGAAAAGCAAATAGTGTATTTTGAATTAGTTGATCTTCAATTTTATTATGGAAGTTAAAAAAAAAAAAAAAAAAAAGGCCGATTTGCCTTGACGTCAAAATTGAGCTCTTAGGCATTATCTCTAGGGGGCGTTGGTTATACACGGCCGGTGCATGACGTTTAAAACGTCATATGAAGTGGATCATTTTTACATGGTGATTGGTGCAAAGTGCCGCACCCACCGTTGTGCACCAATCACTGTGTAAAAATGATCCACTCCATGTGACGTTTTAAACGTCATGCACAGGCCGTGTATAACCAAGGCTACACTAGATACCGGGCTTGCTCATTCATTATCATGACGTCACAAATGGTGGCTGGCCGCTACCAGCGATTGGTACAAAACGAAACGACAAAATGAAAAACATACAGCGATTGGCACAAAACGACGGGCTCGTCGCTTTGCACCAATCGCTGGTCATGGCCAGCCACCTTTTGTGACGTCATGATAATGAATAAGCAAGCCCGGTATCTAGTGTAGCCTTGGTATAACGCAGATCGCGCATGAAGTGGATAATTTTTACACGGCGATTGGTGCAAAGCGGCGCGGCGCCCTCCGTTTTGCACCAATCGCCGTGTAAAAATGATCCACTGCATGTGACGTTTTAAACGTCATACACCGGCCGTGTATAACGTAGGTCGCGCCTGTACCCCCCGTTTTGCACCAATCACCATGTAAAAATGATCCACTACGAGGCTAACGAAAAAGACAGGCTACCGCGGTGCATTCCACTTATCTTTTTTTACAGACCGCTAGAGTGAGGTGATGCTCTTTTCGTACACCTGCATTGGTGCATTCGAGCATCACGTGACTCCGGCGGTCGGTAAAAAAAGATACGCGTAAAGCACCGCGGTAGCCTTTCTTTTTCGTTAGCATCGGATCCACTACATGTGACGTCTTAAGCGTCATGCACCGGCCGTGTATAACGCAGGTCGCGGTTATACACGGCCGGTGCATGACGTTTAAAACGTCACATGGAGTGGATCATTTTTACACGGGTATTGGTGCAAAAAGAAGGGCGCGCAGCTTTGCACCAATCGCTGTGCAAAAATGATCCACTCCATGTGACGGTTTGAACGTCATGCACTCTCCATGTATAACGTAGGTCGCCGTACAATACAGCACTAGATACCGGACTTGTTCATTCATTCTCAAGACGTCACAAATAGTGACTGGTTGAGACCAGCAATTGGTACAAAGCGACGCGGCCATCGTTTTGTGTCAATCGCTGTGTATCTTTCTTCGCAGCCAGCCACCATTTGTGACGTCATGATAATGATGAGCAAGCCCGATATCCAGTGTAGCCCTGCGACCTACGTTATACCAAAACCTAAGTTATATAGGGCCGGTGCATGACGTTTAAAACGTCACATGGAGTGGATCGAGGCTAACGAAAAAGACAGGCTACCGCGGTGCATTCCACTTATCTTTTTTACAGACTGCTAGAGCGTGACCTACGTTATACACGGCCGGTGCATGACGTTTAAAACGTCACATGGAGTGGATCATTTTTACACGGTATTGGTGCAAAGCGACGCACCCACTCTTTTGCACCAATCGCTGTGTAAAAATGATCCATTCCATGTGACGTTTTAAACGTCATGCACCGGCCGCGAGGCTCACGAAAAAGACAGGCTACCGTGGTGCATTCAACTTATCTTTTTTTACAGACCGCTTGAGTGACGTGATGCTCTTTTCGTACACCTTCATTGGTGCATTCGAGCATCATGTGACTCCGGCGGTCTGTAAAAAAAGATACGCTTAAAGCACCACGGTAGCCTTTCTTTTTCGTTAGCCTCGTCCGGCCGTATGTAACGTAGGTCGCGGCTAGAGTGACGTGTGCTCTTTTCGTACATCTTCATTGGTGCATTCGAGCATCACGTGACTCCGGCGGTCTGTAAAGAAAGATACGCGTAAAGCACCGCGGTAGCCTTTCTTTTTCGTTAGCCTTGGAGTGCATCATTTTTAGATGGTTTTGGTGCAAAGTGGCGCACCTACCGTTTTGCACCAATCGCCGTGTTAAAATGACCCATGCCGTGTGACGTTTTAAACGTCATGCACTGGCCGTGTATAACGTAGGTCGCGGTAGCCCTGGCCTGTATCAATACCTAGTTCACGCTTACCTTCGAGATCATCAAATTCTTCAGTTCCATTTTAAGCCGTGTTGTATTAAATATTTTCAAAATGTATATTGTATTTAAAGATCCGGTTTTTCTTATGTGTGATCGTTGGGAGTAGTGTCGTAAGACAAACTTTAGGGTACACGAACTGAATTTTTGCTACCGCTTCGCTTTCTGAACTTTTTTTATTTTATAAAAAATATCCTTAGAAATAATCGTGAGATATAAATATTAACAATTATTAATATTAATAATTATTATTTGTAACAAAATTATTACATATAATAATTAATAAAATTATTATATGTAACAAAAATTGTGTTTTTGGCAGATTTTTTGCCAGTAATTAGATATAAATAACATATTTGCTACTTTCAACAGATTTTCAGAGACTTGATAATTACGAAACGTTGTCACGAGGGAGTACTTGCGATTAATAGCTTATTTCTATGTAACAAGATATTTTTGAAGTTATTAAAAAATTTCTACTACGTATTTTCAGTTTCGGACTCTGTGTGGAGCCGGGCTCTAATGACAAAAAAAGTTTCGTCTTTGGACTCCCGAAAAAAGAGACAAAACTTATATCTACTGCCTATGTTTCAAAATGATAGTTGTAAAAATAATTTTATTTCACTAATGAACCACGACCAACGTTATACACGGCCGGTGCATGACGTTTAAAAAGTTTGATTATTTTTTCACTGCTATTGGTGCAAAACGGTGGGCGCGCCGCTTTGCACCAATCTCAGTGCAAAAATGATCCACTACATGTTATGTTTTAAACGTCATGCACCGGCCGTGTATATCGTAGGTCGTGAATGAACTCGCATAAGAAAGTATCACCGAATTACACTCGCATGCGAAATAAATTGAGCAAATGAATATATTCGAATTTTTTCATCTTCATAAAACCACAAAGCATAGTTCGTATGAAACTATGAACTAGCTATAGTAGTACGAACGCACCTCATTTGTCACGTAAAATCTTCATGGAAATATATAACTTATAAATATTATACTGTTTACCGTATATTACTCCAATGACCCTATACATGTTACTACCAGATATTACAATAAAACACTGCAGGTGTGTAAAACAGTATAGTATAGTATATATTCTTTTGAATGTCTCTGCAAAATCCGTTTTAAACAGGTCTTTGTCCCTGTCGCGCTTGTCTGTCCGTGCTCTAACTTACGTAATTATACTCGGATCGTGTCGCTCGTTGAAAATTGTACGTCAAACGTGACAAATGAGGTGCGTTCGTACTACTATAGCCAGTTATATATAAATATTCAGATCTGGATGCTATCTCGGAAGCTCTGTACGTGTGTAAAGATTTCGTCTTCATAAAACCACAAAGCATAGTTCGTATGAAACTATGAACTAGCTATAGTAGTACGAACGCACCTCATTTGTCACGTAAAATCTTCATGGAAATATATAACTTATAAATATTATACTGTTTACCGTATATTACTCCAATGACCCTATACATGTTACTACCAGATATTACAATAAAACACTGCAGGTGTGTAAAACAGTATAGTATAGTATATATTCTTTTGAATGTCTCTGCAAAATCCGTTTTAAACAGGTCTTTGTCCCTGTCGCGCTTGTCTGTCCGTGCTCTAACTTACGTAATTATACTCGGATCGTGTCGCTCGTTGAAAATTGTACGTCAAACGTGACAAATGAGGTGCGTTCGTACTACTATAGCCAGTTATATATAAATATTCAGATCTGGATGCTATCTCGGAAGCTCTGTACGTGTGTAAAGATTTCGTCTTCATATACAAACAAAATGGGTATCTGCTATTCTGGTACCATATGGTACCGCTAGGACTTAATGGGTTAATCGTCAAGCGACCGAGATATTTATTTTATGACAGAAATGAAATCTGCAGACGATATAATTCATTTCATAGAATTAAAAATCATCAAGATCTGAATATTTATTATAACTAGCTATAGTACGAACGCACCTCATTTGTCACGTTTTGACGTACAATTTCCATCTGTTTTTTTTTTGTTTTTTTTTTCCTAGCTTCTGGCTCCTCCCCGGGCCTATATCCCAAGTGTAGATAATTAACCGTCAAAAATCAACCCTTTTTTTTTTTTCTCAAAACTGATTTTTCAACGATTTCAGATTTTTGAAATGCTGCGAGCGTCCTTAGTTTATGATCAAAATTCACGAAAATTATTGATAAGGATATTGTTGTACAAGGAAACTAAACATGCATTTTGAAATTCGACTTCATTACGATAGTTACATATGATTTTTAACTCCTTTTGCGACGAGCGTCCTTTACAGAATTTTAAATCTTTCACACACCGGTTTACGAAAAACAGAAATTTTCGACTCATTGAATCGCAGAAATGCTGTCATTAAATAAGGCAAAGCTTACAACTTTTGATGAAAATCGATAAGAAATTCAGAAAAAAATATCTAAAAACTTAAATATACCAGAGATTAAACAAGTTGGAAATTGTACGTCAAACGTGACAAATGAGGTGCGTTCGTACTATAGCTAGTTATATAATATAAATATTCAGATCTGGACGATTTTTAATTCTGTGAAATGAATTATATCGTCTGCATATTAATTTCTATAATAAAATAAGTATCTCGGAAGCTCCTATTAAAAAAAAAGCGCCGATTTAAAAGAAAAAAAAAAAAAAGAAAAAAAAAAAAAAAAAAAAATCAAATTTCTTAATAAATATTTTTATTAATATTTTCTAAAGTTTTGATTCGATTTTTACAAAATTTGAAATGTCTCGACCAAATTCTGCAAAGATAATATACATTCAATTTCAAACCATTCGGTTGGGTAGTTTTTGCGTTGTTATATGCGGACGGACGGACCAGACGACGACAATAGGTGCTACGTATTTCTATAATTACGAACGCACCTAAAAAGAAAAAAAAAAAAAATTAGAATAGTAGAAAGAATTACAAATAGAATAATTAGAAATTCCTAAATTTATCACTTTAATTAAAACAAAAACGAAAAATCATGCGTCAAGCATAGATTATGTAACACTTTCCAACGCTTTCAAAATAATTTTACAAATCGTTACCATTTAATAAACTGAAAGATAACATCTAAGTATAGTTATAGTACGAACGCACCTCATTTGTCACGTTTTGACGTACAATTTCAGGAATGTCCAACATCTATTTCCAACATATACAATATTCGAAAAATTGTCCGAATACTTTTATTCAGCCTGTATAGGATCTATATATTTGTATATATACCACATAGGATGCTAAATTTTAGTTTAGTTTGGAAACGCGTAGCACAGTTTAAAATTCTCCTACTCGAGTTTCTTTCAGTAAACGGAAATGTGTTCGCGAACTTTTGTGCTGCCCACTATATGAAATACAGAATTTATACACACCAAGTAATAGACAAAAAGTGTTCAATTTAAAATCGCGTTCAGCAACTTAAAACGCACTTCCAGGAATTATCGTTAAAAGACGGTAGAGAATTTTTTTGTGTGTCCCTGTCAATGAACGATGACTGCTATTCTGACACACTATTCTGTAAGTAAGCCTCGTGTAAATGCACCTTAGTGATCTATATAAATTTCAATGCGTTTAAAATAGTGAAACATTATTTAATTAAACCGCAAACGATTTTTCTCCATAGAGTTGGGTTGGTTTGATTATTGACAGCCAATTATCTACACTAGGGATATAGAGCCGGGGGGGAGTGCCCTTCGTGGGGGGGGGGGTCTTTCTAAGGGAACCTAATCCGTATTTACGCATGGATAAATCCACGGCTCGGAGAAAACCACGAAAACTCCGAACGATTAGGCCGATTGGGATCGAACCCAGCACCTCCCGTCTACCAGCTTCGAGAGCAGAACCTCTCAGCCACAATTTCAAGCATAGATGTAGTAAGTCACTTCAGTTGAAATCCAAGCATATTTACGGGAGTTAGAGCACGGCCAGACAAACCGAAGTCATAAACACTTTTCAACTAGGTTGGAAAGTGTTAAAAATAAATGCTTCAGATTTGTTTGTAAAGTATTCCAAGTATGCAGAAGGTTTTAAAATACAAGTTCAAATTCTAAGTCAATATTTAACTTGATTAAATGTGCGTGAAGAGAAATTGACAAAGCGTAGCTTGCTAGTATTCGCAAAGTTTGAATTATATACACAAACAATTTTTTACAATTTCATGCATATTGAAATTAATATATACTATCAGTGAGATGCGCTACAAGAGACTTTATAGAATAATATACTTTTGTGCAAACTGCATTAAAAAGGTGAAAAAATTGTATTTTTCTTGATATAAATTTGAAATCTAATGATTATGGCGTTTTTCAAATATTGAATTTCAAAAATTTTCTCCATAGACCGTAATGTAACGTAGTATTATAGCGAAATGTGATAACTTAAAAAGATAATGATAACGGTTAAATGAATAATTATATAAATGAATAATTTTCGGTCAAATGAATTATAGTAGCCTTATAATTCTGTTCTGTTAAAATATAAAAGTGAATTATGATGTCGCGAGTGCATGATTTTTATTTAATTACGACGAATTACTTCCAATTCAATGAGGCATATAAATTTCATTATATTTGAAGTATTGTAAATTGTAACTTATTAATGATCTCGAGTTTAACTTGAAACTGCAGGTGTGTAAACGCTGAACTCTTGCTTTCAGCAGTAAAAAAAATAAAATAATAATAAATAAAAAATAAATAAATAAATAAATAAAAAATAATTAAAAAAAAAAAAAAAAAAAAAAAAAAAATTTCATAAATATGAAAGAATTTTTTTTTTTTTTTTTTTTTTTTTTTTTTTTTTTTTTTTAATTATTATTTTTTATTTATTTATTTATTTATTTATTTATTTATTTTAACTGCTGAGCGAAGAGTGAGAGACATCTGCGGTTAATAAGTCGCTTATTGAAATACTAGCAAGCTACGCTTTGTCAATTTCTCTTCACGCACCTTTAATCAAGTTAAATATTGACTTAGAATTTGAACTTGTATTTTAAAACCTTCTGCATACTTGGAATACTTTACAAACAAATCTGAAGCATTTATTTTTAACACTTTCCAACCTAGTTGAAAAGTGTTTATGACTTCGGTTTGTCTGGCCGTGCTCTAACTCCCGTAAATATGCTTGGATTTCAACTGAAGTGACTTACTACATCTATGCTTGAAATTGTGGCTGAGAGGTTCTGCTCTCGAAGCTGGTAGACGGGAGGTGCTGGGTTCGATCCCAATCGGCCTAATCGTTCGGAGTTTTCGTGGTTTTCTCCGAGCCGTGGATTTATCCATGCGTAAATACGGATTAGGTTCCCTTAGAAAGACCCCCCCCCCACGAAGGCACTCCCCCCCGGCTCTATATCCCTAGTGTAGATAATTGGCTGTCAATAATCAAACCAACCCAACTCTATGGAGAAAAATCGTTTGCGGTTTAATTAAATAATGTTTCACTATTTTAAACGCATTGAAATTTATATAGATCACTAAGGTGCATTTACACGAGGCTTACTTACAGAATAGTGTGTCAGAATAGCAGTCATCGTTCATTGACAGGGACACACAAAAAAATTCTCTACCGTCTTTTAACGATAATTCCTGGAAGTGCGTTTTAAGTTGCTGAACGCGATTTTAAATTGAACACTTTTTGTCTATTACTTGGTGTGTATAAATTCTGTATTTCATATAGTGGGCAGCACAAAAGTTCGCGAACACATTTCCGTTTACTGAAAGAAACTCGAGTAGGAGAATTTTAAACTGTGCTACGCGTTTCCAAACTAAACTAAAATTTAGCATCCTATGTGGTATATATACAAATATATAGATCCTATACAGGCTGAATAAAAGTATTCGGACAATTTTTCGAATATTGTATATGTTGGAAATAGATGTTGGACATTCCTGAAATTGTACGTCAAAACGTGACAAATGAGGTGCGTTCGTACTATAACTATACTTAGATGTTATCTTTCAGTTTATTAAATGGTAACGATTTGTAAAATTATTTTGAAAGCGTTGGAAAGTGTTACATAATCTATGCTTGACGCATGATTTTTCGTTTTTGTTTTAATTAAAGTGATAAATTTAGGAATTTCTAATTATTCTATTTGTAATTCTTTCTACTATTCTAATTTTTTTTTTTTTTCTTTTTAGGTGCGTTCGTAATTATAGAAATACGTAGCACCTATTGTCGTCGTCTGGTCCGTCCGTCCGCATATAACAACGCAAAAACTACCCAACCGAATGGTTTGAAATTGAATGTATATTATCTTTGCAGAATTTGGTCGAGACATTTCAAATTTTGTAAAAATCGAATCAAAACTTTAGAAAATATTAATAAAAATATTTATTAAGAAATTTGATTTTTTTTTTTTTTTCTTTTAAATCGGCGCTTTTTTTTTAATAGGAGCTTCCGAGATACTTATTTTATTATAGAAATTAATATGCAGACGATATAATTCATTTCACAGAATTAAAAATCGTCCAGATCTGAATATTTATATTATATAACTAGCTATAGTACGAACGCACCTCATTTGTCACGTTTGACGTACAATTTCCAACTTGTTTAATCTCTGGTATATTTAAGTTTTTAGATATTTTTTTCTGAATTTCTTATCGATTTTCATCAAAAGTTGTAAGCTTTGCCTTATTTAATGACAGCATTTCTGCGATTCAATGAGTCGAAAATTTCTGTTTTTCATAAACCGGTGTGTGAAAGATTTAAAATTCTGTAAAGGACGCTCGTCGCAAAAGGAGTTAAAAATCATATGTAACTATCGTAATGAAGTCGAATTTCAAAATGCATGTTTAGTTTCCTTGTACAACAATATCCTTATCAATAATTTTCGTGAATTTTGATCATAAACTAAGGACGCTCGCAGCATTTCAAAAATCTGAAATCGTTGAAAAATCAGTTTTGAGAAAAAAAAAAAGGGTTGATTTTTGACGGTTAATTATCTACACTTGGGATATAGGCCCGGGGAGGAGCCAGAAGCTAGGAAAAAAAAAACAAAAAAAAAAACAGATGGAAATTGTACGTCAAAACGTGACAAATGAGGTGCGTTCGTACTATAGCTAGTTATAATAAATATTCAGATCTTGATGATTTTTAATTCTATGAAATGAATTATATCGTCTGCAGATTTCATTTCTGTCATAAAATAAATATCTCGGTCGCTTGACGATTAACCCATTAAGTCCTAGCGGTACCATATGGTACCAGAATAGCAGATACCCATTTTGTTTGTATATGAAGACGAAATCTTTACACACGTACAGAGCTTCCGAGATAGCATCCAGATCTGAATATTTATATATAACTGGCTATAGTAGTACGAACGCACCTCATTTGTCACGTTTGACGTACAATTTTCAACGAGCGACACGATCCGAGTATAATTACGTAAGTTAGAGCACGGACAGACAAGCGCGACAGGGACAAAGACCTGTTTAAAACGGATTTTGCAGAGACATTCAAAAGAATATATACTATACTATACTGTTTTACACACCTGCAGTGTTTTATTGTAATATCTGGTAGTAACATGTATAGGGTCATTGGAGTAATATACGGTAAACAGTATAATATTTATAAGTTATATATTTCCATGAAGATTTTACGTGACAAATGAGGTGCGTTCGTACTACTATAGCTAGTTCATAGTTTCATACGAACTATGCTTTGTGGTTTTATGAAGACGAAATCTTTACACACGTACAGAGCTTCCGAGATAGCATCCAGATCTGAATATTTATATATAACTGGCTATAGTAGTACGAACGCACCTCATTTGTCACGTTTGACGTACAATTTTCAACGAGCGACACGATCCGAGTATAATTACGTAAGTTAGAGCACGGACAGACAAGCGCGACAGGGACAAAGACCTGTTTAAAACGGATTTTGCAGAGACATTCAAAAGAATATATACTATACTATACTGTTTTACACACCTGCAGTGTTTTATTGTAATATCTGGTAGTAACATGTATAGGGTCATTGGAGTAATATACGGTAAACAGTATAATATTTATAAGTTATATATTTCCATGAAGATTTTACGTGACAAATGAGGTGCGTTCGTACTACT
This sequence comes from Maratus michaelseni, assembly GCA_963931845.1. Classification (NCBI taxonomy): domain Eukaryota; kingdom Metazoa; phylum Arthropoda; class Arachnida; order Araneae; family Salticidae; genus Maratus; species Maratus michaelseni. Next base: position 286,551,782 of record OZ007587.1, read on the forward strand.
ATAGCTAGTTCATAGTTTCATACGAACTATGCTTTGTGGTTTTATGAAGACGAAATCTTTACACACGTACAGAGCTTCCGAGATAGCATCCAGATCTGAATATTTATATATAACTGGCTATAGTAGTACGAACGCACCTCATTTGTCACGTTTGACGTACAATTTTCAACGAGCGACACGATCCGAGTATAATTACGTAAGTTAGAGCACGGACAGACAAGCGCGACAGGGACAAAGACCTGTTTAAAACGGATTTTGCAGAGACATTCAAAAGAATATATACTATACTATACTGTTTTACACACCTGCAGTGTTTTATTGTAATATCTGGTAGTAACATGTATAGGGTCATTGGAGTAATATACGGTAAACAGTATAATATTTATAAGTTATATATTTCCATGAAGATTTTACGTGACAAATGAGGTGCGTTCGTACTACTATAGCTAGTTCATAGTTTCATACGAACTATGCTTTGTGGTTTTATGAAGATGAAAAAATTCGAATATATTCATTTGCTCATTTTATTTCGCATGCGAGTGTAATAACGCGATGTTAAATTCTAAAAGTTCTCCTTATATAATGTGAGTCTGTCGCTGATTTGTAGAAAGTTTATCACCAATTGCGTACATGATGTTTTGTTTTTCAGCCTTGCGACACAGATTTATGTTTATTTTATGTCCGTTTGTGATTCTAAGATGCAAGAGGCAACATGGGCCTCAGGGATAAAGTTTCCTCGACGGCTCCCATATATCTATAGTTATAAAGGAGTAGCTTGATTTTCTCATAATCAGTGCCGAGCCTCAACCGTTTGTCCTAGAACAATGAAATTTTGAAGACATGTTCCTTACACAATGTAGGAGTGTACTAAGAAAGGATTTTTGGTAATTCACAGCATAAGTCAAAAGTTTTAGTTAATTTCGTCTTTCGACATATCTCAGCAGGAGTTTTAAGTAGGAGCATGAAATTCGGGATAACAATTCTACTAAAAAATAGTTAAACATGTATTTCAGGTGATTTTAGAAATTCAATCATTAAGTTGGTTAAATGGGGGTTACAAAATTTTCGGTGATTTCACATTTTCTCCATATTTCGTCAGCAGTTTTAGGTAAGAGCTGAGAACTCAAGATAACAAATCTAATAAAAAATAATTAAACACGTATTTAAGCGATTTTAGAAATTCAACCACTAAGGGGGTTAAATGGAGGGGGGGGGTCTGAAATTTCAGGTCATTTTGCCTTTTCGCCTTATCTCAACATCAGTTTTAGTTAAAAGCGCGAAATTCAGGATAACAAATGTACTAAAAGTTAGTTAAACACGTCTTTCAGCGATTTTAAAAATTCAACTGCTAAGGGGGATAAAAGGGGGGTCGAAAGTTTTTAGTCATTACACGTTTTTGTCATATCTCAACAGCAGTTTTAGGTAGGAACGTGAAATTCAGTATAACAAATCTACTAAAAAAATAATTAAACAAGTATTTCAGCGATTTTTGAAATTCATTCATTAAGGGGGTTGAATGGGGGGGTCGAAAGTTTTAGGTCATTTTGCCTGTTCGCCAGATCTTAGCAGCATTTTCAGTTAGAAGCTCGGAATTCGGGATACAAAATCTACAAAAAATATAGACAGACATGTATTTCAGCAATTTTAGAAATTCAGCAACTAAAGTGGGTTAAATAGGAGGTCAAATATTTTAGGTCATTTTACCATATATCAGTAGAAATTATAGGTAGAATCATGAAACTCAGGATAACAAATCTACTAAAAAGATAGTTAAACACGTATTTCAGCGATTTTAGAAATTCAGACGTTAAGGGGGGTTAAATGGGGGTTGAATGTTTTACGCCATTTTGCCATATCTCAGTAGAAGTTATAGTTAGGAGCGTGAAATTCGGGATAACAAATCTCCTTTAAAAATAGTTTAAAAATATTTCAATGATTTTAGAAATTCGCCAATCAGCGAAATTTCCCCTGTAAGACTGTGGCAGATCATATAATATAATATTCCTCTCTAAGGAGATAAGGGCCGAATTGAATAAACACTATACTCCAGTGCTTACGCTTTGAGAATCATCCTGGAGAAAATATAATCTGTAAGAATTTGATAGATTCTTATATATAGTTGTCCCCTAGAGAGGGGTCATTGAACTGATTTTCAAAAATTTTTTTCCGTATTCGGTCTTTATGTTCTAAAATTCAACAAATAGCTAAAATACATCTAAAAGGCTCTGATAGATCATGAGATATAATTTTGCCACTCGAGGAACAGGTGGCCAAATTAATAAAACAGTATTTGTTTCTAATTATTACTCCCTTTACTTTTTATTTATATTTTGTACATTTCAGTATTTAAGTAATTTCCTCGTTGCAGTTTCACAGCCATTTGGCACATTTTGGCACCTAATTAACTCCACTGTTGTTATAACTCGTATACAGTTGTAACCATAAATAATATTTGGCGATTTATCTGTTAAGACCGGCTAACGGAAAAATGCCTTAAAGTTAATTTATTAATTTATATTTCAAATTTTTAATTGCTTAAAAGGCGTATAGCCGACAGAGTGAAAAAATATCCAAGCCGGGACTCGAACCCGGGTCATCAGTATAGTGCACTAACGTTCTACCAATTGAACCATATGGAACGATACCCAGCCTGGCACTTCTTACTATCACATGTTGGCAAGGCTACAGTCGCAGCACAAGATGGAATATTTTTCAGTGAGTCATCAACCCTGGGGCAAAGACGAAAACTAAAGAGAATCTAGCATCGATGATTGATAGGAAAAGGTTGATGATTGATAGAGATAACCTTGGATCAATAGGTAGAACGTCAGTGTGCTATACTGATGACTCGGGTTCGAGTCCCGGATTTTATCCTTTTGCACTCTGCCGGCTATACGTCTTTTAAGCAATTAAAAATTTGAAATATTATGAATGCAAAGCGTGAGAAATTTTCTTTGAAAATGTTTCCAAGCATTAAATAGATGTATTAACTTACAATTAAGTTCTTAAAATATTAAAAATTTGTATTGTCTTCAACAACACACGTGTACATATATTTTTTATAATTCTAGCCTATTAGAAGGTGAGTGAAAAATCCATTACAAAATTCCATCTTTAAATAAAAATTTAATTTTTGTTAAAAATAAAAACTAGTCGTTGGGGGCCACCGTAATACTTACCCATCATGGATATGTATAATGTTAAATATTAAAATAAAAATGTGTAAACTACTTATAAAATGCATTGCAATTCGAATAAAATCGTGGCTTGATGACGTCACAAACTTTAAAGGCTCGATTACTGAATTGCTTGAAAGAGGTTTTTCCTTATAACTCCACAAATAATAATTCTAGTAACTAGCGGTTTATTGCATCTGATTAAGCGTCAAATTTCCAATTAAAATATATCTTTGAAGTGAAATTTGGATGAAATACAGGGTCATGAAAAATCGAAGAATGTGGCAAATAGGATTCCAAATATCTCGGCAACTAATTATCCGATTGACTTCATGCTTTATGCAAAATTTATGTTTTTTTATTGTCGTTTATATTCATTTCTTAAAATAAACAATTTCGAAAATTTTTATATACCTTTCATCAGAACGAATATTTCGAGAGTCCGAAATAAATTGTTCCGGTTAATCGAGGTTATTGAAATGAAATACGCTTCTTTCCATTATTACATACTAAGTACATACCAAATTGCAAGTCTCTATCTCAATTTTTTCGGGAGATAGAGCGTTTACAGACACACAGACGGACGGCATTTTTTTTTTCTAAAAATATGTTTTTCGGAATCTCCAGTGTCTGAAACGTGTAAATCCGTCAATATTTTTTTTTCGATTTTCAAAACGATTACAAGACTTACTCTATACTACGTATGATGGGTAAGTAAAAGAGTGTAAAAAGAAAACACTATTAACCACACCTATACTATTTTGACAGCATACTTTTTTCTGGAAGCATTTTAAAAATAAAGCAAAAAAAAAAGCAAATTAAAAATATTTTTACAGTCCACAAGAGTGAAGTTGATTACTATTGCGTTAAGTGATTTATTAACAGATATATTCTTTTAGAGGACGAAACCTTATCCACAACACATTGAAAGACTTTGGAAAGTTTTTCGAGAGGTGTGGGAGAAAATTGATATGATTGTACTAAGAGAAAAATTGACTATGATGGAAATTTCGATCCAAGAGTTATAATCAACAGTCAGGGCTATACAGTAGAGTAAAATTGTCGCAAAGAATGTGGCATATATGTTCAGAAATTAATTGTGAAAATTTTTTCATAAAGTGTGAACGACCGTCTGTACGCATGAAAAAAATTTAGCCGTTACTTCTAATTTAAAACACTGTTTCTAAGAAATTTTTAAAAAGTGTAATAAAGAAATGATAAAGATGATATTTTAAATAATTTTTTTAACTGGTTTTAGTTTAATATACACAAAAATATATACACTTAGAATTCGTATTATTGCACTGCTAAAAATTTGCAGCAAACTGTCTACTATTTTGGCCGGTTTTATAGAAAACTGTTGTATAACAGTAATTTAGAACTATTCTGACCATATTAATTCCTATATTATGGTCAGAATAGAGTTAAATTACGGTTATGTAACCTTTTTGTTTTACAAAAACGGTCAAATGACTGGACAATTTGCTGAAAATTTTTAACAGTGTGTATTTGAAGCTTTTATTCAAAATTTATTTCACGTATTCTTGTAGTAGTCGTCTTTGCCTGACAGTTTTACGCACTGTACACTGCTTAAAATTTGCAGCAAACTGTTCAATCATTCGACCGTTTTTATAGAAAAGGTTTACATTACCGTAATTTAACTCTATTCTGACCATATTATTGCAAATATTATGGTCAGAATAGAGTTAAATTACGATTTTGTGACCATTTTCTATGAAAACGGTCGATTGAACAGTTTGCTGTACATTTTTAACAGTGTACCTGTCATTGAGTTTCCCAATACAAGAAAGCAAACAATGACGGAATATATTCATTTTTAAACATTGTTGAACATTGTATTGGGAATGGTTGTGCTATATTGTTATCGAAACAATTGCAAATTGTTCGGATCAAAACTCTCTATTCATTCTTACATTGTTGTCGTACATCCATATAAATGTGAATGGTGCATTATTTGTAAAACCTCTCAGAATTTCAGTTTATGCTATAGTTTCTTAAATTTACTGATTTTTAAACGATATTGATATATCTGACTTGGATTTGACTACTTTTTTCCTTTAAATATGGAAAGTCTAAGAAGTTTAATGGGACGAATTAGAAACACGCTGTCTTGGAGTAACGATTCCAGAAAAAAACGAGAAATTGCTAAACAGATGATCTTAGATACAGAGAAAGCTGAAGCTGAAAAACTTTACTGGTTGATGGTTTCGTGTATCGAGTACGCTGAAAATATTCAGGAAAATCTGCAGCTGAAGACAGATAATCCCGTCGTTTTAGGAGATGCGAAATTCTGGATCAAAACACAAGTGCAAATGATTAAAACTTCCTGGTGGCCTCGTAAGAATCAGATTTTACCTGGAACTTTCTGGCTAGCAAACGAGTACACTCTTTACATCATCGAGAATCTATCAGAATCTTCGCTTGCTGCTGTAGAATATTGGATGGCGTTAGTTAAATATACAAACAGAAAATTCATTGAATTCCGTTATGCAAAATTTCCAGCTCGTCGTAGAATCAGCTGTATGTGTCGCTTTTCTTGCTTTTCTGGACAATGATTCCATTGATCAACAACAACGTCAAGAGCCAAAAGAGTTTTTCAAACGACTTCTTTGCAGCCTATTTGTGTAAATTGATTATTGAATTACTATATATGTAACAATCTACTAAACTTTTATGTCAACTTTAATTCTATGAATAAATGTCTTTTACTAAAATTTAAATCTTAAATTCAAATAATACTCACTTTAGAACCTTTGTGCTCGCAAAGTCGTAAAATGTGTCTCACAACTCCTACCGTGAGATAACCACAAAATCATAGCGAATTTTTGCCTCGTTAAAACAACACAATTTGCCTACTTTAGGGGACAATTTGCATTTAGTGCAAAAAAATTTTAAGGTATTAAATGGAAATCACTCCGATGTAATGTATAAAAGGCGTTGTTTCTTCCATTCAAAAAATCTCTGACACAAGATTTAGTATATTTCGTTGCAAAATATTCCTTTAGACTTACTTGTGATTGTAGAATTAAAGACATGTTTAATTTTTTTATAATTTATCCAATTTACAGCGGTCTTGTTGTAAAAATATAAACCATCATACGCACTTTCAAATGTTCAATTTGTTCAAAGTTTCATACCTACAACTAATTTATTCTATATTCCTTCTGTTTAATATATTGGGTGTTTCAAAAGTTCAGCACGAAAGTATAACGCCATTAAAAAATAATCAATGGATCAGGCAGGCATATGGTTTACAGATAAATATTCAGCGTGGTACGAGATTTTGCATGACACCAAAAAAAAAATATAGTTAGTTCAAAATTCCGACAATAGAAGGCGCTGCTGCAGAGAATTCTATGGAGTAATTCCACATAGCTATCGCAAAGCTAAATTTAGATAAAAAACATTAGAGAATACTGCATGTTCACTTTTAATACGTAAAACTAATAATGGTGCTGGAGGTTATCATGTGCTGTTTTCAATCACAATAATATCACGCACCATTATTATTTTTGCGTATTAAGAGTGTACATGCAGTATCCTCTAATGTTTTTGTATCCAAATCTTGCTTTGTGTGAGCAATACGGAATTATTTCATGGAATTATTTGCAGCAGCGCCCTCTATTGTTGGATTTTGAACTATACATATATATAATTTGCGTGTGTGTTTGTGAACGTGTGTATGTTTGTGAACGTGTGTGTGTGTGTGTGTGTGTGTGTGTCTGTAAACGCTCTATCTCCCGAACAATTTGAGATAGAGACTTGAAATTTGGCATGTACTTAGTATGTAATAATGGGAAGAAGTTTATTGAATTTCAGTAACCTAGATTGTGCGGAACTATGTTCTTCGTACTCTCGAAATATTCGTACTGATAAAAGGTATATAAAATTTTTCGAAATTGTTTATTTTAAGGAGGGAATATAAAATACAATAAAAAAAAACAAATTTTGCATAAAGAATGAAGTCGATTGGATAATTAGTTGCCGAGATATTTATAATCCTATTTACCACACTCTTCGATTTTTCATGACCCTGTATTTCATTCAAATTTCAATTCAAAGATATACTTTAATTGGAAATGAGACGCTTAATCCGACGATGAAAACCGTTAGTTAATATGATTATCAATTTTGGAGTTATAAGGATGTTTCTTTTAAACAATTCAGTAATAGAGCATTTAAAGCGAGGCTAACGAAAAAGACAGGCTACCGCGGTTCATTCCACTTATCTTTTTTTTGCAGACCGCTAGAGTGACGTGATGTTGTTTTCTTACACCTGCATTGGTGCATTCGAGCAGCACGTGAATCTCGCGGTCTGTTAAAAAAAAGATACGCGTAAAGAACCGCAGTAGCCTTTCTGTTTCGTTTGCCTCGATTTAAAGCGAGGCTAACGAAAAAGAAAGGCTACCGCGGTGCTTTACGCGTATCTTTTTTTACAGACCGCCTGTGTCACGTGATGCTCGAATGCACTAATGCGGATGTACGATTTGAGCATCACGTCACTCTAGCGGTCTGTAAAAAAATGTAATTGGAATGCAGTGCGGTAGCCTGTCTTTTTCGTTAGCCTCGGATTTAAAGTTTATGACGTCATCAATCCACGATTTTATTCGAATTGCAATGCATTTTATAAATAGTTTACACATGTTTTATTTTCATATTTTATATTATGCAAATCCATGATGGGTAAATATTACTGTGGCCCCCAACGACTAGTTTATTTATATTAACTTTATAAATTTCATAAGTAATTAACATATTAAATCAAATATATAAGTACATCAACACGTATAAAACAACATCAATTGCAGAGGAATAGAAAATTGCCTCTTTGAGCTTAAATGGGTTATATGTTTAACAAACCATTGTCAAATATAGAGGCATTTAAGTTCGCAGGTGCATAGTAAGATTTCTCCTGAAAATTAAAGTTTTAAAATTTTTACACTATTTCAAATATATTAGAAATGACTGACATATCGGTGACTTCGTTCGATTTTGTAGAAATACGCTCCTGTTTGTGTTAGCATTCCTAATAACTATTTTGTGATATTCCTTTTTTTAACACTTTGCAACAACATAGTTGAAAAGTGTTTAAGATTGCGGTTTGTTTGTTTGTCTATCTGTCCGTCTGTCTGTGCTCTAACTCTTGTAAATATACTGGGATTGTCATGAAATTTTTATACAATATTGAATTTTACTATAGAATGTTCGGTATTGAAAGAGAAGTGTGTAGCATTAATAGTTCATTTACAGGGACACACAAAAGAATTCCATTACATTATGGTCTATGGAGAAAATGATGTTACAATATATCAAACATAATGAAAATTATACGCATTACTAAGGTGGACTATAGCATGCTTTTACCACAGTTTACAATTACTAGCATTTATAGTTCGATTACAGGGACGTACAAAATAATTCCTTTCATTATGATGTATAATCTATGCCAGATGCATGATTTTTCGTTCTTGTTTTTTAGGGTTTCGTGAGATGAACGAAACCCTATTTGTCCCGCTACGTTATCTGTCCGTCACAGAGCCGGTTTTCAGGAACTATATAACTTACAGACTTGAAATTTTGTGTACTTATAGCTGAATATCTACTATGAAGCTGAAAATCATAAAATAAAATAAAAATATTATTTTAATATAGAGAGATAAAAAAAAATCTAACAAACTTTTCGTAATAAATTTAAATATTTTTCGTTATAGCAGTTGCCAACAATTAAAAATCCTCAATAAAATTCTTTCTACAATAATTAATTTTCTATTGAAATATTTCCACGTGAAAAATTAAAATGAAATAAAAAGTTTCAATTGAAAAAAAGATTAATATGGCGTCATATAGGTAATAAAACGGAAATTTTCAAACATTTCTAAATAATACAAGGAGTATGAGTATGTGTAAGTACAGAAAGCAGTTTAACATGATGTCATTAGAGAATTAAAAAAAAATATTAATCCGACGTCATATTGGAAGTTTGGATTTTTTCAAAGGTTTGAGAATAATACAAAGAGAGTATCAATATGAGTAATAGAGAAAGCAAGTAGATACGACGTCAGCAAGTGATTGTAAGTTTGAGGAACGTATTGAATCATGATAAAAAAAAAAAAAAAAGAAAAAACCTGATTATGGAAATATTGGCATATTTTAACATTTTGAAGGTTTCTACATAACATGTTTAATTTTGATATTGATTTTTTTTTAATATCACATTTAGTCCACATGACAGCTATCTGACCGGTTCAGATTTTCAAAAGAAAACGAGAAATATAGACCGGAAAATTTTTACTTTATAAAAAATATGATTTTTTTTTTTTTTGGGAAAATGGAATTTTTCATTTATTAAATACAGAATAAAGTATTTTGAAAGGAATATTACACGAAACCCTTTGTGCGATTTCGATCACACTTACCCACTTGTTCTATATTTGACTCGAGATTTTCCTATCGTCACTTATCATTAATAATTCAACATTTTCTGTCTACATTGATTAAAAATATATATTCTTATGTACTTTTTTAAATTTTTAAATAAGGAACTGTGTTCTGAACCAATGAATAAAAAATAATTATACAATTTTAAAAAGTTTTTTATATAACTTTTCTATTCTTTTTCAGAGATTGAAAGTTAAATGTTACCACGTCCAGTTGAAAAAGTGATGGATGGTTTTCCGCAATGAAAACACATGTCATAATTCACACAAATTTCAAAAACTTTAGAGCAGATTTACTGGTCTGAAAATTTGTTTACACAAAGGATGAGAAAACTTGAAATTCGAAAAAAAAAATCAACAATATGTAGTCACTGTAAAAACATAGTAATCAATTTCTCATTCCGAGATTGAATAAAAAAAAAAAAAAAGAAAATGAAAGAAAGAGACATTGTAAGAAAAATATTTTCTCTGATAAATACAGTTCCTGATGTTAAGTTTGTTTAAAATGTTATGAATTGAACTGATTGAAGTTTTAGCATTTTTATTCAAACAAGTCTAACGATTATATACAGATTAAAATGCTTAAGTGATAAAACTAAAACACAAAAAAGCTTATAAAACATTTTAATATAATGATCGACATGTTTTGAACGCACAAACGGCGCTATTGTCAGGTTACACATGATAAAAATAAACTATTATCGCAAAAAGTAAGGGAGTGTGCCATTCTGTTCCACTTCTAAAGTGAATTTAATCTTAGAAATCCAAGTTATTGATTTGAGCAAGGAAGTTATTAAGTAAGGTGTCTATATGTTGCCATATGATGAAAACATCATCTACGTATCTAAGCCATGTATGGGAGGGGGGAGGGGTGTAAAATCTAATTTGTGAAATATACAGAGACAGATCTAGACTAAATTTTAGCCGGGGCAAGATTGTAAATTTGCGCCCCCCCCCTTTGCTCCCAAGAATATCAGAATAAAATCTGCGTAAACAATTGCTTAAGGAAGTAATATTAATACTCAATACACAAAATCTGTATTTTTACTATGTATTTTTCCTATATAAAAAGTACAATATTACACAATAGAAAATTTACAGAAAATATACCGGTTTTAACATCTACAATACCCTCTATTAAAGATTTACTTTGCGAGTTTTCTTTGATGCAAATTTTTTTATTATGTCGGCATAAAGTAATTTGCAAGCTATCTCATTTTCTAAATTTATTATACAAAAACTGGATAACCGTTGTTCTTTTGTTAAATTTCTTGGATATCTTTTAATCAATTTTAATTTACTGAAACTTCTTTCATTAGAAGCGACGGATACAGGTAGTGGTTAGTAATATTTTTAGACAAGTAGTTAGATTTGGATAAGCATCATGAAGTCCATATAAATTTATAATTCTTAGCAGTTCAATAGCCGAACTTGACTTCATCTTTTGGTCGAACTCCAGTGCATGATAATTGAAGCTTTCGACTTCCAGAAGAAGTTCCTCTTTATCTATATCGTTTTTATACATATTTGCCAACTGCTCAGTTTGCGCTTGTAATTCTTCTTATGATTCTTTTAGGAAATGCTTTCCATGAAGAAAACTAAACATGCCATAGAGAATTTGAATAGCTTCAAATCTGTTTCTTAATTCAGTTAGGATTTTGTCCACTACTTCAACGATCTTTAGTTTGAATTTCTCATCATCATTACTTTAATCTTCACAAAGCTCATCAAAAAGCCTCTTCTTTTTCTGTCTTCCTCGTTTCCCTAAATTTTGCCTCAACACCAATATCAATAGCAATACCATTCACATCCTGTGTTGCATTAGTTGCAATACTTGCCCTTTCTGAATCTACCATATTAACCCGTTCGGGACCATGGGTCCATATATGCACCCCCAAAAAGAGCATACAGAATTTGTTTTAGGCCCCAGTAAAAAATAAAGTAATATTTGCTTTCTCTAATTAGAGCATTTTTGTGATAGTTTAAGTAAAGGTAGCTTTTTTAAAAAAAGTGGTGCCAACCGAATAAAATTTGTGTAAAAGCCGCCGGTCCCGAGGGGTTAATGAGACCATCTAAGTGTTTTACAGACCTATCAATCGTCATGTCTTCCCTTTGAGAAAGTTTGTTCACTATATCGAGTTGAGTCAGCACTTTATGCCAGAAGCATGTCATCACTATGAATTCAAATTTGGTAATATTAAAGAGTGGTGAAGAAGCTTCTGTTTTTGTTTCAGGAGTTGCTAATGGGTCAGTTTGTAATTCCTTTAGAACATTTATGATCTTTCCAATATGTTTATAAATTGTTATTACAGATTCACGTTTTGATGACCACTGAGTAGTACTTTCTAATTTTAGTGAAAGAGGCACATGTTTTCTTAGAATGTCCCATCTACTAGTTGAGACACTAAAATATTTGTAAAGACAATTTAAGATACCAAAAAAAGTCTCGGCTACTGGTAAAATTTTGGCAGCATTTACACCAACAAGGTTGAGGGTATGAGCAGAACAAGGAACAAAAAATGCTAAATCACTTGCTTGCAATATTTGGGTTTGGACTCCTTTATATTTTCCGGACATATTGGAGCCATTGTCGTAGGATTGGCCCCTACAGTTATTAAAAGCTAGATCATCGTTTTCTAATTTCTCTAAAATGAGTTCTGTAAGGGCTTCTCCAGTTTTCTGGCTGACATTGAAGAAGTCAATAAAACCTACAATTGACCTACATTAGAAATAAAGAAGCAAGCATTTTTTTTAAGCGGGAAACATTTTTTCAAATAACTATAACTTTTTAAAAATTATAGTAGAACTGTTATAAACTTTATTCGTTATTGTACGTAAAAAGAAACAGGAGATTTGAAGCGAAAATATAAGCAATGCAAGAAATGTAAACAATCATGACGATCTCAATTAAAAGTAACTTTTAAATTTATTGCTATGTTAACCTATGCCGTTTAAATTTAATTAATGTACTTTTTAGCTTCAAAATTAGTACAAGTGGCGTGACTGTGAAGCACAACTTTAGTTAACATGTTTTATTAGATAAACATTTCTAATGAAAGATTTAATTAATTTTTAAAAAGTATAGGTGCGATATTTCGGAAATTAAAATTTAAAAGGCTTATTAACAACTGATATACATAAATAAAAACATAAAACTGATTCCCATGGATAGAAAACCTTTTTAACTACATAAATAAAATGTCTTCAAAGGACCAGAACGCGTTGAATTCTCAACAGAGTAAGTTTCAATTTCAATTTTTAGAAAAAATGTCTGTTAATTACAAGAATATCTAAATTTAGAAGAATTTAATAAAAAAGCGATTTATAATTATTTTCTTACATATCAACTCAGTTATTGCATAGAAAAGGAGATTTTTAAAACATAAATAATACATATAAATTGTTATATGGTGTAGCACGTATAAAAAACAAGTAACTTGGTTGCTTACCTTCATGAATATCGCTTGGCGTAAGCCATGAGGACATACTAGATGCTAGCTGTGAAGCCTACTCTTTTCTTTTTTTAGCCTTCTTTCTGTAATAATTTCCTAATGTCTTTTAGACATAACCGAAATAAAATACTGCATACGCTGTGAAGCAACATACAGGTGGCCATAATTAAACTGCAAGTGTTCAAGGGGTGCTGGAGAGAAAACTACCGGGTATATTCCAGTGAAATTTGGTATCTACACGTTTCAGAACATGCGCAAGTCAAATATGCAAAACAAAATCACCATTTTCACCCGATAGATGGCGCTGTACCGTATTTAAACGTTCACCGGTGTCATATACAACCTCCAAAATCGATAGAAAGAGCATAATGACATTCTAAGAGGCATATAAACAATATAAAATAACATTTACAGTCTATCAAAATTCCATACATTTCTCTTCAGTAATTAAATCTTTACAGTAACATGTAATAAAAATTAGCGTAAATAAGATCACAAATTAAACAATCCATAAAGACGCTTTGGAAAACAAGCCACTATTTATTCAATGAAATTATTACATGATGTTCTCAATGTGTGAACCACCAAATGCAATCACATGCTGAAAACGTAAAACAGCATGGTCCACCGTCGCATTTAAAATCTGTGGTGTAACACACCTCACGTGTCTCGTTATGCTAGATTTCAATTCAGCAACAGAAGCATGTCGTTCTCCATAAACCATATCTTTCAGATGTCCCCACAGATAAAAATCACAAGGGTTAAGGTCAGGTGAACGTGGGGGCCAAGCGTTGTCGAAACCACTGCTTATGACTTGGTCCGCATCAAAGGTATCATGCAGCAATTTTTTAACATCTTTAGCGATGTGAGGGGGTGCTCCGTCCTGAATAAATACCGTGGTTTCTAAACAATGTCTCTCTTGCAATTCTGGAATCAATTGTTGTCTCAACATCGCACCGTTGCTAATCCCTGTAACACTAGAGCGTTTGGGACCACTTGGAGTTGGGGTCTCAAAGAAATATGGGCCCACAAGAAAATCACAAGTCATTCCACACCATACAGTTACATAATCGGTATGGAGGGGTTCTTCACGTTTAGCGTATTGTTTGTTCGTTCCCCATATCCTGCAGATATGCGCATTTACACTACCTGATAGTGTAAAATGCTCCTCGTCTGTCCACAATATTCTCTGTATCCAAGTGTCATCTTCACTGATTTTCGACAGGACAAGGATTGCAAAATCAAATCTTAGGGTGTCATCATGAGGTTTCAATTCTTGAAGAATTTTAATTTTGTAAGGATAACGCCGAAGAATGTGGCGCAACACTTTATGCACAGTTGACCAGGGTAGAGATAATGTCCGAGCCACACTTCTTGCAGCATACTGGCTCCTTAAATGCTACTCGTAGTCGCAATGGCGTCATCAATTTGTTGCACTCTTTCCGGGTTTACGGGCCGTTGCCCTCTTGTGCCTGGAATAACGCCCAATTTTCCTGATTCTTCAAATTTTAAAATCATATTTTTCAATTTATTGACACTCATTGGACCTCTTCTTAATCGTTTCATACGCCGGTATTCTTTCAGAGTAGCTGAATAATTGCTACCATTCTGATAGAATATCTTCTCTAACAATGCACGTTCCTTCTTATTCAGAGTCATGACTGGCCTTTACTTAATGTATTGATGTATTTATACAGTTCGATGGGTTTAAAATTTGCATATATACCGTCGATAAGCATTGAAACACGGTATAGCGCCATCTATCGGGTGAAAATGGTGATTTTTTTTGCATATTTGACTTTAATCTTTTATGATTCCTCATTTTTGCGCCCTTCCAAGTCTTGCACCCGGGCAGCTGCCCCGGCTAACCCCCCCCCCCCCCTTAGATCCGTCACTGGAAATATATCAGTTTCTAGAGGTCGTAATATAAATTCTGCTAAAAGTCCAGATATAAGTTAATCCATTGGGGCCCCATTATTTTGTTTATAAATCTTATTATACGATTATGTCACATTTCATCGAACGATGTTTTAATATTTTAAGTTTTTTCTCTTTACTTAGAATATAAAACAAAAATCGTTTTGACGCAGTTAAACGGTAGCAGCCGCTTCTGTGCCAACTAATAGTTAACTCTTTGCCTGTGGAATATATTTGAAAAAAACGTGCCAAAAATGGAAAAAAAAAATTCTCTCTTAACCCTTTAACGGATGAAACACTTCAATTGCTAAAATGTCGAAATAAATGATTGACACCGGAAATTATAAACAAATTAATTTTTATATAATAAAAAAGCGATATTTCACATACATAATAAATGGAAAACATTTCTATTAAAATTCTGCTGTCATTGTTCAATTTCGTAATTAAAGTTTTGTGGTTTCCTAGGGAAACCAATGAACGTTAAAGGGTTAAAACAATGAAAATAAACTTTTAACTTGCGAAAAATTTATATACGTGCCTGTCAAACATAATGTGGTTTGAATGAAATTTTGGAAGAACTGCAAAATTACAAAAATCCGACAAATGGCGCGAAACTGCGGAACTTTTCACGGGAAAGTATCGCCATCTATTGGGAAAATTGTAAATTACATATTATGCATTGAACGAACTGATTTCGGGCTTCACGGAATTGAAACACTGATCTATCTCTTGCCCCAACTCAGGTTGGGCATTCCAAAACTGGCGCATTTGCGTTGCCCGAACTCAGGTTGGGCATTCAAAAACTGGCGCATTTGCATTGCCCGAACTACGTTCGGGCGTCACAGGCAGGGGGTTAAAATAATTCACTCTTCTAATTATAAGAAAAACACAACAGTTTATTCAGAATTTCAGTAGAGAAAAAGAATAATCTGTATAAGCTTAACCCTATCACTATGTCCTGGGGTCCACGCGGACCCCAAGCACTTTCAACAAGTTGTCAAAAAAATCTATCACTCACTCAGTAGTTTCAGCCGGTGACATCTCATATCATAATGCTTGTAACACACGGTAAAAATTAAAATGTACAAATATAAGTGGTACTTGTTTGTTTTTTTAATTTGAAAAATAGATAGCATATTTGTCCTGGGCAACAACAGAGCATATTTTGATAGGACATAGTGGTAGGGTTAAACTAGACATTAAAACCACTTAAATGTCAATTAATGTCAAATCACTTTTAAATTCTAATCGAAATTAAAAACTATGTAAACTAAATTATCATTTCACATGAGTATAAAATCTACTTCATAGAAGACTAGGGAAAAAAATCATGCGTCAAGCATAGATTATGAAACACTTTCCAATACATTCAGAATATTGTAAAAAAATCTTCCCCCTTTAATAAGGCGACAAATGATATCTAAGTATACAATTTGTAAAACGGGTAAGACATTTGAAAACAAAATTTCGACAGTTACTAATCTACAATCGGCAAATAGTTCAATTTCCTTTGTGAATCTCAGTATATGATATATAGACGTGTAAATTATACTACATAGTATGCTAAAATTTAGTTCAGTTTGGAAACTCGTAAAGCAGTTCAAGTTTCCCTTGAGAAATTTTCGTCAATAAACAGAAATAAACTCAAATTCTTTTGTGCAGCCCTGTATATGATCTAGAGAATTTATAAAACCAAGTAATGTGCAAAAATTTAGTGAAATTTAAAAACGTATACCACAACTGAGAAATTATCGCTCATAGACAGTACTGCAACCTAATTCCTTTGTGTGTCCCTGTAAATGAACTATGAATGTTATGCACACCCTAATCTACAGTAAGCATATTGTAGTGCTACTCATTGATGTATATCAATTTCAATTTATGTTTGAAATAGTGTAACATCATTAAAATAGATTGAAAAAGATTTTCCACCATACACAATAATGTAACGGAATTGTTTTGAGTGTCCCTGTGAATGAACTATGAATTGTACTACATTGTACTTTATAGATTTACTTCAAATGAATTCCTTATAATCATATGTTATTATTCATTAAAATGAATGTGATATATTAATTAGTTTTGCTTTTGAACACAAAAATGTCATTTGTAACTTACAAAAAACTTGAGCATTTTTTAGTGCTGTATTCAATTTTGGATGACACAGAGGCTGGATTGACACCATTTCTTGCTGTTTTATTGACCCCTCTTCCCCCCACATTATAATCATGCGACATGCTAGCTGGCTAGTGCGGCAAAGAATAGCGTTTTCTGTACATGAGATGAAAAATGCCTTTTAAACTTTGTATTTTCATTAAAAGTACGAGAGAAGGGGAAGACCACTGCACAAAAAGAGTTGGAGGAGAAAATAAATGCCATTTTTGCACAATTCATAGGTCAATTCTTTTCAAAAAAAAAAAAAAAAAAAAAAAAAAAAAAAAACGCCAGATTAAATAATTTGGTCACCGGGTAGAAAAACTTGGTCGCTATTGACGACCTGGCGACCGTATTGTTCAAAGCATTTGTTCAAAGTATCATAAATCGGGAAGTTTTGGTAGTACAAAAATGGAATTTTTACTGTTTTACTTGATAGAGTAATAAAAACGTTTTTCTAAATATAAGTTATTGAGAACCATGATAAAAATTGAATTCCTAATTTTTTCTGAGAATAACTTTTCTGACGTAAATCTATTTTCACGTGATGAAGAACAATATTTGATACGTTTTTGCATTTGGAGCTATTCCTCCAAAGCCTGTAGGTCTAGAAGTTGACTATTGGTCAAAGATAAGAAGGGACATCCCCCTGTATATTGATTCAGAGTTGTATAAAATATTTCATGAAATAATACTTGCATAATTAGACATTTTATTCCATTTTATATATAAAACTGTGTTCACCTTCCTAACTCCAAAATATCATTGTTCTTACGTATTCAAATGGTTCAACATATAAAATGAAACGGAATAATATTACTATAATTTTCTCTTTTTGTAAACGTATCACTTATTATAAAAATAAATAGGATATGCTTATTAGGAAAATAGTTCAGAAAATTATTCTTATACGTTTAATTATATAACGCCTTCAGATCCTTGAGTAATCAGAAATTCAGTGTACCCTTGAGTAAAACATCTTCAATAAGGGACTCTTTTTTTAGTTTATTCACTTTTTCCTTTTTACCGTAATCAAGACAAACCATTTGATAAATTTAATGTTTCGATACCTAGAATAGAATTGTTAAATGCCGTTTACAACTTAATTCTAGTACCAAAACACAGCAACAATGTTGATTTAACAAAATAAAAGTTTTAAGGAAGTGGCGAAATGTTTGAGTGCATACTTATTCATATAGGTAGGGTTATAACTGAATTCTAGTACCAAAACACAGCAATAATGTTGATTTAACAAAATATAAGGTTTAAGGAAGTGTCGAAATGTTTGAGTGCATACTTATTCATATAGTTAGGGTAGGATTAAATATTGTTTCGATTTTTAATTTTTTGGTCAGAGAAAATGTATATTTTCTTAAATATATGAACTTGTACTTGTTTTATATTATAGTTTGCATGAAAAATATTTAATAAAATCATAATTGATATTAATATGAAAAACAAATTATTTGTTTTTGCCAATTTTCACAATGTTTTTCATTGTTACTTTTATATAAATTCTAGTCTTTATAATGAAAGATAGTAAGAAAATAATAACAGCAAGAAGATGATTTAAGAACAATTGTATTTACAATAATTAAAAAAAAGATTTACTCATATTAATTCAACATTCAAAACTTTAATTTGGAAATTAATGTATTTTAATTTTTATTTGTATCTTACTTTTTTTTAAATACAAATACTGCTGCTTAAAAAGCAAGGTTTTGTTAAAAACAACTATTGTTGATGCAAATTTGAACGATGATCCTGTTTAACAATTGAAATTATTTCATAATGGAGATTAATAATGAATGTACTGTTAAAAAAAATTCTTCGATATGCATAACAAATCTATCGGGTATAGTGTAAGAAATTAAAATCTATATTTACCGTATTTTAACATTAAATATAATAAAACAAATAATTCTAAGAAGTTTGGTTCACGCAATCATACAATAAAGCTTGAAATGTAAGCAGATAATTTCATTATTAAATGGTATGTTTTCAACGTTTGTGTTAATTTTTTAAATATGTAAATATATAATAAAATAACAAAATTATTGCAAGACATTACAATAATGACATAAGAACCAATCATTCAGAATGTACATAATCATAGACTCCACTTTTATCAAAATCCAAACCTGAAAGTTATAATTTTCGATTATGATTTTTCAATCAAAATCACATATGCGAATCAGAAAAAAACCAACATTATATGTTACATAAAATACGAGATTTATAAAAATACGTTTAAGAAATTGCCATTATTACTTTAATCCTTATCATAAGGACATAAAAATATAATACATATTTTTTTTTTTCGAAATCTTCTTTAAAACTACAGGAAATTAATTGATGTTTTATATTTTTTATTAAATTTATCCCCCTTCTACTAAAAAAGCACGATAAATATTTCAAGTAATTTAAAGAATAAATCTATTATTTTTTAAATTGTTCTAAACTTATGAAAATGCAGTCATTTTTATTGCCAAAACATTTCAAATACTTATTTTTTAAATCTATCATTTTGGCATCCCCAGCCAAATATTATAATTCAGCGTTCAGTGGTCTCTGAGCAGTCTGAAAGATACAAAAACAAGCACGAAAAATCAGGCATAGATTAAAAGACACTTTCCAACACTAATTAATATTATTAATTAATATTATTAATTAATATTATTAAAGAATTTTATTTTTTGTACAGTCAGATGAGATATCTAAATGAACAATTTAAATAAAGTGCGACAGTAAACGATTTTTCCCCTACACCATAATGTAGAGGAATTCTTTTGTGTGTTACTGTAAGCGAATTATAAATGCTACACACTTAATTTTCAATAGAGAGTTAATCTCATTAACAAATAAAAATCACGTGTCAATCCGAGAATATTTACACGACTGAAAGCATGGACAGACGGTCAGATAGACGGGAAAACAAAATTCATAAACACTTTTCAACAAGTTGAAAAGTGTTAATAGCAAGCACTTTACATTATTATACAGATATAATTAAAATTCATGTACCGGGTGTCCTAAAATTGACTGACTGATTTTAAAATTCAATAACTTCCAAACGGTGACAGATATTTAAAAAAATCTTGCAGGAGAGTAATGTAAGATGTCAGGAGTTTTGTTTTTTTTTAATTCCTCATTTTAGATCGAATTATCAGCAATAGATGGCGTTGCGAACAATAGGTATCCAATCCCGACAAAAGCAGAAATCATCCAGCATTGGTGTGAAGGAAGGAGGTTGAATACATGGAGTGGGTCTCATTCATATAAAAAATGTTATTTAGATGAAATTATAATTTAAACAATAAAATTTTATTCAGAATCGGGCCCTAAGAACAAGATTGTATTAGCGAATGAGATCCACTCCATGTATTGAACCTCCTTCCTTCGCCTCAATACTGGATGATTTTAATTTTGGACTGGATTGCACTGCTATCGCTCGCAGCGCCATCTATTGCTGGTAATTAGAACTAAAAAAAACTCCTGACATCTTACATTACTCTCCAGCAAGAATTTTTTTAAATATCTGTCACCGTTTGCAAGTTATGGAATTTTAAAATCAGTCAATCCGTCTTAGGGCACCCGGTATATGAATTACATTTACGGTTTCTTTCACTTTTTTAATGCAATTTCTGACACAGTGGATACTATCCGATAATGATTATTGGTGATTGATTCAGATGAATTTGAAGGAGCCCATTTGACAAAGTAAGTGTCAAGGAGGATGTTTTTTTAAATATTTTTTTGTTTTGTTTTATGTGACAGTTTCTTGTGTATGTGATGCTAGACACAGGCTTTCTCGATGTCGTGGCGAGCTTTTACAAAGTAGCCAATCGTCTATAGACATCGATTGTCAGAGATGCGCTGCAGGGGTAAATACTTTTAGGTAGATTTCGTAAGAAATACTACCTATTACATTCTCACCTAAGTTGGAATTTTTGAAAATTTTTTAAAGATCTACGCCAATTATGACTCCCAGAAAACAAAATCCCCCTCAGTTCAAAACTTTATCTATCTATCTATCTATCTACCTATCTATCTATGTCACTTTTTTATGGACACGATAACTGCAATAATTCTTCACAAATCTCTTCCAAAATGATACATAAAATTAAGGGGCATAAAATCTCGGTCAAGTTCGTTAATGGGCAAAATCGGACCAAGGGGTGGGGGAAATCTGGGGTTTCTTGTGAAAACAGAAAAAAACCCATAACGTCTTAATTATGATACGTATCGAATCCGTTTAAAGTTATTATTACTTCTAGGAAAAGGGCCGAAAATTTATGTATGATAGATTTTTGATATCATTAAAAATGGTCCCAAGAGGGGGGGAAGGGTTGTTTTAGAAGAAAAAAATTCATAACTTCGTCATTTTAAAAGATATCAAATTCATTTATAAATTTATTATAATATTAATTTATTATAATATTATAAATTTATTATAAATTATCTTACTATTATCTAAAACTTTTATATTGACAAGTTTTTTATAGGACCAACCCTTATAACAAAAAAAATCCCTGCCGGTTCCGCTTGCGAACAAGTTAGATTTCGAAGTGGGCGGTCCCTTATAGAAGCCAACTGCGGAAACATGGCAAAAAGGTCATTTCTCCTGCAATTCCCAACAAACAGGCGCCCCACGGTCTGCGTCTTCGAAATCTACCTGTGCCTGTAGGCCGAGCCGTCAGGGTTTTTTTCAGTAACGCTGTTCATTTTTATCATTTCATTTATCAAATATATGTACTCCTTTAAGGAAAGCAATGGTTCTACATAACTGAATCTAAGTAATTCTTGCATTTAAAAACTGTATATGAGATATTTCTGTTAAAAATTTGAATAAATTCATCAAAAATTAAATAATTATATAATTACTTTAATAATTTTTTCGAACTCTCTAAAATTAAAAAATAATTAATTAGATCTTTTAATTCAAGATTTAAAAATTAACTATTAATCAATTATTTATTCAATCAATATCATTCAATTATTTATTCACTACATGTTTCATTAAAAAAAAACAAATAAACAACAACAACAAAGAAAAAACATAACATTATAATATTTTACCATTTACATCTCTTTCAGATGAATTCATTGCCACAGTCATTAAAAAAAATAATGAACCCACTTAATTAACTTTCATTATATATTTACATTAATTATCTTTTCATTTATAAAACGTAAGAATTTGATTATCAATAAAGCGAGCTTTTAGTTTTTTATTAATTTCATTCTGGGGGAAAGTTTAATATCATTTTCAAATTCTATTACGCGTCTACCAAATTTTAAATAATAAATGTATACTTATTCTCAAGTCAATTCGTTGATCATTACCCCTGCTTTATAAAATACTTCAGAAATGTAAATTATTTGAAAAAGATAATTAGGAAAAATAATAATTTTTTTATATTAAATATAAATTTAAAAAAGTCGTTAATGTGTGTAAAATATTAACCAATTCACTTAAATAAAAAGTCAGATATAAAGTTAATTAAATTTAAAGAAATACTACTAAACTGATGCAGTCTTTCCACTTATTCATTAAATAACTATCCGTTTGTGGTATTTCGTAATCGATTTACTATTAATGATTTTAATTAATTACAGACTGTTTTTATTTTGAAATTCTTAAGTGTATCAGACGGATTATGCCTAGAAGGAAAAAAATTAGTTAAAAAAAAAAAAAAAAAAACTGAAAGAAAGAAAGAAAGAACGATAGAATTTCTGTAAAGAAACAATATAGATTTTCAAAAATTCATGTCATTAGATTTTTGGACTCTGTATGAAAATTTTCGCACTCAATCCAAATTTTTTAGCATTGTAGTATTTTTTATATATAGATTTAAACTTCTAAAGAAACATTAAGAATAAAAAATACCTGTAAACTGCATTAGTACAGATGTCGCAAACGCACCGGGGTTTCTTTTTAGCGCCAAAATGGCAATTTTTTGCCTGGCGGGGGTAACCTGATGATTTTTGCTTCGTATGACAACTTCGTATTTTTTAATAAAATGAAATGTGTATGTAAATAAATTAAAAATAAAATAATATAAATATAATTAATAAATAAAATGAAATATATGTGTAATAAAAATAATGTGTGTGTTAAATAAAACTGTGTGTAATAATAAAATTAAATATGTCTGTTAAAAATAAAATTATAATACAATTTTTTTTCATTTTACGATAAAAGGATTACTGGAAAAAAATGCATTAAAACAAAAATCACTGGTCAAAAATGTTTTTAATGTGTGCAACAATAAAAGTGATGCTAGTAGTTATGAGAAGTATCATTAATAAAATCTGTCATTTGTCCATCGTATATGCTTGGGTTTGTTAATGACATGTTGGTTTGGTTATGACATCAAAAGGACACTCAGATCGAAAGGAAATAATATAAATGACATAACATAAAAGTAAAATAAATAACACATGTTACTGACAAATATCTTTTTTTCTTCCTAAGGAATAAAGGTAGTATGACAGAAAATTACTCTTAATAAAATAAGTAAGTATTAAACAAAACACAATAAATTTTGTTACAACCAGAGATAATCATTTTATCCCGAATCGTTAAAATATAACCATTTTAATTCCTTTGGTGATTAGTTTATATTTGAAAATCAGTTTCTGTATGAAAAAAAAATATATTTTGTTAAATTATATACTGCATGCAAGAGTGAGAAATTCACATAATGTGTCACGAATTCACGGTTATTTGCTATATAATTACTAATAATACTTGATATAATACTTTTAAACGTAACTGGTTAACATATACTGACAATTTTCAGTATTTTCAATTAAACAAAACATAATATATTTGTTACAACCAGAGATAATCAATTTAACACGAATCGTCAAATTATAACCACTTTTCTTCCTTTGGAGATTAGTTTCTAGTCAAAAATTAGTTTCTGTATGAAAAAAAAATTTTTTTTTTTATAAGTTATACACTGCATGCCAGAGTGAGAAATTCACATAATGTGTAATGAATTCACGGTTATTTGCTAAAAAAAATTACTTACTAAAAATAGTTGATATAATACTTTAAACCAATTCAACTATAAGCATAACTGTTCATATACAGTGGATTCCATAGAAGTACTGCATATAATTATTTCATTTATGTGTCGTTTTGTTTTTAGGCGTTTTCATAATTATATAAATACTTAGCACCTATAGTCGCCGTCTGGTCCGTCCGTCCGCATATAACAGCAGAAAAATTATTCAACCGAGTGATTTGATTTAACATATACACTATATTGCCAAAGGTGACCGGTCACTTCCGATTTTAGACGTTTTGTTAACTATCTAGAAAAATACCCGAGGAATTAACCTGAAACTGCAGGTGTTTAAACAGTGTAGTATAGGTTATATATTTCCGCGAAGATTTTTTTCATGAAACCCCATAGGGGACTGCCAACAAATTGAAAAATAACGAATATCTTTTGGATAACCCTGTAAAAAATAATGTAGCAAAGACGTTCAAACTCGAAATTTTTAATAAGTAACTTATTGTAATATACTGTGTTCATTTTTATGAGGATAGCATGTATACTCGTAGAGAAATTAAGGTTTTTATAAAAACAGTCCCAAATTTCGCCTAGTTTTTTCCTTATAATTTGCAGAGTTCTTAATATAAAAAAAAGTTCTTTTCAGAAAATATGACAAACAACATTGTACATAATACTCTGCAATCAGAATTAAAAAATAATAAAAATTGGATGGAAAATGAGACGGTAAATGTTTCACTGCGCACGCGCGAATGCAATCAAAATATAATATGCATAATGTATTAGCTAAGTATATAGAGCAACTTTTGTGAAAGTCTCAAAACCATAGCTTGAAAATTCTGAAAATTATCGTCGATAGAATAAACTCGAAATCCGTTGTTCCCAAAAAGAAGCAAAAAGATGAGGGGTTGTATCAAATATCTGTTGATTAGTGCCAAGATAGCGTACACAATATTGCACGTACTACTATATTTGGATACAACCCCTTATCTTTTTGCTTCCTTTTCAGAACTTTCAGAATTTTTAAGCTATGATTTTGAGATTTCCACAAAAGTTGCTCTATATACTTAGCTAATACATTATGCATATTATATTTTGATTGCATTCGCGCATGCGCAGTGAAACATTTTTAAGTAAATCTGCTCATTTTCCCTCCAATTTTTATTATTTTTTAATTCTGATTGCAGAGTGTTATGTAGAATGTTGCTTATTATATTTTCTGAAAAGAACTTTTTTTTCTATTTAGAACTCTGCAAATTATAAGCAAAAAATTAGGCAAAATTTGGGACTGTTTTTATAAAAACCTTAATTTTTCTACGAGTATACATGCTATCCTCATAAAAATGAACATAGTACATTACAATAAGCCACTTATTAATAATCTCGAGTGTGAACGCTTTTGCTACATTAGTTTTTACAGGGTTATCCAAAAGATATTCATTTTTTTCAATTTGTTGACAGTCCCCTATGGGGTTTCGTGAAAAAATCTTCGCGGAAATATATAACCTGTACTATACTGTTTACAAACCTGGAGTTTCAGGTTAATTCCTTATGTATTTTTCTAGATAGTTAATAAAACGTCTAAAATCGCAAGTGACCGGTCACCTTTGGCAATATAGTGTATTATCGTTGCAGAATTTTGTTGAGTCATTTCAAATTTTATGAAAATCGAATGAAAATTTAAAAAGGTATTAATAAAAGTTTTTTTCATTCTATTAAATCCTATCATATGTAATTAATTCCATGATATCTCATGATAGGTAATGATTGTATGTTACCATGGTGGTTACATCCTATTTAAGTTGGAGTCATATTATTTCAGTATTACGGCATTTAAAAACCGAATTAGTATAGTAACATTGTTAAATTATAGCAATCCTATAATCTACAGACAGTTTTTTGGATAGATGTTTTCGGAGAAATAGATATTAAATTGGAAAAAAAGTCTAAATATGGATTTCAAATTCTGAAATTTTTAAAGCTAGGCTTAAGTTTTGCATTGGAATTTTTAGTAAATGTAAACAAAAGATAAAATGTTGCCAACTTAAAACGTACTTATTTTATTACGGAAATTAATTATATCATAATGACAGACGATATAATTTATTTCACTGAAATAATAACGATGATTTTTTTTACATTGTCTTCTATTGGATACTTGCGCATAGTATAATTTTAATGTATCAGAATTGTAATTACTTGTTTGTAAAATTGTATTGAAACTTAATTTCATAAAATAAAATTAATATCTATAATATGAAAACCTGCACACAAAATAAATTGTTTATTCATGCATTTTTACATAAGAGTGTAAACAGCTATTGCACCAAGATCTGAATATTTATAAAACTAGTTATAGTACGAACACACCTCATTTGTTACGTTTGACGTGCAATTTCCAACTTGTTTTATTTTAATATTTTCAGTTGGATGTTTCGTTTGATGTTAGTTAAATGTTTTCTGACAAATTTAGTTTAGGAAAGCAGCTAACTAAAGCAATGAATAAAATTTTTAGTATTTGTTATTTTCACTAAAAAGGTGTGATGGTGAGAAATACCACCATCTAGATCTAAACTAGCACACACTATAAAAAAAAAAAAGTATTTGGTTTTTTTTCTGCATGTTAGCAGAGTATTTGGTATCATTTTAATCAGTGAACAGTGAACAATACAAATTAATGATCCATTTTAGGATCAGCGCATACAGATAGATAATTGTGGAACAAAGTGAACCACGGCAGTCAAGGAAATATTTGGTTTTCCGTTCCCACGAATGATTTAACTACACCTAATAAAAATGTCATGGAGAAAATTGTCAGAACAATAATATGACACATTTATTTATGAGAGCTTAAATAGGCACGAAGACCTCACAAGTCAAAGCATCTTTACCTCCCAGACACAGCACGGCGTCAAGAGGAATCGCTATTGTACCGACGGACCTATGAAACACTCAAGGGGAGTACCAAATTTCTCCCGCATGCCAATGGGCATCTCTCTAAAATCAGAGGTATGGCCGAAACATGCAAATTTTCAAGAAGTTAAAACGTATAAGGCCTTAATTTTATGTGAAAAGGGAAAAATGGTTCCATCCCTTTTTTTTTGCTCCACGAAAAGAATGTGATTTTTCTTGAGAGTTCAGATTCAAAAAAGATGGAAAAGTAGAAGGTTGACTGCTCTCTAACTAAACAGATTTTGAGTGTGTGTGCCAATAGATGGAAATGTACGCGCTAAGAAAAAGCGAAAACGCGTCAGCCATTACCTCCTGCTGTCAACGTTATCTAGTAATATAAGGTAACAAACAATCTTCCTTCACCATTGTTCCATTTTATTTAATTAAGCTATATTCTTTTAATAATACGAATTTAAGTGTGTATGAAGATCCTACCCCGATCTAAACATAAAAAGGCTAATCAAAGAAATACATCTAGGGTATGGAACCCTGCCTTTCAAAATCGAATTTTTTTAATTCAGTAAGACAAACTGTAATTCTCAGAAAATAAATGTTGAGAATACAGTTCTCAACTAGGATTGAATATTTTTATTTTTTTTAAACATTTATGTTTGTTTTTAATCATATGCTTATAATTACCTTGTAAATAAACTCAATTTTATATTCAATTAATTTTAGTCAGTTTTCCTTTTGTTTACTTAATTTATTGAATTAATATTAAGTCTTTTATTTTAGGAAATGTTTTCTTTAATATTACAATCTAGGTTTTAAAATAAGCCATTATATATTTAATGTTACATAACTCTCTGCAGGTAACCTTTGATGATTGTAATTGGCTCAAAGAGGATCCGAACTTCAAAAATAATTCACAACGCAACTTTTTCTTTTCTATAATTAATTGATAATTTGTCTAATAAAATTTTCTAAGTATAAATTATCATATCAGATCCTTAGAGTCATAGGTGCAAAATAAATACTATACGTCTCGGATAATTTAAAATACTCATATTAATCAATTAACAGCAATATAGTGGTAAATCCTATGCAGTCAGACTTAAATTCAAATAATTTAATTGATCACTCTGTAGCATTCCATCATAGGGTTTACCGAATTAGAAGTGGTACCGTTACCTCTTTCTAAATTATTTTAATATATTAATTTAATTTTAGAAATAGAACTTTAGGTTATTGTATAATTTTTTAAATATAAAAATATATATGCAATATTAAGACTAACAAAAAAAAATTTTTTTTTTGCTAACATAAATGTTCTTAATTCTAATTCTTTTGAAAAATTTTTTTTTTCCTCTTTTCAACAACTAATTAAAAAAAAAAAAAAAAAAAAAAAAAAAAATTTTAAGCATTCATTGGGGAATCTTCATACACTCTGTAACATGCATATACCTGGCAATTCTTTTTGGGTACCTCACTAAATATATAATGATATATTAAATAATAATAAGTGTTATTGGATTGATTTGTATTAACAAAGAATTGAAAATATGACTTGTGTTACATATACTGCAACAGCAGCAAATATAAAATGCTTACCAGTTTAAGTATCTATCTATTACTAAAAATGTTTTTTAAATCCTAAAATTTAAAAGAGAGCTCCATCTTTTCATAAACATATAAATACATAAAAATTTTTCTTTTAATTAATTAAGTTGTTGCGCAAAATATACATATAAAACAAATAAACCACTGACATGTTTTGCTTTCATTCGAGATAAAATGATAGTGGTTTTTATCTCGAATGAAAACGAAACCTGTTACTTATGCGCGGCAGCATATTACTGCTTATTTTACTGTTTATTACTGTTAATTTTACGGTCTAATACTGGCAGCTGGGATGGCAGTATTATACTGTAAAATCAAAACTTTTTTTTTTCCCCAGTGTATGCAATATTTCGTAAAAATGTAATTTCTCTGAAATTTCTATTTAAACAAACATTAAATTTTACCTTTAATTTGAATTTTGAAAATCTATAATTCTATGCTTCTGAAAATCTATGCTTAATTCTAAATTCACCAATTACCAGAGATGCATTTTCTATCTCATATCTAAGAAATTGCAGAGTTATGTATTGTATTGAACTTTTGTAAATGTTTTTAGAAAAATGTGCTTTTATTTTCAACATACATTAGACCCTAATTTTTAGGTAGTTACCATTACAAAACAAACAAACAAACAAAAAAAGCTACCTATAGCAGCCGTTCGGAGGAAAGCAATTGCGGTATATTTTACGGATCATGATCCCCAGACCCCAAAACCGTGATTTTTTGTAATGCCATTGCACTCATATTTATGAACCGATTTGGTGTACATATGGACTTATTAATATAAATGCTGGACGATTACACCATGAAATATTACAACATTAAAGAAGTGAATATAAAACATCACATATTTTTACTGAATGGTGTATACAAATTTGTATACACCATTCAGTAAAAATATGTGATGTTTTATATTCACTTCTTTAATGTTGGACTTATTAAGTTCTCGACCGAGTTCGTTGGCCAGCTTCATTTGCCATCTTGTTTCAAAACTTAAAGATTTCAAATTCAAAAAGATTTAAAAAAAGATTAGAAATCTAAAAAATTTTCATTATGTATTCGGTCTTAATACAAGGATTCCGGGGCATTTTCAGTTTTGCCTCTGTATGCTGAGATATAGCAGTTTGAAATTCTAGGGTGGCTGCAATTTGAAACAAGACAGCAGATTAAAAATAAAGGATTCCTCCCTAAACAGGTTTAATTTATGAAATTTATTGAACTTGTTATCTCGCAAATTTCATTGATGATTGTAACCACTGTGTTTCAACTCTCATACGCTTAAAACTACGAAGTCATATCCATCAGCGTTAAATTCTCGCCACGATTGGTAATACTTGGTGAATTATCGCCAAATTTGGCGTCAAAAATAGATCGTTATAAATAAAGCCAACTTGACGATAGCTGACAATTTTATTTATTTTTTAATTTGAGGAAAACTTGGAATCTTTTATAATCCGGTCCCACTCATTTTAGCTTTTTATGTTAGAGTAAAATTAGCTGAATTCTTAAAAACAAGTATTAGAAATCTGTTTTTCTACCGGAACCGGGTAATAGGACTTTTATTACACAACTCGATTTTAGAAATTTTTTTACTTCGCAGCATAACGACATAATCTTTTAGTTGTCATTATTAAATGGTGCCCAAATATCCGAAATTTCGCATATCCAGATTAAGTTGAAAACAAATTAGTTCGGATAGTAGGAAGTTTGCTGTATTTAAAAAATTCTATATGGAACAATAATAATAAGAAATACACGACAATTTACTACAACAAATAAAAATATAATTGTTAATTACATAATGATGCGGTTTAAAATAATTTTACGTTCCAAAATAGCGGAAATTTCATAAATTCATTTTTTTCCATTTACGTAAGAAACACAGATTTTATGCTATTTCAACATTGCATCAATTCTTATGGTAAAATTGGGCGCATTTGGAAATTAGCATCTTCATAAAAAATCCTTTAAAGCAGGGGTTCTCAAACTATAGAACGCGTACCAGTACTGGTACGCGAAGTTCTGGCTATTGATACGCAAAAGTCTGATACTGGTATGTGAAATGAAATGCAGCACATTATTATGAAATGAAAAACGGCTTTAGTTTATCAGCCAGGAAATTTTCGAACGCTAGTTTCTTTTTTTTTTGTTACAAGATTTTAGAACAACATATCTATGTGAATGTACTTTTTCTTCAATTCTTCATATGAAAAACAAATACAGGAAAAAACTAACATTGAATCTTACTACTACAGCTAACTAATATTGAACCAGACATGAGGAATCTGTGCTTGATAGATCAATCTTACTCTTCTCGTTAAGAATAGTAGGGAATTACTGCAATAAAGCTACTATGTATGAATCAGAAGGCTAATATGTCATAAGTATTGTGGTTGTTTTTCAACCAAAACATTGTATTTTGATATGGTACCTATTATTAAAATGTAATGATGATAATATTTTTTTTAATTTGAATGTTAATATAAAGCAGTCAATCTAAGTACCAATTTAGTAATGTAATCATGCATTTTGAAGTACAGTTAAACCTGCTAAGACGGAAGCATAAAAGACCTAGGAAATATTCCGTTTTAGACAGGTTATGTTTTTGCAGTGTTTTCTATATTAGCTTTATGTTTGTTGCCTGGTGGTACGCGGAAGTATGAACTTCACTTTAATGGTACGCCTGTTTTAAAGTTTGGGAACCCCTGCTTAAGAGGGTTTTGAAAACAAATCTAACAACATTACACATTTCAGAAATATATGATTAATATAGTATTTCATATGCAAAATAGAATGTAAATAACTATGCTGAAGTTATTTTTCCAGGTGTAGCAAAGGCCGTGTAATTTTCTGGAATAAGTAATTTTAGAGGAGTACTTTCCTGGTGGTATATATTATTTTTTTTGCACTGTGGGGGTGTAAATATATGATACAAATCATATATTTTTATGTTAAAGTAACCTTAAATTATATACCCCTCTTTATTTCATGCAAATAAAAAAAATCATCTTTCTAATTTAATGTTTAAGCAAAACCATTTTACCTTTTATTATAAATAAACCGTTTTTCTATTTATTAGGTTCTTTTCATCATAACGCATGATATATTCAAAGCTAAAAAACAATAATATTAAAAATCAATCTTTGCACATTCATTTCTATCTTAATTTCAAATGACGTATTGCATCGCGATATTTTTAATTCTGTAGTGACTGTTTTAAATCTTCCTAACATCTGCAATTTATTTCTGATTGATAACTGTCAAAAGCCGATATATAACTCAAATTAATGATTTTGTTATTTATCTGATTTTCTATTTAACGGTCATAATTGCCTTTTAGTTATGCAACTCTTACTTTTAATTATTATACAGTATTTACACCAAGATAATAATATAAAAGTTCATAAATCTGTCAGCGCACCTTTTTAATGAGTGAATAAAATTTCAGCCTCTTTTATTTCGCGTTTACGCAATTTTTTTGTGAATCAAATATTACAGATTTATGTTGATAATATATGTCAGAATTCAATCAATTGAATTGTTTATGTGCATTTTGATAAAATATAATTATTATTTCATAACTAAACGACTGCTTTCTATAGGTTTACCATAATTTATTTCATCTTTAAGCTTCAGATAAAGTTTGTTTGTCAAATTGCAGCGCTGTTTTGTTTGAAATTTTATATTGCTAACTCATAACGGTTATTTCATTTGGCTTTTTTTTTTTTTACCACGGCTCAATAAAAATATTATGTGGCGATAACAAAGAATGTATTTGAACTCACTTGGTATGCAATCTTTCGTCTTGTAAGGAAGCAATTCTCGGGCCGCATGTGCCAATCACAAAGCTTTCTTCTATCTCACACAGGTTTTGCATGCACTGAAAAGAATCAGCTCCAATTTATAACAAGGTCTAACTGAATATAAAGTTTTATTAAATTCCGTGCATTACTTCCGGAGATATGACTATTGCTAAAATCGTGTAAATCCTGAAAAATGCAGCAAAGCAGCACCAGCTGTTGGGAGATTTAGACCAAAACCTAATCAACAACAACTTATGTCAACGTCTAACTGAATCTAAAGTTTGATGAAAATCCGCGAATTAGTTCTTGAGATATAGTTATCGTAAAAATAATGAAAAAAGTAGTATATCAGCGCCATCTGTTGGGATATGTACACCAAAACGAAATCAGCGTCTATTTATGTCACGATCTAACTGAATATGAAGTTTGATGAAATTTCGTGCATTAGTTCTTGAGATATAGTTATTGAGCTATTGCAAGAATCGCGATAATGCAACATAGCAGCGCCACCTGTTGGGCGATTTTCACCAAAAACTAATCAGCACCCATTTATATCAGGTACTAACTGAATATAAAGTTTTATTAAATTTCGTGCATTAGTTCTTGAGATAGAGCGCCCACAAGATTTCTGTCACATACAGACAGAAAGACAGACAAAGTCATAGACTCACAGACAGACATTTTCTAAAAGCAGTCAAATCGTGTTCATGATCTTCTAAAACGTATGAATCCCTCGAAAACCGGAAGTCGAAAATTTTCATGTATCCAATACTTTCTTCTTGTAAAGATAGAAGAAAGTAAAAATATTTCTTATTCTACGAAATAGTAATGTAACTACATACGAATCCTACATACGAATCCTACGAACAATATACAGCAACCTCTTCTTCCGAGTTACCCATGATTCGCATGATTCGAACACCGTTTTTTATATTCAGAAACCTCAAAAACAAATATATTTTTTGAGATTTAAAGAAGAATTTATAAAAACAAAGTTTCTTTTGCTGCACATTTATTTCGGAAACGATTCCGATTAATTTTTATAGTGTATTAGTCAGTTTTTCTCAACCCGGTATAGAGATCTGTAGGATGCTATCAACCCTCAAGTAAACATTTTTAGTTGCGTAATTGAATTTATCTCAATTCTAAAGTGCATCGAGTAATTAATGTTATTTAGAAAACAAACTATTGAGGTTGAGATCATTATACTTACTTTATTTTTTACATGTAATTTTAAACAGGCTCATCGCACAAAGACTAAGGATATAAGGAATATTTCTCCGTTATTGTTACCTGTAAAAAAAGACAAATGTTTCTTAATCTACGAAAATATACAATAGCCTCTTTCGAGTTATCCGTGATTCCGAAAAGCGTTCTATATATTTAGAAATCCCAAAAACCAATACAATTTCGAGATTTAAAGCAGCATTTATAAAAACAAAGTTTCTTTTGCTGCCACTGATTTTCGGAAACGATTCCGATTAATTTTTATAGTGTATTAGTCAGTTTTTCTCAACCCGGTATAGAGATCTGTAGGATGCTATCAACCCTCAAGTAAACATTTTTAATTGCGTAATTGAATTTATCTCAATTTTAAAGTGCATCGAGTAAATAATGTTATTTAGAAAACAAACTATTCTTAATATAAATAATTCTACTTTTCCGAACCAGTAATTTATAATCTAAAGCTGAAAACATACATACAAGTTATTTCTGTTTAATATTTTTGAAATACAACATTTTTCAAACAGCTTAAAATATTGTCATATATTAGTTGTACGCAAAATAATTATATTCGTTAGATTTCAACAAATGACATATTCGTTAAATATATTACTGAATTCAGACATTTTAGTCCGAGAGGGAATTTTGCTTGGACCTGTTTTTAAAAAAATCGAAATTTAGCAGGCTGAAATAAGCGGAAAACGTTCTAAAAACATTCTACATTATGATTTAGTTGAACATATTCGGGTTAGAAATTTGAAATTTAGTATAGTGGTAACTTGTAAGATGCAGACGCTCGATATAAACAGTTTATTAAAAATTCGAAATTTAAACGCGTAAAATGAGCGGAAAAAGTCATAAATTATCGTTTATTCTGAATGCCAATGAAAAATTTACATTCCTGTTATTATTTAGACGTAAATGCCCGCACAAAAGACTTTTTACAAAATTCAAATTTAAACAAGAACGAAATATCATGCGTCAAGCATAGATTATGTAACACTTTCTAACGCTTCCAAAATAATTTTACAAATCATACCGTTTAATAAACTGAAAGATAACATCTAAGTAAACAATTTGGAAAACGCATAACATATTTAAAAACGTAATTTCAGGAATTTCCAACATATACAATATTCGGAAAAATATCCGAATACTTTTATTCAGCCCTGTATATGATCTATAGATTTGTATATATACTACATAAAGGATGCTAAATTTTAGTTCAGTTAGGAAACACGTAGTACAGTTTAAAATTCTTCTTCTGGAGTTTCTGTCAATAAACGGAAATGTGTTCGCGAACTTTTGTGCTTCCCTGTATATGATCTACAGAATTTATACACACCACGTAATAGACAAAAAGCGAGTTAAATTTAAAATCGCGTTCAGTAACTTAAAACGCACGTTCAGGAATTCTTGTTAACAGACAGTAGAGAATTCTTTTGCGTGTCCCTGTAAATGAACGATGACTGCTATACACACAATATTCTGTAGTAAGCCTCATGTAATGCACCTCAGTGAAATATATAAATTTCAATGCGTTTAAAATAGTGAAACATTATTTAAATAAACCGTAGACGATTTTTCTCCATAGACGTAATGTAACGGAATTCTTTTGACTGTCCCTGTAAAGTAACTATAAGTGCTATGCACACCCTATTCCATATTAAGCTTCTTGTAATGCACCTTAGTGATATATATAAATTTCAATGCGCTTAAAATAGTAAAACATTATTTAAATAAACAGCAAATAATTTTTCTCCATAGACCGCAATGTAACGGAATTCTTTTGAGTGTCCCTGTAAAAAAACTATAAGTGCTACACACTTCCGTTGAAATAGGGAACATGCTATAGATAACGGCAATAACATATAAAAATTGCAGAGCAATCCGAGGCAGTTAGAGCACGGACAGACGGCCATACGGCAGACAAACCGAAGTCATAAACACTTTTCAACTAGGTTGGAAAGTGTTAAAAAGGCGTAGAAATTTTTTTTCTAAAATTGCGATTTTAGTGATGCTGCAGGTCTAGCAAGTTGAAATTTCGCATGTTGGCTATTTTTAAGCTTTCAGTACTTGCTAAGAAAGGTTTTTCTTTTCAAAATAGAAATTTAAAAGAGTGAAATGTGCTGTAAAAGCTCTAAAAAGCTTCTAAACTATGGTTTATCTGAAATTGTCAGGGATAGTTACTTATAAGATGTAAATGCTCTCTAAGAGAAAATTCTAAAAAAATTCGAAATTTAAAACTGTGAGATGAGCGAAAAGCATTCTAAAAGCATTCTAAATTACAATTTCTATGGAATCGCTGGAACTACAGAACCCTTTTCAAAAGTGTTGGTGACAAATTGATAGTAACAGTCCCTGCTGTAACAGCTATATTTTTATCGGTGTCACAACCACAAAGAGGGTGGGGGGGGGGGGGGTGTGAAAATGCGAAAAACGTTCTAAAATTTCGATTTTTTTCGACATTCGTGTGGCTTAATTAGTAATTTTAGAATTATCCGTGGCAGCAAAATTTCCTTTAATAAAAATAGGCTAGCGAATACCACTTGGCATTTTTCAAGAATTACGCGAGCAAAGCCGCGGGTTTTGCTAGTTGGGTAATAAAATATGTCATAAATACGAAACGAGTTTTCAAATTTATTCATCTATTTAAAGTAGTATTGTATAACAAGATTTTGGAGCTTTATTTTTTTAACTGTTTTGTTGTAAAATAAACAATAAAACGATAAAATAACAAACATTTATTTTACCGTTACATAAGTATACGAGTCGCTAGGGTCCACCGCAATGCTTACTCATCATGGATATGTATAATATAAAATATGAAAATAAAACATGTGTAAGCTATTTATAAAATGCACTGCAATTCGAATAAAATCGTGGCTTGATGACGTCATAAACTTTAAATGCTCTATAACTGAATTGCGTAAAAGAAACATCCTTATAACTCCAAAAATGATAATTATATTAACTAAGAGTTTGCGGCGGCGGATTAAGCGTCTCATTTTCAATTAAAATATATCTTTGAATTGAAATTTGAATGAAATACAGGGTCATGAAAAATCGCAGAGTGTGGGAAATAGGATTATAAATCACTCGTTAGTGAATTTCAATCAGCTTCTTCTCATTATTACATACTAAGTACATACCAAATTTCAAGTCTATATCTCAATTTGTTCGGGAGATAGAGCGTTTACAGGCACATAGACAGACGGACGGCAATTTTTTTTTCGGATTCTGCAGTGGTCTGAAGGGTGTAAATGCGTCAAAAAACGTTTTTTTAATTTTTAAAACGATCATAAGACTTTCCCTATACTACGTATGATGGGGAAGTAAAAATAAGATTATCTGCATCATTTATCATTATTTTCTTTTATTTACCCATCATACATAGTATAGGGTAAGTCTTGTAATCGTTTTGAATATCGAAAAGAAAAACATTTTTGACGGATTTACACGTTTTAGACACTGGAGATTCCAAAAAAACATATTTTTAGAAAATTTTTTTGCTGGCCGTCTGTGTGTGTTTCTGTCTGTGTCTGTCTCTCTCTCTCTCTGTGTGTGTGTAAGTATCATATAAAATTCCGGACCACGCTGAATATTTATCTGTAAACCGCGTGTCTGTCCGACCAATAGATCTTTTTTTTTTTTTTTTTTTTTTTTTTTTTTTTTATCTCGTTTTACTTTCGCACCGAACTTTTTAAACACCGGTGTCTCAATTGTACTTGAAAATGAATAAAATAAAATAAAATAAAGATCAACTACAAAAAGAAATTAAACAAAACTTCAGAATGGTTATTTAGGAATGAAAAATGGCTCAGTTTTTCCGAGCAGCTCAAAGTAAGAAAGAAACATAATTAGTAATTTTTTATGTAAAATATAGATTAATTCACAGAATTCAAGTATAGTAAAGATAGAATTCGTAAACCATCAGAAATAGATATTTTGATAAATCTTTAATTAAAAAGGATAAATGTTTCAGAAAAGTTAATCTTATTTAAATTCGAAATTTAATTAGGAAAATAAATATTTAAGTTGTAAAATATAAACATTTACAAAAGCACTTTTGTTTTGTTTGTTTTTAAAAGTTTTTAAATTTTTTTTATAAAACTTCTTGTATAAAGCTACAAAATTTTTATCTCCTCACAATAAAAACTTATGACAGCAAAAATTCCTTAAAAATTTTACTTTCAATAAAGTAATTATAGTGCTGAGTAAGTAACCCATTGAGTACCCTCCCCCCCCCGCCCCATTATCCCGGGACACATGTATCCCACCAAAAGAGAACACAGACACTAAGCACGTAACTCGTAAACTTCTGTCCCAATAATTTAGTGGTACACTCGCATGCGAAATAAATTGAGCAAATGAATATATTCGAATTTTTTCATCTTCATAAAACCACAAAGCATAGTTCGTATGAAACTATGAACTAGCTATAGTAGTACGAACGCACCTCATTTGTCACGTAAAATCTTCATGGAAATATATAACTTATAAATATTATACTGTTTACCGTATATTACTCCAATGACCCTATACATGTTACTACCAGATATTACAATAAAACACTGCAGGTGTGTAAAACAGTATAGTATAGTATATATTCTTTTGAATGTCTCTGCAAAATCCGTTTTAAACAGGTCTTTGTCCCTGTCGCGCTTGTCTGTCCGTGCTCTAACTTACGTAATTATACTCGGATCGTGTCGCTCGTTGAAAATTGTACGTCAAACGTGACAAATGAGGTGCGTTCGTACTACTATAGCCAGTTATATATAAATATTCAGATCTGGATGCTATCTCGGAAGCTCTGTACGTGTGTAAAGATTTCGTCTTCATATACAAACAAAATGGGTATCTGCTATTCTGGTACCATATGGTACCGCTAGGACTTAATGGGTTAATCGTCAAGCGACCGAGATATTTATTTTATGACAGAAATGAAATCTGCAGACGATATAATTCATTTCATAGAATTAAAAATCATCAAGATCTGAATATTTATTATAACTAGCTATAGTACGAACGCACCTCATTTGTCACGTTTTGACGTACAATTTCCATCTGTTTTTTTTTGTTTTTTTTTTCCTAGCTTCTGGCTCCTCCCCGGGCCTATATCCCAAGTGTAGATAATTAACCGTCAAAAATCAACCCTTTTTTTTTTTCTCAAAACTGATTTTTCAACGATTTCAGATTTTTGAAATGCTGCGAGCGTCCTTAGTTTATGATCAAAATTCACGAAAATTATTGATAAGGATATTGTTGTACAAGGAAACTAAACATGCATTTTGAAATTCGACTTCATTACGATAGTTACATATGATTTTTAACTCCTTTTGCGACGAGCGTCCTTTACAGAATTTTAAATCTTTCACACACCGGTTTATGAAAAACAGAAATTTTCGACTCATTGAATCGCAGAAATGCTGTCATTAAATAAGACAAAGCTTACAACTTTTGATGAAAATCGATAAGAAATTCAGAAAAAAATATCTAAAAACTTAAATATACCAGAGATTAAACAAGTTGGAAATTGTACGTCAAACGTGACAAATGAGGTGCGTTCGTACTATAGCTAGTTATATAATATAAATATTCAGATCTGGACGATTTTTAATTCTGTGAAATGAATTATATCGTCTGCATATTAATTTCTATAATAAAATAAGTATCTCGGAAGCTCCTATTAAAAAAAAAGCGCCGATTTAAAAGAAAAAAAAAAAAAAGAAAAAAAAAAAAAAAAATCAAATTTCTTAATAAATATTTTTATTAATATTTTCTAAAGTTTTGATTCGATTTTTACAAAATTTGAAATGTCTCGACCAAATTCTGCAAA
This sequence comes from Maratus michaelseni, assembly GCA_963931845.1. NCBI lineage: Eukaryota > Metazoa > Arthropoda > Arachnida > Araneae > Salticidae > Maratus > Maratus michaelseni. The sequence continues at coordinate 286,591,348 of OZ007587.1, forward strand.
GATAATATACATTCAATTTCAAACCATTCGGTTGGGTAGTTTTTGCGTTGTTATATGCGGACGGACGGACCAGACGACGACAATAGGTGCTACGTATTTCTATAATTACGAACGCACCTAAAAAGAAAAAAAAAAAATTAGAATAGTAGAAAGAATTACAAATAGAATAATTAGAAATTCCTAAATTTATCACTTTAATTAAAACAAAAACGAAAAATCATGCGTCAAGCATAGATTATGTAACACTTTCCAACGCTTTCAAAATAATTTTACAAATCGTTACCATTTAATAAACTGAAAGATAACATCTAAGTATAGTTATAGTACGAACGCACCTCATTTGTCACGTTTTGACGTACAATTTCAGGAATGTCCAACATCTATTTCCAACATATACAATATTCGAAAAATTGTCCGAATACTTTTATTCAGCCTGTATAGGATCTATATATTTGTATATATACCACATAGGATGCTAAATTTTAGTTTAGTTTGGAAACGCGTAGCACAGTTTAAAATTCTCCTACTCGAGTTTCTTTCAGTAAACGGAAATGTGTTCGCGAACTTTTGTGCTGCCCACTATATGAAATACAGAATTTATACACACCAAGTAATAGACAAAAAGTGTTCAATTTAAAATCGCGTTCAGCAACTTAAAACGCACTTCCAGGAATTATCGTTAAAAGACGGTAGAGAATTTTTTTGTGTGTCCCTGTCAATGAACGATGACTGCTATTCTGACACACTATTCTGTAAGTAAGCCTCGTGTAAATGCACCTTAGTGATCTATATAAATTTCAATGCGTTTAAAATAGTGAAACATTATTTAATTAAACCGCAAACGATTTTTCTCCATAGAGTTGGGTTGGTTTGATTATTGACAGCCAATTATCTATACTAGGGATATAGAGCCGGGGGGGAGTGCCCTTCGTGGGGGGGGGTCTTTCTAAGGGAACCTAATCCGTATTTACGCATGGATAAATCCACGGCTCGGAGAAAACCACGAAAACTCCGAACGATTAGGCCGATTGGGATCGAACCCAGCACCTCCCGTCTACCAGCTTCGAGAGCAGAACCTCTCAGCCACAATTTCAAGCATAGATGTAGTAAGTCACTTCAGTTGAAATCCAAGCATATTTACGGGAGTTAGAGCACGGCCAGACAAACCGAAGTCATAAACACTTTTCAACTAGGTTGGAAAGTGTTAAAAATAAATGCTTCAGATTTGTTTGTAAAGTATTCCAAGTATGCAGAAGGTTTTAAAATACAAGTTCAAATTCTAAGTCAATATTTAACTTGATTAAAGGTGCGTGAAGAGAAATTGACAAAGCGTAGCTTGCTAGTATTCGCAAAGTTTGAATTATATACACAAACAATTTTTTACAATTTCATGCATATTGAAATTAATATATACTATCAGTGAGATGCGCTACAAGAGACTTTATAGAATAATATACTTTTGTGCAAACTGCATTAAAAAGGTGAAAAAATTGTATTTTTCTTGATATAAATTTGAAATCTAATGATTATGGCGTTTTTCAAATATTGAATTTCAAAAATTTTCTCCATAGACCGTAATGTAACGTAGTATTATAGCGAAATGTGATAACTTAAAAAGATAATGATAACGGTTAAATGAATAATTATATAAATGAATAATTTTCGGTCAAATGAATTATAGTAGCCTTATAATTCTGTTCTGTTAAAATATAAAAGTGAATTATGATGTCGCGAGTGCATGATTTTTATTTAATTACGACGAATTACTTCCAATTCAATGAGGCATATAAATTTCATTATATTTGAAGTATTGTAAATTGTAACTTATTAATGATCTCGAGTTTAACTTGAAACTGCAGGTGTGTAAACGCTGAACTCTTGCTTTCAGCAGTAAAAAAAAAAAATAATAATAAATAAATAAAAAAAATAAATAAATAAATAAAAAATAATTAAAAAAAAAAAAAAATTTCATAAATATGAAAGAATTTTTTTTTTTTTTTTTTTTTAATTATTATTTTTTATTTATTTATTTATTTATTTATTTTAACTGCTGAGCGAAGAGTGAGAGACATCTGCGGTTAATAAGTCGCTTATTGAAATACTAGCAAGCTACGCTTTGTCGATTTCTCTTCACGCACCTTTAATCAAGTTAAATATTGACTTAGAATTTGAACTTGTATTTTAAAACCTTCTGCATACTTGGAATACTTTACAAACAAATCTGAAGCATTTATTTTTAACACTTTCCAACCTAGTTGAAAAGTGTTTATGACTTCGGTTTGTCTGGCCGTGCTCTAACTCCCGTAAATATGCTTGGATTTCAACTGAAGTGACTTACTACATCTATGCTTGAAATTGTGGCTGAGAGGTTCTGCTCTCGAAGCTGGTAGACGGGAGGTGCTGGGTTCGATCCCAATCGGCCTAATCGTTCGGAGTTTTCGTGGTTTTCTCCGAGCCGTGGATTTATCCATGCGTAAATACGGATTAGGTTCCCTTAGAAAGACCCCCCCCCCCACGAAGGGCACTCCCCCCCGGCTCTATATCCCTAGTGTAGATAATTGGCTGTCAATAATCAAACCAACCCAACTCTATGGAGAAAAATCGTTTGCGGTTTAATTAAATAATGTTTCACTATTTTAAACGCATTGAAATTTATATAGATCACTAAGGTGCATTTACACGAGGCTTACTTACAGAATAGTGTGTCAGAATAGCAGTCATCGTTCATTGACAGGGACACACAAAAAAATTCTCTACCGTCTTTTAACGATAATTCCTGGAAGTGCGTTTTAAGTTGCTGAACGCGATTTTAAATTGAACACTTTTTGTCTATTACTTGGTGTGTATAAATTCTGTATTTCATATAGTGGGCAGCACAAAAGTTCGCGAACACATTTCCGTTTACTGAAAGAAACTCGAGTAGGAGAATTTTAAACTGTGCTACGCGTTTCCAAACTAAACTAAAATTTAGCATCCTATGTGGTATATATACAAATATATAGATCCTATACAGGCTGAATAAAAGTATTCGGACAATTTTTCGAATATTGTATATGTTGGAAATAGATGTTGGACATTCCTGAAATTGTACGTCAAAACGTGACAAATGAGGTGCGTTCGTACTATAACTATACTTAGATGTTATCTTTCAGTTTATTAAATGGTAACGATTTGTAAAATTATTTTGAAAGCGTTGGAAAGTGTTACATAATCTATGCTTGACGCATGATTTTTCGTTTTTGTTTTAATTAAAGTGATAAATTTAGGAATTTCTAATTATTCTATTTGTAATTCTTTCTACTATTCTAATTTTTTTTTGTTTCTTTTTAGGTGCGTTCGTAATTATAGAAATACGTAGCACCTATTGTCGTCGTCTGGTCCGTCCGTCCGCATATAACAACGCAAAAACTACCCAACCGAATGGTTTGAAATTGAATGTATATTATCTTTGCAGAATTTGGTCGAGACATTTCAAATTTTGTAAAAATCGAATCAAAACTTTAGAAAATATTAATAAAAATATTTATTAAGAAATTTGATTTTTTTTTTTTTTTTTCTTTTTTTTTTTTTTTCTTTTAAATCGGCGCTTTTTTTTTAATAGGAGCTTCCGAGATACTTATTTTATTATAGAAATTAATATGCAGACGATATAATTCATTTCACAGAATTAAAAATCGTCCAGATCTGAATATTTATATTATATAACTAGCTATAGTACGAACGCACCTCATTTGTCACGTTTGACGTACAATTTCCAACTTGTTTAATCTCTGGTATATTTAAGTTTTTAGATATTTTTTTCTGAATTTCTTATCGATTTTCATCAAAAGTTGTAAGCTTTGCCTTATTTAATGACAGCATTTCTGCGATTCAATGAGTCGAAAATTTCTGTTTTTCATAAACCGGTGTGTGAAAGATTTAAAATTCTGTAAAGGACGCTCGTCGCAAAAGGAGTTAAAAATCATATGTAACTATCGTAATGAAGTCGAATTTCAAAATGCATGTTTAGTTTCCTTGTACAACAATATCCTTATCAATAATTTTCGTGAATTTTGATCATAAACTAAGGACGCTCGCAGCATTTCAAAAATCTGAAATCGTTGAAAAATCAGTTTTGAGAAAAAAAAAAAGGGTTGATTTTTGACGGTTAATTATCTACACTTGGGATATAGGCCCGGGGAGGAGCCAGAAGCTAGGAAAAAAAAAACAAAAAAAAACAGATGGAAATTGTACGTCAAAACGTGACAAATGAGGTGCGTTCGTACTATAGCTAGTTATAATAAATATTCAGATCTTGATGATTTTTAATTCTATGAAATGAATTATATCGTCTGCAGATTTCATTTCTGTCATAAAATAAATATCTCGGTCGCTTGACGATTAACCCATTAAGTCCTAGCGGTACCATATGGTACCAGAATAGCAGATACCCATTTTGTTTGTATATGAAGACGAAATCTTTACACACGTACAGAGCTTCCGAGATAGCATCCAGATCTGAATATTTATATATAACTGGCTATAGTAGTACGAACGCACCTCATTTGTCACGTTTGACGTACAATTTTCAACGAGCGACACGATCCGAGTATAATTACGTAAGTTAGAGCACGGACAGACAAGCGCGACAGGGACAAAGACCTGTTTAAAACGGATTTTGCAGAGACATTCAAAAGAATATATACTATACTATACTGTTTTACACACCTGCAGTGTTTTATTGTAATATCTGGTAGTAACATGTATAGGGTCATTGGAGTAATATACGGTAAACAGTATAATATTTATAAGTTATATATTTCCATGAAGATTTTACGTGACAAATGAGGTGCGTTCGTACTACTATAGCTAGTTCATAGTTTCATACGAACTATGCTTTGTGGTTTTATGAAGACGAAATCTTTACACACGTACAGAGCTTCCGAGATAGCATCCAGATCTGAATATTTATATATAACTGGCTATAGTAGTACGAACGCACCTCATTTGTCACGTTTGACGTACAATTTTCAACGAGCGACACGATCCGAGTATAATTACGTAAGTTAGAGCACGGACAGACAAGCGCGACAGGGACAAAGACCTGTTTAAAACGGATTTTGCAGAGACATTCAAAAGAATATATACTATACTATACTGTTTTACACACCTGCAGTGTTTTATTGTAATATCTGGTAGTAACATGTATAGGGTCATTGGAGTAATATACGGTAAACAGTATAATATTTATAAGTTATATATTTCCATGAAGATTTTACGTGACAAATGAGGTGCGTTCGTACTACTATAGCTAGTTCATAGTTTCATACGAACTATGCTTTGTGGTTTTATGAAGATGAAAAAATTCGAATATATTCATTTGCTCAATTTATTTCGCATGCGAGTGTACCACTAAATTATTGGGACAGAAGTTTACGAGTTACGTGCTTAGTGTCTGTGTTCTCTTTTGGTGGGATACATGTGTCCCGGGATAATGGGGCGGGGGGGGGAGGGTACTCAATGGGTTACTTACTCAGCACTATAATTACTTTATTGAAAGTAAAATTTTTAAGGAATTTTTGCTGTCATAAGTTTTTATTGTGAGGAGATAAAAATTTTGTAGCTTTATACAAGAAGTTTTATAAAAAAAATTTAAAAACTTTTAAAAACAAACAAAACAAAAGTGCTTTTGTAAATGTTTATATTTTACAACTTAAATATTTATTTTCCTAATTAAATTTCGAATTTAAATAAGATTAACTTTTCTGAAACATTTATCCTTTTTAATTAAAGATTTATCAAAATATCTATTTCTGATGGTTTACGAATTCTATCTTTACTATACTTGAATTCTGTGAATTAATCTATATTTTACATAAAAAATTACTAATTATGTTTCTTTCTTACTTTGAGCTGCTCGGAAAAACTGAGCCATTTTTCATTCCTAAATAACCATTCTGAAGTTTTGTTTAATTTCTTTTTGTAGTTGATCTTTATTTTATTTTATTTTATTCATTTTCAAGTACAATTGAGACACCGGTGTTTAAAAAGTTCGGTGCGAAAGTAAAACGAGATAAAAAAAAAAAAAAAAAAAAAAAAAAAAAAAAGATCTATTGGTCGGACAGACACGCGGTTTACAGATAAATATTCAGCGTGGTCCGGAATTTTATATGATACTTACACACACACAGAGAGAGAGAGAGACAGACACAGACAGAAACACACACAGACGGCCAGCAAAAAAATTTTCTAAAAATATGTTTTTTTGGAATCTCCAGTGTCTAAAACGTGTAAATCCGTCAAAAATGTTTTTCTTTTCGATATTCAAAACGATTACAAGACTTACCCTATACTATGTATGATGGGTAAATAAAAGAAAATAATGATAAATGATGCAGATAATCTTATTTTTACTTCCCCATCATACGTAGTATAGGGAAAGTCTTATGATCGTTTTAAAAATTAAAAAAACGTTTTTTGACGCATTTACACCCTTCAGACCACTGCAGAATCCGAAAAAAAAATTGCCGTCCGTCTGTCTATGTGTCTGTAAACGCTCTATCTCCCGAACAAATTGAGATATAGACTTGAAATTTGGTATGTACTTAGTATGTAATAATGAGAAGAAGCTGATTGAAATTCACTAACGAGTGATTTATAATCCTATTTCCCACACTCTGCGATTTTTCATGACCCTGTATTTCATTCAAATTTCAATTCAAAGATATATTTTAATTGAAAATGAGACGCTTAATCCGCCGCCGCAAACTCTTAGTTAATATAATTATCATTTTTGGAGTTATAAGGATGTTTCTTTTACGCAATTCAGTTATAGAGCATTTAAAGTTTATGACGTCATCAAGCCACGATTTTATTCGAATTGCAGTGCATTTTATAAATAGCTTACACATGTTTTATTTTCATATTTTATATTATACATATCCATGATGAGTAAGCATTGCGGTGGACCCTAGCGACTCGTATACTTATGTAACGGTAAAATAAATGTTTGTTATTTTATCGTTTTATTGTTTATTTTACAACAAAACAGTTAAAAAAATAAAGCTCCAAAATCTTGTTATACAATACTACTTTAAATAGATGAATAAATTTGAAAACTCGTTTCGTATTTATGACATATTTTATTACCCAACTAGCAAAACCCGCGGCTTTGCTCGCGTAATTCTTGAAAAATGCCAAGTGGTATTCGCTAGCCTATTTTTATTAAAGGAAATTTTGCTGCCACGGATAATTCTAAAATTACTAATTAAGCCACACGAATGTCGAAAAAAATCGAAATTTTAGAACGTTTTTCGCATTTTCACACCCCCCCCCCCCCCACCCTCTTTGTGGTTGTGACACCGATAAAAATATAGCTGTTACAGCAGGGACTGTTACTATCAATTTGTCACCAACACTTTTGAAAAGGGTTCTGTAGTTCCAGCGATTCCATAGAAATTGTAATTTAGAATGCTTTTAGAATGCTTTTCGCTCATCTCACAGTTTTAAATTTCGAATTTTTTTAGAATTTTCTCTTAGAGAGCATTTACATCTTATAAGTAACTATCCCTGACAATTTCAGATAAACCATAGTTTAGAAGCTTTTTAGAGCTTTTACAGCACATTTCACTCTTTTAAATTTCTATTTTGAAAAGAAAAACCTTTCTTAGCAAGTACTGAAAGCTTAAAAATAGCCAACATGCGAAATTTCAACTTGCTAGACCTGCAGCATCACTAAAATCGCAATTTTAGAAAAAAAATTTCTACGCCTTTTTAACACTTTCCAACCTAGTTGAAAAGTGTTTATGACTTCGGTTTGTCTGCCGTATGGCCGTCTGTCCGTGCTCTAACTGCCTCGGATTGCTCTGCAATTTTTATATGTTATTGCCGTTATCTATAGCATGTTCCCTATTTCAACGGAAGTGTGTAGCACTTATAGTTTTTTTACAGGGACACTCAAAAGAATTCCGTTACATTGCGGTCTATGGAGAAAAATTATTTGCTGTTTATTTAAATAATGTTTTACTATTTTAAGCGCATTGAAATTTATATATATCACTAAGGTGCATTACAAGAAGCTTAATATGGAATAGGGTGTGCATAGCACTTATAGTTACTTTACAGGGACAGTCAAAAGAATTCCGTTACATTACGTCTATGGAGAAAAATCGTCTACGGTTTATTTAAATAATGTTTCACTATTTTAAACGCATTGAAATTTATATATTTCACTGAGGTGCATTACATGAGGCTTACTACAGAATATTGTGTGTATAGCAGTCATCGTTCATTTACAGGGACACGCAAAAGAATTCTCTACTGTCTGTTAACAAGAATTCCTGAACGTGCGTTTTAAGTTACTGAACGCGATTTTAAATTTAACTCGCTTTTTGTCTATTACGTGGTGTGTATAAATTCTGTAGATCATATACAGGGAAGCACAAAAGTTCGCGAACACATTTCCGTTTATTGACAGAAACTCCAGAAGAAGAATTTTAAACTGTACTACGTGTTTCCTAACTGAACTAAAATTTAGCATCCTTTATGTAGTATATATACAAATCTATAGATCATATACAGGGCTGAATAAAAGTATTCGGATATTTTTCCGAATATTGTATATGTTGGAAATTCCTGAAATTACGTTTTTAAATATGTTATGCGTTTTCCAAATTGTTTACTTAGATGTTATCTTTCAGTTTATTAAACGGTATGATTTGTAAAATTATTTTGGAAGCGTTAGAAAGTGTTACATAATCTATGCTTGACGCATGATATTTCGTTCTTGTTTAAATTTGAATTTTGTAAAAAGTCTTTTGTGCGGGCATTTACGTCTAAATAATAACAGGAATGTAAATTTTTCATTGGCATTCAGAATAAACGATAATTTATGACTTTTTCCGCTCATTTTACGCGTTTAAATTTCGAATTTTTAATAAACTGTTTATATCGAGCGTCTGCATCTTACAAGTTACCACTATACTAAATTTCAAATTTCTAACCCGAATATGTTCAACTAAATCATAATGTAGAATGTTTTTAGAACGTTTTCCGCTTATTTCAGCCTGCTAAATTTCGATTTTTTTAAAAACAGGTCCAAGCAAAATTCCCTCTCGGACTAAAATGTCTGAATTCAGTAATATATTTAACGAATATGTCATTTGTTGAAATCTAACGAATATAATTATTTTGCGTACAACTAATATATGACAATATTTTAAGCTGTTTGAAAAATGTTGTATTTCAAAAATATTAAACAGAAATAACTTGTATGTATGTTTTCAGCTTTAGATTATAAATTACTGGTTCGGAAAAGTAGAATTATTTATATTAAGAATAGTTTGTTTTCTAAATAACATTATTTACTCGATGCACTTTAAAATTGAGATAAATTCAATTACGCAATTAAAAATGTTTACTTGAGGGTTGATAGCATCCTACAGATCTCTATACCGGGTTGAGAAAAACTGACTAATACACTATAAAAATTAATCGGAATCGTTTCCGAAAATCAGTGGCAGCAAAAGAAACTTTGTTTTTATAAATGCTGCTTTAAATCTCGAAATTGTATTGGTTTTTGGGATTTCTAAATATATAGAACGCTTTTCGGAATCACGGATAACTCGAAAGAGGCTATTGTATATTTTCGTAGATTAAGAAACATTTGTCTTTTTTTACAGGTAACAATAACGGAGAAATATTCCTTATATCCTTAGTCTTTGTGCGATGAGCCTGTTTAAAATTACATGTAAAAAATAAAGTAAGTATAATGATCTCAACCTCAATAGTTTGTTTTCTAAATAACATTAATTACTCGATGCACTTTAGAATTGAGATAAATTCAATTACGCAACTAAAAATGTTTACTTGAGGGTTGATAGCATCCTACAGATCTCTATACCGGGTTGAGAAAAACTGACTAATACACTATAAAAATTAATCGGAATCGTTTCCGAAATAAATGTGCAGCAAAAGAAACTTTGTTTTTATAAATTCTTCTTTAAATCTCAAAAAATATATTTGTTTTTGAGGTTTCTGAATATAAAAAACGGTGTTCGAATCATGCGAATCATGGGTAACTCGGAAGAAGAGGTTGCTGTATATTGTTCGTAGGATTCGTATGTAGGATTCGTATGTAGTTACATTACTATTTCGTAGAATAAGAAATATTTTTACTTTCTTTACAGGTAACAACCTGAAATCTGAAACCTGGTATCTTTACAAGAAGAAAGTATTGGATACATGAAAATTTTCGACTTCCGGTTTTCGAGGGATTCATACGTTTTAGAAGATCATGAACACGATTTGACTGCTTTTAGAAAATGTCTGTCTGTGAGTCTATGACTTTGTCTGTCTTTCTGTCTGTATGTGACAGAAATCTTGTGGGCGCTCTATCTCAAGAACTAATGCACGAAATTTAATAAAACTTTATATTCAGTTAGTACCTGATATAAATGGGTGCTGATTAGTTTTTGGTGAAAATCGCCCAACAGGTGGCGCTGCTATGTTGCATTATCGCGATTCTTGCAATAGCTCAATAACTATATCTCAAGAACTAATGCACGAAATTTCATCAAACTTCATATTCAGTTAGATCGTGACATAAATAGACGCTGATTTCGTTTTGGTGTACATATCCCAACAGATGGCGCTGATATACTACTTCTTTCATTATTTTTACGATAACTATATCTCAAGAACTAATTCGCGGATTTTCATCAAACTTTAGATTCAGTTAGACGTTGACATAAGTTGTTGTTGATTAGGTTTTGGTCTAAATCTCCCAACAGCTGGTGCTGCTTTGCTGCATTTTTCAGGATTTACACGATTTTAGCAATAGTCATATCTCCGGAAGTAATGCACGGAATTTAATAAAACTTTATATTCAGTTAGACCTTGTTATAAATTGGAGCTGATTCTTTTCAGTGCATGCAAAACCTGTGTGAGATAGAAGAAAGCTTTGTGATTGGCACATGCGGCCCGAGAATTGCTTCCTTACAAGACGAAAGATTGCATACCAAGTGAGTTCAAATACATTCTTTGTTATCGCCACATAATATTTTTATTGAGCCGTGGTAAAAAAAAAAAAAAGCCAAATGAAATAACCGTTATGAGTTAGCAATATAAAATTTCAAACAAAACAGCGCTGCAATTTGACAAACAAACTTTATCTGAAGCTTAAAGATGAAATAAATTATGGTAAACCTATAGAAAGCAGTCGTTTAGTTATGAAATAATAATTATATTTTATCAAAATGCACATAAACAATTCAATTGATTGAATTCTGACATATATTATCAACATAAATCTGTAATATTTGATTCACAAAAAAATTGCGTAAACGCGAAATAAAAGAGGCTGAAATTTTATTCACTCATTAAAAAGGTGCGCTGACAGATTTATGAACTTTTATATTATTATCTTGGTGTAAATACTGTATAATAATTAAAAGTAAGAGTTGCATAACTAAAAGGCAATTATGACCGTTAAATAGAAAATCAGATAAATAACAAAATCATTAATTTGAGTTATATATCGGCTTTTGACAGTTATCAATCAGAAATAAATTGCAGATGTTAGGAAGATTTAAAACAGTCACTACAGAATTAAAAATATCGCGATGCAATACGTCATTTGAAATTAAGATAGAAATGAATGTGCAAAGATTGATTTTTAATATTATTGTTTTTTAGCTTTGAATATATCATGCGTTATGATGAAAAGAACCTAATAAATAGAAAAACGGTTTATTTATAATAAAAGGTAAAATGGTTTTGCTTAAACATTAAATTAGAAAGATGATTTTTTTTATTTGCATGAAATAAAGAGGGGTATATAATTTAAGGTTACTTTAACATAAAAATATATGATTTGTATCATATATTTACACCCCCACAGTGCAAAAAAAAAATAATATATACCACCAGGAAAGTACTCCTCTAAAATTACTTATTCCAGAAAATTACACGGCCTTTGCTACACCTGGAAAAATAACTTCAGCATAGTTATTTACATTCTATTTTGCATATGAAATACTATATTAATCATATATTTCTGAAATGTGTAATGTTGTTAGATTTGTTTTCAAAACCCTCTTAAGCAGGGGTTCCCAAACTTTAAAACAGGCGTACCATTAAAGTGAAGTTCATACTTCCGCGTACCACCAGGCAACAAACATAAAGCTAATATAGAAAACACTGCAAAAACATAACCTGTCTAAAACGGAATATTTCCTAGGTCTTTTATGCTTCCGTCTTAGCAGGTTTAACTGTACTTCAAAATGCATGATTACATTACTAAATTGGTACTTAGATTGACTGCTTTATATTAACATTCAAATTAAAAAAAATATTATCATCATTACATTTTAATAATAGGTACCATATCAAAATACAATGTTTTGGTTGAAAAACAACCACAATACTTATGACATATTAGCCTTCTGATTCATACATAGTAGCTTTATTGCAGTAATTCCCTACTATTCTTAACGAGAAGAGTAAGATTGATCTATCAAGCACAGATTCCTCATGTCTGGTTCAATATTAGCTAGCTGTAGTAGTAAGATTCAATGTTAGTTTTTTCCTGTATTTGTTTTTCATATGAAGAATTGAAGAAAAAGTACATTCACATAGATATGTTGTTCTAAAATCTTGTAACAAAAAAAAAGAAACTAGCGTTCGAAAATTTCCTGGCTGATAAACTAAAGCCGTTTTTCATTTCATAATAATGCGCTGCATTTCATTTCACATACCAGTATCAGACTTTTGCGTATCAATAGCCAGAACTTCGCGTACCAGTACTGGTACGCGTTCTATAGTTTGAGAACCCCTGCTTTAAAGGATTTTTTATGAAGATGCTAATTTCCAAATGCGCCCAATTTTACCATAAGAATTGATGCAATGTTGAAATAGCATAAAATCTGTGTTTCTTACGTAAATGGAAAAAAATGAATTTATGAAATTTCCGCTATTTTGGAACGTAAAATTATTTTAAACCGCATCATTATGTAATTAACAATTATATTTTTATTTGTTGTAGTAAATTGTCGTGTATTTCTTATTATTATTGTTCCATATAGAATTTTTTAAATACAGCAAACTTCCTACTATCCGAACTAATTTGTTTTCAACTTAATCTGGATATGCGAAATTTCGGATATTTGGGCACCATTTAATAATGACAACTAAAAGATTATGTCGTTATGCTGCGAAGTAAAAAAAATTCTAAAATCGAGTTGTGTAATAAAAGTCCTATTACCCAGTTCCGGTAGAAAAACAGATTTCTAATACTTGTTTTTAAGAATTCAGCTAATTTTACTCTAACATAAAAAGCTAAAATGAGTGGGACCGGATTATAAAAGATTCCAAGTTTTCCTCAAATTAAAAAATAAGTAAAATTGTCAGCTATCGTCAAGTTGGCTTTATTTATAACGATCTATTTTTGACGCCAAATTTGGCGATAATTCACCAAGTATTACCAATCGTGGCGAGAATTTAACGCTGATGGATATGACTTCGTAGTTTTAAGCGTATGAGAGTTGAAACACAGTGGTTACAATCATCAATGAAATTTGCGAGATAACAAGTTCAATAAATTTCATAAATTAAACCTGTTTAGGGAGGAATCCTTTATTTTTAATCTGCTGTCTTGTTTCAAATTGCAGCCACCCTAGAATTTCAAACTGCTATATCTCAGCATACAGAGGCAAAACTGAAAATGCCCCGGAATCCTTGTATTAAGACCGAATACATAATGAAAATTTTTTAGATTTCTAATCTTTTTTTAAATCTTTTTGAATTTGAAATCTTTAAGTTTTGAAACAAGATGGCAAATGAAGCTGGCCAACGAACTCGGTCGAGAACTTAATAAGTCCAACATTAAAGAAGTGAATATAAAACATCACATATTTTTACTGAATGGTGTATACAAATTTGTATACACCATTCAGTAAAAATATGTGATGTTTTATATTCACTTCTTTAATGTTGTAATATTTCATGGTGTAATCGTCCAGCATTTATATTAATAAGTCCATATGTACACCAAATCGGTTCATAAATATGAGTGCAATGGCATTACAAAAAATCACGGTTTTGTGGTCTGGGGATCATGATCCGTAAAATATACCGCAATTGCTTTCCTCCGAACGGCTGCTATAGGTAGCTTTTTTTGTTTGTTTGTTTGTTTTGTAATGGTAACTACCTAAAAATTAGGGTCTAATGTATGTTGAAAATAAAAGCACATTTTTCTAAAAACATTTACAAAAGTTCAATACAATACATAACTCTGCAATTTCTTAGATATGAGATAGAAAATGCATCTCTGGTAATTGGTGAATTTAGAATTAAGCATAGATTTTCAGAAGCATAGAATTATAGATTTTCAAAATTCAAATTAAAGGTAAAATTTAATGTTTGTTTAAATAGAAATTTCAGAGAAATTACATTTTTACGAAATATTGCATACACTGGGGAAAAAAAAAGTTTTGATTTTACAGTATAATACTGCCATCCCAGCTGCCAGTATTAGACCGTAAAATTAACAGTAATAAACAGTAAAATAAGCAGTAATATGCTGCCGCGCATAAGTAACAGGTTTCGTTTTCATTCGAGATAAAAACCACTATCATTTTATCTCGAATGAAAGCAAAACATGTCAGTGGTTTATTTGTTTTATATGTATATTTTGCGCAACAACTTAATTAATTAAAAGAAAAATTTTTATGTATTTATATGTTTATGAAAAGATGGAGCTCTCTTTTAAATTTTAGGATTTAAAAAACATTTTTAGTAATAGATAGATACTTAAACTGGTAAGCATTGAAGGACTGGAAATTAAAAATAAGGATAAATTTAAAATATTTAAATAATATATTGTAAAATAATTGTTTATTTATTAACATTATTTTGCTATACATTGCAATTATTGAATATATTGTATTTATATAATTTTTGTGCATGCAAGGATGTTGGTATATTATTCTCTATATATTCGAATTTCATTAATTTTCTTTTCGCTATTTTTTTTTCAAAGTTATATTAGGCTAGATGTGGGAAATCCCACTACTTATACTATATGTGATTTAGTAAAATCTGCAATCTTACAACATAAGATAGATGTTATATTTAAGAAAGTTTATTTTAACTTTTAACAACCTAAAAAGGTAGGCCAAATAGATCACCTTGATGGAATGCTACAGAGTGATCAATTAAATTATTTGAATTTAAGTCTGACTGCATAGGATTTACCACTATATTGCTGTTAATTGATTAATATGAGTATTTTAAATTATCCGAGACGTATAGTATTTATTTTGCACCTATGACTCTAAGGATCTGATATGATAATTTATACTTAGAAAATTTTATTAGACAAATTATCAATTAATTATAGAAAAGAAAAAGTTGCGTTGTGAATTATTTTTGAAGTTCGGATCCTCTTTGAGCCAATTACAATCATCAAAGGTTACCTGCAGAGAGTTATGTAACATTAAATATATAATGGCTTATTTTAAAACCTAGATTGTAATATTAAAGAAAACATTTCCTAAAATAAAAGACTTAATATTAATTCAATAAATTAAGTAAACAAAAGGAAAACTGACTAAAATTAATTGAATATAAAATTGAGTTTATTTACAAGGTAATTATAAGCATATGATTAAAAACAAACATAAATGTTTAAAAAAAATAAAAATATTCAATCCTAGTTGAGAACTGTATTCTCAACATTTATTTTCTGAGAATTACAGTTTGTCTTACTGAATTAAAAAAATTCGATTTTGAAAGGCAGGGTTCCATACCCTAGATGTATTTCTTTGATTAGCCTTTTTATGTTTAGATCGGGGTAGGATCTTCATACACACTTAAATTCGTATTATTAAAAGAATATAGCTTAATTAAATAAAATGGAACAATGGTGAAGGAAGATTGTTTGTTACCTTATATTACTAGATAACGTTGACAGCAGGAGGTAATGGCTGACGCGTTTTCGCTTTTTCTTAGCGCGTACATTTCCATCTATTGGCACACACACTCAAAATCTGTTTAGTTAGAGAGCAGTCAACCTTCTACTTTTCCATCTTTTTTGAATCTGAACTCTCAAGAAAAATCACATTCTTTTCGTGGAGCAAAAAAAAAGGGATGGAACCATTTTTCCCTTTTCACATAAAATTAAGGCCTTATACGTTTTAACTTCTTGAAAATTTGCATGTTTCGGCCATACCTCTGATTTTAGAGAGATGCCCATTGGCATGCGGGAGAAATTTGGTACTCCCCTTGAGTGTTTCATAGGTCCGTCGGTACAATAGCGATTCCTCTTGACGCCGTGCTGTGTCTGGGAGGTAAAGATGCTTTGACTTGTGAGGTCTTCGTGCCTATTTAAGCTCTCATAAATAAATGTGTCATATTATTGTTCTGACAATTTTCTCCATGACATTTTTATTAGGTGTAGTTAAATCATTCGTGGGAACGGAAAACCAAATATTTCCTTGACTGCCGTGGTTCACTTTGTTCCACAATTATCTATCTGTATGCGCTGATCCTAAAATGGATCATTAATTTGTATTGTTCACTGTTCACTGATTAAAATGATACCAAATACTCTGCTAATATGCAGAAAAAAAACCAAATACTTTTTTTTTTTTTATAGTGTGTGCTAGTTTAGATCTAGATGGTGGTATTTCTCACCATCATCTCTTCCCCCGACATTAGAAAAAAAAAGGTCCACAGTATCTTTTTTTTTTATATATATATATAGCCACAAAGTACTCGATGAAAGTCCATCGTCGTATTATATTGAAGATCAAAACTGAAAATGTTCACATGGAAAAGTCTAGGAACTTGGGATAAGCTGGGGTGTCACTAGGTTTGGAGTGTAAGTAGGTTTGCAACACCAGAAAAAAGTTTTACACATTGGTGAAATAAAGCGTAATCAAAAGTTCACTGTTGAAAAATCTGATGAAAGACATGACTTCTTCAGCAAGTTATCATGTGTAGTTGGTTTCAATTTCCATTGTTCCAAAAACATTTATTAAAATTTTGAGTTTTAATAGGTCCAAATCCAAATAAAGCAGGAAAATTTGAATAAGCCAAATAATAAAATAAAATGCCCGAGAGAAGAAAGAAAAAAAAAAATTAATTTTCTTTTCCACTCTTATATTTTTAGTTATTACATACATATAAATTGGCAAATCTTTTATTTTAATTATTACAGGCTAATTAGGTACCCATACGTTGAAACACAATATACAGAATCATTTAAAACAAATACTCAATATAATCAGTAAGCTGTATGCATTGATAATGAATACCATACAATTAAAAAAAAATTATATACTATATGAAAAACATTGAGAGAAAACACATCTATATAATCACATGTCTGTTGTACTACAATCTGTATTATAAACATTATAATCTAATTCTCACATGAATTATTTTCTCTTGAGCAGAAAGGAAAACTTCTTTATTTTTATTTTTATATATATAAAGAAAATGTTATGTTAAAAAAAAAAAATCTTATCATTCTTACTAAAACAATTGTTTTGGAATATGTGAAAAGGCTACTTTTCTGAATGAAAGATATTCTCAATAATAATATATTTTCATAAAAGAAACAGATCGAAAAAATGAAAATTTGTTTTCTTCTTTCGATACCAAAAATTTAAATATCCATCTATAAAGTCAAACACAATACCCTTTTAAACTAACTGCCTGCCTTGGAATGGACGGGGTTGGGAAAAAAAAAAAAAAAAACAAGGCAGAAGAAGAAAAAGAAAAAAAAAGTAATCTTTTCTCCCTCTAATCCATCACCGCTAAGCGGAAGGATAGAGAATGACAGCTAGATGACCCTACCTGTGGACAATGACTCATCCTTTTTTTTTTTTTTTTTTTTTTTTTTTTTTTACATTCGTATCCAGGTGTACACAAGGGAAGATTTGCGAAATGCATGTACTAGCGATCGTTGCTATCCCTCAGGTGTATGATTACTAAACTCCTGGATTACTGACAGTGGGGAAAAAAAAAAATCAGTGAAACGATTTGATTGCACGTGTGTCTGTGCAGATTTTGGATTACTCGCCAAAATTCAGCTATCTGTATTTTATTGTTGAAATAAGATTACAGGTATGATTAAAATAAAAAAAAGTCGTGTATACCCGGCTTGGATTTAAAAAAAAAAAATGAGGTATGTTTAAATCTGTATATCTGTTTAATATTTTCTATATAAAAAAAAAAAATCGGTACACGTGTAACGTGGTCAAATCCATTTGCATCGCACTATCTTCTCGTCAATTTATATATTTACTAATTTATTTATATTGTGTATAAAAACGTAATGTATTATAATATATATATTTTTTTAATATAATATTGATTTTCTAGTTACAATTTAAGTTAGCGAGAACAAGCGAGCGTTGCTTTGCACAAACGAAAATGTGCATGCAATTGTAAAATATTTATTTAATTATTTATTCTTCTTATTATTATTATTTTAAAATATATTAACGTGTAAATATACATATTTAAGGAATCGAAAGCGAGCGTTCGCTTTTCTTTTCTCTTATTATTTTTTGTTTTATAAAATATTACATATAGTTAGAAAAAAAATTAAACAAATTCTTTTTTTTTTGTAAAGTTTGGAAATTTAGTTAATTAGAAATATCTCAGCTAAATGCATTATTAGATGCTCTGCGCAGATAGTCTCAATTTCGCCTGCAAAAACGAGACTTTAACATCCAATAAATTGCTGAAATGATCATTGACATGTATCCAACACCTTTTTATCATTATTATTTTTTTAGTATGAAATAATTTACCTAAATATTTAAGGTATAAATTAAACATCCAATTTATGTTTTGTAATAATTGAAACGTTCAATGGTATTTTTTTTTATTTATTATTTTTTTTTGTAATTAAATTATCTGAAATGTTAATCCTTAGGGACAACTAATATTTTTTTTTTTTTTTTTTTTTTTTTTTATAAAATGAAATCGTACGATTATTCTAAAATTAAAATTGAAACGCGTTGTTCTAACCCAGTTATAGATTATATCAAATATTAAACTAAAATAATTTTGTAAAATCTGACCGATTTTTTTTTTGTTATAATAATTCAAGTGGATTCGTCAATCCGTGGCTTTAAGCAAAGGATGAATTATTATAAATATTGGTCAATATAAAATGTTGTATTATTATTATTTATATTTGTGTCGCCGAGTGAATAGATGTTGACTTGTAATTTTAAATCGATTAGTTATATGTTTTGTGCTACATATCAAGACTTTTATTTTCACTTTTAGTAGAGGGGGTAAGGTTATATATTAAAATTTTTTTTTGTTTTGTTATATAAATTAGTATAAAATGGGTTTGAAAGGGTGATACCCTGGCAAGGCTGCCTCTGTTTTTATTTTTACCGTAATTATTATTATTTTTTATTTAACGTGCATGTTTGTTCATAACTCCCTCTGACGAGCCAAATCCCTCAGTAGTACACTGTGTAGCAAAGAAAAAAAAACTTGCAGTATCCTCCCTAAATGATCTTTTTTTTTTTTTTTTTTTTTTTTTTTTTTTTTTTTTTTTTTTTTAAATAGTAATCTGTCCTCAATGTACTGTAAATAAACAATAATGGAAAATTATAAAATGTGTACTAAACTAAAGAAAAATAAGACATCTATAAACGATAAAAATTTAAAATAAATATATACATATTGCCTCGAGAGCAATAAAAGAGAAAAAAAATTTCTCGCTTCCCTATCTAGGAATTTATGTGTATAGTCTGTGATTCCACTTTCGTTGGTGAGAATAATTTATTTATGTGGCGTTTAATAGTCGCTTTATCTGGGAATGCAATTTCCTTTAATAGGTAATTGTTATTCCTAAGCTTCCTTACCACCTCGAATGGTCCCAAGAATTTTGGCTGAAGTACACCTGGTTTACCCACGACTTTTAAGTAGCATTCTTGTCCCGTTTGTAGAAATTTTACTTTTTGGACTGGAGTACTGTCGATGTACTCCGCCATCATTTTTTTTTGGTTTTGTAAGGCTAATTTCTTTATTTCCTCAATATGTTGGACTCTATTTTTAACGTAGGTTTTGACAATTATGTCTTGGTCAGGCAAGTGTATGGAAAAAGGAGTTCTTATTTCTCTACCGAAAAATAGAAGTGCCGGAGAAAATCCCGTAGCTCTGTGCGGCGTACTCAGATTAATTAGGCTATCTGCATTTGGGGTGTCCATTGTAGTAATTTTAGGAGTAGCTTTTTCAGAATTTATAATTTTCTTCTCTTTCTTTTTTTTCTTATTATTATTATTACTATTATTACAAATAACATTAGTGTCTACAGTTTGATTATTTAATTCGCGTAATTGTTGTCTAGTTTTGACACCAGTATCTATTCTACTAATTCTTTGACTTTTACGCTTATTCATCCAATTAAAGTACAAAAATCATAAAATAGAGAGAGAGCAAAAAAAAAAATTGTTTAACATAAAATAAAAGATACCCAATGGTGAATTGTTATGCACTGTTCAAGAAATTAATTATATATAATATATATCATTTCAATATTTGAGCATTATTATGTATTTATTTTATATTTGCTGCTGTTGCAGTATATGTAACACAAGTCATATTTTCAATTCTTTGTTAATACAAATCAATCCAATAACACTTATTATTATTTAATATATCATTATATATTTAGTGAGGTACCCAAAAAGAATTGCCAGGTATATGCATGTTACAGAGTGTATGAAGATTCCCCAATGAATGCTTAAAATTTTTTTTTTTTTTTTTTTTTTTTTTTTAATTAGTTGTTGAAAAGAGGAAAAAAAAATTTTTTCAAAAGAATTAGAATTAAGAACATTTATGTTAGCAAAAAAAAAATTTTTTTTTGTTAGTCTTAATATTGCATATATATTTTTATATTTAAAAAATTATACAATAACCTAAAGTTCTATTTCTAAAATTAAATTAATATATTAAAATAATTTAGAAAGAGGTAACGGTACCACTTCTAATTCGGTAAACCCTATGATGGAATGCTACAGAGTGATCAATTAAATTATTTGAATTTAAGTCTGACTGCATAGGATTTACCACTATATTGCTGTTAATTGATTAATATGAGTATTTTAAATTATCCGAGACGTATAGTATTTATTTTGCACCTATGACTCTAAGGATCTGATATGATAATTTATACTTAGAAAATTTTATTAGACAAATTATCAATTAATTATAGAAAAGAAAAAGTTGCGTTGTGAATTATTTTTGAAGTTCGGATCCTCTTTGAGCCAATTACAATCATCAAAGGTTACCTGCAGAGAGTTATGTAACATTAAATATATAATGGCTTATTTTAAAACCTAGATTGTAATATTAAAGAAAACATTTCCTAAAATAAAAGACTTAATATTAATTCAATAAATTAAGTAAACAAAAGGAAAACTGACTAAAATTAATTGAATATAAAATTGAGTTTATTTACAAGGTAATTATAAGCATATGATTAAAAACAAACATAAATGTTTAAAAAAAATAAAAATATTCAATCCTAGTTGAGAACTGTATTCTCAACATTTATTTTCTGAGAATTACAGTTTGTCTTACTGAATTAAAAAAATTCGATTTTGAAAGGCAGGGTTCCATACCCTAGATGTATTTCTTTGATTAGCCTTTTTATGTTTAGATCGGGGTAGGATCTTCATACACACTTAAATTCGTATTATTAAAAGAATATAGCTTAATTAAATAAAATGGAACAATGGTGAAGGAAGATTGTTTGTTACCTTATATTACTAGATAACGTTGACAGCAGGAGGTAATGGCTGACGCGTTTTCGCTTTTTCTTAGCGCGTACATTTCCATCTATTGGCACACACACTCAAAATCTGTTTAGTTAGAGAGCAGTCAACCTTCTACTTTTCCATCTTTTTTGAATCTGAACTCTCAAGAAAAATCACATTCTTTTCGTGGAGCAAAAAAAAAGGGATGGAACCATTTTTCCCTTTTCACATAAAATTAAGGCCTTATACGTTTTAACTTCTTGAAAATTTGCATGTTTCGACCATACCTCTGATTTTAGAGAGATGCCCATTGGCATGCGGGAGAAATTTGGTACTCCCCTTGAGTGTTTCATAGGTCCGTCGGTACAATAGCGATTCCTCTTGACGCCGTGCTGTGTCTGGGAGGTAAAGATGCTTTGACTTGTGAGGTCTTCGTGCCTATTTAAGCTCTCATAAATAAATGTGTCATATTATTGTTCTGACAATTTTCTCCATGACATTTTTATTAGGTGTAGTTAAATCATTCGTGGGAACGGAAAACCAAATATTTCCTTGACTGCCGTGGTTCACTTTGTTCCACAATTATCTATCTGTATGCGCTGATCCTAAAATGGATCATTAATTTGTATTGTTCACTGTTCACTGATTAAAATGATACCAAATACTCTGCTAATATGCAGAAAAAAAACCAAATACTTTTTTTTTTTTATAGTGTGTGCTAGTTTAGATCTAGATGGTGGTATTTCTCACCATCACACCTTTTTAGTGAAAATAACAAATACTAAAAATTTTATTCATTGCTTTAGTTAGCTGCTTTCCTAAACTAAATTTGTCAGAAAACATTTAACTAACATCAAACGAAACATCCAACTGAAAATATTAAAATAAAACAAGTTGGAAATTGCACGTCAAACGTAACAAATGAGGTGTGTTCGTACTATAACTAGTTTTATAAATATTCAGATCTTGGTGCAATAGCTGTTTACACTCTTATGTAAAAATGCATGAATAAACAATTTATTTTGTGTGCAGGTTTTCATATTATAGATATTAATTTTATTTTATGAAATTAAGTTTCAATACAATTTTACAAACAAGTAATTACAATTCTGATACATTAAAATTATACTATGCGCAAGTATCCAATAGAAGACAATGTAAAAAAAATCATCGTTATTATTTCAGTGAAATAAATTATATCGTCTGTCATTATGATATAATTAATTTCCGTAATAAAATAAGTACGTTTTAAGTTGGCAACATTTTATCTTTTGTTTACATTTACTAAAAATTCCAATGCAAAACTTAAGCCTAGCTTTAAAAATTTCAGAATTTGAAATCCATATTTAGACTTTTTTTCCAATTTAATATCTATTTCTCCGAAAACATCTATCCAAAAAACTGTCGGTAGATTATAGGATTGCTATAATTTAACAATGTTACTATACTAATTCGGTTTTTAAATGCCGTAATACTGAAATAATATGACTCCAACTTAAATAGGATGTAACCACCATGGTAACATACAATCATTACCTATCATGAGATATCATGGAATTAATTACATATGATAGGATTTAATAGAATGAAAAAAACTTTTATTAATACCTTTTTAAATTTTCATTCGATTTTCATAAAATTTGAAATGACTCAACAAAATTCTGCAACGATAATACACTATATTGCCAAAGGTGACCGGTCACTTGCGATTTTAGACGTTTTATTAACTATCTAGAAAAATACATAAGGAATTAACCTGAAACTCCAGGTTTGTAAACAGTATAGTACAGGTTATATATTTCCGCGAAGATTTTTTCACGAAACCCCATAGGGGACTGTCAACAAATTGAAAAAAATGAATATCTTTTGGATAACCCTGTAAAAACTAATGTAGCAAAAGCGTTCACACTCGAGATTATTAATAAGTGGCTTATTGTAATGTACTATGTTCATTTTTATGAGGATAGCATGTATACTCGTAGAAAAATTAAGGTTTTTATAAAAACAGTCCCAAATTTTGCCTAATTTTTTGCTTATAATTTGCAGAGTTCTAAATAGAAAAAAAAGTTCTTTTCAGAAAATATAATAAGCAACATTCTACATAACACTCTGCAATCAGAATTAAAAAATAATAAAAATTGGAGGGAAAATGAGCAGATTTACTTAAAAATGTTTCACTGCGCATGCGCGAATGCAATCAAAATATAATATGCATAATGTATTAGCTAAGTATATAGAGCAACTTTTGTGGAAATCTCAAAATCATAGCTTAAAAATTCTGAAAGTTCTGAAAAGGAAGCAAAAAGATAAGGGGTTGTATCCAAATATAGTAGTACGTGCAATATTGTGTACGCTATCTTGGCACTAATCAACAGATATTTGATACAACCCCTCATCTTTTTGCTTCTTTTTGGGAACAACGGATTTCGAGTTTATTCTATCGACGATAATTTTCAGAATTTTCAAGCTATGGTTTTGAGACTTTCACAAAAGTTGCTCTATATACTTAGCTAATACATTATGCATATTATATTTTGATTGCATTCGCGCGTGCGCAGTGAAACATTTACCGTCTCATTTTCCATCCAATTTTTATTATTTTTTAATTCTGATTGCAGAGTATTATGTACAATGTTGTTTGTCATATTTTCTGAAAAGAACTTTTTTTTATATTAAGAACTCTGCAAATTATAAGGAAAAAACTAGGCGAAATTTGGGACTGTTTTTATAAAAACCTTAATTTCTCTACGAGTATACATGCTATCCTCATAAAAATGAACACAGTATATTACAATAAGTTACTTATTAAAAATTTCGAGTTTGAACGTCTTTGCTACATTATTTTTTACAGGGTTATCCAAAAGATATTCGTTATTTTTCAATTTGTTGGCAGTCCCCTATGGGGTTTCATGAAAAAAATCTTCGCGGAAATATATAACCTATACTACACTGTTTAAACACCTGCAGTTTCAGGTTAATTCCTCGGGTATTTTTCTAGATAGTTAACAAAACGTCTAAAATCGGAAGTGACCGGTCACCTTTGGCAATATAGTGTATATGTTAAATCAAATCACTCGGTTGAATAATTTTTCTGCTGTTATATGCGGACGGACGGACCAGACGGCGACTATAGGTGCTAAGTATTTATATAATTATGAAAACGCCTAAAAACAAAACGACACATAAATGAAATAATTATATGCAGTACTTCTATGGAATCCACTGTATATGAACAGTTATGCTTATAGTTGAATTGGTTTAAAGTATTATATCAACTATTTTTAGTAAGTAATTTTTTTTAGCAAATAACCGTGAATTCATTACACATTATGTGAATTTCTCACTCTGGCATGCAGTGTATAACTTATCAAAAAAAAAATTTTTTTTTCATACAGAAACTAATTTTTGACTAGAAACTAATCTCCAAAGGAAGAAAAGTGGTTATAATTTGACGATTCGTGTTAAATTGATTATCTCTGGTTGTAACAAATATATTATGTTTTGTTTAATTGAAAATACTGAAAATTGTCAGTATATGTTAACCAGTTACGTTTAAAAGTATTATATCAAGTATTATTAGTAATTATATAGCAAATAACCGTGAATTCGTGACACATTATGTGAATTTCTCACTCTTGCATGCAGTATATAATTTAACAAAATATATTTTTTTTTCATACAGAAACTGATTTTCAAATATAAACTAATCACCAAAGGAATTAAAATGGTTATATTTTAACGATTCGGGATAAAATGATTATCTCTGGTTGTAACAAAATTTATTGTGTTTTGTTTAATACTTACTTATTTTATTAAGAGTAATTTTCTGTCATACTACCTTTATTCCTTAGGAAGAAAAAAAGATATTTGTCAGTAACATGTGTTATTTATTTTACTTTTATGTTATGTCATTTATATTATTTCCTTTCGATCTGAGTGTCCTTTTGATGTCATAACCAAACCAACATGTCATTAACAAACCCAAGCATATACGATGGACAAATGACAGATTTTATTAATGATACTTCTCATAACTACTAGCATCACTTTTATTGTTGCACACATTAAAAACATTTTTGACCAGTGATTTTTGTTTTAATGCATTTTTTTCCAGTAATCCTTTTATCGTAAAATGAAAAAAAATTGTATTATAATTTTATTTTTAACAGACATATTTAATTTTATTATTACACACAGTTTTATTTAACACACACATTATTTTTATTACACATATATTTCATTTTATTTATTAATTATATTTATATTATTTTATTTTTAATTTATTTACATACACATTTCATTTTATTAAAAAATACGAAGTTGTCATACGAAGCAAAAATCATCAGGTTACCCCCGCCAGGCAAAAAATTGCCATTTTGGCGCTAAAAAGAAACCCCGGTGCGTTTGCGACATCTGTACTAATGCAGTTTACAGGTATTTTTTATTCTTAATGTTTCTTTAGAAGTTTAAATCTATATATAAAAAATACTACAATGCTAAAAAATTTGGATTGAGTGCGAAAATTTTCATACAGAGTCCAAAAATCTAATGACATGAATTTTTGAAAATCTATATTGTTTCTTTACAGAAATTCTATCGTTCTTTCTTTCTTTCTTTCAGTTTTTTTTTTTTTTTTTTTTTAACTAATTTTTTTCCTTCTAGGCATAATCCGTCTGATACACTTAAGAATTTCAAAATAAAAACAGTCTGTAATTAATTAAAATCATTAATAGTAAATCGATTACGAAATACCACAAACGGATAGTTATTTAATGAATAAGTGGAAAGACTGCATCAGTTTAGTAGTATTTCTTTAAATTTAATTAACTTTATATCTGACTTTTTATTTAAGTGAATTGGTTAATATTTTACACACATTAACGACTTTTTTAAATTTATATTTAATATAAAAAAATTATTATTTTTCCTAATTATCTTTTTCAAATAATTTACATTTCTGAAGTATTTTATAAAGCAGGGGTAATGATCAACGAATTGACTTGAGAATAAGTATACATTTATTATTTAAAATTTGGTAGACGCGTAATAGAATTTGAAAATGATATTAAACTTTCCCCCAGAATGAAATTAATAAAAAACTAAAAGCTCGCTTTATTGATAATCAAATTCTTACGTTTTATAAATGAAAAGATAATTAATGTAAATATATAATGAAAGTTAATTAAGTGGGTTCATTATTTTTTTTAATGACTGTGGCAATGAATTCATCTGAAAGAGATGTAAATGGTAAAATATTATAATGTTATGTTTTTTCTTTGTTGTTGTTGTTTATTTGTTTTTTTTTAATGAAACATGTAGTGAATAAATAATTGAATGATATTGATTGAATAAATAATTGATTAATAGTTAATTTTTAAATCTTGAATTAAAAGATCTAATTAATTATTTTTTAATTTTAGAGAGTTCGAAAAAATTATTAAAGTAATTATATAATTATTTAATTTTTGATGAATTTATTCAAATTTTTAACAGAAATATCTCATATACAGTTTTTAAATGCAAGAATTACTTAGATTCAGTTATGTAGAACCATTGCTTTCCTTAAAGGAGTACATATATTTGATAAATGAAATGATAAAAATGAACAGCGTTACTGAAAAAAACCCTGACGGCTCGGCCTACAGGCACAGGTAGATTTCGAAGACGCAGACCGTGGGGCGCCTGTTTGTTGGGAATTGCAGGAGAAATGACCTTTTTGCCATGTTTCCGCAGTTGGCTTCTATAAGGGACCGCCCACTTCGAAATCTAACTTGTTCGCAAGCGGAACCGGCAGGGATTTTTTTTGTTATAAGGGTTGGTCCTATAAAAAACTTGTCAATATAAAAGTTTTAGATAATAGTAAGATAATTTATAATAAATTTATAATATTATAATAAATTAATATTATAATAAATTTATAAATGAATTTGATATCTTTTAAAATGACGAAGTTATGAATTTTTTTCTTCTAAAACAACCCTTCCCCCCCTCTTGGGACCATTTTTAATGATATCAAAAATCTATCATACATAAATTTTCGGCCCTTTTCCTAGAAGTAATAATAACTTTAAACGGATTCGATACGTATCATAATTAAGACGTTATGGGTTTTTTTCTGTTTTCACAAGAAACCCCAGATTTCCCCCACCCCTTGGTCCGATTTTGCCCATTAACGAACTTGACCGAGATTTTATGCCCCTTAATTTTATGTATCATTTTGGAAGAGATTTGTGAAGAATTATTGCAGTTATCGTGTCCATAAAAAAGTGACATAGATAGATAGGTAGATAGATAGATAGATAGATAAAGTTTTGAACTGAGGGGGATTTTGTTTTCTGGGAGTCATGATTGGCGTAGATCTTTAAAAATTTTTCAAAAATTCCAACTTAGGTGAGAATGTAATAGGTAGTATTTCTTACGAAATCTACCTAAAAGTATTTACCCCTGCAGCGCATCTCTGACAATCGATGTCTATAGACGATTGGCTACTTTGTAAAAGCTCGCCACGACATCGAGAAAGCCTGTGTCTAGCATCACATACACAAGAAACTGTCACATAAAACAAAACAAAAAAATATTTAAAAAAACATCCTCCTTGACACTTACTTTGTCAAATGGGCTCCTTCAAATTCATCTGAATCAATCACCAATAATCATTATCGGATAGTATCCACTGTGTCAGAAATTGCATTAAAAAAGTGAAAGAAACCGTAAATGTAATTCATATACCGGGTGCCCTAAGACGGATTGACTGATTTTAAAATTCCATAACTTGCAAACGGTGACAGATATTTAAAAAAATTCTTGCTGGAGAGTAATGTAAGATGTCAGGAGTTTTTTTTTAGTTCTAATTACCAGCAATAGATGGCGCTGCGAGCGATAGCAGTGCAATCCAGTCCAAAATTAAAATCATCCAGTATTGAGGCGAAGGAAGGAGGTTCAATACATGGAGTGGATCTCATTCGCTAATACAATCTTGTTCTTAGGGCCCGATTCTGAATAAAATTTTATTGTTTAAATTATAATTTCATCTAAATAACATTTTTTATATGAATGAGACCCACTCCATGTATTCAACCTCCTTCCTTCACACCAATGCTGGATGATTTCTGCTTTTGTCGGGATTGGATGCCTATTGTTCGCAACGCCATCTATTGCTGATAATTCGATCTAAAATGAGGAATTAAAAAAAAACAAAACTCCTGACATCTTACATTACTCTCCTGCAAGATTTTTTTAAATATCTGTCACCGTTTGGAAGTTATTGAATTTTAAAATCAGTCAGTCAATTTTAGGACACCCGGTACATGAATTTTAATTATATCTAGTGTTCACATTTCTTTTAAAAAAGGGCAGGGTGCATTTATAGAAAAGGGCACTTTTTGTCTTGTGAAAGGGCACTTTTTGTTAAGTGAAAGGGCACTTTGTTCAGTAAAAAGACACATTCCGTACCTTCCACTGGATTATTTGTTAGTACTGCATACATAATCAAGATTGACTGGAATTGAGCTATATTTTTAAGAATCTCATATAAAATAAAACTTTACTTTCCGAACATCCTACTTAAAATTTTGGCTAGGATCTGAAAAGAATACATTTCTTTTACTAGTATGAACTCTGATTGTGTATTGAATCATAGAATCTCATTGTAAGTATACTATGTAGAGAGCGCATCCAATGAATTGTTTTCACCTACAAGAAGTAGAGCCAACATACCCGTGTGATGTGATGCATTTGGCGATGAAAGGTTACTAGCAGCAACACTAGTCTTGTCATTTTATTGCAGCTCTTGGCAAGGGTGTGGTATTTTTGCATAATGCTGTTGCTGTAATAAGTTTGGATGCATATTTTTATGTAATGTTGACAAATTTAAATTAGAGATAAAACATAATCAAGAGGGAAAGTATTTTGTTCAACAAGGTAAATCATATTCAATGTTTGGAATAGCATAGTTGAGATCTATTCCAACAAATGATCCGGACATTTTTCGCTCTGTTGAAATAAATGTCAACATGGAATAAATCTCAACTCTCATTGAATTGGAGAGATAAAAACATTTATAATTTTATAAACAAGCCAGAGAAAGAATTATTTAAACAAATTGAATTTAGCATACTTTTTAAAAATTTGTTAAGTTAAATTAATAAATGAGAATCATTTTAAGAAAAAAAAAAGTTGAAACATAAAAAAATACACTTAAAAATAAATAGTATCATAGTTGTATTGATATAGTCTTAAGATTTTTTAAATATTAAAAAATAATAATGCAAAATAAATACATACTGATGAAAGATATCATTTGTTTGCTTTTCTTTTACATCATAGGCAAAACAGCTTGTTACCATTATATTTTTGAGCTAAGACTATCATGATCATGAAACGGTCTAATATCGTTCATAAAAACCAATAGTACTATTATGCTGAGTGGGATGCTTTTATACCAAGTCATATGATTTCATCTTGGCTGGAGAATGTGTAAAGAGATTCTCTCTCTAACATATAGTTACTCTGAGCATAGAACACACAACTTATTGAAAAAAAAAATACATAAAATAAAATATGCTACCTAATTATTGCTTTCTTTTATCTTTTCAAAAAAGTTTTAAACCTATTCTACACGAAATATGAACCATTACAATGTTTTATAACATATTTATAGGTTTAATACTAATAAATAGAAAATAATTTATTCTAAAGATAGCAACACAAATTATATGGAGGTAATTTAATAAATTAAATGGAAAAAAAAACTACAAAATTGACAATTTAATGGAGATTTTGCAATACATTATAGAAAAAATGTACGATACTTTTTTTTAATCTGCCAATGTTTGACAGCAGATATATAATTTGGTTCTCCATTTAATTTGATCATTAACAAATTGTCAGTATTTTTTACCTTCAGTCTGTTTCTGTGATCAGTTAAAATTAATGTCACTTGAGAAAATACTCTTTCAACCTCAGCTGTGGATAGTGGCAAAGTTATTGGTATGTTTAGTAGCATCTGAACCAGTGGAAACCTGTGTCCAATTCGTGCCTCTGATTTATACAAGATCTTGGATAAATTTTGTATCGACAGATTCTCAGATTTAAAGTCTGGATTTAAGTAGACTGATTTAAAATCATCCCATTCTACTAATAAGTCATCTTTATTAATATCAAAATACTCAGCCAATTCTACCATTTCAGATGTACCATAATTTGTGGAACAGTCTTCTTCTTGGGCCTGTCGGAGATCTAATATGCCAAGTGAAGAAATTATTGATACATTTTCCATTCTTTCAGAAATATTTTGAATGAGTGTATCAATAAAATGTGTCGTTTGCTTTTTAAAAAGGTTATTGGCAATCTCTCCAACAGGAGCTGGAATACCAAGTTTCCTTGCTTGTTCATCCAACTTGTTGCAAAATTCACCTCCAGGCATTCTTTTTAATTTTTCTAATGACTTTTGAGCCACTGCCACCTTTCCCTCAATGGCAGATAAATCCACTTCTCTTCTTTTAAAAAATAAGGTAAGTTTTTTAATTACTGCCAATGTATCACACATGAAATGAACCCATTGGAAAAAATCATATGATTTTAAATTTTTTAGCAAACCTTGGGGAGTAGGCCCTTTTAATTTATTGTTTGAATTTTCGGCAGCAACTGCATTTTCCAAATCAACTATTATATTTTGAAAGTTGACTCTTATTGAATTAATGGCCTCTTCATGTGAAAGCCATCTTGTAAAACTCACCCGTTTCAGTTTGGTGAATTTTCCCTTATTCAAAATATTTTGAACTTCAGATAAACTCGAAGATCGGACTGAGCTGTTTTTATAATATTTATAAAGTGCTTTAACAGTTTCATCAAATTTTTGTAAGGATGAATTTTCCTCATAACTATCTTTGGCTGCTAAGGAAAGGCGATGGTTATGACAGTGGATTGTTATGATTTTTGGATTTTTATCAGTGACTTTAGTTGCAACACCATTGATTTCACCTACCATTACGCGAGCACCATCACTACCAAAACCTGACATTTTGTGAAATCCACCACATTCATTAATTATTGGCGAAATAGCTACAAAAATAGTTTCTGCAGTACCATTTGGAATTTGAACATCCTTCAGAAATGATACTATAGGATTTCCATCCTTTATATATCTTGCAGAAACAGCAAGATGTTTCCTTTCAGTCTTGTCTGTTGTTTCATCTGCCATCAGTGAGAAGCATGGACTGCTCTAAACAGAATCAATTATAGACTCTCTCCGAGTTTCTGCCATGGATGATATAAATTCATTGATTGTTTTGTAACTTGTGTATGAGGCAGTTGCATCTTTTGTCTTTTTTAAAGGGGCCAATATCAGAGATTCTAGTTCCTCAATACAAAATTCAATAAATGGTCGGAATATTGTAGTATGTGGAATGTTATGATTGATTAAAAAATTTAAACATTTCATAGCAGACCCTACAGCCTTGAACATTGGAGAGTCCTCGGAACATTTTGCTTGTGCTGCATTTGCCTCATTAATTAGAGTGGTTTCAATAGATATTGCATTGTTATGCATTTCTGATATAGCATGGTTTTTTATCTTGTCTAACCGTACGGTTGCGGTTCCTCGTGTTATCCAAAGGGAATTTTTATATCGGCTGTCATTTGAAAGATGGTCTTTACAAAGTTAACAGTAAAGCAACTCTTTGCCTTCACTAATATCACATTGTATCCAAGGAAATTCTGTCCTCCATTTAGTTTCAAAACCAACTTTATGCCCATGTCCTTTCTTTTTTTTCGTTGCTTCATCATTTGGAATTTGACCCTGTGAAGCAGTTCCTTCATCAGTTGAATTTGATGCACTTTTGCATAGAGATGCATCTTCTGAAGCACTTGAAACAAAGCAGTCTTCAACCATAATCAACTCTTCTGCTCCATTACCATGTAGAGTAAGCACATTTTCAGAAGAAGCAGCATTTTCTAAATTTGATGCAGTAGTACAACCTTGATCTGTTACTTTTTCAGTTCTATCACAAATAGTTAAAAGTGATTCTGACTTCTCAGCAGCATCAAAAGTGTGACCATCACCATCTCTTATAGCAGTTTCTGTAAGGACATTTGGCTTTTCTGCATCTGACTTTACTACTGCACTCTAAAAAACAAAATGTAGATATATAATATTGATATTGCAAATGGTAACTTGTATAAGGCATTATAATTATATAAACATTAATATAGAACAGACACTATTTTAAAAGTAAATTTTAATCTAATTTCAAATCAAACATTCATCAAATTTGAAAAACATTTATTTTCTATGTTTTAAATATACCATATAAAGCATAACAATGGCGGATCGATGCAGGGTTTATTTTCTTGAGGCCCATTTTGTGAAAAAAAAAAAAATGTGAAATTTATCATATTTTTGTGAAAAATAACATTTTGTTACGAAAGATTAAATCCAGCTAATCAAATTCAAATCATGCATATTTAATAATAACTTCTTTAAATCTTTCCTCTCTGGTGAATTGGTTTTCTTTGCAAATTACACATTTTAAAACCTAACAAAATAAAAATAATTAATGGCGAACATGTTTTTATGGAATAATGGAATTTTGTGAAGGGTGCCCTTTTTTATGAAGAGTAATTTTTTTTTTTTTAAGAGCCTGTTTTATTAAATGGATTTTTGTGATGGGACCCTAAATAGACCACAATTTTTTCCTGGATCGACCCTTGACAGCACATATAACACAGAGACTACCAAATCAGGTTTAAAATATTTCAAAGTAAAGATTAAAATAAGGAATTTTGATTAGTAGCTACTGGCCAGAATGATATTTTTTTTTAGTTGCCAGTTACTGGCTAGTGAACCTTTTCAACATTTTAAAGTATGAAAATATCTCGTAATAATGTTTAAGATTAAGTCCCGAGGGGGGGGGGACATTTTTTATCAACAAAATATTTTTTTCTGAAAAATTTTAATTAAAATTAATTTTAAAATGTGTTAATATTAAATTTTGAGATTTTTTTTTTACTTATTTATTTGATTTTTTTTAATTTCTTCATCGGAAGTTGTCTACCCCCCCCCCCTTTTTCAAAAAAAAAATCTGGCTACATTACTGGGTAATAGTACTTTCTTTTAGCATTTTGCCTGTGAAACTATTTCTTTGAAGAAAGTATTATATAATAATAAAATTAAATGAGATGCATGAAATATGTGTTTCTTATTTCACACGTGAAACTGAAAATCAAAATAAAATGTTCATTTAAAATTTTTTATTAAATCATATTTTTATTAAAAATTAATGTTATAGAATAATTTGTTTTTAAATGCTGTACAATTATTTGAAAAACGAAAGTGGATGCAGAGAGATGCAGCAATGTGAAATCAGGAACACAGAGCTGCCAACTGCTACGAAAAAATCGTAGTTGCTACGATTTTCAGCCAAAAACTACGATATTACGAAAATCTGTCTAAAACTACAATTTTCTGGGGGGAAAAAAAAACAAAAAAAAAACAAGTGAATTTCGTCACAGGATAGCTCGAAAAAACGCGAATTTTGTCACATGATCACGTAAATTTCGTCGCAGGATTGTGTAAAGAAACGCGGATTTCGTCAAAGGATCGCGAAAAAACTGCATATTTCGTCAAAAAATCGCGAAAAAACGGCAAATTTCGTCAAAAGATCGTGAAAAAAAAATGGCAAATTTCGCCAAGAGTTCGAAAAAAAAACCGCATATTTCGTCAAAGGATCTTGAAAACGGCAAATTTCGTCAAAACAAACACGAAAAAACGGTAAATTTCGTTAAAAAAAAAACGAAAAACCTCAAATTTCGTCAAAGGATCGTACAAAAACCATATATTTCGTCAAAAAATCGTGAAAAAACGGCAAATTTCGTCAAAAGATCGCGAATAAACCGCAAATTTCGTCAAAAGATCGCGAATAAACGACAAATTTCATCAAAAGATCGCGGAACAACGCATATATCGTCAAAGGGGTGCGGAAAAATAACACGTAGTTAGTGGCGGGAGTGGATTCCCCCTCCCCCCCTTATTGTAACTTGTAACCTTTCAGAAAATTTGTTGTGAATTTCAGAAAAAAACAATTTTTACTCAGAATTACCCCTGATGCATATACACATGCATTTAATTGATTAGTATTTGTTCGCTTAAAATTTGCAGCATAAAAAACAGCCACCAACCAACCTCCAGATAAATTTGAATTTGGTGTGCTACTATTTCTCATTTTTAAAGGTTTGCAGGTCTGGGAACATCCGAGGTGTAAGGGAAAAAGGATTGGGGAAAGATAAAATCCGAATATCCTGCATTTGGGCGGTTCTTTCCATATTTTTAAAATCGCCAGTTTTTTAAGTTTAATCACCGGGTGGCGATCGGCGAGTGCTTATTTTCATCGTTATTACAGAGTAGGTACAAAAAGTGGCTTTGAACCTTGGTAATAGAATTTAAAAATCTGAATTAGCTGTTTTTATTTATTCAGGTATGAAATTGCAGAAAGATATAAATAAATGAATTGACCTATTTCTTTGGCTCACCGATATATAACATATCATTTTACTAATATTAACAACTAATTTTTATTGACTAATCTATATCAATTACCTAAGTAAATTAGGTTACTTAATATGATTATCTACAATCAAAAACTAAATAAAATTATTTAAAATAACCCCCAATAAATTCTTATCATCATCACAATTAAAAATTAGACAGGGCAACAGGTTTTTTTTGTATTATTATTTAATTTTAGTGTGACTTAAAAAATATATTTCACTATACTGATTATTTGTTTAAAGGAATCTACTTCACATACTTTGAAAATTTACTAAGATTTTTCCATTCATGAAAACTGAAGAACAGACTGAATAGTTAAATTTGACGAAATTTGCAGCTTTTTCGCCATTTTTTGACGAAATTTGAGGGGTTTTTTTGGCGATTATTTGACCAAATTTACTTTTTTCGCGATCTTTTGACGAAATGTGTTTTTTTGCGATATTTTGATGAAATTTGTGTTTTTTTACGCCTTTGTAACGAAATTTGCAGTTTTTTGACGAAATTTGAGGGGTTTTTTGCCGATTCTTTGACGAAATTTTTTTTTCCGGGATCCTTTGACGAAATTTATGTTTTTTAGCGGTCCAATGGCGAAATTCTGATGAGATCCTGTGACGGTATCTGTTCAGATTGGAAATTTTTCTTTTTTCAGAAGTACGTTTCGAGGAATTTTAAAGTAGGAGTGAAAAACGGAAGAAAATCGAACTTAAACGTAAAAACGGGAGTCTCCCGCGAAAACCCGGAGAGTTGGCAGCTCTGGATTTCTAAAAATTGTTAACGAGATAGAACCCTACAGATTATGAGGATGTTATAAAAAATTTTACTGCTAAAAGACTGAGATTTTTTAAAGTCAGTAGTGGTTATCTTAATAAGTACGGGGTTTCAATAATATATTTTTTATTCAAGGCCGCCGTAAGCATAGGTGCAAAGGGGGGGGGGGGGGCGGAGGGCATAAGCATCTGTGTCCAGGGCCCTCAAATTTGTAAATCGGTCCCTGAATGTATACATATATATTACATATATACATATTTATTTATAGAATCAGAAATGCTAGCACGCGTTCTTTTTTAAAAGCTTTACTTTAAATTTAAATTTAGTGATTTTCTCCCCCCACCCCCTTCCTTTTTTTTTACCAAATCTCGCAAAGAAAATTGTCAAATTACGTAGTAATAAATTAATTTTCGTTTTAGCAACTCGCGCGAGGCTAATATTGAAAGAAAGAGCAAACGAAAAACTTGAAATTATCACCTAATAATAAGGCTACATACTAATTTATTTTCTTTTAAGGTGGTTCTCAAATGACCTGCTCAACAAACGCGAAATTCGCCAAATAACGCTATCGTTAACCAATCAAAAACAGCAGGGTAGTTCCAAAGCTTAGCCTTTTTTTTTTTTAAATAAATAAATTACTTATAGAGTTATAAGCGATTCATGTCAAGTGACAACACGTTTTCCCCCGTAATCGCGCTGAAGGATCGGGAGTTTGGTTCAAAACGCCGACTTTGATAATGTTTTCTGAAAGATAGTCTGTCTTTGCCCCAAAATGGAAAACGTGTTTCGATTACATAGTTTCTGAATAACAACACCTGCCAATTCCATGCCCTTCTGAAAAAAAAAAAGAATTAAAAAATATGTCATAAAGTTGCTAGTTTTGATTTGAGAACAGTCTTAAAAATTTAGCGTATAGTCTGTTAATAAGGTTAGCAAAAAAAGAAAAGAAAAAAGCTGTCTCCTCAGAATGTCTCCTCCCCCGAATTTGCAAGTCTGTTAATAAGGTTAGCAAAAAAAGAAAAGAAAAAAGCTGTCTCCTCAGAATGTCTCCTCCCCCGAATTTGCACATTTTCTTTTCTTTTTACTTTTTTTTTTTTTTAACTTTGCTTAAAAGAAAGAAAAATAAAACTTAATTGCGACCACAACGGAATATTGAGTATTTAATCTTAAAAGCCCGAAATTCGCAGGTATACTTTTCTTATTCAGAAACCAAGAAATCTAATAGCGTTCCCGTTTTTCCTAGAAAGACAAAGGATCTTACCGGAAATAGAGTCAACGTTCGCATATTGAACCGCTTTTCGAAGATAAGAGCACTATCGTGGGGTAATAGATTATAATTCAAGATGTAATGTATTTATTGAGAAAAGATCACTATTCGATTTCAAATTCTTTCAATGGCCATGCCTACAAATTTCATTCTTCTACATTTAAAAATGACCGTGATTGTATCAAAGTTTCACGTTGTTGAGCCTGGAAAAATATTTTTTGGAGAAAAGAAGCTTTAACGGCAAACAGAATGAAAATAAAACGATAATTTAAATCTTTGCGTTTCGTTACTATTAAAAAAATATGTATATATCTGTCGCTATTTGTCCAAATGCGTTCAAATTTTCAGCGAGTTCAAATAATAATAAATTAGGCCGCATAGCAAATTTCTATTAAAATATAATAAGTTTTGAGGCATTTAGAGCCCCTTAAAAAAACCCCACTATTATAGCAAATCTAATAAAAAGCTGACAACTGTAATTTGTTTATTCAGTTAACAGAAGTGCTCCGTTATCAGCTTGAATCTGATAATGTACTTCGCCATGCAGAAAGGATTCATTGTTATTTAGATTAATCACGTCACAATCATGATTTGTAAATATAATTAAATAACAATTTAACTAGTTTTGGACATCGTTAACGATGCTGTAAATGAACAATTTCAACACAAATATTTTAATAAAACAAAACTGAAGAAAAATGTACTTACTTTGAACATATCCGCTAATTTTTTGCATGATTTTCCTTCTTTTTATCTTGCATCTTCCAATAATTTCCTCTTACGGTTTGATGAAGGCATATTGAAATTTATTTAACAACCACGGAACCACGTAAACGAATGGAGCGATTTTCAAACTGCAAAGGCAAATGGCGTTTTGAAATCTGAGAATACAGTGGGGAATGCCGGAATCTGGAATACACAATGAGTGGAATGTGGTTGGGCACAGAATAGAATATATAATAAGGGTTCTATTGTCTGTGGGGTTGGGGTTGCTATACCTGTTCTTGACGCGGACGGGGCGGGTCCGATGGGGACATCACGACAGGTGATTCCTTGTGTCCACGTGCTTTTCTCAAAAAGGAAAGGAAAAAAAAGAAGGGCAAATTTTTTGAAAAAATTACGGAGCGCAAAGTACATGTTTTGGGAAAAGGGAGGGCGCATTTTTCACTTATAAAAAGGACGGGGCGCATCGGCACTTAAACGAAAAAAGGGCAGGGCGCATCGTCACTTAAACAAAAAAGGGCAGGGCACGGCGCCCTTTGAAAAACGCGTAACAGGAACACTAATTATATCTGTATAATAATGTAAAGTGCTTGCTATTAACACTTTTCAACTTGTTGAAAAGTGTTTATGAATTTTGTTTTCCCGTCTATCTGACCGTCTGTCCATGCTTTCAGTCGTGTAAATATTCTCGGATTGACACGTGATTTTTATTTGTTAATGAGATTAACTCTCTATTGAAAATTAAGTGTGTAGCATTTATAATTCGCTTACAGTAACACACAAAAGAATTCTTCTACATTATGGTGTAGGGGAAAAATCGTTTACTGTCGCACTTTATTTAAATTGTTCATTTAGATATCTCATCTGACTGTACAAAAAATAAAATTCTTTAATAATATTAATTAATAATATTAATTAATAATATTAATTAGTGTTGGAAAGTGTCTTTTAATCTATGCCTGATTTTTCGTGCTTGTTTTTGTATCTTTCAGACTGCTCAGAGACCACTGAACGCTGAATTATAATATTTGGCTGGGGATGCCAAAATGATAGATTTAAAAAATAAGTATTTGAAATGTTTTGGCAATAAAAATGACTGCATTTTCATAAGTTTAGAACAATTTAAAAAATAATAGATTTATTCTTTAAATTACTTGAAATATTTATCGTGCTTTTTTAGTAGAAGGGGGATAAATTTAATAAAAAATATAAAACATCAATTAATTTCCTGTAGTTTTAAAGAAGATTTCGAAAAAAAAAAATATGTATTATATTTTTATGTCCTTATGATAAGGATTAAAGTAATAATGGCAATTTCTTAAACGTATTTTTATAAATCTCGTATTTTATGTAACATATAATGTTGGTTTTTTTCTGATTCGCATATGTGATTTTGATTGAAAAATCATAATCGAAAATTATAACTTTCAGGTTTGGATTTTGATAAAAGTGGAGTCTATGATTATGTACATTCTGAATGATTGGTTCTTATGTCATTATTGTAATGTCTTGCAATAATTTTGTTATTTTATTATATATTTACATATTTAAAAAATTAACACAAACGTTGAAAACATACCATTTAATAATGAAATTATCTGCTTACATTTCAAGCTTTATTGTATGATTGCGTGAACCAAACTTCTTAGAATTATTTGTTTTATTATATTTAATGTTAAAATACGGTAAATATAGATTTTAATTTCTTACACTATACCCGATAGATTTGTTATGCATATCGAAGAATTTTTTTTAACAGTACATTCATTATTAATCTCCATTATGAAATAATTTCAATTGTTAAACAGGATCATCGTTCAAATTTGCATCAACAATAGTTGTTTTTAACAAAACCTTGCTTTTTAAGCAGCAGTATTTGTATTTAAAAAAAAGTAAGATACAAATAAAAATTAAAATACATTAATTTCCAAATTAAAGTTTTGAATGTTGAATTAATATGAGTAAATCTTTTTTTTAATTATTGTAAATACAATTGTTCTTAAATCATCTTCTTGCTGTTATTATTTTCTTACTATCTTTCATTATAAAGACTAGAATTTATATAAAAGTAACAATGAAAAACATTGTGAAAATTGGCAAAAACAAATAATTTGTTTTTCATATTAATATCAATTATGATTTTATTAAATATTTTTCATGCAAACTATAATATAAAACAAGTACAAATTCATATATTTAAGAAAATATACATTTTCTCTGACCAAAAAATTAAAAATCGAAACAATATTTAATCCTACCCTAACTATATGAATAAGTATGCACTCAAACATTTCGACACTTCCTTAAACCTTATATTTTGTTAAATCAACATTATTGCTGTGTTTTGGTACTAGAATTCAGTTATAACCCTACCTATATGAATAAGTATGCACTCAAACATTTCGCCACTTCCTTAAAACTTTTATTTTGTTAAATCAACATTGTTGCTGTGTTTTGGTACTAGAATTAAGTTGTAAACGGCATTTAACAATTCTATTCTAGGTATCGAAACATTAAATTTATCAAATGGTTTGTCTTGATTACGGTAAAAAGGAAAAAGTGAATAAACTAAAAAAAGAGTCCCTTATTGAAGATGTTTTACTCAAGGGTACACTGAATTTCTGATTACTCAAGGATCTGAAGGCGTTATATAATTAAACGTATAAGAATAATTTTCTGAACTATTTTCCTAATAAGCATATCCTATTTATTTTTATAATAAGTGATACGTTTACAAAAAGAGAAAATTATAGTAATATTATTCCGTTTCATTTTATATGTTGAACCATTTGAATACGTAAGAACAATGATATTTTGGAGTTAGGAAGGTGAACACAGTTTTATATATAAAATGGAATAAAATGTCTAATTATGCAAGTATTATTTCATGAAATATTTTATACAACTCTGAATCAATATACAAGGGGATGTCCCTTCTTATCTTTGACCAATAGTCAACTTCTAGACCTACAGGCTTTGGAGGAATAGCTCCAAATGCAAAAACGTATCAAATATTGTTCTTCATCACGTGAAAATAGATTTACGTCAGAAAAGTTATTCTCAGAAAAAATTAGGAATTCAATTTTTATCATGGTTCTCAATAACTTATATTTAGAAAAACGTTTTTATTACTCTATCAAGTAAAACAGTAAAAATTCCATTTTTGTACTACCAAAACTTCCCGATTTATGATACTTTGAACAAATGCTTTGAACAATACGGTCGCCAGGTCGTCAATAGCGACCAAGTTTTTCTACCCGGTGACCAAATTATTTAATCTGGCGTTTTTTTTTTTTTTTTTTTTTTTTTTTGAAAAGAATTGACCTATGAATTGTGCAAAAATGGCATTTATTTTCTCCTCCAACTCTTTTTGTGCAGTGGTCTTCCCCTTCTCTCGTACTTTTAATGAAAATACAAAGTTTAAAAGGCATTTTTCATCTCATGTACAGAAAACGCTATTCTTTGCCGCACTAGCCAGCTAGCATGTCGCATGATTATAATGTGGGGGGAAGAGGGGTCAATAAAACAGCAAGAAATGGTGTCAATCCAGCCTCTGTGTCATCCAAAATTGAATACAGCACTAAAAAATGCTCAAGTTTTTTGTAAGTTACAAATGACATTTTTGTGTTCAAAAGCAAAACTAATTAATATATCACATTCATTTTAATGAATAATAACATATGATTATAAGGAATTCATTTGAAGTAAATCTATAAAGTACAATGTAGTACAATTCATAGTTCATTCACAGGGACACTCAAAACAATTCCGTTACATTATTGTGTATGGTGGAAAATCTTTTTCAATCTATTTTAATGATGTTACACTATTTCAAACATAAATTGAAATTGATATACATCAATGAGTAGCACTACAATATGCTTACTGTAGATTAGGGTGTGCATAACATTCATAGTTCATTTACAGGGACACACAAAGGAATTAGGTTGCAGTACTGTCTATGAGCGATAATTTCTCAGTTGTGGTATACGTTTTTAAATTTCACTAAATTTTTGCACATTACTTGGTTTTATAAATTCTCTAGATCATATACAGGGCTGCACAAAAGAATTTGAGTTTATTTCTGTTTATTGACGAAAATTTCTCAAGGGAAACTTGAACTGCTTTACGAGTTTCCAAACTGAACTAAATTTTAGCATACTATGTAGTATAATTTACACGTCTATATATCATATACTGAGATTCACAAAGGAAATTGAACTATTTGCCGATTGTAGATTAGTAACTGTCGAAATTTTGTTTTCAAATGTCTTACCCGTTTTACAAATTGTATACTTAGATATCATTTGTCGCCTTATTAAAGGGGGAAGATTTTTTTACAATATTCTGAATGTATTGGAAAGTGTTTCATAATCTATGCTTGACGCATGATTTTTTTCCCTAGTCTTCTATGAAGTAGATTTTATACTCATGTGAAATGATAATTTAGTTTACATAGTTTTTAATTTCGATTAGAATTTAAAAGTGATTTGACATTAATTGACATTTAAGTGGTTTTAATGTCTAGTTTAACCCTACCACTATGTCCTATCAAAATATGCTCTGTTGTTGCCCAGGACAAATATGCTATCTATTTTTCAAATTAAAAAAACAAACAAGTACCACTTATATTTGTACATTTTAATTTTTACCGTGTGTTACAAGCATTATGATATGAGATGTCACCGGCTGAAACTACTGAGTGAGTGATAGATTTTTTTGACAACTTGTTGAAAGTGCTTGGGGTCCGCGTGGACCCCAGGACATAGTGATAGGGTTAAGCTTATACAGATTATTCTTTTTCTCTACTGAAATTCTGAATAAACTGTTGTGTTTTTCTTATAATTAGAAGAGTGAATTATTTTAACCCCTTGCCTGTGACGCCCGAACGTAGTTCGGGCAATGCAAATGCGCCAGTTTTTGAATGCCCAACCTGAGTTCGGGCAACGCAAATGCGCCAGTTTTGGAATGCCCAACCTGAGTTGGGGCAAGAGATAGATCAGTGTTTCAATTCCGTGAAGCCCGAAATCAGTTCGTTCAATGCATAATATGTAATTTACAATTTTCCCAATAGATGGCGATACTTTCCCGCGAAAAGTTCGGCAGTTTCGCGCCATTTGTCGGATTTTTGTAATTTTGCAGTTCTTCCCAAATTTCATTCAAACCACATTATGTTTGACAGGCACGTATATAAATTTTTCGCAAGTTAAAAGTTTATTTTCATTGTTTTAACCCTTTAACGTTCATTGGTTTCCCTAGGAAACCACAAAACTTTAATTACGAAATTGAACAATGACAGCAGAATTTTAATAGAAATGTTTTCCATTTATTATGTATGTGAAATATCGCTTTTTTATTATATAAAAATTAATTTGTTTATAATTTCCGGTGTCAATCATTTATTTCGACATTTTAGCAATTGAAGTGTTT
Source organism: Maratus michaelseni (assembly GCA_963931845.1). Classification (NCBI taxonomy): domain Eukaryota; kingdom Metazoa; phylum Arthropoda; class Arachnida; order Araneae; family Salticidae; genus Maratus; species Maratus michaelseni. Next base: position 286,634,852 of record OZ007587.1, read on the forward strand.
CATCCGTTAAAGGGTTAAGAGAGAATTTTTTTTTTCCATTTTTGGCACGTTTTTTTCAAATATATTCCACAGGCAAAGAGTTAACTATTAGTTGGCACAGAAGCGGCTGCTACCGTTTAACTGCGTCAAAACGATTTTTGTTTTATATTCTAAGTAAAGAGAAAAAACTTAAAATATTAAAACATCGTTCGATGAAATGTGACATAATCGTATAATAAGATTTATAAACAAAATAATGGGGCCCCAATGGATTAACTTATATCTGGACTTTTAGCAGAATTTATATTACGACCTCTAGAAACTGATATATTTCCAGTGACGGATCTAAGGGGGGGGGGGGGGGGGTTAGCCGGGGCAGCTGCCCGGGTGCAAGACTTGGAAGGGCGCAAAAATGAGGAATCATAAAAGATTAAAGTCAAATATGCAAAAAAAATCACCATTTTCACCCGATAGATGGCGCTATACCGTGTTTCAATGCTTATCGACGGTATATATGCAAATTTTAAACCCATCGAACTGTATAAATACATCAATACATTAAGTAAAGGCCAGTCATGACTCTGAATAAGAAGGAACGTGCATTGTTAGAGAAGATATTCTATCAGAATGGTAGCAATTATTCAGCTACTCTGAAAGAATACCGGCGTATGAAACGATTAAGAAGAGGTCCAATGAGTGTCAATAAATTGAAAAATATGATTTTAAAATTTGAAGAATCAGGAAAATTGGGCGTTATTCCAGGCACAAGAGGGCAACGGCCCGTAAACCCGGAAAGAGTGCAACAAATTGATGACGCCATTGCGACTACGAGTAGCATTTAAGGAGCCAGTATGCTGCAAGAAGTGTGGCTCGGACATTATCTCTACCCTGGTCAACTGTGCATAAAGTGTTGCGCCACATTCTTCGGCGTTATCCTTATAAAATTAATATTCTTCAAGAATTGAAACCTCATGATGACACCCTAAGATTTGATTTTGCAATCCTTGTCCTGTCGAAAATCAGTGAAGATGACACTTGGATACAGAGAATATTGTGGACAGACGAGGAGCATTTTACACTATCAGGTAGTGTAAATGCGCATATCTGCAGGATATGGGGAACGAACAAACAATACGCTAAACGTGAAGAACCCCTCCATACCGATTATGTAACTGTATGGTGTGGAATGACTTGTGATTTTCTTGTGGGCCCATATTTCTTTGAGACCCCAACTCCAAGTGGTCCCAAACGCTCTAGTGTTACAGGGATTAGCAACGGTGCGATGTTGAGACAACAATTGATTCCAGAATTGCAAGAGAGACATTGTTTAGAAACCACGGTATTTATTCAGGACGGAGCACCCCCTCACATCGCTAAAGATGTTAAAAAATTGCTGCATGATACCTTTGATGCGGACCAAGTCATAAGCAGTGGTTTCGACAACGCTTGGCCCCCACGTTCACCTGACCTTAACCCTTGCGATTTTTATCTGTGGGGACATCTGAAAGATATGGTTTATGGAGAACGACATGCTTCTGTTGCTGAATTGAAATCTAGCATAACGAGACACGTGAGGTGTGTTACACCACAGATTTTAAATGCGACGGTGGACCATGCTGTTTTACGTTTTCAGCATGTGATTGCATTTGGTGGTTCACACATTGAGAACATCATGTAATAATTTCATTGAATAAATAGTGGCTTGTTTTCCAAAGCGTCTTTATGGATTGTTTAATTTGTGATCTTATTTACGCTAATTTTTATTACATGTTACTGTAAAGATTTAATTACTGAAGAGAAATGTATGGAATTTTGATAGACTGTAAATGTTATTTTATATTGTTTATATGCCTCTTAGAATGTCATTATGCTCTTTCTATCGATTTTGGAGGTTGTATATGACACCGGTGAACGTTTAAATACGGTACAGCGCCATCTATCGGGTGAAAATGGTGATTTTGTTTTGCATATTTGACTTGCGCATGTTCTGAAACGTGTAGATACCAAATTTCACTGGAATATACCCGGTAGTTTTCTCTCCAGCACCCCTTGAACACTTGCAGTTTAATTATGGCCACCTGTATGTTGCTTCACAGCGTATGCAGTATTTTATTTCGGTTATGTCTAAAAGACATTAGGAAATTATTACAGAAAGAAGGCTAAAAAAAGAAAAGAGTAGGCTTCACAGCTAGCATCTAGTATGTCCTCATGGCTTACGCCAAGCGATATTCATGAAGGTAAGCAACCAAGTTACTTGTTTTTTATACGTGCTACACCATATAACAATTTATATGTATTATTTATGTTTTAAAAATCTCCTTTTCTATGCAATAACTGAGTTGATATGTAAGAAAATAATTATAAATCGCTTTTTTATTAAATTCTTCTAAATTTAGATATTCTTGTAATTAACAGACATTTTTTCTAAAAATTGAAATTGAAACTTACTCTGTTGAGAATTCAACGCGTTCTGGTCCTTTGAAGACATTTTATTTATGTAGTTAAAAAGGTTTTCTATCCATGGGAATCAGTTTTATGTTTTTATTTATGTATATCAGTTGTTAATAAGCCTTTTAAATTTTAATTTCCGAAATATCGCACCTATACTTTTTAAAAATTAATTAAATCTTTCATTAGAAATGTTTATCTAATAAAACATGTTAACTAAAGTTGTGCTTCACAGTCACGCCACTTGTACTAATTTTGAAGCTAAAAAGTACATTAATTAAATTTAAACGGCATAGGTTAACATAGCAATAAATTTAAAAGTTACTTTTAATTGAGATCGTCATGATTGTTTACATTTCTTGCATTGCTTATATTTTCGCTTCAAATCTCCTGTTTCTTTTTACGTACAATAACGAATAAAGTTTATAACAGTTCTACTATAATTTTTAAAAAGTTATAGTTATTTGAAAAAATGTTTCCCGCTTAAAAAAAATGCTTGCTTCTTTATTTCTAATGTAGGTCAATTGTAGGTTTTATTGACTTCTTCAATGTCAGCCAGAAAACTGGAGAAGCCCTTACAGAACTCATTTTAGAGAAATTAGAAAACGATGATCTAGCTTTTAATAACTGTAGGGGCCAATCCTACGACAATGGCTCCAATATGTCCGGAAAATATAAAGGAGTCCAAACCCAAATATTGCAAGCAAGTGATTTAGCATTTTTTGTTCCTTGTTCTGCTCATACCCTCAACCTTGTTGGTGTAAATGCTGCCAAAATTTTACCAGTAGCCGAGACTTTTTTTGGTATCTTAAATTGTCTTTACAAATATTTTAGTGTCTCAACTAGTAGATGGGACATTCTAAGAAAACATGTGCCTCTTTCACTAAAATTAGAAAGTACTACTCAGTGGTCATCAAAACGTGAATCTGTAATAACAATTTATAAACATATTGGAAAGATCATAAATGTTCTAAAGGAATTACAAACTGACCCATTAGCAACTCCTGAAACAAAAACAGAAGCTTCTTCACCACTCTTTAATATTACCAAATTTGAATTCATAGTGATGACATGCTTCTGGCATAAAGTGCTGACTCAACTCGATATAGTGAACAAACTTTCTCAAAGGGAAGACATGACGATTGATAGGTCTGTAAAACACTTAGATGGTCTCATTAACCCCTCGGGACCGGCGGCTTTTACACAAATTTTATTCGGTTGGCACCACTTTTTTTAAAAAAGCTACCTTTACTTAAACTATCACAAAAATGCTCTAATTAGAGAAAGCAAATATTACTTTATTTTTTACTGGGGCCTAAAACAAATTCTGTATGCTCTTTTTGGGGGTGCATATATGGACCCATGGTCCCGAACGGGTTAATATGGTAGATTCAGAAAGGGCAAGTATTGCAACTAATGCAACACAGGATGTGAATGGTATTGCTATTGATATTGGTGTTGAGGCAAAATTTAGGGAAACGAGGAAGACAGAAAAAGAAGAGGCTTTTTGATGAGCTTTGTGAAGATTAAAGTAATGATGATGAGAAATTCAAACTAAAGATCGTTGAAGTAGTGGACAAAATCCTAACTGAATTAAGAAACAGATTTGAAGCTATTCAAATTCTCTATGGCATGTTTAGTTTTCTTCATGGAAAGCATTTCCTAAAAGAATCATAAGAAGAATTACAAGCGCAAACTGAGCAGTTGGCAAATATGTATAAAAACGATATAGATAAAGAGGAACTTCTTCTGGAAGTCGAAAGCTTCAATTATCATGCACTGGAGTTCGACCAAAAGATGAAGTCAAGTTCGGCTATTGAACTGCTAAGAATTATAAATTTATATGGACTTCATGATGCTTATCCAAATCTAACTACTTGTCTAAAAATATTACTAACCACTACCTGTATCCGTCGCTTCTAATGAAAGAAGTTTCAGTAAATTAAAATTGATTAAAAGATATCCAAGAAATTTAACAAAAGAACAACGGTTATCCAGTTTTTGTATAATAAATTTAGAAAATGAGATAGCTTGCAAATTACTTTATGCCGACATAATAAAAAAATTTGCATCAAAGAAAACTCGCAAAGTAAATCTTTAATAGAGGGTATTGTAGATGTTAAAACCGGTATATTTTCTGTAAATTTTCTATTGTGTAATATTGTACTTTTTATATAGGAAAAATACATAGTAAAAATACAGATTTTGTGTATTGAGTATTAATATTACTTCCTTAAGCAATTGTTTACGCAGATTTTATTCTGATATTCTTGGGAGCAAAGGGGGGGGCGCAAATTTACAATCTTGCCCCGGCTAAAATTTAGTCTAGATCTGTCTCTGTATATTTCACAAATTAGATTTTACACCCCTCCCCCCTCCCATACATGGCTTAGATACGTAGATGATGTTTTCATCATATGGCAACATATAGACACCTTACTTAATAACTTCCTTGCTCAAATCAATAACTTGGATTTCTAAGATTAAATTCACTTTAGAAGTGGAACAGAATGGCACACTCCCTTACTTTTTGCGATAATAGTTTATTTTTATCATGTGTAACCTGACAATAGCGCCGTTTGTGCGTTCAAAACATGTCGATCATTATATTAAAATGTTTTATAAGCTTTTTTGTGTTTTAGTTTTATCACTTAAGCATTTTAATCTGTATATAATCGTTAGACTTGTTTGAATAAAAATGCTAAAACTTCAATCAGTTCAATTCATAACATTTTAAACAAACTTAACATCAGGAACTGTATTTATCAGAGAAAATATTTTTCTTACAATGTCTCTTTCTTTCATTTTCTTTTTTTTTTTTTTTATTCAATCTCGGAATGAGAAATTGATTACTATGTTTTTACAGTGACTACATATTGTTGATTTTTTTTTTTTCGAATTTCAAGTTTTCTCATCCTTTGTGTAAACAAATTTTCAGACCAGTAAATCTGCTCTAAAGTTTTTGAAATTTGTGTGAATTATGACATGTGTTTTCATTGCGGAAAACCATCCATCACTTTTTCAACTGGACGTGGTAACATTTAACTTTCAATCTCTGAAAAAGAATAGAAAAGTTATATAAAAAACTTTTTAAAATTGTATAATTATTTTTTATTCATTGGTTCAGAACACAGTTCCTTATTTAAAAATTTAAAAAAGTACATAAGAATATATATTTTTAATCAATGTAGACAGAAAATGTTGAATTATTAATGATAAGTGACGATAGGAAAATCTCGAGTCAAATATAGAACAAGTGGGTAAGTGTGATCGAAATCGCACAAAGGGTTTCGTGTAATATTCCTTTCAAAATACTTTATTCTGTATTTAATAAATGAAAAATTCCATTTTCCCCAAAAAAAAAAAAATCATATTTTTTATAAAGTAAAAATTTTCCGGTCTATATTTCTCGTTTTCTTTTGAAAATCTGAACCGGTCAGATAGCTGTCATGTGGACTAAATGTGATATTAAAAAAAAATCAATATCAAAATTAAACATGTTATGTAGAAACCTTCAAAATGTTAAAATATGCCAATATTTCCATAATCAGGTTTTTTCTTTTTTTTTTTTTTTATCATGATTCAATACGTTCCTCAAACTTACAATCACTTGCTGACGTCGTATCTACTTGCTTTCTCTATTACTCATATTGATACTCTCTTTGTATTATTCTCAAACCTTTGAAAAAATCCAAACTTCCAATATGACGTCGGATTAATATTTTTTTTTAATTCTCTAATGACATCATGTTAAACTGCTTTCTGTACTTACACATACTCATACTCCTTGTATTATTTAGAAATGTTTGAAAATTTCCGTTTTATTACCTATATGACGCCATATTAATCTTTTTTTCAATTGAAACTTTTTATTTCATTTTAATTTTTCACGTGGAAATATTTCAATAGAAAATTAATTATTGTAGAAAGAATTTTATTGAGGATTTTTAATTGTTGGCAACTGCTATAACGAAAAATATTTAAATTTATTACGAAAAGTTTGTTAGATTTTTTTTTATCTCTCTATATTAAAATAATATTTTTATTTTATTTTATGATTTTCAGCTTCATAGTAGATATTCAGCTATAAGTACACAAAATTTCAAGTCTGTAAGTTATATAGTTCCTGAAAACCGGCTCTGTGACGGACAGATAACGTAGCGGGACAAATAGGGTTTCGTTCATCTCACGAAACCCTAAAAAACAAGAACGAAAAATCATGCATCTGGCATAGATTATACATCATAATGAAAGGAATTATTTTGTACGTCCCTGTAATCGAACTATAAATGCTAGTAATTGTAAACTGTGGTAAAAGCATGCTATAGTCCACCTTAGTAATGCGTATAATTTTCATTATGTTTGATATATTGTAACATCATTTTCTCCATAGACCATAATGTAATGGAATTCTTTTGTGTGTCCCTGTAAATGAACTATTAATGCTACACACTTCTCTTTCAATACCGAACATTCTATAGTAAAATTCAATATTGTATAAAAATTTCATGACAATCCCAGTATATTTACAAGAGTTAGAGCACAGACAGACGGACAGATAGACAAACAAACAAACCGCAATCTTAAACACTTTTCAACTATGTTGTTGCAAAGTGTTAAAAAAAGGAATATCACAAAATAGTTATTAGGAATGCTAACACAAACAGGAGCGTATTTCTACAAAATCGAACGAAGTCACCGATATGTCAGTCATTTCTAATATATTTGAAATAGTGTAAAAATTTTAAAACTTTAATTTTCAGGAGAAATCTTACTATGCACCTGCGAACTTAAATGCCTCTATATTTGACAATGGTTTGTTAAACATATAACCCATTTAAGCTCAAAGAGGCAATTTTCTATTCCTCTGCAATTGATGTTGTTTTATACGTGTTGATGTACTTATATATTTGATTTAATATGTTAATTACTTATGAAATTTATAAAGTTAATATAAATAAACTAGTCGTTGGGGGCCACAGTAATATTTACCCATCATGGATTTGCATAATATAAAATATGAAAATAAAACATGTGTAAACTATTTATAAAATGCATTGCAATTCGAATAAAATCGTGGATTGATGACGTCATAAACTTTAAATCCGAGGCTAACGAAAAAGACAGGCTACCGCACTGCATTCCAATTACATTTTTTTACAGACCGCTAGAGTGACGTGATGCTCAAATCGTACATCCGCATTAGTGCATTCGAGCATCACGTGACACAGGCGGTCTGTAAAAAAAGATACGCGTAAAGCACCGCGGTAGCCTTTCTTTTTCGTTAGCCTCGCTTTAAATCGAGGCAAACGAAACAGAAAGGCTACTGCGGTTCTTTACGCGTATCTTTTTTTTAACAGACCGCGAGATTCACGTGCTGCTCGAATGCACCAATGCAGGTGTAAGAAAACAACATCACGTCACTCTAGCGGTCTGCAAAAAAAAGATAAGTGGAATGAACCGCGGTAGCCTGTCTTTTTCGTTAGCCTCGCTTTAAATGCTCTATTACTGAATTGTTTAAAAGAAACATCCTTATAACTCCAAAATTGATAATCATATTAACTAACGGTTTTCATCGTCGGATTAAGCGTCTCATTTCCAATTAAAGTATATCTTTGAATTGAAATTTGAATGAAATACAGGGTCATGAAAAATCGAAGAGTGTGGTAAATAGGATTATAAATATCTCGGCAACTAATTATCCAATCGACTTCATTCTTTATGCAAAATTTGTTTTTTTTTATTGTATTTTATATTCCCTCCTTAAAATAAACAATTTCGAAAAATTTTATATACCTTTTATCAGTACGAATATTTCGAGAGTACGAAGAACATAGTTCCGCACAATCTAGGTTACTGAAATTCAATAAACTTCTTCCCATTATTACATACTAAGTACATGCCAAATTTCAAGTCTCTATCTCAAATTGTTCGGGAGATAGAGCGTTTACAGACACACACACACACACACACACACACACACACACACACGTTCACAAACATACACACGTTCACAAACACACACGCAAATTATATATATGTATAGTTCAAAATCCAACAATAGAGGGCGCTGCTGCAAATAATTCCATGAAATAATTCCGTATTGCTCACACAAAGCAAGATTTGGATACAAAAACATTAGAGGATACTGCATGTACACTCTTAATACGCAAAAATAATAATGGTGCGTGATATTATTGTGATTGAAAACAGCACATGATAACCTCCAGCACCATTATTAGTTTTACGTATTAAAAGTGAACATGCAGTATTCTCTAATGTTTTTTATCTAAATTTAGCTTTGCGATAGCTATGTGGAATTACTCCATAGAATTCTCTGCAGCAGCGCCTTCTATTGTCGGAATTTTGAACTAACTATATTTTTTTTTTGGTGTCATGCAAAATCTCGTACCACGCTGAATATTTATCTGTAAACCATATGCCTGCCTGATCCATTGATTATTTTTTAATGGCGTTATACTTTCGTGCTGAACTTTTGAAACACCCAATATATTAAACAGAAGGAATATAGAATAAATTAGTTGTAGGTATGAAACTTTGAACAAATTGAACATTTGAAAGTGCGTATGATGGTTTATATTTTTACAACAAGACCGCTGTAAATTGGATAAATTATAAAAAAATTAAACATGTCTTTAATTCTACAATCACAAGTAAGTCTAAAGGAATATTTTGCAACGAAATATACTAAATCTTGTGTCAGAGATTTTTTGAATGGAAGAAACAACGCCTTTTATACATTACATCGGAGTGATTTCCATTTAATACCTTAAAATTTTTTTGCACTAAATGCAAATTGTCCCCTAAAGTAGGCAAATTGTGTTGTTTTAACGAGGCAAAAATTCGCTATGATTTTGTGGTTATCTCACGGTAGGAGTTGTGAGACACATTTTACGACTTTGCGAGCACAAAGGTTCTAAAGTGAGTATTATTTGAATTTAAGATTTAAATTTTAGTAAAAGACATTTATTCATAGAATTAAAGTTGACATAAAAGTTTAGTAGATTGTTACATATATAGTAATTCAATAATCAATTTACACAAATAGGCTGCAAAGAAGTCGTTTGAAAAACTCTTTTGGCTCTTGACGTTGTTGTTGATCAATGGAATCATTGTCCAGAAAAGCAAGAAAAGCGACACATACAGCTGATTCTACGACGAGCTGGAAATTTTGCATAACGGAATTCAATGAATTTTCTGTTTGTATATTTAACTAACGCCATCCAATATTCTACAGCAGCAAGCGAAGATTCTGATAGATTCTCGATGATGTAAGGAGTGTACTCGTTTGCTAGCCAGAAAGTTCCAGGTAAAATCTGATTCTTACGAGGCCACCAGGAAGTTTTAATCATTTGCACTTGTGTTTTGATCCAGAATTTCGCATCTCCTAAAACGACGGGATTATCTGTCTTCAGCTGCAGATTTTCCTGAATATTTTCAGCGTACTCGATACACGAAACCATCAACCAGTAAAGTTTTTCAGCTTCAGCTTTCTCTGTATCTAAGATCATCTGTTTAGCAATTTCTCGTTTTTTTCTGGAATCGTTACTCCAAGACAGCGTGTTTCTAATTCGTCCCATTAAACTTCTTAGACTTTCCATATTTAAAGGAAAAAAGTAGTCAAATCCAAGTCAGATATATCAATATCGTTTAAAAATCAGTAAATTTAAGAAACTATAGCATAAACTGAAATTCTGAGAGGTTTTACAAATAATGCACCATTCACATTTATATGGATGTACGACAACAATGTAAGAATGAATAGAGAGTTTTGATCCGAACAATTTGCAATTGTTTCGATAACAATATAGCACAACCATTCCCAATACAATGTTCAACAATGTTTAAAAATGAATATATTCCGTCATTGTTTGCTTTCTTGTATTGGGAAACTCAATGACAGGTACACTGTTAAAAATGTACAGCAAACTGTTCAATCGACCGTTTTCATAGAAAATGGTCACAAAATCGTAATTTAACTCTATTCTGACCATAATATTTGCAATAATATGGTCAGAATAGAGTTAAATTACGGTAATGTAAACCTTTTCTATAAAAACGGTCGAATGATTGAACAGTTTGCTGCAAATTTTAAGCAGTGTACAGTGCGTAAAACTGTCAGGCAAAGACGACTACTACAAGAATACGTGAAATAAATTTTGAATAAAAGCTTCAAATACACACTGTTAAAAATTTTCAGCAAATTGTCCAGTCATTTGACCGTTTTTGTAAAACAAAAAGGTTACATAACCGTAATTTAACTCTATTCTGACCATAATATAGGAATTAATATGGTCAGAATAGTTCTAAATTACTGTTATACAACAGTTTTCTATAAAACCGGCCAAAATAGTAGACAGTTTGCTGCAAATTTTTAGCAGTGCAATAATACGAATTCTAAGTGTATATATTTTTGTGTATATTAAACTAAAACCAGTTAAAAAAATTATTTAAAATATCATCTTTATCATTTCTTTATTACACTTTTTAAAAATTTCTTAGAAACAGTGTTTTAAATTAGAAGTAACGGCTAAATTTTTTTCATGCGTACAGACGGTCGTTCACACTTTATGAAAAAATTTTCACAATTAATTTCTGAACATATATGCCACATTCTTTGCGACAATTTTACTCTACTGTATAGCCCTGACTGTTGATTATAACTCTTGGATCGAAATTTCCATCATAGTCAATTTTTCTCTTAGTACAATCATATCAATTTTCTCCCACACCTCTCGAAAAACTTTCCAAAGTCTTTCAATGTGTTCTGGATAAGGTTTCGTCCTCTAAAAGAATATATCTGTTAATAAATCACTTAACGCAATAGTAATCAACTTCACTCTTGTGGACTGTAAAAATATTTTTAATTTGCTTTTTTTTTTGCTTTATTTTTAAAATGCTTCCAGAAAAAAGTATGCTGTCAAAATAGTATAGGTGTGGTTAATAGTGTTTTCTTTTTACACTCTTTTACTTACCCATCATACGTAGTATAGAGTAAGTCTTGTAATCGTTTTGAAAATCGAAAAAAAAATATTGACGGATTTACACGTTTCAGACACTGGAGATTCCGAAAAACATATTTTTAGAAAAAAAAAATGCCGTCCGTCTGTGTGTCTGTAAACGCTCTATCTCCCGAAAAAATTGAGATAGAGACTTGCAATTTGGTATGTACTTAGTATGTAATAATGGAAAGAAGCGTATTTCATTTCAATAACCTCGATTAACCGGAACAATTTATTTCGGACTCTCGAAATATTCGTTCTGATGAAAGGTATATAAAAATTTTCGAAATTGTTTATTTTAAGAAATGAATATAAACGACAATAAAAAAACATAAATTTTGCATAAAGCATGAAGTCAATCGGATAATTAGTTGCCGAGATATTTGGAATCCTATTTGCCACATTCTTCGATTTTTCATGACCCTGTATTTCATCCAAATTTCACTTCAAAGATATATTTTAATTGGAAATTTGACGCTTAATCAGATGCAATAAACCGTTAGTTACTAGAATTATTATTTGTGGAGTTATAAGGAAAAACCTCTTTCAAGCAATTCAGTAATCGAGCCTTTAAAGTTTGTGACGTCATCAAGCCACGATTTTATTCGAATTGCAATGCATTTTATAAGTAGTTTACACATTTTTATTTTAATATTTAACATTATACATATCCATGATGGGTAAGTATTACGGTGGCCCCCAACGACTAGTTTTTATTTTTAACAAAAATTAAATTTTTATTTAAAGATGGAATTTTGTAATGGATTTTTCACTCACCTTCTAATAGGCTAGAATTATAAAAAATATATGTACACGTGTGTTGTTGAAGACAATACAAATTTTTAATATTTTAAGAACTTAATTGTAAGTTAATACATCTATTTAATGCTTGGAAAAATTTTCAAAGAAAATTTCTCACGCTTTGCATTCATAATATTTCAAATTTTTAATTGCTTAAAAGACGTATAGCCGGCAGAGTGAAAAAGTATAAAATCCGGGACTCGAACCCGAGTCATCAGTATAGCACACTGACGTTCTACCTATTGATCCAAGGTTATCTCTATCAATCATCAACCTTTTCCTATCAATCATCGATGCTAGATTCTCTTTAGTTTTCGTCTTTGCCCCAGGGTTGATGACTCACTGAAAAATATTCCATCTTGTGCTGCGACTGTAGCCTTGCCAACATGTGATAGTAAGAAGTGCCAGGCTGGGTATCGTTCCATATGGTTCAATTGGTAGAACGTTAGTGCACTATACTGATGACCCGGGTTCGAGTCCCGGCTTGGATATTTTTTCACTCTGTCGGCTATACGCCTTTTAAGCAATTAAAAATTTGAAATATAAATTAATAAATTAACTTTAAGGCATTTTTCCGTTAGCCGGTCTTAACAGATAAATCGCCAAATATTATTTATGGTTACAACTGTATACGAGTTATAACAACAGTGGAGTTAATTAGGTGCCAAAATGTGCCAAATGGCTGTGAAACTGCAACGAGGAAATTACTTAAATACTGAAATGTACAAAATATAAATAAAAAGTAAAGGGAGTAATAATTAGAAACAAATACTGTTTTATTAATTTGGCCACCTGTTCCTCGAGTGGCAAAATTATATCTCATGATCTATCAGAGCCTTTTAGATGTATTTTAGCTATTTGTTGAATTTTAGAACATAAAGACCGAATACGGAAAAAATTTTTTGAAAATCAGTTCAATGACCCCTCTCTAGGGGACAACTATATATCAGAATCTATCAAATTCTTACAGATTATATTTTCTCCAGGATGATTCTCAAAGCGTAAGCACTGGAGTATAGTGTTTATTCAATTCGGCCCTTATCTCCTTAGAGAGGAATATTATATTATATGATCTGCCACAGTCTTACAGGGGAAATTTCGCTGATTGGCGAATTTCTAAAATCATTGAAATATTTTTAAACTATTTTTAAAGGAGATTTGTTATCCCGAATTTCACGCTCCTAACTATAACTTCTACTGAGATATGGCAAAATGGCGTAAAACATTCAACCCCCATTTAACCCCCCTTAACGTCTGAATTTCTAAAATCGCTGAAATACGTGTTTAACTATCTTTTTAGTAGATTTGTTATCCTGAGTTTCATGATTCTACCTATAATTTCTACTGATATATGGTAAAATGACCTAAAATATTTGACCTCCTATTTAACCCACTTTAGTTGCTGAATTTCTAAAATTGCTGAAATACATGTCTGTCTTTATTTTTTGTAGATTTTGTATCCCGAATTCCGAGCTTCTAACTGAAAATGCTGCTAAGATCTGGCGAACAGGCAAAATGACCTAAAACTTTCGACCCCCCCATTCAACCCCCTTAATGAATGAATTTCAAAAATCGCTGAAATACTTGTTTAATTATTTTTTTAGTAGATTTGTTATACTGAATTTCACGTTCCTACCTAAAACTGCTGTTGAGATATGACAAAAACGTGTAATGACTAAAAACTTTCGACCCCCCTTTTATCCCCCTTAGCAGTTGAATTTTTAAAATTGCTGAAAGACGTGTTTAACTAACTTTTAGTACATTTGTTATCCTGAATTTCGCGCTTTTAACTAAAACTGATGTTGAGATAAGGCGAAAAGGCAAAATGACCTGAAATTTCAGACCCCCCCCCTCCATTTAACCCCCTTAGTGGTTGAATTTCTAAAATCGCTTAAATACGTGTTTAATTATTTTTTATTAGATTTGTTATCTTGAGTTCTCAGCTCTTACCTAAAACTGCTGACGAAATATGGAGAAAATGTGAAATCACCGAAAATTTTGTAACCCCCATTTAACCAACTTAATGATTGAATTTCTAAAATCACCTGAAATACATGTTTAACTATTTTTTAGTAGAATTGTTATCCCGAACTTCATGCTCCTACTTAAAACTCCTGCTGAGATATGTCGAAAGACGAAATTAACTAAAACTTTTGACTTATGCTGTGAATTACCAAAAATCCTTTCTTAGTACACTCCTACATTGTGTAAGGAACATGTCTTCAAAATTTCATTGTTCTAGGACAAACGGTTGAGGCTCGGCACTGATTATGAGAAAATCAAGCTACTCCTTTATAACTATAGATATATGGGAGCCGTCGAGGAAACTTTATCCCTGAGGCCCATGTTGCCTCTTGCATCTTAGAATCACAAACGGACATAAAATAAACATAAATCTGTGTCGCAAGGCTGAAAAACAAAACATCATGTACGCAATTGGTGATAAACTTTCTACAAATCAGCGACAGACTCACATTATATAAGGAGAACTTTTAAAATTTAACATCGCGTTATTACACTCGCATGCGAAATAAATTGAGCAAATGAATATATTCGAATTTTTTCATCTTCATAAAACCACAAAGCATAGTTCGTATGAAACTATGAACTAGCTATAGTAGTACGAACGCACCTCATTTGTCACGTAAAATCTTCATGGAAATATATAACTTATAAATATTATACTGTTTACCGTATATTACTCCAATGACCCTATACATGTTACTACCAGATATTACAATAAAACACTGCAGGTGTGTAAAACAGTATAGTATAGTATATATTCTTTTGAAGGTCTCTGCAAAATCCGTTTTAAACAGGTCTTTGTCCCTGTCGCGCTTGTCTGTCCGTGCTCTAACTTACGTAATTATACTCGGATCGTGTCGCTCGTTGAAAATTGTACGTCAAACGTGACAAATGAGGTGCGTTCGTACTACTATAGCCAGTTATATATAAATATTCAGATCTGGATGCTATCTCGGAAGCTCTGTACGTGTGTAAAGATTTCGTCTTCATAAAACCACAAAGCATAGTTCGTATGAAACTATGAACTAGCTATAGTAGTACGAACGCACCTCATTTGTCACGTAAAATCTTCATGGAAATATATAACTTATAAATATTATACTGTTTACCGTATATTACTCCAATGACCCTATACATGTTACTACCAGATATTACAATAAAACACTGCAGGTGTGTAAAACAGTATAGTATAGTATATATTCTTTTGAATGTCTCTGCAAAATCCGTTTTAAACAGGTCTTTGTCCCTGTCGCGCTTGTCTGTCCGTGCTCTAACTTACGTAATTATACTCGGATCGTGTCGCTCGTTGAAAATTGTACGTCAAACGTGACAAATGAGGTGCGTTCGTACTACTATAGCCAGTTATATATAAATATTCAGATCTGGATGCTATCTCGGAAGCTCTGTACGTGTGTAAAGATTTCGTCTTCATATACAAACAAAATGGGTATCTGCTATTCTGGTACCATATGGTACCGCTAGGACTTAATGGGTTAATCGTCAAGCGACCGAGATATTTATTTTATGACAGAAATGAAATCTGCAGACGATATAATTCATTTCATAGAATTAAAAATCATCAAGATCTGAATATTTATTATAACTAGCTATAGTACGAACGCACCTCATTTGTCACGTTTTGACGTACAATTTCCATCTGTTTTTTTTTTGTTTTTTTTTCCTAGCTTCTGGCTCCTCCCCGGGCCTATATCCCAAGTGTAGATAATTAACCGTCAAAAATCAACACTTTTTTTTTTTCTCAAAACTGATTTTTCAACGATTTCAGATTTTTGAAATGCTGCGAGCGTCCTTAGTTTATGATCAAAATTCACGAAAATTATTGATAAGGATATTGTTGTACAAGGAAACTAAACATGCATTTTGAAATTCGACTTCATTACTATAGTTACATATGATTTTTAACTCCTTTTGCGACGAGCGTCCTTTACAGAATTTTAAATCTTTCACACACCGGTTTATGAAAAACAGAAATTTTCGACTCATTGAATCGCAGAAATGCTGTCATTAAATAAGGCAAAGCTTACAACTTTTGATGAAAATCGATAAGAAATTCAGAAAAAAATATCTAAAAACTTAAATATACCAGAGATTAAACAAGTTGGAAATTGTACGTCAAACGTGACAAATGAGGTGCGTTCGTACTATAGCTAGTTATATAATATAAATATTCAGATCTGGACGATTTTTAATTCTGTGAAATGAATTATATCGTCTGCATATTAATTTCTATAATAAAATAAGTATCTCGGAAGCTTCTATTAAAAAAAAAGCGCCGATTTAAAAGAAAAAAAAAAAAAAAAGAAAAAAAAAAAAATCAAATTTCTTAATAAATATTTTTATTAATATTTTCTAAAGTTTTGATTCGATTTTTACAAAATTTGAAATGTCTCGACCAAATTCTGCAAAGATAATATACATTCAATTTCAAACCATTCGGTTGGGTAGTTTTTGCGTTGTTATATGCGGACGGACGGACCAGACGACGACAATAGGTGCTACGTATTTCTATAATTACGAACGCACCTAAAAAGAAAAAAAAAAAAATTAGAATAGTAGAAAGAATTACAAATAGAATAATTAGAAATTCCTAAATTTATCACTTTAATTAAAACAAAAACGAAAAATCATGCGTCAAGCATAGATTATGTAACACTTTCCAACGCTTTCAAAATAATTTTACAAATCGTTACCATTTAATAAACTGAAAGATAACATCTAAGTATAGTTATAGTACGAACGCACCTCATTTGTCACGTTTTGACGTACAATTTCAGGAATGTCCAACATCTATTTCCAACATATACAATATTCGAAAAATTGTCCGAATACTTTTATTCAGCCTGTATAGGATCTATATATTTGTATATATACCACATAGGATGCTAAATTTTAGTTTAGTTTGGAAACGCGTAGCACAGTTTAAAATTCTCCTACTCGAGTTTCTTTCAGTAAACGGAAATGTGTTCGCGAACTTTTGTGCTGCCCACTATATGAAATACAGAATTTATACACACCAAGTAATAGACAAAAAGTGTTCAATTTAAAATCGCGTTCAGCAACTTAAAACGCACTTCCAGGAATTATCGTTAAAAGACGGTAGAGAATTTTTTTGTGTGTCCCTGTCAATGAACGATGACTGCTATTCTGACACACTATTCTGTAAGTAAGCCTCGTGTAAATGCACCTTAGTGATCTATATAAATTTCAATGCGTTTAAAATAGTGAAACATTATTTAATTAAACCGCAAACGATTTTTCTCCATAGAGTTGGGTTGGTTTGATTATTGACAGCCAATTATCTACACTAGGGATATAGAGCCGGGGGGGAGTGCCCTTCGTGGGGGGGGGGGTCTTTCTAAGGGAACCTAATCCGTATTTACGCATGGATAAATCCACGGCTCGGAGAAAACCACGAAAACTCCGAACGATTAGGCCGATTGGGATCGAACCCAGCACCTCCCGTCTACCAGCTTCGAGAGCAGAACCTCTCAGCCACAATTTCAAGCATAGATGTAGTAAGTCACTTCAGTTGAAATCCAAGCATATTTACGGGAGTTAGAGCACGGCCAGACAAACCGAAGTCATAAACACTTTTCAACTAGGTTGGAAAGTGTTAAAAATAAATGCTTCAGATTTGTTTGTAAAGTATTCCAAGTATGCAGAAGGTTTTAAAATACAAGTTCAAATTCTAAGTCAATATTTAACTTGATTAAAGGTGCGTGAAGAGAAATTGACAAAGCGTAGCTTGCTAGTATTTCAATAAGCGACTTATTAACCGCAGATGTCTCTCACTCTTCGCTCAGCAGTTAAAATAAATAAATAAATAAATAAATAAATAAATAAAAAATAATAATTAAAAAAAAAAAAAAAAAAAAAAAAAAAATTCTTTCATATTTATGAATTTTTTTTTTTTTTTAATTTTTTTTAATTATTTTTTATTTATTTATTTATTATTTTTTTTTTATTTATTATTATTTTTTTTTTTTTACTGCTGAAAGCAAGAGTTCAGCGTTTACACACCTGCAGTTTCAAGTTAAACTCGAGATCATTAATAAGTTACAATTTACAATACTTCAAATATAATGAAATTTATATGCCTCATTGAATTGGAAGTAATTCGTCGTAATTAAATAAAAATCATGCACTCGCGACATCATAATTCACTTTTATATTTTAACAGAACAGAATTATAAGGCTACTATAATTCATTTGACCGAAAATTATTCATTTATATAATTATTCATTTAACCGTTATCATTATCTTTTTAAGTTATCACATTTCGCTATAATACTACGTTACATTACGGTCTATGGAGAAAATTTTTGAAATTCAATATTTGAAAAACGCCATAATCATTAGATTTCAAATTTATATCAAGAAAAATACAATTTTTTCACCTTTTTAATGCAGTTTGCACAAAAGTATATTATTCTATAAAGTCTCTTGTAGCGCATCTCACTGATAGTATATATTAATTTCAATATGCATGAAATTGTAAAAAATTGTTTGTGTATATAATTCAAACTTTGCGAATACTAGCAAGCTACGCTTTGTCAATTTCTCTTCACGCACCTTTAATCAAGTTAAATATTGACTTAGAATTTGAACTTGTATTTTAAAACCTTCTGCATACTTGGAATACTTTACAAACAAATCTGAAGCATTTATTTTTAACACTTTCCAACCTAGTTGAAAAGTGTTTATGACTTCGGTTTGTCTGGCCGTGCTCTAACTCCCGTAAATATGCTTGGATTTCAACTGAAGTGACTTACTACATCTATGCTTGAAATTGTGGCTGAGAGGTTCTGCTCTCGAAGCTGGTAGACGGGAGGTGCTGGGTTCGATCCCAATCGGCCTAATCGTTCGGAGTTTTCGTGGTTTTCTCCGAGCCGTGGATTTATCCATGCGTAAATACGGATTAGGTTCCCTTAGAAAGACCCCCCCCCACGAAGGGCACTCCCCCCCGGCTCTATATCCCTAGTGTAGATAATTGGCTGTCAATAATCAAACCAACCCAACTCTATGGAGAAAAATCGTTTGCGGTTTAATTAAATAATGTTTCACTATTTTAAACGCATTGAAATTTATATAGATCACTAAGGTGCATTTACACGAGGCTTACTTACAGAATAGTGTGTCAGAATAGCAGTCATCGTTCATTGACAGGGACACACAAAAAAATTCTCTACCGTCTTTTAACGATAATTCCTGGAAGTGCGTTTTAAGTTGCTGAACGCGATTTTAAATTGAACACTTTTTGTCTATTACTTGGTGTGTATAAATTCTGTATTTCATATAGTGGGCAGCACAAAAGTTCGCGAACACATTTCCGTTTACTGAAAGAAACTCGAGTAGGAGAATTTTAAACTGTGCTACGCGTTTCCAAACTAAACTAAAATTTAGCATCCTATGTGGTATATATACAAATATATAGATCCTATACAGGCTGGATAAAAGTATTCGGACAATTTTTCGAATATTGTATATGTTGGAAATAGATGTTGGACATTCCTGAAATTGTACGTCAAAACGTGACAAATGAGGTGCGTTCGTACTATAACTATACTTAGATGTTATCTTTCAGTTTATTAAATGGTAACGATTTGTAAAATTATTTTGAAAGCGTTGGAAAGTGTTACATAATCTATGCTTGACGCATGATTTTTCGTTTTTGTTTTAATTAAAGTGATAAATTTAGGAATTTCTAATTATTCTATTTGTAATTCTTTTTACTATTCAAATTTTTTTTTTTGTTTCTTTTTAGGTGCGTTCGTAATTATAGAAATACGTAGCACCTATTGTCGTCGTCTGGTCCGTCCGTCCGCATATAACAACGCAAAAACTACCCAACCGAATGGTTTGAAATTGAATGTATATTATCTTTGCAGAATTTGGTCGAGACATTTCAAATTTTGTAAAAATCGAATCAAAACTTTAGAAAATATTAATAAAAATATTTATTAAGAAATTTGATTTTTTTTTTTTCTTTTTTTTTTTTTTCTTTTAAATCGGCGCTTTTTTTTAATAGGAGCTTCCGAGATACTTATTTTATTATAGAAATTAATATGCAGACGATATAATTCATTTCACAGAATTAAAAATCGTCCAGATCTGAATATTTATATTATATAACTAGCTATAGTACGAACGCACCTCATTTGTCACGTTTGACGTACAATTTCCAACTTGTTTAATCTCTGGTATATTTAAGTTTTTAGATATTTTTTTCTGAATTTCTTATCGATTTTCATCAAAAGTTGTAAGCTTTGCCTTATTTAATGACAGCATTTCTGCGATTCAATGAGTCGAAAATTTCTGTTTTTCATAAACCGGTGTGTGAAAGATTTAAAATTCTGTAAAGGACGCTCGTCGCAAAAGGAGTTAAAAATCATATGTAACTATCGTAATGAAGTCGAATTTCAAAATGCATGTTTAGTTTCCTTGTACAACAATATCCTTATCAATAATTTTCGTGAATTTTGATCATAAACTAAGGACGCTCGCAGCATTTCAAAAATCTGAAATCGTTGAAAAATCAGTTTTGAGAAAAAAAAAAAGGGTTGATTTTTGACGGTTAATTATCTACACTTGGGATATAGGCCCGGGGAGGAGCCAGAAGCTAGGAAAAAAAAAAACAGATGGAAATTGTACGTCAAAACGTGACAAATGAGGTGCGTTCGTACTATAGCTAGTTATAATAAATATTCAGATCTTGATGATTTTTAATTCTATGAAATGAATTATATCGTCTGCAGATTTCATTTCTGTCATAAAATAAATATCTCGGTCGCTTGACGATTAACCCATTAAGTCCTAGCGGTACCATATGGTACCAGAATAGCAGATACCCATTTTGTTTGTATATGAAGACGAAATCTTTACACACGTACAGAGCTTCCGAGATAGCATCCAGATCTGAATATTTATATATAACTGGCTATAGTAGTACGAACGCACCTCATTTGTCACGTTTGACGTACAATTTTCAACGAGCGACACGATCCGAGTATAATTACGTAAGTTAGAGCACGGACAGACAAGCGCGACAGGGACAAAGACCTGTTTAAAACGGATTTTGCAGAGACATTCAAAAGAATATATACTATACTATACTGTTTTACACACCTGCAGTGTTTTATTGTAATATCTGGTAGTAACATGTATAGGGTCATTGGAGTAATATACGGTAAACAGTATAATATTTATAAGTTATATATTTCCATGAAGATTTTACGTGACAAATGAGGTGCGTTCGTACTACTATAGCTAGTTCATAGTTTCATACGAACTATGCTTTGTGGTTTTATGAAGATGAAAAAATTCGAATATATTCATTTGCTCAATTTATTTCGCATGCGAGTGTGTAATAAATCATTTAGGTACTGTAAATTATAACATATTGTATGATTCTGCAGTTCCTATAGCGTAGGAACTTTTCAACCGTTGTAATAAAAATTCTAAGAGGTCATATGACTTTAACACTTATTTTAAATTTTTTTAAATGCGATGTTTTAAATGAAAAAGAAACCAATGGGATATTTGTGTACTTTATGCATATCAAACGACCAATGTTGGAAACACCCTTAAAACAAACTACTTAAAAGAATATCCTTTTATTATATATTTAGACACTCTTTGTCATCAGGAAAATTTAATTCCCAAAAATGCTCCGGTGTTTTGGGAATTACATTGCATTTTTAATAGAATTCTTTGTTATTATGATAGCGTGCAAAATAATGTAATGATCTTTTACTGCTATGGAAATACTAACATAATGTTTGTTATATTTGATAAACATTTTTTCATTTTTCTATGGTAAAAGATAAATGATGTTTTTCTCCAAAGTAGATGGGTGCGGTTCGTGTGCATTTAATGTTACATTTAGATAATTTGTTTTAATGAAGTAATGGAATAGTATATTGTATAATATATAATATAAGTGATGATAAGAAGGATAGAGAAGGATAATATAAGTGATGATGACATTCTCTTTTATACAACAGTAATTGAGCTTGGAGCCTAATGACAGTTTTTGTTGAAGTGAAAACACATTATTCATAAACTCCGCCTCTGCGACAATTTTCTTTCATCACTGCAGATACGCTAAATAAATATAAAAGGAATATGAATTTATTCCTGAAATAGCAATTTACACTCTTGCTGTGCAGTGGTGAATGGTAGACTCATCAAAGTTGTAAGTATTTAACTTTTTTAATTTCTATCTAAGGAAATTACAGTACTTAAACGTGGATTTTTTACAATTTTTCTAATTATAATTCTTTGATCACGTTGTGTTAACTTTGACGGAAACACCTTTTCTTACTTTGTTTTTGATCCGATTTTCTTCTTTAAAGCATTTTATCACATACTGCACTGTAGAATTTGATAAATTAACTAATTTAGCAATATTTCTAACTGATTTACCACTATTATGATGAAAGATAATTAATTTTCGAAAGCTGTTAGTTGTTTCTTTATGATTACCAGCCATTTTTAATAGTAAATAGAATATTACGGACCAGTCAAGCAAAATATAAAGCCAAACTATTTTTTAATGTCACCCAAATGCAAAAATAAAAATAGAATGACAGACGATGATTTTAATTATGAATTTATCCGAAAATGTTACAGTGTACGAAGACTTTTGTGGCGTGTTTTTTCTCTCCCTCCTTCTATTTTTATTTTTAGATTTAAATAAAAAACAGTCAATATTAAAAAAATGCTGGGTGTTATTTGGAATAACATAGAGATGGTGTGAAAAAATATTGGACTTCATATTCTAAATCAATTCTAGGAAAAATCCCTTTTAGTGCAAAATTTTAAAGTGTACGAACACATTTGTGAGCCACTGTACATACCAAGAACGGCTTTTATATATATATAGATATGGGAGATGTTTAAAAAAATAATAAAGAATGGTCTGAGAAATTTTTAAAGTTGACAGTAATTTTACTCGTGTTCTAAAACGTATGTACGTACATCAAGTTTCGTTCAAATCTCACATAAACAGTAAATTTGTATTTTGTATAAAGAACATATATACCAAGAACGGCTTTTATATATATATATATATATGTGTGTGTGATCATAAATTATTCCTTCTTTAAGAACCATTTTTAGCACTTTCCAACCTAGTTGAAAAGTGCTTATGACTTCGGTTTGTCTGCCGTCTGCCGTCTGTCCGTGCTCTAACTCCCGTAAATATGCTCGGATTGCCCTGCAATTTTTATATGTTATTGTCGTTATCTATAGCACGTTCCCTATTTCAACGGAAGTGTGTAGCACTTATAGTTTTTTTACAGGGACACTCAAAAGTATTCCGTTACATTACGGTCTATGGGGGAAAATCATTTGCGGTTTATTTTAATGATGTTTCACTATTTTAAACGCATTGAAATTTATATATATCACTAAGGGGCATTAGAAGAAGCTTAATATGGAATAGGGTGTGCATAGCACTTATAGTTACTTTACAGGGACAGTCAAAAGAATTTCGTTACATTACGTCTATGGAGAAAAATCGTCTGCGGTTTATTTAAATAATGTTTCATTATTTTAAACGCATTGAAATTTATATATATTACTAAGGTGCATTACAAGAGGTTTACTACAGAATAGTGTGTGAATAGCAGTCATCGTTCATTTACAGGGACACACAAAAGAATTCTCTACTGTCTGTTAACAATAATTCCTGGAAGTGCGTTTTAAGTTACTGAACGCGATTTTAATTTTAACTCGCTTTTTGTCTATTACGTGGTGTGTATAAATTCTGCATATCCTATACAGGACAGCACAAAAGTTCGCG
The DNA here is from genome assembly GCA_963931845.1 of Maratus michaelseni. Lineage (NCBI taxonomy): Eukaryota > Metazoa > Arthropoda > Arachnida > Araneae > Salticidae > Maratus > Maratus michaelseni. The sequence goes on from OZ007587.1 coordinate 286,658,955, forward strand.
AACACATTTCCGTTTACTGACAGAAACTCCAGAAGGATAATTTTAAACTCTGCTACGCGTTTCCTAACTAAACTAAAATTTAGCATCCTTATGTATTATATATACAAATCTATAGATCCTATACAGGGCTGAATAAAAGTATTCGGATATTTTTCCAAATATTGTATCTGTTGGAAATTCCTGAAATTATGTTTTTAAATATGTTATGCGTTTTCCAAATTGTTTACTTAGATGTTATCTTTTAGCTTATTAAACGGTATATTTTGTAAAATTATTTTGGAAGCGTTGGAAAGTGCTACATAATCTATGCTTGAAGCATGATTTTTCGTTCTTGTTCTTCTATCGAAATGTGAAAATTATTACCAACATTTCGTCTTTGATACACACAAAAGTACATGTATTTTATTTGTGATCATTTATGCACACATACACATGTTAGGTGTGTGTAGGAGATACCCACTATTCAGAGGTATAAGTGTACGAATATTCTTAATTGAAAGAGTATTAGCTGAATAGAAGTGTCCGCTTTTCGGGAGTTTTCATTATGAAGGTCTTATTGCATAAAGATTCTTAACCTGGAAAAATAACGTAGACATTACTTTGAAAATCGCGTTAATCCGAACCCGACCCGAGATAGTCAAAATCCGGAACAAACTCGAAACTGAAACAATGAAAGTCAACACGACCCGGACCCGACCTGCAGCAAGAAACAGTAGAAGTCAACCCGATCCGCAACGAAAAAATATAGCGTCAATCCGACGCGACCCGAACCTCGAGTTTGATCAGGTGCGAATAAAAGCGGGTAACCCAACCCAATTCAGGATTCTAATCCAAACCGCTGAATTTCATTTACTGTTTCTTTGCATTTGAAAGAAAAAAAAAAAAATAAAAAAAACATAGATGTCGATTTTTCGATTGATTTTTCAATGCTTCTTTAGAAGAGATTTCCTTTTATTATTCAGTTGTACGAGTCTACAAAAATAATAAATTATTTGTAAAACGCCTTAAATTAAGATCGAATGTGTAATAAGTCACTCAAAAAACTTCTTAAATCTAGTTATGAAACTGCTTTCAAATACAAACTTGCTGCTTTCTAATACAATCAAAGAAGTTATGTTTATTCTTAAATTTACGAAATTTGCAGAAATTCTTATTATATATCAAGAAATCCAATATATATCTTTTTTCTATAAAGACAAATTATCTTTGATAAAATAGTGTCAAAGTCGATTTTCAATCGATTATAACTCAATATGCGATAAATTTATTAATAACTGAATATCGCTGTTTGATTCCAAATCATTTGCATAGTTATGGCTGCAAATTTTAAGCTTCACTACATAGTATAAAACAAAGTCGCTTTTTATTTCCCTATGTCCCTATGTGCGCTTAAATCTTTAAAACTACGCAACGGATTTTGATGCGGTTTTTTTTAATAGATAGAGTGGTTCAAGAGGAAGGTTTATATGTATAATTTTATATATATACTAGCGAGCTACGCCCGCTACGCTACAGAGTATAAAACAAAGTCGCTTTTTATTTCCCTATGTCCCTATGTGCGCTTAAATCTTTAAAACTACGCAACGGATTTTGATGCGGTTTGTTTTTAATAGATAGAGTGATTCAAGAGGAAGGTTTATATGTATAATTTTATATATATACTAGCGAGCTACGCCCGCTACGCTATTCGCCCTATGTACGCTTAAATCTTTAAAACTACGCAACGGATTTTGATGCGGTTTTTTTTTAATAGATAGAGTGATTCAAGAGGAAGGTTTATATGTATAATTTTATATATATACTAGCGAGCTACGCCCGCTACGCTATTCGCCCTATGTACGCTTAAATCTTTAAAACTACGCAACGGATTTTGATGCGGTTTTTTTTAATAGATAGAGCGAACGGTATTAATAGTTCATTATTTTTATTTTATATATATGCTAATATAAATAACATCGATTCGCTTGCAAATTAAGCAAACATTTTAGAAACTAATTCACCTCACTAATTAAATGTATTATGCAAAGTATTATTCATTAAACAATATGTACAACTTATGTATTGATAAATTAACTAAAATATCGTACTAGCTAAAACAATTTTTGTAATAGTTACGTTTTAACTTACAAAACGTGACGCAAAATTAATAAGTCAACAATTTCAGCCCTACTTTTAATGATGAAATACATGTGAGAATATTTGTTACGAGAAATACTTAAAACACTCTTGCTGCTTACTTTCTCGATGAAAGAACTCTTTATTAATATTATAGTAAAAGAAAGGTTTAGAATTCTCGTTTACTATAACTATGAAAAAAGAAAAAAAATACATACATGTGTATACGTATCGTATATGTGTGATAAACATTTGGGTCCATGTCTTTATCACGGGAGAGGGGAGAATGAGGGAGAAGAAAAAGCAATTAATAGCCTGGCGACTTGTAAATAAGAAAAGTAGCCATATTCAACCCTTACTCGCTAAACAATCATTGATATACGGGCCCCGAATGGAGATAAAACGAAGAAACATTTTTGCTCATTAAAAGACATCTGTAAGACATCCCCCCTCCCATCCATTATTATTCATTCTTCAATGTCAGTTCGTCTTGTAGATAAATTCTACACTGTACTGTTGTACTGTTTTCAAAGTAAAAATTACAGAAAAAAAAATTATTCTGCATATAAAAGTTTCATAAAAATTATAACTATATAATTCACCTTTTTGTATCATTAACAAAAACCATAACAAATTTCGTGTGGCCTAAAAAATAACAAGAAATGTATTATGTAAAAAATATAATTGTACAAACATTTTTAGAATATTTATTTATTTATTTCCTCATCAAAGATATCCCAAGATTCCGTTAAGGTGGTTCTCAAATGATATGCTCAACAGCACGAAACTTTCTGACGCATTTTGTGACTCATTTTTAAACGTAAAGGCATAAAATTAGTAGGCCTGACTATTGAAACAATTTGGAATGCAAATAAGTTTTCCGTTTTTTGATCAATAAATTACTTATCGAGTTATGAGCGATTATTGTCTCATGACAACACGTTTTTCCCCTTTTTTGTGCTGCGGCGTTGGAAATTCGATTCAAAACGCTGACTTTGACTGTATTTTCTAAATTATAACTATATAATTCACCTTTTTGTATCATTAGGAAAAACCATAACAAATTTCGCGTGGCCTAAAAATTAACAGGAAATGTATTATGTAAAAAAATATAATTGTACAAACATTTTTAGAATATTTGTTTATTTATTTCCTCATCAAAAATATCTCAAGATTCCGTTAAGGTGGTTCTCAAATGATATGCTCAACAGCACGAAACTTTCTGACGCATTTTGTGACTCATTTTTAAACGTGAAGGCATAAAATTAGTAGGCCTGACTATTGAAACAATTTGGAATCCAGATAAGTTTTCCATTTTTTGATAAATAAATTACTTATTGAGTTATGAGCTATTCTTGTCACGTCACAACACGTTTTTCCCCTTTCTTGTGCTGCGGCGTCGGAAATTCGATTCAAAACGCTGACTTTGACTGAATTTTCTGAAAGATCTTCTGCCTTTACCAAAAAATGGAGCCTTCACCAAAGCGCCTTTCGATTACAAAGTTTCTGAATTAAGAACACTTGCCAATTTCCGAACTTCCCAAGTTTCTGAACAAAAGTAAATTTAAAAATATGTCGTAAAGTAGCTAGTTTGGATTTGAGAATAGCTTTAAGGGGGTTGCTCAATCAGCTCTCTAATTTCCCTCGCTAATATTAAAGATATGGGCGTAGAAGAATGCACCGTACATTTAAAATATCTCCTTAGAAAATTACATTTTTTTTTCTTTTTTCTTCGTACTCTTCTTAAAATATGTTTTTTTCCGCCTTAGTTGTTAAAATATTTCTGAAATATCTGCTTAATTTAATATTTTATGTGTTAAAAGTTGACGAGCTGTGAGTAATATTTTAACACTTCAAGATAAATTCTGATAAAAACATTAGCAACTATGAATTTCATTTCAACCAACGTTTAAAAGGGTCTGTATTCACTATATCTTTGGTGAAATCTTGCGGTCTGATATTTATCGCTATTTTAATAAATACTATTTGTGTGTTTACAGTTTGATTATTTTTAATGTGTTAATTAAATAGCTGTCGTTAAAGATTATTAAGTTTAGTGTATAATTTGTTGAGGATATACATTTTTTGGAACATGGTCAATTTAGTGCAAAAACTATAAACAAAATTTCGAAAGTTTATGTTTGCAAAATGCAGTGTCCAATGTTTTGTTTTACTCTCTTTATTTTATTTTGTTCAAATTTTCCAAATAATTTTACAAACCATTACCTTTTAATAAGCTGAAAGATAACATCTAAGTAAACAATTTGGAAAACGCATAACATATTTAAAAACGTAATTTCAGGAAATACCAACAATATTCGGAAAAATATCCGAATACTTTTATTCAACCCTGTATAGGATCTATAGATTTGTATATATACTAGGTTGCTAAATTTTAGTACAGTTAGAAAACGCGTAGCGCAGTTTAAAATTCTCCTTCTGGAGTTTCTGTCAATAAACGGAAATGTGTTAGCGAATTTTTGTGCTGCCCTCTATATGATCTACAGAATTTACACACACCAAGTAATAGACAAAAAGTGAGTTAAATTTAAAATCGCGGTCAGCAACTTAAAACGCACTTCCGGGAATTATTGTTAACAGAAAGATTATAATTATTTTGTTAGTCCCTGTAAATGAACGATGACTGCTACACACGCAATATTCTGCAGTAAGCCTTTTGTAATGCACCTTAGTGATATATATAAATTTCAATGCGTTTAAAATAGTGAAACATTATTTAAATAAACCGCAAACGATTTTTCACCATAGACGTAATGTAACGGAATTCTTTTGCCTGTCCCTGTAAAGTAACTATAAGTGCTATGCACACCCTATTCCATAGTAAGCTTCTTGTAATGTACCTTAGTGATATATATATCAATTACAATTTGTTTGAAATTGTGTAACATTATTAAAATAAACCGCAAATGATTTTCCCCCATAGACCGTAATGTAACCGAATTCTTTTGAGTGTCCCTGTAAAAAAACACTATAAGTGCTACACGCTTCAGTAGAAATAGGGAACATGCTATAGATAACGACAATAACATACAAAAATTTCAGAGCATTCCGAGCATATTTACGGGAGTTAGAGCACGGACAAACGGACAGACAAACCGAAGTCATAAACACTTTTCAACTAGGTTGGAAAGTGTTAAAAAAGCGGGGTGGAGATTTTAGATAATAAAATTAATTATAATGTACTATATATATATATATATATATATATATATATATATATATATCATAAGCAAAAACAACTATAATCTTTCATATAAATCATTAAAAAAAATAATAATTAAAACAAATCAGTAAAAAAGATGCATGTGCTGTTAATATACTTTTATCGTAATCGGAAATATAGAAATACAAAACTAACATTAAAAAAAAAAAAAAAAAAAAAAAAAAAAAATGTGAAATTAGGAAATTATTGCTAAAATTGAAACAAGGATTCGCTACGTAAATTGTCACAACAAGAACTGTTAACCCTTTCAGGTACAAGTAATTGTGTTACTGTAATGTTGAATTCACAGCTATAATTTCGAGAAATTTCATTGGACTATATAGACAGGTTTTCATCTTAGCAGGTATACTATTCCTTATAGTTTATATTATTTTCCCCGAGACCATGAAATTTTCCGTTGACAAATGTTTTCCGCTTTACATACGTTCTATTTCACTGGTTTTAGTATTTAATCTAGCTTACTTAATTTAATTGTGATATACATAACCTCTTCAAAATGCACGTAAAATATAACATTTCATAAAAAAATAATGTGTGCGATTTTTTAAAACTGAATCTGGGAAACAAATTCATACCACTTTTAAGCAGAGTTCGTTGATTTAAATCAGCTTGATTTTAATCATGATTAAGATTAAACTGATTTTTTTTTTTTTTTTTTAAATCTCTGATTTAAAACAACTTTCGTAAAAATTTTATTTCAAATTCAGGTCAAGAAATTTTGTATTAAATATTATGTTTTGAAAATAATAATAATAATAATAATAATAATAATAATAATAATAATAATAAACTTTGTAAATTTAAGGAGTCGGAGAGACTGAGAACTCAAAATGCATGATTTTTAATTTTATTTAAATCAAAAATCCCAATTTAAAGATAGAGAATCTTAGCTGAAAAACGTTAAAAGATTAATGAATATTTATCTATTAAAAATATCTAAATCTTATGTAAATTTTTTAATACAAAATCATGGGGACTTTCTGCGAGGATATGGAAAACGTTAGAATAAATAAATATAGGCCATTCAAAAGTTTTTTTAATTGAATTTATATAGACATCTCATTACTTCCACATGTAAATAACAAGTGGTTCAATATTCTGATGTAAGTTTATTTATGGAAATATTTGGAAAATAAAATGATTTCATGGCTTGTAATAGTCTGATATGTTTTTATATATATTTTTATACAATATTTTATAATATATTTTCAACAAAGTTGAAAAATGTTTATTAATTCTGTTTGTCTGTCCGTCTGAGCTCTAACTTTCGTAAATGTACTCGGATTTCCATGCAATTCATATGTCATTGAGGTCAACTATGGCATGTTCGGTATTGAGAATGAAGTATGTAGCACTTACGGTTCATTTACAAGCACACTCAAAAGAATTCTTTTACATTACGGTCTATGGGGCAAAATCGTTTGCGGTGTATTTTAATGATGTTAATATATCTCAAACATATTGAAATTGATATATATCACTGAGTTGCATTACAAAATGCTTATCATAGATTATAGAGAGCATAGCATTTATCGTTCATTTACAGAGATATACAAAATAATTCGGTACAGTACTGTCTGTGAACATAAATTTCTGGAAGCTTGTTTTCCGTTGTGCCACACGTTTTTAAATGTAACTAATTTTCTACATATTGCTTAGTGTATATAAATTCTATAGATCATATACAGGGTTGCGCAAAAGATGTCGAGTACATTATCTTTCATTGACCGAAATTGAAGAATGGAATTTTTGAACTTTACTGTGCGTTTCCTAACTGAATTAAATTTTAGCATATATTGTGGCATGTATACAAATCCATTGATCGTGTACAAGGGATACACAAAAATAAATAAATAAATAAATAAAAAAATCAGATTTTTTTTAATTATTCATTTTAATTACTGAAACTGGGATTTCAAATATGATATACGTTTTCGAGAATTGTTTACTTAGATATCACATTTCACCTTATGAATCTAAGAAGTTTTGTTACAGTATTCTGATTGTGCTGGTATGTGTTTCATAATCTATGCTTAACGCATGATTTTTCGTTCTTGTTAAATATAATTTCAATTTTAATTACTTATAAATGTAAGCTAATTAACAACTAAACTTTTTAAAGTCTTAGAAAAAAAAAAGATTTTTTTTTAATTTAAATTAAATAAATCCAACTTTGATTTGGTCTAAACTCCGTAATTGCTTAGGAACTCAGCTGGAAAATTGGTTTCTTTTCAAATATTTTAATAACAAAAAATAACTTTTTTTTTCAGATCCATTGCAATTTGTAACATATAATCATGATCATCTTTATGTATGTATAATACATTCTCAAAATTCATTAAATGAATATTGTATGTACTCCAGAATATTGTATATAATCCGGAATAGATGTTTTTAAAAGAATTCTGTACCAATCTGGAATAGAATCTTTAAAATTTCATTCATAACAGTTTTCTTGTTTTATAAATATAATTATCTTTTGTATTTTAAGATTTTTAATTTAAAAAAATTGGTATTAAAAATTTTTAGATTTTAGTAATGAAGGGTGTATATGCTTTTTAATTTATTAAATGGATAATTTAAAGTGGTATATATTTTTTATATAGAATAGTATATATTTGTTAAATTGCAGTTTAAGCAAGTGATCATATAACATAAAATAATTCGTTTTATTTATTTCATGTTTTCAAAAGTAAAAGATAATTCACCTTTTCAAATTAAATCTGTTTCTATTGCTCCATTTTTTGTAACTGTAATATTTAATTATTCATATGATTAAAATATTTCAAATTAACCAAGTGACTGAGTATTTTTTTTTATTTTAAATAAATTTAAATGAGCTTTTTTAGTTGTTAATTTTAATGATTTTGTAAAAAGGTTATTTTACTTTAAAAAGTATAATTAAAAAAATTAAATCTGATTTAAAAAAAAAAAAAAAAAAAAAAAAAAAACGATTTTTTTATTTATTTATTTTTTAATACTTTTAATACTTCGAAATATACCTGCGCCGGTAAAGTGGAGCCAGCAAGGATTTATTTATTTATTTATTTATTTTGCTGTAAGAGTTGGTCCTATAAAAAACTTATTAATATAAAACTTGTAGATAATATTAAGAAGATTTATAATAAATTTAAGCGTATTTAATATCTTGCGAATGGACGAAGTTATGAATTTTTTTCTTCTTAAACCCCTATCCCCCCGCCCCCCCCCCTTCCACGCACACCTTGAGGCCTTTTTAATGATATGAAACATCTGTCATATAAATAAATTTTTGGCCCTTTTCCTAGAAGTAATAATAATTTTAAACGGATTCGATACGTATGATAATTAAGAAGTTATGATGGTTTTTCTGTTTTCACAAAAAAAATAATGATTAACGAACATGACGAACTTGACCAAGATTTTAAGCCGGTTGATTTTATGTATCACTTTGGAAGAGATTTGTGCAGAATTATGGAAGTTATTGCGTCCATAAAAAAGTGATATAGATATATATATATAAAGTTTTGAACTAGGTTGGTTGGGTTGTGGGAGTCATGATCGGCGTAGATCTTAAAAAATGTTTCAGGAATTCCAACTTAGGGGAGAATGTAATAGTAGCATTTCTTACGAAATCGACCTAATATTTATTTCAAAAGTTTGTCGACAAATTAAGTACTAATCTAATTTACGTGTCAAAGTGGATTTGGTATGTATGAACTTTATTGGGGGTAAATAAAAATGAAGAAATGAAATAAAAAATCATGAACCTTGCTTTTAAGGCGCTTCTGGAGGGAAAAAAAAAATTCCCGACTCAATAATGCAAAACTCTAGCACATTTCAGTGATTTGAAATCGAATATATATTTTTTCATTTTTCGAGAAAGTAATATCTTGAGTTATAAGCAATTGTTGTCTCACAACGACCTTTATCGGGCTGTCGCATCCAGAAATTCTGTTAAAAACGTCATTTTTCACAGGTTTTTCTGAAAGACCTTCTATTTTTAACGAATAATGGAAAAGCTATTCGGTTTCTGAATAGCAGTACTTGCCAATCTCATGCGTTTGCGATCAAAAATGGATTCATATATATGTCGGCTCACCTGAGCATTACAACACAATCAAATTTCATTCTTACACAAGTATTTTTACTGAAATTGAGACATTCAGAGTGCGAACAAACATAAATCTGACAAACAAAAGTGAAACAATTTTTCATTTTCATTCGAAGTGTAAATAGTGCTATTTTTCTGGTACTTCGAGACGAAATTGCTTTTCATAAAGACATTGCAATAATTTACAATAATTATATTACTCTAATTTACAGAAAGTCTGAGAAAAATTTTAACGAGGACTTCGTTGAGAGAATTTTGGAAGAATATCCATGCAGTCAACTGATTATATTTCAGTTTCATCAATCAATTTTCATAGTGTCATAAATTATTTTATCTTTACCCTTTTTTATTCAACTTAAAATTTCACAATTTGATACAGTAACTACGCATGTTTATACAGTTTAATGCTTGCTAAGTTTTATTAATTATTATTAGATTTTTATTTTTTATCAAATATCTTGCATGTCTGAAATATAACCGAAGTCTGTATTTTTGTTGCTGTTGTTTCTTTAAATCATTCAAAGTATTTTTCCAAAATATATGTAATGAAATCATACGAGTATATTAGAAGTGACTTTGTACAATATTCCTATGTCAATGTTCCATTTATTAGCATATTAGGTTTATATTGATATCACACCTTTCCAGATTCATATGTAGTGTATTATCCCTTGACTCTTCTCCCTCAAACAAATGTTTTGGGGTAAAAGTGCCTGTTTATAAAATGAAATACATGTTTGAAATAAAAGTCTAAATAATGTAAATCAACGCTTTAAGTCTATTTTTCTTATTTTCTTGATAAATTCTCTGAATGTTAAAACATGCGGAATTACTTGAACACTAGACTAAAAAAAAGTTGACAAAAAGTTTTACAAAAAGAGCTTTGATGCAATCCGTAATGATTCATTGATGCAGTGATATTCAGTCTTCATAAATCCATTCTAGGTTAGTATTAGCATAAAACATGTTCGTTAATTAATAATAAAAGAAAAATGTTTTTATTATTATCCTAATAAATCTTCAATGATGGCGTGAGAAATACATTCTACATTATTTAAAAACAAAATATAAGGGCAAATAAAATGAAAGAATAAAAAAACTGGGCATAAATTATGTAATAATTTCTAAATTGATATATTCGTGTTGTCCCCCCCCCCCCCCCCCGCTGAATTATCATTGCAAAATATACATACTATTGCGAAATCCAATTATTTTACTCAACACATTAAAAGTTGTCAAATTATAGGTACAATAACTCTAGTAAAAGATAAAGATCATATAAATAATTAGATGTGTGAAAACCGTGTTAAATCTTAAAGGCATATTTACGCTTTAGTTGAAATTTTATCAGCTATTTCGGGTGTAAGTGTTTTCAAGAAGCAATATCCAACATTCAAGCTTAATAATAAATCCAAAGTTCATTCACTTTTAATAATAATGTTTAAAAAATAATCTTAATATAATAGTTTAAAATTTAACTATTTCGCCTCAAATAGAATTTGTTCCTATATCAGTACTCATGTTTAAAAGATAACGTTTTCGAAGCTTTCTCTAAAAAGCAAATATTTTAACAAAGCAGAGAAAGAGTGCAGGTGTGCAGGTGCCTTTTTACGGAAGTTAAAATAATCATTTTTAGTTTCCAAAGATGGAGAACATGTGGTATTTATTATCATCGATCTGCGGCTCTGAAGGGACTATCTCAAACCAAAAAATTTGCGTAAATGTAAATAGTTCAGTCCGCTTAGAGTCTCTGGCAACCTTCTTGTTAAAGAGGTAGTTGACGCACCCTTTCACACCACTGATTGATAATATACGTGAAATTGTCGTAATCCCAAACATTTATATATATGTAATAATAATTTTTTTTTTAAACTTAACTGTATTTTATTTCAAAAACAGTAAAAAAAAACAATTTCTTCTTTCTTTTATTCGTTACATAGATAGTGAAAAATGATGCTTCCGAAAGCCTTTTAACAGGAAAAAGAAAAACCAGAAGATACATGTGGAGAAAGATTGATTAGTGCTTTAGTGATTTGAAACATTATACATATCAAGTAAAGTTACCCCCTAACTACATGAACCCTCTTTAGCCTTGTGGTTAAAGAGGTAGTTGACGCACCCTTTCACACCGCTGATTGATAATATACGTGAAATTGTCGTAATCCCAACTACATTCCCTAAGTGGATTACTGGTTGGGGGAAGTTTGAGGTAGTTAAGTTTTAAAGAATCAAAATGGCCGGCTTGGTATTTTATTTTTATTCTAAAAAATACGGATACTTTCAGGTATTTTCCTAACTGTGATAGCCAAGGCTTGAATTGCGCCGGAGCCCGGCTCCGGTACTTACTACTTTTAGTAAATATTAAAATATTGGTCGGAATTCATCGGAGCCCATAAATACTGGGTTCCGGAACCCAGTGCAAGCGATAAATATATTTAAAATTTTTATTTTGCTTGAAAAAAAAATTGCTTTAAATTTTGCAAATACACATAATGTATGGAATATAAATGTGCAGATTCGAGTGACGGTGGAGGGGGGGGGGGGCACGCTACGGTTATTAGTACTGCAGAATATTAGGGCTCCGGTACTTTTTTTGTTAAAAATTAAGCCCTGGTGAAAGCTTAACAATGCGAAAAATTAAAAAAAAAAAAAAAAAAATGCGTATTTATTTTATAGAATAAATATGCTATGTATGTATAAAAGTTATCGAGTGGATTATGTGTGTTCTTATTTTTTATATTTTAGCCCTGGGAAGAGCTTAGTCCTTAAAGGCAGGGGTCGCAGCATCCTATATTTTTTATATATTTGATACCACTTTTTTCAAAATATAAATATCATGGTAGATTTCCTTAAAATTTGCAATAGAAGGATATTGTGAATATTATATTTTAAAAATAGTGGTGGGGATTATTAAAAAATATATAGGACGCTGCGACCCCTGTTAAAGGTAAAAGTGTTAAAGTATTAAAATTACTTGGGGCAAAAATCATGAATTGGATTATCATTCGATGATATTTTATCACAAAATATCGCCCAAATTGCTTTACGCATTTCAATCAAAGAAGTTTTATTTTCTCTGATGGCGTTACCATAGTAGCTTGTTATTTCATCAATAAGGTTGTCAGTTAATCGCCCTTTACCACCCAGTGTTTTTCCATCACTCAATTTTTCCTTTTCTTGCTTCAGCTTTCTTAGACGGGTCCCCATTTAAAATGCAATACCTTTATCGAAAAATGGAAAACGCTATTCATTTCTAAACCACTTCAATAGCATAATAGTAAATAGAAGGTCTCTAGATATGGGAGAAGAGGAGACAAAGGTGAAAAATACCTCTTATTTGACAGTTTCGTTGTTTACACTCTAGAATTAATTGGAAAATAAGAAATTGTGTTGACTAATGAATGAATAGCGCTTTCCATTTTCAATAAAGTAAAGGGTCTATTTTTTAGGTGCGTTCGTAATTATATAAATACGTAGCACCTATAGTCATCGCTTGGTCCGCATATAACAACGCAAAAACTACCCAACCGAATGGTTTGCAATTTAAAATATATTAGGAGATATTAATAAAAATATTTATTAAGAAATGTGATTTTTTTTTTTTTTTTTTTTTAATCGGTTTATTTTTGTTATAGGAGCTTCCGAACTTTAATCGTCAAGCGACAGAGATACTTATTTTATTACAGAAATTAATCTGCAGACGATATAACTCATTTCACAGAATTTAAAATCAGAAAAGATCCGAATATTTATGTAACTAGCTATTGTACGAACGCACCTCATTTGTCACGTTTGACGTACAATTCAAGGAGGATTATTGTTGTAGAGAAAGTGTTCTCGCAGAAGGAAAACCTCACTCAGGCACTCCTCCCAGATCGCACTGGCATCGAACCCGCGAATATCGGCAACTAATAATCTTGTAAGATTGAGCTTTAATTTGAGACTTTTTTTGTTTTGTTTTAAGGCTGGTCTCAAATCCAAACGAGCTACATTATTGTCATGGATACAAGACCTTCAGTCTCAAGACTGATTTCAGTCTTGGAGAGATTTTTGACTGAAAGTAAATTAAACTTTATAAGCTTAAATAATAGTGGGCTTCACCCGCTATCGGGCCGGTTCAGATATTCAAAAAACCGAGAAAAATAGTTTTTTTTTTTTTTTTTTAGAAAATGAAATTTATTTGGATTTTTTAAAGAAAGGATAAAGTGTTTTGCAGGGATGAGATTGACAAAAAAGCAAAAAAGCGGAAAACCGCGGAAGAATCTCATCCCTAAGGGATGAGATTGACATTGACAAAACAGCAAAATAGCGAAAATCCGCGGATCCGCGGAAAACCGCGGAAGAATCTCATGCCTGGTTTTGAAAGGAATATTAAACGAAACCCTTTGTGCGAACTTCTATCACACTTACCCACTTTTTTCAAGAATGCGAACTTTATCCTTCACTATCGTATTTACTATTGAAGTAGGTCTATTTACGTCCCGAGCTATTGTTGATACACATAGTTTTCTCACATTTATACATATTAATTATTTTCATCTTTTCTTCTAAAGTAATTGCATACCATTGTTTTTTAGACTTATTTACCAGTGTATTCGATTTTGCGTTTGGAAAACATTTTGCATTAAATAAAAACGAAACAGTAACGGTAATAAACAAATGACTAAACTAACAGCGCCAAGCATGGAATGGACTAGTATTATCTGTAGTTCACGAGAACTATATTCCCGCCACTAAGTCTGCGCTTGTCTGTTGTCATAGAAACCAACCCATTCCAATTTTCGCAGGTGAAGTTCAAATAAAAGATATACACTCGTTCATCTGTATCGAAACTTTAAAATTAAGTTTTGTTCTGGTTTGGATTCAGCTAACATAATGATAACGGTTGAACCCGAGATTTTTTTGCCTCATTTAAATTTGTATATTCCCAACAAAAATATAACTCCCTCTAATATATAAAATTATATTATTATAGTTATAATTTTTATCTACATATTTTATTTATAAAATAATTATCTAATGTATGCAAACGCGTATCAAATGCGCTATTGAGTTCATAAATGTAATTTTCAAAAAAAAAAAAAAAAAAAAAAAAAAAATTACGTAACTGCGAATTTACGTAAGTCGCAGTATACGTTAGTTGGGGGATGCCTGTACATTAAACTAGAAAGACCCAATAAAGATAACGTGGGACATGAATGTAACACGGGTTTATTTTATATATTTTTGATTAAAAAGTTGAAATGGACATTTTTTTTATATTGCTTTTTTATTACATTTACACTGATAATAAATGAAACGGTTAAATGAATAATATTGAAGTATTATTTATTTTATGATAGATATTGATTATTCATAAAGAGCCAGTATAGGTATAAATTTATATTTCAAGTGGCACTGTTTATATATAATAATAAAAATAAATAGTGCTTCCACGTGGTTTCTTAAAAGATAACTCTTTTTTACCTTAAGATTGGAAGCTCGACAAGTTTTCATGGCCGTAACGCTTTTTACAGTCATCCATACTCGGTTCGCGAATGATTTTTCGAACCTGTCTCTATCTATTCCATCTTATCCAAATAAAAAGACTGACCAATAGAAACAACACGAGGATCCAAAAGATTCTAAAAAAAGTATTTTTCGAGGAGGCGTTTGGATCGCGTAAGCAGCTCATGAAATCGGGTACCCACATCAATTGGTCTTTTACCAAAGTGGCAATAGACTCGGAGCTAATGGAGCTCGGTAAATAACCCTCCTGGCATGTCAATCGAGCTACATTACCTTCGACGTAAGGGGCTGTCTCGTGACAGCTCCACCAGCCGTGTTCGGCTGCGGGTAATGTCTCCAAAATGGGAACGCACTTCGCCGAAGGAGGAACCCACTGCAAGACGCCTTCGATTTTCTTTAAGATCGAATACTGGACCATTTTGGACCCGTAACCTTCACTGCAGAGCAGTGTAACTTCGTCATCTTCATAGTATCGAAACGAACCCCCCATTCTTCCATCGGTGAAATAGCCATGTTCCGCCACCGGTAAATCATATGTAAAAGGCCAACACTCTACCCCAGAGGGTCTCCATTCCAAACGATCCCCTATCCTCGTGGCAATGGAGTCTTTTCCCCAAAAATGACTATGCCCTTCCTCACATCCTTGGAAATAGGCGATATCGCCTTCAAAAAAAGGGGATGTCTCGGAATAGTAGACAGCGTGTTCCGCTGCGGGCATGTCATATAAAATGGGGAAGCATTCGGCAAAAGGAGGGTCCCATTGTAAGATACCTTTTTTAAAAACGACTTTGGATTGAATGGGACTTTTTGTCGCATAGTCTTCAAAGCAATATAAATGGGCCACAGCACCTTCGTTGTAAGGGGCTTTAAACCCAGAGCGAAACTGGCCATGGTGCGCTTCGGGTAAAGTGGACAAGAGTGCTACACATGCGGCGGAAGGAGGCTGCCATTGCAAGACGCCCTCTTTCATAACAACTGTAGACCGAACGACAGTTTCGGTCGTATAACCCGTGAAGCACTCTAAAAAACTGATATCGTTTTCATAGTAAGGGGGAGCTGTTATATTAAAGAATTCCCCGTGTTCAGCGACGGGCAAAGTGTATAAAACGGGCAGGCAAAAGCCGAAAGGAGGATCCCATTTTAAGACGCCTTCCTCGGAGATGAGAATGGACCGAGAGTGTTTTGAAATGTGATTTGCAGGACACTGCAGTCGAGCAATACTGCCTTCCTCGTAAGGAGGAAGTTGATCGGATACAAAGTATCCTTTTTCTGCAAGGGGTAATTCGTCCATGACGCACTTTGTCTGTCAATAAGGAAAGGGCACCTGACGTCACTGTTGGTTAGCCAGAAAAACCTGTTCGTTCGTTAGGACTCCTACTGTACACATGAGATGAGGAGATTTGATTGGTCTACGTTAAACTGGTCTATAATATCATTGGCGTATGTCGCCATGAGTATTCTTACAATGATAGCTACAACAAAAATGTAGTGGTAGATTGGTTGATGGAACTGTTTGTTTGTAAACATACCCTTTCCTTATGGGACCGATTCTTCCGAAAAAGGTGGAGATGGGAATTCACTCGAAAGGCATCGTTAAAAATGGAATATTAAAATGAATATTTTATTTTCTAATAACGGGAACAATAAAAGAATGGAAGCATGTTAACCTTTAGAGGGATCCAGAAGTTTTTCTAATGTTTCTTCTCACACGTATTGTTTTTCCGTTTGGACAGTTTTTTTTATCCCCATAAATATCATATATCATCTGAATGCGATTTTCATCGAGTGGTCCAAACGTTTGACATGCAGACATGGGAAGGGGTTTGCCTTCATTCCACGTCAGAGTATTGCAAGATTCATTCATTTTGAAGATGACCAATGACAAAATTTGAGTTTTCGTTTCACAAGCACAGAACATATCGGCCGGCATTAAACATTGAACCACAAATTGAGATACACTCTTTAAAATCACTTTAAAATGACACCTGTTATATAGTAGACAATCTGCTATAACTGCAGGTCTATCCATCTGAATGAAATAATCTTTACCGGTATAAAACTGCATTTTATGGGCACCGTGAAAGGCTTTATTCTGAACGAGGATGAAACCGTACGATTTCAGATAATAGGTGGATATCTCTCTGTCGTCCTCTAAAAACCAAAATCTGTTTAAAACGCCGGGTAAGGTTTTTTCAACCGGGTCAGAGATAAAGCGAAGATATTGCTGTATGCCGGAGATACATAGTTTTCTGTATCCCACTGATCGTGTACTAAAAAATGATGGACAGAAAAACGCAGCGTTTCTGGATCTATTTTTAAGTAAAATTGTTGGGTCCATTTTTGGTGAGATATGTACCAACCCGGTTTAATATGTACTAAGAATTGTACATACCGGGAAGAAAAAGGAACGGGAGCAATCAGCCAAGATGCACGATGCTCTAATAAGGCGCGAAATTCAGGCATCGCTAATAGAGTGTGCAATTTATCTTGAAAAGGCACATTTCTTAAAATAATAAATAAAACGTCGGGATATAATTGTAATAAATTTCGGGAAGGCTGCGAGTTGGAAGAGCAAGCCATCTCCAATGCGAGCTTCTGCCAAAAGAGAATGTTTTCTGCCAAAAATAAAAATGTTCTGCCGAAAAAAATTCTCTACCCAAGATTTTTTTTTTTCATGTACACGGTTGTGATAGTTTTTAGTACGGTGTCAATTTTTTATGCTAGGCATCGTGCCAAGGAATTCACGCTGAATGCCTGCCCTCAACCAAAAGTAAAACCATCCATCTAAAAAAAAAATTTTTTAGAAGCGTAGCTTCTCATTTATTTTAGAACTGATTGGAACCAGTTCCGACATGTTGGAACCGGTTCCGAGAAGTTGGAACCGCCGGTTGAACTCGTGGAATGTGTGGAACCGGTTCCACACGGGTCTGAAACGAAAACCACAAATATTTGGAAAACTGAAATTTTTTTTTCGTGGAAACTTTTTCTTTTTTCTCTGAGATGTTAAATTCTCTACAATTTATTTTTATTATATAAGCTAGGGAACTGTCTGAGTAAATCTCCCATAGGAAATACATGGGTTGAGACGAGTAAGGATTCACCCTTCAAAAGTTTCAAAACAGGTCATGTTTTTAACGTTTGTCGTGTCCTGGTGTGCTTTCCCCCTGAGTTCGGGTGACATGAAAAGAGATACGAGTCCGTTTGGCTTGCCTTTCTAGGTCTTTGTTTTTCCGTTTTAGTTCGTCCAATTCGCCTTTCAATCGGGCAGTTTCGGTTTCAAGGAGCTCGTTAACTTTTTTCAAGAGGGATATTATTTCCTGTACCGAAACTTCGTGTTTCTCACGCCATCGCATCCGATCGAATTGGAAAGCATCGCGTTCTTCCTGGAGTTTTATTATTTCTTTGTGATGTTGCGCTTCTCGTTCGATCTTTTCCATTTTTAGAGTTTGAGCTTGTTTCCGCCATTGTAGCATGTCGTGTTCGTATGTCGCTCTCCATTGAACCTTTTCGAGCTGAAAAGACTGGCGTTCTTTTTCGAGAATGTCTCTGAGCTGCGCGGATTCGGATTCGAGTTCCCTGTTTCGATCAAGAAGCGGCCTGAATTCGTGGAGCAGTCATTGATAAAACGGGCGGGGTGTCCAAAGATTCCGCCCCACGACCTCGTAAAAAGTCATCTCCGCTTGCTCGTTAAGCCGCGATTGAGGGTTCGAATAGCATAAGCGGCGGTACTTGAAATAGAGTTTGCGCCCATCCAGGAGATGCAGGAAGACGTCCGTGGGTTGAGGACAGGGGGCAAATTCTTCTATTACGGGTAAAATGAGCCCGAAACGAATAGCGGGAATATTTTGGACTTGGCAATGATATTTCCTGTCAGTAAAAAAGAGATCGGCGCGTACCAAATCCCCCCATTTCAGGTGTCGAAATGTTTCGTTCAAGAGCTCTCTTAGCCCGCCGAGAAATCTTTCTCGGGGCAGAGGGGACTCCTGTCGAATGTACTGGGAGTAGACAGAGAACAAGGGGTATTCATAGTCAAAAAATTTCGAGAGCATTGTAAGAGGTGATCGGCGTTTTCGCTTTTACATTTTTCCGGCCAAGTTTTATTTCCATGACACCAAGCACAACAGATGAGACTGTTCAGGTGATGGTGACTCTTGCAATGTTTTTCGTAATCTCTGGGTAAAACAGAAACAGAACAAACTGGGCAAGGAAAAACAATGGTTTTTGTATACAAAAAATTTTTATAAAAGGATAAATTTCTACAATCCTTCCGTGGCAATTTTATTTTACGCTTAGGAAGAGATTTAAGTTTAGATGGCGGCATGTGGAAGAGTCCTAAATATCAGATGGAGAAATACAAACAAAGCGTTGTTTTATATAAAACAACGAAATAAAAAAGAAATAAAATAAAATAAAAATAAATAATAAATAAATAAATAAATAAAAATTTAATAATAAATAAATAAATATTATTAATAATATTATTATTAGCTTTTTTTTTTTTTCTTAAGCATATAAATTAACACTTCGTTTGTATTCTCCCATCTGATATCTGGGTCATTCCATGTCAAATCTACACAAAAAAGTGACATTTTTTACATGACCACCTCAGAATTTTATGATATTAAGCTCAATTGTTAGGATCATAGAGAAATGAATAAATATTCCGTGATAAGTCACTATCTCTTTTGGTTTTGGAGATAATTAACTTCAAAAATGGACAAAAATCGTAAATTTTTGCATTTCTTGCATTACAAATTTAATCATATTTCATTCCCTAATTGACACAGAAACTTACTTTTGATGTCGTTAGAAAGTGCATGAATTGGGCTTTCATATGATATATCACATGCACATATTAAAAAAATTTAATTTCAAGGTCAAACATATCATATGCACTATTTTTTTAAAATTTTAACTCCAAGGTCAAACATTTTGACCTTTGACCTTTCATATTTAAAAAAAATTGTATTTTAATTTTTTTCAAAAAAATGTATGTTACTGTTATACTTATTTTCTATAATATCTGAAAGTATTAGCTTGGGACAATCATGGGATGCTGAGTTATAAATTAAAATGCAAACATCAGTACTAATTTAAGTTACAGATTTAGGCAGCTTAATTTTATGTTGTATGACTTATTGTATAACTTATGTGTGTAACTTAAGTATTAATGAAAAAAAAAATTTTTCATTGTAAAGTTCACAAAACAAAATTTTCTCTTACTTTTTTTTTTTTTTTTTTTTTTTTTTTGTGACGGTACGGGGGGGGAGACTAGGCTGTAGTAACAAACTACTGAATCATTCCGCATCAAATCAACGCAGACAACCAAACCTCTTATTTGTTTTTTTAATGAAAACACATGTGAAAAACAAAGGATGAGATATTATAAAAAATAATTGAAAGGATACAGCAGGAATTAAACTTAATAAAACGAAAAATAAAAAATGGAAAACTATGATTATCTAACGGAATCGTCAGAAGAACTTCATAAGAATATTCATAGTAAATAGATGTTATTTCATCAAATATTGTCAGCGTTATGCCTAAAATAAAAAATATTAAGCTCCTAATAACATATAAGAAACAAATAAAAATAAAAACCTACTGGAGTTCAAATAACAAAATAGATAAATTATTAATCAACATAAATAGAAATTTGATCATAAAGTAATGTACGAACTCACCAATATATATTAAGATCTATTTCATAATTTGTAATTATCAATAATTAAAGATTTATTTAATAATATTACAGTACAAAAAGACATTATTACTATTATTTTTAAATCTTAAATAAAACCTCTTTTTATAAATTTTATGGCAAATTTCCTTCTAGAAGCAGTAAAAGATCCAGTTGAATTTCATTTAACGTGGTTTATATATTACTAAATAAACTATAACATAAACAGCTTCTTTTAATGTACAATATCCTTGAGTCACAATATGGTTGAGTCATGTATATTCTAGTCAATGCAAGCTGGACCTAGAATAAAACAGAACTCTCTTGCTGCTGAGCTTGTGACTTAGTCTGTAACTGATGACAACTTACTCATTTGCTTTACAATGATAAATAATGAAATTGGATTTTTGTATATAAAATTATAAGAATATATGGTCGGAACCCATAATGAAAAGGTTTATAAAAAACTGTTTATTTTTGTAACTGTTTTAGAACTTCAATCTATTACATTGGCTGGCCTAACTAAAGAAACAAATATTATTTTAACTCAAGCTACCAAACTGCTTTTTTCATTAACTTCAACTTCTGGAAGTCATGATCGGTGTAGAATCTGAATGAAAACATACATTTGACTCCTGTTATAGTGAAGCTGAAAGATCAGCTGTTTAGCCGTGTTTATGAAGCAACAGTAAGCTATTCACATTTTATCATTAATATTCAAGTAATACATTGTTATGTATTAATTACAACTTCTACCATTCAGACTTGCCAAGTCTCCGGCTTTTTGAACACCAGTATTATCTTAGAGAAAATGTTGTTTTTTTAAATCTCAGAATGTTCCAATTACATAAAACATTTTCTGTACTAAAATACTGGTGTCCAAAAAGCCGGAGACTTGGCAACTCTGCATTATTAACGACTACAACTTTCACTTGGATGTAGCTGCAGGTTTCGATTTAAAAAATGTGTGTTGTCTTGTAACCGTGTTTGCTTGTGTTATTAAAATTATACGTTCAGCTGATACAGTTTGCTGATATTATATTATAAGTACGCAAACATAACATTTTAGCGACGATCTATACGAATCCACGTACATTCTGACTATTACAGTAAAAGACCTTCAGAAATTGTCGAAAGATTTAAATTTAATTCCAGAATTCGTAAACATGATGAATCCATTTTAGTTTGTTTCGGAATTACGCAAAATAAATTTTTTTCTCTTAATAACGTCTTTAAATAACATGAAAAATAATGTATGTTTTAAATAAATAATGGAGGCATAGAACATGTTAAACATTTTATTTCCAGAAAAAAACTTATCTTTTTGAGCAAGGTATCCAAATCTGTCCTAAACTAGGAAAAAATAATGTATGTTTTAAATAATTCAGGCAGACAACATGTATTTACCATTTTATTTTCAAAAATACTTACTTTTTTGAGCAAGTTCTGTCCTAAACTATGAAAAATAATGTATGTTTTAAATAATTGAGGCAGACAACATGTGTTAAATTTAATTCCCGAATTCTTAAACCTGATGAATCCATTTTAGTTTATTTCGGAATTACGCAAAATGAATTTTTTTCTCTTAATAACGTCCTTAAATAACATGAAAAATAATGTATGTTTTAAATAAATAATGGAGGCATACAACATGTTAAACATTTTATTTCCAGAAAAAAACTTATCTTTTTGAGCAAGGTATCCAAATCTGTCCTAAACTAGGAAAAAATAATGTATGTTTTAAATAATTCAGGCAGACAACATGTATTTACCATTTTATTTTCAGAAATACTTACTTTTTTGAGCAAGTTCTGTCCTAAACTATGAAAAATAATGTATGTTTTAAATAATTGAGGCAGACAACATGTGTTAAATTTAATTCCCGAATTCTTAAACCTGATGAATCCATTTTAGTTTATTTCGGAATTACGCAAAATGAATTTTTTTCTCTTAATAACGTCCTTAAATAACATGAAAAATAATGTATGTTTTAAATAAATAATGGAGGCATACAACATGTTAAACATTTTATTTCCAGAAAAAACTTACCTTTTGAGCAATCTGTCGGGAAAAAATAATGTATGTTTTAAATAATTGAGGCACACAACTTTTTTTCCAATTTATTTTATTTCAAGAAATACTTTTTTTGAGCGATTTATCGAAATCTGTCGGGAAAACTAATGTATGTTTTAAATAATTGAGGCACACAACATGTTTACCAATTTATTTTATTTCAAGAAATACTTACTTTTTTGAGCGACGTATCCACATCTGTCGGTGACACTCCCGTGCTTCGCAGGCATACGAGACTTTACCCTGGCACACCCTATTGCAGAGCACTCTTACCCATGCCCACTCGAAAGAGATAGGGTTGTCGTTGAACCCATTTTCGAGTGACAAATGCACTGACATAAACGAGGCGGCGATGCCACCAGGGCCTTAGGAAGGTAGATGAACACACACACAAATTTGAAGAGATGCCCACTCTAAAGAGAGGGTTGTCGTTGAACCCATTTTCGGGTGACACAAATACTTACGTTTTTGAGCAATTTATCCAAATCTGTCGGCGACACACACACTTTCCCGTGAAGCACGGGACGACGATTCTTTACAATGATATCACACATAGACGAGGCGGCGATGCGTTGGTTCCACTCTTCGAAGACACATATCGCAGAGCACTCTTGAAGATGGACGAACTTTTAGAAGAAAGAAACACTTGAAGAAATGCATACTTAAAAGGGTCATGCTTGATTTATTGCGTGATGCTTCTACTGTAGTTTAAAGTTAATTTTCTAATGGAGACAAAGTTGGTGTAGATCAATGGGTTTCTCTTTGACGTTTCAGTTACCAGGGTCCTGTATCGCAATTCTTCTCACAAGACCTATTATTACTATACTTACTCTATACAAAATGTCAAAGCAAGCAACAAGTTGTTTTTCTAGAGAGAGTCCTTTAAAACAGAACTTCGTGAAAAAAACATCGTTCGTTGCATCTAAAAAATTTTTATCGACACAATATCGCACTCACTAAATACACGTCCCATCAGTTCAGCAGTTCCAAGCCGAAATGAGCTAGCTGTGTTTGCAAAATGAGCACTTTTCAATAAAACATGCTCATTGGTAAATAAGTCCAGGTCAGTAGGAGGAGCTATTTTCTAAAAATAGAATTGAAGTCAGGTAGAGGTATTTTAAAAGGGGATTTTGTTCCACATGATTCATGATTCTCTTCCACTACTGATTTTTCTAAAAATAGAATTGAAGTTTGTAACAGGACGATGCATTATTTAAATAGACAGTCATTTTGCAAATAGGTTTTCTTTTTTTTACGTTATATGCTTACTTAAGAATAGAAATTGCAAAGTATTTTTTCCCAATGATAGAGTAGTGGAATAGCGGATACTTTCCAGCATAGTTGAAATTTGTATGAATTCGGTCTATCTGTCCGTGATTTTATTCGCGTAAATATATTTAAACTGTCATGCAATTGATATATGTTATTGAAGTTTATTATAGCATGTTTGGTGATTTTTGAATAAATTCCTTATCACTGAAACAGTACTCAAAAACACTGCGATATATCCAGATTTTGTTTTTGTAAAGCACACTAAAAACTATACACGAACAGATTTTTTTTCACATAAATGAAGATTTTCTTCACATCATAAACATTTACGAAAATTGCAGGACAAAACACATGTTCTTTTAACACGTAAAGGCACTTATGAACGCACTTATGAACAACATTCTATTTGATTCATTCAAATTATTTGGCTTTTTTCAAACCTTCTTTATTTCCAAACGCTCTTTCTCCACGAAGTGTTTTCGAGATGTCCGCTTCAAGAACAGGGATCAATTTCGGTCGTATGGCCAAATGGAATACAATTTGTGCGATAGCCGAACCTTTAGATAAATAGATAGTTTTACGGGGATGTCGATTTTCCAATAAAACAGCTATATTTCCTCGGTAGTCAGAATCTATTACACCTGCACATACATTTAAATTGTATAGGTATGCTATAGAAGATTTATCCCATAAAAACATGGCCAAATAAGAAGGGCATTCAAATACTAAACCAGTATCAATTATAACTCGTTCACCGGGTTCAACTGTTACTTCGATTGGAGTATATAAATCATAACCCAAAGATTCACCTTCGAGTCGAGTAAGTTCTATAGCTTCTGAAAAGCGTTTTGCGAAACCAACTTTAGGAGCAAATAATTTAAAAAGACTAGAAATAAACCAGTTAATAATTCTCTGCCAAGCCATGATAAAAATTCAATTCAAAGTAATGAAATCGCTACCTAACAAAGTATTATATAAATACAATAGAATTTTTTTTCAATCGCAAAAAAAAAATAAAAATAAAAATAAATAAATAAATAAATAAATAAATAAATAAATAAATTCTAGTGTATTAATATAATACTTCGTTAGGTAGCAATTTCTTAAGTAGCGAATTTTTTTTTTTTTTTTTTTTTTTGTAGATTCGTGGATATATTTTTCAATTCACATGTGACATTCAAAAATGAATTATAATACTCTGTAATTTTATATCGTTTTAAAAAAGTAACATATATTTACATTACATATTTATTTAAATTAAATTTTAAAAAGGAGATATAATTTGACAAAATATATAGGAAGAAGGGAATATGTAATTCATCTGATTTTAAGAAGGGAAAATATATTCATAAAGTAATTTCATAAATCATGGAAATTGGAACATGTGAGTGGTGTTTATGACTTCGGTTTGGCTGGCCGTCTGTCCATGCTCTAACTTTCGTAAATATGTTTGGATTGCCTTGCAATTTTATATGTTATCGTCGTTATCTATAACATGTTCCAACTGACATGTGTAGCACTTATAGTTGTTTACAGGGACACTCAAAAGAATTCCGTTACATTACGGTCAGTCAGGAAAAATCATTTGCGGTTTATTTGAATGATGTTACACGATTTCAAACACATCGTGATTTATATATATCACGAAGGTGCATTACAAGAAGCTTAATATGAAATAGTGTGTGCATAGTTTACCATTAAGTCACCCAATAAGTTTAAAAGTTTCCAGATAAGCCTATTTTGGGGAGATTCTAAAGTATAGAGATAAGTAAAGATATATCTAAAGTAGGGACTTAGGTTTTTGGTTTCATGGTAACTGTACATTAAGATCACCTGCATATTGTGCACACTACAATTTTAAGTAATTTGAAAGAGATATTCATGCTGGTTATATTTATATATGGTTATATCCATGCCATAGTTCATGCTGAAAGTACTGTTTACATAACTTCCAGGAAATAATTATTTGTTGTTGAAACAAATATACTATTTTATTAGACTATTTTATTTTACTATATTAGATTTTATGTTTTACTATTTTTAATAAAGTAATGAATTTCATTCAAGAGGCCTTGAATTCTAAGCGTTCCACAATTATTTGTGG